>JASDDO010000019.1:605815942-608457183 GCA_030015575.1 Agapanthus africanus | reverse complement strand
CTTGAATTTCATTATCTCTGAGTGATCTTGTATATGGTAACATGGTACCATGATTCATGCTTTTGCATAATAATTTACACCCCGGAAAGGGGTTGCCAGATAATAAGCACCAGCGATCAGGCTATTTGTACCTCAAACAGTGTCGTGTCCTGAGAGAAGATTCTATATTCTTTAGCGGTTGTGAAAGAAGAAAAGGGCCATTCCAACAGAAGAGGGATAAAACAGGATATCAATGTAGTATTTCACTAACAAATACAGGAAATATAACTAGATTGTTCTAGTAGGTGTGCCAAACACAATGTTGAGAGCCATACATCGGAAATATTAGTTGCATTGATAGAAGAACTGACTAAATTCTCTCTCTTTTCATTTCATGCATGTCTTTGGGTGCTAAAAGGATATGTCACCTGACATGCCGGTTAGTGGGATGACTTTGAACAATGGCCATGTTGGATATCCTCAGTCTACATTCTTTCAAGCAATTGTTAAAAAATAACGTTAGATGCGTTAGATTTGAATTGCGCACTAAATATGCCTAGTACAAGTCGGGATTAGAGTTAAAAAAATAATAAAATATATAATCCACGTTTCTTGGCTGTTTATTATCAAGGAATAGACTTCATGAACCCTGACCACTTCTGAAGTGATCAATTCAATGCCTTTTCTCCATTCCAACCAATGTGAAATTATCAAATGTACAATTGGGGTCTTGTTACGGAGCTGTCTTATAATGTTATACATTCCTGTTTTGTTATTGCTTCTTTAGCCTGTAGTTATGCTTCTATTTCTAACAGAAACTTTATCCAGAGGCTTCAATGCAGATGCAACTTTCATGCTCTACAATTTGTTGACAAAATACAAAAAACTGGTGCCTTGCTTGTACAAAAGACGCGTCGACATAGATCACATTGGGGTCCATTGGAGCATAATCTGCTAGGTCCATTTGCAGTAGAATCAAATATTAATGGAGAAAAAGATCGTCCAACATCTGTATCCAGATATTTAGCCGTGCATGTGAGGTTTGAAATTGATATGGCTGCGTACTCGATGTGTTATTTTGGTGGTGACAAAGAAGAAGAAGAAGAAGAGCTGGAAGCATATCGTGCAGTTCATTTCCCTGTATTGGCTGACCTCAAGAAGAACACAAAGTAAGCATTCTTCATAATTCATACTATAGTATTCATTAGCTAAATTTTAGTAAAATACCATGATCTTCTAGTATTTATGCCATGAAATTAGCATTTTTCGAAAAACAAATTCCACCATATTTTGAATTATATCACTTTAATCCATACTCAGCGACGCGCTACATCGGATCCCGGGTGTAGTGTTAAATGTGCAAGGGCTTGGTCGTCGTCCAGATACGGCGCGCTACATCGGACCCCGGGTGTAGTGACAAATAAGCAAGGGTCGTCGTCCAGAGACGGCGCGCTACATCGGACCCCGGGTGTAGTGACAAATAAGCAAGGGTCGTCGTCTACAGACGGCGCGCTACATCGGACCCCGGGGTGTAGTGACAAATAAGCAAGGGTCGTCGTCCAGAGACGGCGCGCTACATCGGACCCCGGGTGTAGTGACAAATAAGCAAGGGTTTCATAGGATCCGTCTAGCTTCCTGGAATATAGGTTCCCTTACGGGTAGACTAATAGAATTAGTGGAGGTGATGATTAGGAGGAGAGTTGGTATTATGTGTTTGCAAGAAACTAAGTGGGTAGGTGAAAAGAGTAGAGTCATAGAGCCTTGGGGTTATAAGCTTTGGTATACGGGTAGAGATAAAAATCGTAATGGGGTAGGTATAATCATAGATAGACGGTTGCTTGAGGATGTAGTTGAGATTAGGAGAAAAGGTGATAGAATTTTACTGGTTAAGCTTATTCTAGGTGGAGAGATCTTTAATGTTATTAGTGCTTATGCACCACAGATAGGTCTTGATGACGCTAGTAAGCGTCTATTCTGGGAGGATTTAGACGAGGTGGTGCAAAGTATACCTAATGGAGAGAAGTTATTTATTGGTGGTGATCTTAATGGACATGTAGGTACTAGTCGTAGTGGGTTTGATACTATCCATGGAGGTTTTGGTTTCGGACAAAGGAATGAAGTAGGTGACTCGATTCTAGATTTTTCTTTATCTTATGACTTGATCTTAGCAAACACCTGGTTTAGGAAAAGAGAGTCCCACCTTATCACTTTTAGGAGCGGATCAAATGTTAGTCAAATAGACTTTTTTCTGACGAGAAGAATAGATAGAGGTTCTTGTATCGACTGTAAGGTAGTGCCAGGTGAGAGTGTAACTACTCAACATAGACTTTTAGTTCTAGATTTTCGATTTAGAAGAGAACCTAGGAAGATTAGACGTAAGGTAGAGCCTAAAATTAAATGGTGGCGATTGAAAGAAGGTAATCAAAAGGCTTTTATAGATCGTGTAGTACAAGAAGCGGATTGGCAGTCGGAAGATGATCCAGACAAAACATGGAACAAAATGGCTAGTTGTATCAAGAAAGTAGCTAGAGATCTACTTGGTGAGTCGAGAGGTGGTGCTCCACCATCTAAGGACATATCATGGTGGAATGAAGATGTAAATGCTGCTATTAAAATTAAAAGAGATTCTTATAAAGATTTGAAGAAAAGTAGAGATGTGGAGAGATTTGAGAAGTACAAAATGGCTAAAAAGGAAGTTAAGAAAGCGGTTCGGGAAGCTAAATCTAAGGTCTACAAGGAGGTGTACGAGAAATTAGACACTAAAGAGGCTGCAAATGATATATACCGGATTGCTCGAATGCGGGAAAGGAAGACTAGAGACTTATGTGCGGTGAAGTGTGTCAAAAATGAAAATCAGAAGGTTTTAGTTCGAGATGAGGATATCAAGGAAAGATGGAGAGATTATTTTGACAAATTGTTCAATGAGAGCTTTACTAAGAATTTGGATGGACTTGTCATTCAATCTCAAGATATAAATCGTGATTTCATGCGTAAAATAAGACTTACTGAGGTTAAAGAAGCTTTGAACAGAATGGGTTTAAGAAAAGCGGTTGGTCCTGACGGGATTCCTATCGAGATTTGGAGATGCTTAGGAGAAATAGGCGTTAAATGGCTGACAGATCTGTTTAATAAGATTTGGCAGACAAAAAAGATGCCAAATGAATGGAGGAAAAGTATCCTTGTACCTATCTACAAGAATAAGGGTGACATTCAAAGTTGCTCAAACTACCGTGGAATAAAACTAATGTGTCACACCATGAAACTTTGGGAGAGAGTGATTGAACACAGGCTAAGGAAGGATATTAAGATAACAGAGAACCAATTTGGGTTCATGCCTGGACGATCGACGACAGAGGCGATTCATTTGCTTCGTCAACTTGTCGAGCGCTTTCGAGAGAGGAGAAGAGATTTGCATATGATATTTATTGATTTAGAAAAAGCGTACGACAAAGTACCTAGAGAGGTATTATGGGGGACAATGATGAAAAAGGGGGTCCCCGTCAAGTATATTGACATAATCAAGGATATGTACGACGGAGTAGTGACAAATGTCAGAACTTGCGGTGGCTTAACAAGTGATTTTCCGATTACTATTGGTTTACATCAAGGATCTGCATTAAGTCCTTTCCTGTTTACCATCGTGATGGATGAGCTTACTAGAACTATCCAAGATGAGGTCCCTTGGTGTATGCTATTCGCTGATGATATTGTTCTAGTAAATGAGACGAAAGCAGGGGTTAATGCCAAATTGGAATTATGGAGACAAACATTGGAATCTCGGGGATTCAGATTGAGCAGGTCCAAGACAGCATATATGCACTGCAAATTTAGTAGCCAGAGAAGTCAAAACCATATTGGTATAACATTGGAAGGGCAAGAGATATCACCGAGCGACCAGTTTAGATATCTAGGTTCCATCATCCAAAGGAATGGGGAGATCGATAGTGATGTTAATCAAAGGATCCAAGCTGGTTGGTTGAAATGGAGGAGTGCAACAGGGATTTTGTGTGATCGTAACTTTCCGTTAAAATTGAAAGGGAAGTTTTATCGGAGCGCTATTCGGCCTGCCTTATTATATGGTACAGAATGCTGGGCTCCTAAGAAGCATCATACACAGAAGATGCACGTAGCGGAGATGCGCATGCTTCGTTGGATGTGCGGTAACACTAGAAAAGACAAGGTGCGAAATGAGGATATTCGTGCAAAAGTTGGTGTGGCACCTGTGGAGGACAAGATACGGGAAAACCGGCTTAGATGGTTTGGTCATGTGCGACGCAGACCTATGGAAGCACCGGTTCGACGAATAGATACTCTCGATATGGGTAATGGCAAAAGGGCAAAAGGGAGACCGAAGAAAACATGGATGGAGGTGATACGAAACGATATGGTTGCCAAAGGACTCAATGAAAGTATATTGTTCGATAGAAGTGAGTGGAGACAGAGGATTCATGTGCTGGACCCGGCGTGATTCTCATGTTGGTTCATGTAGCCTACCCCATATGCTTGGGATAAAAGGCTCAGTTGTTTATCACTTTAATCCATACGTTGTTTTCTGTCAAGTAACGGAAAGATGTACGAGGGTAAAGCACTTGCATAAACTACATATGATATTAAACTGAAATTGCTGACTAAACGATGTAAGTTAATGGTATTTATTTGCTATTTACAGAGTCTATAGTATTTCCTATTTCTTGCGTTCTGAAGGCAAATGCCCCCTCACACCTGATGAAGCGGTGCTTATGCTCGCTGCTCTTGGTTTCAGGCGTAAAACAAGTATATATATATAGCAGGCGTTCATATTTATTGAGGAAAATCGAGAATGGCTGCTTTGAAAAGCATATATCCTAATTTAGTTATGAAAGAAAGTCTTCTCTCAAATGATATTGAACGTTTCGTAACTTCTCATCTCAGGTAATGATATTTTATTAAACTTAAGTTTCTCATCTCAGGTAATGCCATCAGTCTTGCAAGCGAAACACAAACTTTTAGAGTAGATCTGAACTTTTCAACCATTTGTAAAACACAAACTTTCAGAGTAGATCTGAACTTTTCAACTATTTGTACAGTTGAGCTGCTCGAATTTGATAGGTCTTCACTGTCATCATACCAGACATTCAATATATGCATAAACAGTAAACAAAACCAAATTAAACGTCTTAATGTTGGGGATCAAGTATACAAGATGTAGAGAAATATGCAACAAAACATATAAGAGAAGAATACAATAAAGCAAGGGGCAGCTTAGTAGCCATGTTAATGTTCCAGCATATGTACATAATTATTTATTGAAAGCATCGATGCAACATATGTTAAAGTGTCGGTAAATAGTAACGATACACCAACGGCAGCAAGCTTTTATCCCAAACTGCATGAGTCCTTTTCTTCCATTATGCTATGTTAAGGTTTTTCATTCTAACGCATGAGAAATTTCCAAATGCCATTTTCTAGAGCTAAAACCTTCATAGCTCATATCATGTCAATAAGGTTTGCATTATAATGTAGAGATTTAACAATACCAGGAACTAACACATTTTCAGGATTATTTATGAAGCATGTATGGATGGACAGTACTTTTTTTCTGTCGAGAGACGGTCTTACAAGGCCGAAATTCCTTTTTCCTGAATAACCAAAGTTCCGGGTTATTTTTTTTTTTTTTATTTCATATCTAAGCCCCAATAAGAATGGTGACAGTTTCCATATTAGAGAAAGATTAGGTTTAGGGTTTGACAATGGAGTGATGACTAAATTGGAAATGGATAAGATAAGAGATCAGATCTTTTTTCCACCTTAATTACAGGAAAGCTCCTCTTATCTAACAAGCCCACAAAATATCTTAACAAAACTAATGGTAAACTAAAAGTGTCATTAACATTATTACTTCACTGTTGAACAAAGATAAGTCAAATCGTGTTTAATTGTGTTTTGTTGCCTAAATTGGCAGCTAGCAGCTCTGGACTTCATTGTATGTTCAGATGTGGACGCGTTTGCAATGACAGATTCAGGGAGTCAGTTTTCGCCCCTTCTTCAGGGCTATCGGATCTACTTTGGCGAAGGGAGGCGGCCCACTATTCGACCAAACAAGCGTTGATTGGCTACAATTTTTTGAAAGGAACGCCACCATTGAATGCCTTCAGCGAATTTTGAAAGGACTTTGAGCATAGTGTGAGGAAAGCGATGAAACAAAGTAAAAAGGTCGAAGAAAGGCATTTAGCGAGGAGCATTTACAGACATCCCCGTTGTTTCCGAATGTATGTGCCATGTTGAGGAGTAGACATCATCATCTCATAGCAAGAGATTTCTGTTCTTTTTTATTTGCCTCCCTTAACACAGCCATTCATTTTACTGGTCATTGTAATATTCTTCTCAGCTAATTTGATTCCAATGTTGAGCCTTCTTGTACAAAACTACTGCCTTTTTGAAGCTGTTTAATACAATAAAATAACTTGCTTTACTCCTGAAATTCTGTGTATGATCCATGCAAATCTCTGTCAATTTGTTCTGTAATCATTATTGTAAAAGATTTAAATTTATCCTGCTCAGTTCTTGTTCCGTTGTGTGAAGACATAAAACAATGTTAGCTACAAGTTAAATGGGAATGTTATAAATCTGTTGTAAAACACAAGATCTTCATATATATTAAATAGTTCTAGTCCCTTGAAATCGCGCTGCACACTGCTGGTTCCAATCATGATCATACAAGATATAGTTCATGATAGTTTAGTGAACAAAATCTTTACTTCACCACTCACATTCATGCCTAATCAAATTCAACATTATAAAAATATATTTAGTAATTGTTACAGATTTATTGGTCCTGCAGTCATCTTCACTGAACTCGACAAGAACACGCAACACGGTTTTCTCCCTAACTATAATCAACATGTATGCAACCAAAGCCTAAAATAGATAAACACACTGAAAGTTCATATTAGATCACTATATATATATATAATATATATATATATATATATATATATATATATATATATCATAAATAAAATGAAAACGGTCTTCTTCTTCGTCTACGGCCAATCTAAGCAAGGAACTTCGGGTACAACTTTCCCATACTTCTTCCCGTAAGCATTGTAACAAGAAGCTTGTGGCGGTGTATCCGATCCCTCGAAAGTAAAACTAACATCTTCAATAACTACTCTGTTGCATTTGATCACTTGGCTACAGGACAATTGATAGCCACAGGATCGATCGAAGACCCGTGCAGATCTCTGAATGTCACATCGCTTATCGCTACTGCTTGAGTCTGAATGCACCATAAACAGGAAGAAAGTGAGAATTCTTGAAAAATATTTGGCTTCGGTTGCTATCTAGGAAAATTTTGCGTTTGTTGATACCTTGTTAGCACAGTTTCCTCTAGGACAGTAGAATTGGTCGATAAGTATAGGAGTTCTGACGGAACTGAAATCGATGTGTTCATACACTATGTCTTTCGCATAACCATAACCTCCCTTCATCAAGAAGAAATAAATTCATAATTATTGAAATTAATCATGAAACATTCTTCTGAGCAGAGAAGGTAAACTTCAGCGTTTTCTCAGACGATTACCTTAATGTGCCTACAAATAACTATGAATAATGCAAAAAGTGTCTAATATTTTCAATTTTTCAACAGTAATGTCACTGCTAAAGTATTAACTTGGACTACTCTATTTTTTTTTTTTTTTGTCGAATTTGCATTTTCTTTAGTCTGTAAGGTATTTATCTGTATTTTATAAACACTAAGATATTTATGTGAAAAAATGGTAAAAGTTTACCCTATCAAGCTTACCTGCCATGTTTTGATCCTGACACCAACTGTAGTTTGAAAGATGTTACAGTTGGAGACGCGAATCTTTTCGACCCTGGAACCTGGCCCAAGGCTTCCGATGCTGATACCATGGCCAGGTCCACAAGTGATCCTGCTTATGTTTACATCATAGCACCCCGGTCCAATTGCGATACAGTCATCACCGACACCAATAATTGAGGACCATACACTGACATGCGTGGAGTCGGTAATGAGAATTCCGTCGGTGTTGGGGCTGTCCTCGGGAGCAGTTATAGTGAGCCCATATACCTGATCCCAATAGATCGAGAATATTAAGAATATAAAAAAAATAAAATAATGCATTAATGTTTTATTTTTAATTATACATCACATCGTGTCTGAAACCGATCGAAGCACTTACTTTAACCCAATCACACTTGTATATGGCAAGGTGCTTCCCTGGGCTGTTTTTAAGATAGATGCCACTCAATTCAAGCCCTTGGATCCCCATGAACTGTATAATGTATGGTGCTGCCGAGCATTTTCTTTGAGTCACACAAGGCCACCAAACGGCTCCAAGGCCGTCAAGCGTGCCGTGGCCGTCGACTCTGAGGCCATTGATGTTTATGAAGATGATCCACGTCTCTGGATTCTTCGTCCAGAAATATCTTGGTGCCACCAAGTTTCCACTGACCTACATTATCAAAAAGATAACACATGTATCCCAAAATGAATGCCATTACTATAAAGTTTATAGCGTTCGATTGTTTTTGGGTCAAACGTCTGATGTTCAGTATGCAGGTAAATTACAAAGTTCCTTTACGTATGATTATATAACATATAAGATTAATTAGTTTTATGAGCCTCTATAGATATAATTTTGTGTTTGCACGCGTTAAGTAATTAATAGGACACCCAATATTTTTCGGGATGACCAACACCATTTATCTTTTTATCCATGAAAGAAAGCATGTTGATACAAAAAAAAACTTTAATTTTAAGTGGTTGCTCTTGCTCTTACAAAATTATTGATCCTTAGATAGTGCATCATTTTCCCACCTCTAAATCAAATGGGCAAACAGTACTATCCCAAATCACAAGAAAGTCGGTTTAACCTTATAACATTATCTCTAATAGAGATCATGAAGATGAACTATGTAGATCATCTAAGAAATGTTGGACAGTACTTAAGTATCTGGGACATGCACAAAACTATATATCAATGATCACACACACACACACACACACACACACACAGCTATATATATATATATATATATATATATATATATATATATATATATATATATATATATATATATTGAAGATTTTGGAAAATTAGAAAATATAAAAAATAAGTAAATTCATGTACCTGAACATGAATGTTAGACCTGCAAGGTCCCCAGAATGTGACTTGGCTCAAAAGAAATGTCATCCCCTTCCCTGATGGCACGAGGAAAGTTGGATTATTATCGTCTGCGCAAGCTCCATCCCATGCCTTTAAGAATGCCTTCCATAATCAAAAAACAAATATTAAATTTGTCAATTATATGTCCTTTTTTAAAAAATAACAAAATCCATATATATAAAGAAAAGCCACATGGTTTTTCATTAATTAGGTAAATTAATAAATCAATCTCCAAAGTGACTTTCATCAAAGATATTGCATGCATAAATTTCATAAAATACTATTAAGTTCAAGTTTCGATCGATATTTGCGGAGAAACTTTACAAGCCGCAACTAACGTGGGATGTTTAATGCAATTTAAAATGGTGTTTGATATAAATTTTTTAATGCATTTCATGAAGTTTAAGGATGTCTAATGCAATTTTTCCTAGCTTTATTGGCGCCTATAAAAGAAGGAAAACGGCATCGATAGTTTATATAAATTACCTGTTTTATTAGAGATTTCATACCATCTCATCATGATCAATTTCATGTCCTGGAATGCTATAGTCTAGAAAAAAATAAAAATATATGCAAATATAGTAGTTAACAACTAGGCATATAATTGTAATAATATAAATTCTCAATCTACGGTGGAAAGTGTATAAATGGCATTAATTTTATACATATGAACATTAATACAATAGTTATCTATCATTTCCTCCTTTTTCATTCTTTATTCATATAGCTTCATCGGCAAATTAAGTGTTGTATTTTAAAGGAAACATCAATGGGGAATTGGCTATAAATCAATTACTTGCTTATCATCTTTGACACCATTTCCGGCAGCTCCGAAGTCCCTCACATTGTAGATAGGATGGCGAGCGCCAACAACACTAGCAAATGTTGCTACAAATATCCCAAAAATCAAAACTGCAGAACCCTACAGAAGAGAATTATGAAAGTTAATCTTCCAGAAAAAAAGTGCCATATATTAAAATGAGGCCAATTAATCTACTAAAACACCCTTATATATTTTACAAATTTTCTGTTTGATACCATACAGCTCTTTCTACTAACAAAGAGTATAAGAAAAGAAGAAAACAACAACTTATTAAACTGGAAAAAGAACGAGAAATCATGATTTTATTTTATTGCAATTTATATATCGTAAACATTCGTGAGCAGTGAAAATTAAATCATGGTATCTTGTCTGATTTAACTGAAAAAGAGGAACAAATACCATATGCTGAAATAATCAAGAAAAAGAAAGACCAAGAAGCAATGCTTGCATAATTTTGCTTTGTAATAGAAATCTCAAATAACTCATAATCATTAAATCATGAGAGAGAGAGAGAGAGAGAGAGAGGCACTGACCATGTTATGAATGAGGAGTTAGAACACGAGGATGTTGCAGCAAGACTATATAATATATAAGTTTTGTTATTGGGATATATATAGATTATTATTGCAAACCCCTAAAATGTTGGTTTATATATAAAGAGAGTCTTAAGGATGATGTACTTTAATTGGTACGGGAAAATTTATAATATAATTATTTGGAGGTGGATTAATTTGTTTACGTAAGTTCCTTGGGAACAAATATTCTAAATTAGAAAACACAGAGAGATTAGCTAGATACATTTTTTTATCCAAGCACCATATTTGCACCAAACATTAATGGTATGGTGAATTATTGTGAAGATGATATATATGATTTGCTTCCTTAACATTTATGAGGTTTTTGCCATTAAAAGATTTTTTTAGTCATAATTAAACAGCTTTCTTGTTTTTCCATTTGTTTCCAAACTAGTGTTTATACTTCATTAGGTGGTTGGTTGATGATTTCGTTGGACTATCTTAGGCGAAATGAATTTAATTACTTTATTATATATCAACGGGAAAAAAAATCTCATTTTGTTCTTTTTTGGGGGGATTTTATCATTTATTTTGCAAGTTTTAGGAAAAATTTATTTGTCATGTCCCTCATATGGAAAGTAGAGACAAAATCTTCTTCTTATATGCATTTCTTTATCTGATGTTGAATTGATTGTTGGGATTTTTAGGTCAGAAGACTCTGTTTTTACCCAAAATTTATTATGAAAGAAAGAGTCCAAAAAGTGAAAACTAATTAAAGTAAAAACTAATTAATTACTGTAAGAGACTTTCTAAAAAGGCGTGTTCCTTCCTTTAGCAAGCTAATTTGGATTCTCTTCGGCAGCCTTTGGTACAAAATATCCAATAACTAGCTAACCGTTATACATCCTTTGAATTAATAAATACTATTAATACGAGTGTCATTATACTCTAATGGTGAACACTTTTTATAAATGAGCAAGAAGGTGATATGATGTTCAAATCATGCCTACTATTCACAAAAGAAAGAGAAAACAATACCGGTGGGATCTTTTAAATACAATCAACAAAATGAGTAGGAGAGTTTATGGGCCAGTGGAAAAACGAAAAAAAATGAGCAGGAGCGGTAAATGAAGAGACCTTGTACTTCTTTAGCAGTGCGGGTGTCATAAATTAGATTTATTTTTACGTGTGACTCGGCAATAAAGTATTTTAACTCTATATTTGTTCGCTCTAAAACTATATCTTTAACTAGCATGAAAACAGTTTCTGTAGCGTCTTGAAAAGTCGTTTTGGTGTTTTCCTGAAAATCGGTGAAAATTCGGTATTTTTCCGAAAACCGTCTTTTTTGTTATTTTGCAGTTTAGGGCTAATTATACCTAAAATGGATAGGTAATTGCTTGTTTTTAGTAGCTAATGAGTTACTTATTAAATTTTGGGCATTTAAAAAATTTTCCCTATTTTTCAATTTTTTAATATTATTTTAAGCCGTTAAGAAAATACATTAAATTAGCGATAAATACAAATTTAATTGGGCTAAATTTAAGCTTTAAAATCTTGTTAATTAAAATCTAGTTGTAATATGAATTTTTAGTATTTTATTTTGATTTTTAACTAATTTTTATTATAGAAAACGAAATTTATTGAAATTAAGCTAAAACTTGCAATTTTTGTAACTTGAGGGTTCTTTTTGCATAGAATTTTTTTGTGCAATCACTCACAACCTCACCCCTCTTGTTTTGGCCGGCCCTACCACCCATTTCAGCAGCCATGAATTTTCCCCCCTCATTTTGTCTCCATTTCTTGTATGGAAACCTTATGTTTGATTAAAATATATTAATTAAGGTATGGGTTGTAAGTGAGATAGTTGGCTTTTGACTTTGTGTAAATTTCCACAACTCCCCATACCTTTCCCCACTCCTCCCACTGCCGAAACCACAGCAGCAACAGCCCAAAAAAAATTCCCCCATTTCTCCATCTCTTTTGCTTTAATTTCATCTCAAAATCCAAGAAAAATCCACAAATCCTTCACAAATTCAACCCAAATCCTTATTCTACCTCTTTTCACACCCCTATTAGTTTAAAATAAGGAGAAAGATGGCATCTTGGGAGGCTAGAGCAACCTAAGGTTTGGAATTGTGAGGTATAATTTCAATCTTTGGTTAAATTGTAGTTTAATGTATGCTAAATTAGAACCTTGAAGTGTTAATTTTGTGCTAAATTCTAATCTAGTTTTTTTTATAGTTCATGACTTGAGTTGTAATTAGGGTTTAGAAATCCATTATTAGGTTAATTAATTTACTTTGCTATCTAGTGTTTTGCTAACCTAAATCTAAGAGGTGAACTTGCTATTGGGTTTGAAATTAGTGTTAGTTAAGTTTTTCTAGTATGGTTTTTAATTGCAATTGCTAATAAGAAAAAAATCAAGAAAGTGTTGTGTTTGGAAAATGGTTTTGAAGCATGGTAAATGAGTTGGAATTATGTGATTGTGGCTAACTAGTTGTGTGGTAGGATGTTTGTGTTGGATTGTGATAACTTTATCTTTAATTTTCGATATTGCACCAAATTAGCAAGTTTTGTGCTTACTAGTTTTTATTAAAATATTGTGATGAACTATTTGCGAGATCTTGACGATATTTTTGAGATATCCTATGACATTTAGGATGCGTGTGTGCGGATTTTTGAGTAGTCGGGTTTTAGTTTTGCCGGGCGGCCAAATCGACTTTCTTGTAGATTTTTGCGATTTTCGCGTGTGTTCCGCGGATCTTGTGCACGTTGTACCTAGCTAGTGAACATTAGTATTTTCGTTTGGGTTTTGCGTCAGTCTTGATAGGTAACCTTATGTTTGGTATTGATGTAAATTCCGGGTTCGGTCGCGGAGACGTCAGACGCGGCACGAAAGGGGAAAGCGGTGATTGGACACAGCTAGCCAGGGATTCCGGTGAGTAGATGTAACATCTACGGGGGACTATCGTTGGATGGCGCAAGCCGCCCGATAGTTTTAGTAACTTAAAAGATTCTTAGTGATGTTAGTAATTAGGGGTGTAATACTTATATGATTTTTTGCTGCATCCATGCCTTATATTGACATACATATGCGAACCCATTTTATAGGACACCTGCACCATTACCAGGGTTTTTATATGCAGCACGAGCACTATTCATGCTTACACACACGCCCTGGTAATTGCCATGCCAGCACACTAGATAACCTATAATTTGAAACCCTTTACTAATTGATGCTTAAACCTGTGCTATTGCCTTTAATTCCTTAAAATGAAATCGTAGGATTGCTATTCATGTGCTTGTACCTCATCATATTATTTGTTCATGCCTAATCTATTAATCACACATCGCAACTTGATTATTGATACCATATGCATTCATTATCAATGACATATGCACTTATGAGGATTTCTTGAGATTTTATGATATTTCTGGATTTCGGGGAAAAACCGCAAAATTTCTAAACTCATTATATTTTTTAAAAAAATATGTAAATTGCGGTTTTCTAGTGATGTAAGTGTCGTCCACCATGAGTTTGCTGTGGTTTTCGAGACCCGTTTCGAGGAGTTGGATGAACCGTCTCGGGTACATGGTGGGCCCGGTAGGGTACCCCGGGGCAAGAAGCTCGTGGTGCTGACGATGAGCCTGGCAGGGGACGGATTACCTACCGGTGACTTCATTGGGCACGGCGGATATCCAGATGATACCGACCGGGGCCGCGAGAGGATGAGATATTGATATTGAGATGGGTCAGTCGGATGGCTGAGGCCAGAGACACTATGACATGGATTTATGAGATTTGAGACAGCTTTTAGGTGTCGTTGCTGGACACCGGTTCTCGTCGATTCTTGAGTATTATGCTGGCATTCTAAAAGAGTTTCAAAAAACAAAAAGAGATAACATGTTTCTTATATATACCTATTGAGACCTCAGATATTCATGTTGCATACATATTAGTACACTGATGTTGTATACACACCTGCTAGTGCATCCAGTCATACCTGTATTAGAGATACTAGAATACTTGTGTGCATGCATGCGATAGCCTGTGTAGATGTTATTTATTACTCACGAGTTGGCAACTCACCCCCGTTGTGCCACAGCCTTTTGCAGGTCCGCTCCGTCAGTACAGTAGCGGCGGGCGCACTTGCTTATTTTGCTCTCTTGCCTGGACTCGAGGTTTTGCTCTTAGGTGGGTTATATCATTATTTTTGCACCACCTTGTATATTCTTTGTATCTAGAGCACTCCATCTACTGTATCTACCAGTATTATTGTATATTGACCTAGAGATGAGACTGTGAGGTTTGTGGACTTTTATGCTGTATTTTGGGGTCGAGCTCACTTGAGTCGACATGCTGTTTTTCTTATGCTTCATTATGGTTATTTCGCATGTTGCTGCTTTATATTGCGTGGGATTTGTGACCGCCTTGTGGCGAAGAGCTAGCTCCCGCTTGGGGATGCCATATTTGTTGGATTCATATATATTCTTGTTGTACCCATTTTGGGGGCCAGTATTTACAAAGGAGACTCTGCCGAAATTTTCGGAAAAATTTGTATTGTTTTTAAAAGAAGGTTTTTATATGACTTATTTGATAAACTCGCTTTCAATGGATTGGTTTTCCTTCATTCTTTTGCTTATTTGGTTTTGGTTTCTGGGCTTTGGCTTACTTATTTTACGGACGTCTTGAGACGTTTCGTAACTTAAGTGCCAGTCACGTTCCGTACCCTGCGGGTCGTGACAAAGTTGGTATCAGAGCCATAGGTTTTACCTTTTTGAGTGTAGGATGACCCTTGGTAGATGGAGTAAGTGACTTAAGTAGGGTAACGTAGCGTACGTATGTCCGCGGCATACTTACGATACGGTACTCCGCCTAAGTGATCTTAGGATATACTTGCTTGAAAATTCCTTCTTCAATTCCGTGTATCCTATGATCCTATTGCACTGTTCTTATTACCCCTTTTCCTGTAACAGCCACTATGCCACCGAAGGCTACGAGGGCACAGAGGGCTGCCGCCAGAGACGAGATTCGAGCTGGCTCGTCCGAGACTAGGACTGAGCAGGGTGGTATGCCTACGCCGCAGGGACAGACCGATCCACCTTCCCCAGGCCGTATGGATAGGCTCGAGACTGGTATGGAGGAGTTGCGACAGATGATGGGAGGCATGCAGGAACTACGTCAGATGGTAGGATCCCTAGTTGCAGCCAGTCGTACACCGAGACCGGATGACGTACCTACTACATCATAGACGACCATGATACCTGCTCCTACTACTACCACCGTGACCATCCCGGTTTCACTACAGGATTTCATGAGGCTGAGACCTCCAGTATTCACCGGCACCGAGGCAGCGGAGGACCTACAGACGTTCCTTGACAGTTTAGCCAGGATCTGCCGTTCGCTGAGATGTTCGGATGATCGATGGGTAGAGCTTGCGAGTTTCCGACTAGAGGGTCTCGCGCAGACATGGTGGGAGTCAGTCTTGAGAGGTCGAGCTGCAGGTCTACCGCCTATGACTTGGGTCGAGTTTACAGCGGTCTTTCTAGCCCGTTTCCTTCCAGAGAGCGTTCGTGATGCCAGAGCTCGTAGCTTCGAGGCCTTAGTCAAGACACCTGGGATGACGGTGTCTGAGTATGACATCCAGTTTACACAGTTATCCCGATATGCTCAGTATTTGGTGGATACCGAGGAGAAGATGGTGAAGAGGTTCATACAGGGACTTGATGCCCAGCTATATCTTGCCATTGGCGCCCAGCACTACGACACTTATTCAGCTGCTATGGATACGGCATTGCGGATGGAGGCACGCATATCATAGACTTCGGCCATTTCTGGGCCGAAGAGGATTCGCACCGATGTACCGTCTCAGAGGCAGCGCGCCAGATTCTTTCCGAGAGATAGGCCTGGCAGAGGATTTGGGCGGGGACAGTTATATGGTTCTTATCCCCAGGGGCAGCAGCCGTCGCCAGGGTGTTTTGGGTGCGGGAGTTTGCACCATCTTGTCAGAGACTGTCCGGCGAGACGACAGGGAGCAGCGACAGTTCCGCATGTGACCCTACCACCATCGCCACCCCCTCCTCCGAGAGCCCTACTTCCTACCACAGGCGATGCTCCACGCCAGTTAGGTGCACCCAGAGGCCGTGGACGCGGCGGTCCTGTTCAGAGAGGACGAGGAGGCAGAGGCCGAGGTCGAGGTCAGCCCGCTATCGGTGGAGGACAGGCCCGAGTTTTTGCTTTGACACCGCAGGATGCGCAGGCATCCAATGCCGTTGTGACAGGTACTTGCCAGTTTGTTCTTTCGACGCCCGGGTATTATTTGACCCAGGTTCCACACATTCGTACGTCTCTACACACTTTGCACCGATGTTGGGCCGTGAGTCGTCGTCGTTAGATCATCCGCTTGTTGTTGTTACTCCGGTAGGCGAGTCGTTTGTCGCTCGTTTTATATTTCGATTGTGTTCCGTTCGTATCGGGGAGAGGGATGCATCGGTTGATTTGATTCTCCTCGATATGTTGGACTTTGATGTGCTTCTGGGCATGGATTGGCTAGCCACTTATTATGCTTCGGTGGACTGCCGTGAGAAGGCAGTCATATTTAGATTTCCGGGAGAGCCAGTCCTTGTTATTCAGGGAGACCGCAGTGTCACCCTTCCCAGCTTAATTTCGTCTCTTCGCGCTGGTCAGCTCTTGCGGAAGGGATGTCAGGGATTTTTAGCGTATACTTGTGATACTCGAGCTGCAGAAGTTCCGTTAGACCGGGTCCCGGTAGTTTGTGAGTTCCCTGATGTTTTCCCTGATGAGCTACCTGGGCTACCGCCTGAGCGCGATGTTGAGTTCTGCATTGATTTGATTCCCGGCTCGGGGCCTATTTCTATATACCGTCTTATCGGATGGCCCCGGCAGAGCTTCGAGAGCTGAAGGATCAGTTGCAGGATTTGTTAGATAAGGGGCTTATTCGACCGAGTGTTTCTCCGTGGGGTGCTCCGGTCCTGTTTGTCAAGAAGAAGGACGGAAGTTTGCGCTTATGTATCGACTACCGCCAGCTGAACAAAGTTACCGTTCGGAACAGATATCCGTTGCCACGCATTGATGATTTGTTCGACCAGCTTCAGGGTGCGGGATATTTTTCGAGGATCGACTTGCGATCAGGATACCATCAGCTGCGAGTTCGATAGGAGGATATACCGAAGACAGCCTTCCGTACACGCTATGGCCACTATGAGTTTTTGGTGATGTCGTTCGGTCTCACCAACGCCCCAGCAGCCTTCATGGATTTGATGAACCGTACATTCAGGCCGTATCTTGACTTGTTCATCATCGTGTTTATCGACGATATCTTGGTGTACTCCCGGAGCAGAGAGGAGCACGAGCAGCACTTGCAGATTACGTTACAGACTCTGAGGGAGCACCAGCTGTTCGCAAAGTTCTCCAAGTGTGCTTTCTGGCTGGACAGCGCCGGATTCTTGGGTCACGTGGTTACGAGAGACGGCATATGTGTGGACCCGAAGAAGATTGAGGCTGTTCAGCAGTGGCCCCGACCTACATCGGTTACTGAGATCCGTAGTTTTCTAGGCCTGGCAGGCTACTACAGGCGTTTTGTTCAGGACTTCTCCCGTATAGCTGCACCTTTGACCGGTTTGACCCGGAAGGGAGTTCCTTTCGTCTGGACGGAGGAGTGCGAGTGCAGTTTTCAGCAGCTGCGGACATGTTTGACTACGGCGCCGGTATTATCTTTGCCTTCGGGATCAGGCGGATTTGTGGTCTACTGTGATGCTTCGCGGGTGGGATTAGGATGCGTATTGATGCAGCATGGCCGGGTGATCGCTTATGCTTCTCGGCAGTTGAAGAGGCACGAACAGAACTACCCCACTCATGATTTGGAGATGGCTGCAGTGGTCTTTGCACTGAAGATTTGGCGACATTACCTATACGGCGAGTCATGTCAGATATTCACCGATCACAAGAGCTTAAAGTACATATTTCAGCAGCGAGACCTGAACCTCAGACAGCGTCGTTGGATGGAGTTGGTGAAAGACTACGACTGCGAGATCTTATATCACCCAGACAAGGCGAATGTGGTGGCAGATGCGTTGAGTAGGAGGCCCGGGGGTAGTCTATCCTTTTTGCGCGCAGTGCAGAGGCAGCCGTCAGCAGATTGGCAGATGTTATGCGACAGCCGAGTTGAGTTCGAGTTCACTCAGACAGGGGGACATCTCGCGCATGTTCGTGCACGCCCACAGTTGCTTGACCATATATATGAGACACAGCGCAGTGACGACCGTTGCTCAGAGATCATGGCACAGATGGGACAGGGCAGATTTTCTGAGTTCGTGATTGACGATCAGGGGATTTTACGATATGGATCTAGACTGTGCGTACCAGATGCTGATGGATTGCGGCGCGACATTCTTGAGGAGGCACACCGATCAGTGTATAGTGTCCACCCCGGTTCCACCAAGATGTACCATGATATGAGAGAGACCTACTGGTGGGACGGGATGAAGAGGGACATTGCGGAGTTCGTTTCGAGATGCCTGACTTGTCAGCAAGTCAAGGCCGAGCACCAGAGGCCCGCAGGAGAGCTACAGCCGTTACCCATTCCAGAGTGGAAATGGGAGCAGATTTCGATGGATTTCGTTGTGGGTCTACCCAGGACCAGTCGAGGGTACGACTCCATCTGGGTGATCGTGGATAGATTGACGAAAGCGGCTCACTTCCTACCAGTGAAGACCACTTTCAGCTTCGCTCAGTATGCTCAGCTCTATATTGACGAGATCGTGCGACTACATGGCGTACCAACTTGTATCGTGTCAGATCGAGGCACTCAGTTTACCAGCCGACTATGGCAGAGACTCCAGGAGGCTTTGGGCACTCGTTTGAGCTTCAACACAGCATTTCATCCGCAGACCGACGGACAGTCAGAGCGGACCATTCAGACTCTCGAGGACATGCTCAGAGCGTGCGTTTTAGACTTTGGTGGTAGCTGGGATCGTCATTTACCTCTAGTGGAGTTCTTCTACAACAACAGCTTCCAGGATACTATTCAGATGGCACCTTTCGAGGCATTGTATGGGAGGAGATGCAGATCGCCCGTTTGTTGGACAGAGCTCAGCGAGAGCAGTATTTTGGGGCCGCAGCTTGTTGAGGAGACGACAGTGAAGATACAGTTGATTCGAGACCGGATGAGGGCAGCTCAGAGCAGACAGAAATCCTATGCAGACAGGCGCCGTCGCAGATTAGAGTTCGCAGTTGGCGACCATGTTTTTCTGAAAGTCTCTCCGATGAAGGGCGTGATGCGTTTTGGGCAAAAGGGGAAGCTTAGCCCTAGATTCGTAGGTCCCTTCGAGATCCTCGAGCGTGTCGGCGCAGTTCCATATCGTTTGGCTCTTCCTCCCAGCTTTCCCGATGTTCACCCCGTCTTCCATGTTTCGATGCTCCGCAAGTACCTTCACGACCCTTCGCATGCGATTCAGCACCCGGCAGTCCAGCTAGAGCGCGACCTTTCTTTTGCAGAGCAGCCGGTGGCCATCCTGGATCGGCAGGTGAAGAAGTTGAGGTCGAAGATTATACCAACCGTCAAGGTCCTTTGGCGTAGCCCGAGCAGCGAGGAGGTTACCTGGGAGACCGAGGGCGAGATGAGGAAGAAATATCCCCATCTCTTTGAAGGTACGCGTAGTTATTTTTTTAAATTCGGGGACCGAATTTCTTTAAGGGGGGAAGATTGTAGCGTCTTGAAAAGTCGTTTTGGTGTTTTCCTGAAAATCGGTGAAAATTCGGTATTTTTCCGAAAACCGTCTTTTTTGTTATTTTGCAGTTTAGGGATAATTATACCTAAAATGGATAGGTAATTGCTTGTTTTTAGTAGCTAATGAGTTACTTATTAAATTTTGGGCATTTAAAATTTTTTCCCTATTTTTCAATTTTTTAATATTATTTTAAGCCGGTAAGAAAATACATTAAATTAGCGATAAATACAAATTTAATTGGGCTAAATTTAAGCTTTAAAATCTTGTTAATTAAAATCTAGTTGTAATATAAATTTTTAGTATTTTATTTTGATTTTTAACTAATTTTTATTATAGAAAACGAAATTTATTGAAATTAAGCTAAAACTTGCAATTTTTGTAACTTGAGGGTTCTTTTTGCATAGAATTTTTTTGTGCAATCACTCACAACCTCACCCCTCTTGTTTTGGCCGGCCCTACCACCCATTTCAGCAGCCATGAATTTTCCCCCCTCATTTTGTCTCCATTTCTTGTATGGAAACCTTATGTTTGATTAAAATATATTAATTAAGGTATGGGTTGTAAGTGAGATAGTTGGCTTTTGACTTTGTGTAAATTTCCACAACTCCCCATACCTTTCCCCACTCCTCCCACTGCCGAAACCACAGCAGCAACAGCCCAAAAAAAAATTCCCCCATTTCTCCATCTCTTTTGCTTTAATTTCATCTCAAAATCCAAGAAAAATCCACAAATCCTTCACAAATTCAACCCAAATCCTTATTCTACCTCTTCTCACACCCCTATTAGTTTAAAATAAGGAGAAAGATGGCATCTTGGGAGGCTAGAGCAACCTAGGGTTTGGAATTGTGAGGTATAATTTCAATCTTTGGTTAAATTGTAGTTTAATGTATGCTAAATTAGAACCTTGAAGTGTTAATTTTGTGCTAAATTCTAATCTAGTTTTTTTTATAGTTCATGACTTGAGTTGTAATTAGGGTTTAGAAATCCATTATTAGGTTAATTAATTTACTTTGCTATCTAGTGTTTTGCTAACCTAAATCTAAGAGGTGAACTTGCTATTGGGTTTGAAATTAGTGTTAGTTAAGTTTTTCTAGTATGGTTTTTAATTGCAATTGCTAATAAGAAAAAAATCAAGAAAGGGTTGTGTTTGGAAAATGGTTTTGAAGCATGGTAAATGAGTTGGAATTATGTGATTGTGGCTAACTAGTTGTGTGGTTGGATGTTTGTGTTGGATTGTGATAACTTTATCTTTAATTTTCGATGTTGCACCAAATTAGCAAGTTTTGTGCTTACTAGTTTTTATTAAAATATTGTGATGAACTATTTGCGAGATCTTGACGATATTTTTGAGATATCCTATGACATTTAGGATGCGTGTGTGCGGATTTTTGAGTAGTCGGGTTTTAGTTTTGCCGGGCGGCCAAATCGACTTTCTTGTAGATTTTTGCGATTTTCGCGTGTGTTCCGCGGACCTTGTGCATGTTGTACCTAGCTAGTGAACATTAGTATTTTCGTTTGGGTTTTGCGTCAGTCTTGATAGGTAACCTTATGTTTGGTATTGATATAAATTCCAGGTTCGGTCGCGGAGAAGTCAGACGCGGCACGAAAGGGGAAAGCGGTGATTGGACACAGCTAGCCAGGGATTCCGGTGAGTAGATGTAACATCTATGGGGGACTATCGTTGGATGGCGCAAGCCGCCCGATAGTTTTAGTAACTTAAAAGATTCTTAGTGATGTTAGTAATTAGGGGTGTAATACTTATATGATTATTTGCTGCATCCATGCCTTATATTGACATACATATGCGAACCCATTTTATAGGACACCTGCACCATTGCCAGGGTTTTTATATGCAGCACGAGCACTATTCATGCTTAGACACACGCCCTGGTAATTGCCATGCCACCACACTAGATAACCTATAATTTGAAACCTTTTACTAATTGATGCTTAAACCTGTGCTATTGCCTTTAATTCTTTAAAATGAAATCGTAGGATTGCTATTCATGTGCATGTACCTCATCATATTATTTGTTCATGCCTAATCTATTAATCACACATCACAACTTGATTATTGATACCATATGCATTCATTATCATTGACATATGCACTTATGAGGATTTCTTGAGATTTTATGATATTTCTGGATTTCGGGGAAAAACCGCAAAATTTCTAAACTCATTATATTTTTAAAAAAAATATGTAAATTGCGGTTTTCTAGTGATGTAAGTGTCGTCCACCATGAGTTTGCTGTGGTTTTCGAGACCCGTTTCGAGGAGTTGGATGAACCGTCTCGGGTACATGGTGGGCCCGGTAGGGTACCCCGGGGTAAGAAGCTCGTGGTGCTGACGATGAGCCTGGCAGGGGACGGATTACCTACCGGTGACTTCATTGGGCACGGCGGATATCCAGAGGATACCGACCGGGGCCGCGAGAGGATGAGATATTGATATTGAGATGGGTCAGCCGGATGGCTGAGGCCAGAGACACTATGACATGGATTTATGAGATTTGAGACAGCTTTTAGGTGTCGTTGCTGGACACCGGTTCTCGTCGATTCTTGAGTATTATGCTGGCATTCTAAAAGAGTTTCAAAAAACAAAAAGAGATAACATGTTTCTTATATATACCTATTGAGACCTCAGATATTCATGTTGCATACATATTAGTACACTGATGTTGTATACACACCTGCTAGTGCATCCAGTCATACCTGTATTAGAGATACTAGAATACTTGTGTGCATGCATGCGATAGCCTGTGTAGATGTTATTTATTACTCACGAGTTGGCAACTCACCCCCGTTGTGCCACAGCCTTTTGCAGGTCCGCTCCGTCAGTACAGTAGCGGCGGGCGCACTTGCTTATTTTGCTCTCTTGCCTGGACTCGAGGTTTTGCTCTTAGGTGGGTTATATCATTATTTTTGCACCACCTTGTATATTCTTTGTATCTAGAGCACTCCATCTACTGTATCTACCAGTATTATTGTATATTGACCTAGAGATGAGACTGTGAGGTTTGTGGACTTTTATGCTGTATTTTGGGGTCGAGCTCACTTGAGTCGACATGCTGTTTTTCTTATGCTTCATTATGGTTATTTCGCATGTTGCTGCTTTATATTGCGTGGGATTTGTGACCGCCTTGTGGCGAAGAGCTAGCTCCCGCTTGGGGATGCCATATTTGTTGGATTCATATATATTCTTGTTGTACCCATTTTGGGGGCCAGTATTTACAAAGGAGACTCTGCCGAAATTTTCGGAAAAATTTGTATTGTTTTTGAAAAAAGGTTTTTATATGACTTATTTGATAAACTCGCTTTCAATGGATTGGTTTTCCTTCATTCTTTTGCTTATTTGGTTTTGGTTTCTGGGCTTTGGCTTACTTATTTTACGGACGTCTTGAGACGTTTCGTAATTTAAGTGCCAGTCACGTTCCGTACCCTGCGGGTCGTGACAGTTTCACTCAACGGTTGGGCCGTCATTAGAGAAAGGGGAGAACATTCTTCCTATGAATTAGACCCCTAGGTTGCATGGATAAACCGACATGAAACAATAAAGATAATAATCATCCGGCCATTATATTTTATTGATAAAACTTGGGTTATGGTTATATATAATTTTAGCATTTATATCAAACTCTCAGCCCTTTGACCATAACTACATCTTGAATACCGAGTGCAAGAGCAGTGATGGACATCTAGGGGCGGGTCTAAGAAGAGGCCAGAAGGGTCACGTGCCCCGGCTGAAATTTCGAAAGAAAGATTGATATCGAGTAGAACCAAGTGTCGGTATTTTTAGGAAAAACACACACACACACACATATGGCATGATGCTAATAAAAGATGCCTTAGCTCAAGTGGTAACACATTATGCTTTCTAACAATAGCTCTTCGGTTCAACCCGACCCACGTAATTCACTTTTTAAATTATATTTAAGTGGAAATGAATTTTGTTATGGGTTTTTTGGAAGGAAAGTTCTTTCAACATTTGTAATTACCCACGTAATCACTTTTTAAATCATATTTCAGTGGGCATGAATTTTTTTATGGTTTTCTTTGGAAGGAAAAGTTCTTTCTACATTTGTAATTAAATTAATTTAAATACTTTTTATATAATATTTAGATTTAACTTTTTAACAAAATCTTACATTATTTGGTATTTCTTTAGTGAAAGTTCCTATGTTCGTCCTAGTGGACATCTAAATCTCATACACTCCAAGCTTCTGTTTACCCACTTTATGACCTCTGATGATCGTATCGTTAAGAAAAATATAGAGTTTAAACAAAACAAAGTTTAAAGTTTGAAAGTTTGACCAGAAATTCCTAGGGTTCGAGACATCCGATAAGCGCAACCACTTATCGTTAATTACCAGTTGTTTTAGAAAATACCTAGACGGGATATTTTGTTAGGTTATTCTTTATCACAATCAATTTTAATAAAGATCACATCACATATATGTATATACTTGTAATAACAAACAATATGAAAGAAATCATCAAGATATTTCATTAATATCTTTGTTTACAACTTTGATACATGTACATCTCTTTACATTTCAAACTTATACAAAGAGAATTAAAAACATACAAATACAGTTTGAAAGTAAGTGAGATTTAAAATCAAAGTTGATATCTTTTCAAGTTTAAGCGGACGCTTATGAGACCCAAATCCTAATATTTTATAGGTGGATACGTCCAATGGAGGCTACACTATAGTTAAGTGTAGAAACCTACACAAAAAAGGGTTTAATAATTAGACAACCACCCGATGGTCGGTTGGGAACCCGATGGCCGAGTGAAGGTCATATCGAGTGCCCTAACTTGGGTGCCCCCACTATCGGGTGCCCTAACTTGGGTGCCCCCACCATCGGGTGAGGGTCTTATCAGATGCCACCACCATTGGTTGAGGGTATGGTCATCATATTGGGGCCTGGTTATCGAGTGGGCTCCCGATATTCGGATGAGGGTCCCCCCTTGTTTGATAAGTGGAGAGCACTTATCTTTCAATGTCTAAATTTGTTTTGGAGGATATAGAATTTACTCTACGTTAAAAGTTTGTTTCAAGAACATAAGTTTTATTATTATATGTCCATGCCTCGTTTTGAAGCTTAATGAGTTAGCTTTTATATGCTTCGACCAGATCGGGATTTGAGGCTTTCGGGTGAGAGTTATGGCGGTTTTTCTCAGATGTGTCGGAGCATGCCGATTCAATTCGAGAATCAGATACCATTTTGAGATATCCTAAAATCTATTATTTTAAGACCATTTGTCTTCATGTATGGTCTCGTTTCGAAACTTAATGAATCATCTTTCATCCGCTTCAAATAGATCGCGATTTAGGGCTCTTGGGTGAGAGTTATGGTCTTTTTATTAGATGTGAAGGTGTAGGCAGATTCAACCCGAAAATCTGTTTTGAAAATTTGGGCAGAGTTTTCCCTTGTAATTTTGGTTTTGTTTATGGAGAAGTATAAAATTTTAATGTCTACTTTCTTATATATGTTGAAGAATAAGATTTCCCCTATTTTTCAAATGGAATAATAGTGTTTTCAATACTTTCCTTTGTTCATAGAAAATGGAATATTAGGGTTTCCTCTACTTTCGTTTGTTCATAGTGTTAGGAATATGTATGTCCTAGAGGCCATTATTGTATATTATAGTGGATGCTTGGACATATATATAAAGGACTTTCTTGCTGAACATGATAATATGCTATTTGGTTACTCTTTAACTTAACATTTACATATGCTCTGGTTTACCATTTCACCGATACATGTTGATAAAGCTCTTAGGATGTTTTGCTAGACTACCAAGACTATGATGTAGATCATACTTGTAGGGCTTGTGTAGTCTACAAGCACATCCTTGAAGTGTTTTTAGTCGAGAGAGTATCGAGACAGGGCATCGATATTCCAGAGCACACTAGTGTGTATGTTTCTTGACCCTGTATGGGACGATGGTTGATCCCAAAACCATTGGTATTTGACATTAAAGATTGTACACAAGTGCTCATTAGAGAATGAGTACACCGAACAAACACGCCGAGAACTCCTAGATGGTACCATACCTATTGTCAGATAGCAGTTCTCTGGTGACACTTTGTAACATTTCAGAAATATAAAAAATTATTTTTGGAATTTAATATTAAAATAATATATTTTGCGAAAACTACCCGATTTGCGAATTTGGGGTTTTCGTAAAATGGTATAAATATATACCAATATTTGGGAAATAATGGGAGATTAAAATGATTTATTCATTTAAAAATATATTTATCGGATTTTGGCATTTTTATAATTAATTATATGCAAGTTTAAATTAAACTCGATTAGTGCACTACTAATCACGATTATGCCAAATCCGTATTTTCACATTTTTCATGATTAGTGCACCATGACATGTTGCATTTTTGTTACATGTTTGTTCATTTCTTTTGGTTTTAGTTATTATGAGAAGAAAAAAGAGGATTATTGAGGTGAGAGAGAAAGAGGACACACTTATGATATGGGGCATGGACATGAGAGAGAGAGAGTGGCATGCCATGTGAGTGAGGATAAGAGAGAGAGAGAGTGGGCTGCCCCCCATTCACATTTCTCTCTTTGTTTTTTTTCAGCTTCTTCATCCTCATACTCCCTCCACTTCTACCTCCATGTTTCATCTCCAAAATCTTGCCAAAACCCTATACTCCCTTCACTAAAAATGATCACAACCTCTTTACAAACCCATTGATCCTTTCAAAGTTAGATTTTGAAGACTTTGAGCAACTCAAGAAAATTCTTGAGTTGCCAAATGAGGTAATTCCTACACTTCTAGTTTAGTTTTTGAGTTTCCTAGCACCCTGTAGTAGTTTAGAGTTAAATCGATTTAGATTAGTGATGTTTGGAAATTCCAAGAGAAGGGTTAGGTGTTTGTGTGGACTTGTGATCTGTAGTGGGTGTTTACTTAACCCTTAGTGGTGTTTTACTGGCCAAGACCCGAGATTAGAACCAAAATACGAACTTAGAATTGTTCCGTGTCGGTTTTGTGGTAGTTTTTAGCCTACAGGGTATCTGGAGAAACTTAGGCCATTTATGAGAAAATCAAACAAGTCCAGTGACCTAGATAAACGACCAGAAGACCACCACCAAAGTTCGAGCCAATTTCATCCTACCTAGGCCGGTGATCTCGGATTTTCTGGTGTTGTCACCAGATTTCTGTTGGGCTATGGTGTTGAGTTTTTGGCTGTAGCTCCTAATCCCAAAAACTATTCCCTGTAATTGCTTGTTTAGTCCCAGTTAACCTGAGATGAAATCTGGGTGTGATTTCTTATGTTGCTGAATTTGGTATTTATGATTAATGAACTTGGGTTTTAGTATTTGATATTGTATTGGGTCGTGGGATGTTTTTACGTCAACGACGAGAGTTGTTTGGTTGTTTTTGCATGCGTAGGCTATAGGTTCTAACCTATGAGCGCATCGTGGGCCGTATCGGTTTTCCGGACTTGATTTTAATAGCATTGCGACTGCGTATTTATTGTAGGTACTTTCGCATGGACTTCCGAGATGACGAAGCACATCGACTACGGCTGAACAAGGAGTTCCGAAGGTGAATAGACTTATATCTATGGGGGAAGTCGGATGGATTGCGTATAGCACCCCCGCAATCATTGATATGTGATTTATAATTTAGAGACAAGATATGCCACGACTTAAGGTTATAGTTAATGGTTTTAGTGTGAAATGATATGATGGAAAGGATGTCTCGAATTGATATATAAGGATATGAAAAGTGAATGTGAATCACGATATATATATGTAGTTGCAAGAGAACAAGTATGAGATTATAGTAGCATGTTATGAGGTCGATAAATACGACATGAGATTAATAAGATGACTTGATGTGAGATGTTGATGTGATGAAAAGAGTATACGGTGAGATATGATGACTTGGTTTGATATGTCGTTATACGGATGCGATGTGATATGAGAATATTGATACCTTTGTCAGGTCCCATGATATGAAATTGATACGGATGTGACCTGAGATATAGGTATAGATATGTATAACTATGAGAATAATGAGTGATATGTCGTACGAGACTTAGATCCGTACCCTCATTGTTATATAGGTCGATATAATCCCTATTCTGTTTGTTGTCGCTGTACGATGGTTTACCGCACGCGACGTTTTACCGGATGATTAATCCATACCCTTGACTAGAGGATGCCGTACGATGGATTATACCGTACGTGATGTTGTGAGGCTGGATGCCGATTGATAGATTCACCGACTCAGATATGTTAGATTAGATACGTATACTTTATATCATTGCGCTCACGATTTATTTTCTGCTACGTCCATGATATTCTCATTGCATTATATATACCTGTGCTAGTACACCTGCACAATTATCGATGATGCGTATGTTATACTTACACAGATTTCCGTCTCACACACTTTCATCATCGATAATTGCTATGTCACTTACACAGTAGAATTGCTACATCATTCTATTACTCTTAATTGTTCAGTACTGTCACATGACTCGTTGGCATGATGTATTGCTATGCTTATATCCTTATGCTATGTTGCATGATATACTTGATATGCTCACATTTCTGTTCTATGTTTTTATACATCATGCTTTATGATTATACGCATTGAGATGCTGTTTTCATGAGATTCTGGATTTGAGAACCGTGGTTATATTTCAAAGGAAATTATTTATTGTTTTAAAAACTCGATTTCTCTTGATATGATATTTCAAGACGTTCACCATAAGTTTTCTCGGTTCTGAGATTGGTATGTGAAACCCGATTTGAGAAGATGGATGATCCATTTGCTGGTTCATGGTGGACCCGGTATGGTACCCCGGGGCAAGAAAGTTATGTTGTGCAGTAGACGATGAGCCTGGCAGAGGGACTACTACCTACCGGTAATAGTATTTGGGCTCGGCGGTTATTTGTAGGATACCGACATGAGTCGTGAGATGGATATGGGCCGATCCGGACTGACGGAGCCTGTGGGCCGATCCGGACTGACGGAGCCCGAGATATGAGGATTTACGTGTCGATGTTGGACACGGGTTTCATGATGTTTCGAGTGTCGATGTTGGACACTCAGGTTCCATGATTTTGATTTGTCATTGATGGACACACGTTGGTTGATATCCTCATATTTACATGCATATGCTTTCATGATGTTTCGAGTGTCGATGTTGGACACTCAGGTTCCATGATGTTGTTATGTCATTGATGGACACCTGGATTATATCCACATGCATACATGCATTGATTATTGTTGGCATATATGCAGACACGGTCACCCTAGATATCATAGTATTAGCTTCATGATATAGTTGACCTAGGAATCGTTGTTTTATTTGATTTCTATCTGTTGATATTTTCTACTCACGAGTTGGCAACTCACCCCCGTTGTGTCACATTTCTTGCAAGTTGGCCGCATGAATCATTAGTGGTATTACTGGCACACAGCTTACTTTCGGGTGATTTGCTATGGTAGGTGGGACATATTGGATCGTGCCCACTCTTGTATTATTATTCTTGTTGTATCTAATCAACTCCATCAATCATAAACTAGTATTTGTATAATTAGTAAGACTTAGAAAGACTTATGCTTGCGAGACTTAGAGCGACGAATTATATGTTCGCTATTGGGGGATTTGATGTTTTGCTTCTTTACATTATCCTTTTGTGTTGATCTTCGCCATTGGGCGTCGTATACATATATTTCTGACTTGCATGATTGTGATTTCGCCGATTGGTGAACAGCTAGCTCCCGCTTGGGGATGCCTTTATTGATATCATGTATATGTGGTTTTGTATCAAAATAGACAAGGGAGGTGCTGCCCAAATTTTCAAAAAGACGAAACATGTTTTTCAACTATTATAACCCACTTGCATTTTCATGTCCTTTATCTATGCATTTAAGAAAACGGTTGATTTCATCATACCTTTATTTCAAAGCTTCACCTCTTCTATTTTCATTAAAAGGTTTAGATTTGTGGGCTTCAGCTTATTTAATTTACGTTACGCCTTTAGACGTTGTGTGATTTAAGTGCCGGTCACGGTCTAAATTTTGGGTCATGACAAAGTTGGTATCAGAGCGCTAGGTTTAACCTTAGTTTCAGTCTGGATTTGACTATGCGGAGTCTAGGGCGTAAATATTTCGGAACCTAGGCTTGATCTTACGGAACTTAGACTTGAACAGGAGGGTATTAGACCCGAACTTTCGTTACATAGGTTGACCATGATTGATTAGAGTAGGTAACTCAAGTAGAGTGACATACCGTGCGTATGTTCTGTGGCATACATACGATACGATACTTCACTTAAGTAACCTAAGGATGTACATATCTTGAGATCTGTGATTCTCTTCGTTCCTATGATCATGCAGGGTTCCTAGGCACTCTCAAGAGGTCTCACAAGGCATCAACCATGCCAATTTCACAATTTTGCGGTGCCGAGAAACCCTAGATACGGATCGTTAACTAGATATATAGGCGAAACAATGAAACTAGTTTACAACTAAACTAAAAGAACGGAAATACAACCTTTGTAGATCCGGTCCTCCACCACCATAGCTCCGCAATGAAGTCTCCTCGCTGTCCAAATGGAAACCCGGGATCTAGCGTCGGCTTCATCGGAGAAATGGGCGGGCTAGGTCATCGACTTCGATGCCGAAGATGATCTACGTCGAGGCATCACAAGATCAAGCTCCCACTTCACCAAGTCATGAAACTTGTCAAGAAAACACCCTATACTACTTGGCAAGAGGTAGAGGATGAAGAAATAGGAAGTGGGTTCACTTTAGAATTGGTTTTCTCACTCAATTGCTCAAGTTGCCATTGATGGAGGCAAGCTCCTTCTTGAAGAAGAAGAAGAAGAAGAAGATGATAATGTTATGATAAGTATTTTTCAAAAAGAAAAAGAATTGAATACTTATCATAATCCAACCATGGTCAAGTGTAGAGAATGAACTAGGGTTAAGTGAATGGTTAGGGTTAAGCATGAAGACAAAAATGGTGACTTAGTCAAAGCTTCATGAAGCTTCAATATCCATCCAAAGAAAGCCACCATTTTTCTTTATGCTTATTGTTTTCCATAAAGAATAAATAAATAAATAAATAAATAAGAAAACCAAAACCCTAACCATTTAAATAATCATGGTTCAATCTTTACACAAACTCAAGTATACATGCATCATCAAACATGATACAATCATTTGCACAAAAAGTATATCACATATACAACTTGTACATCCAAGTGAGAAAATCCATTTAAAGTGAACCAATACTAGTTAATGCAAAGTAATATTTCAAATATATAATTATACATTAAATCATTAAATCAACACTTGATTTAACGATCCGGTCATATCGCATATAACCGACTAGTATCCTATGTATCGGCTTACCGAATCAATCCTTGATTCGATAACTAGGTTATATCGCATACAACCATATCGATACATTGATCGCGAGAATGAAATACGGTATCACATACACGCATTATTCTCGGTCCCGCACATATCTCATATGCGCTCCTATTTCGTTTCGCTTGAGCCAGGAAACCTCTGTGTAGGACTCTAAAGACTCGTCAATACGCTGGCAGCAGGTGATGATCATATCAAACACCCACAAGCCGCAAGCGGTCTTCTAAACGTAATGGCAACCCGGGTATTGAGCGATCAGAAGATCGACGAGCAAGCCCGCTCTCACTCCTGTGAATCCAACCAGTAACACTTACCGTACAGTCCGGTCTGATCGTCTGATATGTCGCATATCTCGCCTAGGGGTGGTAAACGTCAGACCCCAATAGCTCGATAAGTCATGTCGATATGAGGTCTATAACAATTCGAGAAACTACTGGTAACACTTACCAGTAAATCTCAGCAACCCTGGCCAGGGATTTCCGGTTATAGCCAATCGAACACAGCGCAACATCAACTCCCTATACCGGGAGAGACGAATCCCCTCCTATCGCTCATTGCCTCCATGTGATTCGGGACTGTACCCAAAAACCACCATTTTGCACGCCCTCTTGGACGTGGTAAGGTGGAAATCAAAGCACAGTGGGAACCACACAAGTCTCTATGACGATCTTGGGTCAACAGACTACTCTATACCAGTGTCACCAGAGAACTGCCATCTGACGTAAGGTATAATACCATCTGGGAGTTCTCGGCGAGTCCGTCCAGTGTACCCAGTCTTCACTGAGCACCCGTATATCATCTCTGATGTCAAACACCAATGGATATGGGATCATCCATCGCCCATCTGTATGGGTCGAGAAGGTATACGCTAGTCTACTCTGGTATATCGATGCCCCGTCTCGATACACCCACGACTAGGGACTTTGAAGGATGTACTTATAGACTATCTGTCCCCACTAGTATGATCTGCATCATAGTCCAGGTAGTAAAGTACACATCCTAAGGGCTTTACCAACATGTAACAGAGAGACAAGCAGTATACACGTTAAGGTAAAGAGCAACCAGATAGCATACTATCATGTCGAGCAAGAAAGTCCTCCCTATATATGTCCCAGCATCCACTACAATATACATCCTATGTACAGTAATGGCCTCTAGGGCATACATATAACTAACAATCTCCCACTTGCACTAGGGCCATCTGTAGCAGTGGTTGCAGTATCTCATACTCAACCATCCCATAAAAATCTCTCTCTAGGAATAGGCCTTCGTGAGTGGATCCGCCGTGTTGTCCTCTGAGTCTACTCTCCTAACCTCGATCACCCTGGAGATCAACCATCTCCATGATCAGGTGATACTGCCTTAGAATATGTCTGGATCACTGATGGGACGGGTGTTCCTTGGCATAAGCCACAACTCCATTGTCACACAATGGGAGGAACTAAGTTCATCTCATGAACAAATATACATCCAGACTGCCTCTTTGGTAGCATCTTTAGCAGCGATGTATCCAGCCTTTATCGTCTAGTATGCCACGGTATCTAGCTTGGAACTCGTCCAACATACCGTCCCTTTACTGAGGGTAAAGACAATGCATGTGACTGACTTTCAGTCGTCCTTATCACCCTGGAACCCTTCCAGTGATTCTCCCCAGGATCGACTGATACCATCTCACTACAACTAGTGAGTATCCTAATATCCAATTAGATCTATCTCATAGATCCAAAATCCAGGATTTAGGAGGTATCACTTTTGATCCTATATGGAGAATCATGGTGATAAGCGGAGATTGAACGAGCGTAGCATAGGAAACTCCTTCCCTATCATGAGTATGTCATCCACGTACTCTACGAAGATCATCACCATACTCCCTACTACCTTTTTGTTTATACAAGGTTCATCTACCATTTTGATGAAGTCAAACTCTTTGACTACCACATCAAAACAGATGTTCCAACTCCGCGATACCTGCTTTATCCTATAAAGCATCTTGTACACGTTTCCGCTGCTCCCACTGTCTACGAAGCCCTCTGGCTGTGTACTTATAGACGTTCTCTTCTAAAACATCATTTAGAAAAGCAGTCATGGCACCCAACCGCCAGATATCGTAGTCATGGTATGTAGCCGTGGCAAGTAGGATCTGGATGGACTTAAGCATAGCCACTTGAAAAGGTTTCATCATAATCCACGCCTGGTCTATGACGAAAAACTTTAACAAGTCTAGCTTTGAAAGTCTCAACTTTTCCAAGTACACCAAGTAATCTTCTCAAGATTTACTTGCTCCTGATGGGGATTTAACCCTTCAGATATAGCAACCAAAGTCCATACTTTGTCGGTGTATAAGGATTCCATCTCAGATCACTAAGCATCCAGCCATTCTTACAGAGTCACACTCCTGATGGCCAGTTCGAAACTAGTTGGGTCATCATCTCATGATGCAATCCTCGCTCCCACTGTCATCGAGAAACCGAAGTATCTCTGAGGCGGATGAGGAACCCTACTAGATCGGCGGAGAGGCTGAGGTTCGTTGGAATCTACTGAATCCTTTGGTTCTATCAAATCATCAGCTGCAGTTTGTATGGCTGGAACATTTCCAGTTCTACATAATAGACCTTGCCTCGAGCTTGTCCGGTATTTTGCTTTTAGACATAGGCCGGACAACCCCAAATCTTAACTAGCTTAAGACATGGGCTCTTACCATACCATATCTCATATGGAGCGGTAGGCAACAGATTTGATTTGAACCCTATTCAATAGGTATGCAGCTTCTCAAGTGCATAACTCCCAAAAAGGAAACAGGTAACTCAGTAGTACTCATCATAGAGCACACCTTATCATATAGGGTGTATCTGCTCCGTCCCGACATACCATCGTGCTATGGTGTATACGGAGGAGTAATGCTGAGAGAGAATCTCATTCTCCTTTAGAAAAGTTCAAGAATTCCGTGCTCAAGTATTCTCCTCCCTGATCGCATCAAAGGACATAATACTTATACCCTCATTTTGGTTCTCTACTTCTAACTTATATTCCGTGAATATCTCAAAAGGTTCGGACTTGTGTTTCAACAGGAACATATGTCTGAATCTTGAGAGATTATCAGAGAATGTAATGAAGTACAAAGAACCGGTCTTGGTATGTGTAGACAGGGGACCTTCATACATCAACATGTATCATCCCAAGAGTTTACTAACTCTTTCTCTGTTTCCAGTAAACGGAGCTATGGTCTTTTTATCTCTGTGACACGATTGGCAAGTTTCACAAGATGTAAATTCAAACTGATTTAAATATGCATCTAAATGTAACTTTAGCTAGTCGGGTCACATTGATCTGACCTAGTCTACAATACCTCAAGAAGGATCCGTTCATTTCTGAACTCTTCCTCTTGTGTGTGTTCCGTATACTTAAGAACTGTAGTTTGATTTAGAACATCAATGCTTTTAGATAACGTGCCTGAACCGATCAACTTTTGATATAGGAAATGTTCAAAACATTATCCAACAATACAAAATTTTATCATATCTTTAACAATAAAGAGAATGATATGATTTTGTATATCAGGTTCGGTATCTAATAACATTCGTTCAGAATCAATGTATAGGTAATACAGGGTGACAGTGGCCAACAGACTTGGCTGCAACACTTGCCCCGTTTTCTGCCTCATGAAACTTATCACCCGTTCTCAGTTCTCTACCTAGCTGTAGCCCTATGTAACAGATTACATATCTGGGATCCTGATCTGGTATCACATACCCAGGACGTAAAGGATACTGAGAAACAGTTCTCTGTAATGAACACACCCGAAGATGATGCATCATCATGCACTCTCTTCGTTTGGGCGGCACGGGAATTCTGGTAATTCCCAATTTCCTGCTCTGTCTTATAACAATTATAAGTTGGAGCGGGACCAACGTTCCCCAGCTCAGTATAACAAGCGGGTTCGGTCAATAATCCGTATTATTATCTTGATTAAGGCGTGATATGGTCGCTACCTGGAGAGAGAGAAAAGAAAACATTCAGCGTGCGCTCTTGCAAGAATAGATTGGTTATTATTTTATCTAATCAGGATGGCTCCCACTGCTTTTTATCAAATCTTCCTTCAAACCTTAAAAGGAAAGACTAGCCGGGATTAATTACACACTACAAGTTTGCCAATCTTTCAGCCAGGCCAGGGTCGGTACTTTGAGGGAGGTCCCCCGTGCTTTCGCACGAACCTAATTAATGTAAACCTCGTTTTCCCAGAGGCATAACCTCGTTGACACCTTTCCAGACACCTACTTGATCGGCTAATTATAATGTGTAAAACTCTCCCAGGAGTAACTCTTACTCGCAGCGGGTATCGGGATCCAACTATCTCATAGAAGGTATGCAATCTCATTGCAAATTTCAACACTTGAAATTCCCGATAATTTTGCCCCTAGCGTCCTATGACCTTGATGCAGGCCAACAAACCATAGTGCGCTAGTCAAGTTCAACCCGTCATTTCCTGATTGAATTAAACCCACCCGCACGACCCTTGACGCAGGCCAACAAAGTCGCACGACTACCCTAATCCAATCTGCATCATATGCATAAGCAGATAAATACTAGTTAGCTACCGCACACTACGCCTTGACGCAGGCCAACAAACGTAGCACGAATACTAACTACCACTTATCTGAAATGACGGAGGGCTACGACAGGTTTTTCTGAAAACCTATTGCGTAATGAACTTGATATCGTTGTAGAATCAAATGATTTTAAAATGGAGTGCTTTTGAGGCTTTTCTAGTTTTGCTAAAGGAGTCACTCCCGGTGAAGGGATCGTCGGTCCTTTCCTCTTCGAATGAGGTGCGGGATATATCATATATATCACTGTGCAAAGCAGAACTCTTAAAAGCTATCAAAAGACAAACCGAGTGTGTAGCATCTACCAGTTATTGCTAAAGGAGTCACTCCCGGTGAAGGGATCTCGGTCCTTTCCTCATCGAATAAGGTGCAGGATATATCACATATACCGCTGTGCAAAGCAAGAACTGTAGCTACCTGTTTTATTTTGAAATTCGATTCTACAACATCTTAGGTTTCTTTTATTTCATTAATCACATTAATGAAGTCCCATCATTTAAGTACCTAAACATCACAGATAAATACGACGTACACTTATGCCATCCGCATTCGCCTCGATGTCCCCTCGTGCACCGTTAGGTTAGGTAACTAACGGCAGAGCAGGGCAGGGCTAGCACGGGTGTAAAACATAAGTAACATCTATATAATATATCATATATACTATATATAGTACCCATCACAGAACATATCACATGATCACATCACAGATATCGCAGCAGAAGAATCATATAAAATATTGGATATACTAGGACGTCCGTGTTTTCAATACGAGCCAGTATAAAACACGGATTCCACGGTCGCGATGAATAGCCAAACCCATACCCCTAGACCCCTACGAGAGCGGCAAGCAACCCTACCAATTCTGGAGTTAGGAGACCCGAACTCGACTCCTCGAGATGGTCTCCCACTGGACTCCAGAACCCGGTTACTTGTGCTCCCTTTCTTGGGTCTATCCTAGTGCGGAAAATTAAATAATATACAAAAGGTGACATCTTTCGCAACCTGGAAGTGCCCCAATAAAAGAATATTACATACAAGTTTTTACATGAATGAAAATGAAAACACTCATCTCAGATAAAAAACCCGGCTATTCAAACACGACGATCCAATATAACATATCCAGCAACACATAACATCACATGTCATCAACGTAAGTAAATATGCGCATCCCAATTGTCGTTGACATATAGCAACGAAACCGGCGATATCACATATTACACTTACGGTCACAGAAAAGAAAGTGTAAAACTACAACAGTTGGAATCCGCAATCTGCATAGACATCGCATGCCTAATCAAATGAATACCTTAGACATCACATGCCTAACAATTATAAACCCCGCATTTTAGTCTCAAAATCGAAAACACTTTTCAATATCAAGTCAGGCAATTCAACAAGATTCCCGACACCCTGATCGAATGCTCGTCGCAAACTTTAGTAGGCGGCCGCACCCCCGGATACCGTCGACGAAGTGCACCAAGGCGGAACACCGCTACCGCGAGCACCCGAACGGATGCTTTCGGCGACGGGGTTCTCCTACAGTCACTTGGTCGGGGCTATGGAGTGAGGCTGTCTATCAAGTTTACCCGGCGAGTATCCGTGTACGCTACGTGATTGCGACGGACTTTTGATCACATCAAAATTCCGTGGCAACCGATCAAGTGAGACTAAACTGCTATGTTTATAACATTCATTCAGTTATCTCATAACTACCTGTGAATTCTAATTATTGTATCCCATTCCAGATAAATAGAAAATGTTAAACATTCCGATCGAACAATCGAACACCCAAGTTTTCCCAAAACAGATCAACACATGAAACAAGTCTAAAAACATTCAGTTCGTGCCTCAGTACCAACGGTCCAGCCGTAGAAGGGTCAAGCCAACGCCTCACATGTGGCACGCCGTACTTCCCCAAACCCGAAGGTTCAAAGGGCAGTTCAAGACGGTCATATAATCGAGTTAAGGTTTGTTGTCTTCTAGAGGGACCATCGCGTTACTTGCACTACTTAGAACGTCTTTAAACCACGGGAAGATCCAACACATGGAAATTTCCCGACAGGGGAAAAGGTGGGTATTTATATCCGGTCGAACTTTTTAACATATTCTAAAATTTACCCGGAAAACAAATAGATAAAGTCCGATAATCCGATCGAATAAACGAATCCCCAAAACAACTCAGAATATTCAACTCTTGAAAAAATATTAAAAATTCCCAGGAAAACCAGCACTGGAAACTAAGAATTACTGTGCAAAATAATTTATACAAGGAGGCCGTACGGCCGCGGAACCGCCGCACGAGCTATGCTCGTGCCGCGGAACCGCGGCGACTTTATGGAATTGGGAGATCGAATATTACAGAAACTCTTAGAAACTCCTGCTGATTTTTCTGCATATTTTTAATATCGAAAAACTCTAGATTTTGGAAAAAGTCCAGAGAGCATGTTTGTGTTAGGGTTTCGGGTTCGTTCGGGTTTCAAACTTCGTCTACGCATCGCCTAAGGCTCTAGCCTGGCTCTGATACCACTGTAGGGTTCCTAGACACTCTCAAGAGGTCTCACAAGGCATCAACCATGCCAATTTCACAATTTTGCGGTGCCGAGAAACCCTAGATACGGATCGTTAACTAGATATATAGGCGAAACAATGAAACTAGTTTACAACTAAACTAAAAGAACGGAAATACAACCTTTGTAGATCCGGTCCTCCACCTCCATAGCTCCGCAATGAAGTCTCCTCGCTGTCCAAATGGAAACCCGGGCTCTAGCGTCGGCTTCATCGGAGAAATGGGCGGGCTAGGTCATCGACTTCGATGCCGAAGATGATCTACGTCGAGGCATCACAAGATCAAGCTCCCACTTCACCAAGTCATGAAACTTGTGAAGAAAACACCCTATACTACTTGGCAAGAGGTAGAGGATGAAGAAATAGGAAGTGGGTTCAGTTTAGAATTGGTTTTCTCACTCAATTGCTCAAGTTGCCATTGATGGAGGCAAGCTCCTTCTTGAAGAAGAAGAAGAAGAAGAAGATGATAATGTTATGATAAGTATTTTTCAAAAAGAAAAAGAATTGAATACTTATCATAATTCAACCATGGTCAAGTGTAGAGAATGAACTAGGGTTAAGTGAATGGTTAGGGTTAAGCATGAAGACAAAAATGGTGACTTAGTCAAAGCTTCATGAAGCTTCAATATCCATCCAAAGAAAGCCACCATTTTTCTTTATGCTTATTGTTTTCCATAAAGAATAAATAAATAAATAAATAAATAAGAAAACCAAAACCCTAAGCATTTAAATAACCATGGTTCAATCTTTACACAAACTCAAGTATACATGCATCATCAAACATGATACAATCATTTGCACAAAAAGTATATTACATATACAACTTGTACATCCAAGTGAGAAAATCCATTTAAAGTGAACCAATACTAGTTAATGCAAAGTAATATATCAAATATATAATTATACATTAAATCATTAAATCAACACTTGATTTAACGATCCGGTCATATCGCATATAACCGACTAGTATCCTATGTATTGGCTTACCGAATCAATCCTTGATTCGATAACTAAGTTATATCGCATACAACCATATCGATACATTGATCGCGAGAATGAAATGTAAGTCCATGCTACCTCTCCCGGTACTTTCGGGAATGCGGAATTTGGTAAAAAACGATTTTTACGGAGGTGGTAACATGGACCTAAAACCCGGATCTTGGTTAAACACCTATCTAACAACCTAACTACGAGTTTCTAGCTACTCGGTTAAGGGGTTATACCTTGCTTGTCTTGAACTCCTTCGTCTTCAAGCTCCGATGGTGGTCCGGATTGGCTTCTTCTCGTCGTCTCCGTACGCCGAAGATAGATCCACCTGAAAGCTCCAACCTTTGGCTCCTTCTTCGTTCTTTGAAGAAACTAGTTCACTCGGTTTGCTAAACCTTGTGAACTAGAATGAGTAGAGAATAGTTTGTGTGGGATTTTATCTATGGTTCTTGATTCTCAACTCATGAGACAAGAGAACCATAGATTAAAGAGAGGGAAAAAGAGCAAGAGGGTGAGAGCAAAACAAGAGAGCTCAAGAACAAGAGAGAGAATGAGCAAGTAAGAATGAGCAACTCTTTTGTCTCTCACCCTCTCATAATCCAAAGTCATGATAACTCATCATACTAAAAAAGTCTTATGTGATGGTTGAAGCAACCATAACCATATCATTTCATGCACTCATTTTACACAAATGAGCAAGCAAACAAAAGTCTTTGCCATGAAATGATGGCTATGGTTATCATGATGGTCAACTGGTCAAGCCTAGTCAACCGGTCAACAAAGTCAACAAGTCAACAAAAGTCAACAAGTCAACAAAGTCAACAAAAGTCAACAACCATGTCACCATAATACTTAATTAATATAATAGTTAATCACATATCTTATTCTCATTAGGGTTGAACAAAAAGTCAAATAGTCAACGGTCAACTATCAACAACCCTAATGAGAATCCGCTGCCTCTGTCTCCCTGTCAACTGTGCATACGCACCCGCATCCGCGTTCCGAGGAACACGAATGCACACTGGATAAATCCAATCCCAAAAGGTACACTAGGATCTGGCTTAAACCAAAGCCCGCTAGTGTAAACTGTCCGGACACTGTACGTGCACAAGTGCACGGATGTGACCGAACCCTGTCGCAAAACCATGCGACCTGTCGCAATACCATGCGACCTCTACTCTTTTGCCTAAAGGAGAAAAGCTTTCTGTGTGGGACTCTAAAGACTCGACACTACGCTGGCAGTAGGTTTAACCACAGACCGCAAGCGGCACTAGCTGTGCGTAACGGTTTCCAGGTAGTGCCGACAAGAAGACCGACGAGGCGAAACCCATCTGAACTCCTACTGAGCCTGAGTGTGACATTCTCCGTACAGTCCAGTCTGTTCGTCTGATACATCGCATGGCGGGCCTAGGGGGAGGTAAACGTCAGTCCCCCAATAGCGGTACAAGTCGTGCCGGAGCGAAGCCCAAAACACCCTGAGATAACACTGGAAGCCTACCAGTATATCTCGTTTGCCCTGGCCAGGGACTACTCGTGTAATGGCTCTCCTAGACACAGCGCGATGTCAACCCCCAATACCGGGAGAGATGAATCCTGTCTAACCGTCACTGCCTCCAAGTGCTTCGGGACTGCACCCAACCACTACCTATTTGCACGACTCCTTTGAGCCGTGGTAGGGTAGTGATCAAAGTACAGTGGGAACACACTCGAGGCGAAGTGACAGTGTCAAGTCAGCGGACTAAGCTGTACTCATGTCACCTGGGAACTTATAACTGACGATAGGCATAATACCAACTAGTCAGTTCCCGACGAGTCCTGTCCAGTGTACCCATAACCTAACGAGCACCCGCATACTATCTCAAGTACGACGTACTGACGGCTGTGGGACAGACCGCCTCCCACACTGGGATGAGAAGCGCATGCGCTGGTCTACTCCGGAGTATCGATGCCCTGTCTCGATAGTCCTGCGACCAGGGACCTGCATAAGGATGTGCTTATGGATTACCCAGCCCCACTAGTGTGACGGCCATCACATCGCTGGTAATCAAGGAAAGATCCTAAGGGCTCCACTAATGTGTATAGGCGATATACAAAAATAAACACATGTACACATTGAAGTAGAAACAAACCAAGTAGCATACTACTATTTTGAGCAAGATTGTATATACAAGGTGAATATCCCAAGCTTCCATTAAGTAATATACAAACTAGTATGATACAGTAATGGCCTCTAGGGCATATACACTAACAGTCTCCCACTTGCACTAAGGCCATGTACTGGCGTATCGAAGACCTATCATCTCGATCAGCCGCTTGAACTGAGTCTAGGGCAGGGCCTTGGTGAATGGATCTGCAGTGTTATCTTCTGAAGCGACTCTCCGAACCTCGATCTCCTGGCGATCTACGATCTCCCTGATCAGGTGATACCGCCTCAAGATGTGCCTGGATCTCTGATGGGACCTAGGTTCCTTCGCTAAAGCTATAGCCCCATTGTTGTCGCAATACAGAGGTATTGGATCAACAATGGACGGAACCACCTGAAGTTCTTTCAAGAACTTCTTCATCCAGACAGCTTCTTTTGCGGCATCAGATGCAGCGATGTATTCCGCTTCCATCGTCGAGTCTGCAACGGTTTCTTGTTTGGAACTCTTCCAACACACCGCCCCTCCATTGAGGGTAAAGACAAAACCCGACATGGACTTGGAATCATCCTTGTCACTCTGGAAGCTGGAGTCAGCAAAGGCCTCGATCTGGAGGTCTTTTCCGCCATACACCAAGAACATCTCCTTAGTCCTTCTCAGGTACTTGAGAATGTTCTTTACCGCTATCCAGTGTTTCTCCCCAGGGTTTGACTGATACCGGCTTACTACACTCAGTGCATAAGCAACATCCGGTCTGGTACACAACATCGCATACATTATAGAGCCTACCGCAGAAGCGTAGGGTATAATAGACATGCGATCCCTCTCCAAATCAGTCTTGGGAGACATCTCTTTAGAGAGGGTGATCCCGTGACAAGCCGGTAGGTTACTGCGCTTGGAATCTTCCATACCGAATCTTTTCAGTATGGTGTCGATGTACCTGGACTGTGAAAGTCCTAATATTCTCTTGGATCTATCACGATGGATCCGGATCCCCAGGATGTATGAGGCATCACCCAGGTCTTTCATGGAGAACCTGTGTGACAAGAACCCCTTGACAGATTGTAGCATAGGAATGTCATTTCCTATTAAGAGAATGTCATCCATGTATAAAATGAGGAATACTACAGTTCTCGCTACAAATCTACTATAGATGCATGGTTCATCTGGATTTTTGATAAAGCCAAATTCTTTGACCGTCTCATCAAAGCAGATGTTCCAACTCCGCGATGCCTGCTTTAGTCCATAGATGGACTTAAGCAACTTGCACACCTTTCCGCTGCTCCCACTCTGAATGAAACCCTCTGGTTGGTCCATATAGACACACTCCTCTAAATTTCCATTTAGAAAAGCGGACTTTACGTCCATTTGCCAGATCTCATAATCGTGGAAGGCAGCAATGGCAAGAAGGATCCGAATGGATTTCAGAATGGCTACTGGAGAGAAGGTTTCGTCATAGTCCAAGCCAGGTCTTTGACGAAAACCCTTTGCTACCAGCCTAGCTTTATAGGTCTCAACCTGTCCATCTACACCAATCTTCCTTTTGAAGATCCACTTGCATCCTACGGGTTTTACCCCGTCTGGAGCAATGTCCAACGTCCATACCTTGTTGGTGTACATGGACTCCATTTCGGTCCGCATTGCATCCAGCCATTTCACTGAGTCAATGCTCTGAACGGCCTGCTGGAAGCTAGTAGGCTCATCATAATCTATGATGCAATCCTCACTATCCCCGTCTATGAGAAAACCGTAGTATCTCTCGGGCGGATGAGTCTGCCTACTACTCCTGCGGAGCGGCGTAGGAATGTCCTGTTCTTTCGAACCCTCTGGTTCCACTAAACTTTCAGTAATAGTCCGTGGTTCTGGAATTTCTTCCAGTTCTACTGCGCTCCCACTTATTTCTTTTTCTAAGAACTGGTGTTCTAGAAAGTGGGCATGACGAGAAACAAGAACTTTTTGTTCCTCTTCGCAGTAGAAGAAATATCCTTTGGAATTCTTTGGATATCCCACAAACTTGCACAGTACTGAGCGTGCCTCGAGCTTGTCCGCATGCTGCTTTTTGACAAAAGCTGGACTTCCCCATGTCTTAATGTGATTAAGATGGGGTCTCTTCCCACACCACATCTCAAATGGCGTGGTAGGCACAGTTTTAATGGGAACTCGGTTCAAAAGGTATGCGGCTGATTCTAGCGCATATCCCCAGAATGATCGCGGTAACTCAGCGTTACTCATCATGGACCGCACCATATCTAATAGGGTGCGGTTCCGTCTCTCCGATACACCGTTATGTTGCGGGGTGTATGGAGGAGTAAGCTGAGAGAGAATTCCGTTCTCTTTTAAATAGTCCAGGAACTCGGCACTTAAGTATTCTCCACCTTGATCCGATCTTAGAATCTTAATACTTTTGCCGGTCTGTTTCTCTACTTCATTCTTATACTCCTGGAATTTTCCAAAGGCTTCGGACTTATGTTTCATTAAGAAGACATAACCATACCTTGAGAAGTCATCCGTAAAAGTAATGAAGTAAGAATGGCCGCTTCGCGCATGTGTAGACATTGGACCGCACACGTCACTGTGTACGAGTCCCAAGAGCTCGCTCGCTCTTACTCCATGTCCAGTAAACGGAGTCTTTGTCATCTTTCCTTTGAGACAGGATTGACAAGTGGCATATGACTGATATTCGAACGCATTCAAATACCCTTCTGTATGTAACTTCGTCAACCTTCTCTCATTGATGTGACCCAGTCTACAATGCCACAAGAAAGTCTGATTTATTTCTGGAGACTTTCTTTTGTGTGTATTCTGGACATTGAAAATCTGTGGTTGGTTCAATACGTATATACCATTACTCAATGTACCTGACCCAATCAAAACTTGATTAAGGTGAATGTTTACAACATTACTTACAAACGCAAATTCATAACCTTCTTTAGAAACTAAAGATACAGAAATGATATTACAAGTTGCGTTGGGTACAAAAAAGCAATTACGCAAAACCAAAACATGTCCATCTGACATTCCCAGGTGATAGTCCCCCACGGCTTTAGCATCCATGCTAGCTCCGTTCGCAACTCTGAGGGTCATGTCACCTGCCTTCAAAACCCTACGGTTTCTCAACGCCTGCAAAGAATTACAGATATGAGATCCTGATCCGGTATCCAATACCCAGGAAGTAGAGTTTATTGAAAGACAGTTTTCAATAACATACACACCTGAAGCTGAAGCTGCAACCTGCTTCAATTCCTGTGTTCTGGCCTTCCAGGCCCTGCAATCATTCTTCCAGTGTCCTTTCTTATGACAATAGAAGCATTCTTCCTTATCCACAAGCTTCCCCGCTTTCTTTGTTGCTTTAGCTTTTCCCTTTGTATCCACTTTACTAACACCGCCCCTTGGTTTGGCGGGGGCTTTCTTCTTCTTTCCCTTGGCTTTTGCCTTGGACCTAGAAGAAGATGATCCTCCTACAAACAAAGTGGATGTTTCCCTACCTTTCTGTAGGGTGCCCTCTGCGCTCCTCAGCATGTTGAGGAGCTCTGAAAGTTCAACCTCTTTTTCTTGTAAGTTGAAGTTCAGTATAAACTGGGCGTAAGTGGAAGGAAGGGACTGGAGAACTATATCTGTATATAGTTCACTCTCCAATGTGATCCCTAGGTCCGCGAGCTCCTCAATGTAGCCGATCATCTTTAGCACGTGCTCGGCTACTGATGATCCGACGGCCATTCTTGCCGAAAATAACTTTTTCGACGCTTCGTATCTTGCGATACGAGATTGCTCTCCATACAGTTCTTTTGTATGGAGAAATATGGATTCAAGGTCCATATTCTCGTGCCTCCTCTGATGTTCGTTGTCCATCGAGGCAAGTACGAGGCACTTGGCCTTCGCGCTATCAATCTCCCAAGTCTTGCGGATTTCCTTATCCGCGACGCTGGAAGTGGGACCAGGGGCAGGGGGAGCTTTGGTGGTAAGAAGATACCCCAGCTTGTCGTAAGTGATTGCTATCTTGACATTCCTGAGCCAATCTTTGTAGTTTGGCCCTGTCAGTTTGTTTTTATCTAGGAGTAACTTAAGTCCAGTCATGTCGATTTGGTTGCTGCAATTAGGAGAGAGAAGAAGAAACACTCAGCATGATGCTCTTGCAAGTTTAGAGTGGTTTTTAGTTTGTCTAAACAGGATGGCTCCCACTGTTTCTCGAATCCCTCCTCAAACCATAAAGGAAGAATTAGTCGGGATCAATCCCACCGCACACTACTTGCTTAACCGTTCAGCCAGGCCGGTGTCGGTACTTCGAGGGAGGTTTTCCAACGCTTTCGCGAAGTTCCTTAATTAAAGAACCTCTTTTCCCTGGGGGCGTAGCCCCGCTAACACCTTTCTAGGCACCTACTAGGTTTATAGCATTGATCGTTTAGTGAGAAATTTCCCGAGGAGTAGCATATACTCACAGTTGGATCGGGATCCAAATATCATCGCGTGACGAAACTGAAGGAATCCTACCAGAATCATCACACTCCAAATGGTATGCAAATCTAGCAAGTTTCAGTACTTATGAAACTCCCGATGTGGATTTTTTTTGCCCCATGCTCTTATGACCTTGACTTTGGCCAAAATATCATAAGTCACATGTCAAGTTCTACCCGTCATTATCCAGGTTAATTTGGATCCATCCGTACCTACCATTGACTTTGGGCAAAATGGTAGTACGACTGTCCCAAACCAACGCATCTATCTATGCTACACATGAACACCCAATAGCTACCAATCACTGTGCCTTGACTTTGGCTAACATACACAGCTTGAATACTATTGACTATTCATGTGAAACGACGGAGGGCTACGGATGGTTTTGGCAAAACCGTGAACGTAGTGAACTTGATTTGGTCGATGGAACGAGATAGCTTTTAAAAGGAGTGGCTCAAGCTCCGCATTTAAAAGTTGGTTTTGAAAAGAACCGAGTGGTTGTTCGAAAGTGTTCCAACGACTTTAACTTGGTTTATTATCTTGCATTAGTTCTTTTAATGCGTGATATTCTTGCATTAGTTCTTTTAATGCGTCCTATCATTTAATCCTACCATTGCAGAAAACAACCAAAATATGACGTACGCTTATGCCATTCGCATTCGCCACGGGGCCCCGTCATTACCCGTTAGGTTACTTAACTAACGACAGAGCGGGGGCTGGGCTAGCGCGTCTGTAAAACATAAGCAACGCCTAAATAATATCATATATAGATATACTGCAATGATAAACATTTCAGATCACAGATGAATACATTGGATATACTAGGAATCTGTAATTCGCACGAGCCTGTAACGAAAAACAGATTACACGGTCGCGGTGAATAGCCAAATACCCCACCCAAGACCCCTACGGGTGTGGCAAACTACCCGCCAAGTACCCAAAGCGTAGTAACCTCCCTCATCTCCATGAGTAGGCCACTCGACACTTCGGCATACCCGGTAGTTTGTGCACCCCCTCCATGGGTCTATCCTAGGAGCAAAAACAGTAAAAAGAAATTATACAATGACGGCTACAACCCCGACCCGGTTGTGCGGCCATACAAATAATTATTACATCAATTTACAAATTTACATGAATTGAAAGAAAAGAAAACTCTCGTCTCACAACCCCCGGCTATTCACCCGCGACAATCCAACATATTCATATACACATTCCAGCAATATTACAGATCACAGATTTGTATAACCCCCACTAATCGACATATAGCGATTAGTAGACGTTCAATACAAATATCACATTACAGAAAAACCCGTTAGCTAAAGTCTTTTAGAAGTTCGATCAAAAATACGGATTTTCGGGACCCCAAAAATAAATTTTTCGTTCTGGAAAATCTGGGTTGAAAATATATATTCCAAAAATCCCAAAATACCCCCAGAAGAACACTGCACCAAAAATGGACCACGGCCGAGTCAACTCGGCCGCGGATCCGCGGCGGGAGCGTGCTCCCGCCGCGTTTCCGCGGCGCTTTGACTCGATCGTTGGACCAATTTTGGTGGGTGTTCACAGAAAAGCCTGAGCCGATTTTAGGTGTGAAAATAATCAACTTTTGAACAGTATAAAAATCGACAGAAACTTCGAATTTCGGGGTTTGTTTTCGGGACTTTTTCTTTGATCGATCTTCTAGTTACTTGCTAACATGTTAGATAGAGTTTAACTAGGCTCTGATACCACTGTAAGTCCATGCTACCTCTCCCGGTACTTTCGGGAATGCGGAATTTGGTAAAAAACGATTTTTACGGAGGTGGTAACATGGACCTAAAACCCGGATCTTGGTTAAACATCTATCTAACAACCTAACTACGAGTTTCTAGCTACTCGGTTAGGGGGTTATACCTTGCTTGTCTTGAACTCCTTCGTCTTCAAGCTCCGATGGTGGTCCGGATTGGCTTCTTCTCGTCGTCTCCGTACGCCGAAGATAGATCCACCTGAAAGCTCCAACCTTTGGCTCCTTCTTCGTTCTTTGAAGAAACTAGTTCACTCGGTTTGCTAAACCTTGTGAACTAGAATGAGTAGAGAATAGTTTGTGTGGGATTTTATCTATGGTTCTTGATTCTCAACTCATGAGACAAGAGAACCATAGATTAAAGAGAGGGAAAAAGAGCAAGAGGGTGAGAGCAAAACAAGAGAGCTCAAGAACAAGAGAGAGAATGAGCAAGTAAGAATGAGCAACTCTTTTGTCTCTCACCCTCTCATAATCCAAAGTCATGATAACTCATCATACTAAAAAAGTCTTATGTGATGGTTGAAGCAACCATAACCATATCATTTCATGCACTCATTTTACACAAATGAGCAAGCAAACAAAAGTCTTTGCCATGAAATGATGGCTATGGTTATCATGATGGTCAACTAGTCAAGCCTAGTCAACCGGTCAACAAAGTCAACAAGTCAACAAAAGTCAACAAGTCAACAAAGTCAACAAAAGTCAACAACCATGTCACCATAATACTTAATTAATATAATAGTTATTCATATATCATATTCTCATTAGGGTTGAACAAAAAGTCAAATAGTCAACGGTCAACTGTCAACAACCCTAATGAGAATCCGCTGCCTCTGTCTCCCTGTCAACTGTGCATACGCACCCGCATCCGCGTTCCGAGGAACACGAATGCACACTGGATAAATCCAATCCCAAAAGGTACACTAGGATCTGGCTTAAACCAAAGCCCGCTAGTGTAAACTGTCCGGACACTGTACGTGCACAAGTGCACGGATGTGACCGAACACTGTCGCAAAACCATGCGACCTGTCGCAATACCATGCGACCTCTACTCTTTTGCCTAAAGGCGAAAAGCTTTCTGTGTGGGACTCTAAAGACTCGACACTACGCTGGCAGTGGGTTTAACCACAGACCGCAAGCGGCACTAGCTGTGCGTAACGGTCCCCAGGTAGTGCCGACAAGAAGACCGACGAGGCGAAACCCATCTGAACTCCTACTGAGCCTGAGTGTGACATTCTCCGTACAGTCCGGTCTGTTCGTCTGATACATCGCATGGCGGGCCTAGGGGGCGGTAAACGTCAGTCCCCCAATAGCGGTACAAGTCGTGCCGGAGCGAAGCCCAAAACACCCTGAGATAACACTGGAAGCCTACCAGTATATCTCGTTTGCCCTGACCAGGGACTACTCGTGTAATGGATCTCCTAGACACAGCGCGATGTCAACCCCCAATACCGGGAGAGACGAATCCTGTCTAACCGTCACTGCCTACAAGTGCTTCGGGACTGCACCCAACCACTACCTGTTTGCACGACTCCTTTGAGCCGTGGTAGGGTAGTGATCAAAGTACAGTGGGAACACACTCGAGGCGAAGTGACAGTGTCAAGTCAGCGGACTAAGCTGTACTCATGTCACCTAGGAACTGATAACTGACGATAGGCATAATACCAACTAGTCAGTTCCCGACGAGTCCTGTCCAGTGTACCCGTAACCTAACGAGCACCCGCATACTATCTCAAGTACGACGTACTGACGGCTGTGGGACAGACCGCCTCCCACACTGGGATGAGAAGCGCATGCGCTGGTCTACTCCGGAGTATCGATGCCCTGTCTCGATAGTCCTGCGACCAGGGACCTGCATAAGGATATGCTTATGGATTACCCAGCCCCACTAGTGTGACGGCCATCACATCGCTGGTAATCAAGCAAAGATCCTAAGGGCTCCACTAATGTGTATAGGCGATATACAAAAATAAACACATGTACACATTGAAGTAGAAACAAACCAAGTAGCATACTACTATTTTGAGCAAGATTGTATATACAAGGTGAATATCCCAAGCTTCCATTAAGTAATATACAAACTAGTATGATACAGTAATGGCCTCTAGGGCATATACACTAACATGAAATACGGTATCACATACATGCATTATTCTCGGTCCCGCACATATCTCATATGCGCTCCTATTTCGTTTCGCTTGAGCCAGGAAACCTCTGTGTAGGACTCTAAAGACTCGTCAATACATCGGCAGCAGGTGATGATCATATCAAACACCCACAAGTCGCAAGCGGTCTGCTAAACGTAACGGCCACCCGGGTATTGAGCGATCAGAAGATCGACGAGCAAGCCCGCTCACACTCCTGTGAATCCAACCAGTAACACTTACCGTACAGTCCGGTCTGATCGTCTAATATGTCGCATATCTCGCCTAGGGGTGGTAAACGTCAGACCCCAATAGCTCGATAAGTCGTGTCGATATGAGGTCTATAACAATTCGAGAAACTACTGGTAACACTTACCAGTAAATCTCAGCAACCCTGGCCAGGGATTTCCGGTTATAGCCAATCGAACACAGCGCAACATCAACTCCCTATACCGGGAGAGACGAATCCCCTCCTATCGCTCATTGCCTCCATGTGATTCGGGACTGTACCCAAAAACCACCGTTTTGCACGCCCTCTTGGACGTGGTAAGGTGGAAATCAAAGCACAGTAGGAACCACACAAGACTCTATGACGATCTCGGGTCAACAGACTACTCTGTACCAGTGTCACCAGAGAACTGCCATCTGACGTAAGGTATAATACCATCTGGGAGTTCTCGGCGAGTCCGTCCAGTGTACCCAGTCTTCACTGAGCACCCGTATATCATCTCTGATGTCAAACACCAATGGATATGGGATCATCCATCGCCCATCTGTATGGGTTGAGAAGGTATACGCTAGTCTACTCTGGTATATCGATGCCCCGTCTCGATACACCCACGACTAGGGACTTTGAAGGATGTACTTATAGACTATCTGTCCCCACTAGTATGATCTGCATCATAGTCCAGGTAGTCAAGTACACATCCTAATGGCTTTACCAACATGTAACAGAGAGACAAGCAGTATACATGTTAAGGTAAAGAGCAACCAGATAGCATACTATCATGTCGAGCAAGAAAGTCCTCCCTATATATGTCCCAGCATCCACTACAATATACATCCTATGTACAGTAATGGCCTCTAGGGCATACATATAACTAACAGATTATACATCCATTTGAGATCCTTGATTTTATTCGTTCCAATGATCATACTCTTATTGATTCCATTCCTCCTTATGATCATGTATCCATTTTGGGATCTGTTGATTCCTTTCGTTTCATTGATCTATCTTCATCGATGCATGCTTGCGTTTCCTATCACCATGGTTTGAGCGCAGATTGAGCTGCTGAAGGTGATGCGGTCAGGGCGAGCTTGTCATGGACGAGGACTGACCATCGTGTTTTCTGGTGACATGGGAACGTATCGATTTAGTGTTTGTGTTGTGACCTCTCGTTTGAGGCGAGTGTTCGGTTTTGCACTGGATGATCGGGCCACTGATAGAGGTTGCCTGTTGTGAGAGGACTGTTGATGTACAGCCTACCTTAGAGATCGTGATGTTGTCTACTATATAGACAGATGACCCAGCCGTTGCTGAGATTGATAGGATGTCGCTTCCAGAGCTTATGAGCTGAGATTGCTGGAGCTTTCAGGCAGAGATGCGACCGAAGATAGCTAGTCTATCTTGAGTTGAGTTGAGTGACAGAGATGATTCGTCTGATTTGATGCGCCGACGCATGCTCAGTTGAGTTGAAGATTTCCAGTGTGGAGAATCTTATTCAGATCTAGAGTAGAACGATCCAGAGATGACGTTGTTCGTTGGATGCTCCGATAGTAGATCAGTAAATTGACCAGTTTCGGATAGAGGACCTCACCCAGATGCATTGTGAGTTGATCGAGGGCGGCTGAATAAAGTATATTCCTCCGATGGTTTGGACGAGTTCCCGAGGACGTATTCGGCTAGATATCTTCTACAGAGTGATGAAGATACCGAGTTCGTAATTTCGAGTCCGTGTGAGAGACTCCGGATTGACTGTTGTTTCCCCCAATTAGAGCGAAACTCTATTTCTAAGACTGAAAAGTAAAGCAATGCTTCATAAAAAGGGGCTAAGCACCAAAGGCACTTTATCCTTGCAAGAATCACCTGCACCTAATAATAGCAAATTAAATTATGCAATGCACAAGCATAACAGAGGGCTAAAATAAAAAGGAACCCTTAACGGATAATAAAATACTCGATTAAAACACTTGTTCATTATTATTGTTATTACATTGAAAAAAGATCACCAAATATGGGATCGAAAGGACAAGGGTTCGCAAAGATAAGAAGAAGATTCTCCAGTTCCCTTTCCGTCTTCTCCACCACGTTAAAGCGGCGGTCCTCCCGAGAGGTAGACATCCAACGATCGTCGCCGCATTCATCAGAAAAGGTGGCGATGACAACCCGACGAGCCCGTATCTGGCTCAGCAAGTGGAAAGAGCAGTCCCTCAGGGCTTTAGTGATCAAGTGCGCTTCGAAGAAGCACTCGATCTTATCCTCGGCGCCATCAAGCATTGCCGAGGACATCTCTGCTGGAGGAGGGGGAAGATCGGCGAGCACCGATGCAAGGATCATCCGAAGCCAAATGGAGTGTGGAGGGAGAAGAGACCCCACACGAGTCAAAAGCTCGTACATTGTAGCATCGCATTGCTCATCTGAAAGAGAAGAATCCACCAAGCGCGCAGCAAAACGGGGAACAATGTCCTGAATGGGCACTTCCTATGGTTGTCGACGGGCATGAGGGCGGTTGCAAGCCATGATTGAAAAGGTTCTTTGAAGATGAGAGAAGAAAAGGCTCGGCTTTGATTTATATAGACCAAGCACAGAAAATTCTGTGCACAGTGGAATTATTTCCAAGACTCGGGAAATGAAAATTCTGGGAAATACAAGTTTGACTTGAAAAAGGAAGGTGAAAAGACACCTCAGGTGAAGCAACGCTTCCGACTCTCCCCAATCAGAGCAAAGCTCTACTTTGAAAACTTAAATTTTAATAAATGAAGCAACGCTTCAGATCCTCTGCGCTGTGCGCAGGACGCCACGTGTCAAAATCAGACACGCCAGCGCAGAGAGCGTGGCGCCCAAGGCAGCGCGCCCAATCAGAGCAAGGCTCTATTTAAAACAAAAATTAAAGGAAGCAACGCTTCAGTTGCGCAAGCGCTGCGCTGCGCGACACGCTGCGCGACACGTGTCAGCGCAAGCGCAGTTGCGCTGCGCTGCGCGACACGTGTTAGCGCAGTTGCGCTGTGCTGTGCGCTGCGTGACACGTGGTAGCGCAGTTGCGCTTGCGCAGTTGCGCTGTGCTCTGCGCTGCGTGACACGTGTCACGCGCTGGGGCGTTTGCGCCAAACAGAATTAAAATTCTAGTAAGATCCTTCCGTTCTTGTTAAAACAAGAAAACTGTCTTCTGTAAAACAGAAGCCCTTGGATCAAAGATCCAACGGTGGGGAAAATTCCCCAAATCACTCAGAGAATGATCTCTTTAACAAACTTAACAAATCTATGGGCACTATATAAAGACCCCTAGACCCCAACTCAAATGAGAATCAACATCGTGAGAGATCAAGAACTTCAAACAGAGAGAACTCTGAAGAATCTTGAAAAGAACTCAAGAAAAAGGTAAAAACCTTTATAAAATAGAGGAATTTCTTCTGAATAGATCATTGATCTAAGAACAAGATCAATGGTCTTCAATAAAAAAAAAATAATAACAGTGCCTTTCACTTTTTATGAACCATTGGTTCTGGAATTTCAGAAAAATTCTTTTCTTGAATCCAAAATTGGATCAAGTTATTGAAACAGTGTCTTGCACTTGCAAAACTGCGTTGTTGCGCTCCTGGGCTGGCGCAAGCCACCAGAGAGTGCCACGTGTCAGCGGCGCAACAGCGCAGCGCACTGACGCAGCGCACTGCGCTGTTGCGCTCGCGCTCACCAGAGCGTGACACGTGTCACCTCCACATGCGCTTGCGCTCAATTATTGGCGCAAAGCGCCTGACAAGCCAATATCAGAACAAATGCTTTGCATTTTTCAAAAGGGATAGAGCCCAATTAAAAGGCCCAATGGACCAAAACAAATGCTCTGCATTATAAAAAAAGGGACAGAGCCCAATTAAAAAGGCCTAACAGGCCAGAATAAAATGATATGCATTATTAAACAGGGGCAGAACCCTAGTAAAGGCCTAATAGGCCAAATACAAATAAAATGTTGAACATACATCAACTGGACTTAGCCCAATCATGGCCGTAAGTCCTCAAATTAAATTGAATGAGCAAGACTGCTCTCTTAAATCAATTTACATCCGGTTCAAGGGTACATCTCCAAACTCCTCTAACTCCTATCGTTGTAATCCTTCAACGACGTCAGAGAGGTGACGGGTCCCGACAACCACACATCAACACGGACTGTGGGGTCCTTAAGCTCATGGACTTATTCGTCCTTAAACCAAGATACGGACTGTGTGGTCCTTAAACCCGCAGACTTATGCGTCTTTAAACTAACGGACTAATGCGTCCTTAAACGCACCCATATGGACTGTGGGGTCCTTAAACCCATGGACTTATGCGTCCTTAAACTACCTATAGACCACCATGTCCCTAAACTGGAGATGGACCACCATGTCCCTAAACTGGCAATGGACCGAAACGTCCTTAAACTACCTATGGACCACTTCGTCCCTAAACTGGAACAATAGAGCCCCCAAATGCTCTTTCGCCGGATCTAAATGATCCCGTTAAGTTGATCGTAGTCTTAAATTAGACTAACGTATCCTTAACGAACGTTTAAGTTGATCTTAGCCTCAATATGACTAACATATCCTTAAACTAAAACACCAAACCCAAATCTAAGTAAATACGGATTTGGACTAATGCACGTCCTACGGGCGACGACATCACTTAGTCTCCGTATACAATCCACGGGCATCCACAAACAAAACAAACACACACTACACGAAGTGAAATTCTGGAGAAGGAGAAAGTGGCTACCGCGATGCGGTAGCGTAATTAACTGCAGGGGCTTGCGCCTGCAGGGAAGAGCGTCCCCATAATCAAAAACCCCTCAAACGAGGGGGAATCTGACGAAGTCTGCTGCATCGGCCGCATCCGTCTAAACCTCCGATACACGGTGCCATAAATCAACTTGGCATCTTCGGAGAGGTAGACGGATAAAACCATATAGCATCTGCCCCGAATCTCAGGCAAGGCGTCCTCACGTCGTCACCGCGCTATTCGGAGGGGAACAACTGTAGTCGAGAACAATTGCAGTACACAAATAGCATGGCATGATTTCGATGTGGACGATAATGAAGACGGGTGAAACAAGCAGTTCGTGTGAGATGTTAACGAGCTGTTGTTACTCCCCGTTAAGATTAGAGATCGAATATGTATACAGAGGCGTTGGGATACGGCCAGTTCCTGAGGAAATACTGTGCTGAGAACGCAGATGTCCAGAAAACGAGAAAAGATTATGCAAGAGTACTAGCCTACGTACAGTTCGGCATAGGCGAGATCGGAACCTTGTATATACAAAATGGTAGTAGAGAGTAAGGTGGTGATCCTCGTAGAGTACGTGGACAACATACTCTTAATAGGAAAAGAGTTTCCTATGCTACGCTCGGTCAATCTCCTCTTATCACAGGATTCTCCAAATAGGATAAAGGTGATACCTCCTAAATCCTGGGTTTTGGATCTATGAGATAGATCTAAATGGATATTAGGATTCTCACTAGGTGTAGTGAGATGGTATCAATCGATCCTGAGGAGAATCACTGGAAAGGTTCCAGGGTGATAAGGACGACTGAATGTCAGTCGCAGGCATTGTCTTTACCCTTAGTGGAGGGACGGTATGTTGGAAGAGTTCCAAGCGTGATATCGTGGCAAACTAGACGATAAAGGCTGGTGACATCGCTATCAAAGATACTACCAAAGAGAAAGTTTGGGTGTATATTGGTTCATAAGATGAACTAGGTTCCTACCATTGTGTGACAATGGAAGTGTGGCTTTGGCCCAGGAACCCCGATCCCATCAGTGACACAGACATATTCTGAGGCAGCATCACGTGATCATGGAGATAGTTGATCTCCAGTGTGATCGAGGTTAGGAGAGTAGACTCAGAGGACAACACGGCGGATCACTCACAAAGGCCTTTTCCCATAGAGAGACTTATATGGGATGGTTGAGTATGTGATACTGCAAGCACTGCTATAGATGGCCCTAGTGCAAGTGGGAGATTGTTAGTTATATGTATGCCCTTGAGGCCATTACTGTACATAGGATGTATATTGTAGTGGATGCCGGGACATATATAGGTATGACTTTCTTGCTCGACATGATAGTATGCTATCTGGTTGCTCTTTATCTTAACATGTATACTTTCAGTCTCTCTGTTACATGTTGATAAAGCCCTTAGGATGTGTACTCGACTTTCAGGAATATGATGTAGATCATACTAGTGGGGCCTGGGTAGTCCATGAGTACATCCTTCAATGTTCCTAGTCATGGGAATATCAAGACGGGGCTTCGATATTCCAGAGTAGACTAGCTTATATCTTCTCGACCCATGTGATGGGCGATGGATGATCCCATATCCATTGGTGTTTGACATCAGAGATGGTATGCGGGTGCTCAGTGATGACTGGGTACACTGAACGGACTCGCCGAGAACTCCCAGATGGTATTATACCTTACGTCAGATGGCAGTTCTCTGGTGACACTGGTACAGCTTAGTCTGTTGACCCGAGATCTTCATAGAGTCTTGTGTGTCTTCCACTGTGCTTTGATTTCCACCTTACCACGGCTCTACTGAGTCGTGCAAACAGGTGGTTTTTGGGTACAGTCCCGATTCACATGAAGGCAATGAGCGATAGGAGGGGATTCGTCTCTCCCGGTATTGGGGGTTGATGTTGCGCTATGCTCGACTGGCCATAACTGGAAATCCCTGGCCAGGGTTGCAGTGATCTACTGGTAAGTGTTATCAGTAGTTTCATGCTATGTTATGGACCTTACATCGGCATGACTTATCAAGCTACTCGGGTCTGACGTTTACCACCCCTAGGCGAGATATGCGACATATCAGACGAACAGACCGGACTGTACGGTAAGTGTTGCTGGTTGGATTCACAGGAGTGTGAGCGGGCTTGCTCGTTGATCTTCTGATCGCTCAATACCCGGGTGGCCGTTACGTTTAGCAGACCGCTTGCGGCTTGTGGGTGTTTGATACGATCATCACCTGCTGCCGGCGTATTGACGAGTCTTTAGAGTCCTACATAGAGGTTTCCTTGCTCAAGCGAAAAGAAATAGGAGCGCATATGAGATATGTGCGGGACCGAGAATAATACCAGTATGTGATACTGAATTCTATTTTCGCGATTTGTATCATCGGACGGTTATATAAGATATAGCCAGGTTACGGAATCAAATGTTGATTCGATATATTGATACACTTAATATTAGTCGGTTATATGCAGTATGACCGGATCATTAAATCAAGTGTTGATTTAATAATTTAATGTATAATTATATATTTGATATATTACTTTACATTAACTAATATTTGTTCACTTAAGATGGATTTTCTCTCTTGATTTGCACAAGTTGTATATATGATATATGTTTGTGCACTAGTTTGTATCATGTTTGATGATACATGCAAACTTGGGTGTATGTTTGCTTTAAACCATGTTTAGGTTAATGGTTAGGTTTTATTTGTTTTATTTATTTTCTTTATTTATTTTTGGCAAGAAATAAAATGGTGGCTTGTTTTGTTTTACTCTTGAAGCTTCATGAAGCTTTGAAAGTCTTTACCATTTTGTTTCTTTCCTTAACCTAACCATTTACCTAAACCCTAGTTTATTCTCTACAAAGGTTAATCTCACCCATGGTTGCTAAATGATAGACTTCACTTGAATTTTCTTTTTGGAGATAATTCATTATTCATTTTCTTTTCTTCTTCTTCTTCTTCTTCATGAAGAGAAGAAAGCTCTCTTGAAAATTCCAAGTGATGAATCCAAGTGAGAAATCCAAATCCATAATGAACCCATTTCCTATTTCTTCATCCTCTACCACTTGCCATGTAGTAGAGTGTGTTATCTTCACAAGTTTCATGACCTAGTGAAGATGGAGCTTGAGTTTGAGTCGCCTCGACATAGATCATCTCCGGCATCGAAGTCAACGACCTAGCCCGCCTATTTCTCCGATGAAACCGACGCTATAGTCCGGGATTCCGATGATCGCAGCGGAGGGACGTCAAAACGGAGCTAGAGAAGTGGAGGACCGGATCTACAAAGGTTTTAGTCTCTTTCACTTAGTAGCAAAGTAGTTTGCTTGCATGTTTCACCTTACCTCTAGTTAACGATCTAGTATAGGGTTCTTTGGCACATGGAAATTTTTGATTTTGGCATGGTTGATCAGTTGTAGAACTTCATGGGTGTGTCTAGGAACCCTACAGTGGTATCAGAGCCTAGCTAGAGCTTTAGACGAAGTGTAGGCGATGTTAGAAGTCCGATCGAACCCGAAACCCCAATTCAAAACCCTTCTCTGTACAATTTTTCAAAACTGTGTTTTTTGTGAATTAAAAATATTCAGAAAATTCAGCAGGCTTTTTTAAGAATTACTGTGCAGCACGTGCGCATAACTCGACCAAGTGGCCGCGGAACCGCGGCATGAGCATGGCTCATGCGGCGCTTCCGCGGCCGTACTATCACAATATTTTGTGAATTTTGCACAGTAATTTCTTTCTTTAATTGATGTGTTTTCTGGGAATTTTTAATGTTTACTCAAGAGTTGAGTTTTCTGGGTTGTATTGGGAGTTCGTAGATTCGATCGGATTGTCTAACTTTGTCTTTGTGTTTTTCCGGATAATTTAGAATATGTTAAAAAGTCCGAACGGATATAAATACCCAATTTTTCCCCTGCCGGGAAATTTCCAAATGTTGGATTTTTCTGTAGTTTAAGAACGTTCTAAGTAGTGCAAGTAATGCGATGGACCCTCTAGAAGACAACAAACCTTAACTCGATTATGTGACCGTCTTGAACTGCCCTTTGAACCTTAGGGTTTGGGGCAGTACGGCATGCCACATGTGAGGCGTTGGCTTGACCCTTCTACGGCTGGACCGTTGGTACTGTGGCATGAAGTGAATGTTTTTTAAACTTATTTCATGTGTTGAGCTGTTTCGGGAAAACTTGGGTGTTTGATTGTTCGATCGGAAAGTTTAACATTTTCTATTTATCTGGAATGTGATACAATATTTGGAATCCACAAGTAGTTATGAGATAACTGATTTGGATGTTATAAACATAGCAGTTTAGTCTCACTTGATCGGTTGCCACGGGATTTTGGTGTGATCAAAAGTCCGTCGCAATCACGTTGCGTACACGGATACTCGCCGGTAAACTTAATAGATAGCCACGCCCCATAGCCCCGACCAAGTGACTGTAGGAGAACCGTTGCCGAAAGCATCCGTTCGGGAGCTCGCGGCAGCGGTGTTCCGCCTTAATGCACTTCGTCGACGGTATCGGGGGTGCAGCCGTCTACTGAAGTTTGCGATGAGCATTCGTTCAGGATGTCGGGAATCTTGTTGAATTGCCCGACTTGATATTGAAAAGTGTTTTCGATAATGAGACTAAAATGCAGGGTTTATAATTGTTAGGCATGCGATATCTAAGGAATTCATTTGGTTAGGCATGCGATGTCTATGCAGGTTGCGGATTCCAACTGTTGTAGTTTTACACTTTCTTTTCTGCGACCGTAAGTGTAATATGTGATATCGCCGGTTTCGTTGCTATATGTCAACAACAATTGGGATAGGCATATTTACTTACGTTGATGACATGTGATGTTATGTGTTGCTAGATGTGTTATATTGGATCGTCGTGTTTGAATAGCCGGGGTTTTTTTATGTGAGACGAGTGTTTTTCATTTTCATTCATGTAAAAACTTGTATTCTTTTATTGGGGCACTTCCAGGTTGCGGAAGATGTCACCGTTGATGTATATTATTTACTTTTCCGCATTAGGATAGACCCAAGGAAGAGAGCACAAGTAACCGGGTTCTAGGGTCCAGTGGGAGACCATCTCAAGGAGTCGAGTCCGGGTCTCCTAACCCTAGAATTGGTAGGGTTGCTTGCCGCTCTCGTAGGGGTCTAGGGGTGTGGGATTGGCTATTGATCACGACCGTGGAATCCGTGTTTTATACTGGCTCGTATTAAAAACACGGACGTCCTAGTATATCCAATATTTCATATGATATTTTCTGCTGCGTTATCTGTGATGTGATCATGTGATATGTTCAGATAGATATTGTATATAATATATATGATATATTATATAGACGTTGCTTATGTCTTACACCCGCGCTAGCCCTGCCTCGCTCTGGCGTTAGTTACCTAACCTAACGGTGCAGACGAGACATCGAGGCGAATGCGGATGGCATAAGCGTACGTTATATTTATCTGTGATGTTTAGGTGGACTTAAATGATTGGATATTCATTAATGTGATTAATGAAAGAAAATAAACCTAAAAGATGTTGTGGAATCGAATTTCAAAAATAAAAATAGGTAGCTACAGTTCTTGCTTTGCATCGCGGTGTTCCCTGTAGAACATCCTGCACCTTATTCGATAAGAAAAGGACCGAGATCCCTTCACCGGGAGTGACTCCTTTAGCAATAACTGGCAGATGCTACAACCCTCGGTTTGTCTTTTGATTGCTTCTATAGTTTTTGCTTTGCACAGCGATATATATGATATATCCTGCACCTTATTCGATGAGGAAAGGGCCGACGATCCCTTCACCGGGAGTGACCCCTTTAGCAAAACTAGAAAAGCCTAAAAAACACTCCATTTAAAAACCATTTGATTCCGCAATGAGATCAAGTTCAAAGCGTTAAAGGTTTTATTAAAAACCATTCGCAACCCTCCGTCATTTTAGGAAGTAGAGTACTTAGTATTCGTGCTGTGTTTGTTGACCATAGTCAAGGCACAGTATACGGTAGCTAAGTGATGTCTTCCTACACCACATATGATGCGATTAGTTAGGACAGTCGCATGACTTTGTTGACCTTAGTTAAGGGTCATGTGGGTGGGTCTAATTAATCACGAAATGGCGGGTAGAACTTGACTAGTGCTTATGATTTATTAACCATTGTTAAGGTCATAAGTGCTAGGGGTAAAAACCACTATCGGGAGTTTCAAGTGTGGAAATTTGCAATGAGATTGCATACTTTCTATATGATAGTTGGATCCCGATACCCACTGCAAGTAATTGTTACTCCTGGAAGAGTTTTGCACTTTACAATTAGCCGATCAAGTAGGTGTCTAGAAAGGTGTCAACGGGGTTACGCCCCTGGGAAAACGAGGTTTACTTTAATTAGGTCCGTGCGAAAGCACGGGGAACCTCCCTTAAAGTACCGACACTGGCCTGGCTGAAAGATTGGCGAACTTGTAGAGTGTAATTAATCCCGGCTAGTCTTTCCTTTTGGTGTTTGAAAGAAGATTTGATAAAAACAGTGGGAGCCATCCTGATTAGATAAAATATATAACCAATCTAATCTTGCAAGAGCGCACGCAGAGTGTTTTCTTCTCTCTCTCTCCAGGTAGCGACCATATCACGCCTTAATCAAGATAATAATATGGATGAATTGACCAATATGGATGAATTGACCGAACTCGCTTGTTATACTGAGCTGGGGAACGTTGGTCCCGCTCCAACTAATAATTGTTATAAGACAGAGCAGGAAATAGGGGAATACCAGGATTCCCATACCGCCCAAACGAAGAAAGTGCATATGATGCATCTTCTTCGGGTGTGTTCGTTACACAGAACTGATTCTCAGTATCCTCTGCGTCCTGGGTATCTGATACCGGATCAGGATCCCAGATATGTAATCTGTTACATAGGGCTACAGAAAGGCAGAGAACTGAGAACGGGTGATAAGTTTCATGAGACAGAAAACGGTGCAAGTGTTGCAGCCAAGTCTGTTGGTCACTGTCACCCTGTATTACCAATACATTGATTCTGAACAAATGCTATTAGATACCGAACCTGATATACAAAATCATATCAATCTCTTTATTTATTAAAGAAGGATATAATTTTGTATTGTTGAATATTGTTTTGAACATTTCAAAAGTTGATCGGTTCAGGTACGTTATCTAAAAGCATTGACGTTCTAAATCAAACTACAGTTCCTAATATACGGAACACACACAAGAGGAAGTGTTCAGAAATGAACGAATCCTTCTTGAGGCATTGTAGACTAGGTCATATCAATGCGACCCGACTGGCTGAAGTTACATATAGATGCATATTTAAATCAGTTTGAATTTACATCTTGTGAAACTTGCCAGTCATGTCACAAAGATTAGATGACCATAGCTCCGTTTATTGGAAACAGAGAAAGAGTTAGTAAACTCTTGGGACTGATACATGATGATGTATGTAAGGTCCCCTGTCTACACATGCCAGGACCGGCTCTTTGTACTTCATTACATTTTCTGATGATCTCTCAAGATTCAGATATATGTTCCTGTTGAAACATAGGTCCGAAACTTTTGAGATAATCACCGAATATAAGTTAGAAGTAGAGAACCAAAAACCGGGTATAAGTATTATGTCCTATGATGGGATCAGGGAGGAGAATACTTGAGCATGGAATTCTTGGACTATTCTAAAGGAGAATGAGATTCTCTCTCAGTGTTACTCCATTGAATACACCATAGCACAACGGTGTATCGGGACGGAGCAATCGCACCATATTAGATATGGTGCGCTCTATGATGAGTACTACTGAGTTGCCTATTTCCTTTTTGGGGGTAATGCACTTGAGAAGCTGCATACCTATTGAATTGGATTCGAATCAAATCAGTGCCTACCACTCCATATGAGATATGGTATGGGAAGAGCCTATCTCTTAAGTAAGTTAAGATTTGGGATTGTCCAGCCTATGTCAAAAGCAAAATCTGGACAAGATCGAGGCAAGGTCAGTTCTGTAGAACTGGAAAGGTTCCAGCTATACAAACTGCAGCTGATGATTTGATAGAACCAAAGGATTCAATAGTCCCCAACGAACCTCAGCCTTTCCGCCGATCTAGCAGGGTTCCTCATCCGCCTGAGAGATACTTTAGTTTCTCGATGACAGTGGGAGCGAGGATTGCATCATGAGATGATGACCCAACTAGTTTTGAGCAGGCCATCAAGAGTGGGAACTCTGTAAGAATGGCTGGATGCTTAGCGATCTGAGATGGAATCCATGTACACCAACAAAGTATGGACTTTGGTTGCTATATCTGAAGGGTTAAATCCCCATCAGGAGCAAGTATATCTTGAGAAGATTACTTGGTGTAGATGGAAAAGTTGAGACTTTCAAAGCTAGACTTGTTAAAGGTTTTCGTCATCGACCAGGCGTGGATAATGATGAAACCTTTTCCAGTGGCTATGCTTAAGTCCATCCTGATCCTACTTGCCATTGCTACATACCATGACTACGATATCTGGTGGTTGGGCGCCATGACTGCTTTTCTAAATAATGATTTAGAAGAGAACGTCTATAAGAACACAGCCAGAGGGCTTCGTAAACAGTGGGAGTAGCGGAAACGTGTGCAAGCTGCTTTACATGATAAAGCAGGCATCGCGGAGGTGGAACGTCTATTTTGATGTGGTAGTCAAAGTGTTTGACTTCATCAAAATGGTAGATGAACCTTGTATATACAAAACGGTAGTAGAGAGTAAGGTGGTGATCCTCGTAGAGTACGTGGACAACATACTCTTAATAGGAAAAGAGTTTCCTATGCTACGCTCGGTCAATCTCCTCTTATCACAGGATTCTCCAAATAGGATAAAGGTGATACCTCCTAAATCCTGGGTTTTGGATCTATGAGATAGATCTAAATGGATATTAGGATTCTCACTAGGTGTAGTGAGATGGTATCAATCGATCCTGTGGAGAATCACTGGAAAGGTTCCAGGGTGATAAGGACGACTGAATGTCAGTCGCAGACATTGTCTTTAACCTTAGTGGAGGGACGGTATGTTGGAAGAGTTCCAAGCGTGATACCGTGGCAAACTAGACGATAGAGGCTGGTGACATCGCTATCAAAGATACTACCAAAGAGAAAGTTTGGGTGTATATTGGTTCATAAGATGAACTAGGTTCCTACCATTGTGTGACAATGGAAGTGTGGCTTTGGCCCAGGAACCCCGATCCTATCAGTGACACAGACATATTCTGAGGCAGCATCACCTGATCATGGAGATAGTTGATCTCCAGTGTGATCGAGGTTAGGAGAGTAGACTCAGAGGACAACACGGCGGATCACTCACAAAGGCCTTTTCCCATAGAGAGACTTATATGGGATGGTTGAGTATGTGATACTGCAACCACTGCTATAGATGGCCCTAGTGCAAGTGGGAGATTGTTAGTTATATGTATGCCCTTGAGGCCATTACTGTATATAGGATGTATATTGTAGTGGATGCTGGGACATATATAGGTATGACTTTCTTGCTCGACATGATAGTATGCTATCTGGTTGCTCTTTATCTTAACATGTATACTTTCAGTCTCTCTGTTACATGTTGATAAAGCCCTTAGGATGTGTACTCGACTTCCAAGAATATGATGTAGATCATACTAGTGGGGCCTGGGTAGTCCATGAGTACATCCTTCAATGTTCCTAGTCATGGGAATATCGAGACGGGGCATCGATATTCCAGAGTAGACTAGCGTATATCTTCTCGACCCATGTGATGGGCGATGGATGATCCCATATCCATTGGTGTTTGACATCAGAGATGTTATGCTGGTGCTCAGTGATGACTGGGTACACTGAACGGACTCGCCGAGAACTCCCAGATGGTATTATACCTTACGTCAGATGGCAGTTCTCTGGTGACACTGGTACAGCTTAGTCTGTTGACCCGAGATCTTCATAGAGTCTTGTGTGTCTCCCACTGTGCTTTGATTTCTACCTTACCACGGCTCTACTGAGTCGTGCAAACAGGTGGTTTTTGGGTACAGTCCCGATTCACATGAAGGCAATGAGCGATAGGAGGGGATTCGTCTCTCCCGGTATTGGGGGTTGATGTTGCGCTATGCTCGACTGGCCATAACTAGAAATCCCTGGCCAGGGTTGCAGTGATCTACTGGTAAGTGTTATCAGTAGTTTCATGCTATGTTATGGACCTTACATCGGCATGACTTATCAAGCTACTGGGGTCTGACGTTTACCACCCCTAGGCGAGATATGCGACATATCAGACGAACAGACCGGACTGTACGGTAAGTGTTGCTGGTTGGATTCACAGGAGTATGAGCGGGCTTGCTCGTTGATCTTCTGATCGCTCAATACCCGGGTGGCCGTTACGTTTAGCAGACCTCTTGCGGCTTGTGGGTGTTTGATACGATCATCACCTGCTGCCGGCGTATTGACGAGTCTTTAGAGTCCTATACAGAGTTTTCCTGGCTCAAGCGAAACGAAATAGGAGTGCATATGAGATATGTGCGGGACCGAGAATAATACCAGTATGTGATACTGAATTCGATTTTCGCGATTTGTATCATCAGACGGTTATATAAGATATAGCCAGGTTACGGAATCAAATGTTGATTCGATATATTGATACACTTAATATTAGTCGGTTATATGCAGTATGACCGGATCATTAAATCAAGTGTTGATTTAATAATTTAATGTATAATTATATATTTGATATATTACTTTACATTAACTAATATTTGTTCACTTAAGATGGATTTTCTCTCTTGATTTGCACAAGTTGTATATATGATATATGTTTGTGCACTAGTTTGTATCATATTTGATGATACATGCAAACTTGGGTGTATGTTTGCTTTAAACCATGTTTAGGTTAATGGTTAGGTTTTATTTGTTTTATTTATTTTCTTTATTTATTTTTGGCAAGAAATAAAATGGTGGCTTGTTTTGTTTTACTCTTGAAGCTTCATGAAGCTTTGAAAGTCTTTACCATTTTGTTTCTTTCCTTAACCTAACCATTTACCTAAACCCTAGTTTATTCTCTACAAAGATTAATCTCACCCATGGTTGCTAAATGAAAGACTTCACTTGAATTTTCTTTTTGGAGATAATTCATTATTCATTTTCTTTTCTTCTTCTTCTTCTTCTTCTTCATGAAGAGAAGAAAGCTATCTTAAAAATTCCAAGTGATGAATCCAAGTGAGAAATCCAAATCTAAAGTGAACCCACTTCCTATTTCTTCATCCTCTACCACTTGCCATGTAGTAGAGTGTGTTATCTTCACAAGTTTCATGACCTAGTGAAGATGGAGCTTGAGTTTGAGTCGCCTCGACGTAGATCATCTTCGGCATCGAAGTCAACGACCTAGCCCGTCCATTTCTCCGATGAAACCGACGCTAGAGTCTGCGATTCCGATGATCGCAGCGGAGGGACGTCAACACGGAGCTAGAGAAGTGGAGGACCGGATCTACAAAGGTTGTAGTCTCTTTCACTTAGTAGCAAAGTGGTTTGCTTGCATGTTTCGCCTTACCTCTAGTTAACGATCTAGTATAGGGTTCTTTGGCACATGGAAATTTTTGATTTTGGCATGGTTGATCAGTTGTAGAACCTCATGGGTGTGCCTAGGAACCCTACACTGGAGGCATAGCATATGGGCCTCAAGCGGCCTCCGTCCTTTCTATGCCTGTGGAGCAAGTGACTAAGGCTACCACTGGCCTGTTCTTCGGGACCATGCTCCCGCCAGCAAGCTTCACCATCCCTGTGCCTGTACCGGAAGCTTCAAAGAAGTCGGTCTACGATCGACTTGCTACTCCCACGGCCCCTCTTAACGGGTCGTCCAACCCCTCGGTCTTCTCCAGACTGAGCCTGAACTCCAAAGTGCCCGCCAAAAAGCCCATGATACCTGAGAAGGCCATCCCAAAGAAGACGGCTTCTCCCGAAGTCGCCAATGCGGCTTCTCCTGTCAAAGAGTCCGTCTTTGCAAGGCTAACTATTCCCACTCTTGCCCCTGCTCGAGGATCTATCTTTGACAGATTGAATACCGCTACTCAAAAGACAACCTCAGTCTTTAAGAGGCTGGCACCAGCAGCGCCTTATTCGGACAGGGGGTAAGAAGAAGCTGTCTCTGTCGCTGAACCAATACCGACAACTCGTCACGCCCGACGACGCCACTGGCGCCGGATAAGGAAGACTGGGGGAACTCCCCCTCTGGGATAACTCCGCCAGCTCCAACGATGGAAGTTAATGCTGCTGTTCTAACTGGGAATAGCTTTGAGCCGCTGAACAGGGTACGCAGAAATTCACCAGCTGCGGGGCTCAAAAGATCTCCTCCACCGGTAGAGACCGCCGTAGAAGCAGAACCAGAAAAGCCGGAGCAGTCTCCTCAATGGCTGTCTTCCAGGATCTACAAGACGTGGCGACGAGTCCGAGAATCGGTGATTGATCCGAATTTCTCTCACCAACACAAGAAGTCGAATGGTCGGCAGGAAGAAAATCCCCCTGTCAAGCAACGAAAGACGATGACCACTTGGGTGCCCAAAGCAACGGCCCCTTCAACTTCGACGGCCTACAAGCGAAGAAGGCCGGAGAAAGTCCCCACGCCTGCGGTGAATATCAAAGGTGGTGAACCCAAACGCCCTAAGTCTGGGGGCATGGTGGTTCATACCGTCTACATAGCGTCTGGAAAAGAGGACAGCCGTGCATCTACAGGTCATCGACCGCTTACACGGTCAGTGACCAAAGCTCAGGAGCAACAGCAAAAGTTCCAGGAGATGATGAACGCGATGGCCGCACTCACTGGGCCAAAAGAAAGACCTGAAGCGTCCTCGGATGAACGCTAGGAGCAAGAAACTGATGCTGAATTCCTTCGTCGGATATTGGAGAAGAAGGATAAAGAGGCTGCTGAACAAGCAGCCAACATAAAGCGTATGGCCCTCCTGTTCCAAGACATGGTGGGGATGATGATCCAACAAGATCCTCCAGCTGATGATCCCCCAATCATCCTTGAAGACGATAGGGGAGAAACGTCAAATCCTCCACCGGCTCTATCAACAGCCAAGGAGGAGACAATCTCCAAAGCTGACTTGGACGAATATATAGCCCAGCAAATACGGGTTCATCATGCGACCGAGGCAGCCGGTCAGGTCGTAAAAACAGGACGACCATATCCGAGCTGGTACGACCAGATCAAGTACCCGTCGGGCTACACAATTCCCAAATTCCATGTCTATAAGGGGACGGGCAATCCCCACCAGCATGTTGCCCAGTTCAGGGCGATCTGCGGCAACACCGGCGGTGATGACAAACTGTTGCTTCTCCAGTTCGTCGGCAGCTTGTCAGATACAGCGTTCGAGTGGTACTCTGAGCTCCCAAACGACTCTATCAAGACCTTCGCGGAGATGGAGCTGCTGTTTACCCAGCCTTTTGCAATCGCCAGCGAACGCACCCCGATGACGGCATTGATTAATGCCAGGGTGAAGCCAGGCGAGACATGGGTCCAATATGCCATACGGTGGCGGAACTTATGGTCAAAATGCAAGCAACGCATTGAAGAAGCTCATGTAGTGGGTATGTTTGTGGGAACCCTTGATCCGCAAGTAACCATCTCGCAATTTATGATGTTCTTCAAGCCGACTACCTTCCAGGCCTTGATCGACAAGTTAGCTCAGATGGATCAGATAGGCCATAGACCTCCTCTTCTAAAGCCAGACTCCCGAAATGAAAAGGGGAAGGGGAAAGCGATCGTTGTCGCTAATGCTCAACAACAGCCGAGCAACTCGAAGCCGGTTGTCCGTCAAAATAATATGCGTCCGCACGTACCCCTTGAGGAGAGGCTAGGACGTCCTTACTCATTTCCCCGAGATAAAACGAGAAGATTATTCGAGCTGGCGTTGCGCAACCGACTCATAAGTCTGTCGGATCCAAAACGTCCGTCGCAACCAAATGATGTCAATGAGCCCAACTACTGTCCCTATCACCGAGTACTGGGTCATCCGATCGAAGATTGCTACGTCTTCAAAAATTGGATTGAAGACCAGTACCAACAGGGCAAGTTCGCGTTTTCCGACAAATGGAAGGTGAGTCCGCCGCAACCTCATGCCTCTAAAAGGATGAATACGCTGGGGGCAACGTACTCTCTCATCGAAGAAGCCCCATGGGAGGTTGTGTTGTCAGCCAAGACAAAGAGGATGCTGAACGATCTTCAAACATGCCTAGCGATCAAGTGGAAGAACCCGTTGGAACCTCAGATCATTAAAGGGATGTTGAAGCCGCGTCCAACTCCAAAGACCGATGGTGGTGGCCCAAGCGCTCACAACCAGCCATCAAAATCTTCAAAAAAGAAGAAGAAGAAATCTAAGAAGCCTGTGAAGCCTGGCGACAAGCGCACGGACATACAAAAACAAATTGACGTGCTGGAGGAATACAACCAGAAAGCACGGACTCCCATTACACTCGAAGAGTTTCTCAACCACGTCTTTCAAGAGGAAGATGAGGGAGAAAGTTCGTCGGATGAATCTGAGGAATACGTATCGAGCTGTCATGTAATTTCCCATTCGTTCACGGACGATGAGGAGACTCCTTGCACTGAAAAGCTCGGAGCAGATCCTGAACCAAAAATTCTGGGGCCATCAGATGAAGAATTGACGCATTCCTCAACGAAGCTCTGTTGAAAAGTAAAGCTGATCGGGAACGCGAGACGGCTATATTTGAAAGGGCCAAGCGCCAGCGACTTGACGAAAGAGTTGAGACACTCCCGCTGGAGCAAAATACATCCACCGCGGATAAAAGCAAATTCAAGACGAGGAAAAGGTTTGCTAAGGCCATATCAATGGGCATGAAGCTACCATCCTCTGAAGGAAACATTACTGGTGAAGGGGAAAAGCACCCCTCCTACTGCTTGTATCATCGGAAGATTTCGCACCCCACCGAAGAGTGCAAAGCTTTCGATAGATGGTGTCAAGGATATGTTGCTCACCGACAACATTTTAAGCGGGAGAAGCGTAAAACTCATCGGGAGCGGAAAAATATGACTGAGGGGCTTAACAGAAACCGGCGATTGTCGCATGGTTAACGCTGGGAGATCGCAAGTGCTCGCATTCGGGAGCGATTCTGACGAGGAAATGGCTCTTGGCCCCCTTTTTAAAGAGTCCACCTCGGGAAAAGAGGAAGAGCCGAGGGCCTGTGAAAATATCCGGCTGCGTAATCGGACGCTGCCCGAAAAGAATCCCGAACCCTCAAACAAAAAAGATAAAGGGAAAGAAAAGATCTCTGAGGATATCGCCCTAGATGACCAAGTCATGGAAGAGCTAACTGCCAAGGACCCGCCAAAGAGAAATAAGGTGGACTACAACGTTCTGGCACACTTGAGGAAGCTACCTTCGCAGCTTAGCATTCTTGACGCCCTTTTACTATCAAAAGAGGCGAGAGATTCATTAATCAAGGCACTACAGGAGCCGGAACAATTCCAAGCTTTCCTGGCCGAAGAAAAGATGAAGGATGAAATGGAGGAAGTGCACACGGCCGATGTCACTTTTGGCGATGAAGACCTTCTCCTTGGGACGTGCGAACACAATCGCCCTCTCTACGTCTCAGGATACTGCCACGATATAAAGATAGGAAAAATCTTGATCGACAATGGATCCTCCATTAATCTCCTCAATGTGCGGGTGTTAAAAGAAATCTGCATGAGCATCCAGCACCTTGCTCGGGATAAGATCACCATCTCTGGGTTCGACTCCCAATCATCAAGAACCCTTGGGTCTGTGATACTGACGCTACGCTTTGGGCTACTCGTCACGGATATTAAGTTCCATGTCATAGACGCTAAGACATGCTACAATACTTTGCTCGGCCGACCATGGTTACATGAGTACAACATCATCCCGTTTATACAACATCAGTGTATGAAGTATTTTAAGGATGGTCTCGAGTATACCGTGACGGGAGAACTGAACCCGTTCTCTGTGAACGAGGTCCGCAAATAAGAAGATGCCAAATACTTTTTACCGGATTTCGAAGACACGAAGAGGTGTCACAAGCCGGAGAATAAAGCTAATGCCACCATCCCTGTCTTCGGCAGTGATACCGAGGAGGAAGATGAGATGATTTATTCGGGTCCGCCGCAATACAACAAGCCGAGACCATCTGCTCCTACGTTGATCTTTGGTAGCGACTCGGAAGATGAGGTCCATGCTGTGTTCTCTGCTCGGCCTTCAATACAAACGTCCGCTGACGAAGAGCAAAGTCTGCAAGTCGCCATGGTGCCGCTTAAACACCATAAAGAGCTGGATGCACTTGATATCTATAGTGTAGAGGAGCTGTGGACGTTCTATGTCCCTCCCAGGCGAGAAGGTGAAAAGGGAATTCTATTCTACCGCTCTGAAGAAATCAAAGTGGAGAAAGAAATCTGGCACGACGCGGATCCTACACTTGACAGGCTTCAGCCCATCCGTCTCCCCAGATATTATACAGAAGGCTTGAAGAGACTGCTAAAGCGCCAAGGGATATCCTTTAAACAGACCGCTCAAAAAACTAAGTTCTATGACAGGGTCTGGAACGTCCCCGGGACTCAGCACAAGTTGCCTAATGGGAGAATGGAAACAATCGGGCTTGGTTACATTCGGTCCAAGAAACGAGAGCTACTCCATGGTTGCTACGTCGTGCATGACTTCGATGAAGAAGCAGATGCTCAATGGGGAGATGCTAATCCTGAACCAGTAAAAGTTCCTGATGCAAAAGTGCCCAGTCCGTCGTTCGAAGAGCAAATGGACAAGCTTATAAAGGAAGCTGGTCAAAAAGTCTGAGACGATCATAACCACAAAATGGCCATCTACGAGAAAGCAAAAACACAACGCCTCCTCCAACAAGCTGTGAAAGATGAAAATGCCGCTCCCTGTCAACCGGTTATTAAAAAGGTTTGACGCAGAGGCAGAAATAAGTCGAGAGGCGAAAAAGGCGCTCAACAGCAACAAAACGAGACTAAGAAGCCACGCAAGCGGGAATCGAGTGGTTCCGATTTATCTCTCATAAGAAAAATGGGTCGGGCGTACTCTTTTCCTCAGGACAAGACGAAGAAAATACTTGACCTCGCTCTAAAACATCAGATGCTTACACTGCCGGAGTCTAAACACCCCGAACAAGCAGGTAAAGTCTCACACCCAGACTATTGCTATTATCATCGAGTGATAGGGCATCCTTTCGAAGACTGCTTCACCTTCAAGAATTGGGTCGAAGATCAGTATCAGCTTGGCAAGTTCGCTCTGTCTGACAACTGGAGGGTAACGCCGCCACAGAAGCACGAACCCGAAGCCATGAGAGCAGAACCAGTTCCACATTGGGCTTGGAAGTGAATTCGTACTTGTCATATGATAACAATATCAAAAGAAGAGCCCGAGAATATGGATGACCTTCTTTGGTGCTTCAAAAACAGCAACGATGAGGTGATCTCAGAATTTCCGCCAGCACCGAAAGAGCTGGAGGATGTAATACATACCACTGCGGATAACCTCAAGAAAATTGAGTTGGGGACGGTGAATGACCCGCGACCGACATTCATTAGTGAGCTGCTGTCTGAAGAGAGGGTGGCTTCATTAAAAGACCTGCTTATGCAGCATAAAGATTGCTTCGCATGGAACTATTCCGAAATGCCAGGACTAGATCCAGAAATTGCTGTGCATAAATTGGCGATATCCCCGGATGTTAAACCAATCAAACAAGCACCGAGAAGAATGCGGCTCGAGCTTGAGATGATCATCAACGCCGAAGTCAAGAAGTTAATCGACTCTGGCTTTATCCAGGAGGTTCAATATCCTGAATGGATCGCCAATATCGTCCCGGTGATGAAGAAAAATGGGACAGTGCGCATATGCGTGGATTTCCGGGATCTCAATAAAGCTTGCCCAAAGGACGATTTCCCAGTGACAGTCACCGAACTGATGATAGACAATACATCCACTCATGAGGTTTTCTCCTTCATGGACGTCTCATCAGGGTATAATCAGATAAAGATGCATCCCGAAGACCAGAAGCACACCGCCTTCAAGACTCCTTTAGGTATATTCTGCTACGAGGTGATGCCCTTTGGTCTAAAGAACGCCGGTGCCACCTATCAGAGGGCCATGACGAAGATCTTCGATGACCTTATACATGAAATCGTCGAATGTTATATCGACGACCTCGTGGTGAAAAGCAAATCATACGAGGAGCATCTCGAGCATCTAAAGACCGTGTTTCAACGCCTTCGACAATACAACTTGAAGATGAACCCTCTCAAGTGTGCATTCGGAGTTTCTTCGGGCAAATTCTTGGAATTCATCGTCCGACATCGTGGTATCGAAATAGATCCGTCAAAGATCAAGGCGATTATGGAAATGCCTCCGCCAAGGACTCTCAAACAGCTGCGGTCTCTCCAAGGGAACCTCGCGTATACACGGCGATTTATAGCCAACCTTTCAGGCAAGTGCCGTCCTTACAGCCACCTGATGAAGAAGGGAACCCCGTTCATCTGGGATCATAAATGCCAAGATGCGCTGGACGAAATCAAGTAGTACCTCCAGAATCCGCCAGTATTAGCTGCTCCGGTCAAGGGAAAGCCCCTCATCCTTTATACAACCGCCCTCGAAGGTTCCTTAGACGCATTATGGGCACAAGAGAACGATCAAGGGAAGGAGAGAGCTCTCTATTACTTGAGTCGAGTTCTACTGGGGGCAGAAAGTAACTATTCCCTTATTGAAAAACACTGCCTGGCGTTGATCTTCGCGATAACGAAGCTCAGACACTATGCGTTAGCACATGAGGTCCGTCTCATTTCGAAGGTGGACCCCCTTAAATATTTAATGTCGAAGGCCATATTGACGGGACGCTCGCTAAATAGGCCCTGCTCTTGATGGAGTTTTCGATAACATATCAACCTCTCAAGGCAGTGAAAGGCCAGGCCATCGCCGACTTCCTCGCTGAGCATCCGATACCCGCCGATTCTCCTCTGAATTGCGATCTTCCAGACGAACATGCGTTTGATGCGATCGACGGTAGTGATACCCGATGGGAGCTTTATTTCGATGGAGCATCTTCCATGAAGAAGCGCAAACAAAGTACCCCTATAATCAAATCGGGGGTAGGCCTCATCTTCATAACTCCACAAGGGGGGATAATGCGTTTTGCTTTCTCCTTAACAGAGCCGAGGACGAACAATGAAGCTGAATATGAAGCTTTAATAGCAGGCCTCGAGATCGCCATTGACATGGGAATTGAAAACCTCCTCATATACGGAGACTCCCAGTCGGTCGTTAGTCAAGTAAACGGCGACTACCAAACGTGCAAACCAGAATTGGTGAAGTACGGCGAAAAGGTGCAACAATTGTTGACCCAGATTCCTTCATACACTTTGGAAAACATACCGCGCGTGGAAAACAGCAAAGCGGACGCGTTGGCCAAACTCACTAAAGAACTGGCTGACGAGAACCTCGATGAGGTCAGAATTGTGGTACAAAGCCGTCGGGTGTTCGCCCCAGCGGAAATATCTCCGGAATCATCCGAAGAAAAGGGAGCAACTGAGCAGACGACCCTGCAAATAAAAGATCGGGAAAATACCGAGGATTGGAGAGAAGTCTTTATAGACTACTTCAAATACCGTCAAACGCCCGAAGATGCGTCCTCAAGACATCAGCTTATGAAACAAGCTCTGTCTTTCGCTTTCTTCAATGACACTCTGTACAAGAGATCATTTGATTCTCTGTGGTTGAGATGTCTGGGACCGGAAGAGGCAAAAAGAGTCGTTCAGGAAGTTCACGACGGACTCTGCGGTTCTCACCAAGCAGGCCCAAAGATGAAGTTGAAGATTAAACGGATGGACTACTACTGGCCCACGATGATTCAGGACTGTCTCGAATATGCGAAGCAATGCCACTCATGCGAAATCCATGGGGACTTCATCCACCAGCATCCAAATCCACTCCATCCAACAGTGGCTAGCTGGCTGTTCGAAATGTGGGGAACTGACATAGTTGGCCCCATCGAACCAGCATCGTCTAGGGGACATCGTTTCATCATGGCGACGACTGACTACTTCTCCAAATGGGCAGAAGCAGTACCGTTAAGAGAAGTGAAGACGGCGAATATCCTCCATTTCTTCAAGACGCACATCATATATCGGTTTGGAACTCCGTGACGGATCATCTTCGATAACGGGCCAGCCTACAGAAGCCACAAGATCAGTCGCTTCGCGCAACAACACAATATAGACTGGAGATATTCCTCGGTTTATAATCCGCGAGCTAACGGTCTAGCCAAGGCCTTCAATAAGACCTTGACAAAAATCATGATGAAGACGGTGTCCCAAAATAAGAAGGACTGGCATGAGAGACTGCAAGAAGCTCTCTGGGCGTATCGAACTACGTTCAAGACAGCCACGAACACAACGCCATATGCGTTGGTATTCGGTACAGAAGCAGTACTCCCCTTGAGTTAGAGTTACCTTCTCTACGTGTTGCAGTTCACTACGAGCTAACGGACGAAGAAAATGCTCACCTTCGGCTTGAGGAATTTGATGCCCTCGATGAAACCCGGCTCATAGCGCAACAAAATCTGGAGGCTTATATAGCAAAGATGACGCGCTCATATGAAAGATTGACCCGGCCGAGGACATTCCGCCAAGGCGAACTCGTGCTAGTGATCAAAAGGCCTATGATCCCCAATCGCGCCAAACGGGGAAAATTCGAGCCAAACTATGAAGGCCCGTACATCATAGACAAGGTCTACCAGGGTGGAGCCTATCTACTCATAGATATGCACGGTGAAAGGCCTTACAGGCCAATAAACGGTCGATTCCTAAAGAAATACTACGCCTAGCGAGTTACTGCCTAGGTCAATGATAGACGAAGACGACTATGTCCGCTCGCTATCTTCCTAAGCTCAAACTTTATAAGCAGTACCCAGCCTCCTCCTGGACGGACCGAAATGTCCTTAAACTAATGGTTGACCGAAACGTCCTTAAACTAATGGCGGACCGAAACGTCTTTAAACTACTACCGCAGCATCCTTAGGCTGACGAGATAAATAAAAAAAATATATATATATAAAATAATATAATAAACGGTATGTCCACAAGCAAAAAGGGCACGGATGAAAACCTGAAAGGGCTCCATGAGTAAAAACAGCAGGGCTACTGACGAGTGTTCGTGAAAACCCGAAAGGGCGCGACCTCGTAAAAAAAATAAAAATAAAAAGAATTAAAAAAAGGTATGTCCATAAGCAAAAAGGGCACGGATGAAAACCCGAAAAGGCTCCGTGAGTAAAAACAGCAGGGCTACCGGCGAGTGTTCGTGAAAACCCGAAAGGGCGCGACCTCGTTAAAAAAAAATAAAAATAAAAAGAATAAAAAAAAGGGTATGTCCATAAGCAAAATGGGCACGGATGAAAACCCGAAAGGGCTCCGTGAGTAAAAACAGCAGGACTACCGGCGAGTGTTTGTGAAAACCTGAAAGGGCGCAACTTCGTTAAAGGACACTTACAGGGTCCTCTCGATTTTGTAAGGAGAAACCAACCGCGTGAGATCCTTACGAATCACAAGGGAGCAACACACTTAGGGATCCCCACGATTCCTAAGGAGAAAATACACTTGCGATATCCTCACAACTTGTTAGGAGAACTCTCTTATGGGACCCTCACGGCTCATAAGATTTGAAAGTCTTAAGTTACAGAGACCTAAACCTGTGCTTAAGCAACCTCCAAAACTTTCGATTTTGCCCTACAAGTGGCTCAATACTGACCCTTGTATATAATCCACGGGCACGAATAAACATTTCCCTAACCAAATCCCATCCGTGACTGGGGATATGTACGCATGATGAACAACCCTTATAAGTCCTCTCAACTTATAAGGAGAAAACCCTCTTATAGGATCCTTACGACTTACAGAGGAGCATACACTTAGGAATCCTCACGATTCCTAAGGAGAAAATACACCTACAAGATCCTCATGACTTGTAGGGAGAAATACCTTTGTGAGACCCTTACGGCTCATGAAGTTAAAATCCTTAGTCGATAGGACCTTAACCCTGTTTGCTAAGCCACCTTTGTTCGACATCGACAGAGGCAAATGATGATTCGCTCCTGGCAATATCCCAGTTGTAGCGGTGCTGATGCCGAAATCGGTGTCTAATTTCAGGTTTACGGTGAAAAGCCAGCAAGCCGCACATGTATACAAAATAGTCGAAATGATGGGGCAACTTGCAATAAAAAGCAGCAAGTAAAAAAAAACGTATGCATACAAAACAGCCGAAATGATTGGGCAACTCGCAATAAAAAGCATCGAGTAAAAATAGACTAAATAGCCGAAATGATTGGGCACCACGAAAAATAGCCGAAATGATTGGGCAATCGCGACCTTCGCGATATAAAAGCTGAAATGATAGAGCATCGCGGAAATAAAACAATAAAAATGAATGAAACTTCTTCCCTACAGTTGACATCACATCGATCCCTGTATACAATCCAAGGGCACAAACAAAGAGGGAACCATACCTCCCCAACAGGCTCCGCCAGAAAGCTAAGCCAAATCTCGATGGTTCACCAATAGCCTAGAGACAACCGCGATATTCGTCTCAATACAACAGACGCAATGCCAGCAAACGAAGCGAAGATCAAATTCCTAGCTTCACGGTTTTGACGGTAACTTATATAAAACCCGAAAGACCACCACAGATCAGTTCAACTTTCAGGGAAACAAGTGTCCTTGGCAAACTCCTCAACTCAGGGAAACTAGCGTCCTTGATGAGAGCCTTCTGATTCGCGTCGGCCCGCAGAGAAACCAGTATCTCCGCGAGAAATTCCCGATTTGTTTCAACCCCGAAGAAACCGGTGTCTTCGGCAAAATCCTTCAACTCAGGGAAACCAGTGTCCTTGACGAAGAAAATCCTGATTCGCGTCGACCCGCAGAGAAACTAGCGTCTCCGCGAGAAATTCTCGATTCGTTTCAACCCCAGGGAAACAAGTGTCCTTGGCAAACTCCTCAACTTAGGGAAACCAGCGTCCTTGATGAGAGCCTCCTGATTCGCATCGGCTCGCAGAGAAACCAGTGTCTCCGCGAGAAATTCCCGATTCGTTTCAATCCAGAAGAAACCAGTGTCTTCGGCAAAATCCTTCGACTCAGGGAAACCAGTGTCCTTGACGAAGAAAATCCTGATTCGCGTCGACCCGCAGAGAAACTAGCGTCTCCGCGAGAAATTCTCGATTCGTTTCAACCCTAGGGAAACAAGTGTCCTTGGAAAACTCCTCAACTCAGGGAAACTAGCGTCCTTGATGAGAGCCTCCTGATTCGCGTCGGCTCGCAGAGAAACCAGTGTCTCCGCGAGAAATTCCCGATTCGTTTCAACCCCGAAGAAACCAGTGTCTTCGGCAAATACCTCAACTCAGGGAAACCAGTGTCCTTGACGAAGAAAATCCTGATTCGCATCGACCCGCAGAGAAACTAGCGTCTCCGCGAGAAATTCTCGATTCGTTTCAACCCTAGGGAAACAAGTGTCCTTGGCAAATACCTCAACTCAGGGAAACTAGCGTCCTTGATGAGAGCTTCCTGATTCGCGTCGGCTCGCAGAGAAACCAGTGTCTCCGCGAGAAATTCCCGATTCGTTTCAACCCCGAAGAAACCAGTGTCTTCGGCAAAATCCTTCGACTCAGGGAAACCAGTGTCCTTGATGAAGAAAATCCTGATTCGCGTCGACCCGCAGAGAAACTAGCGTCTCCACGAGAAATTCTCGATTCGTTTCAACCCCAAGGAAACAAGTGTCCTTGGCAAACTCCTCAACTCAGGGAAACTAGCGTCCTTGATGAGAGCCTCCTGATTTGCGTCGGCTCGCAGAGAAACCAGTGTCTCCGCGAGAAATTCCCGATTCGTTTCAATCCCGAAGAAACCAGTGTCTTCGGAAAAATCCTTCGACTCAGGGAAACCAGTGTCCTTGATGAAGAAAATCCTGATTCGCGTCGGCCCGCAGAGAAACCAGTGTCTCCGCGAGAAATTCCCGATTCGTCTCAACTTGCAAGATAAAGCCTTGGGCAGAAAGGATTAAAAAACTTGTTTCCTGAGCACTGGGACCCTGCAGGTCGGTCTAAAACGATCTCTTGCATACTATTCATGGGTCTCACTCTCCAAAGTCGAATCTCGACAAGGAGGGAAACAACCGCTTACGAGTCCTCTCGACTCGTAAGAGGGAAAATTCTCTTATAAGATCCTTACGACTTATAAGAGAAAACGCACATAGGAATCCTCACGATTCCTAAGGAGAAAATACACCTATGAGATCCTCTCGATCCGTAGGGAGAAAAGTCTCTATGAGACCCTCACGGCTCATAGAGTTGAAAAGTCTTAGGCGGCAGATCTGAACTTGCGGCCTAAGCCATCGCTATTTCTTAAAAAAAAACTAAGATGTTTACTCTATTATCTGTCAACCATGTTTATTAAGACAACACGCTGACAATAAGAGAAAGGAAGGAGGCAAAATATTTGTCATTCATACTTGGAAAGTTTTTACATCAATAAAGGCAATAAACAAAGATATTATCCAGATGATTACAATGGCAAAACCTCAAATCCAGGACATGGATTAAAGAACTCAAAAAGTAACCTTGTCCAAGACTTTCCAAGCCTGGCGAACCATCCTAGTGTGCTTCCTTTCGCGAGCACGAGCGTCGGGATCCCTACTGATGTCCTCCTCCCTCCGATAGGCAGCAAGTATTACAGACTGTTGAAAAGCTTGGTGCAGAAGATCGATAAGGTTATTTCGCCTCCTCTTTGAGATTAGGCTCATCAGATACACTGAGTGCACCTTATCCTCGGCGGCATCCAATGCCCCAAGTGGCACACCAGTACAGAATAGAGGAAGCGCTTTCCAAATTGCTCCCACAATAATCTTTAGGAGAGGGGAGCGCTGAGGAAGCAGTTGGCCGTTGTATGCGTCGAAGCGGCTCATGATTTCGGCACCCTCGGCGTTGGTAAATTCTCCGTTCTGAGAACGGCCGAGTCAGCGGATGTCACTGTAAGAAATGATCTCGTCAAGGTCGTACATGTGGGTGTCTATTACTTCTGTAAAAGAAACCTAACAAAATTAGCAGATGGCCTGATTAAGCAAGACAGTATAATTCATTAAAAAAATAGAACGTTATCTCTAACCACCAGGATCTATGAAAACTCTTAAGAGTTCTTCTATATGATTTGGAAGGAGCAAAGCTCCATTGGTGAATCAGGAATATACAAGAAAAAATCTTTCAGAGAGCAGAACTCTATTAATGGAACTCTAATAGGGTTCCCTTTAGTTCTCTTTAGACCTCCTTAGAGCAAAGTTCTGCTAAATGAAACCCTAAATGGGTTTTCTTTAGATCCGGGATCTATTGAGAGCAAGGCTCTTAAAATTGATTTAATTTAATCCAAATTGATTTTTACCTAAAATTCTCTAGAGTTTGAACTTTTAAAAGTGCTTAAACAAAAAAGCAGGGCTCTGAACAAAATTCTTATGAAGAAATGAAAATCATCTAAGAGACCAAAGGTCTTATTTATAGGCATTGAAGAGCCGTTTCAACTTCCAAGGGATGGCGCGACGGTTGGAATTCTGCCACTGCTGCGCTCACGTTTGGAGACCACGTAAGTGCAATGGTGGGGGGGGGGCATTTGTTTCCCCCAATTAAAGCGAAACTCTATTTCTAAGACTGAAAAGTAAAGCAATGCTTCATAAAAAGGGGCTAAGCACCAAAGGCACTTTATCCTTGCAAGAATCACCTGCACCTAATAATAGCAAATTAAATTATGCAATGCACAAGCATAACAGAGGGCTAAAATAAAAAGGAACCCTTAACGGATAATAAAATACTCGATTAAAACACTTGTTCATTATTATTGTTATTACATTGAAAAAAGATCACCAAATATGGGATCGAAAGGACAAGGGTTCGCAAAGATAAGAAGAAGATTCTCCAGTTCCCTTTCCGTCTTCTCCACCATGTTAAAGCGGCGGTCCTCCCGAGAGGTAGACATCAACCGATCGTCGCCGCATTCATCAGAAAAGGTGGCGATGACAACCCGACGAGCCCGTATCTGGCTCAGCAAGTGGAAAGAGCAGTCCCTCAGGGCTTTAGTGATCAAGTGCGCTTCGAAGAAGCACTCGATCTTATCCTCGGCGGCATCAAGCATTGCTGAGGACATCTCTGCTGGAGGAGGGGGAAGATCGGCGAGCACCGATGCAAGGATCATCCGAAGCCAAATAGAGTGTGGAGGGAGAAGAGACCCCACACGAGTCAAAAGCTCGTACATTGTAGCATCGCATTGCTCATCTGAAAGAGAAGAATCCACCAAGCGCGCAGCAAAACGGGGAACAATGTCTGAATGGGCACTTCCCATGGTTGTCGAAGGGCATGAGGGCGGTTGCAAGCCATGATTGAAAAGGTTCTTTGAAGATGAGAGAAGAAAAGGCTCGGTTTTGAGTTATATAGACCAAGCACAAAAAATTCTGTGCACAGTGGAATTATTTCCAAGACTCGGGAAATGAAAATTCTGGGAAATACAAGTTTGACTTGAAAAAGGAAGGTGAAAAGACACCTCAGGTGAAGCAACGCTTCCGACTCCCCCCAATCAGAGAAAAGCTCTACTTTGAAAACTTAAATTTTAATAAATGAAGCAACGCTTCAGATCCTCTGCGCTGTACGCAGGACGCCACGTGTCAAAATCAGGCTCGCTAGCACAGAGAGCGCGGCGCCTAAGGCAGCGTGCCCAATCAGAGCAAGGCTCTATTTAAAACAAAAATTAAAGGAAGCAACGCTTCAGTTGCGCAAGCGCTGTGCTACGCGACATGTGTCAGCGCAGTTGCGCAAGCGCTGCGCTACACGACACGTGTCAGTGCAAACGCAGTTGCGCTGCGCTGCGCGCTGCGCGACAAGTGTGAGCGCAGTTGACTGCGCTTGCGCTGTGCGCTGCGCGATACGTGGTAGCGCAGTTGCGCTGCGCTCTGCGCTGCGTGACACGTGTCACGCGCTGGGGCGTTTGCGCCAAACAGAATTAAAATTCTTTGTGTTGGAAATAGTGCCCTCAGAGTCAATTATTGGATCACAGGCACGTGATTGCAATGATTGAGGGAGGACCTATCCCGGTAGGACAGTCTTACTCGAGATGATAGTATGCTATCTGGTTTATCTTTATCATCGTGTACTGCTTTAGATGACCTGACATGTCGCTATTACACGTTGATAGAGCCCCTAGGATTCTTACTTGACGACCAGCAGTATGATGGCGATCATATACGTGGGAGCTGGTAGTCTACAAGCACATCCTTAAAAGGTCCCTAGTCGTGGGAGTTTCGAGACAGGGCATCGATTCTCCAGAGTAGACTAGTGTATACAGTCGAGACCCCGACGAGGGGCGGTGGCCGGTCTCACAAGCCACTGGTGTCAGTTGGTTCACCTAAGATGTATACAGGTGCTCATTGGGTTATGAGTACACCGGACAGGACTCGCCGGGAACCTGATAGTTGGTCTTATACCAGACGTCAGATAGCAGTTCCCTGGTGACATGTGTACAGGTTAGTTCATCGACCTGAGGATCGTCATTTGTCTCGTGTGAGTTCCCACTGTGCTTTGATTACTACCCTACCACGGCTCAAAGGAGTCGTGCAAACAGGTTTTAGTTGGGTAAAGTCCCGAGCCACATGGAGGCAGTGAGCGGATCTTCAGGGGTTTGTCTCTCCCGGTATTGGGGGTGAGGTCGCGCTGTGTCTAGGAGAGCCATTACGCAAAGCCCTCGGCCGAGGCAGGAGATTTACTGGTAGGTATTCTAGTAGTATCTCAGGGCGTTCTGGGCTACACTCCGACACGACTTGTACCGCTTTTGGGGGTCTGACTTTTACCAACCCCCTAGGCCCGACATGCGATACTCATAGACGAACGGACCGGACTGTACGGATATTGTCACTGACAGGCTCAGTAGGTTGTCAGGATGAGTTCGCTCATCGACGTCCCTTTTGGTCAATAGCTGGTGGCCCGTCACGTATTGGCTTATACCTCTGACGTGCTAGTGGTTAAATCCACAGCCATAGTATTGACGAGTCTTTAGAGTCCACCACACTTACAGTTACTCAAGCTTTCGGGCGAAACGCTGTAGAGGCCGTATGGAGATATGGCAGGGTCCGATCAGATACGCGCGGTATTGCACGGATCAGGATCGGACAGTTTTGTACTAGTAGCCGTATAGTTATATGGCAGGGTTCGATCTGATACGTGCGGTATTGCACGGATCAGGATCGAACGGATTTTACTAGCCGGCTTTGGATTAAGCCGATCCTAGTTTAGTACAGTGTAGATTTTGTCTCATTGCATTTGTATCCGGTCGGAATACAGATGCGGGTGTGTATGCACAGTATAGGGGTTTTCCTGTAATTTATTACGGGACCAGTTTTCTGGAGTTTCCAGTTTGCATTCCGTTCCGGCCGGTTTTCCTTTGTTCTTTCCCGGCCGGACTTTTCTGATGGAGGGGGTAATTTGCAGTTTTGCAAATTACATTTGGTGGAGGTTTTATTTGTAAGATGATTTATTATGATAACCTTTTTAGATACCATTCATTTCATGCTTTATTGTGAAAAGATTGGATTTGAGGTTGATGTAAGTTTGATGATGATTATGTCTTGATGTGGTCACCACTTGCTTTACCCTACACTCACCTCCCTTCATGCTTCATATTCCCTCCTCCACCATTCTCATTTGGATGATAAGTTTTTCATGAGAGGAAAAAGAAAGAGAGAAGAAGAAGAAGAGAGCTTCATCTTGAGAGTTTCATTCATGATCTCATTTTCTTGCTAGAAAAATGCAAGCACCATTTTTCTATTCTTGATTCCTCCATCACCATGGCAACAAACCCCATAGAGACATACCCTCTACACTACACATTCTACAGCATATCTTGAGCATGTCGAGTTGCCGGCTTCATGCTCGAGTTGCCTCGGTATTGAGGCGGGAGCCCGTAAAAGACGCAGGCGATGTGGTGCCCTTTCCGGCGAGGAGGCGACGATATGGAGACAAGACTTTCCGCGGGAGATCGGGACGATGAAGAGAAGACCGGAGGACTCGGATCACTCGGTATACTTCTCACCCTATCTCTTGATTGCTAGCATTAGGTTAATGGTAAACGATCCGGGTTTTCTTTGTCCGCGGTAGCGCCGGTTTCCGAGTAAGGAAAAATTTTGATTCCGCATTTTGGCCTCAAGTACGAGGCCGGGGCGCTACCGTGGCGCAACATGGTATCAGAGCCACGCCATTAACCTTACCTAGCTTGTTCTAAGGTGTTTTGCTTATCCGATCGACCGAAATTCCAAAAAACCTCATTTTGTACACATCAGTTTTCTGTTGGAAATTTTTGGTCTCAAAAATTTTTTCAGGTTGAAAAAAAACGCATGTACTAAACATTCTAAGACTTCTGTAAAATTTCGACCAAGTCAGTCGTTGACCAAAGCGCGGAACCGCGGCCAATACCCCCATTGGGCCGCGGTTCCGCCGCATGTTGGTATCTTCGCTGTGTCAAAATTCTACAGTGGGCTTATAGGCTGTTTTTGGGGCTTTTGGAATATTAAATTTGGGCCCAGGTTTTCTGTGACTGCTACAGTATTGGTTGGGGGCCCACTTGTTAATTTTTGATCGATCGGATATTTTTTAAACACATTATTTCACAGTATTTACATTATATCTGCGACCGTGAATGTCACTTGATCGGTAAATCCCGTCTAACTGCTATAGCCCGGTTAGACGGATTTGCGAACGTGATTTTCACGTTGATGTTCTATGTTTATGCTGTGATGTTGCGGATCGGTCGTGGGGGATAGCCTGGATGCAATGCTAGTACAGTTTTGTTGTATTATGTACATTTGATATTGCGGGGCGAGCGTCCGACATGTGGACTGCCGTCACTGCCTGATTGTATTATTCTTTTGGGGCACGACCTGGTTGCGGTCGATGTACCCGGTGTATGTATATTTTACTTTCTGTACTAGGTTTGCCCCGCGGAGGGGTGCATGGATAGCCGGATTCTAGAGGGCAACGGGCCCGCATCTCATGGCATTGGGACGGAGGGGGCTTCACTCCAGGATTGGCGGGCTATTCGCCGCACTCGTAGGGGGTACAGGTTGACCCAGGAGGGGTGCCCAAGTTACCGGATTCCGTGAAGTGCTGGGTGGTCCATTCACGGTACTGAAGGGGGCTGCCTCGCTTCAGGTTTTGGCGGGTGACTTGCCGCGCCCGTAGGGGTCTAGGATTTCATTGCACAGGCTATCCACACGACCAGGGGAACGTCGGGTTTCAGCAGCGGCTCTGTGAAACCCGGGGCTTCCAGATATCTGTATTGTTCTGTGATGCTGTACATTTCTGTGATGTTGCATTCTTATCACGCCTTGAGCGAATATAATATATTGGTATATATATTAGTAGATGTTGTATATGTTTTTCATCCACGCTAGTCCAGTCCCCGCTCTGTCGTTAGTAAGCTAACCTAACGGGTGATGACGGGACCCAGTGGCGAATGCGGATGGCATATACGTACGTCAGTATATTTTCGTTCTTTGTGGTGTGATTAATTGATGGGACTGCGTTGATTCGGATCAATGCAAGATAAACAAACCTAATCTGATGTTGTTGGAACATTTTTTTAAAAAAGGCTGTTATTGCAAGGACGTTCACTTTTGTTTTGCATCGTGGTATTCATTTGGAATATCCTGCTCCTCAGTCGACGAGGCAAGGGCCGAGATCCCTTCACCGGGAGTGACCCCTTGGACAGAAGTTTGCGTCAGGGCATTAACTTCACTATAGCCGATTACTTTTGCTTTGCATCGTGGTATTCAGTTGGAATATCCTGCACCTCATTCTACGGGAAAAGAGCCGAGATCCCTTCACCGGGAGTGACCTCTTTAGTAAAGGTTTTCGTCACTATATTTTTATAAAAGGCTATGCAGTTCCTTCAACGATATCAAGTTCATTACGTTAAAGGTTTTTCGCCAAAAACCAGTCGTAGCCCTCCGTCATTTCAGATTAGTATTACTTAGTATTCGTGCTGCGTATGTCGTGCTTAGCCGAAGCGTAGTGTTCGGTAGCTATGTAGTGCTTTTCTGTTGCATGGATATGAGATTGGTTAGGACAGTCGTGCGGTCATTTTGGCTCAGTCAAGGATTCGTGCGGGTGGGTCTAATGCAATCAAGATAATGACGGGTTGAACTTGACTAGGATCCTTTGATATGTTGGCTCAGTCAAGGTCACTTGGGTCCTAGGGGTAAAAATCACATCGGGAGTTTCAAAAGAACTGAAACTTGCCAGGCATGCGCATACCTTCTGGAGTGTGGTGACGTGAGTGGATTCCGTCATGTTATCATGCGATGATAGTTGGATCCCGATTCCCACTGATGAGTTAGTTTACTCCTCGGGTGACCCCGACTAATTCTTCTTTTAGGTTTGGAGGAGAATTTGAGGTACAGTGGGAGGTTTCCAGATTAGATAAAGTGATAACCATTCTGATCTAGGTTAGAGTGCACGCTGAGTGTTTCTTCTCTCTCTCTCTGGCAGCGACCATTGACCCGACCCTGGACTATGACTCAGTAACCAAGTTGACCGAACCTTCTTAACACTGGCTTTTGGATTGTCAGAGTTGCAGACCTCATTGCCACTCCTACTTTTACCCTTTTCTCCAGGACACCCCGTATTACTACGAACGTCCACTTCCATTGGACAAAACCATCGTATGGTTATATACGAACTCGAAGGACTTCGAGGATGGTTTCTGGTTCTGGAGAAAACGAATAGGATTATTCAGTTGTCTTTTCTTTTCACCCTCTCTCATTGCGACTACTCCTTGGTTTAGGAGATAGTACACCTATTACGCAAATTGGATAGTCTTCTTCCAAACCTTAGGCAGGTGCCGAACGGTGGGGAATGAAGAAAACCAATTAGCATAACGATGGTGTACAGAAGGTATTAAGTTAAGACAAAGCAAGGGATTAGTAAGAGGGCAAAGTAAATTGCGACTGCTATTCTCGACCAAACCAAGTATTTCTTCGCCAATCCTAAATCACCTTTGTATTTCTCCAGGACACTCCGTATTACTACGAAGATCCCAGTTTGTTGGATAATCCATCGTATGGTTATATACGAACTCGGAAGGAACTTGATCCAGTTCGGGGATGGATCCTAGTTCAGGAGAAATAGGAATAAAGTACATTCAGGTGTCTTTTATCTTCACCTTCTCTCGCGTTGCGAGTGCTCCTAGGATTAGGACAGTACACCCTTTATGCTTTTTGGATAGTCTTCTTCCAAACCATAGGCTGTTGCCGAACGGTAGGGAAGGAAGAAAGCCAATTGGCCTAAAAGGGTGTGCAGAAGGTAATGACTAAAGACATATAAAGGGATTTGGAGAGGTGGCAAAGAATTATACGGTTATAGTTGTGAATCTGGATAATGGAAGAGGCATTACTAGGAATACCAGAATACCCCACCGAAACATTTCAATGTTTCAGTTTCACTGTGTAATGTTAAAAGAAAACTGATTTCCCGATTAGATACTTACTCCAGGGTATGTATTTACCAGGTATGATTCTCACATCTGTATGGTTTTACAGATGATGAGTGGGAGTAAGTTATTGGGAATTAGGTGACCATCCTCATTATATCGGGATTCGTTGTAATTGGTGATATTTGAGGAAGCCACCTGGGTTGTTTGCCGGTCGGCAAATATTTGGTTTTGAATATCCGTTGTTATGCACCAATTTCAAATTGATATATCTGTACATCTATTTTCATAGAGTGAGATATACCTTTTGATATTATGTCGATGACATTTACCTATATCAGTGGATGGTTAGGTAAGGAGTATTAAACAGCGGTGTAATTCTTCTTAACCATAGTACAGTTTTCAACCTACGACACACAGTGAATGAGTTGTTAGACTCAGCGGACTTATACAGAGTATTGTATGTTGTCCAGTGTCCATTAGGACAGAGGGGTTGGTCCTCGTACTATATTCGGTTTACTTATGACTTCTCTAGTTTTTAGACATGTGTTTCGTGGAAACACAGGATCTAAGTTTTGAGGAGTTATAGGTATTTGAATAGAGTAGAGAGCCAGGTGTAGCAAGTATCGGGATTCTTCAAAGTGATTGAAGATGTAGATACTTATGTATGGTGTTCAGTTGATAGTAATGATTAAGAGAACTGACTTCTCTTTCAGGTTACTCATAATTGGAAGCATTCCTAAGTTGAGTAACGCTGATCGGCCTCCTTCCATTTAGTAGACATGCACTGGAGATAGCTGCATGATTTGAATCTGGTTCAATTGAATCAGTGCCTCTGGTTCTATATTGGATATAGAACAGTTCATATCTTAACGATGTTAAGGTACGGGGAGTTGTCCGGCTTATGCTTAAAACCAGACACTGGACAACTCAAGGCACGTTTCTGTAATGGCTGTTTGTGGGTTGACCCAGGCTATGACGAGGGTTGATTTTCTACCATCTGGATGAACAATAGCAATATTGTTCTAGACTCGCCACAGTTTTAATAAAAATGGTTTTTTTCAGAAAACAGTAGTGGGAGTATGGTAGAACTGGAAGTAATTGCAGAACCACAAACGATTACTGAAGATTTGATAAGGAACCTAAAGATTCAATCTGGATTGATATTCCATTGGCCACTCCGCAGATAAGGTGGGTAACTTCAGGCACCCGAGAGGTACTCCGGTAGCCTCAAGGACGGTGACAGGGAAGTTCATGTTTACCCACACTTGCCATTGCTGTTGTTCCAGGATGCGAGACCCGGCAGGAGGATGAGTATAGCGTCGTTCTAAACTAGCTTTGGAAGTGCACGTCTATATGACTCTGCCAGAGGGTTGTCGTAGTCAGTGGGAGCAGCGGAAGGATTGGTGGACATCAGGCTTATGTCTATTTATAGACTAAAGCAGATGTAGCGGAGATAGATCATCTATTTCTGATGTGACAGTCATAGGTTTGACGTCATCAGAATAGGGGGTGGATCTGTTGAGAAGGTAGTAGGAAGTAATATTCCTATACTACGATCGGTTATACTTTGGTCGTCACACAGTGGTTTCTCCACAAGGGACTTGGATATTATACCAGACATACTGGTTACTAGATCTATGGTTTTAGATCTAGATTTGGGTGGTTTCCCAATCAGGGTACTTTGACAGCATTCTAAGAGTATTTAGAATGGACGACTCCTGGCTTGGTAGTGTACCTGCAGGTAATGGAGTCACCCTCTCTAAAGGTGTCTTATAGACTAAAGTAGAGAGGGATGTGCATGATTGGCAGATCACTTGCTTAGGCAATTGAGTCAATCATGAGATGTCAAGTACCACACCAGATGTTGTTCTTGCACTAGATGCAATAAGTTGATATTGATCCAATCCTGGAGGAACAGTCGGAAGCAGTTTTAGAACATAAGTGAATGTTCTAGGGATATGATAACGGCTGCCTCCTTTAGGAGACGGTTATCACTCCAGGCTTCCAAGGTGACATGGACGACAAGGAGGTTGTCAGAGTCATAGTTTTCCTTCTGACGAGGGACAGTATTTTGGACAGGTGGTCCAAGGCAATACTGAGGGTGGCATGGCGCAGGATACTGATTAAGTTCAGTTGATGATACAGTCTAAGAAGTTTGGATTTGGAGTTCATTTATGAGCTAGGTCCCATCAGACATCCAGACATTCTAAGACAGGTATTGCTCATTTTGGGAGATGGCTTTCTCAGCGAACTTGAGATATAGAGAGACATAGAAAGAAACATCACAGCGGATCCACTCACTGAGGCTATTTCTCGAACGCAATAGTTTCGCAAACGAGCTTTGTGAGACTGACTAGTAGAGGAGTTGGGTGTTCGGTATCACACGGGCTGTGAGTATGCGACATCGCAATAATTAGCCTTGAGTGCAAGTGGGAGATTGTTGGAGATAGTGCCCTCAGAGTCAATTATTGGATCACAGGCACGTGATTGCAATGATTGAGGGAGGACCTATCCCGGTAGGACAGTCTTACTCGAGATGATAGTATGCTATCTGGTTTATCTTTATCATCGTGTACTGCTTTAGATGACCTGACATGTCGCTATTACACGTTGATAGAGCCCCTAGGATTCTTACTTGACGACCAGCAGTATGATGGCGATCATATACGTGGGAGCTGGTAGTCTACAAGCACATCCTTAAAAGGTCCCTAGTCGTGGGAGTTTCGAGACAGGGCATCGATTCTCCAGAGTAGACTAGTGTATACAGTCGAGACCCCGACGAGGGGCGGTGGCCGGTCTCACAAGCCACTGGTGTCAGTTGGTTCACCTAAGATGTATACAGGTGCTCATTGGGTTATGAGTACACCGGACAGGACTCGCCGGGAACCTGCTAGTTGGTCTTATACCAGACGTCAGATAGCAGTTCCCTGGTGACATGTGTACAGGTTAGTTCATCGACCTGAGGATCGTCATTTGTCTCGTGTGAGTTCCCACTGTGCTTTGATTACTACCCTACCACGGCTCAAAGGAGTCGTGCAAATAGGTTTTAGTTGGGTACAGTCCCGAGCCACATGGAGGCAGTGAGCGGATCTTCAGGGGTTTGTCTCTCCCGGTATTGGGGGGGAGGTCGCGCTGTGTCTAGGAGAGCCATTACGCAAAGCCCTCGGCCGAGGCAGGAGATTTACTGGTAGGTATTCCAGTAGTATCTCAGGGCGTTCTGGGCTACACTCCGACACGACTTGTACCGCTTTTGGGGGTCTGACTTTTACCAACCCCCTAGGCCCGACATGCGATACTCATAGACGAACGGACCGGACTGTACGGATATTGTCACTGACAGGCTCAGTAGGGTGTCAGGATGAGTTCGCTCATCGACGTCCCTTTTGGTCAATAGCTGGTGGCCCGTCACGTATTGGCTTATACCTCTGACGTGCTAGTGGTTAAATCCACAGCCATAGTATTGACGAGTCTTTAGAGTCCACCACACTTACAGTTACTCAAGCTTTCGGGCGAAACGCTGTAGAGGCCGTATGGAGATATGGCAGGGTCCGATCAGATACGCGCGGTATTGCACGGATCAGGATCGGACAGTTTTGTACTAGTAGCCGTATAGTTATATGGCAGGGTTCGATCTGATACGTGCGGTATTGCACGGATCAGGATCGAACGGATTTTACTAGCCGGCTTTGGATTAAGCCGATCCTAGTTTAGTACAGTGTAGATTTTGTCTCATTGCATTTGTATCCGGTCGGAATACAGATGCGGGTGTGTATGCACAGTATAGGGGTTTTCCTGTAATTTATTACGGGACCAGTTTTCTGGAGTTGCCAGTTTGCATTCTGTTCCGGCCGGTTTTCCTTTGTTCTTTCCCGGCCGGACTTTTCTGATGGAGGGGGTAATTTGCAGTTTTGCAAATTACATTTGGTGGAGGTTTTATTTGTAAGATGATTTATTATGATAACCTTTTTAGATACCATTCATTTCATGCTTTATTGTGAAAAGATTGGATTTGAGGTTGATGTAAGTTTGATGATGATTATGTCTTGATGTGGTCACCACTTGCTTTACCCTACACTCACCTCCCTTCATGCTTCATATTCCCTCCTCCACCATTCTCATTTGGATGATAAGTTTTTCATGAGAGGAAAAAGAAAGAGAGAAGAAGAAGAAGAGAGCTTCATCTTGAGAGTTTCATTCATGATCTCATTTTCTTGCTAGAAAAATGCAAGCACCATTTTTCTATTCTTGATTCCTCCATCACCATGGCAACAAACCCCATAGAGACATACCCTCTACACTACACATTCTACAGCATATCTTGAGCATGTCGAGTTGCCGGCTTCATGCTCGAGTTGCCTCGGTATTGAGGCGGGAGCCCGTAAAAGACGCAGGCGATGTGGTGCCCTTTCCGGCGAGGAGGCGACGATATGGAGACAAGACTTTCCGCGGGAGATCGGGACGATGAAGAGAAGACCGGAGGACTCGGATCACTCGGTATACTTCTCACCCTATCTCTTGATTGCTAGCATTAGGTTAATGGTAAACGATCCGGGTTTTCTTTGTCCGCGGTAGCGCCGGTTTCCGAGTAAGGAAAAATTTTGATTCCGCATTTTGGCCTCAAGTACGAGGCCGGGGCGCTGCCGTGGCGCAACACTTTGCGCTTAAAAAAAATCTTTTCCTTTCCAAATTGATTGCAAGTGATCTTTTCTGATTTGCATATCCTTAATCTTTTTGCTAAAAATATCTTTCCAAATAAAGAGCAAGAGAAAAAAGAAAAATTTTAATTAGATAACTTGCAAACTTTGAAATTCACAAATTTTTTTTTTGATTGCAAGTGATTTACTGTTTTGCATATCTTTAATTGGACTTTAAGGGGCCTTTGACCAATTAAGATTGGGTGGGGATTTCATCAACCTTCCCAGGACCCCAAAAACCACATAAAGCATTTGCATTGATCAATCTTTAATTAAAAAATACTAGACTCAGCCCTAATGACTTCGAGCTCAATAGGACAGAGGACTAGTTATAGGCATCGACCGTTTATCCTAACCTGACTTTGCGGTGTCTAGGCAAGTGTGTCTAAGGAAAGTGGTTACTTAATTAGGACCGCTACTTGTAGCGGGGAGCCTCCCACTTACCTGGCACTTACCTGGCCGCAATTGGCGGTGAAGAGACGGTTTGAGGTCCTATTTCTAGCCATTTGGAACAGTTAGGAGTTGTCTAGCTGACCTAGGTGACCCTAGATCTAGGCCTGATTGTGCATTTTTGGTTGATCGAAAGTGTGTCTTAGCTCTTTTCTCAAAAATGTTTTTGCAAACAGTTCTAAATAAAGAGGAAAAGGAATTTTTTTTAAAAAAAACTTGCAACTTTTGTCGCTGAGAAATCCTTGCACCACCTACTTTCTTCATCTTCTCTTTCTTCTATCATGGGTACCCCACATCATAAATCTCTTGCCGAACTTTGGTATCCCGAACCTAATTTTGCGTCGTTCGGCAATTTGTTCGGTCAATTTAAAGACGATCCTTCCTTGCCTTAAAAATCTTTGAAAGATCAAATAGAGGCATCTAGGAGAAACAGTTTGACTTTTCAACTCACTTTGTATCAACCAAGCATACCCCCATATGTTGATACCACTTTTTCGAGTCCTTCTGTCACTCCTAAGCCGATGTCCATTGCTGAGCATATTGCTCAATCTCGCAGCCGATCTTTCACCTCTCTCCACTCATCTAGTTCTAGGGATCCACATGACTATTCACTTTTTTATCCATATGTTGACCCTACCCCTGTCCAATCACCCACTTCCTACTAGTCCTACCCGACCTTCCCATCCTCACTAGACACTGCTTCTACACAGCCGTTTGGGAGTTTCATATATCCAAACAATTTCGAATCTTTTACCGAAACCCCCTTACCACCCAAGTCTAGTTTGGAAGAGTCGTTGGAGGCGTATATCGTAGCAACAAACAAAATGGTTAGGAATGTGGAAGCGTCCGTGGCCGCCCTTATGCAACCTGCTGAACCGGTAGCTAGTTTCCCGCTAGCTTCAAATTTTTCAATGTATAAGGAGGCAGTTGGGCAGAGTGAGAATGAGAGAGGATTTCCAAATCAAACCTACCAATACCCAATTGAATCCAACAACTCCAATTTTCAAACATGTGTCCAAAATGATGACTTGTGCGATTTTGTAGTGTTTGATTTGCCAAATTGTGAGGAACCCCTTTCGAGTGAAACCGCACCTAATCCTTTCGATCTTTACACCTCCCATCTAGAACCTAAATCGATAGATGTAACACCCGAACCCAATTCTACAATTTTCAGTTACTGTTTGAGTATAATGTGGTACTCATTTCATTTAACTTGCTTGTTTGTTGCTTACTGTAAAATTTACCCGGCAAAGTCATTTCTACATATAACAAATTTTGGCATCTAAAATAAAATTGAAAATATTCATCTTGGCTTACTTGACACCCCTAGCCTCGTGGTAGCGTCCGTGCATTGTGATCTCGTCCCGTTCAGTGAAACGGGCGAGTTTGGACGGCTACGCGCACGTACATGTGTCCGTTTTGGGGGTATGCTTTTTAATCATAAAACACTTAATTTTAAAATTTGGATCCCGCTTAAAATCCTATTATTTCAATTTCAAATTTTTGGACTCGACCCGGGCATGATTTGGAAATGTTTTATTTGGCGCCAAAATCCCAAATTTTAATATTATTAAAACCATCGCATATATTTTTCTAACTAACCTGATATCTTACTGTTCATTACCTATCTTTTAAAATTTTAAATTAACCTATATATATATCCTACTGTTACTTAAAATGTTTTGAATCTTTAATTAATATTTATCCCTAACTAACGATTCCCCTTTAGCCAATCGCGTTCCTTTTAATTCCGTGGGCCCCCACCTGCAGCTCTCTCTCTCTCTCTCCACTTTTTCTCTCTCTCTCTCTCATATATTCTCTCGTACTTCTCTTTATCATTCTTTCTCTTCTTGCTTCATGTCTCGTTTCTCTTTTTTTTAACTGTTCTTTTGTTGCCGGAATTCCGTCGTGCCGGTGACGCTTCTCGACGTTCCAGCGAGGTACCCCGACCCGTGTGGTTCCTTTGTTCGTCGTTTGGGTTCATTCCGTGAACCATGCGCCCGTCGCGAATTTTCCCCGCCGACGGTTAACGTTCCGTTTTCCCGATTCGCGACCCATCGAGGCAAGTTAATCTTGCTACATGCTATATAATTCATTTTATACCTATTTAAATAAATACCATACCTATAGTTTAAATCTAGCACCCCATGTTTAATTTTTATAACGTTTCGATGTTCCGTTTGCATCCGTTTATATCATATTAAATCTAGATCATGAAAACTTATCTTATGACATACTAGATTACATTATACTGCAACCATATCATTTAAAATATATATCGTCATAATATTTATTATTATTATCTTTAATTAGTTTATAATCTTCATTTTATAATGTTATACATTTGAAAATCTTATAGTTTACACATGAAACGTCGTTGAAAAATCGGATATGACAAATCTGAAATTTACTGTACACCTTATCTTATAAAATTCATTATAAATCATAGAAAAATAATTAGTATACGTTCTTTAGTTCGTTACGAAGCTAACTCAGAATAATATAACTCTATGAAATATTTACTTACAAAATAAATTGTTTAAATAACGTAAAATGCAAATGAAAATGTCTCCAAACTGCTGTCCAGGGAAATTCCAGCAGCAAACTTTCAACTTCGAATGTTCATAACTTTTTGTAGGGACAACCTGAGATGCTTATACTTATAAAACTGAAAACCTTATTGAATTATCTTTGTTTTGGTATAAGACACGTCCCTTTTGGAGAACGTTTGTTATTTTTTAAGCTATTTTACAAATTAGGGTGACGCTGAATTTCTGAACGGAATCTTCTTGTGCATGGTTAATCAATACCACTTTTATAGTTATTAATCGCTTTGAATATGCTATTCATATTAATATTATTATATCAATATTTATATCACATATTGCTTAGTTGTACATCCCACATTACCATTTTTATAGTTTTATAACTTTTCGGATACCCGTTTGCATCCATCGCATTTAAGATACATATAATTGCATCCATAGATCACATTACTACATAATAATGTGATATTAACACTCCATGTTTAATAAATTGCATCCTAATTAATATTGGAACTATAAATGTAACCCTAATCGATAACTGTGCATCCATATCCTTGTAATTAAATCTATTTGCATATCATATTACATGTTCCAGTTTATTGTTCTGATAGTACTCATGCTTGTTTATTTATACACATGCTTATGTTAGTTTGATTATGAGCACCCACATGACATCTTGTGCTTCCTGACGTGACCTGTTATACTTCCTACTTGACATGACATGGTACCGTACACTCTTGACATGACATGACACCTTTATACATTACCTGGCTGGACCTGATGTACCATGGCTTTACCTGTTACCTGATCTTGTGTCTAATGCCAACAAACATAACATGTAGTCCTCATGGACCGTTCCTGTTGTCTATCCAGACAAACCTGCTTTTACCTGATCCTGTGTTGGCATTAGTTCTTGATTACTGAATACCTGACTCGATATACATAACTTGGGGGTATGGGGAAATCAAAAGTGTAAACTAAAGTGTAACTTAAAAGGGTATTACTTGATCCGTGGTCCCGGGGGGTAACGGGACAGAGCCATTCGTGACTCTTACATTTTCCTGATCCGTGATCCCGGGGGGTAACGGGACAGAACCATTATTGGTTCACATATTCCTGATCCTGTTAGTTATATGTATGCCCTAGAGGCCATTACTATACATAGGATGTATATTGTAGTGGATGCTGGGACATATATAGGGAGGACTTTCTTGCTCGACATGATAGTATGCTATCTGGTTGCTCTTTACCTTAACGTGTACACTGTTTGTCTCTCTGTTACATGTTGGTAAAGCCCTTAGGATCTGTACTTGACTACCTGGACTATGATGCGGATCATACTAGTGGGGACATGGTAGTCCGTAAGTACATCCTTCAAAGTCCCTAGTCGTGGGTGTATCGAGACGGGGCATCGATATACCAGTGTAGACTAGCGTGTACCTTCTCGACCCATACAGATGGGCGATGGATGATCCCATATCCATCGGTGTTTGACATCAGAGATGATATACGGGTGCTCAGTAGAGACTGGGTACACTGGACGGACTCGCCGAGAACTCCCAGATGGTATTATACCTCACGTCAGATGGCAGTTCTCTGGTGACACTGGTACAGAGTAGTCTGTTGACCCGAGATCGTCATAGAGTCTTGTGTGGTTCCCACTGTGCTTTGATTTCCATCTTACCACGTCCAAGAGGGCGTGCAAAACGGTGGTTTTTGGGTACAGTCCCGAGTCACATGGAGGCAATGAGCGATAGGAGGGGATTCGTCTCTCCCGGTATAGGGGGTTGATGTTGCGCTGTGTTCGATTGGCTATAACAGGAAATCCCTGGCCAGGGTTGCTGAGATTTACTGGTAAGTGTTACCAGTAGTTTCTCGAATAGTTATAGACCTCGTATCGACACGACTTATCGAGCTATTGGGGTCTGACGTTTACCACCCCTAGGCGAGATATGCGACATATCAGACGAACAGACCGGACTGTACGGTAGTGTTACTGGTTGGATTCACTGGAGTGTGAGCGGGCTTGCTCGTCGATCTTCAGATCGCTCAATACCCGGGTGGCCGTTACGTTTAGCAGACCGCTTGCGGCTTGTGGGTGTTTGATATGATCATCATCTGCTGCCGGCGTATTGACGAGTCTTTAGAGTCCTACACAGAGGTTTCCTGACTCAAGCGAAACGAAATAGGAGCGCATATGAGATATGTGCGGGACCGAGAATAATGCGTGTATGTGATACCGTATTCCATTCTCGCGATGAATGTATCGATTAGGTTATATGCGATATACCCTAGTTATCGAATCAAGGATTGATTCGATAAGCCGATACATTGAATACTAGCCGGTTATATGCGATATGACCGGATCGTTAGATCAAGAGTTGATTTAATGATTTAATGCATAATTATATATTTGATATATTACTTTGCATTAACTAGTATCGGTTCACTTTAAATGGATTTTCTCGCTCGGATGTGCACATTGTATATTTGATATAGTTTTGTGCACATGATTGTATCATGTTTGATGATACATGTTAACTTGGATTTGTGTGAAGATTAAACCATGGTTGTGAGAGTGGTTAGGGTTTTGTTTATTCTCCCATTATTTATTTATTCATTTATTTGTTTATTCTTTTGGAAAATAATTGGAAAGGAGAAAAGAATGGTGGCTTAATTTGGAGTTTAGTTGAAGCTTCATGAAACTTTGATAAAGTCAACCATTCTTATCTCATTCTTAACCCTAACCATTCCCACTAACCATGATTCATTCTCTACACTTGACTAGAGTTAATGTTATGATAAGTATTGTTTTTCTATTCATTTTTTTAATTAACTTATCATATCATTTCTTCTTCTTCTTCCTTGGACTCAAGAAGAAAACCTTGAGGTCATCAATGGTGATTGATGATAAAGAGTGAGAAATCCAATTCTAAATTGAACCCACTTCCTATTTCTTCATCCTCTACCTCTTGCCAAGTAGTAGAGTGTGTTTCCTTCACAAGTTATCATGGCTTGGTGAAGGTGGAGCTTGATCTAGCGATGCCTCGACGTAGATCATCTTCGGCACGAAGCCGACGACCTTGCCCACTCGTTCTCCGATGAAGCCGACGCTAGAGCCCGGATTTGATTTGGACAGCGGAGAGGACCTCATCTCGGAGCCGTGGAGGTGGAGGACCGGATCTACAAAGGTTGTATTTCCGTTTCTCGTAGTTAAGTGTTAACTAGTTAGCTTTTTCGCCTAGTTCTCTAGCAAACGATCCGTAGTCGGGTTTCTCGGCACCTAGATTTTTTGAAATTGGCATGGTTGATGCCTTGTGAGACCTCATTAGGATGCCTAGGAACCCTACAGTGGTATCAGAGCCTAGCTAGAGCCTTAGGCGAAGTCTAGACGCGATTTGAAGTCCGAACGAACCGAAACCGCAAAATTTCCATGCTCTCTGTCCTTTTTTCAAAAACGTGGATTTTTCCAGATTAAAAATATTCAGAAATATCAGCGGGAAGATATAAGGAGTACTGCAAAATTCGAGCGCCCAATTCCATAATCTCGCCGCGGATCCGCGGCATGAGCATGCTCATGCGGCGGTTCCGCGGCAACTTTGTCTTTTTGCGCATCGAAATTTGCACCGTAATTAAAGTTTTCAGATGCTGATTTTTCTGGGAATTTTTAATATTTATTCAAGAGTTGAATTTTCTGGAATTGTTTTGGGGATTCGGTGTTTCGATCAGGGTATCAAATTTTGTCTGTGTGGCTTTCCGGATAAATTTTAGAATATGTTAAAAAGTTCGACCGGATATAAATACCCAATTTTTCCCCTGTCGGGAAATTTCCAAGTGTTGGATTTTTCCGTAGTTTAACGACGTTCTAAGTAGTGCAAGTAACGCGATGGTCCCTCTAGAAGACAACAAACCTTAACTCGATTATGTGACCGTTTTGAACTGCCCTTTGAACCTTCGGGTTTGGGGTAGTACGGCGTGCCACATGTGAGGCGTTGGCTTCACCCTTCTACGGCTGGACCGTTGGTACTGAGGCACGAACTGAATGTTTTTAGACTTATTTCATGTGTTGATCTGTATCGGGAAAACTTGGGTGTTCGATTGTTCGATCGGAAAGTTTGACATTTTCTATTTATCCGGAATGGGATACAATAATTGGAATTCACAAATAGTTATGAGATAACTGAATGAATGTTATAAACATAGCACTTTAGTCTCACTTGATCGGTTGCCACGGAATTTTGATGTGATCAAAAGTCCGTCGCAATCACGTGGTGTACGCGGATACTCGCCGGGTAAACTTAATAGACAGCCTCACTCCATAGCCCCGACCAAGTGACTGTAGGAGAACCCCGTCACCGAAAGCATCCGTTTGGGTGCTCGCGGTAGCGGTGTTCCACCTTGGTGCACTTCGTCGACGGTATCAGGGGTGCTGCCGCCTACTAAAGTTTGCGACGAGCATTCGATCAGTTTTTCGGGAATCTTGTTGAATTGCCCGACTTGATATTGAAAAGTGTTTTCGATAATGAGACTAAAATGCAGGGTTTATAATTGTTAGGCATGCGATGTCTAAGTAATTCATTTGGTCAGGCATGCGATGTCTGAGGTGGTTGCGGATTCCAACTGTTGTAGTTTTACACTTTCTTTTCTGTGACCGTAAGTGTAATATGTGATATCACCGGTTTCGTTGCTATATGTCAACGACAATTGGGATGCGCATATTTACTTACGTTGATGACATGTGATGTTATGTGTTACTGGATATGTTATATTGGATCGTCGTGTTTGAATAGCCGGGGGTTTTTATGTGAGATGAGTGTTTTTCATTTTCATTCATGTAAAAACTTGTATGTAATATTCTTTTATTGGGGCGCTTCCAGGTTGCGGAAGTTGTCACCTTTTGTATATTATTTACTTTTCCGCACTAGGATAGACCCAAGGAGGAGGGCACAAGTAACCGGGTTCTGGAGTCCAGTGGGAGACCAACTCGAGGAGTCGAGTCCGGGTCTCCTAACTCTAGAATTGGTAGGGTCGCTTGCCGCTCTCGTAGGGGTCTAGGGGTGTGGGTTTGGCTATTCATCACGACCGTGGAATCCGTGTTTTATACTAGCTCGTATTGAAAACACGGACGTCCTAGTATATCCAATATTTCATATGATTCTTCTGCTGCGATATCTGTGATGTGATCATGTGATGTTCTTTGATAGATACTTTATATAGTATATATGATATATTATATAGACGTTACTTATGTTTTACACTCGCGCTAGCCCTGCCCCGCTCTGCCGTTAGTTACCTAACCTAACGGTGCACGAGGGGACATCGAGGCGAATGCGGATGGCATAAGTGTACGTCGTATTTATCTGTGATATTTAGGTATTTAAATGATGGGACTTCATTAATATGATTAATGAAATAAAAGAAACCTAAGATGTTGTAGAATCGAATTTCAAAATAAAACAGGTAGCTACAGTTCTTGCTTTGCACAGCGGTATATATGATATATCCTGCACCTTATTCGATAAGGAAAGGACCGAGATCCCTTCACCGGGAGTGACTCCTTTAGCAATAACTGGCAGATGCTACACACTCGGTTTGTCTTTTGATTGCTTTTAAGTGTTTTGCTTTGCACAGTGATATATATGATATATCCCGCACCTCATTCGACGAGGAAAGGACCGACGATCCCTTCACCGGGAGTGACTCCTTTAGCAAAACTAGAAAAGCCTAAAAAACACTCCATTTTAAAATCATTTGATTCTACAACGATATCAAGTTCATTACGCAATAGGTTTTCAGAAAAACCTGTCGTAGCCCTCCGTCATTTCAGATAAGTCCTATTTAGTATTCGTGCTACGTTTGTTGACCTCCGTCAAGGCGTAGTGTGCGGTAGCTAACTAGTATTTATCTGTTTATGCATATGATGCAGATTGAGTTAGGGTAGTCGTGCGGCCTTGTTGACCTCCGTCAAGGGTCGTGCGGGTGGGTTTAATTCGATCAAGAAATGACGGGTTGAACTTGACTAGTAGCTTATGGTTTGTTGACCTCCGTCAAGGTCATAGGACGCTAGGGGCAAAATATTATCGGGAATTTCAAGTGTTGAAATTTGCAATGAGATTGCATACCTTCTATGAGATAGTTGGATCCCGATACCCGCTGCGAGTAAGAGTTACTCCTGGGAGAGTTTTATACATTATAATTAGCCGATCAAGTAGGTGTCTAGAAAGGTGTCAACGGGGTTACGCCTCTGGGAAAACGAGGTTTACATTAATTAGGTTCGTGCGAAAGCACGGGGGACCTCCCTCAAAGTACCGACACTGGCCTGGCTGAAAGATTAGCGAACTTGTAGTGTGTAATTAATTCCGGCTAGTCTTTCCTTTTAGGGTTTGAAGGAAGATTTGATAAAAAGCAGTGGGAGCCATCCTGATTAGATAAAATAATAACCAATCTATTCTTGCAAGAGCGCACGCTGAGTGTTTTCTTCTCTCTCTCTCATGGTAGCGACCATATCACGCCTTAATCAAGATAATAAAACGGATTATTGACCGAACCCGCTTGTTATACTGAGCTGGGGAACGTTGGTCCCGCTCCAACTTATAATTGTTATAAGACAGAGCAGGAAATTGGGGATTACCAGAATTCCCGTGCCGCCCAAACGAAGAGAGTGCATGCTGATGCATCATCTTCGGGTGTGTTCATTACAAAGAACTGTTTCTCAGTATCCTTTACGTCCTGGGTATGTGATACCAGATCAGGATCCCAGATATGTAATTTGTTACATAGGGATGCAGAAAGGTAGAGAACTGAGAACGGGTGATAAGTTTCATGAGGCAGAAAACGGGGCAAGAGTTGCAGCCAAGTCTGTTGGTCACTGTCACCCTGTATTACCAATACATTGATTCTGAACGAATGTTATTAGATACCGAACCTGATATACAAAATCATATCAGTCTCTTTATCAGCAAAGAAGTGATAAAATTTTGTATTGTTGGATAATGTTTTGAACATTTCCTATATCAAAAGTTGATCGGTTCAGGCACGTTATCTAAAAGCGTTGATGTTCTAAATCAAACTACAGTTCTTTAGTATACGGAACACACACAAGAGGAAGAGTTCAGAAATGAACGGATCCTTCTTGAGGTATTGTAGACTAGGTCATATCAATGTGACCCGACTAGCTGAAGTTACATTTAGATGCATATTTAAATCAGTTTGAATTTACATCTTGTGAAACTCGCCAGTCATGTCACAAAAATATAATGACACCAGCTCTGTTTATTGGAAACAGAGAAAGAGTTAGTAAACTCTTGGGATGATACATGTTGATGTATGTAAGGTCCCCTGTCTACACATGCCAAGACCGGTTCTTTATACTTCATTATATTCTCTGATAATCTCTCAAGATTCAGTCATATGTTCCTGTTGAAACATGAGTCCGAACCTTTTGAGATATTCACAGAATATAAGCTAGAAGTAGAGAACCAAGATACGGGTATAAGTATTATGTCCTTTGATGTGATCAAGGAGGAGAATACTTGAGCACGGAATTTCTGGACTTTTCTAAAGGAGAATCCGGACAAGCTCAAGGCAAGGTCTGTTATGTAGAACTGGAAATGTTCCAGCTATACAGACTGCAGCTGATGATTTGATAGAACCAAAGGATTCAGTAGATTCCAACGAACCCCAGCCTCTCCGCCGATCTAGTAGGGTTCCTCATCCACCTGAGAGATACTTCTGTTTCTCTATGACAGTGGGAGCGAGGATTGCATCATGAGATAATGACCCAACTAGTTTCGACCTGGCCATCAGGAGTAGGACTCTGTGAGAATGGCTGGATGTTTATCGATCTGAGATGGAATCCTTATACACCAACAAAGTATGGACTTTAGTTGCTATATCTGAAGGGTTAAATCCCCATCAGGAGCAAGTAAATCTTGAGAAGATTACTTGGTGTACATGGAAGAGTTGAGACTTTCAAAGCTAGACTTGTTAAAGGTCTACATCATTGACCAGGTATGGATGATGATGAAACCTTTTCTAAGTAGCTATGCTTAAGTCCATCCAGATCCTACTTGTCACGGCTACATATCATGACTACGATATCTGGTGGTTGGGTGTCATGACTGCTTTTCTAAATGATGTTTTAGAAGAGAACGTCTATAAGAACACAGCCAGAGGGCTTCGTAGACAGTGGGAGCAGCGGAAACGTGTGCAAGATGCTTTATAGGATAAAGCAGGCATCGCGGAGTTGGAACATCTGTTTTTGATGAATTAGTCAAAGAAGTTGACATCATCAAAATGGTAGATGAACCTTGTATAAACAAGAAGGTAGTAGGGAGTATGGTGACGATCCTCGTAGAATACGTGGATGACATACTCTTGATAGGGAAGGAGTTTCCTATACTACGCTCGATCAATCTCCGCTTATCACAATGATTCTCCACATAGGATCAAAGTGATACCTCCTAAATCCTGGATTTTGGATCTATGAGATAAATCTAATTGGATGTTAGGATTCTCACTAGTTGTAGTGAGATGGTATCAACCGATCCTGGGGAGAATCACTGGAAGGGTTCCAGGGTGATAAAGACGACTGAGTGTCAGTCACAGTCATTGTCTTAACCCTCAGTAAAGGGACGGTATGTTGGAAGTGTTCCAAGCTAGATACCGTGGCATACTAGACGATAAAGGCTTGATACATCGCTATTTAAGATGCTACCAAAGAGGCTGTTTGGGTATATATTGGTTCATAAGATGAACCATGTTCCTCCCATTGTGTGACAATGGAGTTGTGGCTTATGCCAAGGAACGTCCGTCCCATCAGTGATCCAGACATATTCTAAGGCAGTATCACTTGATCATGGAGATGGTTGATCTTCAGGGAGATCGAGGTTAGGAGAGTAGACTCAGAGGACAACACGGCGGATCCACTCACGAAGGCCTGTTCCCAGAGAGAGACTTTTATGGGATGGTTGAGTATGAGATACTTCAACCACTGCTACAGATGGCCCTAGTGCAAGTGGGAGATTGTTAGTTATATGTATGCCCTAGAGGCCATTACTATACATAGGATGTATATTGTAGTGGATGCTGGGACATATATAGGGAGGACTTTCTTGCTCGACATGATAGTATGCTATCTGGTTGCTCTTTACCTTAACGTGTACACTGTTTGTCTCTCTGTTACATGTTGGTAAAGCCCTTAGGATCTGTACTTGACTACCTGGACTATGATGCGGATCATACTAGTGGGGACATGGTAGTCCGTAAGTACATCCTTCAAAGTCCCTAGTCGTGGGTGTATCGAGACGGGGCATCGATATACCAGTGTAGACTAGCGTGTACCTTCCCGACCCATACAGATGGGCGATGGATGATCCCATATCCATCGGTGTTTGACATCAGAGATGATATACGGGTGCTCAGTAGAGACTGGGTACACTGGACGGACTCGCCGAGAACTCCCAGATGGTATTATACCTCACGTCAGATGGCAGTTCTCTGGTGACACTGGTACAGAGTAGTCTGTTGACCCGAGATCGTCATAGAGTCTTGTGTGGTTCCCACTGTGCTTTGATTTCCATCTTACCACGTCCAAGAGGGCGTGCAAAACGGTGGTTTTTGGGTACAGTCCCGAGTCACATGGAGGCAATGAGCGATAGGAGGGGATTCGTCTCTCCCGGTATAGGGGGTTGATGTTGCGCTGTGTTCGATTGGCTATAACAGGAAATCCCTGGCCAGGGTTGCTGAGATTTACTGGTAAGTGTTACCAGTAGTTTCTCGAATAGTTATAGACCTCGTATCGACACGACTTATCGAGCTATTGGGGTCTGACGTTTACCACCCCTAGGCGAGATATGCGACATATCAGACGAACAGACCGGACTGTACGGTAGTGTTACTGGTTGGATTCACTGGAGTGTGAGCGGGCTTGCTCGTCGATCTTCAGATCGCTCAATATCCGGGTGGCCGTTACGTTTAGCAGACCGCTTGCGGCTTGTGGGTGTTTGATATGATCATCATCTGCTGCCGGCGTATTGACGAGTCTTTAGAGTCCTACACAGAGGTTTCCTGGCTCAAGCGAAACGAAATAGGAGCGCATATGAGATATGTGCGGGACCGAGAATAATGCGTGTATGTGATACCGTATTCCATTCTCGCGATGAATGTATCGATTAGGTTATATGCGATATACCCTAGTTATCGAATCAAGGATTGATTCGATAAGCCGATACATTGAATACTAGCCGGTTATATGCGATATGACCGGATCGTTAGATCAAGAGTTGATTTAATGATTTAATGCATAATTATATATTTGATATATTACTTTGCATTAACTAGTATCGGTTCACTTTAAATGGATTTTCTCGCTCGGATGTGCACATTGTATATTTGATATAGTTTTGTGCACATGATTGTATCATGTTTGATGATACATGTTAACTTGGATTTGTGTGAATATTAAACCATGGTTGTGAGAGTGGTTAGGGTTTTGTTTATTCTCCCATTATTTATTTATTCATTTATTTGTTTATTCTTTTGGAAAATAATTGGAAAGGAGAAAAGAATGGTGGCTTAATTTGGAGTTTAGTTGAAGCTTCATGAAACTTTGATAAAGTCAACCATTCTTATCTCATTCTTAACCCTAACCATTCCCACTAACCATGATTCATTCTCTACACTTGACTAGAGTTAATGTTATGATAAGTATTGTTTTTCTATTCATTTTTTTAATTAACTTATCATATCATTTCTTCTTCTTCTTCCTTGAACTCAAGAAGAAAACCTTGAGGTCATCAATGGTGATTGATGATAAAGAGTGAGAAATCCAATTCTAAATTGAACCCACTTCCTATTTCTTCATCCTCTACCTCTTGCCAAGTAGTAGAGTGTGTTTCCTTCACAAGTTATCATGGCTTGGTGAAGGTGGAGCTTGATCTAGCGATGCCTCGACGTAGATCATCTTCGGCACGAAGCCAACGACCTTGCCCACTCGTTCTCCGATGAAGCCGACGCTATAGCCCGGATTTGATTTGGACAGCGGAGAGGACCTCATCTCGGAGCCGTGGAGGTGGAGGACCGGATCTACAAAGGTTGTATTTCCGTTTCTCTTAGTTAAGTGTTAACTAGTTAGCTTTTTCGCCTAGTTTTCTAGCAAACGATCCGTAGTCGGGTTTCTCGGCACCTAGATTTTTTGAAATTGGCATGGTTGATGCCTTGTGAGACCTCATTAGGATGCCTAGGAACCCTACAGATCCGTGGTCCCGGGGGGTAACGGGACATATCCTTTGAGTTACATGGAGGATTACTCAAATTGATTTCAAAGACTTTAGACTAGGAAACCCGATAGAACAGTTTAGTTATCCACTGCACATTACCCTGCACCGCTTGTTTCACATTATTGCTTTATTCATGTTTAGTTCTGCATTGCCTATTACACTGTTCATATTATATTACTTGTTGACATGACGCGCTGACGTATGGGTTTTGCATGGCCCAGATTCCGTACCGCTGTTGTAGTCCGAGCAGGAGTACTTCAGCCAGCAGGCTGAGCTGTGAGTTCAGTAGTAGTTAGTTTTATTTCCTGCATTTATTTCTTGATGTGAGCCCGCATTATGGGACACACTTTTCAGTTATTTGTATTGGATCATTTGCTTCCGCATTTTTTTATTATTGACTCCTGTTATTCTGGATTATGGACATGTTTTAGATAGTTTTATCTTGTTCTTGATATCTCTACAGCCGTAATGTGACTGTGGATGGATACTTCCTACCCACAGGTAGCTTGGTTGGCTGTGTCACGTGCCCAATCTAGCGTACTCTGGGAAGCGGGGCGTGACAATAGATATCCATGCTTTTGATGAGGTGTCTAAGAAAATTGACTTTCACTTGATTGAGGATATAGATGCCGGGAATATGTCGGATGATGAACCCGTCGATTTAATTAAGATTTTATGTTCAAATCATCATCCCGAGTTATTAAATGTTTCTCCCGAATCTCATATGCGTCTTGACTTTGATGATAATGGCATGGATGAGTTGAATCTTGAGGAGAATTATAAGGATAGTATTGAGGAGAGTTTTGAGGATCATATTGAGGTTGAACTATTTTTGTTTGATATGTCTGATTTTCTAATTCATCCTCTTGAACCTTTACCTATATCACCCTCCCTCCTTTCCATCGTTCCGACCACGCCTAATATCACGCTTGAAGACTGTGAGTTTGAAAATTTTTCCTTTGAATCTGACACAGTTCTCACAGCCGATAACACTTATGAGTGTTTTACTTTTTCGGACGATGTTGATGACTCACCGCCCGAGTTTGAGTCCTTTACATTTTCAGATGAGTTAGTTGAACCATCAGACTCGGTTGCTTACAGTAGTTTCGAACCATTAATGGAATCTTTCAAGTTCGAGACAGTTTACTACGGTGAGAATGATACTATCCATAATTCACTTCCTTTCGTCTTTCCCATTGTTCCGACCGTACAAGAGACCGTTACGCTTTCATCTCTAATACCAAGTTCGGCGTACCCATGTTTTCTTGCGAATCTTGAGGGATTTGACCCCATTTCTCGACGGGTTGATAGGTTAGCGCAATCGCTTTTAACACATTGGTCATCATAAATTGCGCTAATTTATTCACTCGCTTTACACCCTCAAGATCGTACTCCACTTCTTTCTTCTTTCCGCCCTTCTTCTCCTCCACCGAGACCATATTCCACCCTTCTTCTCATTCGGTCTCGTGTGCTTCTCATTTCTTTCCTTTACATCCCATTCTTTCACCAACTAGACCATTACCGCGATAACATTTTTGAATGGTTGGTGCTAACCTTTGGCTTGTGTAAGGCCAAGCTTAAGTTTGGGGGGGAATCTTGTTGTATATATGTATATATATTTTTGTTTTCTTTTTCTATAAAAAATAAATAAAAAATTTCAAAACATTAAAAAATAATAAAATTTTTTATAAGTAAATAAATAGGGGAGTGTCGGCATTTTTGACCATCTTGGTTTAGCATGACTGTGAGGACACTGTCAAGTTCAAGTTTGGGGGTATGCTCGGTACGTCTTATTCCTTCGCATTCATTTGTACATATTTTTGCATTTGCATACTTATTTTAAAACCCATAAAAATTGAAAAATTTCAAAAATATAAAAATTAATGTATTCAATTTTGGCTAATTGACTTGAATTTGAAAAATAGGTTAACTTCCTAGGAACAACTAGATCTTAGACGTAGTAAATTAAAACCCTAAAAATAACCTTCCTTAAAATTTAACGGTAGAAAATATATGCCTTTGTAGTTTATTTAGAAATAGGCAAATTTTGGGTTCATTTCTTGGGCTAAGTTGAAGCAAAGGAAAAGTATTGATGTTCTTATTAGAGTATAAGTTTGAAAAATAGTTCCTAGCTTAAGTCTAGATTCTGAAAATGTATACCCTACAATCTGCACAATCACGCACCTTGAAACTTGGAATAGTAGAGGAGACCTTGAAATGCTCTTGTCTAAAGTCCTTAGTACGAAGAAAATAAAAGAAAAAAAGAGTGAATAAAGAAAAGAAAAAAAATGAACACTGGTTTTTGTGATTACTTAAGACTGTATAAATAGAAAAATATTTAGCGAGGGTGCTTCATCACCTAGTGCCTTAGATCAACTGGTTTGGGAGTCACTACTAAAAGCCTTGTATGTTGCAATACTAGGAATTACGCTTTAAAGTGCAAACATATCTTGTAATCGGTTGTTGGTACCTCAAGAAGTATTAACGGTCACATGAAGGATGTGTAATTAAAATTCATTTAAATTCACCAACTAATTAGTACTTTGGACAACGGACAAGGGTATGATTGCTTGATTTGAATTTCCAAGTGTAGGGGTGACTTATACACACACGTAGGGATATGTGATTGGAGTTTAGATGAGAGAAAGGAATGAAGAATAGAACTTGTATCTTTAGTAGAGTTGATAAAAATTCCTAAGTGGAGATGGAACCCTAGAAGGAAAACTTAAGAGATGCCGAAAGCTATGTAAGTCTACAGAACATATATAATCTTAAGTTAAATAATGAGGAAGTGTGAAGAATGTGGGTGGATAATTTACAAGTATAAGATAATAGAATTCCTTGTTGGAAAACTTAATTGGAGAACAAAAGTCAATGGGCCGAGTTGATAGGATTTTGTGGGTAGTATCCGCTGAAAACCCTCAGGAGACAACACTCCTCCTACTAGGGACACCTAGAGGTTTAACGGCTTGTTGCACGAGCTCAGTGCAATCGCATTTCCCTGCGAAAGTGCGGTTAGGAATTTAGAGAATAAAAATAAGTTTGCTCGAGGACGAGCAAAAGATAAGTTTGGGGGTATTTGTTCACACCATAATATTGTATTATTATATTCCCCATTCTTATTCTTTTTATAAATAAACAGGTGCTTTTGACGCATGTCTGCTACATATTACAGGTTACAGGTTCTTGGAGCGAAAACAGTGAAAAAGACAAAAGACGACACAAAAAGGGACTTTTGACCAACAAATAGAAGGATCTTAATCAAGCCTACACAAAAGATCAGTACAAGGCAACGCAAGGTCCAAGATTACAAAGCAAACGGTTAAAAGTCCACCGCAATTATTCACTGGAGATCTGGAAGAAACATAGAAGCTATTTTAATAAAAGAACCAAATAATAAGGAAGCCCAAAGACAGAAGAACCCACAAAGGAAATTTTAAGGCCCAATACTTCCTTTTAATAAAAGACAGAGACATAAAATTTTACCAAAGCTTGAAGTCTACTTTGACTAGGTCTTCCTAAGGATACTGTGGTAAATGTAGACATGCGAATCAATTGTAACCTAGGGTTTCCTATCCTCTATAAATAGGAACTCTAAATCATTGTAAAGGCCATGCCTCCCTTCATTAATAAAATTCAGATTTCTTTTGGAGAGCATCGGTGTTTCTTTTCAATTCATGAATTCAGATCTGACAACCCTGCGTTGATGATTGGATAGATGCATCTGTAAGTAGATTTAATTCCTTGCTCTAGTTTAGATTTCAATTTTCTGCCCTAGGTTAATTTTCTATTCTTGCCCTAGATAAATGTATTTTAATTCCCTAATGAGCGAGTAGTCTCCTCGCTTGTTAGGGTTAGATCTGGGAAGGTTTGAGGGACGAAGATCTCTCATCCCCTTTCTTGCCCGTCATATATTTTCATAGAACTCCATGCATACCTTCTTATTTCGTTCCCTACGGCACTCTACCCACGAGGTAGCGGTGATACCGTAGTCTAAAGGCCCGGATTTTAAGGTTTTCCATGGAGGTTAGGGTAAAGATTAAGAAAGGAAGGACAAGGATCTAGAGGAAGAACAATCTTCCCAATCATCCTAATCTCTTTTATTAATATTTACCATAACACCTAATTAGATCTTCATATGGGTATAGAAAGCGGTGAGATTTATGGACTTTCCAAACTTAACCTAGACCTAACCCTAGCAAGATTTAGATATAGATTAATTCAGTTTTTAGATTAAATCAATATGACGCCCATCGGAATTAACTCGTTTGAGCGAATAGGAAATTCACAACATCCTTGTGGACTGACCCGTACTCACCGGCTAGCTGCAAAGCGACGCCGTTCTTGATTGCGGTTACTAGATAGTTTTTGAGATAAATCACACCTCCACATGCGCTTGCACTCAATTATTGGCGCAAAGCGCCTGACAAGCCAATATCAGAACAAATGCTTTGCATTTTTCAAAAGGGACAGAGCCCAATTAAAAGGCCCAATGGACCAAAACAAATGCTCTGCATTATAAAGAAAAGGGACAGAGCCCAATTAAAAAGGCCTAACAGGCCAGAATAAAATGATATGCATTATTAAACAGGGGCAGAACCCTAGTAAAGGCCTAATATGCCAAATACAAATAAAATGTTGAACATTTTTCAACTGGACTTAGCCCAATCATGGCCGTAAGTCCTCAAATTAAATTGAATGAGCAAGACTGCTCTCTTAAATCAATTTACATCCGGTTCAAGGGTAAATCTCCAAACTCCTCTAACTCCTATCGTTGTAATCCTTCAACGACGTCAGAGAGGTGACGGGTCCCGACAACCACACATCAACACGGACTGTGGGGTCCTTATACTCATGGACTTATGCGTCCTTAAACTAAGATACGGACTGTGGGGTCCTTAAACCCGCAGACTTATGCGTCTTTAAACTAACGGACTAATGCGTTCTTAAACGCACCCATATGGACTGTGGGGTCCTTAAACCCATGGACTTATGCGTCCTTAAACTACCTATGGACCACCATGTCCCTAAACTGGAGATGGACCACCATGTCCCTAAACTGGTAATGAACCGAAACGTCCTTAAACTACCTATGGACCACTACGTCCCTAAACTGGAACAATAGAGCCCCAAATGCTCTTTTGCCGGATCCAAACAATCCCGTTAAGTTGATCTTAGTATTAAATCAGACTAACGTATCCTTAACGAACGTTTAAGTTGATCTTAGCCTCACTATGGCTAACGTATCCTTAAACTAAAACACCAAACCCAAATCTAAGTAAATACGGATTTGGACTAATCCACGTCCTACGGGCGACGGCATCACTTAGTCTCCATATACAATCCACGGGCATCCACAAACAAAACAAACACACACGACACAAAGTGAAATTCTGGAGAAGGAGAAAGTGGCTACCGCGATGCGGTAGCGTAATTAACTGCAGGGGCTTGCGCCTGCAGGGAAGACCATCCCCACAATCAAAAATCCCTCAAACGAGGGGGAATCTGATGAAGTCTGCTACATCGGCCGCATCCGTCTAAACCTCCGATACACGGTGCCATAAATCAACTTGGCATCTTCGGAGAGGTAGACAAATAAAACCATATAGCATCTGCCCCGAATCTCAGGCAAGGCGTCCTCATGTCGTCGCCACGCCATTCGGAGGGGAACAATTGTAGCTGAGAACAATTGCAGTACACAGATAGCATGGCATGATTTCGATGTGGACGATAATGAAGACGGGTGAAACAAGCAGTTCGTGCGAGATGTTACCGAGCTGTTGTTACTCCCCGTTAAGATTAGAGATCGAATATGTATACAGAGGCGTTGGGATACGGCCAGTTCCCGAGGAAATGCTGTGCTGAGAACGCAGATGTCCAGAAAACGAGAAAAGATTATGCAAGAGTACTAGCCTCCGTACAGTTCGGCATAGGCGAGATCGGAAGAGACCTTGAGCAGGTTCCTTCCAGGACACTGCTGCGATAAGATTTCCAACGAGGATAAGTTGTGTCACGTGTATTCAGAGAGCCAGAGGCCAACGCCGGTGACGTGCTGCTTTACGAGTGGTCATACTAATTGGCCGAGAGATGAACAGAGGAGTGTCAGAGCGGAATCGTTTCCGTTAGTACACCTAACCGGGCCGACAAGCCGAAAGATTGCGAGATTGGTTATTCAGAGAGTAAACGAGGACCCAGAAACCGATGACGCCAGACCGTGAACAGGAGGCAGGCGGATGTTCTTGCTCTGCCAGTTTTGGGCGCACCGATATTTTTCGACATTGTAGGAGGTGTACCTCAATGTCATTTGTTGCGATTTGCGTTTGTGATCCGAGTATCATGCTTATATCGCTTGGATTTGAGTTTTGATGATTGAGTTTCATGATATTGTTTTTGTACACCATGGCTGCACCTATTGGATATTTTCTTTTATGCACAGATATTGCACTTGATTTATGTTTATACACCGCTATATCGGTTTGCGAATTATGCATATCAATTGCACTGAGTATTGATTTTGTGCCTTGGCTGCACGTGTTTACGATTTCGCGGATTTCATACTATAACAACCCCAAATTTCCGATACAAATTTTTTTCAAAATCCATAAAGGGGTATTTATTACCTGAGCACAAGACTTAAGTAATTAAATAACTTAATTTTTAAATTACAAAGAATTGATTTAAATTCAAAGAATACTTGGAGTATTTAATGTTGCTGATATCTCTTTAAGTAATTATTTCACACAAATAATTACAAGAAAGAGCTTGTAGCTCATTGGTAATACCTTGCATTGCTGAACCAAGCCACCAGAGTTCAAATCCCATACCCACATTATTTTTGTATTTATTTTGTTTTAAATTCTTTGGAAGCCCATCAGTCCACACACCATAACTTCCAAAATTTGAACTGCACTTGAAAAGTTAAATGTACTAGAGCCTTCACCCGACGACCCACCACCTCCACGATCCCCGACTCGGCCGAGTCCCCAACATGAAAGTTGGGGCTTTTCGTCTCCTGTACCCCCCTGTATACTTTAAACGTTTGGATCAGTTCCAGAATGCCCATCAACACCTAATTACTCCAATTTTTAATGAATTTTCTATATTTTTACAATTTTTTATTAAAATCCATTCACCTACCCTACCCCTAGCCTACGCTATAAATACACCCCTCCCCTCTACCCTCTCATCCCAAAATCCTAAGCTCACTCTCTCAAAATTTTCCAAGAGTTGTGTACTTTGAAAACAAGCTCGCGGCGAAGCTCCGATGAAATTCCGGCAGAAATTCCGGCGACGTTTTTAGGAACTACCGGCGACGACGCAACGCATCGGCAATCCCTTTTGTTCTCCCTCACTCCCTTGTATAATCAAAAACCTGTAAGTCCCGTTCTACCTCTCTTTCCTATTCTCTAAAATACGAAATTACAAAACCCGACAGAATCGGAACAAATCCGATTTCCGATTCGGTTTTCTATAAAATTTCACTTCTCACCGATACAATCATGCTTAAACATCCTTATGTTGACTATTAAACACTCACCAAACAATTTGAACAAGTTTCATCACATGAAATGATAGCTTTCTCAATTTATCGTATTTTCACTTAAATACCACAATGTTTCAATTTCACATTTAATCTGCTTAACCTTGCTATACATTTAAAGTAGAGCACGAGGTAATGATCTACCTCCTCACACACGCATATACAACCTAAAACGATATCATAAAAAACTTAGAATACGATAAAACGATACTTTCATTTAAATACCACATCCTTAATAAAACCATTTCTAAAAGTTTTAGCCTTGATACACTTTTAAAATAAATACCTCTGAATATGAAAAATACGATAAGTTGTGGACATCGGTCGTTTATCTAAACCTGACTTTGTGGTGTCTAGGCTAGGCAAGTGAGAAAGGTAACTTTAAAAGGCCCGTCTCACGGTGATTCGTGAGCGGATCCCTCCTTTCCTCACTTGTACTTACCTGGCCACAATTAGCGGTGAAGAGGCGATTTGATGCATCTAACAACTTGTCGTTTAGACCATTTAGAAATAGTCTAGTTGACTTAGGAAACCCTAGAACCTAAAATACGGAAAATTTATATTTTTACAAATAAATACCATTTACTTTATAAAACCATTTTCTACAGGATTTAGTATTTTACAATCTTTGCAAAGCGCCGCTACAACCCATTATAGGGAACCCGATCGAGATTGTGCCGTTTTTCGCACACCCTCGGGCTTAGTAGTGCGAGATTCAGACCTCCGCAAGAAGCATTCGGTCTCGAAAGATTTAAAATACGATATCTTAAGAAAATGAGATTTTTAGAATATAAAATATTTATTAAAATTATTTTTGTATAAATATATATATATTTATCATTAAAACATTTATTTTGTTATGATATAAATATTCCACCCTTTTCTAAAAATCACAAGAATAAATTTTACACTAAAATACCATGAACTTCAAATAAATCAATATTACAGATAAATACCTTATTTATAAAAACTAGGATATTTTCACTAGAAATGGCTCAATATAAAATCCACATTCATTACAACTCTAAAGACGAATAAAGAATACTTGAGGTGTATTTTGAAAAGTATATAAAAGTATTTTTACATAAAACCCCCTCAAGTTTTATAAATTACCCTAAGGACCCTAGTACATATAGGTTTAAGAAATAATCAAGACTTCGATTACATTTATAACTGTCTGACTCGGGTTTGAGTCTGATTAATCTGACTTGAATATGATTTAAGTACAATCTAAAATCTACAATATTCCAATTCAATATGAACACATGAATCCGTGAATCCAGTTATCAATCTATACAACTTGATTGAATCCAACCATGGATATACATCCATTATCCAGTTTTTCCATTTACATGATTATGCAGTTATATCCATTTACTGATATCATGGTTTTGGTCAGTCATCCAATTATACAATTCAATTTACAAGACAATACAATGCAATACAGTACTATCAATAACATAACTACACGGGGTATTGGGGTAGTCATTCGTGAATCCAACATAATCTCAAGAGTCCTCCTAGATCATGAATCCATGTCTACTAACACAAGCAAGCAATCATGAGAGCCTGTGTTTCCATGCTCCTGGACTGTGGCCTGTTGAGTTTGGAATACTTCGGCGACGGTCGAAGTCCCGCTACTAACATATCATTTGGGCCCGTGGTTCCCTACCCCTGGACTGTGGCCTGTTGGGTTTGAGAACACTCTTGAGATTAGTTGACATTCACCCTTGAACTTACGATAACAACTGCATTAACACTAAAACAATATAATACAACTGTAAAAGCTACTCTCTCTCTATCTTACTCTTTGTCTATTCTCCTCTTATCTTTGGGACTTACCGAGCGACCTGTTCGCTGACGACATTCACTTTCTTTCTTCTTTGAATGTCGTCAGGTGATTTGGACCCGGCAGAGATCGAGCCATCTGCAGAAGACTTGGAGCAGTTTACTGAAGAACCAGAGCTCTAGTTTCATTGTACATTTCCATTCAGTACTTTTCATTTCCTGTTATTCCATTGTTTAGGCATCTTTTTATTTCAGTTGTATTTCCTTTTCATGCATTGTACAAAAGAATGTTAATAAATAATAGTTGCTGTTTTTAATACATCCTGTCTCTTGTGTATTTATTTTATATTGCTTAGATACGCTTAGCGTATGTACTTTTGAGTATATACGTAGCGGACCGGTCGCGTCCCCTTCTCCGTACACTGGGAAGCGGGGCGTGACAGGTTTTGTTGGTGGCCCATGCAGGTCAGAGCTGTATAGAACTTTACTATGCAGTTCTGTTCTGCGTGAACAACCTAAGCAATATAACACAAGAACCAGCAACTAAAATATTCTTTACAATTCATGTTCCTTGAATCTTACAATTTCATATTCCTTAAATCTTATCATTTCATATACTTGAATCTGTCTTAACCAAAATATTTTTTCAAGGTTATGGATTCCCCGAACAACACCAGCACCAATGTCAACAACACACATCCACCACTACCACTCACACCTGCCGTTCCTGCTCCACTCAACAAGCAAACGGTTCTGCTTGAGGCAATCCGCAGCGTCCTAGAGGGACAACAACAACTCCTGAACCGTCCCAAGACTGACGCACCTGGGGTAAAGCAATTCAGGGCTTTACATCCCAAACAGTTCTCACGAAAGGGAAGCCCACTGGAAGCTGAGGAATGGGCTCAAAGTATCGTGGATGATCTGGCAGCAGCACAAGTGCCAGAAATAGCCTGGGTCCGAGTTACGAAGCTGCAACTCACGGACAATGCACGGAACTGGTGGAAGGCGGAAGAAAGCCGTCTTGATCAGCCCATTGAATGGAAGACTTTTCGCGATAAGTTCGACGCGAAGTACTTCCCTGTGACTGCCAGGTTTTCCATGGAACAACAGTTCATTCATCTACAACAAGGTTCGTTGTGGGACAAGTCAGTAGATGGGTATGACGCTGAATTCACCATGCTCAGTCGATTTGCGGCACACCTGATACCGACGGATGAGATTAGAGCCCGTCGATTTCAATAAGGTTTGGACACGGAAATCCAGGTTGCACTAGCCACAAGGAAATTTCCGACTCATGAAGATGCTCTGGAAGCTGCCCGCAGTTATGAGGCAGTGATAAAAGCGAGGGGCAGACCTCAGTCTGCAGGAGTTAAGCGCCCTGCCAACCAGATGGCAGGAGAAGCCGCATCAGGACCACCATTTGTACCAAGGAGACTGGGAGTACCAATCAACAGGCCCAACCCAGCCTTTTGTACCTACTGCAAGAGAGCTGGACATTTGATGAAAGTTTGCCGACGAGCAAACGGTCTTTGCCTGATATGTGGATCATCCTCACATACCATAGGAACTTGTCCACACAACCGAACTAATCCTAATTCCGTAGCTAGACCAGCTTTCCAAGCCCTACCTACCCGGTTGACTCTTCCTGCACCACCTCCACGTGGACCACCTTTACCTCGACAATCAGCATTGTACCAGCTTACACGAAGAAACGTGCCGAGACACCAAGCTTACAATTTGGCGGCTGTAGAAGCTGATACGGTTGGTCAGGATAGCCCTGGTAATTCTCTTCAACCTTTTTTCACACCTTTGCATTACTTTGTTATTATTCACACACTATCGCCAAAATTTCTTTGAATCTGTTACACTTTTCTTTTACAAATTTCGAGGACGAAATTTTTTATAAGGAGGGTAGAATGTAACAACCCCAAATTTCCGATACAATTTTTTTTTCAATTTTTTTTTTCAAAATCCATAAAGGGGTATTTATTACCTGAGCACAAGACTTAAGTAATTAAATAACTCAATTTTTAAAGTACAAAGAATTGATTTAAATTCAAAGTATACTTGGAGTATTTAATGTTGCTGATATCTCTTTAAGTAATTATTTCACTCAAATAATTACAAGAAGGAGGTTGTAGCTCATTGGTAATATCTTGCATTGCTGAACAAAGCCACTAGAGTTCAAATCCCATACCCCATATTATTTTTGTATTTATTTTGTTTTAAATTCTTTGGAAGCCCAACAGTCCACACACCATAACTTCCAAAACTTGAACTGCACCTGAAAAGTTAAATGTACAAGAGCCTTCACCCGATGACCCCCTACCTCCACGACCCCCGACTCGCCCGACTTGGCCGGCGGACCGGCCGACTCGGGCCGGCGCCGCCAGCCGTACTCGGCCGGACGGCCGAGTCCCTAACAAGAAAGTTGGGGCTCTTCGTCTCCTGTACCCCCTGTATACTTTAAGCGTTTGGATCGGTTCCAGAATGCCCATTAACACCTAATTACTCTAATTTTTAATGAATTTTCTATTATTTTTACAATTTTTTATTAAAAACTCTTCACCTACCTTACCCCTAGCCTACCCTATAAATACACCCCCTCCCCTCTACCCTCTCATCCCAAAATCCTAAGCTCACTCTCTCAAAATTTTCCAAGAGTTGTGTACTTTGAAAACAAGCTCGCGGCGAAGCTCCGACGAAATTCCGGCGGAAATTTCGGCGACGTTTTTCGGAACTACCGGCGACGACGCAACGCATCGGCAATCCCTTTAGTTCCCCCTCACTCCCTTGTATAATCAAAAACCCGTAAGTCCCGTTCTATCTCTCTTTCCTATTCTCTAAAATACGAAATTACAAAACCCGACGGAATCGGAACAAATCCGATTTCCGATTCGGTTTTCTATAAAATTTCACTTCTCACCAATACAATCATGCTTAAACATCCTTATGTTGACTATTAAACACTTACCAAACAATTTGAACAAGTTTCATCATATAAAATGATAGCTTTCTCAATTTATCGTATTTTCACTTAAATACCACAATGTTTCGATTTCACATTTAATCCCCTTAAGCTTGCTATACATTTAAAGTAGAGCACGAGGTAATGACTTACCTCCTCACATACGCATATACAACCTAAAACAATATCATCAAAAACTTAGAATACGATAAAACAATATTTTCATTTAAATACCACATTCTTAATAAAATCATTTCTAAAAGTTTTAGTCTTGATACACATTTAAAATAAATACCTCTGAATATGAAAAATACGATAAGTTGTGGACATCGGTCGTTTATCTAAACCTGACTTTGTGGTGTCTAGGTTAGGCAAGTGAGAAAAGTAACTTTAAAAGGCCCGTCTCACGGTGATTCGTGAGCGGATCCCTCCTTTCCTCACTTGTACTTATCTGGCCACAATTGGCCGTGAAGAGGAGATTTGAGGCATCTAAATACTTGTCGTTTAGACCATTTAGAAATAGTCTAGTTGACTTAGGAAACCCTAGAACCTAAAATACGGAAAATTGACATTTTTACAAATAAATACCATTTACTTTATAAAACCGTTTTCTACAGGATTTAGTATTTTACAATCTTTGCAAAGCGCCGCTACAACCTATTTTGGGGAACCCGTTCGGGATTGTGTGGTTTATCGCACTCCCTCGGGCTTAGTAGTGCGAGATTCAGACCTCCGCAAGGAGCATTCGGTCTCGAAAGATTTAAAGTACGATATCTTAAGAAAATGAGATTTTTAGAATATAGAATATTTATTAAAATTATTTTTGTATAAATATATGTATATTTATCATTAAAATATTTATTTTGTTATGATATAAATATTCCACCTTTTTCTAAAAATCACAAGAATAAATTTTACACTAAAATAACATGAACTTCAAATAAATCAATATTACAGATAAATACCTTATTTATAAAAACTAGGATATTTTCACTAGAAATGGCTCAATATAAAATCCACATTCATTACAACTTGAAAGACGAATAAAGAATACTTGAGGTGTGTTTTGAAAAGTATTTAAAAGTATTTTTACATAAAACCCCCTCAAGTTTTATAAATTACCCTAAGGACCCTAGTACATATAGGTTTAAGAAATAATCAAGACTTCGATTACATTTCTAACTGTCTGACTCGGGTTTGAGTCTGATTAATCTGACTTAAATATGATTCAAGTACAATCTAAAATCTACAATATTCCAATTCAATATGAACACATGAATCCGTGAATCCAGTTATCAATCTATACAACTTGACTGAATCAAACCATGGATATACATCCATCATCCAGTTATTCCATTTACATGATTATGCAATTACATCCGTTTACTGATATCATGGTTTTGGTCAGTCATCCAATTATACAATTCAATTTACAAGACAATACAATGCAATACAGTACTATCAATAACATAACTACACGGGGTATTGGGGTAGTTCATTCATGAATCCAACATAATCTCAAGAGCCCCCTAGATCATGAATCCATGTCTATTAACACAAGCAAGCAATCATGAGGGCCCGTGTTTCCATGCTCCTGGACTGTGGCCTGTTGAGTTTGGAATACTTCGGCGATGGTCGAAGTCCCGCTACTAACATATCATTTGGGCCCATGGTTCCCTACCCCTGGACTGTGGCCTGTTGGGTTTGAGAACACTCTTGAGATTAGTTGACATTCACCCTTGAACTTACGATAACAACAGCATTAACACTAAAACAATATAATACAACTGTAAAAGCTACTCTCTCTCTATCTTGCTCTCTGTCTATTCTCCTCTTATCTTTGGGACTTACCGAGCGACCTGTTCGCTGACGACATTCTCTTTCTTTCTTCTTTGAATGTCGTCAGGTGATTTGGACCCGGCAGAGATCGAGCCATCAGCAGAAGACTTGGAGCAGTTTGCTGAAGAACTAGAGCTCTAGTTTCATTGTACATTTCCATTCAGTACTTTTCATTTCCTGTTATGCCATTGTTTAGGCATCTTTTTATTTCAGTTGTATTTCCTTTTCATGCATTGTAGAAAAGAATGTTAATAAATAATAGTTGTTGTTTTTATTACATCCTGTCTCTTGTGTATTTATTTTATATTGCTCAGATAAGCTTAGCGTATGTACTTCTGAGTATATACGTAGCGGACCGGTCGTGTCCCCTTCTCCGTACACTGGGAAGCGGGACGTGACACATACGGTTGATTGATTTTGTGCATGTGGTACGCACTTGATTGGGTTTTGCACTTGGTATAGCTCGCATGTGCCTGCAGTGCATTGATACGTGTTTTGTGCATGCAGTGCACACGCTTATGTTTTTTTATACACCTTGGCATGCTCGGTGTTGTTTTTGTGAGCATTTGAGATACGGATTTGTATTTCGTGCATTTGTTGCACACCAGATTTGTATTTCGTGCATTTGTTGCACCAGATTCGTATTTCAAATGCACCAGATTCGTATTTCGTGCATTTGTTGCACCAGATTCGTATTTCGTGTATTTGTTGCACCAGATTCGTATTTCGTGCATTAGTTGCACTAGATCTATACTCCGTACATTGGTTGCACCCGATTTTTGTCTTTGAGAATTTGTTTCACCAGATTTATGTTTTTGTGCGCGTTTGCACTTGACGTTCGTTTTCGTGCATGCTACTGTACTAGATGCTTTTTACGGACCTGGCACGCTTGGGTTGGATTTTTGCGCATATTAGGCACACGGTGTGGGATTTTGTGTATGCTGGATGCACTTGACCTAGATTTTTATTCGTGCATGTCGGATGCACTTGATTGAGATTTTATTCGTGTATATCGGATGCACTTGATTGAGATTTTATTCGTGCATGTTGGATGCACTTGATTTAGCTTGTATTCATTTATGACGGATGCACTTGATTGAGGTTCTATTCGTGCATGTTGGATGCACTTGATTTAGATTTCCATTCGTGCAGGTTAGTTGCACTCGGTTGAGATTTTCGTGCACTCTTGATGCACTTGACGTTCTTGTCATGCACACCCGTTGCCTTTGACAGATGCTTTGTGTACACCGGTTGCACTTAGTTTTGTTTTGTGCACATTCGTAGCACTTGTATTTGGCTATGGTTTCCGTGATCACCAGATGCACGTGATTGTTGGATACGCTTTTGAGGCCGATTTTGCTCTTGAGCACCTTGTTTTCATGATGGGCACTATATTATGTAGTAATCAAACATGACTGATCTAAGGACAGTACCTGAGTACTCTGCATGCATAAAAAGTTTACCAAGAGGTTTTCAAAAGGACCTATAGTCTCGCTATTTCCTACGTGTCCGTGAGTGACACGATCTTTTACTAAGGAAAACCTTTTGGGATATTTCAAAAAGGACAGAATGTATATTTGAGCAAAACATATATGAACGTATATCTATTACTTTACAAATGAGCGTCCGTCACTTGTGCCGTGATTTACGCATCACACGGCGATTTAGAAAAGATTTTGCATGTGTTTTATTCAATTTTAGGAGATTTTTCCAAGGATGCGTACTATATATGTATGATAGTATTCGACTAGTGTATATTGGATTTCAGTAGTGGATTTCGAGATCTGTATCTCCATTGTAACTCTGATGATTGCGTGATGCTTGACGGAGTTCGATTTTGAGTTTCATACACGTTTTCAGGAGCACATGGTGCGCTGTGGTATTTCTGTATCTTCCGTGATTTCGGAGCCCCGTTGATTTGAGCTGATTATTGAAATGTTTTAGTAATTGGGGATTTAAATTTAAATTCGGGGAACGAATTTATTTATGGGGGGAAGATTGTAACATTTCAGAAATATAAAATATTATTTTTGGAATTTAATATTAAAATAATATATTTCGCGAAAACTACTCGATTTGCGAATTTGGGGTTTTCGTAAAATGGTATAAATATATACCAATATTTGGGAAATAATTAGAGATTAAAATGATTTATTCATTTAAAAATATATTTATCGGATTTGGGCATTTTTATAATTAATAATATGCAAGTTTAAATTAAACTCGATTAGTGCACTACTAATCATGATTATACCAAATCCGTATTTTCACATTTGCCATGGTTAGTGTACCATGACATATTGCATTTTTGTTACATGTTTGTTCATTGCTTTTGGTTTTAGTTATTATGAGAAGAAAAAAGAGAATTATTGAGGTGAGAGAGAGAGGGGACACACTTATGACATGGGGCATGGACATGAGAGAGAGAGAGTAGCATGGCATGTGAGTGAGGATAAGAGAGAGAGCGAGTGGGATGCCCCCCATTCACATTTCTCTCTTTGTTTTTTCAGCTTCTTCATCCTCATACTCCCTCCACTTCTACCTCCATGTTTCATCTCCAAAATCTTGCCAAAACCCTATACTCCCTTCACTAAAAATGATCACAACCTCTCTACAAACCTATTGGACCTTTCATAATTAGATTTTGAAGTCTTTGAGCAACTCAAGAAAATTCTTGAGTTGCCAAATGAGGTAATTCCTACACTTCTAGTTTAGTTTTTGAGTTTCCTAGCACCCTGTCGTAGTTTAGAGTTAAATCGATTTAGATTAGTGATGTTTGGAAATTCCAAGAGAATGGTTAGGTGTTTGTGTGGACTTGTGATCTGTAGTGGGTGTTTACTTAACCCTTAGTGGTGTTTTACTGGCCAAGACCCGAGATTAGAACCAAAATACGCACTTAGAATTGTTCCGTGTCGATTTTGTGGTGGTTTTTAGCCTACAGGGTATCTGGAGAAACTTAGGCCATTTATGAGAAAATCAAACAAGTCCAGTGACCTAGATAAACGACCAGAAGACCACCACCAAAGTTCGAGCCAATTTCACCCTACCTAGGCCGGTGAGCTCGGATTTTCTGGTGTTGTCACCAGATTTCTGTTGGGCTATGGTGTTGAGTTTTTGGTTGTAGCTCTTAATCCCAATAAACTATTCCCTGTAATTGCTTGTTTAGTCCCAATTAACCTGAGATGAAATCTGGGAGTGATTTCCTATGTTGCTGAATTTGGTATTTGTGATTCATGAACTTGGGTTTTGGTATTTGATATTGTATTGGGACGTGGGATGTTTTTACGTCAACGACGAGGGTTGTTTGGTTGTTTTTGCATGCGTAGGTTATAGGTTTTAACCTATGAGCGCACCGTGTGCCGTATCGGTTTTCCAGACTTGATTTTAATAGCATTGTGACCATGCATTTATTGTAGGCACCTTCGCGTGGACTTCCAAGACGACGAAGCACATCGACTACGGCTGAACAAGGAGTTTCACAGGTGAGTAGATTTATATCTACGGGGGAAGTCAGGTGGACGGCGTATAGCACCCCCGCAATCATTGATATGTGATTTATAATTTGGAGACAAGATATGCCATGACTTAAGGTTATAGTTAATGGTTTTAGTGTGAAATGATATGATAGAAAGGATGTCTCGAATGGGTATATAAGGATATGAAACGTGAATGTGAATCACGATATATATATATATATGTAGTTGCAAGAGAATAAGTATGAGATTATAGCGGCATGTTATGAGGTCGATAAATACGACATGAGATTAATAAGATGACTTGATGTGAGATACTGATGTGATGAAAAGAGTATACGGTGAGATATGATGACTTGGTTTGATATGTCGTTATACGGATGGGAGGTGATATGAGAATATTGATACCTTTGTCAGGTCCCATGATATGAGATTGATACGGATATGACCTGAGATATAGATATAGATATGTATAACTATGAGAATAATGAGTGATATGCCGTACGAGACTTAGATCCGTACCATCATTGTTGTATAAATCGATAGAATCCCTATTCTGTTTGTTGGCGTTGTACGACGGTTTACCACAAATGACATTTTACCGGATGATTGATCCATACCCTTTACTAGAGAATGTCGTACGATGGATTATACCGTACGTGATGTTGTGAGGCTGGATGCCGATTGATAGATTCACCGACTCAAATATGTTAGATTAGATACATATACCTTATAGCATTGCGCTCACGATTTACTTTCTGCTACGTCCATGATATTCTCATTGCATTACATATACCTGTGCTTGTATACCTACTAAATTATCGATGATGCGTATGTTACACTTACACAGATTTCCGGCTCACACACTTTCATCATCGATAATTGCTATGTCACTTACACAGTAGAATTGCTACATCATGCTATTACTCTTAATTGTTCAGTACTGTCACATGACTCGTTGGCATGATATATTGCAATGCTCATATCCTTATGCTATGTTGCATGATATACTTGATATGCTCACATTTCTGTTCTATGTTTGTATACATCATGCTTTATGATTATACGCATTGAGATGCTGTTTTCATAAGATTCTGGATTTGAGAACCGTGGTTATATATCAAAGGAAATTATGTATTGTTTTAAAAACCTGGTTTCTCTTGATATGATATTTCGAGACGTCCACCATGAGTATTCTCGGTTTTGAGATTGGTATGTGAAACCCGATTTGAGAAGATGGATGATCTGTTTGCGGGTTCATGGTGGACCCGGTATGGTACCCTGGGGCAAGAAAGTTATGTTGTGCAGTAGACGATGAGCCTGGCAGAGGGACCACTACCTACCGGTGATAGTATTTGGGCTCGGCGGTTATCGGGAGGATACCGACCGGAGTCGTGAGATGGATATAGGCCGATCCGGACAGACGGAGCCCGTAGGCCGATCCGGACAGACGGGGCCTAAGATATAAGGATTTACGCGTCGATGTTGGACACGGGTTTCATGATGTTTCGAGTGTCGATGTTGGACACTCAGGTTCCATGATTTTGATATGTCATTGATGGACACACGTTGGTTGGTATCCTCATATTTACATGCATATGCTTTCATGATGTTTTGAGTGTCGATGTTGGACACTCAGGTTCCATGATGTTATTGTGTCATTGATGGACACGTGGATTATATCCACATGCATACATGCATTGATTATTGTTGGCATATATGCAGACACGATCACCCTAGATATCATAGTATTACCTTCATGATATAGTTGACCTAGGAATCATTGTTTTATTCGATTTCTACCTGTTGATGTTTTCTACTCACGAGTTGGCAACTCACCCCCATTTTGCCATATTTCTTGCAGGTTGACCGCATGGATCAGTAGTGGTATCACTGGCACACAGCTTGCTTTCGGGTGATTTGCTATGGTAGGTGGGACATATTGGATCGTGCCCACTCTTGTATTATTATTCTTGTTATATCTAATCAACTCTATCAATCAGAAACTAGTATTTGTATAATTAGTAAGACTTAGAAAGACTTGTGCTTGATAGACTTAGAGCGACGAATTATATGTTCGCTATTGGGGGATTTGATGTCTTGCTTCTTTACATTATCCTTTTGTGTTGATCTTCGCCGTTGGGCATCGTATACATATATTTCTGATTTGCATGGTTGTGATTTCGCCGATTGGTGAAGAGCTAGCTCCTGCTTGGGGATGCCTTTATTGATATCATGTATATGTGGTTTTGTATCAAAATATACAAGGGAGGTGCTGCCCAAATTTTCAAAAAGACGAAACACATTTTTCAACTAGTATAACCCACTTGCATTTTCATGTCCTTTATCTATGCATTTAAGAAAACGGTTGATTTCATCATACCTTTATTTCAAAACTTCACCTCTTCTATTTTCTTTAAAAGGTTTAGATTTGTGGGCTTCAGCTTACTTAATTTACGTTACGCCTTTAGACGTTGTATGATTTAAGTGCCGGTCACGGTTTAAATTTCGGGTCGTGACAAAGTTGGTATCAGAGCGCTAGGTTTAACCTTGGTTTGAGTCTGGATTTGACTATGCGGAGTTTAGGGCGTAAATATTTCGGAACCTAGGCTTGACCTTGCGGAACTTAGACTTGAACAAGGGGGTATTAGACCCGAACTTTCGTTACATAGGTTGACCATGATTGATAGAGTAGGTAACTCAAGTAGAGTGACATACCGTGCGTATGTTCCGCGGCATACTTACGATACGATACTTCACTTAAGTAACCTTAGGATGTACATATCTTGAGATCTGTGATTCTCTTCGTTCCTATGATCATACATCCATTTGAGATCCTTGATTCTATTCGTTCTAATGATCATACTCTCATTGATTCCGTTCCTCTTTATGATCATGTATCTATTTTGGGATCTGTTGATTCCTTTCATTCCTTTGATCTATCTTCATCGATGCATGCTTGAGGTTCCTGTCACCATGGTTTGAGCACAGATTGAGCTGCTGCTTGTGATGCGGTCAGGGCGAGCTCGTCATGGGCGAGGACCGACCATCGTATTTTCTGGTGACATGGGAACGTATCGATTTAGTGTTTGTGTTGTGACCTCTCGTTTAAGGCGAGTGTTCGTTTTTGCACTGGATGATCGGGCCACTGATAGAGGCTGCCTATTGTGAGAGGACTTTTGATGTACAGCCTACTTTAGAGATCGTGATGTTGTCTATTGTATAGACAGATGACCCAGCCGTTGCTGAGATTGATGAGATGTCGCTTCCAGAGCTTATGAGCGGAGATTGCTGGAGCTTTCAGGCAGAGATGCGACAGAAGATAGCTAGTCTATCTTGAGTTGAGTTGAGTGACAGAGATGATTCGTCTGATTTGATGCGCCGACGCAGGCTCAGTTGAGTTGAAGATTTGCAGTGTGGAGAATCTTATTCAGATCTAGAGTAGAATGATCCAGGGATGATGTTGTTCGTTGGATGCTCCGATAGGAGATCAGTAAGTTGACCAGTTTCGGATAGAGGACCTCACCCAGATGCATTGTGAGTTGATCGAGGGCGACTGAATAAAGTATATTCCTCCGATGTTTTGGACGAGTTCCCGAGGACGTGTTCAGCTAGATATCTTCTACAGAGTGATGAAGATACCGAGTTCATAATTTCGAGTCCGTGTGAGAGACTCCGGATTGGTTGTAGCCGAGAACAATTGCAGTACACAGATAGCATGACATGATTTCGATGTGGACGATAATGAAGACGGGTGAAACAAGAGGTTCGTGCGAGATGTTAACGAGCTGTTGTTACTCCCCATTGAGATTAGAGATCGGATATGTATACAGAGGCATTCGGATACGGCCAGTTCCCGAGGAAATGCTGTGCTGAGAACGCAGATGTCCAGAAAACGAGAAAAGATTATGCAAGAGTACTAGCCTCCGTACAGTTCGGCATAGGCGAGATCAGAAGAGACCTTGAGCAGGTTCCTTTCAGGACACTGCTGTGATAAGATTTTCACCGAGGATAAGTTGTGTCACGTATATTCAGAGGGCCAGAACCGACGCTAGTGACGTGCTGCTTTACGAGTGGTCATACTAATTGGTCGAGAGATGAACAGAGGAATGTCAGAGCGGAATCGTTTCCGTTAGTACACCTGACCGGGCCGACGAGCCAAAGGATTGCGAGATTGGTTATTCAGAGAGTAAACGAGGACCCAGAAACCGATGACGCCAGACCGTGAACAGGAGGCAAGCGGATGTTCTTGCTCTGCCAGTTTTGGGCGCACCGATATTTTTCGACATTGTAGGAGGTGTACCTCAATGTCATTTGTTGCGATTTGCGTTTGTGATCCGAGTATCACGCTTATATCGCTTGGATTTGAGTTTTGTTGATTGAGTTTCATGATATTGTTTTTGTGAACCATGGCTGCACCTATTGGATATTTTCTTTTGTGCACAGTTACTGCACTTGATTTATGTTTATACACTGCTACATCGGTTTGCGAATTGTGCATATCAATTGCACTAAGTATTGATTTTGTGTCTTGGCTGCACGTGTTTATGATTTCGCAGATTTTATACGGGTGATTTGATTTTGTGGATGTGGTACACACTTGATTGGGTTTTGCACTCGGTATAGCTCGCATGTGCTTGCAGTGCATTGATACGTGTTTTGTGCAAGCAGTGCACACGCTTATGATTTTTATACACCTTGGCATGCTCGGTGTTGTTTTTGTGAGCATTTGAGATACAGATTTGTATTTCGTGCATTTGTTGCACACCAGATTTGTATTTCGTCCATTTGTTGCACCAGATTCGTATTTCGTGCATTTGTTGCACCAGATTCGTATTTTGTGCATTAGTTGCACCAGATTCGTATTTCGTGCATTAGTTGCACTAGATCTATACTCCATACATTGGTTGCACCCGATTTATGTCTTTGAGCATTTGTTTCACCAGATTTATGTTTTTGTGCGCGTTTGCACTTGACGTTCGTTTTCGTGCATGCTATTGTACTAGATGCTTTTTACGGACCTGACGTGCTTGGGTTGGATTTTTGCGCATATTAGGCGCACGGTGTGGGATTTTGTGCATACTGGATGCACTTGACCTAGATTTTTATTCGTGCATGTCGGATGCACTTGATTGAGATTTTATTCGTACATATGCACTTGATTGAGATTTTATTCGTGTATGACGGATGCACTTGATTGAGGTTCTATTCGTGCATGTTGGATGCATTTGATTTAGATTTCCATTCGTGCAGGTTAGTTGCATTGGGTTGAGATTTTCGTGCACTCTTGATGCACTTGATGTTAGTGTGATATGCCCTAGAGGTCATTATTGTATAGTACTAGTTTGTATATTACATTTTGGGAGCATGGGATATATACACGGATTGACATTTTTGCTCAATATGGTAGTATACTACTTGGTTTGTATCTATCTTAATATGTGTATATGTTTCTTTTGACGTATCACTAATACATATTGATAGAACCCTTAGGATCTTTGCTTGACTACCAGCGTTGTGATGGTAATCACACTTGTGGGGGTTGGGTAGTCTACAAGCACATCCTTATACAGGTCCCTAGTCGTAGGATTATCGAGACAGGTCATCGATACTCCAGAGTAGACTAGTGTGTACGCTTCTCATCCCAGCTGGGGAGATGGTATGTCCCACAGCCATCAGTACGTCGTACTGGAGATAGTATGCAGGTGCTCATTAGGTTATGAATACACTGGACAGGACTCGTCGGGAACTGTTGGTTGGTACTATACCTATCGTCAGTTAACAGTTCCTAGGTGACATGAGTACATCTTAGTCCGTTGACTTGACACTGTCACCTCGCCTCAAGTGTGTTCCCACTATTCTTAGATTACTACCCTACCACGGCTCTATTGAGTCGTGCAAACAGCTAGTAGTTGGATGCAGTCCCGAAGTACTTTGAGGCAGTGACGGTTAGACATGATTCGTCTCTACCGGTATTGGGGGTTGATATCGCGCCGTGTCTGGGAGAGCCATTACACAAAGTCCCTGGCCAGGGCAAGCGAGGTTTACTGGTAGTGTTTCCAGTAGTTTCTCAAGGTGTTCTGGGATACACTCCGACACGACTTGTACCGCTATTAGGGGTCTGACGTTTACCGCCCCCTAGGCCCGACATGCGATACTCTTAGACGAACAGACCGGACTATACAGAGATTGTCATATTCAGGCTCAGTAGGAGTTCGGATGGGTTCACCTCATCGGTCTTCTTATCAGTTTCTACCTGGGGACCGTTACGTATAGCTAGTACCACTTGCGGCTTGTGGTTAAACCCACTGCCAGCGTAGTGTCGAGTCTTTAGAGTCCCACACAGAGGGTTGTTCACCTTTGGGCGAAACGAGATAGAGGTTGTATGGTTTTACGACAGGGTTCGTTCACATATGCGTACTTATGCGTGTTCGGTGTTCGGGAAGTTGATACTAGTGGGCTTTGGTTTAAGCCAGATCCTAGAATTTGGTTTTGGGTTGGTTCGCTCTCATTGTATTCGTGTTCCTCGGAACACGGATGCGGGTGTATATACACAGTTGACAGAGGCAGAGGAACCTCATTAGGATTTTTACCATTGACTTGATTAAAACCATAATGAGATGGAGGATATTGATTAATGATTTTTAATTAGAGATAATTGTATCATGGTTAATTGGTTTGACCATTTTGTTAGTGTATATGCCCTAGGGGCCATTATTGTATCATACTGGCTTGTATATTATTTAATGGAAGCTTGGGATATTCACAGTTATATTAACAGTCTTGCTAAACATGGTAGTATGCTACTTGGTTTACATCTATCTTAATATGTGTATACGTATTGATAGAGCCCTTAGGATCTTGCTTGACTACCAGCGTTGTGATGGCAGTCACACTAGTGGGGGCTGGGTAGTCTACAAGCACATCCTTTTTCAGGTCCTTAGTCGTAGGATTATCGAGACAGGGCATCGATACTCCAGAGTAGACTAGTGTGTACGCTTCTCATCCCAGTTGGGGAGATGGTCTGTCCCACAGCCATCAGTACGTCGTACTGGAGATAGTATGCAGGTGCTCCTTAGGTTATGGGTACACCGGACAGGACTCGCAGGGAACTGTTGGTTGGTATTATACCCTTCGTCAGTTAACAGTTCCCAGGTGACATGAGTATAGCATAGTCCGCAGACTTGATACTGCTGCTTCGCCTCGAGTGTGTTCCCACTGTTCTTAGATTGCTACCCTACCATGGCTCAAAGGAGTCGTGCAAACAGGTAGCAGTTGGGTGCAGTCCCGAAGCACTTGGAAGCAGTGGCGGTTAGACAGGATTCGTCTCTCCAGGTATTGGGAGTCGATATCGCACTGTGTCTGGAGAGCCATTACGCAAAGTCCCTGGCCATGGCAAGCGAGATTTACTGGTAGGTTTTCCAGTAGTTTCTCAAGGTGTAATGGGATTCGCTCCGACACGACTTATACCGCTTTTAGGGGACTGACGCTTGCCGCCCCCTAGGCCCGATATGCGATAGTCCTAGACAAACAGACCAGACTGTACAGAGATTGTCACATCAGGCTCAGTAGGAGTTCGGATGGGTTTCCTCATCGGCCTTCTTATCGACATCTACCTGGGGACCGTTACGTACAGCTAGTGCTGCTTGCGGTCTGTGGTTAAACCCACCACCAGCGTAGTAGTCGAGTCTTTAGAGTCCCACACAGAGAGTTTCCCTGCTTTAGGCGAAACGATATAAAGGTCGTATGGTTTTACGACAGGGTTCGGACATGCACGTGCATTTATGCACGTACGATATTCGGACAGTTTTTACTAGCGGGCTTTGGTCTAAGCCAGATTCTAGTTTCGGATTATTGGATTTATACAGTCTAAAGTATTTCCGTGTTTTCACGGATAGGAAGGGCGTTCTCGGAAATTGTCGAGAAGCTTCTAGAAGGATGATGACTTGGAGGGCTTAGGTGGTATTTGCATTAATGGATTAGTGACTCATTAGATGAATCATTCAAGTGAGTTAATGAAGCATTTATTGCTTAATGACTCACTTGATGATTCATTGCTTATATTAAATGAAGCATGGTTGTTAATATCATTTAATTGATTTATTTGATATTCCTTATGCTTCATCATATATTGGAAATGAGAAATAATTCATTTCATTCTCACTCTCACCTTCTCTCTCCTCAAGCTCTCTCTCTTCAAACCCTAACCCTAACCTCTCATGTGTTGAGATTGAAAGGTTCCTAGGCACTCTAGTAAGGTCTCACAAGGCATCGAACATGCCAATTTAAAATTTTTTGTGCCGAGAAACCCTAGACAACGGATCTTAAACTAGATGTTTAGGCGAAACGGAGAACTAGTTAACTATTTAACTAAAGTTGAGATGCTACAACCTTTGTAGATCCGGATTTCCGCCTCCTTAGCTCCACGTGGTCATGTCCTCGCTGTCCATCATGAATCCTCGACTCGATCATCGGCTTCATCGGGAAAACAAGCGGAATAGGTCGTCGGCTTTGTGTCAAAGACGATCTACGTCGAGGTTGCACAAACTCAAGCTCCGACTTCACAAACTTGTGAAACTTGTGAAGTAAACACCCAAAACAACTTGGCAAGAGGTAGAGGGTGAAGAAATAGGAGGTGGGTTCACTTTAGAATTGGATTTATCTCACTAGATCTCAAGTTGCCATTGTTGTAGCAAGCTTGAAGAAGAAGAAGAAGATGAGCTAGTTATGATAAGTTATGATAAAAAGAAAATAGAAAATCAAATACTTATCATAACTAAACTAGGGTTAAGTGTAGAGAATAAACCATGGTCACTTTAGAGGGTTAGGGTTAAGCATGAAGATAAGGATGGTTAGCAAAGTCAAAGCTTCATGAAGCTTCAACTTAAAACAAAAAGAGCCACCATTCTCATCATAATCCATTTCAAATAAATAAATAAACAAATAAATAAATAAATGAATATGCAAAACCCTAATTATCAAATTAACCATGGATTAATTCTATACACTTAACATAATGATCAAGTATCATCAAACATGATACAAAAAAGTGCACGAAAGCATATCACATATACAATGTGCATCAAGTGAGAAAAATCCGTTTAAAGTGAACCAATACTAGTTAATGTAAAGTAATATATCAAATATATAATTATACATTAAATCATTAAATCAACACTTGATTCAATGATCCGGTCATGTCGCACATAACCGACTAGTATTCAATGCATCGATTTATCGAATCAATGATTCGATAACTAGGTCATATCGAATATAACCAATCGAAACATATATCGCGAGAATGAAATGCGGTATCACATACACGCATTATTCTCGGTCCTGCACATATCACATATGCGCTCCTATTTCGTTTCGCTTGAGCCAGGAAACCTCTGTGTAGGACTCTAAAGACTCGTCAATACGCCGGTAGCAGATGATGATCATATCAAGCACCCACAAGCCGCAAGCGGTCTGCTAAACGTAACGGCCACCTGGGTATTGAGCGATCAGAAGATCGACGAGCTAGCCCGCTCACACTCCTGCAAATCCGACCAGTAACACTTACCATTCAGTCCGGTCTCTTCGTCTGATATGTCGCATATCAAGTCTAGGGGTGGTAAACGTCAGACCCCAATAACCCGATAAGTCGTGCTGATGTGACGCTCGTAACGGGTCGAGAAACTACTGGTAACACTTACCAGCAAATCTCTGATCAGCCCTGGCCAGGGACTTCCCTGTTACGGCCAATCGAGCACTGCGCAACATCAACCCCCAATACCGGGAGAGACGAAACCCCTCCTATCGCTCATTGCCTCCATGTGACTCGGGACTGTACCCAAAGACCACCGTTTTGCACGCCCTCATGGACGTGGTAAGGTGGAGATCAAAGCACAGTGGGAATCACACAAGACTCCATGACGATCTCGGGTCTATAGACTAACCTGTACAAGTGTCACCTGAGAACTGCCATCTGACGTGAGGTATAATACCATCTGGGAGTTCTCGGCGAGTCCGTCCAGTGTACCCAGTCTCCACTGAGCACCCGTATACCATCTCTGATGTCAAACACCAATGGATATGGGATCATCCATCGCCCATCACATGGGTCGAGAAGCGTATACGCTAGTCTACTCTGGTATATCGATGCCCCGTCTCGATACACCCACGACTAGGGAACTTGAAGGATGTACTTATGGACTACCATGTCCCCACTAGTATGATCTGCATCATAGTCCAGGTAGTCAAGTACAAATCCTAAGGGCTTTACCAACATGTAACTATAAGACAGTATAAAGAGACTAGTGTACATGTTAAGATAAAGAGCAACCAGATAGCATACTATCATGTCGAGCAAGAAAGTCATCTCTATATATGTCTAAGCATCCAATATAATATACATAATCTGTACAATACTGGCCTCTAGGGCATACATACAACTAACAATCTCCCACTTGCACTAGGGCCAGCTGCTGTAGTATCTCATACCGAGCATCCCGAAGAGTCTCTCAAACTATATCTGGGGAATGGCCTTCGTGAGTGGATCCGCCGTGTTGTTCTTCGTGTCAACTCTCCTGACCTCGATCTCCCGGCGATCAACTATCTCCCGGATCAGGTGATACCGCCTCAGAATATGTCTGGACCGCTGATGGGACCTGGGTTCCTTGGCCAAAGCCACCGCTCCATTGTTATCGCAATACAAAGGTATTAGACGCTCAATGGATGGAACCACTCCAAGTTCAGTAATGAACTTCTTGATCCAGACAGCTTCTTTAGCAGCATCGTTGGCAGCGATGTATTCAGCCTCCATCGTCGAGTCTGCCACGGTTTCTTGCTTGGAACTCTTCCAGCTAACCGCCCCTCCGTAAAGGGTAAAGACAAAGCCCGACTGCGACTTAGAGTCGTCCTTATCACTCTGGAAGCTCGAATCGGTAAAGGACTCCACTTGGAGTTCTCCGTTACCATACACCAAGAACATTTCTCTAGTCCTTCGCAAGTACTTGAGAATGCTCTTCACAGCTGTCCAGTGACTCTCTCCAGGATCAGCTTGATACCTGCTCACTACACTTAGTGAGTATGCTACATCGGGTCTGGTACATAGCATCGCATACATGATAGAGCCTACTGCCGAAGCATAGGGTATCCCTTGCATGCGAGCTCTCTCCAAATCAGTCTTGGGAGACATCTCTTTGGAGAGAGTGACTCCAGAGATCGTGGGCATGTTCCCACGCTTGGACTCTTCCATACTAAACCTCTTTAGTATGGTGTCAATGTACCTGAATTGGGACAATCCCAAAATCCGTTTGGATCTATCTCTATAGATCCTGATTCCCAATATGCAGGAGGCATCACCAAGATCTTTCATTGAGAATCTTTGTGATAAGAAGAGCTTGACCGATTGCAGCATAGGAATATCATTTCCTATCAAGAGTATGTCGTCCACGTACAATACGAGGAAGACAACCTTACTCTCTGCCGATACAAGGTTCATCTGGATTTTTGACGAAATCAAACTCTTTGATAACGACGTCAAAGCAGATGTTCCAACTCCGCGATGCTTGCTTTAATCCATAAATGGATTTAAGCAGCTTGCACACCTTCCCGCTGCTCCCACTGTCTACGAAGCCCTCTGACTGAGTCATGTACACGCACTCTTCTAAATCACCATTTAGAAAGGCGGTCTTAACATCCATTTGCCAGATTTCGTAGTCATGAAAGGCAGCAATGGCAAGCATGATTCGGATGGATTTAAGCATAGCCACTGGAGAAAAGGTCTCGTCATAGTCCACACCTGGTCTTTGACGAAAACCCTTTGCTACTAGTCTAGCTTTGAAAGTCTCCACTTTCCCATCTACACCAAGTTTCTTCTTGAAGATCCATTTGCTCCCAATGGGTTTTACCCCTTCAGGAGCAACTTCCAAAGTCCATACTTTGTTGGTGTACATGGATTCCATCTCAGACCGCATAGCATCCAGCCATTTCACTGAGTCCCTACTCGTGATGGCCTGCTCGAAGCTAGTTGGGTCATCATCCTCCATGATGCAATCCTCGCTCCCACCGTCCATGAGAAAACCATAGTATCTCTCAGGTTGGCGAGGAACCCTACTAGATCGGCGGAGAGGCTGAGGTTCATTGGGAGCTACTGAATCTTCTGGTTCCACTAAATCTTCAGTTACTGTTTGTGTATCTGGAACCTCTTCCAGCTCTACCACTTTGGCTCTAATTTCTTTTTCAAGAAATTCCTTTTCTAAAAAGGTGGCATATTGAGAAACAAACACTTTTTGTTCTTCAGCATGGTAGAATAAATATCCTTGGGAATTCTTAGGATATCCCACAAACTTGCAAAGAACTGACCGTGCCTCGAGTTTGCCTGGATTTTGTCTTTTGACATAGGCCGGACAACCCCATATTTTAACTCGTTTAAAATATGGTCTCTTCCCACTCCATATCTCATATGGTGTGGTAGGTACAGATTTAGATGGAACTTGATTCAATAGGTATGCTGCTGTCTCCAGCGCATATCCCCAGAAGGAAATAGGTAACTCAGCTGTGCTCATCATAGAGCGCACCATATCTAATAGGGTGCGGTTCCTCCGTTCAGATACACCGTTGTGCTGTGGTGTATATGGAGGAGTCAGCTGAGAGAGAATCCCATTCTCTTTTAGGAAGTCCAGGAATTCATTGCTCAAGTATTCACCTCCTCGATCAGATCGTAGGATTTTAATACTTTTTCCGGTTTGGTTCTCAACTTCTTGTTTATATTCCCTAAATTTCTCAAAAGCTTCTGATTTGTGTTTCATCAGGAACACATACCCGAACCTAGAGAGATCGTCAGTGAATGTAATGAAGTATGAAGAACCATCCCTGGCATGTGTAGACATGGGACCACATACATCACTATGTATCAGTCCTAAGAGTTCGGTAACTCTTTCTCCGTGTCCCGTAAACGGAGTCTTGGTCATCTTGCCTTTGAGACATGACTGGCAAGTGTCATAGGATGAAAATCCAAACGGATTTAAATATCCATCCTTATGCAACTTAGCTAGTCGTGTCGCATTGATGTGACCCAGTCTACAATGCCACAAGAAGGATTCGTTGAGTTCAGAACTCTTCCTCTTGTGTGTGTTTGTTATGTTTAGAACTGTTGATTGATTTAGAACATAAATGCCATTGCATAACGTGCCTGATCCAACCAACTTTTGGTTATGGAAAATGTTCATAACATTGTCCTGTAATACAAAATTATATCCTTCTTTACTTAATAAAGAAACCGATATAATGTTGCATATCAGGTTCGGCATGTAATAGCATTCGTTCAGAACCAATGTATTACCAGTTGGTAATACAAGGTGATATTCCCCGACAGTCTTAGCTGCAACAATTGCACCATTTCCGACTCTAATGTCTTTATCACCTTCTCCAAGTTCTCTACCTCTCCTTAGCCCATGTAACTGATTACATATATGGGATCCCGACCCGGTATCCAATACCCAGGACGTAGAGGAAATAGAGAAACAGTTCTCAGTAACGAACACACCCGAAGAAAATGCATCATCATGTACTTTCTTCATTCGGGTGGCATGGGAATCCTGGTATTCCCCTATATCCTGTTCATTCCTATAACTCTTATAAGAATGAACGGAACCAATGTTCCCCAGCACAGTATAACATGCGGGTTCGGTCAATACATCCATATTATTATCTTTATTAAGGCATGAAATGGTCGCTACCTGGAGAGAGAGAGAAGAAAACACTTTAGCGTATGCTCGTGCAAGATCAGATTGGTTATTATCTTATCTAATCAGGATGGCTCCCACTGCTTTTTATCAAATCTTCCTCCAAACCCTAAAAGGAAAGACTAGCCGGGATTAATTACACACTACAAGTTCGCCAATCTTTCAGCCAGGCCAGTGTCGGTACTTTGAGGGAGGTCCCCCGTGCTTTCGCACGAACCTAATTACTGTAAACCTCGTTTTCCCAGAGGCGTAACCTCGTTAACACCTTTCTAGACACCTACTTGATCGGCTAATTGTAATGTATAAAACTCTCCCAGGAGTAACTCTTACTCGCAGTGGGTATCGGGATCCAACTATCTCATAGAAGGTATGCAATCTCATTGCAAATTTCAACACTTGAAATTCCCGATAATCTTTTGCCCCTAGAAGCTATATGACCTTAACATAGTCAACAAATCATAAGTGCTAGTCAAGTTCAACCCGTCATTTCCCGATTGAATTAAACCCACCCGCACGACCCTTAACATAGTCAACAAAGTCGCACGACTACCCTAATCCAATCGCATCATATGCTTATACAGATAAGCACTAATTAGCTACCGCACACTACGCCTTAACATAGTCAACAAACGTAGCACGAATACTAACTAGTACTTATCTGAAATGACGGAGGGCTACGACAGGTTTTTCTGAAAACCTATTGCGTAATGAACTTGATATCGTTGTAGAATCAAATGAAGTTTTAAAATGGAGTGATTTTGAGGCTTTTCTGGTTTTGCTAAAGGAGTCACTCCCGGTGAAGGGATCTCGGTCCTTTCCTCGTCGAATGAGGTGCGGGATATATCATATATATCGCTGTGCAAAGCAAAAACCCAAAAGCAGTCAAAAGCAAACTGAGTCTATAGCATCTGCCAGTTATTGCTAAAGGAGTCACTCCCGGTGAAGGGATCTCGGTCCTTTCCTCATCGAATAAGGTGCAGGGTATATCATATATACCGCTATGCAAAGCAAGAACTGTAGCTACCTGTTATATTTTAAAATCTGATTCTACAACATCTTAGGTTTCTTATCTTTCATTAATCACATTAATGAAGTCCCATCATTTAAATACCTAAACATCACAGATAGATATGACGTACACTTATGCCATCTGCATTCGCCTCGATGTCCCCTCGTGCACCGTTAGGTTAGGTAACTAACGACAGAGCAGGGCAGGGCTAGCGCGGGTGTAAAACATAAGTAACGTCTATATAATATATCATATATACTATATACTATATCCATCACAGAGTCACAACACAGATATCGCAGCAGAATAAACATATGAAATATTGGATATACTAGGACGTCCGTGTTTTCAATACGAGCCAGTATAAAACACGGATTCCACGGTCGTGATGAATAGCCAATCCCACACCCCTAGACCCCTACGAGAGCGGCAAGCAACCCTGCCAATTCTAGGGTTAGGAGACCCGGACTCGACTCCTCGAGTTGGTCTCCCACTGGACCCCAGAACCCGGTTACTTGTGCTCCCCTCCTTGGGTCTATCCTAATGCGGAAAAGTAAATAATATACAAAGGGTGACAACTTCCGCTACCTGGAAGCGCCCCAAATGAAAGAATATTACATACAAGTTTTTATACATGAATGAAAATGAAAAACGCTCATCTCACATAAAAACCCCCGGCTATTCAAACACGACGATCCAATATAACATATCCAGCAACATATAACATCACATGTCATCAACGTAAGTAAGTATGCATACCCCAATTGTCGTTGACGTATAGCAACGAAACCGGCGATATGAACATACTACACTTACGGTCACAGAAAAGAAAGTGTAAAACTACAACAATTGGAATCCGCAACTGCTTTAGACATCACATGCCTAATCAGATATAAATCCCGCATTTTAGTCTCATTATCGAAAATTCTTTTCAATATCATATGGGACTAAATTGTTAGATTTATAACATTCATTCAGTTATCTCATAACTACTTGTGAATTCCAATTATTGTATCACATTCCAGATAAACAGAAAATGTTAAACTTTCCGATCGAACAATCGAACACCCAAGTTTTCCCAATACAGATCAACACATGAAATAAGTCTAACAACATTCAGTTCGTACCTCAGTACCAACGGTCCATTCGTAGAAGGGTCAAGCCAACGCCTCACATGTGGCACGCCGTACTGCCCCAAACCCGAAGGTTCAAAGGGCAGTTCAAGACGGTCACATAATCGAGTTAAGGTTTGTTGTCTTCTAGAGGGACCATCGAGTTACTTGCACTACTTAGAACGTCGTTAAACTACGGAAAAATCCAACACTTGGAAATTTCCCGACAGGGGAAAAATTGGGTATTTATATCCGGTCGAACTTTTTAACATATTCTAAAATTTATCCGGAAAGCCAAATAGACAAAATTTGATACCCCGATCGAAACACCGAATCCCCAAAACAATTGCAGAAAATTCAACTCTTGAATCAATATTAAAAATTCCCAGAAAACTCAGCAGAATTTATCAGGAGTTACTGTGCAAACAAAGTGGGCTGACGTCACCAATTGGCCGCTGATCAGCCGCAGAAGCCATGCTTCTGCCGCTGATCCGCCGCTAAAAACACTGTTCACCAGAAACTTTTTGCACCGTAATTCTTATTTTTTCCTGCTGAATTTTTTAGCAATTTTTAATTTGGAAAAATCCACTGTTTTCAAAAAAGTACAGAGAGCATATTTTGGGTTTCTGTTTTGGGTCGTTCGGACTTCAAATTCCGTCTACGCTTCGCCTAAGGCTCTAGCTAGGCTCTGATACCAGTGAAAGGTTCCTAGGCACTCTAGTAAGGTCTCACAAGGCATCGAACATGCCAATTTAAATTTTTTTGTGCCGAGAAACCCTAGACAACGGATCTTAAACTAGATGTTTAGGCGAAACGGAGAACTAGTTAACTATTTAACTAAAGTTGAGATGCTACAACCTTTGTAGATCCGGATTTCCGCCTCCTTAGCTCCACGTGGTCATGTCCTCGCTGTCCATCATGAATCCTCGACTCGATCATCGGCTTCATCGGGAAAACAAGCGGAATAGGTCGTCGGCTTTGTGTCAAAGACGATCTACGTCGAGGTTGCACAAACTCAAGCTCCGACTTCACAAACTTGTGAAACTTGTGAAGTAAACACCCAAAACAACTTTGTAAGAGGTAGAGGGTGAAGAAATAGGAGGTGGGTTCACTTTAGAATTGGATTTATCTCACTAGATCTCAAGTTGCCATTGTTGTAGCAAGCTTGAAGAAGAAGAAGAAGATGAGCTAGTTATGATAAGTTATGATAAAAAGAAAATAGAAAATCAAATACTTATCATAACTAAACTAGGGTTAAGTGTAGAGAATAAACCATGGTCACTTTAGAGGGTTAGGGTTAAGCATGAAGATAAGGATGGTTAGCAAAGTCAAAGCTTCATGAAGCTTCAACTTAAAACAAAAAGAGCCACCATTCTCATCATAATCCATTTCAAATAAATAAATAAACAAATAAATAAATAAATGAATATGCAAAACCCTAATTATCAAATTAACCATGGATTAATTCTATACACTTAACATAATGATCAAGTATCATCAAACATGATACAAAAAAGTGCACGAAAGCATATCACATATACAATGTGCATCAAGTGAGAAAAATCCGTTTAAAGTGAACCAATACTAGTTAATGTAAAGTAATATATCAAATATATAATTATACATTAAATCATTAAATCAACACTTGATTCAATGATCCGGTCATGTCGCACATAACCGACTAGTATTCAATGCATCGATTTATCGAATCAATGATTCGATAACTAGGTCATATCGAATATAACCAATCGAAACATATATCGCGAGAATGAAATGCGGTATCACATACACGCATTATTCTCGGTCCTGCACATATCACATATGCGCTCCTATTTCGTTTCGCTTGAGCCAGGAAACCTCTGTGTAGGACTCTAAAGACTCGTCAATACGCCGGTAGCAGATGATGATCATATCAAGCACCCACAAGCCGCAAGCGGTCTGCTAAACGTAACGGCCACCCGGGTATTGAGCGATCAGAAGATCGACGAGCTAGCCCGCTCACACTCCTGCGAATCCGACCAGTAACACTTACCATTCAGTCCGGTCTCTTCGTCTGATATGTCGCATATCAAGTCTAGGGGTGGTAAACGTCAGACCCCAATAACCCGATAAGTCGTGCTGATGTGACGCTCGTAACGGGTCGAGAAACTACTGGTAACACTTACCAGCAAATCTCTGATCAGCCCTGGCCAGGGACTTCCCTGTTACGGCCAATCGAGCACTGCGCAACATCAACCCCCAATACCGGGAGAGACGAAACCCCTCCTATCGCTCATTGCCTCCATGTGACTCGGGACTGTACCCAAAGACCACCGTTTTGCACGCCCTCATGGACGTGGTAAGGTGGAGATCAAAGCACAGTGGGAATCACACAAGACTCCATGACGATCTCGGGTCTACAGACTAACCTGTACAAGTGTCACCTGAGAACTGCCATCTGACGTGAGGTATAATACCATCTGGGAGTTCTCGGCGAGTCTGTCCAGTGTACCCAGTCTCCACTGAGCACCCGTATACCATCTCTGATGTCAAACACCAATGGATATGGGATCATCCATCGCCCATCACATGGGTCGAGAAGCGTATACGCTAGTCTACTCTGGTATATCGATGCCCCGTCTCGATACACCCACGACTAGGGAACTTGAAGGATGTACTTATGGACTACCATGTCCCCACTAGTATGATCTGCATCATAGTCCAGGTAGTCAAGTACAAATCCTAAGGGCTTTACCAACATGTAACTATAAGACAGTATAAAGAGACTAGTGTACATGTTAAGATAAAGTGCAACCAGATAGCATACTATCATGTCGAGCAAGAAAGTCATCTCTATATATGTCCAAGCATCCAATATAATATACATAATCTGTACAATACTGGCCTCTAGGGCATACATACAACTAACAGAGATCAAGGGTTAGCAAGACTTATTGATCCATAATCCCACTCTATATTCCCTAGGTTGCTTTGATTAGCACTTTGAGTAACTTAGTTACCTCAAGTTAGAGGTCAAGCTTGGAGTAGTAGCTCTCGGGTAGATCTTCTATTACAAAGAGGAGGCCGACAAGGAGGTGGTCATAGAGAAGAAGAAGGACTTGGTTCATTAGGTATAATCTTCTTTCATAGTAGCTAATCCCTCCTATGATGTTGTTAGTTAAGGTTTGGCAAAGATCCGTAAGTTAGTCGATGTTAGTTTAAAGAAAAAGATTATTTTTCATATTTCCGCCTCCCCGCAACTCGTGGGGTGTACAACGTCGACTTACAGTGGTATCAGAGCCTCACTAAACCATAACTAACTTGTTAACAAAGTCGTTAGAAATTTGATCGCAAAACGAACCGGAAAAAACATCAATTTCACCAAGTTTCTGTCGATTTTAAAACAGGGTCTAAATTTTTTTCAGGGACCCTTAAAATTACAAGCAGGGAAACTTAAGAATACTGGAGAAATTTAGGTTCCTGACTCGGCCAAACATCCGTGGAACCACGGCCGATCCAAGCGAACTGCCGCGGATCCACGGCCGAGTTGAAGCCGAGTCACCCCAAAATTCCCCAGTAACTCTTCTGTGTTAATTTTGGTTTTTCTGGGATATTTTGTTTCTGCTCAAGTCTCAGGTGCACAGAGAAGTTTTTGGAGTAGAATCATTTGCGTCTTCTCGATCGAAATTCTACGATGTTTGGCTAATTAGATTATATCTGTGATTTGTATAATGTGTTCGTAAACCTCCCCTAACTGCTAGTATGTCGGTTGGCAGGGGGTTGCACATTTCTGTAATGGTTTTTACTGTTTGTGTTTGTGGACTTGTTGGATTGTCGTGAATGGATAGCCGGGGATGTGAGATGAGCGTTTCTTTCATTCAAATGTAATTTGTAAATTATTGTAATATTCTTTTGCGGGGCACATCCAGGTTGCGGTTGTAGCCACCGCTGTATTATTTCATTTACTGATTTTTGCTCCTAGGATAGACCCAAGGAGGGGTGCACAAACTACCGGGTACTTTGAAGTGTTTAGTGGCCTACTCACGTTGTTGAGGGAGACCGCTTCACTTCGGGTACTTGGCGGGTAGTTTGCTGTACCCGTAGGGGTCTAGGGTGGGGTTTTGGCTATTCATCGCGACTGTGTAATCCGTCTTTCTTTGCAGGCTCAAAAGAAATGCGGATTCGTAGAAAATCCAATATGTTCATCTGTGATCTGGAATGTCTATTATTGCGTCTGACGAATGTACAATATCTATATATGATAGCTATTTAGACGTTACTTATGTTTTTCACCCGCGCTAGCCCAGCCCCCGCTCTGTCGTTAGTTAAGTAACCTAACGGGTGATGACAGGACCCAGTGGCGAATGCGGATGGCATAAGAGGACGTTGTATTTTCGTTGTTTTCTGCAATGATAGGTTAATTGATGGGACGCATTATATTAATGCAAAGAAAATAAACCAAAGTTGAATCGTTGGAACAGTTTAAAAGAAACCACTCGGTTATTTTTAAAAACAGAAGATATTTTTTAATTGCGGAGCTTTAACCACTCCTTTTAAAAGTTATCAGGTTCCTTTGGTCATATCAAGTTCACTACGTTCATGGTTTCGCCAAAACCATTCGTAGCCCACCGTCATTTCATTTGGGTATTCAGTAGTATTCAAGCTATGTATTTTGGCCAAAGTCAAGGCATAGTGTTTGGTAGCTGCTGGGTATTCATTTGTTGCATAGATAGATGAGTTAGTTTGGGGTAGTCGTATTATTATTTGACCAATGTCAGGGGTATGTACGGATGGGTTCAAATTAACAAGATAATGATGGGTAGAACTTGACATGTGACTTATGACATTTTGACCAAAGCCAAGGTTATAAGAGCATGGGGCAGAAATTTATATCGGGAATTTCTAAAGAACTGAAATTTGCAAAGAGATGCATACCATTTGGAGTTTGTTGAATGTTGGTAGGATTCCTTCAGCATTATCATACGATGATATTTGGATCCCGATCCTACTGTGAGTATCCGCTACTCATCAGAAGATTCGTCACTTAACGATCAATGCTATAAACCAAGTAGGTGCCGAGAAAGATGTCAGCGGGGCTACGCCCCCAGAGAAAAGAGGTTATTTAATTAAGGAACTTCGCGAAAGCGTTGGAAAACCTCCCTCGAAGTACCGACACCGGCATGGCTGAACGGTTAAGCAAGTATTGTACGTTGAGAATAGTCCTGGCTAGTTCTTCCTTTTTGGTTAGAGGAGGGATTCGAGAAACAGTGGGAGCCATCCAGTTTAGATAAACTAAAAACCACTCTAAACTTGCAAGAGCATCATGCTAAAGTGTTCCCCCTCTCTCTCATTGCAGCGACCCAAAACATGACAGGCCTTAAGTTACTATTAAAGAAAAATATATTGACAGGGCCAAACTATAAAGATTGGCCGCGGAATGTCAAAATGGATTTGACTTATGACAAACTGGGGTATGTCCTTACCACTAAGGCACCTGCTGTCCCTAGTCCAAAATACAGTATTGCGGATAAGGAAATCCACAAGACCTGGGAGTTAGATTGCGCGAAGGCCAAGTGTATCGTGCTTGCCTCTATGAATAATGAACATCAGAGGAGGCACGAGGATATGGAACTTGAATCCATATTTCTCCATACAAAGGATCTGTATGGCGAGCAATCTTGTATAGCAAGATAAGAGACCTCGAAGAACTTGTTTCAGTCGAGGTTGGCCGTCGGATCGTCTGTAGGAGAACATGTCCTAAAGATGATTGGCTATATAGAAGAGCTCGCAGACCTCGGGATGACTTTGGAGAACGAGCTCTATACAGACTTGATTCTCCAGTCCCTTCCTTCCACCTACGCCCAGTTTATTCTGAATTTCAACATTCAAAGAAAAGAAGTTGAACTTCCAGAACTCCTTAACATGTTGAGGAGTGCAGAGGGCACCTTGCAGAAGGCAAGGGAAACACCTGCTATGTTTGTTCGCGGTGCTTCTTCTTCCAGGTCCAAGGCTAGGGCCAAAGGAAGGAAGATGAAGGTCGCTACCAAACCAAGAGGTGGTGTTAGTAAGGTGGGAGCTGTTAGTTGTATGTATGCCCTAAAGGCCATTACTGTACATTGGATGTATATTGTAGTGGATGCTGGGATATATATAGGTAGGACTTTCTTGCTCGACATGATAGTACGCTATCTGGTTGCTCTTTATCTTAACGTGTATACTTTCTATCTCTCTGTTACATGTTGATAAAGCCCTTAGGATGTGTACTCGACTTCTAGGACTGTGATGCAGATCATACTAGTGGGGCCTGGATAGTCCATGAGTACATCCTTCAATGTTCCTAGTCGTGGGAATATCGAGACGGGGCATCGATATTCCAGAGTAGACTAGCGTATACCTTCTCGACCCATGTGATGGGCGATGGATGATCCCATATCCATTGGTGTTTGACATCGGAGATGGTATGCGGTTGCTCAGTGGACACTGGGTATACTGAACGGACTCGCCAAGAACTCCCAGATGTTATTATACCTCACGTCAGATGGCAGTTCTCTGGTGACACTGGTACAGCTTAGTCTGTTGACCCAAGATCGTCATAGTGTCTTGTGTGTCTTCCACTGTGCTTTGATTTCCACCCTACCACGGCTCTACTGAGTCGTGCAAACAGGTGGTTTTTGGGTACAGTCCCGATTCACATGGAGGCAATGAGCGATAGGAGGGGATTCGTCTCTCCCGGTATTGGGGGTTGATGTTGCGCTATGCTCGACTGGACATAACAGGAAATCCCTGGCCAGGGTTGTAGTGACCTACTGGTAAGTGTTATCAGTAGTTTCACACATGTCATGGACTTCACGTCGGCATGACTTATCGAGCTACTGGGGTCTGACGTTTACCACCCCTAGGCGAGATATGCGACATATCAGACGAACAGACCAGACTGTACGGTAAGTGTTACTGGTTGGATTCACAGGAGTGTGAGCGGGCTTGCTCGTCGATCTTCTGATCGCTCAATACCCGGGTGGCCGTTACGTTTAGCAGACCGCTTGCGGCTTGTGGGTGTTTGATATGATCATCACCTGCTGCCGGCGTATTGACGAGTCTTTAGAGTCCTACACAGAGGTTTCTTGGCTCAAGCGAAACGAAATAGGAGCGCATATGAGATACGTGCGGGACCGAGAATAATGCGCGTATGTGATACCGTATTTCATTCTCGCGATGAATGTGTCGAATGGTTGTATGCGATATAACCTAGTTATCGAATCAAGGATTGATTCGATAAGTCGATACATTGGATACTAGCTGGTTATATGCGACATGACCGGATCATTGAATCAAGTGTTGATTTAATGTATAATTATATATTTGATATATTACTTTGCATCAACTAGTATTGGTTCACTTTAAATGGATTTTCTCACTTGAAGTGCACATTGTGTATATGATATATTTTTGTGCACAAGATTGTATCATGTTTGATGATACTTGCTCATTTGGGTTTGTGTAAAGATTAAACCATGTTTAGTGAATGGTTAGGGTTTCTTTTCTCTTATTTATTTATCCATTTATTATTGTTTTGGAAAGGATAAAGAGAAAAAGAAATGGTGGCTTAGTTTTGTTTTTTCTTAGAAGCTTCTTGAAGCTTTGAACAAGTCCACCATTCTTGTCTCTTCTCTAACCCTAACCACTCATCTAACCTTAGTTAAATCTCTACACTAAACCATGGTTGAAGTCATGATAAGTATTCTTTTTATTTTCCTTTTAAAATAACTTATCATATCTTCTTCTTCTTCTTCATCTTCTTCTTCCATGAAAAGAAGCTTGCTACATCAATGGTGATTGATGAAAAAGTGTGAGAAATCCAAATCTAAAGTCTACCCACTTCCTATTTCTTCATCCTCTACCTCTTGCCAAGTAGTATAGGGTGTTTCCTTCACAAGTTTTCTTGACTTGGTGAAGTTGGAGCTTGATCTAGCGATGCCTCGACGTAGATCATTTTCGGCATCGTCGTCGATGACCTAGCCCGCTTTTTCTCCGATGAAGCAGATGCTTGAGTCCGGAATCCGATTTGGACAGCGAGGGGACTTCATCGCGGAGCCTAGGAGGTGGAGGACCGGATCTACAAAGGTTGTAGCCCCTTTCCTTTAGCTATATTTCCGTTTACTTGCTCGCATAGCCTATATATCTAGTTAACGATCCGTATTAGGGTTTGTAGGCAGTTACAAAATTTGAATTAGCCATGTTTGATGCCTTGTGAGACTCCATTAGACTGCCTAGGAACCCTACAGTGGTATCAGAGCCTAGCTAGAGCCTTAGGCGATGCGTAGACGAAGTTTGAAACCCGATCGACCCGAAACCCTAACCCGCAAGTGCTCTCTGGACTTTTTCTAAAAACTGGGTTTTTTCCGAATTAAAAATTCCTAAAAAATTCAGCAGGAAATTGTAAGAATTACTGTGCAAATACGACACTGTTTGGAGTTTAAACAGCCGCGGAACCGCGGCAGGAGCATGGCTCGTGCGGCGGTTCCGCCGCCACTTGATGACGTCAGCCCTATCTATTTCCACAGTAATTCCTATTTAACAGTGCTGAGTTCTCTGGGTATTTTTAAATTTTATTCAAGAGTTGAATTTTCTGGGGGTTGTTTTGGGAATTCGGTGTTTCGATCGGAGTATCAGATTTTGTCTATGTGGCTTTCCGGATAAATTTTAGAATATGTTAAAAAGTTCGACCGGATATAAATACCCAATTTTTCCCCTGTCGGGAAATTTCCAAGTGTTGGATTTTTCCGTAGTTTAACGACGTTCTAAGTAGTGCAAGTAACGCGATGGACCCTCTAGAAGACAACAAACCTTAACTCGATTATGTGACCATCTTGAACTGCCCTTTGAACCTTCGGGTTTGGGGCAGTACGGCGTGCCACATGTGAGGCGTTGGCTTGACCCTTCTACGGCTGGACCGTTGGTACTGAGGCACGAACTGAATGTTGTTAGACTTATTTCATGTGTTGAGCTGTATCGGGAAAACTTGGGTGTTCGATTATTCGATCGGAAAGTTTAACATTTTCTATCTTATTCGGAATGTGATACAACAATTGGAATTCACAAATAATTATGAGATAACTGAATGAATGTTATAAACATAGCAGTTTAGTCTCACTTGATCGGTTGCCACGGAATTTTGATGTGATCAAAAGTCCGTCGCAATCACGTATTGTACGCGGATACTCGCCGGGTAAACTTAATAGACAGCCTCACCCCATAGCCCCGACCAAGTGACTGTAGGAGAACCCCGTCGCCGAAAGCATCCGTTTGGGTGCTCGCGGTAGCGGTGTTCCGCCTTGGTGCACTTCGTCGACGGTATCGGGGGTGCGACCGTCTACTAAAGTTTGCGACGAGCATTCGATCAAAATGTCGGGCATCCTGTTGAATTGCCCGACTTGGTATTGAAAAGTGTTTTCGATAATGAGACTAAAATGCGGGGTTTATAATTGTTAGGCATGCGATGTCTAAGGAATTCATTTGATTAGGCATGCGATATCTAATGAGATTGCGGATTCCAACTGTTGTAGTTTTACACTTTCTTTTCTGTGACCGTAAGTGTAATATGTGATATCGCCGGTTTCGTTGCTATATGTCAACGACAATTGGGATGCGCATATTTACTTACATTGATGACATGTGATGTTATGAGTTGCTGGATATGTTATATTGGATCGTCGTGTTTGAATAGCCGGGGTTTTTTATGTGAGATGAGTGTTTTTCATTTTCATTCATGTAAAAAACTTGTATGTAATATTCTTTTATTGGGGGCACTTCCAGGTTGCGGAAGTTGTCACCGTTGATGTATATTATTTATTTTTCCGCATTAGGATAGACCCAAGGAGGGGAGCACAAGTAACCGGGTTCTGGAGTCCAGTGGGAGACCAACTCGAGGAGTCGAGTCCGGGTCTCCTAACTCTAGAATTGGTAGGGTTGCTTGCCGCTCTCGTAGGGGTCTAGGGGTGTGGGATTGGCTATTCATCACGACCGTGGAATCCGTGTTTTATACTGGCTCGTATTGAAAACACGGACGTCCTAGTATATCCAATATTTCATATGTTTCTTCTGCTGTGATGTGATCATGTGATGTTCTGTGACAGATATTATATATAGTATATATGATATATTATATAGACGTTGCTTATGTTTTACACCCGCGCTAGCCCTGCCCCGCTCTGCCGTTAGTTACCTAACCTAACGGTGCAGACGGGACATCGAGACGAATGCGGATGGCATAAGCGTACGTTATATTTATCTGTGATGTTTAGGTGGACCTTAATGATGGGATATTCATTAATGAGATTAATGAAAGAAAATAAACCTAATTGATGTTGTGGAATCGAATTTCAAAATAAAAACAGGTAGCTACAGTTCTTGCTTTGCATCGCGGTGTTCATTATAGAACATCCTGCACCTTATTCGATGAGGAAAGGACCGAGATCCCTTCACCGGGAGTGACTCCTTTAGCAATAACTGGCAGATGCTACAACCCTCGGTTTGTCTTTGATCGCTTCTATAGTTTCCGCTTTGCACAGTGATATATATGATATATCCCGCACCTCATTCGACGAGGAAAGGGCCGACGATCCCTTCACCGGGAGTGACCCCTTTAGCAAAACTAGAAAAGCCTCGAAAACATTCCATTTAAAAAACCATTTGATTCCGCAACGAGATCAAGTTCAAAGCGTTAAAGGTTTTCATAAAATCCATTCGCAACCCTCCGTCATTTTAGGAAGTAGAGTACTTAGTATTCGTGCTGTGTTTGTTGACCATAGTCAAGGCACAGTGTACGGTAGCTAAGTGATGTCTTCCTACACCGCATATGATGCGATTAGTTAGGACAGTCGCGTGACTTTGTTGACCTTAGTTAAGGGTCATGTGGGTGGGTCTAATTAATCACGAAATGACGGGTAGAACTTGACTAGTACTTATGATTTGTTGACCATAGTAAAGGTCATAGGTGCTAGGGGTAAAAACGTTTATCAGGAGTTTCAAGTGTTGAAATTTGCAATGAGATTGCATACCTTCTATGTGATAGTTGGATCCCGATACCCACTGCGAGTAATTGTTACTCCTGTGAGAGTTTTTCACTTTGCAATTAGTCGATCAAGTAGGTGTCTAGAAAGGTGTCAACGGGGTTACGCCTCTGGGAAAACGAGGTTTACTGTAATTAGGTCCGTGCGAAAGCACGGGAAACCTCCCTCAAAGTACCGACACTAGACTGGCTGAAAGATTAGCGAACTTGTACAGTGCAATTAATCCCGGCTAGTCTTTCCTTTTAAGGTTTGAAGGAAGATTTGATAAAAACAGTGGGAGCCATCCTGATTAGATAAAATTTATAACCAATCTAATCTTGCAAGAGCGCACGCAGAGTGTTTTCTTCTCTCTCTCCTGGTAGCGACCATATCACGCCTTAATCAAGATAATAATACGGATATTGACCGAAACCCGCTTGTTATACTGAGCTGGGGAACGTTGGTCCCGCTCCAACTTATAATTGTTATAAGACAGAGCAGGAATTAGGGGAATACCAGGATTCCCATGCAGCCCAAACGAAGAAAGTGCATATGATGCATCTCCTTCGGGTGTGTTCATTACAAAGAACTGTTTCTCAGTATCCTCTGCATCCTGGGTATATGATACCGGATCAGGATCCCAGATATGTAATCTGTTACATAGGGCTACAAAAGGGTAGAAAAACTGAGAACGGGTGATAAGTTTCATGAGACAGAAAACAGGGCAAGTGTTGCAGCCAAGTCTGTTGGTCACTGTCACCCTGTATTGCCAATACATTGATTCTGAACGAATGTTATTAGATACCGAACCTGATATACAAAATCATGTCACTCTCTTTACAAGTAAAGAAATGATAAAATTTTGTATTGTTGGATAATGTTTTGAACATTTCCTATATCAAAAGTTGATCGGTTCAGGCACGTTATCTAAAAGCATTGATGTTCTAAATCAAACTACAGTTCCTAGTATACGGAACACACATAAGAGGAAGAGTTCAGAAATGAACGAATCATTCTTGAAGCATTATAGACTAGGTCATATCAATGCGACCCGACTGGCTGAAGTTACATTTTAGATGCATATTTAAATCAGTTTGAATTTACATCTTGTGAAACTTGCCAGTCATGTCACAAAGATTAAATGACCATAGCTCTGTTTATTGGAAACAAAGAAAGAGTTAGTGAACTCTTGGGATTGATACATGATGATGTATGTAAGGTCTCCTGTCTACACATGCCAGGTCTGGTTCTTTATACTTCATTATATTCTCTGATAATCTCTCAAGATTCAGACATATGTTCCTGTTGAAACACAAGTCTGAACCTTTTGAGATATTCACAGAATATAAGTTAGAAGTAGAGAACCAAAATACGGGTATAAGTATTATGTCCTATGATGAGATCAGGGAGGAGAATACTTGTGCATGGAATCCTTGGACTATTCTAAAGGAAAATGAGATTCTCTCTCAGTATTACTCCTCTGAATACACCACAGCACAACGGTGTATCAGGGCGGAGCAATCTCACAATATTAGATATCGTGTGCTCTATGATGAGTATTACTGAGTTACCTATTTCCTTTTAAGGAGTTATGCGCTTGAGAAGCTGCATACCTATTGAATTGGGTTCAAATCAAATCTGTTGCGTACCACTTCATATGTGATATGGAAAGGGAAGAGCCCATATCTTAAGTTAGTTAAGATTTGTGGTTGTCTGGCCTATGTCAAAAGCAAAATCCGGACAAGATCGAGGTAAAGTCAGTTGTGTAGAACTGGAAAAGTTCCAGCTATACAAAACTGCAGCTGATGATTTGACAGAACCAAAGGATTCAATAGTTCCCGACGAACCTCAGCCTCTCCGCCGATCTAGCAGGGTTCCTCACCTGCTTGAGAGATACTTCGGTTTCTCGATGACAGTGGGAGCAAGGATTGCATCATAAGATGATGACCCAACTAGATTCGAGCAGGCCATCAAGAGTAGGGACTCTGTAAGAATGGCTGGATGCTTAGCCATCTGAGATGGAATCCATATACACCAACAAAGTATGGACTTTGGTTGAGATATCTGAAGGGTTAAATCCCCATCAGGAGCAAGTATATCTTGAGAAGATTACTTGGTGTAGATGGACAAGTTGAGACTTTCAAAGCTAGACTTGTTAAAGGTTTTCGTCATCGACCAGGCACGAATAATGATGAAACCTTTTCCAGGGACTATGCTTAAGTCCATCCAGATCCTACTTACCACGGCTGCATACCATGACTACGATATCTGGTGGTTGGGTGCCATGACTACTTTTCTAAATAATGATTTAGAAGAGAACGTCTATAAGAACACAGCCAGAGGGCTACGTAAACAGTGGGAGCAGTGGAAACGTGTGCAAGATGTTTTATGTGATGAAGCAGGCATCGCGGAGTTGGAACATCTGTTTTGATGAGTTAGTCAAACAGTTTGACATCATCAAAATGGTAGATGAACCTTGTATATACAAAACGGTAGTAGAGAGTGAAGTGGTCATCCTCGTATTGTACGTGGACAACATACTCTTGATAGGAAAGGAATTTCCTATGCTACGATCGGTCGATCTCCTCTTATCACATAGATTCTCCATAAAGGATAAAGGTGATACCTTCTCGATCCTGGGAAGAATCGCTGGAAAAGTTCCAGAGTGATAAGGACGACTGAATGTCAGTCGCAGGCATTGTCTTTACCCTCAGTAAAGGGACGGTATGTTGGAAGATTTCCAAGCTAGATACCGTGACAAACTAGACGATAAAGGCTGGTAACATCGCTATTAAAGATACTACCAAAGAGGCAGTTTGGGTGTATATTGGTTCATAAGATGAACTAGGTTCCTGCCATTGTATGACAATGGAAGTGTGGTTTTGGCCCTGGAACCCTGGTCCCATCAGTGACCCAGACATATTCTGAGGCAGCATCACCTGATCATGGAGATAGTTGATCTCCAGGGTGATCGAGGTTGGGAGAGTAGACTCAGAGGACAACACGGCGGATCCACTCACGAAGGCCTTTTCCCAAAGAGAGACTTTTAGGGGGTGGTTGAGTATTAGATACTACAACCACTGCTACAGATGGCCCTAGTGCAAGTGGGAGATTGTTAGTTGTATGTATGCCCTAGAGGCCATTACTGTACATTGGATGTATATTGTAGTGGATGCTGGGACATATATAGGTAGGACTTTCTTGTTCGACATGATAGTACGCTATCTGGTTGCTCTTTATCTTAACGTGTATACTTTCTGTCTCTCTGTTACATGTTGATAAAGCCCTTAGGATGTGTACTCGACTTCCAGGACTGTGATGCAGATCATACTAGTGGGGCCTGGATAGTCCATGAGTACATCCTTCAATGTTCCTAGTCATGGGAATATCGAGACGGGGCATCGATATTCCAGAGTAGACTAGCGTATACCTTCTCGACCCATGTGATGGGAGATGGATGATCCCATATCCATTGGTGTTTGACATCGGAGATGGTATGCGGGTGCTCAGTGGAGACTGGGTACACTGAACGGACTCGCCGAGAACTCCCAGATGGTATTATACCTCACGTCAGATGGCAGTTCTCTGGTGACACTGGTACAGCTTAGTCTGTTGACCCGAGATCGTCATAGAGTCTTGTGTGTCTCCCACTGTGCTTTGATTTCCACCCTACCACGGCTCTACTGAGTCGTGCAAACAGGTGGTTTTTGGGTACAGTCCCGATTCACATGGAGGCAATGAGCGATAGGAGGGGATTCGTCTCTCCCGGTATTGGGGGTTGATGTTGCGCTATGCTCGACTGGCCATAACAGGAAATCCCTGGCCAGGGTTGCAGTGACCTACTGGTAAGTGTTATCAGTAGTTTCACACATGTCATGGACTTCACGTCGGCATGACTTATCGAGCTAATGGGGTCTGACGTTTACCATCCCTAGGCGAGATATGCGACATATCAGACGAACAGACCGGACTGTACGGTAAGTGTTACTGGTTGGATTCACAGGAGTGTGAGCGGGCTTGCTCGTCGATCTTCTGATCGCTCAATACCCGGGTGGCCGTTACGTTTAGCAGACCGCTTGCGGCTTGTGGGTGTTTGATATGATCATCACCTGCTGCCGGCGTATTGACGAGTCTTTAGAGTCCTACACAGAGGTTTCCTGGCTCAAGCGAAATGAAATAGGAGCGCATATGAGATACATGCGGGACCGAGAATAATGCGTGTATGTGATACCGTATTTCATTCTCACGATGAATGTGTCGAATGGTTGTATGCGATATAACCTAGTTATCGAATCAAGGATTGATTCGATAAGTCGATACATTGGATACTAGCCGGTTATATGCGACATGACCGGATCATTGAATGAAGTGTTGATTTAATGATTTAATGTATAATTATATATTTGATATATTACTTTGCATCAACTAGTATTGGTTCACTTTAAATGGATTTTCTCACTTGAAGTGCACATTGTGTATATGATATATTTTTGTGCACAAGATTGTATCATGTTTGATGATACTTGCTCATTTGGGTTTGTGTAAAGATTAAACCATGTTTAGTGAATGGTTAGGGTTTCTTTTCTCTTATTTATTTATCCATTTATTATTGTTTTGGAAAGGATAAAGAGAAAAAGAAATGGTGGCTTAGTTTTGTTTTTTCTTTGAAGCTTCTTGAAGCTTTGAACAAGTCCACCATTCTTGTTTCTTCTCTAACCCTAACCACTCATCTAACCTTAGTTAAATCTCTACACTAAACCATGGTTGAAGTCATGATAAGTATTCTTTTTATTTTCCTTTTAAAATAACTTATCATATCTTCTTCTTCTTCTTCATCTTCTTCTTCCATGAAAAGAAGCTTGCTACATCAATGGTGATTGATGAAAAAGTGTGAGAAATCCAAATCTAAAGTCTACCCACTTCCTATTTCTTCATCCTCTACCTCTTGCCAAGTAGTATAGGGTGTTTCCTTCACAAGTTTTCTTGACTTGGTGAAGTTGGAGCTTGATCTAGCGATGCCTCGACGTAGGTCATCTTCGGTATCGTCGTCGATGACCTAGCCCGCTTTTTCTCCGATGAAGCCGATGCTTGAGTCCGGAATCCGATTTGGACAGCGAGGGGACTTCATCACGGAGCCTAGGAGGTGGAGGACCGGATCTACAAAGGTTGTAGCCCCTTCCCTTTAGCTATATTTCCGTTTACTTGCTCGCATAGCCTATATATCTAGTTAACGATCCGTATTAGGGTTTGTAGGCACTTACAAAATTTGAATTAGCCATGTTTGATGCCTTGTGAGACTCCATTAGAGTGCCTTGGAACCCTACAGGAGCTAAGTGAAAGACAAAGATTGCATTGCCAGTAGTGGAAAAGGACGAGCGCTTCCACTGTCGTAGAAAAGTCCATTGGAAGAATGATTGGAAAACTTGGAATGCCAAGAACCAGGAACCGAAGCAAGCCGTGGCTTCGACTTCAGGTGTGTTTGTAATTGAAAAATATCTGTCAATCAACTCTACTTCCTGGGTATTGGATACCGGATCAGGATCTCATATATGCAATTCATTGCAGGCACTGAGAGACCGTAGAGAGCTGAAGGTTGGTGATATGACCCTCCAGGTTGCTAACGGAGCTAGCGTGGGTGCTGTGTCCGTAGGGGATTATCACCTAGGATTGACGAGTGGACATATTTTGGTTTTGCATAACTGTTTTTGTGTACCCAGTTTAACGTGTAATATCATATCGGTTTCGTTGTTATCAAAAGAAGGTTATGATTTCACGTTTGTAAGCGATATTGTTAACATCCACCTTAATCATGGTTTGATTGGGTCCGGTACACTAGATAACGGTATATATGTCTTAAACCAATTACAGATTTTCAATGTCTAGAATACACTAAAAAGAAAGTCTCCAGATTTAAATAAGGCTTTCTTATGGCATTGTAGACCGGGTCACATCAATGAGATAAGGTTAACAAAGTTACATGAGAAGGATATTTGGATTCGTTCGAATATCAAACTTATGCCACTTGTCAATCATGTCTCAAAGAAAAGATGACAAAGACTCCATTCACTGGACATGGAGTAAGAGCGAGCGAGCTCTTAGGACTCATACACAGCGATGCATGTGGTCCAATGTCTACACATGCAAGAGGTGGTTTTTCCTATTTCATTACTTTTACGGATGATTACTATAGGTACGGATTCATTTTCTTGATGAAACATAAATCCGAGGCTTTTGAGAAATTCCAAGAGTATAAGAATGAAGTAGAAAACCAAACCGGCAAAAGTATCAAGACACCAAGATCTGATCGAGGTGGTGAATACTTAAGTGCCGAGTTCCTAGGTTACCTAAAAGAGAAAAGAATTCTCTCTCAGCTTACTCCTCCATACACTCTACAGCATAACGGTGTATCGGAGAGACGGAATCGAACCCTATTGGATATGGTACGTTCCATGATGAGTAATGCTGAGTTACCATGATCTTTCTGGGCTAATGCGCTAGAATCAGCGGCATATCTTTTGAACAGGGCTCCTACCAAGACTGTGCCTACCACGCCATATCAGATGTGGAGTGGGAAGAAACCCTATCTTCATCATATAAAGATATGGGGATGTCCAGCTTTTGTTAAAAAGCAGCATGTGGACAAACTCGAGGCACGATCAGTACAGTGTAAGTTTGTGGGATATCCAAAGAACTCCAAGGGGTATTTCTTCTATTACGCAGAGGAACAAAAGGTTTTTGTTTCTCGTCATGCCCACTTTCTAGAATATCAGGTTTTAGAAAAGGAAACAAGTGGGAGCGAAATAGAACTGGAAGAAATTCCAGAACCACAAACTACTACTAAAAGTTTGGTAGAACCAGTAGTTCAAGAAGAACAGGACATTCTCGCACCCCTCCACAGGAGTAGTAGGCCGTCTCATCCGTCTGAGAGATACTGCGGTTTTCTCATAGATGGAGATAGAGAGGATTGCATCATTGATGATGATGAACCTACTAGCTTCCAGCAGGCTATCCAGAGCGGCGACTCGGTACGATGGCTAGATGCAATGCGGACCGAGATGGAGTCCATGTACACCAACAAAGTATGGACTTTGGACTTTGCTCCAGATGGGTAAAACCCATAGGATGCAAATGGATCTTCAAGAAAAAGATTGGTGTAGATGGACAGGTGGAAACCTATAAAGCTAGACTTGTTGCAAAGGGTTTTCGTCAAAGACCTGGTTTGGACTATGACGAAACTTTTTCTCCAGTAGCTATGCTCAAATCCATTCGGGTCCTTCTTGCTATTGCCGTCTTCCATGATTATGAGATCTGGCAGATGGACGTAAAGACGGCTTTTTTAAATGGTAATTTAGAAGAGTGCGTCTATATGGATCAGCCAGAAGGCTTCAATCAGAGTGGGAGCAGCGGGAAAGTGTGCAAGTTGCTTAAGTCCATTTATGGACTAAAGCAGACATCGCGAAGTTGGAACATCTGTTTTGATGAAACGGTCAAAGAATATGACTTTATCAAAAATCCAGATGAACCATGTATATATAGTAAAATTGTAGCACGAACTGTCGTATTCCTCGTCTTGTACGTGGATGACATTCTATTGATAAGAAATGACATTCCTATGCTACAATCTATCAAAAGATTCTTGTCACACAGGTTCTCCATGAAAGACCTGGGTGATGCCTCTTACATTCTGGGGATCCGGATCTATCATGATAGATCCAAGAGGATGTTGGGACTTTTGCAGTCCAGGTATATCAATACTGTACTGAAAATATTCAGTATGGAAGATTCTAAGCGTGGTAATTTACCGGCTTGTCACGGAATCACCCTCTCAAAAGAGATGTCTCCCAAGACTGATTTGGAAAGGGATCGCATGTCTATTATACCCTACGCTTCTGTGGTAGGCTCTATAATGTATGCGATGTTGTGCACCAGACCAGATGTAGCTTACGCACTGAGCGTGGTAAGCCGGTATCAGTCAGACCCAGGGGAGAAGCACTGGATAGCAGTAAAGAACATTCTCAAGTACTTGAGAAGAACTAAGGAGATGTTCTTGGTTTACGGCAGAAAAGACCTCAAGATTGAAGCCTTTGCTGATTCCAGCTTCCAGAGTGATAAGGATGACTCCATGTCTATGTCAGGTTATGTCTTTACCCTCAATGGAGGGGCGGTGTGCTGGAAGAGTTCCAAGCAGGACACCGTTGCTGACTCGACGATGGAAGCGGAGTATATTGCTGCTTGCGATACCGCAAAAGAAGCAGTCTGGATGAAGAAGTTCCTAACAGAACTTCAGGTGGTTCCTACCATTGTTGATCTAATACCGCTGTATTGCGACAACAACGGAGCTATAGCTTTAGCGAAGGAACCCAGGTCCCATCAGAAGTCCATACACATCTTAAGGCGGTATCACCAGATCAGGGAGATCATAGATCGCCGGGAGATCGAGGTACGGAGAGTTGCTACAGAGGAGAACACTGCTGATCCATTCACAAAGGCCTTACCTCAGATTCAGTTCGAGAGGCTACTCGAGATGATCGGTCTTCGATATGCCAGTACATGGCCTTAGTGCAAGTGGGAGATTGTTAGTGTATATGCCCTAGGGGCCATTATTGTATCATACTGGCTTGTATATTACTTAATGGAAGCTTGGGATATTCACAGTTATATTAACAGTCTTGCTAAACATGGTAGTATGCTACTTGGTTTACATCTATCTTAATATGTGTGTACGTTTTGATAGAGCCCTTAGGATCTTGCTTGACTACCAGCGTTGTGATGGCAGTCACACTAGTGGGGGCTGGGTAGTCTACAAGCACATCCTTTTTCAGGTCCCTAGTCGTAGGATTATCGAAACAGGGCATCGATACTCCGGAGTAGAATAGTGTGTATGCTTCTCATCCCAGTTGGGGAGATGGTCTGTCCCACAGCCATCAGTACGTCGTACTGGAGATAGTATGCAGGTGCTCGTTGGGTTATGGGTACACCGGACAGGACTCGCAGGAAACTGTTGGTTGGTATTATACCCTTCGTCAGTTAACAGTTCCCAGGTGACATGAGTATAGCATAGTCCTCAGACTTGATACTGCTGCTTCGCCTCGAGTGTGTTCCCACTGTTCTTAGATTGCTACCCTACCACGGCTCAAAGGAGTCGTGCAAACAGGTAGCAGTTGGGTGCAGTCCCGAAGCACTTGGAGGCAGTGGCGGTTAGACAGGATTCGTCTCTCCCGGTATTGGGAGTTGATATCGCGCTGTGTCTGGAGAGCCATTACGCAAAGTCCCTGGCCAGGGCAAGCGAGATTTACTGGTAGGTTTTCTAGTAGTTTCTCAAGGTGTAATAGGCTTTGCTCCGACACGACTTATACCGCTTTTAGGGGACTGACGCTTGCCGTCCCCTTAGGCCCGATATGCGATAGTCCTAGACGAACAGACATGACTGTACAGAGATTGTCACATCAAGCTCAGTAGGAGTTCGGATGGGTTTCCTCATCGGCCTTCTTATCGACATCTACCTGGGGACCGTTACGTACAGCTAGTGCCGCTTGCGGTCTGTAGTTAAACCCACTGTCAACGTAGTAGTCGAGTCTTTAGAGTCCCACACAGAGAGTTTCCCTGCTTTGGGCGAAACGATATATAGGTCGTATGGTTTTACGACAGGGTTCGGACACGCACGTGCATTTATGCACGTATGATGTTCGGACAGTTTTTACTAGCGGGCTTTGGTTTAAGACAGATTCTAGTATCGGATTATTGGATTTATACAGTCTAAAGTATTTCCGTGTTTTCAATGATAGGAGGGGCGTTCTCCTAAATTGTCGAGAAGCTTCTAGAAGGATGATGACTTGGAGGGCTTAGGTGGCATTTGCATTAATGGATTAGTGACTCATTAGATGAATCATTCAAGTGAGTTAATGAAGCATTTATTGCTTAATGACTCACTTAATGATTCATTGCATAAATTAAATGAAGCATGGTTGTTATTATCATTTAATTGATTTATTTGATATTCTTTATGCTTCATCATATATTGGAAATGAGAAATAATTCATTTCATTCTCACTCTCACCTTCTCTCTCCTCAAGCTCTCTCTCTTCAAACCCTAACCCTAACCTCTCATGTGTTTAGATCAAGGGTTAGCAAGACTTATTGATCCATAATCCTACTCTATATTCCCTAGGTTGCTTTGATTAGCACTTTGAGTAACTTAGTTACCTCAAGTTAGAGGTCAAGCTTGGAGTAGTAGCTCTCGGGTGGATCTTCTATTACAAAGAGGAGGCCGATGAGAAGGTGGTCATCGAGAAGAAGAAGGACTTGGTTCATTAGGTATAATCTTCTTTCATAGTAGCTAATCCCTCCTATGATGTTGTTAGTTAAGGTTTGGCAAAGATCCGTAAGTTAGTCGATGTTAGTTTAAAGAAAAAGTTTGTTTTTCATATTTCCGCCTCCCCGCAACTCATGGGGTGTACAACGTCGACTTACACATTTGACTTAGTTAACCCATTTTGACTTAGATATTTTTGTGAGCATGCTTAGCATTAATTGTGACATGATGATGGTCAAATCAACATCAACCATGACAATTTATCCTAATTAAAATTATCATTATTCTTTTTCATCTTATGAGAGCTATCTCCTCATTCTATCATGATACATTCTCTCTCTTTCTAGCTCTCTCCTCTTCCTCTCTCAAAGCTCTCTTGTTTCATGAGTTGAAAATCAAGAGCTTTGTGAGATCAAACCACCAAAACACTTCTCTACTCACTCTAGGGTTCTTAGTCTAGAAAGCCAAGCACTCTAGTTACTTCATTGTTGAGGTAGGAGCTTAAGGTAGAGGCCTTCGGGTGGATCTTTCTTTGGCAAAGAGAACACGGTGAGGAGGAGCAATCTACACCACTCCAAGGAGCTCACAAGAAGATGAAGCAACACAAGAAGAGAAGGAGTTCAAGACCAAGGTATAATCACCTAACCTAGTAGTTAAAACTCTAAGTTAGTTTGTTAGTTTTGTTTAGCAAAGATCCTTCATGGTTAGTCTATGTTTCCTTGTAAGAAAAATTCGATTTTTACGTATTCCGTCTCTCCGAAAGTACCGGGGTGGGTAACATAGACTTACAGTGGTATCAGAGCATAGCTAAACAACAACTAACATGTTAGCAAAGTCTTTAGAACTTCGATCTCGAAAAAATCGCAAAAAACCATCAAAAACTTGTGTTTTCTGCCGATTTTAAAACAGGTCTAAAAATATTTACAGAGACCTGAAAAATACTTTAAAACAGGTCTAAAAATATTTACAGAGACCTGAAAAATACGTGCAGGCTTTTTTAGGGACACCCAAGAAAAAAGAGCTCGTGACTCGGTCAGACTGTCGCGGAATCGCGGCAAAACCATGCGTTTCGCCGTGGATCCGCAGCCGAGTCGACTCGGAGTCAACTCGTTTTTCCTGCAGATTGTCCAGCTTGAGGTTTTGCGATTTTTCAGATACTTTGTTTCTGCCCAGATTCTTTTGAGTACAGTGTTGTATTTGGGGTGGTTTCTGTTAGTTATATGTATGCCCTAGAGGCCATTACTGTACATTGGATGTATATTGTAGTGGATGCTGGGACATATATAGGTAGGACTTTCTTGCTCGACATGATAGTACGCTATCTGGTTGCTCTTTATCTTAACATGTATACTTTCTGTCTCTCTGATTACATGTTGATAAAGCCCTTAGGATGTGTACTCGACTTCCAGGACTATGATGCAGATCATACTAGTGGGGCCTGGGTAGTCAATGAGTACATCCTTCATTGTTCCTAGTCATGGGAATATCGAGACGGGGCATCGATATTCCAGAGTAGACTAGCGCATATCTTCTCGACCCATGCGATGGGCGATGGATGATCCCATATCCATTGGTGTTTGACATCGAAGATGGTATGCGGGTGCTCAGTGGAGACTGGGTACACTGAACGGACTCGCCGAGAACTCCCAGATGGTATTATACCTCACGTCAGATGGCAGTTCTCTGGTGACACTGGTACAGCTTAGTCTGTTGACCCGAGATCGTCATAGAGTCTTGTGTGTCTCCCACTGTGCTTTGATTTCCACCCTACCACGGCTCTACTGAGTTGTGAAAACAGGTGGTTTTTGGGTACAGTCCCGATTCACATGGAGGTAATGAGCGATAGGAGGGGATTCGTCTCTCCCGGTATTGGGGGTTGATGTTGCGCTATGCTCGACTGGCCATAACAGGAAATCCCTGGCCAGGGTTGCAGTGATATACTGGTAAGAGTTATCAGTAGTTTCATGAATGTTATGGACCTCAAGTCGGCATGACTTATCGAGCTACTGTGGTCTGACGTTTACCACCCCTAGGCGAGATATGCGACATATCAGACGAACAGACCGGACTGTACGGTAAGTGTTACTGGTTGGATTCACAGGAGTGTGAGTGGGCTTGCTCTTCGATCTTCTGATCGCTCAATACCCGGGTGGCCGTTACGTTTAGCAGACCGCTTGTGGCTTGTGGGTGTTTGATATGATCATCACCTGCTGCCGGCGTATTGACGAGTCTTTAGAGTCCTACACAGAGGTTTCCTGGCTCAAGCGAAACGAAATAGGAGCGCATATGAGATATGTGCGGGACCGAGAATAATGCGTGTATGTGATACCGTATTTCATTCTCGTGATGAATGTGTCGAATGGTTGTATGCGATATAACCTAGTTATCGAATCAAGGATTGATTCGATAAGCCGATACATTGGATACTAGCCGGTTGTATGCGATATGACCGGATCATTGAATCAAGTGTTGATTTAATGATTTAATGTATAATTATATATTTGATATATTACTTTGCATTAACTAGTATTGGTTCACTTTAAATGGATTTACTCACTTGGTTTGTGCACATTGTATATGTGATATATTTTGTGCACATGATTGTATCATGTTTGATGATACATGAAAGCTAGGGTTAGTGTAAAGAATTAGACCATGGTTAAGTTTATGATTAGGGTTTCATTTTATTTACTTATTCATTTCTTTATTCTTTTTGTTTATTTTGGAAAAAGGAAATGATAAAGAAAATAGAATGGTGGCTTGATTTGTTTGTAGTTGAAGTTTCTTGAAACTTTGACTAAGTCACCATTCTTGTCTCATCCTTAACCCTAACCATTCAAGTTAACCATGGTCCATTCTCTACAACTAACCAAGGGTTAGTAAATGATAAGTATTGATTTATTTATCATTTACATAATACTTATCATATCTTCTTCTTCTTCATCATCTTCTTCCTCCATGAAGAAAGCTTGCTACTCCAATGGCAAGTGATGAAAACTAGTGAGAAATCCAATTCTAAAGTGAACCTACATCCTATTTCTTCATCCTCTACCTCTTGCCAAGTAGTATAGGGTGTTTCCTTCACAAGTTTTCTTGACTTGGTGAAGTTGGAGCTTGATCTAGCGATGCCTCGACATAGATCATCTTCGGCATCGTCGTCGATGACCTAGCCCGTTTTTCCTCCGATGAAACCACCATGAGAGTCATGGTTCGATTTGGACAGCGGAGAGGACTTCATCATGGAGCCTAGGAGGTGGAGGACCGGATCTACAAAGGTTGTAGCCCCTTCCCTTTAGCTATATTTCCGTTTACTTGCTTGCTTCGCCTATATATCTAGTTAACGATCCGTATTAGGGTTTGTAGGCACTTGTAAAATTTCAATTGGCCATGTTTGATCACTTGTGAGACTCCATTAGAGTGCCTAGGAACCCTACAGTGGTATCAGAGCCTAGCTAGAGCCTTAGGCGAAGTCCCGACGGAATTAGAAGTCCGATCGACCCAAAACCCCGACTTGAAAATGCTCTCTGGACAATTCTGTAAAATGTGGATTTTTGTAGATTAAAAATATTCAGAAAAATCAGCAGGAAGATCTAAGGCTTACTGTAAAATTCGAGGGCCTGATTCCATAAAGGCGCCGCGGAACCGCGGCATGAGCATGCTCATGCGGCGGTTCCGCAGCCATTTTGTCGTTTTGTGCATCCAATTTTGCACAGTAATTCTTAGTTGTCTGTGCTGGCTTTCCTGGGGATTTTAATAATTTTTTCCAGAGTTGCATTTTCTGGGTCGTATTGGGGACTCGGTATATCGATCGGATTGTCTAATTCTATCTGTGTGCTTTTCCGGATAATCTTAGAATATGTTAAAAAGTTTGACCGAATATAAATACCCACTTTTTCCCCTTCCGGGAAATTTCCAATTGTTGGATTTTTCCGTAGTTTAACGACGTTCTAAGTAGTGCAAGTAACACGATGGACCCTCTAGAAGACAACAAACCTTAACTCGATTATGTGACCGTCTTGAACTGCCCTTTGAACCTTCGGGTTTGGGGCAGTACGGCGTGCCACATGTGAGGCGTTGGCTTGACCCTTCTATGGCTGGACCGTTTGTACTGAGGCACGAACTGAATGTTGTTAGACTTATTTCATGTGTTGAGCTGTATCGGGAAAACTTGGGTGTTCGATTGTTCGATCGAAAAGTTTAGTATTTTCTATTTATCCGGAATGTGATACAATACTTGGAATTCGCAAATAGTTATGAGATGACTGGATGAATGTTATAAACATAGCAGTTTAGTCTCACTTGATCGGTTGCCACGGAATTTTGACGTGATCAAAAGTCCGTTGCAATCACGTAGCGTACGTGGATACTCGCCGGGTAAACTTAATAGACAGCCTCATCCCATAGCCCCGACCAAGTGACTGTAGGAGAACCCCGTCGCCGAAAGCATCCGTCCGGGTGCTCGCGGCAGCGGTGTTCCGCCTTGGTGCACTTCGTCGACGGTATCAGGGGTGCGGCCGCCTACTAAAGTTTGCGACGAGCATTCGATCAGTTTTTCGGGAATCTTGTTGAATTGCCCGACTTGATATTGAAAAGTGTTTTCGATAACGAGACTAAAATGCGGGGTTTATAATTGTTAGGCATGCGATGTCTAAGTAATTCATTTGATTAGGCATGTGATGTCTAAAGAGGTTGCGGATTCCAACTGTTGTAGTTTTACACTTTCTTTTCTGTGGCCGTAAGTGTAATATGTGATATTGCCGGTTTCGTTGCTATATGTCAACGACAATTGGGATGCGCATATTTACTTACGTTGATGACATGTGATGTTATGTGTTGCTGGATATGTTATGTTGGATCGTCGTGTTCGAATAGCCGGGGTTTTTTTATGTGAGATGAGTATTTTTCATTTCTATTCATGTAAAAACTTGTATGTAATATTCTTTTATTGGGGCGCTTCCAGGTTGCGGAAGTTGTCACCGTTGATGTATATTATTTACTTTTCTGCACTAGGATAGACCCAAAGAGGGGAGCACAAGTAACCGGGTTCTGGGGTCCAGTGGGAGACCAACTCGAGGAGTCTAGTCCGGGTCTCCTAACCCTAGAATTGGTAGGGTTGCTTGCCGCTCTCGTAGGGGTCTAGGGGTGTGGGTTTGGCTATTCATCACGACCGTGGAATCCGTGTTTTATACTGGCTCGTATTGAAAACACGGACGTCCTAGTATATCCAATGTTTCATATGTTTCTTCTGCTGCGTTATCTGTGATGTGATCATGCGATGTTCTGTGCTCTGTTCAGATAGATGTAGTATATAGTATATATGATATATTATATAGACGTTACTTATGTTTTACACCCGTGCTAGCCCTGCCCCGCTCTGCTGTTAGTTACCTAACCTAACGGTGCACGAGGGGACATCGAGGCGAATGCGGATGGCATAAGTGTACGTCATATTTATATGTGATGTTTAGGTAATTTAAATGATGGGATATTCATTAATGAGATTAATGAAAGAAAATAAACCTAATAGATGTTGTGGAATCGAATTTCAAAAATAAAACAGGTAGCTACAGTTCTTGCTTTGCATCGCGGTGTTCATTATAGAACATCCTGCACCTTATTCGATGAGGAAAGGACCGAGATCCCTTCACCGGGAGTGACTCCTTTAGAAATAACTGGAAGATGCTACAACCCACGGTTTGTCTTTGATCGCTTCTATAGTTTCCGCTTTGCACAGTGATATATATGATATATCCCGCACCTCATTCGACGAGGAAAGGGCCGACGATCCCTTCACCGGGAGTGATCCCTTTAGCAAAACTAGAAAAGCTTCAAAAACATTCCATTTAAAAACCATTTGATTCCGCAACGAGATCAAGTTCAAAGCATTAAAGGTTTTCACAAAAACCAGCCGCAACCCTCCGTCATTTTAGGAAGTAGAGTACTTAGTATTCGTGCTGTGTTTGTTGACCATAGTCAAGGCACAGTGTACGGTAGCTAAGTGATGTCTTCCTACACCGCATATGATGCGATTAGTTAGGACAGTCGCGTGACTTTGTTGACCTTAGTTAAGGGTCATGTGGATGGGTCTAATTAATCACGAAATGACGGGTAGAACTTGACTAGTACTTATGATTTGTTGACCATAGTTAAGGTCATAGGTGCTAGGGGTAAAAACAATTATCGGGAGTTTCAAGTGTTGAAACTTGCAATGAGATTGCATACCTTCTATATGATAGTTGGATCCCGATACCCACTGCGAGTAATTGTTACTCCTGGGAGAGTTTTGCACTTTACAATTAGCCGCTCAAGTAGGTGTCTAGAAAGGTGTCAACGGGGTTACGCCTCTGGGAAAACGAGGTTTACAGTAATTAGGTCCGTGCGAAAGCACGGGGAACCTCCCTCAAAGTACCGACACTGGCCTGGCTGAAAGATTGGCGAACTTGTAGAGTGTAATTAATCCCGGCTAGTCTTTCCTTTTAAGGTTTGAAGGAAGATTTGATAAAAACAGTGGGAGCCATCCTGATTAGATAAAATAAATAACCAATCTATTCTTGCAAGAGCGCACGCTGAGTGTTTTCTTCTCTCTCTCTCCAGGTAGCGACCATATCACGCCTTAATCAAGATAATAAAATGGATGTATTGACCGAACTCGCTTGTTATACTGAGCTGGGGAAAGTTGGTCCCGCTCTAGCTTATAAGTGTTATAAGAAAGAGCAGGAAATAGGGAATACCAGAATTCCTATGCTGCCCAAACGAAGAAGGTGCATATGATGCATCTCCTTCGGGTATGTTCATTACAAAGAACTGTTTCTCAGTATTCTCTACATCCTGAGTATTGGATACCGGATCAGGATCCCAGATATGTAATCTGTTACATAGGGCTACAAAAAGTTAGAAAAACTGAGAACGGGTGATAAGTTTCATGAGACAGAAACCGGGGCAAGTGTTGCAGCCAAGTCTGTTGGTCACTGTCACTCTGTATTACCAGTACATTGATTCTGAACAAATACTATTAGATACCGAACCTGATATACAAAATCATATCAGTCTCTTTATTAGTAAAGAAGGATATAATTTTGTATTGTTGGATAATGTTTTGAACATTTCCTATATCAAAAGTTGATCGGTTCAGGCACGTTATCTAAAAGCATTGACGTTCTAAATCAAACTGCAGTTCCTAGTATACAGAACACACACAAGAGGAAGAGTTCAGAAATGAACGAATCCTTCTTGAGGCATTGTAGACTAGGTCACATCAATGCGACCCGACTGGCTGAAGTTACATTTTAGATGCATATTTAAATCAGTTTGAATTTATATCTTGTGAAACTTGCCAGTCATGTCACAAAGATTAGATGACCATAGCTCTGTTTATTAGAAACAGAGAAAGAGTTAGTAAACTCTTGGGACAGATACATGATGATGTATGTAAAGTCTCCTGTCTACACATGCCAGGACTGGTTCTTCATACTTCATTATATTCTCTGATAATATCTCAAGATTCAGTCATATGTTCCTGTTGAAACATAAGTCCGAACCTTTTGAGATATTCACAGAATATAAGTTGGAAGTAGAGAACCAAAATACGGGTATAAGTATCATGTCCTATGATAAGATCAGGGAGGAGAATACTTGTGCATAGAATTCCTGGACTATTCTAAAGGAGAATGAGATTTTCTCTCAGTGTTACTCCTCTAAATACACCACAGCACAACGGTGTATCAGGGCAGAGCAATTGCACAATATTAGATATGGTGTGCTCTATGATAAGTATTACTGAGTTACCTATTTCCTTTTGGGGTTATGCACTTGAGAAGCTGCATACCTATTGAATTAGGTTTGAATCAAATCAGTGCCTACCACTCCATATGAGATATGGTATGGGAAAAACCCATCTCTTAAGCGAGTTAAGATTTGGGGTTGTCCGGCCTATGTTTAAAGCAAAATCCGGACAAGATCGAGGCAGGATCAGTTCTGTAGAACTGGAAAGGTTCCAGCTATACAAAACTGCAGTTGATGATTTGATAGAACCATAAGATTCTATAGTTCCCGACGAACCTCAGCCTCTCCGCCGATCTAGTAGGGTTCCTCATCCGCCTGAGAGATACCTCGGTCTCTCGATGACAGTGGGAGCGAGGATTGCATCATGAGATGATGACCCAACCAGTTTCGAGCAGGCCATCGAGAGTAGGGACTCTGTAAGAATGGATGGATGCTTAGCGATCTGAGATGGAATCTATATACACCAGCAAAGTATGGACTTTAGCTGCTATATCTGAAGGGTTAAATCCCCATCAGGAGAAAGTATATCATGAGAAGATTACTTGGTGTAGATGGAAAAGTTGAGACTTTCAAAGCTAGGCTTATTAAAGGTTTTAGTCATCAACCAGGCATGGATAATGATGAAACCTTTTTCCAAGTGACTATGCTTAAGTCCATCCGGATCCTACTTAACATTTCTACATACCATGACTACGATATCTGGTGGTTGGGTGCCCTGACTGCTTTTCTAAATACTGATTTAGAAGAGAACGTCTATAAGAACACAGCCAGAGGCCTTCGTAAACAGTGGGAGCAGCGGAAACGTGTGCAAGTTGCTTTACATAATGAAGCAGGCATCGCGGAGTTGGAACGTCTGTTTTGATGTGATAGTCAAAGTGTTTGACTTCATCAAAAGGTAGACGAACCTTGTATATACAAAAGGGTGGTAGAGAGTAAGGTGGTCATCTTCGTATTGTACGTAGACAACATACTCTTGATAGGAAAAGAGTTTCCTATACTACGATCGGTCAATCTCCTATTGTCACAAGGATTCTCCAAATAGGATAAAGATGATACCTCCTAAATCCTGAGATTTGGACCTATGAGATAGATCTAAAGGGATATTGGGGTTCTCACTAGGTATAGTGAGATTGTATCAATCGATCCTGGGGAGAATCACTGGAAGTGTTCCAGGGTGATAAAGACGACTGAATGTCAGTCACAGGCACTGTCTTTACCCTCAGTAAAGGGACGGTATGTTGGAAGAGTTCCAAGCTCGATACCGTGACAAACTAGACGATAAAGGCTGGTAACATCGCTATTAAAGATACTACCAAAGAGGCAGTTTGGGTGTATATTGGTTCATAAGATGAACTAGGTTCCTGCCATTGTATGATAATGGAAGTGTGGCTTCGGCCCTGGAACCCTGGTCCCATCAGTGACCCAGACAAATTCTGAGGCAGCATCACCTGATCATGGAGATCGTTGATCTCCAGGGTGATCGAGGTTAGGAGAGAAGACTCAGAGGACAACACGGCGGATCCACTCACGAAGGCCTTTTCCCAGAGAGAGACTCATATGGGATGGTTGAGTATTAGATACTGCGACCACTGCTACAGATGGCCCTAGTGCAAGTGGGAGATTGTTAGTTATATGTATGCCCTAGAGGCCATTACTGTACATTGGATGTATATTGTAGTGGATGCTGGGACATATATAGGTAGGACTTTCTTGCTCGACATGATAGTACGCTATCTGGTTGCTCTTTATCTTAACATGTATACTTTCTGTCTCTCTGATTACATGTTGATAAAGCCCTTAGGATGTGTACTCGACTTCCAGGACTATGATGCAGATCATACTAGTGGGGCCTGGGTAGTCAATGAGTACATCCTTCATTGTTCCTAGTCGTGGGAATATCGAGACGGGGCATCGATATTCCAGAGTAGACTAGCGCATATCTTCTCGACCCATGCGATGGGCGATGGATGATCCTATATCCATTGGTGTTTGACATCGAAGATGGTATGCGGGTGCTCAGTGGAGACTGGGTACACTGAACGGACTCGCCGAGAACTCCCAGATGGTATTATACCTCACGTCAGATGGCAGTTCTCTGGTGACACTGGTACAGCTTAGTCTGTTGACCCGAGATCGTCATAGAGTCTTGTGTGTCTCCCACTGTGCTTTGATTTCCACTCTACCACGGCTCTACTGAGTTGTGCAAACAGGTGGTTTTTGGGTACAGTCTCGATTCACATGGAGGCAATGAGCGATAGGAGGGGATTCGTCTCTCCCGGTATTGGGGGTTGATGTTGCGCTATGCTCGACTGGCCATAACAGGAAATCCCTGGCCAGGGTTGCAGTGATATACTGGTAAGAGTTATCAGTAGTTTCACGAATGTTATGGACCTCAAGTCGGCATGACTTATCGAGCTACTGGGGTCTGACGTTTACCACCCCTAGGCGAGATATGCGACATATCAGACGAACAGACCGGACTGTACGGTAAGTGTTACTGGTTGGATTCACAGGAGTGTGAGTGGGCTTGCTCGTCGATCTTCTGATCGCTCAATACCCGGGTGGCCGTTACGTTTAGCAGACCGCTTGCGGCTTGTGGGTGTTTGATATGATCATCACCTGCCGCCGGCGTATTGACGAGTCTTTAGAGTCCTACACAGAGGTTTCCTGGCTCAAGCGAAACGAAATAGGAGCGCATATGAGATATGTGCGGGACCGAGAATAATGCATGTATGTGATACCGTATTTCATTCTCGCGATGAATGTGTCGAATGGTTGTATGCGATATAACCTAGTTTTCGAATCAAGGATTGATTCGATAAGCCGATACATTGGATACTAGCCGGTTGTATACAATATGACCGAATCATTGAATCAAGTGTTGATTTAATGATTTAATGTATAATTATATATTTGATATATTACTTTGCATTAACTAGTATTGGTTCACTTTAAATGGATTTACTCACTTGGTTTGTGCACATTGTATATGTGATATATTTTGTGCACATGTTTGATGATACATGCAAGCTAGGGTTAGTGTAAAGAATTAGACCATGGTTAAGTTTATGATTAGGGTTTCATTTTATTTACTTATTCATTTATTTATTCTTTTTGTTTATTTTGGAAAAAGGAAATGATAAAGAAAATAGAATTGTGGCTTGATTTATTTGTAGTTGAAGTTTCTTGAAACTTTGACTAAGTCACCATTCTTGTCTCATCCTTAACCCTAACCATTCAAGTTAACCATGGTCCATTCTCTACAACTAACCAAGGGTTAGTAAATGATAAGTATTGATTTATTTATCATTTACATAATACTTATCATATCTTCTTCTTCTTCATCATCTTCTTCCTCTATGAAGAAAGCTTGCTACTCCAATGGCAAGTGATGAAAACTAGTGAGAAATCCAATTCTAAAATGAACCCACATCCTATTTCTTCATCCTCTACCTCTTGCCAAGTAGTATAGGGTGTTTCCTTCACAAGTTTTCTTGACTTGGTGAAGTTGGAGCTTGATCTAGCGATGCCTCGACGTAGATCATCTTCGGTATCGTCATCGATGACCTAGCCCGTTTTTCCTCCGATGAAACCACCGTGAGAGTCATGGTTCGATTTGGACAGCGGAGAGGACTTCATCACGGAGCCTAGGAGGTGGAGGACCGGATCTACAAAGGTTGTAGCCCCTTCCCTTTAGCTATATTTCCGTTTACTTGCTTGCTTCGCCTATATATCTAGTTAACGATCCGTATAAGGGTTTGTAGGCACTTGTAAAATTTCAATTGGCCATGTTTGATCACTTGTGAGACTCCATTAGAGTGCCTAGGAACCCTACAGTTTCAAATTTGAATATTGATCGAAATTCTATAAACTTTAGCTAATTAGATTATATCTGTAATGTGATATATGTACTGAACGTCTACTAATTGCTATACGTCGATTAGTGGGGGTTGTACATATCTGTGATCTGTGATGTAGGATTGTGTATATGAACTTATTAGATTGTCATGGATGAATAGCCGGGGATGTGAGATGAGTGTTTATTTATCTTTCATTTGATGTAAATTGTAAATTGATGTAATATTATTTTTGGGTCGCACATCCGGGTTGAGGATGTAGCCGTCTTTGTATATTATTTCTTTTACTGTTTTCTGCTCCTAGGATAGACCCAAGGTGGGCTGAACAGATGTAACATTTCAAAAAAATAAAATATTATTTTTGGGAATTATTATAATTTAATATTAATTTTTAATGAATATTTTAATATTTCGGTATAATTAAATACCGATAAATGGGGAAAATTTTGGAAAAATTATGGAAAATTCTAAAATAGGGTAATTTATAGAATTATGCCATTTTAAAGTTTTTATGGTTAGTTATATACTATTTTAGTGCTAATCGCGATTACAAATCGCTAATCGGATTTTTGGTGTTTTTGTGCAAAAATGTGCACATTATCATTTTCCACACTTGTTACATTTTCTTACATGTTGTGGGTAGATGGTGTTCTAGGGTTACCATTGAGTGAGAAGGAATAAAAGAAAAAGGAAAAGAAAAAGTAAAGAATGATTAGGAGAGAGAAAGGTAGGTATGGGGTTTACTTTTTTACTTGTAGAACCATTCCCCATCATTTCTTCACACCATTTTCTCTCCCCTCCTTCCCCTTGCTGCTGCTGCCCTCTACCTCTTCTTCCTCCTCCCTCTTCAACTTAGATCCACCATTAAAACCTAACCAAAACCTTATTCCCATTTCATAAAAGTTGCTCCCAAGCTCACTAGCTACACAATGGACTAAGCAAGAGCTGTTTTTGAGGACTTTGAGCAACTCAAGAATTTTCTTGAGTTGCCAAAGGAGGTAATTTCTGCACCCCTAGTATAGTATTTCAATTCTTATTGCATCCATACTAGTTTCATGTCGATATGGTGTCGTTTGATGGACCTTTGAAATTTCAAGTTAGAGTTTAGGGTTTGATCTGAAATCAAAGATGAATGGAGGTGTAATTAGAGATTATAAACCCTGGTGTGATATTATTTTGGACAAAACCTGAAGCTTAAACCCAGAATACGGATTTAGTGAATCGATATCGGGGAAAACTGTAAATCTGTCACTGTTTTTGGAGATCTGCTATCACCCGAGACACCTGAAAATAAAATTGGTTTGACAGAGAGATGTGCAGGCACCTAGGAACCACCACCCAAAGCCCCAGCCCCTAACCCTTTAACCTGGCCGCAGATTAATTCCCTCTGGCCGCAAATTGCGGCCAGAGTATGTTGGAACCCCCTCGTTTTTTTTCTGTAGCCTTATACCCTATAAATTAGACCCTTCGTATATGCAATTTTGACTGATTCCACGTAGGGTAGAATCTGGGATAGTTTTCTTGAGTTGGCACATGTTTTACGACTTGTTTTAGCATGGATTTTTGTATTTGGTGATTCGTTTCTGTCGGGTGGCGTTTGAACGTCAACGGCAAAGTTATTGATCGTGTTTGCATGCGAGACTATAGGTTTTTACCTATGGGTGTAGAGTATGCCGTTTTGGTTTCCGATGTGATTTCCTTATGCTTTAGTGTTTGTGATATCCTTGTAGGTACCCCACGTGACATCGAGGCGTTGAAGATAAAGACGACGACATCGGCATCGGCACACGAGAAGCAATGTGAGTAGATTTATATCTACGGGGAGAAGTCAGGTGGATGGCGTATAGCACCCCCGCAGTTCGTGGTGATGTATACGAATACGTATACACACACATATTGATTATATACTATTTAAGATTATTAATGTTAAAGATCGATATTTGGTGTGTTTGGATTGGTTTAGTGTTGGGAAACCCTAGAGTAGTGGTTGCACCACACATACACACACACCTTTACTTGCATACATTCTTCTTTCATATGTGCGTAAGTAGGAATATATAGTTATGTGTTCACATGGTTATGGGACTATGTGTTCATATACAGACTTGAGGATAGTATTTGGGATTTGAGGTGAGTCGATGAGATGTGATTTGAGACCGTGAGATCGGTGATAAAGCAGGATTCGTACTTGAGATACGTCCCGATGTTATAGCGGATCTTTGGATGACGATGCCATGTAAATAGTGATATATATATACATATATATATATATATATAATGGTTGACATGTGATCGTGATATGAGACAGGATATGATATGATAAGATATTTATAATGGGTCGCTTTGGGCGATGTATACCTCTTTGTGATATATGACGATGATATCGATTTGTTTGAGGCTGTAGATCAGCAGTTAGGTCATGATCTTATTGATGATATTAGTAATGTACTAGACGTAGGTCAGTACCCTGGATTGTGATCTTTGATAAAGAGAATATCAGATGAATAAAATGATGAATGTGATATTGACCTGTACCCAGATTTGGGATGCCGTACGACGGATTTACGTACGAGCTATATTGATGTTTGATCCGCACTCTTGACTTGGGAATATCTGATTATAGATATGGTATCGGGTGTGATATTATTGAGGTGGGATCACCGACTAATATATATGTATATATATATCGACTCAGATGTTAGGCGATTTCCTTGCCTTCGGTTAGTCTGTTAGCTCAGCCCTATAGTTTAGTGTAGCTGTATGACTCATAGGGTATAAATGCAGATTAGTTATCATTGTGTCTAGTATTCAGCTCCTGCTCATTATTGCTGTTCGCTCCGCATCGCATACTTATATTGTGATTTCATATTGCTTGTTGATATCATGCTGTTAGGACACTAGCACCATTACCGATGATGCGTATGTACCACGTACACTTACTTGCTGGCCCACACACATCTTCATCGGTAATTGCCATGTCACGTACACTTAGAGAATATTATTGCTTGATTTAGCTTGTTAGCTAGTAGTTTTGACATGATATTAGTGTACTTGCCCTATATGCCAGCTTAGATATTGTAGTTATTACTTGTCACTTCATGCATACTGTTATTCATTGTTATGCCGCATTCATGGATTCTCATGCCTATATTCATGGTTTTACGTGCTATTGATGATTTGGATTCGGACTTCCATGAGATTTCTGGATTTGGAAACCGTGGGTATTTCAAAAGAGAATATGTAATTGTTTTAAAAACCCGGTTACCCTTGATATGATATTTCAGTGCGTCCACCATGTGTTTTCTCGGTGCTGAGAGCGACATGTGAGACCCGAGTTCGAGGAGTGGAGGAACCGTTTCAGGTACATGGTGGGCTCGGTAAGGTACCCCGGGGCGAGAAGGTCGTAGATGATAGCGTTGAGCCTGGCAGGGAAGCACTACCGACCGGTGATTTTACCCGACACGTCGGATATCCGGAGGATACCGTCGTGGTCTTGAGATTGATGGTAGGGGCCGGTCTGGACTGCCGGCGCCCTAGATAGTGAGATTGATACTGAGATTTTGAGATATTGAGGTAATGAGATTTGATGATACAGGCCAGTCCGGATAGCCGGAGCCTGAGATTTTGAGACATTGAGATTTATGTTTTGTGTCGATGCTAGACACTGTTTATGCTGATTTCATTTATGATACCTCATTTTAAAAATACAAAGGAAATCTCACTAAATTATGAAAGCAGTTTCTTTAGTACATGTATTCTGTTTTCATGCATTCATACAACATCCATATGATATATTGCTACCTGAGGCACTGACACGGGCACATGGGATTACACTTGGGTTAGATATTTACCCTAGCCATTGTTATAGGCGGCAGGTTTTACATTTGAGGATTATATTATGATCGTATGACCTAGGATTGCGTCATACATGCGATTTCTATTCGTAGATGTATTCTATTCATAAGTTGGCAACTCACCCCCGTTGTGCCACAGTTTCTTGCAGGTTTTGCCGTACAGGTTTCATTACGGCTTTGCTGGCACTACTTCCTTTTCCGGGTGATTTGCTAGTAGGTGGGTTTACTTGTATCATGACCATCAGTATATTTGTATATTATTATTCAGTTGTATCTAGAAGTTCCATCAACCAAACATGTATTTATTTCAGATAGAGACCGGTGTTGTTTATTCATTCGACCTTAGAGTCGCGCGTTGTATTTCTATAGATTTCATGTTGTTTTGAGTTTCCTTTTCTGTTGTGATCCTTGCCTTTCGGCGTTGTATATTATATTGCTTGCGTGGTTGTGACCGTCGATTGACGAAGAGATAGCTCCCGCTTGGGGATGCTTTTATTTATTTTATATGCTTTATCAGGTTTTGTACCCGTTTGGGGTCAGGTTTTACAAAGGAAACTCTGCCGAAATTTTTAGAAAAGGCTTGTGATTTTAAAGCGCACATTTCGGCGTGTGTTGCAAACTATTTGATTTAAAATGATTTTCCTCCACTCTACTACTTTTCTTGGTTTGGATTTCTAGGTTTTCAGCTTACTTAGATTACGTACGCCTCGAGACGTTTCGTAGTTTAAGTGTCGGTCATGTTCCGTACTTTCGGCTCGTGATAAAGTTTGTATCAGAGCGTTAGGTTTTACCTTCGGAGCGTAGGATGACCCTTGGTTGATGGAATAGGTAGCTTGAGTAGAGTGACGTACCGTACGTATGTTCCGCGGCATATTTACGATACGCTACTCCACATAAGAAGCCTTAGGATGTACATTTCTTTGCTCAGTATTATATTCATTCATGATCTAGCCTCATCGGTACCAGTTATGGTTTTGCTGCCACGATTACGGGCAGGGAGAGCTACGGCTAGAGTTGCGGTCAGCACGAGCTCGTTACGAACGAGGACTGACAAGGGCGTAATTCCAGCGACACACGAATGCAGAGATGTGTCTTTTTAAGGTGTTTTCGCGCCACGAGCGTTTAATGGATCGCTGTATGAGATTACTCGGATGTGCTGATCGGCACCAGAGGATTAAGCCACTGATAGAGGCCAGCCAGATTTTGATGACCGTTGAAGTATTGCTTATTCATGATGATTGAGGCACTGTTCAGCGTGCAGACGAGTGAGCCAGTTGTTGCTGCGAACGACGAGATATCGCCCCAGATGTTGGAGCTATTGCAGTACGAGTGGTACTAAGAGATGATAGAAGGTCGCTAGTCACCGAGGATGAATGACTAGGACATGTGGTTCGTTCGCTACCCCGATGCGAGGTCATCAGATAGATTGATTCCAGCTTGAGACGACTTTACGTGGATACGTTGAGAGTCGATAGAGGCGATAGAATGTCAGAAACCTATTATTCAAGTTTAAAGTATTCGGAAAGACATGCAGGCAATTCTATGGACCCTCTAGAAGAATGAAACCCTAACTCGACATAATGACCGTGTGAAAGCCTTTGAACCTTAGGGTTTGCGGCAGTTCCGCGGTGCCATTAGTGAGGCTTGGGTTTGCCCTTCTACGGCTGGACCATCGATGCTGTGGTATGTACTCAATATTATTAAACTGTACCCAAGATGTTGAGCTCTTGGGGGATTATGAGGTTTTGACAAATCGATCGGATGGTTCGACTTCTTTCGGATGCTAGGTGGTAAGATGCATTTCTTGGGAGACTCCAGATACGAGGATAGCCATTGGAGCTCAGTCCATGCAGCCACGACGAGACGAGTCCGATGCAGTCGACATTAGAGAAAAGTGGAGTAAGGGGTTCATACAAGATCTGGATAAGATGACGTTCCACTCTGCCGACATCAAAGATGCGATACGCATGCCGAGGTATTGTACTTGGATATACCTTCCAGCAGGAGTCGCGATGAGTATGCAGCCGTTCCGGAACAAGAAACGGATATAGTAAGGGACGATGACTTCCGGACAGTTCGGTAGAGACGAGATTTGGGAGAGACCTCAACAGGACCTTTCTGGAATAAATTACGAGAAGACTCGGACCCAGGAGTGGTCGTGTTACGCACACCAGCAGGCCAGATTTCAGGATCGTCAACGAGACATGCTGTGAGTGACCACGACAGTTGGCCAGAGATTCTTGGAGGATGTGCTTGAGCGGGACTATTCCACCATATTTGATTTCGGTATTTTGGACGATCTATTCGCATGACTGATTTTGATGATTGAGTTTCATGATATTTGTTTTCATGCACCATGGTTGCACCCACTGAGTATTTACGACTTTTGCACAGTTGTTGCACTTGCTATCGTTTCCGTACCTTGGTTTCACATGTTTATAATTTATGGGTTTCATACAGTTGAGTTGATTTTGTGCGTATGTACGCACACGATTTGGTTTTTACACTCGGTGTAGTTCACATATGCTTGCGGTGCAGTGATTCGTATTTTGTCCACTTAGTTGCACTGGACTACGATTTCGATTGTGATGTTCGATATTTATTTTGTGCACCTCGTGCACCTGATTGGATTTTTGTGTATGTTCGGTGCTTGATATTGGATTTTATGACTTCGTGCAGGATGGATGCACCTGATTTGGGTTTTCGCGCATGTTGGGCGCATGTTATGAGATACAATTTTGGTGCACACCCGATGCACTTAGATTTTGTTTCTGTGCACATGTAAGGCACATATATGGATTTTGATTTCCGTGCGCACCAGACGCACGTAGTATTCATATGCACGTTTTGGGATTGATTTCTTATGGAGCAGTACGTTTTTATGATGTTTAGTATTGTTTTCGTACTGAGCAGGACTAGTCAGAGGACAGTACCTGAGTATATTTTGCATGCATTGATAGATTTCGAAGGGATTTCCAAAAAGCGAGCTATAGTCTCAATATTTACCTACGTGTCCGATACGACACGAAACGTTCAAAACAAGGAAACCCTTCTGAATTGTTTTAAAACGGCGGAACGTACATTTTAAACAAAGGTATATATGTATATGGTTATTTTCTTATGATAGGCGTCCGCCACTGTGCAGTGTATGCGCATTGCACATCGACTTTAATAGATTTGGCATGCATTTCCTTTTGATATTTACATGTATAGATTTGGTATTCACATGTATAGTTCCGATTTATAGCATATCGGTTTTGCTTTGGATTTGGCATCCGTGTCTTCACCTTGAATCTGATGATTGCGGGATGCTTGACGGAGTTTGATTTTGAGTATCTGCTCATTATTCATGCGCATGCATTGCGCTATGATGCGTTTTATGTATTGATGATTTCGGAGCCCCGACGACTTGGACATTTTGTTGAAATTTTTTAGAAAATGGGGGTTTAAATTTAAATTCGGGGACCGAATTTCTTTAAGGGGGGAAGATTGTAACATTTCAAAAAAATAAAATATTATTTTTGGGAATTTTTATAATTTAATATTAATTTATAATGAATATTTTAATATTTCGGTATAATTAAATACCGATAAATGGGGAAAATTTTGGAAAAATTATGGAAAATTCTAAAATAAGGTATTTTAAGAAATTATGCCATTTTAAAGTTTTTATGGTTAGTTATATGCTATTTTAGTGCTAATCGCGATTAAAAATCGCTAATCGGATTTTTGGCGTTTTTGTGCAAAAATGTGCACATTATCATTTTCCACACTTGTTACATTTTCTTACATGTTGTGGGTAGATGGTGGTCTAGGGTTACCATTGAATGAGAAGGAATAAAAGAAAAAGGAAAAGAAAAAGTAAAGAATGATTAGGAGAGAGAAAGGTAGGTATGGGGTTTACTTTTTGACTTGTAGAACCATTCCCCATCATTTCTTCACACCATTTTCTCTCCCCTCCTTCCCCTTGCTGCTGCTTCCCTCTCCCTCTTCTTCCTCCTCTCTCTTCAACTTAGATCCACCATTAAAACCTAACAAAAACCCTATTCCCATTTCACAAAAGTTGCTCCCAAGCTCACTAGCTACAAAATAGACTAAGCAAGAGCTGTTTTTGAGGACTTTGAGCAACTCAAGAATTTTCTTGAGTTGCCAAAGGAGGTAATTTCTGCACCCCTATTATTGTAGTTCAATTCTTATTGCACCCATACTAGTTTCATGTCGATATGGTGTCGTTTGATGGACCTTTGAAATTTCAAGTTAGGGTTTAGGGTTTGATCTGAAATCAAAGATGAATGGAGGTGTAATTAGAGATTATAAACCCTGGTGTGATGTTATTTTGGACAAAACCTGAAGCTTAAACCAAGAATATGGATTTAGTGAATCGATATCGGGAAAAACTGTAAATCTGTCACTGTTTTTGGAGATCTGCTATCACCCGAGACACCTGAAAATAAAATTGGTTTGACAGAGAGATGTGCAGGCACCTAGGAACCACCACCCAAAGCCCCAGCCCCTAACCCTTTAACCTGGCCGCAGATTTAATCCCTCTGGCCGCAAATTGTGGCCAGAGTATGTTGGAACCCCCTCGTTTTTGTTCTGTAGCCTTATACCCTATAAATTAGACCCTTGGTATTTGCAATTTTGACTGATTCCACGTAGGGTAGAATCTGGGATAGTTTTCTTGAGTTGGCGCATGTTTTACGACTTGTTATAGCATGGATTTTGGTATTTGGTGATTCGTTTCTGTCGGGTGGCGTTTGAACGTCAACGGCAAAGAGTTATTGATCGTGTTTGCATGCGAGACTATAGGTTTTTACCTATGGGCGTAGCGCATGCCGTTTTGGTTTCCGATGTGATTTTCATGTGCTTTAGCATTTGTGATATCCTTGTAGGTACCCCACGTGACGTCGATGTTAGTGTATATGCCCTAGAGGCCATTACTGTATCATACTAGTTTGTATATTACTTGATGGAAGCTTGGGATATTCACAGTTGTATATACAATCTTGCTCGAAATGGTAGTATGCTACTTGGTTTGACTCTGCTTTAATATATACATGTGTTTCTTTTAGCATATCGCTGATATACATATTAGTAGAGCCCTTAGGATCTTTGCTTGATTACCAGCGTTGTGATGGCGCTCACACTCGTGGGAGCTGGATGATCTATAAGCACATCCTTATACAGGTCCCTAGTCGTTGGACTATCGAGACAGGGCATCGATACTCCGGAGTAGACTAGCGTATGCGCTTCTCATCCCAGCGTGGGAGACGGTCTGTCCCACAGCCGTCAGTACGTCGTACTTGAGATAGTATGCGGGTGCTCGTTAGGTTACGAGTACATTGGACAGGACTCGTCGGGAACTGTTGGTTGGTATTATACCTATCGTCAGTTATCAGTTCCCAGGTGACATGAGTACAGCTTAGTCCGCTGACTTGACACTGTCACTTCACCTTGAGTGTGTTCCCACTGCACTTTGATTACTACCCTACCACGGCTCAAAGGAGTCGTGCAAACAGGTAGTTTTTGGGTGCAGTCCCGAAGCACTTAGAGGCAGTGACGGTTAGACAGGACTCGTCTCTCCCGGTATTGGGGGTTGACATCGCGCTGTGTCCAGGAGAGCCATTACACGAGTAGTCCCTGGCCAGGACAAGCGAGATATACTTGTAGGTTTCCAGTGTTATCTCAAGGTGTTCTGGGCTACACTCCGACACGACTTGTACCGCTATTAGGGGACTGACGTTCACCGCCCCCTAGGCCCGCCATGCGATGTATCAGACGAATAGACCGGACTGTACGAAGATTGTCACATACAGGCTCAGTAGGAGTTCAGATGGGGTTCACCTCGTCAGTCTTCTTATCGACATCTACCTGGGGACCGTTACGTACTGCTAGTGCCGCTTGCGGTCTGTGGTTAAACCCACTGCCAGCGTAGTGTCGAGTCTTTAGAGTCCCATACAGAGAGCTATTCGCCTTTAGGCAAAATGAGTAGAGGTCGCATGGTTTTGCGACAGGGTTTGTTCACATCCGCGCACTTGTGCACGTTTGCTGTCCGGACAGCTTATACTAGCGGGCTTTGGTTTAAGCCGGATCCTAGTATATGATTTGGGATTGGCTTTTTCTCATTGTATTCGTGTTCCTCGGATCACGAATACGGGTGCGTATGCACAGTTGCTTGAGACAGAGGGAGAGGACTTTGATTAGGGTTAATGACTATTGTCATTTTATTAACCCTAATGCTTATGTGTGTATTATTGTTAATTGATATTAGTTTAATAATTGTGCATGGTTATGGTTGTTGACCATTTGACCCATCTTGACTTGTTGACCTTGTTGACACTTTGACTATCATCATTTCATTTGGAAGATGCTCTTTGATCCTTGCAATTTGCATTAAAAATGAAATGATAATGGTCATGTCTTGATTAAGCCATGACAATTATCTCACTAATTTACTAATTACAATAATTCACATATATGAGAGAATGCTTCATATTATTCTCTCATTCTATTATTCACATTCTCTCTCTTGTTCTTCCTCTCCCTCAAGCTCTCCCCTCTCATGTGTTGAGAAACACTTGAGCTTGAGAAAAACCCTCTCTTGATAATCTCTACTCTCATCTAGGGTTTAAGGATTAGCACTTCTTGAACCCTAGTTACTTCTAGCTTGGAGTTGAAGCCAAAGGTTGAGGCTTTCGGGTGGATCTTTCTTCGACGTGAGAAGACGACAAAGGTGACCTCCTTACACCACTCCAAGGAGCAAGGAGAGAAGGACATAAAGCCCAAGGTATAACCTTTCTAGCACTTAGCTAGTTTCTAGTTAGCTTTAGTTTGTTTTTGTTTAGCAAAGATCCTTCATAGTGTAGTCCATGTTGCCTAAGCTCATAAAAATTTGATTTTTATTCCGTTTTCCGCCTCCTCGCAAGTACCGGGGTGGGCAACGTGGACTTACAGTGGTATCAGAGCCTAACTAAACATTAACTAGCTAGGTAGTAGAGTGTTTCGAAGTTCGAATCAAAAAATCGAAAAACCGAGTTTTCAATACCCTAAGTTTCTGTTAAATTTTTTTCTGTTCAAAATAAAATTTGTCATACTCCAAAAATCATCTCAGGGTTTTGTAAAGAAAACCACCAAAAACGATCCAGTGATTCGACCAAAGAGTCGCGGTTCCGCGGCAATAGCAAGCTATTGCCGCGCAACCGCGGCCGTCTTGGCTCTTCACTGGGTCGAGTTTGGTGCAGTGTATTTCTGGCTTGGTTTTAGGATTTTTAAGATGGTTTATATGTGTCCAGATTTTCCAGAATAGAAATTAGTTTTTGGAGGCCTATAAATCCGTATTTTTTTTCCGAACTTCAATACACTTTGACTAAAAGGTTATATCTGTGATGTTTATATGTATTGAACGTCGGCTAATCGCTATATGTCGATTAGTCGGGGTTATACATATCTGTGATCTGTGATTGATGATGGTATGTGTATATGAATGGGTTGGATTGTCGCGGATGAATAGCCGGGGTGGATGTGAGATGAGTGTTGCTTTTTCTTTCATTCATTGTAACATGTAAATTGATGTAATATTATTATTTGTTTGGCCGCACAACCGGGTCGGGGTTGTAGCCGTCATTGTATAATTCTTTTTACTGTTTTTGCTCCTAGGATAGACCCATGGAGGGGGTGCGCAAACTACCGGGTATCTCTAAGTGCCGAGTGGCCTACTCACGGTGGTGAGGGAGGTTGCTTCGCTTCGGGTACTTGGCGGGTAGTTTGCCGCACCCGTAGGGGTCTTGGGTGGGGTATTGGCTATTCACCGCGACCGTGTAATCCGCTTTTCGTTGCAGGCTCGAACGGATTGCGGATTCCTAGTATATCCAATGTATTCATCTGTGATCTGTAATGTCTATCATTGCTATATATTTATATATGATAACTATTTAGGCGTTGCTTATGTTTTACAGCCGCGCTAGCCCAGCCCCCGCTCTGTCGTTAGTTAAGTAACCTAACGGGTGATGACGGGGCCTCGTGGCGAATGCGAATGGCATAAGCGTACGTCATATTTTGGTTGTTTTCTGCAATGGTAGGATTAAATGATGGGACGCATTAAAAGAACTAATGCAAGAAAATAAACCAAGTAAAAGTCGATTGGAACACTTTGAAAACCACTCGGTTCTTTTCAAAACTAAACTTTTAAATGCGGAGCTTGAACCACTCCTTTTAAAAGCTATCTCATTCCATCGATTATATCAAGTTCACTACGTTCACGGTTTCGCCAAAACCATTCGTAGCCCTCCGTCATTCCACATGAATGGTCAAAAGTATTCAAGCTATGTATTTTGGCCAAAGTCAAGGCATAGTGATTGGTAGCTATTGGGTATTCGTGTGCAGCATAGATAGATGCGTTAGTTTGGGACAGTCGTGCTGCCATTTTGGCCAAAGTCAAGGGTAGGTACGGGTGGGTCCAAATTAACCAGGAGAATGACGGGTAGAACTTGACATGTGACTTATGATATTTTGGCCAAAGTCAAGGTCATAAGAGCATGGGGCAGAAATCCACATCGGGAGTTTCATAAGTACTGAAACTTGCTAGCGCTGCATACCATTTGGAGTGTGATAATTCTGGTAGGATTCCTTCGGTTTTATCACGCGATGATATTTGGATCCCGATCCTACTGTGAGTATATGCTACTCCTCGGGAAAACTCTCACTTAACGATCAATGCTATAAACTTAGGAGGTGTCTAGAAAGGTGTTAGCGAGGCTACGCCCACAGGGAAAAGAAGTTACTTAATTAAGGAACTTCGCGAAAGCGTTGGAAAACCTCCCTCGAAGTACCGACACTGGCCTGGCTGAACGGTTAAGCAAGTATTGTACGGTGAGATTGATCCTGACTAATCATTTCTTTACGGTTTGAGAAGGGATTCGAGAGACAGTGGGAGCCATCCAGTTTAGACAAACTAAAAACCACTCTAAACTTGCAAGAGCATCAAGCTAAAGTGTTTCTTTTCTCTCTCCTAATTGCAGCGACCATTCAACATGACCGGACTTAAGTTATTACTAGATAAAAACATAATGACAGGGCCAAACTACAAAGATTGGCTCAGGAATGTCAAGATGGGAATCACTTACGACAAGTTGGGGTATGTCCTTACCACCAAAGCTCCCCCTGTCCCAGGTCCCAAAACAAGTGTCGTAGATAGGGAAATCTACAAGACCTGGGAAATAGATTGCGCGAAGGCCAGATGCCTCGTACTAGCCTCGATGGACAACGAACATCAGAGGAGGCACGAGAATATGGACCTAGAGTCCATATTTCTTCATACAAAAGAACTGTATGGAGAGCAGTCTCGTATCGCAAGATACGAAGTGTCGAAGAAGTTGTTTTCGGCAAGGTTGGCCGTCGGATCATCGGTAGCGGAACACGTGCTTAAGATGATTGGCTACATAGAGGAGCTCGCGGACCTTGGGACCACGTTGGAGAATGAACTCTATACTGATTTGATTCTCCAGTCCCTTCCTTCCACTTACGCCCAGTTTATTCTTAACTTCAACATGCAAGGAAAGGAGGTTGAACTTTCCGAACTTCTGAACATGTTGAGGAGTGCTGAGGGCACCCTACAGAAGGGTAGGGAGACATCCACTTTGTTTGTAGGAGGATCTTCTTCTTCTAGGTCCAGGGCGAAAGCCAAGGGCAAGAAGAAGAAAGCCCCCGCCAAACTAAGAGGCGGTGTCAGTAAAGTGGATACGAAGGGAAAAGGAAAAGCAACAAAGGTAGTGGGAAAGCTGGTGGGGAAGGAAGAATGCTTCTATTGTCACAAAAGTGGTCACTGGAAACAGGATTGCAAGGCTTGGAAGGCCAGAACACAGGATTTGAAGCGAGTTGCAGCTTCAGCTTCAGGTGTGTATGTTATTGAAAACTGTCTATCAATAAACTCTACATCCTGGGTATTGGATACCGGATCAGGATCTCATATCTGTAATTCTTTGCAGGCGTTGAGAAAGCGTAGAGTTTTGAAGGCAGGTGACATGACCCTCAGAGTTGCAAACGGTACTAGCATGGATGCTGAGGCCGTGGGGGACTATCACCTGGGATTGTCGGATGGACACTTTTTGGTTTTGCGTAGTTGTTATTATGTACCAAATGCAACATGTAATATCATTTCTGTATCATTATTATCTAAAGAAGGTTATGAATTTGCATTTGTAAGTAATGTAGTGAACATTCACCTTAATCAAGTTTTGATTGGGTCAGGTACATTGAACAACGGTATATACGTATTAAACTAACCACATATTTTCAATGTCCAGAATACACATAAAAGAAAGTCTCCAGAAATCAATAAAACTTTCTTATGGCATTGTAGACTGGGTCACATCAATGAGAGAAGGTTGACTAAGTTACATACAGAAGGGTATTTGGATCCGTTCGAATATCAATCATATGCAACTTGTCAATCCTGTCTCAAAGGAAAGATGACAAAGACTCCGTTCACTGGACACGGAGTAAGAGCGAGCGAGCTCTTGGGACTCGTACACAGCGACGTGTGCGGTCCAATGTCTACACATGCGCGAAGCGGTTATTCTTACTTCATTACTTTTACGGATGACTTTTCAAGGTACGGTTATGTTTTCTTAATGAAACATAAATCCGAGGCTTTTGAAAAATTCCAGGAATATAAGATTGAAGTAGAAAAACAAACAGGCAAAAGTATCAAGACACTGAGATCTGATCGAGGTGGTGAATACTTGAGTGCCGAGTTCCTGGGTTACTTAAAAGAGAATGGAATTCTCTCTCAGCTTACTCCTCCATACACTCCGCAACATAACGGTGTATCGGAGAGACGGAACCGAACCCTATTGGATATGGTACGGTCCATGATGAGTAACGCCGAGTTACCGCGATCGTTCTGGGGATATGCGCTAGAATCAGCTGCATACCTTTTGAACCGAGTTCCAACTAAGACTGTGCCTACTACACCATATCAGATGTGGTGTGGGAAGAGACCCTATCTTAATCACATTAAGACATGGGGATGTCCAGCTTTTGTAAAAAAGCAGCATGCGGACAAGCTCGAGGCACGCTCAGTACAGTGCAAGTTTGTGGGATATCCAAAGAACTCCAAGGGATATTTCTTCTATTGCGAAGAGGAACAAAAGGTGTTTGTTTCTCGCCATGCCCACTTTCTAGAACACCAGTTCATAGAAAAAGAATTAAGTGGGAGCGCAATAGAACTGGAAGAAATTCCAGAACCACGAGCTATTACTGAAAGCTTAGTAGAACCAGAGGGTTCGAAAGATCAGGACAATAGATGCCACTCCGCAGGAGTAGTAGGCAGTCTCATCTGCCCGAGAGATACTACGGTTTTCTCATTGACGGGGATAGAGAGGATTGCATCATAGACTTTGATGAGCCTACTAGCTTCCAGCAAGCCATTTAGAGCGTCGACTCGGTAAAATGGCTGGATGCAATGCGGACCGAAATGGAGTCCATGTACACCAACAAAGTATGGACGTTGGACATTGCTCCAGATGGGGTAAAACCCGTAGGATGCAAGTGGATCTTCAAAAGGAAGATTGGTGTAGATGGACAGGTTGAGACCTATAAAGCTAGACTGGTAGCAAAGGGTTTTCGTCAGCGACCTGGTTTGGACTATGACGAAACCTTTTCTCCAGTAGCTATGCTGAAATCCATTCGGGTCCTTCTTGCCATTGCTGCCTTCCACGATTATGAGATTTGGCAGATGGACGTAAAGACAACTTTTCTAAATGGACATTTAGAGGAGTGTGTCTATATGGACCAGCCATAGGGTTTCATTCAGAGTGGGAGCAGCGGAAAGGTGTGCAAGTTGCTTAAGTCCATTTATAGACTAAAGCAAGCATCGCGGAGTTGGAATATCTATTTTGATGAGACGGTCAAGGAATTTGGCTTTATCAAAAATCCAGATGAACCATGCATCTATTGTAGATTTGTAGCGAGAACTGTAGTATTCCTCGTTTTATACGTGGATGACATTCTCTTAATAGGAAATGACATTCCTATGCTACAATCTGTCAAGGTGTTCTTGTCACACAGGTTCTCCATGAAAGACCTGGGTGATGCCTCATACATTCTGGGTATCCGGATCTACCGTGACAGATCCAAGAGGATATTAGGACTTTCGCAGTCCAGGTACATCGACACCATACTGAAGAGATTCAGTATGGAAGATTCCAAGCGCGGTAATCTACCGGCTTGTCACGGGATCACCCTCTCCAAAGAGATGTCTCCCAAGACTGATTTGGAAAGGGATCGCATGCCTATTATACCCTACGCTTATGCGGTAGGCTCTATAATGTATGCAATGTTGTGTACCAGACCGGATGTGGCTTATGCACTGAGTGTGGTAAGCAGGTATCAGTCAAACCCTGGGGAGAAACATTGGATAGCAGTAAAGAACATTCTCAAGTACCTGAGAAGGACTAAGGAGATGTTCTTGGTGTATGGCGGAAAAGACCTCCAGATTGAGGCCTTTGCTGACTCCAGCTTCTAGAGTGACAAGGATGATTCCAAGTCCATGTCGGGTTTTGTCTTTACCCTCAATGGAGGGGCGGTGTGTTGGAAGAGCTCCAAACAGGAAACCGTTGCTGACTCGACTATGGAAGCGGAATACATCGCTGCATCTGATGCCGCAAAAGAAGCTGTCTGGATGAGGAAGTTCTTGAGAGAACTTCAGGTGGTTCCGTCCATTGTTGACCCAATACCTCTGTATTGCGACAACAACGGGGCTATAGCTTTAGCGAAGGAACCTAGGTCCCATCAGAAATCCAGACACATCTTAAGGCGGTATCACCTGATCAGGGAGATCGTGGATCGCCTGGAGATCGAGGTTCGGAGGGCTGCTTCAGAAGATAACACAGCAGATCCATTCACCAAGGCCTTGCCCCAGACTCAGTTCGAGCGGCTGATCGAGATGATAGGTCTTCGATACGCCAGTACATGGCCTCAGTGCAAGTGGGAGATTGTTAGTGTATATGCCCTAGAGGCCATTACTGTATCATACTAGTTTGTATATTACTTGATGGAAGCTTGGGATATTCACAGTTGTATATACAATCTTGCTCGAAATGGTAGTGTGCTACTTGGTTTGTCTCTGCTTTAATATGTGCATGTGTTTCTTTTAGCAAATCGCTGATATACATATTAGTAGAGCCCTTAGGATCTTTGCTTGATTACCAGCGTTGTGATGGCGCTCACACTCGTGGGAGCTGGGTGATCTATAAGCACATCCTTATACAGGTCCCTAGTCGTTGGACTATCGAGACAGGGCATCGATACTCCGGAGTAGACTAGCGTATGCGCTTCTCATCCCAGCGTGGGAGACGGTCTGTCCCACAGCCGTCAGTACGTCGTACTTGAGATAGTATGCGGGTGCTCGTCAGGTTACGAGTACACTGGACAGGACTCGTCGGGAACTGTTGGTTGGTATTATACCTATCGTCAGTTATCAGTTCCCAGGTGACATGAGTACAGCTTAGTCCGCTGACTTGACACTGTCACTTCGCCTCGAGTGTGTTCCCACTGCACTTTGATTACTACCCTACCACGGCTCAAAGGAGTCGTGCAAACAGGTAGTTTTTGGGTGCAGTCCCGAAGCACTTGGAGGCAGTGACGGTTAGACAGGATCGTCTCTCCCGGTATTGGGGGTTGACATCGCGCTGTGTCCAGGAGAGCCATTACACGAGTAGTCCCTGGCCAGGGCAAGCGAGATATACTGGTAGGTTTCCAGTGTTATCTCAGGGTGTTCTGGGCTACACTCCGACACGACTTGTACCGTGTAACGCCTTCAAAAGTCGTTTTGGAGTTTTCCTGAAAATCGGTGAAAATTCGGTATTTTTCCGTAAACCGTCTTTTTCCGTTATTTTGCAGTTTAGGACTAATTATAACTAAAATGGATAGGTAATTGCTTTTTTTCAGTAGCTAATGAGTTACTTATGAAATTCTGGTCGTTTAAAAGATTTTCCCTAATTTTTCAATTTTTAATATTATTTTAAGCCGGTAAGAAAATACATTAATTTAGCTATAAATACAAATTTAATTGGGCTAAATTTAAGCTTTAAAATCATGTTAATTAAAATCTAGTTGTAATATAAATTTTTAGTATTTTATTTTAAATTTTAACTAATTTTTATTATGGAAATCGAAATTTATTGAATTTTAAGCTAAAACTTGCAATTTTGGACTTGAAGGGGGTCTTTTTGCATAGAATTTTTTTTGTAAAACCCCTCTCACTATTCACTCACCCCTAGGCCGGCCCCACCTCAGTAGAAAGACCACAAAATTTTTCCCCATCTCATTTGAACAAAATGATATGATAAGGGCTTTAATATATTAAATTGGGTATGGGTTTTGTTGTTTGACTTGGTCTTTTGACTTTGAAACTTCTCTACACTTTTCCCCAACTCCCCCACACATCTCTCCACTCCCTCCTCAGCTCAGAAATCCTGCACCAACAGCCCCAAATATTTTCCCCATTTCTTCTTCTCTTTTGCTTCATTTTCATCTCAAAAATTCAACAAAATCCACAATTTCCTTCACAAATTCAACACAAAACCATATTCCATCTCTTCTCCAACCTAATTTTGTTCAAATCAAGGAGAAATGAGGTGTCTTGGGAGGCTTGAGCAAGCTTAGGATTGATCTTTTGAGGTATAATTTCTAATCAAATGGTTAAATTGTAGCTTAAGTGTGCTAAACTAGAACCTTGAAATTTGTTTAGTGTTAAATTTAGTGTTAGTTTCTAATCTTTTTTTTTAAGAGAGTAGTTTGTTTAAACTTGGTTTTTTTAGCACCATTGATTAGTTAATTAAGTTATCTTGTTATCTAGTTTTATACAAACCTAAATTGAGAGATTACTTTGCTTAAGTGGGCATCGATATGTGTTAATTTATGTTGTTCAAGTGTGAAATTGGATTTAATTGATGGTTATGAAAATCAAGAAAGGGTTGTTTATGGAGAAATATGATTTGAAGCATTGTAATGTGTTATAATTAAAGTGATTGTGGTTAACTAGTTATGCGGTTACATGTTATGCTAGGTTGTAATCCTTTTTGTCGCTTAATGGCGATGTTGCGTCGTTTTTTTAGAATGTTTGTGCTTACTAGTTTTGTGATAAAAGTTTGTGATAAATTATTTTTGATGTCTTGATGACATTTTTAGCGTATCCTATGACTTTTAGGATGTGTGAGTGCGGATGTTTGTGTGTTCGAGTTTTAGTTTTTCCGGGCGACCAAATCGACGTTTTAGTTAGTTTTGCGATTTTCGCGTGTGTTCCGCGCACCTTGTGCATGTTGTACCTAGCTTGTGAACGTTAGTATTTTTGTTTGGGTTTTGCATCGTTCTTGATATGTAACCTTATGTTTGGTATTGATGTAAATTCCAGGTTCGGTCGCGGAGACTTCAGACGCGGCACGAAAGGGGAAAGCGGTGATTGGACGTGACTAGCTAGGGATTTCGGTGAGTAGATGTAACATCTACGGGGGACTATCGTTGGATGGCGCAAGCCGCCCGATAGTTTTAGTAACTTAAAAGATTCTTAGTGATGTTAGTAATTAAGGGTGTAATACTTATATGATTATTTGCTGCATCCATGTCTTATATTGACATACATATGCGAACCCATTTTATAGGACACCTGCACCATTGCCAGGGTTTTTATATGCAGCACGAGCACTATTCATGCTTACACACATGCCCTGGTAATTGCCATGCTACCACACTAGATAACCTATAATTTGAAACCTTTTACTAATTGATGCTTAAACCTGTGCTATTGCCTTTAATTCCTTAAAATGAAATCGTAGGATTGCTATTCATGTGCATGTACCTCATCATATTATTTGTTCATGCCTAGTCTATTAATCATACATCGTAGCTTAATTATTGATACCATATGCATTCATCACCATTGATATATGCACTTATGAGGATTTCTTGAGATTTTATGATATTTCTAGATTTCGGGGGAAAGCCGCAAAATTTCTAAACTTATTATGTTTTTAAAATATGTAATTGCGGTTTTCTAGTGATGTAAAGTGTCGTCCACCATGAGTTTGCTGTGGTTTTCGAGATCCGTGTCGAGGAGTGGAGGAACCGTCACGGGTACATGGTGGGCCCGGTAAGGTACCCCGGGGCAAGAGGAATGTGGTGTTGACGTTGAGCCTGGCAGGGGACGGATTACCTACCGGTGACTGTTTGGGACGGTGGATATCCAGAGGATACCGACCGTGGCCGCGAGATGATGAGATATTGATATTTGAGATGGGTCAGCCGGACAGCTGAGGCCAGAGATACATTGATATGAGATTTGAGACAGTTTTGAGGTGTCGATGCTGGACACAGATTCTTGTTGATTCTATTGGTATTGTGCTGGTATTTCAAAAGAGATTCCTAAAGGAAGAACATGATTCTTATACTTACACATTCAGATCATGAGTTGATTCGCATTGCATTCATACCTGCTAGTATATTCATATTGCATACATACCTGCTATTATGTCCTGCCTTACCTGTATTTGAGATGCTAGGATGCTTGTGTGCATGCATTGGATAGCCTGTGTAGATGTTATTTATTACTCACGAGTTGGCAACTCACCCCCGTTGTGCCACAGCCTTTTTCAGGTCCGCTCCGTCAATACAGTAGCGGCAGGCGCACTTGCTTCTTTTGCCTGGACTCGAGGTTTTGCTCTTAGGTGGGTTATATTATTATTTTTGCACCACCTTGTATATTCTTTGTATCTAGAGTACTCCATCTACTGTATCTACCAGTATTGTTGTATATTGACCTAGAGATGAGACTGTGAGATTTGTGGACTTTTTATGCTGTATTTTGGGGTCGAGCTCACTTGAGTCGACATGCTGTTTTTCTCATGCTTCTTTATGATTATTTTGCGTGATGTTGTTTTATATTGCGTGGGATTTGTGACCGCCTTGTGGCGAAGAGCTAGCTCCCGCTTGGGGATGCCATATTTGTTGGATTCATATATATTCTTGTTGTACCCATTTTGGGGGCCAGTATTTACAAAGGAGACTCTGCCGAAATTTTCGGAAAAATTTGTATTGTTTTTAAAAAGGTTTTTATATGACTTATTTGATAAACTCGTTTTCAATTGATTGGGTTCTCTTCACTCTTTTGCTTATTTGGTTTTGGTTTCTGGGCTTTGGCTTACTTATTTTACGGACGTCTTGAGACGTTTCGTAAACTTAAGTGCCAGTCACGTTCCGTCCCCTGCGGGTCGTGACAAAGTTGGTATCAAAGCGATAGGTTTTACCTTTTTGAGTGTACGATGACCCTTGGTAGATGGAGTAAGTGACTTAAGTAGGGTAACGTAGCGTATGTATGTCCGCGGCATACTTGCGATACGGTACTCCGCCTATGTGACTTTAGGATATACTTGCTTGAAAATTCCTTCTTCTATTCCGTGTATCCTATGATCCTATTGCACTGTTTTTACTATCCGTTTTCCTGTAACAGCCACTATGCCGCCGAAGGCTACGAGGGCACAGAGGGCTGCCGCCCGAGACGAGATTCGAGCTGGCTCGTCCGAGACTAGGACTGAGCAAGGTGGTATGCCTACGCCGCAGGGACAGACCGATCCACCTTCCCCAGGCCGTATGGATAGTCTTGAGACTGGTATGGAGGAGTTGCGACAGATGATGGGGAGTATGCAGGAGCTACGTCAGATGGTAGGATCCCTAGTTGCAGCCAGTCGTACACCGAGGCCGGATGACGTACCTACTACATCACAGACGACCATGATACCTGCTCCTACTACTACCACCGTGACCATCCCGGTTTCACTACAGGATTTCATGAGGCTGAGACCTCCAGTATTCACCGGCACCGAGGCAGCGGAGGACCCACAGACGTTCCTTGACAGTTTAGCCAGGATCTGCCGTTCGCTGAGATGTTCGGATGATCGATGGGTAGAGCTTGCGAGTTTCCGACTAGAGGGTCTCGCGCAGACATGGTGGGAGTCAGTCTTAAGAGGTCGAGCTGCAGGTCTACCGCATATGACTTGGGCCGAGTTTACAGCGGTCTTTCTAGCTCGTTTCCTCCCAGAGAGCGTTCGTGACGCCAGAGCTCGTAGCTTCGAGGCCTTAGTCAAGACACCTGGGATGACGGTGTCTGAGTATGACATCCAGTTTACACAGTTATCCCGATATGCTCAGTCTTTGGTGGATACCGAAGAGAATATGGTGAAGAGGTTCGTACAGGGACTTGATGCCCAGCTATATCTTTCCATTGGCGCCCAGCACTACGACACTTATTCAGCTGCTATGGATACGGCATTACGGATGGAGGCACGCATATCACAGACTTCGGCCGTTTCTGGGCCGAAGAGGATTCGCACCGATGTACCTTCTCAGAGGCAGCGCGCCAGATTCTTTCCGAGAGATAGGCCTGGCAGAGGATTTGGACAGGGACAGTTATATGGTTCATATCCCCAGGGACAGCAGCCGTCGCCAGGGTGTTTTGGGTGCGGGAGTCCGCACCATCTTGTCAGAGACTGTCCGGCGAGACGACAGGGAGCAGCGACAGTTCCGCATGTGACCCTACCACCATCACCACCCCCTCCTCAGAGAGCCCTACTTCCTACCACAGGCGATGCTCCATGCCAGTTAGGTGCACCCAGAGGCCGTGGACGCGGCGGTCCTGTTCAGAGAGGACGAGGAGGCAGAGGCCGAGGTCGAGGTCAGCCCGCTATCGGTGGAGGACAGGCCCGAGTATTTGCTTTGACACCGCAGGATGCGCAGGCATCCAATGCCGTTGTGACAGGTACCTTGCCAGTTTCTTCTTTCGACGCACGGGTATTATTTGACCCAGGTTCCACACATTCGTACGTCTCTACACACTTTGCACCGATGTTGGGCTATGAGTCGTCGTCGTTAGATCATCCGCTTGTTGTTGTTACTTCGGTAGGCGAGTCGTTTGTCGCTCGTTTTGTATTTCGATTGTGTTCCGTTCGTATCGGGGAGAGGGATTCATCAGTTGATTTGATTCTCCTCGATATGTTGGACTTTGATGTGCTTCTGGGCATGGATTGGCTAGCCACTTGTTATGCTTCGGTGGACTGCCGTGAGAAGGCAGTCATATTTAGCTTTCCGGGAGAGCCAGTCCTTGTTGTTCAGGGAGACCGCAGCGTCACCCTTCCCAGCTTGATTTCGTCTCTTCGCGCTGGTCAGCTCTTGCGGAAGGGATGTTTGGGATTCTTAGCATTTATTTGTGATACTCGAGCTGCAGAGGTTCCGTTGGACCGGGTCCCGGTTGTTTGTGAGTTCCCTGATGTTTTCCCTGATGAGCTACCTAGGCTACCACCTGAGCGCGATGTTGAGTTCTGCATTGATTTGATTCCCGGCTCGGGGCCTATTTCTATACCGCCTTATCGGATGGCCCCGGCTGAGCTTCGAGAGCTGAAGGATCAGTTGCAGGATTTGTTAGATAAGGGGCTTATTCGACCTAGTGTTTCTCCGTGGGGTGCTCCGGTCCTCTTTGTCAAGAAGAAGGATGGAAGTCTGCGCTTATGCATCGACTACCGCCAGCTGAACAAAGTTACCATTCGGAACAGGTATCCGTTGCCACGCATTGATGATTTGTTCGACCAGCTTCAGGGTGCGGGTTATTTTTCGAGGATCGACTTGCGATCAGGATACCATCAGCTGCGAGTTCGACAGGAGGATATACTGAGGACAGCTTTCCGCACGCGCTACGGCCACTATGAGTTTTTGGTGATGTCGTTCGGACTCACCAACGCCCCAGCAGCATTCATGGATTTGATGAACCGTACATTCAGGCCGTATCTTGACTTATTCATCATCGTGTTTATTGACGATATCTTGGTGTACTCCTGGAGCAGAGAGGAGCACGAGCAGCACTTGCAGATTACATTATAGACTCTGAGGGAGCACCAGTTGTTCGCAAAGTTCTCCAAGTGTGCATTCTGGCTGGACAGCGTCGGATTCTTGGGTCACGTAGTTACGAGAGACGGCATATGTGTGGACCCGAAGAAGATTGAGGCTGTTCAGCAGTGGCCCCGACCTACATCGGTTACTGAGATCCGTAGTTTTCTAGGCCTGGCAGGCTACTACAGGCGTTTTGTTCAGGACTTCTCCCGTATAGCTGCACCTTTGACCAGTTTGACCCGGAAGGGAGTTCCTTTCGTTTGGACAGAGGAGTGTGAGCGCAGTTTTCAGCAGCTACGGACTAGTTTGACTACGGCGCCGGTATTATCTTTGCCTTCGGGATCAGGCGGATTTGTGGTCTACTGTGATGCTTCGCGAGTGGGATTAGGATGCGTATTGATGCAGCATGGCCGGGTGATCGCTTATGCTTCTCGGCAGTTGAAGAGGCACGAACAGAACTACCCTACTCACGATTTGGAGATGGCTGCAGTGGTCTTTGCACTGAAGATTTGGCGACATTACCTATACGGCGAGTCGTGTCAGATATTCACCGATCACAAGAGCTTAAAGTACATATTTCAGCAGCGAGACCTGAATCTCAGACAGCGTCGTTGGATGGAGTTGGTGAAAGACTACGACTGCGAGATCTTATATCACCCAGGCAAGGCGAATGTAGTGGAAGATGCGTTGAGTAGGAGGCCCGGGGGTAGTCTATCCTTTTTGCACGCAGTGCAGAGGCAGTCGTCAGCAGATTGGCAGATGTTATGCGACAGCCGGGTTGAGTTCGAGTTCACTCAGACAGGGGGACAGCTCGCGCATGTTCGTGCACGCCCACAGTTGCTTGACCGTATATATGAGGCACAGCGCAGTGACGACCGTTGCTCGGAGGTCAGGGCACAGATGGGTCAGGGCAGATTTTCCAAGTTCGTGATTGACGATCAGGGGATTTTACGCTATGGATCTAGACTGTGCGTACCAGATGCTGATGGATTACGGCGCGACATTCTTGAGGAGGCACACCGATCAGTGTATAGTGTCCACCCCGGTTCCACCAAGATGTACCATGATATGAGAGAGACCTACTGGTGGGACGGGATGAAGAGGGACATTGCGGAGTTCGTTTCGAGATGCCTGACTTGTCAGCAAGTCAAGGCCGAGCACCAGAGGCCCGCAGGAGAGCTACAGCCGTTACCCATTCCGGAGTTGAAATGGGAGCAGATTTCGATGGATTTCATTGTGGGTCTACCCAGGACCAGTCGAGGGTATGACTCCATCTGGGTGATCGTAGATCGATTGACGAAAGCGGCTCACTTCCTGCCAGTGAAGACCACTTTCAGCTTCGCTCAGTATGCCCAGCTTTACATCGACGAGATCGTGTGGTTGCATGGCGTACCGACTTGTATCGTGTCAGATTGAGGCACCCAGTTCACCAGCCGACTTTGGCAGAGACTTCAGGAGGCTTTGGGCACTCGTTTGAGCTTCAGCACAGCGTTTTATCCGCAGACCGACGGCCAGTCAGAGCGGACTATTCAAACTCTCGAGGACATGCTCAGAGCGTGCATTTTAGACTTCGGCGGTAGCTGGGATCGTCATTTACCGTTAGTGGAGTTCTCCTACAACAACAGCTTCCAGGATACTATTCAGATGGCACCTTTCGAGGCATTGTATGGGAGGAGATGCAGATCGCCCGTTTGTTGGATAAAGCTCAGCGAGAGCAGTATTTTGGGGCCGCAGCTTGTTGAGGAGACGACGACGAAGATACAGTTGATCCGAGACCGGATGAGAGCGGCTCAGAGCAGGCAGAAATCGTATGCAGACAGGCGCCGTCGCAGATTAAAGTTCACGGTTGGCGACCATGTTTTTCTGAGAGTCTCTCCGATGAAGGGCGTCATGCGTTTCGGACGAAAGGGGAAGCTTAGCCCTAGATTCGTAGGTCCCTTCGAGATCCTCGAGCGTGTCGGCGCTGTTGCATATCGTTTGGCCCTTCCACCCAGCTTTCCCGATGTTCACCCCGTCTTCCATGTTTCGATGCTCCGCAAGTACCTTCACGACCCTTCGCTTGCGATTCAGCACCCGACAGTCCAGCTAGAGCGCGACCTTTCTTTTGCAGAGCAGCCGGTGGCCATCCTGGATCGGCAGGTGAAGAAGTTGAGATCGAAAGTTATACCGACCGTCAAGGTCCTTTGGCGTGGCCCGAGCAGCGAGGAGGTCACCTGGGAGACCGAGGGCGAGATGAGGAAGAAATATCCCCATCTCTTTGAAGGTACGCGTAGTTATATTTTTAAATTCGGGGACCGAATTTCTTTAAGGGGGGAAGATTGTAACGCCTTGAAAAGTCGTTTTGGAGTTTTCCTGAAAATCGGTGAAAATTCGGTATTTTTTCGTAAACCGTCTTTTTCCATTATTTTGCAGTTTAGGACTAATTATACCTAAAATGGATAGGTAATTGCTTGTTTTTAGTAGCTAATGAGTTACTTATGAAATTCTGGTCGTTTAAAAGATTTTCCCTAATTTTTCAATTTTTAATATTATTTTAAGCCGGTAAGAAAATACATTAATTTAGCGATAAATACAAATTTAATTGGGCTAAATTTAAGCTTTAAAATCATGTTAATTAAAATCTAGTTGTAATATAAATTTTTAGTATTTTATTTTAAATTTTAACTAATTTTTATTATGGAAATCGAAATTTATTGAATTTTAAGCTAAAACTTGCAATTTTGAACTTGTAGGGGGTCTTTTTGCGTAGAATTTTTTTTGTAAAACCCCTCTCACTATTCCCTCACCCCTAGGCCGGCCCCACCTCAGTAGCAAGCCCACAAAATTATTCCCCATCTCATTTGAACAAAATGATATGATAATGGCTTTAATATATTAAATTGGGTATGGGTTTTGTTGTTTGACTTGGTCTTTTGACTTTGAAACTTCTCTACACTTTTCCCCAACTCCCCCACGCCTCTCCCCACTCCCTCCTCAGCTCAGAAATCTTGCACCAACAGCCCCAAATATTTTCCCCATTTCTTCTTCTCTTTTGCTTCATTTTCATCTCAAAAATTCAACAAAATCCACAATTTCCTTCACAAATTCAACACAAAACCATATTTCATCTCTTCTCCAACCTAATTTGGTTCAAATCAAGGAGAAAGGAGGTGTCTTGGGAGGCTTGAGCAAGATTAGAATTGATCTTTTGAGGTATAATTTCTAATCAAATGGTTAAATTGTAGCTTAAGTGTGCTAAACTAGAACCTTGAAATTTGTTTAGTGTTAAATTTAGTGTTAGTTTCTAATCTTTTTTTTTAAGAGAGTAGTTTGTTTAAACTAGGTTTTTTTAGCACCATTGATTAGTTAATTAAGTTATCTTGTTATCTAGTTCTATACAAACCTAAATTGAGAGATTACTTTGCTTAAGTGGGCATCGATATGTGTTAATTTATGTTGTTCAAGTGTGAAATTGGATTTAATTGATGGTTATGAAAATCAAGAAAGGGTTATTTATGGAGAAATATGATTTGCAGCATTGTAATGTGTTATAATTAAAGTGATTGTGGTTAACTAGTTATGCGGTTACATGTTATGCTAGGTTGTAATCCTTTTTGTCGCATAACGGCGATGTTGCGACGTTTTTTTTAGAATGTTTGTGCTTACTAGTTTTGTGATAAAGTTTGTGATAAATTATTTTTGATGTCTTGATAACATTTTTAGCGTATCCTATGACTTTTAGGATGTGTGAGTGCGGATGTTTGTGTGTTCGAGTTTTAGTTTTTCCGGGCGACCAAATCGACGTTTTAGTTAGTTTTGCGATTTTCGCGTGTGTTCTGCGCACCTTGTGCACGTTGTACCTAGCTTGTGAACGTCAGTATTTTCGTTTGGGTTTTGCGTCGTTCTTGATATGTAACCTTATGTTTGGTATTGATGTAAATTCCAGGTTCGGTCGCGGAGACGTCAGACGCGGCACGAAAGGGGAAAGCGGTGATTGGACGTGACTAGCTAGGGATTTCGGTGAGTAGATGTAACATCTACGGGGGACTATCGTTGGATGGCGCAAGCCGCCCGATAGTTTTAGTAACTTAAAAGATTCTTAGTGATGTTAGTAATTAGGGGTGTAATACTTATATGATTATTTGCTGCATCCATGCCTTATATTGACATACATATGCGAACCCATTTTATAGGACACCTGCACCATTGCCAGGGTTTTTATATGCAGCACGAGCACTATTCATGCTTACACACACGCCCTGGTAATTGCCATGCCACCACACTAGATAACCTATAATTTGAAACCTTTTACTAATTGATGCTTAAACCTGTGCTATTGCCTTTAATTCCTTAAAATGAAATCGTAGGATTGCTATTCATGTGCATGTACCTCATCATATTATTTGTTCATGCCTAGTCTGTTAATCATACATCGTAGCTTAATTATTGATACCATATGCATTCATCAGCATTGATATATGCACTTATGAGGATTTCTTGAGATTTTATGATATTTCTGGATTTCGGGGGAAAGCCGCAAATTTTCTAAACTTATTATGTTTTTAAAATATGTAATTGTGGTTTTCTAGTGATGTAAAGTGTCGTCTACCATGAGTTTGCTGTGGTTTTTGAGATTCGTGTCGAGGAGTGGAGGAACCGTCACGGGTACATGGTGGGCCCGGTAAGGTACCCCGGGGCAAGAGGAATGTGGTGTTGACGTTGAGCCTGGCAGGGGACGGATTACCTACCGGTGACTGTTTGGGACGGCGGATATCCATAGGATACCGACCGTGGCCGTGAGATGATGAGATATTGATATTTGAGATGGGTCAGCCGGACGGCTGAGGCCAGAGATACATTGATATGAGATTTGAGACAGTTTTGAGGTGTCGATGCTGGACACAGATTCTTGTTGATTCTATTGGTATTGTACTGGTATTTCAAAAGAGAATCCTAAAGGAAGAATATGATTCTTATACTTACACATTCAGATCATGAGTTGATTCGCATTGCATTCATACCTGCTAGTATATTCATATTGTATACATACCTGCTATTATGTCCTGCCTTACCTGTATTTGAGATGCTAGGATGCTTGTGTGCATGCATTCGATAGCCTGTGTAGATGTTATTTATTACTCACGAGTTGGCAACTCACCCCCGTTGTGCCACAGCCTTTTTCAGGTCCCCTCCGTCAGTACAGTAGCGGCAGGCGCACTTGCTTCTTTTGCCTGGACTCGAGGTTTTGCTCTTAGGTGGGTTATATTATTATTTTTGCACCACCTTGTATATTCTTTGTATCTAGAGTACTCCATCTACTGTATCTACCAGTATTGTTGTATATTGACCTAGAGATGAGACTGTGAAATTTATGGACTTTTTATGCTGTATTTTGGGGTCGAGCTCACTTGAGTCGACATGCTGTTTTTCTCATGCTTCTTTATGATTATTTTGCATGATGTTGTTTTATATTGCGTGGGATTTGTGACCGCCTTGTGGCGAAGAGCTAGCTCCTGCTTGGGGATGCCATATTTATTGGATTCATATATATTCTTGTTGTACCCATTTTGGGGGCCAGTATTTACAAAGGAGACTCTGCCGAAATTTTCGGAAAAATTTGTATTGTTTTTAAAAAAGTTTTTATATGACTTATTTGATCAACTCGTTTTCAATTGATTGGGTTCTCTTCACTCTTTTGCTTATTTGGTTTTGGTTTTTGGGCTTTGGCTTACTCATTTTACGGACGTCTTGAGACATTTCGTAAACTTAAGTGCCAGTCACGTTCCGTCCCCTGCGGATCGTGACATACCGCTATTAGGGGACTGACGTTCACCGCCCCCTAGGCCCGCCATGCGATGTATCAGACGAACAGACCGGACTGTACGGAGATTGTCACATACAGGCTCAGTAGGAGTTCAGATGGGGTTCATCTCGTCAGTCTTCTTATCGACATCTACCTGGGGACCGTTACGTACAGCTAGTGCCGCTTGCGGTCTGTGGTTAAACCCACTGCCAGCGTAGTGTCGAGTCTTTAGAGTCCCACACAGAGAGCTATTCGCCTTTAGGCAAAATGAGTAGAGGTCGCATGGTTTTGCGACAGGGTTCGTTCACATCCGCGCACGTTTGCTGTCCGGACAGCTTATACTAGCGGACTTTGGTTTAAGCCGGATCCTAGTATATGATTTGGGATTGGATTTTTCTCATTGTATTCGTGTTCCTCGGATCACGAATACGGGTGCGTATGCACAGTTGCTTGAGACAGAGGGAGAGGACTTCGATTAGGGTTAATGACTATTGTCATTATGTGTGTATTATTGTTAATTGATATTAGTTTAATAATTGTGCATGGTTATGGTTGTTGACCATTTGACCCATCTTGACTTGTTGACCTTGTTGGCACTTTGACCATCATCATTTCATTTGGAAGATGCTCTTTGATCCTTGCAATTTGCATTAAAAATGAAATGATAATGGTCATGTCTTGATTAAGCCATGACAATTATCTCACTAATTTACTAATTACAATAATTCACATATATGAGAGAATGCTTCATATTATTCTCTCATTCTATTATTCACATTCTCTTTCTTGTTCTTCCTCTCCCTCAAGCTCTCCCCTCTCATGTGTTGAGAAACACTTGAGCTTGAGAAAAACCCTCTCTTGATAATCTCTACTCTCATCTAGGGTTCAAGGATTAGCACTTCTTGCACCCTAGTTACTTCTAGCTTGGAGTTGAAGCCAAAGGTTGAGGCTTTCGGTTGGATCTTTCTTCGACGTGAGAAGACGACAAAGGTGACCTCCTTACACTACTCCAAGGAGCAAGGAGAGAAGGATATAAAGCCCAAGGTATAACCTTTCTAGCACTTAGCTAGTTTCTAGTTAGCTTTAGCTTGTTTTTGTTTAGCAAAGATCCTTCATAGTGTAGTCCATGTTGCCTAAGCTCATAAAAATTCGATTTTTATTCCGTTTTCCGCCTCCCCGCAAGTACCGGGGTGGGCAACGTGGATTTACAGTCGAGGCGTTGAAGATAAAGACGACGACATTGGCATCGGCACACGAGAAGCAATGTGAGTAGATTTATATCTATGGGGAGAAGTCGGGTGGATGGCGTATAGCACCCCCGCAGTTCGTGGTGATGTATACGAATACGTATACACACATATATTGATTATATATTGTTTGAGATTATTAATGTTAAAGATGTATATTTGGTGTGTTTGGATTGGTTTAATGTTGCGAAACCCTAGAGTAGTGGTTGCACCACACATACACACACACCTTTACTTGCATACATTCTTCTTTCATATGTGCGTATGTGGGAATATATGGTTATGTGTGCAAATGGGTATGGGACTATGTGTTCATATACGGACTTGGGGATAGTATTTGGGATTTGAGGTGAGTCGATGAGATGTGATTTGAGACCGTGAGATCGGTGATATGGCAGGATTCGTACTTGAGATACGTCCTGATGTTATAGAGGATCTTTGGATGACGATGCCATGTAAATAGTGATATATATATAAAATGGTTGACATGTGATCGTGATATGAGATAGGATATGATATGATAAGATATTTATAATGGGTCGCTTTGGGCGTTGTATACCTCTTTGTGATATATGACGATGATATCGATTTGTTTGAGGCTGTAGATCAGCAGTTAGGTCATGATCTTATTGATGATATTAGTAATGTACTAGACGTAGGTCAGTACCCTGGATTGTGATCTTTGATAAAGAGGATATCAGATGAATAAAATGATGAATGTGATATTGAACCGTACCCAGATTTGGGATGTCGTACGACGGATTTACGTACGAGGTATATTGATGTTTGATCCGCACTCTTGACTTGGGAATATCTGATTATAGATATGGTATCAGGTGTGATATTATCGAGACGGGATCACCGACTAATATATATGTATATATGTATCGACTCAGATGTTAGGCGGTTTCCTTACCTTCAGTTTGTCTGTTAGCTCAGCCCTATAATTTAGTGTAGCTGTATGACTCATAGGGTATTAAATGCAGATTAGTTATCATTGTGTCTAGTATTCAGCTCCCGCTCATTATTGCTGTTTGCTCCGCATCGCATACTTATATTGTGATTTCATATTGCTTGTTGATATCATGCTGTTAGGACACCAGCACCATTACCGATGATGCGTATGTACCACGCACACTTACTTGCCGGCTCACACACATCTTCATCGGTAATTGCCATGTCACGTACACTTAGAGAATATTATTGCTTGATTTAGTTTGTTAGCTAGTAGTTTTGACATGATATTAGTGTATTTGCCCTATATGCCAGCTTAGATATTGTAGTTATTACTTGTCACTTCATGCATACTGTTATTCATTGTTATGCCGCATTCATGGATTCTCATGCCTATATTCATGGTTTTACGTGCTATTGATGATTTGGATTCGGACTTCCATGAGATTTCTGGATTTGGGAACCGTGGGTATTTCAAAAGAGAATATGTAATTGTTTTAAAAACCCGGTTACCCTTGATATGATATTTCAGTTCGTCCACCATGTGTTTTCTCGGTGCTGAGAGCGACATGTGAGACCTGAGTTCGAGGAGTGGAGGAACCGTTTCGGGTACATGGTGGGCCCGGTAAGGTACCCCGGGGCGCGAAGGTCGCAGATGATGGCGTTGAGCCTGGCAGGGGAGCACTACCGACCGGTGATTTTACCCGATGTGTCGGATATCCGGAGGATACCGTCGTGGTCTTGAGATTGATGGTAGAGGCCGGTCTGGACTGACGGCGCCCGAGATAGTGAGATTGATACTGAGTTTTTGAGATATTGAGGTACCAAGATTTGATGATACAGGCCAGTCCGGATAACCGGAGCCTGAGATTTATGTTTTGTGTCGATGCTAGACACTGTTTATGCTGATTTCATTTATGATACCTCATTTTAAAAATACAAAGGAAATCTCACTAAATTATGAAAGCAGTTTCTTTAGTACATGTATTCTGTTTTCATGCATTCATATATCATCCATATGATATTTTGCTACTTGAGGCACTGACACGGGCACATGGAATTACTCTTGGGTTAGATATTTACCCTAGCCATTGTTATAGGCGGTAGGTTTTACATTTGATGATTATATTATGATCGTATGACCTAGGATTGCATCATACATGCGATTTCTATTCGTAGATGTATTCTATTCACAAGTTGGCAACTCACCCCCGTTGTGCCACAGTTTCTTGCAGGTTTTGCCGTACAGGTTTCATTATGGCTTTGCTGGCACTACTTACTTTTCCGGGTGATTTGCTAGTATGTGGGTTCACTTGTATCGTGACCATCAGTATATTTGTAAATTATTATTCAGTTGTATCTAGTAATTCTATCAATCAAACATGTATTTATTACAGATAGAGACCGGTGTTGTTTATTCATTCGACCTTAGAGTCGCGCGTTGTATTTCTATAGATTTCATGTTGTTTTGAGTTTCCTTTTCTGTTGTGATCCTCGCCTTTCGGCGTTGTATATTATATTGCTTGCGTGGTTGTGACCATCGATTGACGAAGAGCTAGCTCCTGCTTGTGGATGCCTTTATTCATTATATATGCTTTATTAGGTTTTGTACCCGTTTGGGGCCAGTTTTTACAAAGGAAACTCTGCCGAAATTTTTAGAAAAGACTTGTGATTTTAAAGCACACATTTCGTCGTGTTTTGCAAACTATTTGATTTAAAATGGTTTTCCTCCACTCTACTACTTTTCTTGGTTTGGATTTCTGGGTTTTCGGCTTACTTAGATTACGTACGCCTCGAGACGTTTCGTAGTTTTAGTGCCGGTCATGTTCCGTACTTTCGGGTCGTGACAACAGACTACCGGGTACTTTGAAGTGCCGAGTGGCCTACTCACTTTGTTGAGGGTGACTGCTCCACTTTGGGTATTTGGCGGGTAGTTTTCCGCACTCGTAGGGGTCTAGGGTGGGGTTTTGGCTATTCATCACGACCGTGTAATCCGTCTTTTGTTGCAAGGCTTGAACGAAACGTGGATTCCTAGCATATCCAATGTGTTCATCTGTGATCTAGAATGACTATCATTGCGTTTGACGAATGTATATTGTTAGTTATATGTATGCCCTAGAGGCCATTATTGTACATTGGATGTATATTGTAGTGGATGCTGGGACATATATAGGTAGGACTTTCTTGCTCGACATGATAGTACGCTATCTGGTTGCTCTTTATCTTAACATGTATACTTTCTGTCTCTCTGTTACATGTTGATAAAGCCCTTAGGATGTGTACTCAACTACCAGGACTATGATGCAGATCATACTAGTGGGGCCTGGGTAGTCCATGAGTACATCCTTCAATGTTCCTAGTCGTGGGAATATCAAGACGGGGCATCGATATTCCAGAGTAGACTAGCGTATATCTTCTCGACCCATGTGATGGACGATGGATGATCCCATATCCATTGGTGTTTGACATCAGAGATGGTATGCGGGTGCTCAGTGGAGACTGGGTACACTGAACGGACTCGCCAAGAACTCCCAGATGGTATTATACCTCACGTCAGATGGCAGTTCTCTGGTGACACTGGTACAGCTTAGTCTGTTGACCCGAGATCGTCATAGAGTCTTCTGTGTCTCCCACAGTGCTTTGATTTCCACCCTACCACGGCTCTATTGAGTCGTGCAAACAGGTGGTTTTTGGGTACAGTCCCGATTCACATGGGGCAATGAGCGATAGGAGGGGATTCGTCTCTCCCGGTATTGGGGGTTGATGTTGCGCTATGCTCGACTGGCCATAACAGGAAATCCCTGGCCAGGGTTGCAGTGATCTACTGGTAAGTGTCATCAGTAGTTTCACACATGTTATGGACCTCACGTCAGCATGACTTATCAAGCTATTGGGGTCTGATGTTTACCACCCCTAGGCGAGATATGCGACATATCAGACGAACAGACCGGACTGTACGGTAGTGTGAGCGGGCTTGCTCGTCGATCTTCTGATCGCTCAATACCCGGGTGGCCGTTACGTTTAGCAGACCGCTTGCGGCTTGTAGGTGTTTGATATGATCATCACCTACTGCCGGCGTATTGACGAGTCTTTAGAGTCCTACACAGAGGTTTCCTGGCTCAAGCGAAACGAAATAGGAGCGCATATGAGATGTGCGGGACCGAGAATAATGCGTGTATGTTATACCATATTCTATTCTCGCGATGAATGTATCGATTGGTTGTATGCGATATAACCTAGTTATCGAATCGAAGATTGATTCGATAAGTCGATACATTGGATACTAGTCGGTTATATGCGACATGACCGGATCATTGAATCAAGTGTTGATTTAATGATTTAATGTATAATTATATATTTGATATATTAATTTGCATTAACTAGTATTGGTTCACTTAAAAAGGATTTTCTCACTTGATGTGCACATTATATATGTGATATATTTTTTGTGCACTTGATTGTATCATGTTTGATGATACATGAATGTTTGTGTGTATGATTAAACCATGGTTATGTAATGGTTCGGGTTTTCATTTTCTTAACTATTTCTTTTATTTATTTAATTTTAAGGCAAGAAACAAAAGGGTGGCTTATTTTGTTTTTCCTTGAAACTTCTTGAAGCTTTGAAGCTTTGACCATTTTGTTTGTTTGCCTTGACCTAACCATTCAACATAACCCTAGTTTAGTCTCTACACATAACCATGGTTGCTATATGATAAGTATTCATATTATTTTATTTTTGAAAAACAACTGATCATATTCTTTCTTCTTCTTCTTCTTCATCAACAAGAAGAAAAGCTTGCCTCCATCAATGGCAACTTGAGAAAAAGAGTGAGAAATCCAATTATAAAGTGAACCCACTTCCTATTTCTTCATCCTCTACCACTTGCCAAGTAGTATAGGGTGTTTTCTTCACATGTTTCATGACTTGTTGAAGTTGGAGCTTGATCTTGAGTTGCCTCGATGTAGATCATCTTCGGCATCGAAGTCGACGACCTAGCCCGATCAATTCTTCGATGAAACCACCGCGAGAGTCTGAGATCTGATGGGTACAGTGGAGGGACTTCATCACGGAGCTATGGAGGTGCAGGACCGGATCTACAAAGGTTGTAGTCACTTTCCTTTAGCAATAAAGTAGTTTACTTGCTTGCATCGCCTTATTTTCTAGTTAACGATCCGTATTAGGGTTTGTAGGCACATGGAAAAATTTGAATTGGGCATGTTTGATCTGTTGTGAGACTTCATTAGTGTGCCTAGGAACCCTACAGTGGTATCAGAGCCTAGCTAGAGCCTTAGGCGATGCGTAGACGGAGTTAGAAGTCCGATCGAACCAAAACCCTAACTCCAAAATGCTCTCTGGACTTTTTTCAAAAACTGGGGTTTTTCCAGATTAAAAATTCTTAAAAAATTCAGCAGGAAATCTAAGAATTATGGTGCAAAACGAGCTCCTGATTCATCTAAACCGCCGCGGAACAGCGGCAGAAGCATGGCTTCTGCGGCGGTTCCGCGGCCGTATGGTCACATTGCCCCATAATTTTTGCACAGTAATTCCTATATTTTGGTGCTGGATTTTCTGGGATTTTTTAAATATCACTCAAGAGTTGAGTTTTCTAGGTTGTATTGGGGACTCGGTGTTTCGATCGGATTGTCTAATTTTGTCTGTGTGCTTTTTCCGGATAATTTTAGAATATGTTAAAAGGTTCGACCGGATATAAATACCCACTTTTTCCCCTGTCGGGAAATTTCCAATTGTTGGATTTTTCCATAGTTTAACGACGTTCTAAGTAGTGCAAGTAACGCGATGGTCCCTCTAGAAGACAACAAACCTTAACTCGATTATGTGACCGTCTTGAACTGCCTTTTGAACCTTCGGGTTTGGGGCAGTACGGCGTGCCACATGTGAGGCGTTGGCTTGACCCTTCTATGGCTGGACCGTTGGTACTGAGGCATGAAGTGAATGTCTTTGAACTTATTTCATGTGTTGAGCTGTTTCGGGAAAACTTGGGTGTTCGATTGTTCGATCGGAAAGTTTAACATTTTCTATTTATCCGGAATGTGATACAACATTTGGAATTCACAAGTAGTTATGAGATAACTGAATGAATGTTATAAACATAGCAGTTTAGTCTCACTTGATCGGTTGCCACGGGATTTTGATATGATCAAAAGTCCGTCGCAATCACGTAGCGTACGCGGATACTCGCCGGGTGAACTTAATAGACAGCCTCACCCCATAGCCCCGACCAAGTGACTGTAGGAGAACCCCGTCGCCGAAAGCATCCTTTCGGGTGCTCGCGGCAGCGATGTTCCGCCTTGGTGCACTTCGTCGACGGCGTCGGGGGTGCGGCCGCCTACTAAAGTTTGCGACGAGCATTCGATCAGAATGTCGGGAATCCTGTTGAATTCCCCGACTTGATATTGAAAAGAGTTTTCGATAATGAGACTAAAATGCGTGGTTTATAATTGTTAGGCATGTGATGTCTAAGGAATTCATTTGATTAGGCATGCGATGTCTAAACAGTTTGCGGATTCCAACTGTTGTAGTTTTACACTTTCTTTTCTGTGACCGTAAGTGTAATATGTGATATCGCCGGTTTCGTTGCTATATGTCAACGACAATTGGGATGCGCATATTGTTGCGCCACGGTAGCGCCCCGGCCTACTACTCGAGGCCAAAATGCGGAATCAAAATTTTTTCTTAACTTTAACCGGCGCTACCGCGGACAATAGAACCCGGATCGTAACCATTAACCTAATGCTAGCTAACAAGAGAAGGGAAGAGAGCTATACCAAGCGATCCGTGTCCTCCGGTCTTCGTCTCCACTCCGATCTCCCGCGGAATCTCTGTCCGTCACCTCCTCGTCGAAAAGGGCACCACGTAGCCGGATTCTTTTACGGGCTCCCACCTCTAGACCGAGGCAACTCGGGCACGAAGTTGGCTAGCCGACGCGTCCAAGGGTACTGCAGGTTGTAGTGTAGGGGCTTGTCTCTTTGGGGTTTGTGAAGTTGCCATGGATGTGGAGGTGTAGGAAGAAAATGAACTTTGGAAAAATGGATCTATCATTTTCTTGCAAGGAATGAGATGAGGAAATATGCTACCCATCAAAAAATGAACCTCTCTCTCACTCTTATCAAATTGTGGCCGGCCCCCCTTAGGAAATATGGTGGAGGAAAAAACAAACACAAGAAGGGAGGTGAGTGTAGGAAAAGTAGAAAGGTGACCATATCAAAAGGTTATGGTAACAAGGTCAAATCCAAATCAAGATCAACTCTAATCACAAAGAAATGATGTATAAAGCATCTCATGATGAAAGAAGCCACAAATGCAAGAAACCCCCTCCACAATAAATTATTTGCAAACTTGCAAATAACCCCCTCCATCAAAAAGTCCGGCAGTGAAGGAACAAAGGAAAACCGGCCGGAACGGAATGCAAACTGGCAATTTCAGAAAACTGATCCCGTAATAAATTACAGGAAAACCCCGCGACTGCATATACATGCCCGCATTTATATTCCCACTGAATACAAATGCAAAGAGACAAAATCTACACTATCTAATACTAGGATCCGGCTTAAGCCAAAGACGGCTAGTAAAAAAACCGTCCGATCACGATCCGTGCAATACCGCACGTATCTGATCGAACCCTGCCATATCTCCATACGGTCTCTACAGCGTTTTGCCCGAAACTTGAGTAACTGTGTGTGTGGTGGACTCTAAAGACTCGTCAATACTATGGCTGTGGATTTAACCACTAGCACGTCAGAGGTATCAGCCATACGTGACGGGCCACCAGCTATTGACCAAAAAGGGACGTCGATGAGCGAACTCATCCTGACACCCTACTGAGCCTGTCAGTGACAATATCCGTACAGTCCGGTCCGTTCGTCTATGAGCATCGTATGGCGGGCCTAGGGGGTTGGTAAAAGTCAGACCCCCAATAGCGGTACAAGTCGTGTCGGAGTGTAGCCCAGAACACCCTGAGATACTACTGGAATACCTACCAGTAAATCTCCTGCCTTGGCCAAGGACTTTTCATGTTCTGGCTCTCCTAGATACAGCACGACCTCACCCCCAATACCGGGAGAGACGAACCCCTGCAGATCCTCTCACTGCCTCCATGTGGGTCGGGACTGTACCCAACTAAAACCTGTTTGCACGTCTCCTTTGAGCGTTGTAGGGTAGTAATCAAAGTACAGTGGGAACTCACACGAGACAAATGACGATCTCAGGTCGATGAACTAACCTGTACACATGTCACCAGGGAACTGCTATCTGACGTCTGGTATAATCCCAACTAGCAGGTTCCCGCCGAGTCCTGTCCGGTGTACTCATAACCCAATGAGCACCTGTATACATCTTAGGTGAACCAACTGACACCAATGGCTTATGAGACCGGCCACCACCCCTCGTCGAGGTCTCGACTGTATACACTAGTCTACTAATGGAGTATCGATGCCTAGTCTCGAAACTCCCACGACTAGGGACCTTTTAAGGATTTGCTTATAGACTCCAGCTCTCATGTACATGATCGCCCTCATACTGCTGGTAGTCAAGCAAGAATCCTAGGAGCTCTATCAACGTGTAATAGCGACTCGTAAGGTCACCTAAAGCAGTACACGATGATAAAGATAAACCAGATAGCATACTATCATCTTGAGTAAGACTGTCCTACCGGGATAGGTCCTCCCCCAATCATTGCAATCATGTGCCTGTGATCCAATAATTGACTCTGAGGGCACTATCTCCAACACATATTTACTTACGTTGATGACATGTGATGTTATGTGTTGCTGGATTTGTTATATTGGATCGTCGTGTTTGAATAACCGGGTTTTTTTTTATGTGAGATGAATGTTTTTCATTTTCATTCATGTAAAAACTTATATGTAATATTCTTTTATTGGGGCACTTCCAGGTTGCGGATGATGTCACCATTTGTATATTATTTACTTTTCCGCATTAGGATAGACCCAAGGAGGGGAGCACAAGTAATCGGGTTCTAGGGTCCAGTGGGAGACCATCTCGAGGAGTCGAGTCCGGGTCTCCTAACCCTAGAATTGGTAGGGTTGCTTGCCGCTTTCGTAGGGGTCTAGGGGTGTGGGATTGGCTATTCATCACGACCGTGGAATCCGTGTTTTATACTGGCTCGTATTAAAAACACGGACGTCCTAGTATATCCAATATTTCATATGATACTTTCTGCTGCGTTATCTGTGATGTGATCATGTGATATGTTCAGATAGATATTATATATAGTATATATGATATATTATATAGACGTTGCTTATGTTTTACACCCGCGCTAGCCCTGCCTCGTTCTGGCGTTAGTTACCTAACCTAACGGTGCAGACGGGACATCGAGGCGAATGTGGATGGCATAAGCGTACGTTATATTTATCTGTGATGTTTAGGTGGACTTAAATGATGGGACATTCATTAATGAGATTAATGAAAGAAAATAAATCTAATTGATGTTGTGGAATCGAATTTCAAAATAAAAAAGGTAGCTACAGTTCTTGCTTTGCATCGCGGTGTTAATTGTAGAACATCCTGCACCTTATTCGATGAGGAAAGGACCGAGATCCCTTCACCGGGAGTGACTCCTTTAGCAATAACTGGCAGATGCTACACACTCGGTTTATCTTTTGATTGCTTCTATAGTTTCTGCTTTGCACAGTGATATATATGATATATCCCGCACCTCATTCGACGAGGAAAGGGCCGACGATCCTTTCACCGGGAGTGACCCCTTTAGCAAAACTAGAAAAGCCTCAAAAACATTCCATTTAAAAACCATTTGATTCCGCAACGAGATCAAGTTCAAAGCGTTAAAGGTTTTCATAAAAACCATTCGCAACCCTCCGTCATTTTAGGAAGTAGAGTACTTAGTATTCGTGATGTGTTTGTTGACCTTAGTTAAGGCACAATGTACGGTAGCTAAGTGATGTCTTCCTACACCGCATATGATGCGATTAGTTAGGACAGTCACATGACTTTGTTGACCTTAGTTAAGGGTCATGTGGGTGGGTCTAATTAATCACGAAATGACGGGTAGAACTTGACTAGTGCTTATGATTTGTTGACCATAGTTAAGGTCATAGTTGCTAGGGGTAAAGACCTTTATCGGGAGTTTCAAGTGTTGAAATTTGCAATGAGATTGCATACCTTCTATGTGATAGTTGGATCCCGATTCCCACTGCGAGTAATTGTTACTCCTGGGAGAGTTTTGCACTTTGCAATTAGCCGATCAAGTAGGTGTCTAGAAAGCTGTCAACGGGGTTACGCCTCTGGGAAAACGAGGTTTACTGCAATTAGGTCCGTGCAAAAGCACGGGGAACCTCCCTCAAAGTACCGACACTAGCCTGGCTGAAAGATTGGCGAACTTGTAGAGTGTAATTAATCCCGGCTAGTCTTTCCTTTTAAGGTTTGAAGGAAGATTTGATAAAAACAGTGGGAGCCATCCTGATTAGATAAAATATATAACTAATCTAATCTTGCAAGAGCGCACGCAGAGTGTTTTCTTCTCTCTCTCTCCAGGTAGCGACCATATCACGCCTTAATCAAGATAATAATACGGATTATTGACCGAATCCGCTTGTTATACTGAGCTGGGGAACATTGGTCCCGCTCCAACTTATAATTGTTATAAGACCGAGCAGGAAATAGGGGAATACCAGGATTCCCATGCCGCCCAAACGAAGAAAGTGCATGAGATGTATCTCCTTCGGGTGTGTTCATTATAAAGAACTGTTTCTCAGTATCCTCTGAATCCTGGGTATTTGATACCGGATCAGGATCCCAGATATGTAATCTGTTACATAGGGCTACAAAAAGGTAGAAAACTGAGAGCGGGTGATAAGTTTCATGAGACAGAAAACGGGGCAAATGTTGCAGCCAAGTCTGTTGGTCACTGTCACCCTGTATTACCAATACATTGATTCTGAACAAATGCTATTAGATACCGAACCTGATATACAAAATCATATCAATCTCTTTATTTATTAAAGTAATGATAAAATTTTGTATTGATGGATAATGTTTTGAACATTTCCTATATCAAAAGTGTAGGGTTCCTAGGCACGCTAATGAAGTCTCACAAGGCATCAACCATGCCAATTTCTAGTTTTACGGGTGCCGAGAAACCCTAATACAGATCGTTGACTAGAAGTTTAGGCGATATACGAATCTAGTTAACAACTTAACCAAAGATAAGAAGCTACAACCTTTGTAGATCTGGATATCCACTTCCTTGGCTCCACGTAGGCATCCTTTCGCTGTCCATCTCGAATTCCGGACTCAATCGTCGGCTTGATCGGAGAAATGGGCGGACTAGGTCGTCGGCTTCGTGCCGAAGATGATCTACGTCGAGGCATCACAAGTTCAAGCTCCGACTTCACAAATTTGTGAAACTTGTGAAGAAAACACCCAAAACAACTTGGCAAGAGGTAGAGGGTGAAGAAATAGGAGGTGGGTTCACTTTAGAATTGGATTTCTCACTTTAGAACTCAAGTTGCCATTGATGGCATCAAGCTTTCTTTCTTGAAGAAGAAGATCAAGAAGAAGGAAAAATTATGATAAGTATTAATTCAAATTGAAAAGTAAATGAATACTTATCATATACTAACTAGGGTAGAGTGTAGAGAATAGACCATGGTTACTTGGATGGGTTAGGGTTAAGCATGAAGACAAGAATGGTTAAGAAGTCAAAGCTTCATGAAGCTTTGACTAGAAACAAATAAAGCCACCATTCTTATCTAAATCATTTCCAAATAAATAAATGAACAAATAAATAAATAAATGAATATGAAAAACCCTAATCATCAAATTAACCATGGTTTAATTCTATACACTTAACTAAATGATCAAGTATCATCAAACATGATACAAATATGTGCACAAAAGTATATCACATATACTTCTTGCACATCAAGTGAGAAAATCCATATAAAGTGAACTAATACTAGCTAATGCAAAGTAATATATCAAATATATAATTATACATTAAATCATTAAATCAACACATGATTTAACGATCCGGTCATATCGCATATAACCGACTAGTATCTTATGTATCGGCTTATCGAATCAATCCTTGATTCGATATCTAGGTTATATCGAATATAACCAATCGATACATCCATCGCGAGAATGAAATACGGTATCACATACACTCATTATTCTCGGTCCTGCACATATCTCATATGCGCACCTATTTCGTTTCGCTTGAGCCAGGAAACCTCTGTGTAGGACTCTAAAGACTCGTCAATACGCCGGTAGCAGATGATGATCATATCAAGCACCCACAAGCCGCAAGCGGTCTGCTAAACGTAACGGCCATCCGGGTATTAATCGTTCAGAAGATCGACGAGCTAGCCCGCTCACACTCCTGTGAATCCAACCAGTAACACTTACCGTACAGTGCGGTCTGTTCGTCTGATATGTCGCATATCAAGTCTAGGGGTGGTATACGTCAGACCCCAATAACCGATAAGTCGTGCCGATGTGAGGCTCATAACGGGTCGAGAAACTACTGGTAACACTTACCAGCAAATCTCTGATCAGCCCTGCCCAGGGACTTCCCTGTTACGGCCAATCGAGCACAGCGCAACATCAACCCCCAATACCGGGAGAGACGAAACCCCTCCTATCGCTCATTGCCTCCATGTGACTCGGGACTGTGCCTAAAGACCACCGTTTTGCACGCCCTCATGGACGTGGTAAGGTGGAGATCAAAGCACAGTGGGAATCACACAAGACTCTATGACGATCTTGGGTCTACAGACTAACCTGCACAAGTGTCACCTGAGAACTGCCATCTGACGTGAGGTATAATACCATCTGGGAGTTCTCGGCGAGTCCGTCCAGTGTACCCAGTCTCCACTGAGCACCCGTATACCATCTCTGATGTCAAACACCAATGGATGTGGGATCATCCATCGCCTATCTCATGGGTCGAGAAGCGTATACGCTAGTCTACTCTGGTATATCGATGCCCCGTCTCGATATACCCACGACTAGGGACCTTGAAGGATGTACTTATGGACTACCATGTCCCCACTAGTATGATCTGCATCACAGTCCAAGTAGTCAAGTACACATCCTAAGGGCTTTACCAACATGTAACCATAAGACAGTTTAAAGAGACAAGTGTACATGTTAAGATAAAGAGCAACCAGATAGCATACTATCATATCGAGCAAGAAAGTCATCTCTATATATGTCCAAGCATCCAATATAATATACATCATCTGTACAATACTGGCCTCTAGGGCATGCATACAACTAACAATCTCCCACTTGCACTAGGGCCAGCTGCTGTAGTATCGCAAACCTAGCATCCCGATGAGTCTCTCAAACTGTATCTGGGGAATGGCCTTCGTGAGTGGATCCGCCGTGTTGTTCTTCGTGTCAACCCTCCTGACCTCGATCTCCCGGCGATCAACTATCTCCCGGATCAGGTGATACCGCCTCAGAATATGCCTGGATTGCTGATGGGACCTGGGTTCCTTGGCCAAAGCCACTGCTCCATTGTTATCACAATACAAAGGTATTGGATGCTCAATGGATGGAACCACTCCAAGTTCAGTAATGAACTTCTTGATCCAGACAGCCTCTTTGGCAGCATCGTTGGCAGCGATGTATTCAGCCTCCATCGTCGAGTCTGCCACGGTTTCCTGCTTGGAACACTTCCAGCTAACCGCCCCTCCGTAAAGGGTAAAGACAAATCCCGACTGCGACTTAGAGTTGTCCTTATCACTCTGGAAGCTCGAATCGGTAAAGGACTCCACTTGGAGTTCTCCATTACCATACACCAAGAGCATCTCTTTAGTCCTTCGTAAGTACTTGAGAATGCTCTTCACAGCTGTCCAGTGACTCTCTCCAGGATCAGCTTGATACCTGCTCACTATACTTAGTGAGTATGCAACATCGGGTCTGGTACATAGCATCACATACATGATAGTGCCTACAGCTGAAGCATAGGGTATCCCTTGCATGCGAGCTCTCTCCAAATCAGTCTTGGGAGACATCTCTTTGGAGAGAGTGACTCCAGAGATCGTGGGCAAGTTCTCACGCTTGGATTCTTCCATACTAAACCTCTTTAGTATGGTGTCAATGTACCTGGATTGGGACAATCCCAATATCCGTTTGGATCTATCTCTATAGATCCTAATTCCGAATATGCAGGAGGCATCACCAAGATCTTTCATTGAGAATCTTTGTGATAAGAAGAGCTTGACCAATTGCAGCATAGGAATATCATTTCCTATCAAGAGTATGTCGTCCACGTACAATACGAGGAAGACAACTTTACTCTCTGCCACCTTCTAGATACAAGGTTCATCTGGGTTTTTGACGAAATCAAACTCTTTGATAACGACGTCAAAGCAGATGTTCCAACTCCGCGATGCTTGCTTTAATCCATAAATGGATTTAAGCAGCTTGCACACCTTCCCGCTGCTCCCACTGTCTACGAAGCCCTCTGCCTGAGTCATGTACACACAATCTTCTAAATCACCATTTAGAAAGGCGGTCTTAACATCCATTTTCCAGATTTCGTAATCATGATATGCAGCGATGGCAAGCATGATCCGGATGGATTTAAGCATAGCCACTGGAGAAAAGGTTTCGGCATAGTCCACACCTGGTCTTTGACGAAAACCCTTTGCTACAAGTCTAGCTTTGAAAGTCTCCACTTTCCCATCTACACCAAGTTTTTTCTTGAAGATCCACTTGCTCCCGATGGGTTTTACCCCTTCAGGAGCAACATCCAAAGTCCATACTTTGTTGGTGTACATGGATTCCATCTCGGACCGCATTGCATCCAGCCATTTCACTGAGTCCCTACTCGTGATGGCCTGCTCGAAACTAGTTGGGTCATCATCCTCCATGATGCAATCTTCGCTTCCACCGTCAATGAGAAAACCGTAGTATCTCTCAGGTGGACGAGAAACCCTGCTAGATCGGCGGAGAGGCTGGGGTTCGTCGGGTACTACTGAATCCTGTGGTTCTACTAAATCTTCAGTTATAGTTTGTGTTGCTGGAACCTCTTCCAGTTCTACCTCAATGCCACTAATCTGTTTCATAAGAAAACCTTTTTTTAAGAAAGTGGCATGTCGAGAAACAAACACTTTTTGTTCCTCGGGGTGGTAGAAGATATACCCTTGTGAAATCTTGGGATATCCTACAAACTTACATAAGACTGATCTTGCCTCGAGTTTGTCCGGATTTTGTCTTTTGACATAGGTTGGACAACCCCATATCTTAACATACTTAAGAGATGGTCTCTTCCCTTTCCATATCTCATATGGAGTGGTAGGCACTGATTTGGTAGGAACCATATTCAATAGGTGTATGGCTGTCTCAAGCGCATACCCCCAGAAGGAAATAGGTAACTCAGCTGTACTCATCATTGAACGCACCATATCTAATAGGGTGCGATTCCTTCATTCCGATACACCGTTGTGCTGTGGTGTATAAGCTGGAGTAAGCTGAGAGAGAATCCCATTCTCTTTTAGATAATCTTGGAACTCATTGCTTAAGTATTCTCCTCCTCGATCATATCGAAGGATCTTAATACTTTTGCCCGTTTGGTTCTCTACTTCTTGCTTATATTCTCTGAATTTCTCAAAAGCTTCAGACTTGTGTTTCAATAGGAACACATGCCCGTATCTAGAGAGATCGTCAGTGAATGTAATGAAGTACAAAGAACCATCCCTGGCATGTGTAGACATAGGACCGCATACATCACATGTATCAGTCCCAAGAGTTCGGTAACTCTTTCTCCGTGTCCCGTAAACGGAGTTTTGGTCATCTTGCCTTTGAGACATGACTGGCAAGTGTCATAAGATGAAAATTCAAACGGATTTAAATATCCATCCTTATGCAACTTAGCTAGTCGTGTCGCATTGATGTGACCCAGTCTACAATGCCACAAGAAGGATTCGTTCATTTCTGAACTTTTCCTCTTGTGTGTTTTGTATATTAAGGACTGTATTTTGATTTAGAATGAATATGCCATTATGTAACGAGCCTGATGCAATCAACTTTTGATCTAGGAATATGTTCATAACATTATCCTGTACTACAAAATTATATCCTTCTTTACTCAATAAAGAAACTGATATAATGTTGCACATCATGTTCGGTATATAATAGCATTCATTTAGAATCAGTGTATCACCACTTGGTAATACTAGGTGATATTCGCCAACTGCTTTGGCTGCAACATTTGCCCCATTCCCTATTTGAACGGAATGATCACCTTTTCCCAGTTCTCTACCTTTCCGTAGCCCATGTAACATCTTACATATGTGGGATCCTGATCCGGTATCTAATACCCAGGACGTAGGGTGAACTGAGAAACAGTTCTCAATGACAAACACACCCGAAGATGATGCATCAACATGCATGTTCTCCTTTTGGGCGGTGTGAGAATCCAGATATTCTCCTATTTCCTGTTCATTCTTATAACACTTATAAGATAGAACGGGTTCAACGTTCCCCTGCACAGTAAAACATGCGGGTTCGGTCAATACATCCATATTATTATCTTGATTAAGGCATGAACTGGTCGCTACCTAGAGAGAGAGAAGAAAACACTTTAGCGTATGCTCGTGCAAGATCAGATTGGTTATTATCTTATCTAATCAGGATGGCTCCCACTGGTTTTTATCAAATCTTCCTTCAAACCCTAAAAGGAAAGACTAGCCTGGATTAATTACACACTACAAGTTCGCCAATCTTTCAGCCAGGCCAGTGTCGGTACTTTGAGGGAGGTCCCCCGTGCTTTCGCACGAACCTAATTAATGTAAACCTCGTTTTCCCAGAGGCGTAACCCCGTTGACACCTTTCTAGACACCTACTTGATCAGCTAATTGCAATGTGTAAAACTCTCCCAGGAGTAACTCTTACTCGCAGTGGGTATCGGGATCCAACCATCTCATAGAAGGTATGCAATCTCATTGCAAATTTCAACACTTGAAATTCCCAATAATATTTTACCCCTAGTGTTCTATGACCTTGATGAATGCCAAACAACCCATAGTCCACTAGTCAAGTTCAACCCGTACATTTCTTGATTGAATTAAACCCACCCGCACGACCCTTGACGAATGCCAAACAACGCCGTACGAATACCCTAATCCAATCTGCATCATATGCATAAGCAGATAAATACTAGTTAGCTACCGTACACTACGCCTTGACGAATGCCAAAGTACCGTAGCACGAATACTAAGTAGTACTTATCTGAAATGACGGAGGGCTACGCAGGTTTTCAGAAAACCTATTGCGTAATGAACTTGATATCGTTGTAGGATCAAATGAAGTTTTAAAAATGGAGTGATTTTGAGGCTTTTCTAGTTTTGCTAAAGGGGTCACTCCCGGTGAAGGGATCGTCGGCCCTTTCCTCGTCGAATGAGGTGCGGGATATATCATATATATCACTGTGCAAAGCAGAAACTATAGAAGCAATCAAAAGTCAAACCGAGTGTGTAGCATCTGCCAGTTATTGCTAAAGGATTCACTCCCGGTGAAGGGATCTCCGTCCTTTCCTCATCGAATAAGGTGCAGGGTATATCATATATACCGCTATGCAAAGCAAGAACTGTAGCTACCTGTTTTGTTTAAAATTTGATTCTACAACATCTTAGGTTTCTTTTCTTTCATTAATCACATTAATGAAGTCCCATCATTTAAATACCTAAACATCACAGATAGATATGACGTACACTTATGCCATCCGCATTCGCCTCGATGTCCCCTCGTGCACCGTTAGGTTAGGTAACTAACGACAGAGCAGGGCAGGGCTAGTGCGGGTGCAAATCATAAGTAACGTCTATATAATATATCATATATACTATATAAAGTATGTATCACAGAACATCACATGATCACATCACAGATAACGCAGCAGAAGAAACATATGAAACATTGGATATACTAGGACGTCCGTGTTTTCAATACGAGCCAGTATAAAACACGGATTCCACGGTCGTGATGAATAGCCAATCCCACACCTCTAGACCCCTACGAGAGCGGCAAGCAACCCTACCAATTCTAGGGTTAGGAGACCCGCACTCGACTCCTCGAGTTGGTCTCCCACTGGATCCCAGAACCCGGTTACTTGTGCTCCCCTCCTTGGGTCTATCCTAATGCGGAAAAGTAAATAATATACAAAAGGTGACATCTTCCGCAACCTGGAAGTGCCCCAATAAAAGAATATTACATACAAGTTTTTACATGAATGAAAATGAAAAACACTCATCTCACATAAAAACCCCCGGCTATTCAAACACGACAATCCAATATAACATATCCAGCAACACATAACATCACATGTCATCAACGTAAGTAAGTATGCATGCCCCAATTGTCGTTGACGTATAGCAACGAAACCGGCGATATCAACATACTACACTTACGGTCACAGAAAAGAAAGTGTAAAACTACAACAGTTGGAATCCGCAACCTCTTTAGACATCGCATGCCTAATCAAATGAAATACTTAGACATCACATGCCTAACAATTATAAACCCTGCATTTTAGTCCCATTATCGAAAACTCTTTTCAATATCAAATGAGACTAAACCGCTAGATTTATAACATTCATTCAGTTATCTCATAACTGTTTGTGAATTCCAATTATTGTATCCCATTCCGGATAAATAGAATATATTAAACTTTCCGATCGAACATTCGAACACCCAAGTTTTCCCGAAACCGTTCAACACATGAAATAGGTTCAAAGACATTCACTTCATGCCTCAGTACCAACGGTCCAGCCGTAGAAGGGTCAAGCCAACGCCTCACATGTGGCACGCCGTACTGCCCCAAACCCGAAGGTTCAAAGGGCAGTTCAAGACGGTCACATAATCGAGTTAAGGTTTGTTGTCTTCTAGAGGGACCATCGCGTTACTTGCACTACTCAGAATGTCATTAAACTACGGAAAAGTCCAACAATTGGAAATTTCCGGGCAGGGGAAAGATTGGGTATTTACATCCGGTCGAACCTTTTAACATATTCTAAAATTATCCGGAAAAAAACACATAGACCAAGTTTGATAATCCGATCGAATCTGCGATTCCCAAAGCAACCCCAGAATACTCAACTCTTGAGTCAAATTAAAAATTCCCAGAAAACTCAGCATCCAGAAATAGGAATTACTGTGCAAAAAGGGGAGGATGACGTCATCATCTGGCCGCGGAACCACCGCAGAAGCCAGGCTTCTGCCGCGGTTCCGCCGCAGAAGCCAGGCTTCTGCCGCGGTTCCGCCGCACTCTATACGGTTCATTTGAAATATTTTGCACCGTAATTCTTAGAATTCCCAGCTGAATTTTTTAAGCATTTTTAATATGGAAAAATCCAAGATTTTAGAAAAAGTCCAAAGAGCACTTGGGTTTTAGGGTTTCGGGTTCGTTCGGGTTTCAAACGTCGTCTAGACTTCGCCTAAGGCTCTAGCTAGGCTCTGATACCACTGTAGGGTTCCTAGGCACGCTAATGAAGTCTCACAAGGCATCAACCATGCCAATTTCTAGTTTTACGGGTGCCGAGAAACCCTAATACGGATCGTTGACTAGAAGTTTAGGCGATAGACGAATCTAGTTAACAACTTAACTAAAGATAAGAAGCTACAACCTTTGTAGATCCGGATATCCACTTCCTTGGCTCCACGTAGGCGTCCTTTCACTGTCCATCTCGAATTCCGGACTCAATCGTCGGCTTGATCGGAGAAATGGGCGGACTAGGTCGTCGGCTTCGTGCCGAAGATGATCTACGTCGAGGCATCACAAGTTCAAGCTCCGACTTCACAAATTTGTGAAACTTGTGAAGAAAACACCCAAAACAACTTGGCAAGAGGTAGAGGGTGAAGAAATAGGAGGTGGGTTCACTTTAGAATTGGATTTCTCACTTTACAACTCAAGTTGCCATTGATGGCATCAAGCTTTCTTTCTTGAAGAAGAAGATCAAGAAGAAGGAAAAATTATGATAAGTATTCATTCAAATTGAAAAGTAAATGAATACTTATCATATACTAACTAGGGTAGAGTGTAGAGAATAGACCATGGTTACTTGGATGGGTTAGGGTTAAGCATGAAGACAAGAATGGTTAAGAAGTCAAAGCTTCATGAAGCTTCAACTAGAAACAAATAAAGCCACCATTCTTATCTAAATCATTTCCAAATAAATAAATGAACAAATAAATAAATAAATGAATATGCAAAACCCTAATCATCAAATTAACCATGGTTTAATTCTATACACTTAACTAAATGATCAAGTATCATCAAACATGATACAAATATGTGCACAAAAGTATATCACATATACTTCTTGCACATCAAGTGAGAAAATCCATATAAAGTGAACTAATACTAGCTAATGCAAAGTAATATATCAAATATATAATTATACATTAAATCATTAAATCAACACATGATTTAACGATCCGGTCATATCGCATATAACCGACTAGTATCTTATGTATCGGCTTATCGAATCAATCCTTGATTCGATATCTAGGTTATATCGAATATAACCAATCGATACATCCATCGCGAGAATGAAATACGGTATCACATACACGCATTATTCTCGGTCCTGCACATATCTCATATGCGCACCTATTTCGTTTCGCTTGAGCCAGGAAACCTCTGTGTAGGACTCTAAAGACTCGTCAATACGCCGGTAGCAGATGATGATCATATCAAGCACCCACAAGCCGCAAGCGGTCTGCTAAACGTAACGGCCATCCGGGTATTGATCGATCAGAAGATCGACGAGCTAGCCCGCTCACACTCCTGTGAATCCAACCAGTAACACTTACCGTACAGTGCGGTCTGTTCGTCTGATATGTCGCATATCAAGTCTAGGGGTGGTATACGTCAGACCCCAATAACCGATAAGTCGTGCCGATGTGAGGCACATAACGGGTCGAGAAACTACCGGTAACACTTACCAGCAAATCTCTGATCAGCCCTGGCCAGGGACTTCCTTGTTACGGCCAATCGAGCACAGCGCAACATCAACCCCCAATACCGGGAGAGACGAAACCTCTCCTATCGCTCATTGCCTCCATGTGACTCGGGACTGTGCCCAAAGACCACCGTTTTGCATGCCCTTATGGACGTGGTAAGGTGGAGATCAAAGCACAGTGGGAATCACACAAGACTCTATGACGATCTCGGGTCTACAGACTAACCTGCACAAGTGTCACTTGAGAACTGCCATCTGACGTGAGGTATAATACCATCTGGGAGTTCTCGGCGAGTCCGTCCAGTGTACCCAGTCTCCACTGAGCACCCATATACCATCTCTGATGTCAAACACCAATGGATGTGGGATCATCCATCGCCCATCTCATGGGTCGAGAAGCGTATACGCTAGTCTACTCTGGTATATCGATGCCCCGTCTCGATATACCCACGACTAGGGACCTTGAAGGATGTACTTATGGACTACCATGTCCCCACTAGTATGATCTGCATCACAGTCCAGGTAGTCAAGTACACATCCTAAGGGCTTTACCAACATGTAACCATAAGACAGTTTAAAGAGACAAGTGTACATGTTAAGATAAAGAGCAACCAGATAGCATACTATCATATCGAGCAAGAAAGTCATCTCTATATATGTCCAAGCATCCAATATAATATACATCATCTGTACAATACTGGCCTCTAGGGCATACATACAACTAATAAAAGGTTGATCGGTTCAGGCACGTTATCTAAAAGCATTGATGTTCTAAATCAAACTACAGTTCCTAGTATACAGAACACACACAAAAGGAAGAGTTCAGAAATGAACGAATCCTTCTTGAGGCATTGTAGACTAGGTCATATCAATGCGACCCGACTAGCTGAAGTTACATTTTAGATGCATATTTAAATCAGTTTGAATTTACATCTTGTGAAACTTGCCAGTCATGTCACAAAATTTAGATGACCATAGCTCTGTTTATTGGAAACAGAGAAAGAGTTAGTAAACTCTTGGGACCGATACATGATGATGTGTGTAAGGTCTCCTGTCTACACATGCCAGGACTGGTTCTTTATACTTCATTACATTCTCTGATGATCTCTCAAGATTCAAACATATGTTCCTGTTGAAACATAGACCCGAAGCTTTTGAGATATTCACAGAATATAAGTTAGAAGTAGAGAACCAAAAACCGGGTATAAGTATTATATCCTATGATGAGATCAGGGAGGAGAATACTTGTGCATGGAATTCCTGGACTATTCTAAAGGAGAATGAGATTCTCTCTCAGCATTACTCCTCCGTATACACCATAGCACGATGGTATATCGGGGCGGAGCAATCACACCCTATATGATATGGTGCGCTCTATGATGAGTACTACTGTGTTTCCTATTTCCTTTTAGGGAGTTATGCACTTATGAAGTTGCATACCTATTGAATAGGGTTCGATTCAAATCTGTGCCTACCACTCCATATAAGATATGGTATGGGAAGAGCCTATCTCTTAAGTAAGTTAAGATTTGGGATTGTCCGGCCTATGTCAAAAGCAAAAATCCGGACAAGATCGTGGCAAGGTCAGTTCTGTAGAACTGGAAAGGTTCCAGCTATACAAACTGCAGCTGATGATTTGACAGAACCAAAGGATTCAATAATCCCCGACGAACCTTAGCCTCTCCGCCGATCTGGTAGGGTTCCTCACCTGCCTGAGAGATACTTCGGTTTCTCGATGACAGTGGGAGCGAGAATTGCATCATGAGATGATGACCCAACTAGTTTCGAGCAGGCCATCAAGAGTAGGGACTCTGTAAGAATGGCTGGATGCTTACCGATCTGAGATGGAATCCATGTACACCAGCAAAGTAAAGACTTTGGCTGCTATATCTGAAGGGTTAAATCCCCATCAGGAGCAAGTATATCTTGAGAAGATTACTTGGTGTAGATGGAAAAGTTGAGACTTTCAAAGCTAGACTTGTTAAAGGTTTTCATCATCAACCAGGCGTGGATAATGATGAAACCTTTTTCCAGTGGCTATGCTTAAGTCCATCCAGATCCTACTTGCCACGGCTACATACCATGACTACGATATCTGGTGGTTGGGTGCCATGACTACTTTTCTAAATAATGATTTAGAAGAGAATGTCTATAAGAAGACAGCCAGAGGGCTTCGTAAACAGTGGGAGCAGCGGAAACATGTGCAAGTTGCTTTACATAATAAAGCAGGCATCGCGGAGTTGGAACGTCTGTTTTGATGTGATAGTCAAAGTGTTTGACTTCATCAAAATGGTAGATGAACCTTGTATATACAAAACGGTAGTAGAGAGTAAGGTGGTTATCCTCGTATTGTACGTAGACCACATACTCTTGATAGGAAAAGAGTTTCCTATACTACGCTCGGTCAATCTCTGCTTATCACAAGGATTCTCCAATAGGATCAAAGTGATACCTCCTAAATCCTGAGTTTTCATCTATGAGATAGATGTAATTGGATGCTAGGATTCTCACTAGATGTAGTGAAATGGTATCAATCGATCCTGGGGAGAATCACTGGAAACGTTCCAGGGTGATAAAGACGACTGAATGTCAGTCACAGGCATTGTCTTTACCCTCAGTAAAGGGATGGTATGTTGGAAGAGTTCCAAGCTAGATACCGTGGCAAACTAGACGATAAAGGCTGGTAACATCGCTATTAAAGATACTACCAAAGAGGCTGTTTGGGTGTATATTGGTTCATAAGATGAACTAGGTTCCTACCATTGTGTGACAATGGAAGTGTGGCTTTGGCCCGTGAACCCTGGTCCCATCAGTGACCCAGACATATTCTGAGGAAGTATCACCTGATCATGGAGATAGTTGATCTCCAGGGTGATCGATGTTAGGAGAGTAGACTCAGAGGACAACACGGTGGATCCACTCACGAAGGCCTTTTCCCAAAGAGAGACTTTTAGGGGATGGTTGAGTATTAGATACTACAACTACTGCTATAGATGGCCCTAGTGCAAGTGGGAGATTGTTAGTTATATGTATGCCCTAGAGGCCATTACTGTACATTGGATGTATATTGTAGTGGATGCTGGGACATATATAGGTAGGACTTTCTTGCTCGACATGATAGTACGCTATCTGGTTGCTTTTTATCTTAACATGTATACTTTCTGTCTCTCCGTTACATGTTGATAAAGCCCTTAGGATGTGTACTCGACTTCCAGGACTATGATGCAGATCATACTAGTGGGGCCTGGGTAGTCCATGAGTACATCCTTCAATGTTCCTAGTCGTGGGAATATCGAGACGGGGCATCGATATTCCAGAGTAGACTAGCGTATATCTTCTCGACCCATATGATGGGCGATGGATGATCCCATATCCATTGGTGTTTGACATCAGAGATGGTATGCGGGTGCTCAGTGGAGACTGGGTACACTGAACGGACTCGCCGAGAACTCCCAGATGGTATTATACCTCACGTCAGATGGCAGTTCTCTGGTGACACTGGTACAGCTTAGTCTGTTGACCCGAGATCGTCATAGATTCTTGTGTGTCTCCCACCGTGCTTTGATTTCCACCCTACCACGGCTCTACTGAGTCGTGCAAATTGGTGGTTTTTGGGTACAGTCCCGATTCACATGGAGGCAATGAGCGGTAGGAGGGGATTCGTCTCTCCCGGTATTGGGGGTTGATGTTGCGCTATGCTCGACTGGCCATAACAGGAAATCCCTGGCCAGGGTTGCAGTGATCTACTGGTAAGTGTCATCAGTAGTTTCACACATGTTATGGACCTCACGTCAGCATGACTTATCAAGCTATTGGGGTCTGATGTTTACCACCCCTAGGCGAGATATGCGACATATCAGACAAACAGACCGGACTGTACGGTAAGTGTTACTGGTTGGATTCACAGGAGTGTGAGCGGGCTTGCTCGTCGATCTTTTGGTCGCTCAATACCCGGGTGGCCGTTATGTTTAGCAGACCGCTTGCGGCTTGTGGGTGTTTGATATGATCATCACCTACTGCCGGCGTATTAACGAGTCTTTAGAGTCCTACACAGAGGTTTCCTGGCTCAAGCGAAACGAAATAGGAGCGCATATGAGATATGTGCGGGACCGAGAATAATGCGTATATGTGATACCGTATTCTATTCTCGCGATGAATGTATCGATTGGTTGTATGCGATATAACCTAGTTATCGAATCGAAGATTGATTCGATAAGTCGATACATTGGATACTAGTCGGTTATATACGACATGACCGGATCATTGAATCAAGTGTTGATTTAATGATTTAATGTATAATTATATATTTAATATATTACTTTGCATTAACTAGTATTAGTTCACTTAAAAAGGATTTTCTCACTTGATGTGCACATTGTATATGTGATATATTTTTTGTGCACTTGATTGTATCATGTTTGATGATACATGAATGTTTGTGTGTATGATTAAACCATGGTTATGTAATGGTTAGGGTTTTCATTTTCTTAACTATTTCTTTTATTTATTTAATTTTAAGGCAAGAAACAAAAGGGTGGCTTGTTTTGTTTTTCCTTGAAACTTCTTGAAGCTTTGAAGCTTTGACCATTTTGTTTGTTTTCCTTATCCTAACCATTCAACATAACCCTAGTTTAGTCTCTACACATAACCATGGTTGCTATATGATAAGTATTCATATTATTTTCTTTTTGAAAAACAACTTATCATATTCTTTCTTCTTCTTCTTCTTCTTCTTCATCAACAAGAAGAAAAGCTTGCCTCCATCAATGGCAACTTGAGAAAAAGAGTGAGAAATCCAATTCTAAAGTGAACCCACTTTCTATTTCTTCATCCTCTACCACTTGCCAAGTAGTATAGGGTGTTTTCTTCACAAGTTTCATGACTTGGTGAAGTTGGAGCTTGATCTTGAGTTGCCTCGACGTAGATCATCTTCGGCATCGAAGTCGACGACCTAGCCCGATCAATTCTTCGATGAAACCACCACGAGAGTCCGAGATCCGATGGGTACAGCAGAGGGACTTCATCACGGAGCTATGGAGGTGGAGGACCGGATCTACAAAGGTTGTAGTCACTTTCCTTTAGCAATAAAGTAGTTTACTTTCTTGCATCGCCTTATTTTCTAGTTAACGATCCGTATTAGGGTTTGTAGGCACATGGAAAAATTTGAATTGGGCATGTTTGATCTGTTGTGAGACTTCATTAGTGTGCCTAGGAACCCTACATATATATCTATATATGATATCTAGTAGACATTACTTATGTTTTGCATCCGCGCTAGTCCAGCCCCCGCTCTGTCGTTAGTTAAGTAACCTAACGGGTGATGACGGGGCCCAGTGGCGAATGCGGATGGCATTAGCGTACGTCATATTTTCGTTGTTTTCTGCAATGGTAGGATTAAATTGATGGGACGCATTATATTAATGCAAAGAAAACAATCCAAAGCTGAATCGTTGGAACAATTTCAAAACCACTCGGTTTTTTTCGAAACAGAAAAATTTTTAAAACGCGGAGCTTAAACCACTCCTTTTAAGAGCTATCAAGGTTCCTTCGATTATATCAAGTTCACTATGTTCACGGTTTCGCCAAAACCATTCATAGCCCTCCATCATTTCATATGTATATTCAATAGTATTCAAGCTATGTTTGTTGACCTTCGCCAAGGCATAGTGATTGGTAGCTGTTGGGTGTTCATATGTAGCATAGACAGATGCGTTGGTTTGGGACAGTCGTATTACCTTGTTGACCTTCGTCAAGGGTATATACGGGTGGGTTCAAATTAACCTGGACAATGATGGGTAGAACTTGACATGTGACTTATGATTTGTTGACCTTCGTCAAGGCCATAAGAGCATGGGGCAAAAATCCACATCAGGAGTTTCTAAGGAAATTGAAACTTGCTAGTGCTGCATACCATTTGGAGTTTGATAATGTTGGTAGGATTCCTTCAGCATTATCACACAATGATATTTGGATCCCGATCCTACTGTGAGTATCCGCTACTACTCGGAAGATTTTTTCACTTAACATTCAATGCTATAAACCAAGTAGGTGTCTAGAAAAGTGTTAGCGGGGCTACGTCTTCAGGGAAAAGATTTTATTTAATTAAGGAACTTCGCGAAAGTTTCGTAAAACCTCGCTCGAAGTACCAACACTAGCCTGGCTGAACGGTTAAGCAAGTATTGTACAGTGAGATTAATCCTGACTAATTCTTCTTTTATGGTTTGAGGAAGGATTCGAGAAACAGTGGGAGCCATCCTATTTAGATAAATTAAAAACCAATCTAAACTTGCAAGAGCATCATGCTAAGTGTTTTCTTCTCTCTCTCTTAATTGCAGCGACCCAGTGACCAGACATAGGTTACATCTAGATAATAAAATGATTGAATCTGACTGTAATGACTGGCAAAGGTCTGTCCAGATGTCCATTACCCATGACAAACTGGGACACCTCTTCACTAATCCAACCCCTGCCGTCTCAGGACCAGTTTCCATCGTCACGAATACTTATATCCGTAAGACATCGGAAAAAGACTGTGCGAATGCCAAGTGCCTCGTGTTGGCCTTAGTTGATGGTACATACCAGAGGCAGCACGAGAAGATGGACTTAGTTTCTGTCTTCCTCCATAACAAAGATTTATATGGAGAGCAATCTCGTATAGCAAGATATGAGACCTCGAACGAATTGGTTCAAGCGAGGTTGGCTGTCGGGTTATCTGTAGGGGACAACGTCCTTACAGAGACTAGCTATATTGATGAGCTCACAGACCTGAAGACCACGTTGAAGAACGGGTCAAATACTGACTTGATTCTACAGTCTCTACCCTCTAATTACACCGTGAAGGAAACCAGGGAAGTAGAAGGAAAGGGAAGGGCAAAAGTTTCGGGACTAGATATGGTAAAGGAGGGACGTTCCTATTGTTACGGGAAAGGACATTGGCAGAGGGATTGCAGGGCTAGCAAAGCCAGTAGCCAGGATTCGAAGCATGTTGTGGCTTCGGCTTCGGGTGTGTTTGTAATAGGAAAATGTATGTCAATTAACTCTACTTCCTGGATACTAGATACCAGATCAGGATCTCATATCTGGAATTCATTACAGGCTTTGAGAAACCGTAGAGTTATCAGGGTAGGTGATATAACTCTCAGAGTTGCGAACGGAATGAGCGTGAACGCTGAATCCGTTGGGGAATATCACCTAGGATTGACAAGTGGGCAGATATTGATTCTACGTAACTGTTTATATGTACCTAGTCTAACATGTAATATCATATCTGTATCCTTACTCTCTAAGGAAGGATATGATTTTACTTTTGTAAGCGATGTGGTCCACATCCACCTAAATCAAGTTCTGATTGGGTCAGGTACATTAGAAAACGGAATATACGTATTAAATCAAGCTTAGGTTTTCAGTGTCCAGAACACACTTAAAAGAAAGTCTCCGGAAAAAAATCAGGCTTTCTTATGGCATTGTAGACTGGGTCACATCAATGAGACACGGTTAACAAAGTTACATAAAGCGGGATATTTGAATCCATTCGAGTATCAGTCTTATGCTACTTGTGATCTTGTCTCATGGGAAAGATGACAAAGACTCCATTCATTGGACACGGAGTAAGAGCGAGTGAGCTCTTGGGACTCATACACAGTGACGTGTGTGGTCCAATGTCTACACATGCGTGAAGTGGTTATTCATACTTCATTACTTTTACGGACATGTCTTTGAGAAATTCAAGGAATACAAGAATGAAGTGGTAAAACAAACAGGCAAAAGTATCAAGACACTGAGATCTGATCGAGGTGGTGAATACTTGAGTGCCGAGTTTCTGGGCTACTTAAAAGAGAATGGGATTCTCTCTCAGCTTACTCCTCCATACACACCACAACACAATGGTGTATCGGAAATGCGGAATCGAACCCTATTAGTCCATGATGAGTAAGGCTGAGTTACCGCGATCTTTCTGGGGTTATGCACTAGAAACTGTTAGTGTATATGCCCTAGAGGCCATTACTGTATCATACTAGTCTGTATATTGCATAATGGAAGCTTAGGATATTCACAGTTGTATAGACAATCTTGCTCAAAATAGTAGTATGCTACTTGGTTGGTTCTACTTTAATGTGTACATGCGTTTCTTTTAGTATATCACATATACACATTAGTGGAGCCCTTAGGATCTTTGCTTAATTACCAGCGTTGTGATGGCAGTCACACTCGTGGGGGATGGGTAATCCACAAGCACATCCTTATGCAGGTCCCTAGTCATAGGACTATCGAGACAGGGCATCGATACTCTTGAGTAGACTAGCGTATGCGCTTCTCATCCCAGCATGGGAGACGGTCTGTCCCACAGCCGTCAGTACGTCGTACTTGAGATAGTATGCGGGTGCTCGTTAGGTTACGAGTACACTGGACAGGACTCATCGGGAACTGTTGGTTGGTACTATACCTATCGTCAATTATTAGTTCCTAGGTGACATGAGTACAGCTTAGTCCGCTGACTTGACACTGTCACTTCGCCTCGAGTGTGTTCCCACTGTATTTTGATTACTACCCTACCACGGCTCAAAGGAGTCCTGCAAACATGTAGTAGTTGGGTGCAGTCCCGAAGCACTTGGAGCCAGTGACGGTTAGACAGGATTCGTCTCTCCCGGTATTGGGGGTTGATATCGCTCTGAGTCTAGGAGAGCCATTACACAAAGTCCCTGGCCAGGGCAAGCGAGATATACTGGTAGGTTTCCAGTATTATCTCAGGGTGTTCTGGGCTACACTCTGACACGACTTGTACCGCTATTAGGGGACTGACGTTTACCGCCCCCTAGGCCCGCCATGCGATATTCTCAGACGAACAGACCGGACTGTACGCAGATTGTCACATTCAGGTTCAGCAGGAGTTCAGATGGGTTTCACCTCGTCCGCCTTCTTATTGGCATCTACCTGGGGGCCGTTACGCATAGCTAGTGCCGTTTGCGGTCTGTGGTTAAACCCACTGCCGGTGTAGTGTCGAGTCTTTATAGTCCCACACAGAAAGCTATTCGCCTTTAGGCAAAAAGAGTAGAGGTCGCATGGTTTTGCGACAGGGTTTGGTCACATCCGTGCACTTGTGCACGTTTAGTGTACGGGCAGTTATCACTAGCGGGCTTCGGTTTAAAACAGATCCTAGTGTACGTTTTGGGATTGGTTTTATCTCGTTTGTATTCGTGTTCCTCGGAACGCGGATGCGGGTGTGTATGCACGGTTGACAGAGACAGAGGCAGAGGATTCTTATTAGGGTTGTTGACTGTTGACTTTTGCTAAACCCTAATGAGAATAAGAAATATGATTAATGATGATATTAATTAAGTATTATTGTGCCATGGTTGGATTGAAAGGTTGAATTTGTTGACTTGTTGACTTAGCTGACCGGTTGACTAGGTTGGACTTGTTGACCATCATCATGACAATGGCTATCATTTCTTGGCATTGACCTTTGCTTGCTTGTTTGTTCACAAATTGCATTTAATGCATGAAATGATATTGCCATTTGATATGATAACAACCATCACATAATACTCAATTATTATTATTTGTTATGATTATTTTTGTATTATGGGAGCATGGCAGGAAAAAGGTTTACTGATTCTATCATTCTCATTCTCTCTCATCCTCAAGCTCTCCCTCTTCCTCTTGCTCTCTCTCTAGCTCAAGGAAACTCCCTCTCATGAGTTGGGAACCATTTCCTTAGAGATAAAATCCAAAACACTTCTCTACTCATCCTAGTATACAAGGTCTAGCAAACCAAGTGTACTAGTTTCCTCTAGATTGAGGTTGGAGCCAAAGGTAGAAGCTTTCAGGTGGATCCATCTTCGGCACAAGGAGACGACGAGGAGAGAACCATCCGACCACCATAAGGAGTCGAAGAGAAGGAGTTCAAGTTAAGGTATAACCCCCTAACCGAGTAGGTAAAATTCCTAGTTAGGTTGTTAGATAGTTGTTTATCAAAGATCCGTATTTTGAGTCCATGTTTACCCCAAAGAAAAATCGTTTTTCACCATTTCCGGAACCCCAAAGAACCGGGGACGGGTAACGTAGACTTACAGTGGTATCAGAGCCTAGTTAAACACTATCTAATATGTTAGCAAAGTAACTAGAAGTTCGATCAGAGAAAAAATCACAAAACACGCCCGAAATGTAAGCTTTCTGCCGATTATTTTTCCTGTTCAAAAATTAATTAATCTTACACTAAAAATCGGCTCGGGCTTTTTAAAGAACACTGGAGAAAATTGGTCCACTAACTCGGTCAACACGTCGCGGAACTGCGGCACGAGCTTGCTCCTGCCGCGGATCCGCGGCCGAGTTAACTCGGTTGTGGGTTCATTTTCCTGCAGTGTTCTTATAGGGGTATTTTGGGATTTTTGGAATATGATTTTTCTGCCCAGATTTTCCAGAAAGAAAAATTTGTTTTTGGGGTTTAAAAATCGGTATTTTGATCGATCTTCTAAAGACTTTAGCTAACGGGTTTATATCTGTGATGTGATATATGTATTGAACGTCTGCTAATCGCTATACGTCGATTAGGGGGGTTATACATATCTGTGATCTGTAATGTTGATGGTATGTGTATATGAATTCATTGGATTGTCGTGGATGAATAGCCGGGGGGTTGTGAGATGAGAGTATTCTTTTTCTTTCAATTCATGTAATTTGTAATTGATATAATATTATTTATATGGCCGCACAACCGGGATGGGGTTGTACCCGTCATTGTATAATTTCTTTTACTGTTTTTGCTCCTAGGATAGACCCAAGGTGGGGTGCACAAACTACCGGGTACCTCGAAGTGCTGAGTGGCCTACTCACGCTGTTGAGGGAGGTTGCTTCGCTTCGGGTACTTGGCGGGTAGTTTGCCGCACCCGTAGGGGTCTAGGGTGGGGTCTTGGCTATTCATCGCGACCGTGTAATCCGCTCTTCGTTGCAGGCTAGTACGGAATGCGGATTCCTAGTATATCCAATGTGTTCATTTGTGATCTGGAATGGCTATCATTGCATGTGACGAATGTATATATCTATATATGATATCTATTTAGGTGTTGCTTATGTTTTGCATCCACGCTAGTCCAGCCCCCGCTCTGTCGTTAGTTAAGTAACCAAACGGGTAATGACGGGGCCCCGTGGCGAATGCGGATGGCATAAGCGTACGTCATATTTTCGTTGTTTTCTGCAATGGTAGGATTAAATGATGGGACGCATTAAATTAATGCAAAAAAATAAACCAAAGTAAAAGTCGTTGGAACACTTTAAAAACCACTCGGTTCTTTTCAAAAACCAACTTTTAAATGCGGAGCTTGAACCACTCCTTTTAAAAGCTATCTCGTTCCATCGATTATATCAAGTTCACTACGTTCACGGTTTTGCCAAAACCATTCTTAACCCTCCATCATTTCCGTTAAATATTCGGTAGTATTCAAGCTATGTATTTTGACCCCACGCCAAGGCATAGTGATTGGTAACTGCCGGATATTTATCTGTTGCATAGATAGAATACGTTGGTTTGAGACAGTCGTACTGCCATTTTGGCCTATGTCAAGGGTAGGTACAGGTGGGTTCAAATTAACCTGGATAATGATAAGTAGAACTTGACATGTGACTTATGACATTTTGACCTCACGCCAAGGTCATAAGAGCATGGGGCAAAAATCCACATCGGGAGTTTCTAAAGAAACTGAAACTTGCTAGCGCTGCATACCATTTGGAGTGTGATGATTCTGGTAGGATTCCTTCAGTTTTGTCACACGATGATATTTGGATCCCGATCCTACTGTGAGTATATGCTACTCCTCCGGAACTTTCTCACTTAACGATCAATGCTATAAACCAAGTAGGTGTCTAGAAAGGTGTTAACGGGGCTACGCCCACAGGGAAAAGAGGTTATTTAATTATGGAACTTCGCGAAAACGTTGGAAAACCTCCTTCGAAGTACCAACACTGGCCTGGCTGAACGGTTAAGCAAGTAATGTACGGTGAGATTGATCCCGACTAATTCTTCCTTTTTGGTTTGAGGAGGGATTCGAGAGACAGTGGAAGCCATCCTGTTTAGACAAACTAAAAACCACTCTAAACTTGCAAGAGCATCTTGCTAAAGTATTTCTTCTCCCTCTCTCCTAATTGCAGCGACCAAACATCATGACTGGACTTAAGTTACTACTAGATAGAAACATACTGATAGGGCCAAACTACAAAGATTGGCTCAGGAATGTCAAAATGGTAATCACTTATGACAAGTCGGGGTATCTCCTAACCACCAAAGCTCCCCCTGTCCCAGGTCCCAAAGCCAGCGTCGCGGATAAGGAAATCCATAAGACCTGAGAAATCGACTGCGCGAAGGTCAAGTGCCTCGTGCTTGCCTCTATGGACAATGAACATCAGAGGAGGCACGAGAATATGGACCTTGAATCCATATTTCTCCATACAAAAGAACTGTATAGAGAGCAATCCCGTATCGCCAGATACGAAGTCTCGAAAAAGCTGTTTACGGCGAGATTGGCCGTCGGATCATCGGTAGCGGAACACGTGCTTATGATGATTGGCTTCATTGAGGAGCTCGCGTACCTTGGGACTACGTTAGAGAACGAGCTCTACACGGACTTGATTCTCCAGTCCCTTCCTTCCACTTACGCCCAGTTTATCCTGAAGTTCAACTTGCAAGAAAAAGAAGTTGAAATTTCAGAACTCCTCAACATGCAGAGGAGTGCAGAGGGCACCCTACAGAAAGGTAGGGAAACATCCACTTTGTTTATAGGAGGATCTTCCTCTTCTAGGTCCAAGGCGAAAGCCAAGGGAAAGAAGAAGAAAACCCTTACCAAACCAAGGGGCGGTGTTAGTAAAGTGGATACGAAGGGAAAGGCAAAGGAAACAAAGGTAGCGGGAAAGCTTGTAGGGAAGGAAGAGTGCTTTTTCTGTCATAAGAGTGGACATTAAAAAAAGGATTGCAGGGCATGGAAGGCCAGAAACCAGGACCCGAAGCAAGTTGCAGCTTCGGTTTCAGGTGTGTATGTTATTGAAAACTGTCTATCAATAAACTCTACTTCTTGGGTATTGGATACCGGATCAGGATCTCATATCTATAATTCTTTGCAGGCACTGAGAAAGCGTAGGGTTTGGAAGGCAGGTGATATGACGCTCAGAGTTGCAAACGGAGCTGGCATGGATGCTGAGTCCGTGGGGGACTATCACCTGGGATTATCAGATGGACACGTTTTGGTTTTGCGTGATTGTTATTTTGTACCCAATGCAACCTGTAATATCATATTTGTATCTTTATTATCTAAAGAAGGTTATGAATTTGCATTTGTAAGTAATGTTGTGAACATTCACCTTAATCAAGTTTTGATTGGGTCGGGTACATTAAACAATGGTATATACGTATTAAACCAACCACAGATTTTCAATGTCCAGAATACACACAAAAGAAAGTCTCCGGAAACAAATCAGGCTTTCTTATGGAATTGTAGACTGGGTCACATCAATGAGAGAAGGTTGACGAAGTTACATACAGAAGGATATTTGGATCCGTTCGTATATCAATCATATGCAACTTGTCAATCCTGTCTCAAAGGAAAGATGACAAAGTCTCCGTTCACTGGACACGGAGTAAGAGTGAGCGAGCTCTTGGGACTCGTACACAGCGACATGTGCGGTCCAATGTCTACGCATGCACGAAGCGGTTATTCTTACTTCATTACTTTTTCGGATGACTTTTCAAGGTACGGATATGTCTTCTTAATGAAACATAAATCCGAAGCCTTTGGAAAATTCCAGGAATATAAGAATGAAGTAGAAAAACAAACAGGCAAAAGTATCAAGACACTGAGATCTGATCGAGGTGGTGAATACTTAACTGCCGAGTTCCTGGATTACTTAAAAGAGAATGGAATTCTCTCTCAGCTTACTCCTCCGTACACTCCGCAACATAACGGTGTATCGGAGAGACGGAACCGAACCCTATTGGATATGGTACGGTCCATGATGAGTAACGCTGAGTTGCCGCGATCATTCTGGGGATATGCGCTAGAATCAACTGCATACCTTTTGAACCGAGTTCCAACTAAGACTGTGCCTACCACACCATATGAGATATGGAGTGGGAAGAAACCTATTTTCAATATCTGAAGATCTGGGGATGTCCAGCTTTTGTCAAAAAGCAGCATGCGGACAAACTCGAGGCACGCTCAGTACTGTGCAAGTTTGTGGGATACCCAAAGAACTCCAGGGGGTATCTTTTCTATTACGCAGAGGAACAAAAGGTCTTTGTTTCTCATAATGCCCACTTTCTGGAACACCAGTTCTTAGAAAAAGGAAATAAGTGGGAGCGCAATAGAACTGGAAGAAATTCCAGAACCACAGACTATTACTGAAAGCTTAGTAGAACCAGAGGGTTCAAAAGAACATGACATTCCTACGCCGCTCCACAGGAGTAGTAGGCAGTCTCATCCGCCGGAGAGATACTACGGTTTTCTCATAGACGGGGATAGTGAGGATTGCATCATTGATTATGATGAGCCGACTAGCTTCCAGCAGGACATTCAGAGCGTTGACTCGGTAAAATGGCTGGATGCAATGTGGACCGAAACGGAGTCCATGTACACCAACAAAGTATGGACTGTGGACGTTGTTCCAGATGGGGTAAAACCCGTAGGATGCAAATGGATCTTCAAGAGGAAGATTGGTGTAGATGGACAGGTTGAGACCTGTAAGGCTAGACTTGTTGCAAAGGGTTTTCGTTAAAGACCTGGTTTGGACTATGACGAAACCTTTTCTCCAGTGGCTATGCTGAAATCCATTCGGATCCTTCTTGCCATTGCTGCCTTCCACGATTATGAGATTTGGCAGATGGACATAAAGGCCGCTTTTCTAAATGGAAATTTAGAGGAGTGTGTCTATATGGAACAACCAGAGGGTTTCATTCAGAGTGGGAGCAGCGGAAAGGTGTGCAAGTTCCTTAAGTCCATTTATGGACTAAAGCAGGCATCGCGGAGTTGGAACATCTGTTTTGATGAGACGGTCAAAGAATTTGGCTTTATTAAAAATCCAGATGAACCATGCATCTATAGTAGATTTGTAGCACGAACTGTCGTATTCCTCGTTTTATACGTGGATGACATTCTTTTGATAGGTAATGACATTCCTATGCTACAATCTGTCAAAGGGTTCTTGTCACACAGGTTCTCCATGAAAGACCTGGGTGATGCCTCTTACATTCTGAGGATCCGGATCTATCGTGACAGATCCAAGAGGATATTAGGACTTTCACAGTCCAGGTACATCGACACCACACTGAAAAGATTCAGTATGGAAGATTCCAAGCGCGGTAATCTACCGGCTTGTCACGGGATCACCCTCTCTAAAGAGATGTCTCCCAAGACAGATTTGGAAAGGGATCACATGTCTATTATACCCTACGCTTCTGTGGTAGGCTCTATAATGTATGCGATGTTATGTACCAGACCAGATGTAGCTTATGCACTAAGTGTGGTAAGCCGTTATCAGTCAAACCCTGTGGAGAAGCACCGGATAGCGGTAAAGAACATTCTCAAGTACCTGAGAAGGACTAAGGAGATGTACTTGGTGTATGGCGGAAAAGACCTCCAGATCAAGGCCTTTGCTGACTCCAGCTTCTAGAGTGACAAGGATGATTCCAAGTCCATGTCGGGTTATGTCTTTACCCTCAATGGAGAGGCGGTGTGTTGGAAGAGTTCCAAACAGGAAACCGTTGCTGACTCGACGATGGAAGCGGAATATATCGCGCTGCAGATCCTGCAAAAGAAGCCGTCTGGATAAGGAAGTTCTTGACAGAACTTCAGGTGGTTCCGTCCATTGTTGATACAATACCTCTGTATTGCGACAACAACGGGGCTATAGCTTTAGCAAAGGAACCCAGGTCCCATCAGAAGTCCAGACACATCTTGAGACGGTATCACCTGATCAGGGAGATCGTGGGTCGCCAGGAGATCGAGGTTCGGAGAGTTGCTACGGAAGATAACACTGCTGATCCATTCACAAAGGCCTTACCCCAGACTCAGTTCGAGCGGCTGATCGAGATGATAGGTCTTCGATACGCCAGTACATGGCCTTAGTGCAAGTGGGAGATTGTTAGTGTATATGCCCTAGAGGCCATTACTGTATCATACTAGTTTGTATATTACTTAATGGAAGCTTGGGATATTCACAGTTTTATTGACAATCTTGCTCAAAATAGTAGTATGCTACTTGGTTTGTTTCTACTTTAATGTGTACATGTGTTTCTTTTAGTATATCACCTATACACATTAGTGGAGCCCTTAGGATCTTTGCTTGATTACCAGCGTTGTGATCGCAGTCACACTCATAGGGGCTGGGTAATCCATAAGCACATCCTTATGCAGGTCCCTAGTCGTAGGACTATCGAGACAGGGCATCGATACTCCGGAGTAGACTAGCGTATGCGCTTCTCATCCCAGCATGGGAGACGGTCTGTCCCACAGCCGTCAGTACGTCGTACTTGAGATAGTATGCGGGTGCTCGTTAGGTTACGAGTACACCGGACAGGACTCGTCGGGAACTTTTGGTTGGTACTATACCTATCGTCAGTTATCAGTTCCGAGGTGACATGAGTACAGCTTAGTCTGCTGACTTGACATTGTCACTTCGCCTCGAGTGTGTTCCCACTGTACTTTGATTACTACCCTACCACGGCTTAAAGGAGTCGTGCAAACAGGTAGTAGTTGGGTGCAGTCCCGAAGAACTTGGAGGCAGTGACGGTTAGACAGGATTCGTCTTTCCTGGTATTGGGGGTTGATATCACGCTGAGTCTAGGAGAGCCATTACACAAAGTCCCTGGCTAGGGCAAGCGAGATATACTGGTAGGTTTCCAGTGTTATCTCAGGGTGTTCTGGGCTACACTCCGACACGACTTGTACCGCTATTAGGGGACTGACGTTTACCGCCCCCCTAGGCCCGCCATGCGATATTCTCAGACGAACAGACCGGACTGTATGCAGATTGTCACATTCAGGCTCAGTAGGAGTTCAGATGGGTTTCACCTCGTCCGCCTTCTTATCGGCATCTACCTGGGGGCCGTTATGCACAGCTAGTGCCGCTTGCGGTCTGTGGTTAAACCCACTGCCAGCACAGTGTCGAGTGTTTAGAGTCCCACACAGAAAGCTATTCGCCTTTAGGCAAAAAGAGTAGAGGTCGCATGGTTTTGCGACAGGGTTCGGTCACATCTGTGCACTTGTGCACGTTTAGTGTCCGGGCAGTTATCACTAGCGGGCTTTGGTTTAAGCCAGATCCTAGTGTACGTTTTTGGATTGGTTTTATCTCATTTGTATTCGTGTTCCTCGGAATGTGGATGCGGGTGTGTATGCACGGTTGACAGAGACAGAGGCAGAGGATTCTCATTAGGATTGTTGACTGTTGACTTTTGCTAAATCCTAATGAGAATAAGAAATATGATTAATGATAATATTAATTAAGTATTATTGTGCCATGGTTGGGTTGAAAGGTTGAATTTGTTGACTTGTTGACTTAGTTGACCGGTTGACTAGGTTGGACTTGTTGACCATCATCATGACAATGGCTATCATTTCTTGGCATTGACCTTTGCTTGTTTGCTTGTTCACAAATTGCATTTAATGCATGAAATGATATTGCCATTTAATATGATTAACAACCATCACATAATACTCAATTATTATTATTTGTTATGATTATTTTTGTATTATGGGAGCATGGGTGGAAAAAGGTTTACTCATTCTATCATTCTCATTCTCTCTCATCCTCAAGCTCTCCCTTTTCCTCTTGCTCTCTCTCTAGCTCAAGGAAACTCCCTCTCATGAGTTGAGAACCATTTCCTTAGAGATAAAACCCAAAACACTTCTCTACTCATCCTAGTATACAAGGTCTAGAAAACCAAGTGTTCTAGTTTCCTCTAGATTGAGGTTGGAGCCAAAGGTAGAAGCTTTCAGGTGGATCCATTTCGGCACAAGGAGACGACGAGGAGAGAACCATCCGACCACCACAAGGAGTCGAAGAGAAGGAGTTCAAGTTAAGGTATAACCCCCTAACCGAGTAGGTAAACTCCTAGTTAGGTTGTTTGATAGTTGTTTAACAAAGATCCGTATTTTGAGTCCATGTTTATCCTAAAGAAAAATCGTTTTTCACCATTTCCGCAACCCCAAAGAACCGGGGATGGGTAACGTGGACTTACAGAAACAGCTGCATATCTTTTGAACAAGGTTCCAACCAAGACTGTGCCTACTGTTGGTCGTAGTGCCCTCAAAGTCAATTATTTGATCGCAGGCACGTGATTGCAATGATTGAGGAGGACGTAGAACAGTCTTACTCAAGATGGTAGTATGCTATCTAGTTTGCCTTTATCATCATGTACAGCTTTAGGTGACATTACTGTTCACTATTACTCGTTGATAGAGCCCTCAGGATCCTGCTTGACTACCAACAGTATGATGGCGATCAGATACGTGAGAGTTGGGTAGTTCCATAAGCACATCCTTAAAAGCGGTCCCTAGTCGTGGGCGTTTTAGAAATAGGGCATCGATACTCCAGAGTAGACTAGTGTATACAGTCGAGACCCCGACGAAGGGAGGTGGCCGGTCTCACAATGTCACGACCCGAAAGTACGGAACGTGACCGGCACTTAGATTACGATGCGTCTAAAGGCGCAACGTAACCTAAGTAAGCCGAAGCCCAGAAATCTAAACCATAAAAGAAGAAGAAGAAGTAAAAGAAACATGAAGGAAACAAGTTTAAAAGCATCAGCAAATTTTCCCAAAAATTTCGGTAGAGTCACCTCTGTAAAAACTGGTCCCAAACGGGTACAATAAGTATAATATACATAAACAATAAAAAGCATCCCTAAACGGGTGCTAGCTCAACGCCAACAGGCGGAAACAACCACAACAAGAACAATAATATACAATGCCAAAGGGCGAGGCTCAAAACTCAAAAGAAAACAAAACCACCAGATCAGAATAATACAAGCGCGACTCTAAGGTCAAAATAAATAACTGGTCCAATAAACTTATCAAGTAATACAAGTATGGTTGATGGAGCTTTCTAGATACAAATGAAATAATAAAAATACAACGGCGGTCCAGATACAAATGAACCAACCTACCGTGCAAATCACCCGGAAAGAAATCATGTGCCAGCAACTGCCAGGGAAACCTATACATCGAACCTGTAATAAAATTTGGCACAACGGGGTGAGTTGCCAACTCGTGAGTAGAAGACATCTACGAAACGAAATCGAATGCACGACGCTATCCTAGGTCATAATAATACACTACTATGTCCCAATCACCTAGTAATAGCAGGGTAATACTACGTGTAAATGCAGATACTCCGTGCTCGTGTCAGTGCCTCATACAGTACTATATCATAAGAATGAGTATGCATGCACCATGAATGTAAAGTAACAAATCCTGAAATCCAGATATATCTGTATAAGAAATCTTTAGCTGCTATCATAGTAAAATGTGTATAGGAATCTGAAATCTCAACAATGAAATCCATGGAAATCCGTATCAAGCATCGACACAACACATGTAAATCTCAAGTCTCAATATCTCGGGCTCCGTCAGTCCGGATCGGCCCATATCATCAAATCTCACGACAACGGTCGGTATCCTCCGGATATCCGCCGCGCCAGACATCACCGGTAGGTAGCCTTCCCCTGCCAGGCTCATCGTCTACAACTCGATCTTCTTGCCCCGGGGTACCATACCGGGCCTACCATGTACCCGAGACGGTTCATCCACTCCTCGAATCGGGTCTCGAAATCCAACAGAAAACATGAAATCTCATGGTGGACGACACATACATCACGAGAAAACCGCATCTTATGTTTTTAAAAAGAGAGGAGGAGAGAGAGAGAAGTTTTTATATATTCTTGCGGTTTTCCCCAAAATCCAGAAATCTCATAGAAACCCAAATCTCAAAATCGTGAGTTAGGATATGATAAGTGTCGGCATATGCCCCATACTACTGCATGATAACATGAAAATATGAATGCATGAATGTCTAAGTAATAATTGCCATGTCTAGACTAACATCTGAGAGTAATCACAATATTATATATCGATCTAGTTGCTAGCTGATTCTATCAATAAAAGATAATATGATCTAAAGTGTACGTGACATAGCAATTACCGATGATGATGTGTGTGAGCTGGAAAATAAGTGTACGTAGAATATGCGCATCATCGGTAATGGTGCTGGTGTCCTAACAGGCAAAGTTTTATGCTGATTATAGAAACATATATATGAACCTGCACATTATGATTTCGGTATGAAAGTAAAGACAGATGTGTGTTATCCACTCATTTGATATACAATTACCACTACCACTAAGACTCGAACCTAAACTAGTGTCCATCTAACCCCCTAAGGAAAACTAAACCTAAGAACTAGTGGATAAGAAGTAGGAGTACACCTAAAGTCTAAGTCCATATCGCGAATAGTCGGCGATCCAGCCTCAATAGCGTCACGTACCTAGTACGACTTCCTCAAATCAAGAGTGCGGATCAATCATAACATCTATGCCTCGTACGGTAAAATCCATCGTACGGCATCCCAATATCGGGGTACGGGTCAAGTATCACCTACGTGTCTCATCATTCGTATAATATCATCATCATCAAGTGTCAAGATCAAGGTGCTATACTGTAATCGCATACATCATATATTATTGCCGGTATACAGATACGTCGTTGATTTATCCTCAGAAATATCATGTCACATCTATCATATCTTGATCAAGTCACATATTACAGGTCGTGATTAAGTCGCCTATCAGATATCGAAATCAAGTTACACCTTTATGATATCGCAATCAAGTTACATCTATATGATGTCGTAATCAAGTCACACATATAACATATCAGAATATCAATCACATGTTACAGTCCGGGTGCTATCTTAGAGTTCCATATACCTCTATACCATCATCACCCTTTATTATCTATGAATACCTATTCATTATATCATTTTTTGTAATGATCCGCTAACATCATAATACGACCGTAGTCAAGAATCACGGCATCAAGCCCAACTATACTGTTTTATTTCCGTGTATCATATCACATCAATGTATCCCATATACGTGTTGTGTATATATATATATATACCTATAGCTAGTCCTATATATATATACACATACACGTATACACCATATCGAGTTTCAGTGTGTACGTGTGTGTGTATCTACCTGAAACCTACGAATCTCTTCCAAGGTATTCATCCGCTGGTATGGTCATCCTAAATTAGTCTAGTCCAGCCTAGGGTCATTACTAGGGTCCCACTCATTTAGAATCTAGGGTCACATCTGGTTTCCTAAAGACAATAAGTATTATTCCTATGCTACGTTGCGTGGGTGCTAAACGCCATCCACCTGACTTCCCCCCGTAGATATACATCTATTCACCTGGTCCATGTCTGCCGAAGACGGTGTCGCCATCCTCCTCTTCATCGCCCGCAGTCCACGTGAGGGGTACCTAAACGCAAACATATAAATAGTATCGTAAATGGAATCACATACCAAAGTCGAAACGATGCATGGAACAAGCATAGGTTAAAACCTATGTCCCGTCCACTCAAAAGAACCAAATATCGCTCGATATCGGCGTACAAACTCCGATGGATCGAGATAAACATCAACAAACAACTTGTAGTTTAGAAAACCCGTTACTTATAATATAAAGCATGATTTAATTCATCGAAACACTGAAATCCATCAAATCACCCGATTTCGTAAAACCCGAAAATGCCAACTTACCGTTTTTCATCAAAACTTGACATCTAAATGAAAAAATGGTCATAAAACTCATCAAATAGCATAACTAGACTATACAACCCCTTACTATATTTTTATTACACAAATTTGCATTAATTTGAAATTTCTAGTTTGCAACCATTACAAATTTTCTACCTCTTTCGAGCAAAATTCACAATTTCACAACAAAACATGATTTTGCATGAATTAATGTATTAAACTACACTTCATGATGATAATGATATGATGAAACCATTATTATATTTTTAATCTCATTTATTTAGGAATTTCCAAATCTAGTTTGCAAAAACAAGCAATATTAGCATATTTATCACACTTTACTAACTAACAATTGAAACTAATAACTAGATTAGGTTTTGCATTCCACTAACATGTTAATATCCTCTTTAAAACCACACTCTAGTGTTATAAACATTAATTGGAATTTTATTCCACCAATATATACCATAAATAGAAATCTAATTTATTAAAAATGGTTTACTAGAAATTTGGATAACAATTTGCAATATATCAACCATGCAAGAATTTCCACTTCTAAAAATGGTAAACTAGTTATTATAACCCTAATTAATTAATAAAAACCACAACTTGAATTTACAAACCCTAACTTGAAATTTAAAATTTGCAACTAGAATTACTATATTAAATCTAATTATGTTTAAAAGAAGCATTTAATAGAAATAAATCAAAAGAGAAGGATTTATACCTCCACAACCTAAAGTCCCAAGATGAAAATGAGCCTCCAAAATGCATGCTTTCCCACTCCAAAATCCATGTAAAAATGAGCAAGAATAAAAGGGTAGGAAATAAATAGGATTTTGTGAAATTTTTGTTGAATTTTTGATGGATTTTTGATGAATTTTGAACAAAAATGAAGTGGAAATGGGGGGGGGGGGATGCCATGGTAGTGAGGCCGGCCATTATTTGGAGGTGAGGGAGAGAAAGAAGAGAGTGAAAAAAATTGTGTAGAAGTTTCCCCCAAATATCACTTCATATTGTCTTTTCATGAATTTCTTTATTTTCTTTTATTTCTTTACTATAGCAACTCAAGAAAACTCTAGAAAAATGGAAAAATTTGCAAATAAATTTTGAATGATACACACTAAATTATAATATTCCATGGTTCATTTTTATAAATTAAAACCATTCAAATTTGTAATTTACACTAATTTAGTGTAAAAATAAAGTTTATGTTAATATTTAAAATAATTAATTTAGGAAAAATATTTAATTGAACTAAAAATTTATAGGTGGCTAAATAGACACCATTTACTAGTAATTACATAATTAAAATAGGTATTTTTGAAATTATAATGAAAAACAATCACGGTTTAGTTTTACGAAAAATACATTTTACTTTACCGAAAATCATAAAATTCACTTAAACAATTTTATTCATTTAATTATTTATTTAATTATTTTTAAAATGTTACAATCTTCCCCCCTTTAAGAAATTCAGTCCCCGAATTTAAATTAAAACTCCCCCTCCAAATACTAAAACATTTAGCAAAACTCTCAAATCGTCGGGGCTCCGAAATCGTCCATACAAAACTAAAATCAACTCCGTCAAGCATAACGCAATCATCGGAGTTATGGCGAGAATAAAATATCAAAACCCAATACGAAAACGAACATAATATATATCAAAACTATAGCTTATATATAGTACGCATCATAGTAAAACCGTCCAAATATCTGGATAAGGAAATATGCAAAACCCCCTTTGAAAATCGCCGTGTGATGTACGTGTCACGGCATAAGTAGCGGACGTTTATTTAAAAAAAAAGCTATATATATATATATATATATATATCTTTTATTTAACATACACGTCCCTCCTGGTTACTAAATCAAATAGTAATGATTATAAAAACACACTGCTCAAACTGAATTAAATCCCAATCACATCAATAAAATATCATGTGCGTCCGGTGCGCACTGAAATCAAAACCAAATACAGATACCATGAATACACACAAAAACAAAATAAGTGCAACAGGTGTGCACCAAAACATCTGTCAAGTGCAACGGGCGTGCACGACTCATTATCAGGTGGATCTAATCTGCACAAAACCCCGATTTAGTGCATCTGGTGTGCACAAAATCGCATCAAGTACGCCAAGTGTGCGCAAGAATCTCAATCAGGTGCACATGGTGCACGAAAACATACATCGAATATCAAAATCGAAATCACAGTACAAAAATGCATGAAAACTAGGTCGAAACATATGTCAAAATCATGTGCAACCCCTATGCACAAAATCAAATCAAAAATCTCAAAATATATAAAACCAATCAAGTGTACTGGGTGTGTACTAAACAACATCAATACAACTGATATATGAAACACAACTAGAATGTAATGAAGGTACACACATGAAATACCAATCGTAAAACAAAGTCCTCAAAATACCAAAATCCAATAACAGAAATATGAAATTCAGATCACCAAATCATAATCGTAAACACTATCGTCAATGTGCGCCTCTTTCCTCTGATGTCGATTGCTTCGAACTCGTCTCTTCGTAGCTGTGCTGACTGCGCTACTAACGGCAATACTCATATCTAGAGTCTCCCACGTAGTCGATCCCTTCACCTGATATCCGGACTACATTAAACTTTTCGAATGATCCATCAAAATCCCATAATTCCCCGAGAGCTCAACTCAAGTACAGTTTAAAAATATCCGGTACATACTCCAGCATCGATGATCCAGCCGTAGAAGGGCAAACCCAAGCCTCACTAATGGCATCGCGGAATTGCCGTAAACCCTAAGGTTCAAGGGCGTTCTCGTGGTCATTATGTCGAGTTAGGGTTTCATTCTTCTAGAGGGTCCATCGAAATACCTGCATGTTCTTCCGAATACCTTAAGCTTGGGAAAATGGTTTTCTGATAATCGTTCGAACCCTTTAACTTCGTCTGGACGGCATGTGAATACCCTTCATCCGCACGCTAAACAATGCTTCAATTCTCAAGAATAACCAATACCCTAATGGTTATCACATTCGAGCCGCAGCTCCCTCTGCCCGTGCGCCCGTGGTAACAGAAACCACCCTCCGACATCGACGAAGATAGATCAAAGGAACGAATGAAATACGGTGCAAACAAATGTATATCCTAAGGTTCCTTAAGCAGAGTAGTGTATCGTAAGTATGCCGCGGATCATACCAACGGTACGTCACTCTACCTAAGTCACCTACTCCATCAACCAAGGGTCACCTAGACTTATACAAGATTAAACCTAGCGCTCTGATACCAACTTTGTCACGACCCGAAAGTATGGAACGTGACCGGCACTTAGATTACGATGCGTCTAGAGGCGCAACGTAACCTAAGTAAGCCGAAGCCCAGAAATCTAAACCATAAAAGAAGAAGAAGAAGTAAAAGAAACATGAAGGAAACAAGTTTAAAAGCATCAGCAAATTTTCCCAAAAATTTCGGCAGAGTCGCCTCTGTAAAAACTGGTCCCAAACGGGTACAACAAGTATAATATACATAAATAATAAAATGCATCCCTAAACGGGTGCTAGCTCAACGCCAACAGGCGGAAACAACCACAACAAGCACAATAATATACAACGCCAAAGGGCGAGGCTCAAAACTCAAAAGAAAACAAAACCACCAGATCAGAATAATACAAGCGCGACTCGAAGGTCAAAATAAATAACTGGTCCAATAAACTTATCAAGTAATACAAGTATGGTTGATGGAGCTTTCTAGATACAAATGAAATAATAAAAATACAACGGCGGTCCAGATACAAATGAACCAACCTACCGTGCAAATCACCCGGAAAGAAATCATGTGCCAGCAACTGCCAGGGAAACCTGTACATCGAACCTGTAATAAAATTTGGCACAACGGGGTGAGTTTCCAACTCATGAGTAGAAGACATCTACAAACGAAATTGAATGCACGACGCTATCCTAGGTCATAATAATACACTACTATGTCCCAATCACCTAGTAATAGCAGGGTAATACTACGTGTAAATGCAGATACTCCGTGCTCGTGTCAGTGCCTCATACAGTACTATATCATAAGAATGAGTATGCATGCACCATGAATGTAAAGTAACAAATCCTGAAATCCAGATATATCTGTATAAGAAATCTTTAGCTGCTATCATAGTAAAATGTGTATAGGAATCTGGAATCTCAACAATGAAATCCATGGAAATCCGTATCAAGCATCGACACAGCACATGTAAATCTCAAGTCTCAATATCTCGGGCTCCGTCAGTCCGGATCGGCCCATATCATCAAATCTCACGACAACGGTCAGTATCCTCCGGATATCCGCCGCGCCAGACATCACCGTAGGTAGCCTTCCCCTGCCAGGCTCATCGTCTACAACTCGATCTTCTTGCCCCGGGGTACCATACCGGGCCCACCATGTACCCGAGACGGTTCATCCACTCCTCGAATCGGGTCTCGAAATCCAACAGAAAACATGAAATCTCATGGTGGACGACACATACATCACGAGAAAACCGCATCTTATGTTTTTAAAAAGAGAGGAGGAGAGAGAGAGAAGTTTTATATATTCTTGCGGTTTTCCCCAAAATCCAGAAATCTCATAGAAACCCAAATCTCAAAATCGTGAGTAAGGATATGATAAGTGTCGGCATATGCCCCATACTACTGCATGATAACATGAAAATATGAATGCATGAATATCTAACTAATAATTGCCATGTCTAGACTAACATCTGAGAGTAATCACAATATTATATATCGATCTAGTTGCTAGCTGATTCTATCAATAAAAGATAATATGATCTAAAATGTACGTGACATAGCAATTACCGATGATGATGTGTGTGAGCCGGCAAATAAGTGTACGTGGAATATGCGCATCATCGGTAATGGTGCTGGTGTCCTAACAGGCAAAGTTTTATGCTGATTATAGAAACATATATATGAACCTGCACATTATGATTTCGGTATGAAAGTAAAGACAGATGTGTGTTATCCACTCATTTGATATACAATTACCACTACCACTAAGACTCGAACCTAAACTAGTGTCCATCTAACCCCCTAAGGAAAACTAAACCTATGAACTAGTCGATAAGAAGTAGGAGTACACCTAAAGTCTAAGTCCATATCGCGAATAGTCGGCGATCCAGCCTCAATAGCGTCACGTACATAGTACGACTTCCTCAAATCAAGAGTGCGGATCAATCATCACATCTATGCCTCGTACGGTAAAATCCATCGTACGGCATCCCAATATCGGGGTACGGGTCAAGTATCACCTACGTGTCTCATCATTCGTATAATATCATCATCATCAAGTGTCAAGATCAAGGTGCTATACTGTAATCGCATACATCATATATTATTGCCGGTATACAGATGCGTCGTTGATTTATCCTCAGAAATATCATGTCACATCTATCATATCTTGATCAAGTCACATATTACAGGTCGTGATTAAGTCGCCTATCAGATATCGAAATCAAGTTACACCTTTATGTATCGCAATCAAGTTACATCTATATGATGTCGTATCAAGTCACACATATAACATATCAGAATATCAATCACATGTTACAGTCCGGGTGCTATCTTAGAGTCCCATATACCTCTATACCATCATCACCCTTTATTATCTATGAATACCTATTCATTATATCAGTTTTTGTAATGATCCGCTAACATCATAATACGACCGTAGTCAAGAATCACGGCATCAAGCCCAACTATACTGTTTCATTTCCGTGTATCATATCACATCAATGTATCCCATATACGTGTTGTGTATATATATATATACCTATAGCTAGTCCTATATACATACACACATACACGTATACACCATATCGAGTTTCAGTGTATGCGTGTGTGTGTATTTACCTAAAACCTACGAATCTCTTCCAAGGTATTCATCCGCTGGTATGGTCTTCCTAAATCAGTCTAGTCCAGCCTAGGGTCATTACTAGGGTCCCACTCATTTAGAATCTAGGGTCACATCTGGTTTCCTAAAGACAATAAGTATTATTCCTATGCTACGTTGCGGGGGTGCTAAACGCCATCCACCCGACTTCCCCCTGTAGATATACATCTACTCACCTGGTCCATGTCTGCCGAAGACGGTGTCGCCATCCTCCTCTTCATCGCCCGCAGTCCACGTGAGGGGTACCTAAACGCAAACATATAAATAGTATCGTAAATGGAATCACATACAAAAGTCGAAACGATGCAAGGAACAAGCATAGGTTAAAAGCTATGTCCCGTCAACGCAAAAGAACCAAATATCGCGCGATATCGGAGTACAAACTCCGATGGATCGAGATAAACATCAAAAAACAACTTGTAGTTTAGAAAACTCGTTACTTATAATATAAAGCATGATTTAATTCATCGAAACACTGAAATCCATCAAATCACCCGATTTCGTAAAACCCGAAAATGCCAACTTACCGTTTTTCATCAAAACTTGACATCTAAATGAAACCAATGGTCATAAAACTCATCAAATAGCATAACTAGACTATACAACCTCTTACTATATTTTTATTACATAAATTTGCATTAATTTGAAATTTCTAGTTTGCAACCATTACAAATTTTCTACCTCTTTCGAGCAAAATTCACAATTTCACAACAAAACATGATTTTGCATGAATTATTGTATTAAACTACACTTCATGATGATAATGATATGATGAAACCATTATTATATTTTTAATCTCATTTATTTAGGAATTTCCAAAATCTAGTTTGCAAAAACTAGCAATATTAGCATATTTATCACACTTTACTAACTAACTATTGAAACTAATAACTAGATTAGCTTTTGCATTCCACTAACATATTAATATCCTCTTTAAAACCACACTCTAGTGTTATAAACATTAATTGGAATTTTATTCCACCAATATATACCATAAATAGAAATCTAATTTATTAAAAATGGTTTACTTTAAGAAATTTGGATAACAATTTGCAATATATCAACCATGCAAGAATTTCCACTTCTAAAAATGGTAAACTAGTTATTATAACCCTAATTAATTAATAAAAACCACAACTTGAATTTACAAACCCTAACTTGAAATTTAAAATTTGCAACTAGAATTACTATATTAAATCTAATTATGTTTAAAAGAAGCATTTAATAGAAATAAATCAAAAGAGAAGGATTTATACCTCCACAACCTAAAGTCCCAAGATAAAAATGAGCCTCCAAAATGCATGCTTTCCCAATCCAAAATCCATGTAAAAATGTGAAAGAATAAAAGGGTATGAAATAAATAGGATTTTGTGAAATTTTTGTTGAATTTTTGATGGATTTTTGATGAATTTTGAACAAAAATGAAGTGGAAATGAGGGGGGGGGCTGCCATGGTAGTGAGGCCGGCCATTATTTGGAGGTGAGGGAGAGAAAGAAGAGAGTGAAAAAAATTGTGTAGAAGTTTCCCCCAAATATCACTTCATATTGTCTTTTCATGAATTTCTTTATTTTCTTTTATTTCTTTACTATAGCAACTCAAGAAAACTCTAGAAAAATGAAAAAATTTGCAAATAAATTTTGCATGATACACACTAAATTATAATATTCCATGGTTCATTTTTACAAATTAAAACCATTCAAATTTGTAATTTACACTAATTTAGTGTAAAAATAAAGCTTATGTTAATATTTAAAATAATTAATTTAGGAAAAATATTTAATTGAACTAAAAATTTATAAGTGGCTAAATAAACACCATTTACTAGTAATTACATAATTAAAATAGGTATTTTTGAAATTATAATGAAAAACAATCACGGTTTAGTTTTACGAAAAATACATTTTACTTTACCGAAAATCATAAAATTCACTTAAACAATTTTATTCATTTAATTATTTATTTAATTATTTTTAAAATATTACACACAAGCCATTGGTGTCAGTTGGATCACCTAAGATGTGTACAAGTGCTCAATAGGTTATGAGTGCACCGGACAGGACTCGCCGGGAACCTGCGAGTTGGTATTATACCTAGCGTCAGATAGATGTTCCCTGGTGACATGTGTACATGTTAGTTCATCGACCTGAGGTCGTCATTTGTCTCGTGTGAGTTCCCACCATGCTTAGATTACTACCCTACCATGGCTCAATGGAGTTGTGCAAGCAGGTTTTAGTTAGGTACAGTCCCGAGCCACATAGAGGCAGTGAGCGGATCGGCAGGGGATTCGTCTCTCCCGGTATTGGGGGTGAGATCGCGCTGTGTCTAGGAGAGCCATTACACAAAATCCTTGGCCAAGGCAGGTGAGAATTACCAGTAGGTATTCCAATAGTTTCTCAGGGTGTTCAAGGCTACCTTCCGACACGACTTATACAGCTTTTGGGGGTCTGACGTTACCAGCCCCTAGGCCGGATATGCGATGCTCATAGACGAACGGACCGGACTGTACGGATATTGTAACTGATAGGCTCAGTAGGGTTCCAGGATGAGTTCGCTCATCGGCTTCCCTTTCGGTCAGTACATGGGCAGCCGTTACGCACAGCTAGTGCCGCTGACGTGCTTATGGTTAAACCCACTACCAGGGTACTGACGAGTCTTTAGAGTCCCCCACAGATAGTTTCCCAAGTTCGGGAGAAACGTTGTAGAGGCCGTATAGTTTTATGGCAGGGTTCGAACATGCACGTGCATTTGTGCACATGTCATATTTCGGACAGATAATACTGGTGGGCTTTGGTTTAAGCCGGATCTAAGTATTATATTGAGTCAGAATATTTTAGTCTCATCGTATTCGTATTCGGTCGAAATACGGATACAGGTATGTATATACAGGTGAGGGTTATTCTCTTAAACCATTACGAGAATACTTTAGAAGATGCATTTCTTTTTGGATTAATCATTTTGGTTTAAATGATTAAATGGATTTTGGAAATTGTGACTCATTGGTGTGACTCGTTAATTCTAGAATGTTCACTAATGACTCATGTAATGAGTCATCAAGTGAGTCATTAAAGAATTAATGATGTTTGTTTTGGGTGTGATATTTTAGGGTTGAGTTGGAGATATTTTGGGATGATATTTTCTTTACACAACCTTATATATCTACTCACAAAAGAAAGCCATCATAAGTTTTATGCTTGGTTCTTTTGCTCACTTGATTCATTTCTTGAGCTCACACTCTCCAAACCTTAGCATCTTCTTCAACCACCACTCTTACCCTCTCATGTGATGAGAACCAAAGAGTGTATTGAGACAAAGTATTCCACTCATTCTCTACTTCATCTTGGTCATCTCTTTTAGCAGACTTGATGTACGAGTTGCCTCGGTATAGAGGCGGGAGCCCATATAAAGAATCGATAATATGGTGCCACCTCGACAAGGAGACAGGAGATCGGAGATGCCGCGAGGAGCGTGGGATGATGGCTAAAGACCGAAGGACACGGATCGATCGGTATAGCCTTTCTACCTCTTTACAGTTTGTTAGTTTAGCGTTAATGGCAAGATCCAGGTTATAGTATGCGATAGCGCCAGTTTTAAAAGTTTTTGTTCCGCGTTTGGCCTCAGATTATTGGTCGGGGCGCTACCGTAGACTTACATGGTATCGGAGCCATGCCAATAACCTTTACTAGCTTGTTCTAACGTGTTTAAAACATCGATCGAACGAAATTTCCAAAACCGCGATTCCAAAATTAAAGTTTCTGTCGAATTTGTTTTGTCGTCTAAAAATTATTTTGAGCATCTCAGAAAATCGTGCAGGCTTTTTTAAGACTCTGGAAGAAATTTGGTCGACTGAACCTTCAAGACCGCCGCGGAACCGCCACACAAGCTTTGTATTGGCCGCGGTTCCCCCGCCGTTTTGAGGCTTCAGTGCACCATTTTTCTTCTGGGTGTCTTTCATGTGGAATTGTGGTTTCTGGAATATTTTGTTTGGGCCCAGATTTTGTTTGAGTACCGGAGTTGTACTTGGGGCCCACTTCGGGAAGTTTTGTCGATCGGAATTTTAAATGTGTTAGTTTACAGTACTTACATTATATCTCCGACCGTGAATGTCATTCGAGCGGTAAATCGTGTCTAATTGCTATAGTTCTTTTAGACGGGTTTGCGAACGTGACATTCGCGTTGATGTTCTGTGTTGTGCTGTGATGTTGCGGATTTGTCGTGTTGGATAGCTGTGTGCAATGGTAGTGCAGTTTGGATTTGTTTGTACATTTGATATTAGGGGGCGAGCGTCCAACATGTGGACTGCCGTCGCTGCCTGTTTGTATATTATTCTTTTGGGGCACGACCGGGTTGAGGTCGATGTACCCGTTGTATATATTTTCATTTTTGCACTAGGTTTACCTCGCGACGGTGTGCACGGATAGCCGGGTTCTGGAAGGCAACGGGTCCGCATCTCATGGCTTTGAGAGGCAGGGGGCCTCACTCTAGAATTGGCAGACTATTCACTGCACTCGTAGGGGGTAAAGGTTGACCCAAGATGGAGTGCCCAAGTTACCGGATTCCGTGAAGTGCTGGGTGGTCCATTCACTTTGCTGTAGGGGCCTGCCTCGCTTCAGGTTTTGGCGGGTAACTTGCCGCACTCGTAGGGGTCTAGTTATTATTGCACAGGCTATCCACACGACCAGGGGAACGTCGAGTTTCAGTAGCGACTCTGTGAAACCCGGGGATCCCAGATTATCTGTATTGTTCTGTGATGCTTATTACTTTTCTGTGATGTTGCATTTATCACGCCTGGAGCGATTATTGTATATTGGTATATATACTAGTAGATGTTGTATATGTTTTACATCCGCGCTAGTCCAGTCCCCGCTCTGTCCTTAGTTAAGCAACCTAATGGGTGATGACGGGACCCAGTGATGATTGCGGATGGCATATACGTACATTTTATTTTCGTTCTTTTCTGGTGTGATTAATTGATGGGACTGCGTTGATTCTGATCAATGCAAAGCATAAACAAACCTGTTTGACGTTGTTGGAACAGTTTTCAAAAAGTGTTATTACAAGGACATTTTCTTTTGTTTTGCACAATGGTATTCAGTTGGAATATCCTGCATCTCATTCGATGAGGCAAGGGCCGAGATCCCTTCACCGGGAGTGACCCCTTGGGCAGAAGTTTTTGTCAGGGTAAAAACTTCACTATAGTCGATTACTTATTGCTTTGCATCGCGGTATTCAGTTGGAATATCCTGCACCTCATTCCACGAGGAAAGAGCGGAGATCCCTTCACCGGGAATGACCTCTTTAGCAAAGGTTTTCGCCACTATATTTTTGTAAAAAGCTATCAGGTTCCTTCAGCGATATCAAGTTCGTTACGTTAAAGGTTTTTCGCCAAAAACCAGCCGTAGCCCTCCGTCATTTCAGTTGGGTATTCAGTAGTATTCAAGCTATGTATTTTGACCAACGCCAAGGCATAGTGTTTGGTAGCTGCTGGGTATTCATCTGTTGCATAGATAGATGAGTTGGTTTGGGACAGTCGTTCTGCCATTTTGCCAACGTCAGGGGTATGTACGGGTAGGTTCAAATCAATAAGATAATGATGCGTAGAACTTGACATGTGACTTATGGCATTTGGCCAACGTCAGGGTCATAAGAGCATGGGGCATAAATCCATATCGGGAGTTTCTAAAGAAACTATAACTTGCCAGGCATGCACATACCTTCTGGAGTGTGATAACATGAGTGGTTTCCTTCACGTTATCATGCGATGATAGTTGGATCCCGATTCCCACCGATGAGTTGGTTTACTCTTCGGGTGATCCCGACTAATTCTTCTTTTTGGTTTGGAGGAGAATTTGACGGTACAGTGGGAGGTTTCCTGATTAGATAAAGTGATAACCATTCTGATCTAGGTTAGAGTGCACGTAGAGTGTTTCTTTTCTCTTTCTCTTTAGCAGCGACCTTTGACCGACCCTAAACTATGACTCAGTGATCAAGTTGACCGAACCTTATTAAAATACTAGCTTTTGGATTGTCTGAGTTGCATACATCATTGCCGCTCTTTCTTTTACCCTTTGCATTTCTCAAGAACACCTCATATTACTATGAACATCCACTTCCATTGGATAAATCCATCGTATGGTTATACACGAACTCGAAGGGACTTCTTCGAGGATAGATCCAGGTTCAGGAGAAATTGAATTGGTTTATTCAGTTGTCTTTTATCATCACCTTCTCTCAGGTTGCGAGGGCTCCTTGGTTTAGGAGAGTACACCTATTACGCTTATTGGATATTCTTCTTCCTAACCATAGGCAGGTGCCGAAAGGTAGGGAATGAAGAAAACCAATTATCCTAAGTAGTGTGTACAGAAGGTAATAAGTAAAGACAAAATAAAGGGATTAGAAAGAGGGCAAAGTAAATTGCGACTGCTATCATTCATGACCAAACCGTGTAGTTCATCGCCACTCCTACTTCACCTTTGCATTTCTCCAGAACACCCCGTATTATTACGGACATCCACTTCCATTGGATAAATCCATCGTATGGTTATATACGAACTCGAAGGAACTTGTTCCAGATTCGAGGATGGATTCAGGTTCAGGAGAAATAGAATAAGGTTTTATTCAGTTGTCTTTTATCATCACCTTCTCAGGTTGCGAGTACTCCTTGGTTTAGGAGTATACACCTATTACGCTTATTGGATAGTCTTCTTCAAAACCACAGGCTGGTGCCGAACGGTAGGGAAGGAAGAAAACCATTTAGCTTAACGATGGTGTACAGAAGGTAACGACTAAAGACAAATAAAGAGATTTGGATAGATGGCAAAGAAATATACGGTTACAGTCATGGATTGGATTATGGAAGAGGCATTACTACGAATACCCGGATACCCATACGAAACATTTTCATGTTTCAGTTTCACTGTGCGTTGTTAAAGGAAAATTGTTTTCCCGATTAGATACTTACTCCAGGGTATGTATTTACCCGGTATGATTCTCACATCTGTATGGTTTTACAGATGATGAGTGGGAGTAAGTTATTGGGAATTAGGTGATCATCCTCCTTATAACGGAATTCGTTGTAATTGGTCATATTTGAGGAAATCACCTGGGTTTTTGCCGGACGGCAAGTATTTGGTTTTGAGTATCCGTTGTTGTGCACCAATTTTAAACTGATATATCTGTACGTTTATTTTTATAAAGTGAGATATAACTTTTGAAATTATGTCCATGACATTTACCTATATCAGTTGACGATTGGGTAAGGAGCATTGAACAGCGGAGTAGTTCTTAATCATAAGTACAATTTTCAACCTACGATGGACAGGTTTTGAGTTATTCAACTCAGCTGACTTATACAGAGTATTGTATATTGTCCAGTGTCCATCAGGACAAAGGGGTTGGTCCTCGTACTATGTTCTGTTTACTCGTGACTTCTCTAGTTTTTAGACAAGTGTTTCGTTGAAATACAATGTCTAAGTTTTGAGAAGTCATAGGTACAAGAATAAAGTAGAGAACCAGGTGTTGCAAGTATCGGGATTCTTCAAGGTGATCGAAGATGTAGATACTTGTGTATGGTATTCAGTTGATAGTAATGGTTTTGAGAAACATGTTTCTCTTTCGGGTTACTCATAATTGGATGCATTCCTAAGTTGAGTAATGCTGATCGGCCTCTCTCTATTAAGTTGACATGCACTGGAGACAGCTGCATGATTTGAATCTGGTTCCAATTAAATCAGTGCCGAAGTTTCTATATTGGATATAGAATGGTTCATATCTTAACGATGTTAAGGTATGGGGAGTTGTCAGGCTTATGCTTAAAACCAGACTCTGGATAACTCAAGGCATGTTTCTGTAATGGCAGTTTGTGAGTTGACCTGGGTTATGTCGAGGGTTAACTTTCTACCATTTGGAAGATCAATAGTGATATTGTTCTTCACTCGCCACAGTTTTAGTAAAATGATTTTTTTCATAAAACAGTAGTGGGAGTATGGTAGAACTGGAAGTGATTCTAGAACCGCAAACGATTACGGAAAATTTAATAGGACCTAAAGATTCAATCCAGTTTGACATTCCATTAGCCACTCCACAGATATGGTGGGTAACCTCAGGCACCCGAGAGGTACTTCGGTAGCCTCAAGGACGGTGACAGGGGGGTTCTTGTTTACCCAGACTTGACACTACTGTTGTTCCAGACTATGAGACCCGGCAGGAGGATGAGTATAGCGTCGTTCTAAACTAGTTTTAGAAGTACACGTATATATTATTCTGCCAGAGGGTTGTTGTGGTCAGTAGGAGCAGCGGAAGCATAGTGGGAAAGTAGCTTATGTCTATTTATAGACTTGATCAGATATAGCGGAGATAGATCATCTATTTTTGATGTGATAGTCATGGGTTTGACTTCATCAGAATAGGGGATGGATCTGTTAAGAAGGTAGTAGAGTGTGATGTCCTGGTATTTGTATGACATACACAGAGTAGGAAGTAAAATTCCTATACTACGATCGGTTATATTGTGGTTGTCACACAGTTGTTTCTCCTTATAGGATATGGATATAATATCAGACATTCTGGTTACTAGATCTATGGTTTTTAGATCTAGATTTGGGTAGTTTTCCAATCTGGGTACTTAGACAGTATTCTAAAGTTGTTTTAGAATGGACGACTCCTGGCATGGTGGTGTACCTGCAGGTGATGGTGTCTCCCTCTCTAAAGGTGTCTTACAGACTAAATGGGAGAGGGATGTGCATGATTGGCATATCACTTGCTTAGGCAATTGAGTCAATCATGAGATGTCAAGTACCACACCAGATGTTTTTTTTGCACTAAATGCAATAAATTTATATTAATCCAATCCTGGAGAAACATACGGAAGCAGTTTTAGAACATAAGTGGATGTTCTAGGGATTTGATAACGGCAGCCTCCTTCGGAGACGGTTATCATTCAATGCTTCCAAGGTGACATGGATGACAGAGTAATTGTCAGAGTTATAGTTTTCCTTCTGACGAAGGGGCAGTATTTTGGACAGGTGATCCAAGAGGATACCGTGGGAGGCATGGTGCAGGATACTGATTAGGTTCAGTTGACGATACAGTCTAAGAAGTTTGGATTTGGAGTTCATTTATGAACTAGGTCCCATCAGATATCCAGACATATTCTAAGACAGGTATTGCTCAATTTGGGAGATGGCTTTCTCCGCGAACTTGAGATTAAGAGAGACATAGAAAGAAACATCAGGGCGGATCCACTCACTGATGCTATTTCTCGAACACAAGAGTTTTACAAACGAGCTTTGTGAAACTGATTAGTAAAGGAGTTGGGTGTTCGGTATCACACGGGCTGTGAGTATGCGGCATCGCAATAATTAGCCTTATGTGCAAATGGGAGATTATTGGCCGTAGTGCCCTCAAAGTCAATTATAGGATCGCATGCATGTGATTGCAATGATTGAGGAGGACCTATACCGGTAGGACAATCTTACTCAAGCTGGTAGTATGCTATCTGGTCTGCCTTTATCATCGTGTACAACTTTAGGTGACATTACTGTTCACTATTACACGTTGATAGAGCCCTTAGTGTAAGTCTACGGTAGCGCCCCGGCCATCTGTCCGAGGCCAAAATGCGGAAACGAAAACTTTTTCAAAACTTGAAAACGGCGCTATCGTACACTATAAATCCGGATCAAACCATTAACCTACAACTAGCAACTAGAGAAGGGTTGGAAAGGCTATATCGATCGATCCGTGTCCTTCAGTCTTTGGCCACCATCCCAAGCTCCTCGTGGCATCTCCGGTCTCGATCTCCTCATCAGAAAGGGCACCACATCATCGAGTGTTTTTACGGGCTCCCGTTTCATCCGAAGCAACTCGGGCACGAAGTTCGCTAGCCGACGTGTCCAAGGCGATATAGAGAATGTGTGTGATAACTTTGTCTCAAGCATCCATTGATTCTCATCACATGAGAGTGTATGGATGGAGGTTAGAGATGATGCCATTAATGGAGGTTGTGAGCTAGAGGAGGAAGAAGAAGAGGAGACATTTTCTTTCTTTTGTTCTATGATAAAAATGAGAGCAAGAATGAATAATACAAGAGCAAATCCAAAGGGATATGGCTGCCCTTCTCTCTCTTCCTCTCATTTCATCACTCAAATCCATCAAATAATGTGACATTAGCATAAGAAAAGAGATCATGAGTCACTAATGAAGTCTATGTCACATTAAATGCACAAAATGATGATATAAGCTCACAATTTCCATTTGTAAACATTAATACAAATGTTTACAACAATAAAAAAGATACGGCAACATCTAAAGTAAACTCGTGACAGATCACAAGGATACCCCTCACCTGTATATACATACTGGCATCCGCATTCCGACTGAAAGTGAATGCGACGAGACTAAAATAATCCAACAAATCTAATACTAGGATCCGGCTTAAACCAAAGCCCACTAGTATGATCCGTCCAATCATGATCCGTGCACTACCGTACGTATATGATCGAACCCTGCCATATATCATACGACTTCTACAACGTTTCTCCCGAAACTTGAGAAACTGTCTGTGGGGGACTCTAAAGACTCATTAATACTTTGGCTGTGGATTTAACCACTAGCACGTCAGTGGTACTAGCCGTACGTAACGGGCTACCAGGTATTGACCAAAAGGGAGGTCGATGAGCGAATTCATCCTGACACTCTACTGAGCCTGTCAGTGACAATATCCGTACAGTCCGGTCCGTTCGTCTATGAGCATCGCATGGCGGGCCTAGGGGGTTGGTAAAAGTCAGACCCCTAAAAGCGGTACAAGTCGTGTCGGAGTGTAGTCCAGAACACCCTGAGATACTACTGGCATACCTATCAATAAATCTCCTGCCTTAGCCAAGGACTTCGTGTAATGGCTCTCCTAAACACACCGCGATCTCACCCCCAATACCGGGAGAGACGAAACCCCTGCCGATCCGCTCACTGCCTCCATATGGCTCGGGAATGTACCCAACTAAAACCTGTTTGCACGACTCCTTTGAGCCGTGGTAGGGTAGTAATCAAAGCACAGTGGGAACTCATATGAGACAAATGACGATCTCAGGTCGATGAACTAACCTGTACACATGTCACCAGGGAACTGCTATCTGACGTCAGGTATAATACCAGCTAGCATGTTCCCGGCGAGTCCTGTCCGGTTTACTCATAACCCAATGAGCACCTGTATACATCTTAGGTGATCCAACTTAAACCGATGGCTTATGAGACCGGCCACCGCCCCTCGTCAGGGTCTCGACTGTATACACTAGTCTACTAATGGAGTATCGATGCCCAGTCTCGAAACTCCCACGACTAGGGACCACTTTAAGGATGTGCTTATAGACCCCAGCTCCCACGTATATGATCGCCATCATACTGCTGGCCGTCAAGCAAGAATCCTAAGGGCTCTATCAACGCGCAATAGTGACCTGTAATGTCACCTGAAGCAGTACACGATGATAAAGATAAACCATGGTAGCATACTATTCTCTATCAACGTGTAATAGTGAACTACAATGTCACCTAAAGTATGTACACGATGATAAAGACAAACCAGATAGTATACAAACCTCTCGAGTAAGACTGTCCTACCGGTATAGGTCCTCCCTCAATCATTGCAATCACGTGCCTGCGATTTTTATAATTGACTCTGAGGGCACTATATCCAACAATCTCCCACTTGCACTCAAGGCTAATTATTGCGATGTCGCATACTCATAGCCCGTGTGATACCGAACACCCAACTCCTCTACTAATCAGTTTCACAAAGCCCGTTTGCGAAACTATTGCGTTCGAGGAATAACCTCAGTGAGTGGATCCGCTCTAATGTTTCTTTCTATGTCTCTCTTTATCTCAAGTTCGCGGAGAAAGCCATCTCCCGAAATGAGCAATACCTGTCTTAGAATATGTCTGGATATCTGATGGGACCTAGTTCATAAATGAATTACAAAACCAAACTTCTTAGACTGTATTGTCAACTGAACTTAATCAGTGTCCTGCGCCATGCCTCCCTCAGTATCCACTTGGACCACCTGTCCAAAATACTGCCCCTCGTCAGAGGGAAAACTATAACTCTGACAGTCACTCTGTCATCCAGGTCACCTTGGAAGCCTGGAATGATAACCGTCTCCCGAAAGAGGCTGTCGTTATCAAATCCCTAGAACATCCACTTATGTTCTAAAACTGCTTCCGAATGTTTCTCTAGGATTGGATTAATATCAACTTATTGCATCTAGTGCAAAAACAACATCTGGTGTCGTACTTGACATCTCATGATTGACTCAATTGCCTAAGCAAGTGATCTGCCAATCATGCACATCCCTCTCCCCTTTAGTCTGTAAGACACCTTTAGAGAGGGTGACTCCATCACCTGCAGGTACACTACCGTGCCTGGAGTCGTCCATTCTAAAGCACTTTTTAGAATGCTGTCTGAGTACCCAGATTGGGAAACTACCCAAATCTAGATTTAAAACCATAGATCTAGTAACCAGAATTTCTGATATAATATATATATCCTATCTGGAGAAACCACTGTGTGACAACCAAAGTATAACCGATCGTAGTATAGGAATTTCACTTCCTATACTGTGTATGTCATCCAAATATCAGGACATCACACCCTACTACTTTCTTAACAGATCCATCCACTATTCTGATGAAGTCAAACCTATGACTGTCATATCAGAAATAGATGATCTATCTCCGCTATATCTGCTTTAGTCCATAAATAGACATAAGCTACTTGTCCATTATGCTTCCGCTGCTCCCACTGACTATGACAACCCTCTGGCAGAGTCATATACATGTACACTTCTAAGGCTAGTTTAAAACGACGCTATACTCATCCTCCTGCCGAGTCTCACAGTCCGGAACAACAGCAATGGCAAGTCTGGGTAAACAAGAACCTCCCTGTCACCGTCCTTGAGGCTACCGAAGTACCTCTCGAGTGCCTGAGGTTACCTACCATATCTGCGGAGTGGCTAATGGAATGTCAAACCAGATTGAATCTTTAGGTTCTATTAAATTTTCAGTGATCGTTTGCGGTTCTGGAATCACTTCCAGTTCTACCATACTCCCACTACCGTTTTCTAAAAAAATCCATTTTACTAAAACTGTGGCGAGTCAAGAACAATATCACTATTGATCTTCCAGATGGTAGAAAGTCAACCCTCGTCATAGCCCGGGTCAACCCACAAACAACTATTACAGAAACGTGCCTTGAGTTATCCGGAGTCTGGTTTTAAGCATAAGCCGGAAAACTCCCCGTAGCTTAACATTGTTAAGATATGAACTATTCTATTTCCATTATAGAAACAGAGGTACTGATTTAATTGGAACCAGATTCAAATCATGCAGCTCTCTCCACTGCATTTCAACTAAATGGAAAAGGTCGATCAACATTACTCAACTTAGGAATACATCCAGATATGAGTAACCTGAAAGAGAAGCAAGTTCTCATAATCTTTACTATCAACTGAATACCGTACACAAGTATCTACATCTTCGATCACCTTGAAGAATCCTGATACTTGCAATACCTGGTTCTCTACTTTATTCATACACCTATAACTTCTCAAAACATGGACCTTGTATTTCTATGAAACACATGTCTAAGAACTAGAGAAGTCATAAGTAAACAGAATATAGTACGAGTACCAACTCCTCTGTCCTAATGGACACTGGACAACATACAATACTCTGTATAAGTCTCCTGAGTCTAATAACTCATTCCCTGTATGTCGTAGGTTGAAAACTGTACTTATGGTTAAGAAGAATTACACCGCTGTTTAATGCTCCTTACCTAACCATCCACTGATATAGGTAAATGTCATAGACATAGTTTCAAAAAGTTATATCTCACTTTATAAAAATAAACGTATAGATATTCAATTTGAAATTGGTGTATTATAACGGATATTCAAAACCAAATATTTGCCGTCCGGCAAACAACCCAGGCGATTTCCTCAAATATCACCAATTATAACGAATCCCGATATAATGAGGATGATCACCTAATTCCCAATAACTCACTCACACTTATCATTTGTAAAACCATACAGATGTGAGAATCATGCCTCGTGAATACATATCCTGGAGCAAGGACTAATTGGGAAATCATTTTTCTATTAACAATACACAGTGAAACTGAAACATGTAAATGTTTCGAAGGGGTATCCGGGTATTCCTAGTAATGCCTCTTCCATTATCAGATTCACAACTATAACCGTATACTTCTTTGCCATCTCTCCAAATCCCTTTATATCTCTTTAGTCATTACCTTCTGTACACCCTTTTAGGCCAAATGGTTTTCTTCCTTCCCTACCGTTCGGCACCAGCCTATGGCTTGGAAGAAGACTATCCAATAAGCGTAATAGGTATACTGTCCTAATACTAGGAGCACTCGCAACCCGAGAGAAGGTAAAGATAAAAGACAACTGAATAAACCTTATTCCTATTTCTCCTGAACCAGAATCCATCCCCGAACTGGAACAAGTCCCTTCGAGTTCGTATATAACCATACGATGGAGTATCTAATAAACTGTGGATCTTCGTAGTGATACGGAGTGTTCTGTAGAAATACAAAGGTGAAATAGGAGTGGCGATGAAATACTTGGTTTGTTCGTGAATAGCAGTCGCAATTTACTTTGCCCTCTTACTAATCCCTTTATTTGTCTTTACTTAATACCTTCTGTACACCATCGTTAGGGTAATTGGTTTTCTTCATTCCCCACCGTTCGGCACCTGCCTATGGTTTGGAAGAAGACTATCCAATTAGCATAATAGGTGTACCATCCTAATCTAAGGAGCACTCGCCGTCCGAGAGAAGGTAAAAAGAAAAGACAACTGAATAGTCCTATTCATTTTCTCCAGAACCGGAAACCATCCTCGAATCTGGAATAAACTCCTTCGAGTTCGTATATAACCATACGATGGTTTTATCCAATGCAAGTGGACGTTCGTAGTAATACGGGGTGTTCGGGAGAAAAAGGGTAAAAGTAGGAGTGGCAATCAGGTATGCAACTCTGACAATCCAAAAGCCAGTGTTTTAAGAAGGTTCGGTTAATCTTGGTCACTGAGTCATAGTCAAGGGTCGGGCCATGGTCGCTGCCAAAGAGAGAGAGAAAAGAAACACTCTGCATGCACTCTAACCTAGATCAGAATGGTTATCACTTTATCTAACCAGGAAACCTCCCACTGTAACCTCAAATTCTCCTCCAAACCTGAAAGAAGAATTAGTCGGGATCACCGAGGAGTAAACCAACTCGTCAGTGGGAATCGGGATCCAACTATCATCGCATGATAACTTGATGGAATCCACTCGTGCTATCACACTCCAGAAGGTATGCGCATACCTGGCAAGTTTTAGTTTCTTTAGAAACTCCCGATGTGTGTTTTTACCCCTAGGACCCAAGTGACCTTGACGAATAATCAACAAATCAAAAGGTCCTAGTCAAGTCCAACCCGTCATCATCTTTATTGCGTTAAACCCACCCGCACGACCCTTGACGAATAATCAACAAAGTCGTACGACTGTCCTAACCAATCCACATATCCATGTGACAGAAAATCACAACAGAGCTACCGCACACTACATCTCGGTGAATAGCAACGACAAACGTTGCGCGAATACTAAGCAACACTAATCTGAAATGACGGAGGGCTACGGATGGTTTTTGGCGAAAAACCTTTAACGTAATGAACTTGATATCGTTGAAGGAACCGGATAACTTTTTATAAATATAGTGGCAAAAACCTTTGCTAAAGAGGTCACTCCCGGTGAAGGGATCTCGGCTCTTTCCCCTTGGAATGAGGTGCAGGATATTCCAACTGAATACCATGATGCAAAGCAAAAAGTAATCGACTATAGTGAAGTTATTACCCTGACGTAAACTTCTATCCAAGGGGTCACTCCCGGTGAAGGGATCTCGGCCCTTGCCTCGTCGACTGAGGAGCTACATATTCACACTGAATACCACTGTGCAAAACAAAAGAAAACGTCCTTGCAATAACAGGTTTTTGAAAAATGTTCCAACAACATCAGAATAGGTTTGTTTAGCTTGCATTGATCCGAATCAATGCAGTCCCATCAATTAATCACACCACAAAGAATGAAAATATGATGTACGTATATGCCATCTGCATTCGCCACTGGGTCCCGTCATCACCCGTTATGTTACTTAAATAACGACAGAGCGGGGACTGGACTAGCGCGGGTGAAAAACATATACAACATCTACTAGTATATATATATCAATATATAATATTCGCTCCAGGCGTGATAAAATGCAACATCACAGAAATGTAATAAGCATCACAGAACAATACAGATAATCTGGGATCCCCGGGTTTCATAGAGCCGCTATTGAAACCCGATGTTCCCCTGGTCGTGGATAGCCTGTGCAATGAAATCCTAGACCCCTACGGGCGCGGCAAGTTACCCGCCAAAACCTGAAGCGAGGCAGCCCCCTTCAACAAAGTGAATGGACCACCCAGCACTTCACGGAATCCGGTAACTTGAGCACCCCTCCTTGGGTCAACCTATACCCCCTACGAGTGCGACGAATAGCCCGCCAATTCTAGAGTAAAGCCCCCTCCGTCTCAAAACCATGAGATGCAGGCTCGTTGCCCTCTAGAACCCGGCTATCCGTGCACCCCACCGCGGGGTAATCCTAGTACAGAAAGTAAAAATATACAACGGGTACATCGACTTCAGCCCGGTCGTGCCCCAAAAGAATAATATACAAAAAGGTAGTGACGGCAGTCCACATGTCGGACGCTCGCCCCGCAATATCAAATGTACAAATACAACCAAACTGTACTACCATTGCACCAAGCTATCCACCACGACAAATCCGCAACATCACAGCACAACACAGAACATCAACGTGAATGTCACGTTTGCAAATCCGTCTAAAGGGGCTATAGCGATTAGACAAGATTTACTGAACAAATGACATTCACGGTCACAGATATAATGTAAGTACTGTAAACTAACATATTTAAATTTTCGATCGACAAAATTTCCCGAAGTGGGCCCCAAGCACAAATCCAGCACTCAAAATAATCTGGGCCAAAACTGAAATTAACAAAAACCCCAAGTCCAATTCAGAGACCACTGTAGAAAAATTGGTGGACTGATGCTACAGTACGGCGGCGGAACCAGGGCCAAAATGTGGGTACGGCCGCGATTCCGCGGCGCTACAGTGAGCTCTCTCCACAAAATTTCTGCAGTGTCCTTAGAAAAGCCTGCCTGATTTTCTGACATACTCAAAATAATTTTTCGACGACAAAGAAAATTCGATAGAAACTGCTAAAATGGAATCGCTGTTTTGGAAAATTCGGCCGATCGATGTTTTAAATAAATTAGAACAAGCTAGTAAAGGTTAATGGCGTGGCTTTGATACCATGTAAGTCTACGGTAGCACCCCGGCTGTCTGTCCGAGGTCAATATGCGGAAACGAAAACTTTTTCAAAACTTGAAACCGGCGCTATCGTACACTATAAACCCGGATCGAACCATTAACCTACAACTAGCAACTAGAGAAGGGTTGGAAAGGCTATACCGATCGATCTATGTCCTTCGGTCTTTGGCCACCATCCCAAGCTCCTCGCGGCATCTCCGGTCTCGATCTCCTCGTCAGAAAGGGCACCACATCATCGAGTCTTTTTACGGGCTCCCGGTTCATCTGAAGAAACTCGGGCACGAAGTTCGCTAGCCGACGTGTCCAAGGCGATGTAGAGAATGTGTGTGATAACTTTGTCTCAAGCATCCATTGATTCTCATCACATGAGAGTGTATGGATGGAGGTTAGAGATGATGCCATTAATGGAGCTTGTGAGCTAGAGGAGGAAGAAGAAGAGGAGCCATTTTCTTTCTTTTATTCTATGATAAAAATGAGAGCAAGAATGAATAATACAAGAGCAAACCCAAAGGGATATGGCTGCCCTTCTCTCTCTTCCTCTCATTTCATCACTCAAATCCATCAAATAATGTGACATTAGCACAAGAAAAGAGACCATGAGTCACTAATGAAGTCTATGTCACATTAAATGCACAAAATGATGATATAAGCTCACAATTTCCATTTTTAAACATTAAACCAAATGTTTACAACAATAAAAAAGATACGGCAATATCTTTAGTAAACTCGTGACGGATCACAAGGACACCCCTCACCTGTATATACATACCTGCATCCGCATTCCGACTAAATGCGAATGCGATGAGACTAAAGTAATCCAATAAATCTAATATTAGGATCCGTCTTAAACCAAAGCACACTGTATGATCCGTCAGATCATGATCAGTGCACTACCGCACGTATATGATCGAATCCTGCCATATATCATACGGCCTCTACAATGTTTCGCCCGAAACTTGAGAAACTTTCTGTATGGGACTCTAAAGACTCTTCAATATTTTGGCTGTGGATTTAACCACTAGCACGTCAGTGGTACTAGCCGTACGTAACGGGCTACCAGGTATTGACCAAAAGAGAAGTCGATGAGCGAACTCATCCTGACACCCTACTGAGCCTGTCAGTGATAATATCCGTACAGTCCGATCCGTTCATCTATGAGCTTCGCATGGCGGGCCTAGGGGGTTGGTAAAAGTCAAACCCCCTAAAGCGGTACAAGTCATGTCAGAGTATAGCCAAGAACACCCTGAGATACTACTGGAATACCTACCAGTAAATCTCTTGCCTTGGCCAAGGACTTCGTGTAATGGCTCTCCTAAACACACCGCGATCTCACCCCCAATACCGGGAGAGACGAAATCCCTGCCGATCCGCTCACTGCCTCCATGTGGCTCAGGACTGTACCTACCTAAAACCTGTTTGCACGACTCCTTTGAGCCGTGGTAGGGTAGTAATCAAAGCACATTGGGAACTCACACGAGACAAATGACGATCTCAGGGCAATGAACTAACCTGTACACATGTCATCAGGGAACTGCTATCTGACGTCAGGTATAATACCAACTAGCATATTCCCGGCGAGTCCTGTCCGGTGTACTCATAACCCAATGAGCACCTGTATACATCTTAGGTGATTCAACTTGCACCAATGGCTTGTGAGACCGGCCACCGCCCCTCGTCGGGGTCTCGACTGTATACACTAGTCTACTAATGGTGTATCGATACCCAGTCTCGAAACTCCCACGACTAGGGACCACTTTAAGGATGTGCTTATAGACCCCAGCTCCCACGTATATGATCGCCATCATACTGCTGGCCGTCAAGCAAGAATCCTAAGGGCTCTATCAACGCGCAATAGTGACCTGTAAGGTCACCTGAAGCAGTACACGATGATAAAGATAAACCATGGTAACATACTATTCTCTATCAACGTGTAACAGTGAACTACAATGTCACCTAAAGCATGTACACGATGATAAAGACAAACCGGATAGTATACAAACCTCTCGAGTAAGACTGTCCTACCGGTATAGGTCCTCCCTCAATCATTGCAATCATGTGCCTGCGATCCAATAATTGCATCTGAGGTCACTATATCCAACACTTAGGATCCTGCTTGACTACCAACAGTATGATGGCGGTCATATACGTGAGAGTTGGGTAGTCCATAAGCACATCCTTAAAAGTGGTCCCTAGTCGTGGGAGTTACGAAATAGGGCATCGATACTCCAGAGTAGACTAGTGTATACAGTCAAGACGCCGATGAGGGGCGGTGGCCGGTCTCACAAGCCATTGGTGTCAGTTGGATCACCTATGATGTATACAGGTGCTCATTAGGTTATGAGTGCACCGGACAGGACTCGCCGGGAACCTCCTAGTTGGTATTATACATAGCTTCAGATAGCAGTTCCCTGGTGACATGTGTACAGGTTAGTTCATCGACCTGAGGTCGTCATTTGTCATGTGTGAGTTCCCACTATGCTTAGATTATTACCCTACCACGGCTCAAAGGAGTCGTGCAAACAGGTTTTAGTTGGGTACAATCCCGACCCACATAGAGGCAGTGAGCGGATCGGCAGGGGATTCGTCTCTCCCGGTATTAGGGGTGAGATCGCGCTGTGTCTAGGAGAGCCATTACACCAAGTCCTTGGCCAAGACAGGTGAGAATTACCGGTAGGTATTCCAGTAGTTTCTCAAGGTGTTCAGGGCTACCCTCCGACACGACTTATACAGCTTTTGGGGGTCTGACGTTACCAGCCCCTAGGCCGGATATGCAATGCTCATAGACGAACGGACCGGACTGTACGGATATTGTCACTGATAGGCTCAGTAGGGTTCCAGGATGAGTTCGCTCATCGGCTTCCCTTTCGGTCAGTACATGGGCAGCCGTTACGCACAGCTGGTGCCGCTGACGTGCTTGTGGTTAAACCCACTGCCAGGGTACTGACGAGTCTTTAGAGTCCCCCACAGATAGTTTCCCAAGTTCGGGAGAAACGTTGTAGAGGCCGTATGGTTTTATGGCAGGGTTCGAACATGCACGTGCATTTGTGCATGTGTCATATTTCGGACAGATAATACTGGTGGGCTTTGGTTTAAGCCGGATCCAAGTATTATATTGAGTCAGAATATTTTAGTCTCATCGTATTCGTATTCGGTCGGAATACGGATACATGTATGTATATACAGGTGGGGTATTCTCGTAATCCGTTACGAGAATACTTTAGAAGATGCATTTCTTTTTGTATTAATCATTTTGGTTTAAATGATTAAATGGATTTTGGAAATTGTGACTCATTGGTGTGACTCGTTAATTCTAGAATGTTAACTAATGACTCATGTAATGAGTCTTCTAGTGAGTCATTAAAGAATTAATTGTAAGTCCATGTCACGCACCCCACGAGCTTGCGGGGAGGCAGAATATATGAAAAACGATTGTCAAAGCTTCGTAACACGGACTTGAGCGCATGAATCATATCTAAACCGTTACTAGCAAACTACGAAAGGTTTAACTACTCGGATACGAAGTTATACCTCACGATACTTGTCCTTCGGGTCTTCATCGCGGTCCTCCACTCCTCGTAGGCTCTTTGGAACATCAGCACCTCAACGGCCTCCTCGAATCAAAGATGATCCACCCGAGAGCTCCTACGCCAAGCTTTATCTCTAACTTGAGATAACTGGGGTTGCTCAAAGTGCTAATCTATGCTACCTAGGGGATATAGAGTGAGGTTATGGAAGTATTAGTCTAGCTAACCCTTGATCTCAACACATGACAGGTTAGGGTTAGGGTTTGAAGAGGGAGAGCTTGAGGAGAGAGAAGGTGAGAATATGAATTGCTTTGGATGAATGAAAACATTTTAGTACATATGAAACATATGGTATTATTAAGTAAATAATAAATAAAGAATTATCATCATGTTTCATTAATACCCTAAGTGATTCATCATATGAGTCATATTAATAATTAACTGAATCATTAACTCATTGCATGAATCACTACATGACTCACTAATCCAATTAATGCAAATGCCACCTTAGCCCCCAAGTCACCATGATTCTAGAAGCTCCCCGGAAAATTACGAGAACGCCCCTCTAATCCGTGAAAACACGAAAAAACTTTAGACTGTATAAATCCAATAACCTGATACTAGAAACTGGCTTAAACCAAAGCCGACTAGTAAAAACTGTCCGAACGTCGTACGTACGTAAACACACGTATGCGTCCGAATCCTTGTCGTAAAACCATACGACCTCTATATCTGTAGGGTTACTAGGCATACTAAGGAGGCTCTACAAGGCATCGACCATGCCGGATTAAAAAATTTAGGTGCCTAACAACCCGAAGCAAGATCGTTAACTAGATATTAGGCGAATCAAAAACAAGTAAATCACATTTACACTAAAGGAAAGGGACTACAATCTTTGTAGATCCGGTCCTCCACTTCCATAGCTCCGTGACAACGTCCCTTCGCTGCGATCAACCAACTCCCGGACTCTCGGACGGCTCCATGAGGAAATTGCAACGGGATCGCTTGAAGTCTTCGGTGCCGAAGATGATCTACGTCGAAGGAATACAGACTCAAGCTTCTACCTCACTAACCATAGAATTAGTGAAGAAAACACCCTAAACTAAAGTGCTAGTCTAGTAGAGGATGGTGAGATAGGAAGTGGGTACTCTTTAGATTTTGATTTCTCACACTTAATCTTCACTTGAAATTTTCTAGCAAGCTTTTCTTTTTCTTCATGAAGAAGAAGAAGAAGAGAAAGAATAAGAATGAATAATAATCAAATGAATTATCAAGTGAAGTCTATCATAATGCAACCATGGGTGAGTTAACACATGTAGAGAATAAACTAGGGTTTAGGTTGATGGTTAGGTTAAGGATAAAACAAAATGGCAAGACTTTTTCAAAAATGCTAGCATGCTTCAAGAAGCTTCTAGCAAAGAAACAAAAAGCCACCATTTAGTTTTTCCAAAATGAAATAAAATTCATAAAACCCTAACCTTTAACCTAATCTAGGGGTAAGTGATACACACACCCAATTTTGCATGTATCATCAAACATGATACAAATTTGTGCACAAAAATATATCACATATACAACTTGTGCACATCAAGTGAGAAAATCAATCTAAAGTGAACCAATACTAGTTAATGTAAAGTAATATATCAAATATATATATAATTATACATTAAATCATTAAATCAACACTAGATTTAACGATCCGGTCATATCGCATATAACCGACTAATATCCAATGTATCGACTTATCGAATCGACCCTTGATTCGATAACTAAGTTATATCGCATACAACCGATCGATACAATCATCGCGAGAATAGAATATGGTATCACATACTCGTATCATTCTCGGTCCCGCACATATCACATATGCGCTCCTATCTCGTTTTGCCTGAGCCAGTACAACCTCTATATAGGACTCTAAAGACTCGTCAATACGCCGGCAGTAGGTGATGATCATATCAAGCACCCACAAGCCATCAGCGGTACTAGCTGGACGTAACGGCTACCCGAATATTGAGCGATCAGAAGATCAGCAAGCAAGCCCGCTCCAACTCCTGCAAAAAGCCTGACAGTGACACTACCGTACAGTCCGGTCTCCTCGTCTGATATGTCGCATATCAAGTCTAGGGGTGGTAAACGTCAGACCCCAATAACGGATAAGTCGTGCCGATATGAGGCTCATAACGGGTCGAGAAACTACGGGTAACGCTTACCAGTAAATCTCTAAACCAGCCCTGGCCAGGGACTTCCCTGTTATGGCCAATCGAGCACTGCGCAACATCAACCCCCAATACCGGGAGAGACGAAACCCCTCCTATCGCTCATTGCCTCCATATGACTCGGGACTGTACCCAAAAACCACCGTTTTGCATGCCCTCTTGGACGTGGTAAGGTGGAAATCAAAGTACAGTGGGAATCACACAAGACTCTATGACGATCTCGGGTCTACAGACTAACCTGTACCAGTGTCACCAGAGAACTGCCATCTGACGTAAGGTATAATACCATCTGGGAGTTCTCGGCGAGTCCGTCCAGTATACCCAGTCTCCACTGAGCACCCGTATATCATCTCTGATATCAAACACCAATGGATATGGGATCATCCATCGCCCATCTGTATGGGTCGAGAAGGCATACGCAAGTCTACTCTGGTATATCGTTGCCCCGTCTCGATATACCTACGACTAGGGACCTTGAAGGATGTACTTATGGACTACCATGTCCCCACTAGTATGATCCACATCACAGTCCAGGTAATCAAGTACACATCCTAAGGGCTTTACCAACATGTAACAGAGAGACAATCAGTATACACGTTAAGGTAAAGAGTAACCAGATAGCATACTATCATGTCGAGCAAGAAAGTCTTCCCTATATATGTCCAAGCATCCACTACAATATACATCCTATGTATAGTAATGGCCTCTAGGGCATACATATAACTAACAATCTCCCACTTGCACTAGGGCTATCTGATAACAGTGGTTGTAGTATCTCATACTCAACCATCCCTTAATAGTCTCTCTCTGGGAAAAAAGCCTTTGTGAGTGGATCCGCCGTGTTGTCCTCTGAGTCTACTCTCCTAACCTCGATCCCCTGGAGATCAACCATCTCCATAATCAGGTGACACTTGCCTTAGAATATGTCTGGATCACTGATGGGACGGGCGTTCCTCGGCATAAGCCACAACTCCATTGTCACACAATGGAGGGAACAAAGTTCATCTCATGAACTAGTATACTTCCAGACTGCCTCTTTGGTAGCATCTTAAGTAGCGATGTATCCAGCCTTTATCGTCTAGTATGCCACGGTATCTAGCTTGGAACTCTTCCAACATACCGTCCCTTTACTGAGGGTAAAGACAATGCCTGTGACTGACATTCAGTCGTCCTTATCACGCTGGAACCCTTCCAGTGATTGTCCCCAGGATCGATTGATACCATCTCACTACAACTAGTGAGAACCTAACATCCAATTAGATCTATCTCATAGATCCAAAACATAGGATTTAGGAGGTATCACTTTGATCCTATATGGAGAATCCTTGTGATAGGCGGAGATTGACCGAGCGTAGCATAGGAAACTCTTTCCCCATCAAGAGTATGTCATCCATGTACTCTACGAGGATCACTACCATACTCCCTACTACCCTTTTGTATTACAAGGTTCATCTACCATTTTGATGAAGTCAAACTCTTTGACTACCACATCAAAACAGATGTTCCAACTCCACGATGCCTGCTTTATCACATAAAACATCTTGCACACGTTTCCACTGCTCCAACTTTCTACGAGGCCCTCTGACTGTGTACTTATAGACTCACTCTTCTAAAACATCATTTAGAAAAGCAGTCATGGCACCCAACCGCCAGATATCGTTGTTTCTCCCAATCAGAGCAAGGCTCTGTTTGAATTTCAAAAATTCAAATTTTCTGAAGCAACGCTTCAAAATCCCATGCGCTGCGCGCAACGCGCCATGTGTCAGAAGTTGATGCGTCAGCACAGCGCCCAAGGCAGCGTACCCAATCAGAGCAAAGCTCTATTTAAAGCAAAATTAAAGGAAGCAACACTTCAGTTGCGCAAGAGCTGCGTTGCGCGACATGTGTTAACATAGATGCGCTAGCGCAGTTGCGCTGCACGACACGTGTTAGTGTAGATGCGCTAGCGCAGTTGCGCTGCGCTGTGTGCTGCGCGACACGTGTCAGCGCAGATGCGCTGCGCTGTGCGCCGCACGACACGTGTCAGCACAGTTGCGCTGCGCTGTGCGCCGCGCGACACGTGTCAGCGCAGATGAGCTAGCGCAGTTGCGCTGTGCTGTGCGCTGCTTGACACGTATCGCACGCTGGGGCATTTGCGCCAAACAGAATTAAAATTCTAAAGAAATCTTTTCTGTTCTTGTTAAAATAAGAAGATTTTCTTCTATAAAATAGAAGCCCTTGGATCAAAGATCCAACGGTAGGGAAAAGTCCCCAAATCACTCAGAAAGAGATCTCTTTAACAAATTTAACTAATTTATGGGCACTATAAAAAGGACGCTAGACCTCAATTCAAAGGGATGAACATTTTTTTTGAGAAATCAAGAGCTTCAAGCAGAGAAAAACTCTGAAGAACTTCCAAAGAAAAAGGAAAGGTAAAAGACCTTTTAGATAGAAGAATTTCTTCTGATAGATCATTGATCTAAAAACAAGATCAATGATCTTTAATAAAAAAACAAAATAAAAACAGTGCTTTGCACTTTTTATGAACCTTTGGTTCCTGAAATAAGAAAAACTTGTTTTTCTTTGATCTAAATTAGATCAAGAAATCAAATAGTGCTTTGCACTTCTTTTATGAACCATTGGTTCTTGAATCTAAAAGATTTTTAAATCATAGTGCCTTGCACTTGCAAACTGCGTTGTTGCGCTCCTGGATTGGCCCAAGCCACCAGAGCGCGCGACGTGTCTGCAGCGCAGGCGCAGCTCATTAGCGCAGCGCACTGCGCTTGCGCGACACGTGTCAACACTACAAGCGCTTGCGCTATCTGATTGGCGCAAAGTGCCTGATAAATGCAAGGCATTTCCTAAAGGGCCAGGCCCAAATTAAAAAGACCAAGCAGGCCTAATTAAATTGATGCTCTGCATCATTTATAAATGGGCAGAGCACAAACGAAATAATAAAAATGCTATGCATTTTAAAAGGGGCAGAGCCCAAACAAAGTAGAAGCTTTGCATCATTTATAAATGGGCAGAGCCCAAAAAAAATTGATGCTCAGCATCTTTTATGGGTAGAGCCCAAATAAAAATAAAAAGAAATGCAATGCAAAAGCAAATAGAATGTTGAACATTTTCAACTGGACTTAGCCCAATTTTGGCCGTAAGTCCTCAAATTAAATTGACTAGGCACGGCTGCTCCCTAAATCAATTTACCTCCGGTTCGAGGGTACATCTCCGAACTCCTCTGACACCTGTCGTTGTAATCCTTCAACGACGTCAGAGAGGTGACAGGTCCCGACAACCACACATCAACACGGACTGCGGGGTCCTTAAACTCGTGGACCGAAACGTCCTTAAACTAATGTCGAACCGAAACGTCCTTAAACTAATGATGGACCACTACGTCCCTAAACTGGCGATGGACCACCACGTCCCTAAACTGGAACATGGACCACCACGTCCCTAAAATGGCGATGGACCACCACGTCCCTAAACTGGAATATGGACCACCACGTCCGTAAACTGGAATATGGACCACCATGTCCTTAAACTGGAATATGGACCACTATGTCCCTAAACTGGAACAATAGAGCCCCCAAATGCTCTTTTGTCGGATCCGAACGATCCCGTTAAGTTGATCTCAGTCTCAAATCAGACTAACTATCCTTAACGAACGTTTAAGTTGATCTTAGCCCCAAATACAGCTAACGTATCCTTAAACATTCAAATGGACTATAAAACTGCAAATCGACTTTGGTTCAAGGGTACATCTCTGAACTCCTCTGATATCTATCGTTGTAATCCATCAACGACGTCAGAGAAGTGATGAGTCCTGCCATATAATTAAATGGATCACCACGTTAAGTTGATCTTAGTCTCAAACAGGACTAACGTATCCTTAGTGAATGTTTAAGTTGATCTTAGCTTCAATACGGCTAATGTATCCTTAAACTAAAAACACCAAACCCAAATCTAAGTAAATACGGATTTGGACTAATCCACGTCCTACGGGCGACGACATTACTCAGTCTCCGTATACAATCCACGGGCAACCACAAACAAAACAAACATATACGACACGAAGTGAAATTCTGGAGAAGGAGAAAGTGGCTACCGCGATGCGGTAGCGTAATTAACTGCAGGGGCTTGCGCCTGCAGGGAAGAGCATCCCCACAATCAAAAACCCCTCAAGAGAGGGGGAATCTGACGAAGTCTGCTACATCGGCCGCATCCGTCTAAACCTCCTATACACGGTACCATAAATTAACTTGGCATCTTCGGAGAGGTGGACGGATAAAACCAAATAGCATCTGCCCCGAATCTCAGCGTCAGGACTTCGCAGTCTTGTGCGCCGTCCTTCGGAGGGGAACAGATTCTGGCACGCCTGGTGGGACCTTTTCCTCTTTCCACTCCACACTTCGTGTGTCGTGTTTTTCCCGCGATCAAATAATCACGGTGTGTATGTTTTTGGTTGCCCTTAGCGGAGTGGATATTGAAGCCGGCATTTCGTCTCTATAAAGAATGGCATTTGCTCCCACCCTAGCAACTCAGGCTCTGTCATATTCGGCGGAGTCAAGTATGGGTCACTTGCAGCCTCAAATCTCTGCAATCCGGCTCTTCAAGAAATCAACGGGCTTCTTTTTGGGTCGATGCTCCCACCTCCCACCCTCGGTGCCTCAACGCCGATGAAGGAAGCCTAGAGGATGTCTGTCGTCCACAGGCAGGCTCCCCAAGCAGCCTTGCCGACGGAATCGGTCCTCAAAAAACTGGCACATGCCAAAGACTAAGGTCGACGCAGGGGGCAGAATATTCAAGCTCTTCAAGAAATCAATAGCTTCAAACTGCACTAACTGCAACAGCAACTCTCACTCTGTCCCATCTGGAGGAGTAACCAACGGGCCCCAAGTGGCCTCCCTTTTCACTATGCCAGTGGAGCAGGTAACTCAAGCCACCACTGGGCTATTCTTCGGGACCATTCTCCCGCCAACGAGCTTCAGCGCTCCTGTACCATCACAAGAAGCTCCCATGAAGTCGTTTTTCAGCGCTCCTGTGCTTATTTACGCCCTACTTTGCATTATACTATATATAAGCACACAAAAAAATTGTGATAATAAAAGAGTAGAAAGTGAAAAATTATATTTAAAAGATAGGAATAGTTTAAGAAAAACAAGAAAGTTAGATGTTTTCTTAAATGAAACTAGTAATAAGTAGTTATGAGCTGTTGTCCCAAGGGTTAGTAAGATGAAGGAAATTACTAATCTGAGGATAAAAAAAAGCCTGAAAAATAGTTCCTATTCTGGAAGCCAAACATTTGAACGTTGATACCCTACTATACCCACTTACACACATCTTGAAACTCGGGATAGTAGAGGATACCTTGAAATGCTCTTCTCTAGAAGCCAAAGTATGAAGAAAATTAAAGTGGAGAATAAAAGATAAAATGGTGAAAAGAAAAATGAACACTAGTTTTGTTATCACCGAGGCAGCAATAAAAAAAATATAGCGAGGGTGCTTTTTCACTTAGTGCCTTAGACCAACTGGTTTGGGAGCCACTGCTAAGCCTTAGGTGTTGCAAGACGAGGAAAAACACCTAATTAGCAAGCATATGAGTAATCGATCGGTTAGTACCTCAAGAAGTATTAACGGTCGTATGAAGAATGTGTGAGCAAATTCCATCTAAATATCTATTAAAAAGTACTGAGGTAGATGGACAAGAGTATGATTGCTTGAATTGAATTCTCTGAGTGTAGGGATGTCCAGTTCACACACGTAGGGGTATATGATCAATGTTTGGAGGAAAGGTAGGAATGAAAACTAAAGGCGATGTTTTATTGAGGGATGATGTGATTTCTACCAGCTTTTCATGACTATTAAGATAGGGCTCATAGCAACTGAAAAGATGGTAGAGTTGAAAACTCTTATTTTCAAGTTCTTTCTTTTATAGTTCTTATTTTTATATAACTTTCACCATCTCTCTTTTATTATACGATTTTGTGGGTGTAATCCGCTGAAAACCCTCAGGAGACAACATCCCTCCTACTAGGGATATACCACTGGCGCCGAGTAAGGAAGACCGGGGGCAACTCTCCTTCTGGACTGACTCCGCTGACTCCAACGGCGGAAATTGATGCTGCTGTTCCAACTGGAAACAGCTTTGAACCACTTAGGAAGGTCCACAAGAACTCTCCGACCGCTGTGCTGAAAAGATCTCCTCCACCTATGGAGAGCGCTACAAAGGTGAAGCCGGAAAAGCCCCCTCAACGGCTGTCCTCTAAAATCTACAAGGTCTGGCATCAAGTCCAAGACTCGGTAATTGATCAAGATTATCCCCGCCGACAGAAAAAGGTGAAAGTTCAGCTGGAAGAGGACCGTCCTATCAATCCACAAAAGGCGATAGCTACTTGGGTGCCCACGGCAAGTGACCCACGGCCGACGTTCGTCAGTGAGCTGCTATCTGATGAAAGGGTGGCTGCGTTAAAAGACCTGCTTATGCCACAAAGATTGCTTCGTATGGAACTATTCTGAAATGCCGGGATTAGACCCAGAAATTGCTGTGCATAAATTGGCAATATCCCCGGACGTCAAGACAGTCAAACAGGCACCAAGAAGAATGTGGCTCGAGCTTGAGATGAGTATCAACGCCGAGGTCAAGAAGCTGATCGACTCTGGCTTCATCCAGGAAGTTCAATACCCTGAATGGATCGCCAACATCGTCCCGATGATGAAGAAAAATAGGACAGTACGCATATTTGTAGACTTCCGGGATTTCAATAAAGCTTGCCCGAAAGACGATTTCCCAGTGCCAGTCACCGAACTGATGATAGACAACACGTCCACTCATGAGGTTTTCTCCTTTATTGACGGCTCGTCAGGGTATAATCAGATAAAGATGCATCCCGAAGACCAGAAGCACACCGCCTTCAAGACTCCTTTGGGTATATTCTGCTACAAGGTAATGCCCTTCGGTTTAAAGAATGCCGGTGCCACCTATCAAAGGGCCATGATGAAGATCTTCGATGACCTTATACACGAAATCGTCGAATGCTATATCGACGATCTCGTGGTTAAAAGCAAATCATACAAAGAACATCTCGAGCATCTGAAAACTGTATTTCAACGCCTTCGGCAATACAACTTGAAGATGAAACCTCTCAAGTGCGCATTCGGAGTTTCCTCGGGCAAATTCCTGGGATTCATCGTCCGACACCGGGGTATCAAGATAGATCCGTCAAAGATCAAGGCGATCATGGAAATACCTCCGCCAAGGACTCTCAAACAACTGCGGTCTCTCCAGGGGAAGCTCGCGTATATACGGAGATTTGTAGCCAACCTTTCAGGCAAGTGCCATCCTTACAGCCACCTGATGAAGAAGGGAACCCCGTTCGTCTGGGACCAAAAATGCCAAAGCGCGCTAGACGAGATCAGGCAATACCTGCAGAACCCGCCGGTATTGGCTGCTCCGGTCAAGGGAAAGCCCCTCATTCTTTATTCAACCGCCCTCGAAGGTTCCTTAGGCGCATTATGGGCATAAGAGAACGATCAAGGGAAAGAAAGAGCACTCTACTACTTAAGTCGAGTTCTACTGGGGGCAGAAAGCAATTACCCCCCATCGAAAAACACTGCCTAGCGTTAATCTTCACGATAACAAAGCTCAGGCACTATGCGTTGGCGCATGAGGTCCGTCTCATTTCGAAGGTGGACCCTCATAAATATTTAATGTCAAAGGCCATATTAATGGGACGACTCGCTAAATGGGCCCTGCTCTTGATGGAGTTCTCGATAACCTATCAGCATCTCAAGGCAGTAAAAGGCCAGTCCATCGCCGATTTCCTCGCTGAGCATCCGATAGCCGCCGATTCTCCTATAAATTGCGATCTTCCAGACGAACATGCGTTTGACGCGAACGACGGTGGTGATACCCCATGGGAGCTTTATTTCGATGGAGCATCTTCCGTAAAGAAACGCAAACAAAGTACCCCTATAATCAAATCGGGGGTAAGACTCATCTTTGTAACTCCACAGGGAGGGATAATGCGTTTTGCTTTCTCCCTAACAGAGCCGAGGACAAACAATGAAGCCGAATACGAAGCTTTGATAGCAGGCCTCGAGATCGCCATCGACATGGGAATTGAAAACCTCCTCATATACGGAGACTCCCAGCTTGTCGTTAGTCAAGTAAATGGTGACTACCAAACGTGCAAGCTAGAGTTGGTAAAGTACGACGAGAAGGTGCAGCAACTATTGACGCAAATTCCTTCCTATACTTTGGAGAACATATCGCGCGCGGAAAACAGCAAAGCGGACGCGTTGGCCAAGCTCGCCAAGGAACTGGCCGACGAGAACCTCGATGACGTAAGAATCGTGGTACAAAGCCGTCGGGTGCTTGCCCCAGTAGAAATATCTCCGGAATTACCCAAAGAAAAGGGAGCGACTGAGCAGACGATTCTGCAAATAAAAGATCGGGAAAAGGCTGAAGATTGGAGAGAAGTTTTCATAGACTACTTCAAATACCGTCGAACACCCGAAGATGCATCCTTGAGACATCAGCTTGTGAAACGAGCTATGTCTTTCGCCTTCGTCAATGATACTCTGTACAAGAGGTCATTTAATTCTCCGTGGTCGAGATGTATGGGACTTGACAAAGCGAAAAGAGTCGTCCAGGAAGTTCATGACGGAATCTGCGGTTCTCACCAAGCGGGCCCGAAGATGAAGTTGAAGATCAAACGGATGGGCTACTATTGGCCAACGATGATTCAGGATTGCCTCGAATATGCGAAGTAATGACACTCATGTCAAATCCATGGGGACTTCGTCCACCAACATCCAAATCCATTACATCCAACGGTGGCTAGCTGGCCGTTCGAAATGTGAGGAACTGACATAGTCGGCCCCATCGAACCAGCATCGTCCAGGGGACATCATTTCATCCTGGCGACGACCGACTACTTCTCCAAATGGGCAGAAGCAGTACTATTGAGGGAAGTGAAGACGGAGAATATCCTCCATTTCTTCAGGACACACGTCATATATCGGTTTGGAACTCCGCGACGGATCATCTCCGATAACGGGCCAGCCAAAAGAAGCCACAAGATCAGTCGCTTCGCGCAACAGCATAATATAGACTGGAGATATTCTTCAGTTTACAATCCGCGAGCTAATGGTCTAGTTGAAGCCTTCAACAAGACCCTGACGAAAATCATGAAAAAGACGGTGTCCCGAAATAAGAGAGACTGGCACGAGAGACTGCAAGAAGCTCTTTGGTCGTATCGAACTACGTTCAAGACGGCCACGAACACAATGCCGTACGCGTTGGTATTTGGGACGGAAGCAGTACCCCCCTCGAGATAGAGTTACCCTCTCTACGAGTGGCAGTCCACTACGAGCTGACGGACGAAGAAAATGCTCACCTTCGGCTTGGGGAGCTTGACGCCCTTGATGAAACCCGGCTCACAGCGCAACAAAATATGGAAGCTTATAAAGCAAAGATGACGCGCTCATATGAAAGATTGATCCGGCCATGGATATTTCGCCAAGGCGAACTCATGCTAGTGGTCAAAAGGCCTATAATCCCCAATCGCGCCAAGCGGGGAAAATTCGAGCCAAACTATGAAGACCCATACATCATAGACAAGGTCTACGAGGGTGGAGCCTATCTACTCATGGATATGCACGGTGAAAGGCCTTACAGGCCAATAAATGGTCGATTCCTAAAGAAATACTACGCTTAGCGAGTTACTGCCTAGGTCAATGATAGATGACGACGACTATGTTCGCTCGCTATCTTCCTGAGCTTAAACTTTATAAGCAGTAGCCGGCCTTCTCCAGATGGACCGAAACGTCCTTAAACTAACGACGGACCAAAACGTCCTTAAACTAATGACGGACCGAAACGTCTTTAAACTACTACCGCAACATCCTTAGGCTGACGAGATGAATAAAAAAAAGAGAAAAAAAAGAGAAAAAGAAAATAATAAAAAGAAATGATGATAAAAACGGTATGTCCATAAGCAAAATGGGCACGGATGAAAACCCGAAAGGGCTCCGTGAGTAAAAACAGCAGGGCTACCGGCGAGTGTTCATGAAAACCCGAAAGGGCGCGACCTCATAGAAAAATATATATATATATATATAAAGAATAAAAAAAACGGTATGTGCACAAGCAAAATGGGCACGGATGAAAACCCGAAAGGGCTCCGTGAGTAAAAACAGCAGGACTACCGGCGAGTGTTTGTGAAAACCCGAAAGGGCGCAAACTCGTTAAAAGGACACTTACAAGATCCTCTCGACCTTGTAAGGAGAAACCACCCCTGTGAGATCCTTACGACTCACAAGGGAGCAACACACTTAGGGATCCTCACGATTCCTAGGGAGAAAATACACTTGCGAGATTCTCACGACGCGTAAGGAGAACTCTCTTATGGGACCCTCACGGCTCATAAGATTTGAAAGTCTTAAGTTACAGAGACCTGAACCTGTGCTTAAGCAACCCCCACAACTTCCAATATTGCCCTACAAGTGGTTCAATACTGACCCGTGTATACAATCCACGGGCGCGAATAAACATTTCCCTAACCAAATTTCATCCGTGATTGGGGATATGTGCGCATGATGAACAACCCTTATAAGTCCTCTCGGCTTACAAGGAGAAAACCCTCTTGTTGGATCCTTACGACTTACGGAGGAACATACATTTAGGAATTCTCACGATTCCTAAAAAAAATACACCTACAAGATCCTCTCGACTTGTATGGAGAAATAACTTCGTGAGACCCTTAAGGCTCATGAAGTCAAAAGCCTTAGTCAACAGGACCCTAACCCTGGTCACTAAGCCTCCTTTGTTCGACATCGACAGAGGCAGATGATGATTCTCTTTTGGTAATATCCCAGTTGTAGCGGTGCTGATGCCGAAATAGGTTTACGGTGAAAAGCCGGTAGGCCGCACATGCATACGAAATAGCCGAAATGGTAGGGCAACTTGCAAAAAAAAACAGCAAGTAAAAGACGTATGCATACAAAAAAGCCGAAATGATTGGGCAACTCGCAATAAAAAGCAGCGAGTGAAAACAAAATAAACAGCCGAAATGATTAGGCACCGCGAAAAATAGCCGAAATGATTGGGAAATCGTGACCTTCGCGATATAAAAGCTGAAATGATAGAGCATCGCGGAAATAAAACAAAAAAATGATGATAAAACTTTGGCCCTACAGTTAAGATCACATCGATCCCTGTATACAATCCAAGGGCACAAACAAAGAGGGAGCCATACTTTCCCAACAGGCTCCGCCAGAAAACGAAGCCAAATCTCGACGGTTCATCCCAACTCCGAAGAAACCAGTGTCTTCGGCAAATACCTCAACTCAAGGAAACAAACAATCCTTGACGAGAGCCTCCTGATCCGCGTCGACTCGCAGAGCAACCAGTGCCTCTGTGGGAAATTCTTGACTCATTTCAACACCAGGGAAACAAATAATCCTTGGCGTTAGGGAAACAAATAATCCTTAGCAAATACCTCAACTCAAGGAAACAAACAATCCTTGATGAGAGCCTCCTGATCCGCGTCGACTCGCAGAGCAACCAGTGCCTCCGTGGGAAATTCTCGACTCGTTTCAACACCAGGGAAACAAATAATCCTTGGCGCTAGGGAAACAAATAATCCTTAGCAAATACCTCAACTCAGGGAAACAAACAATCATTGACGAGAGCCTCCTGATCCGCGTCGACTCGCAGAGCAACCAGTGCCTCCGTGGGAAATTCTCGACTCGTTTCAACACCAGGGAAACAAATAATACTTGGCTCTAGGGAAACAAATAATCCTTAGCAAATACCTCAACTCAAGGAAACAAACAATCCTTGATGAGAGCCTCCTGATCTGCGTCGACTCGCAGAGCAACCAGTGCCTCCGTGGGAAATTCTCGACTCGTTTCAACACCAGGGAAACAAATAATCCTTGGTGCTAGGGAAACAAATAATCCTTAGCAAATACCTCAACTCAGGGAAACAAACAATCCTTGACGAGAGCCTCCTGATCCGCGTCGACTCGCAGAGCAACCAGTGCCTCCGTGGGAAATTCTCGACTCGTTTCAACACCAGGGAAAAAAATAATCCTTGGCGCTAGGGAAACAAATAATCCTTAGCAAATACCTCAACTCAAGGAAACAAACAATCATTGATGAGAGCCTCCTGATCCTCGTCGACTCGCAGAGCAACCAGTGCCTCTGTGGGAAATTCTCGACTCGTTTTAACACCAGGGAAACAAATAATCCTTGGCGCTAGGGAAACAAATAATCCTTAGCAAATACCTCAACTCAAGGAAACAAACAATCCTTAACGAGAGCCTCCTGATCCGCGTCGACTCGCAGAGCAACCAGTGCCTTCGTGGGAAATCCTCGACTCGTTTCAACACCAGGGAAACAAATAATCCTTGGCGCTAGGGAAACAAATAATCTTTAGAAAATACTTTAACTCAGGGAAACAAACAATCCTTGACGAGAGCCTCCTGATCCGAGTCGACTCGCAGAGCAACCAGTGCCTCCGTGGGAAATTCTCGATTCGTTTCAACACTAGGGAAAAAAATAATCCTTGGCAAATACCTCAACTCAGGGAAACAAACAATCCTTGACAAGAGCCTCCTGATTCGTGTCGGCTCGCAGAGAAACCAGCGTCTCCGCGGGAAAATTCCCGATTCGTCTCAACTTACAAGATGAAGCATCAGGCAGCAGGGACTAAAAAACTTGCTTCCTGAACAATGGGACCCTGCAAGTCGATTTAAAACGGTCTCTTGCATACTATTCATGGGTCTCACTCTCCGAAGTCGAGTTCCGACAAGGAGAGAAACAACCGCTTACGGGTCCTCTCGACTCGTAAGAGGGAAAAATTCTCTTATAGGATCCTTACCACTTACAAGAGAAAACACACTTAAGAATCCTCACGATTCCTAAGGAGAAAACCCACCTACGAGATCCTCTCGATCCGTAGGGAGAAAAGTCTTATGAGATCCTTACGGCTCATAGAGTTGAAAAGTCTTAGGCAGCAGATCTGAACCTGCGGCCTAAGCCATCGCTATCTCTCGAAAAAATTCTAGATGCTTACCCTATTATTGGTCAAATGTGTTTATCAGGACAGTATGCTGATAATAAGAGAAAAGAAAAAGCAAAGAAATAGCATAAGACATTGCAAAGAAAAATGTATATCTTTATTGAATGTAATCAAGTACAAGGTGAATCGCACAAAGGAATAAAGAATGGATACATCTTATTCGAAAAAGAAAATTTTTACAAGTATAGTGATACAAGGGTAGCTACTGGGAAGGAAGCGTCTTAAATAGCCCTATCAGTTGTTCGCGCACTTCCTTCCATGCCTTCTCCTGATCGGCCACCACCGTTAGTTCCGCTTCCACTTGAGTCTGCTGCCGCAAGAAGGATGCAAGCTGCTCCCCAACGCCTTGCTGAGATGCTTCACGACCTTGGGCATCACGCTCGGCGACACCGAGCTTTTGCTTCAGCTTTAGCCTACATGAGATACGTTCCAGAAGGTCCTGGAAGATAGCCTTCACCTGGACAGCGTTCGCCTCAACCTCAGCACGCAGACGAGCCGTCTCGTTTGAGGTCTCTTGGCATTCCCTCAGTCTTAAAGCTGCTTCTTGTTCCAAGTGACGGAAGTAAGAAGCGCTTTGCTCGATCCATGCTGCTCTTTGATTGCTTGCGGCTAAGATCTCGGGAGTAGGGCGCATAAACTCCGATTGATGCAGCCGGACCTCGATTTCCCTGCAATGATTAACCCAAAGCTCGACGACGCCTCCATTGTGGAAATTCACAAGCGCCGCCAACATCGGATTAACCTCCGCAGCGAAATCCGTAGCAGATGGGGGAGCATCCGCGTCAAGCTCTTCGACGTATCCGCTCAGCATGCCCAAGCTCATTACGGCACCCTTTGAAGACGGACGTCTCAGGAAGGGACCTGCCAGCATTATAACGCGAGACTCAAAGGGCGCTGGAATTGGAACGACAGCTGAAAAAATAAAATACGATTAGATGACGGTTCAAGGAATATGAAAAAGTCGTCGATGGGATAGTTTACTATACCAGCAGTAGCAGGCGGCAAGGCCGGGAGAGCCGGTGGCACGACCAATCGTTTATCTCCTCCTTCGATTTGTAGCACTGCAATCAGGACAAGGGAGAGTCAGAAATAATTCCATCACCGAAAAAAGAAAGATGTCAGTTGGGAACTATACTCACCAGTGCCACCAGAGGGAGAAGCGAGTTCAGATGGGAAGGAGAAGTGTGTGAGCAACACTTGATATAGATGATCAAAGAGCACTCCTGAAAAGACATAACAATGCGACTTTAGTACACAAATTATACGTCTGGAAGGTAAGATTAATAAATTGCAAACCCATACCTTCCGACATCTTTGACGGTATGAGAGAGGGCTGAGAGGTAACCACCACCATGGCAGTAGTTGAAGGCGCTCCCTCGAACAATGGCGCATCGGCACTGGCTGCACCTGCGTTACGAACAAATGTGAACTTGTCAGAAAAGATCGTAAAATAAAAAGGACAATAACTTGGGATTTACCTGATGAGCTGCCGGCCGAAATGGAGGCGACTCCCTCCTCCATCGACATGAGGCCACCGCCCGTGGCCTCATCACCCGACTCAATGGGAACCGTTGTCGTGCTCGCAAGACCTGGAGACGGCGGGGAATGTTCAGTTGATAAAACTGCACATTTGTATTACATTTTTCCTACCATTTTCATATTAAAAAAGGACTTTATTATAATATATTATACATATGAGGGTTTATGTGTTAAAACACCATTTTCCATGTGTTAATATATTTTAATTAGCATTTGGCAGGAAAATGTATGCAAATAAATCTATTGACCAAATCCTAGTAGAAATAAGCCTACTAAATATTATTTGAGATTATTGTGCAGAATTTTCCAAGTTGTTATGCAGAATTTATCAAACAAATCAATTTGTTGAAGAAAACTTGCCAAATTAAGAAGCAAAACTTGGAGACCAAGTCTCGAAGCAACCGAGAGAAGATTTCTGAAATCTGAAGGTGCCTAGGATTGCCACATGTCACAAGATGCAAGCACAAGAAAACTCATAAAGAGATCTCACCCTTTGAGCGCGGATCCGCGGCCCTAGCCACCATTTGCCGTGGATCCGCCACAGTAATAAGGAGTTGGATGGCAAGATTTTGGGAGATCGATCACTGCTGAATTTTACCAAGTTTCCAGTCTAAAGATTCTGGCTTTGCACTATAAAAGGGCACCGAGAACCTCTTGGAAAAGCTATCAAGCCGAAGAGATCACGAAGTCCAAGACGGCTCACGCATCCAGGATGATCATCAACTGTTCGTCTACCTCCTTGGAAGAGATCGAGAAGCAAACTAGTCTTTGTAATCATTTTCTAAGGAATCAAAGTGTAGATTGTTCAAGTTGATTAATAAAGGTAGTTGTTTTATTTAATTCTTTTGCATTTTATATTATGTTTTCCCTCTCTATCTTTTCATCTTCTTTTCCCAACATGCGCGAGTAATTCTCCGCTTGTTAGGGTACGTAGGATTAGGGTAGGCTAATGGATGATGAACATCCCTAAACCCTTTTTAAGTCCTATAAAGTTTATGAACTTTATTAAAAGAATCATTAACATCCTAATCGGGCGCGCTAACAATTCTTTGCTAGTTCCGACCGCGATTTGCGATTAGATTAATGAGTGTTTTGGTAAAGGCTAGATATGAACGGACTTCCATGTCGAGATAAGGGTTAAGAGTGGGATTCCTTTTCCTTCCAGAAACCCTAATCTACACGCATCACCGTCATTCTAGTTATAAATCTATTAAAGGATAAAAGGGTAACTTTTAATTAATCGTCCATAACTACTAAATCCTAACGAACCCTACAAGCCCTCTTATTATATTAATTACATATTTAAAATAATCTAGATCTATATTTTACATTCTTGTTTAACGTAGATCTAGAAACCATTCTATAAAATTCTTTATCCCTCCTCTCTTTCTCAACACATCTAAAGTAAAAGTAAAAGGTTCCACGTTTCCCAGAAGACGACCCGTACTCATCTCGGTCTAGCTACACGCGACATCGTTATTGATTACGGTTAACTACAAACACACTTTTTCGTATCAATCAAATGGCGCCGTTGCCGAGGATCGAACCCGGGTCACCCGCGTGACAGGAGGGAATACTCACCACTATACTTCATCGACCGTAATGGACGACACTCCATCTAATTATAACACCACGCTGCCACCGCCCGCAGGTGAGCAGAATTCTACCGCGCATCTCTCTCCAAGAGAGGTGCTATCCTATCCGTGGTCCCCTTCCTACTTGTCTATCTCTTCCACCACCTAACGGGGATAATTTCGAAATTAAACCCCACCACATCAACCTGCTGCCCAAATTTCAAGGGCTTGAGTCGGAAGACGCGTACGTTTTCATCACCAAATTCGAAAACGTATGCGCAATGATGGGTACTTCACAATTGACTTTAGATGCTATGCGCTTACGTCTTCTCCCATTCACACTGTGCGACTTGGCAGAAAAATGGCTTTACAATACTGCCACACACTCTATCACTAATTGGGATGAATTCGTCATAGCATTTCTTAAGAAGTTTTACCCAAAACATAAGACTGCCCATATTAGGAGCGAGATCAACCAGTTCACCCAGCTTCCCAATGAACCATTTTGGAAGTGCTTTGAACGTTTCAAAGATCTGCTTGTCCAATGCCCCCATCACGGAATACAGAGATGGGATTTATGTTGGATTATATATGAGGGCATTAATCCAGCGACAAAGCAGATGCTTGGAACAATGTGTCAATGCAATTTCATGTCTAAAGATGACGGTGAAGCGTGGAAATATCTGGAAGACTTTGCTGAACACACGTTGCAGTGGGAAAGCGTAAGACCACCTAACTAAATGAGGTATTCACCAGCTCGATGTTTCTATCACAGTAAAAGCCGAAATGGCAGCGATACAGAAGAAACTCGATGCTATTGAGAACAAATTTTCATCATTCTCCCTAAATCAGGTCACGCTTCCTAAGACCGTTTGTGGTTGCTGTTCGGATCCTTCACACTTAACGGAAGAATGTCCTATGAATGCATCGTTTCAAGCTAATGCTGCTTTTTAGCAGCGACCTAGAAACGATCCTTATTCTTCCACATATAATCAAGGATGGAGGAATCATCCTAACTTTGCTTGGAATCAAAACCAACAAAGTTATTATCAAAGACCTCCTCCACAGCAACCACAACTACAGAATCAGCCCCCCTTTCAGTCACAGAATTTCCAAAATCCGGCCAACATTTCTACACCACAAGTGGCCTGTACTGACAACTCACTTGCACAAACTTTGGATATGTTCATGAAACAATCCATGCAAATTTCGGCTGAGATGAGGTCTTCTATTGATACCCTAACGAAAAACTCCTCCTCCCATGGTGAGAGTATTAAATCAATAGAAAACCAAATCGCACAGTTAAACGCCGCAATGAGTGCGAGAGAGAAAGGGAAACTCCCATCTCAACCCCTACCGAATCCTGGCCTTTCACAAAGTCATAATGTGAATGCCATTACTACGTTGAGATCGGGGAGAGTGCTGAATAACCGTGTGGGTGAGCAGTTTGATGTTAGTGACACATTTGATACCCCAGCTTCATCTTCTTCTTCCCCTAATTCGTCTAATCCCCCACCTTCATCCGAGCCTATTCTCCGTTTTCCCCAAGGCTCGAACATTTCGCCAAATCTATCTAAGTCGATGCCCACTCCAATTTTGGGATCGAATCCGTCGCCACAGTCTTCTCCACAAACGTTGGACCCAAAACTTATTGATCGAGCTCCATTTCCAAACCGATTAAGGGCCAACAGACCTAACCCGCAAATGGAAAAGATTGTGGAGTAAGCAAGTTAGCGTGAATATTCCTCTCCTAGATGCTATTCAACAAGTCCCATCTTATGCAAGAATCCTTAAAGACTTGTGCACTAGGAAGAGAAAAACTCAAGTGCCTAAAAAGGTTTTCATGACGAGTAATGTTAGCACGACTTTTACCCAACAAATACCAAAGAAACGTAAGGACCCCGGCTGTCCTACAATCTCTATTTCTATTGGGGGTAAAAATATAAATCGTGCTTTACTCGATCTAGGCGCTAGCGTCAACTTGCTTCCTTATTCAGTATACGAGCAGTTAGGAATTGGAGAGTTAAAACCCGCCCATTGTACTCTCCAAATGGCAGACCGATCTATTACTAAACCTCGGGGAGAACTAGAGGATGTGTTAATTAAAGTCGGGGAATTCATATTTCCCGTGGACTTTATTGTTTTAGATACATAACCTTTGGCAAACCCACGCAATCAAATCCTGGTGATACTTGGTCGACCCTTCCTAGCAACTTCTAACGCTGTGATTAATTGCCGTAATGGTTCTATGAACTTATCCTTCGGGAAAATGACAATTGAGCTTAATATTTACAAGCTAGGAAGACAGCCATCAGAACCTTCTGCTCAATTGCTGGATGTTTGTTCCATCCACGAGATAGCTTCCGAAAGCTGCATGGATGAGGAGCTTTGCTTTGATGTTCTCGACAACACTAATGAGATATCGTTTGATCTTGCACCACTTTATAGTGAGGATATGTTCAATGAGTCTGACTTTGAGATTGAACCCGTTAACTCGTTGCAAAAGTCAGCAGCACTTTCCGAGTCAATATCTTATGCATGTTTTGAACCTCTTCGGGAGTCCGAATATCATTCGCTTACCCCACCTTCTATTGTCTCTCCGCCAATTCTTGATCTCAAATCGTTACCTTATCATCTTAAATATGCATATTTAGGAGAGAATGAGACTTTGCCAGTGATTATTTCCGCTTCTCTAGCCTTAGAGCAAGAGAATGCACTTTTGGCAGTGTTGAGATCGAATCGGGAAGCATTTGGTTGGACAATGGCTGACATCAAAGGGATTAGTCCCTTAATTGTTGAACATTACATACATCTAATGGATGAAGCCAAACCAACCCGAGACCCATAAAGACAGTTAAATCCCGTTATGAAGGAGGCGGTGAAGAAAGAAATCGTCAAGTGCCTTGATAGTGGAATAATTTACCCCATATCTAATAGCCAATGGGTAAGTCCAATTCATGTGGTCCCTAAATAGTCTGGCATCACGGTCATCACTAATGAGGCTAATGAGTTAATCCAAACACGCACCCAAACTGGGTGGCGCGTATGTATCGATTACAGGAAACTCAATGCCGCGACAAGGAAAGATCACTTTCCTCTACCTTTCATTGACCAGATGTTGGAACGATTAGCGGGACACGATTACTACTGTTTCTTGGACGGATACTCTGGCTACAACCAGGTCCCCATCGCCGAAAAGGATCAAGATAAAATAACTTTTACTTGTCCTTTCGGAAATTTTGCTTATAGACGCATGCCCTTTGGGTTATGCAATGCTCCTGCTACATTTCAGCGGTGCGTGATGGGGATATTTTCAGATATGGTGGAAAATTTTCTAGAAATTTTTATGGACGATTTCTCCATTTTTGGGGACTCCTTTGAGGACTGCCTTCGTAATCTTGACGCTGTTCTTACCCGCTGTAAGGATAAGAACTTGACTTTGAATTGGGAAAAATGCCATTTTATGGTCCAAGAAGGTATTGTACTTGGACATATAATTTCACATAAAGGCATTGAGGTTGACAGAGCTAAAATAGATGTCATTCAGAACCTCCCTCGTCCCAATTGCATCAAAGATATACGATCCTTCCTTGGTCATGCAGGATTTTATAGGAGATTCATTAAGGACTTTAGCAAAATTGCTAGACCCTTAACCATTCTATTGGCCAAGGACACTACTTTTCACTTCGATTCGGATTGTGAGGCTGCTTTTGAATCACTTAAAGAATCACTCACTACAGCCCCCGTTCGACATCTCCGGATTGGAACCACCCGTTCGAGCTTATGTGTGACGCATCAGACTTTGCTATTGGTGCTGTCTTGGGACAGCATATTGATAAGATGCCACATGTAATTTACTATGCAAGTAGGACCTTGAATGATGCACAAATAAATTACACAACTACCGAGAAAGAACTCTTGGCAGTTGTATTTGCATTAGAGAAATTCAGGCCCTACTTGATTGGCTCGCCTATTGTGGTTTACACAGATCACTCCGCCCTACGACATCTTTTAACGAAGAAGGATGCAAAAGCCAGGCCAATACGTTGGATCCTATTGTTACAAGAATTTGATCTTGTTATCAAAGACAAGAGTGGATGTGAAAACGTAGTAGCCGACCATCTTTCACGCATCACTTCTTCGCCAACTTTGACCGTGCCGATAAATGACTCATTTCGCGACGAACAGCTCTTGAATGTATCCTACGAACCTTGGTTCGTGGATATCGTGACCTATCTTGCGACGGGACTTATACCTAGCGATTGGTCGAAATAAGACAAACTTCGATTTTTATCCCAAGTAAAATATTTTTACTGGGATGAACCATATCTATTCAAGTATTGTTCCGATCAAATCATTCGCAGGTGTGTCCCTAACGATGAATTCAAGAGCGTGTTATCATTTTGTCACGATTAGGCATGCGGCGGTCACTTTGGACCTCGAAAAACGGTGGAGAAAGTTTTGCAATGTGGCTTTTATTGGCCAACATTATTTAAAGATGCATTTGAACATTGCAAAACTTGTCCGCGATGTCAGCATTTGGGTCGGATTTCACGAAGGAACGAGATGCCGCTCCAACCTATATTGGTTGTGGAAATATTTGATGTTTGGGGTATTGATTTTATGGGCCCTTTTCCCAACTCCTTTGGAAATCTATATATCTTGTTAGCGGTTGATTATGTCTCGAAGTGGGTGGAAGCTATACCGTGTCGCACTAATGACAACAAAGTTGTCATTAAGTTCCTTAAAGAAAATATCTTTTCGCGATTCGGACACCCTCGCGCTATCATTAGCGACAACGGGACACATTTCTGCAATAGGTCTTTCGAGGCCTTGATACGGAAATATTCAATCACTCACAAGCTTTCTACGCCCTATCATCCCCAAACAAGCGGGCAGGCTGAGATCTCAAATAGGCAGATCAAACAGATATTGGAGAAGACGGTTTCGAAAAACCGTAAAGATTGATCAACCAAATTGACGGATGCTCTTTGGGCATTCCGCACCGCTTATAAGACCGATCTTGGTATGTCTCCATACTGCCTTGTGTTTGGGAAGGCATGCCACCTCCCTGTCGAGATTGAACATAAGGCAATGTGGGCTATTAAAGAGCTTAATTTTGATCTTGATCATGCAGGCTGCTATCGGAAGCTGCAATTGAATGAGCTAAGAGAACTCCGCGATGAAGCTTACGATAAAGCGGTGATAGTAAAGAATAGGACTAAAGTGTTCCACGATAAAAATCTTTTTAGAAAAACCTTCACATCAGGGCAAAAAGTTCTTCTTTACGATTCCTGTCTCCATCTTCATCCGGGTAAGCTTAAGTCTCTTTGGAAAGGACCTTTTGTGGTGCTGTATGTGCACCCGTACGGGGCAGTTGAAGTCGAAAATTTGAAAAACGGTTCGATTTTTAAAGTGAATGGGCATAGATTAAAACCGTATTTTTCTGCTAACCCCGCGGAGGAGCTCCTGTTTTTACAGGAGCCGCTTTATCAAAACTAAATTCCTCCGCCTCACCTCCATGTTTTTGTAACATTTTCACATTTTAAGAATGGAGGTGAGTAAAAATGGATTTGATTGAATATCTGTGCGTGTCAAAGAATAAGTTTGGGGGAATTTTTCATTTAACTATTATTTTACCCTTTGTATCTCTCCCTTAGTATACAGGTCTATATTCTCAAAAGGCTACATCAGTGAGGACACTGCTGAAAACAGGTTTGGGGGGGAGGTTTGTATTCACCGAATTATCTTTGACACTGGGCATTAAATTTTTTTTATAACAAAAGAGTAGAAAGTGAAAAATTACATCCAAAAGATAGGAATAATTTAAGAAAACCAAGAAAATTAGAAGTTTTTCTTACACGAACTAGTAATAAGTAGTTATGAGCTAGACTTACACCGAAGTGTGAAGGAAGTCACTAATCTGAGGATAAAAATAAGTCTGAAAAATAGTCCCTATTCTGGAAGCCAAACATTTGAATGTTGATACCCTACTATATGCACTTACACACGTCATGAAACTCGGGATAGTAGAAGATACCTTGAAATGCTCTTGTCTAAAAGCCAAAGTATGAAGGAAATAAAAAAAAATGAAGAAAATATAAAAAATGGTGAAAAGAAAAAAATGAACACTGGTTTTGTTATCGCCAAGGCAGCAATAAAAAAATATAGCGAGGGTGCCTCTTCACCTAGTGCCCTAAGGCTAACTGGTCTGGGAGTCACTGCTAAGCCTTAGGTGGTGCAAGACGAGGAAAATATTATCACCTAATTAGCAAGCACATGAGTAATAGGTTGGTTAGTACCTCAAGAAGTATTAACGGTCGCATGAAAATGTGTGAGCAAATCTTTAATATTCATTAAATTAAAAAGTACTAAGGTAGATGGACAAGAGTATGATAGCTTGAATTGAATTCTCCGAGTGTAGGGATGTCCATTTCACACACGTGGAGTTATATGATCAATGTTTGGAAGAAAGGTAGGAATGAAGAATAAAGACGATGTTTTATTGAGGGATAATGTGATTTCTAACATTTTTTCGTGACTATTAAGATAGGGCTCATGACAACTGAAAAGCTAGTATAGTTGGAAACTCTTCTTTTCAAGGCCTTTCTTTTATGGTTCTTATCTTTATATGTAAATTTCACCATCTTTCTTTTGTTATTGGATTTTGTGGGTGTAATCCGCTGAAAACCCTCAGGAGAAAACACTCCTCCTACTAGGGACACCTAGAGTTTTAACGGCTTGTTGCACGTGCTCAGTGCAATCGTGTCTGCCTACGAAAGTGTGCTTAGTTATCTCCTTTCTTTTTCTCCTCTTAAATAAACTAGTTTGCTCGGGACGATCAAAGATAAGTTTGGGGGTATTTGTTCAGTTGATAATACTGCACATTTGTATTACATTTTTCCTACCATTTTCATATTAAAAAAGGACTTTATTATAATATATTATACATATGAGGGTTTATGTGTTAAAACACCATTTTCCATGTGTTAATATATTTTAATTAGCATTTGGTAGGAAAATGTATGCAAATAAATCTATTGACCAAATCCTAGTAGAAATAAGCCTACTAAATATTATTTGAGATTATTGTGCAGAATTTTCCAAGTTGTTATGCAGAATTTATCAAACAAATCAATTTGTTGAAGAAAACTTGCCAAATAAAGAAGCAAAACTTGGAGACCAAGTCTGGAAGCAACCGAGAGAAGATTTCTGAAATCTGAAGGTGCCTAGGATTGCCACATGTCACAAGATGCAAGCACAAGAAAACTCATAAAGAGATCTCACCCTTGGAGCGCGGATCCGCGGCCCTAGCCACCATTTGCCGCGGATCCGCCGCAGTAATAAGGAGTTGGAAGGCAAGATTTTGGGAGATCAATCACTGCTGAATTTTACCAAGTTTCCAGTCTAAAGATTCTGGCTTTGCACTATAAAAGGGCACCAAGAGCCTCTTGGAAAAGCTATCAAGCCGAAGAGATCACGAAGTCCAAGACGGCTCACGCATCCAGGCTGATCATCAACTGTTCGTCTACCTCCTTGGAAGAGATCAAGAAGCAAACTAGTCTTTGTAATCATTTTCTAAGGAATCAAAGTGTAGATTGTTCAAGTTGATTAATAAAGGTAGTTGTTTTATTTAATTCTTTGGCATTTTACATTATGTTTTCCCTCTCTATCTTTTCATCTTCTTTTCCCAACATGCGCGAGTAATTCTCCGCTTGTTAGGGTTCGTAGGATTAGGGTAGGCTAATGGATGATGAACATCCCTAAACCCTTTTTAAGTCCTATAAAGTTTATGAACTTTATCAAAAGAATCATTAACATCCTAATCGGGCGCGCTAACAATTCTTTGCTAGTTCCGACCGTGATTAGCGATTATATTAATGATTGTTTTGGTAAATGCTAGATATGAACGGAGTTCCGTGTCGAGATAAGGGTTAAGAGTGGGATTCATTTTCCCTCCAGAAACCCTAATCTACACGCATCACCGTCGTTCTAGTTATAAATCTATTAAAGGATAAAAAGGGTAACTTTTAATTAATCTTCCATAACTACTAAATCCTAATGAACCCTACAAGCCCTCTTATTATATTAATAACATCTTTAAAATAATCTAGATCTATATTTTACATTCTTTTTTAACGTAGATCTAGAAACCATTTTATAAAATTCTTTATCCCTCCTCTCTTTCTCAACACATCGAAAGTAAAAGTAAAAGGTTCCACGTTTCCCAGAAGACGACCCGTACTCTTCTCGGTCTAGCTACACGCGACACCGTTATTGATTGCGGTTAACTACAAATACACTTTTTCGTATCAATCAGGGGACCATAGACGGGGAGGGCTATGACTGGAGCATTGCCAGATTCCTGAGAAGGAGCGGTTGGCTCGTCCTCAGGAATCGTGGCCACCTCACCCACTACTCCCTCAGGTTCAGCAGTCACGGTTGTCTCGTCCACCATCACCACAAGGTCATCAGCCTTAGGCACTCCGCCCGCTGCTACCTCAGGCTCAGCAACAACCGTTTGCTTAGGCATAGTGGGCATGACCGGTTCGTCAGCCACTATCTCGGGCCCAGCAATCCTAGCTGTGTCATCCGCCACCGACTCGGGCTCGACCAATGTCTCCCCCCTCAGCCCCTCGGGTTCGACAGTCTCCGCCTCCCCCTCGGTCGGACTTGGCCCTGCAAGATGGGATGCATAAAAAACCGGCGAGTTTACAATTTTTACAAACAAAATTCTGAAAGAAGTATTACCTGAGGTGGACTTCTCGTTAGCTTCCCTATTAGCGTGAATCGCCTGTCTATGAGTTGTAGACAGGGGGACCGGGGACTCTTCTGAAGGGGAATCGGCACGAGGAACGCTGCTTGGGCCCGCTCCCGTGGCTAAAGCAGCCCGGCGCCTTTGCCTCGCGCCTCAGCCGCTTCCTCTCTTCCCGGGCCGTTGAGACGGACCTCACCAGAGCATCTTTCATTGAAGCGTCCTCGTCCGTGTACAGGGATGCCTCCAAGTTCTTCAAGGCATCTCTCGTCGACTTGTCAAGTCGAGGCTCTTGCGGCAACGCCGACGAGACTGGAACTTCAGTAACAGGCTTGGGGAGGATCCCCGCATCAACTGGTGTAGCCCCTGCCAAGAAACAAAGGAAGAAAGTTAGGTTGACCATCGAAAAAGATAATGAGATCTGTTTTTTTTTAAAAAAACGGGGGGGGGAGGGGACGTACCGGCGCCCGCTAGAGCGCGTTTCTCCTCCTCCTCTTGGAAGGTTTTTAAAAAGGCAGCATTAACTTCTTCGGTAGAGACACCTGTTGAAAATGGGGGAAAGTATTAGTTTAAAAAAAAATAATGATAAAAAGTGCGATAAAGTGATGAAGAAAGCAGCTAATGGTTACCTGACTCAGCGAGTTTACTTAACATCGCTTCGAGCCTCGCTGATCGCTCTGAAGCTGCAATAGCGGCCATCAAATCGGTGTCTGCGGGGTCTACCAAGAAGCCCTTATTACTGCCATATTCACTTATTCCTTCGGTGAGAGGGGCCTCAGGCTCTAAACTGAGGATCGCATCGAGGGAAAGGATCGACTTCTTCTTCTTTTGCCCGCCAGCTCTAGATGCACCTAGAATTGATTTGCGCTTGGCAGACACCTTGGGGCGGCGGGTCCCGATATCCGCTCCTGCGATGGACTCTGGCGATATTATAATAACCGTCTTCGTGGGAGCACGGGGCGCCGGTGGTGCATTCACCATAGCAGGCAGCGGCAATCCACGCGGGGGGCTCAACACGCGTGGTCGATCGACTCCGGCATCTTTTAGCGGAGGAATGACCGAAATCCTTGGCTTCAAGGGGGCCTTGCGATCACTGCCAGGAGGCGCACCCCTACGGTCAACCAGCATGCGCTTCTCCGTTAAGATAACTGGGCCCATCGCATATGCATACCAAGCCACGTACGTGTTGAGCATCTTAGGGACACAGCTGGGTTCGCCGATAAAGAAATAGGAACCCGTGTTAAGCCGTGTGAAATGGTGCATTGCATTCTTTATCCCCTCTTGGCTAACTACGGGCTTTTCCAAGAAAGCTTCCATCGGGATCCCTTGGTTGTAGCTCGATTGCTGAGCAAACCGGTGCGGGTTATACCTCATAAAGAGTCCTGTCTCATTCTGCCTAAACACTAGGTAGCCTGGCCGAATGGAGTAGAGGTGGAGGATTTCCCGAGCCTTCAATATGGAAGCCCCATCTTTAAAATCATCGCGCAGTCGCACTACTGACTTAGTGGTCTCTGAGCCTATGGTTATGACCTTATCCACAAAGGAAACCTTCGCTCCGACCAGATGTGGACGAAGGAGCAGCCCCTTAGACTCCCGCGGAGACGCAACCACAATTGAAGCGCCGACCAACCGCATGACTCTCGGGAGTCTGCATTTCTCAAAGAACGGAGGAATCTTATGGGCGCCGAACACCCCTTGCATGTGCATGTCCATCCAGGAGGTGAAATAGTGCATCGGGAAGTTAGCGGGTTGCACCCCAGGCTCACTAGCGTCCGCCGCTACGCTAAGTCCATTATAAAGGTAAGCCAGCCCGACGATTCCTACCGATAACTGCAAACCAGCCACCATCCGATGCACTGGGTAAAAGACGGAGGGCTGCATGTGGCGCGGGTGCATGGGGAGCGCAAAGCTGCATAGCCACAAGCCCAAGAACCCAAAAAAAAAGGTCTCCTGATCCATGCCCGGGACGACGATTTCTGAGAAAGGGACGATGGCAGCACCGGGGAGATAAAAATCCCTTTGATCATTCTCCGATACGGGGAGGCGGTCCAAGCCGAAACCGAAAGGGTCATCGAGCTGGGCGAACTTCTCACTCCGCTCTGATAGGAACTCCGGGCCAATGAAGCGGGCAATAAAATCTGCGAAACTGACGCCCCGGTCGCCCGATTCCAGATGGAGTCCTTCATAGATCTCCAAGACCTTCACCAAGCCCGGATACTGATGCTGAACGGCGTTCTCCGGAGTCAGGTCAAACACCAGCGGCTTGGTGGCAAAGACGTATTCGTCAGGAGGGAGCAACTCCTCGTAATGCTCCCCCCTCATCGGCAGACCCGAGAGTTCGGCAAACTCCTCCAAAGAAATAGAGACCTCCCTATCCGTCATCAAGAAAGTATGGGTGGGGATATTCTATTGCTCGATAAAAGCTTTAATGCACCACGTTGGAGGGGAAGGATATTCGAAGAGCGAAACGTAAATGGCCGAATACAAACCGATCTTCGTCAAATGAATCCTTTTAGCCGATAAGATGTACCGAGCCCACTGCAAATATCCAGCGGGCGATCGCGGGACCAATCCAATGTTGTAAGCCTGTCCCCAAGGGCGTACTTCACCCTGATAGATTCACCTTCCTAGAATGTCTATTGCCGGCGGTGGCTGCACAGGAATAGCGCCAATTGCAGGCTGGAGGAGGTCCTCCGAATTCCAATTTTTAACCTCCACGGCATACTTCACCGGAGGTTCGTCCGCATAGGGGATCGTAATTATGGGCTCAGACGGCGTGGCGGAACTGAAACTACGAGACCCTGGATAATTTCATTGTACCACCTTCCCCACAAGTGAAAGTTTTTGTGCTCGGGGTCATGATCCTTAATAAGAGCGAGCGCCACCCGGTCCACTGGTGCATGGGGAAAACCCCCCTCCGAGCGAACAAATGGGAAAGACAAGTTGGCAGACATGTTTCCTGTAGAAAGACAAAAATAACCGTTAGTGTTCCAACGCTTGGCATTTTAAAATCTTACAGCACACTGCAATGCAGTGTGTAGGGGACCAAAGGGGGACCCACAAAATCTGGATGACGGTACATCATTTAATAAGACAATCCCATCATTAGATGAAACTGTCAATTAATGAAAAAGATCCCCAAGAGAATATACTCATTGATGGGAAGTCCTTAGAGACAAAGAGAAAATCTCCTCTTTTAGAGCAAAGCTCTGTCACAGAGTGACATTTGTCAAACTCTGGTCTCAAAGGGATAAAGTTTATTTTAAAAAAAAAGAGCCTAGCTCTATAATAATGATGGAAAAATCCATCAGAAAGGAAATTTTAACTCCTAAAAGATTAAAAATTTGGGATCTTAAAGATCCATGAAAACATTTAGAAGTTCTTCATGTTTAGATCTAAAAGATCTACATTTGATCTATGAGCAAAGCTCAGTTCATGGGTTAAAACCCATGAACAAGATCTCTATAGATCTGTAGATTTTTTAGAGCAAGGCTCTGTTAATGAGACCCCAAAGGGGTTTTCTTTAGATCAAAAGATCAATGAGAGCAAGGCTCCGTTAATTAAACTTAATTTAATTTAATTTTAAATTTTTTTTTACCTAAGATGGTGCTAGGTTCTGAACTTTGAAAGTTCTTAAAAAGAAACAAGAGTAAGGCTCTAAAAGTTCTTAAGCAAGAGCAAGGCTCTGGGATTCAAGATTCAAGAAAACGGTGGAATTTACCAAGGACCAAGGGTCCTATTTATAGGCACCTGCGCCTCTTCAACTTACCCCTTTTGATCCAACGGCCAGGATCTTGCCACCGCTGCACTCACGTGCGCGCCACGTGAGCGCAACGGTGGGGGGGCATTTGTTTCCTCCAATCAGAGCAAGGCTCTGTTTGAATTTCAAAAATTCAAATTTTCTGAAGCAACGCTTCAAAATCCCGTGTGCTGCGCGCAACGCGCCACGTGTAAGAAGTTGATGCGTCAGCAAAGCGCCCAAGGCAGCGCACCCAATCAGAGCAAAGCTTTATTTAAAGCAAAATTAAAGGAAGCAAATCTTCCATACTTTGTTGGTGTATAACGATTCCATCTCAGATCGATAAGCATCCAGCCATTCTTACGGAGTCTTACTCCTGATGGCCAGTTCGAAACTAGTTAGGTCATCATCCCATGATGCAATCCTCGCTCCCACTGTCATAGAGAAACCGGAGTATCTCTCAGGTGGGTGAGGAAACCTACTAGATCGGCGGAGAGGCTGAGGTTCGTTGGTTGCTATTGAATCCTTTGGTTCTACCAAATCATTAGCTGCAGTTTGTATAGCTGGAACTCCTTCCAGTTCTACCTCATGTCCACTAATTTCTTCACAAGAAATTCCCTTTCACAAAGGTGGCATGCTGAGAAACAAAACATTTTTGTTCCTCGGTTAGGTAGAAGATATTCCCTTGCGAATGCTTGGGATATCCAACAAATTTATGCAGAACTGACTTTGCCTCGATCTTGTCCGGATTATGCTTTTAGACATAGGCTGGACAACCCCAAATCTTAACAAACTTAAGATATGGGCTCTTCCCTTTCTATATCATATATGAAGTGGTAGGCAACTGATTTGATCGGAACCATATTCAATAGGTATGCAACTTCATAAGTGCATAACTCCCTAAAAGGAAATAGGAAATTCAGTAGTACTCATCATAGAGCGCACCATATCATATAGGGTGTAATAGCTCCACCCCGATACATCGACGTGCTGTGGTGTATACGGAGGAGTAATGCTGAGAAAGAATCTTATTCTTAGAATAGTCCAGGAATCCCGTGCTCAAGTATTCTCCTCCTTGATCACATCAAAGGACATAATACTTTTACCCGTTTTTGGTTCTCTACTTCAAACTTATATTCTGTGAATATCTCAAAAGGTTCGGACTTATGTTTCAACAGTAACATATGTCTGAATCTTGAGAGATCATCAGAGAATTTAATGAAGTATAAAGAACCGGTCTTGGCATCTGTAGACAGGGGACCTACATACATCAACATGTATCATCCCAAGAGTTCACTAACTCTTTCTCTGTTTATCAGTAAATGGAGCTTTGGTCATCTTATCTCTGTGACATGACTGGCAAGTTTCACAAGATGTAAATTCAAACTGATTTAAATATGCATCTTAATGTAACTTGAGCTAGTCGGGTCACATTGATATGACCTAGTCTACAATACCTCAAGAAGGATTTGTTCATTTCTGAACTCTTCCTCTTGTGTATGTTCTGTATACTAAGAACTGTAGTTTGATTTAGAACGTCAATGCTTTTAGATAACGTGCCTGAACTGATAAACTCTTGATATAGGAAATGTTTGAAACATTATCCAACAATACAAAATTATATCCTTTCTTTACTGATAAAGAGACTGATATTATTTTGTATATCAGGTTCGGTATCTAATAACATTTGTTCAGAATCAATGTATTCTGGTAATACAGGGTGATAGTGACCAACAGACTTGGCTGCAACACTTGCACCGTTTTCTGCCTCATGAAACTTATCACCGGTTCTCAGTTCTCTACCTTTCTGTAGCCCATGTAACAAATTACATATGCGGGATCCTGATCTGGTATCACATACCCAGGACGTAAAGGATACTGAGAAACAGATCTTTGTAATGAACACACCCGAAGATGATGCATCATCATGCATTTCCTTCGTTTGGGCGGCACGGGAATTCTGGTATTCCCCAATTTCCTGCTCTGTCTTATAACAGTTATAAGATGGAGCGGGACCAACGTTCCCCAGCTCAGTATAACAAGAGGGTTCGGTCAATTCATCCGTATTATTATCTTGATTAAGGCGTGATATGGTCGCTTCCAGGAGAGAGAGAGAAGAAAACACTCTGCGTGCGCTCTTACAAGATCAGATTGGTTATTATTTTATCTAATCAGGATGGCTCCTACTGTTTTTATCAAATCTTCCTTCAAACCCTAAAAGGAAAGACTAGCCGGGATTAATTACACCGTACAACTTCACCAATCTTTCAGCCAGGCCAGTGTCGGTACTTTGAGGGAGGTTCCCTGTGCTTTCGCACGGACCTAATTAAAGTAAACCTCGTTTTCCCAGAGGCGTAACCCCGTTGACATCTTTCTAGACACCTACTTGATCGGCTAATTGTAATGTGTAAAACTCTCCCAGGAGTAACAATTACTCGCAGCGGGTATCGGGATCTAACTATCTCATAGAAGGTATGCAATCTTATTGCAAATTTCAACACTTGAAATTCCCGATAATATTTTGCCCCAAACGATCTATGACCTTGACAAGGTCAACAAACCATAGACCGTAAGTCAAGTTCAACCCGTCATTTCTTGATTGAATCAAACCCACCCGCACGACCCTTGACAAGGTCAACAAGGCCGTACGACTACCCTAACCCAATCTGCATCATATGCATAAGCAGATAAATACTGATTAGCTACCGCACACTGCGCCTTGACAAGGTCAACAAACACAGCACGAATACTAAGCAGGACTTATCTGAAATGACGGAGGGATACGACAGGTTTTTCTGAAAACCTATTGCGTAATGAACTTGATATCGTTGTAGAATCAAATGATTTTAAAATGGAGTGTTTTTTAGGCTTTTCTAGTTTCGCTAAAGGGGTCACTCCCGGTGAAGGGATCGTCGGCCCTTTCCTCATCGAATAAGGTGCAGGATATATCATATATATCGCTGTGCAAAGCAAGAACTATAGAAGCATTCAAAACACAAACCGAGGGTTGTAGCATCTGTCAGTTATTGCTAAAGGGGTCACTCCCGGTGAAGGGATCTCGGCCCTTTCCTTATCGAATAAGGTGCAGGATGTTCTACAAGGAACACGCGATGCAAAGCAAGAACTGTAACTACCTGTTTTTGAAAATTCGATTCTACAACATCTTAGGTTTCTTTTCTTTCATTAATCACATTAATGAAGTCCCATCATTTAAGTCACCTAAACATCACAGATAAATACGACGTACACTTATGCCATCCGCATTCGCCTCGATGTTCCCTCGTGCACCGTTAGGTTAGGTAACTAACGGCAGAGTGGGGCAGGGCTAGCGCGGGTGTAAAACATAAGTAACATCTAGATAATATATCATATATACTATATACTGTATCTATAACAGAACATCACATGATCACATCACAGATATCGCAGCAGAAGAAACATATGAAACATTGGATATATTAGGACGTTCGGGTTTTATTTTGAGCCTCTATAAAACACGGATTCCACGGTCGCGATGAATAGCCAAACCCATACCCCTAGACCCCTACGAGAGCGGCAAGCAACCCTTCCAGGGTTAGGAGACCCGGACTCGACTCCTCGAGTTGGTCTCCAACTGGACCCTAGAACCCGGTTACTTGTGCTCCCCTCCTTGGGTCTATCCTAGTGCGGAAAAGTAAATAATATACAAATGGTGACATCTTCCGCAACCTGGAAGAGCCCCAATAAAAGAATATTACATACAAGTTTTTACATGAATGAAAATGAAAAACACTCATCTTACATAAAAAAAAACCCGGCTATTCAAAACGCGACGATCCAATATAACATATCCAGCAACACATAACATCACATATCATCAACGTAAGTAAATATGCGCATCCCAATTGTCGTTGACCTATAGCAACGAAACCGGCGATATCACATATTACACTTACGGTCACAGAAAAGAAAATGTAAAACTACAACAGTTGGAATCCGCAACCTCCTTAGACATCACATGCCTAATAATTATAAACCCCGTATTTTAGTCTCTATATCGAAAACTCTTTTCAATATCTAGTCAGGCAATTTAACAAGATTCCCGAAAAAATGATCGAATGCTCGTCGCAAACTTTAGTAGGCGGCCGCACCCCCGATACCGTCGACGAAGTGCACCACGGCGGAACACCGCTGCCGCGAGCACCCGAACGGATGCTTTTGGCGACGGGGTTCTCCTACAGTCACTTGGTCGGGGCTATGGGACGTGGCTTCCTATTAAGTTTACCAGCGAATATCCGCGTACGCTACGTGATTGCGACGGACTTTTGATCGCATCAAAATTCCGTGGCAACCGATCAAGTGAGACTAAAGTGCTATGTTTATAACATTCATATTAGTTATCTCATAACTACTTATGAATTCCAAATATTGTATCACATTCCAGATAAATAGAAAATGTTAAACTTTTCGATCGAACAATCAAACACCCAAGTTTTCCCGAAAAGTTCTCAACACTTGAAGGGGGGTTTAAAAACATCCATCACATGCCACAGTACCAACGGTCCAGCCGTAGAAGGGTCAAGCCAATGCCTCACATGTGGCACGCCGTACTGCCCCAAACCCTAAGGTTCAAAGGGCAGTTCAAGACGGTCACATAATCGAGTTAAGGTTTGTTGTCTTCTAGTGGGTCCATCGCGTAACTTGCACGATCTAAACGTTCTTAAACAACGGAAAAATCCAACACTTGGATATTTCCCGACAGGGGAAAAAGTGGGTATTTATATCCGGTCAAACTTTTTAACATGTTCTAAAATACCCGGAAAAACATACAGACGAAGTTAAACATCCCGATCGAAACACCGAGTCCCCAATACAACCCAGAAAACTCAACTCTTGAGTAAAGATTAAAATTACCCAGAAAACACAGGAGTCAAATAGAAACATTACTGTGCAAAGTGTGGTCAACGAAGCAACAGTATGGACGCGGAACCGCCGCGCCACATGGGGTACGACCGCGGTTCCGTAGCTAATTGATGGCGTTAGGACCACGTTTTCCACAGTAATTCTTATAAAACCCTGCTGAATTTTTTGAGTATTTTTAATTCAGAAAAATCCACAAATTCAAAAAATGTACAGAGAAGGGTTCCGTTTAGGGTTTCGGGGTTCGATCGGACTTCTAACATCGTCTACACTTCGCCTAAGGCTCTAGCTAGGCTCTGATACTACTGTAGGGTTACTAGGCACACTAAAGAGGCTCTACAAGGCATCGACCATGCCGGATTAAAATATTTAGGTGCCTAACAACCCGTAGCAAGATCGTTAACTAGATATTAGGCGAATCAAAAGCAAGTAAATCACATTTACACTAAAGGAAAGGGAATACAACCTTTGTAGATCCGGTCCTCCACTTCTGTAGCTCCGTGACGACGTCCCTTCGCTGCGATCAACCAACTCCGGGACTCTTAGACGGCTCCATGAGGAAATTGCAACGGGATCGTTTGAAGTCTTCGGTGCTGAAGATGATCTACGTCGAGGGAATACGGACTCAAGCTTCTACCTCACTAACCATAGAATTAGTGAAGAAAATACCCTAAACTAAAGTGCTAGTCTGGTAGAGGATGGTGAGATAGGAAGTGGGTACTCTTTAGATTTTGATTTCTCACACTTAATCTTCACTTGAAATTTTCTAGCAAGCTTTTCTTTTTCTTCATGAAGAAGAAGAAGAAGAGAAAGAATAAGAATGAATGATAATCAAATGAATTATCAAGTGAAGTCTACCATAATGCAACCATGGGTGAGTTAACACATGTAGAGAATAAACTAGGGTTTAGGTTGATGGTTAGGTTAAGGATAAAACAAAATGGCAAGACTTTTTCAAAGATGCTAGCATGCTTCATGAAGCTTCTAGCAAAGAAACAAAAAGCCACCATTTAGTTTTTCCAAAATGAAATAAAATTCATAAAACCCTAACCATTAACCTTATCTAGGGGTAAGTGATACACACACCCAAGTTTGCATGTATCATCAAACATGATACAAACTTGTGCACACAAATATATCACATATACAACTTGTGCACATCAAGTGAGAAAATCAATCTAAAGTGAACCAATACTAGTTAATGTAAAGTAATAAATCAAATATATATAAAATTATACATTAAATCATTAAATCAACACTTGATTTAACGATCCGGTCATATCGCATATAACCGACTAATATCTAATGTATCGACTTATCGAATCAAACCTTGATTCGATAACTAGGTTATATCGCATACAACCGATCGATACAATCATCGCGAGAATAGAATACGGTATCACATACTCGTATCATTCTCGGTCCCGCACATATCACATATGCGCTCCTATCTCGTTTTGCCTGAGCCAGTACAACCTCTATGCAGGACTCTAAAGACTCGTCAATACGCCGGCAGTAGGTGATGATCATATCAAGCACCCACAAGCCGTTAGCGGTACTAGCTGGACGTAACGGCTACCCGGGTATTGAGCGATCAGAAGATCAGCAAGCAAGCCCGCTCCAACTCCTGCAAAAATCCTGACAGTGACACTACCGTACAGTCCGGTCTCCTCATCTGATATGTCGCATATCAAGTCTAGGGGTGGTAAACGTCAGACCCCAATAACCGATAAGTCGTTCCGATATGATGCTCATAACGGGTCGAGAAACTACAGGTAACACTTACCAGTAAATCTCTAAACCAGCCCTGGCCAGGGACTTCCCTGTTATGGCCAATCGAGCACTGCGCAACATCAACCCCCAATACCGGGAGAGACGAAACCCCTCCTATAGCTCAATGCCTCCATATGACTCGGGACTGTACCCAAAAACCACCGTTTTACATTCCCTCTTGGATGTGGTAAGGTGGAAATCAAAGCACAGTGGGAATCACACAAGACTCTATGACGATCTCGGGTCTACAAACTAACCTGTACCAGTGTCACCAGAGACTGCCATCTGACGTAAGGTATAATACCATCTGGGAGTTCTCGGCGAGTCCGTCCAGTGTACCCAGTCTCCACTGAGCACCCGTATATCATCTCTGATGTCAAATACCAATGGATATGGGATCATCCATCGCCCATCTGTATGGGTGGAGAAGGCATACGCAAGTCTACTCTGGTATATTGATGCCCCGTCTCGATATACCCACAACTAAGGACTTTGAAGGATGTACTTATGGACTACCATGTCCCCACTAGTATGATCCATATCACAGTCCAGGTAGTCAAGTACACATCCTAAGGGCTTTACCAACATGTAACAGAGAGACAATCAGTATACACGTTAAGGTAAAGAGTAACCAGATAGCATACTATCATGTCGAGCAAGAAAGTCCTCCCTATATATGTCCAAGCATTCACTACAATTTACATCCTATGTATAGTAATGGCCTCTAGGGCATACATATAACTAACAATATCATTTCACCTGGAGCAGGGAAACTCTCTGTGTGGGACTCTAAAGACTCGACACTACGTTGGCAGTGGGTTTAACCACAGACCACAAGCGGCACTAGCTGTACGTAACGGTCCCCAGGTAGATGTCGAAAAGAAGGCCGATGTGGAAAACCATCCGAACTCCTACTGAGCCTGATGTGACAATCTCCATAAAGTCCGGTCTGTTTGTCTAAGACTATCGCATATCGAGCCTAGAGGGCGGCAAGCGTCAGTCCTCTAATAGCTGTATAAGTCATGTCGGAGCGAAGCCCATTACACCCTAAGAAACTACAGGAACCTACCAGTAAATCTCGCTTGCCCTGGCCAGGGACTTTGCATAATGGCTCTCTAACACAGTGCGATATCAACTCCCAATACCGGGAGAGACAAATCCTATCTAACCGCCACCGCCTCTGTTAGTTATATGTATGCCCTAGAGGCCATTACTGTACATAGGATGTATATTGTAGTGGATGCTGGGACATATATAGGGAGGACTTTCTTGCTCGACATGATAGTATGCTATCTGGTTGAACTTTACCTTAACGTGTATACTGATTGTCTCTCTGTTACATGTTGGTAAAGCCCTTAGGATCTGTACTTGACTACCTGGACTATGATGCGGATCATACTAGTGGGGACATGGTAGTCCATAAGTACATCCTTCAAAGTCCCTAGTCGTGGGTGTATCGAGACGGGGCATCGATACACCAGAGTAGACTAGCGTATACCTTCTCGACCCATACAGATGGGCGATGGATGATCCCATATCCATTGGTGTTTGACATCGGAGATGATATACGGGTGCTCAGTTGAGACTGGGTACACTGGACGGACTCGCCGAGAACTCCCAGATGGTATTATACCTCACGTCAGATGGCAGTTCTCTGGTGACACTGGTACAGAGTAGTCTGTTGACCCGAGATCGTCATAGAGTCTTGTGTGGTTCCCACTGTGCTTTGATTTCCATCTTACCACGTCCAAGAGGGCGTGCAAAACGGTGGTTTTTGGGTACAGTCCCGAGTCACATGGAGGCAATGAGCGATAGGAGGGGATTCGTCTCTCCCGGTATAGGGGGTTGATGTTGTGCTGTGTTCGATTGGCTATAACAGGAAATCCCTGGCCAGGGTTGCTGAGATTTACTGGTAAGTGTTACCAGTAGTTTCTCGAACAGTTATAGACCTCATATTGACACGACTTATTGAGCTATTGGGGTCTGACGTTTACCACCCCTAGGCGAGATATGCGACATATCAGACGATCAGACCGGACTGTACGGTAGTGTTACTGGTCGGATTCACTGGAGTGTGAGCGGGCTTGCTCGTCGATCTTCAGATCGCTCAATACCCGGGTGGCCGTTATGTTTAGCAGACCGCTTGCGGCTTGTGGGTGTTTGATATGATCATCATCCGCTGCCGGCGTATTGACGAGTCTTTAGAGTCCTACACAGAGGTTTCCTGGCTCAAGCGAAACGAAATAGGAGCGCATATGAGATATGTGCGGGACCGAGAATAATGCGTGTATGTGATACCGTATTCTATTCTCGCGATAAATATATCGAATGGTTGTATGCGATATAACCTAGTTATCGATTCAAGCGTTGATTCGATAAGCCGATATATTATATACTAGTCGGTTGTGTGCGACATAACCGGGTCATTGAATCAAGTGTTGATTTAATGATTTAATGCATATTTATATATTTGATATATTACTTTGCATCAACTAGTATCGGTTTACTTAAGATGGATTTTCTCACTCGGATGGGCGCATTGTATATGCGATATACTTTTGTGCACTTGATTGTATCATGTTTGATGATACATGTCATACTAGGGTTCAAGTGTAAAGATTAAACCTTGATTAATGAAATGGTTAGGGTTTATTATTTATTATTCATTTATCTTATTTAATTATCCTTTTTATTTTTGATAAATGAATAAAAGAAAAGAGAAAAGAATGGTGGCTAATTTTGTTCTTTAGTTGAAGCTTCATGAAGCTTTGTTCAAGTCAACCATTCTTATCTCATCCTTAACCCTAACCATTCCCACTAACCATGATTCATTCTCTACACTTGACTCTAGTTAAAATTATGATAAGAATTCATTTTCTTTTCTTATTCATTTAACTCATCATAACTTTGGATAAGCTTTCTTCTTCTTCTTCCTTGACTTCATGAAGAAAAGCTTACCTCATCAATGGTGATTGATATTTTTGAGTGAGAAATCCAATTCTAAAGTTAACCCACTTCCTATTTCTTCATCCTCTACCTCTTGCCAAGTAGTAGAGTGTGTTTACTTCACAAGTTTCTTGACTTGGTGAAGTCGGAGCTTGATTTAGCGATGCCTCGACGTAGATCATCTTCGGCATGGACATCGACGACCTAGCTTGCCCATTCTCCGACGAAGCCGATCCTAGAGCCCGGATTTGACTTGGACAGCGGAGAGGACTTCGTTGCGGAGCTATGGAGGTGGAGCACCGGATCTACAAAGGTTGTATTTCCGTTTTCTCATTAGTTAAGTGTTAACTAGTTCAATGTTCGCCTAGACATCTAGTTATCGATCCGTAGTTTAGGGTTTGTAGGCACCATATTTTTTGAAATTGCCATGGTTGATGGCTTAGGAGACCTCACTAGAGTGCCTAGGAACCCTACAGTGGTATCAGAGCCTAGCTAGAGCCTTAGGCGAAGTCCAGACGGAATTTGAAGCCCGAACGAACCCGAAATCAACCCGGCAAATTGCTCTCTGGACGATTTTGAAAAACAGGGTTTTTTCCATATTAAAAATATTCAGAGAACTCAGTAAAATAATATAAGAATTACTGTTTAAATTTGAGGGGTTAATTCGTTATTATAGGCGCGGATCCGCGGCCTTCCTGTTGTCTCAGGCCGCGGATGAGCGGCCGTACGACCTCCAATTTAAAAAAATTTTATACAGTAATTCTTAGTTTTATGTACTGGATTTGCTGGGAATTTTTAATATTTTTTATAGAGCTGAATTTTCTGAGTTGTTTTGGGGATTCGGTGATTCGATCGGGTTTATCAAATTTTGTCTGTGTGGCTTTCCGGATAAATCTTAGAATATGTTAAAAAGTTCGACCGGATATAAATACCCAACTTTTCCCCTGTCGGGAAATTTCCAAGTGTTGGATTTTTCCGTAGTTTAACGACGTTCTAAGTTGTGCAAGTAACGCGATGGTCCCTCTAGAAGACACAAACCTTAACTCGATTATGTGACCGTCTTGAACTGCCCTTTGAACCTTCGGGTTTGGGGCAGTACGGCGTGCCACATGTGAGGCGTTGGCTTGACCCTTTTACGGCTGGACCGTTGGTACTGAGGTACGAACTGAATGTTGTTAGACTTATTTCATGTGTTGATCTGTATCGGGAAAACTTGGGTGTTCGATTGTTCGATCGGAAAGTTTAACATTTTCTGTTTATCTGGAATGGGATACAATAATTGGAATTCACAAAGTTATGAGATAACTAAATGAATGTTATAAACGTAGCAGTTTAGTCTCACTTGATCGGTTGCCAAGGAATTTTGATGTGATCAAAAGTCCGTCGCAATCACGTAGCGTACGCGGATACTCGCCGGGTAAACTTAATAGACAGCCTCACTCCATAGCCCCGACCAAGTGACTGTAGGAGAACCCCGTCGCCGAAAGCATCCGTACGGGTGCTCGCGGTAGCGGTGTTCCGCCTTGGTGCACTTCGTCGACGGTATCGGGGGTGCGGCCGTCTACTGAAGTTTGCGACGAGTATTCGATCAGGATGTCGGGAATCTTGATGAATTGCCCGACTTGATATTGAAAAGTGTTTTCGATAATGAGACTAAAATGCGGGGTTTGTAATTGTTAGGCATGCGATGTCTAAGTAATTCATTTGGTCAGGCATGCGATGTCTGAGGTGGTTGCGGATTCCAACTGTTGTAGTTTTACACTTTCTTTTCTGTGACCGTATGTGTAATATGTGATATCGCCGGTTTCGTTGCTATATGTCAACGACAATTGGGATGGACATATTTACTTACGTTGATGACATGTGATGTTATGTGTTGCTGGATATGTTATATTGGATCGTCGTGTTTGAATAGCCGGGGGTTTTTATGTGAGATGGGTGTTTTTCATTTTCATTCATCTAAAAACTTATATGTAATATTCTTTTATTGGGGCGCTTCCTGGTTGCGGGAGTTGTCACCTGTTGTATATTATTTACTTTTCCGCACTAGGATAGACCCAAGGAGGAGGGCACAAGTAACCGGGTTCTGGAGTCCAGTGGGAGACCAACTCGAGGAGTCGAGTCCGGGTCTCCTAACTCTAGAATTGGTAGGGTTGCTTGCCGCTCTCGTAGGGGTCTAGGGGTGTGGGTTTGGCTATTCATCACGACCGTGGAATCCGTGTTTTATACTGGATCGTATTGAAAACACGGACGTCCTAGTATATCCAATATTTCATATGATTCTTCTGCTGCGATATCTGTGATGTGATCATGTGATGTTCTGTGATAGATACAGTATATAGTATATATGATATATTATATAGACGTTACTTATGTTTTACACCCGCGCTAGCCCTGCCCCGCTCTGTCGTTAGTTACCTAACCTAACGGTGCACGAGGGGACATCGAGGCGAATGCGGATGGCATAAGTGTACGTCGTATTTATCTGTGATGTTTAGGTACTTAAATGATGGGACTTCATTAATGTGATTAATGAAATAAAAGAAACCTAAGATGTTGTAGAATCGAATTTCAAAATAAAACAGGTAGCTACAGTTTTTGCTTTGCACAGCGGTATATGTGATATATCCTGCACCTTATTCGATGAGGAAAGGACCGAGATCCCTTCACCGGGAGTGACTCCTTTAGCAATAACTGGTAGATGCTACACACACGGTTTGTCTTTTGATTGCTTTTAAGTGTTTTTGCTTTGCACAGTGATATATATGATATATCCCGCACCTCATTCGACGAGGAAAGGACCGACGATCCCTTCACCAGGAGTGACTCCTTTAGCAAAACTAGAAAAGCCTCAAAAACACTCCATTTCAAAATTCATTCGATCCTACAACGATATCAAGTTCATTACGCAATAGGTTTTCAGAAAAACCTGTCGTAGCCCTCCGTCATTTCAGATAAGTAGTAGTTAGTATTCGTGCTGCGTTTGTTGGCCTCTGTCAAGGCGCAGTGTGCGGTAGCTGATTAGTGCTTATCTGCATAAGCATATGATGTGATTGATTTAGGGTAGTCGTGCGACCTTGTTGACCTCTGTCAAGGGTCGTACGGGTGGATTTACTTCAATCAGGAAATGACGGGTTGAACTTGACTAGCAGCCTATGGTTTGTTGACCTCTGTCAAGGTCATAGGACGCTAGGGGCAAAATATTATCGGGAATTTCAAGTGTTGAGATTTGCAATGAGATTGCATACCTTCTATGAGATAGTTGGATCCCGATACCCGCTGCGAGTAAGTGTTACTCCTGGGAGAGTTTTACGCATTACAATTAGCCGATCAAGTAGGTGTTAACGAGGTTACGCCTCTGGGAAAATGAGGTTTACATTAATTAGGTTCGTGCGAAAGCACGGGGGACCACCCTCAATGTACCGACACTGGCCTGGCTGAAAGATTGGCGAACTTGTAGTGTGTAATTAATCCCGGCTAGTCTTTCCTTTTAGGGTTTGAAGGAAGATTTGATAAAAAGCAGTGGGAGCCATCCTGATTAGATAAAATAATAACCAATCTATTCTTGACAGAGCGCACGCTGAGTGTTTTCTTCTCTCTCTCTCCTGGTAGCGACCATATCACGCCTTAATCAAGATAATAATACGGATTATTGACCGAACCCGCTTGTTATACTGAGCTGGGGAACGTTGGTCCCGCTCCAACTTATAATAGTTATAAGACAGAGCAGGAAATTGGGGATTACCAGAATTCCCGTGCCGCCCAAACGAAGAGAGTGCATGATGATGCATCATCTTCGGGTGTGTTCATTACAAAGAACTGTTTCTCTGTATCCTCTACGTCCTGGGTATGTGATACCAGATCAGGATCCCAGATATGTAATCAGTTACATAGGGCTACAGAAAGGTAGAGAACTGAGAACGGGTGATAAGTTTCATGAGGCAGAAAACGGGGCAAGTGTTGCAGCCAAGTCTGTTGGTCACTGTCACCCTGTATTACAGTACATTGATTCTGAACGAATGTTATTAGATACCGAACCTGATATACAAAATCGTATCTGTCTCTTTATCAGTAAAGAAACGGTAAAATTTTGTATAGTTGGATAATGTTTTGAACATTTCCTATATCAAAAGTTGATCGGTTCAGGCACGTTATCTAAAAGCATTGATGTTCTAAATCAAACTACAGTTCTTAGTATATGAAACACACACAAGAGGAAGAATTCAGAAATGAACGAATCCTTCTTGAGGTATTGTAGACTAGGTCAGATCAATGCGACCTGACTGGCTAGAGTTACATATAGATGTATATTTAAATCAGTTTGAATTTACATCTTATGAAACTCGCCAGTCATGTCACAAAGATAAGATGACCACAGCTCTGTTTAATGGAAACAGAGAAAGAGTTGGTAAACTCTTGGGATGATACATGTTGATGTATGTAGGTCCCCTGTCTACACATGCCAGGACTGGTTCTTTATACTTCATTACGTTCTCTGATAATCTCTCAAGATTCAGTCATATGTTCCTGCTGAAACATGAGTCCGAACCTTTTGAGATATTCACAGAATATAAGTTAGAAGTAGAGAACCAAAATGTGGGTATAAGTATTATGTCCTTTGATGTGATCAAGGAGGAGAATACTTGAGCACGGAAATCCTGGACTATTCTAAAGGAGAATGAGATTCTCTCTCAGCATTACTCCTCTGAATACACCATAGCTCGATGGTATATCAGGGCGGAGCATATACACCCTATTTGATATGGTGTGCTCTATGATGAGTACTACTGAGTTACCTATTTCCTTTTGGGTGTTATGCACTTGAGAAGCTGCATACCTATTGAATAAGGTTCGAATCAAATCAGTTGCCTACCACTTCATATTTGATATGGAAAGGGAAGAGCCCATATCTTAAGCTAGTTAAGATTTGGGGTTGTCCGGCCTATGTCTGAAAGCAGAATCCGGACAAGCTCGAGGCAAGTTCAGTTATGTAGAACTGGAAATGTTCCAGCTATACAGACTACAGCAGATGATTTGATAGAACCAAAGGATTCAGTAGATTCCAACGAACCTCAGCCTCTCCGCCGATCTAGTAGGTTTCCTCACCCACCTGAGAGATACTTCTGTTTCTTCATGACAGTGGGAGCGAGGATCGCATCATGAGATGATGACCCAACTAGTTTCGAACTGGCCATTAGGAGTGTGAATCTGTAAGAATGGCTGGATGCTTAGTGATCTGAGATGGAATCCTTATACACCAACAAAGTATGGACTTTGGTTGCTATATCTGAAGGGTTAAATCCCCATCAGGAGCAAGTATATCTTGAGAAGATTACTTGGTGTACATGGAAAGGTTGAGACTTTCAAAGCTAGACTTGTTAAAGGTTTTCGTCGTCGACCAGGCGTGGATAATGATGAAACTTTTTCAAGTGGCTATGCTTAAGTCCATCCAGATCCTACTTGCCACGGCTACATACCATAACTGCGATATCTGGTGGTTGGGTGTCTTGACTGCTTTTCTAAATGTTGATTTAGAAGAGAGCGTCTATAAGTACACAGCCAGAGGGCCTCGTAGACAGTGGGAGCAGCGGAAACGTGTGCAAGATGTTTTATATGATAAAGCAGGCATCGCGGAGTTGGAACATCTGTTTTGATGAATTAGTCAAACAGTTTGACATCATCAAAATGGTAGATGAACCTTGTATAAACAAAAGGGTAGTAGGGAGTATGGTGGTGATCCTCGTAGAGTACGTGGATGACATACTCTTGATAGGGAAGGAGTTTCCTATGCTACGCTCGATCAATCTCCGCTTATCACATTGATTCTCCATAAAGGATCATAATGATCCCTACTAACTCCTGGATTTTGGATCTATGAGATAGATCTAAATGGATGTTAGGATTCTCACTAGATGTAGTGAGATGGTATCAATCGATCCTAGGGAGAATCACTGGAAGTGTTCCAGGGTGATAAAGACGACTGAGTGTCAGTCACAGGCATTGTCTTTACCCTCAGTGAAGGGACGGTATGTTGGAAGAGTTCCAAGCTGGATACCGTGACATACTAGAAGATAAAGGCAGGATACATTGCTACTTAAGATGCTACCAAAGAGGCTGTTTGGGTGTATAATGGTTCATCAGATGAACTTACTTCCTCCCATTGTGTGACAATGGAGTTGTGGCTTATGCCAAGGAACGCCGGTCCCATCAGTGATCCAGACATATTCTAAGGCAGTATCACCTGATCATGGAGATGGTTGATCTCTAAGGGATCGAGGTTAGGAGAGTAGATTCAGAGGACAACACAGCGGATCCACTCACAAAGGCCTGTTCCCAGAGAGAGACTTTTATGGGATGGTTGAGTATGAGATACTTCAAACCACTGCTACAGATGGCCCTAGTGCAAGTGGGAGATTGTTAGTTATATGTATGCCCTAGAGGCCATTACTGTACATAGGATGTATATTGTAGTGGATGCTGGGACATATATAGGGAGGACTTTCTTGCTCGACATGATAGTATGCTATCTGGTTGAACTTTACCTTAACGTGTATACTGATTGTCTCTCTGTTACATGTTGGTAAAGCCCTTAGGATCTGTACTTGACTACCTGGACTATGATGCGGATCATACTAGTGGGGACATGGTAGTCCATAAGTACATCCTTCAAAGTCCCTAGTCGTGGGTGTATCGAGACGGGGCATCGATACACCAGAGTAGACTAGCGTATACCTTCTCGACCCATACAGATGGGCGATGGATGATCCCATATCCATTGGTGTTTGACATCGGAGATGATATACGGGTGCTCAGTTGAGACTGGGTACACTGGACGGACTCGCCGAGAACTCCCAGATGGTATTATACCTCACGTCAGATGGCAGTTCTCTGGTGACACTGGTACAGAGTAGTCTGTTGACCCGAGATCGTCATAGAGTCTTGTGTGGTTCCCACTGTGCTTTGATTTCCATCTTACCACGTCCAAGAGGGCGTGCAAAACGGTGGTTTTTGGGTACAGTCCCGAGTCACATGGAGGCAATGAGCGATAGGAGGGGATTCGTCTCTCCCGGTATAGGGGGTTGATGTTGTGCTGTGTTCGATTGGCTATAACAGGAAATCCCTGGCCAGGGTTGCTGAGATTTACTGGTAAGTGTTACCAGTAGTTTCTCGAACAGTTATAGACCTCATATTGACACGACTTATTGAGCTATTGGGGTCTGACGTTTACCACCCCTAGGCGAGATATGCGACATATCAGACGATCAGACCGGACTGTACGGTAGTGTTACTGGTCGGATTCACTGGAGTGTGAGCGGGCTTGCTCGTCGATCTTCAGATCGCTCAATACCCGGATGGCCGTTACGTTTAGCAGACCGCTTGCGGCTTGTGGGTGTTTGATATGATCATCATCCGCTGCCGGCGTATTGACGAGTCTTTAGAGTCCTACACAGAGGTTTCCTGGCTCAAGCGAAACGAAATAGGAGCGCATATGAGATATGTGCGGGACCGAGAATAATGCGTGTATGTGATACCGTATTCTATTCTCGCGATAAATATATCGAATGGTTGTATGCAATATAACCTAGTTATCGATTCAAGCATTGATTCGATAAGCCGATATATTATATACTAGTCGGTTGTGTGCGACATAACCGGGTCATTGAATCAAGTATTGATTTAATGATTTAATGCATATTTATATATTTGATATATTACTTTGCATCAACTAGTATCGGTTTACTTAAGATGGATTTTCTCACTCGGATGGGCGCATTGTATATGCGATATATTTTTGTGCACTTGATTGTATCATGTTTGATGATACATGTCATACTAGGGTTCAAGTGTAAAGATTAAACCTTGATTAATGAAATGGTTAGGGTTTATTATTTATTATTCATTTATCTTATTTAATTATCCTTTTTATTTTTGATAAATGAATAAAAGAAAAGAGAAAAGAATGGTGGCTAATTTTGTTCTTTAGTTGAAGCTTCATGAAGCTTTGTTCAAGTCAACCATTCTTATCTCATCCTTAACCCTAACCATTCCCACTAACCATGATTCATTCTCTACACTTGACTCTAGTTAAAATTATGATAAGAATTCATTTTCTTTTCTTATTCATTTAACTTATCATAACTTTGGATAAGCTTTCTTCTTCTTCTTCCTTGACTTCATGAAGAAAAGCTTACCTCATCAATGGTGATTGATATTTTTGAGTGAGAAATCCAATTCTAAAGTTAACCCACTTCCTATTTCTTCATCCTCTACCTCTTGCCAAGTAGTAGAGTGTGTTTACTTCACAAGTTTCTTGACTTGGTGAAGTCGGAGCTTGATTTAGCGATGTCTCGACGTAGATCATCTTCGGCATGGACATCGATGACCTAGCTTGCCCATTCTCCGACGAAGCAGATCCTAGAGCCCGGATTTGACTTGGACAGCGGAGAGGACTTCGTTGCGGAGCTATGGAGGTGGAGCACCGGATCTACAAAGGTTGTATTTCCGTTTTCTCATTAGTTAAGTGTTAACTAGTTCAATGTTCGCCTAGACATCTAGTTATCGATCCGTAGTTTAGGGTTTGTAGGCACCATATTTTTTGAAATTGCCATGGTTGATGGCTTGGGAGACCTCACTAGAGTGCCTAGGAACCCTACAGCCTCCAAGTGCTCGGGACTATACCCAACTGCTACCTGTTAGCACGACTCCTTTGAGCCGTGGTAGGGTAGCAATCTAAGCACAGTGGGACACACTCGAGGCGAAGTAGCAGTGTCAAGTCTGCGATCTATGCTGTACTCATATCACCTGGGAACTGTTAACTGACGATGGGTATAATACTAACCAATCAGTTCCCTGCGAGTCCTGTCCGGTGTACCCGTAACTTAACGAGCACCTGTATACTATCTCCAGTACGACGTACTGATGGCTGTGGGACAGACCATCTCCTCAACTGGGATGAGAAGCGTACACACTTAGTCTCCCTATCTCGATAATCCAACGACCAGGGACCTGTATAGGATGTTGCTTACAGACTACCCAGCCCCCATTAGTGTGACTTCCATCACGACGCTGGTAATCAGGCAAAGATCCTATGGGCTCTACTAATATGTATAAGTGATACGTTACAAGAAACATATGCACATATTAAAGTAGACACAAACCAAGTAGCATACTACCATTTTTAGCAAGACTGTTATATACAACTGTGAATATCCCAAGCTTCCATTAAGTAATATACAACCTAGTATGATACAATAATGGCCCCTAGGGCATATACACTAACAATCTCCCACTTGCACTAGGGCCATGATCTGGCATATCGTAGACCTATCATCTCGAATAACCTCTCAAACTGCGTCTGAGGAAGGGCCTTTGTGAATGGATCGGCAATGTTATTCTCCGTCTCTACTCTCTTTACCTCGATCTCCCGGCGATCTACGATCTCCCTGATCAGGTGATACCGCCTTAAGATGTGTCTGGACTTCTGATGGGACCTGGGTTCCTTCGCTAAAGCTATAGCGCCGTTGTTGTCACAATACAAAGGTATTGGACCAACACTGGTAGGAACCACCTGAAGTTCTGTGAGGAACTTCTTCATCCAGACTGCTTCTTTTGCGGCATCGCAAGCAGCTATGTACTCCGCTTCCATTGTTGAGTCAGCAACGGTCTCCTGCTTGGAACTTTTCCAACAGACCGCCCCTCTATTGAGGGTAAAGACATAACCCGACATGGATTTGGAGTCATCCTTGTCACTCTGGAAGCCGGAGTCGGCAAAGGCCTCCATCTGGAGGTCTTTTCCGCCATATACCAAGAATATCTCCTTAGTCCTCCTCAGGTACTTGAGAATGTTCTTCACTGCTCTCCAGTGATTCTCCCCTGGGTTTTCCTGATACCTGCTTACAACGCTCAATGCGTATGCTACATCTGGTCTGGTACATAACATCGCATACATTATAGAGCCTACCGCAGAAGCGTAGGGTATAATCGACATGCGATCCCTTTCTAAATCAGTCTTGGGAGACATCTCTTTGGAGAGGGTGATTCCGTGACAAGCCGGTAGATTACCGCGCTTAGAATCATCCATACTGAATCTCTTCACTATGGTGTCTATGTACCTGGACTGCGAAAGTCCCAACTTCCTCTTTGATCTATCACGATAGATCCGGATCCCCAGAATGTAGGTGGCATCACCCAGGTCTTTCATGGAGAATTTATGTGATAAGAATCTTTTGACTGTGTAACATAGGAATATCATTTCCTATTAGGAGAATGTCATCCACGTACAAGACGAGGAATACTACGGCTCTCCCTGCAATCTTACTGTATATGCAAGGTTCATCTGGATTTTTGATAAAGTCAAATTCTTTGACAGCATCATCAAAACAGATGTTCCAACTCCGCGATGCCTGCTTTAGTCCATAAATGGACTTAAGCAGCTTGCCTACTTTACCGCTGCTCCCACTCTGAATGAATCCCTCTGGCTGATCCATATAGACGCTTTCTTCCAAATTACCATTTAGAAAGGCCTTCTTTACGTCCATCTGCCAGATTTCATAATCGTGGAAGGCAGCAATAGCAAGAAGGACCCAAATAGATTTAAGCATAGCCACTGGAGAAAAGGTTTCGTCATAGTCCAAACCAGGTCTTTGACGGAAACCCTTTGCAACAAGTCTAGCTTTATAGGTTTCAACCTGTCTATCTACACCAATCTTCTTTTTGAAGATCCATTTGCATCCTACGGGTTTTACCCCATCTGGAGCAATGTCCAAAGTCCATACTTTGTTAGTGTACATAGACTCCATTTCGGTCCGCATTGCATCCAGCCATTTTACTGAGTCACCGCTCTGAATGGCTTGCTGGAAGCTAGTAGGCTCATCATAGTCAATAGTGCAATCCTCTCTATCCCCGTCTATAAGAAAACCGTTGTATCTCTCGGGCGGATGAGACTGCCTACTACTCCTGCGGAGTAGCGTCGGAATGTCCCTTTCTTCTGAAGCCTCAGGTTCTACCATACTTTCAGTAGTAGTTTATGGTTCTGGAATTTCTTCCAGTTCTATTTCGCTCCCACTTGTTTCCTTTTCTAAAAACTGATGTTCTAGAAAATAGGCATTACGAGAAACAAAAACATTTTGTTCCTCTGCGTAATAGAAAAAATACCCCCTGGAGTTCTTTGGGTATCCCACAAACTTACATAGTACTGAGTGTGCCTCGAGCTTGTCCACATGTTGCTTTTTAACAAAAGATGGACATCCCCATGCCTTCAGGTACTGAAGACAGGGTTTCTTCCCACTCCACATCTGATATGGTGTGGTAGGCACAGTTTTGGTTGGAACCTTGTTCAAAAGATATGCAGCTGATTCTAGCGCATATCCCAGAAAAATCGCTGTAACTCAGCCTTACTCATCATGGAACTAACCATATCCAATAGGGTTCGATTCCTCCTTTCTGATACACCGTTGTGTTGTGGTGTGTATGGTGGAGTAAGCTGAGAGAGAATACCATTCTCTTTTAAGTAACCCAGGAACTCGACACTTAAGTATTCACCACCTCGATCAGATCTCAGTGTTTTTATACTCTTGCCTGTTTGTTTTTCCACTTCATTCTTGTATTCTTGGAATTTCTCAAAGGCCTCGGATTTAAGCTTCATCAAGAAGATATATCCATACCTAGAGAAATCATCTGTAAAAGTAATGAAGTAGGAATAACCACCTCTCTCATGTGTAGACATTGGACCGCACACGTCACTGTATACGAGTCCCAAGAGCTCGCTTGCACTTACTCCATGTCCAGTAAACGGAGTTTTTGTCATCTTTCCTATGTGACAAGATTCACAAGTAGCATAAGATTGATATTCGAACGGATTCAAATATCCTTCTCTATGTAACTTAGTCAACCTTCTCTCATTGATGTGACCTAGTCTACAATGCCATAAGAAAGCCTGATTTATTTTCGGAGACTTTATTTTAAGTGTTTTCTGGACATTGAAAACCTGAGCTTGATTTAATACGTATATTCCGTTTTGTAATGTACCTGACCCAATCATAACTTGATTTAGGTGGATGTGAACCACATCGCTTATAAAAGTAAAATTATATCCTTCCTTAGAAAGTAAGGATACAGATATGATATTACAAGTTGTACCTGGTACATAAAAACAGTTACGCAGAATCAATATCTGCTCAGTTGTCAGTCCAAGATGATATTCCCCTACAGATTCAGCGTCCATGATCATTCCGTTAGCAACTGTGAGGGTCATATCACCTATCCTGATAACCCTACGGTTTCTCAGAGCCTGTAACGAATTACAGATGTGAGATCCTGATCCGGTATCCAATACCCAGGAAGTAGGGTTAACTGACATACATTTCTTTATCACAAACACACTTGTGGCTGAAGCCACAACATGCTTCGAATCCTGGCTACTGGCTTTGCTAGCCCTGCAATCATTCTGCCAATGTTCATTCCTGTAACAATAGGAACGTCCCTCTTTTACTATATCCAGTCCCGAAACTTTTGCCCTTCTCTTTCCTTCTACTTCCCTGGTTTCTTTCAGGGTAGGAGGCAGAGACTGTAGAATCAAGTCAGTATCCGACTCATTTCCCAACGCGGTCTCCAGGTCCTGGAGCTCATCAATACAGCTAGTCATTGTAAGGACATTGTCCCCTAAAGATACCCGTCAGTCAACCACGCTTGAATTAATTCGTTCGAGGTCTCATATCTTGCGATATGAGATTGCTCTCCATATAAATCTTTGTTATGGAGAAAAATGGAAACTAAGTCCATATTCTCGTGCTACTTCTGGTATACACCATCAACTGAAGCTAACACGAGGCGCTTAGCTTTCACATTATCTTTTTCCCTTGTCTGACGGATATCCATATCCGCGACAGTGGAAACTGGACCTGGGACGGCGGGATCTTGAGTAGTAATAGGGTGGTCCAGCTTGTCATATGCAATGGACATCTGGATAGACTTTTGCCACTCATATAAGTAAGATTCAGTCAATTTATTATCTAGATGTAACCTAGTCGTGGTCACAAGGTCGCTGCAATTTAAGAGAGAGAAGAAAATACTATTAGCATGATGCTCTTGCAAATTTAGAGTGGTTTAATTTATCTAAACAGGATGGCTCCCACTGTTTCTCGAATCCTTCCTCAAACCATAAAAGAAGAATTAGCCAAGACTATTCTCACCGTACAATTCTTGCTTAACCGTTCAGCCAGGTCAGTGTCGATACTTCGAGGGAGGTTTTCCAACGCTTTCGCGAAGTTCTTTAATTAAATAACCTCTTTTCTCTGGGGGCGTAACCCCGCTGACACCTTTCTAGGCACCTACTTGGTTTATAGCATTGATCGTTAAGTGACGAATCTCCTGATAAGTAGTATATACTCACAGTAGGATCGGGATCCAAAATATCATCGTATGATAATGTTGAAGGAATCCTACCAACATTCATCACACTCCAAAATGGTATGCTCTCTCTGCAAATTTTAGTTTCTTTAGAAATTCCCGATATAAATTTTTGCCCTATGCTCTTATGATCTTGACGAAGGCCAACATATCATAAGTCACATGTCAAGTTCTACCCGTCATTGTCCAGGTTAATTTGAACCCACCCGTACATACCCTTGACGAAGGCCAAAATAGTAGTACGACTATCCCAAACCAACACATCTATCTATGCTACAGATAAATATCCAGCAGCTACCAATCACTATGCCTTGGCAAAGGTCAAAATACATAGCTTGAATTCTACTGAATATTTAACTGAAATGACGGAGGGCTACGACTGGTTTTGGCAAAACCGTTAACGTAGTGAACTTGATATAATCGAAGGAATCTGATACTTTTTAAAAGGAGTGGTTAAAGCTCCGCAATTAAAAAATCTAATCTTTTTTTAAAATAACCGAGTGGTTTCTTTTAAATTTGTTCCAACGATTAAACTTTGGTTTATTTTCTTTGCATTATAATAATGCGTCCCATCATTTATCTTATCATTGTAGAAAACAACGAAAATACCACGTCCTCTTATGCCATCCGCATTTGCCACGGGGTCCCGTCATCACCCGTTAGGTTACTTAACTAAGGACAGAGTGGGGGCTGGGCTAGCGCGGGTGTAAAACATAAGTGACGTCGAATAGCTATCATATATAGATATTGTACATTCGTCAGACGCAATAATAAGCATTCCAGATCACATATGAACTTTATTGGATATACTAGCAATCCGCATTTGCTTTGAGCCTGCAATAAAAGACGGATTACAAAGTTGTGATGAATAGCCATTACCCCACCCTAGACCCCTACGGGTACGGCAAACTACCCGCCAAGTACCCGAAGTGAAGCGGCCTCCCTCAACAAAGTGAGTAGGCCACTAAACACTTTAAAGTACCCGGTAGTTTGTGTACCCCACCTTGGGTCTATCCTAGGAGCAAAAACAGTAAAAAGAAATAATACAACGTTGGCTACAACCGCAACCTGGATGTACCCCGCAAAAGAATATTACATCATATTACATTTACATCAAATGAATGAATATTAAACCCATCTCAAACCCCGGATAATCATCACAACATTCCAATCAAGTCCATATACACAAACAGTAAACATTACAGAAATGTACAACCCCCTGCCAACCGACATACTAGCAGTTAGAGGAGGTTTACGAACACGTTAAACATTACAGATAAAAACCCAATTAGCAAATATCTTAGAACATCGATCGATTACCATATTCCGTGTCTACTCCAAAAGCAAAGCAGCACTGAAGTAACCTGGGTATAAACAGAACAAACAGAGAACCAAAACACCAAAAAATAAGAATTACAGAGCAAATCCGAGTCAACTAGGAGTTGACTCGGCGGCGGATCCACGGCACAAGCATTCTATTGCCGCGGATCCGAGGCCGATTTGCCGAGTTACTGACTCGTATTTTCCCAGTATTCTTAAAATACCCTGCTGTGAATTTTAAGGCATGTCAAATTTTTTTTAGACACTTTTAAAATTAACAGAAACTGTTAGGGTCCGGGGTGTTTCATTTTCGTGTTTTCCGTCGATCGAACTTCTAATTAGTTGCTAACAAGCTAGTAATGGTTTAGTTGGCTCTGATACCACTGTAAGTCCATGTCACGCACCCCATGAGCTTGCGGGGAGGCGGAATATATGAAAAACGATTATCAAAGCTTCGTAACACGGACTTGAGCACATGAATCGTATCTAAACCGTTACTAGCAAACTACGAAAGGTTTAACTACTCGGATACGAAGTTATACCTCATGATACTTGTCCTTCGGTTCTTCATCGCGGTCCTCCACTCCTCGTAGGCTCCGTAGAACATCGGCACCTCAACGGCCTCCTCGAATCAAAGATGATCCACCCGGGAGCTCCTACGCCAAGCTTTATCTCTAACTTGAGATAACTAGGTTGCTCAAAGTGCTAATCTAAGCTACCTAGGGGATATAGAGTGAGGTTATGGAAGTATTAGTCTAGTTAACCCTTGATCTCAACACATGAGAGGTTAGGGTTAGGGTTTGAAGAGGGCGAGCTTGAGGAGAGAGAAGGTGAGAATATGAATTGCTTTGGATGAATGAAAACATTTAAGTATATATATGAAACATATTATATTATTAAGTAAATAATAAATAAAGCATTATCATCATGTTTCATTAATACCCTAAGTGATTCATCATATGAGTTATATAAATCATTAAATGAATCATTAACTCATTGCATGAATCACTACATGACTCACTAATCCAATTAATGCAAATGCCACCTTAGCCCCCAAGTCACCATGCTTCTAGAAGCTTCCCGGAAAATTACGAGAACGCCCCTCCAATCCGTGAAAACACGGAAAAACTTTAGACTGTATAAATCCAATAACCTGATACTAGAAACTGGCTTAAACCAAAGCCGACTAGTAAAAACTGTCCGAACGTCGTACGTGCGTAAACACACGTATGCGTCCGAACCCTTGTCGTAAAACCATACGACCTCTATATCGTTTCTCCTGGAGCAGGGAAACTCTCTGTGTGGGACTCTAAAGACTCGACACTACGCTGGCAGTGGGTTTAACCACAGACCGCAAGCGACACTAGCTGTACGTAACGGTCCCCAGGTAGATGTCGATAAGAAGGCCGATGAGGAAAACCATCCGAACTCCTACTGAGCCTGATGTGACAATCTCCGTTCAGTCCGGTCTGTTTGTCTTAGACTATCGCATATCGAGCCTAGGGGGCGTCAAGCGTCAGTCCCCTAATAGCTGTATAAGTCATGTCGGAGCGAAGCCTATTACACCCTGAGAAACTACTGAAACCTACCAGTAAATCTCGCTTGCCCTGGCCAGGGACTTTGCGTAATGGCTCTCTGACACAGTGCGATATCAACTCCCAATACCGGGAGAGACGAATCCTGTCTAACCGCCACTGCCTCCAAGTGCTCGGGACTGCACCCAACTGCTACCTGTTTGCACGACTCCTTTGAGTCGTGGTAGGGTAGCAATCTAAGAACAGTGGGACACACTCGAGGCGAAGTAGCAGTGTCAAGTCTGCGGACTATGCTGTACTCATGTCACCTGGGAACTGTTAACTGACGATGGGTATAATACCAACCAATCAGTTCCCTGCGAGTCCTGTCCGGTGTACCCGTAACCTAACGACCACATGTATACTATCTCCAGTACGACGTACTGATGGCTGTGGGACAGACCATCTCCCCAACTGGGATGAGAAGCGTACACACTTAGTCTACTCCGGAATATCGATGCCCTATCTCGATAATCCAACAACCAGGGACCTGTATAGGATGTTTCTTACAGACTACCCAGCCCCCACTAGTGTGACTGCCATCACGACGCTTGTAATCAAGCAAAGATCCTATGGGCTCTACTAATATGTATAGGTGATACGTTACAAGAAACAGATGCACATATTAAAGTAGACACAAACCAAGTAGCATACTACCATTTTTAGCAAGATTGTTATATATAACTGTGAATATCCCAAGCTTCCATTAAGTAATAGAAAACCTAGTATGATACAATAATGGCCCCTAGGGCATATACACTAACATTAATGATGTTTGTTTTGGGTGAGATATTTTAGGGTTGAGTTGGAGATATTTTGGGATGATATTTTCTTTACACAACCTTATATATCTACTCACAAAAGAAAGCCATCACAAGTTTTATGCTTGGTTCTTTTGCTCACTTGATTCATTTCTTGAGCTCACACTTTCCAAACCTTAGTATCTTCTTCAACCTCCACTCTTACCCTCTCATGTGATGAGAACCAAAGAGTGTATTGAGACAAAGTATTCCACTCATTCTCTACTTCATCTTGGCCATCTCTTTTAGCAGACTTGATGTCCGAGTTGCCTCGGTATAGAGGCGAGAGCCCATATAAAGAATCGATGATGTGGTGCCACCTCGACGAGGAGACAGGAGATCGGAGATGCCGCGAGGAGCGTGGGATGATGGCTAAAGACCGAAGGACACGGATCGATCGGTATAGCCTTTCTATCTCTTTACAGTTTGTTAGTTTAGCGTTAATGGCAAGATCCGGGTTATAGTATGCGATAGCGCCAGTTGTAAAAGTTTTTGTTCCGTTTTTGGCCTCAGATTATTGGTTGGGGCGCTACCGTAGACTTACACCTACCACACCATATCAGATGTGGAGTGGGAAGAAACCCTGTCTTAAGTATCTTAAGACATGGGGATGTCCAGCTTTTGTAATGAAGCAGCATGGGAACACGCTCGAGGCACGCTCAGTACTATGTAAGTTTGTGGGATACCCCAAGAACTCAAGGGGGTATCTTTTCTGTTCCGCAGAGGAACAAAAGGTTTTTGTTTCTCAGCATCCCCACTTCTTGGAAACTGAATTTTTAGAAAATCAGATAAGTGGGAGCCCAATAGAACTGGAAGAAATTCCAGAACCACAAGCTATTACTGAGAGCTTGGTAGAACCAGAGGTTTCAGAAGAACCGGACATTCCAGCGCCACTCCGTAGAAGTAGTAGGCAGTCTCATCCGCCCGAGAGATACTATGGTTTTCTCATAGACAGGGATTGAGAGGATTGCATCATTGAAAATGATGAGCCCACTAGCTTCCAGCAAGCCATTCAAAGCGATGACTCAGTAAAATGGCTGGATGCAATGCGGACCGAAATGGAATCCATGTACACCAACAAAATTTGGACTTTGGACATTGCTCCAGAAGGGGTAAAACCCGTAGGCTGCAAATGGATCTTCAGTAAGAAGATTGGTGTAGATGGGCAAGTTGAAACCTATAAATCTAGACTTGTTGCAAAGGGTTTTCGACAAAGACCTCGTTTGGACTATGACGAAACCTTTTCTCCAGTGGCTATGCTCAAATCCATTCGGATCCTTCTTGCCATTGCTGCCTTCCACGATTATGAGATCTGGCAGATGGACGTAAAGACGGCTTTTCTAAATGAAAATTTGGAAGAGTGCATCTATATGGATCAGCCGGTATATGGATCAGCCGGAGGGTTTCATTCAGAGTGGGAGCTGCGGTAAAGTGTGCAAGTTGCTTAAGTCCATTTATGGACTAAAGCAGGCATCGCGGAGTTGGAACATCTGCTTTGATGATACTGTCAAAGAATTCGACTTTATTAAAAATCTAGATGAACCATGCATATACAGTAAGATTGTAGGGAGAACTGTTGTATTCCTCGTCTTGTACGTGGATGACATTCTCTTGATAAGAAATGACATTCCTACCCTATAGTCAGTCAAAAGATTCTTGTCGCAGAGGTTCTCCATGAAGGACCTGGGCGATGCCAACTACATTCTGGGGATTCAGATCTATCATGATAGATCTAAGAGGATGTTGGGACTTTCGAAGTCTAGGTACATCGACACCATATTGAAACGATTCAGTATGGAAAATTCAAAGCGCGGTAACCTACCAGCTTGTCACGGAATCACCCTATCCAAAGATATGTCTCCAAAGACTGATTTGGAAAGGGATCGCATGTCATTTATACCCTACGCATCCGCGGTAGGCTCTATAATGTATGCAATGTTATGTACCGGACCAGATGTAGCATACGCATTGAGCGTTGTAAGCCGGTATCAGTCTAACCTAGGGGAGAAACACTGGATAGCAGTAAAGAACATTCTCAAGTACCTGAGAACGACTAAGGAGATGTTCTTGGTGTATGGCGGAAAAGACCTCCAGATCGAGGCCTTTGCTGACTCCAGCTTCCAAAGTGACAAGGATGACTCCAAGTCTATGTCAGGTTATGTCTTTACCCTCAATGGAAGGGCGGTTTGCTGGCAGAGCTCCAAGCAGGAAATCGTTGCTGACTCGACAATGGAAGCAGAGTACATAGCTGGTTGCGATGCCGTAAAGGAAGCTGTCTAGATGAAGAAGTTCCTCACGGGGCTTCAGGTGGTTCCAACCATTGTTGATCCAATACCGCTGTATTACGACAACAACGGCGCTATAGTTTTAGCGAAGGAACCCAGGTCCCATCAGAAGTCTAGACACATTTTAAGGCGGTACCACCTGATCAGGGAGATCGTAGATCGCCGGGAGATCGAGGTGAGGAGAGTAGATTCGGAGAATAACAATGCAGATCCGCTCACGAAGGCCATACCCCAGACTCAGTTCGAGCGGCTGATTGAGATGGTAGGTCTGCGATATGCCAGCATATGGCCTTAGTGCAAGTAGGAGATTGTTAGTGTGATATGCCCTTGAGGCCATTATTGTAAAGTACTAGTTTGTATATTACATTTTGGGAGCTTGGGATATATTCACGGATTGACATTTTTGCTCAATATGGTAGTATGCTACTTGGTTTGTATCTATCTTAATATATGTATATGTTTCTTTTGACGTATCACTAATACATATTGATAGAGCCCTTAGGATCTTTGCTTGATGATTGATCTTTTCTTTGTGTGTCGGTTTAGAAAATGAATAGAAATCACAATCAAAGAATTATTTGATCGCAATCAATAACGGTGTCGGTTTGTAGCGCGTTAGTAAGTGCGGATCGTCCACAGGGATTGTGCGATTCGTTCGTATTTTGTTTTGTTTGATTTGAAAATTTAATAGAAAAGAAAAACAAACGATTCAGGATTTATATCGATGAATTTTAAGAATCAACTAAATCTAATCAAGAATCAAGAAAGCATTAAACATCAAGAATCAAGAATTGATATAATTCCAATCGATTTAAGTTTCAAGATTTGAAGTAAAGCTCGTAGGAATCGATTAGATCATAGATGTGAAGAAGACTAGAAATTACCGTTTCTTATCAATTAACGAATTGATGCTAAATCGATGTAGATTTATCGAGGATTAAGGATCTTGCAAAGAATTAGGGTTCCTCATCTTATCCTTTGTCCTTTCGATGAATCACATTCACTAGATAGCTCATAGGAAATCGAATGATTGATCGTTGATCTCTAGATCGTGCGAAAGTAATCAAGAACGCATTTCGCATCAATCTAGATCATCGATCATTCAATTTTCAAGAATTTACAATCGTTATAGGACTTAAGAAAACGTTTAAAGATTCATCAACATCATCATTCTACCGATCGTTTCGACTCCTCCACGAGCGGAGTTTTATTCAAGCATCATCACAAAGAATACATTCAAGAATCGAAGTTGAATCATAATGCTTGAATTGAAATATAAGCAAATTAAAAGAATTTTCACATTTATTTATTCCACAATTTGTTACACATTGCTCAAGACTACAAGAATTTGGGAAGGAACAAGATTGTCGAATCTAGCATTGCATCGGCTCCTTGAGTCGCGGATCGGCTTGGATCTCATGCTTTGATGAAGTCCGGCTTCGCTTCTAAAGGATGGTTGAAGGCTTGCTTTGCTAGAACTCAAAGGATCTTTAATTTGGTTTCTTCATTGGATTAGGGTTAGGGTTTGGAGGTGGCAAGAGTTGGGTTGAGGGGATGATAGAACAACAAAATGAACAACCCAATTGAGGAACAACTATTTTTGAACAACCTTTTCTAGTGAGGCCTAGGGTCCTTTTTATAGGTTTGGGAATGAGTAGCTTCCTTATGAAGCTTGGATTAGGTTAGCTTCCCTTGTAAGCTAGTTAGTTAGGTAGAAACCTCCAGAACTAGTTAGTTAGGGTTTAGCTTCTACTTTATGCTAGGAGGTTAGGGGGAAGGTTCTAGGCTCTTAAGGTAGTTAGGGTGAAGCTTGCTTTGGAAGCTAGGAATGTTTAGTTTGTACAAGGAACCCTTTGCTGATCTGGCAGAATGTTCAGGAGTCTTCTGGAAAATGTCATGTCTTGATGAGGTTCTGGAACTGAGAGAGGGATTCTGCAGCTGATTTCCTTTGATGATGTGGCAAAGAAGCCGCGGAACCGCGGCGCAAGGCGGCTCCGGCCGCGGTTCCGCAGCCAAGTGGCTTCTTTAGTGCTTCAATCTTCTGCTGTGGATTTCTGATAACCTATTGGTATTTTGCTGATATATTGAATCTCTGAATGCCTTCTAGATTATTTCTAGATTTCAAATCCTTGAGTTGGCGTATTCTTTAGCAGCACTGTTATGTAAATTTGACCATTCTTCTGGATTTCCCTGCACAGACTTCGAAACACAAGTTGCGCTACACAAGAATGATGCGATGTTACGAAATACAGTCAATTTCCCTTAAAGTGCCGGTTTTAAAGTCTAACACATGCAATCTGATATTTTACGACTGTTTTTCTAATATGTGCTATATGATTACCGAACACTTCTAGATGAGTGCAAATGATAGGGAAATTGCCGTGTTAAAGATGCAGTATTTTCGACTGATCAAATTCCCTCAAACTTATTTTCGATCGTTTCGAGCAAACTTGTTTTATTAAAAAGAGAAGGACAAAATAATGAAAGAGAAAAACTAACAAGCACACTTTCGTAGGCAACACGATTGCACTGAGCACGTGCAACAAGCCTTTAAACCTCTAGGTGTCCCTAGTAGGAGGAGTGTTGTCTCCTGAGGGTTTTCAGCGGATTGCACCCACAAAATCCAATAATAAAAGAAAAATCATGAATGGTACATTTAAAGACAAGAATTGTAAAAGAAATGCCTTGGAAATTAGGGTTTCCAACTAAGCTAGCTTTTCGGTTGTCTTGAGCCCTATCTTAATAGTCATGAAAAGATGTCAGAAATCACGTCCTCCCTCAATAAAACATCGTCTTATTCTTCATTCCAATATTTCTTCCAAACATCGATCATATAACCCTGCGTGTGTGTAAAGACATCCCTACACCCGGAGAATTCAATTCAAGCTATCATACTCTTGCCCATCAGCCTCAGTACTTTTTAATTAATGAATATTTATATGAGATTGCTCACACACTTTCATGCGACCGTTAATACTTCTTGAGGTACTAACCGACCGATTACTCATGTGCTTGCTTATTTGGTGTATTTTTCTCGTCTTGCACCACCTAAGGCTTATCAGTGACTCCCAAACCAGGTGGCCTTAGGGCACTAGGTGATGAAGCACCCTCGCTATATTTTTTTATTGCTGCCTTGGCGATAACAAAACCTGTGTTCATTTTTCTCACCATTTTATATTTTATTCATTTTTTTATTTCCTTCATACATCGGCTTTAAGATAAGAGCATTTCAAGGTATCCTCTACTATCCCGGGCTTCAAGACGTGTATAAGTGCGAATAGCAGGGTATCAACGTTCAAAATGTTTGGCTTCCAGAATAGAAACTATTTTTCAGACTTATTTTTATCCTCAGATTAGTGACTTCCTTCATCTTACTAACCCTTGGGACAACGGCTCATAACTACTTATTACTAGCTCGTATAAGAAAACTTCTAATTTTCTTGGTTTTCTTAAATTTTTCCAATCTCATGGATGTAATTTTTCACTATCTAATCTTTTATTATCTTATTTATGTACAAAAATGTTTAAATATTAAATATTTTTATATTTTGAAAATTTTTAAATTTTTATGAGTTTTGAAATTTTTTTAATTTGTATAGGTTTTTAAAGAAATGTTTTGTGCTTATGCAAATGATATGCAAATGATGCAAAAATAAGCACAAACCTCCCCCAAACTTGTTTTCAACAGTGTCCTCACTGTTGCCAACCGCTATATCTACAAAACCTATAAGCCTGGGAGGAATTTATTAGTGGGGGCAAAATATATAAGTGAAGATCCTCCCCCAAACTTATTCTTTTTACTCACCTCCATTCAAAAAAAATGATGCAGTGATATACATGACATGGGGTGAGACGGAGGAATTTTAATCCAAATAAAATGGCTCCTGTAAGAACAGGAGCTCCTCCGTGGGGTCAGTGGAAAAATACGGCTTTAGTCTATGTCCATTCACTTTGAAAAATGTGCCGTTTTAAACATTTTCTACTTCTACTGCCCCGTGCGGGTATACAGACCGCACAACAAAAGGTCCCTTCCACCGAGATCGAAGCTTACCCGCGTGAAGGTGTAGTCGTGAATCATAAAGAAGGACATGCTGACCAGGTGAAAATGTTTTCCTTAAAATGTTTTTATCATGAAAAACCTTAGTCCTATTCTTTATGATTACAGCGTTATCATAAGCTTCATCGCGGAGTTCACTTAGCTCATTTAATTGCAGCTTCCGAAAGTTGCAGGCTTGGTTTAGATCAAAGTTGATTTCCTTAATAGCCCACAATGCTTTATGCTCAATCTCTACAGGTAAGTGACATGCCTTCCCAAACACTATCCTATATGGAGACATCCCTAGGTCGGTTTTAAATGCAGTTCGGAATGCCCAAAGAGCATCCGTCAGTTTGGTTGACCAATCTTTTCTATTCTTAGCAACAGTCTTCTCCAAGATTTGTTTGATCTGTCTATTCAAAATCTCAGCCTGCCGCTCGTTTGGGGATGATAGGGTGTAGAAAGTCTGTGGTTGATTGCGTATTTCCGCATCAGAGTCTTGAAAGACCTGTTGTAGAAATGTGTCCCGTTATCGCTAATGATAGCGCGTTGGTGTCCAAATCGTGAAAAAATATTCTCTTTTAAGAACTTAATGACAACTTTCTTGTCATTAGTGCGACATGGAATGGCTTCAACCCACTTTGAGACGTAATCAACCGCAAGCAGTATGTACAAATTCCCAAAGGAGTTGGGAAAGGGACCCATAAAGTCAATGCCCCAAACATCGAAAATTTCAACCACTAAGATGGGTTGCTGAGGAATTTCATTTCTCCTAGAAATTCTACCCGTGTACTGACATTGTGTACAGGTTTTGCAATAATCAAATGTGTCCTTGAACAAGGTCGGCTAATAAAATCCGCATTGCAAAACCATCTCCGCCGACGTTTTAGGACAGAAGTGACCCCCGCAAGCATGATCATGACAAAAAGAAAGAACACTCTTGAACTCTTCATTCGGGACTCACCGGCGAATGATCTTGTCAAGACAATACTTAAAAAAATATGGATCATCCCAGTAAAAGTGTTTTACTCGGGATAGAAAACGGTATTTGTCCTGTTTTGACCAATCGCTGGGTATAAGTCCCGTGACAAGATAGTTCACAATATCTCTGAACCAAGGTTCATTGGATACGCTCAAGAGTTGTTCGTCAGGAAATGAATCATTGATCGGCAGGGTCACAGGGGAAGAAGAGATGCGTGAAAGATGGTCGGCTACAATGTTTTCACATCCTTTCTTATCTTTGATAACAAGATCAAATTCTTGTAATAGAAGGATCCAACGTATTAGCCTACCTTTTGCATCTTTCTCCGCCAGAAGATGTTTTAAGGCGGAATGGTTAGTATACACAACTATAGGTGAGCCAATCAAGTAAGGCCTGAATTTTTCTAATGCAAATACAACTGCCAAAAGTTCTTTTTCGGTAGTTGCATAGTTGATTTGAGCATCATTCAGGGTCTTACTCGCATAATATATCACGTGTGGCATCTTTTCAATGTGCTGTCCTAAGACTGCACCAACTGCAAAATCGGATGCATCACACATCAGCTCAAAGGGGTAGTCCTAATTTGGAGACGATAGAACGGGGGCTGTAGTGAGGGAGTGTTTGAGTGAGTCGAAAGCTGCTTCACAATCCGAGTCAAAGTGGAAGGTCGTATCCTTGGCCAAGAGAAGATTTAAGGGTCTAGCAATTTTGCTAAAATTCTTAATGAATCTCCTATAAAAGCCCGCATGGCCAAGAAATGATCGAATGTCCTTGACGCTTTTGGGATGAGGAAGGTTTTGAATGACATCTATCTTAGCTCTGTCAACCTCAATGCCTTTCTGTGAAATAACATGTCCAAGCACAATTCCTTCTTGGACCATGAAATGGCATTTTTCCCAATTCAAGGCTAAGTTCTTCTCTTTGCAACACGTAAGAACCGCGTCAATATTCGATAGGCAATCAGAAAAAGAGTCTCCAAAAATCGAGAAATCGTGCATAAAGATCTCCAAAAAATTATCGACCATGTCAGAGAATATCCCCATCATACACCGCTGAAAGGTAGCGGGAGCATTGCATAACCCAAAGGGCATGCGTCTATAAGCAAAGGTACCAAAAGGACAAGTAAAAGTGGTTTTATCTTGATCCTTTTTGGCTATGAGGACCTGATTATAGCCAGAGTATCCGTCCATAAAGCAATAATACTCACGTCCAGCTAAGCGTTCCAGCATCTGATCAATGAAAGGTAGAGGAAAGTGGTCTTTCCTTGTGGCGGCATTGAGTCTTCTGTAATCAATACATACACGCCACCCAGTTTGGGCGCGTGTCTAAATCAACTCATTTGCCTCATTGGTGATAACAGTGATGCCGGATTTCTTAAGGACGACATGTATAGGACTCACCCATTGGCTATCGGAGATTGGGTATATAATACCATTATCAAGGCATTTGACGATCTCTTTCATCACCGCTTCCTTCATGACGGGATTCAACCGTCTCTGTGGTTCTCGGGTTGGTCTGGCATCATCCATCACATGTATATGATGTTCTACAATCAAGGGATTAATCCCTTTGATGTCCGCCATGGTCCAACCAAACGCCTCCTTATTAGATCTCAATACCGATAAAAGTGCATTCTCTTGCTCTGATGCTAGAGAAGTGGATATGATAACCAGTAAAGACTCATTCTCACCTAAATAAGCATATTTAAGATGAGAAGGTAATATTTTGAGATCTAATGCCGGCGGAGAAATAATAGAAGGTGGGATCATCGAGTGATTTTTGGAGTCACAAAGAAGCTCATAGCCTGTAAAAGATACAGACTCGGGTGGTGATAGGTCAGGAGTGTCGGACTCAAGTGTGGGAAAGGTGTCCTCACTAAGATCATGTGCAAGATCAAACAATGATGTGGTAGTGTCGTCGAGATCTGTAAAGCAAAGTTCCTCAACTCCGCAACTTTCGGGAGCAATCTCGTGGACAGAGCACACATCAAGAATATGAGCAGAGGGTTCTGATGGTTGACTTCCAACTTTGTAGATGTTTAGTTCAATGGTCATATTTCCAAATGATAAGTTCATTGAACCATTTCTACAGTTAATAACAGCATTGGAAGTGGCAAGGAAAGGTCGACCCAAAATCACCGGAATTTGGCTCCGGGGGTTTGCTACAGGTTGTGTATCAAGTACAATGAAGTCTATAGGGAATACAAATTCCCCGACCTTTATCAACACATCCTCTAGTTCACCCATTGGTTTGGTGATCGAACGGTCTGCCATTTGGAGAGTGCAGTGAGCTGGTTTCAACTCTCCAATCCCTAGCTGCTCATAGACAGAATATGGAAGTAGGTTAACACTTGCGCCAAAGTCTAAAAGAGCACGATTTATGTTTTTACCCCGAATAGAAATCGATATCGTAGGACATCCTGGGTCCTTACGTTTCTTTGGTAGCTGTGGGATAAAAGCAGTGCTAATGTTATTAGACATGAATACCTTTTTCGGCACTTGAGTCTTCCTCTTCCTAGTGCACAAGTCCTTAAGAATTTTCGCATAAGTGGGGACTTGTTGAATAGAATCTAGGAGAGGGATGTTGATGTTAACCTGTTTGAACATTTCTATAATTTTCTCCATATGTGGACTCGATTTGTTACCCCTTAACCGATTCGGGTAAGGAGCTTAGCAATAAGCTCTGGGTCCATCATAGGAGAAGGAAGTGGGGGTAGACGTGATCCCAAAAGAGGAGTGGGGATCGTCTGTGTAGAACTAGAAGAGCTATACTGAGGTGTCGAGCCTAATGGGAAATGGAGAATAGGCTTGCGAGAAGGTGGTGGGGTAGAAGAACAAGGATCATAAGTAGAAGTGTGTGTGTGAGGAAAGGTCTCAGCCGGGGTGTTATTGATAGGATTTTCAATATCATCAATTCCTTCCCCAACATGGTTATTCAGCACTCTTCCTGATCTCAACGTTGTGACGGCATTTACATTGTAATGCCCAGGATTCGGTAGGGGTTGAGATGGAAGTTTCCATTTTTCTTTCTCACTCATTTCGGTTTTAAGTCGTGCAATTACAGCTTCCATCGATCTTATACTCTCAGCTTGGGACGCTGAGTTTTTCTTTATCTCACTGACGGAAGATATAACCTCAGCCGACACCTCTATGAAATTTGACAAGAGTGATTTCATGGTTTGAGTGAATTGAGAGAATTCGTCAGAACAGGTCATCTGCATAGGATTAGACGGTGCAGGAGTGTTGGCCTGGTTTTGAAAATTTTGTGACCGGAAGGGGTGCTGAGTGAGTTGAAGTGGTTGCTGTTGTGATGGAAGAGCCCTTTGGAAATTATTTTGGCTTGGAACCGTGTTTTGAGATTGTTGTTGTTGGTTCCAAGCAAAATTCGGGTGATTCCTCCAACCCTGATTGTACGTCGAAGAATATGGATCGTTTCTAGGTCTTTGAAATGCGGCATTAGTATGCTCGTGACCTTGAAACGGAGAGTTTAATGGACATTCTTCCGTTAAGTGAGAAGGATCAGAACAACACCCACTTACAGTTTTGGGGAGCGACATTGGGTTTAGGGAGGCTGCTGAAAATTTGTGTTCAATAGCCTCGAGCTTCTTTTGCATTGCTGCCATCTCAGCTCGAACACCTATGGATACATCAATTTGGTGTACAACACCCCTATTCGATGATTGGGTTCCACTCTCCCACTGTAGTGATTTTTCAGCCAACTCTTCTAAAAATTTCCAAGCTTCCCCATCATCCATGGTCATAATGGTGCCTTGACACATGTTTTCAAGGTTCTGTTTAGTGTTTGGGTTAATGCCCTCATATATGATTCGGCAAAGATCCCATCTCGGGATGCCGTGTTGAGTACATTGAACCAAAAGATCCTTTAAACGTTCAAAGCATTTTGAGAATGGTTCAGTCGGAAGCTGGGTGAATTGATTTAGTTCGCTACGGATTCGAGCTGTCTTTTGCATAGGGTAGAATTTCTTATGGAATGCCGCAACGAATTCTTCCCAATTCGTAATAGAGTGTGCGGTAGTGTTATATAGCCACTTCTCGGCTATATCGCACAAAGTAAATGGAAGAAGTCATAGACGCATAGCATCCACTGAAAGTTATGATGTACCCATCATTGCGCATACGTTTTCAAATATGGTGATAAAAACGTATGCGTCTTCAGTCTCGAGTCCGTGGAATTTGGGTAGAAGGTTGATGTATTGGGGTTTAATCTCAAAATTATACCCGTTGGCTGGTGGAATGGATAAGCAGGTCGAAAGAGGACCTCGCAAAGGATAGCACCTCTCTTGGAGAGAGATGCGGGGTGGATTCTGCGCACCAACGGACGGCGGCAGATTAGTGGTAAAGAAATTCGATGGAGACGGATCCATCGATGTGGGTGTGGTGGTGGGTAAAGAAGAAGTAAATGGAGAAATTCCGACTTCGGAGTCGATAGGAGGTACACGGACTGAACGGACACTAGAATCCCGTGTACAGCCTATCTTGCACTAAAAAGGGTTAGTATAAGTGGCAGCGTGACTTATAATTAGGGAAAATGAATGAATGCGGTGTTTGTTTTGAAAAATGATACGGATTTTTGAAAAATGATGCGATCACAACAAATGCAACAAGCAAAACCCAAATTCTAGGGGTCACCTAGGTCAAAGCTCTAGACCGCTCCTAACTGCCAAAAGACAAGTCGCAGTATAAATCCTCCACTGCCTCTTTGTCTCTCCTGTGGCCAGGTAAGTGCCAGGTAAGTGGGAGGTTCTCCACTACGTAAGTAGTGGGCCTAAATAAGTAACCACTAGCCTTCGACACACTTGCTTTAGACACCACAAAAGAAACGCGGATAAGCAATGAATTACCCACGGCCTTCTTCTGTACTAAGTGAGCACGACGGTCCTTAGAGTCATCTCTAGATATTTTTTAGTTAATGAGGGTAAATGCGGATGCAAGTTTGTGATTTTCGGGGCTTAGGAAGGGTAATGAACTCCCCACCTAATCTGGATTTGGCCGTGCCCCTTAATTTCCGTATTAATATGCAAACAACCAAAAAAAAATCAAAACACGCACAATTTATTTTGGTTTTGCGGCGCTGCGAATTTTTGCAAAGAAGCCTGCAGAAATTTCTTAATTGGAGCAGACAGAGAAGGAGATAAGAAAGTTAGAGACTCACAGAGCAAATTTCGTGCAGCGAAGCCTTGAAGCGGCCGCGGAACCGCCGCAATAGGAGGCATATGCCGCGGAATCGCGGTGGTAAAGAGTGATCTCTGCACGAAAATTTCACAGAAGGCTTCTGTTCACCTCCTGAGTCCTCTGCAATATTCTGAAAAAAAATTCACTTGCTCCACAGCTTCCAGATTTCCTCGTAATCAAATCACAACAACACGTTTAGATTTTGTGCGAATTTTGATCTCAAAATTGTAATGAAATAAATCTTTCAATTCAAATTTCAATAAAGAACGAATTAGCGCACGATTCCCCAGCAACGGCGCCATTTGATTGATCGTTTCTTTGTGTGTCGGTTTAGAAAATGAATAGAAATCACAATCAAAGAATTATTTGACCGCAATCAATAACGGTATCGGTTTGTAGCGCGTTAGTAAGTGCGGATCGTCCACAGGGATTGTGTGATTCGTTCATATTTTGTTTTGTTTGAATTGAAAATTTAATAGAAAAGAAAAACAAACGATTCAGGATTTATATCGATGAATTTCAAGAATCAACTAAATCTAATCAAGAATCAAGAAAGCATTAAACATCAAGAATCAAGAATCGATATAATTCCAATCGATTTAAGTTTCAAGATTTGAAGTAAAGCTCGTAGGAATCGATTAGATCATAGATGTGAAGAAGACTAGAAATTACTGTTTCTTATCCATTAACGAATTGATGCTAAATCTATGTAGATTTATCGAGGATTAAGGATCTTGCGAAGAATTAGGGTTCCTCATCTTATCCTTTGTCCTTTCGATGAATCACATTCACTAGATAGCTCATAGGAAATCGAATGATTGATCGTTGATCTCTAGATCATGCGAAAGTAATCAAGAACGCATTTCGCATCAATATAGATCATCGATTATTCAATTTTCAAGAATTTACAATCGTTATAGGACTTAAGAAAACGTTTAAAGATTCATCAACATCATCATTCTACCGATCGTTTCGACTCCTCCACGAGCGGAGTTTTATTCAAGCATCATCACAAAGAATACATTCAAGAATCAAAGTTGAATCATAATGCTTGAATTGAAATTTAAGCAAGTTAAAAGAATCTTAACCTTTATTTATTCCACAATTTGTTACACATTGCTCAAGACTACAAGAATTTGAGAAGGAACAAGATTGTCGAATCTAGCGTTGCATCGGCTCCTTGAGTCGCGGATCGGCTTGGATCTCATGCTCCGATGAGGTCCGGCATCACTTCTGAAGGATTTTTGAAGGCTTGCTTTGCTAGAACTCGAAGGATTTTGAATTTGGTTTCTTGATTGGATTAGGGTTAGGGTTTGGAGGTGGCAAGAGTTGGGTTGAGGGGATGATAGAACAACAAAATGAACAACCCAATTGAGGAACAACTATTTTTGAACAACCTTTTCTAGTGAGGCCTAGGGTCCTTTTTATATGTTTGGGAATGAGTAGCTTTCTTAAGAAGCTTGGATTAGGTTAGCTTCCCTTGTAAGCTAGTTAGTTAGGTAGAAGCCTCTAGAACTAGTTAGTTAGGGTTTAGCTTCTACCTTAAGCTAGGAGATTAGGGGGAAGGTTCTAGGCTCTTAAGGTAGTTAGGGTGAAGCTTGCTTTGGAAGCTAGGAATGTTTAGTTTGTACAAGGAACCCTTTGCTGATCTGGCAGAATGTTCAGGAGTCTTCTGGAAAATGTCATGTCTTGATGAGGTTCTGGAACTGAGAGAAGGATTCTGCAGCTGATTTCCTTTGATGATGTGGCAAGTAAGCCGTGGAACCGCGGCACAAGGCGGCTCCGGCCGCGGTTCCACAGCCAAGTGGCTTCTTTAGTGCTTCAATCTTCTGCTGTGGATTCCTGATAACCTATTGGTATTTTGCTGATATATTGAATCTCTGAATGCCTTCTAGATTATTTCCAGATTTCAAATTCTTGAGTTGGCGTATTCTTTAGCAGCACTATTATGTAAATTTGACCATTCTTCTGGATTTCCCTGCACAGACTTCGAAACACAAGTTGCGCTACACAAGAATGATGCGATGCTACGAAATACAGTCAATTTCCCTTAAAGTGCCGGTTTTAAAGTATAACACATGCAATCTGATATTTTACGACTGTTTTGCTAATATGTGTTATATGATTACCGAACACTTCTAGATGAGTGCAAATGATAGGGAAATTGTCGTGTTAAAGATGCAGTATTTTCGACTGATCACTTGACTACCACCATTGTGATGGCAATCACACTTGTGGGGGTTGGGTAGTCTACAAGCACATTCTTATACAGGTCCCTAGTCGTAGGATTATCGAGACAGGGCATCGATACTCCAGAGTAGACTAGTGTGTACGCTTCTTATCCCAGCTGGGGAGATGGTCTGTCCCACAGCCATCAGTACGTCGTACTATGAAGGTGCTCATTAGGTTATGAGTACACTGGACATGACTCGTCGGGAACTATTGGTTGGTACTATACCTATCGTCAGTTAACAGTTCCCAGGTGACATGAGTACAGCTTAGTCCGTTGACTTGACACTGTCACTTCGCCTCGAGTGTGTTCCCACTGTTCTTAGATTACTACCCTACCACGGCTCTATTGAGTCATGCAAATAGCTAGTAGTTGGGTGCAGTCCCGAAGCACTTGGAGGCAGTGACGGTTAGACAGGATTCGTCTCTCCAGGTATTGGGGGTTGATATCGCGTTGTGTCTAGGAGAGCCATTATACAAAGTCCCTGGCCAGGGCAAACGAGATTTACTGGTAGTGTTTCCAGTAGTTTCTCAAGGTGTTCTAGGCTACACTCCGACACGACTTGTACCGCTATTAGGGGTCTGATGTTTACCGCCCTCTAGGCCCGACATGAGATACTCTTAGACGAACAGACCGGACTGTACGGAGATTGTCACATTCAGGCTCAGTAGGAGTTCGGATGGGTTCACCTCATCGGTCTTTTTATCGGCATCTACCTGGGGACCGTTACGTACAGCTAGTACCGCTTGCGGCCTATGGTTAAACCCACTGCCAGCGTAGTGTCGAGTCTTTAGAGTCCCACATAGAGGGTTGTTCACCTTTGGGCGAAACGAGATAGAGGTCGTATGGTTTTACGACAGGGTTCGTTCACATATGCGTACTTATGCGTGTTCGGTGTTCGGGCAGTTGATACTAGTGGGCTTTGGTTTAATCCAGATCCTAGTATTTGGTTTTGGGTTGGTTCGGTCTCATTGTATTCGTGTTCCTCGGAACACGGATGCGGGTGTGTATACACAGTTGACAGAGGCAGAGTAACCTCATTAGGGTTTTGACCATTGACTTGATTAAAACCATAATGAGATGGAGGAAATTGATTAATGAGTTTTAATTAGAGATAATTGTATCATGATTAATTGGTTTGACCATTTGACTTAGTTGACCCATTTAGACTTAGATATTTTTGTGAGCAAGCTTAGCATTAATTGTGACATGATGATGGTCAAATCAACATCAACCATGACAATTTATCCTAATTAAAATTATCATTATTCTTTTTCATCTTATGAGAGCTATCTCCTCATTCTATCATGATACATTCTCTCTCTTTCTAGCTCTCTCCTCTTCCTCTCTCAAAGCTCTCTTGTTTCATGAGTTGAAAATCAAGAGCTTTGTGAGATCAAACCACCAAAACAATTCTCTACTCACTCTATGGTTCTTAGTCTAGCAAGCCAAGCACTCTAGTTACTTCATTGTTGAGGTAGGAGCTCAAGGTAGAGGCCTTCGGGTGGATCTTTCTTTGGCAAAGAGAACACGGCGATGAGGAGCCATCTACACCACTCCAAAGAGCTCACAAGAAGAGGAAGCAACACAAGAAGAGAAGGAGTTCAAGACCAAGGTATAATCACCTAACCTAGTAGTTAAAACTCTAAGTTAGTTTGTTAATTTTTGTTTAGCTAAGATCCTTCATGGTTAGTCTATGTTTCCTTGTGAGAAAAATTCGATTTTTACCTATTCCGCCTCCGTGAAAGTACCGGGGTGGGTAACATAGACTTACACTTGATGTTGTTGTCATGCACACCTGTTGCATTTGACAGATGCTTTTGTGTACACCAGTTGCACTTAGTTGGGTTTTGTGCACATTCGTAGCACTTGTATTTGGCTATGATTTCCCTGCGCACCAGACGCACATGATTGTTGGATTCGCCTTTTGAGGCTGATTTTGTTCTTGAGCACCTTGTTTTCATGATGGGCACTATATTATGTAGTAACCGAACAGGACTGATCTAAGGACAGTACTTGAGTACTCTGCATGTATAAAAAGTTTACTAAGAGGTTTTCAAAAGGACCTATAGTCTTGCTATTTCCTACGTGTCCGTGAGTGACACGAACTTTTACTAAGGAAAACCTTTTGGGATATTTCAAAAAGGGCAGAATGTATATTTGAGCAAAACATATATGAACGTATATCTATTACATTACAAATGAGCGTCCGTCACTTGTGCCGTGATTTACGAATAACACGGCGATTCAGAAAAGATTTTTCATGTGTTTTATTCAGTTTTAGGAGATTTTTCCAAGGATGCGTACTATGTATGTATGATAGTATTCGACCAGTGTATATTGGATTTCAGTAGTGGATTTCGAGATCTGTATCTCCGTTGTAACTCCGATGATTGCGTGATACTTGACGGAGTTCGATTTTGAGCTTCATACTCATTTCCAGGCGCACACGATGCGTTGTGGTATTTCTGTATCTTCCGTGATTTCGGAGCCCCGTTGATTTGAGCTGATTATTGAAATATTTTAGTAATTGGGGATTTAAATTTAAATTCGGGGACCGAATTTATTTATGGGGGGAAGATTGTAACATTTCAGAAATATAAAATATTATTTTTGGAATTTAATATTAAAATAATATATTTAACGAAAAATACTCGATTTGCGAATTTGGGGTTTTCGTAAAATGGTATAAATATATACCAATATTTAGGAAATAATTGGACTTTAAAATGATTTATTCATTAAAAATATATTTATCGGATTTGGGCATTTTTATAATTAATAATATGCAAGTTTAAATTAAACTCGATTAGTGCACTACTAATCACGATTATGCCAGATCCGTATTTTCACATTTGCCATGGTTAGTGCACCATGACATATGGAATTTTTGTTACATGTTTGTTCATTGCTTTTGGTTTTAGTTATTATGAGAAGAAAAAAGAGAATTATTGAGGTAAGAGAGAGGGGGGACACACTTATGACATGGGGCATAGGCATGAGAGAGAGTGGCATGCCATGTGAGTGAGGATAAAAGAGAGAGAGTGGGCTGCCCCCTTCACATTTCTCCCTTTGTTTTCTTCTTCTTCTTCATCCTCATACTCCCTCCACTTCTACCTCCATGTTTTATCTCCAAAACCTTGCCAAAACCCTATACTATCTTCACTAAAAATGATCACAACCTCTCTACCAACACATTGGACCTTTCAAAGTTGGATTTTGAAAACTTTGAGCAACTCAAGAAAATTCTTGAGTTGCCAAATGAGGTAATTCCTACTTCTAGTTTAGTTTTTGAGTTTCCTAGCACCCTGTAGTAGTTTAGAGTTAAATCGATTTAGATTAGTGATGTTTGGAAATTCCAAGAGAAGGGTTAGTTGTTTGTGTGGACTTGTGATCTGTAGTGGGTGTTTACTTAACCCTTAGTGGTGTTTTACTAGCAAAGACCCGAGATTAGAACCAAAATACGAACTTAGAATTGTTCCGTGTCGGTTTTGTGGTGGTTTTTAGCCTACAGGGTATCTGGAGCAACTTGGGCCATTTATGAGAAAATCAAACAAGTCTAGTGACCTAGATAAACGACCAGAAGACCACCACCAAAGTTCGAGCCAATTTCACCCTACCTAGGCCGGTGAGCTCGGATTTTCTGGTGTTGTCGCCGGATTTCTATCGGGCTATGGTGTTGAGTTTTTGGCTGTAGATCCTAATCCCCATAAACTATTCCCTGTATTTTCTTGTTTAGTCATAATTAATCTGAGATGAAATCTGGGAGTGATTTCCTATGTTGCTGAATTTGGTATTTGTGATTCATGAACTTGGATTTTGGTATTTGATATTGTATTGGGACGTAGGATGTTTTTACGTCAACGACGAGGGTTGTTTGGTTGTTTTTTCATGCGTAGGCTATAGGTTCTAACCTATGAGCGCACCGTATGCCGTATCGGTTTTCCAGACTTGATTTTAATAGCATTGCGACCATGCATTTATTATAGGTACCTTCGCGTGGACTTCCGAGACGACGAAGCACATCGACTACGGCTGAACAAGGAGTTCCGCAGGTGAGTAGATTTATATCTACGGGGGAAGTCGGGTGGATGGCGTATAGCACCCCCGCAATCATTGATATGTGATTTATAATTTGGAGACAAGATATGCTACGACTTAAGGTTATAGTTAATGGTTTTAGTGTGAAATGATATGATAGAAAGGATGTCTCGAATTGGTATATAAGGATATGAAACGTGAATGTCAATCACGATATATATATATATATATATATATATATATATATATATATATATGTAGTTGCAAGAGAATAAGTATGAGATTATAATGGCATGTTATGAGGTCGATAAATACGACATGAGATTAATAAGATAACTTGATGTGAGATACTGATGTGATGAAAAGAGTATACGATGAGATATGATGACTTGGTTTGATATGTCATTATACGGATGCGAGGTGATATGAGAATATTGATACCTTTGTCAGGTCCCATGATATGAGATTGATACGGATGTGACCTGAGATATATGTATAGATATGTATAACTATAAGAATAATGAGTGATATACCATACGAGACTTAGATCTGTACCCTCATTGTTGTATAGGTCGATAGAATCCCTATTCTGTTTGTTGGCGATGTACGATGGTTTACCACACGTGATATTTTATCGGATGATTGATCCATACCCTTGACTAGAGAATGCCGTACGATGGATTATACCGTACGTGATGTTGTGAGGCTGGATGCCGATTGATAGATTCACCGACTCAAATATGTTAGATTAGATACATATACCTTATAGCATTGCGCTCACGATTTACTTTCTGCTACGTCCATGATATTCTCATTGCATTATATATAGCTATGCTAGTACACCTACACAATTATCGATGATGCATATGTTACACTCACACAGATTTCCGGCTCACACACTTTCATCATCGATAATTGCTATGTCACTTACACAGTAGAATTGTTATATCATGCTATTACTCTTAATTGTTCAGTACTATCACATGACTCGTTGGCATGATATATTGTTATGCTAATATCCTTATGCTATGCTGCATGATATACTTGATATGCTCACATTTCTGTTCTATGTTTTTATACATCATGCTTTATGATTATACGTATTGAGATGCTGTTTTCATGAGATTCTAGATTTGAGAACCGTGGTTATATTTCAAAGGAAATTATGTATTGTTTTAAAAACCCGGTTTCTCTTGATATGATATTTCGAGACGTCCACCATGAGTTTTCTCGGTTCTGAGATTGGTATGTGAAACCCGATTCGAGGAGATGGATGATCCGTTTGTGGGTTCATGGTGGACCCGGTATGGTACCCCGGGGCAAGAAAGTTATGTTGTGCAGTAGACGATGAGCCTGGCAGAGGGACTACTACATACCGGTGATAGTATTTGGGCTCGGCGGTTATCCGGAGGATACCGACCGGAGTCGTGAGATGGATATTGGTCGATCCGGACTGACGGAGCCCGTGGACCGATCCGGACTGACGGAGCCCGGGATATGAGGATTTACGTGTCGATGTTGGACACGGGTTTCATGATATTTCGAGTGTCGATGTTGGACACTCAGGTTCCATGATTTTGATGTGTCGTTGATGGACACACGTTGGTTGATATCCTCATATTTACATGTATATGCTTTCATGATGTTTCGAGTGTCGATGTTGGACACTCAGGTTCCATGATGTTGTTGTGTCATTGATGGACATGTGGATTATATCCACATGCATACATGCATTGATTATTGTTAGCATATATGTAGACACGGTCACCCTAGATATCATAGTATTACCTTCATGATATAGTTGACCTAGGAATCGTTGTTTTATTTGATTTCTACCTGCTGATATTTTCTACTCACGAGTTAGCAACTCACCCCCGTTATGCCACAGTTCTTGCAGGTTGACCGCATGGATCAGTAGTGGTATCCCTGGCACACAGCTTGTTTTCGGGTGATTTGCTATGATAGGTGGGACATATTGGATCGTACCCACTCTTGTATTATTATTCCCGTTGTATCTAGTCAACTCCATCAATCAAAAACTAATATTTGTATAATTAGTAAGACATAGAAAGAGTAGTGCTTGCGAGACTTAGAGCGACGGATTATATATTCACTATTGGGGGATTTGATGTCTTGCTTCTTTACATTATCCTTTTGTGTTGATTTTCGCCGTTGGGCGTCGTATACATATATTTCTGACTTGCGTGGTTGTGATTCCGCCGATTGGCGAAGAGCTAGCTCCTTCTTGGGGATGCCATTATTGATATCATGTATATGTGGTTTTGGATCAAAATATACAAAGGAGGTGCTGCCCAAATTTTCAAAAAGACGAAACATGTTTTTCAACTAGTATAACCCACTTGCATTTTCATGTCCTTTATCTATGCATTTAAGAAAACGGTTGATTTCATCATACCTTTATTTCAAAACATCACCTCTTCTATTTTCTTTAAAAGGTTTAGATTTGTGGGCTTCGGCTTACTTAATTTACGTTACGCTTTTAGACGTTGTGTGATTTAAGTGCCGGTCACGGACTAAATTTCGGGTCGTGACACACTTGTATAGGATAGTCTGTAAACCCAAGATCGTCATAGTGTCTTATGTGGTTCCCACTGTACTTAGATCACTACCCTACTACGGTGTAAGTGCACGGCGGCGCCCCGGCCGTCAATCCGACGGCCAAATGCGGAAGCGGTGATAAACTTAAATTTTTCTTGAACTGGCAAACCGCCGCGCACTAATACCCGGATCGAACCATTAATTAGTCCTAGCTATCTACAAGAAAGGGAATAGAGATATACCGACGATCCAAGTCCTCCGGTCTTCTCGTCGTCGTCCCGATCTCCTGCTGAATGTCCCGTCTCCTCCTTGTCGCCGGAAGTGCACCACATCGCCTACTTCTTTTACGGGCTCCCACCTCAATGCCGAGGCAACTCGGGCACGAAGCTGGCTAGTCGACGTGCCCAAGATTCGCTGTAGAATGTGTAGTGAAGAAGTCTCATTTGGGGTTGTAGGAATTGCCTTTGGTGGAGGGATTGAACTTGGAGCTTTTTGGGATTGATCTTGTGGGATTTTTGCAACATGAAATGAAGCAAAATCCCACACCAAAATGTTTGGACAGCCCACTCAAGAGAGTGGCCGGCCATGACCATCAAGAGGGAGAGAGTGAGAGTGAGTGGGTGAAAATGAGGGAGTGATCCAATAATACAATGGAGAGAGAGAGAAGGCTATCATGCAAAAGAAATTATAGTAAGGATAATCCAACACTCAAAGCAACAATCATCACTCCAAAAGTCATGCCATCATCAACAACCATGATGACTTTAAAAGTCAAGCCATCATGAGGAAGTCAAGAAGTCAAGGTCAAGGGATGGGGCTATAATCATGATGCAACAAAAATGCAAAGACCCCCTCCAAGACCACTTATTTGCAACAATGCAAATAAGCCCTCCTCCACCAAACTTCGGCCAATGAACGATACAAAGGAAATCGGCCGAAATGAAAAACAAACTGGCAACTCCAGAAAACTGGTCCCATAATAAATTACAGGAAAACCCCGATACTGTGCATACACACCCGCATCTGTATTTCGACCGAAATACAAATGCAATGAGACAAAATCTACACTGTACTATACTAGGATCCGGCTTAAACCAAAGCCGGCCAGTAATATCCGTTCGATCCTGATCTGTGCAATACCGCACGTATCTGATCGAACCCTGCCATATAACCATACGGCCAGTAGTACAAACTGTCCGATCCTGATCCGTGCAATACCGCACGTATCTGATCGGACCTTGCCATATCTCCATACGGCCTCTACAACCTTTCGCCCGAAAGCTGAGTAACTGAATGTGGGGGACTCTAAAGACTCATCAACACCATGGTTGTGGATTTAACCACTAGCACGTTAGAGGTATAAGCCAATACATAACGGGCTACCAGGTATTGACTAAAAGGGACGTCTGTGAGCGAACTCTGCCTGACAACCCTACTGAGCCTGTCAGTGACAATATCCGTACAGTCCGGTCCGTTCGTCTATGAGCATCGCATGGCGGGCCTAGGGGGTTGGTAAAAGTCAGACCCCCAAAAGCGGTACAAGTCGTGTCGGAGTGTAGCCCAGAACACCCTGAGATACTACTGGAATACCTACCAGTAAATCTCCTTGCCTCGGCCGAGGGTTTCGTGTAATGGCTCTCCTAGACACAGCGCGACCTCACCCCCAATACCGGGAGAGACGAACCCCTGAAGATACGCTCACTGCCTCCATGTGGCTCGGGACTGTACCCAACTAAAACCTGTTTGCATGACTCCTTTGAGCCGTGGTAGGGTAGTAATCAAAGTACAGTGGGAACTCACACAAGACAAATGACGATCCCCAGGTCGATGAACTAACCTGTACACATGTCACCTGGGAACTGCCATCTGACGTCTGGTATATGACCAACTAGCATGTTCCCGGCGAGTCCTGTCCGGTGTACTCATAACCCAATGAGCACCTGTATACATCTTAGGTGATCCAACTGACACCAGTGGCTTGTGAGACCGGCCACCGCCCCTCGTCGGGGTCTCGACTGTATACACTAGTCTACTCTGGAGTATCGATGCCCTGTCTCGAAACTCACACGACTAGGGACCATTTAAGGATATGCTTATAGACCCCAGCTCCCACTTATATGATCGCCCTCATACTGCTGGTGGTCAAGCAAGAATCCTAGGGGCTCTATCAACGTGTAATAGCAACTTGTCAGGTCACCTAAAACAGTACACGATGATAAAGGTAAACCAGATAGCATACTATCATCTCGAGTAAGACTGTCCTACCGGGATAGGTCCTCCATCAATCATTGCAATCATGTACCTGTGACCTAATAATTGACTCTGAGGGTACTATCTCCAACAATCTCCCACTTGCACTCAAGGCTAATTATTGCGATGTCGCATACTCACAGCCCGTGTGATACCGAACACCCAACTCCTCTACTAGTCAGTCTCACAAAGCTCGTTTGCGAGACTATTGCGTTCGAGGAATAGCCTCAGTGAGTGGATCCGCTTAGTTGTTTCTTTCTATGTCCCTCTATATCTCAAGTTCGCGGAGAAAGCCATCTCCCGAAAAGAGCAATACCTGTCTTGGAACGTGTCTGGATGTCTGATGGGACATAGCTCATAAATGAACTCCAAATCCAAACTTCTTAGACTGTATCGTCAACTGAACTTAATCAGTATCCTGCGCCATGCCACCCTCAGTATTGCCTTGGACCACCTGTCCAAAATACTGCCCTTCGTCAGAAGGAGAACTATAACTCTGACAACCTCCATGTCGTCCATGTCACCTTGGAAGCCTGGAATGATAACTGTCTCCCGAATGAGGCTGTCGTTATCATATCCCTAGAACATCCACTTATGTTCTAAAACTGCTTCCGACTGTTTCTCCAGGATTGGATCAATATCAACTTATTGCATCTAGTGCAAGAACAATATCTGGTGTGGTACTTGACATCTCATGATTGACTCAATTGCCTGAGCAAGTGATCTGCCAATCATGCACATCCCTCTCCCCTTTAGTCTGTAAGACACCTTTAGAGAGGGTGACTCCATTACCTGCAGGTACACTACCGTGCATGGAGTCGTCCATTCTAAATACCCTTAGAATGCTGTCTAAGTACCCAGATTGGGAGACTACCCAAATCTAGATCTAAAGCCATTGATCTAGTAACCAGAATGTCTGATATAATGTCCAAGTCCCATGCGGAGAAACCACTGTGTGACGACCAAAGTATAACCGATCGTAGTATAGGAGTTTCCTTTCCTACTCTGTGTATGTCATCCAAATACCATGACATCACACCCTACTACCTTCTCAACAGATCCATCCCCTATTCTGATGAAGTCAAACCTATGACTGTCATATCAGAAATAGATGATCTATCTCCGCTATATCTGCTTTAGTCTATAAATAGACATAAGCTACCTGTCCATCAATGTTTCCATTGCTCCCACTGACTACGACAACCCTCTGGCAGAGTCATATACACGTACACTTCTAAAGCGAGTTCAGAACGACGCTATACTCATCCTCCCGCCGGGTCTCGCAGCCTGGAACAACAGCAATGGTAATTGTGGGTAAACAAGAACTTCCCTGTCACCGTCCTTGAGGCTACCGTAGTACCTCTCGGGTGCCTGAAGTTACCCACCGTATCTGCGGAGTGGCCAATGGAATGTCAATCCAGATTGAATCTTTAGGTTCCTTATCAAATCTTCAGTAATCGTTTGTGGTTCTGGAATCACTTCCAGTTCTACCATACTCCCACTACTGTTTTTCTGAAAAAATCCATTTTTAATAAAACTGTGGCGAGTCTAGAACAATATTGCTATTGTTCATCCAGATGGTAGAAAGTCAACCCTCGTCATAGCCTGGGTCAACCCACAAACAGCCATTACAGAAACGTGCCTTGAGTTGTCCAGTGTCTGGTTTTAATCATAAGCCGGACAACTCCCCGTACCTTAACACCGTTAAGATATGAACTGTACTATATCCAATATAGAACCAGAGGCACTGATTTAACTGAACCAGATTCAAATTATGCAACTGTCTCCAGTGCATGTCAACTAAATGGAAGGAGGCCGATCAGCGTTACTCAACTTAGGAATGCTTCCAATTATGAGTAACCTGAAAGAGTAGCAAATTCTCTTAATCATTACTATCAACTGAATACCATATACAAGTATCTACATCTTCGATCACTTTGAAGAATCCCGATACTTGCTACACCTGGTTCTCTACTCTATTCAAATACCTACAACTTCTCTAAATTCGGACCCTGTGTTTCCACGAAACACCTGTCTAAAAACTAGAGAAGTCATAAGTAAACCGAATATAGTACGAGGACCATCCCCTCTATCCTGATGGAGGCTGGACAACATACAATACTCTGTATAAGTCCCTTGAGTCTGAAAACTCATTCACTGTGTGTCGTAGGTTGAAAACTGTACTTATGGTTAAGAAGAATTACACCGCTGTTTAATGCTCCTTACCTAACCATCCACTGATATAGGTAAATGTCATCGACATAATTTCAAAAAGGTATATCTCACTCTATGAAGATAGACGTACAGATAAATCAATTTGAAATTGGTTCATAACAGCGGATATTCAAAACCAAATATTTGCCGACCGGCAAACTACCCAGGTGACCTCCTCAAATATCACTGATTACAACGAATCCCAATATAATGAGGATGATCACCCAATTCCCAATAACCTACTCCCACTCATCATCTGTAAAACCATACAGATGTGAGAATCATACCTGGTAAATACATACTCTGGAGCAAGTGTCTAATCGAGAAATCAGTTTTCCTTTAACAGTACACAGTGAGACTGAAACATCGAAATATTTCGATGGGGTATCCTGGTATTCATAGTAATGCCTCTTCCAGATTCACGACTGTAACCGTATAATTCTTTTCCACCTCTCCAAATACCTTCATATGTCTTTGGTCTTTACCTTCTGCACACCCCTTTAGGCCAAATGGTTTTCTTCCTTCCCTACCGTTCGGCACCAGCCTATGGTTTGGAAGAAGACTATCCAATAAGCATAATGGGTGTACTGTCCCAATCCTAGGAACACTCGTAATGCGAGAGAAGGTGAAGATAAAAGACAACCGAATAAACCTTATTCCTATTTCTCCTGGACCAGAATCCATCCCCGAACTGGAACAAGTTCCTTTCGAGTTCGTATATAACCATACGATGGAGTATCCAAATAAACTGTGGATCTTCGTAGTGATACGGAGTGTCCTGGAGAAATACAAAGGTGATTTAGGATTGACGAAGGAATACTTAGTTTGGTCGTGAATATCTGTTGCAATTTACTTTGCCCTCTTACTAATCCCTTGCTTTGTCTTAACTTAATACCTTCTGTACACCATCGTTATGCTAATTGGTTTTCTTCATTCCCTACCAGTCGGCACCAGCCTATGGTTTGGAAGAAGACTATCCAATTTGCGTAATAGGTGTACTATCTCCTAAACTAAGGAGTACTCGCAACCTGAGAGAAGGTAAAAGGAAAAGACAACTGAATAATCCTATCCGTTTCCTCCAAAACCTGAAACCATCCTCGAATAAATTCCTTGGAGTTCGTATATAACCATACGATGGTTTTGTCCAATGGAAATGGACGTTCGTAGTAATACGGGGTGTCCTGGAGAAAAGGGTAAAAGTAGGAGTGGCAATGAGGTCTGCAACTCTGACAATCCAAAAGCCAGTGTTTAAGAAGGTTCGGTCAACTTGGTCACTGAGTCATAGTCTTAGGGTCGGGTCAATGGTCGCTGCCAAAGAGAGAGAGAGAAAAGAAACACTCAGCGTACACTCTAACCTAGATCAGAATGGTTACCAATTTATCTAATCTGGAAACCTCCCACTGTACCTCAAATTCTCCTCCAAACCTGAAAGAAGAATTAGTCGGGATCACCCGAGGAGTATACCAACTCATCAGTGGGAATCGGAATCCAACTATCATCGCATGATAACGTGACGGAATCCGCTCACGCTATCACACTCCAGAAGGTATGCGCATATCTGGCAAGTTTCAGTTCTTTTGAAACTCCCGATGTGATTTCTGCCCCATGCTCTTATAACCTTGACTTTGGCCAACATATCATAAGTCACATGTCAAGTTCTACCCGTCATTCTCCAGGTTAATTTGAATCCACCCGTACCTACCCTTGACTTTGGCCAAAATGGCAGTACGACTGTCCCAAACCAACGCATCTATCTATGCTGCATATGAATACCCAATAGCTACCAATCATTGTGCCTTGACTTTGGCCAACATACACAGCTTGAATACTATTGACTACCCATATGAAACGACGGAGGGCTACGAATGGTTTCTGGCGAAAACCTTTAACGTAAAGAACTTGATATCGTCGAAGGAACGGATAGCTTTTAAAAATATAGTGACGAAAACCGTTGCTAAAGAGGTCATTCCCGGTGAAGGGATCTCGGCTCTTTCCCCGTAGAATGAGGTGCAGGATATTCCAACTGAATACCACGGTGCAAAGCAAAAGCAATCGGCTATAGTGAAGTTAATGCCCTGATGCAAACTTCTGTCCAAGGGGTCACTCCAGGTGAAGGGATCTCGGCCCTTGCCTCGTCGACTGAGGAGCAGGATATTCCAACTGAATACCACGATGCAAAACAAAAGTGAACGTCCTTGCAATAACAGCCTTTTGAAAAGTGTTCCAACAACATCAGATTAGGTTTGTTTTTAACTTGCATTGATCCGAATCAATGCAGTCCCATCAATTGATCACACCACAAAGAACAAAAATATACTGATGTACGTATATGCCATCCGCATTCGCCACTGGGTCCCGTCATTACCCGTTAGGTTAGCTAACTAACGACAGAGCGGGGACTGGACTAGCGCGGATGTAAAACATATACAACATCTACTAATATATATACCAATATATTATATTCGCTCAAGGCGTGAATAAAATGCAACATCACATAAATGTACAGCATCACAGAAACAATACAGATATCTGGGATCCCCGGGTTTCACAAAGCCGCTGAAACCCGACGTTCCCCTGGTCGTGTGGATAGCCTGTGCAATGAAATCCTAGACCCCTACGGGCGCGGCAAGTCACCCGCCAAAACCTGAAGCGAGGCAGCCCCCTTCAGCACCGTGAATGGACCACCCAGCACTTCACGGAATCCGGTAACTTGGGCACCCCTCCTGGGTCAACCTGTACCCCCTACGAGTGCGGCGAATAGCCTGTCAATCCTAAAGTGAAGCCCCCTCCGTCTCAATGCCATGAGATGCGGGCTTGTTGCCCTCTAGAACCCGGCTATCCGTGCACCCCTCCGCGGGGCAATCCTAGTACAGAAAGTAAAATATACATACAACGGGTACATCGACCGCAACCAGGTCGTGCACCAAAAGAATAATACAAACAGGCAGTGACGGCAGTCCACATGTCGGACGCTCGCCCCGCAATATCAAATGTACATAATACAACAGAATTGTACTAGCATTGCATCCAGGCTATCCCCCACGACCGATCCGCAACATCACAGCAAAAACAGAACATCAACGTGAAAGTCACGTTCGCAATCCGTCTAACCGGGCTATAGCAGTTAGACAGGATTTACCGATCAAGTGACATTCACGGTCGCAGATATAATGTAAATACTGTGAAATTTTAACAAGTGGGCCCCAAAGCATTACTGTAGCAGATCAGAAAATTCTGGGCCCAATATTAATATTCCAAAACCCATATTTTAAGCCCACAAAGACACTGTAGAAATTTCGTGCAGGGATCTACACAGTGCGCGGCGGAAACGCGGCCCAAAGGGGGTTTTGGCCGCGGTTCCGCGCCTCCACTGTCGATTCACCCTGTCGAATTTCTACAGTAGCCTAGTGGTCTCCAGTACATCAATGTTTTACAACCTGAAAAATTTTTCGAGACCAAAAAATTTCAACAGAAAACTGATGTGAACAAAAATGTAGATTTTGGAATTTTGGTCGATCGGAAATGCAAAACACATTAAACCAAGCTAGACTAAGTTAATGGCGAGGCTCTGATACCACTGTAAGTGCACGGCGGCGCCCCGGCCGTCAATCCGACGGCCAAATGCGGAAGCGGTGATAAACTTAAATTTTTCTTGAACTGGCAAACCGCCGCGCACTAATACCCGGATCGAACCATTAATTAGTCCTAGCTATCTACAAGAAAGGGAATAGAGATATACCGACGATCCAAGTCCTCCGGTCTTCTCGTCGTCGTTCCGATCTCCTGCGGAATGTCCCGTCTCCTCCTTGTCGCCGGAAGTGCACCACATCGCCTACTTCTTTTACGGGCTCCCACCTCAATGCCGAGGCAACTCGGGCACGAAGCTGGCTAGTCGACGTGCCCAAGATTCGCTGTAGAATGTGTAGTGAAGAAGTCTCATTTGGGGTTGTAGGAATTGCCTTTGGTGGAGGGATTGAACTTGGAGCTTTTTGGGATTGATCTTGTGGGATTTTTGCAACATGAAATGAAGCAAAATCCCACACCAAAATGTTTGGACAGCCCACTCAAGAGAGTGGCCGGCCATGACCATCAAGAGGGAGAGAGTGAGAGTGAGTGGGTGAAAATGAGGGAGTGATCCAATAATACAATGGAGAGAGAGAGAAGGCTATCATGCAAAAGAAATGATAGTAAGGAAAATCCAACACTCAAAGCAACAATCATCACTCCAAAAGTCATGCCATCATCAACAACCATGATGACTTTAAAAGTCAAGCCATCATGAGGAAGTCAAGAAGTCAAGGTCAAGGGATGGGGCTATAATCATGATGCAATAAAAATGCAAAGACCCCCTCCACAACCACTTATTTGCAACAATGCAAATAAGCCCTCCTCCACCAAACTTCGGCCAATGAACGATACAAAGGAAATCGGCCGAAATGAAAAACAAACTGGCAACTCCAGAAAACTGGTCCCATAATAAATTACAGGAAAACCCCGATACTGTGCATACACACCCGCATCTGTATTTCGACCGAAATACAAATGCAATGAGACAAAATCTACACTGTACTATACTGGGATCCGGCTTAAACCAAAGCCGGCCAGTAATATCCGTTCGATCCTGATCCGTGCAATACCGCACGTATCTGATCGAACCCTGCCATATAACCATACGGCCTGTAGTACAAACTGTCCGATCCTGATCCGTGCAATACCGCACGTATCTGATCGGACCTTGCCATATCTCCATACGGCCTCTACAACCTTTCGCCCGAAAGCTGAGTAACTGAATGTGGGGGACTCTAAATACTCATCAACACCTTGGTTGTGGATTTAACCACTAGCACGTTAGAGGTATAAGCCAATACATAACGGGCTACCAGGTATTGACTAAAAGGAACGTCTGTGAGCGAACTCAGCCTGACAACCCTACTGAGCCTGTCAGTGACAATATCCGTACAGTCCGGTCCGTTCGTCTATGAGCATCGCATGGCGGGCCTAGGAGGTTGGTAAAAGTCAGACCCCCAAAAGCGGTACAAGTCGTGTCGGAGTGTAGCCCAGAACACCCTGAGATACTACTGGAATACCTACCAGTAAATCTCCTTGCCTCGGCCGAGGGCTTCGTGTAATGGCTCTCCTAGATACAGCGCGACCTCACCCCCAATACCGGGAGAGACGAACCCCTGAAGATACGCTCACTGCCTCCATGTGGCTCGGGACTGTACCCAACTAAAACCTGTTTGCACGACTCCTTTGAGCCGTGGTAGGGTAGTAATCAAAGTACAGTGGGAACTCACACAAGACAAATGACGATCCCCAGGTCGATGAACTAACCTGTACACATGTCACCTGGGAACTGCCATCTGACGTCTGGTATATGACCAACTAGCATGTTCCCGGCGAGTCCTGTCCGGTGTATTCATAACCCAATGAGCACCTGTATACATCTTAGGTGATCCAACTGACACCAGTGGCTTGTCAGACCGGCCACCGCCCCTCGTCGGGGTCTCGACTGTATACACTAGTCTACTCTGGAGTATCGATGCCCTGTCTCGAAACTCACACGACTAGGGACCATTTAAGGATATGCTTATAGACCCCAGCTCCCACTTATATGATCGCCCTCATACTGCTGGTGGTCAAGCAAGAATCCTAGGGGCTCTATCAACGTGTAATAGCAACTTGTCAGGTCACCTAAAACAGTACACGATGATAAAGGTAAACCAGATAGCATACTATCATCTCGAGTAAGAATGTCCTACCGGGATAGGTCCTCCATCAATCATTGCAATCACGTACCTGTGACCTAATAATTGACTCTGAGAGCACTATCTCCAACATACGGTTCAAATAAGTCGTGCAAACAGGTTGTAATTGGGTGCAATACTGAAGCACTGGGAGGCAATAGTAGTTATATAGGATTCGTCTCTCCCGGTATTGGTGGTTGATATCGCGCTGTGTTCGGAAAGCCATTACACAAAGTCCCTAGTCAGGGCAAGCGAGATTTACTGGTAGGTACTCCAGTAGTTTCTCAGGGTGTATTGGGCTCTACTCCGGCACAAATTATTGCGCTATTAGGGGTCTGACGTTTACTATCCCCTTAGGCTTAATATGGTACTGTACGGAGATTGTAACAGATAGGCTCAGTAGGAGTTCGGATGAGTTTGCTCATCGGCCTTGTTATCGACATATACCTGGTAGCCGTTACGTGCAGCTAGTACCGCTGACGGACTTGTGGTTAAACCCACTGCCAGCGTACTGTCGAGTCTTTAGAGTCCCACACAGAGGGTTTCCCTGCTTCGGGCGAAACGATGTAGAGGCCGTATGGTTTTACGGCAGAGTTTCGATCATATACGTGTACTAGTTGCACGGATATTGTTCGGACGGATAATACTAGTGGGCTTTGGTTTAAGCTGGATCCTAGTATTAGATTATTGGATTATTTTCGTCTTTTGGTATTCGTGGTACGAATACGGGTATGTATATACGGTGAAGGGTTTTCTTGTAATTTCACAAGAATGCTTCTAGAAGAAGATATCTCATTTGTGTTTAGTCCATTTATTTAAATGGATAATGAGGTAGAGAAATGAGGTGTTATTTTGACATGACTGAAGCATGACTACTTTGATGACTCATTGTATTTGGATGGCTATTGAGGCAAAGTGGTATTATGTTATTATTTTTGGAAAATGATTTGCTTCATAGTCATCAAAACTTAGCCATTATTCAAATCATTCTCATCACAACACTCTCATCTCTCCATGGTTCTTGTTCAGTCGAAAATACTGCATATTTAATATAACATTTTCCTTACCTCTCTTAGATATTTAAAGGTGTTTATTATAAATATGAAATATATGAGGGTTTATCTGCAAAATATCTATTTTCATATGTTTATATATTATAATTTATATTATGAAGGAAAATGTATGCATATAATATTTTGATAATTTAAAATTGTAACGTTTTGGAAATTGTTTAGGCGATTTTCCGTTTTTAGGGAAAAATAGTCGGTGTTTATCGTAAAAACCTAGAAGCGATCTTTTTGCAGTATAGAATTCACCGCACCTTGTTTAGCTAGAATATTGCTAGTTTGCGGGTTTTTGTAAGCCACTTGAAATTTTAGTGCATTTTAATATTTTCCCCTAATTAAAATATTATTTTAATCTTTTAATTATGCACTAAATTAGTGGTAATTACATTTTTGTTTGGGTTAATTACTACTAAAGTGAATCTATGCTAAGTTAATCACTAGATTAAGCTTTAATCCTATCGTACAAAATATCTAAATATTTGGGTAATTAAAATGGAATTTTAATGAAATTAAAATGAGGTGGCATAGATATTATTTGCATTTATGAGCTTTAATTGGTTTTTTCTTCTAGATTTTTCCTCACTCATCCACAAAATATCCCCACCTCCTTGACTTGGCCGAGCTCTTTTCCTTGCTGCCTCTTCTCTCTTCTCACCTCATTTCAACAATTTCAAGCTCAAATAAATCCTCAAAAATCATCAAATTATCACACAAACTCATAAATAAATCATTACTCATCCTTCTTCATCACAAAACATGCTTGGATCTTCATGAAAGACTTCATTTTGGAGGGTTAAATATAGAGTTTTGTTGCAAGTTTTTGTGATCTAGTGGAGGTATATTTCTAACCCTAATCATTAATTGTTGTTTCAATCATTAAGTTAGCTTTTTAGATGTTAATATAAAGCTTTAATTTGCATGTTTATAAATTCAAGATATGGTTTTTGATAATCAAGTTAGGGTTTTGATTAGTGAAAAGGTTAATTGATAAGTTAAGACTTGAAGAAAACTTAACCTAGTTGCTAGTTGTTAAATGATATTTTCCTAATTGTATAATTAAGCTAATCAGCAAACTAAACTTATACTAACCCTACTTGAGTGAGTTTAAAATTCTAGTAAGGGTTTGTATGGTTTAAACATGCTATATTGTGATGTTTGTGATTTCTAGTTTTGGTAAAACTTATAGTTTTAAGCTAAAATGTTATAAATTGCTTTCTAGATTTTCGGATAATTTAGGCGTGGGTTTCTTTTGACGTTGCGACATTAAATATATTAGATTCTACGTTATATTTTGTGTTGTAAATGCACGATCGGTACGATCAGGGTCTAGGCTTGGTGGTTGTGTCGTTTAGCGTTCCTAGCTAGGATTATCCTGATATCGTTCATGTCTTTGTGTAGCTTTTGCTCTTGAGTTGGTTTCGTAGTGTCTCTACGCATGTTAGCCACAAGACGAACACTTGAGAGTATGTTTGGAGTTGGTGCGTCAGTCAAACGTAGTTGGTACGTGTTATTGGTCGATTGCTAATATATACTTGTTATATTGTTTTATGATCTTAGGGTCGCAGGCGAGGACTTCGGACGCTGCGAAGAAGGGAAAGTAGGTGGTTGGTTTTACTTAGCCAGGAGCGTTGGTGAGTAGATTTAACATTTACAGGGGAATCGCCCGCATGGCGTTATGCGTCTGAGCTTGAATTATGACATGACTATTAGTTAGAAGTATACGGATATTTATTGTGCATGTGTAGCTTTGTTGCATATCTCATTTCCAATTGCGCATGGACTTAGTATTAATGAGACACAACATCCTTATTGACGGTTCATATTTCACGATCACTAATTGTATGCTACACACACACCGTCGATAATTGCCATGGCACGCACAACACCTATACATATGTGATATTGTATTGTTTAGCGACATTGAGACATGATCCTTATTTTCCTTCGTGCATATGACATATAGCATACCTGTATACCTACATGCTTACACATAAGTCTTGACATGCTTACATGCTAGTTACCCATATACCTATATGGTATTATACCATTAGTGATAGGTATATACACATATGAGACATAGCTACATGTACATTTTGCATACATACTTACATATACCTGGAGGGTATTACATCATTATTGATAGGTAGATATACATATCTCGCTATGCCAACATGGTTACGCATACCTGGCTATAGCTACATGTTCACCTTTATTTGATATTGTATGGACTTGGAGAAATTAGGAACCGCATGATATATATATTAACTTGTTGCAGTTAAATAGCGGCTTTTCCTTTATATGCTCACATTTCAGTTGTATGTTGCATATATTATATTCATGGATTTTCGCATTGAGATATGGATTTTTCATGATATTTTCTGGATTTGAGGACCGTGGTAGTTTCATGAAATTATGCATTATTTGGAAAACCTGGTTTCTTTTGATATGATATTTCAGCATCCACCATGAGATTTCTCGGTTCTGATATATACCCCATGCGAGTAGGCGTCGTGGGCCGTGTGCGGGTACATGGTGGGGCCCGGAGGTACCCCCGGGCATGAAAAGTATTTCGAAGGATCACGCCGATGAGCCTGGCAGGGGAATCATACCTACCGGTGGCAGTTTTGGACTCGTCGGTGATTGCGTAGATATCGACCGGAGTCATGTACGTATGGATACGGGGATTCGAGTATTGAAGCTGGGTACTCGGGTTTTCGATGAACGTATGATACGTATATATCAGGGGCAGTCGTAGTGACGCCGCCTGATAGAACAGTTTTATGTGCCAATGCTGGACAGTTGTTTCCATGATATTTTTACTCCTAATTATATATAACCGTGGAATGGGACGCTGTTATATATATATATTGTAGGGTTCCTAGGCACGCTAGTGAGGTCTCCCAAGCCATCAACCATGGCAATTTCAAAAATTATGGTGCCTACAAATCCTAAACTACGGATCGATAACTAGATGTCTAGGCGAACAATGAACTAGTTAACACTTAACTAATGAGAAAACGGAAATACAACCTTTGTAGATCCGGTGCTCCACCTCCATAGCTCCGCAACGAAGTCCTCTCCGCTGTCCAAAACAAATCCGGGCTCTAGAGTCGGCTTCGTCGGAGAAAAAGTGAGCTAGGTCGTCGATGTCCATGCCGAAGATGATCTACGTCGAGGCATCGCTAAATCAAGCTCCACCTTCACCAAGTTCATGAAACTTGTGAAGGAAACACACTCTACTACTTGGCAAGAGGTAGAGGATGAAGAAATAGGAAGTGGGTAGACTTTAGAATTGGATTTCTCACTCAAATCATCAATCCACCATTGATGACCTCAAGCTTCTTCACTTGAAGCAAGGAAGAAGAAGAAGGAAATTGTTATGATAAGTTATTCTAAAAGAAAAGAATAATCCAATCTTTATCATAACATAACCATGGTTATGTGTAGAGAGCAAACCCTAGTTAGGTGAATGGTTAGGTTAGGCATGAAACAAAAATGGTTGACTTTTCAATCCTTCATGAAACTTCAAGATAGAAACAAAATAAAGCAACCATTTTTCCTTTTGCCAAAATGCAATAAATAAATTAATAAATGATTAAAATAATTAAACATAACCTTAACCATTTACTTAACTAAGGTTTAGTCTAGACCTACACACAAACATGTATGTACCATCAAATATGATACAAGCAAGTGCACAAATCATATCGCATATGCAATGCGCACACCCGAGTGAGAAAAAATCCATTTTAAAGTGAACCGATACTAGTTAATGCAAAGTAATATATCAAATATACAATTATGCATTAAATCATTAAATCAACACTTGATTCAATGATCCGGTCATGTCGCACATAACCGACTGGTATCATTAGCAACAACTTATCGAATCAACACTTGATCCGATAACCCGGCTATATCGCATATAACCGATCAATGTCACATCGCGAGAATCGAATACAGTATCACATACCGTATTATTCTCGGTCCCGCACATATCTCATATGCGCTCCTATTTCGTTTCGCTTGAGCCAGGAAACCTCTGTGTAGGACTCTAAAGACTCGTCAATACGCCGGCAGCAGATGATGATCATATCAAACACCCACAAGCCGCAAGCGGTCTGCTAAACGTAACGGCCACCCGGGTATTGAGCGATCTGAAGATCGACGAGCAAGCCCGCTCACACTCCAGTGAATCCGACCAGTAACACTACCGTACAGTCCGGTCTGATCGTCTGATATGTCGCATATCTCGCCTAGGGGTGGTAAATGTCAGACCCCAATAGCTCAATAAGTCGTGTCGATATGAGGTCTATAACTGTTCGAGAAACTACTGGTAACACTTACCAGTAAATCTCAGCAACCCTGGCCAGGGATTTCCTGTTATAGCCAATCGAACACAGCGCAACATCAACTCCCTATACCGGGAGAGACGAATCCCCTCCTATCGCTCATTGCCTCCATGTGACTCGGGACTGTACCCAAAAACCACCGTTTTGCACGCCCTCTTGGACGTGGTAAGATGGAAATCAAAGCACAGTGGGAACCACACAAGACTCTATGACGATCTCGGGTCAACAGACTACTCTGTACCAGTGTCACCAGAGAACTGCCATCTGACGTGAGGTATAATACCATCTGGGAGTTCTCGGCGAGTCCGTCCAGTGTACCCAGTCTTTACTGAGCACCCGTATATCATCTCTGATGTCAAACACCGATGGATATGGGATCATCCATCGCCCATCTGTATGGGTCGAGAAGGTATACGCTAGTCTACCCTGGTATATCGATGCCCCGTCTCGATACACCCACGACTAGGGACTTTGAAGGATGTACTTATAGACTACCATGTCCCCACTAGTATGATCCGCATCATAGTCCAGGTAGTCAAGCACACATCCTAAGGGCTTTACCAACATGTAATAGAGAGACACCCAGTATACACGTTAAGGTAAAGGGTAACCAGAAAGCATACTATCATGTCGAGCAAGAAAGTCCTCCCTATATACGTCCTAGCATCCACTACAATATACATCATATGTACAGTAATGGCCTCTAGGGCATACATATAACTAACAATCTCCCACTTGCACTAGGGCCATCTGTAGCAGTGGTTGTAGTATCTCATACTCAACCATCCCATAAAAGTCTCTCTCTGGGAACAGGCCTTTGTGAGTGGATCCGCTGTGTTGTCCTCTGAGTCTACTCTCCTAACCTCGATCTCCCTGGAGATCAACCATCTCCATGATCAAGTGATACTGCCTTAGAATATGTCTGGGTCACTGATGGGACGGGTGTTCCTTGGCAAAAGCCACAACTCCATTGTCACACAATGGGAGGAACTAAGTTCATCTCATGAACTAATATACACCCAGACTTCCTCTTTTGTAGTATCTTAAGTAGCGATGTATCCTGCCTTCATCGTCTAGTATGTCACGGTATCTAGCTTGGAACTCTTCTAACATACCGTCCCTTTACTGAGGGTAAAGACAATGCCTGCGACTGACATTCAGTCGTCCTTATCACCCTGGAACACTTCCAGTGATTCTCCCTAGGATCTGTTGATACCGTCTCACTACAACTAGTGAGAATCCTAATATCCATTTAGATCTATCTCATAGATCCAAAATCCAGGATTTAGTAGGTATCACTTTGATCCTAAGTGGAGAATCATTGTGATAAACGGAGATTGATCGAGCGTAGCATAGGAAACTCCTTTCCTATCAAGAGTATGTCATCCACGTACTCTACGAGGATCGTCACCATACTCCCTACTACCTTTTTGTTTATACAAGGTTCATCTACCATTTTGATGATGTCAAACTCTTTGACTAATTCATCAAAATAGATGTTCCAACTCCGCGATGCCTGCTTTATCAGATAAAACATCTTGCACACGTTTCCGCTGCTCCCACTGTTTACGAAGCCCTCTGGCTGTGTGCTTACAGATGCACTCTTCTAAATCATCATTTAGAAAAGTAGTCATGGCACCCAACCGCCAGATATCGTAGTCATGGTATGTAGCCGTGGTAAGTAGGATCTGGATGGACTTAAGCATAGATCCTTAGAAAAAGTTTCATCATGATCCACACCTGGTCAATGATGCAAACCTTTAACAAGTCCAGCTTTGAAAGTCTCAACTTTTCCATGTACACCAAGTAATCTTCTCAAGATATACTTGCTCCTGATGGGGATTTAACCCTTCAGATATAGCAACCAAAGTCCATACTTTGTTGGCGTATAAGGATTCCATCTCAGATCGCTAAGCATCCAGCCATTCTTACAGAGTCCCACTCCTGATGGCCAGCTCGAAACTAGTTGGGTCATCATCTCATGATGCAATCCTCGCTCCCACTGTCATAGAGAAACAGAAGTATCTCTCAGGTGGGTGAGGAACCCTACTAGATCGGCGGAGAGGCTGAGGTTCGTGGGTTACTACTGAATCCTTCGGTTCTACCAAATCATCAGCTGCTGTTTGTATAGCTGGAACCTTTCCAGTTCTACATTACAGACCTTGCCTCGAGCTTGTCCGGATTATGGTTTTAGACATAGGCCGGACAACCCCAAATCTTAACCAACTTAAGATATGGGCTCTTCCCTTTCCATATCACATATGAAATGGTAGACAACTGATTTGATTCGAACCTATTCAATAGGTATGCAGCTTCTCAAGCGCATAACTCCCAAAAGGAAATAGGTAACTCAGTAGTACTCATCATAGAGCACACCTTATCATATTGGGTGTGATTGCTCCGCCCCGATATACCATCATGCTATGGTGTATACGGAGGAGTAATGCTGAGAGAGAATCTCATTCTCCTTTAGAATAGTCCAGGAATTTCGTGCTCAAGTATTCTCCTCCCTGATCGCATCAAAGGACGTAATACTTATATCCTTATTTTGGTTCTCTACTTCTAACTTATATTCTGTGAATATCTCAAAAGGTTCGGACTTGTGTTTCAACAAGAACATATGTCTGAATCTAAAGAGATCATCAGAGAACGTAATGAAGTATAAAGAACCAGTCCTGGCATGTGTAGACAGGGGACCTTACATACATCAACATGTATCATCCCAAGAGTTCATTAACTCTTTCTCTGTTTCCAGTAAACGGAGCTATGGTCATCTTATCTTTGTGACATGACTGGCGAGTTTCACAAGATGTAAATTCAAACTAATTTAAATATGCATCTTTATGCAACTCTAGCTAGTCGGGTCGCATTGATATGACCTAGTCTACAATGCCTCAAGAAGAATTCGTTCATTTCTGAACTCTTCCTCTTGTGTGTGTTCCATATAGTAAGAACTGTAGATTGATTTAGAACATCAACGCTTTTAGATAACGTGCCTGAACCGATCAACTTTTGATATAGGAAATGTTCAAAACATTATCCAACAATACAAAATTATATCCTTTCTTTACTAATAAAGAGACTGATATGATTTTGTATATCAGGTTCGGTATCTAATAACATTCGTTCAGAATCAATGTATTGTAATACAGGGTGACAGTGACCAACAGACTTGGCTGCAACACTTGCCCCGTTTTCTGCCTCATGAAACTTATCACCCGTTCTCAGTTCTCTACCTTTCTGTAGCCCTATGTAACAGATTACATATCTGGGATCCTGATCTGGTATCACATACCCAGGACGCGGAGGATACTGAGAAACAGTTCTGGTAATGAACACACCCGAAGATGATGCATCAGCATGCACTCTCTTCGTTTGGGCGGCACGGGAAATCTGGTATTCCCCAATTTCCTGCTCTGTCTTATAACAATTATAAGTTGGAGCGGGACCAACGTTCCCCATCTCAGTATAACAAGCGGGTTCGGTCAATAATCCGTATTATTATCTTGATTAAGGCGTGATATGGTCGCTACCTGGAGAGAGAGAGAAGAAAACACTCAGCGTGCGCTCTGTCAAGAATAGATTGGTTATTATTTTATCTAATCAGGATGGCTCCCACTGCTTTTTATCAAATCTTCCTTCAAACCCTAAAAGGAAAGACTAGCCGGGATTAATTACACACTACAAGTTCGCCAATCTTTCAGCCAGGCCAGTGTCGGTACTTTGAGGGAGGTCCCCCGTTCTTTCGCACGAACCTAATTACTGTAAACCTCGTTTTCCCAGAGGCGTAACCTCGTTGACACCTTTCTAGACATCTACTTGATCGGCTAATTGTAATGTATAAAACTCTCCCAGGAGTAACTCTTACTCGCAGCGGGTATCGGGATCCAACTATCTCATAGAAGGTATGCAATCTCATTGCAAATTTCAACACTTGAAATTCCCGATAATATTTTGCCCCTAGCTCGCTATGACCTTGACGAATGCCAAACAACCCATAGTCCACTAGTCAAGTTCAACCCGTACATTACTTGATCGAATTAAACCCACCCGCACGACCCTTGACGAATGCCAAACAACGCCGTACGAATACCCTAATCCAATCTGCATCATATGCATAAGCAGATAAATACTAGTTAGCTACCGCACACTACGCCTTGACGAATGCCAAACTACCGTAGCACGAATACTAACTAGTACTTATCTGTAATGACGGAGGGCTACGACAGGTTTTTCTGAAAACCTATTGCGTAATGAACTTGATATCGTTGTAGGATCGAATGTATTTTGAAATGGAGTGCTTTTGAGGCTTTTCTAGTTTTGCTAAAGGAGTCACTCCCGGTGAAGGGATCGTCGGTCCTTTCCTCGTCGAATGAGGTGCGGGATATATCATATATATCACTGTGCAAAGCAAAAACACTTAAAAGCAATCAAAAGACAAACCGAGTGTGTAGCATCTGCCAGTTATTGCTAAAGGAGTCACTCCCGGTGAAGGGATCTCGGTCCTTTCCTCATCGAATAAGGTGCAGGATATATCGTATATACCGCTATGCAAAGCAAGAACTATAGCTACCTGTTTTATTTTGAAATTCGATTCTACAACATCTTAGGTTTCTTTCATTTCATTAATCACATTAATGAAGTCCCATCATTTAAGTACCTAATCATCACAGATAAATACGACGTACACTTATGCCATCCGCATTCGCCTCGATGTCCCCTCGTGCACCGTTAGGTTAGGTAACTAACGGCATAGCAGGGCAGGGCTAGCGCGGGTGTAAAACATAAGTAACGCCTATATAATATATCATATATACTATATACTGTATCTATCACAGAACATCACATGATCACATCACAGATATCGCAGCAGAAGAATCATATGAAATATTGGATATACTAGGACGTCCGTGTTTTCAATACGAGCCAGTATAAAACACGGATTCCACGGTCGTGATGAATAGCCAAACCCACACCCCTAGACCCCTACGAGAGCGACAAGCAACCCTACCAATTCTAGAGTTAGGAGACCCGGACTCGACTCCTCGAGTTGGTCTCCCACTGGACTCCAGAACCCGGTTACTTGTGCCCTCCTCCTTGGGTCTATCCTAGTGCGGAAAAGTAAATAATATACAACAGGTGACAACTCCCGCAACCTGGAAGCGCCCCAATAAAAGAATATTACATACAAGTTTTTACATGAATGAAAATGAAAAACACTCATCTCACATAAAACCCCCCGGCTATTCAAACACGACGATCCAATATAACATATCCAGCAACACATAACATCACATGTCATCAACGTAAGTAAATATGTCCATCCCAATTGTCGTTGACATATAGCAACGAAACCGGCGATATCACATATTACACTTACGGTCACAGAAAAGAAAGTGTAAAACTACAACAGTTGGAATCCGCAACCACCTCAGACATCGCATGCCTGACCATATGAATTCTTTAGACATCGCATGCCTAACAATTACAAACCCCGCATTCTAGTCTCAAAATCGAAAACTCTTTTCAATATCTAGTCGGTCAATTCAACAAGATTCCCGACAGTCTGATCGAATGCTCGTCGCAAACTTCAGTAGGCGGCTGCACCCCCTATACCGTCGACGAAGTGCACCAAGGCGGAACACCGCTACCGCGAGCACCCGGAGGGATGCTTTCGGCGACGGGGTTCTCCTACAGTCACTTGGTCGGGGCTATGGAGTGAGGCTGTCTATTAAGTTTACCCGGCGAGTATCCGCGTACGCTACGTGATTGCGACGGACTTTTGATCACATCAAAATTCCGTGGCAACCGATCAAGTGAGACTAAATTGCTACGTTTATAACATTCATTCAGTTATCACATAACTGTTACGAATTCCAATTATTGTATCCCATTCCAGATAAATAGAAAATGTTAAACTTTCCGATCGAACAATCTAACACCCAAGTTTTTCCGATACAGATCAACACATGAAACAAGTCTAACAACATTCAGTTCGTACCTCAGTACCAACGGTCCAGCCGTAGAAGGGTCAAGCCAACGCCTCACATGTGGCACGCCGTACTGCCCCAAACCCGAAGGTTCAAAGGGCAGTTCAAGACGGTCACATAATCGAGTTAAGGTTTGTGTCTTCTAGAGGGACCATCGCGTTACTTGCACTACTTAGAACGTCGTTAAACTACGGAAAAATCCAACACTTGGAAATTTCCCGACAGGGGAAAATTTGGGTATTTATATCCGGTCGAACTTTTTAACATATTCTAAAATTTATCCGGAAAGCCACACAGACAAAATTTGATACCCCGATCGAAACACTGAATCCCCAAAATAATCCCAGAAAATACAACTCTGGAATGAATTTTAAAAATACCCAGAAAATCCAGCATCAGACAAAATGAATTACTGTACAAAAAGTAGATGATGACGTCACATTATTGCCGCTCATCCGCCGCATAGACCAATCTTTTGCCGCGGATCCGCGCAATGATGTACTGTTCATCAGACAATTTTTGTGCCACAATTCTTATATTTCTCTGCTGGTTTTTCTACATATTTTTAATATGAAAAAATCCACGTTTTCTGAAATCGTCCAGAGAGCATATTTTGGGGTCGTGTTTTGGTTCGATCGGACTTCAAAATCCGTCTAGACTTCGCCTAAGGCTCTAGCTAGGCTCTGATACCACTGTGGGGTTCCTAGGCACGCTAGTGAGGTCTCCCAAGCCATCAACCATGGCAATTTCAAAAATTATGGTGCCTACAAACCCTAAACTACGGATCGATAACTAGATGTCTAGGCGAACAATGAACTAGTTAACACTTAACTAATGAGAAAACGGAAATACAACCTTTGTAGATCCGGTGCTCCACCTCCATAGCTCCGCAACGAAGTCCTCTCCGCTGTCCAAAACAAATCCGGGCTCTAGAGTCGGCTTCGTCGGAGAAAAAGTGAGCTAGGTCGTCGATGTCCATGCCGAAGATGATCTACGTCGAGGCATCGCTAAATCAAGCTCCACCTTCACCAAGTTCATGAAACTTGTGAAGGAAACACACTCTACTACTTGGCAAGAGGTAGAGGATGAAGAAATAGAAAGTGGGTAGACTTTAGAATTGGATTTCTCACTCAAATCATCAATCCACCATTGATGACCTCAAGCTTCTTCACTTGAAGCAAGGAAGAAGAAGAAGGAAATTGTTATGATAAGTTATTCTAAAAGAAAAGAATAATCCAATCTTTATCATAACATAATCATGGTTATGTGTAGAGAGCAAACCCTAGTTAGGTGAATGGTTAGGTTAGGCATGAAACAAAAATGGTTGACTTTTCAATCCTTCATGAAACTTCAAGATAGAAACAAAATAAAGCAACCATTTTTCCTTTTGCCAAAATGCAATAAATAAATTAATAAATGATTAAAATAATTAAACATAACCTTAACCATTTACTTAACTAAGGTTTAGTCTAGACCTACACACAAACATGTATGTACCATCAAATATGATACAAGCAAGTGCACAAATCATATCGCATATGCAATGCGCACACCTGAGTGAGAAAAAATCCATTTTAAAGTGAACCGATACTAGTTAATGCAAAGTAATATATCAAATATACAATTATACATTAAATCATTAAATCAACACTTGATTCAATGATCCGGTCATGTCGCACATAACCGACTGGTATCATTAGCAACAACTTATCGAATCAACACTTGATCCGATAACCCGGCTATATCGCATATAACCGATCAATGTCACATCGCGAGAATCGAATACAGTATCACATACCGTATTATTCTCGGTCCCGCACATATCTCATATGCGCTCCTATTTCGTTTCGCTTGAGCCAGGAAACCTCTGTGTAGGACTCTAAAGACTCGTCAATACGCCGGCAGCAGATGATGATCATATCAAACACCCACAAGCCGCAAGCGGTCTGCTAAACGTAACGGCCACCCGGGTATTGAGCGATCTGAAGATCGACGAGCAAGCCCGCTCACACTCCAGTGAATCCGACCAGTAACACTACCGTACAGTCCGGTCTGATCGTCTGATATGTCGCATATCTCGCCTAGGGGTGGTAAACGTCAGACCCCAATAGCTCAATAAGTCGTGTCGATATGAGGTCTATAACTGTTCGAGAAACTACTGGTAACACTTACCAGTAAATCTCAGCAACCCTGGCCAGGGATTTCCTGTTATAGCCAATCGAACACAGCGCAACATCAACTCCCTATACCGGGAGAGACGAATCCCCTCCTATCGCTCATTGCCTCCATGTGACTCGGGACTGTACCCAAAAACCACCGTTTTGCACGCCCTCTTGGACGTGGTAAGATGGAAATCAAAGCACAGTGGGAACCACACAAGACTCTATGACGATCTCGGGTCAACAGACTACTCTGTACCAGTGTCACCAGAGAACTGCCATCTGACGTGAGGTATAATACCATCTGGGAGTTCTCGGCGAGTCCGTCCAGTGTACCCAGTCTTTACTGAGCACCCGTATATCATCTCTGATGTCAAACACCGATGGATATGGGATCATCCATCGCCCATCTGTATGGGTCGAGAAGGTATACGCTAGTCTACCCTGGTATATTGATGCCCCGTCTCGATACACCCACGACTAGGGACTGTGAAGGATGTACTTATAGACTACCATGTCCCCACTAGTATGATCCGCATCATAGTCCAGGTACTCAAGCACACATCCTAAGGGCTTTACCAACATGTAATAGAGACACACCCAGTATACACGTTAAGGTAAAGGGTAACCAGATAGCATACTATCATGTCGAGCAAGAAAGTCCTCCCTATATACGTCCTAGCATCCACTACAATATACATCATATGTACAGTAATGGCCTCTAGGGCATACATATAACTAACATATATATATATATATATTAGTGCAATGGGACGCTGATATATATGTATATATATCTAAATTATATACATCATTATAATGACTTTGCAAATATACTTATTCATGATATGAGGGCCGATATGAGGGCCGATATTATGGCCGATATGAGGGCCGACCTGAGGGCCGATTTGAGGATATTTGGGATTTGGATTGTCTAGATGGACACTGGTCCGGCCACGATGAGGATTCCGTGAGGATGACATGTTTTATCCCATACTCCGCATTTATTTTATATGCATTGCTTCATGTATTAGTATTACCTGATAGAGTATCTTTCATGACTGTTGCATACATATATTGCCATATTATTGCTTCATGTATTAGTAGTGCCTGATAGGGTACCTTTCATGACCGTCACATACATATGGCCATTGATTGCTATTAGCTTGCATGTGATAGAATCGCGCAGAACGTGCATACTTGCGATTACCTGTATATGTTATTTACTATTCACGAGTTGGCAACTCATCCCCCGTTGTGCCATAGTGTTTTGCAGGTAGTCCCTCAGGGCAGTCGAGGCAGGGCTTTCATCTATCGTATCATCTTTTACAGCGGATACCGCTACGGCTGACTGGGTGCAGTTTTGCTATAGGTAGGTTTTGTGGTTATCCGATGTTGCTCATTGTATATTCGTTGTATCCAGTACTTTCCATCTACTACTTTCATGTATTGACTTAGCGACGAGATGTGAGGACGATATTGTATATTTTTGGTGACTCGGGATGTCTTTTATGCAGTTTTATTTATATCGTCTTTTATTTCTTCGCTATGGCGTCGTATATCTGTTGTGGTGGTTTTTTCCGCCTTTGGGCGTGGATTTGCTCCCGTTGGGGATGCTTTACTTTTATCTTTGTATGTACCTATTTTTGGGGCTAGTTTTTACAAAAGAAGTGCTGCCAAAATTTTTTAAGAAAGAAAATTTTGACTTTAAAGAATTTGTACTTGAGAATTTTCAAAAGTTTTCATAATGTTCTTATCACTTAATACTTTTGATGGTTTAGATTGTTGGGTTTTCGGCTTACTTGAATTACGTTACGCCTGTAGACGTCATGTAGTTTAAGGGCCGTCACGTGCCACATTCCGGGTCGTGACAAAATATGCATATCATATCAAATATCCATAACCAATATTCTTAAAACATAATATCGTATCAAATGGTTAGGATAATATCTAAAAAATGCCAAATATTACTAACATTATTCAATGAGATACTATGCAAGGTTTAATTCAGGTCAGGAGATCGAGATGTTGAGATATCGGGAATCAGAAATCTGCCGATGAAATTAGATAAAATCGAAGAATCTATACCGATAGAGACTCAGGAGATATTTTCAAGTTCCAGACATCAGCTAAATATTCATGTGTCACAAGAATAAAGCCCCAGAAATTTGCAGCCAAGATCCGCGGCTGATTCACCGAGTCAGGAGTTGGGATTTTCAGGTTGGATTTGCTACAACCAACCCTTATTCTGGGGATCTTTAGTTTCTGGCTTTGGGGATATATTGTAACATTTCAGAAAATATAAAATATTATTTTTGGAATTTAATATTAAAATAATATTTTTCCCGAAAACTGCCCGATTTGCGAAATTGGGGTTTTCGAAAAGGGTATAAATATATACCAATAATTGCGAAATAAATGGAAATTTAAAATGATTTATTCATTTAATAGTATATTTAAAGGATTTGGCATTTTTAACATTTACTATACGCAGTTTCGATAAAAGCCCGATTAGTGCACTGCTAATCGCGATTAAGCCAAATCCACATTTCTACAGTTTTTCGTGGCCAGTGCACCATGTCATATTGCATTTGGTTACATGTAGTTTTCTTGTTTTGGTTTGGGTTTTTTTTGTATTGGTTTTAAAGTTATAGGAGAAAAGAAAAGAAAAAGGGAATGACAAAAGGGTAATATTGAGAGAGAGTGGGTGAGAATAAGAGAGGAGAGAGAGAGGGGCTGCCTCATTCTATACTCCCCCATCATTTCTTCTTCTTCTTCTTCCTCTCTTCCCTCCACCTTCACCCTATGATTTCATCCCAAATCTTTGATCAAAACCTTATACCCCTTCACAAAAAAATGATCACCTCCTCACCCTCATCGCAATGAACTAAGAAAATTGAGATTTTGACGACCTTGAAGAGCTAGGGTTTTTCTTGGGTTGCCTAAGTGAGGTAATTTCATCACCCTTAGCATAGTATTTCCTTCACTTTATCTTTCATGCAAGTTTAGAGGTGAAATTGTAATGTTTAGTGAGCTTTGGGAAACCCTAGTAAAGGGTTTAAGTGTTGTTTGAAATTGGGTGATGCCTAATGGCTGTTAACTAGACTTGGGTGCTATTTTATGACCTGGAGCAGAACTTAGAAACCCAAATACAGATTTAGAAACCCCGACATCAGATAAATATGTGATTTGTGAGGGTATTTTGGAATCTGGAGCAACCCGGGGACTTTAGAAATGATTGTGCAATTACTGGGAGTCATGCAGGCACCTAGGAAGCTACCACTGAGACCCAAGACCCTAACTCAAACCCTAGGCCGCAGATTTAATCATTCTGGCCGCAATTTGCGGCCAGAGTCGGATGGAATTGGTTCATTTTGGTTCCAGGGCTTTATCTTTAGTAAATTTGACCCTCCATATATGCAGAATTGACCAATTTGGCCAAGGGTGAAATCTGGGAGCACTTTGGTGTGTTTTAAGCTATGTATTCCGTATTTATTGTTAGTTATATGTATGCCCTAGAGGCCATTACTGTACATACGATGTATATTGTAGTGGATGCTAGGACATATATAGGGACAACTTTCTTGCTCGACCTGATAGTATGCTATCTGGTTGTACTTTATCTTAACATGTACTCTGATTGTCTCTATGTTACATGTTGATAAAGCCCTTAGGATATGTACTCGACTACTGGGTCTATGATGAGATTATACTAGTGGGGCCACGGTAGTCGACGAGTACATCCTATAACTGTTCCTAGTCGAGGGTGTATTGAGACAGGGCATCGATACACCAGAATAGAATAACGTATACGCATCTTGACCCATATGATGGGCGATGGATGATCCCATATCCATCGGTGTTTGATATCAAGGATGGTATACGGGTGCTCAGTAGAGACTGGGTACACTGGACGGACTTGCCGAGAACTCCCAGATGGTATTATACCATACGTCAGATGGCAGTTCTCCGGTGACACTGGTACAGAGTAGTTTGTTGACCCGAGATCGTCATAGAGTCTTGTGTGATTCCCACTGTGCTTTGATTTCCATCATACCACATCCATGAGGGCGTGCAAAAAGGTGGCTTTTGGGTACATGTTAGTTATATGTATGCCCTAGAGGCCATTACTGTACATTGGATGTTTATTGTAGTGGATGCTGGGACATATATAGGGAGGACTTTCTTGCTCGACATGATAGTATGCTATCTGGTTACTCTTTACCTTAACGTGTACACTGATTGTCTCTCTGTTACATGTTGGTAAAGCCCTTAGGATGTGTACTTGACTACCTGGACTATGATGCGGATCATACTAGTGGGGACATGGTAGTCCATAAGTACATCCTTCAAAGTCCCTAGTCGTGGGTGTATCGAGACAGGGCATCGATATACCAGAGTAGACTAGCGTATACCTTCTCGACCCATACAGATGGGTGATGGATGATCCCATATCCATTGGTGTTTGACATCGGAGATGATATACGGGTGCTCAGTAGATACTGGGTACACTGGACGGACTCGCCGAGAACTCCCAGATGGTATTATACCTAACGTCAGATGGTAGTTCTCTGGTGACACTGGTACAGAGTAGTCTGTTGACCCGAGATTGTCATAGAGTCTTGTGTGGTTCCCACTGTGCTTTGATTTCCATCTTACCACATCCAAGAGAGCGTGCAAAACGGTGGTTTTTGGGTACAGTCCCGAGTCACATGGAGACAATGAGCGATAGGAGGGGATTCGTCTCTCCCGGTATAAGGAGTTGATGTTGCGCTGTGTTCGATTGGCTATAACAGGAAATCCCTGGCTAGGGTTGCTGAGATTTACTGGTAAGTGTTACCAGTAGTTTCTCGAACAGTTATAGACCTCATATCGACACGACTTATCGAGCTATTGGGGTCTGACGTTTACCACCCCTAGGTGAGATATGCGACAGATCAGACGATCAGACCGGACTGTACGGTAGTGTTACTGGTTGGATTCACTGGAGTGTGAGCGGGCTTGCTCGTCGATCTTCAGATCGCTCAATACCCGGGTGGCCGTTACGTTTAGCAGACCGCTTGCGGCTTGTGGGTGATTGATATGATCATCACCTGCTGCCGGCATATTGACGAGTCTTTAGAGTCCTACACAGAGGTTTCCTGGCTCAAGCGAAACGAAATAGGAGCGCATATGAGATATGTACGGGACCGAGAATAATGCGTGTATGTGATACCGCATTTCATTCTCGCGATGAATGTGTCGAATGGTTGTATGCGATATAACCTAGTTATCGAATCAAGGATTGATTCGATAAGCCGATACATAGGATACTAGTCGGTTATGTGCGACATGACCGGATCATTGAATCAAGTGTTGATTTAATGATTTAATGCATAATTATATATTTGATATATTACTTTGCATTAACTAGTATCGGTTCACTTTAAATGGATTTTCTCACTTTTTGTGCACATTGTATATGTGATATACTTTTGTACACAAGATTGTTTCATGTTTGATGATACATGCTAGTTTGGGTTTGTGTAAAGAATTAAACCATGGTTACTTAAGTGGTTAGGGTTTCATTTCCTTTTCTCATTTATTTATTTCATTTATTCATTTTGAAATAAATAAGAATAAAGAGAAAGAATGGTGGTTTTATTTGTAGTTTAGTTGAAGCTTCATGAAGCTTTGACCAAAGTCCACCATTCTTATCTCATTCTTAACCCTAACCATTCAACTAACTTTGGTTAATTCTCTACACATTACCATGGTTAGATTATGATAAACATTCCATTTATTTTCCATTTTTGGAATAACTTATCATAAGACTTTCTTCTTCTTCTTCATCTTCTTCCATGAAGAAAGCAAGCTCCATCAATGGTGATTGATGAAAATGAGTGAGAAATCCAATTCTAAAGTCTACCCACTTCCTATTTCTTCATCCTCTACCTCTTGCCAAGTAGTAGAGTGTGTTTTCTTCACAAGTTTTTTGACTTGGTGAAGTCGGAGCTTGATTTAGCGATGCCTCGACGTAGATCATCTTCGGCATGGACATCGATGACCTAGCCCGTCCATTCTCCGATGAAGCCGACGCTAGATCCCGGGACTTGTTATGGACAGCGAGGAGACTTCATTACGGAGCTATGGAGGTGGAGAACCGGATCTACAAAGGTTGTATTTCCGTATCTCTTAGTTAAGTGTTAACTAGTTTGCTTTTTCACCTAGAATTCTAGCCAACGATCCGTTCTAGGGTTTCTCGGCACCGTTTAAATTTGAAATTGGCATGGTTGATGCCTTGTGAGACCTCATTAGTGTGCCTAGGAACCCTACAGTGGTATCAGAGCTACTAGGCATTGGATGTCGACCTATGGGGGGTTCTCACTGTGTGACAGTGTAGCGAAGCATAGGCTCTTACCCCTAGGGTGTCCCGAGACCGGAAGGTGTTCCGGCGGGTTGTAGTCCTCGCGAGGGGGCATGCGTAAAAAGTAGCGGCTGAGGGACCCGTTGGTGCCACGGCGACCCCATTGGATGGGGTGGCTGCCTGACCAACAGTACAGTCCCGAATCACATGGAGGCAATGAGCGATAGGAGGGGATTCGTCTCTCCCGGTATAGGGAGTTGATGTTGCGCTGTGTTCGATTGGCTATAACTGGAAATCCCTGGCTAGGGTTTCTGAGATTTACAGGTAAGTGATATCAGTAGTTTCTCGAACTGTTATTTACCTCATATCGACACGACTTATCGAGCTACTGGGGTCTGACGTTTACCATCCCTAGGCGAGATATGCGACATATCAGACGACGAGACCGGACTGTACGGGAGTGTTACTGATTGGATTTACAGGCTTGATTGTTGATCTTCTGAGTGCTCAATCCTTGGGTGGCTGTTACGTTTAGCTGACCGCTTGCAGCTTGTGGGTGTTTGATATGATCATCACGTACTGCCGGAGTATTGACGATTCTTTAGAGTCCTACACAGAGGTTTCTTGGCTCAGGAAAAACGGAGTAGGAGCACATATGTGATATAGGCGGGACCGAGGATAATTCGGTATGTGATACCGTATTGGATTCTCGCGATATGAGATATCAGCCGGGTATATGTGATATAGCCGGGTCATCGTATTAGTCGGTTATATGCGATATAGCCGGATTGTCGGATCAAGTGTTGATTCGATAATTTAATGTATAATAATATATATGATATATTAAATTACATTAACTAATATTAGCTCACTAAAAGATTCATTTTCACACGAGATAATACATTGATATATATGCGATATATGTTAATTGTATTATTTTCTATTGTTACAAAATATATTGTATATGTGATATATAATATTGTAACATGTTAGGGTTAAAATTTAACAATGGTTTAGGGTTTAAACTTGGTTAGGGTTTGGATTAGGGTTAGCTTTTGCATGAAGCTTCCATGAAGCTTCATGAAGCTTCCATGAAGCTTCATGAAGCTTTGACTTTGTGTTTTGCTTGATATTTTGTGAAGATATTATGTTAACCCAATCCAAACCATTAACTCTAGTTAATTCTCTACAAGGGTTAATTCCTTCATGCTTAACCCTTGGTTAGATTTGTAACCACTACATTAATTCATTATTCATCACAAAAGGATTCTAATGATATTCTTCATCTTCTTCCTTCTTTCTTTCATAGAAAAAGCTTTCTAACTTTTTCAAGGTGATGAAAAATGAGTGAGTAAATGAAAATAAAAGAGAGCAAAAATCCTACTTCATCATCCTCATCTACCCTTGCCATTTAGATGAGGGTGTTCACATCATTTTATGATGTTATCTTGTGTTAATGAAACTTCAAGGTAGATCATCTATGTTATCGAAGATCGGAAGCAAGACTGCATCTTTCTCTTCGTGGAACCTCTCGAGAGTCCGGAACACGATGATCGCAGCGAAGGGACCTCAACACGGAGCTTAAGAAGTGAAGGACCGGATCTACAAAGGTTGTAATCCCTCCCACTTAGTGTTAAAGAGTTTAACATGCTTGTTTTCGCCTAAACCCTAGTTTAAAGATCCGGCTTTGGGTTGTTCGGCACGGCTAATTTTTTAATCGGGCATGGTTGATGCCTCGTAGAACCTTGTGAGCGTGCCTAGCAACCTTACAGTGGTATCAGACCCAAGCTAGAGCTTTAGGCGAAGTCTAGACGAAGTTTAAAGTCCGATCGAACTCCGACACACCCGAGTATCCCCCTCTCTGTACATTTTCTAAAAATGTGATGTTTTCAGTATTAAAAATACTCAGAAAAAGCACAGAAAAAACTAAGAATTACTGTGAAGTACGGCCCACTAATTCGCTCATATGACCGCGGAACCGCGGCCAAACCAAGGGTTTGGCGGCGGTTCCGTGGCCAAAATTTTGAATTAGTCCCTGGAATTTCATATATTTATTCTTAGGTCCTTTCTTGGCAATTTTTTCTGTGAATTTTTTAATTCCACTCAAGTGTTGAGTTTTCTAGGGTTGTATTAGGGACTCGTTGATTTGATTGGATAATTTAACTTTGTTTAGTTTGTCCGGGTAATTTTTAGATCGTGTTAAAAAGTTTGACCGGATATCAATAACTCACTTTTTACCCAGTGGGAAAATTTTTCAAAAAGTTGGATTTTTTCTCGAGTTTGAAACTTTCTAAGTCGTGCAAGTAACGCAGTGGACCCTCTAGAAGAACACAAACCTTAACTCGATTATGTAACCGTCTTGAACTGCCTCTAAACCTTAGGGTTTGGGGCAGTACGGCGTGCCACATGTGAGGCGTTGGCTTGACCCTTCTACGGCTGGACCATTGGTACTGTGGCATGTGATGGATGTTTTTAAACTGATTTCAAGTGTTGAGATATATTGGGGAAATCTTGGGTGTTTGATTATTTGATCGGAAAGTTTAACATTGTCTATTTATCTGGAATGTGATACAATATTTGGAATCCACAAATAGTTATGAGATAACTAATTTGAATATTATAAACATAGCAGTTTAGTCTCAGATGATCGGTTGCTAAAGAATTTTGATGTGATCAAAAGTCCGTCGCAATCACGTAGCGTACGCGGATACTCACCGGATAAACTTAATAGACAGCCACATCCCATAGCCCCGACCAAGTGACTGTAGGAGAACCCCGTCGCCAAAAGCATCCGTTCGGGTGCTCGCGGCAGCGGTGTTCCGCCTTAGTGCACTTCGTCGACGTCATCTTGAGGTGCGGCCGTCTACTAAAGTTTGCGACGAGCATTCGATCAGGATGTCGGGAATCTTATTGAATTGCCCGACTAGATATTGAAAAGAGTTTTCGATAATGAGACTAAAATACGGGGTTTATAATTGTTAGGCATGCGATGTCTAAGGAATTCATTTGGTTAGGCATGCGATGTCTAAAGAGGTTGCGGATTCCAACTGTTGTAGTTTTACATTTTCTTTTCTGTGACTGTAAGCGTAGTATGTGGTGTATCGCCGGCTTTGTTGCTATACATCAACGACAATCGGGATACGCATACTTGCTTACGTTGACGATATGAGATATTATGTGTTGCTGTGATATGTTATATTGGATCGTCGCATTTTGAATAGACGGGGGTTTTATGTGAGATGAGAGTTTTTTCTTTTTCATTCATGTAAAATTCATTTGTATGTAATATTCTTTTATTGGGGCACTTCCGGGCTGAGGATGATGTCACCATTGTATATTATTTACTTTTCCGCATTAGCTAGACCCAAGGCGGGGAGCATAAGTAACCGGGTTCTGGGGTCCAGTGGGAGACCATCTCGAAGAGTCGAGACCGGGTCTCCTAACCCTAGAATTGGCAGTGTTGCTTGCTGCTCTAGTAGGGGTCCAGGGATGTGGGTTTGGCTATTCATCGCAACCGTGGAATCCGTGTTTTATACAGGCTCGTACTAAAACACGGACGTCCTAGTATATCCAATATTTCATATATGTTCTTCTGCTGCAATGTTCTGTGATGAGATCATATCACTGCCTGAGACGAATGTTTATATTATATATAAAAGATATATGTTATATTGCAGATTTCGTTTCAAACGTGATGCTTGTGAAGCATATTAAAATGGGACTTCATTAATGAGATTAATGAAATAAATGAAACCGATGTTGTAGAAACTTGTTTAAAAACTGGTAGCTCTAGTTCTTGCTTTGCATAACGGTGTTCCTTGTAGAACATCCCGCACCTTATTCGATAAGTAAAGAGCCGAGATCCCTTCACCGGGAGTGACCTCTTTAGTGAAACTAGCAGATACTACAAACTCGGTTTGTCTTTTGATTGCTTCTATAGTTCTTGGTTTGCATAGTGGTATTTGTGAAATATCCTGCACCTTATTCGATGAGAAAAGAGCCGACGATCCCTTCACCGGGAGTGACCTCTTTAGCAAAACTAGAAAAGCCTCAAAAACACTCCATTTAAAATCACTCGATTCTACAACGATATCAAGTTCATTACGCAAAAGGTTTTCTTAAAAACATGTCGTAGCCCTCCGTCATTTTAGATAAGTACTAGTTAGTATTCGTGCTACGTTTGTTGACTATGTTAAGGCGTAGTATGCGGTAGCTGATTAGTGCTTATCTGTTTAAGCCTATGATGCGATTGGATTAGGGTAGTCGTGCGACTTTGTTGACTATGTTAAGGGTCGTGCGGGTGGGTTTAATTCAATCGGGAAATGACGGGTTGAACTTGACCAGCACTTATGATTTGTTGACTATGTTAAGGTCATATCGTTGCTAGGGGTAAAATATTATTGGGAATTTTAAGTGTTGAAATTTGCAATGAGATTGCATACCTTCTATGAGATAGTTGGATCCCGATACCCGCTGCGAGTAAGAGTTACTCCTGGGAGAGTTTAACACATTACAATTAGCCGATCAAGTAGGTGTCTAGAAAGTTGTTAACGGGGTTACGCCCTTGGGAAAACGAGATTTACTTTAATTAGGTCGGTGCGAAAGCACGGGGAACCTCCCTCAAAGTACCGACACTGGCCTGGCCGAAAGATTGGCGAACTTGTAGAGTGTAATTAATCCCGGCTAGTCTTTCCTTTTAGGGTTTGAAGGAAGATTGGATTAAAACAGTGGGAGACATCCTGATTAGATATATTAGATAACCAATCTAATCTTGCAAGAGCATACGCTGAGTGTTTTCTTCTCTCTCTCTCCAGGTAGCGACCATATCACGCCTTAATCAAGATAATAAAACGGATGAATTGACCGAACCCACTTGTTATACTGATCTGGGGAACGTTGGTCCCGCTCCAACTTATAATTATTATAAGACAGAGCAGGAAATTGTGGAATACCAGATTTCCCGTGCCGCCCAAACGAAGAAAGTGCATGCTGATGCATCTTCTTCGGGTGTGTTCATTACAGAGAACTGTTTCTCAGTATCCTTTACGTCCTGGGTATGAGATACCGGACCAGGATCCCGCATATGTAATCTGTTACATGGGCTACAGAAAGGTAGAGAACTGAGAACGGGTGATAAGTTTCATGAGACAGAAAACGGTGCAAGTATTGCAGCCAAGTCTGTTGGTCACTATCACCTTGTATTACCAGAATACATTGATTCTGAACGAATGTTATTAGATACCGAACCTAATATACAAAATCATATCAGTCTCTTTATTAGTAAAGAAAGGATATAATTTTGTATTGTTGGATAATGTTTTGAACATTTTCTATATCAAGAGTTGATCGGTTCAGGCACGTTATCTAAAAGCATTGAGGTTCTAAATCAAACTACAGTTCTTAGTATACAGAACACACACAAGTGGAAGAGTTCAGAAATGAACGAATCCTTCTTGAGGCATTGTAGACTAGGTCATATCAATGCGACCCAACTAGCTGAAGTTACATCTAGATTCATATTTAAATTAGTTTGAATTTACATCTTATGAAGCTTACCAGTCATGTCACTAAGATACGATGACCATAGCTCTGTTTATTGCAAACAGAGAAAAAGTTAGTGAAATCTTGGGATTGATACATGATGATGTATGATGGTCCCCTGTCTACACATGCCAAGACTAGTTCTTTGTACTTCATTACATTCTCTGATGATCTCTTAAGATTCGGATATATGTTCCTGTTGAAACACAAGTCTGAACCTTTTGAGATATTCACAGAATATAAGTAAGAAGTAGAGAACCAAAAAAAATGGGTATAAATATTATGTCCTTTGATGAGATCAAGGAGGAGAATACTTGAGCACGGAATTCCTGGACTATTCTAAAGGAGAATGAGATTCTCTCTCAGCATTACTCCTCCATATACACCATAGCACGATGGTATATCGGGGCGGAGCAATAGCACCGTATGTGATATGGTGTGCTCTATGATGAGTACTACTGAGTTTCCTATTTCCTTTTGGGAGTTATGCACTTGAGAAGCTGCATACCTATTGAATAAGGTTCGAATCAAATCAGTTGCCTACCACTTCATATGTGATATGGAAAGGGAAGAGCCCATATCTTAAGTTCGTTAAGATTTGGGGTTGTCCGGTCTATGTCTAAAAAGCAAAATCCGGACAAGCTCGAGGCAAAGTAAGTTCTGTAGAAGTTTGTTGGATATCCCAAGCATTCGCAAGGGAATATCTTCTACCAAACAGAGGAACAAAAGATGTTTTATTTCTCAGCATGCCACCTTTGTGAAAGGGAATTTCTTGTGAAGAAATTAGTGGTCATGAGGTAGAACTGGAAGGAGTTCCAGCTATACAAACTACAACAGATGTTTTGGTAGAACCAAAGGATTCAATAGTTTCCAACGAACCTCAGCCTTTCCACCGATCTAGTAGGGTTCCTCACCCACCTGAGAGATACTTCGGTTTCTCTATGACAGTGGGAGCGAGGATTGGATCATGAGATGATGACCCAACTAGTTTCGAGCAGGCTATCAGGAGTGGGACTCTGTAAGAATGGCTGGATGCTTAGTGATCTGAGATGGAATCCTTATACACCAACAATGTATAGACTTTGGTTGCTTTATCTAAAGGGTTAAATCCCCATCAGGAGCAGATATATCTTGAGAAGATTACTTGGTGTACATGGAAAAGTTGAGACTTTCAAAGCTATGCTTAAGTCCATTCAGATCCTACTAGCCACGGCTACATACCATGACTACGATATCTGGCGGTTGGGTGTCATGATTGCTTTTCTAAATGATGTTTTAGAAAATAGCATCTATAAGTACACATCCAGAGGGATTCGTTGACAGTGGGAGCAGTGGAAACATGTGCAAGATGCTTTATAGGATAAAGCATGTATCGTGGAGTTGGAACGTCTGTTTTGATATGGTGGTCAAAGAGTTTGACTTCATCAAAATGGTAGACAAACCTTGTATATACAAAAAGGTAGTAGGGAGTATGGTGGTGATCCTCGTAAAGTACGTGGATGACATACTCTTGATAGGGAAGGAGTTTCCTATGCTATTCTCGGTCAATCTCCGCTTATCACAAGGATTCTCCATATAGGATCAAATTGATACCTCCTAAATCCTGGGTTTTGGATCTATGAGATAGATCTAATTGGATGTTAGGATTCTCACTAGTTGTAGTGAGATGGTATGAATCGATCCTGGGGAGAATCACTGGAAAGGTTCCTGGGTGATAAGGACGACTGAATGTCAGTCACAGGCATTGTCTATACCCTCAGTGGAGGGACGGTATGTTGGAAGAGTTCCAAGCTAGATACCATGACTTACTAGACGATTAAAGGCAAGATACATCGTTACCAAGGAGCTACCAAAGAGGCAGTCTGAATATATAAGTTCATGAGATGAACTTCATTCCTACCATTGTGTGACAATGGAGTTTTGGTTTTTGCCAAGGAACCCCCCGTCCTATTAGAAATCCAGATCTAATTCTTAGGCAGTATCACCTGATCATGGAGATAGTGGATCTCCAGGGAGATTGAGGTTAGGAGAGTAGACACAGAGGACAACAGCGCGGATCCACTCACAAAGGCCTTTATCCTAGTAAAGACTTTTATGGGATGGTTGAGTATGAGATACTTCAACCGCAGCTAATTGTTGGGTATGTGATACTACAACAGATGGACCTAGTGCAAGTGGGAGATTGTTAGTTATATGTATGCCCTAGAGTCCATTACTGTACATACGATGTATATTGTAGTGGATGCTAGGACATATATAGGGACGACTTTCTTGCTCGACATGATAGTATGCTATCTGGTTGTACTTTATCTTAACATGTACTCTGATTATCTCTATGTTACATGTTGATAAAGCCCTTAGGATATGTACTCGACTACTGGGACTATGATGAGATCATACTAGTGGGGCCACGGTAGTCGACGAGTATATCCTATAACTGTTCCTAGTCGAGGGTGTATTGAGACAGGGCATCGATACAGCAGAATAGACTAGCGTATACGCATCTTGACCCATATGATGGGCGATGGATGATCCCATATCCATCGGTGTTTGACATCAAGGATGGTATACGGGTGCTCAGTAGAGACTGGGTACACTGGACGGACTCGCCGAGAACTCCCAGATGGTATTATACCTTACGTTAGATGGCAGTTCTCCGGTGATACTGGTACAGAGTAGTCTGTTGACCTGAGATCGTCATAGAGTCCAAGAGGGCGTGCAAAAAGGTGGCTTTTGGGTACAGTCCCGAATCACATGGAGGCAATGAGCGATAGGAGGGGATTCGTCTCTCCCGGTATAGGGAGTTGATGTTGCGCTGTGTTCGATTGGCTATAACTGGAAATCTCTGGCCAGGGTTGCTAAGATTTACTGGTAAATGATATCAGTAGTTTCTCGAACTGTTATAGACCTCATATCGACATGACTTATCGAGCTACTGGGGTCTGACGTTTACCACCCCTAGGCGAGATATGCGACATATCAGACGACGAGACTGGACTGTACGGGAGTGTTACTGATTGGATTCACAGGAGAATTTATAGGCTCGCTTGTTGATCTTCTAAGCGCTCAATCCCTGGGTGGCTGTTACGTTTAGCTGACCGCTTGCAGCTTGTGGGTGTTTGATATGATCATCACCTACTGCCGGCGTATTGACGATACGATAGAGTCCTACACAGAGGTTTCTTGGCTCAGGAAAAATGGAGTAGGAGCACATATGTGATATGTGCGGGACCGAGGATAATGCGGTATGTCATACCGTATTGGATTCTCGCGATATGAGATATCGGCCGGGTATATGTGATATAGCCGGGTCATCGTATTAGTCGGTTATATGCGATATAGCCGGATTGTCGGATCAAGGGTTGATTCGATAATTTAATGTATAATAATATATATGATATATTAAATTACATTAACTAATATTAGCTCACTAAAAGATTCATTTTCTCACGGGATAATACATTGATATATATACGATATTTGTTAATTGTATTATTTTCTATTGTTACAAAATATATTGTATATGTGATATATAATATTGTAACATGTTAGGGTTACAAATTTAACAATGGTTTAGGGTTTAAACTTGGTTAGGGTTTGGATTAGGGTTAGCTTTGCATGAAGCTTCCATGAAGCTTCATGAAGCTTTGACTTTGTGTTTTGCTTGATATTTTATGAAGATATTATGTTAACCCAATCCAAACCATTAACTCTAGTTAATTCTCTACAAGGGTTAACTCCTTCATGCTTAACCCTTGGTTAGATTTGTAACCACTACATTAATTCATTATTCATCACAAAAGGATTCTAATGATATTCTTCATCTTCTTCCTTCTTTCTTTCATAGAAAAAGCTTTCTAGCTTTTTCATGGTCATGAAAAATGAGTGAGTAAATGAAAATAAAAGAGAGCAAAAATCCTACTTCATCATCCTCATCTACCCTTGCCATTTAGATGAGGGTGTTCACATCATTTTATGAGTGTTAGCTTGTGTTAATGAAACTTCAAGGTAGATCATCTATGTTATCGAAGATCGGAAGCAAGACTGCATCTTTCTTTTCGTGGAACCTCTCGAGAGTCTGGAACACGATGATCGCAGTGAAGGGACCTCAACACGGAGCTTAAGAAGTGAAGGACCGGATCTACAAAGGTTGTAATTCCTCTTACTTAGTGTTAAAGAGTTTAACATGCTTGTTTTCGCCTAAACCCTAGTTTAAAGATCCGGCTTTGGGTTGTTCGGCACGACTAATTTTTTAATCGGGCATGGTTGATGCCTCATAGAACCTTGTGAGCGTGCCTAGCAACCCTAAATTTTTGAAATGCTAATTCTAGATGTTTGGATTTGTATTTGGTTCTTTGTACATCAACAATAGGGGTTGTTTGATTGTTTTTGCACGTGTAGGCTATAGGTTCTAACCTATGAGCGCCGTATCGGTTTTCCGGGTTCGATTCTAATACGTATTGTGATTGTTTATCATTGTAGGTACCTTCGCGTGGATTCCGATACGATGGAGCATGGCATCATCGATTTCGACGAGCGAAGACCAGGTGAGTAGATATATATCTACGGGGGGAAGTCGGGTGGATGGCGTATAGCACCCTTGCAAAGTTTTGTTGGAAACCGATTTGTAGAATATGATTAAGGGAACCTAGATTAGGAAACTAGGTTTAGAATTAAATAGATTGTTAGTGAAACTATATTAGAAACTAAAGATAGTTAGAAGTGAGATAATACGACTAGTATGTGATGACGAAACTTGAGGATGATATTTGATGATATTGCTGTTTAGGGTACTATAGGACTAGATAGTCGACGTAGGTGTGTCATCCGAACCATACATATTTCTAAACTGAAGAATCGTATGCATCTTTTAAACATATACCTTGAGGGACGTTACGGAATTTCAAATGATATCTTTCCTTAAAAACACCGTAACCCCTATTTTCAAAACTACGATTCGCTTCTTTTAAATCCGCTTGTACGGTTTGGATGTGTAGGTTATATTAGATACTTATACTTATAGTGGAGATAAAATGTTTATGTAAACTCGACTTGATGTGAGATATATAAATGCGATGAAAACAATATAAGATGAATATGATGATCTGATGATATGTTGGTATACGGATGCGAGTCGCTTGAAATGATTGATACGTTGTCGGTCCCCTGATATGAGATCGTTATGGATGTGACCTGGGACATAAGGATATATATATATATATAATGTTGTGAATCATGGATTATAGGCCGTACGTGGTTTTTGGCCGTACCCTCATTTGTCTTATAGGATGATAGGATCCCTATTAGCTTAATGCCGCCGTACGATGATTTTCCGTGCGTGATGAGTTGACTTAATGATTGATCCTTACCCTTGACTAGAGGTCACCGTACGATGGATTATACCGTACGCGATGTTGTTTAGGCTGGATGCCGATTGATAGATTCACCGAGTCGATCATGATAAATATGTACACCTTATAGCTTTTAGCCGACGATTTACCTTATGATGCATTCATATTATTCGCATCGCATTGCTTATATCTGTAATAGTACACCTGCACCATTATCGATGATGCGTATGTTACACGTACACAGATTTGCCGGCTCACACACTTCATTATCGATAATTGCCATGTCACTACACAGTAGGGTTGCTGCATCATGACATACGCATTGTATATCCATATTTGTGCACACATACATTGGTACATCTATACTTGCGCATATACATATTGTACCTACATAGATAACTGGTTTTATTGGGAAATTGGGAACCGCGTGTTATATTTTGAACACTGGAATCATTTAAAAGAGCGGTTTTCCCTTAATATGTCATATTACTGTTCCATGTTGCCTGATATACGGATATGCTTGCATTTCTATTATATGTCGCATACATCATGCTTTATGATTTTACGTATTGAGATATGTTGTTTTCATGAGATTTCTTGATTTGAGAACCGTGGCGATTTCAAATGAAAGCATGTACTGTTTTAAAAACCCGGTTTCTCTTGATATGATATTTCAGTGCGTCCACCATGTGTTTTCTCGGTTCTGAGAGCGACATGTGAAACCCGATTCAAGGAGGCGGATGAGGCCGATTGCGGGTACATAGTGAACCCGGTAAGGTATCCCGGGGCAAGAAGTTCGAGGTGTAGACGATGAGCCTGGCAGGGGAGCACTACATACCGGTGATTGTATTTAGACTCGGCGGTTATCCGGAGGATACCGACCGGAGTAGCGAGATGGATATGAGGGCCGATCGGAGGATGCGGCGCCTGAGATATATGAGGATTTATGTGTCGATGCTGGACACGGTTTTCATGATGTTTCGAGTGTCGATGCTGGACACCCAGGTTCTATGATTTTGAGGTGTCGCGAGGGACACACATTGATTTATATCCTCATACTTTCATGCATATGCTCCTATAACTTTTACATGCATAATGTTATCATGGCATTGATTACCTAGTTGGATGATATCCACATACTTATAGACTTCATGATATAGTTGACACTGATTTCATAATGATTACATTGATCGTACCCCATGTTTATGATATGTTGCTACCTGAGGCACTGACACGTGCATGTAGTATTATACTTATACATAGATGGAACAGGATTTGATTTTTAGGATATTACTTGATATGACCTAGGATAGCGTTATGCATGCGATTTCTGCTCGTAGATGTTTTCTACTCACGAGTTGGCAACTCACCTCCGTTGTGCCACAGTTCCTTGCAGGTTTTACCGTACAGGTTTCGTTGCGTCTTTGCTGGCACACTGTTCCTTCCGGTGGTTACTTTGGTAGGTGGGTTCTTTTGTATCAGGACCACCATTGTATATTTATATTCAGTTGTATCTAGTAAAACTCCATCAACCAGACTTGTATATTTGTTAGAGATAGAAGACCAGTGTATATTCTTTCGACCTTAGGGTCGCGTATTGTATTATTATGGTTTTTCTTGATGATTTTTGAGTTTCCTTTTGAGCTTTGATCCTCGCCTTTGGCGTTGTATATTATATTGCATTGTGTGGTTTTGTCCGTCGATTGACGAAGAGCTAGCTCCCGCTTGGGGATGCTTTTATTCATTATATATGGTTTATTAGGTTTTGTACCTGTTTGGGGTCAGTTTTTATAAAGGAAACTCTACCGAAATTTTCAGAAAAGACTTGAGATTTTAAAAATGCATACTTCGGCTTATGTTGTTAAAATTCTTGTTTTAAAATTGGTTTTTCCTTCACTCTACTGCTTTACTTGGTTTGGATTTCTGGGTTTTGTCTTACTTAGATTACGTACGCCTCGAGACGCTTTGTAATCTAAGTGCCGGTCATGTTCCGTACCTTTCGGGTCGTGACATATATAAAGGACTGAGGGCTAAACCTAGAAATCATCAAACCGAAGAGATCACGAAGTTCACGTTGACTTACGCATCCAGGTTGATCAATCGGCTGTTCATTTACCTCCTCTAAGGTAGACCAAGAAGCAAACTAGGATTTTGTATCCCACTTTCTAAAGGAACAAAAAGTGTAATTGATCAAGTTGATTAATAAAGGTAGTTGTTTTATTCTTATTGCATTTATTTTCTTTATTTACATCATGATCTCTATCCATTCTTCTATCTCCATCATGCGCGAATAATTCACCGCTTGATAGGGTTCGTAGGATTAGGGTAGATTAATGGAAGATGAAGAATTTCTTAACTTTTTTTAAGTCTTATGAAGTTTATAAACTTTAGCAAAATAAATGTTAACATCCTAATCGGTCGCGCTATCAATTTATTGATAGTCTTGACCGCGATTTGAGATTAGATTAACAATTGTTTTGTCAAGGGCTAGACATGAATAGAGATCAATGAAAGTATAATGGTCAATAGTGTAGAAACACTAGTTTCTTCCAAGAACCCTAATTCTCATTCATCACTATCAATCTAGTTTTAAATCTATCAATAGATAAAAGGAGTCATCTTTATTAGTCATCCATTACTACTAAATCCGAACGAACCCTACAAGCCCCCTTATGATATAAAATCTACATCTTTATTTAAACTAGATTTATTTTCTACATCCGTATTTTGACGTAGATCTAGAAACTATTCTCCACTATTCTTTATTCTTCTATTCTTCCTCTTTTTCAACACGTCTAAAGTAAGATTGAAAGATTCCATGTTTCCCTGAGGACGACCCGTACTCATCTCGGTCTAGCTACACACGACACCGTTATTGATTGCGGTTATTGTAAGTGCACGGCGGCGCCCCGGCCGTCAATCCGACGGCCAAATGCAGAAGCGGTGATAAACTTTAATTTTGCGAACTTAGCAAACCGGCACCACCGCGCACTAAACACCCGGATCGGACCATTAAACTAGATCTAGCTAACAACAAGACGGGTTAGAGATATACCGAGTGATCCGAGTCCTCCGGTCTTCTCGTCATCGTCCCGATCTCCTGCGGAAACTCCGGTCGTCGCCACCTTGCCGGAAGGGCACCACATCGCCTGCATCTTTTACGGGCTCCCACCTCAATACCGAGGCAACTCGGGCATGAAGCTGGCAAGTCGACGTGCCCAAGATTTGCTGTAGAATGTGTAGTGTAGAGTCTATGTCTCATGGGGTTTGTGAAGTTGCCTTGATGGAGGAATCAACAAGATATGAACTTGGGAATTTTTGGTGGCAAGCTAAAATGAGATGGATGCTAAATTTTGCCACACAAAAATGAAATCAACCCCACTCATTTCCATGAAGTGGCCGGCCATATATTTTAGAATGGAGGAGGAAAAGAATGTGTAGCATGAAGGGAGGTGATGGTAGGAGATGAGAAGAGGTGACCCCAACCAAAACATTATCATTACAAACTTACATCAAACCCATATCCTTTCAAATCTCAATTAATGCACCATCATGGATGAAAGATGCTTAACATATCATAATGACACAAATACAAGAAACCCCCTCCACAAAAGTTATTTGCACAATTGCAAATAACCCCTCCATCGGAAAAGTCCGGCCGGGAAAGAACAAAGGAAAACCGGCCGGAACGGAATGCAAACTGGCAACTCCAGAAAACTGGTCCCGTAATAAATTACAGGAAAACCCCGATACTGTGCATACACACCCGCATCTGTATTCCGACCGGATACAAATGCAATGAGACAAAATCTACACTGTACTATACTAGGATCCGGCTTAAACCAAAGCCGGCTAGTAATATCCGTTCGATCTTGATCCGTGCAATACCGCACGTATCTGATCGAACCGAGCCATATATCTATACGGACTCTAGTACAAACCGTCCGATCCTGATCCGTGCAATACCGCACGTTTCTGATCGGACCCTGCCATATCTCCATACGGCCTCTACAGCGTTTCGCCCGAAAGCCTGAGTAACTGAAAGTGTGGTGGACTCTAAAGACTCGTCAATACTATGGCTGTGGATTTAATCACTAGCACGTCAGAGGTATAAGCCAATACGTAACGGGCCACCAGCTATTGACTAAAAGGGACGTCGATGAGCGAACTCATCCTGACACCCTACTGAGCCTGTCAGTGACTATATCCGTACAGTCCGGTCCGTTCGTCTATGAGCATCGCATGTCGGGCCTAAGGGTTGGTAAAACTCGGATCCCCAAAAGCGGTACAAGTCATGTAGGAGTGTAGCCCAGAACACCCTGAGATACTACTGGAATACCTACCAGTAAATCTCCTGCCTTGGCCAAGGACTTCGTGTAATGGCTCTCCTAGACACAGCGCGACCTCACCCCCAATACCGGGAGAGACGAACCCCTGAAGATCCGCTCACTGCCTCCATGTGGCTCGGGACTGTACCCAACTAAAACCTGTTTGCACGACTCCTTTGAGCCGTGGTAGGGTAGTAATCAAAGCATAGTGGGAACTCACACGAGACAAATGAAGATCCCCAGGTCGAAGAACTAACCTGTACACATGTCACCTGGAAACTGCTATCTGACGTCAGGTATAAGACCAACTAGCAAGTTCCCGGCGAGTCCTGTCCGGTGTACTCATAACCCAATGAGCACCTGTATACATCTTAGGTGAACCAACTGACACCAGTGGCTTGTGAGACCGGCCACCGCCCCTCGTCGGGGTCTCGAATGTATACACTAGTCTACTCTGGAGAATCGATGCCCTGTTTCGAAACTCCCACGACTAGGGACCATTTAAGGATGTGCTTATAGACTCCAGCTCTCACTTATATGATCGCCCTCATACTGCTGGCAGTCAAGCAAGAATCCTAGGGGCTCTATCAACGTGCAATAGTGACCTGTCAGGTCACCTAAAGCAGTACACGATGATAAAGGTAAACCAGATAGCATACTATCATCTCGAGCAAGACTGTCCTACCGGGATAGGTCCTCTCTCAATCATTGCAATCACGTGCCTGTGATCCAATAATTGACTCTGAGGGCACTATCTCCAACAGTTATTCTACTATACACTTTTACAGATCAATCAAATGGCGCCGTTGCCGGGGATACGAGTGTAATTTTTTTTATTCTTACTATTCGTGTTGAATTCTTATTCGATCCATATCATAAATAAAACAAAACATCAAATTGTGTATTTAACGATTAGTGTGCGATTTTTGCAAGGGAATCTGAAGACAATAGAACGCGAAAACATAGATTTAGAGACCTTCAAAGAGGACAATAGGAGAAAAGGAGGCAACAATACAAAAAATATTCTAGCGATCTCTCAAATATGCGGCGGAACCGCGGCAAGAAGTGCGCTTTGGCTGTGGAACCGTGGCCGAGTTGGGGATCTAAGGCTTTATTTTTCTCTGGTAACTTCCTCTATACTTCCTCTATCCTCTGAAAAATCCAATAATATATTTTTCTGCAGGATTCTTTGCAAAATATCGCCGCTAAAAGAAAATCTTTTTGTGTGTTTTGTAATTGGTTTGTGCATATTTTAATACGAACATTAAGGGGAAAAGACCAAATTCAAATTAGGTAGGGATTTCATCACCCTTCCTAGGCCCCACAAATCACAAAACGAGCATCCGCATCACCCTACGTTAATTAAAAAATATCTAGACCGATACTCTAAGGACTGCTGCACTCTGTAAGGACAGAGGAAGATCGTGGGTAATCTATCGCTTATCCGCATTTCTTTTGTGGTGTCTATGTTAGTTGTATGTACGCCCTAGAGGCCAGTATTGTACAGATGATGTATATTATATTGGATGCTTGGACATATATAGAGAAGACTTTCTTACTCGACATGATAGTATGCTATCTGGTTGCACTTTACTTTAACATGTATACTTATCTCTTTATACTGTCTTATCATTACTTGTTGGTAAAGCCCTTAGGATGTGTACTTGACTACCTGGAGTATGATGCGGATCATACTAGTGGGGACTATAAGTCGATGTGCAACACCCCACGACTTGCGGGGAGGCGGAAATATGAAAAATGATCTTGTTCTTTGCTTAAACATCGACTAACCGCATGAATCGAAGATAAACGATAACTATCAACAATCATAGAAGTTCTAAACTACTATGTGAAGTGATTATACCTCAAGAACCATGTCCTTCGGGTCTTCATCACTGTCCTCCACTCCTCGTAGGCTCCTTGGAACATCGGCACCTCAACGACCTCCTCGAATCAAAGACGATCCACCCGAAAGTTCCTACGCCAAGCTTAATCTCAAACTTGAGATAACTAGTTTGCGCAAATTGCTAATCAAAGCTAACTAGGTGATATAGAGTGAGGTTATGGATGTATTAGTCTAGCTAACCCTTGTACTCAACACATGAGAGGGGAGGATTAGGGTTTGAAGAGAGAGAGCTTGAGGAGAGAGAAGATGAACATAATAATCAAATGAGAAAAATGAGGTATTATAAAATATATCAAGCATTATTGTTTTTCAAGAAAAGAAAAGAAAATGATTTACAACCATGCTTGATAAATATCTAATGGTGATTCATCTCCATAAGTCATTAAGCAATTATGAAGCATTAATGACATGGATGAATCATCCATATGACTCACTAATCTCATTCAATGTATATGCCACCTAAACCTCCTTAGTCACCATCTTCTAGAAGCTTCACGCGCAATTACGAGAACGCCCCTCCTTATCCATGAAAACACGGAAAAACTTTAGACTGTATAAATCCAATAACCGGATACTAGTAACTGGCTTAAATCAAAGCCGACTAGTAAAAACTGTCCGGATGTCGTACGTGCGTAAACACACGTATGCGTCCGAACCCTTGTCGTAAAACCATACGACCTCTATATCGTTTCGCCTGGAGCAGGGAAACTCTCTGTGTGGGACTCTAAAGACTCGACACTACGCTGGCAGTGGGTTTAACCACAGACCGCAAGCGGCACTAGCTGTACGTAACGGTCCCCAGGTAGATGTCGATAAGAAGGCCGATGAGGAAAATCATCCGAACTCCCACTGAGCCTGATGTGACAATCTCCGTACAGTCCGGTCTGTCCGTCTAAGACTATCGCATATCAAGCCAAGGGGGCGGCAAGCGTCAGTCCCCTAATAGCTGTATAAGTCGTGTCGGAGCGAAGTCCATTACACCCTGAGAAGCTACTGGAACCTACCAGTATATCTCGCTTGCCCTGGCCAGGGACTTTGCGTAATGGCTCTCTGACACAGCGCGATATCATCTCCCAATACCGGGAGAGACGAATCCTATCTAACCGCCACTGCATCCAAGTACTCGGGACTGCACCCAACTGCTACCTGTTTGCACGACTCCTTTGAGCCGTGGTAGGGTAGCAATCTAAGAACAGTGGGACACACTCAAGGTGAAGCAGCAGTGTCAAGTCTGCGGACTATGCTGTACTCTTGTCACCTGGGAACTGTTAACTGACGATGGGTATAATACCAACCAATCAGTTCCCCGGCGAGTCCTGTCCGGTATACCCGTAACCTAACGAGCACCTGTATACTATATCCAGTACTACGTACTGATGGCTATGGGACAGACCATCTCCCCAACTGGGATGAGAAGCGTACACATCAGTCTACTCTGGAATATCGATGCCCTATCTCGATAATCCTACGACTAGGGACATGTATAGGATGTTGCTTATAGACTACCCAGCCCCCACTAGTGTGACTACCATCACGACGCTGGTAATCAAGCAAAGATCATATGGGCTCTACTAATATGTATAAGTGATATGCACATATTAAAGTAGACACAAACCAAGTAGCACACTACCATTTTTAGCAAGACTGTATATATAACTGTGAATATCCAAAGCTTCCATTAATTAATATACAATCTAGTATGATACAATAATGGCCCCTAGGGCATATACACTAACAATCTCCTACTTGCACTAGGGCCATGAGCTGGCATATCGTAGACCTATCATCTCGAATAGCCTCTCGAACTGCGTCTGAGGAAGGGCCTTTGTGAATGGATCAACAATGTTATTCTCTATCTCTACTCTTTTCACCTCGATCTCCCGGCGATCTACGATCTCCCTGATCAGGTGATACCGCCTTAAGATGTGTCTGGACTTCTGATGGGACCTGGGTTCCTTTGCTAAAGCTATAACGCCGTTGTTGTCACAATACAGGGGTATTGGACCAACACTGGAAGGAACCACCTGAAGTTCTGTGAGGAACTTCTTCATCCAGACAGCCTCTTTTGCGGCATCGCAAGTAGCTATGTACTCCGCTTCCATTGTTGAGTCAGCAACGGTCACTTGCTTGGAACTCTTCCAACAGACCGCCCCTCCATTGAGGGTGAAGACATAACCCGACATGGACTTGGAGTCATCTTTGTCACTCTGGAAGCCGGAGTCGGCAAAGGCCTCCATCTGGAGGTCTTTTCCACCATACACCAAGAACATTTCCTTAGTCCTTCTCAGGTACTTGAGAATGTTCTTTACTGCTATCCAGTGCTTCTCCCTTGGGTTTGCCTGATACCGGCTTACAACGCTCAATGAGTATGCTACATCTGGTCTGGTACATAACATCGCATACATTATAGAGCCTACCGCAGAAGCGTAGGGTATAATCGACATGCGATCCCTTTCCAAATCAGTCTTGGGAGACATCTCTTTGGAGAGGCTGATTCCGTGACAAGCCGGTAGGTTACCGCGCTTAGAACCATCCATACTGAATCTCTTCACTGTGGTGTCTATGTACCTGGACTGTGAAAGTCCCAACATCCTCTTTGATCTATCACGATAGATCCGGATTCCCAGAATGTAGGTGGCATCACCTAGGTCTTTCATGGAGAATTTATGTGACAAGAATCTTTTGACTGACTGTAACATAGGAATATCATTTCCTATTAGGAGAATGTCGTCCACGTACAAGACGAGGAATACTACAGCTCTCCCTACAATCTTACTGTATATGCATGGTTCATCTGGATTTTTGATAAAGTCAAATTCTTTGACAGCATCATCAAAACAGATGTTCCAACTCCGCGATGCCTGCTTTAGTCCATAAATGGACTTAAGCAGCTTGCATATTTTACCGCTGCTCCCACTCTGAATGAATCCTTCTGGCTGATCCATATAGACGCTTTCTTCCAAATTACCATTTAGAAAGGCCGTCTTTACGTCCATCTGCCAGATTTCATAATCGTGGAAGGCAGCAATAGCAAGAAGGACCCGAATAGATTTAAGTATAGCCACTGGAGAAAAGGTTTTGTAATAGTCCAAACCATGTCTTTGACGGAAACCCTTTGCAACAAGTCTAGCCTTATAGGTTTCAACCTGTCTATCTACACCAATCTTCCTTTTGAAGATCCATTTGCATCCTACGAGTTTTACCCCATCTGGAGCAATGTCCAAAGTCCATACTTTGTTGGTGTACATGGACTCTATTTCGGTCCGCATTGCATCCAGCCATTTTACTAAGTCACCGCTCTGAATGTCTTGCTGGAAGCTAGTAGGCTCATCATAATCAATAGTGCAATCCTCTCTATCCCCGTCTATGAGAAAACCGTAGTATCTCTCGGGCGGATGATATTGCCTACTACTCCGGCGGAGTGGCGTCGGGATGTCCTGTTCTCCTGAACCTTCTCGTTCTACCAAGGTTTCAGTAATAGCTTGTGGTTCTGGAATTTCTTCCAGTTCTATTGCGCTCCCACTCTTCTGATTTTCTAAAAACTCAGTTTCCAAGAAGCGGGCATGTTGAGAAACAAAGACCTTTTGTTCCTCTGCGTAATAGAAACAATATCCCATGGAGTTCTTTGGATATCCCACAAACTTACACTGTACTGAGCGTGCCTCGAGCTTGTCCGCATGCTGTTTCTTTACAAAAGATGGACATCCCCATGTCTTAAGATACTTAAGACAGGGTTTCTTCCCACTCCACATCTGATATGGTGTGGTAGGCACAGTCTTGGTTGGAACTTGGTTTAAAAGATATGCAGCTGATTCTAGTGCATATCCCCAGAATGATCGCGGTAACTCAGCGTTACTCATCATGGAACGTACCATATCCAATAGGGTTCGGTTCCGTCTCTCCGATACACCGTTATGTTGTGGTGTGTTTGGAGGAGTAAGCTGAGAGAGAATTCCATTCTCTTTTAAGTAACCTAGGAACTCGGCACTTAAGTATTCACCACCTCGATCAGATCTTAGGGTCTTGATACTTTTGCCGGTTTGTTTTTCCACTTCATTCTTGTATTCTTGGAATTTCTCAAAGGCCTCGGATTTATGCTTCATTAAGAAGATATATCCATACCTAGAGAAATCATCCGTAAAAGTAATGAAGTAAGAATAACCACCTCGCGCATGTGTAGACATTGGACCGCACACGTCACTGTGTACGAGTCCCAAGAGCTCGCTTGCTCTTACTCCGTGTCCAGTAAACGGAGTCTTTGTCATCGTTCCCATGAGACAAGATTCACAAGTAGCATAAGATTGATATTCGAATGGATTCAAATATCCTTCTCTATATAACTTAGTCAACCTTCTCTCATTGATGTGACCTAGTCTACAATGCCATAAGAAAGCCTGATTTGTTTTCGGAGACTTTCTTTTAAGTGTGTTCTGGACACTGAAAATCTGAGCTTGATTTAATACGTATATTCCGTTTTCTAATGTACCTGACCCAATCAAATCTTGATTTAGGTGGATGTGAACCACATCTCTTGTAAAAGAAAAATCATATCCTTCCTTAGAAAATAAGGGTACAGATATGATATTACAAGTCGTACCTGGTACATAAAAACAGTTACGCAGAATCAATATCTGCCCAGTTGTTAGTCCAAGATGATATTCCCCTACGGATTAGCGTTCATGCTCATTCTGTTAGCAACCGTAAGGGTCATATCACCTATCCCGATAACCCTACGGTTTCTCAGAGTCTGTAATGAATTACAGATGTGAGTTCCTGACCCGGTATCCAATACCCAGGAAGTAGGGTTAACTGACATACAGTTCTCAATAACAAACACACTTGAGGCTGAAGCCACAACATGCTTCTCATTCTGGTTACTGGCTTCTAAAGCCCCGCAATCATTCTGCCAATGTTCATTCTTGTAACAATAGGAATGTCCCTCTTTTACTATATCCAGTCCTGAAACTTTTGCCTTTCTCTTTCCATCTCCTTCCCTGGTTTCCTTTAGGGTAGGAGGCAGAGACTGTAGAATCAAGTCAGTATTTGACTCGTTTCCCAACGCGGTCTCCAGGTCCTGGAGCTCATCAAAACAGCTAGTCATTGTAAGGATGTTGTCCCCTACAGATGACCCGTCAGCTAACCTCGCTTGAATTAATTCGTTTGAGGTTTCATATCTAGTGATATGAGATTGCTCTCCATATAAATCTTTATTATGGAGAAAGATGGAAACTAAGTCCATCTTCTCGTGCTGCTTCTGGTATACACCATCAACTGAAGCTAACACGAGGTACTTAGCTTTCGCTTTATCTTTTTCCCTTGTCTGACGGATATCCATATCCGCGACAGTGGAAACTGGACCTAGGACGGCGGGATCTTGAGTAGTAATAGGGTGGTCCAGCTTGTTATAGCCAATGGACATCTGGACAGACCTTTGCCAGTCATATAAGTCAGATTCAGTCAATTTGTTATCTAGATGTAACCTATGTGTGGTCACAAGGTCGCTGCAATTAAGAGAGAGAGAAGAAAACATTTTAGCATGATGCTGTTGCAAGTTTAGATTGGTTTTAAGTTTATCTAAACAGGATGGCTCCCACTGTTTCTCGAATCCTTCCTCAAACCATAAAAGAAGAATTAGCCAGGACAATTCTCACCGTACAATACTTGCTTAACCGTTCAGCCAGGCTAGTGTCGATACTTCGAGGGAGGTTTTCCAACGCTTTCGCGAAGTTCCTTAATTAAATAACCTCTTTTCTCTAGGGGCGTAATCCCGCTGACACCTTTCTTGGCACCTACTTGGTTTATAGCATTGATCGTTAAGTGACGAATCTCCTGATAAGTAGCATGTACTCACAGTAGGATCGGGATCCAAAATATCATCGTATGATAATGTTGAAGGAATCCTACCAACATTCATCAAACTCTAAAATGGTATGCTCTCTCTGCAAATTTCAGTTTCTTTAGAAATTCCCGATGTGGATTTTTGCCCCATGCTCTTATGACCTTGACTTTAGTCAACAAATCATAAGTCGCATGTAAAGTTGTACCCATCATTGTCCAGGTTAATTTGAACCCACCCGTACATACCCTTGACTTTAGTCAACAAGGTAATACGACTGTCCCAAACCAACGCATCTATCTATGCTACATATAAATATCCAACAGCTACCAAACACTGTTCCTTGACTTTAGTCAACAAACACAGCTTGAATACTATTGACTATCTATATGAAATGACGGAGGGCTACGAATGGTCTTGGCAAAACCGTGAACGTAGTGAACTTGATATAATCGAAGGAACCTGATACTTTTTAAAAGGAGTGGTTGAAGCTCCGCAATTAAAAAATTTGATCTTTTAAAATAACCGAGTGGTTTCTTTTAAATTTGTTCCAACGATTCAACTTTGGTTTATTTTCTTTGCATAATAATGCGTCCCATCATTAATCTTATCATTGCAGAAAACAACGAAAATACAACGTCCTCTTATGCCATCCGCATTCGCCACGGGGTCCCGTCATCAACCGTTAGGTTACTTAACTAATGACAGAGTGGGGGCTGGGCTAGCGCGGGTGCAAAACATAAGTGACGTCTAAATAGCTATCATATATAGGTATTGTACATTCGTCAGACGCAATAATATTCATTCCAGATCACAGATAAACAATATTGGATTTGCAAGCAATCCGCATTTCTTTTGAGCCTGCAATGAAAGACGGATTACACAGTTGTGATGAATAGCCATTACCCCACCCCAGACCCCTACGGGTACGGCAAACTACCCGCCAAGTACCAGAAGTGAAGCGGTCTGCCTCAACACTTCAAAATACCCGGTAGTTTATGCACCCCACCTTGGGTCTATCCTAGGAGCAAAAACAGTAAAAAGAAATAATACAACGGTGGCTACAACCGCAACCTGGATGTGTCCCACAAAATAATATTACAACTTATTACAATTACATCGAATGAATTAATACAATAACCCATCACAAAACCCGACTAATCACCACAACAGTCCAATACAGTTTATATACACAAACAGTTATATATAACATCACAGATATGTGCAATCCCCTGCCAACCGACATACTCGCAGTTAGGGGAGGTTTACGAACACATAAAACAAACAAAGATATAATCCAACAAGCAAATACCGTATAATTTCGATCGATTAAACACATTTAATTTTGCTCCAATACTTCTCTGTAAATCTGAAACCTGAGCAAAAATTTAAAAATTCCAGAAAATAACAAATATCACAGAGGACCCACACAGGAAAATTGGGATGATGAATCCTTTAAAGGGCGGCGGAATCGCGGCGGATCGGTGGGATCGGCCGCGGTTCCGCGGTGCTTTGGTCGATTCATGAGCCTAAATTTCTTGGGTGTTCTTATACTATCATTTAAGGCTTTCTGAAGGTCCTTAAAAAATTTTTGGACTTCATTTAAAATACGACAGAAAACTCATGATATCGTGGTTTTCCGGTTTGTTTTTTCCGTTCGAAATTCATACAATTTTGCAAGTGAGTTATTTATTGTTTATCGAGGCTCTGATACAACTGTAAGTCGATGTGCAACACCCCACGACTTGCGGGGAGGCGGAAATATGAAAAACGATCTTGTTCTTTGCTTAAACATCGACTAACCGCATGAATCGAAGCTAAACGATAACTATCAACAATCATAGAAGTTCTAAACTACTATGTGAAGTGATTATACCTCAAGAACCATGTCCTTCAGGTCTTCATCGCTATCCTCCACTCCTCGTAGGCTCCTTGAAACATCGGCACCTCAACGACCTCCTCGAATCAAAGACGATCCACCCGAAAGTTCCTACGCCATGCTTAATCTCAAACTTGAGATAACTAGTTTGCTCAAATTGCTAATCAAAGCTAACTAGGTGATATAGAGTGAGGTTATGGATGTATTAGTCTAGCTAACCCTTGTACTTAACACATGAGAGGGGAAGATTAGGGTTTGAAGAGAGAGAGCTTGAGGAGAGAGAAGATGAACATAATAATCAAATGAGAAAAATGAGCTATCATAATATATATCAAGCATTATTGTTTTTCAAGAAAAGAAAAGAAAATGATTTACAACCATGCTTGATAAATATCTAATGGTGATTCATCTCCATAAGTCATTAAGCAATTATGAAGCATTAATGACATGGATGAATCATCCATATGACTCACTAATCTCATTCAATGTATATGCCACCTAAACCTCCTTAGTCACCATCTTCTAGAAGCTTCTCGCGCAATTACGAGAACGCCCCTCCTTATCCGTGAAAACACGGAAAAACTTTAGACTGTATAAATCCAATAACCGGATACTAGTAACTGGCTTAAACCAAAGCCGACTAGTAAAAACTGTCCGGATGTCGTACGTGCGTAAACACACGTATGCGTCCGAACCCTTGTCGTAAAACCATACGACCTCTATATCGTTTCGCCTGGAGCAGGGAAACTCTCTTTGTGGGACTCTAAAGACTCGACACTACGCTGGCAGTGGATTTAACCACAGACCGCAAGCGGCACTAGCTGTACGTAACGGTCCCCAGGTAGATGTCGATAAGAAGGCCGATGAGGAAAATCATCCGAACTCCCACCGAGCCTGATGTGACAATCTCCTTACAGTCCGGTCTGTTCGTCTAAGACTATCGCATATCAAGCCTAGGGGGCGGCAAGCGTCAATCCCCTAATAGCTGTATAAGTCGTGTCGGAGCGAAGTCCATTACACCCTGAGAAGCTACTGGAACCTACCAGCATATCTCGCTTGCCCTGGACAGGGACATTGCGTATTGGCTCTCTAACACAGCGTGATATCATCTCCCAATACCGGGAGAGATGAATCCTATCTAACCGCCACTGCTTCCAAGTGCTCGGGACTGTACCCAACTGCTACCTGTTTGCACGACTCCTTTGAGCCGTGGTAGGGTAGCAATCTAAGAACAGTGGGACACACTCGAGGCGAAGCAGCAGTGTCAAGTCTGCGGACTATGCTGTACTTATGTCACCTGGGAACTGTTAACTGACGATGGGTATAATACCAACCAATCAGTTCCCCCGCGAGTCTTGTCCGGTGTACCCGTAACATAACGAGCACCTATATACTATCTCCAGTACTACGTACTGATGGCTATGGGACAGACCATCTCCCCAACCGGGATGAGAAGCGTACACACCAGTCTACTCTGGAATATCGATGCCATGTCTCGATAATCCTACGACTAGGGACATGTATAAGATGTTGCTTATAGACTACCCAGCCCCTACTAGTGTGACTGCCATCACGACGCTGGTAATCAAGCAAAGATCCTATGGGCTCTACTAATATGTATAAGTGATACGTTACAAGAAACATATGCACATATTAAAGTAGACACAAACCAAGTAGCATACTACCATTTTTAGCAAGACTGTATATATAACTGTGAATATCCCAAGCTTCCATTAAGTAATATACAATCTAGTATGATACAATAATGGCCCCTAGGGCTTATAGACTAACAGGGAAATGGTAGTCCATAAGTACATCCTTCAAGGTCCCTAGTCGTGGGTGTATCGAGACGGGGCATCGATATACTAGTATAGACTAGCGTATACGCTTCTCGACCCACGAGATGGGCGATGGATGATCCCATATCCATTGGTGTTTGACATCAGAGATGGTATACGGGTGCTCGGTAGAGACTGGGTACACTGGACGGACTCGCCGAGAACTCCCAGATGGTATTATACCTCACGTCAGATGGCAGTTCTCTGGTGACACTTGTGCAGGTTAGTCTGTAGACCCGAGATCGTCATAGAGTCTTGTGTGATTCCCACTGTGCTTTGATTTCCACCTTACCATGTCCATGAGGGCGTGCAAAACGGTGGTTTTTGGGTACAGTCCCGATTCACATGGAGGCAATGAGCGATAGGAGGGGTTTCGTCTCTCCCGGTATTGGGGGTTGATGTTGCGTTGTGCTCGATTGGCCGTAACAGGGAAGTCCCTGGCCAGGGCTGATTAGAGATTTACTGGTAAGTGTTACCAGCAGTTTATCGACCCGTTATGAGCCTCACATCGGCACTACTTAACGGTTATTGGGGTCTGACGTTTACCACTCCTAAACTTGATATGCGACATATCAGACGAGGAGACCGGACTGTACGGGAAGTGTTGCCGACAGGCTTTCACAGGAGTTGGAGTGGGCTTGCTTGCTGATCTTCTGATCGCTCAATACCCGGGTAACCGTTACGTCCAGCTAGTACCGCTAACGGCTTGTGGGTGTGTGATGTGATCATCACCTACTGCCGGCGTATTGACGAGTCTTTAGAGTCCTACACAGAGGTTTTACTGGCTCAGGCGAAACGAAATAGGAGCGCATATGTGATATGTGCGAGACCGAGAATAAATGTGTGTATGTGATACCGTATTCTATTCTCGCGACTTTTTTTATCTGTCGGTTATATATATGATATAGCCGGGTTATCGAATCGAGTGTTGATTCGATAAGTCGATACAATGGATGTTAGCCAGTTATATGAGATATGACCGGATTATTAAGTCAAGTGTTGATTTAATAATTAAGTGTATAATTGTATATTAGATATACTAATTTACACTTGCTAACACTTGTTCACATTAGGGTTTTTCTCACATATGAACACTTGTGTGTGTATATATATATATATGTGATATATATATTAAAGTGTTTTCTTTTGTATCATGGTTGATGATACACTAAACATAGGTGTGTAAAATATACACCATACTATATTAGATGGTGGTTAATATTTATTTAAAGTAATTACAAATTAGTGAAGCTTATGTCATAAGTATGAAGCTTGTAGAAGCTTTTGGATACATTGACAAAGTCCACTTAATTTGTTTTACTTTAGATTTTTGTTAACCTAACCATCTTGACTTAGCCATGGTTATGTCCCACCATGAGTTAGTATATGATACTCACTCACCATGTTTAGATTACTCACTTGATCATTATCCTTTCCTCTTTATTTTATTCATCTTCTTCATTGTGAAAAGGAGAAAGAAAACTAGGGTTTGATCCAAAGTGAGAAAGAGTGTGAGAAACAAAATTCTAAAGAGAACCTACTTCCTATTTCTCCATCCTCTACTAGACTAGCACTTTAGTTTAGGGTGTTTACTTCACTATTTCTCTACTTAGTGAAGTAGGAGCTTGAGTCGGAATTCCCTCGACGTAGATCATCTTCGGCCTCGGAGATTTCAAGCAAGGTCGCATCCTTCGCATCGTGAAGCCATGCTAGAGTCCGGGAGAAGCTTGATTGCAGCGAAGGGACTTCATCAAGGAGCTTTAGAAGTGAAGGACCGATCTACAAAGGTTGTATTTCGTATTCCCTTTAGAGTAAAGTTGTTTACTTGCCATTAGTTTCGCCAAAACTCTAGTTAACGATCTTGCTTAGGGTTGTGCGGCACATAAAAATTTAATTTTGGCATTGTCGATTCCTTGTAGAGCCTTGTTAGTGTGCCTAGTAACCCTACAGTGGTATCAGAGCCTAGCTAGAGCCTTAGGCTATGTGTTAACGAAGTTAAAACTCCGAACGAACCCGATACATCCAAGTTTACCCCCTCTCTGGACAATTTTTGAAATATGGTATTTTTCTGAATTAAAAATGCCTAAAAAATTCAACAGGGTTTTATAAGAATAACCATGAAAAACGAGACCCTAAGCCCTCCACGTGGCCGCGGAACCGCGGCAATAACCCACCTTTGGCGGCGGTTCCGCGGCATAGTAATGGTATTAGGGACTGGTTTTTGCACAGTAATTCTTTATTCTGTTATTACTATTTTATGGGTATTTTTAATCTGACTCAAGTGTTGAGTAATTTTGGGGTTTATTTTGAAATCGTCGATTCGATCGGAGAATTTAATTTTGTTCTGTTATTCCGGATAATTTAGAAAATACTAAAATGTTCGAACGGATATCATTAACTCAATTTTTCCCGGCACGAAAAACATTCAAGTGTTGAATTTTTCTCGGGTTTAAATATTTAAGAAAAACGTGCATGCGATGTGATGGACCCTTTAGAAGACAACAAACCTTAACTCGATTATGTGACCTTCTTGAATTGCCCTTTGAACCTTAGGGTTTGGGGCAGTACGGCGTGCCACATGTGAGGCGTTGGCTTGACCCTTCTACGGCTGGACCGTTGCTACTGTGACGTATTCTGGAATTTTTGAACACCGCTCAAGTGTTGAGCTATTTAGGAAATCTTGGGTATTTGATTATTCGATCGGAAAGTTTAATACTGTCTATTTATCTAGAATGTGATACAATGTGTGGAATTCATACAGTTAGGCATGAAATGCGAAATATGTGATATTTCGGATTTACGATATCTAAAGAGATTGTGGATTCCAAATGTTGTAGTTTTACTTTTTCTTTTCTGTGACCGTAAGTGTAATATGTGATATCGCCGTTTTCGTTGCTATATGTCAACGACAATTGGGATGCGCATATTTACTTACGTTGATGACATGTGATGTTATGTGTTGCTGGATATGTTATATTGGATCGTCGCGTTCTGAATAGCTGGGGGGTTTTATGTGAGATGAGAGTTTTTATTTTCATTCATGTAAAATTTAAATTTATGTAATATTTTTTTTATTGGGGCACTTCCGGGTCGAGGTTGATGTCACCTTTTGTATATTATTTACTTTTCCGCACTAGGATAGACCCAAGGAGGGGAGCACAAGTAACCGGGTTCTAGGGTCCAGTGGGAGACCAACTCGAGGAGTCGGGTCCGGGTCTCCTAACCCTAGAATTGGTAGGGTTGCTTGCCGCTCTCGTAGGGGTCTAGGGGTGTGGGTTTGGCTATTCATCGCGACCGTGGAATCCGTGTTTTATAGAGGCTCAAAATAAAACACGGACGTCCTAGTATATCCAATGTTTCATATGTTTCTTCTGCTGCGATATCTGTGATGTGATCATTTGATGTTCTGTGATAAATACTGTATATAGTATATATGATATATTATATAGGCGTTACTTATGTTTTACACCCGCGCTAGCCCTGCCCTGCTCTTCCGTTAGTTACCTAACCTAACAGTGCACGAGGGGACATCGAGGTGAATGCGGATGGCATAAGTGTACGTCGTATTTATCTGTGATGTTTAGGTGACTTAAATGATGGGACTTCATTAATGTGATTAATAAAATAAAAGAAACCTAAAAGATGTTGTAGAATCAAATTTTAATAAAAAGGGTAGCGACAGTTTTGCTTTGCATAGCGGTATATATAATATACCCTGCACCTTATTCGATGAGGAAAGAGCCGAGATCCCTTCACCGGGAGTGACCTCTTTCGCAAAACTGGCAGATGCTACAACACTCGGTTTGACTTTTGACTGTTTTTGGAGTTTTGCTTTGCATAGTGATGTATATGATATATCCTGCACCTTATTCCATAAGGAAAGAGCCGAGATCCCTTCACCTGGAGTGACCTCTTTAGCAAAACTAATAAAAGCCTCAAAATCACTCCATTTCAAAATTCATATGATTCTACGACGATATCAAGTTCATTACGCAATAGGTTTTCAGAAAAACCTGTCGTAGCCCTCCGTCATTTCAGATAAGAACTGTTTAGTATTCGTGCTACGTTTGTTGGCCTTTGTCAAGGCGTAGTGTGCGGTAGCTAAATGGTGCTTATCTGCTTATGCATATGATGCAGATTGTTTTGGGGTAGTCGTACGACCTTGTGGGCCTTTGTCAAGGGTCGTGCGGGTGGGTTTGATTCAATCAAGAAATGACGGGTTGAACTTGACTAACATCCTATGATTTGTTGGCCTTTGTCAAGGTCATAGGGGTTAGGGGCAAAATATTATCGGGAATTTCAAGTGTTGAGATTTGCAATGAGATTGCATACCTTCTATGAGATAGTTGGATCCCGATACCCACTGCGAGTAATTGTTACTCCTGGGAGAGCTTTACACAGGAGAATTAGCCGATCAAGTAGGTGTCTAGAATGGTGTCAACGGGGTTACGCCTCTGGGAAAACGAGGTTTACTTTAATTAGGTCGGTGCGAAAGCACGGGGAACCTCCCTCAAAGTACCGACACTGGCCTGGCTGAAAGATCGACGAAGTTGTAGGGTGTAATTAATCCCGGCTAGTCTTTCCTTTTAGGGTTTGAAGGATGATTTGATAAAAACAGTGGGAGCCATCCTGATTAGATAAGATAATAACCAATCTGATCTTGCAAGAGCATACGCTAAAGTGTTTTCTTCTCTCTCTCTCTCCAGGTGGCGACCATATCATGCCTTAATCAAGATAATAATATAGATGTATTGACCGAACCCGCATGTTATACTGTGCTGGGGAACGTTGGTTCCGTTCTTTCTTATACGAGTTATAAGACTGAACAGGATATAGAGGAATACCAGGATTCTCATGCCACCCGAAAGAAGAAAGTACATGTTGATGCATTTTCTTCGGGTGTGTTCGTTACAGAAAACTGTTTCTCCATTTCCTCTATGTCCTGGGTATTAGATACCGGGTCAGGATCCCATATATGTAATCAGTTACATGGGCTTAGGAAAGGTAGAGAACTTGGAGAAGGTGATAAAGACATAAGGGTTGGAAATGGTGCAATTGTTGCAGCTAAAACCGTCAGGGAATATCACCTTGTATTGCCAACTGGTAATACATTGGTTCTGAACGAATGTTATTACATGCCGAACTTGATATGCAACATTATATCAGTTTCTTTACTGAGTAAAGAGGGATATAATTTTGTATTAAGGGATAATGTTATGAACATTTTCCTAAACCAAAAGTTGGTCGGATCAGGCACGATGTGCAATGGCATTTATGTTCTAAATCAATCAACAGTTCTGAACATAACAAACACACACAAGAGGAAGAGTTCAGAACTGAACGAATCTTTCTTGTGGCATTGTAGACTGGGTCACATCAATGCGACATGACTCGCTAAGTTGCATAAGGATGGATATTTGAATCCGTTTGAATTTTCATCTTATGACACTGCCAGTCATGTCTCAAAGGCAAGATGACCAAAACTCCGTTTACGGGACACGGAGAGAGAGTTACGGAACTCTTAGGACTGGTACTTAGTGATGTATGCGGCCCCATGTCTACACATGCTAGGAATGGTTCTGCGTACTTCATTACATTCACTGACGATCTCTCTAGATTCAGATATGTGTTCCTGATGAAACACAAATCAGAAGCTTTTGTGAAATTTAGAGAATATAAACAAGAAGTCGAGAACTAAACTGGGAAACGTATTAAAATCCTTCGATCTGATCGAGGAGGTGAATACTTGAGCAATGAATTCCTGGACTTCCTAAAAGAGAATGGGATTCTCTCTCAGCTGACTCCTCCATATACACCACAGCACAACGGTGTATCTGAACGGAGAAACCGCACTCTATTAGATATGGTGCGCTCTATGATGATCACAGCTGAGTTACCTATTTCCTTCTGGGGGTATGCGTTGGAAACAGCGGCATACCTATTGAATCAAGTTCCATCTAAATCTGTACCTACCACACCACATGAGATATGGAGTAGGAAGAGACCATGTCTTAAACGTGTTAAGATATGGGGTTGTCCGGCCTATGTTAAAACACAAAATCCGGACAAACTCGAGGCACGGTCAGTTCTATGCAAGTTTGTGGGATATCCCAAACATTCACATGGATATATTTTCTACCATACTGAGGAACAAAAAGTGTTTGTTTCTCGACATGCCACCTTTTTAGAAAAGGAATTTCTTACAAAAGAAATTAGTGGCGACCAGGTAGAACTGGAAGAAATTCCGGCTACACAAACTCAAACTGAAGATTTAGTGGAACCAGAGGATTCGGTAGTTCCCAACGAACCTCAGCCACTCCGCCGATCTAGTAGGGTTCCTCGCCCACCTGAGAGATACTACGGTTTTCTCATTGATGGTGGGAGCGAGGATTGCATCATGGTTGATGATGACCCAACTAGCTTCAAGCAGGCCATCACGAGTGGAGACTCAGTGAAATGGCTGGATGCAATGCGGTCCGAGATGGAATCCATGTACACCAACAAAGTATGGACTTTGGAAGTTGCTCCTGAAGGGGTAAAACCTATTGGGAGCAAGTGGATCTTCAAGAAAAAACTTGGTGTACATGGGAAAGTGGAGACTTTCAAAGCTAGACTTGTTGCAAAAGGTTTTCGTCAAAGACCAGGTGTGGACTATGACAAAACCTTTTCTCCAGTGGCTATGCTTAAATCCATCCGGATCATGCTTGCCATCGCTGCATATCATGACTAAGAAATCTGGCAAATGGATGTTAAGACCGCCTTTCTAAACGGTGATTTAGAAGAGTGCGTGTACATGACTCAGCCAGAGGGCTTCGTAGACAGTGGGAGCAGCGGGAAGGTGTGCAAGCTGCTTAAATCCATTTATGGACTGAAGCAAGCATCACGGAGTTGGAACATCTGCTTTGACGTCGTTATCAAAGAGTTTGATTTCGTCAAAAACGTAGATGAACCTTGTATCTACAAGAAGGTGGCAGGGAGTAAGGTCGTCTTCCTCGTATTGTACGTGGACAACATACTCTTGATAGGAAATGACATTCCTATGCTGCAATCGGTGAAGCTCTTCTTATCACAAAGATTCTCAATGAAAGATCTTGGTGATGCATCCTGCATATTGGGGATTAGGATCTATAGAGATAGATCTAAACGGATATTGGGATTGTCCCAATCCAGGTACATTGACACCATACTAAAGAGGTTTAGTATGGAAGAGTCCAAACATGGTTTTTACCCACGATCTCAGAGCTCACTCTCTCCAAAGAGATGTCTCCTAAGACCGATTTGGAGAGAGCTCGCATGCAAGGGATACCCTATGCTTCGGCAGTAGGCTCTATCATGTACGCGATGCTATGTACCAGACCTGATGTAGCATACTCACTAAGTGTAGTGAGTAGGTATCAAGCTGATCCTGGAGAGAGTCACTGGACAGCTGTGAAGAGCATTCTCAAGTACTTACAAAGGACTAAAGAGATGCTCTATCACGACCCAAAGTTTTGCCCGTGACCGGCACTTAACCACGTAACGTCTACAGGCGTAACGCGACTAAGTGAACCGAAAACCCAGAAATCAAACCAGTAAAAGTATGGAATGTTTTAAGTTTTAAATGAAGCACTTACAACATGTTAAGAAATCTATGTAAACAATCACCAAGATAGCAAAATACGACGCTGTAGCGAAGATCAAGATCCACAAGTGGGAACATCACAGATAGAATAAACTGCAAAGATAATGTCGGCTCCCACGAGCTCGACCCCAGAATATAAAAATATACATCATCGTCCTCACACTGTCTCTAAGTCAAGTACATATATGGTAGATGGAGAATACTAGATACAACAATATACATAACTGAAAGATAAACAGATACCGCACAAAACCCACCTATCAGCAAAAGAGCTAGTACACCAACTATGGGGGTATCTGTGTCAAAAGATGCAAAACGCAGCCTGCCGTGACTACTCCGAAGGGCAACCTGCAAACACTGTGGCACAACGGGGGTGAGTTGCCAACTCGTGAATAGAGATAACATATAAAGGTAATCGCGAGCATGCACGTACTGCGCTACTCTAACATATGCCAACAGATGATATCAATATGTGATAAGCAGTATGTGCAATAATCATGCAAGTGCTCTATCAGGTAATATAACTACAGGATGAGGTACAATAATAAATGCTGAGCATGGGCAATATAACATCTACACGGTATGTCAACGTGGAATATATAATCGGTGTCCATCAATGCACCCAGATCCCCCAAATAGCTCAGGCGCCGGCACTCTCATCGGCCCTCTAATCCTGTCAATCTCTGAGAATCACGAGTGCCCAACATCGGCACCCAAGTATTATAAATACTCGTGTCTAGCATCGACACGCAAATCCTCATCCATCGGGCCCCGTCAGTCCGGGTCAGCCCACGGGCTCCGTCTGCGGGATCGGCCCTCGACCCCGACAGTACGGATCATCCCGCATCCATCTATCGACTCTGATCAGTATCCTCCGGATAGCTGCCAGGTCCAACCAATCACCGGTAGGTAGTAATCCCTCCGCCGGGCTCACCGTCTAACAATACGAGCCTCCTTGCCCCGAGGTACCGTACCCGGTCCACCATGTACCCGCAATCGGTGCCTACCTCTCCTCGAATCGGGTATACTCACACAAGCTCTCTGGAACCGAGAAAACTCATGGTGGACGCACCAAAATATCATATCAAGGGAAACCGGGTTTTTAAACAGTGCGTGTTTTTCTTAAAATAATACTCCGGTTCGCAAATCCAGAAATCACATAAATCAAATCAAATGCGTTAATCCATGCAATGTGTTGTAAGACACTAAGGGCAAAGGAAAGGGAAAACCGCTCTTCAAAAGATCCCGTTTTGAAAATACCGCTTACGGTCCCTTAGTTTTAATCAAGTCAATATCATCTATGTATGTAACACACGAATGGCACAAGTATGAATATGCGATGTATATGTGCCCAAGTACGAATATATGTGATGTATGTGGCACAAGTATGAATATGCGATGTATATGTGCCCAAGTACGAATATATGTGATGTATGTGGCACAAGTATGAATATGCGATGTATATGTATGTGGCACAAGTATGAATATGCGATGTATATGTGCCCAAGTACGAATATATGTGATGTATGTGGCACAAGTATGAATATGCGATGTATATGTGCCCAAGTACGAATATATGGCAAGTCACATAGAAGATGAGCTACAACATAATGATCATGAAATTTCTACAGTGTGGGTGTCATGGAAATTACTAACGGTGTGTGTGTAACATGCAGGATAGTGCTCGTGCAACTTGAACCGTTAGTTATGGTGCGGTGTTCTATCGATTCTACTTTATATACTTAGCAGGGAATGCGGTATGCACTAGATAATAGCCATGAACAGTCAATGTAGGTAAATGCAATGTGTAGCTGTAAGGTCCTATCAGCCCTGACGTAGAATGCCATGCGGGCGATATCCCCGTAGATGTTAAATCTACTCACCGTAGTCTCTCGCTAGGTATAGCCAACGACTTGTTTCCCCTTCTGCGCGGCGTCCGTCGTACTCGCCTGCTAACCTAGAATTACACAATATATCACACATAAGCTCAAAGTCACATAAACACGGCATTAAAGCCGAACTAGTAACTCGTGTCGTGAACCAAGCGCGCGTGTGCGCGATACGCTAAAACGTGTGATTACGCGCCTGAAGCCACTCCGACGCATCGCGATACGCAGGAACCCAAACCCATACACGTATCACGCGTGTCGCGAAGATTAAAATACGGGAAAATAGGTATTCACCTCCATATTTTGATACAGAAATGATATTGTAAAACTATATACACCAAAATACTACACATAACAGCAGACTCCTGTGTCCCAAACCCTAAACCCCAACTCACTTATCTGGCCGCAAATTGCGGCCAGAAAGAATATTCCGGCGGCCTGGGTAGGGTGGTGGGCTCCCAGGTTTGGTGTGTGCACTCTATACCCCCCATACATGCTACAGTAATATCTAGTTTTGCTCTGAAACATCTCGGGTAGTAGCAGATCCTACAGAGCCTTAAATCAAGTTAAAATCCACACTTTTTGCACTAAAATGGAACTTTATGGTATTTCTGTGCAAACTGAAATAAACCTGGCCTAAAATAGCTCTAATAACACATAATAGAGCTAACCAAACTAACAAAACCCTAATCTAACATGTGAATCACAAATATCCTTTAATATCACTAAAAATGCACAAAAAAGAGATTTTTGCTAAAGAATACTATAAGTTTAAGGAAAAGGAGTGCTAACATGAGTTAATACCTTCTAAAAACCTTATAAAACACCAAAAGTCCCAGCTCTTCCCTCAAGTGTGCAGATTTGCCTTCAAACACCCCAAAAAGCCCCTTTTTCCATGGTTTTGTGAAGGAAATGTGTTGATTTGTGTAGGGTTTTGTTTGGGGATCAAAGGGAAATGAAAAGAAGAAGAAGAGATGAAGAAAATGACAGGATTTTTCTGCTGGAAGCTGCAGAATTCAGAAGTGAGGAGAAGAGAGAGAGAGAGAAGGTCAACAAAAGTCCAATTCTTACCTAACACCCATACCTCATTTTTTTATTAGGATTTGCATTTTAAATAAAAGGTTTTAGCTTGGTTAAAGTGAGGGAAATAATGTGAACCATGCAAGAAAAGAATTGGCTAACACTTTAAACCTAGGTCTCAAAAATGGCTAAGTGTGCAAGTGTACACTACAAAGGAAAATTTTCCAATTTGCTAACACGACTAAATATAATTAGTAAACCCGACTAAAATAACTAATAATCCTATGTACACATATATAATAACACGTACAATTACTAATTATCACGAAAAACATTCTAACGGAAATTCAAAGTGTTACATGCTCTTAGTGTATGGTAACGGAGAACTCCAACCGGAGTCCTTTACCGATTCAAGCTTCCAGAGTGATAAGGACGACTCTAAGTCGCAGTAGGGATTTGTCTTTACCCATTTCGTAGGGGCGGTTAGCTGGAAGAGTTCCAAGCAGGAAACCGTGGCAGACTCGACAATGGAGTCTGAATACATCGCTGCCAACGATGCTGCCAAAGAGGCTGTCTGGATCAAGAAGTTCATTACTGAACTTGGAGTGGTTCTATCCATTGAGCATCCAATACCTTTATATTGCGATAACAAAGGAGCGGTGGCTTTGGCCAAGGAACCCAGGTCCCATCAGCGATCCAGGCATATTCTAAGGAGGTATCACCTGATCCGGGAGATAGTTGATCGCCGGGAGATCCAGGTCAGGAGGGTTGACACGAAGAATAACACAGCGGATCCACTCACGAAGGCCATTCCCCAGATACAGTTTGAGAGACTCTTCGGGATGCTCGGTATGCGATACTACAGCAGCTGGCCCTAGTGCAAGTGGGAGATTGTTAGTTGTATGTATGCCCTAGAGGCCAGTATTGTACAGATGATGTATATTATATTGGATGGTTGGACATATATAGAGAGGACTTTCTTGCTCGACATGATAGTATGCTATCTGGTTGCACTTTACTTTAACATGTATACTTGTCTCTTTATACTGTCTTATCATTACACGTTGGTAAAGCCCTTAGGATGTGTACTTGACTACCTGGACTATGATGCGGATCATACTAGTGGGGACATGGTAGTCCCTAAGTACATCCTTCAAGGTCCCTAGTCGTAGGTGTATCGAGACGGGGCATCGATATACCCGTGTAGACCAGCGTATACGCTTCTCGACCCATGAGATAGGCGATGGATGATCCCATATCCATTGCTGTTTGACATCAGAGATGGTATACGGGTGCTCAGTGGAGACTGGGTACACTGGACGGACTTGCCGAGAACTCCCAGATGGTATTATACCTCACGTCAGATGGCAGTTCTCTGGTGACACTTGTGCAGGTTAGTCTGTAGACCCAAGATCGTCATAGAATCTCGTGTGATTCCTACTGTGCTTTGATTTCCACCATACAACGTCTATGAGGGCGTGCAAAACGGTGGGTTTTGGGTACAGTCCCGAGTCACATAGAGGCAATGAGCGATAGGAGGGGTTTCGTCTCTCCCGGTATTGGGGGTTGATGTTGCGCTGTGCTCGATTGGCCGTAACAGGGAAGTCCCTGGCCAGGGCTGATTAGAGATTTACTGGTAAGTGTTACCAGTAGTTTCTCGACCCGTTATGTGCCTCACATCGGCACGACTTATCGGTTATTGGGGTCTGACGTTTACCACCCCTAGACTTGATATGCGACATATCAGACGAGGAGACCAGACTGTACGGGAAGTGTTGCCGGCAGGCTTTCACAGGAGTTGGAGTGGGCTTGCTTGCTGATATTCTGATCGCTCAATACCCGGGTAGCCGTTACGTCCAGCTAGTACCGCTAACGGCTTGTGGGTGCGTGATGTGATCATCACCTACTGCCAGCGTATTGACGAGTCTTTAGAGTCCTACACAGAGGTTTTACTGGCTCTAGAGAAACGAAATAGGATCGCATATGTGATATGTGCGAGTCCGAAAATAAATGCGTTTATGTGATACCGTATTCTATTCTCGCGACTTTTTGTATCGGTCGGTTATATATATGAAATAGCCGGGTTATCGAATCGAGTGTTGATTCGATAAGTCGATAAAATGGATGTTAGCCGGTTATATGAGATATGACCGGATTATTAAGTCAAGTGTTGATTTAATAATTAAGTGTATAATTGTATATTAGATATACTAATTTACACTTGCTAACACTTGTTCACTTTAGGGTTTTTCTCACATATGAACACTTGTATATATATATATATATATATATATATGTGATATATATATTAAAGTGTTTTCTTTTGTATCATGGTTGATGATACACTAAACATGGGTGTGTAAGACATACACCATACTATATTAGATGGTGGTTAATATTTATTTAAAGTAATTACAAATTCGTGAAGCTTATGTCATAAGTATGAAGCTTGTAGAAGCTTTTGGATACTTTGACAAAGTCCACTTAATTTGTTTTACTTTAGATTTTTGTTAACCTAACCATCTTGACTTAGCCATGGTTATGTCCCACCATGAGTTAGTATATGACACTCACTCACCATGGTTAGATTACTCACTTGATCATTATCCTTTCGTCTTTCTTTTGTTCATCTTCTTCATTGTGAAAAGGAGAAAGAAAACTAGGGTTTGATTCAAAGTGAGAAAGAGTGTGAGAAACAAAATTCTAAAGAGAACCCACTTCCTATTTCTCCATCCTCTACTAGACTAGCACTTTAGTTTAGGGTGTTTACTTCACTATTTCTCTAGTTAGTGAAGTAGGAGCTTGAGTCAGAATTCCCTCGACGTAGATCATCTTCGGCCTCGGAGATTTCAAGCAAGGTCGCATCTTTCGTGTCGTGAAGCCATGATAGAGTCCGGGAGAAGCTTGATTACAGTGAAGGTACTTCATCAAGGAGCTTTAGAAGTGAAGGACCGATCTACAAAGGTTGTATTTCGTATTCCCTTTAGAGTAAAGCTGTTTACTTGCCATTAGTTTCGCCTAAACTCTAGTTAACGATCTTGCTTAGGGTTGTGCGGCACATAAAAATTTAATTTTGGCATGGTCGATGCCTTGTAGAGCCTTGTTAGTATGCCTAGTAACCCTACAGTCTAGGCAGGTGTATCTAAGGTAAGTGGTTACTTAATTAGGCCCACTATTTTCGGTGATTCGTATAGCGGATACCTCTCACTTACCTGGCACTTACCTGGCCACAAGAGTGATAAAGAGGTGGTAGAGGATTTATCCTGCAGTTTGTCCTTTGGAAGTCTAGGATCGGTCTAGAGACTTGACCTAGGTAACCTTAGTTCTAAGGTTGATTGTGCATTTTTGTGTGATTTGTCTCACGTCCGATGCTTTTCAAAACAAACCAATTTTAAATCAAACACACGCTGCCACTTGCGCTAAACCCGCTTAGTGCATGCTCGGCTGGACACGGGATTCTAGTGCCCGTCTTGTCCGCGTTCCTGCTATCGACTCCGAAGTCGGTACTTCTTCATTTTCTTTTTCCCCTCCACCCACCATATCGACCAAGATGGATGGTTCTCCATCATATTATAACACCACCCTGACACCACCAGTCGGTGCGCAGAATCCACCACGCATCTCTCTCCAAGAAAGATGCTATCCTATACGCAGTCCCCTTCCTACTTATCTATCTATTCTACCAGCCAATAGGGATAATTTTGAAATTAAACCCTACTTCATCAACCTGTTGTCCAAATTTCACGGGCTTGAGTCTGAAGACTCATATTTTTTATCACTAAATTCGAAAACGTATGCGCAATGATGGGTACATCACAAATTTCATTGGATACTATGCGCTTGCGTCTTCTCCCTTTCACTTTGTGCGATTTATTAGAAAAATGGCTTTATAACACTACCGCACACTCTATTACAAGTTAGGATGAATTCGTGATAGTATTCCTTAAGAAATTTTACCCCAATCATAAGACCGCCAGTGTTCGGAGCGAAATCAACCAGTTTACCCAGCTTCCCAATGAACCATTTTGGAAATGCTTTGAACGGTTTAAGGATCTGCTTGTCAAATGTCCTCATCATGGAATACTTAGATGGGATATGTGCTGAATTATATATGAGGGCATTACTCCAGCGACAAAGTAGATACTTGAAATCATGTATCAATGCAATTTCATGTCCAAAGATGATGGTGAAGCTTGGAAATTTCTACAAGATCTCGCTGAACACACTTTGCAGTGGGAAAGCGTTAGACCATCATCTAGGGGAGGTATCCATTAGCTCGATGTTTCTATCGCAGTAAAAGCCGAAATGGAAGCAATGCAAAAGAAACTCGACGCTATGGAGAACAAATTCTCATCAATCTCCCTAAACCAGGTTATGCTCCCCAAGACCGTATGTGGTTGCTTTTCCGATCCATCACATCTGACAGAAGAATGTCCTTTAAATGCACCGTTTCAAGGTCAAGAACACATTAATGCTACTTTTCAGCAGCAACCTAGAAACGATCCTTATTCTTCCACGTACAATCAGGAATGGAGGAATCATCCTAATTTTTCTTGGAACCAAAACCAAACCCAAAATCAAAACCAGTTCCAAAGCAATTATCAAAGACATCTTCCACAACAGCAGCAACCACACCCACAGATTCAGCACCCCTTCCAATCGCAACCTTTTCAAAATCAGGCTAACAATTCTACACCTTATAACAATTCTTTCCAAACGGCCGGGAACGAAAACTCATCTGCACTCGAACGAAGCGTGGATATGTTTATTAAACATTCCATGCAATCGACGGATGAAATAAAGTCTTCTATCCGATCATTAACACAGACCACCACCTCCTACGGTGAAAGTATAAAATCGATAGAAGCACAACTTGCACAAATAAATGCCGCGATAAGTGCGAGAGAGAAAGGGAAACTTCCATCTCAACCCCTACCGAATCATGGCCACTCACAAAGTCATAATGTGAGTGCCGTTACCACGTTGAGATCAAAAAGTGTGCTAAACAATCAAATGGGTGAACAGATTGATGATGAGGAATCAATTGAAACCCCGGGCTTCCACTTCTTGCCCTATTTCGTCTAATCTCCCACTTTCTTCCGAGCCAATTCTCCGTTTTCCCCAAGGCTCGAACCCTTCGCCCACTTCCTCAAGTCAACTTAAAACAATCCTTACTCTAATTCTGGGATTGATTCTATCCCCACAAATTTCTCCACAAATGTTGGACCCAAAACTTATTGATAAAGCCCCGTTTCCAAACAGGTTGAGGGCCAACAAACCTAATGCACAAATGGAGAAGATTGTGGAAATGTTTAAGCAAGTTAACATAAATATCCCTCTTCTAGATTCTATTCAACAAGTTCCGTCTTATGCAAAAATCCTTAAGGACTTGTGCACTAGGAAGATAAAAACTCAAGTGCCGAAAAATGTATTCATCACAAGTAACGTGAGCACAGCTTTTACCCAACAATTACCTAAGAAACGTAAGGACCCCAATTTTCCTACAATAACAATAACTATTAAGGGTAAAAGCATCAATCGTGCTCTACTTGACCTCGACGCTAGTGTTAACTTGCTTCCATATTCCATCTATGAGCAACTAGGTATAGGAGAGTTGAAACCTGCCCACTGCACTCTCCAGATGGCAGACCGATCTATCGCCCAACCTAGGGGTGAGCTTGATGATGTATTAATCAAAGTCGGGTAATTCATATTCCCTGTGTGCTTTATTGTTTTAGATACACAGCCTGCGGCGAACCCACGCAACCAAATCCCGGGGATACTCGGTCGACCTTTCCTAGCAACTTCCAACGCTGTCATTAATTGTCGTAACGGTTCTATGAACTTATCCTTCGGGAAGATGACAATTGAGCTTAATATTTACAAGCTAGGAAGTCAACCATCTGAACCTTCTGCTCATTTAATCGATATCTGTTCTATCAACGAGATAGCTTCCGACAGCGGCGAAGCTGAAGTACTTTGCTATGATGATCTCGACAACACTAGTGCGACATTGTTTGATCTGGAAAATTATTATAGTGAGAATATATTTGATGAGTCCATCCCCGAGTTTGAATCCGTTGACTCGTCGCAAAAGTCAGTAGCACTTTCCGATTCAATATCCTACGCAAGTTATGAACCTCTTAGGGAGTCCGAGTAGCATTCCCTTACCCCACCTTCTATCGTCTCTCTGCCGACACTAGATCTCAAACCGCTACCTTCTCATCTTAAATATGCATATTTAGGAGAGAATGAGTCTTTGCCCATGATCATATCCGCTTCTCTAGTTTTAGAGCAAGAGAACACACTTTTGGCGGTATTAAAATCAAATCGGCAAGCATTTGGTTGAACAATGGCTAACATCAAAGGGATTAGTCTCTTAATTGTTGAACATTATATACATCTGATGGATGAAGACAAACCAACCCAAGACCCACAAAGATGGTTAAATCCCGTTATGAAGAAGGCGGTAAAGAAAGAAATTGTCAAGTGTCTAGATAATGGTATAATTTACCCAATATCTGATAGCCAATGGGTAAGTCCTATTCATGTGGTCCCTAAAAAGTCTGGGACCACGGTCATAACTAATGAGGCTAATGAGTTGATCCAAACACACACCCAAACTGGATGGTGCGTATGTATGGATTACAGAAAACTCAATGCCGCAACGAGAAAAGATCACTTCCCTCTACCATTCATTGACCAAATGTTAGAACGATTAGCTGGACATGAATACTATTGTTTCTTGGATGGATACTCTGGCTATAACCAGGTCCCCATCGCCGAAAAGGATCACGATAAAACAACATTTACTTGTCCTTTTGGTAATTTTTCTTATAGATGCATGCCCTTTGGGTTATGCAATGCTCCCGCTATATTTCAGCGGTGTATGATGGGGATATTCTCAGACATGGTTGAGAATTTTTTGGAGATATTTATGGATGATTTCTCTATATTTGGGGACTCCTTTGAGGAATGCCTACATCATCTTGACGCGGTTCTTACCCGCTGTAAGGATAAGAACTTAACTTTGAATTGGGAAAAATGCCATTTTATGGTCTAAGAAGGTATTGTCCTTGGACATATCATTTCACGAAAAGGCATTGAGGTAGACAGAACTAAAATTGATGTCATCTATAACCTTCCTCCTCCCAAATGCGTCAAAGATATACGATCTTTCCTTGGTCATGCAGGATTTTATGGAAGATTCATTAAGGACTTTAGCAAAATTGCTAGACCCTTAACTCTTCTCTTGGCCAAGGATACCACATTTCACTTCGATTCGAATTGTGAGGCTGCTTTTGAATCGCTTAAAATATCTCTTACTACAGCCCCCGTTCTATCATCTCAGGATTGGAACCACCCGTTCGAGATTATGTATGATGCATCAGATTTTGCTATTGGTGCAGACTTAGGACAACACATTGATAAGATGCCACATGTAATTTACTATGCAAGTAGGACCTTGAACGATGCACAAATTAATTACACAACTGCCAAGAAAGAACTCTTGGCAGTTGTATTTGCATTAGAAAAATTCAGGCCCTACTTGATTGGCTCGCCAATAGTGGTTTACACCGATCACTCCGCCCTATGACACCTTTTATCGAAGAAGGATGCTAAGGCCAGGCTAATACGTTGGATTCTGTTGTTACAAGAATTTGATCTTGTCATACGAGACAAGAGTGGATGTGAAAACGTTGTAGCTGACCATCTTTCACGCATCAATTCTTCACCAACGTTGACCATGCCAATAAACGACTTCTTCCCTGACGAACAGCTCTCGACCGTATCCTACGAACCTTGGTTCATGGATATTATGAATTATCAAGCGACGAGACTTATTCCTAGCGATTGGTCGAAACAAGACAATCTTCGATTTCTATCCCAAGTAAAACACTTTTACTGGGATGAACCTTATTTATTTAAGTATTGTTCCGATCAAATCATTCGCATATGTGTCCCTAACGATGAATTCAAGAATGTATTGTCTTTTTTCATGATCAGGCATGTGGCGGTCATTTTGGTCCACGTAAAACGACGGAGAAAGTTTTGCAATGTGGTTTTTATTGGCCAACATTATTTAATGATGCTTATGATCATTGCAAAACTAATCATCGGTGTCAACACATGGGTCGGATTTCACGAAGAAATGAGATGCCGCTCCAACCTATATTGGTTGTGGAGATATTCGATGTTTGGGGTATTGATTTTATGGGCCCTTTTCCCAACTCTTTTGGGAATTTATATATCTTGTTAGCGGTTGATTATGTCTCAAAATGGGTGAAAGCAATACCGTGTCGCACTAATGACAATCAGGTTGTTATTAAGTTCCTTAAAGAAAATATCTTTTCGTGATTCGGGCACCCTCGCGCTATAATTAGCGACAACGAGACGCATTTCTATAATCGGTCTTTCGAGACTTTGATGCGAAAATATTCAATCAACCACAAAGTTTCTACGCCCTATCATCCCCAAACGAGCGGGAAAGCTGAGATTTCCAATAGGCAGATCAAGCAAATTTTGGAGAAGAGGTTTCTAAAAACCGTAAGGATTGGTCAACCAAATTGACGGATGCTCTTTGGGCATTTTGTACCGCTTATAAGACCGATCTTGGTATGTCTCCATACCTCTTAGTGTTTGCAAAGGCTTGCCACCTTCCTTTCGAGATCGAACATAAAGCATTGTGGGCTAATAAAGAGCTTAACTTCGATTTTGATCAAGCCCGCAGCTATCGGAAGCTGCAATTAAATGAGCTAAGCGAACTCCGTGATGAAGCTTACGATAATGCGGTTATAGTAAAGAACCGGACTAAAGTGTTCCATGATAAAAACCTTTATAGAAAAACCTTCACACCGGGACAACAAGTCATTCTTTACGATTCTCGTCTCCATCTTCATTCGGGTAAGCTAAAATCTCATTGGAAAGGACATTTTGTGGTACGGTATGTATATCCGCACAGGGCAGTAGAAGTTGAAAATGTTAAAAACGGTTCAATTTTTAGAGTAAATGGGCATAGATTGAAACCGTATTTTTCTGCTGACCCAGCGGAGGAGCTCCTGTTTTTACAGGAGCCGCTGTATCATAACTGAATTTCCTCCACCTCACCTCTATGTTTCAGTAACATTTTCTCATTTTAAGAATGGAGGTGAGTGAAAAAGGACTTAACTGAATATCTTTGCGTGCCAAAGCATAAGTTTGGGGGTAGTTTTCATTTGACTATTATTTTACCCCTCTTAATTTCCATCCCCAAGTCTACAGGTCTATGCATTCAAAGATGACATCAGTAAGGACACGGCTGAAAACAGGTTTGGGGGGAAGGTTTGTATTCACTAAATTATCTTTTGGAACTTGGCACTATACAAATTTTTTTTTGATAATAAAAGAGTAGAAAGTGAAAAATTACATATGAAAGATAGGAAAAGTTTAAAAAAGAAAGAAAGTTAGACGTTTTCTTAAACAAAACTAGTAATAAGTAGTTATGAGCCATTTTCCCAAGGGTACGTAACATCAAGGAAATTACTAATCTGAGGGGAAAAAATAAGTCTGAAAAATAGTCCTTATACTTGAGGCCAAACATCTGAATGTTGATACCCTACTATACGCACTTGCACACATCTTGAAACTTGGGATCGTAAAGGATACCTTGGAATGCTCTTGTCTAAAAGACTTAGTATGAAATATATATATATATATATATATATATATATATAAGTGATGGAGAAAAAAAATGAATACTAGTTTTTGTAATTACCAAGGCAGCATAAAAAAAATATAGGGAGGGTGCTTTATCCCCTAGTGCCTTAGACCAACTGGTTTGAGAGCCACTGCTAAGCTTTAGGTGTTGCAAGACGAGGAAATTACGCTTAAAAGCGCGAGCACATTTTATAATCGGTCGGTTAGTACCTCAAGAAGTATTAACGGTCTCATGAAGAATGTGTGAGCAATTTTATCGAAAATATTCACCAACTATAAAGTACTTTGGAAGATGGACAAGAGTATGATAACTTGAATTGAATTATCTAAGTGTAGGGATGTCTTTTACATACACGTAGGGGTATATGATCAATGTTTGGAAGAAAGATAGGGAGGAAGACTAATGGTGATGTTTTATTGAGGGATGATGTGATTTCTAACATTTTTTCACGACCATTAAGATACGGCTCATAGCAACTGAAAAGATGGTATAGTTGGAAACTTTTCTTTTCAAGTTATTTCTTTTATAGTTCTTATTTTTATATGTAATTTTCACCATCTTTCTTTTATTATAGGATTTTATGGGTGTAATCCGCTGAAAACCCTCAGGAGACACCACTCCTCCTACTAGGGGCACCTAGAGATTTAACGGCTTGTTGCACGTGCTCAGTGCAATCGTGTTGCCTACGAAAGTGTGCTACTTAGGGTTTTCTTTTTCTTTTTCTCCCTCTCTTGAATAAATAGTTTGCTCGGGATAATCAAAGTTAAGTTTGGGGGTATTTGTTTAGTCGAAAATACTACATATTTGATATAACATTTTCCTTACTTTTCTTAGATATTTAAAGATGTTTATTATAAATATGAAACATATGAGGGTTTATCTGCAAAATATCTATTTTCATATGTTTATATATTATAATTAATATTATGAAGGAAACTGTAAGCATATAATATTTTGATAATTTAAATATGCATATCATATCAAATATCCTTAATCAATATTCATAAAATATAATATCGTATCAAATGGTTAGGACAATATCTCAAAAATACCAAATATTACTAACATTATTCATTGAGATATTATGCAAGCAGGTTAGGAGATCAAGATGTTGAGATATCGGGAATCAGAAATCTGCCGATGAAGTTAGATAAAATCGAAGAATCAATACTGGCAGAGACTCAGGAAATATTTTCAAGTTCCAGACATTAGCTAAATCTCCATGTGTCACAAGAATAAAGCCCCAGAAATTTGCAGCCAAGATCCGCGGCTGATTCACCGAGTCATGAGTTGGGATTTTCAGGTTGGATTTGCTACAACTAACCCTTATTCTGGGGATCTTTAGTTTCTGGCTTTGGGGCTATATAAAGGTCCAAGGGCTAAACTGTCACGACCCGAAAGTACGGAACGTGACCGGCACTTAGATTACGAAGCGTCTAGAGGCGCCACGTAACCTAAGTAAGCCGAAGCCCAAAAATCTAAACCATAAAAGAAGAAGAAGAAGAAGAAAAGAAAACAAGTTTAAAAGCATCAGCAAATTTTTCCAAAAATTTCGGCAGAGTCTCCTCTGTAAAAACTGGCCCCAAATGGGTGCAACAAGTATAATATACATAAACAATAAAAAGCATCCCCAAACGGGAGCTAGCATCGACGCCAACAGGCGGAAACAACCACAACAAGCACAATAATATACAACGCCAAAGGGCGAGGCTCAAAACTCAAAAGAAAACAAAACCACCAGATCAGAATAATACATGCGCGACTCTAAGGTCGAAATAAAAGACTGGTCTAATAACTTATCAAGTAATACATGTATGGTTGATGGAGCTTACTAGATACAAATGAAAGAATAAAAATACAATGGTGGTTCAGATACAAGTGAACCAACCTACCGTACAAATCACCCTGAAGAAAAGATGTGCCAGCAAGCTGCCAGGGAAACCTGTACACCGAACATGTAATAAAATTTGGCACAACGGGAGTGAGTTGCCAACTCGTGAGTAGAAGAATCTACGAAAAGAAATCGAATACATGACGCTATCCTAGGTCATAATAATACACTACTAAGTCCCAATCATCTAGTAATAGCAGGGTAATACTACGTATAAGTGCAGATACTCCGTGCTCGTGTCAGTGCCTCATATAGTACTATGTCATATGAATGGATATGCATGCACCATGAATGTAAAATAACCAATCCTGAAATCCAGGTATATCTGTATAAGGAATCTTTAGCTGTTATCATAGTAAAACGGGTGTAGAAACCAGAAATATCAACAATGAAATCCATGAAAATCCGTGTCAAGCATCGACACAAACATGTAAATCTCAAGTCTCATAGTCTCAATATCTCGGGCTCCGTCAGTCCGGATCGGCCCATATCATCAAATCTCACGACAACGGTCGGTATCCTCCGGATATCCGTCGCGCCAGACATCACCGGTAGGTAGCCTTCCCCTGCCAGGCTCATCGTCTACAACTCGATCTTCTTGCCCCGGGGTACCATACCGGGCCCACCATGTACCCGAGACGGTTCATCCACTCCTCGAATCGGGTCTCGAAATCCATCAGAAAACATGAAATCTCATGGTGGACGACACATACATTTCGAGAAAACCACATCTTATTTTAAAAAGAGAAGAGGAGAGAGAGAAAAGTTTGTTTATATATTCTTGCGGTTTTCCCCAAAAATCCAGAAATCTCATAGAAATCCAAATCTTAAAATCATGAGTAAGTATATGATAAGTGTCGGTATATGCCCATGATACTACATGATAAGATGATAATATGAATGCATGAATGTCAAGTAATAAATATCATGTCTATACTAACATCAAAGAGTAATCACAATATTATATCGGTCTAGTTGTTAACTGATTCTATCAATAAAAGACAATATGATCTAAAGTGTACGTGACATAGAAATTACCGATGATAATGTGTGTGAGTCGGCAAATAGGTGTGCGTGGAATATGCACATCATCGGTAATGGTGCTGGTGTCCTAACAGGTAAGGTTTTTACTAATTATAGCAACATATGTAAGAACATGCACCATGATGATTACAGTACGAATGTAAAGGCAGATGTGCATTTTCCACTCCTCTGCGATATACGAGTACAACTACCACTATATGAATCGAACCTGACTAGTGTCCATCTAACCTCCTAAGGAACTAAACCTAAGAAACTAGTCAATAAGAAACAAGAGTCTACCTAAGGTCTGAATCAATATCTCTAATAGTCGGCGATCCAGCCTCAATAGCGTCACGTACGTAGTACGGCTTCCTCGAATCAAGAGTGCGGATCAATCATCATATCTATGCCTCGTACGGTAAAATCCATCGTACGGCATCCCAATATCGAGGTACGGGTCAAGTATCTCCTAGGTGTCTCATCATTCGTATAATGTCATCATCGACACATCTCATGATCAAGGTGCTAAACTGTAATCGCATACATCAAATCATATATCATTGCCATCATAATATGCATCATTAGTTTATCCTCAGAAATATCATGTCATTTGTATCATATTGTAATTAAGTCATACTGATATCATATCGTCATCAAGTCACACCTATATGATATCAACATCAGGTCACACCTATATTAGATCGACATCAGGTCACACCTATATGATGTCGTAATCAAGTCATACATATATCATATCGTGATCAGTCACAAGCTACAGTCCATGTACTATTTTAGAGTCCTATGTTCATTATCTCATTCTCTAATGATCCGCTAACACTTAATACGACTGTATAGCCAAGAATCACGGCATCAAGCCCAGTTATACTGTTTCATCATACCTCGGATATCATATCACATCAATGTATCCCATACACGTGTTGTATATATATATATACCAATACCTAGTCCTATATGTATATATACATGCACGTATACACCATGTCGAGTTTCAGTGTGTGCGTGTGTATGTTTCTACCTGAAACCTACGAACCTCTTCCAAGGTACTCATCCTCTGATATGATTTCCCTAAATCAGTCTAGTCCAGCCTAGGGTTATTACTAGGGTCCTGCGCATTAAGAATCTAGGGTCACATCTGGCTTCCTAATGTCAATAAGTAATATTCCTACTCTACGTTACGGGGGTGCTAAACGCCATCCACCCGACTTCCCTCCGTAGATATACATCTACTCATCTGGTCCATGTCTGCCGAAGACGGTGTCGCCATCCTCCTCTTCATCGCCCGCAGTCCACGTGAGGGGTACCTAAACGCAAACATATAAATAGCATCGTAAACTGAATCACATACAAAAGTCAAAACGACGCAAGGAACAAGCATAGGTTAAAACCTATGTCCCGTCCACGCAAAAGCACCAAATATCGCTCGATATCGGCGTACAAACTCCGATGGATCAAGATAACATCAACAAATAACTCATAGTTTTAAAACTCGTTACTTATAATATATAACATGATTAAATCCATCAAAACCCTAAAAATCGATCAAACCGTCCAATTTCGTAAAACCCGAAAATGCCAATTTACCGTTTTTCATCAAAACTTGACATTCAAATGAAACCAATGGTCATAAAACTCATTAAAAATCATAACTAGACTATACAAACCATTACTATATTTTTAACACCCTAATTTATATTACATTGAAAATTCTAGTTTGCAAACTTGCCCGATTTCGATACTTTTAAGCAAAATTTAACAATTCACTTCCAACCTTTATTTTGCATATATTAAAGTGTTAAACCACATCAGGAAACCTTCAGAATGAGTTAAATCCCTAACTACATTTTTAATACTACATTTTAAATTAATTTTTTTTAAAACCTAGTTAGCAATTTTGCATAATTATCACAATTTTTAAACCAAAACTTAGCAACTAGCAACTAGATATGTTTAGTATTCCATTAACATGTTAATCTCCTAATTATAACCAAAAATAATTGATAAAAATTCTCACTAGAATTTTATCCCACATATATACATATTCTACAAAAATCTAGTTTGCACAATTTTCCCCAATTTTAACAAATTTTGAAGTAACACATAATAATTAACAATTAGATTAAATTTTCCATGACTTAACATGTTAAACTATATCTTGTAATCCTAATTGAGTGATAAAAATCCCAACTTAGCTCAAAGCCCCTTCTCTTGAACTTTCAAGTTTGAATATAGAATCGTGATTAAAAACCGGAATTAATTAATTTGAAGCAATTAACCTAAAATTAAACACTAGGGTTAGGATTATACCACCATAAATTTTTGAGACCTAGCATGAAATCTTAGCCTCCCAACTTGCACCTTTGCTCCAAGATCCTTGCTAGGTTGAACAAAGAATAATTGGATAAAGGTTAAAAGATGAATTTGTGAGACCTTGTATAAATTTTATTTTTTTTTGATGAATTTTGAAGTGTTTTGAGTTGGCACAAATGGGGAAATGGGGGGAAAATGGCTGCAGTGAGCTCGGACAATTTAGGATGGGGAAAAAAGAGAGAGAGTGAATTGTGTAGATAAGTGTAGAAACCTCCCATCATTTTACATATTAACCCTCCTTTTAAATTTTCTTTTCTTTTGATTTTTGAAATGAGAATGAAATAAGAATTTGTGAAGAGAGAGGGGTTTCCTGCATTGCTTTTTTTCCCAGGACATGGAGATGAGAATGTGTGGGTGAGTGTGGAGTGTTCTAGGCTAATAAAAGTATACATGTGTCTTTTGCAAATAAACCCCTTTCTATTCCCATTTTACTTTATTTTAAATTTCCATAGTTGCAAACCTAGAACCTACTAGAATTTGGAGTTAACTTGCTAAAAATTTTATGTTACAGTTAGATTTTAGTGGGCATGGCTCATATGTGTGTAATTGGCCCATTCAAATTTGTATTTACACGAATTTCACCAAATAAGCCTATTTTCTTCGTTATTTTCTAACACCGTTTAAAAACTTCATTTCAATTCAAAAACCTCATGTTAAAATTTTGCTTAATGTGTTATGATACACAAAATTTGTTTCAACTCATTCTACTTTGTAATTTTCCCTAATTAAATGTATTAGTAACAGCTTAAAATAATATTAAAATAATTAATTTCGGAAATTTTTTTAGAAAATTTGAAATTTCACCTGTGGCTCAATAAACACCAAATACTACCAATTACATAGCTATAATATGTATATTTAATTTTTAAAATAAAGATATTTGTATTTTGACTTTTTACAGAAAACCCCCTTATTTTACCGATTTTCCGAAATTTCACCAAAACGATTTTCAAGACGTTACAATCTTTCCCCCTTTTAGAAATTCGGTCCCCGAATTTAGATTAAAACTCTCCCCAATTACTAAAACATTCAGCCAAAACACTCAAATCGTCGGGGCTCCGAAATCATCAATACATAACTAAAATCAACTCCGTCAAGCATGACGCAATCATCGGAGTTATGGCGAGAATAAAATATCATAACTCAATATGAAAACCATCATAATATACATCAATCTATAACTTATATATTGTTCGCATCCTAGTAAAATCGCCTAAACATCATAATAAAGAAGCATACAAAAACCCCTCTTGAAAATCGCCGTGCAATGCACGTGTCACGGCATAAGTAGCGGACGTTTATTTTTTTTAAAAAAAAATAGCTATATATATATATATATATCTTTTATTTAACATACACGTCCCGCCTGGTTACTAAATTAAATAATAATGATTATGAAAACATACTGCTCAAACTGAAATCAATCCCAATCACATCAATAAAATATCATGTGCGTCCGGTGCGCACTGAAATCGAAACCAAATACACATACCACGAATACACAGAAAAACAAAACTAAGTACAACAGGTGTGCACTAAAAAGATCTGTCAGGTGCAACGGGCGTGCACGACTCAATATCAGGTGCATCTAATCTGCACAAAACCCCGATTTAGTGCATCTGGTGTGCACAAAATCATATCAAGTGCGCCAAGTATGTGCAAGAATCCTAATCAGGTGCACATGGTGTACGAAAACATACATCGAATATCAAAATCGAAATCACAGCACAAAAATGCATGAAAACTAGGTCGAAACATATGTCAAAATCATGGGTAACCCCTATGCACGAAATCAAATCAAAAATCTCAAAATATATAAAACCAAATCAAGTGTACTGGGTGTGTACTAAACAACATCAATACAACTGATATATGAAACACAAATAGAATGTAATGATGGTACACACATGAAATACCAATCGTAGAACAAAGTCCTCAAAATACCAAAATCCAATCAACGAAAATATGAAATTCAAATCACTAAATTACAATCGTAAACACTATCGTCAATGTGCGCCTCTTTCCTCTGATGTCGGCTGCTTCAAACTTGTCCTTTCATAGGTGTGCTGACTGCGCTACCGACGACAATACTCATATCTAGAGTCTCCCACATAGTCGATCCCTTCACTTGATATCCGGACTACATTAAACTTTTTCAATCGATCCATCAAAATCCCATAATTTCCCGAGAGCTCAACACTCAAGTACAATTTAAAAGTATCCGGTACATACCCCAGCATCGATGGTCCAGCCGTAGAAGGGCAAACTCAAGCCTCACTAATGGCACCACGGAACTGCCGTAAACCCTAAGGTTCAAAGGCGTTCTCGTGGTCATTATGTCGAGTTAGGGTTTCATTCTTCTAGAGGGTCCATAGAAATACCTGCATGTTCTTCCGAATACCTTAAAGTTGGGAAAATGGGTTTCTGACAATCGTTCGAATCCTTTAACTTCGTCTGGACTACATGTGAATACCCTTCATCCGCATGCTAAACAATACTTCAATCCTCAAGAATAACCAATACCCTAATGGTCATCACATACGTTCCTCAGCTCCCTCTGCCCGTGCTACCGTGGTAACAGAAACCGCCCTCCGACATCGACGAAGATAGATCAAAGTAACGAAAGAAATACGATGCAAACAATGTACATCCTAAGGCTCCTTAAGCAGAGTAGCGTATCGTAAGTATGCCGCGGACCATACCCACGGTACGTTACTCTACCTAAATCGCCTACTCCATCAACCAAGGGTCACCTAGACTTATACAGGGTTAAACCTAGTGCTCTGATACCAACTTTGTCATGACCCGAAAGTACGGAACGTGACCGGCACTTAGATTATGAAGCGTCTAGAGGCGCCACGTAACCTAAGTAAGCCGAAGCCCAGAAATCTAAACCATAAAAGAAGAAGAAGAAGAAAAAAAGAAAACAAGTTTAAAAGCATCAGCAAATTTTTCCAAAAATTTCGACAGAGTATCCTCTGTAAAAACTGGCCCCAAACGGGTACAACAAGTATAATATACACAAACAATAAAAAGCATCCCCAAACGGGAGCTAGCATCGACGCCAACAGGCGGAAACAACCACAACAAGCACAATAATATAAAACGCCAAAGGGCGAGGCTCAAAACTCAAAAGAATACAAAACCACCAGATCAGAATAATACATGCGCGACTCTAAGGTCGAAACAAAAGACTGGTCCAATAACTTATCAGGTAATACAAGTATGGTTAATGGAGCTTACTAGATACAAATGAAAGAATAAAAATACAATGGTGGTTCAGATACAAGTGAACCAACCTACCGTGCAAATCACCCTGAAGAAAAGATGAGCCAGCAAGCTGGCAGGGAAACCTGTACACCGAACATGTAATAAAATTTGGCACAACAGGGGTGAGTTGCCAACTCGTGAATAGAAGACATCTACGAAAAGAAATCGAATGCACCACGCTATCCTAGGTCATAATAATACACTACTAAGTCCCAATCATCTAGTAATAGCAGGGTAATACTACGTGTAAGTGCAGATACTCCGTGCTCGTGTCAGTGCCTCATATATTACTATATCATATGAATGGATATGCATGCACCATAAATGTAAAATAACCAATCCTGAAATCCAGGTATATCTGTATAAGGAATCTTTAGCTGTTATCATAGTAAAACGGGTGTAGAAACCAGAAACATCAACAATGAAATCCATGGAAATCCGTGTTAAGCATCGACACAAACATGTAAATCTCAAGTCTCATAGTCTCAATATCTCGGGCTCTGTCAGTCCGGATCGGCCCATATCATCAAATCTCACGACAACGGTCGGTATCCTCTGGATATCCGCCGCGCCAGACATCACCGGTAGGTAGCCTTCCCCTGCGAGGCTCATCGTCTACAACTCGATCTTCTTGCCCCGGGGTACCATACCGGGCCCACCATGTACCCGAGACAGTTCATCCACTCCTCGAATCGGGTCTCGAAATCCATCAGAAAACATGAAATCTCGTGGTGGACGACACATACATCACGAGAAAACCACATCTTATTTTAAAAAGAGAAGAGGAGAGAGAGAAAAGTTTGTTTATATATTCTTGCGGTTTTCCCCAAAAATCCAGAAATCTAATAGAAATCCAAATCTTAAAATCATGAGTAAGTATATGATAAGTGTCGGCATATGCCCATGATACTGCATGATAACATGATAATATGAATGCACGAATGTCAAGTAATAAATATCATGTCTATACTAACATCAGAGAGTAATCACAATATTATATCGGTCTAGTTGTTAACTGATTCTATCAATAAAATACAATATGATCTAAAGTGTACGTGACATAGCAATTACCGATGATGATGTGTGTAAGCCGGCAAATAGGTGTGCGTGGAATATGCGCATCATCGGTAATGGTGCTGGTGTCCTAACAGGTAAGGTTTTTACTAATTATAGCAACATATGTAAGAACATGCACCATGATGATTACAGTACGAATGTAAAGGCAGATGTGCATTATCCACTCCTCTGCGATATACGAGTACAACTACCACTATATGAATCGAACCTCACTAGTTTCCATCTAACCTCCTAAGGAACTAAACCTAAGAAACTAGTCAATAAGAAACAAGAGTCTACCTAAGGTCTGAATCAATATCTCTAATAGTCGGCGATCCAGCCTCAATAGCGTCACGTACGTAGTACGGCTTTCTCGAATCAAGAGTGCGGATCAATCATCATATCTATGCCTCGTATGGTAAAATCCATCGTACGGCATCCCAATATTGGGGTACGGGTCAAGTATCTCCTAGGTGTCTCATCATTCGTATAATGTCATCATCGACACATCTCATGATCAAGGTGCTAAACTGTAATCGCATACATCAAATCATATATCATTGCCATCATAATATGCATCATTAGTTTATCCTCAGAAAAATATCATGTCATTTGTATCATATTGTGATTAAGTCATACTGATATCATATCATCATCAAGTCACACCAATATGATATCAACATCAGGTCACACCTATATGAGATCGACATCAGGTCACACCTATATGATGTCGTAATCAAGTCATACATATATCATATCGTGATCAGTCACAAGCTACAGTCAACGTACTATTTTAGAGTCCCATGTTCATTATCTCATGCTCTAATGATCCGCTAACACTTAATACGACTGTATAGCCAAGAATCACGGCATCAAGCCCAGTTATACTGTTTCATCATACCTCGGATATCATATCACATCAATGTATCCCATACACGTGTTGTATATATATATATACAATTACCTAGTCCTATATATATATATACATGCACGTATACACCATGTCGAGTTTCAGTGTGTGCGTGTGTGTGTTTCTACCTGAAACCTACGAACCTTTTCCAAGGTACTCATCCTCTGATATGATTTCCCTAAATCAGTCTAGTCCAGCCTAGGGTTATTACTAGGATCCTGCGCATTAAGAATCTAGGGTCACATCTGGCTTCCTAATGTCAATAAGTACTATTCCTACTCTACGTTGCGGGGGTGCTAAACGCCATCCACCCGACTTCCCTCCGTAGATATACATCTACTCATCTGGTCCATTTCTGCCGAAGACGGTGTCGCCATCCTCCTCTTCATCGCCCGCAGTCCACGTGAGGGGTACCTAAACGCAAACATATAAATAGCATCGTAAACTGAATCACATACAAAAGTCAAAACGACGCAAGGAACAAGCATAGGTTAAAACCTATGTCCCGTCCACGCAAAAGCACCAAATGTCGCTCGATATCGGCGTACAAACTCCGATGGATCAAGATAACATCAACAAATAACTCATAGTTTTAAAACTCATTACTTATAATATATAACATGATTAAATCCATCGAAACCCTAAAAATCGATCAAACCGTCCAATTTCGTAAAACCCGTAAATGCCAATTTACCGTTTTTCTTCAAAACATGACATTTAAATGAAACCAATGGTTATAAAACACATTAAAAAGCATAACTAGACTATACAAACCATTACTATATTTTTAACACCCTAATTTATATTACTTTGAAAATTCTAGTTTGCAAACTTGCCCGATTTCGATACTTTTAAGCAAAATTTCACAATTCACTTCCAACCTTTATTTTGCATATATTAAAGTGTTAAACCACATCAGGAAACCTTAAGAATGAGTTAAATCCCTAACTACATTTTTAATACTACATTTTAAATTAATTTTTTTAAAACCTAGTTAGCAATTTTGCATAATTATCACAATTTTTAAACCAAAACTTAGCAACTAGCAACTAGATATGTTTAGTATTCCATTAACATGTTAATCTCCTCATTAAAACCAAAAATAATTGATAAAATTCTCACTAAAGTTTTATCCCACATATATACATATTCTACAAAAATCTAGTTTGCACAATTTTCCCCAATTTTATCAAATTTTGAAGTAACACATAATAATTAACAATTAGATTAAATTTTCCATGACTTAACATGTTAAACTATATCTTGTAATCCTAATTGAGTGATAAAAATCCCAACTTAGCTCAAAGCCCCTTCTCTTGAACTTTCAAGTTTGAATATAGAATCGTGATTAAAAACCGGAATTAATTAATTTGAAGCAATTAACCTAAAATTAAACACTAGGGTTAGGATTATACCTCCATAAATTTTTGAGACCTAGCATGAAATCTTAGCCTCCCAACTTGCACCTTTGCTCCAAGTTCCTTGCTAGGTTGAACAAAGAATAATTGGATAAAGGTTAAAGGATGAATTTGTGAGACCTCGTATAAATTTTATTTTTTTTGATGAATTTTGAAGTGTTTTGAGTTGGCACAAATGGGGAAATGGGGGAAAAATGGCTGCAGTGAGCTCGGCCAATTTAGGATGGGGAAAAAAGAGAGAGAGTGAATTGTGTAGATAAGTGTAGAAACCTCCCATCATTTTACATATTAACCCTCCTTTTAAATTTTCTTTTCTTTTGATTTTTGAAATGAGAATGAAATAAGAATTTGTGAAGAGAGAGGGGTTTCCTGCATTGCTTTTTTTCCCAGGACATGGAGATGAGAATGTGTGGGTGAGTGTGGAGTGTTCTAGGCTAATAAAAGTATACATGTGTCTTTTGCAAATAAACCCCTTTCTATTCCCATTTTACTTTATTTTAGATTTCCATAGTTGCAACCCTAGAACCTACTAGAATTTGGAGTCAACTTGCTAAAAATTTTATGTTACAGTTAGATTTTAATGGGCATGGCTCATATGTGTGTAATTGGCCCATTCAAATTTGTATTTACACTAATTTCACCAAATAAGCCTATTTTCTTCGTGATTTTCTAACACCGTTTAACAACTTCATTTCAATTCAAAAACCTCATGTTAAAATTTTGCTTAATGTGTTATGATTCACAAAATTTGTTTCAACTCATTCTAATTTGTAATTTTCCCTAATTAAATGTATTAGTAACGGCTTAAAATAATATTAAAATAATTAATTTCGGAAATTTTTTTAGAAAATTTGAAATTTCACCAGTGGCTCAATAAACACCAAATACTAGCAATTACATAGCTAGAATATGTATATTTAATTTTTAAAATAAAGATATTTGTATTTTGACTTTTTACAGAAAACCCCCTTATTTTACCGATTTTCCGAAATTTCACCAAAACGATTTTCAAGACGTTTCATAAACCTAGAAATCATCAAACCGAAGAGATCATGAAGTTCACATTGACTCACGCATCCAGGTTGATCAATCGGCTGTTCATTTACCTCCTTCAAGATAGATCGAGAAGCAAACTAGGATTTTGTATTCCACTTTCTAAAGGAATAAAAAGTGTAATTGAACAAGTTGATTAATAAAGGTAGTTGTTTTATTCTTATTGCATTTATTTTCTTTATTTACATCATGATCTCTATCCGTTCTTCTATCTCCATCATGCTCGAATAATTCACCGCTTGGTAGGGTTCGTAGGATTATGGTAGATAAATGAAGAATTTCTTAACTTCTCTTAAGTCTTATTAAAATGTTTTAGAAATTGTTATGCAAAATTTTTCCGTTTTAGGGTAAAATTGTCGGTATTTTCCGTTTTAACCCGACTGTGATCAAACGTCCATATAAACTTGCCAGCACCTAGTTTAGCTAAAATAAAGCTAGTGCGCGAGCTTTGGGGGTATATGGGTGTAGGGTTGCTAGGCACTCTTGTGAAGGTTCATAAGGCATCAAACATGTCCGGATAAAATTTTAGACGTGCCGAACAACCCAAGGACGGGATCTTTGCTAGATTATTAGGGTTTAGCATGCAAGATGATATCTTTAAAGCTAAGTGTGAGGGATTACAACCTTTGTAGTCCGCTCCTTCGCTTTACAAGCTCCGAGTAGTAGTGCCTTCGCCGCGATCCACGATCTCCCGGACTCAAGAGAGGCTCCATGACTCGAACGATCCATGCTAGCTTGAAGTGTTCCGAATCTCCGATGATCTACGTCGATGTTGCAAAAACCCAAGCTTTCTCACTCTAAAGAGATGAACTCCCTAAGCTCATGGGCTAGATGAGATGAGGATGAGGGAGTAGTATTTATGCTTTCTTTTTATTCACTTTCTCACTTGAAATCATCACATAAGAATTAACTAGTAAGCTTTTTCTTTTTTAGAACTCAAGAGAGAAGAAGATGAGAATGAAAAAGATAATCCTTTTGTGATGAATAGGAAAGAAAACTATATGATTGATATATCAACCATGGTCAAGGATGATAGGCTAAGAAGTTGTAGAGAATAAACTAGGGTTAGGGTTTGGTTAGGTTAAAGAAAAAGATCAACCATAATATCTTAACCAAGACAAAATAGAATCCTTCTAGAAAGAACTTGAAAGAGCTAACCCTAATCAAACCCTAATCCCTCATTATCATCCTTAAACATGTTTAATAATAAATCATATCATGTTACAATAATATATATCACATATATATTATATATTTGCAACATAAGAAAATAATACATTTAACATATATCGCATATATATCAATGTATTAATCCAGTGAGAAAATAAAATAATAAAGTGAGCCAATATTAGATAATGTAATACAATATATCATATATATTATTATACATTAAATTATCGAATCAACACTTGATCCAACGATCCGGCTATATCGAATATAACCGGCTAATATATCATGTACCGATTCATCGAATCAACACTTGATCCGATGTCCCGATTCATATCAAAATATCGCGAGAATATAATACGGTATCTCATATCGTATTATCCTCGGTCCTGTACATATCTCATATGTACCTCTACTCCTTTTCGCCTGAGCCAAGAAACCTCTGTGTAGGACTCTAAAGAATCGTCAATACGCCGGTAGCAGGTGATGATCATATCAAACACCCACAAGCTGCAAGCGGTCAGCTAAACGTAACAGCCACCCAGGTATTGAGCGATTAGAAGATCAACAAGCTAGCCTGTCCGTTCTCCTGTGAATCCAATCAGTAACACTCCCGTACAGTCCGGTCTGTTCGTCTGATATGTCGCATATCAAGTCTAGGGGTGGTAAACGTCAGACCCCAGTAACCGATAAGTCGTGTCGATGTGAGGCTCATAACAGGTCGAGAAACTACTAGAAACACTTACCAGTAAATCTCTATATCAGCCCTGGCCAAGGACTTCCAGTTATAGCCAATCGAACACAGCACGACATCAACTCCCTATACCGGGAGAGACGAATCCCCTCCTATCGCTCATTGCCTCCATGTGATTCGGGACTGTACCCAAAAGCCACCGTTTTGCACGCCCTCGTGGACGTGGTAAGGTGGAAATCAAAGCACAGTGGGAATCACACAAGACTCTATGACGATATCGGGTCTACAGACTACCCTGTACCAGTGTCACCGGAGAACTGCCATCTGACGTGTGGTATATCACCAACTGGGAGTTCTCGGCGAGTCCGTCCAGTGTACCCAGTCTCCACTGAGCACCCGTACACTATCCTTGATGTTAAACACCGATGGATATGGGATCATCCATCGCCCATCATATGGGTCAAGATGCGTATACGCTAGTCTACTCTGGTGTATCGATGCCCTGTCTCGATATACCCTCGACTAGGAACAGTTATAGGATGTACTCATCGACTACTATGGCCCCACTAGTATGATCTCATCATAGTCCCAATAGTCGAGTACAGATCCTAAGGGCTTTATCAACATGTGAGAGTCAGACAGTAAACCAATACAAGTCAACATGTTAAGATAAAGTGAAACAAAATAGCATACTATCATGACGAGCAAGAAAGTCCTCTCTGTATATATCTAAGCATCCATCATAATATACATCAAATGTACAACAATGGCCTCTAGGGCATATACATAACTAACAATCTCCCACTTGCACTAAGGCCAGCTGCTGTAGTATCTCATACCTAGCATCCCGAATAATCTCTCAAACTGTATCTGGGGAATGGCCTTCGTGAGTGGATCCGCAGTGTTGTCCTTCGTATCTACTCTCTTGACCTCGATCTTCCGGCGATCAACTATCTCCCTGATCAGGTGATACCGCCTCAGAATATGCCTGGACTTCTGATGGGATCTGGGTTCCTTGGCCAAAGCCACAGCTCCATTGTTATCGCAATACAGAGGTATTGGATGCTCAATGGATGGAACCATTCCAAGTTCACTAATGAACTTCTTCATCCAGACAGCCTCTTTGGCAGCATCGTTGGCAGCGATGTATTCAGCCTCCATCGTCGAGTCTACAACGGTATCCTGTTTGGAACTCTTCCAACATACCGCCCCTCCATTGAGGGTAAAGAAAAAACCCGAATGCGACTTAGAGTCGTCCTTATCACTCTGGAAGCTGGAATCGGTAAAGGACTCCACCGAGAGTTCTCCGTTACCATACACCAAGAACATGTCTCTAGTCCTTCGTAAGTACTTGAGAATGTTCTTCACAGCTGTCCAGTGACTCTCTCCAGGATCTGCTTGATACCGACTCACTACACTTAGTGAGTATGCAACATCGGGTCTGGTACATAGCATCGCATACATGATAGATCCTACTGCCGAAGCATAGGGTATCCCTTGCATGCGAGCTCTCTCCAAATCAGTCTTGGGAGACATCTCTTTTGAGAGAGTGAGTCCAGATATCGTGGGTTGGTTCCCACGCTTGGATTCTTCCATACTAAACCTCTTTAGGATGGTGTCAATGTACCTGGATTGGGACAATCCCAGTATCCGTTTAGATCTATCTCTATAGATCATGATTCCCAATATGCAGGAGGCATCACCTAGATCTTTCATTGAGAATCTCTGTGATAAGAAGAGCTTGACTGATTGCAGCATAGGAATATCATTTCCTATCAAGAGTATGTCATCCACGTACAATACGAGGAAGACAACCTTACTCTCTGCTACCTTCTTATAGATACAAGGTTCATCTATGTTTTTGATGAAGTCAAACTCTTTCACTACTACATCAAAACAGATGTTCCAACTCCGCGATGCTTGCTTTAACCCATAAATGGATTTAAGCAGCTTGCACACCTTTCCGCTGCTCCCACTATCTACGAAGCCCTCTGGCTGAGTCATGTACACGCACTCTTCTAAATCACCATTTAGAAAGGCGGTCTTAACATCCATTTGCCAGATTTCGTAGTCATGGTATGCAGCAACGGCAAGTAAGATCCGGATGGACTTAAGCATAGCCACTGGAGAAAAGGTTTCGTCATAATCCACACCTGGTCGTTGACGAAAACCCTTTGCTACAAGTCTAGCTTTGAAAGTCTCAACTTTTCCATCTACACCAAATTTCTTTTTAAAAATCCACTTGCTCCCAATGGGTTTTACCCCTTCAGGAGCATTTTCTAAAATCCATACTTTATTGGTGTACATGGATTCCATCTCAGATCGCATTGCATACAGCCATTTCACAGAGTCACCACTCGTGATGGCCAGCTCGAAACTAGTCGGGTCATCATCTTCCATGATGCAATCCTCGCTTCCACCATCAATGAGAAAACCGTAGTATCTCTCAGGCGGATGAGAAACCCTGCTAGATCGGCGGAGAGGCTGGGGTTCGTCGGGTACTACTGAATCTTCTGGTTCCACTAAATCTTCAGTTGTAGTTTGTGTTTCTGGAACCTCTTCCAGCTCTACCTCATCGCCACTAATTTCATTTGTAAGAAATTTCTTTTCTAAAAAGGTGGCATGTTGAGCAACAAACACCTTTTGTTGTTCACTGTGGTAGAATAGATATCCATACGAATTGCTTGGATATCCTACAAACTTACAAAGAACTGATCGTGCCTCGAGTTTGTCCGGATTTTGCTTTTTAACATAAGCCGGACAACCCCATATCTTAACTCTTTTAAGAGATGGTCTCTTTCCATTCCATATCTCATATGGAGTGGTAGGCACAGATTTAGTTGGAACTCTATTCAATAGGTATATGGCTGTCTCCAGCGCATACCCCCAGAAGGAAATAGATAACTCAGTTGTACTCATCATAGAGCGCACCATATCTAATAGGGTGCGATTCCTCCGCTCCGATACACCGTTGTGCTGTGGTGTATAAGGAGGACTAAGCTGAGAGAGAATCCCATTCTCTTTTAGATAATCTAGGAACTCATTGCTTAAGTATTCACCTCCTCGATCAGATCGAAGAATCTTAATACTTTTGCCCGTTTGATTCTCTACTTCGTGCTTATATTCTCTGAATTTCTCAAAAGCTTCAGACTTGTGTTTCATCAGGAACACATATCCGAATCTTGAGAGATCGTCAGTGAATGTAATGAAGTAGGAAGAACCGTTCCTGGCATGCATAGACATGGGACCGCATACATCACTATGTACCAGTCCTAAGAGTTCGGTAACTCTTTCTCCGTGTCCACTAAACGGAGCTTTGGTCATTTTTCTTTTGAGACATGAATGGCAAGTATCATAAGATGATAATTCGAACGGATTCAAATAACCATCTTTATGTAACTAAGCCAGTCGTGTCGCATTGATATGACCAAGTCTACAATGCCACAAGAAAGATTCGTTCATTTATGAACTTTTCCTATTGTGTGTGTTTTGTATATTGAGGACTGTATTCTGATTTAAAATGAATATGCCATTATGTAACGAGCCTGATGCAATAAACTTTTGATCTAGGAATATGTTCATAACATTATCCTTTACTACAAAATTATATCCTTCTTTAGTTAATAAAGAAACTGATATAATGTTGCACATCATGTTCGGTATATAATAGCACTCATTTAGAATCAGTGTATTACGACTTGGCAATACAAGGTGATATTCGCCAACTACTTTGGCTGCAATACTTGCACCGTTCCCTACTTGAACGGAATGATCACCTTTTCCCAGTTCTCTACCCTTACGTAGCCCATGTAACTGTTTACATATGTGGGATCCTGATCCGGTATCTAATACCCAGGACGTAGGGTGAACTGAGAAACAGTTCTCAATAACTAACACACCCGAAGAAGATGCATCAACATGCATGTTCTTTTGGGCGGCTTGAGAATCTAGATATTCTTCTATTTCCTGTTCAGTCTTATAACTCTTATAAGAAAGAACGGGTCCAACGTTCCCATGCTCAGTATAATAAGCGGGTTCAGTCAATACATCCATATTATTATCTTGATTATGGCCTGACATGGTCGCTACCTGGAGAGGGAGAGAAGAAAACACTTTAGCGTATGCTCTTGCAAGATTAGATTGGTTATTATCTTATCTAATCAGGATGTCTCCCACTGTTTTTATCAAATCTACCTTCAAACCCTAAAAGGTAAGATTAGCCGGGATTAATTACACCCTACAATTTCGTCAATCTTTCAGCCAGATCAGTGTCGGTACTTTGAGGGAGGTTCCCCGTGCTTTCGCACAAACCTAATTAAAGTAAACCTCGTTTTCCCAGAGGCGTAACCCCGTTAACACTTTTCTAGACACCTACTTGATCGACTAATTGTCCTGTGTAAAACTCTCCCAGGAGTAACTCTTACTCGCAGTGGGTATCGGGATCCAACTATCTCATAGGAGGTATGCAATCTCATTGCAAATTTCAACACTTGAAATTCCCGATAATGTTTTTACCCCTAGCAACTTATGACCTTGGCTAAGGTTAACAAATTATAAGCGCTAGTCAAGTTCAACCCGTCATTTCCTGATTGAATTAAACCCACCCGTACGACCCTTGGCTAAGGTCAACAAAGTCGCACGACTACCCTAACTCAATCACATCTCATGTTTTAGCAGATAAATACTAATTAGCTACCGTATACCACGCCTTGGCTAAGGTCAACAAATGCAGCACGAATACTAACTAGTGTCTATCTGAAATGACGGAGGGCTACACAGGTTTTTTAGAAAACCCTGATCGTAATGAACTTGATATCGTCGTAGAATCAAGTGTTTTTGAAAAGGAGTGTTTTTTAGGCTTTTCTTAGTTTCGCTAAAGGGGTCACTCCCGGTGAAGGGATCGTCGGCCCTTTCCTCATCGAATAAGGTGCTGGATATATCATATATATCGCTGTGCAAAGCAAAACTCTAAAAGCAATCAAAAGACAAACCGAGTTTTGTAGCATCTTCCAGTTTCGCTAAAGAGGTCACTCCCGGTGAAGGGATCTCGGCTCTTTCCCCATCGAATAAGGTGCAGGATATATTATATATATCACTGTGCAAAGCAAAACTGTAGCTACCCTTTTTATAAAGTTTTGATTCTACAACATCTTTTAGGTTTCTTTTCTTTTTATTAATCTCATTAATAAAATCCCATCAGCTTATGCTTCCTAAGCATCACAGATAAATACGACGTACACTTATGCCATCCGCATTCGCCTCGATGTCCCCTCGTTCACCGTTAGGTTAGGTAACTAACGACAGAGCAGGGCAGGGCTAGTGCGGGTGTAAAACATAAGTAACGTCTATATAATATATCATATATACTATATACTGTATCCATCAGAACATATCAAATGATCACATCACAGATATCGCAGCAGAAACATAGATGTAATGTGGGATATACTAGGACGTCCGTATTTAGTATTTAGCCAACAATAGAAAATACGGATTCCACAGTCGCGATGAATAGCCAAGCCCACACCCTGGACCCCTACGAGAGCGGAAAGCGACCCTACCAATTCTGGAGTTTAGGAGACCCGGTCTCGACTCCTCGAGATAGCCTCCCACTGAACCCCAGAACCCGGTCACCTGTGCTCCCCTCCTTGGGTCAATCCTAATGCGGAAAAGTACATAATATACAACACTGGTGGCATCAACCTCAACCTGGAAGTGCCCCAAATAAAAGAATATTACATTACAATTGAATTTACATGAATGAAAATATAAAACTCTCATCTCACATAAAACCCCCGGCTATTCAATTGCGACAATCCTGCACATCATATCTCAGCAACACATAATATCACATATCATCAACGTATGTAAGTATGCATACACCGATCGTCGCCGATGTATAGCAACGAAGATCGGCAATACAACTACATACTACACTTATGGTCACAGAAAAGAAAGTGTAAAACTACAATATTTGGAATCCACAATCACTTTAGACATCATAAATCCGAAATATCACATACTTCGCATTTCATGCCTAACTCTATGAATTCCACATATTGTATCACATTCCAGATAAATAGACAGTATTAAACTTTTCGAACAGATAATCAAATACCCAAAATTTCCCAAAGTGCTCAACACTTGAGCGGAGTTCAAATAATCCCAGAATATGTCATAGTCCCAGTGATCCAGCCGTAGAAGGGTCAAGCCAACGCCTCACATGTGGCACGCCGTACTGCCCCAAACCCGAAGGTTCAAAAGGCAGTTAAAGACGGTCACATAATCGAGTTAAGGTTTGTTGTCTTCTAGAGGGTCCACCGCTTAACTTGTACAATTTTTCCGAAAGATTTAAACCCAATAAAAATTCAACACTTGAAAGTTTGCCGTTCCGGGATAAAGTGGGTTAATGATATCCGTTCAAATAGTTTAACAGTTTCTAAATATCCGGAAATAAAAACGAATTTAAATATTCCGATCGAATCTACGATTACAAAAGAAACCCCAGAATACTCAACACTTGAGTCAGAATAAAAATACCCATAAAATAGTAAATACAGATACAAGAATTACTGTACAAAAACCCGTGCCTAATACACTAATACTGCCGCGGAACCGCCGCCGATGGGTGGTATTTGCCGCGGTTCCGCGGCCACGTGGTCGAATTAGAGGCACGAATTTCACAGTAATTCTTATCTTTTCTTACTGTATTTTTCAGGTATTTTTAATTCAGAAAAACCCCGGATTTTGAAAAATTTCCAGAGAGGGGGTAAATTTCGTCGGTTCGGGTTCGATCGGAGTTTTAACTTCGTAAACACGTCGCCTAATGCTCTAGCTAGGCTCTGATACCACTGTAGGGTTCTTAGGCACTCTTGTGAAGGTTCATAAGGCATCAAACATGCCCGGATAAAATTTTAGACGTGCCGAACAACCCAAGGACGGGATCTTTGCTAGATTATTAGGGTTTAGCATGCAAGATGATATCTTTAAAGCTAAGTGTGAGGGATTACAACCTTTGTAGTCCGCTCCTTCGCTTTACAAGCTCCGAGTAGTAGTCCCTTCGCCGCGATCCACGATCTCCCGGACTCAAGAGAGGCTCCACGACTCGAACGATCCATGCTAGCTTGAAGTGTTCCGAATCTCCGATGATCTACGTCGAAGTTGCAAAAACCCAAGCTTTCTCACTCTAAAGAGATGAACACCATAAGCCCATGGGCTAGATGAGATGAGGATGAGGGAGTAGTATTTATGCTTTCTTTTTATTCACTTTCTCACTTGAAATCATCACATAAGAATTAACTAGTAAGCTTTTTCTTTTTTAGAACTCAAGAGAGAAGAAGATGAGAATGAAAAAGATAATCCTTTTGTGATGAATAGGAAAGAAAACTATATGATTGATATATCAACCATGGTCAAGGATGATAGGCTAAGAAGTTGTTGAGAATAAACTAGGGTTAGGGTTTGGTTAGGTTAAAGAAAAAGATCAACCAAAATATCTTAACCAAGACAAAATAGAATCCTTCTAGAAAGAACTTGAAAGAGCTAACCCTAATCAAACCCTAATCCCTCATTATCATCCTTAAACATGTTTAATAATAAATCATATCATGTTACAATAATATATATCACATATATATTATATATTTGCAACATAAGAAAATAATACATTTAACATATATCGCATATATATCAATGTATTAATCCAGTGAGAAAATGAAATAATAAAGTGAGCCAATATTAGATAATGTAATACAATATATCATATATATTATTATACATTAAATCATCGAACCAACACTTGATCCAACGATCCGGCTATATCGAATATAACCGGCTAATATATCATGTACCGATTCATCGAATCAACACTTGATCCGATGTCCCGATTCATATCAAAATATCGCGAGAATATAATACGTTATCTCATATCGTATTATCCTCGGTCCTGCACATATCTCATATGTGCCTCTACTCCATTTCGCCTGAGCCAAGAAACCACTGTGTAGAACTCTAAAGAATCGTCAATACGCCGGTAGCAGGTGATGATCATATCAAACACCCACAAGCTGCAAACGGTCAGCTAAACATAACAGCCACCCAGGTATTGAGCGATTAGAAGATCAACAAGCTAGCCTGTCCGTTCTCCTGTGAATCCAATCAGTAACACTCCCGTACAGTCCGGTCTGTTCGTCTGATATGTCGCATATCAAGTCTAGGGGTGGTAAACGTCAGACCCCAGTAACCGATAAGTCATGTCGATGTGAGGCTCATAACAGGTCGAGAAACTACTAGAAACACTTACCAGTATATCTCTATATCAGCCCTGGCCAGGGACTTCCAGTTATAGCCAATCGAACACAGCACGACATCAACTCCCTATACCGGGAGAGACGAATCCCCTCCTATCGCTCATTGCCTCCATGTGATTCGGGACTGTACCCAAAAGCCACCGTTTTGCACACCCTCGTGGACGTGGTAAGGTGGAAATCAAAGCACAGTGGGAATCACACAAGACTCTATGACGATATCGGGTCTACAGACTACCCTGTACCAGTGTCACCGGAGAACTGCCATCTGACGTGTGGTATATCACCAACTGGGAGTTCTCGGCGAGTCCGTCCAGTGTACCCAGTCTCCACTGAGCACCCGTACACCATCCTTGATGTCAAACACCGATGGATATGGGATCATCCATCGCCCATCATATGGGTCAAGATGCGTATACGCTAGTCTGCTCTGGTGTATCGATGCCCTGTCTCGATATACCCTCGACTAGGAACAGTTATAGGATGTACTCATCGACTACTATGGCCCCACTAGTATGATCTCATCATAGTCCCAGTAGTCGAGTACAGATCCTAAGGGCTTTATCAACATGTGAGAGTCAGACAGTAAACCAATACAAGTCAACATGTTAAGATAAAGTGAAACCAAATAGCATACTATCATGACGAGCAAGAAAGTCCTCTCTGTATATATCTACGCATCCATCATAATATACATCAAATGTACAACAATGGCCTCTAGGGCATATACATAACTAACAATGGGAAGTTTTGGTTCAGATAGAATTTTTCCCTATTTTAATATTATTTTAATGTGGTATTTACATTTTGGGTTTGGATAATTACTCCAAAATTTGTTTCATTTCAAATTAATCAAGTTTGAGTAAAACAAAAACCTTCCTTATAATATCTAGATATTTGTTTATGCAAAGGATTTAAATTTTAAAGAAAAGAAAAGAATGGAAGAGGTGGCAATATAGCATTTATTTGGCATTTATGTGCATTTATTAATGTTTTAGCTAGAACACTCCACAAAACATTCCTCATACTCCTCCCTTGGCCGAGCCTCTTCTTCCTCCTTCTGCCCTTTTGTGTTTCTTTCACCATTTGCAACAATCCAAGCTCAATAAATCTCCCCAATTTCCTAAATAAGTTCACAAAACACTTTAAGTCTTGCTTTAGCATCTTGGATCACTTGGAACTAGGAAAGCTTGGATCTTATGAGCAAAGGTTGATAGGTATAATCCCTAAACAGTTAAATAGGAGTTTTTATGATGTATAGCTCGTTGGTTGTTGCGTAGAACACTTTATGTATCGATTAGTGCAATATCGTATTTTTAGTGTCTTTTTAGAGTCTCTGTGATCTGCTGCGATCTGAGATTTTTACTAAGTGACCAAACAATGTAGTTGTGTTGTACCAGAGACCATAGGACATCACCTCAAGCACGAGACCCACCCCACCGGATTTGGCCGGCAACTTTTTGGAGAATTCCGGCATCACCGGTTTTAGAGGTGAGTTGGGTGTTGGTTTTTTTGTGGGTAGCTGTCTGCTTTGGTTTAGGTGTATTTCATCTTGTTTGATTGTTGAGTTTTCTCTGTATCCAAAATCTAGGATCGCATAGGTAGTTTCTAGTGATACGACTACGCGCGATACGTTATCCGACACGGTCCGTGCACTTTGTGCTGGTTTTGCTCTTGGGTTGGTTTCGTCGTGTCGCTACGTACGTTAGCCACAATACGAACACTTGGGAGTAGGTTTGGAGTTAGTGTGTCGGTAAAATATAGTTTGTGCATATTTTTGTTCATTTGCTAATATACATTTGTGTTATCATTTTGTTGTTCTAGGTTCGCAGGCGGGGACTTCGGACGCTGCGAAGAAAGGGAAACAGGTGGTTGGCTTTACTTAGCCAGGACGGTTGGTGAGTAGATTTAACATCTATAGAGGAATCGCCCACATGGCGTTATGTGTCTGGGCTAGAGATGTTAATATTTTCGCATATTCTATTTCATATATAGAGTTGCGCTGTCATGACCCGAAAGTACGGAACATGACCGGCACTTAAACTACGAAACGTCTCGAGACATACGTAATCTAAGTAAGCCGAAAACCCAGAAATCCAAACCAAGAAAAATAGTAGAGTGAAGGAAAAACCAATTTAAATCAAGTAGTTTGCAACATACCTCGAAATGTGCATTTTTAAAATCACAAGTCTTTTCTAAAAATTTCGGCAGAGTTTCCTTTGTAAAAACTGACCCCAAACGGGTACAAAACCTGATAAAGCATATATAATGAAAAAGGGCATCCCCAAGCGGGAGCTATCTCTTCGTCAATTGACGGTCACAACCACGCAAGCAATATAATATACAACGCCGAAGGGCGAGGATCACAACAGAAAAGGAAACTCAAAACAACATGAAATCCATAGAAATACAATGCGCGACTCTAAGGTCGAACGAATAAACATCACTGGTCTCTATCTCTGAAATATATACATGTTTGGTTGATGGAACTTCTAGATACAACTAAATAATAATATACAAAATATACTGATGGTCACGATACAAGTGAACCCACCTACTAGCAAATCACCCGGAAAATGGAAGTAGTGCTAGCAAAGCCGTAAAGAAACCTGTACGGCAAAACCTGCAAAAAACTATGGCACAACGGGGGTGAGTTGCCAAATCGTTAGTAGAAAACATCTACGAATAGAAATCGCATGAACAACGCAATCCTAGGTCATACGATCATAATATATCCTCAAATATATAACCAGCAGCCTATAACAATAGCTAGGGTATACCTCTAAACAACCGTAATACCAAGTACTCGTGTCAGTGCCTCAGGTAGCAATATATCATATGGATGAGGTATGAATGCATGAAAACAGAATACATGTAAATGAAGAAACTGCTTTCATAATTTAATGAGATTTCTGTATTTTCAAAACGAGGTATCATAAATTAAATCAGTGTAAACAGTGTCTAGCATTGACACTAAGCATAAATCCCAATATCACAATATCTCAGGCTCCGGCTATCCGGACTGGCCTGTATCATCAAATCTCAGTACCTCAATATCTCAAAAACCTCAGTGTCTCAATCTCACTATTTAGGGCGCCGTCAGTCCAGATCGGCCCCTAACATCCAATCACAAGACCACGACGTGTATCTTCCAGATATCCGATGCGTCGGGTAAAATCACCAGTAGGTAGTCTTCCCCTGCCAGGCTCATTGTCAACTACTCGAACTTCTTGCCCCGGAGTACCTTGCCGGGTCCACTATGTACCCGAAACGGTTCATCCAACTCTTCGAATCGGGTCTCGAAATCCATCAGCAAACTCATGGTGGACGACTCATACATCATGGGAAAACAACACTTTCCATTTAAATGAGAGAGAAAAGAAGTTTATAAATGTTTTTGCGGTTTTCCCCCAAATCCAAGAAATCTCATGAAAATCCGAATCCAAATCATCAATAGCATGTAAACAGTGAGTATAGGCATAAAATCCATGAATGCGGCATAACAGTGAATAATAACATGCATGAAGCATCAAGTAATAACTACAATGTCTAAACTAGCATATAAGGCAAGTACACTAATATCATGTCTAAACTATTAGCTAACAAGCTATGTCAATGAGATAGTATTTTCTAAAGTGTACGTGACATGGAAATTACCGATGATGATGTGTGTGAGCCGGCAAGTAAGTGTATGTGGAACATACGCATCATCGGTAATGGTGCTGGTGTCCTAACAGCATGATATCAATAATGGTATATGAATCACAATATAAGTATGCGATGCGGAGCGAACAGCAATAATGAGCGGGAGCTGAATACTAGACAGAACAATAGCTAATATGCATTTAATATAAATCTAGTCTAACAACCGCACTAAACTATAGGGCTGAGCTAACAGGCTAACTGAAGCTAAGGAAACCGCCTAACATCTGAGTCGATACATATACATATATATATTAGTCGGTGATTCCGCCTCAATAGTATCACATCCGATACAACATCTATAATCAGGCATCCCAAGTCGAGAGTGCGAATCAATCATCAATATATAGCTCATACGTAAATCCGTCGTACGGCATCCCAAATCTGGGTACGGGTCAATATCACATTCATCATATTATTCATCAGGTATCCTCTTTATCAAAGATCATAATCCGGGTACTGATCTACGTCTAGTACAATACTAATATCATCAATATATCATGATCTGACTACTGATCGACAGTCTCGTACAAACCGATATCATCAGCACCTATCATCATAAAGAAGTATACATCGCCCAATGCGACCCATTATAATTATATTAACATATCATAACTCATATCACGATCACATGTCGACCATTTCATTTATATCACTATTCACATGGTATCGTCGTCCAAAGATCCGCTATAACATCATGACGTATCTCAAATACGAATTCTGCCATATCACCGATCTCACGGTCTCACATCAAATCTCATCGACTCATCTCAAATCCCAAATACTATCCTCAAATCCAGTATATGATCACAGTCCCATACCCATGTGAACACATAAAAATATAATCCCATATACGCACATATGAAAGAAGAATGTATGCAAGTATGGGTGTGTGTGTGTATGTGTGGTGCAACCACTACTCTAGGGTTTCGCAATACTAAACCAATCCAATCCCACCTAGAATCCATCTTTATCATCAATCAACTCAAACAACATATAATAAATATATGTGTGTATACGTATTCGTATACATCACCATGAACTGCGGGGGTGCTATACGCCATCCACCCGACTTCTCCCCGTAGATATAAATCTACTCACCTTGCTTCTTGTGTGCCGATACCGATGTCGCCATCTTTATCTTCAACGCCTCGACGTCACGTGGGGTACCTACAAGGATATCACAAACGCTAAAGCATATGAAAACCACATCGGAAACCAAAACGGCATACGCTACGCCCATAGGTAAAAACCTATTGTCCCGCATGCAAACACGATCAATAACCCTTTGCCGTTGACGTTCAAACGCCACCCGACAGAAATGAATCACCAAATACCAAAATTCATGCTAAAACAAGTCGTAAACCATACGCCAACACAAGAAAACTACCCCAGATTCTACCCTAGATGGAATCAGTCAAAATTGCATATACCAAAGGTCAAATTTATTGGAGATAGGGCCCTGAACCAAAAACGAGGGGTTTCCAACCTGCTCTGGCCGCAAATTGTGGCCAGAAGGGATTTATTGGTGGCCTGAAGAAGGAGGTGGGGGCTAAGGTTTTGTGTGGTGGTTCCTAGTTGCCTGCATATACCCCTGTCAGTCCAAAATAATTTTCAGGTAACTCGGGTGTTAGCAGATTTCAAAACACACTCACAGAATTACATTTTTCCTCGATATCGTTTCTATAAATCCGTATTCTGGGTTTTATTCTCAGGTTTGGTCCAATGTAACATCACACCAGGGGTTGTAGTATCTAATTACACCCCAATTCATCTTTGATTTCCGATGAAACCCTAAACTCTAACTTGAATTTTCCAAAGTCCTCAAAATGACCCAATATCGACATGAAACAAGTATAGATGCACAAGAAATCAAAATACTACTCTAAGGGTGCAGAATTTACCTCTTTTGGCAACTCAAGAAAATTCTTGAGTTGCTCATAGTCCTTAAGATCCTCTCTTTCTAGGTCCAATGTGTAGCTAGTGAGATTGGGAACATTTTTTGTGAAATGGGAATAGGGTTTTGGAGTTGTATTCATGGTGGATCTAAGCTTGAAGAGGAAGGAGGAAGAGGGAGGAGCAGGAGCAGCAGCAGCTCAAAGGGAAGAGGGGAGAGAAAATGAGAAGAGAAATGATGGGGTCATGGTTCAAAAAAAAGGGTTGATCTATTCTTTCTCTCTCTTCGTCATACCATACCTTTTTATTTTCTTTTCTTTTTCCTTTATTTCTTCTCACACAATGGTAACCCTAGGCAACTATACACCACCAACATATAAGAAAATGTGACAAGTGTGGAAAAAATGATATGCGCATGTTTTGCACCAAAAATGCCTAAAACCCGATTTGCTATTTTTAATCACGATTAGCACTAAATTAGTGTCAAATAACACATAAACTCTCATAATTTGCTTAAATCACATAAGTACCCTCTTTTTAGTAATTTCCATAATTTTCCCCATTTATCGTTATTTAATTATACCGAAATATTAAAATATTCATTAAAAATAATATTAAATTATGAAAATTCACAAAAATAATATTTTATTTTTTTGAAATGTTACAATCTTCCCCTCTTAAAGAAATTCGGTCCCCGAATTTAAATTTAAACCCCCAAATTCTAAAACATTTCAATAAAATGTCCAAGTCGTCGGGACTCCGAAATCATCAATACATAAAACGCATCATAGCGCAAATGCATGCGCATGAGTAATGAGCAGATAACTCAAAATCAAAACTCCGTCAAGCATCCCGCAATCATCGGAGTCAAGGTGAAGACACGAATGCCAAATCCAAAGCAAAACCGATATGCTATAAATCAGAACTATACATGTAAGTACCAAATCTATACAGGTAAATATCTGGAGGAAATGCATGCCAAATCTTTTTAAGTCGATGTGCAATGCGCATAACACTGCACTGTGGCAGACGTCTCTATAAGAAAATAGCCATATACGTATATATCCTTTGTTTAATATATACATTCCGCTGTGTTGGAAACAACTTAGAAGGGCTTCCTTTTTTTTAAACGTTTCGTGTCCTATCGAACACGTAGGTAAATACTGAGACTATAGCTCGCTTTTTAGAAATCCCTTCGATAACTATCAATGCATGCAAAATATACTCAGGTACTGTATTCTGACTCGTCCTGCTCAGTACGAAAACAATAATAAAACATCACAAAAACGTACTGCTCCATATGAAATCAATCCCAAAATGTGCATATGAATACTACGTGCGTCTGGTGTGCACGGAAATCAAAATCCATGAATGTGCCATACATGTGCACAGAAACAACATCTAGGTGCAATGGATGTGCACACATCTGTCATAGGCAACGTATGTGCCTGACAGCAAAATCAGGTGCATCTGACATGCACGAAAAATCTCGATTTAGTGCATCTGGTGTGCGCCAAAATCGTATCTCATAAAATATGCCCAACATGCGCGAAAACCCAAATCAGGTGCATCCATCATGCACGAAATCATGAAATCCAATATCAAGCGCCGAACATGCGCAAAATCCAATCAGGTGCACAAGGTGCACGAAACAAATATCGAGCATCACCATCGAAATCGAAGTCCAGCGCATCTAAGTGAACAAAATCAACTCAACTGTAAGAAACCTATAAAATCATAAACATGAGAACCCTAGGCACGAAAACGATATCAAGTGCAACAACTGTGTAAATTCGTAAATACTCAGTAGGTGCAACCATGGTGCATGAAAACAAATATCATGAAACTCAATCATGAAAACCAAATCATGCGAATAAATCGCCCAAAATACCAAAATCAAATATGGCTGAATAGTCCCGCTCAAGCACATCCTCCAAGAATCTCTGGCTAACTGTCGTGTTCACTCATAGCATGTCTCGTCGACGATCATGAACTCTGGCCTGCTGGTGTGCGTAACATGAACACTCCTAGGTCCAAGTCTTCTCGTAATTTATTCGAGAAAGGTCCTGTCGATGTCTCTCCCAAATCTCGTTTCTGCCGAACTGTCCGGAAGTCATCATCCTTTACTATACCTGTTTCTTGCTCCGGAACGGCTGCATACTCATCGTGACTCCTTCTGGAAGGTATATCCAAGTACAATGCCTCGGCATGCGTATCGCATCACTGATGTCGGCGGAGTGGAACGTCATCTTATCCAGATCTTGTACGAACCTCTTACTCCACTTCTCTCTAATGTCGACAGCTTCGGACTCGTCTCGTCGTGGCTGCATGGACTGAGCTCCAATGTCTATCCTCGTATCTGGAGTCTCCTAAGAAGGCATCTCACCACCTAGCATCCGAATGAAGTCGAACCATCCGATCGATTCGTCAAGACCTTATAGTCCCCCAAGAGCTCAACATCTTGGATACAGTTTAATAGTATCGAGTACATACCACAGCATCGGTGGTCCAGCCGTAGAAGGGCAAACCCAAGCCTCACTAATGGTGCCGCGGAACTGCCGCAAACCCTAAGGTTCGAAGGCTTTCACACGGTCATTATGTCGAGTTAGGGTTTCATTCTTCTAGAGGGGCCACAGAATTGCCTGCATGTCTTTTCGAATACTTTAAACTTGGAATAATAGGTTTCTGACATTCGATCGCCTCTATCGATTCTCAACGTATCCGCGTGAAGTCGTCTCTAGCTGGAATCAATCTATCTGATGACCTCGCATCGGGGTAGGCGAACAAACCACATGTCCTAGTCATTCATCCTCGGTGACTAGCGACCTTCTATCATCTCTTAGTACCACTCGTACTGCAATAGCTCCAACATCTGGGGCGATACTTCGTCGTTTGCAGCAATAACTGGCTCACTTGTCTGCACGCTAAACAGTGCCTCAATCATCATGAATACGCAATACATCAACGATCATCAAAATCTGGCTGGCCTCTGTCCGTGGCTCAATCCTCTGGTGCTGATCTGCACGTCCGAGTAATCTTATACAGCGATCCATCCAATGCTCGTGGCGCAAAAACATAATAAAAAGACATATTTGTGCAATCGTGTGTTGCCGGAATCACGCCCTGGTCAGTCCTCGTTCATAACGAGCTCGTGCTGATCACAACTCTAGCCGTAGCTCTCCCTGCCCGTAATCGTGGCACCAAAACCATAACTGGTACCGATGAGGTTAGATCATGAATGAATATAATACTGAGCAAAGAAATGTACATCCTAAAGTTTCTTAAGTGGAGTAGCGTATCGTAAATATGTCGCGGAACATACGTACGGTACGTCACTCTACTCAAGCTAGCTACTCCATCAACCAAGGGTCATCCTACGCTACGAATGTAAAACCTAACGCTCTGATACCAACTTTGTCACGACCCGAAAGTACGGAACATGACCGGCACTTAAACTATGAAACGTCTCGAGGCGTACGTAATCTAAGTAAGCCGAAAACCCAGAAATCCAAACCAAGAAAAGTAGTAGAGTGAAGGAAAAACCAATTTAAATCAAGTAGTTTGCAACATACGCCGAAATGTGGATTTTTAAAATCACAAGTCTTTTCTAAAAATTTCGGCAGAGTTTCCTTTTAAAAACTGACCCAAAACGGGTACAAAACCTGATAAAGCATATATAATGAAAAAGGGCATCCCCAAGCGGGATCTAGCTCTTCGTCAATCGACGGTCACAACCACGCAAGAAATATAATATACAACGCCGAAGGGCGAGGATCACAACAGAAAAGGAAACTCAAAACAGCATGAAATCCATAGAAATACAACGCGCGACTCTAAGGTCGAAAGAATAAACATCACTGGTCTCTATCTCTGAAATAAATACATGTTTGGTTGATGGAACTTCTAGATACAACTGAATAATAATATACAAAATATACTGATGGTCACGGTACAAGTGAACCCACCTACTAGCAAATCACCCGGAAATGGAAGTAGTGCCAGCAAAGCCGTAAAGAAACCTGTACGGCAAAACCTGCAAGAAATTGTGGCACAAAGGGGGTGAGTTGCCAACTCGTGAGTAGAAAACATCTACGAACAGAAATCGCATGAACAACGCAAATCCTAGGTCATACGATCATAATATATCCTCAAATATATAACCAGCAGCCTATAACAATGGCTAGGGTATACCTCTAAACAACTGTAATACCAAGTGCTCGTGTCAGTGCCTCAGGTAGCAATATATCATATGGATGAGGTATGAATGCATGAAAACAGAATACATGTAAATAAAGAAACTGCTTTCATAATTTAGTGAGATTTCTGTATTTTAAACACGAGGTATCATAAATGAAATCAGTGTAAACAGTGTCTAGCATCGACACAAAACATAAATCCTAATATCACAATATCTCAGGCTCCGGCTATCCGGACTGGCCTGTATCATCAATGTAAGTCTACGTTAGCGCCCCGGGCGTCTACAGACGCCAAATGCGGAACATAAAAATCTTTTAACTGGCGCTACCGTATACTTTAACCCGGATCTGCCATTATTGCTAAACTAACAAACTGTAAAGAGTGTAGAAAGGTTATACCGAACGATCTGAGTCCTTCGTTCTTTAACCATCATCACATACTCCGTTGCGGCTGCTCCGATCTCATCGATCTCCGATCTGCTCGTCCAGGTGGCACCAAATCAACGATTCTTTAAACGGGCTCCCGCCTCTGACTTGAGGCAACTCGGTCGTCAAGTTTGCTAAAAGAGACGACCAAGAATGATGTAGAGAATGAGTAGATGACTTTGTCTCGCTTCGTCCAAAACCATGGACGAACGGTTAATGAAGTTGCCGTGGGAATCGGGTGATGGAATGAAATGAGCTGTGAAATTCCATACACCCCAAAATCTATCATATCTTTTGTAACCAAATGAAAACCTCGAGTAGTGAGACAGAGAGGAGGGGCCGGCCATTTATAGGGAGGGGGTGAGTGTAGGAGAGAAGAGGGTGACCATAAAAAGCTTCTCACAAAAAATATCAAGAACAAATATCCTAAGGAAAACAAAACCTCATTAATGCAAATGGTGATTCATTAACCTAGTCACCATTGCATTAATGGTTCCATTAAAGCACTAATGACTCACCATGTCAAGTCACCCTTTCTAGAACCTTCTAGAAGCATGACTCACCCTCATCCAAGAAAAGATAAATCCGTTTTTAACCGAATGTTAAAAGACGGCTGATAGAAAACAGGAAACTGGCAACTTCCAAAAGTGATCCTGAAACGAATTTCAGGACAACCCCGAAACAGTATAAATATACCCGCATTTGTATCACGACCGAATACAAATGCAACTGAGACAATGATATTATATCTACTCAATACAATACTCGGATCCGGCTTAAACCAAAGCCGACCAGTATCATCTGCCCGAAAAATAACACGTGCGTAAACGCACGTGCATTTTCCGAACCCTGCCATAAAACCATACGGCCTCTACAACGTTTCGCCCGAACTTGGGAAACTGTCTGTGGGGGACTCTAATGACTCGTCAGTACACTGGCAGTGGGTTTAACCACAAACCGTCAGCGGCACTAGCTATGCGTAACGGCTGCCCATGGACTGACCTCAAGGGAGGCCGATGAGCGAACTCATCCGGAAACCCTACTGAGCCTAACAGTGACAATGTATATACAGTCCGGTCCGTTCGTCTATGAGTATCGCATATCTGCCTAGGGGGCTAGTAACGTCAGACCCCCAATAGCAGTATAAGTCGTGTCGGAGTGTAGCCCAATAACACCCTGAGATACTACTGGAGTACCTACCAGTAAATCTCCTGCCATGGCCATGGACTTTGTGTAATGGCTCTCCTAGACACAGCACGACCTCGCCCCCAATACCGGGAGAGACGAATCTCCTGCCGATCCGCTCACGTGCCTCCATATGGCTCGGGACTGTACCCAAAAACTACCTGTTTGCACGGCTCCTTTGAGCCGTGGTAGGGTAGAAATCAAAGCACAGTGGGAACTCACACGAGACAAATGACGACCTCAGGTCGATGAACTAACCTGTACACATGTCACCAGGGAACTGCTATCTGACGATAGGTATAGTACTAACTAGCAGATTCCCGGCGAGTCCTGTCCGGTGTACTCATAACCCAATGAGCACCTGTATACATCTTAGGTGATCCAACTGACACCAGTAGCTTGTAAGACCGGCCACCGCCCCTCGTCGGGGTCTCGACTGTATACACTAGTCTACTTCGGAGTATCGATGCCCTGTCTCGAAACTCCCACGACTAGGGACCACAATTAAGGATATGCGTATAAACCACCCAACTCTCACGTATATGATCGCCATCATACTGTTGGTGGTAAAGCAAGATCCTAAGGGCTCTATCAAAGTGTAACATGTAATCAGTCACCTGAACATGTACACGACTGATAAAGGCAAACCGGATAGCATACTATCATCTCGAGTAAGACTGTCCTACCGGTATAGGTCCTCCGCAATCATTGCAATCACGTACCTGCGATCCAATAATTGACTATGAGGGCACTATCTCCAACAATCTCCCACTTGCACTCAAGGCTAATTATTGCGATGTCGACTACTCACAGCCCGTGTGAAACCGAACATCCAACTCCTCTACTAATCAGTTTCACAAAGCCCGTTTGTAAAATTATTGTGTTCGAGAAATAGCCTTAGTGAGTGGATCCGCCTAGATGTTTCTTTCTATATCTCTCTTAATCTCAAGTTCGCGGAGAAAGCCATCTCCCGAATTGAGTAATACCTGTCTTGGAATATGTCTGGATATCAGATGGGACCTAGTTCATAAATGAACTCCAAATCCAAACTTCTTAGACTGTATCGATCACTGAACCTAATCAGTATCCGGCACCATGCCTCCCACAGTATCCTCTTGGACCACCTGTCCATAATACTGTCCCTCTTCGTCAGAGAGAAAAACTATAACTCTGACAATCACTCTGTCAACCATGTCACCTTTGAAGCCTGTATAGATAACCGTCTCCCGAAAGATGCTGCCGTCATCAAATCCGTAGAACATGTACTTATGTTCTAAAACTTCTTCCTTATGTTTCTCCAGGATTGGATTAATATAAACTCATCGCATCTAGTGCAAAAACAACATCTGGTGTGGTACCTGACATCTCATGATTGACTCAGTTGCCTAAGCAAGTGATCTGTCAATCATGCACATCCCTCTCCCCTTTAGTCTATACGACACCTTTAGAGAGGGTGACTCCATCACCTGCAGGTACACCACCATGCTAGGAGTCAACTATTCTAAAAACCATTAGAATACTGTCAAAGTACCCACATTGGGAAGCTACCCAAATCCAGATCTAAAACCATAGATCCAGAAACCAGAATGTCAAATATTATATCCATATCCTGTCTGGAGAAACAACTGTGTGACGACCATAGTACAACCGATCGTAGTATAGGAATTTTACTTCCTACTCTGTGTATGTCATTCAGATACCATGACATCACACCCTACTACCTTCTTAACAGATCCATCCCCTATTCTGATTGAAGTCAAACCCTTGACTGTCACATCAAAATTAGATGATCTATCTCCGTTATAACTGCTCAAGTCTATAAATAGATATAAGCGTCTTGCCCACTATGCTTCCACTGCTCCCACTGACTACGACAACCCTCCTACTGGGTCTCATAGCCTGGAACAACGGTAGTGTCAAGTCTGGGTAGATAAGAACCTCCCTGTCACCGTCCTTGAGGCTACCGAAGTACCTCTCGGGTGTCTGAGGTTACCCACCATATCTGCGGAGTGGCTAATGGAATGTCAAACCTGATTGAATATATAGGTCCTATTAAATTTTCCGTAATCGTTCGCGGTTCTGGAATCACTTCCAGTTCTACCATACTCCCACTACTGTTTTCTGAAAAAATCCATTTTACTAAAACTGTGGCGAGTCAAGAACAATATCACTATTGATCTTCCAAATGGTAGAATATCAACCCTCGTTATAGCCAGGGTCAACCCACAAACAGCCATTACAGAAATGTGCCCTGAGTTATCCAGAGTCTGGTTTTAAGCATAAGCTGGACAACTCCCCATACCTTAACATCTTTTAAGGTACGAACTATTCTATATCCAATATAGAAACTTTGGCACTTATTTAATTGGAACCATATTCAAATCATGCAGCTGTCTCCGGTGCATATCAACTTAATGGAAAGAGGCCAATCAGCATTACTCAACTTAGGAATCCATCCAATTATGAGTAACCTGAAAGAGAAACAAGTTTCTCAAAACCATTACTATCATCTGAATACCATTCACAAGAATCTACATCTTCGATCTCTTTGAAGAATCCCGATACTTGTGACGCCTAGTTCTCTACTTTATTCTTATACCCATAACTTCTCAAAACTTAGACCTTGTATTTCTACTAAACACTTGTCTAAAAACTAGAGAAGTCATAAGTAAACAGAACATAGTACTAGGACCTACCCCTTTGTCCTGATGGACACTGGACAACATACAATACTCTGTATAAGTCCGCTGAGTTAAACAACTCAAAACCTGTGCGTCGTAGGTGGAAAACTGTACCCTGGCGATTTCCTCAAATATCACCAATTACAACGAATTCCGATATAATGAGGATAATCACCTAATTCCCAATAACTTACTCCCACTCATCATCTGTAAAACCATACAAATATGATAATGAAACCTGGTAAATACATACCCTTGGAGTAAGTATCTAATCGAGAAAACAGTTTTCCTTTAACAATGCACTGAAACATGAAAATGTTTCGTAGGGGTATCCTGGTATTCATAGTAATGCCTCTTCCATAATCCAATTCATGACTTCAACCGTATATTTTATTGCCATTCTCTCCAAATCCCTTTATTTATCTTTAGTCGTTACCTTCTGTACACCATCGTTAGGCTAAATGGTTTTCTTCCTTCCCCACCATTCGGCACCAGCCTATGGTTTGGAAGAAGACTATCCAGTAAGCATAATTGGTGTACCCTCCTAAACCAAGGAGTACTCGTATCTTGAGAGAAGGTGATGATAAAAGACAACTGAATAATACCTTATTCCTTTAAAGGTGAAATAGGAGTGGCGATGAAGTACGCGGTTTTGGTCGTGAATGATATCAGTCGCAATTTACTTTGCCCTCTTTCTAATCCCTTTATTTTGTCTTTACATATTACCTTCTGCACACCCTGCTTAGGCTAATTGGTTTTCTTCATTCCCTACCTTTCGGCACCTGCCTATGGTTTGGAATAAGACTATCCAATAAGCGTAATAGGTGTACTCTCCTAAACCAAGGAGCCCTCGCAACCTGAGAGAAGGTGATAATAAAAGACAACTGAATAAACCAATTCTATTTCTCCTGAACCTGGATCCATCCTCGAAGAAGTCCCTTCGAGTTCGTATATAACCATACGATCGATCTATCCAATGGAATTGGATGTCCGTAGTAATACGGGTGTTCTGAGAAATACAAAGGGTAAAAGAAGGAGTGGCAATGACTTATGCAACTCAGACAATCCAAAAGCCAGTATTTTAAGAAGGTTCGGTCAACCTGGTCACTGAGTCATAGTCTAGGGTCGGTCAAAGGTCGCTGCCAAAGAGAGAGAGAAAAGAAACACTCTGCGTGCACTCTAACCTAGATCAGAATGGTTATCACTTTATCTAATCCGGAAACCTCCCACCGTCCTGTCAAATTCTTCTCCAAACCTGAAAGAAGAATCAATCGGGATCACCCGAAGAGTAAACCAACCCATCAGTGGGAATCGGGATCCAACTCTCATCGCATGATAACGTGATGGAATGCATCCACGTTACTCATACTCCAGAAGGTATGCGCATACTTGGCAAGTTTCAGTTTCTTTAGAAACTCCCGATCTGATTTTTGCCCCATGCTCTTATAACCTTGGCGTTGGTCAAAATGTCATAAGTCACATGCCAAGTTCTACCCGTCACTATCTTGTCAATTTGAACCCACCCGCACATGCCCTTGACGTTGGCCAAAATGGCAGAACGACTGTCCCAAATCAACTCATCTATCTATGCAACAATTGAATACCCAGCAGCTGCCAAACACTATACCTTGGCATTGGTCAAAATACATAGCTTGAATACTACTGAATACCCAAAAGAAGTGACGGAGGGCTACGGCTGGTTTTTGGCGAAAAACCTTTAACGTAGTGAACTTGATATCGCTGAAGGAACCTGATAGCTTTTTAAAATATAGTGGCGAAAACCTTTGCTAAAGAGGTCACTCCCGGTGAAGGGATCTCGGCTCTTTCCTCGTAGAATGAGATGCAGGATATTCCACTGAATACCGCGATGCAAAGTAACATGTAATCGACTATAGTGTGGTTATTACCCTGACGCAAACTTCTGCCCAAGGGGTCAGTCCCGGTGAAGGGATATCGGCCCTTACCCCGTCGAATGAGGTGCAGGATATTCCACTGAATACCGCTATGCAAAACAAAAGTAAACGTCTTTGCAATAACACTTTTTAAATTTGTTCCAACAACTGTAAACAGGTTTGCTTTACTTTGCATTGATCAGAATCAACGCAGTCCCATCAATAATCACACCAGAAAAGAACGAAAAATAAAATGTACGTATATGCCATCCGCATTCGTCACTGGGTCCCGTCATCACCCGTTCGGTTACTTAACTAACGACAGAGCGGGGACTGGACTAGCGCGGGTGTAAAACATATACAACATCTAATAGTATATAAACCAATATACAATAATCGTTTCAGGCGTGATAATATGCAACATTACAGAAAAGTAATAAGCATCACAGAACAATACAGATATCTGGGATCCCCGGGTTTCATAGAGCCGCTGCTGAAACCCGACGTTCCCCTGTCGTGTGGATAGCCTGTGCAATGAAACCTAGACCCCTACGGGTGCGGCAAGTTACCCGCCAAAACCTGAAGCGAGGCAGCCCCCTACAGCAAAGTGAATGGACCACCCAGCACTTCACGGAATCCGGTAAACTTGGGCACCCCTCCTTGGGTCAACCTGTACCCCCTACGAGTGCAGCGAATAGTCTGCTAATTTTAGAGTGGGGCCCCTCTGCCTCTCAAAGCCATGAGATGCGGACCCGTTGCCTTCCAGAACCCGGCTATCCGTGCACTCCGTCTCGGGGCAAAAACCTAGTACAGTAATGAAAAATAGTACAACAGGTACATCGACCGCAACCTGGTCGTGCCCCAAAAGAATATTATACAACAGGCAGTGACGGCAGTCCACATGTTGGACGCTCGCCCCGCAATATCAAATGTACAAATAAACTCAAACTGTACTACCATTGCACACTGCTATCCACCACGACAAATCCGCAGCATCACAGCACAACACAGAACATCAACGCGAATGTCACGTTCGCAAACCGGTCTAAAAGAACTATAGCAATCAGACGCGGTTTACCGATCAAATGACATTCCCGGTCGGAGATATAATGTAAGCACTGTAAACCAACGTGTTTAAATTTCGATCGACAAAATATCACAAAGTGGGCTCCACGCAAATCTGCTGAACAGTAACAAAATCTGGGCCCAAAAGATATATATCAAAAACCCCAATTTCCAGAGGAGAACACACTGTACAAATTTGGGAGCATGATCTTACCAAACGGCCGCGGATGCGCGGCCAAACCATGGGTTTGGCCGCGTTTCCGCGGCGGTTTGGTGGAATCACGTGCCCAAATTTTGTCGGTGCTCTTATAAAACCCTGCACATATTTCTGTGATATGTGGAATATTTTTAGGACACCATTTAAAATCAACAGAAACTGTCAAATTGAAAAATGCGGTTTTTGATTTTCGGTTCGATCGATGTTTTAAACGCGTTAGCACAAGTTAGTATAGCAAAATGGTGAGGCTCTGATACCACTGTAAGTCTACGTTAGCGCCCCGGGCGTCTACAGACGCCAAATGCGGAACAAAAAAAACTTTTAACTGGCGCTATCGTATACTTTAACCCGGATCTGCCATTATTGCTAAACTAACAAACTGTAAAGAGTGTAGAAAGGTTATACCGAACGATACGAGTCCTTCGTTCTTTAACCATCATCCCACGCTCCGTTGCGGCTGCTCCGATCTCGTCGATCTCCGATCTGCTCGTCCAGGTGGCACCACATCAACGATTCTTTAAACGGGCTCCCGCCTCTGACTTGAGGCAACTCGGTCGTCAAGTTTGCTAAAAGAGACGACCAAGAATGATGTAGAGAATGAGTAGATGACTTTGTCTCGCTTCGTCCAAAACCATGGACGAACGGTTAATGAAGTTGCCGTGGGAATCGGGTGATGGAATGAAATGAGCTGTGAAATTCCATACACCCCAAAATCTATCATATCTTTTGTAACCAAATGAAAACCTCGAGTAGTGAGAGAGAGAGGAGGGGCCGGCCATTTATAGGGAGAGGGTTAGTGTAGGAGAGAAGAGGGTGACCATAAAAAGCTTCTCACAAAAAATATCAAGAACAAATATCCTAAGGAAAACAAAACCTCATTAATGCAAATGGTGATTCATTAACCTAGTCACCATTGCATTAATGGTTCCATTAAAGCACTAATGACTCACCATGTCAAGTCACCCTTTCTAGAACCTTCTAGAAGCATGACTCACCCTCATCCAAGAAAAGATAAATCCGTCTTTAACCGAATGTTAAAAGACGGCTGATAGAAAACTGGAAACTGGCAACTTCCAAAAGTGATCCTGAAACGAATTTCAGGACAACCCCGAAACAGTATAAATATACCCGCATTTGTATCACGACCGAATACAAATGCAACTAAGACAAAGATATTATATCTACTCAATACAATACTCGGATCCGGCTTAAACCAAAGCCGACCAGTATCATCTGCCCGAAAAATAACACGTGCGTAAACGCACGTGCATTTTCCGAACCCTGCCATAAAACCATACGGCCTCTACAACGTTTCGCCCGAATTTTGGGAAACTGTTTGTGGGGGACTCTAATGACTCGTCAGTACACTGGCAGTGGGTTTAACCACAAACCGTCAGCGGCACTAGCTATGCGTAACGGCTGCCCATGGACTGACCTCAAGGGAGGCCGATGAGCGAACTCATCCGGAAACCCTACTGAGCCTAACAGTGATAATGTATATACAGTCCGGTCCGTTCGTCTATGAGTATCGCATATCTGCCTAGGGGGCTAGTAACGTCAGACCCCCAATAGCAGTATAAGTCGTGTCGGAGTGTAGCCCAATAACACCCTGAGATACTACTGGAGTACCTACCAGTAAATCTCCTGCCATGGCCATGGACTTTGTGTAATGGCTCTCCTAGACACAGCACGACCTCGCCCCCAATACCGGGAGAGACGAATCCCCTGCCGATCCGCTCACGTGCATCCATATGGCTCGGGACTGTACCCAAAAACTACCTGTTTGCACGACTCCTTTGAGCCGTGGTAGGGTAGAAATCAAAGCACAGTGGGAACTCACACGAGACAAATGAAGACCTCAGGTCGATGAACTAACCAATACACATGTCACCAGGGAACTGCTATCTGACGATAGGTATAGTACTAACTAGCAGATTCCCGGCGAGTCCTGTCCGGTGTACTCATAACCCAATGAGCACCTGTATACATCTAAGGTGATCCAACTGACACCAGTGGCTTGTGAGACCGGCCACCGCCCCTCGTCGGGGTCTCGACTGTATACACTAGTCTACTTCGGAGTATCGATGCCCTGTCTCGAAACTCCCACGACTAAGGACCACAATTAAGGATATGCGTATAAACCACCCAACTCTCACGTATATGATCGCCATCATACTGTTGGTGGTAAAGCAAGATCCTAAGGGCTCTATCAAAGTGTAACATGTAATCAGTCACCTGAACATGTACACGACTGATAAAGGCAAACCGGATAGCATACTATCATCTCGAGTAAGACTGTCGTACCGGTATAGGTCCTCCACAATCATTGCAATCGCGTACCTGCGATCCAATAATTGACTATGAGGGCACTATCTCCAACAATCAAATCTCAATACCTCAATATCTCAAAAACCTCAGTGTCTCAATCTCACTATCTAGGGCGCCGTAAGTCCAGACCGGCCCCTAAAATTCAATCACAAGACCACGACGGTATCCTCCGGATATCCGACGCGTTGGGTAAAATCCCCAATAGGTAGTCTTCCCCTGCCAGGCTCATCGTCTACTACTTGAACTTCTTGCCCCGGGGTACCTTACCGGGTCTACCATGTACCCGAAACAGTTCATCCAACTCCTCGAATCAGGTCTCAAAATCCATCAGCAAACTCATGGTGGACGACTCATACATCATGGGAAAACCGCACTTTTCATTTAAAAGAGAGAGAAAAGAAGTTTATAAATGTTTTTGCAGTTTTCCCCCAAATTCAGGAAATCTCATGAAAATCCGAATCCAAATCATCAATAGCATGTAAACAGTGAATATAGGCATAAAATCCATGAATACGGCATAACAGTGAATAATAACATGCATGAAGCAGCAAGTAATAAATACAATGTCTAAACTAGCATATAAGGCAAGTACACTAATATCATGTCTAAACTATTAGCTAACATGCTATGTCAATAAGATAGTATTTTCTAAAGTGTACGTGACATGGCAATTACCGATGATGATGTGTGTGAGCCGGCAAGTAAGTGTACGTGGAACATACGCATCATCGGTAATGGTGCTGGTGTCCTAACAGCATGATATCAATAATGGTATATAAATCACAATATAAGTATGCGATGTGGAGCGAACAACAATAATGAGCGGGAGCTGAATACTAGACATAATAATAGCTAATATGCATTTAATATAAATCTAGTCTAACAACCACACTAAACTATAGGGCTGAGCTAACAGGCTAACTGAAGGTAAGGAAACCGCCTAACATCTGAGTCGATACATATACATATATGTATTAGTCCGTGATTCCGTCTCAATAGTATCACATTCGATACAATATCTATAATCAGGCATCCCAAGTCGAGAATACGGATCAATCATCAATATATAGCTCGTACGTAAATCCGTCGTACGGCATCCCAAATCTGGGTACGGGTCAATATCAAATTCATCATATTATTCATCCGGTATCCTCTTTATCAAAGATCATAATCCGGGTATTGATCTACGTCTAGTACAATACTAATATCATCAATATCATGATCTGACTACTGATCGACAGTCTCGTACAAACCGATGTCATCAGCACCTATCATCATAAAGAAGTATACATCACCCAATGCAACCCATTATAATTATCTTAACATATTATAACTCATATCACGATCACATATTGACCATTTCATTTATATCACTATTCACATGGTATCGTCTTCAAAAGATCCGCTATAACATCATGACGTATCTCAAATACGAATTCTGCCATATCACCGATCTCATGGTCTCGCATCAAATCTCATCGACTCACCTCAAATCCCAAATACTATCCTCAAATCCAGTATATGATTATATAGTCCCATACCCATGTGAACATATAGAAAAATAATCCCATATACGCACATATGAAAGAAGAATGTATGCAAGTATGGGTGTGTGTGTGTATGTATGGTGCAACCACTACTCTAGGGTTTCGCAACACTAAACCAATCCAATCCCACATAGAATCCATCTTTATCATCAATCAACTCAAACAACATATAATAAATATATGTGTGTATACGTATTCGTATACATCACCACGAACTGCGGGAGTGCTATACGCCATCCACCCGACTTCTCCCCGTAGATATAAATCTACTCACCTTGCTTCTTGTGTGCCGATGCCGATGTCGCCATCTTTATCTTCAACGCCTCAACGTCACGTGGGGTACCTACAAGGATACCACAAACGCTAAAGCACATGAAAACCACATCGGAAACCAAAACGGCATACGCTACGTCCATAGGTAAAAACCTATAGTCCCGCATGCAAACAAGATCAATAACCCTTTGCCGCTGACGTTCAAACGCCACCCGACAGAAAAGAATCACCAAATACCAAAATCCATGCTAAAATAAATCGTAAACCATGAGCCAACACAAGAAAACTACCCCAGATTCTACCCTAGGTGGAATCAGTCAAAATTGCATATACCAAAGTTCAAATTTACAGGAGATAGGGCCCTGAACCAAAAACGAGGGTTTTCCAGCCTGCATTGGCCGCAAATTGCGGCTAGAAGGGATTTATTGGCGGCCTGAAGAAGGAGGTGGGGGCTAAGGTTTTGTGTGGTGGTTCCTAGTTGCCTGCATATACCCCTGTCAGTCCAAAATAATTTTCAGGTAGCTCGGGAGTTAGCAGATTTCAAAACACACTTACAGAATTAAAGTTTTCCCCGATATCGTTTCTATAAATCCGTATTCTGGGTTTTACTCTCAGGTTTGGTCCAATGTAACATCACACCAGGGGTTGTAATCTCTAATTACACCTAAATTCATCTTTGATTACCGATCAAACCTTAAACCCTAACTTGAATTTTCCAAAGTCCTCAAAACGACCCAATATCGACATGAAACAAGTATAGATGCACAAGAAATCAAAATACTATTCTAAGGGTGCAGAATTTACCTCCTTTGGCAACTCAAGAAAATTCTTGAGTTGCTCAAAGTCCATAAGATCCTCTCTTTCTAGGTCCAATGTGTAGCTGGTGAGCTTGGGAACAATTTTTGTGAAATGGGAATAGGGTTTTGGAGTTGTATTCATGGTGGATCTAATCTTGAAGAGGGAGGAGGAAGAGGGTGGAGCAGGAGCAGCAGCAGCTCAAAGGGAAGAGGGGAGAGAAAATGAGAAGAAAAATGATGGGGTCATGGTTCAAAAAGAAGGGTTGACCTATTCTTTCTCTCTCTTCATCAGACCATACCTATTTCTTTTCTTTTCTTTTTCCATTATTTTTTCTCACACAATGGTAACCCTAGGCAACCATACACCCCCAACATGTAAGAAAATGTGACAAGTATGGAAAAAATGATATGTGCATGTTTTGCACCAAAAATGCCTAAAACCCGATTAGCGATTTTTAATCGCGATTAGCACTAAATTAGTCTCAAATAACACATAAACTCTCATAATATGCTTAAATCACATAAAGTACGCTCTTTTTAGTAATTTCCATAATTTTCCAATTTTTTCCCCATTTATCGGTATTTAATTATACCGAAATATTAAAATATTCATTAAAAATAATATTAAATTATGAAAATTCCCAAAAATAATATTTTATTTTTTTGAAATGTTACATGCGCATACACATTACTGCTTAGTTATTCTTGTGCTTGGACTAGTTTCCTTAGAACACTGCACTATTATTGACGGCTTATGTTGCACGAGCACTGATTGTATGCCACACACACCGTCAATAATTACCATGACACGCACAACACCCTTATAGATATGATATTGTTTGGTTAGGGACATTGAGACATTGATTCATATTTCTTTATGCATATGACTTATTGTATACCTGTATACCTACATGCTTACACATATGCCGTGACTTGCTTACATGCTAGTTACCTGTATTACTTATAGGGTATTGTACCATTAGCGATAGGTACATACACACATAATGACATAGCTACGTGTATACCTTGCATACATACTTCACTTATACCTCGAGGGTATATTACATCATTACTGATAGGTAGATACATATATCTTGCTATACCTTCATGTTTACACACATATATAGTTGTAGCTACATGTCTACATTTATTTGATGTTATATAGACTTGGAGAAATTAGGAACCCCATATATATATTTTAACTTGTTGCAGTTAAATAGCGGCTTTTCCTTTATATGCTTACATTGCAGTTTTATGTTCCATATATTATATTCATGGATTTTCGCATTGAGATATGGATTTTTCATGATGTTTTCTGGATTTGAGGACCGTGGGAGTTTCACGAAATTACGCATTATTTAAAAAACCGGTTTCTCTTGATATGATATTTCAGCAGCCACTATGAGTTTTATCGGTTCTGATATATATACCCCATGCGAGGAGCGTCGTGGGCCGTGTGAGGGTACATGGTGGGGCCCGATACGGTTCCCCTCGGCAAGATGTTCATGGTACAGACGATGAGCTTGGAAGGTGGGCAAGTACCTACCGGTGATTTTATTTGGACTCGGCGGTTATCGTGGGGATACCGACCGGAGTGATGTTTGACATATCGTCAGGGCCAGTCGTGGTGACAGCGCCTGAGTTATGAGGATTTACATATCGATGCTAGACACGGGTTTCATGATGTTTCGAGTGTCGGTGTTTGACACTCAGGTTTTCCTTGATTTCTACGTATCATCGGTGGACATACGGGGTTGATATCCTCATACATATATATACTGATATTGTACACACAGGATATGTAGGATATACTGATATTGTACACACAGGATATGTGGGATATACCGATATTGGACATACAGGATATGTGAGATCTATTTGATATTGTACATTAAGGATATATGAGACTTACATGATATGAGAGCCAATTTAGGGGCTGATTTGTGGAAATTGGGATTTGGATTGTCTTGTTGGATATTTGTCTTACCATGAGTTTAGGATTTCCGTGGGAATGACATGTTTTATTCCATACTCCACATTTATTGTTTATGCACTGCTTCATATATTAGTTGTACCTAATAGAGTACCTTCCATGACTATTGCATTTACAAACTATTATATGCATTGTTTCATGTATTATTTATACCTGATAGAGTACCTTACATGATTATTGTGTTGGATATAGTGCCCTCAAAGTCAATTATTGGATCGCAGGCACGTGATTGCAATGATTGAGGGAGGACCTATGCCGGTAGGACAGTCTTACTCAAGATGATAGTATGCTATCTGGTTTATCTTTATCATCGTGTACAGCTTTAGGTGATATTACAGATCACTATTACGCGTTGATAGAGCCCTTAAGATTCTTGCTTGACTACCAGCAGTATGATGGCGATCATATACGTGAGAGTTGGGTGGTCTATAAGCACATCCTTAAAGTAGTCCCTAGTCGTGGGAGTTTCGAGACTGGGCATCGACACTCCATTAGTAGACTAGTGTATACAGTCGAGACCCCGACGGGGGGTAGAGGCCGGTCTAACAAGCCATTGGTGTCAGTTGGATCACCTAAGATGTATACAGGTGCTCATTGGGTTATGAGTACACCGGACATGACTCGTCGGGAACATGCTAGTTGGTATTATAACTGACGTCAGATAGCAGTTCCCTGATGACATGTGTACAGGTTAGTTCATCGACCTGAGATCTTCATTTGCCTCGTGTGAGTTCCCACTGTGCTTTGATTACTACCCTACCACGGCTCAAAGGAGTCGTGAAAACAGGTTTTAGTTGGGTACAGTCTCGAGCCACATGGAGGCAGTGAGCGGATCGACAGGGGTTCGTCTCTCCCGGTATTGGGGGTGAGATCGCGCTGTGTCTAGGAAAGCCATTACACGAAGTCCTTGGCAAAGGTAGGAGTTTTACTGGTAGGTATTCCAGTAGTATCTCAGGGTGTTATGGGCTACACTCCAACACGACTTGTACCGCTTTTGGGGGTCTGACTTTTACCAACCCCCTTGGCCCGACATGCGATACTCATAGACGAACGGACCGTACTGTACGGATATTGTCACTGACAGGCTCAGTAGGGTGTCAGGATGAGTTCGCTCATCGACCTCCCTTTTGGTCAATACCTGGTAGCCTGTTACGTACAACTAGTACCAATGACGTGCTAGTGGTTAAATCCACAGCCAAAGTATTGACGAGTCTTTAGAGCCCCCCACAGACAATTTCTCAAGTTTCGGGCGAAACGTTATAGAGGCCATATGGTATTATGGCAGGGTTCGATCATATACGTACAGTAGTGCACTGATCATGATCGGACGGATCATACTAGTGGGCTTTGGTTTAAGCCGGATCCTAGTATTAGATTTGTTGGATTACTTTAGTCTCATTGCATTCGCATTCAGTGGGAATGCGGATGCAGGTATGTATATACAGGTGAGGGGTATCCTTGTGATCCGTCACGAGTTTACTTTAGTAGATGCCATTCAATTTTTATTGTTGCAAACATTTGGATTAATGTTTGCAAATGGAAATTGTGAGCTCAAAGTCATGATTAGGAGCATTAATTGTGACACATGCACAAGTGATGACTCATGGTCTCTTTATTTGTGCATATGTCACATTTTGGATTGATTTATGTGTTAAAATGATAAGAGAAGAGAGAGAGGGCAGCCATATGGCTTGAGGTTTGCTCTTGTGTTTATTTCTTGAAGCTCAATCTTATTATCATTCTAACACAAAAGAAAAAGAATAAGCTCTTCTTCATCCTCTTACTTCTTGAGCTCACTATCTCCATTAATGGAATCATCTTCAACCTCCATCCATACACTCTCATGCGTTGAGAATCAATGGATGCTTGAGACAAAGTGATCATACACATTCTCTACTTCACCTTGGACATGTCGGCTAGCAAACTTTGTGTCCGAGTTGCTTCGGTTCGAAGCGGGAGCCCGTAAAAAGAATTCTAGACTTGGTGCCCTTCCGACGAGGAGATTGGAGATCGAGCGAGATCGGAGATGCCACAAGGAGCTAAAGATGGTGGCTAATGACCGAAGGACACGGATCGATCGTTATAGCTTTTCTAACCCTCTTTAGATTGCTAGTTTAAAGTTAATGGTTCGATCTGGATTAAAGTATGCATTAGCACCAGTTTCAAGTTTATGAAAAGTTTTTTGTTTCCGAATTTTGGCCTCGGATTGACGGCCGGGGCGCTACCGTAGACTTACATATTGCATATCGATTGTCATATTATTGCTTCATGTATTAGTCGTATCTGCTAGCGTACCTTTCATGACTGATGCATTACATATGACCATTCATTGCTGATAGTTGCATATGTTAGATTCACGTTGTACTTGCATACTTCCGATTACCTGCATATGTTATTTTAGTATTCACGAGTTGGCAACTCACCCCTATTGTGCCACAGTGTTTTGCAGGTGTTCCTCAGGATAGTCAGAGGCAGGGCTATTTTCATCCGTCGTATCATCTTTTGCTGCGGATACCGCTTCGCCTGACAGTGTGCAGTTTTACTTAGGTAGGTTTTTCGGTTATCCGATGTTGCCTGTTGTATATTTGTTGTATCCTGTACTCTCCATCTACTATTATCTTGTATGACTTAGAGACTTGATGTGATGACGATATTGTATATTATTTTTTGACTTGGAGGTTTTTATGTTGTTTTATTTATATCGTCTCTTTCTTCGCTACGGCGTCGTATATCTATTGTGGTGGTTGTTTTCCGCCGTTGGCCGTGGATTTTTGCTCCTGTTTGGGATGCTTTTACTTATATTATGTTGTACCCATTTTTAGGGGCTTTTTTTACAAAGGAGGTGCTGTCAAAATTTTAAAGGAATAAAAGTTAGACTTTAAAAAATTTGGTTTGAAATTTCAAAAAGTTTTATCAATGTTCTTATTTCTTACTACTTTTGATGGTTTAGATTGCTGGGATTTCTGCTTACTTAAATTGCGTTACGCCTGTAGACGTTGCGTAGTTTAAGGGCCATCACGTGCCATTTTCGGGTCGTGACAAAGTTGGTATCAGAGCGCTAGGTTTTACCTTTCGGATTGTAGGATGACCTTGGTATGATGGAGTAGGTAGTTTAAGTAGAGTAACGTAGTGTGTGTATGTCCACGGCATACTCACGATGCGGTACTCCGCCTAAAGTGACCTAAGTACAAAATGTTTGAAATTCCTTCCTTGATGATACATATCTGATTGATACGAATTTCCGGTGTGTATGTTAGAAAATGTATAGAAATCACAACCAAAAATATTTTGACCGCAATCAATAACGGTGTCGATTGTAGCGCGTTAGTAAGTGTGGATCGTCCACAGGGAAAGTGTAATCCGTTCGTATTTCGAATTAGATGAATCGAAAATTTAAAGAAAAGAGAAAAGACAATTCATGATTTATAGAATTGAAGTTCAAGAATTAGTAAAATTTAGGTCTAAATCAAGAAAACATTAAAATCAAGAATTGAGAATTTATGATTTCCAAACCAAATATCAAGATTCGAACAGAGGCTCGTAGGAGTCGATTGAACCTTTAGTTGTGATGAAATCCAATGATTACGTACTCTTATCCATTGAAGAATTGATGCTAGATCGATGACGATTTATCGAGATTTAAGAACCTTCCAAAGAAACTAGGGTTTCCCCATCTCATCCTTTGTCCTTTCGATGAATCTCATTCACAAGCTAGCTTCTAATAAATCAAATAATCGATCGTTGATCTCTAGTTCCAAGCGAAAATAATCAAGAAAGCATTTCGCATCGAAACTAGATCGTCGATCATTCGTTTTTCAAGAATTTACAAACTCGTAGGACTTAAGAATTGTTAAAGAATCTAAATCATCATCATCTATTGATCGTCTCGACTCCTTCACGAGCGGAGTTTTACTCAAACATTATCACAAAGAGCACATTCAAGAATCTAGATTGAATCATAATGCTTGAATTAAAAAGATAAGCAAGATATAGAATTGTCACCTTTATTTATCAACAATTTCGTTACAAATCTCTCGAAATCTACAAGAGTAAGAAACTTGATCGTCGATTTTGGCTTTGCTCGGCTCCTTGAGTCGCGGATCACTTTGGATCACTTGCTCCGATGAAGTCGGGCGTCGCTTTCTAAATGATTAAAGGCTTCATGCTTGATTTGGTACCTGAAATTCTTGATCTTGGCCTTGGAATTGGAATTAGGGTTAGGGTTTGGAGTTACAAGTTGTGTCACTCAACTTGTGTTGGGGTTGAAGATTGAACTCTTGAACAACCCTAGAAGTGAAGCTTTAGGGTTCCTTTTATAGCCTTAGGATTGGGATTAGCTTCCTTTAGAAGCTAGGGTTATTTTAGCTTCCCTTGTAAGCTAAGTAGTTAGGTAGAAGTCTCTAGAAGTAGTTAGTTAGGCTTTACCTTCCTTCATAAGCTAGGAGGTTAGGGAGAAGCTTCTAGGTTTAGTTTGTTAAGTAGCTTGCTTTGGAAGCTTAAACATGATTAGCTTGTACAAGGAGCTTTGCTGATCTGGCAGAAACTTCTGGAGAATTCTGGAAATTGCCATAGCTTGATGAGGTGTAGGCATTGAGAGAAGAATACTGGAGAGGAGCTTTGATGATGACGTGGCAAGACGGCCGCGGATCCGCCTATCAAGCCAGCTCCGGCCACGGATCCGCAGCCCAATAGGAGCCTTACTGCTTCAATTTTCCATTGTGGCTTTGTTCTGACTTTAGGTGTATCTTCTGATGTGTGGAATCTTTTAATTATCTTCAGTTCAATGCCAGATCTCAAGTCTTGGAGTTGGCGTATTTTTATCAGCACTTTTTCACAGATTTTGCTTTTCTCCTGGAATTTCCTGCACAGATTCTCGAAACAAGTGTTGCGCTATACAAAGATGATGCAATGCCATGATAAACACTCAATTTCCCTCAAAGTGTCGGTTTTAATATACAACACAGGTAATTTGGTATTTTACAGCTGTTTTGCTAATATGTGCTATATTAATACCGAACACTTCTAGATGAGTGCAAATGGTAGGGAAATTGTCGTGTTAAAAATGCAATATTTTTGACTGATCAATATCCTTGTGATTCGATTTCCGTGTTCTTATCGAATCTTATTTCCCTTTTAGCCTTTGCCGCCGATGACTATGAGGACTCAGAGTGATGCAGCGAGAGCCGAGATAAGAGTGGACTCGTGTGGGACGAGGATTGACCAGGATGGCATGCTCGTTGCACCGGAGCAGATGGATCCACCTTCGATAGATCATATTGATAGGCTTGTGGAAGGAATGCAGGACTGGCGCCAGACGATGAATTCTTTGGTTGAGGCCATTCGAGCGCAGCGACAGGAGGTTGTCACCCCTGTTACCCAGTTGTTCCTTACAGTCAGCACTCAGCCTTATGTTACTTATACAAGACCAGTGGACGCAGCCCGTTTTGACAAGGAGCGTCTTTCTGAGACTTTGGGAGTTCCGAAACAGAGGAGGGCTTGTACAGGTGTACCAGCCCAGAGACAGAGGCTTAGGCGTCGAGACAGATTTCGTGACCGTTGCGGTAGTAGCAGAGGCTTGGGATGAGGACATTCGTTCAGCTCTCATCCCCAGGAGGGTCAGTAGCCATCGTATGGATGTTTTTGATGCGGGAGCCTTCATCACTACATCAGGGATTGTTCCTTAGTACCGCGTCAGACCCATGTTCAGAGAGGTCGTGGTCGCGGAGGGTTGGTTCCGAAAGAACGGTCTGGTAGTGGAAGAGTTCTGACAGTTCCGGGTAGAAGGCAGACACGAGAGTCTGCTTCTACTCATCGAGATGCACGGGCGTCCAATGCAGAGTTTTCAGGTATTCTTAATTTGTATGTTCTTTGATTCTTATGTTGGTTTTGTTCAGGATCTATGCACTTGTTGTTTTACACACTTTGTGCCTTGGTTGGGCCAAGATTTGTGTATGCTAGATCAGCCGTTGTTGTGTTAACATCTGTCAGCGATTCTTTTATTGCGCGACACGTGTTTCAGTCGTGTGCCAATCGGATAGGAGATAGAGATTCGTCCGTCGTTGTGATCCTTCTAGAGATGTTGGATTTGATGTTCTCCTGGGCATAGACTGGTTAGCTACGTGCTAGGCGTCTGTTGACTGCCGCGAGGAAACAGTCAGGTTTTGTTTTCCCGGCGAGTCAGTTCTTCTTGTGCAGAGGGACAGTGGTGCCGCCTCTCACAGCTTGAATTCAGCCTTTTCTTCGCTAGTCGGCTTTAGAGGAGAGGATGTCAAAAATTCTTGGCTTTCATTCGAGATACCGGAGCCATAGTGGGTCGGTTGGACCGGGTTCCTTTCGTGCGAGAGTTTTCCGACATTGTTCCAGATGAGCCGGCAGAGCTTAGGGAGCTTAAGGATCAGCTGCAGAGTTGTTTGTTGGGGGACTTGTGCGTCCGAGTGTTTTGCTTTGAGGAGCTCCTTTTTTGTTCGTCAGGGGGAAGACGGCAGTTTGAGATTGTGTGTTGAATGATCGTCAATTGAACCGGCTTACGGTGCGGATAGGTATCTTTTACCTCGCATTGGCGATTTCTTCGATCAGCTCCAGAGTGCGAGACATTTTCTAAGTTTGTTTGGGATCAGGTCATCATTGTTCCAGGTTCGGAGTGATGACATTCCGAAGACTACTTTTGTGCGTGCTACGGGCGGTGTGTGTGTTTTGGTGGTGTCGTTGGACTCACCAGTGCCCTAGCAGCAATCATGGGTATGATGAACCGGATTCTTCAAGCCGTTCCTCGACTAGTTTATTGTTGTGTCATTGATGACATTCTGGTCTATTCCAATGAGTCATGAGGAACGTGAGCAGCACTTGAGGATTTGTTTTGCAGATACTGGGAGAGCACCAGCTGTTTGGTAAATTCTCGGAGTGTTCCTTCAGGCTTGATTGTGATGACTCCTAGGTCTAGTAGTTTCGGGAGACGGTTTTCGTATGGACCCGAGGAATATCGAGGCCGTACAGCTTTGGCCCATACTTATATCCGGGAAAGAGGTCCGCAGATTTTTGGGCTTAGCGGGTTTTTACCGCCGTTTCGTGCAGGATTTCTTGTGTATCGCTACACCGTTGACTGAACTGACCGGGAAGGAGGTTCTTTTTCTGTGGACTGAGGCATGTGTGCGGAGTTTTCAGCAGTTGGAGATTCGGTTGACAACTGCACCAGTTCTTTCTTGCTTGCTGGTTCGGGCGACTTTGTTGTTTTACTGTGATGTTTCGCGAGTGGGGCTCGATTTTGCGCTGATGTGGCATTATAGAGTAATCGCTTTTGCATCCCGACAGTTGGAGGAAGTACGAGCAGGATTTTCCACTCATGATTTGGAGATGGCCGCGGTGGTCGTGCGTTGAAGATCCGAGGACACTACTTATGTGGAGAGTCGTGTCAGATTTTTACGGACCACCATTGCTTAATGTACATCTTCCTGCAGCGAGTTACGATTGTTGAGACAGCGCCGTTGGATGGAGCTTGTAGAGGATTGTGTTTGTGAGATCCTTTATTAACCGTGGCAAGGCGCTTGTGGTAGGTGATGCTTGAGTCGTAGGCCCATGGTTAGCTTGTTCTAGTTGTGCGCACTTCTGACACAGTCTTCTGCAGATTTACAGTTCTTGTGTGATCGTGGAGTACAACTAGGTTTGTCTCTACTGAGAGGGACAGCTTGCTCATGTCTGCGCCCGACCACTTTTCCTTAATCGTTTTCGTGAGGCACAGCCCACCGATGCTCGTTTGTTAGAGATTCTTGAGCATACTCGGCATGGTAAAGATTCGGAGTCCTTGATTTATGACCAGGGTGTGCTACATTTAGGGACGCGTTTGTGTGTACCTGATATTGATGGGTAGAGACACGAAATCCTAGAGAAGGCACATCAGTCAGCTTCCTGTGTTCATTCAAGTTCACCAATATGTGACGTGACTTGTGAGATAGTTACGGGTGGGCAAGAATTGAAGAGTGAAGTTTTGGATTTCGTATCAAGGCGTCTGTCTGGTTGTGAGCTAGGGTTGAGCATTTGAGACCGGCTGGAGAGCTGCAACCTTTAACCGTTCCGGAGAGGGAATGGGAGCAGATCTCCATGAATTTTCGTTGTGGCGTCTACCCAGGTTTAGTCAGGGTGTGACTCTATTTAGGTGTTTGTTGTCCAGTTATTCTCAGTTTACTCAGTTGTTCTTTGTTAAGTTGGTGCGTTGCACGGAGTTCCTTCATGCGTTGTATCCAATAAAGGCACCCTGTTAGTTTGCCGTTTTGGGCAGAAGCTTCAGGAAGCCTTGGGTACTGGTTGAGCTTTAACTCCGTTTTTCCATCCGCAGGATCATGGCTTTGTGAGAGCGGGCTATACTGACCCTGGAGGTTATGCTTGTGCGTGCGTACTAAGTGTTTGTTGGCAGTTGGGATCGTCACTTGCCATTGTTAGAGTTCTCCTTCGATAGCTATTATGAGGAGATACTCCAATTGGCAACCTTTAGGTTTTGTTGTTAGGTTGTGTCGACCGCCATTCTGTTTTTTTGACTCTGCGTGAGTAGGATTTTTGGACCCCAGCTAGTCTAAAGACTTCGGAAATGATCCAGTTGGTTCAGATCAGAATGAGGACAGCCCAGTGCAGACAGAGGTCTTATGTCGACCGTGGTGGTCGCAGACTTGAGTTCGCAGTGGGAGATCATGTATTCCTAAGGATTTTTCCGACGAATGATGTGTTCAGTTTTGGGAAGCTTGTCCCAGGATTGTATGTCCTTTTGAGATCCTTTAAGCAAGTTAGTTTCGTTGCCTTTAATTTGGCACTTCCGCCCGGATTATCGAGTTTTTCACCCCGTATTCCTTGTGTCGATACTTTGCAAATACCTTCATGACCTTTCTCACATGATTCAGTATCAGACCATTTAGCTTGGACGCGATCTGTTTGTTCACCGGCAGCCATTTGTGTCAGTGGCTCGGCAGGTGGAGAAACTTCGGTCAAGGGTCTTGCCATCTGTGGAGGGTTTTCTTGGTTATAGCCGTATAGTGAGGTAGTCACTTGGGAGGCTGCGAGAGAGATTTGGGTGTTTTGTACTCATCTCTTTGAAGGTATGCTTAGTGAGAATTTTAATTCGGGGACCGAATTTCTATAGGGGGAGATTGTAACGTTTTAGAAATCGTTATGCAATTTTTTTCCGTTTTAGGGTAAAATTGTCGGTATTTTCCGTTTTAACCCGATTGTGATCAAACGTCCATATAGACTTGCCAACTCCTAGTTTAGCTAAAATATAGCTAGTGCGCAAGCTTTGGGGGTATATGGGATGTTTTGGTTCAGATAGAATTTTTCCCTATTTTAATATTATTTTAATGTGGTATTTATATTTTGGGTTTGGATAATTACTCCAAAATTTGTTTCATTTCAAATTAATCAAGTTTGAGTAAAACAAAAACCTTCCTTATAATACCTAGATATTTGTTTGTGCAAAGGATTTAAATTTTAAAGAAAAGAAAAGAATGGGAGAGGTGGCAATATAGCATTTATGTGGCATTTATGTGCATTTATTGATGTTTTAGCTAGAACACTCCACAAAAAATTCCTCATACTCCTCCCTTGGCCGAGCCTCTTCTTCCTCCTTCTGCCTTTTTTGTTCCTTTCACCATTTGCAACAATCCAAGCTCAATAAATCTCCCCAATTTCCTAAATAATTTCACAAAACACTTTAAGTCTTGCTTTAGCTTCTTGGATCACTTGGAGCTAGGAAAGCTTGGATCTTGTGAGCAAAGGTTGATAGGTATAATGCCCAAACAGTTAAATATGAGTTTTTATGATGTATAGCTCGTTGGTTGTTGCGTAGAACGCTTTATGTATCGATTAGTGCAATATCGTATTTTTAGTGTCTTTTTAGAGTCTCTGCGATCTGCTGCGATCTAAGATTTTTACTGAGTGACCAAACAATATAGTTGTGTTGTACCAGAGACTATAGGACATCACCTCAAGCACGAGACCCACCCCACCAGATTTGGCCGGCGACTTTTTGGAGAATTCCGGCGACACCTGTTTTGGAGGGGAGTTGGGTGTTGGTTTTTTTTGTGGGTAGCTGTCTGCTTTGGTTTAGGTGTATTTGGTCTTGTTTGATTGTTGAGTTTTCTCTGTATCGAAAATCTGGGATCACATAGGTAGTTTCTAGTGATACGACTACGCGCGATACGTTATCCGACACGGTCCATGCACTTTGTGCTTGTTTTGCTCTTGGGTTGGTTTCGTCGTGTCGCTACGTACGTTAGCCACAATACGAACACTTAGGAGTAGGTTTGGAGTTGATGTGTCGGTAAAACGTAGTTTGTGCATGTTTTTGGTCATTTGCTAATATACACTTGTGTTATCGTTTTGTTGTTTTAGGTTCGCATGCGGGGACTTCGGACGCTGCGAAGAAAGGGAAACAGGTGGTTGGCTTTACTTAGCCAGGACGGTTGGTGAGTAGATTTAACATCTACAGGGGAATCGCCCGCATAGAGTTATGTGTCTGGGCTAGAGATGTTAATATTTTCGCATATTCTATTTCATATATAGAGTTGCGCATACACATTACCGCTTAATTATTGTTGTGCTTGGACTAGTATCCTTAGGACATTACATTATTATTGACAGCTTATGTCGCACGAGCACTGATTGTATGCCACACACACCGTCAATAATTGCCATGACACGCACAACACCCTTATAGATTGATATTGTTTGGTTAGGGATATTGAGACATTGATTCATATTTCTTTATGCATATGACTTAAAGCATACATGTATACCTACATGCTTACACATATGCCGTGACTTGCTTACATGCTAGTTACCTGTATTACCTATAGGGTATTGTACCATTAGCGATAGGTACATACATACATAATGACATAGCTACGTGTATACCTTGTATACATACTTCACTTATACCTGGACGGTATAGTACATCATTACTGATAGGTAGATATATATAACTTACTATACCTTCATGTTTACACACATATCTGGTTGTAGCTACATGTCTGCCTTTATTTGATGTTATATAGACTTGGAGAAATTAGGAACCCCATATATATATTTTAACTTGTTGCAGTTAAATAGCAGTTTTTCCTTTATATGCTTACATTGCAGTTTTATGTTGCATATATTATATTCATGGATTTTCGCATTGAGATATGGATTTTTCATGATGTTTTCTGGATTTGAGGATCATGGGAGTTTCATGAAATTACGCATTATTTAAAAAACCCGGTTTCCCTTGATATGATATTTCAGCAGCCATCATGAGTTTTATCGGTTCTGATATATATATACCCTATGCGAGGAGCGTTGTGGGCCGTGTGAGGGTACATGGTGGGGCCCGGTACGGTTCCCCTCGACAAGATGTTCGTGGTACAGACGATGAGCCTAGAAGGTGGGAAAGTACTTACCGATGATTTTATTTGTACTCGGCGGTTATCGTGGGGATACCGGCCGGAGTGATGTATGACATATCGTCAGGGCCAGTCGTGGTGACAGCACCTGAGTTATGAAGATTTACGTGTCGATGCTAGATACGGGTTTCATGATGTTTCAAGTGTCGGTGTTTGACACTCAGGTTTTCCATGATTTCTACGTATCGTCGGTGGACATACGGGGTTGATATCCTCATACTTATATATACTGATATTGTACACACAGGATATGTGTGATATACTGATATTGTACATACAGGATATGTGGGATATACCGATATTGGACATACAGGATATGTGAGATCTACTTGATGTTGTACATTAAGGATATATGAGACTTACATGATATGAGAGCCAATATGGGGGCTGATTTGTGGAAATTGGGATTTGGATTGTCTTGTTGGATTTTGGTCCTACCACGAGGTTAGGATTTCCGTGGGAATGACATGTTTTATTCCATACTCCACATTTATTGTTTATGCACTGCTTCATGTATTAGTTGTACCTGATAGAGTACTTTCCATGACTGTTGTATTTACATATTAGTATATGCATTGTTTCATGTATTATTTATACCTGATAGAGTACCTTACATGATTATTGCATACCGATTGTCATATTATTGCTTCATGTATTAGTAATACATGCTAGCGTACCATTCATGACTGATGCATTACATATGACCATTCATTGCTGATAGTTGCATATGTTAGATTCGCGTTGTACGTGCATACTTGCGATTACTTGCATATGTTATTTTACTATTCACGAGTTGGCAACTCACCCCCGTTGTGCCACAGTGTTTTGTAGGTGTTCCTCAGGATAGTCAGAGGCATGGCTATTTTCATCCGTCGTATCATTTTTTGCTGCGGATACCACTTCGCCTGACAGTGTGCAGTTTTTCTTATATAGCTTTTGCGGTTATCCGATGTTTTCTGTTGTATATTCGTTGTATCCTGTACTCTCCATCTACTATTATCTTGTATGACTTAGAGACTTGATGTGAGGACGATTTTGTATATTATTTTGTGACTTAGAGGTTTTATGCTGTTTTATTTATATCGTCTCTTTCTTCGCTACGGCGTCGTATATCTGTTGTGGCGGTTGTTTTCTGCCGTTGGGCGTGGATTTTTGTTCCTGTTTGGGATGCTTTTACTTATATTATGTTGTACCCATTTTTGGGGGCTTTTTTTACAAAGGAGGTGCTGTCAAAATTTTAAAGGAATAAAAGTTAGACTTTAAAGAATTTGGTTTGAGATTTCAATAAGTTTTATCAATGTTCTTATTTCTTACTACTTTTGATGGTTTAGATTGCTGGGATTTCGGCTTACTTAAATTGCGTTACGCCTGTAGACGTTGCGTAGTTTAAGGGCCATCACGTGCCATTTTCTGGTCGTGACACTTATGAAGTTTATAAATTTTAGCAAAATAAATGTTAACATCCTAATCGGGCGCGCTATCAATTTATTGATAGTCTTGACCGCGATTTGAGATTAGATTAACTATTGTTTTATTAAGGGCTAGACATGAATAGAGATCAATGAAATGACAAGGGTCAATAGTGTGGAAACACTAGTTTCATCCAAGAACTCTAATTCTCATTCATCACTATCAATCTAGTTTTAAATCTATCAATAGATAAAATGAGTCATCTTTATTAGTCATCCATTACTACTAAATCTGAACGAACCCTACAAGCCCTCTTCTGATATAAAATCTACATCTTTATTTAAACTAGATCTATTTTCTACATCCGTATTTTGACGTAGATTTAGAAACTATTCTCTACTATTCTTTATTCTTCTATTCTTCCTCTTTATCAACACGTCGACAGTAAGATTGAAAGATTCTACGTTTCCCTGAGGACGACCCGTACTCATCTCGGTCTAGCTACACACGACACCGTTATTGATTGCGGTTATTCTAATATACACTTTTACAGATCAATCAGTTCTCTTCTACTTCTTCAAACCCTAAACACTATCATGAGTTGAGAAACCTAGGGTTATTGAGACAAATTAATCCATAATCATTCTTTACATCGTCCAGGCTACCTAGCTTAGCAAACTAAGTACCTTAGTTACCTCGGTTTAGAGGTTGGAGATTGAAGTACATACTCTCGGGTGGATCATTTTTTACGCAAGGAGGCCGACGTTTCAAGCTTGATTCAATCTTGGAGGAGCTTAAGAGGAGGAGGAGAAGAAGAAGACCCGAAGGACTTATTAACAAGGAGGTATAAAATCCTAACCGAGTAGAACCTCCCAGTAGTATAGCTAGTTAAGGTTTCCGTATTGATCCTGGAGTTTAGTCGATGTTGCGAAGATTTGAAAAATCGTTTTTTGTATATTCTGCCTCCTCGCGAACCCGCGGGGTGTGAGACATCGACTTACAGTGGTATCAGAGCCTACTAAACCTTAACTAGCTAGTTAGCAAGTAGTTAGTACTTCGATTGTCGGAAAAAAACCCGAAATCAAATTTCCATTGTCATGCTTGTTGTCGTTTTTTTAAAACTGTTCAAAAAATTATTTTAGTGGGCTTAAAAATACGTGCAGGTATTTATAAAAACACACAAAAAATTTGAGCGAGTGATCGTCCAAGACCACCGCGGAACCACGGCCAAACTCACTATTTAGCCACGGAACCGCGGCCGAGTCGTGGCCGATTCACACCAATTTTTTTCTATGGGTCTTATTCTTAGAAATATGATTTTTTGTATATTTGGTTTCTACCCAGAATTGTTTGTTTACTGTTTTGTATATGGGGTAGATAGGGTAGACACGAAAAATGGATTCGATCGAAATTCTAAGTTATTTGGCTAATCCGGGATTTTTGTGTTTGTATATATGTTGCTAAACGTCTTCTAATCACTATACGTCGATTAGTGGGGGTTGCACATATCTGTGTTGTGATGGTTTGTGTATATGGATTATTGGATCATTGTGGATGAATAGCCGCGGGATGTGAGAAGAGTGTTTTCTTTTCTTTCATTCATGTAAATTTTTAATTGATGTAATATTCTTTTGCGGGGCATATTCGGGTTGAGGTTGAAGCCACCGTTGTATTATTTCATTTACTTTTTCTTGCATCTAGGATAGACCCAAGATAGGGTGCACAAACTACGAGGTTCTTGAAGTACCGAGTGTCCTAATCATTTTATTGAGGGAGGTTGCTTCACTTCGAGAATTTGGCAGGTAGTTTGCTGCACCCGTAGGGGCCTAGGATGGGGTTTGGCTATTCATCACGACCGTGGAATCCGTTTTTCGTTCTAGGCTAAAACGAAACACGGAATTCCTAGTATATCCAATATATTCATCTGTACTGTGATCTGTGATCTGGAATGCCTATTATTGCGTGAGACGAATGGCTATATATATATTATATATAATAAACCTTGTTTATGTTTTGCACCCGTGCTAGTCCAGCCCTCGCTTTGTCGTTCGTTAAGTAACCTAACGGTGCATGACGGGGCCCCGTGGCGAATGCAGATGGCATAAGCGTACATTGAATTTTCGTTTCTTTTCTGCAATGATAGGGTTAAATGATGTGACCGCATTAATATTGATTAATGCAAGGAAAACAAACCAAAGTTTAAATCGTTTGGACACTTTCAAAACCACTCGGTTTTCTTGAAAAACAACTTTTAAATGCGGAGCCTGAACCACTCCTTTTAAAAGCTATCACGGTTCCTTCGACTATATCAAGTTCATTACGTTCACAGTTTCACCAAAAATAGCTGTAGCCCTCCGTCATTTCAGATGGGTATTCAATAGTATTCAAGCTATGTATTTTGAACTTCACCAAGGCATAGTGATCGGTAGTTGCTGTGTATTCATCTGTAGCATAGATAAATGCATTGATTTGGGACAGTCGTACAACTATTTTGGCCTTCATCAAGGGTTTGTACGAATGGGTTCAAATTAACCTGGATAATGACGGGTAGAACTTGACTTGCGACTTATGATATTTTAGCCTTCGACAAGGCCATAAGAGTTTGGGGCAAAAATCCATATCGGGAGTTTCTAAGGAAAATGAAACTTGCTAGTATTGCATGAAAGTCTACCCTAGCACCACCACTATGTTTAAACCGAAATCAAGCATGCAATTTAAAAAATTTCTTGATGTTAAGCTACACTAACTAAGGATCAAACTAGATGATTAGGGTTTACATGATGATATAAAAGGATTTACACTAAGAGAAAGAAACTACAACCTTTGTAGACCGTGCCCTTATCTTCTATAGCTCCGGGTAGTAGTCCCTACGACTCCACTAGGCTCCACTTGAAGAATGAATGAGCTCCCTTCGCGATCTTCATGCCGAAGATGATCCACTCGAAGTTTCTCTAATCCAAGCTACCTTTTCACTAAACTCTCTTTAGTGAAGGAAACACCCTCAACTCAAGTGCTAATTAAGTGTAGGATGGTGAAGTAGGGGTTATAAGCTCACTTAGAATTGATCTAAACGTTAGTTATATGTATGCCCTAGAAGCCATTATTGTACATATGATGTATATTATAGTAGATGCTTGGACATATATAAAGAGGACTTTCTTGCTCGACATGATAGTTTGCTATCTGGTTGCTCTTTGTCTTAACATGTAGACTTGTATTGTGATACTGTCTTGCTCTCACATGTTGATAAAGACCTTAGGATCTGTACTTGACTACCAGGACTATGATGGAGATCATACTAGTGGGGCCAGGGTAGTCCACAAGTTCATCCTTTAATTGTTCCTAGTCAAGGGTATATCGAGACAGGGCATCGATATTTCAGAGTAGACTAGCGTATACGCTTCTTGACCCATATGATGAGCGATGGATGATCCCACATCCATTGGTATTTGACATCAAAGATGGTATACGGGTGCTCAGTGGAGACTGGGTATACTGAAGATGACTCACCGAGGACTCCTATATGCCTATCGTCAGATAGCAGTCCTCTGGTGACACTGGTACAGGTTAGTCTGTAGACCCGAGATCGTCATAGAGTCTTGTGCGGCTCCCACTATGCTTTGATTTCCTCCCTACCACGCTCAAATGAGACATTCAAACAGGTGGATTTTGTGTACAGTCCCGAGTCGCATAGAGGCAATGAGCGATAGGAGGGGTTTCTTCTCTCCCGGTATTGGGGGTTGATGTTGCGCTATGCTCGATTGGTTATAACTGGATGTCCCTGGCCAGGGCTACTGCTGAGATTTACTGATAAGTGTTATCAATAGTTTCTCAAACCGTTATAAGCCAGACATCGGCATGACTTATCACATTACTGGGGTCTGACGATTTCCACCCCTAGACTTGATATGCGACATATCAAACGAAGAGACAGGACTGTACGGTAGTGTTACTGATAGGCTTCATAGAGACTATGGACAAGCTTGTTTGTTGATCTTCATATCGCTCAATACCCGGGTAGCCGTTATGTCCAGCTAGTACCGCTGACGGCTTGTAGGTGACTGATATGATCATCACCTACTGCTGGCGTATTGACGAGTCTTTAGAGTCCCATACAGAAGTTCCTTGGTTCAAGCGAAACGAAGTAGGACACATATGTGATATGTGTGTGGGCTTGATTAAATACGAGTATGTGATACCGTATTGTAATCTGGCAGTTATCTGTTATCGGTTCGGTTATATGTGATATAACCAGATTGTCGAATCAAGTGTTGATTTGATAATGTGATATACAAATAAATGATATTGGTCAGTCATATGTGATATAACCGGATTATTAAATCAAGTGTTGATTTAATAATGCGATATATATTATATGTGATATAATTATATCTTAACTAATGTCATTAGCTCACTAATTATTCTTCATTATATATATATATATATATATATATATATATATATATATAATAATGAAGCATGGCATATGAATTTCTATTTTGTGAAAATAGAAATGAGGTGGAAAATAAGAGCATGGTTGCAAGCATGGGATTTACTTTAGTTTATTCATCTTGACTCACTATTCAAGCATGGTTGCAATTTTATATTGCATAATTCTATGCTTGAATGAGTGAGGGGTCAAGAGTTACCATTTTATTCTAGCTCATTCTCAACACATAGTTTTTTTTTCTTGAGTTGCTCCCATGGTTGCTCTGTAGCTTCTTCCTCCTCCTCATGTCATGGTTTAAGCTTCAACCCTCACATGTGATGTGAACCATGAAGTTTGAACACAAACTTGTGAGCTTTTAACATCCCCTACTTCACCATCCTACACTTGACTAGCGATCGAGTGTAGCGTGTTTCCTACACTAAAGAGTTTAGTGTAGCGGTAGTTTGAGTTGGAGGGACTTCGCGTGGATCATCTTTAGCTTGAAGGTCATCGGAGGAAGCTCGTCCAAAACCTCAAGTGGAACCTAGTGGAGTCGTGGGACTACTACACGGAGCATGTGAAGTGAAGGACCGGTCTACAAAGGATGTATTCCTTGTTCACTTGATGCAAAGTTGTTTACATTCTTGTATCGTCTAATTCTCTAGTTAAGATTCTTGGGTTAGGGTTATATAGCATGGCAAATTTTTGAAATCGACAAGGATGATGCTTCCCGAAACCTTGTTGTCGTGCCACGTAACCGAACAGTGGTATCAGAGCCAAGCTAAAGAATTAGACGATGTTTATTAGAATCACGAAACCGAAAAACTCCGAAACACCGAAACAAAAATTCATGTTTCTGTCCATTTTTAAATGATCTCATAAAATTATTTTAGCAACTGCAGAATGTTGTATGTGATACAACTAGAGCACTGAAAAAGTTCGAGGCCATTTCACCGGATTTTACCCGGCGACATGCACAAAATATCCGTCCTCGCCGATTTTTTAAACACCTCTTTGGCTCGAAATTTTTTGGTGTTCTCTTTCCTTGATTTTATGATTTTAGGTATTGTTTGATTAGCCCAGTTTTCATGTGATGTTAACAGTTCTATTGGGGCTAATATGGAGTGTTTCGTAGTCATAATTATAACATCATTTCGGGTTAATTTAGACGACGTTAAAAAGTTCGAACGAATATCAATAACCCATTTTCTCCCTTGCTGGAAATTTTCCAAAAGTTGGATTTTCTCCAAGTTAAAAACATTCAAAAATCATGCAAGTAATTCTATGGAACCTCTAGAAGAACGAAACCCTAATTCGATTCTATGACCGTCGGAACCGCCACCAAACCCTAGGGTTTGTGGTAGTTCCGCGGCGCCATAGGTGAGGCAAGGGTTGGCCCTTCTACGGTTGGTCCATAGGCACCGTAGCATGTTATGAATATTTTTAAACTGTGCTCAAGTGTTGAGCTCTTTGGGAAATTTTGGGTGTTTGTTGATTCGATCGGAATGTTTAATATTGTCTAGCTATTTGTGGAATGTGATACAATATTTAGAATTCGAATGGTTAGGCATGAAATCCGAAGTATGTGATATTTCAGGTTTATGATGTCTATGGAGGTTGCGGATTCCAAATGTTGTAGTTTGATATTTTCTTTTCTGCGACCGTAAGTGTAATATATGGTGTATCACCGGTTTCGTTGCTATATGTTAACGTCAATTGGGGTACGCATATTTACTTACGTTGATGACATATGATTTTATGTGTTGCTGGGATATGTTATATTGGATCGTCATGTTTGAATAGCTGGGGTTTTTTGCGTGAGATGAGAGTTTTTCATTTTCATTCATGTAAAAAACTTGTATAGAATATTGTTTTATTGAGGCACTTCCAGGTTCAGGATGTTGTCACCCTTGTTGTATATTATTTACTTTTCCGCATTAGGATAGACCCAAGACGGGGAGCACAAGTAACCGGGTTCTAGAGTCCAGTAGGAGACCATCTCGAGGAGTCGAGTCCGGGTCTCCGAACTCTAGAATTGGTAGGTTGCTTTCCGCTCTCGTAGGGGTCTAGAGATGTGGGTTTGGCTATTCATCACGACCGTGGAATCCGTGTTTTTTACTGGCTTAATATAAAACACGGAAATCCTAGAATATCCAATATTTCATATGTTGACTTCTGCTGCTGATATTCTATGATGTGATCACTTTATATGTGTGATACGAATGCTTTATTATTATATATATGTTATATAATAAACGTTTCTTATGTTTTGCACCCACACTAGTCCTGCCTTCCTATGCCGTTAATTAAGTAACTTAACGGTGCATAACGGGACACTGTTGCGAATGCGGATAGCATAAGCGTACGTTGTATTTTCGTTTCTTCTGTGATGCTTAGGAAGCATAAATGATGGGACTTCATTAATGAGATTAATGAAAAGAAAAGGAACCTAAAGATATTGTAGAATCAAATTTTCAAAAATGGTAGCTCTAGTATTTGCTTTGCATAGCGGTATTCCTTGTAGAATATCCAGCAACTCATTTGATGGGAAAAGAGCCGAGATCCCTTCACCAGGAGTGAACTCTTTAGCAGAATCTAGCAGATGCTACAACGCACTCGGTTTTGTTTTTGATTGCCTTTTTAGTTCTTGCTTTGCATAGCGGTATTCCTTGTAGAATATCCAGCACCTCATTCGATGAGGAAAGAGCCGAGATCCCTTCACCGGGAGTGACCTCTTTATCGAAACTAGTAAAAGCCTAAAAAACACTCCTTTTCAAAATCACTCGATTCTACATCGATATCAAGTTCATTACGCAAAAGGTTTTCTTAAAAACATGTCGTAGCCCTTCGTCATTTCAGATAAGTACTACTTAGTATTCGTGCTACATTTGTTGACTATGTTAAGGTGTAGTGTGTGGTAGATAATTAGTGTTTATATGCTAAAATATGAGATGCAATTCGATTAAGGTAGTCGTGCGACTTTGTTGACTATGTTAAGGGTCGTACGGGTAGGTTTAATTCAATCAAGAAATGACGGGTTGAACTTGGCTAGCACTTATGATTTGTTGACTATGTTAAGGTCATAAGTTGCTAGGGGCAAAATATTATCGGGAATTTCAAGTGTTGAAATTTGCAATGAGATTGCATACCTTCTATAAGATAGTTGGATCCCGATACCCACTGCGAGTAAGAGATACTCCTGGGAGAGTTTTACACATCACAATTAGCCGATAAAGTAGGTGTCTAGAAAGGTGTTAACGGGGTGATGCCTCTAGGAAAACGAGGTTTATTTTCATTAGGTACGTGCGAAAGCACGGGAAACCTCCCTCAAAATACCGACACCGGCCTGGTTGAAAGATTGGAGAACTTGTAGGGTGTAATTAATCCCGGCTAATCTTACCTTTTAGGGTTTGAAGGAAGATTTGATAAAAACAGTAGGAGTCATCCTGATTAGTGTCACGACCCGAAGGTACGGAATGTGACCGGCACATAAATTACGAAGCGTCTAGAGGCGCAACGTAATCTAAGTAAGCCGCAGCCCAGAAATCTAAACCATATAAAAGAAGAAGTAAAGGAAAACATGTAGGAAAACAAGTTTAAAAGCAACATCAAATTTTCTCAAAAATATCGGCAGAGTCTTCTTTGTAAAAACTGGCCCTAAACGGCTATAAACAATAATAATATATACAAACAATAAAAAGGCATCCCCAAGCGGGAGCTAGCTCTACGCCAACAGGCGGAAACAACCACACAATGCACAATAATATACAACGCCAAAGGGCGAGGCTCAAAACTCAAAAGAAAACCAAATCCACCAGAAACCATAATAATACAAGCACGACTCTAAGGTCGAAATAAAAACAACTGGTCTTCTAAACTATCAAGAATACAAGTCTGGTTGATGGAGCTTACTAGATACAAATGAAATAATAAAGGTACAATGGCGGTCCTGATACAAGTGAACCAACCTACCAAGCAAATCACCCTGAATGAAATGATGTGCCAGCAAACTGCCAAGGAAACCTGTACATCGAAACCTGTAAGAAAAATTTTTGCACAACGGGGGTGAGTTGCCAACTCATGAGTAGAAGACATCTGCGAGAAGAAATCGAATGGACGACGCTGTCCTAGGTCATAATAATAATATACTTAATATATCACTAGTCATCAAGTAGTGGCAAGGTAATAATCTATACGTAAGTGCAATGCTCAGTGCTCGTGTCTGTGCTTCAATTAGTAACATGTCATGTGTATGAGTATGCATGCACCATGAATGTAAAACAATCAATCCTGAAATCTGGATATATCTGTATAAGAAATCTTTAACTTTTATAATAGTAGAATTTGTATAGAAATACGAAACATCACCGATGAAATCCATGGAAATCCGTGTCAAACATCGACACAAAACATGTAAATCTCAAGTCTCAATACCTCATAGTCTCAATATCTCGAGCTCCGTCAGTCCGGATCGGCCCATATCATCAAATCTCACGACAACGGTCGGTATCCTCCGAATATCCGCCGCGCCAGACATCACCGGTAGGTAGTCTTCCCCTGCCAGGCTCATCGTCTACAACTCGATCTTCTTGTCCCGGGGTACCATACCGGGCCCACCATTACCCGAGACGGTTCATCCACACCTCGAAATCCAACAGAAAACTAGAAATCTCATGGTGGACGACACGTACATCACGAGAAAACCGTAACTTATATTTTAAAAAGAGAGGGGGGGAGAGAGAAGTTTTTATATATATTCTTGCGATTTTCCCCCAAAATCCAGAAATCTCATAGAAATCCAAAATCCCAAAATCATGAGTAAGTAAATAATAAGTATCGGCATAAGCCCCACATTACTGCATGATAACATGAAAATGTGAATGCATGAAATGTCTAAGTAATAAATGCAATGTCTAGACTAACACCTGAGAGTAATCACAATATTATATTGATCTAGCCTTTAGCTGATTCTATCAATAAAAGATAATATGTTCTAAAGTGTACGTGACATAGCAATTATCGATGATGATGTGTGTGAGCCGGCAAATAAGTATATATGGAATATGCGCATCATCGGTAATGGTGCTAGTGTCCTAACAGGCATAGTTTCATACTGACTAAAGAAACATATGTAGGAACATGCAACTTGATGATTACAATCTGAATGTAAAGATGAATGTGTATTAACCACTCAATTGGAATGTGCATATCTAACTACAACTATATGACTCAAGCCTAAACTAGTATCTATCTAACCTACTAAGAAACTAAACTAAAGGAACTAGTCGATAGGAAATAAGAATCCACCTACAGTCTGAGTCGATATCTCTAATAGTCGGCGATCCAGTCTCAATAGCGTCACGTACATAGTACGACTTCCTCGAATCAAGAGTGCAGATCAATCATCACATCTACGCCTCGTACAGTAAAATCCATCGTACGGCATCCCAAAATCGGGGTACGGGTCAACTATCACCTATGTACATCATCATTCGTATAATATCATCATCAAATAATGTCATGATCAAGGGTACTGTACTGTAATCGCATACATCCCAATATCATCAATCATATATCATTGTCTGCGTAAATATACATCATCAATTGGTCCTCAGAAATATCATGTCACATATATTATGTCGTGAATAAGTCACATATATCATGTCATGATTAAGTCACATATATCATATCGTAATCATGTCACACATATATCATATCGTAATTCAGTCACATATTACAGTCCGAGTTCTATTCTAGAGTCTCGTATATCTCAATGTCATCATCATCTATTATCGTTTATGTATACTTATCCATTTTCTCATTTTCCAACGATCCGCTAACATCATAATACGACTGTATAGCCAAGAGATCACGGCATCAAGCCCAGTTATATCGTCTCATCCTCATGTATCATATAACTTCCTTATATCACATATACATATTGTGTATATATATATATATACATACACACATTCCTATACACACACACACACACACACATACACACAAACATACACATATACACCAAGTCAAGTTTCTGTGTGTGCGTGTGTGTGTGTCTACCTGAAACCTACGAATTCCCTACAAGACATTCATCCTCCGGTAAAGCCTTTTTAAATCAGTCTAGTCTAACCTAAAGTCTTTAATAGGGTCCTCCTCGCTATGGATCTAAGGTCACGTATGACTTCCTAATGACAATAAGTAATATTCCTATTCTACGTTTGTGGGGGTGCTAAACGCCATCCACCCGACTTCCCCCGTAGATATATATCTACTCACCTGGTCCTTGTCTGCAGAAATTGATGTCGCCCTCCTCTTCCTCGTCCGAAGTCCACGAGAGGGGTACCTATACGCAAACATATATAATATCGTAAACTGAATCACGGACAAAACCAAAATGACGGACGAAACGCGCATAGGTTAAAACCTATGGCCCGCTCATGCAAAAGAACCAAATATCACTCGATATCGGCGTACAAACGCCGATTGATCGAGATAAAACACCAACAAACAACTCGTAGTTTCAAAACTCATTATTTATAATATAAACCATGGTTTAAATCATCGAAACCTTAAAATCGATCAAATCGTCCTATTTCGCAAAACCTTGAAAATGTCATTTTACCCTTTTACTTCAAAGCTTGATGTTTAAATGAAACTAATGGTCATAATATTCATTAAATAACATAACTAGATTATATAAACCATTACTATATTTTTATCACACTAATTTGTCTTAAATTGAAAATTCTAGTTTGCAATTTTATCAATTTCAACACCTTGCAAGCAAAAATTCACAATTTCACAACTAAACTTGATTTTGCATGAATTAAATTATTAAACTAAAATTTATGATGTTAATAATGTCATGAAACCATAATTAGATTTCAAATCTCAATTATTTAAGAAATTTCTAAATCCTAGTTAGCAAAAATAGCATATTTATCACAATTTTCCATTATCAATTTGAATCTAGTAACTAAATTAGGTTTTTTATTCCTTTAACATGTTAATATTCTCATTAAAACCATAATATAATGATAAAAACCTTAATTATAATTTTATATCACCAATATATATATTTTATAGAAACCTAGTTAGCAAAATTGTTCAATTTAAACAATTTTGAATGAACAATTTATAATACATCAACCATGCTAGATTTTTCCTTTCTAAAAATGTTAGACTACTTATTATAACCCCACTCAATTAATAAAAACCCTAACTTGATTTTAGAAACCCTATCTTGAATTTTAAACTTGCAAATAAAATTAATTAAGAAAATCTAAATATGCTAGATTAAAGCATTTAACCACAATTAATCATTGGGATAAGAATTATACCTCCACAACATGAGATCCAAACATGAAAATATGCCTCCAAAAGAATGGTTTCCTACTCCAAAATCCATGCTAAATAGGTCAAAGGAAAATGGTAGAGATTGAATATTGATTTTGAGGTTTATTTTTGAAATATTTGTTGAATTTTTGATGATTTTTGATGCAAAAGTGATAGGGAAAAATTGGGGGCAGCCCAGGAGGAGAGGACGGCCAACCTGGGGAGGGGGCGGGGAAGGGAGAAAGAAAAGAATGAAGAATTGTGTAGAAAGTTCTTCAAATGACACTTCTTTTAAGTCTTTTCACATTTTTCTTTATTTATTAATTTTTCTTTTCAATAAAATGTTCCTAGAAAAATCTAGAACCATGAAGAGAATTTGAAAAAGAATTTTGCATAAACACACTTGACTCAAAGATGTCATGGTTCACTTTGTAAAATTAACTCAATTCAATTTTGTAATTTACACTAATTTAATGTATAATTAAAGCTTATGTTAATATTTAAATTTAATTAATTACGGAAAATATTTTAATAAACTAATAATTTATAAGTCACTAAATAAACACCAAATACTAGTAATTATATCGTTAAAATAGGTCTTTTTAAATTTATGATGAAAAATAATTATGGTTAAGTTTTACGAAAAAATACGGTTTATTTTACCGAAAATCAGAAAATTCGCCTAAAGGATTTTTATTTATTTAACTATTTATTTATTTATTTTTAAAATGTTACAATCTTCCCCCCCCCCCCTTAAAGAAATTCGGTCCCCAAATTTAAATTAAAACTCCCCCTCCAATTACTAAAACATTTAGCAAAACACTCAAATCGTCGGGGCTCCGAAATCATCAATACATAAATCACATTTTTAGCGCGATGCATGCGCATGAAAAAAACAAGTACATAACTCAAAATCAAAACTCTGTCAGACATAACGCAATCATCGGAGTTGTGGTGAGAATAAAATATCAAAGCCCAATACGAAAACCAACATGATATACATCAAAACTATAACTTATATATAGTGCGCATCGTAGTAAAATCGTCCAAACATCTGAATAAAGAAGCATGCAAACCCCCCCCCCCCCGTTTTTTAAAATCGCCGTGCGATGCACGTGTCACGGCATAAGTAGAGGACGTTTATTTTAAAAAAAATAGCTATACATATATATATTTTATTTAACATACACGTCCCGCCTAGTTACTAAATCAAATAGTAATGATTATAAAAACATACGGCTCATAATGAAATCATTCCCAATCACATCATAAAAATATCATGTGCGTCCGGTGCGCACGAAAATCGAAGTCAGTTACAGATGCCATAAATACGCACAGAAACAAAACTGAGTGCAATGGGTGTGCACCAAAAACATCTGTCAAGTGCAACGGGCGTGTACGACAATAATATCAAGTGCATCTAATCTGCACAAAACCCCGATTTAGTGTATCTGGTGTGCACAAAATCGCATCAAGTGCGACAAGTGTGCTCAAAAATCTCAATCAAGTGCACATGGTGCACGAAAACATACACCGAATATTAAAATCGAAATCACAGTACGAAAAATGCATGAAAACTATTCCGAAGCATACGTCAAAATCATGTGCAACCCATATGCACGAAACCAAATCAATATCTCAAAATATATAAAACCAAATCGAGTGCACTGGGTATGTACAAAACAACATCAAAACAACTGGTATGTGAAACACGAATAGAGTGTAATGAATGTACACATAGGAAATACCAATCATGGAACAAAATCCTCAAAATACAAAAATCCAAATAACGGATCACCAAATCACAATCGTAAACAGTATCGTCAATGGGCGCCTTTTCTAATGTCGACTGATTCGGACTCGTCTCCTCAACGCTATGCTGACTGCTCTACAAACGGCTATGCCCATATAGTGAGTCTCCCACGTAATCTATCCCTTCACCTGATATCCGGACTACGTTAAACATTTCGATCGATTCATCAAAATCCCAAAATTCTCCGAGAGCTCAACACTCAAGTACAGTTTAAAAATATCCAGTACATTCCCCAGCATCTGCGGACCAGCTGTAGAAGGGCAAAACAAAGTCTCACTAATGGCACTACGGAACTGCCGTAAACCCTAAGGTTCAAAGGCGTTCTCGTGGTCATTATGTCGAGTTAGGGTTTCATTCTTCTAGAGGGTCCATAGAAATACCTGCATGTTCTTCCGAATACCTTAAACTTGGGAAAATGGGTTTCTGACTTTCGTTCGAACCTTTTAACTTCATCTGGACGACATGTGAATACCCTTCTTCCGCACACTAAACAATGCTTCAATCCTCAAGAATAAAAGATACCCTAATGGTTATCACATTCGAGCCGCGGCTCCCTCTGCCCGTGCGACCGTGGTAATAGAAACCACCATCCGATGTCGACGAAGATAGATCAAAGGAACGAATGGAATACGGTGCAAAGAAATGTACATCCTAAGGCTCCTTAAGTAGAGTAGCGTATCGTAAATATGCCGCGGATCATACCCATGGTACGTCACTCTACCTAAGTCACCTACTCCATCAACCAAGGGTCATCCTAGACTTATAAAAAGGTTAAACCTAGCGCTCTGATACCAACTTTGTCACGACCCAAAGGTACGGAATGTGACCGGCACTTAATTTATGAAGCGTCTAGAGGCGCAACGTAATCTAAGTAAGCCGAAGCCCAGAAATCTAAACCATATAAGTAAAGGAAAATATGTAGGAAAACAAGTTTAAAAGTAACATCAAATTTTCTCAAAAATTTTGGCAGAGTCTCCTTTGTAAAAACTGGCCCTAAACGGGTACAAACAAGAATAATATATACAAACAATAAAAAGACATCCCCAAGCTGGAGCTAGCTCTACGCCAACAGGCGGAAACAACGACACAATGCACAATAATATACAACGCCAAAGGGCGAGGCTCAAAACTCAAAAGAAAACCAAATCCACCAGAAACCATATTATACAAGCGCGACTCTAAAGTCGAAATAAAAACAACTGGTCTTCTAAACTATCAAGAATACAAGTCTGGTTGATTGAGCTTACTAGATACAAATGAAATAATAAAGGTACAACGGCGGTCCTAATACAAGTGAACCAACCTACCAAGCAAATCACCCTGAATGAAATGATGTGCCAGCAAACTGCCAAGGAAACCTGTACATCGAAACCTGTAAGAAAAATTTGGCACAATGGGGGTAAGTTGCCAACTTGTGAATAGAAGACATCTGCGAGAAGAAATTGAATGCACGACACTGTCCTAGGTCATAATAATAATATACTTAATATATCACTAGTCATCAAGTAGTGGCAAGGTAATAATCTATACGTAAGTGCAATGCTCAGTGCTCGTGTCTGTGCCTCAATTAGTAACATGTCATGTGTATGAGTACGCATGCACCATGAATGTAAAACAATCAATCATGAAATCTGGATATATCTGTATAAGAAATCTTTAACTTTTATAATAGTAGAATTTTTATAGAAATCTGAAACATCACCGATGAAATCCATGGTAATCCGTGTCAAATATTGACACAAAACATGTAAATCTCAAGTCTCAATATCTTATAGTCTCAATATCTGGGGCTCCGTCAGTCCAGATCGGCCCATATCATCAAATCTCACGACAACGGTCGGTATCCTCCGGATATCCGCCGCGCCAGACATCACCGGTAGGTAGTCTTCTCCTGCCAGGCTCATCGTCTACAACTCGATCTTCTTGCCCCGGGGTACCATACCGGGCCTACCATATACCCGAGACGGTTCATCCACTCCTCGAATCGGGTCTCGATATCCAACAGAAAACATGAAATCTCATGGTGGACGGCACGTACATCATGAGAAAACCGCAACTTATATTTTAAAAAGAGAGGGAGAGAGAGAGAAGTTTTTATTTATATTCTTGCGGTTTTCCCCCAAAATCCAGAAATCTCATAGAAATCCAAAATCCCAAAATCATGAGTAAGTAAATAATATGTATCGGCATAAGCCCCACAATACTGCATGATAACATGAAAATGTGAATGCATGAAATGTCTAAGTAATAAATGCAATGTCTAGACTAACACCTGAGAGTAATCACAATATTATATTGATCTAGCCTTTAGCTGATTCTATCAATAAAAGATAATATGTTCTAAAGTGTACGTGACATAGCAATTACCGATGATGATGTGTGTGAGCCGGCAAATAAGTATATATGGAATATGCGCATCATCGGTAATGGTGCTGGTGTCCTAACAGGCATAGTTTCATACCGACTAAAGAAACATATGTACGAACATGCAACTTGATGATTACAATCTGAATGTAAAGTTGAATGTGTATTAACCACTCATTTGGAATTTGCATATCTAACTACAAATATATGACTCAAGCCTAAACTAGTATCTATCTAACCTACTAAGGAACTAAACTAAAGGAACTAGTCGATAGGAAATAAGAATCCACCTACAGTCTGAGTCGATATCTCTAATAGTCGGCGATCCAGCCTCAATAGCGTCACGTACATAGTACGACTTCCTCAAATCAAGAGTGCAGATCAATCATCACATCTACGCCTCGTACGGTAAAATCCATCGTACGGCATCCCAAAATCGGGGTATGGGTCAACTATCACCTATGTAAATCATCATTAGTATAATATCATCATCAAATAATGTCATAATCAAGGGTACTGTACTGTAATCCTATACATCCCAATATCATCAATAATATATCATTGTCTGCGAAAATATACATCGTTAATTGGTCCTCAGAAATATCATGTCACGTATATCATATCGTGATTAAGTCATATATATCATGTCGTGATCAAGTCACATATATCATGTCGTGATCAAGTCATACATATCATATTGTAATTCAGTCACATATTACAGTCCGGGTTCTATTCTAGAGTCTCGTATATCTCAATGTCATCATCACCTATTATCGTTTATGTATATATATCCATTTTCTCATTTTCCAACGATCTGCTAACATCATAATACGACTGTATAGCCAAGAGATCACGACATCAAGCCCAGTTATATCGTCTCATCCCCATGTATCATATAACATCCTTATATCACATATACAAGTTGTGTGTATATATATATACACCTACACACATTCCTACACACACACACACACACACACACACATACATACACCAATTCAAGTTTCTGTGTGTGCGTGTGTGTGTGTGTCTACCTGAAACCTACGAATTCCCTCCAAGACATTCATCCTCCGGTAAATTCTTTTTAAATCAGTCTAGTCCAACCTAAAGTCTTTAATAGGGTCCTCCTCGCTATGGATCTAAGGTCACGTCCGACTTCCTAATGACAATAAGTAATATTCCTATTCTACGTTTGCGGGGGTGCTAAACGCCATCCACCCGACTTCCCCCGTAGATATACATCTACTCACTTGGTCCTTGTCTGCCGAAGATGATGTCGCCCTCCTCTTCTTCCTTGTACGAAGTCCACGTGAGGGGTACCTATACGCAAACATATATAATATCATAAATTGAATCATGGACAAAACCAAAACGACGCACGAAACGCGCATAGGTTAAAACCTATGAACCGCTCATGCAAAAGAACCAAATATCGCTCGATATCGGCGTACAAACGCCGATTGATCGAGATAAAACACCAATAAACAACTTGGAGTTTCAAAACTCATTATTTATAATATAAAACATGGTTTAAATCATCGAAACCTTAAAATCGATCAAATCGTCCTATTTCGCAAAACCTTGAAAATGTCATTTTACCCTTTTACTTCAAAGCTTGATGTTTAAATGAAACTAATGGTCATAATATTCATTAAATAACATAACTAGATTATATAAACCATTACTATATTTTTATCACACTAATTTGTCTTAAATTGAAAATTCTAGTTTGCAATTTTATCAATTTCAACACCTTGCAAGCAAACATTCACAATTTCACAAATAAACTTGATTTTGCATGAATTAAATTATTAAACTAAAATTTATGATGTTAATAATGTCATGAAACCATAATTAGATTTTAAATCTCAATTATTTAAGAAATTTCTAAAACCTAGTTAGCAAAAATAGCATATTTATCACAATTTTCCATTATCAATTTGAAACTAGTAACTAAATTAGGTTTTTCATTCCATTAACATGTTAATATTCTCATTAAAACCACAATCTAATGATAAAAACCGTAATTAGAATTTCATATCACCAATATATATATTTTATAGAAACCTAGTTAGCAAAATTGTTCAATTTAAACAATTTTGAATGAACAATTTATAATACATCAACCATGCTAGATTTTTCCTTTCTAAAAATATTAGACTAATTATAACCCCACTCAATTAATAAAAACCCTAACTTGATTTTAGAAACCCTATCTTGAATTTTAAACTTGCAAATAGAATTGATTAAGAAAATCTAAATATGCTAGATTAAAGCATTTAACCATAATTAATCATTAGGATAAGAATTATACCTCCACAACATGAGATCCAAACATGAAAATATGCCTCCAAAAGAATGGTTTCCTACTCCAAAATCCATGCTAAATAGGTCAAAGGAAAATGGTAGAGATTGAATATTGATTTTGAGGTTTATTTTTGGAATTTTTGTTGAATTTTTGATGATTTTTGATGCAAAAGTGATGGGGAAAAATTGGGGGCAGCCTATGGGGGAGAGGCCGGCCAACCTAGGGGGGAAAGAGAGAAAGAAAAGACTGAAGAATTGTATAGAAAGTGTAAGTCTATATCGCGCACCCCGCGGGATCGCGGGGAGGCAGAATAGGTGAAAAACAATTTTCAAATGATCGCGGCACGGACTTGGACTCCAGGATCGGTGCTAACCCTAACTAGCAAACAAAAAGCGAGGTAAACTAAATGTGAAGAAGTTTATACCTCACGATTCTGATCCTTCGGGTCTTCATTCCTCGCTGTCCTTCTTCTTGTTGTTAACTCCATAGATCGATTCGGATCGCCGCTCCCTCATCGGACTCCTCAACTCCAAGATGATCCACCCGAGGAGATGTGCATCGAACTCCTACCTCAACGGAGGCAACTAGGGCATCAAGGTCGCTACCCATGATGTCATAGAGGATGTAGAGATGTGTAGATGGATTGTAATATCTATGCTTGCCCTAGATCACTCAACACATGAGTTCACTAGAGCTTTGAGGAAGAATGTGACCTTTTAGGAATTGCTAGTGAGGAAAGAGAATAATGATGAAGATAGCTCTCTCCCCTTTTTGCAACCTGAACCATATTGATAATTTACTTGATAAATCAATATCAATTATCAATTATATGGTTCAAGTAACAAAAAATGACTCATGGGCCAAAAACTCACCATGTGTCATAAGAAGCTAAGTCCATTTTCATGCAATTTCCACCTCATCTTCTTATGTCATAATGTATTTTCATTTAAACCAAAATGAATAATAACAATATGACATGTCACTTTCTAAAAGCATCTTTGACCAATTTACAAAAATGCCCCTCGTCCGTACATACGTACCCGTATTCCGAAAAATGCGGATACAAAAAGACGAAAACAATCCATCAGTACAATACTAGGATCCGGCTTAAACCAAAGCCCGCTAGTATTGTCCACCCGAATCATCATGCGCGCATGAGTACACGCACGTGATCAAACCCTGTCGTAAAACCATAGGACTTCTACATCTTTTTTCCAGTGCAGGGAAACCCTCTGTGTGTGACTCTAAAGACTCAACACTACGCTGGCAGTGGGTTTAACCACAGGTCGCAAGTGGCACAAGTTGTACGTAACGACCCCCAGGTATATGTCGATGAGAAGGCCGATGAAAATAACTCATCCGAACTCCAACCGAGCCTATCTGTGACAATCTCCGTATAGTCCGGTCTGTTCGTCTAAGAGTATCGCATGTCGGGCCTAGCGGGAGGTAAACGTCAGACTCCTAATAGCGGTACATGTCGTGCCGGAGTGTAACCCAGAACACCCTGAGATACTACTGGAAATACTACCAGTAAATCTAGCTTGCCCTGGCCATGGACTTTGTATAATGGCTCTCTAACACAGCGCAACATCAACCCTCAATACTGGGAGAGACGAATCCTATCAAACCGCCACTGCCTCCAAGTGCTTCGGGACTGCACCCAACTACTACCTGTTTGCACGACTCATTTGAGCCTTGGTAAGGTAGTAATCAAAGTACAGTGGGAACACACTCGAGGCGAAGTGGCAGTTTCAAGTCGACGGATTAAGCTGTACTCATGTCACCTGGGAACTGCTATCTGACGATAGGTATATTACCAACCAGCAGTTCCCAACGAGTCCTGTCCTGTGTACTCATAACCTAATAAGCACCTGCATACTATCTCCAGTACGACGTACTAATGGCTGTGGGACAGACCATCTTTCCATGCTGGGATAAGAAGCGTACACACTAGTCTACTCTGGAGTATCGATACCCTGTCTCGATAATCCTACGACTAGGGAACTATATAAGGATGTGCTTACAGACTATCCAGCCCCCAGTAGTGTGACTGCCATCACAACGCTGGGAATCAAGCAATGATCCTAAGGGCTCTACTAATATGTATAAGCTATATGTTAAAAGAAACACATGCACATATTGAAGTAGAAACAAACCAGGTAGCATACTACCATTTTGAGCAAGATTGCCAATACAACTGTGAATATCCCAAGCTTCCATTAAGTAATATACAAAGCAGTATGATACAATAACGGCCTCTAGGGCATATACACTAACAATCTCCTACTTGCACTAAGGCCATATACTGGCATATTGCAGACCGAAGGTCTTGAAAAGCCTCTCGAACACTGTCTGAGAGATGGTCCTGGTGAGTGGATCTGCAGTGTTGTTCTTCATATCTACTCTCCTTACCTCGATCTCCTGGAGAAAAAGCTATCTCCTTGATCAGGTGTTACCACCTTAAGATGTGTCTGGATCACTGATGGGACTTGGGTTCTTTCCCTAAAGCTATAGCGCCGATTGTTGTCTCAATACAAAAGTATAGGAGCAACAACGGAAAGAACCACCTGAAGTTCAATTAAGACCTTCCTTATCCAGACTGTCTCTTTTGCGGAGTCACAAGTAGCGATCTACTCCGTTTCCATTGTTAAGTCAGCAACGGTGTTCTGCTTGGAGCTCTTCCAACAGACCGTTCCTCTACTGAGGATAAAGCTATAACTCGATATGGATTTGGAGTTATTCTTATCACTCTGGAAGCTGGAGTCAGCAAAGGCCTCGATCTGGAGGTCCAAACTGCTATACACCATGAACATCTCCTTAGTCCTTTTCAGGCACATGAGAATGTTCAATACTGCTTCCCAATACTTCTCCCCTGGGTTTGACTGATACTGGCTTACCATGCTTTCGCTGTGTATGCAATATCTGATCTGGTGTACAACATCGCATATGTTATAGAGCCTACCGCAGTTGTGTAGGATATAATCGATATGCGAACCCTTTCCAAATCAGTCTTGGTAGACATCTCTTTGGAGAAGGTGATTCTGTGACAAGCCGGTAGACTACCGTGCTTAGAATCTTCCATACTAAAATATTTTCAGTATGGCATTGGTGTACCTTGATATTGAAAAGTCCCACTATCCACTCTGATCTATTACGATCGATCTGGATCCCCAGAATGTAGTTGGTTTCACCCAGGTTTCTCATGGAGAACCTCTATGACAAGAATCTTTTGACTGATAGTAATATAGGAACGTCATATCCTATTAAGAGAATGTCATCCTCGTTCTTGACGAGGAATCCCTCAGTTCTCCCTACAATTTTACTATAGATGTATGGTTCATTCGGATTTTTGATAAAGTTGAATTCTTTGACTTTCTCATTAAAAAACAGATGTTCCAACTCCGCGATGCCTGCTTTAGTCCATATACTTAAGCATCTTGCACACATACCTGCCGCTCCCACTCTGATTGAAAACCCTCTGGCTGAACCCTATAGATGCACTCTTCCAAATACTGAAAAAGCTATCTATACGTTCATCTGCCAGAACATACAATCATGGAAGACAACAATGTCAAGAAGGATCCGAATGGATTTGAGCATAGCCACTGAAGAAAAAGGTTACATCATAGTCCAAACCAGGTCTTTGATGGAAAGAACCCTTTACAACAAGTCTAGCCTTATAGGTTTTAACCTGTCCATTTACACCAATCTTCTTTCTGAAGATCCATTTGCATCCTATGGGTTTTACCCCTTCTGGAGCAAAGTTCAAAGTCTATACTTTGTTGGTGTATATGGACTCCATTTTGGTCCATTTTGCATTTATCCATTTTACCGAGTCTCTTCTCTAAATGGCATACTGGAAGCTAGTTGGCACATCTTTATCAATGATGCAATCCTCTCTATCCACGTCTATGAGAACACCTCAGTTTCTCTCGGGCGGATGAGACTGCCTACTACTTCCTCGGAGTGGCGTAAGTATGTCCGGTTCTTTTGAAACTTCTGGTTCTACCAAGCTTTCAGTAAGAGTTTGTGGTTCTGGAATTTCTTCCAGTTCTATTGCGCTCCCACTTATTTGATTTTCTAAAAATTCAGTTTCCAAGAAGTGGGGATGCTGAGAAACAAAAAACCTTTTGTTCCTCTGCGGAATAGAAAAGATACCCCCTGGAGTTCTTTGGGTATCCTACAAACTTACATAGTACTGAGCGTGCCTCGAGCTTGTCCGCATGTTGTTTCTTTACAAAAGCTGGACATCCCCATGTCTTAAGATACTTAAGACAAGGTTTCTTCCCACTCCACATTTGATATGGTGTGGTAGGCACAGTTTTGGTTGGAACCTTGTTCAAAAGATATGCAGTAGTGCATAACCCCAGAAAGATCGCGGTAACTCAGCCTTACTCATCATGGAACGAACCATATCTAATAGGGTTCGATTCCGCCTTTCCGATACACCATTATGTTGTAGTGTGTATGGAGGAGTAAGCTGAGAAAGAATTCCATTCTCTTTTAAGTAGTCCACAAAAACGGCACTCAAGTATTCACCACCTCGATCAGATCTCAGTGTCTTGATACTTTTGCCCGTTTGTTTTTCCACTTCATTCTTGTATTCCCGGAATTTCTCAAAGGCTTCGGATTTATGCTTAATCTGGAAGACATGTCCATACCTAGAGAAATCATCCGTAAAAGTAATGAAGTATGAATAACCACTTCGCGCATGTGTAGACATTGGACTACACACGTCATTGTGTATGAGTCCCAAGAGCTCGCTAGCTCTTACTTCGTGTCCAGTGAACGGAGTTTTCGTCATCTTTCCCATGAGACAAGATTCACAAGTAGCATAAGACTGATACTCGAACGGATTCAAATATCCCTCTTTATGTAACTTCGTTAGCCGTGTCTCATTGATGTGACCCAGTCTACAATGCCATAAGAAAGCCTGATTTGTTTCCGCAGACTTTCTTTTAAATGTGTTCTGGACACTGAAAACCTAAGCTTGATTTAATACGTATATTCCGTTTTCTAATATACCTGACCCAATCAGAACTTGATTTAGGTGGATGTGTACCACATCGCTTACAAAAGTAAAATCATACCCTTCCTTAGAAAGTAAGGATACATATATGATATTACAAGCTAGACTAGGTACATACAAAAAGATACGTAGAATCAATATCTGCCCACTTGTCAATCCAAGGTGATATTCCCCTACGGATTCAGCGTCCATGCTCATTCCGTTAGCAACCCTGAGAGTCATATCACCTAATATGATAACTCTACAGTTTCTCAAAGCCTGTAATGAATTACAGATGTAAGATCCTGATCCGGTATCTAGTACCAAGAAAGTAGAGTTAATTGACATACAGTTTTCTACTACAAACACACCCGAAGCCGAAGCCACAACATGCTTCGAATCCTGGCTACTGGCTTTCAAAGCTCTGCAATCCTTCTGCCAATGTCCTTTCCCGTAACAATAGAGACGTCCCTCCTTCCCTACATCTAGTCCCGAAACTTTTGCCCATCCCTTTCCTTCTACTTCCCTGGTTTCCTTCAGGGTGTAAGTAGAGGGCAGAGACTGTAGAATCATGTCAGTATTTGACCCGTTCTTCAATGTGGTCTTCAGGTCCGTGAGCTTATCAAAATAGCTAGTCTCTGTAAGGACGATGTCCCCTACAGATGACCCGACAGCCAACCTCGCTTGAAGCAATTCGTTCGAGGTCTCATATCTTGCGATACGAGAATGCTCTCTATATAAATCTTTGTTATGGAGGAAGACAGAAACTAAGTCCATCTTCTCGTGCTGCCTCTGGTATGTACCATCGACTGAGGCCAACATGAGGCACTTGGCATTCGCACAGTCTTTTTCCGATGTCTTACGGATATCAGTATCCGTGACGATGGAAAGTAGTCCTGAGACGGCAGGGGTTGGATTAGTGAAGAGATGTCCCAGTTTGTCATGGGTAATGGACATCTGGACAGACCTTTGCCAGTTTTATAGTAAAACTCAGTCATGTTATCATCTAACTATAACCTAATCTAGTCACCTGGTTGCTGCAATTAGGAGAGAAAGAAGAATACACTCAGCATGATGCTCTTGCAAGTTTAGATTGGTATTTAATTTATCTAAACAGGATGACTCCCACCGTTTCTCGAATCCCTCCTTAAACCAGAAAAGAGAAATTAGTCAGGATTTAATCTCACCATACAATTCTTGCTTAGCCGTTCAGCCAGGCTAGTGTCGGTACTTCGAGGGAGGTTTTACGACGCTTTCGCGAAGTTCCTTAATTAAATAACCTCTTTTCCCTGGAGGCGTAGCCCCGCTAACACTGTTCTAGACACCTACTTGGTTTATAGCATTGATCGTTAAGTGAAATAATCTCCCGAGGAGTAGCGGATACTCACAGTAGGATCAGGATCCAAATATCATTGTATGATAAAGCTGAAGGAATCATACCAAAATTATAACACTCCAAATGGTATGCAACACTAGCAAGTTTCAGTTTCTTTAGAAACTCCCGATGTGGATTTTTTCCCCATGCTCTTATGACCTTGACGAAGGCCAACATATCATAAGTCACATGTCAAGTTCTACCCGTCATTACCCAGGTTAATTTGAACCCACACGTACATACCCTTGACGAAGGCCAAAATGGCAGTACGACTGTCCCAAACCAACGCATCTATCTATGCAACAGATAAATATTTAGCAGCTACCAATCACTATGCCTTGGCGATGGCCAAAATACATAGTTTGAATACTACTGAATATTTAACTGAAATGATGGAGGGCTACAAATGGTTTTGGCGAAACCGTGAACGTAGTGAACTTGATATAATCGAAGGAACCTGATAGGTTTTAAAAGGAGTGGTTTAAGCTCTGCGTTTTTAAAAGTTTTTTCTGTTTTGAAAAACCGAGTGGTTTTGAAATTGTTCCAATGATTCACCTTTGGTTTATTTGCTTTGCATTAATCTAATGCAGTCCCATCATTTATTCCTATCATTACAGAGAGAATTGAAAAAAAATATCACATTCTCTTATGCCATCTACATTCGTCACGGGGCCCCGTCATCACCCGTTAGGTTACTTAACTAAAGACAGAGCAGGGGCTGGACTAGCGTGGATGCAAAACATAAGTGACGCCTACTATATACTAGATATTTTACAATCATCTCATGCAATAATAATCATTCCAGTCACAGATAAACATTTCAGATATGCTAGGAATGCCGCGTTTCGTTTAAGCCTGCAACAAAAGACGGATCCCACGGTCGCGATGAATAGCCAAACCCCACCCCAGACCCCTACGGGTACGGCAAACTACCCGCCAAATTCCAGAAGTGAAGCAGCCTCCCTCAACAAAGTGAGTAGGCCACTCAGCACTTCAAAGAACTCGGTAGTTTGTGTACCCCACCTTGGTTCTATCCCAGGAGCAGAAAAAATAAACAGAAAATAATACAACGGTGGCTACAACCTCAACCCGGATGTGCCCCGCGAAATAATATTACATCAATTTTACAATTTACATGAATGAAAGATAAAAAACGCTCATCTCACATCCCCGGCTATTCATCATCGACAATAAGAAAATGTTTATATACACAAACCAGCAGATATGTTCGACCTCGACTAACCGTCGTATAGCAATTAGTCGACGTTTAAAACACATATAAACATTACAGAAGAACCGGTTAGCCAAGTACAATTAGAATTTCGATCGAAAAACATTTTCCGTAACCACCCCAAATCCAAACCAGCATTCAGAAACATACTGGGTAGAAACCAAATATTCCAGAGAACTAAACACCCAAAGGAAGAAATAACAGAAGAAGAATGGCCTGAATCGGCCACGACTCGGTCCCGACTCCGCGGTGGATCGGTCCGATCCGCCGCGGTTCCGCGGTCTTCTTGGCGATTCAGGGGACCATTTTTCTTCAGTCATCTTAGAAAACCCTGCACGTATTTTTAGTACACCTGAAATAATTTTTACAGCACTTTTAAAAATCGACAGAATGTAGGGTTTTCGGTGTTTTTGTTTTCCAGTCTTTCCGACGATCGAAGTTCTAAAGCTTGCTTACGAACTAGTTTGGGTTTAGTAGTCTCTGATACCACTGTAAGTCCATGTCGCGCACCTCGCGGGATCGCGGGGAGGCGGAATAGGTGAAAAACAATTTTCAAAAGATCGCGGTACATACTTGGACTCCAGGATCGGTGCTAAACCCTAACTAGAAAACAAAAAGCGAGGTAAACTAAATGTAAAGAAGTTTATACCTCACGATCCCGGTCCTTCGGGTCTTTATTCCTCGCTGTCCTTCTTCTTGTTGTTGACTCCATGGATCGATTCAGATAGCTGCTCCCTCATCGGACTCCTCAACTCTAAGATGATCTACCCGAGGAGATGTGCATCGAACTCCTACCTCAACGGAGGCAACTAGTGTAAGTCTACGTTACCCACCTCGGTGCTTACTGGGAGGCGGAATAGGTAAAAAACGATCTTTTAACACAAGGTAACATGGACCAGAACAAGAGGATCTTTGCTAAACAAAAACTAACAAACTAACAACAAGTTTAGCTACTCGGTTAGAAGGTTATACCTAGGTCTCGAACTCCTTCTCTTCTTGCTCCATGGAGTGGTTTGAACGGCTCCTCCTCGTCGCCTTCTCATTGCCGAAGAAAGATCCACCCGAAGGCCTCTACCTTGAGCTCCTACCTCAATCTAGAGGTAACTAAAGTGCTTCTCTTGCTAAACCTAGAACCCTAGAATGAGTAGAGTGAAATCTTGAAGGTTTTATCTCAAGAGCTCATGGTTCTCAACACATGAGATATGAGAGCTTTGAGAGGAAGAGGGAGAGCTCAAACATATAAGAGAGAAAGAGCAAGAGAGAATTAATATCTTTTTTACAACCATACTCTCATATGTGTGAATTATGAAAATAATAATAATAATTAAAGAAATCGTGATCGTTCATTTGGAATGACCATTATCATTTCACATTAAGTGAATTTGCAAGAATCAAGAAGCATCTTTCATGTGAAATGATGATGGTCAAATTGTCAACATAAGTCAACCGGTCAACCAAAGTCAAAAATTCAACATAAGTCAAATGATCAACCTAACCATAGAACAATTATCTTTAATTAATATCATTAATCATATTTCTCATTTTCATTAGGGTTTGGAAAAAGTCAACGGTCACAACCCTAATGAGAATCCTCTGCCTCTGTCAACTGTGCATACACACCCGCATCCGTGTTCCGAGGAACACGAATACAATGAGACAAAACCAAACCCAAAAAAAATACTAGGATCTGGCTTAAACCAAAGCCCGCTAGTAATAACTGCCCGGACACCAAACGTGCACAAGTGCGCGGATGTGAACGAACCCCGTCGCAAAACCATGCGACCTCTACTCTGTTTTGCCCAAAGGCGAATAACCCCCTGTGTGGGACTCTAAAGACTCGACACTATGCTGGAAGTGGGTTTAAACACAGGCCGCAAGCGGTACTAACTGTACGTAACAGTCCCCAGGTAGATGCCGATAAGAAGACTGATGAGGCGAACCCATCCGAACTCCTACTGAGCCTGAATGTGACAATCTCCGTACAGTCCGGTCTGTTCGTCTAAGAGTATCGCATAGCGGGCCTAGAGGGGCGGTAAACGGGAGTCCCCTAATAGCAGTACAAGTCGTGTCGGAGTGTAGCCCAGAACACCATGAGATAACACTGGAAAACCTACCAGCATATCTCGCTTGCCCTGGCCAGGGACTTTGTGTAATGGCTCTCCTAGACACAGCGCGATATCAACCCCCAATACCGGGAGAGATGAATCCTGTCTAACCGTCACTGTCTCCAAGTGCTTCGCGACTGCACCCAACTGCTACCTGTTTGCTCGAAACATTTGAGCCGTGGTAGGGTAGAAATCTAAGAACAGTGGGAACACACTCGAGGCGAAGTGACAGTGTCAAGTCAGCGGACTAAGCTGTACTCATATCACCTCGGAACTGATAACTGACGATATGTATAGTACCAACCAACAGTTCCCGACGAGTCCTGTCCAGTGTACTCGTAACCTAACGAGCACCCGCATACTATATCAAGTACGACGTACTAATGGCTGTAGGACAGACCATCTCCCCTGCTGGGATGAGAAGCGCATACGCTAGTCTACTCTGGAGTATCGATGCCCCGTCTCGATAATTCTACGACTAGGGACCTGTATAAGGATGTGCTTATAGATTACCAAGCCCCACTAGTGTGACTACCATCACAACGCTGGTAATCAAGCAAAGATCCTAAGGGCTCCACTAATGTGTATAGGTGATATGCTAAAAGAAACACATGCACACATTAAAGTAGAAACAAACCAAGTAGCATACTACCATTTTGAGCAATATTGTCTATACAACTGTGAATATCCCAAGCTTCCATTAAGTAATATACAAACTAGTATGATACAGTAATGGCCTCTAGGGCATATACACTAACAATCTCCCACTTACACTAAGGCCATGTACTGGCGTATCGAAGACCTATCATCTCGATCAGCCGCTCGAATTGAGTCTGGGGTATGGCCTTCCTGAATGGATCTGCAGTGTTATCTTCTGTAGCAACCCTCCGAACCTCGATCTCCCGGCAATCCACGATTTCCCTGATCATGTAATACCGCCTCAAGATGTGTCTGGACTTCTGATGGGACCTGAGTTCCTTCGCTAAAGCTATAGCCCCGTTGTTGTCACAATACAGAGGTATTGGATCAACAATGGACGGAACCACCTGAAGTTCTTTCAAGAACTTCCTCATCCAGACGGCTTCTTTTGCGGTATCAGATGCAGCGATATATTCCGTTTCCATCATCGAGTTAGCAATGGTTTCCTGTTTGGAACTCTTCCAACACACCGCCCCTCCATTGAGGGTAAAGACATAACCTGACGTGGATTTGGAGTCATCCTTGTCACTCTGGAAGCTGGAGTCAGCAAAGGCCTCCATCTGGAGGTCTTTGCCGCCGTAAACCAAAAACATGTCCTTAGTCTTTCTCAGGTACTTCAGAATGTTCTTTACCGCTATCCAGTGCTTCTCCCAAGGGTTTGACTGATACCGGCTTACCACACTCAGTGCATAAGGTACATCTGTTCTGGTACACAACATCGCATACATTATAGAGCCTACCGCAGAGGCGTAGGGTATAATAGACATGCGATCCCTTTCCAAATCAGTCTTGGGAGACATCTCTTTGGAGAGAGTGATCCCGTGACAAGCCGGTAAATTACCGCGCTTGGAATCTTCCATACTGAATCTTTTCAGTATGGTGCCGATATACCTGGACTGTGAAAGTCCTAATATCCTCTTGGACCTATCATGATGGATCCGGATCCCCAGAATGTAAGAGGCATCATCCCGGTCTTTCATAGAGAACCCGTGTGACAAGAACCCTTTGACAGATTTTAGCATAGGAATGTCATTTCCTATCAAGAGAATGTCATCCACGTATAAAACGAGAAATATGACAGTTCGTGCTACAATTTTACTATAAATGCATGGTTCATCTGGATTTTTGATAAAGCCAAATTCTTTGACCGTCTCATCAAAACAGATGTTCCAACTCCGCGATGCCTGCTTCAGTCCATAAATGGACTTAAGCAACTTGCACACCTTCCCGCTGCTCCCACTCTGAATGAAACCCTATGGCTAGTTCATATAGACACACTCCTCTAAATTTCCATTTAGAAAAGCGGTTTTTACGTCCATATGCCAAATCTCATAATCGTGGAAGGCAGCAATGGCAAGAAGGATCCGAATGGATTTGAGCATAGCCACTGGAGAAAAGGTTTCATCATAGTCCAAACCAGGTCTTTAACGAAAACCCTTTGCAACAAGTCTAGACTTATAGGTCTCAACCTGTCCATCTGTTGCGCCATGGCAGCGCCCCGGCCGTCTTACCGAGACCAAAATGCGGAATCCAAAAATTTCCTTACTTGGAAACTGGCGCTACCGCGAACAATGAAAACCCGGATCGTTAACCATTAACCTAATGCTAGCTAACAAGAGATGGGAAGAGAAGTATACCGAATGATCCGAGTCCTCCGGTCTTCTCCTCGCCTCCGATCTCCCGCGGAAAGTCTTGTCTCCATATCGTCGCCTCCTCGCCGGAAGGGCACCACATCGCCTGCGTCTTTTACGGGCTCCCACCTCAATACCGAGGCAACTCGGGCATGAAGCCGGCAAGTCGACATGCCCAAGATTTGCTGTAGATTGTAGTGTAGAATCGTTGTCTCATTTGGGGTAGTAGTTTCCATGGTGATGGAGGGATGAAGAACATTGAAGAGAGCTAGAAATAGTGTAGCAAGAAAAATGAGAGGTGAATAATTTACTCATACAAAATGAACTCCTCTCTTTTTTTTTTCTCCCCTCCTCAAAAATGTGGCCGGCCTATGCAAGGATGAAATGGTGGAGAAAAAGCAACATGTATAAGGGAGGTGAGTGTAGTAAAAGTGAATGGGTGACCACACCCCAAAAGCAAACCTCACATCCAAACTCAAATCAATCCTAATCCTTTCTAATCTCATAAAGCAAGTGATAAGAAGGAAAAAGAATCTCATCATGAAAAACTATCATGATGCCACCAATATGCAAGATACCCCCTCCACAAATGTTATTCGCAAACTTGCAAATAACCCCTCCATCGGAAAAGTCCGGCCGGGAAAGAACAAAGGAAAACCGGCCGGAACGGAATGCAAACTGGGAACGCCAGGAAACTGGTCCCGTAATAAAATACAGGAAAACCCCTATACTGTGCATACACACCCGCATCTGTATTCCTACCGGATACAAATGCAATGAGACAAAATCTACACTGTACTAAACTAGGATCCGGCTTAAACCAAAGCCGGCTAGTAATATCCGTTCGATCCTGATCCGTGCAATACCGCACGTATCAGATCAAACCCTGCCATATCACTATACGGCCACTAGTACAAACCGTCCGATCCTGATCCGTGCAATACCGCACGTATCTGATCGGACCCTGCCATATCTCCATACGGCCTCTACAGCGTTTCGCCCGAAAGCTGAGTAACTGAAAGTGTGGTGGACTCTAAAGACTCGTCAATACTATGGTTGTGGATTTAACCACTAGCACGTCAGAGGTATAAGCCAATACGTGACGGGCCACCAGCTATTGACCAAAAGGGACGTCGATGAGCGAACTCATCCTGACACCCTACTGAGCCTGTCAGTGACAATATCCGTACAGTCCGGTCCGTTCGTCTATGAGGATCGCATGTCGGGCCTAGGGAGTTGGTAAAAGTCAGACCCCCAAAGGAGGTACAAGTCGTGTCGGAGTGTAGCCCAGAACGCCCTGAGATACTACTGGAATACCTACCAGTAAATCTCCTGCCTCGGCCGAGGGCTTTGCGTAATGGCTCTCCTAGACACAGCGCGACCTCACCCCCAATACCGGGAGAGACGAACCCCTGCAGATCCGCTCACTGCCTCCATGTGGCTCGGGACTGTACCCAACTAAAACCTGTTTGCACGACTCCTTTGAGCCGTGGTTGGGTAGTAATCAAAGCACAGTGGGAACTCACACGAGACAAATGACGATCTCAGGTCGATGAACTAACCTGTACACATGTCACCTGGGAACTGCTATCTGACGTCTGGTATAATCCCAACTAGCAGGTTCCCGGCGAGTCCTGTCCGGTGTACTCATAACCCAATGAGCACCTGTATACATCTTAGGTGAACCAACTGACACCAGTGGCTTGTGAGACCGGCCACCGCCCCTCGTCGGGGTCTCGACTGTATACACTAGTCTACTAATGGAGTATCGATGCCCAGTCTCGAAACTCCCACGACTAGGGACCATTTAAGGATGTGCTTATAGTCCCCAGCTCCTACGTATATGATCGCCATCATACTGCTGGTCGTCAAGCAAGAATCCTAGGGGCTCTATCAACGTGTAATAGCGACCTGTAAGGTCGCCTGAAACAGTACACGATGATAAAGGTGAACCAGATAGCATACTATCATCTCGAATAAGACTGTCCTACCGGGACAGGTCCTCCCTCAATCATTGCAATCACGTGCCTGTGATCCAATAATTGACTCTGAGGGCACTATCTCCAACAATCTCCCACTTGCACTCAAGGCTAATTATTGCGATGTCGCACACTCACAGCCTGTGTGATACCGAACACCCAACTCCTTTACTAGTCAGTCTCACAAAGCTCGTTTGCGAAACTATTGCGTTCGAGGAATAGCCTCAGTGAGTGGATCCGCTGTGATGTTTCTTTCTATGTCTCTCTATATCTCTAGTTCGCAGAGAAAACCATCTCCCGAAATGAGCAATACCTGTCTTAGAATGTCTGGATGTCTGATGGAACCTAGCTCATAAATGAACTCCAAATCCAAACTTCTTAGACTGTATCGTCAACTGAACTTAATCAGTATCCTGCGCCATACCTCCCTCAGTATTGCCTTGGACCACCTGTCCAAAATACTGCCCCTCGTCAGAAGGAGAAACTATAACTCTGACGGCCACTCTGCCATCCATGTCACCTTGGAAGCCTGGAATGATAACCGTCTCCTAAAAGAGGCTGCCGTTATCATATCCCTAGAACATTCACTTATGTTCTAAAAACTGCTTCCGACTGTTCCTCCAGGATTGGATCAATATCAACTTATTGCATCTAGTGCAAGAACAACATCTGGTGTGGTACTTGACATCTCATGATTGACTCAATTGCCTAAGCAAGTGATCTGCCAATCATGCACATCCCTCTCTACTTTAGTCTATAAGACACCTTTAGAGAGGGTGACTCCATTACCTGCAGGTACACTACCATGCCAGGAGTCGTCCATTCTAAATACTCTTAGAATGCTGTCAAAGTATCCTGATTGGGAAACCACCCAAATCTAGATCTAAAACCATAGATCTAGTAACCAGTATGTCAGATATAATATCCAAGTCCCATGTGGAGAAACCACTGTGTGACGACCAAAGTATAACCGATCGTAGTATAGGAATGTCACTTCCTACTCTGTGTATGTCATGCAAAACCAGGACATCACACCCTACTACCTTCTTAACAGATCCATCCCCTATTCTGATGACGTCAAACCTATGACTGTCACATCAGAAATAGATGATCTATCTCCGCTAAATCTGCTTTAGTCTATAGACATAAGCCTGATGTCCACCAATGCTTCCGCTGCTCCCACTGACTACGACAACCCTCTGGCAGAGTCATATAGACATGCACTTCTAAAGCTAGTTTAGAACGACGCTATACTCATCCTCCTGCCGGGTCTCGCAGCCTGGAACAACAACAATGGCAAGTGTGGGTGAACAAGAACTTCCTTGTCACCGTCCTTGAGGCTACCGGAGTACCTCTCGGGTGCCTGAAGTTACCCACCTTATCTGCGGAGTGGCCAATAGAATGTCAAATCAGATTGAATCTTTAGGTTCCTTATCAAATCTTCAGTAATCGTTTGCGGTTCTGGAATCGCTTCCAGTTCTACCATACTCCCACTACTGTTTTCTGAAAAATAACCATTTCCTTTTAAAATGTGGCGAGTTAAGAACAATATCACTATTGATCTTCCAGATGGTAGAAAATCAACCCTCGTCATAGCCTGGGTCAACCCACAAACAGCCATTACAGAAACGTGCCTTGAGTTGTCCAGTGTCTGGTTTTAATCATAAGCCGGAAAACTCCCCGTACCTTAACATCGTTAAGATATGAACTGTTCTATATCCAATATAGAACCAGAGGCACTGATTCAATTGAACCAGATTCAAATCATGCAGGTATCTCAAGTGCATGTCAACTAAATGGAAGGAGGCCGATCAGCATTACTCAACTTAGGAATGCTTCCAATTATGAGTAACCTGAAAGAGAAGCAAGTTCTCTTTACTATCAACTGAATACCATACACAAGTATCTACATCTTCGATCACCTTGAAGAATCCCGATACTTGCAATACCTGGTTCTCTACTCTATTCTTATACCAATAACTCCTCAAAACTCAGACCCTGTGTTTCTACGAAACACATGTCTAAGAACTAGAGAAGTTAAAAGTAAACAGAATATAGTATGAGGACCAACCCCTCTGTCCTAATGGACACTGGACAACATACAATACTCTGTATAAGTCCGCCGAGTCTAACAACTCTTTCACTGTGTGTCGTAGGTTGAAAACTGTACTTATGGTTAAGAAGAATTACATCGCTGTTCAATGCTCCTTACCTAACCATCCACTGATATAGGTAAATGTCATAGACATAATTTCAAAAGGTATATCTCACTCTATAAAAATAGACGTAGAGATATATCAATTTGAAATTGGTGCATAACAACGGATATTCAAAACCTAATATTTGCCGACCGGCAAACAACCCAGGTGGCTTCCTCAAATATCACCAATTACAACGAATCCCGATATAATGAGGATGGTCACCTAATTCCCAATAACTTACTCCCACTCATCATCTGTAAAACCATACAGATGTGAGAATCATACCTGGTAAATACATACCCAGGAGTAAGTATCTTATCGGGAAATCAGTTTTCTTTTAACATTACACAGTGAAACTGAAACCTTGAAATGTTTCGGTGGGGTATCATGGTATTCCTAGTAATGCCTCTACCATTATCCAGATTCACAACTATAACCGTATAATTCTTTGCCACCTCTCCAAATCCCTTTTATATGTCTTTAGTCATTACCTTCTGCACACCCCTTAGGCCAAATGGTTTTCTTCCTTCCCTACCGTTCGGCACCAGCCTATGGTTTGGAAGAAGACTATCCAATAAGCATAATGGGTGTACTGTCCTAATCCTAGGAGCACTCGCAATACGAGAGAAGGTGAAGAGAAAAGACAACCGAATAAACCGTATTCCTATTTCTCCTGGACCAGAATCCATCCCCGAACTGGAACAAGTTCCTTTCGAGTTCGTATATAACCATACGATGGAGTATCCAATAAACTGTGGATCTTCGTAGTGATACGGAGTGTCCTGGAGAAATACAAAGGTGATTTAGGATTGGCGAAGAAATACTTGGTTTGGTCGTGAATATCAGTCGCAATTTACTTTGCCCTCTTACTAATCCCTTGCTTTGTCTTAACTTAATACCTTCTGCACACCATCGTTATGCTAATTGGTTTTCTTCATTCCCCACCGTTCGGTACCAGCCTAAGGTTTGGAAGAAGACTATCCAATTTGCATAATAGGTGTACTATCTCCTAATCCTAGGAGTACTCGCAATGAGAGAAGGTGAAAAGAAAAGACAACTGAATAATCCTATTCGTTTTCTCCAGAACCAGAAACCATCCTCGAAGTCCTTCGAGTTCGTATATAACCATACGATGGTTTTGTCCAATGGAAGTGGACGTTCGTAGTAATACGGGGTGTCCTGGAGAAAAGGGTAAAAGTAGGAGTGGCAATGAGGTTAGCGACTCTGACAATCCAAAATCCAGTGTTAAGAAGGTTCGGTCAACTTGGTCACTGAGTCATAGTCTAGGGTCGGGTCAATGGTCGCTGCCAAAGAGAGAGAGAAAAGAAACACTCAGCGTGCACTCTAACCTAGATCAGAATGGTTATCACTTTGTCTAATCTAGAAACCTCCCACTGTACCTCAAATTCTCCTCCAAACCTGAAAGAAGAATTAGTTGGGGTCACCCGAGGAGTAAACTAACTCATCAGTGGGAATCGGGATCCAACTATCATCGCATGATAACTTGACGGAATCCACTCAAGTCACCACACTCCAGAAGGTATGCGCATGCCTGGCAAGTTTCAGTTCTTTTGAAACTCCTGATGTGATGTTTTTACCCCTAGGACTCAAGTGACCTTGACGGAGTCAACAAATCAAAGAGTCCTAGTCAAGTTCAACCCGTCATTATCTGGATTGCATTAAACCCACCCGTACGTGCCCTTGACGGAGTCAACAAGGCCGCACGACTGTCCTAATCAATCCCATTTATGCAACAAACAAGCACCACTTAAGCTACCGTACACTACGCCTTGACGGAGTCAACAAACGCAGCACGAATACTAAATAATACCCATAAGAAATGACGGAGGGCTACGAATGGTTTTTGGCGAAAAACCTTTAACGTAATGAACTTGATATCGTTGAAGGAACTGCATAGCCTTTTATAAAAATATAGTGACGAAAACCTTTGCTAAAGAGGTCACTCCTGGTGAAGGGATCTCGGCTCTTTCCCCGTAGAATGAGGTGCAGGATATTCCAACTGAATACCACGATGCAAAGCAAAAGTAATCGGCTATAGTGAAGTTAATGCCCTGACGCAAACTTCTGTCCAAGGGGTCACTCCCGGTGAAGGGATCTCGGCCCTTGCCTCGTCGACTGAGGAGCAGGATATTCCAAATGAATACCACGATGCAAAACAAAAGTGAACGTCCTTGCAATGACAGCTTTTTGAAAAATGTTCCAACAACATCAGAATAGGTTTGTTTTAATTTGCATTGATCCGAATCAATGCAGTCCCATCAATTGATCACACCACAAAGAACGAAAATATACTGACGTACGTATATGCCATCCGCATTCGCCACTGGGTCCCGTCATCACCCGTTAGATTAGCAAACTAACGGCAGAGCGGGGACTGGACTAGCGCGGATGAAAAGCATATACAACATCTACTAATATATATACCAATATATTATATTTCGCTCAAGGCGTGAATAAAAATGCAACATCACAGAAATATACAGCATCACAGAACAATACAGATATCTGGAAGCCCCGGGTTTCACAGAGCCGCTGCTGAAACCCGACGTTCCCCTGGTCGTGTGGATAGCCTGTGCAATGAAAACCTAGACCCCTACGGGCGCGGCAAGTCACCCGCCAAAACCTGAAGCGAGGCAGCCCCCTTCAGTACCGTGAATGGACCACCCAGCACTTCACGGAATCCGGTAACTTGGGCACCCCTCCTGGGTCAACCTGTACCCCCTACGAGTACGGCGAATAGCCCACCAATCCTGGAGTGAAGCCCCCTCCGTCCCAATGCCATGAGATGCGGGCTTGTTGCCCTCCAGAACCCGGCTATCCGTGCACCCCACCGCGGGGCAAGCCTAGTACAGAAAGTAAAATATACATACACCGGGTACATCGACCGCAACCAGGTCGTGCCCCAAAAGAATAATACAAACTGGCAGTGACGGCAGTCCACATGTCGGACGCTCGCCCCGCAATATCAAATGTACATAAAACAACAAAACTGTACTAGCATTGCATCCAGGCTATCCCCACGACCGATCCGCAACAACACAGCATAAACATAGAACATCAACGTGAAAGTCACGTTCGCAAATCCGTCTAACCGGGCTATAGCAGTTAGACATGATTTACCGATCAAGTGACATTCACGGTCGCAGATATAATGTAAATACTGTGAAATAATGTGTTTAAAATATCCGATCAATCAAATAATTAACAAGTGGGCCCCCAAGCAATACTGTAGCACTCACAGAAATTCTGGGCCCAAATTTAATATCCCAAAACCCCTAAAAATAGCCCACAAGCTCACTGGAAAAATTGGACACAGAGAAGACAACAATGTGCGGCGGAACCGCGGCCCAAGGGGGGGTTTGGCCGCGGTTCCGCGCTAAACTTGTCGACTGAATGTGTCGAATTTTTACAGATGTCTTAGAATTGCCAGTACATCACTTTTATGCAACCTGAAAAATTTTTTGAGCAAGAAAAAAATCAACAGAAAACTGATGTACATAAAACGCGTATTTTTTGGAATTTTGGTCGATCGGATAAGTAAAACGCATTAGAACAAGCTAGGCAAGGTTAATGGCGTGGCTCTGATACCATGTTGCGCCACGGCAGCGCCCCGGCCGTCTTTCCGAGGCCAAAATGCGGAATCAAAAAATTTCCTTACTTGGAAACCGGCGCTACCGCGGACAATGAAAACCCGGATCGTTAACCATTAACCTAATGCTAGCTAACAAGAGATGGGAAGAGAAGTATACCGAATGATCCGAGTCCTCCGGTCTTCTCCTCGCCTCCGATCTCCCGCGGAAAGTCTTGTCTCCATATCGTCGCCTCCTCGCCGGAAGGGCACCATATCGCCTGCGTCTTTTACGGGCTCCCGCCTCAATACCGAGGCAACTCGGGCATGAAGCCGGCAAGTCGACATGCCCAAGATTTGCTGTAGATTGTAGTGTAGAATCGTTGTCTTATTTGGGGTAGTAGTTTCCATGGTGATGGAGGGATGAAGAACATTGAAGAGAGCTAGAAATAGTGTAGCAAGAAAAATGAGAGGTGAATAATTTACTCATACAAAATGAACTCCTCTCTTTTTTTTTTCTCCCCTCCTCAACAATGTGGCCGGCCTATGCAAGGATGAAATGGTGGAGAAAAAGCAACATGTATAAGGGAGGTGAGTGTAGTAAAAGTGAATGGGTGACCACACCCCAAAAGCAAACCTCACATCCAAACTCAAATCAATCCTAATCCTTTCTAATCTCATAAAGCAAGTGATAAGAAGGAAAAAGAATCTCATCATGAAAAACTATCATGATGCCACCAATATGCAAGATACCCCCTCCACAAATGTTATTTGCAAACTTGCAAATAACCCCTCCATCGGAAAAGTCCGGCCGGGAAAGAACAAAGGAAAACCGGCCGGAACGGAATGCAAACTGGCAACTCCAGGAAACTGGTCCCGTAATAAATTACAGGAAAACCCCGATACTGTGCATACACACCCGCATCTGTATTCCTACCGGATACAAATGCAATGAGACAAAATCTACACTGTACTAAACTAGGATCCGGCTTAAACCAAAGCCGGCTAGTAATATCCGTTCGATCCTGATCCGTGCAATACCTCACATATCAGATCAAACCCTGCCATATCACTATACGGCCACTAGTACAAACCGTCCGATCCTGATCCGTGCAATACCGCACGTATCTGATCGGACCCTGCCATATCTCCATACGGCCTCTACAGCGTTTCGCCCGAAAGCTGAGTAACTGAAAGTGTGGTGGACTCTAAAGACTCGTCAATACTATGGTTGTGGATTTAACCACTAGCACGTCAGAGGTATAAGCCAATACGTGACGGGCCACCAGCTATTGACCAAAAGGGACGTCGATGAGCGAACTCATCCTGACACCCTACTGAGCCTGTCAGTGACAATATCCGTACAGTCCGGTCCGTTCGTCTATGAGGATCGCATGTCGGGCCTAGGGGGTTGGTAAAAGTCAGACCCCCAAAGGCGGTACAAGTCGTGTCGGAGTGTAGCCCAGAACGCCCTGAGATACTACTGGAATACCTACCAGTAAATCTCCTGCCTCGGCCGAGGGCTTTGCGTAATGGCTCTCCTAGACACAGCGCGACCTCACCCCCAATACCGGGAGAGACGAACCCCTGCAGATCCGCTCACTGCCTCCATGTGGCTCGGGACTGTACCCAACTAAAACCTGTTTGCACGACTCCTTTGAGCCGTGGTTGGGTAGTAATCAAAGCACAGTGGGAACTCACACGAGACAAATGACGATCTCAGGTCGATGAACTAACCTGTACACATGTCACCTGGGAACTGCTATCTGACGTCTGGTATAATCCCAACTAGCAGGTTCCCGGCGAGTCCTGTCCGGTATACTCATAACCCAATGAGCACCTGTATACATCTTAGGTGAACCAACTGACACCAGTGGCTTGTGAGACCGGCCACCGCCCCTCGTCGGGGTCTCGACTGTATACACTAGTCTACTAATGGAGTATCGATGCCCAGTCTCGAAACTCCCACGACTAGGGACCATTTAAGGATGTTCTTATAGACCCCATCTCCCACGTATATGATCGCCATCATACTGCTGGTCGTCAAGCAAGAATCCTAGGGGCTCTATCAACGTGTAATAGAGACCTGTAAGGTCGCCTGAAACAGTACACGATGATAAAGGTGAACCAGATAGCATACTATCATCTCGAGTAAGACTGTCCTACCGGGATAGGTCCTCCCTCAATCATTGCAATCACGTGCCTGTGATCCAATAATTGACTCTGAGGGCACTATCTCCAACACCATCTACACCAATCTTCCTTTTGAAGATCCATTTGCAGCCTACGGGTTTTACCCCTTGTGGAGCAACGTCCAAAATCCATACATTGTTGGTGTACATGGACTCCATTTCGGTCCACATTGCATCGAGCCATTTTACCGAGTCAGTGCTCTGAATGGCCTGCTGGAAGCTAGTCGGCTCATCATTATCAATGATGCAATCCTCTCTATCCCCGTCTATGAGAAAACCGTAGTATCTCTCGGGCGGATGAGACTGCCTACTACTCCTGCGGAGTGGCGCAGGATTGTCCTGTTCTTTCGAACCTTCTGGTTCTATTAAACTTTTAGTAATAGCTTGTGGTTCTGGAATTTCTTCCAGTTCTATTGTGCTCCCACTTATCTGATTTTCCAAAAATTCAGTTTCCAAGAAGTAGGCATGACGAGAAACAAAAACCTTTTGTTCCTCTGCGTAACAGAAGAAATATCCCTTGGAGTTCTTTGGATATCCCACAAACATGCACTGTACTAAGCGTGCCTCGAATTTGTCTGCATGCTTCTTTTTGACAAAAGCTGTACATCCCCATGTCTTAATGTGTTTAAGATAGGGTTTCTTCCCACTCTACATCTGATATGGTGTGGTAGGCACTGTCTTAGTTGGAACTCGGTTCAAAAGATATGCAGCTGATTCTAGTGCATATCCCCAGAATGATCGCGGCAACTCAGCGTTACTCATCATGGAACGTACCATATCCAATAGGGTTCAGTTCCGTCTCTCCGATACACCATTATGTTGTGGGGTGTATGGAGGAGTAAGTTGAGAGAGAATTCCATTCTCTTTTAAGTAATCCAGAAACTCGGCACTTAAGTATTCACCACTTCGATCAAATCTCAGTGTCTTGATACTTTTGCTTGTTTGTTTTTCTACTTCATTCTTGTATTCCTGAAATTTTTCAAAGGCTTCAGATTTATGTTTCATTAAGAAGACATATCCGTACCTTGAAAAATCATCCGTAAAAGTAATGAAGTAAGAATAACCACTTCACGCATGTGTAGACATTGGACCGCATACACCGCTATGTACGAGTCCCAAGAGCTCGCTCGCTCTTACTCCGTGTCCAGTGAACGGAGTCTTTGTCATCTTTCCTATTGAGACATGATTGACAAGTTGCATATGATTGATATTCGAACGGATCCTATCCTTCTTTATGCAACTTAGTTAACCTTGTCTCATTGATGTGACCCAGTCTACAATGCCATAAGAAAGCATGATTTATTTCTGAAGACTTTCTTTTGTGTGTATTCTGGACATTGAAAATCTGTGGTTGGTTCAATACGTATATACCATTGCTTAATGTACCCGACCCAATCAGAACATGATTAAGGTGAATGTTTACAACATCGCTGTTAGTGTTTATGCCCTAGAAGGCCATTACTGTATCATACTAGTTTGTATATTACTTAATGGAAGCTTGGGATTTTCACAGTTATATAACAGTCTTGCTAAACATGGTAGTATGCTACTTGGTTTTATCTATCTTAATATGTGAGTATACGTATTGATAGAGCTCTTAGGATCTTGCTTGACTACCAGCGTTGTGATGGTAGTCACACTAGTGGGGGCTGGGTAGTCTACAAGCACATCCTTATTCAGGTCCCTAGTCGTAGGATTATCGAGACAGGGCATCGATACTCCGGAGTAGACTAGTGTGTACACTTCTCATCCCAGTTGGGGAGATAGTCTGTCCCACAGCCGTCAGTACGTCGTACTGGAGATAGTATACATGTGCTCGTTAGGTTACGGGTACACCGTACAGGACTCACGGGAAACTGTTGGTTGGGATTATACCCGTCGTCAGTTAATAGTTCCCAGGTAACATGAGTACAGCATAGTCCGCAGACTTCACACTGCTACTTCGCCTCGAGTGTGTCCCACTGTTCTTATATTGCTACCCTACCACGTCTCAAAGGAGTCGTGCAAATAGGTAGCAGTTGGGTGCAGTCCCGAGCACTTGGAGGCAGTGGCGGTTAGAGAGGATTCGTCTCTCCCGGTATTGGGAGTTGATATCGCGTTGTGTCAGAGAGCCATTACGCAAAGTCCCTGGCCAGGGAAAGCGAGATTTACTGGTAAGTTTTCCAGTAGTTTCTCAAGGTGTAATGGGCTACGCTCCGACACGACTTATACCGCTTTTAGGGGACTGACGCTTGCCTCCCCCTAGGCCCGATATGCGATAGTCTTAGACGAACAGACCGGACTGTACGGAGATTGTCACAGCAGACTCAGTTGGAGTTCGGATGAGTTTCCTCATCGGCCTTCTTATCGACATCTACCTGGGGACCGTTACGTACAGCTAGTGCCGCTTGCGGTCTGTGCTTAAACCCACTGCCAGCGTAGTGTCGAGTCTTTAGAGTCCCACACAGAGAGTTTCCCTGCTTCGGGCGAAACGATTTAGAGGTCGTATGGTTTTACGACAGGGTTCGGACGCATACGTGTTTTTACGCACATACGATGTTCGGACAGTTTTTACTAGTCGGCTTTGGTTTAAGCCAGATTCTAGTATCGGATTATTGGATTTATACAGTCTAATGTTTTTCCGTGTTTTTACGGATAGGTGGGGCGTTCCCGTAATTTGTCGGGAAGCTTCTTGAAGCATGGTGACTTGGGGGTTAAGGTGGCATTTGCATTAATTGGATAAGTGAGTCATGGTGTGAATCATACATGGAGTTAATGAATTAATTATGATTTATATGACTCATGTGATGAATCACTTAGTGTATTAATGAAACATGATGATATATCATTATTTGTTATTCATTTAATATATATGATATGTTTCATATATACACACATGATCTATTCATCCAAAAGGATTCTCACTCTCACCTTCTCTCTACTCAAGCTCTCCATCTTCAAACCCTAACCCTAACCTCTCATGTGTTGAGATCAAGGGTTAGCTAGACTAATACTTCCATAATCCAACTCTATATCACCTAGGTTGCTTAGATTAGCACTTTGAGTAACCTAGTTACCTCAAGTTAGAGGTTAAGCTTGGAGTAGGAGCTCTCGGGTGGATCGTCTTTGACTCGAGGAGGCCGTTGAGGGTGCTGACATTCCAAAGAGCCTACAAGGAGTGGAGGATAGTGATGAAGACCCGAAGGACAAGAAACATGAGGTATAACTTCGAATCAGAGTAGTTAAACCTTTCGTAGTTTGCTAGTAACGGTTTAGATACGATTCTTGCGCTCAAGTCTGTGTTACAAACCTTTGATGATCGTTTTTCATATATTCCGCCTCCCCACAAGTTCGTGGGGTGCGTGACATGGACTTACAGTGATATCAGAGCCAACTAAACCATTACTAGCTTGTTAGCAACTAAGTAGAACTTCGATCGACGGAAAACACGAAAACAACACCCCGTAACCCTATCAGTTTCTGTTGATTTTAAAAGTGTTAGAAATTTTTTTTGATAGGCCTTAAAATTCACAGCAGGGTATTATAAGAGTTCTGGAAAAATACGAGGTCACAACTCGGCAAGACGGCCGCGGAATGGCGGCCAAATGGTGCTTTTGGCCGCGGATCCGCCGCCGAGTCAACGCCGAGTTGACTCGGAGTTTCACAGTAATTCCTATTTTCTGGTGTTTTGTTTTCCTGTATGTTCTGTTTCTACCCAGGTTACATCAGTGCAGGTTCGCAATTGGGGTAGACACGGAAAATGGTTATCGATCGATATTCTAAGTTATTTGCTAATCGGGTTTTTATCTGTAATGATTAATGTATTCGTAAAACTTCCCTAACTGCTAGTATGTCGGTTGACAGTGTAGGGTTCCTAGGCACTCTCAAGAGGTCACACAAGGCATCAACCATGCCAATTTCAAATTTTATGAGTGCCGAGAAACTCTAATACGGATCGTTAACTAGAATTTTAGGTTGTTAGTTGTATGTATGACCTAGAGGCCAGTATTGTACAGATGATGTATATTATATTGGATGCTTGGACATATATAGAGATGACTTTCTTGCTCGATATGATAGTATGCTATCTGGTTGCTCTTTATCTTAACTTGTACACTTGTCTCTTTAAACTGTTTTATAGTTACATGTTGATAAAGCCCTTAGGATGTGTACTTGACTACCTGGACTATGATGCAGATCATACTAGTGGGGACATGGTAGTCCATAGGTACATCCTTCAAGGTCCCTAGTCGTGGGTGTATCGAGACGGGGCATCGATATACCAGTGTAGAGTAGCGTATATGCTTCTCAACCCATGAGATGGGCGATGGATGATCCCATATCCATTGGTGTTTGACATCAGAGATGGTATACGGGTGCTCAGTGGAGACTGGGTACACTGGACGGACTCGCCGAGAACTCCCAGATGGTATTATACCTCACGTCTGATGGCAGTTCTCAGGTGACACTTGTGCAGGTTAGTCTGTAGACCCGAGATCGTTATAGAGTCTTGTGTGATTCCTACTGTGCTTTGATCTCCACCTTACCACGTCCATGAGGGCGTGCAAAACGGTGGTCTTTGGGTACAGTCCCGAGTCACATGGAGGCAATGAGCGATAGGAGGGGTTTCGTCTCTCCCGGTATTGGGGGTTGATGTTGCGCTGTGCTCGATTGGCCGTAACAGGGAAGTCCCTGGCCAGGGCTGATCAGAGATTTGCTGGTAAGTGTTACCAGTAGTTTCTCGACCCGTTATGAGCCTCACATCGGCACGACTTATCGGTTATTGGGGTCTGACGTTTACCACCCCTAGACTTGATATGCGACATATCAGACGAACAGACCGGACTATACGGTAAGTGTTACTGGTTGGATTCACAGGAGTGTGAGCGGGCTAGCTCGTCGATCTTCTGATCGCTCAATACCCGGGTGGCCTTTACGTTTAGCAGACCGCTTGCGGCTTGTGGGTGATTGATATGATCATCATCTGCTGCCGGCGTATTGACGAGTCTTTAGAGTCCTACACAGAGGTTTCCTGGCTCAAGCGAAACGAAATAGGAGCGCATATGAGATATGTGCGGGACCGAGAATAATGCGTGTATGCGATACCGCATTTCATTCTCGCGATGAATGTTTCGAATGGTTGTATACGATATGACCTAGTTATCGAATCATTGATTCGATAAATCGATACATAGGATACTAGTCGGTTATATGCGATATGACCGGATCGTTAAATCAAGTGTTGATTTAATGATTTAATGTATAATTATATATTTGATATATTACTTTGCATTAACTAGTATTGGTTCACTTTAAATGGATTTTCTCACTTGATGTGCAAGTTGTATATGTGATATACTTTTGTGCACATGTTTGTATCATGTTTGATGATGCATGTTTAATTGGTTAAGTGTAAAGAATCAAACCATGGTTAAAAAGATGATTAGGGTTTTGCTTATTCATTTATTTATTTATTCATTTATTTGGAAAAGTTTTTGGAGAGAATGGTGGCTTTCTTTGTTTCTAGTTGAAGCTTCATGAAGCTCTGACTTTGTAACCATTCTTGTCTTCATGCTTAACCCTAACCATTCCAAGTAACCATGGTCTATTCTCTACAATCTACCATAGTTAGTATATGATAAGTATCTGTTTTCTTTTCTATTTTTCTTTAAGACTTATCATATTCTAGCTTCATCTTCTTCTTCATCTTCAAAGAAAAAGCTTAAGTCCATTAATGGCAACTTGAGCTAAAGTGTGAGAAATCCAATTCTAAAGTGAACCCACCTCCTATTTCTTCACCCTCTACCTCTTGCCAAGTAGTATAGGGTGTTTTCTTCACAAGTTTCACAACTTGATGGAGTTGGAGCTTGAACTTGTGATGCCTCGACGTAGATCATCTTCGGCACGAAGCCGACGACCTAGCCCGCCCATTTCTCCGATCAAGCCGACGATTGAGTCCGGGATTCGAGATGGACAGCGAGAGGACGCCTACGTGGAGCTAAGGAAGTGGAGAAACGGATCTACAAAGGTTGTAGCCTCTCTCCTTTAGTTAAGATGTTAACTATTTTCGTTTTTCGCCTAAAATTCTAGTTAACGATCCGTATTAGGGTTTCTCGGCACCCGTAAAATTTGAAATTGGCATGGTTGATGCCTTGTGAGACCTCATTAGCGTGCCTAGGAACCCTACAGTGGTATCAGAGCCTAGCTAGAGCCTTAGGCGAAGTCTAGACGACGTTTGAAACCCGATCGAACCGAAACCCTAATTCCCGATATGCTCTCTGGACTTTTTCTAAAATCTGGGATTTTTCCATATTAAAAATGCTTAAAAAATTCAGCAGGGAATTCTAAGAATTACGATGCAAAATTTATCCCATGATCTGCTAAGGGCGCGGCGGAACCGCGGCAGAAGCCTGGCTTCTGCGGCGGTTCCGCTGCCATCTGATGACATAATCTGTCCATTTTTGCACAGTAATTCCTATTTTATTATGCTGAATTTTCTGGGAATTTTTAATTTGACTCAAGAGTTGAGTGTTCTGGGGTTGTATTGGGAATCGACGATTCGATCGGATTATCAAACCTTGTCTATGTGGCTTTCCGGATATTTTAGAATATGTTAAAAGGTTCGACCGGATATAAATACCCAACTTTTCCCCTGCCGGAAAATTTCCAAGTGTTGGATTTTTCTGTGGTTTAAGGACGTTCTAAGTAGTGCAAGTAATGCGATGGTCCCTCTAGAAGACAACAAACCTTAACTCGATTATGTGACCGTCTTGAACTGCCCTTTGAACCTTCGGGTTTGGGGCAGTACGGCGTGCCACATGTGAGGCGTTGGCTTGACCCTTCTACGGCTGGACCGTTGGTACTGAGGCATGAAGTGAATGTTTTTGAATCTATTTCATGTGTTGAACGGTTTCGGGAAAACTTGGGTGTTCGAATGTTCGATTGGAAAGTTTAATATTTTCTATTTATCCGGAATGGGATACAATAATTGGAATTCACAAACAGTTATGAGATAACTAAATGAATGTTATAAATCTAGCGGTTTAGTTTCATTTGATATTGAAAAGAGTTTTCGATAATGAGACTAAAATGCGGGGTTTATAACTGTTAAGCATGTGATGTCTAAGTATTTCATTTGATTAGGCATGTGATGTCTAAACAGATTGCGGATTCCAATTGTTGTAGTTTTACACTTTATTTCTGTGACCGTAAGTGTAATATGTGATATCGCCGGTTTCGTTGCTATATGTCAACGACAATTGGGATGCGCATATTTACTTACGTTGATGACATGTGATGTTATGTGTTGCTGGATATGTTATATTGGATTGTCGTGTTTGAATAGCCGGGGTTTTTTTATGTGAGATGAGTGTTTTTCATTTTCATTCATGTAAAAACTTGTATGTAATATTCTTTTATTGGGGCACTTCCAGGTTGCGGAAGTTGTCACCTTTTGTATATTATTTACTTTTCCGCATTAGGATAGACCCATGGAGGGGAGCACAAGTAACCGGGTTCTAGGGTCCAGTGGGAGACCATCTCGAGGAGTCGAGTCCGGGTCTCCTAACCCTAGAATTGGTAGGGTTGCTTGCCGCTCTCGTAGGGGTCTAGGGGTGTGGGATTGGATATTCATCATGACCGTGGAATCCGTGTTTTATACTGGCTCGTATTAAAAACACGGACGTCCTAGTATATCCAATATTTCATATGATATTTTCTGCTGCGATATCTGTGATGTGATCATGTGATGTTCTGTGATAGATACAGTATATAGTATATATATGATATATTATATAGACGTTACTTATGTTTTTCACCCGCACTAGCCCTGCCCTGCTCTGTCGTTAGTTACCTAACCTAACGGTGCACAAGGGGACATCCAGGCGAATGCGGATGGCATAAGTGCATGTCGTATTTATCTGTGATGTTTAGGTGACTTAAATGATGGGACTTCATTAATGTGATTAATGAAAGAAAAGAAACCTAAGATGTTGTAGAATCAAATTTTAAATAAAACAGGTAGCTACAGTTCTTGCTTTGCATAGCGGTATATATGATATACCCTGCACCTTATTCGATGAGGAAAGGACCGAGATCCCTTCACCGGGAGTGACTCCTTTAGCAATAACTGGCAGATGCTACACACTCGGTTTGACTTTTGATTGCTTCTATAGTTTCTTCTTTGCACGGTGATATATATGATATATCCCGCACCTCATTCGACGAGGAAAGGGCCGACGATCCCTTCACCGGGAGTGACCCCTTTAGCAAAACTAGAAAAGCCTCAAAATCACTCCATTTTAAAACTTCATTTGATCCTACAACGATATCAAGTTCATTACGCAATAGGTTTTCAGAAAAACCTGTCGTAGCCCTCCGTCATTTCAGATAAGAACTGTTTAGTATTCGTGCTGCGTTTGTTGGCCTTTGTCAAGGCGTAGTGTGCGGTAGCTGAATAGTGCTTATCTGTTTGTGCATGTGATGCAGATTGTTTCAGGGTAGTCGTACGACCTTGTTGGCCTTTGTCAAGGGCCGTGCGGGTGGGTTTGATTCAATCAAGAAATGACGGGTTGAACTTGACTAGCAGCCTATGATTTGTTGGCCTTTGTCAAGGTCATAGGACGCTAGGGGCAAAAGCATTATCGGGAATTTCAAGTGTTGAAATTTGCAATGAGATTGCATACCTTCTATGAGATAGTTGGATCCCGATACCCACTGCGAGTAAGAGTTACTCCTTGGAGAGTTTTACACATTACAATTAGCCGATCAAGTAGGTGTCTAGAAAGGTGTCAACGGGGTTACGCCTCTGGGAAAACGAGGTTTACATTAATTAGGTTCGTGCGAAAGCACGTGGGACCTCCCTCAAAGTACCGACACTGGCCTGGCTGAATGATTGGCGAACTTGTAGTGTGTAATTAATCCCGGCTAGTCTTTCCTTTTAGGGTTTGAAGGAAGATTTGATAAAAACCAGTGGGAGCCATCCTGATTAGATAAGTAATAACCAATCTGATCTTGCACGAGCTTACGCTAAAGTGTTTTCTTCTCTCTCTCTCTAGGTAGCGACCATGTCATGCCCTAATAAAGATAATAATATGGATGTATTGACCGAACCCGCATGTTATACTGTGCTGGGGAACGTTGGTTCCGTTCTTTCCTATAAGAGTTATAGGACTGAACAGGATATAGGGGAATACCAGGATTCCCATGCTACCCGAATGAAGAAAGTACATGTTGATGCATTTTCTTCGGGTGTGTTCGTTACAGAGAACTGTTTCTCCATTTGCTCTACGTCCTAGGTATTAGATACCGGGTCAGGATCCCATATATGTAATCAGTTACATGGGCTTAGAAAAGGTAGAGAACTTGGAGAAGGTGATAAAGACATTAGAGTTGGAAATGGTGCAATTGTTGCAGCTAAGACTGTCGGGGAATATCACCTTGTATTACCAACTGGTAATATATTGGTTCTGAACGAATGCTATTACATGTCGAACCTGATATGCAACATTATATCGGTTTCTTTATTGAGTAAAGAGGGATATAATTTTGTATTACAGGATAATGTTATGAACATTTTCCGTAACCAAAAGTTGGTTGGATCAGGCACGTTGTGCAATGGCATTTATGTTCTAAATCAATCAACAGTTCTGAGCATAACAAACACACATAAGAGGAAGAGTTCAGAACTGAACGAATCTTTCTTGTGGCATTGTAGACTGGGTCACATCAATGCGACACAACTAGCTAAGTTGCATAAAGATGGATATTTAAATCCGCTTGAATTTTCATCTTATGACACTTGCCAGTCAGGTCTCAAAGGCAAGATGACCAAAACTCCGTTTACGGGACACGGAGAAAGAGTTACCGAACTCTTGGGACTAATACATAGTGATGTATGTGGTCCCATGTCTACACATGCCAGGGATGGTTCTTCGTACTTCATTACATTCACTGACGATCTCTCTAGATTCGGATATGTGTTCCTGATGAAACACAAATCACAACTTTTGAGAAATTTAGAGAATATAAACAAGAAGTTGAAAACCAAACTGGAAAAAGTATTAAAATCCTTCGATCTGATCGAGGAGGTGCATACTTGAGCAATGAATTCCTGGACTTCCTAAAAGAGAATGGGATTCTCTCTCAGCTGACACCTTCATATACACCACAGCACAACGGTGTATCAGAACGGAGGAACTGCACCCTATTAGATATGGTGCGCTCTATGATGAGCACAGCTGAGTTACCTATTTCCTTCTGGGGATATGCGTTGGAAACAGCAGCATACCTATTGAATCAAGTTCCAACTAAATCTGTATCTACCACACCATATGAGATATGGAGTGGGAAGAGACCATGTCTTAAACGAGTTAAGATATGGGGTTGCCCGGCCTATGTCAAAAGGCAAAATCCGGACAAACTCGAGGCACGGTCAGTTCTATGCAAGTTTGTGGGATATCCCAAACATTCACATGGATATCTATTCGACCATACAGAGGAACAAAAAGTGTTTGTTTCTCGACATGCCACCTTTTTGGAAAAGGAATTTCTTGCAAAAGAAATTAGTGGTGATAAGGTAGAACTGGAAGAAATTCCGGCTACACAAACTCAAACTGAAGATTTAGTGGAACCAGAGGATTCAGTAACTCCCGATGAACCTCAGCCACTCCGACGATCTAGTAGGGTTCCTCGCCAACCTGAGAGATACTATTGTTTTCTCATGGATGGTGGGAGCGAGGATTGCATCATGGAGGATGATGACCCAACTAGCTTCGAGCAGGCCATCACGAGTAGGGACTCAGTGAAATGGCTGGATGCTATGCGGTCCGAGATGGAATCCATGTACACCAACAAAGTATGGACTTTGGATGTTGCTCCTGAAGGGGTAAAACCCATCGGGAGCAAGTGGATCTTCAAGAAAAAACTTGGTGTAGATGGGAAAGTGGAGACTTTCAAAGGTAGACTTGTAGCAAAGGGTTTTCGTCAAAGACTAGGTGTGGACTATGACGAAACCTTTTCTCCAGTGGCTATGCTTAAATCCATCCGGATCATGCTTGCCATCGCTGCATATCATGATTACGAAATCTGGCAAATGGATGTTAAGACCGCCTTTCTAAATGGTGATTTAGAAGAGTGCGTGTACATGACTCAGCCAGAGGGCTTCGTAGACAGTGGGAGCAGCGGGAAGGTGTGCAAGCTGCTTAAATTCATTTATGGTTTAAAGCAAGCATCGCGGAGTTGGAACATCTGCTTTGACGTCGTTATCATAGAGTTTGATTTCGTCAAAAACCCAGATGAACCTTGTATCTATAAGAAGGTAGCAGAGAGTAAAGTTGTCTTCCTCGTATTGTACGTGGACGACATACTCTTGATAGAAAATGATATTCCTATGCTGCAATCGGTCAAGCTCTTCTTATCACAAAGATTCTCAATGAAAGATCTTGGTGATGCCTCCTGCATATTGGGAATTAGGATCTATAGAGATAGATTCAAACGGATATTGGGATTGTCCCAATCCAGGTACATTGACACCATACCAAAGAGGTTTAGTATGGAAGAATCCAAGCGTGGGAATGTACCCATGATTTCTGGAGTCACTCTCTCCAAAGAGATGTCTCCCAAGACTGATTTGGAGAGAGCTTGCATGCAAGGGATACCCTATGCTTCGGCTGTAGGCTCTATCATGTATGCGATGCTATGTACCAGACCCGATGTAGCATACTCACTAAGTATAGTGAGCAGGTATCAAGCTGATCCTGGAGAGAGTCACTGGACAGCTGTGAAGAGCATTCTCAAGTACTTACGAAGGACTAAAGAGATGCTTTTGGTGTATGGTAATGGAGAACTCCAAGTGGAGTCCTTTACCGATTCGAGCTTCGAGAGTGATAAGGACGACTCTAAGTCGCAGTCGGGATTTTTCTTTACCCTTTACGGAGGGGCGGTTAGCTGGAAGAGTTCCAAGCAGGAAACCGTGGCAGACTCGACAATGGAGGCTGAATACATCGCTGCCAACGATGCTGCTAAAGAGGCTGTCTGGATCAAGAAGTTCGTTACTGAACTTGGAGTGGTTCCATCCATTGAGCATCCAATACCTTTGTATTGCGATAACAATGGAGCGGTGGCTTTGGCCAAGGAACCTAGGTCCCATCAGCGATCCAGGAATATTCTGAGGCGGTATCACCTGATCCGGGAGATAGTTGATCGCCGGGAGATCGAGGTCAGGAGGGTTGACACGAAGAACAACACGGCGGATCCACTCACGAAGGCCATTCCCCAGATACAGTTTGAGAGACTCTTCGGGATGCTCGGTATGCGATACTACAGCAGCTGGCCCTAGTGCAAGTGGGAGATTGTTAGTTGTATGTATGCCCTAGAGGCCAGTATTGTACAGATGATGCATATTATATTGGATGCTTGGACATATATAGAGATGACTTTCTTGCTCGATATGATAGTATGCTATCTGGTTGCTCTTTATCTTAACATGTATACTTGTCTCTTTAAACTGTTTTATAGTTACATGTTGATAAAGCCCTTAGGATGTGTACTTGACTACCTGGACTATGATGCAGATCATACTAGTGGGGACATGGTAGTCCATAGGTACATCCTTCAAGGTCCCTAGTCGTGGGTGTATCGAGACGGGGCATCGATATACCAGTGTAGACTAGCGTATATGCTTATCGACCCATGAGATGGGCGATGGATGATCCCATATCCATTGGTGTTTGACTTCAGAGATGGTATACGGGTGCTCAGTGGAGACTGGGTACACTGGACGGACTCGCCGAGAATTCCCAGATGGTATTATACCTCACGTCAGATGGCAGTTCTCAGGTGACACTTGTGCAGGTTAGTCTGTAGACCCGAGATCGTCATAGAGTCTTGTGTGATTCCCACTGTGCTTTGATCTCCACCTTACCACGTCCATGAGGGCGTGTAAAACGGTGGTCTTTGGGTACAGTCCCGAGTCACATGGAGGCAATGAGCGATAGGAGGGGTTTCGTCTCTCCCGGTATTGGGGGTTGATGTTGCGCTGTGCTCGATTGGCCGTAACAGGGAAGTCCCTGGCCAGGGCTGATCAGAGATTTGCTGGTAAGTGTTACCAGTAGTTTCTCGACCCGTTATGAGCCTCACATCGGCACGACTTATCGGTTATTGGGGTCTGACGTTTACCACCCCTAGACTTGATATGCGACATATCAGACGAACAGATCGGACTGTACGGTAAGTGTTACTGGTTGGATTCACAGGAGTGTGAGCGGGCTAGCTCGTCGATCTTCTGATCGCTCAATACCCGGGTGGCCGTTACATTTAGCAGACCGCTTGCGGCTTGTGGGTGATTGATATGATCATCATCTGCTGCCGGCATATTGACGAGTCTTTAGAGTCCTACACGGAGGTTTCCTGGCTCAAGCGAAACGAAATAGGAGCGCATATGAGATATGTGCGGGACCGAGAATAATGCGTGTATGCGATACCGCATTTCATTCTCGCGATGAATGTTTCGAATGGTTGTATACGATATGACCTAGTTATCGAATCATTGATTCGATAAATCGATACATAGGATACTAGTCGGTTATATGCGATATGACCGGATCGTTAAATCAAATGTTGATTTAATGATTTAATGTATAATTATATATTTGATATATTACTTTGCATTAACTAGTATTGGTTCACTTTAAATGGATTTTCTCACTTGATGTGCAAGTTGTATATGTGATATACTTTTGTGCACATGTTTGTATCATGTTTGATGATGCATGTTTAATTGGTTAAGTGTAAAGAATCAAACCATGGTTAAAAAGATGATTAGGGTTTTGCTTATTCATTTATTTATTTATTCATTTATTTGGAAAAGTTTTTGGAGAGAATGGTGGCTTTCTTTGTTTCTAGTTGAAGCTTCATGGAGCTTTGACTTTATAACCATTCTTGTCTTCATGCTTAACCCTAACCATTCCAAGTAACCATGGTCTATTCTCTACACTCTACTATAGTTAGTATATGATAAGTATCTGTTTTCTTTTCTATTTTTCTTTAAGACTTATCATATTCTAGCTTCATCTTCTTCTTCATCTTCAAAGAAAAAGCTTAAGTCCATTAATGGCAACTTGAGCTAAAGTGTGAGAAATCCAATTCTAAAGTGAACCCACCTCCTATTTCTTCACCCTCTACCTCTTGCCAAGTAGTATAGGGTGTTTTCTTCACAAGTTTCACAACTTGATGGAGTTGGAGCTTGAACTTGTGATGCCTCGACGTAGATCATCTTCGGCACGAAGCCGACGACCTAGCCCGCCCATTTCTCCGATCAAGCCGATGATTGAGTCCAGGATTCGAGATGGACAGTGAGAGGACGCCAACGTAGAGCTAAGGAAGTGGAGAAACGGATCTACAAAGGTTGTATCCTCTCTCCTTTAGTTAAGATGTTAACTATTTTCGTTTTTCGCCAAAAATTCTAGTTAACGATCCGTATTAGGGTTTCTCGGCACCCGTAAAATTTGAAATTGGCATGATTGATGCCATGTGAGACCTCATTAGCGTGCCTAGGAACCCAACAGGCAGGGGGTTGCACATTGCTGTAATATTTACTGTTTGTGTATATGAACTTGATTAGATCGTTGTGATGATTAGCCGGGGTTTGAGATGGGTTTTATATTCCTTCATTCGATGTAAATTGTAATATGATGTAATATTCTTTTGCGGGGCACATCCAGGTTGCGGTTGTAGCCACCGTTGTATTATTTCTTTTACTGTTTTTGGCTCCTAGGATAGACCCAAGATGGGGTGCACAAACTACCGGGTACGTCGAAGTGTTTAGTGTCCTACTCACGTTGTTCAGGGAGACCGCTTCACTTCGGGTACTTGGCGGGTATTTTAATGTACCCGTAGGGGTCTAAGGTGGGGTAAAGGCTATTCATCACAACTGTGTAATCCGTATTTTGTTGCAGGCTCAAAGCAAACGCGGATTGCTTGTATATCCAATAATGTTCATCTGAGATCTGGAATGCCTATTATTGCGTCTGACGAATGTACAATATCTATATATGATAGCTATTTATACGTCACTTATGTTTTACACCCGCGCTAGCCCAGCCCCTGCTCTGTCGTTAGTTAAGTAACCTAACGGGTGATGACGGGACCCAGTGGCAAATGCGGATGGCATAAGAGGACGTTGTATTTTCGTTGTTCTCTGCAATGATAGGTTAAATGATGGGACACATTATTTTAATGCAAAGAAAATAAACCAAAGTTGAATCGTTGGAACAAATTTAAAAGAAACCACTCGGTTATTTTAAAAAGAGCAGAATTTTTAATTACGGAGGTTTAACCACTCCTTTTAAATAGCTATCAGGTTCCTTCGATTATATCAAGTTCACTACGTTCACGGTTTCGCCAAAACCAGTCGTAGCCCTCCGTCATTTCTTATAGATGGTCAGTAGTATTCAAGCTATGTTTGTTGGCTTTCGTCAAGACATAGTGATTGGTAGCTGCTGGGGTATTCATTTGTTGCATAGATAGATGAGTTGATTTGGGACAGTCGTATAACCTTGTTGGCTTTCGTCAAGGGTATATATGGGTGGGTTCAAATTAACAAGATAATGATGGGCAGAACTTGACATGTGTTTTATGATTTGTTGGCTTTCGTCAAGGTCATAAGAACATGGGACAAAAATCCACATCGGGAGTTTCTAAAGAAACTGAAACTTGCTAGTGTTGCATACCATTTGGAGTTTGATGAATGTTGGTAGGATACCTTCAACATTATCATACGATGATATTTGGATCTCGATCCTACTGTGAGTATATGCTACTTATTAGGAGATTCGTCACTTAACGATCAATGCTATAAACCAAGTAGGTGTCAAGAAAGGTGTCAGCGGGGCTACGCCCCCAGAGAAAAGAGGTTATTTAATTAAGGAACTTCGCGAAAGCGTTGGAAAACCTCCCTCGAAGTACCGACACTAACCTGGCTAAACGGTTAAGCAAGAATTGTACAGTGAAAATAGTCCTGGCTAATTCTTCTTTTATGGTTTGAGGAAGTATTCAAGAAACAGTGGGAGCCATCCAGTTTAGATAATCTAAAAACCAATCTAAACTTGCAAGAGCATCATGCTAAAGTGTTTTCTTCTCTCTCTCTCATTGCAGCGACCTTGTGACCATGACTAGGTTACATCTAGATAACAAGTTGACTGAATCTAACTTATTTGACTGGTAAAGGTCTGTCCAGATATCCATTGCCTATGACAAGCTGGACCACCCTATTACTACTCAAGATCCCGCCGTCCCAGGTCCAGTTTCCACCGTCGCGGATATGGATATCCGTCAGACAAGGGAAAAGGATAAAGCGAAAGCTGAGTGCCTCGTGTTGGCTTCAGTTGATAGTGTATACCAGAAGCAACACGAGAAGATGGACTTAGTTTCCATCTTTCTCCATAACAAAGATTTATATAGAGAGCAATCTCATATCGCAAGATATAAGACATCGAACGATTTAATTCAAGCGAGGTTAGCTGTCGGGTCATCTGTAAGGGACAACGTCCTTACAATGACTAGCTCTGTTGATGAGCTCAAGGACCTGGAGACCACGTTGGGAAACAGGTCATACGCTGACTTATTTCCACAGTCCCTACCCTCTACTTACACCCTGAAAGAAACCAGGGAGACACAAGCTCTGCTTAATGGAGGACCTTCTTCTTCTACATCCAGGGCGAAAGCAAAGGGTGAAAAGAAGAAGACCTCTACAAAGCCGATATACGGTGTCAATAAAGTAGGAGGAAAGGGAAGAGCAAAAGTTTCGGGACTTGGTATAGCTAAGGAAGGATGTTCCTTGGCAGAAGGATTGCAGGGCTGTGGAAGCCTGTAGCCAGGATACGAAGCATGTTGTGGCTTCAGCCTCAAGTGTGTTTGTAATTAAGAACTGTTTGTCAATTAACTCTACTTCCTGGGTACTAGATACCGGAGCAGGATCTCATATCTGTAATTCATTACATGCTCTGAGAAACCGTAGAGATATAAGGATAGGTGATTTGTCTCTCAGAGTTGCTAACGGAATGAGCGTCGACGCTGAATCCGTGGGTGAATATAGCATAGGTTTGACAAGTGGGCAGATATTGATTCTACGTAACTGTCTGTATGTACCTAGTTTGACTTGTAATATCATATCAGTGTCCTCACTTTCAAGAGAGGGATATGACTTTACATTCGTAAGCGATGTAGTTCACATCCACCTAAATCAAGTTTTGATTGAGTCCGGTACATTAGATGACGGTATATACGTATTGAGTCAAGCTCAGGTTTTCAATGTCCAGAACACACTTAAAAGAAAGTCTTCAGAAATTAATCAGGCTTTCTTATGGCATTGTAGACTAGGTCACATCAATGAAACACGATTAACGAAGTTACATAGAGAAGGATATTTGAATCCGTTCGAATATCAATCTTATGCAACTTGTGAATCTTGTCTCAATGGAAAGATGACAAAGTCTCCGTTTACTGGACACAGCGTAAGAGCGAGCGAGCTCTTAGGACTCGTACACAGTGACGTGTGCGGTCCAATGTCTACACATGCGCGAGGTGGTTATTCCTACTTCATTACTTTTACGGATGATTTCTCTAGGTATGGACATATCTTCTTGATGAAGCATAAATCCGAGGCCTTTGAGAAATTCCAGGAATACAAGAATGAAGTGGAAAACCAAACAGGCAAAAGTATTAAGACACTGAGATCTGATCGAGGTGGTGAATACTTAAGTGCCGAGTTCCTGGGTTACTTAAAAGAGAATGGAATTCTCTCTCAGCTAACTCCTCCATACACACCACAACACAATGGTGTATCGGAGAGGAGGAATCGAACCCTATTGGATATGGTTCGTTCCATGATGAGTAAGGCTGAGTTACCGCGATCATTCTGGGGTTATGCGCTAGAATCAGCGGCATATCTTTTGAACAAAGTTCTAACCAAAACAGTGCCTAGCACACCATATCAGATGTGGAGTGGGAAGAAACCCTATCTTCAGTACCTGAAGACATGGGGGTGTCCAGCTTTTGTAAAAAAGCAGCATCTGGACAAGCTCGAGGCACGCTCAGTAGAGTGTAAGTTTGTGGGATATCCAAAGAACTCCATGGGATATTGCTTCTATTACGCAGAGGAACAAAAGGTTTTTATTTCTCGTCATGCCCGCTTCTTAGAAACTAAATTTTTAGAAAATCAGAAGAGTGGGAGCGCAGTAGAACTGGAAGAAATTCCAGAACCACAAGCTATTACTGAAAGTTTAGTAGAACAAGAGGTTTCAGAAGAAAGGGACATACCAGCGCCTATCCGCAGAAGTAGTAGGCAGTCTCATCCGCCTGAAAGATACTACGGTTTTCTCATAGATGGGGATCGAAAAGATTGCGTCATTGATAATGACGACCCTACTAGCTTCCAGCAAGCCATTCAGAGCGGCGACTCGGTAAAATGGCTGGATGCAATGCGGACCGAAATGGAGTCCATGTACACTAACAAAGTATGGACTTTGGACACTGCTCCAGATGGGGTAAAACCCGTAGGATGCAATTGGATCTTCAGAAAGAAGATTGGTGTAGATGGACAGGTTGAAACCTATAAGTCTAGACTTGTTGCAAAGGGTTTCCGTCAAAGACCTGGTTTGGACTATGACGAAATCTTTTCTCCAGTGGCTATGCTCAAATCCATTCGGGTCCTTCTTGCTATTGCCGCCTTCCACGATTATGAGATCTGGCAGATGGACGTAAAGACGGCCTTCCTAAATGGTAATTTGGAAGAGATCGTCTATATGGATCAGCCAGAGGGATTCATTCAGAGTGGGTGCAGCGGTAAAGTATGCAAGCTACTTAAATCCATTTATGGACTAAAGCAGGCATCGCGGAGTTGGAACATCTGTTTTGATGATACAGTCAAAGAATTCGACTTTATCAAAAATCCAGATGAACCATGCATATACAGTAAGATTGTAGGGAGAGTTGTTGTATTCCTCGTCTTGTACGTGGATGACATTCTCCTAATAGGAAATGATATTCCTATGCTACAGTCAGTCAAAAGATTCTTGTCACAGAAATTCTCCATGAAAGACCTGGGTGATGCCACCTACATTCTGGGGATCCAGATCTATCGTGATAGATCAAAGAGGATGTTGGGACTTTCGCAGTCCATGTACATAGACACCATATTGAAAAGATTCAGTATGGATGATTCTAAGCGCGTTAACCTACCGGCTTGTCACGGAATCACCCTCTCCAAAGAGATGTCTCCCAAGACTGATTTGGAAAGGGATCGCATGTCGATTATACCCTACGCTTCTGCGGTAGGCTTTATAATGTATGCGATGTTATGTACCAGGCCAGATGTAGCATACGCATTGATCGTTGTAAGCCGGTATCAGGCAAACCCAGGGGAGAAGCACTGGATAGCAGTAAAGAACATTCTCAAGTACCTGAGAAGGACTAAGGAGATGTTCTTGGTCTATGGCGGAAAAGACCTCCAGATCGAGGCCTTTGCTGACTCTAGCATCCAGAGTGAAAAGGATGACTCCAAGTCCATGTCGGGTTATGTCTTTACCCTCAATGGAGGGGCGGTCTGTTGGAAGAGTTCCAAGTAGGACACCGTTGCTGACTCAACGATGGAAGCGGAGTACATAGCTGCTTGCGATGCCGCAAAAGAAGCTGTCTGGATGAAGAAGTTCCTCACAGAACTTCAGGTGGTTCCTACCAGTGTTGGTCCAATACCTCTGTATTGCGACAACAACGGTGCTATAGCTTTAGCGAAGGAACCCAGGTCCCATCAGAAGTCCAGACACATCTTAAGGCGGTATCACCTGATCACGGAGATCGTCGATCGCCGGGAGATCGAGGTCAAGAGAGTAGATACAGAGAATAACACTGCTGATCCATTCATAAAGTCCATTCCTCAGACACAGTTCGAGAGGATATTCGAGATGATAGGTCTGTGATACGCCAGTACATGGCCCTAGTGCAAATGGGAGATTGTTAGTGTTTATGCCCTGGAAGGCCATTACTGTATCATACTAGTTTGTATATCACTTAATGGTAGCTTGGAATTTTCACAGTTATATAACAGTCTTGCTAAACATAGTAGTATGCTACTTGGTTTTATCTATCTTAATATGTGAGTATACGTATTGATAGAGCTCTTAGGATCTTGCTGGACTACCAGCGTTGTGATGGCAGTCACACTAGTGGGGGCTGGGTTGTCTACAAGCACATCCTTATTCAGGTCCCTAGTCTTAGGATTATCAAGATAGGGCATCGATACTCCGGAGTAGACTAGTGTGTACGCTTCTCATCCCAGTTGGAGAGATGGTCTGTCCCACAGCAGTCAGTACGTCGTACTGGAGATAGTATACTGGTGCTCGTTAGGTTACGGGTACACCGGACATGACTCAAGGGGAACTGTTGGTTGGGATTATACCCGTCGTCAGTTAACAGTTCCCAGGTGACATGAGTACAGCATAGTCCGCTGACTTGACACTGCTACTTCGCCTCGAGTGTGTCCCACTGTTCTTAGATTGCTACCCTACCACGGCTCAAAGGAGTCGTGCAAACAGGTAGCATTTGGGTGCAGTCCCGAGCACTTGGAGGCAGTGGCGGTTAGACAGGATTCGTCTCTCCCGGTATTGGGAGTTGATATCGTGCTGTGTCAGAGAGCCATTACGCAAAGTCCCTAGCCAGGGCAAGCGAGATTTACTGGTAGGTTTTCCAGTAGTTTCTCAAGGTGTAATGGGCTACGCTCCGACACGACTTATACCGCTTTTAGGGGACTGATGCTTGCCGCCGCCTAGGCCCGATATGCGATAGTCTTAGACGAACAGACTGGACTGTACGGAGATTGTCACAACAGACTCAGTAGGAGTTCGGATGGGTTTCCTCATTGGCCTTCTTATCGACATCTACCTGGGGACCGTTATGTAAAGTTAGTGCCGCTTGTGGTCTGTGGTTAAACCCACTGCCAGCATAGTGTCGAGTCTTTAGAGTCCCACACAGAGAGTTTCGCTGCTTCGGGCGAAACGATATAGAGATCGTATGGTTTTACGACAGGGTTCGGACGCATACGTGTTTTTACGCACGTACGATGTTCGGATAGTTTTTACTAGTCGGCTTTGGTTTAAGCCAGATTCTAGTATCGGATTATTGGATTTATACAGTCTAAAGTTTTTCCGTGTTTTTACGGATAGGAGGGACGTTCCCGTAATTTGTCGGGAAGCTTCTTGAAGCATAGTGACTTGGGGGTTAAGGTGGCATTTGCATTAATTGGATAAGTGAGTCATGGTGTGAATCATACATGGAGTTAATGAATCAATTATGATTTATATGACTTATGTGATGAATCACTTAGTGTATTAATGAAACATGATGATATATCATTATTTGTTATTCATTTAATATATATGATATGTTTCATATATGTAAGTCCACGTTGCTCACCCCGGTTCTTACGGGGAGGCGGAAACGGCGAAAAAAAATAATTTTAGCGCAAGGCAACATGGACTAAAATGTCGGATCTTTGCTAAACTAGAAACTAGTAAACACTAAGAGGTTTAACTACTATGCTTGTAGAAATATACCTCACGGAACCGGTCCTTCGGGTCTTCATTCCGCTGTCCCACTCGTCCATCCAAGCTCTAAGAGTCGATCCGACCTTGGGCACCTCCGTGGCCTTCTGGAGTCGAAGACGATCGACCCGAGAGATGTACACTAAGCTTCGCCTCAAGCTGAGGCAACTAGGGTAAAGTGATTGCTAGTCAAGAAGCCCTAGAATGTATAGAGAAGATGTATGGATGTATTTGTCTTTGTAGGATCTTTTTCTCTCAGCACATGAGATCAAAAGATGAGATCAAGAGGAGGAAGAAGAAGTAGAAAGGTTAGCAACCATGGAGCTTCTCATTTCAAGAGAGAGAATGAGAATGAACAAATGAAAAGCTTAACCAAGAGAAAACCCAACCATGGTTGCAATAATACTCATTTTCATCATTACTAATCCCATCATGAAAAAGTTGATGGCTACAAATGACATGACCATTATCATAACAAAAAGAAAAAGAAAACCAAAGAATACTTTAGATCTTTCAAGAAGATCTTAGTCAACTTTGGTCAAACGGTCAACAAAGTCAAGATGGTCAAATGGTCAATGCAATTAGCCACGACATAATTATCAATAAGAGGATTAGTAAATAATGTCCCCGGCTCATAATGGTTTTGACCGAACCAACTGTCAAAACCCTAATGAGGCACCTCCTCCTTCATCGCTCCTCAAAACTGTGCATACACACCCGCATCCGTATTCCGTAGAATGCGAATGCACAGAAGACAAATCAAATCCATCTGTGCAACACTAGGATCTGGCTTAAACCAAAGCCCACTAGTATTGCCTGCCCGAACAGCATACGCACACAAGTGCACGTAAGTGATCGTAGCCCTGCCGTAAAACCACACGGCCTCTACACGTTTCGCTCAGTGCAGGGAAACTCTCTGTGTGGGACTCTAAAGACTCGACACTACGCTGGCAGTGGGTTTAACCACAGACCGCAAGCGGCACTAGCTGTATGTAACGGTCCCCAGGTAGATGTCGATAAGAAGGACGATGAGGTAAACCCATCCGAACTCCTACTGAGCCTGTACGTGACAATCTCCGTACAGTCCGGTCTGTTCGTCTGATACATCGCATGGCGGGCCTAGGGGGGCGGTAAACGTTAGTCCCCTAATAGCGGTACAAGTCGTGTCGGAGTGAAGCCCAAAACACCCTGAGATAATACTGGAAACCTACCAGTATATCTCGCTTGCCCTGGCCAGGGACTACTCATGTAATGGCTCTTCTAAACACAGCGCGATGTCAACCCCCAATACTGGGAGAGACGAATCCTGTCTAACCGTCACTGCCTCCAAGTGCTTCGGGACTGCACCCAACTACTACCTGTTTACATGACTCCTTTGAGCTGTGGTAGGGTAGTAATCTAAGTACAGTGGGAACACACTCGAGGCGAAGTGACAGTGTCAAGTCGGAGGACTAAGCTGTACTCATGTCACCTGGGAACTGATAACTGACGATAGGTATAATACCAACTAACAGTTCCCGACGAGTCCTGTCCAGTGTACTCGTAACATAACGAGCACCCGCATACTATCTCAAGTACGACGTACTGACGGCTGTGGGACAGACCGTCTCCCCTGCTGGGATGAGAAGCGCATACGCTAGTCTACTCCGGAGTATCGATGCCCTGTCTCGATAGTCCTATGACTAGGGACCTGTATAAGGATGTGCTAATGGATTTCCCAGCCCCCACGAGTGTGAGCGCCATCACAACGCTGGTAATCAAGCAAAATCCTAAGGGCTCTACTAATATGTATATAAGCGATATGCTAAAAGAAACACATGTACATATTGATGTAGAGACAAACCAAGTAGCATACTACCATTTTGAGCAAGATTGTCTATACAACTATGAATATCCCAAGCTTCCATCAAGTAATATACAAGCTAGTATGATACAGTAATGGCCTCTAGGGCATATACACTAACAATCTCCCACTTGCACTAAGGCCATGTACTGGCGTATCAAAGACCTATCATCTCGATCAGCCGCTCGAACTGAGTCTGGGGTAGGGCCTTTGTGAGTGGATCTGCAGTGTTGTTCTCCGTATTTACTCTCTTCACCTCGATCTCCCGGCGATCTACGATCTCCCTGATCAGGTGGTACCGCCTCAAAATGTGCCTGGACTTCTGATGGGACCTGGGTTCCTTCGCTAAAGCTATAGCTCCGTTGTTGTCGCAATACAGCGGTATTGGATCAACAATGGTAGGAACCACCTGAAGCTCCGTGAGGAACTTCTTCATCCAGACAGCTTCTTTTGCGGCATCGCAAGCAGCTATGTACTCCGCTTCCATAGTTGAGTCTGCAACGGTCTCCTGCTTGGAACTCTTCCAGCAAACCGCCCCTCCATTGAGGGTAAAGACATAACTCGACATGGACTTGGAGTCATCCTTGTCACTCTGGAAGCTGGAGTCAGCAAAGGCCTCGAGCCGGAGGTCTTTTCCGCCATACACCAAGAACATCTCCTTAGTCCTTCTCAGGTACTTGAGAATGTTCTTTACCGCTATCCAGTGTTTCTCCCCTGAGTTCGACTGATACCGGCTTACAACGCTCAATGCGTATGCTACATCTGGTCTGGTACACAACATCGCATACATTATAGAGCCTACCGCAGAAGCGTAGGGTATAATAGACATGCGATCCCTTTCCAAATCAGTCTTGGGAGACATCTCTTTGGAGAGGGCGATCCCGTGACAAGCTGGTAAATTACCGCGCTTGGAATCTTCCATACTGAACCTTTTCAGTATGGTGTCGATGTACCTTGACTGTGAGAGTCCCAACATCCTCTTAGATCTATCACGATAGATCTGGATCCCCAGAATGTAGTTGGCATCACCCAGGTCTTTCATGGAGAACCTCTGCGACAAGAATCCTTTGACTGACTGTAACATAGGAATATCATTTCCTATTAGGAGAATGTCATCCACGTACAAGACGAGGAATACCACAGTTCTCCCTACAATCTTACTGTAAATGCATGGTTCATCTGGGTTTTTGATAAAGTCGTATTCTTTGACAGTATCATCAAAGAAGATGTTCCAACTCCGCGATGCCTGCTTAAGTCCATAAATGGACTTGAGCAACTTGCACACTCTACCGCTGCTCCCACTCTGAATGAATCCCTCCGGCTGATCCATATAAACGCACTCTTCCAAATTTCCATTTAGGAAAGCCGTCTTTACGTCCATCTGGCAGATTTCATAATCGTGGAAGGCAGCTATGGCAAGAAGGATCCGAATGGATTTTAGCATAGCCACTGGAGAAAAGGTCTCGTCATAGTCCAAACCAGGTCTTTGACGAAAACCCTTTGCAACAAGTCTAGCATTATAGGTCTCAACCTGCCCATCAACACCAATCTTCTTTCGGAAGATCCATTTACAGCCTACGGGTTTTACCCCTTCTGGAGCAAAGTCCAAAGTCCAAACTTTGTTGGTGTATATAGACTCCATCTCGGCCCGCATTGCATCCAGCCATTTTACCGAGTCGCCGCTCTGAATGGCTTGCTGGAAGCTAGTAGGCTCACCATAATCCATGGTGTAATCCTCTCTATCCCCGTCTATGAGAAAACCGTAGTATCTCTCGGGCGGATGAGACTGCCTACTACTCCTGCGGAGTGGCGCTGGAATGTCCGGTTCTCCCGAACCTTCTGGTTCTACCAAGGTTTCAGTAACAGCTTGTGGTACTGGAATTTCTTCCAATTCTATTGCGCTCCCACTTATCTGATTTTCTAAAAATTCAGTTTCCAAGAAGTGGGCATGCTGAGAAACAAAAACATTTTGCTCCTCTGCGGAATAGAAAAGATACCCCCTGGAGTTCTTTGGGTATCCCATAAACTTACACAGTACTGAGCGTGCCTCGAGCTTGTCCGCATGCTGCTTTTTTACAAAAGCTGGACATCCCCATGTCTTAAGGTACTTAAGACAGGGTTTCTTCCCACTCCACATCTGATATGGGGTGGTAGGCACAGTCTTGGTTGGAGCCTTGTTCAAGAGATATGCTGCTGTTTCTAGCGCATAACCCCAGAAGGATCGCGGTAACTCAGCCTTACTCATCATGGAGCGAACCATATCCGATAGGGTTCGATTCCGCCTTTTCGATACACCGTTGTGTTGTGGTGTGTATGGAGGAGTAAGCTGAGAGAGAATTCCATTCTCTTTTAAGTAGCCCAGAAACTCGGCACTCAAGTATTCACCACCTCGATCAGATCTCAGTGTCTTGATACTTTTGCCTGTTTGTTTTTCACCTTCATTCTTATATTCCTGAAATTTCTCAAAGGCCTCGGATTTGTGCTTCATCAAGAAGACATGTCCATACCTAGAGAAATCATCTGTGAAAGTAATGAAGTATGAATAACCACTTCGCCCATGTGTAGACATTGGACCACATACGTCACTGTGTATGAGTCCCAAGAGCTCGCTCGCTCTTTCTCCGTGTCCAGTGAACGGAGTCTTTGTCATCTTTCCTACGAGACAAGATTCACAAATTGCATAAGAGTGATACTCAAACGGATTCAAGTATCCCTCTTTATGTAACTTTGTTAACCGTGTCTCATTAATGTGACCCAGTGTACAATGCCATAAGAAAGCCTGATTTGTTTCCGGAGACTTTCTTTTAAGTGTGTTCTGGACACTGAAGATCTGAGCTTGATTCAATACGTATATTCCGTTTTGTAATGTACCTGATCCAATCAGGACTTGATTTAGGTGGATGTTTACTACATCGCTTACAAAAGTAAAATCATATCCTTCCTTAGAAATTAAGGATACGGATATGATATTACAAGTCGCACCTGGTACATAAAAACAGTTACGCAGAATCAATATCTGCCCAGTTGTCAGTCCTAGATGATATTCCCCTACGGATTCAGCATACATGCTCATTCCATTAGCAACCCTGAGAGTCATATCACCTTTCCTGATAACCCTACGGTTTCTCAGAGCCTGTAACGAATTACAGATATGAGAACCTGATCCGGTATCCAATACCCAGGAAGTAGGGTTAACTGACATATAGTTCTCTATTACAAACACACCCGAAGCCGAAGCCCCAACATGCTTCGAATTCTGGCTACTGGCTTTGCTAGCCCTGCAATCCTTCTGCCCATGTCCATTCCCGTTACAATAGGAATATCCCTCTTTTACTACATCCAGTCCTGAAACTTTTGCCCTTCCCTTTCTTTCTACTTCCCTGGTTTCCTTCAGGGCTGTAGGTAGAAACTGTTGAACTAAGTCAGTATCTGACCCGTTCTTCAACGTGGTCTTCAGGTCCGAGAGCTCAAAAGAGCTGGTCTCTGTAAGGACGTTGCCCCCTACAGATGACCCGATAGCCAACCTCGCTGGAAGCAATTCGTTCGAGGTCTCATATCTTGCGATACGAGATTGCTCTCCATATAAATCCTTGTTATGGAGGAAGATAGAAACTGAGTCCATCTTCTCGTGCTGCCTCTAGTTCGTACCATCAACTGAGGCTAACACGAGGCACTTAGCTTTCGCACAGTCTTTTTCCGATGTCCTATGGATATGAATATCCGGGACAGGGGAAGTTGGACCTAAGACGGCAGGGGTGGGACTAGTTAAGGGTTGTCCCAGCTTGTCATGGGCAATGGACATCTAGACAGACCTTTGCCAGTCATAACAGTGAGATTCAGTCATTTTATTATCTAGATGTAACCTAGGTGCGGTCACTGGGTCGCTACAATTATGAGAGAGAGAAGAAAATACTCAGCATGAAGCTCTTGCAAGTTTAGATTGGTTTTTAATTTATCTAAACAGGATGGCTCCCACTGTCTCTCGAATCCCTCCTCAAACCATAAAGGAAGAATTAGTCAGGATCAATCTCACCGTACAATACTTGCTTAACCGTTCAGTCAGGCCAGTGTCGGTACTTCGAGGGAGGTTTTCCAATGCTTTCGCGAAGTTCCTTAATTAATTAACCTCTTTTCCCTGTGGGCGTAGCCCTGCTAACACCTTTCTAGACACCTACTTGGTTTGTAGCATTGATCGTTAAGTGAGAAAGTTCCCGAGGAGTAGCATATACTCACAGTAGGATCGGGATCCAAATATCATCGTGTGACAAAACTGAAGGAATCCTACCAGAATCATCACACTCCAAATGGTATGCAGCGCTAGCAAGTTTCAGTACTTTTGAAACTCCCGATGTGGATTTTTGCCCCATGCTCTTATGACCTTGACGAAGCTCAACAAATCATAAGTCACATGTCAAGTCTACCCATCATTATCCAAGTTAATTTGAACCCACCCATACATACCCTTGACGAAGGTCAACAAGGTAATACGACTGTCCCAAACCAACGCATCTATCTATGCTACATATGAACACCCAACAGCTACCAATCACTATGTCTTGACGAAGGTCAATAAACATAGCTTGAATACTATTGAATATCCATACGAAATGACGGAGGGCTACGAATGGTTTTGGCGAAACCGTGAACGTAGTGAACTTGATATAATCGATGGAACGAGATAGCTTTTAAAAGGAGTGGTTCAAGCTCCGCGTTTAAAATGCTGGTTTTTGAAAAGAACCGAGTGGTTTTCAAAGTGTTCCAACGACTTTTACTTGGTTTATTTTCTTGCATTTGTTCTTTTAATGCGTCCCATCATTTAATCCTACAATTGCAGAAAACAACCAAAATATGACGTACGCTTATGCCATTCGCATTCACCATGGGGCCCCGTGTAACGTTTCCAAAATAATAAAATATTATTTTCGGGAATTTTTATAATTTAATACTATTTTAATGAATATTTTAATATTCCGGTATAATTAAATACAAATAAATGGGGAAAATTATGGAAAATTCACAAATAGGGTATTTTTATGGAATTATGCCATTTTAAAGTTTTTAAGATTAGTTATATGCTAATATAGTGCTAATCGCGATTAAAAATCGCTAATTGGATTTTTAGCTTTTTTGTGCAAAAATGTGCACATATCATTTTATACACTTGTGTTGCTTGTGCATTTCTACCATGGCTTTTCTTTTGGGTCTACTATTCAAGTGAGAAGAGTTTAGTGAAGAAAAGAAAAGAAAAGGTTTCATGATGAGAGAGAGAAAGGGACCAAGTCAACCTTCACCTTTTTGAACCATACCCCATGATTTTACCTTCTCCTTTTCTCTCCCCTCTCATGAAGAGCTGCTGCTCCTCCCTCGCCCTCACTCTCCCTCTTCACAAAAACCCTAGATCCACAATGGAATCAACCCCAAAACCCTATTCCCATTTCACAAAAGATGTTCCCGAGCTCACTAGCTACACATTGAACCTAGCAAGATTGGATTTGGAGGACTTTGAGCAACTCAAGAATTTTCTTGAGTTGCCAAAGGAGGTAATTTCTGCACCCCTAGTTTAGTAATTCAATTCTTATTGCATCCATATTAGTTTCATATCGATATTGTGTCGTTTTGTGGACTTTGGAGAATTCAAGTTAGGGTTTAGGGTAAAACTTAAATCAAAGATGAATTTGAGGATGGTGGTGACCTTAGAAACCCTGGTGTGATGTTAGTTTAGACCCAAACCTGAAATTGAAACCAGAATACGGAATTACGGAATCGATATCGGGGAAAACTGTAAATCTGGGAGTGTTTTGTGTAATCTGCTATCATCCCGAGACCCCAAAAATGAAACTGAGTTGACAGTGAGATGTGCAGGAACCATGGAACCACCACACCAAACCCTAGCCCCCAACTCCAAAGTGAGGCCGCCAATTTATTCCTTCTGGCCGCAATTTTCGGCCAGAGCAGGAGGAAACCGTCTCGATTTTGGTGCATGGCCCTAATTCCTCTAGTATTGACCCTGGGTATGTCTAGTTTTTATTAATTCCATCTAGGGTAAAATCTGGGATGATTTTCCTTTGTTGGTGCATGGGTTACGACTTGTTTTAGCATGGATTTTGGTATTTGGTGTTTCGTTCCTGTCATGTGGCGTTTGGACGTCAACGACAAGCGGATATTGAACGTGTTAACATGCGAGACGATAGGTTTTTACCTATGTGAGTAGCGTGTGCTATTTTGGTTTCCGATGTGATTTTCATGTGCTTTAGCGTTGTGATATACTTGTAGGTACCCTACGTGATGTTGAGGCAAAGAAGATGAAGATAGCGACATCGGCATTGGCACACGAGAAGCAAGGTGAGTAGATTTATATCTACGGGGATAAGTCGGGTGGATGGCGTATAGCACCCCCGCAGTCCGTGGTGATGTATACGAATACGTATACACACATATATTTATTATGTGTTGTTAGGATTATTGATGGTAATAATGGAGTATTGATGATAAGAATGTATTGGTTTAGTATAGTGTGAAACCCTAGAGTAGGGGTTGCACACATACACATACACATATACTTGCATGCATTCTTTCATTTATCTGTGCGTATTTGGAGGTGTATATCTACACATGGGTATGGGACTATGTGTTCATATACGGGATTGAGCTGAGTTGTTGAGTTTGACTTGAGGTCGTGAGATTCGGCGATATGAAAGAGTTTGTAATTGAGATGCGACATGGTGGTTTTGGCAGGGCCTTGGGCATGTGTTTTACCCCGCATCCATTTTTATATAGATGGTGTCGATGGTACTAGACTTAGATTTGTACCCTAGATTGTGTCTTATGATGGTAGTGATACCTGATACGTGATGAGATGAATGTGATATTGACCCGTACCCAGCTATTGGGATGCCGTACGACGATTTACCATACGAGCTTTACATTGATGTTAGATCCGCACTCATGACTCGAGGATGTTATGTGATATACCGTATCATACGTGATACTATTGAGGCGAGATCACCGACTATTGTATATATATGTGTATGTCGACTCAGATGTAGGTGGTTTCATACCCCTCCTGTTTAGATTACTTAGTAGACATTAGATTGACCCGAGTCATACCTATTTCAAATATAACGAATCGGGGGTATTTTAAGGATAAGCAAAAAGGGTTTATACGGATATTTTCAAATGACGCATCTTTTCTTAAAACACCGTAGCCCGTAACCAAAAGCCCTGATTCGTCTTATTTCAAAAGGCAAGGTTGCAGGATATATCCATTGAGGCAGGTTCTTTACTGTTGCGTTGATTATTCGATTCTGCATATTCATGCTGTTTGCATTGCATCGCTTATATTGTTGATATATTTCAGTCATGCTGTTAGGACACCAGCACAATTATCGATGATGCGTATGTTCCACATACACTTGGTTGCTGGCTCACACACTTCATCATCGATAATTGCCATGTCACTACACTGTAGTACTGTTGCATTCAGTGTATGTTGCTTACATTTCCTTACATGTCGCAAACGTCATGCTTTCTGATTATACGCATTGAGATATGTTGTTTCCATGATATTTCTGGTTTTCGGGAACCGTGGGTGTTTCAAAAAGAGAATATGTAATTGTTTTAAAACCCGGTTACCCTTGATATGATATTTCAGTGCGTCCACCATGTGTTTTCTCGGTGCTGAGAGCGACATGTGAAACCCGATTCGATGAGGCGGATGAGGCCGATTGCGGGTACATGGTGGACCCGGTATGGTTCCCCGGGGCAAGAAATGTTTTTCGTGGAGTAGGCGATGAGCCTGGCAGGGTGGCGAGTACCTACCGGTGATTGGTTGGACCTGGCGGTTATCCAGAGGATACCGACCAGAGTCGATAGATGGATATGGGCGTACTGCCGGGACCGAGGGCCGATACCGCAGACAGAGCCCGTGGGCCGATCCGGACTGACGAAGCCCGATATATGAGGATTTACGTGCCGATGCTGGGCACAGTTTTCATGATGTTTTCGAGTGCCGATGCTGGGCACTCCGGTTCCAAGATTTTGACGTGTCGCGAGGGACACAGGTGGTTTATATCCTCATATTTCCATGCATATGCTGATGATATTTGCATGCGTGATGGTTATTGTCATTGGGTGACGAGTGGACGGGGTCCACGTATATGCAGATTTGATTATATTGATCATACCTCACATTCATGATATGCTATTACCTGAGGCACTAGCACGAGCACTTGGCACTACACTCATGTATAGAGATTACATTGCCAGTTTAGCATGCTTCAGCTTTATTCATATTGAGGTTTATTTATATCTGATCGTATTGACCTAGGATGGGTCATGCATTCGATCTCTGCTTGTAGATATTTTTCTATTCACGAGTAGGCAACTCACCCCCGTTGTGCCACAGTTCTTGCAGGTTTTGCCGTACAGATTCCATAGCGGCATTTCTGGCATACTGCTTCCTTATGGGTGACTTGCTTGGGTAGGTGGGTTCTTTTGTATCAGAACCGCCATTGTTCATGTATTACTCATTGTATCTAGAATTCCATCAACCAAAACTTGTATATTGTTTCAGACTTAGTAAACAGTGTTGTATTATTTCGACCTTAGAGTCGCGCTTGTAGTATTACGGTTTTCTGGCTGTTTTGAGTTCTTCTTGGGTTTTGATCCTCGCCCTTTGGCGTTGTATATTATTATTGCTTGCGTGGTTGTGACCGTTGTTTGACGAAGAGCTAGCTCCCGCTTGGGAATGCCTTTTATCATTTCACACATATTATTCTTGTTGTACCCCGTTCGGGGCCAGTTTTTACAAAGGAAACTCTGCCGAAATTTTCAGGAAAGGTTACACATTTTAAAAATACATATTCGGCTTAGTTATTTAAAAACTTGGATTTTCGAACACGATTTCTTTACTTCTTAAAACCAGTTTTCCTTATTTACTCTTTAAATGGTTTTAGATTTCTGGGCTTTTAGTTTACTTGGATCAGATGGGGTGCTATAGACTTCATATGGTTCAAGGGCCAGTCACGTGCTCTTTCGGGTCGTGACAAAGTTGGTATCAGAGCGCTAGGTTGACCTTGGTTCGAGTCTAAGTTTGACTATGTGGAGCCTAGGGCGTTATCTATATACGGAACTTAGGCTTGACCTTACGAAACTTAGACTTAGTCGAGGGGGTATTAGACCCGAACTTTCGTCGTGTAGGATGACCCTTGGTTGATGGAATAGGTGAGTAAAGTAGAGTGACGTACCGTGGGTATGTTCCGCGGCATACTTACGACACGCCACTCCGCTTAAGAAACCTTAGGTTGTACATTTCCTTGCACCGTATTATATTCCTTCCTATGATCTATCCTCATCGATTCTGGTTATGGTTTTGCTGCCGCGATTGCACGGGCAGAGTGAGCTACGGCTCGAGTTGCGTTAGCATGAGCTCGTCATGGACGAGGACTGACCAGGGCGTGATTCCCGAGACATACGATTGCATATTGAGGAGTCGTCTTATTGTGTTTTCGCGACATGAGCGTTGGATTGATCGCTTTTACGAGATTTCCGGATGTGCTGATCGGCACCCGAGGATTGGGCCACTGATAGAGGCCAGCCAGGATGTGATGACCGTTGATATTATCGCTTATCCAGGGTGATTGAGGCGTTGTTTAGAGTATAAACGAATGAGCCAGTCGTTGCTGCTAATAATGAGATATCGCCCAGATGATTGGAGCTACTGCAGCATGAGCATGTTCTTGGAGATATGATAGTGAGTCGCTAGTCACCGAGGATTAATGACTAGGACGTATGGTTCGTTCGCTTACCCCGATGCGAGGTCATCAGATAGATTGATTCCAGCTAGAGGCGACTTCACGCAGATCCGTTGGGAGTCGATTGAGACGATCGAATGTCAGGAACCCATTTTCCAAGTTTAAAGTATTCGGAAAGACATGCAAGCGATTCTACGGACCCTCTAGAAGAATGAAACCCTAACTCGACATAATGACCGTGTGAAAGCCTTTGAACCTTAGGGTTTGCGGCAGTTCCGCGGTGCCATTTCTGAGGCTTGGGTTTGCCCTTCTACGACTGGACCACCGATGCTGTGGTATGTACTCGATACTATTAAACTGTACCCGAGATGTTGAGCTCTTGGGGGATTGTGAGGTTCTGACGAGTCGATCGGATGGTTCGACATCTTTCAGATATCATGTGATGGGACACTGCTTGGGAGACTCCAGATACGAGCATAGCCGTCGGAGCGCAGTCCGTGTAGCCACGATGAGATGAGTCCGAATCAATCGATATTGGAGCAAGGTGGAGTAAAGAGTTCGCACGAGATTTCGACGAGATGATGTTCCGCTCCGCTGACATCAGAGATGTAATATGCACGCTGAGGACGTGTTCGGCTAGATATCTTCTACTGAGTGACGAAGATACCGAGTTCGTGATTTCGACTCCGTGTTAGAGACTTCGGAGGGACCGTAGCCGAGGACATTGCAGTGCGCAAATAGAGACGCGATGTCGAAATGGTCGATGATACAGACAAGCGGGACAAGAAGTTCGTGCGAGATGCAGACGAGCTGGTGCTACACCCCGTTAAGATTAAAGGTCGGATATGCATACAGAGGCACATGGATGCGACCAGCTTTCGAGGAGGTGTTGTACTAAGGGCGCAGACGTCCAGAGAGAGAGAAAAGATTATGCCAGAGTACCAGCCCTGTACAGTTTGGCCTAGGCAAAATCAGAAGAGACCTTGAGCAGGGATTCCTTCCAGTACACTGCTGCAAGAAGATTTGCACCAGGAGCAAATGCGAGATGTGCATTCAGAGGACCCGAGGTCGGCGCCAGAGATGTGCTGCGTTACGAGCGGTCGTGAGGATTGACCGAGTGATGACTGAAAAGTGCCAGAACGGAATCGTTCCTGTCAGCACACCTGACCGGGCCGATGAGCCGATGGATTGGGAGATTGGTAATCTACAGGAAAGATCAGGAACCAAAGGCAGAGGACGCCAGCCGTGAGCAAGAGGCAAGTAGATATCTTGCGCTGCTAGCATCGGATGTACCAGTACCTTCTCGACCTCGAAGGAGGATATACCGACGACGGTATTTATGATTTGTGATTTTGTGATTTGATTATCACATATCCGTCATCTTGGATTTCGGTATTTCGGGCGATCTATTTACATGATTTAGTCTTGATGACTGAGTTCCATGATATTTGATTTTGTGCACCATGGTTGCACTTACTGGGTATTCATATTTTGTGCAGAGTTATTATTCTTGAGGTATTGCTTATGATTTCATGCCTATTTTATGCTGGTGATTTGATCTACGCTTCCAGCGTGGTTTTCATGTACTTTTAGAGTTTTGATTTGAGTTGTGCACGCTAATGCACACGGTTGTGAGCTTTCCCATCGCGGTACACCTGATTTTGATTGAGCCGCATTTTATATCGTCGACTTAACCCTGATATTTATGATTTTCGCACTCCGTGCTTTCGATTGGACTTACGCATGTTCGACGTTTGCTATTGGATTTTGTGATTCCGTGCATGTTGAGTGCGCAGGGTTTAGATTTCATTCGTGTACGATGGATGCACCGATTTGGATTTTCGCGCATGTTGGGCACATGTTTTGAGATACGATTTTGGTGCACACCCGATGCCTTAAATCAAGATTCTTCGTGCATGTCAGATGCACCGGATTTTGGCTGTCAGGCACACACGTTGCCTATGACAGATGTTTCGTGCATACCCGTTGCACCTAGATGTTGTTTTGTGCGCCTGTATGGCACATATATGGATTTTGATTTCCGTGCGCACCAGACGCACAGGGTGGTGTTATGTGAATTTTTGGGATTTATTCCTTTTGGAGCAGTACATTTTTTATGATATTGGATATTGTTTTCATACTGAGCAGGACTAGTCAGAGGACAGTACCTGGATATATTTTGCATGCATTGATAGTTTGAAAGGATTTCCAAAGAGCGAGCTATGGTCTCGATATATATATACCTACGTGTCTGATATGACACGAAACATTTAAAAACAAGGAAACCCTTCTAAATTGTTTTCAAAATGGCGGAACGTACCTATTAAACAAAGGAGATATATATATACGTATATAGTTATTTTCTTATGAAAAACGTCCGCCACTGTGCAGTGTTGCGCGCATCGCACAACGACTTAAAAAGATTTGGCATGCATTTACATCAGCTATTCACATGTATAGATTGGATGTCTACATGTATAGTTCTGATCTACATCATATTGGTTTTGTATTGGATTTGACATTTGTGTCTTTACCATGACTCCGATGATTGCGGGATGCTTGATGGAGTGTTGCTTTTGAGTTATCGGCTCAGTACTCGTGCGTATGCATTGCGCTATGATACGTTTTATGTATTACTGATTTCGGAGCCCCGATGACTTGGGATTTGTATAGAAGTATTTTAGTATTTGGAGGTTTTAATTTAAATTCGGGGACCGAATTTCTTTAAGGGGGGTAGATTGTAACGTTTCCAAAATAATAAAATATTATTTTCGGGAATTTTTATAATTTAATATTATTTTAATGAATATTTTAATATTCCGGTATAATTAAATACAAATAAATGGGGAAAATTATGGAAAATTCACAAATAGGGTATTTTTATGGAATTATGCCATTTTAAAGTTTTTAAGATTAGTTATATGCTAATATAGTGCTAATCGCGATTAAAAATCGCTAATTAGATTTTTAGTTTTTTTGTGCAAAAATGTGCACATATCATTTTCTACACTTGTGTTGCTTGTGCATTTCTACCATGGCTTTTCTTTTCGGTCTACTATTCAAGTGAGAAGAGTTTAGTGAAGAAAAGAAAAGAAAAGGTTTCATGATGAGAGAGAGAAAGGGACCAAGTCAACCTTCACTTTTTTGAACCATACCCCATCATTTTTCCTTCTCCTTTTCTCTCCCCTCTCATGAAGAGCTGCTGCTCCTCCCTCTCCCTCACTCTCCCTCTTCACAAAAACCCTAGATCCACAATGGAATCAACCCCAAAACCCTATTCCCATTTCACAAAAGATGTTCCCGAGCTCACTAGCTACACATTGAACCTAGCAAGATTGGATTTGGAGGACTTTGAGCAACTCAAGAATTTTCTTGAGTTGCCAAAGGAGGTAATTTCTGCACCCCTAGTTTAGTAATTCAATTCTTATTGCATCCATATTAGTTTCATATCGATATTGTGTCGTTTTGTGGACTTTGGAGAATTCAAGTTAGGGTTTAGGGTAAAACTGAAATCAAAGATGAATTTGAGGATGGTGGTGACCTTAGAAACCCTGGTGTGATGTTAGTTTAGACCCAAACCTGAAATTGAAACCAGAATACGGAATTACGGAATCGATATCGGGGAAAACTGTAAATCTGGGAGTGTTTTGTGTAATCTGCTATCATCCCGAGACCCCAAAAATGAAACTGAGTTGACAGTGAGATGTGCAGGCACCATGGAACCACCACACCAAACCGTAGCCCCCAACTCCAAAGTGAGGCCGCCAATTTATTCCTTCTGGCCGTAATTTGCGGCCAGAGCAGGAGGAAACCGTCTCGATTTTGGTGCATGGCCCTAATTCCTCTAGTATTGACCCTGGGTATGTCTAATTTTTATTGATTCCATCTAGGGTAAAATCTGGGATGATTTTCCTATGTTGGTGCATGGGTTACGACTTGTTTTAGCATGGATTTTGGTATTTGGTGTTTCGTTCCTGTCGTGTGGCGTTTGGACGTCAACGACAAGCGGATATTGAACGTGTTTACATGCGAGACGATAGGTTTTTACCTATGTGAGTAGCGTGTGCTATTTTGGTTTCCGATATGATTTTCATGTGCTTTAGCGTTGTGATATACTTGTAGGTACCCTACGTGATGTTGAGGCAAAGAAGATGAAGATAGCGACATCGGCATTGGCACACGAGAAGCAAGGTGAGTAGATTTATATCTACGGGGAGAAGTCGGGTGGATGGCGTATAGCACCCCCGCAGTCCGTGGTGATGTATACGAATACGTATACACACATATATTTATTATGTGTTGTTAGGATTATTGATGGTAATAATGGAGTATTGATGATAAGAATGTATTGGTTTAGTATAGTGCGAAACCCTAGAGTAGGGGTTGCACACATACACGTACACATATACTTGCATGCATTCTTTCATTTATCTGTGCGTATTTGGAGGTGTATATCTACACATGGGTATGGGACTATGTGTTCATATACGGGATTGAGATGAGTTGATGAGTTTGACTTGAGGTCGTGAGATTCGGCGATATGACAGAGTTTGTAATTGAGATGCGACATGGTGGTTTTGGCAGGGCCTTGGGCATGTGTTTTACCCCGCATCCATTTTTATATAGATGGTGTCGATGGTACTAGACTTAGATTTGTACCCTAGATTGTGTCTTATGATGGTAGTGATACCTGATACGTGATGAGATGAATGTGATATTGACCCGTACCCAGCTATTGGGATGCCGTACGACGATTTACCGTACGAGCTTTACATTGATGTTAGATCCGCACTCATGACTCGAGGATGTTATGTGATATACCGTATCATACGTGATACTATTGAGGCGAGATCACCGACTATTGTATATATATGTGTATGCCGACTCAGATGTAGGTGGTTTCATACCCCTCCTGTTTAGATTACTTAGTAGACATTAGATTGACCCGAGTCATACCTATTTCAAAACTAACGAATCGGGGGTATTTTAAAGATAGGCAAAAAGGGTTTATACGGATATTTTCAAATGACGCATCTTTTCTTAAAACACCGTAGCCCGTATTTTACCAAAAGCCCTGATTCGTCTTATTTCAAAAGACAAGGTTGCAGGATATATCCATTGAGGCAGGTTCTTTACTGTTGCGTTGATTATTCGATTCCGCATATTCATGCTGTTTGCATTGCATCGCTTATATTGTTGAAATATTTCAGTCATGTTGCTAGGACACCAGCATAATTATTGATGATGCGTATGTTCCACATACACTTAGTTGCCGGCTCACACACTTCATCATCGATAATTGCCATGTCACTACACTGTAGTACTGTTGCATTCAGTGTATGTTGCTTACATTTCCTTACATGTCGCATACGTCATGCTTTCTGATTATACGCATTGAGATATGTTGTTTCCATGATATTTCTGGTTTTCGGGAACCGTGGGTGTTTCAAAAAGAGAATATGTAATTGTTTTAAAACCCGGTTACCCTTGATATGATATTTCAGTGCGTCCACCATGTGTTTTCTCGGTGCTGAGAGCGACATGTGAAACTCGATTCGAGGAGGCGGATGAGGCCGATTGCGGGTACATGGTGGACCCGGTATGGTTCCCCGGGGCAAGAAATGTTTTTCGTGGAGTAGACGATGAGCCTGGCTGGGTGGCGAGTACCTACCGGTGATTGGTTGGAACTGGCGGTTATCCGGAGGATACCGACCAGAGTCGATAGATGGATATGGGCGTACTGCCGGGGCCGAGGGCCGATACCGCAGACAGAGCCCGTGGGCCGATCCGGACTGACGGAGCCCGATATATGAGGATTTACGTGCCGATGCTGGGCACAGTTTTCATGATGTTTTCGAGTGCCGATGCTGGGCACTCCGGTTCCATGATTTTGACGTGTCGCGAGGGACACATGTGGTTTATATCCTCATATTTCCATGCATATGCTGATGATATTTGCATGCATGATGGTTATTGTCATTGGGTGACGAGTGGACGGGGTCCACGTATATGCAGATTTGATTATATTGATCATACCTCACATTCATGATATGCTATTACCTGAGGCACTAGCACGAGCACTTGGCACTACACTCATGTATAGAGATTACATTGCCAGTTTAGCATGCTTCAGCTTTATTCATATTGAGGTTTATTTATATATGATCGTATTGACCTAGGATGGGTCATGCATTCGATCTCTGCTTGTAGATATTTTTCTATTCACGAGTTGGCAACTCACCCCCGTTGTGCTACAGTTCTTGCAGGTTTTGCCGTACAGATTCCATAGCGGCATTTCTGGCACACTGCTTCCTTATGGGTGACTTGCTTGGGTAGGTGGGTTCTTTTGTATCAGAACCTCCATTGTTCATGTATTACTCATTGTATCTTGAATTCCATCAACCAAAACTTGTATATTGTTTCAGACTTAGTAAACAGTGTTGTATTATTTCGACCTTATAGTCGCGCTTGTAGTATTACGGTTTTCTGGCTGTTTTGAGTTCTTCTTGGGTTTTGATCCTCGCCCTTTGGCGTTGTATATTATTATTGCTTGCGTGGTTGTGACCGTCGATTGACGAAGAGCTAGCTCCCACTTGGGGATGCCTTTTATCATTTCACACATACTATTCTTGTTGTACCCCGTTCGGGGCCAGTTTTTACAAAGGAAACTCTGCCGAAATTTTCAGGAAAGGTTACTCATTTTAAAAATACATATTCGTCTTAGTTATTTAAAAACTTGGATTTTCGAACACGATTTCTTTACTTCTTAAAACCAGTTTTCCTTATTTACTCTTTAAATGGTTTTAGATTTCTGGGCTTTTGGTTTACTTGGTTCAGATGGGGTCCTATAGACTTCATATGGTTCAAGGGCCAGTCACGTGCTCTTTCGGGTCATGACACCCCGTCATCACCCGTTAGGTTACTTAACTAACGACAGAGTGGGGGCTGGGCTAGCGCGGCTGAAAAACATAAGCAACGCCTAAATAGTTATCATGTATAGATATACAGTAATGATAGACATTACAGATCACAGATGAACACTTTGGATATAATAGGAATCCGCATTCCGTACGAGCCTGTAACGAAAAGCGGATTACACGGTCGCGATTAATAGCCAATACCCCACCGTAGACCCCTACGGGTGCGGCAAACTACCCGCCAAGTACCCGAAGTGAAGCAACCTCCCTCAACACCGTGAGTAGGCCACTCGACACTTCGAGATACCCGGTAGTTTGTGCACCCCACCTTGGGTCTGTCCTAGGAGCAAAAACAGTAAAAAGAATTATACAATGACGGCTACAACCCCGACCCGGTTGTGCAGCCATACAAATAATATTACATCAATTTACAAATTTTACAATGAATGAAAGAAAAAGAAACTCTCATTTCACACCCATTCCCGGCTATTCATCTGCGACAATCCACCGAGTTCATATCCACAAACCATCAACATTATAGATCAGAGATATGTATAACCCCCACTAATCGACTTATAGCGATTAGTAGACGTTTAATACATATATCACATCACAGAAAATATCCATTAGCCAAAGTGTACGGAATACCGATCAAAATACGAATTTTTAACCACCCTAAAAGTCAATTTGCTCCCTGGAAAATCTGGGTGGAAAAAACATGTATTAAAAATCCCAAAACAGCCAAACTAAAATACTGCAGAAAAGCCGATGCAGTGCCGAGTCAAAACGGCGGCGGAACCGCGACAATGAGCATGTCATTGCCGCGGAACCGCGGCCGCTTGATCGAATCACTGGTTCGTTTTTCTTCAGTATTTTCACAAAACCCTGAGACGATTTTTCATATATTTTAAATCACTTTTTGAGCAGTACGAAAATCGACAGAAACTTGAGGTTTTGCGGACGTGTTTTGCGACTTTTTTCCGATCGATGTTATAAACATTTTGCTAACTTACTAGTTTATGTTTAGCTAGGCTCTGATACCACTGTAAGTCCACGTTGCTCACCCCGGTTCTTACGGGGAGGCGGAAACGGCGAAAAACAATAATTTTGGCACAAGGCAACATGGACTAAAAGTCGGATCTTTGCTAAACTAGAAACTAGTAAACACTAAGAGGTTTAACTACTATGCTTGTAGAAAATATACCACACGGAACCGGTCCTTCGGGTCTTCATTCCGCTGTCCCACTCGTCCATCCAAGCTCCAAGCGTCGATCCGGACCTTGGGCACCTCCGCGGCCTTCTTGAGTCGAAAACGATCCACCCGAGAGATGTACACTAAGCTTCGCCTCAAGCCGAGGCAACTAGGGCAAAGTGATTGCTAGTCAAGAAGCCCTAGAATGTATAGAGAAGATGTATGGATGTATTTGTCTTTGTAGGATCTTTTTCTCTCAACACATGAGATCAAAAGATGAGATCAAGAGGAGGAAGAAGAAGGAGAAAGGTTAGCAACCATGGAGCTTCTCATTTCAAGAGAGAGAATGAGAATGAACAAATGAAAAGCTTAACCAAGAGAAAACCCAACCATGATTGCAATAATACTCATTTTCATCATTACTAATCCCATCATGAAAAAGTTGATGGCTACAAATGACATGACCATTATCATAACGGAAAAAAAGAAAGCCAAAGAATACTTTAGATCTTTCAAGAAGATCTTAGTCAACTTTGGTCAAACGGTCAACAAAGTCAAGATGGTCAAATGGTCAATGCAATTAGCCACGACATAATTATCAATAAGAGGATTAGTAAATAATGTCCCCGGCTCATAATGGTTTTGACCGAACCAACTGTCAAAACCCTAATGAGGCACCTCCTCCTTCATCGCTCCTCAAAACTGTGCATACACACCCGCATCCGCATTCCGTAGAATGCGAATGCACAGAAGACAAATCAAATCCATCTGTGCAACACTAGGATCTGGCTTAAACCAAAGCCCACTAGTATTGCCTGCCCGAACAGCATACGAACACAAGTGCACGTAAGTGATCGTAGCCCTGCCGTAAAACCATACGGCCTCTACACGTTTCGCTCAGTGCAGGGAAACTCTCTGTGTGGGACTCTAAAGACTCGACACTACGCTGGCAGTGGGTTTAACCACAGACCGCAAGCGGCACTAGCTGTACGTAACGGTCCCCAGGTAGATGTCGATAAGAAGGCCGATGAGGTAAACCCATCCGAACTCATACTGAGCCTGTATGTGACAATCTCCATACAGTCCGGTCTGTTCGTCTGATACATCGTATGGCGGGCCTAGGGGGGCGGTAAACGTCAGTCCCCTAATAGCGGTACAAGTCGTGTCGGAGTGAAGCCCAAAACACCCTGAGATAACACTGAAAACCTACCAGTATATCTCGCTTGCCCTGGTCAGGGACTACTCATGTAATGGCTCTCCTAGACACAGCGCGATGTCAACCCCCAATACCGGGAGAGACGAATCCGGTCTAACCGTCACTGCCTCCAAGTGCTTCGGGACTGCACCCAACTACTACCTGTTTGCACGACTTCTTTGAGCCGTGGTAGGGTAGTAATCTAAGTACAGTGGGAATACACTCGAGGCGAAGTGACAGTGTCAAGTCGGCGGACTAAGCTGTACTCATGTCACCTGGGAACTGATAACTGACGATAGGTATAATACCAACCAACAGTTCCCGACGAGTCCTGTCCAGTGTACTCGTAACCTAACGAGCACCCGCATACTATCTCAAGTACGACGTGCTGACGGCTGTGGGACAGACCGTCTCCCCCGCTGGGATGAGAAGCGCATACGCTAGTCTACTCCGGAGTATTGATGCCCTGTCTCGATAGTCCTACGACTAGGGACCTGTATAAGGATGTGCTTATGGATTACCCAGCCCCCACGAGTGTGAGCGCCATCACAACGCTGGTAATCAAGCAAAATCCTAAGGGCTCTACTAATATGTATATAAGAGATATGCTAAAAGAAACACATGCACATATTGATGTAGAGACAAACCAAGTAGCATACTACCATTTTGAGCAAGATTGTCTATACAACTGTGAATATCCCATGCTTCCATCAAGTAATATACAAGCTAGTATGATACAGTAATGGCCTCTAGGGCATATACACTAACAATATATACACACATGGTCTATTCATCCAAAAGGATTCTCACTCTCACCTTCTCTCTCCTCAAGCTCTCCATCTTCAAACCCTAACCCTAACCTCTCATGTGTTGAGATCAAAGGTTAGCTAGACTAATACTTCCATAATCCAACTCTATATCACCTAGGTTGCTTAGATTAGCACTTTGAGTAACCTAGTTACCTCAAGTTATGGGTTAAGCTTGGAGTAGGAGCTCTCGGGTGGATCATCTTTGACTCGAGGAGGCCGTTGATGTGCCGACGTTCCAAAGAGCCTACAAGGAGTGGAGGATAGTGATGAGGACCCGAAGGACCAGAAACGTGAGGTATAACTTCGAATCAGAGTAGTTAAACCTTTCGTAGTTTGCCAGTAACGGTTTAGATACGATTCTTGCACTCAATTCCGTGTTACGAACCTTTGATGATCGTTTTTCATATATTCCGTCTCCCCACAAGTTCGTGGGGTGCGTGACATGGACTTACAATCGCTTACAAATGCAAAATCAGAACCTTCTTTAGACATTAAAGTTACAGATATTGTAGGGTTCCTAGGCACTCTTACAAGGGTTAATAAGGCATCAAACATGCCCGAATAAAAATTTAGACGTGCCGAGCAACCCAAAGCCGGGATCTTTGCTAGATTATTAGGGTTTAACATGCAAGTATACATCTTTACAACTAAGAGTGAGGGATTACAACCTTTGTAGTCAGCTCCTTCGCTTCATAAGCTCGGAGTAGAATTCCCTTCGCCGTGATCCACAATCTCCCGGACTCAAGAGAGGCTCCACAACTCGAACGATCCATGCTAGTTTGTAGTCTTCCTTTTCTCCGATGATCTACCTCGAAGTTTCTATAACTCAAGCTCTCTCTCTCTAATGAGGTGAACACCCTAATCTAATTGGCTAGATTAGATGAGAATAATGGAGTAGTATTTATTCTTTCTTTTTATATCAAATTCTCACACAAAATCATCACATGAAGAAAACCTAGAAAGATTTCTCAAAGCTCAAGGTTGAAGAAGAAGAAGAATAAATGAATTAAAACCTTTTGTGATGAATAAGGAAATGATATATGATTAATAATGTAACCATGGTCAACCATGACTAGGCTAACCCATGTAGAGAATTAACTAAGGCTAGGTTTGGGTTGAGTTAAAGAATGAGTCATAAGAAAATATCAACCATAATATCTTAACTTATGACAAAAGAAAACCTTCTAAAAGGTTCATGAAAGAACTAACCCAATTCAAACCCTAACCTTGTTTAATTTCCACTAAACATGTTTCATTAGTAATCATATCATGTTACAATAATATTTATCACATATATATTATATATTTGTAACAAAAGAAAATAATACAATTAATATATATCGCATATATATCAATGTATTATCCGGTGAGAAAATGAAATAATAAAGCGAGCCAATATTAGATAATGTAATGCAATATATCATATATATTATTATACATTAAATTATCGAATCAACACTTGATCCGACAATCCGGCTATATCGAATATAACCGACTAATATATCATGTACCAATTCATCGAATCAACACTTGATCCGATGACCCGGCTCATATCTAAATATAGCGAGAATATAATACGGTATCTCATATCGCATTATCCTCGGTCGTGCACATATCACATATGTGCCCCTACTCCGTTTTGCCTGAGTCAAGAAACCTCTGTGTTGGACTCTAAAGAATCGTCAATACGCCGGTAGCAGATGATGATCATATCAAACACCCACAAGCTGCAAGCGGTCAGCTAAACATAACAACCTCCCAGGTATTGAGCAATAAGAAGATCAACAAGCTATCCTGTACATTCTCCCGTGAATCCAATCAGTAACACTCCTGTACAGTCCGGTCTCTTCGTCTGATATGTTGCATATCTAGTCTAGGGGTGGTATACGTCAGACTCCAGTAACCAATAAGTCGTGTCGATGTGAGGCTCATAACGGGTCGAGAAACTATTGGTAACACTTACCAGTAAATCTCTATATCAGCCCTGGCCAGGGACTTCCAGTTATAGCCAATCAAACACATCACACCATCAACTCCCTATACCGGGAGAGACGAATCCCCTCCTATCGCTCATTGCCTCCATGTGATTCCGGACTGCACCCAAAAGCCACCGTTTTGCACGCCCTCTTGGACGTGGTAAGGTGGAAATCAAAGCACAGTGGGAATCACACAAGACTCTATGACGATCTTGGGTCTTCAGACTACCCTATACCAGTGTCACCGGAGAACTGCCATCTGACGTGTGGTATATCACCATCTGGGAGTTCTCGGCGAGTCCGTCCAGTGTACCCAGTCTCCACTGAGCACCCGTACACCATCTCTGATGTCAAAACACCGATGGATATGGGATCATCCATCGCCCATCATATGGGTCAAGATGCGTATACGCTAGTCTACTCTGGTGTATCGATGCCCTGTCTCGACACACCCTCGACAAGGAACAGTTATAGGATGTACTCATCGACTACTCTGGCCCCACTAGTATGATCTCATCATAGTCCCAGTAGTTGAGTACATATCCTAAGGGCTTTATCAACATGTGAGAGTAAGACAGTAAACTAATATAAGTCAACATGTTAAGATAAAAGAATACCAACTAGCATACTATCATGACGAGCAAGAAAGTGCTCTCTATATATATCCAAGCATCCATTATAATATACACCATATGTACAACAATGGCCTCTAGGGCATATACATAACTAACAATCTCCCACTTGCACTAAGGCCAGCTGTTGTAGTATCTCATACCTAGCATCCCGAATAATCTCTCAAACTGTATCTGGGGAATGGCCTTCATGAGTGGATCCGCAGTATTGTCCTTCGTATCTACTCTCATGACCTCGATCTCCCGGCGATCAACTATCTCCCTGATCAGGTGATACCGCCTCAGAATATGTCTGGACTTTTGATGGGACCTGGGTTCCTTGGCCAAAGCCACAGCTCCATTGTTATCACAATACAGAGGTATTGGATGCTCAATGGATAGAACCACACCAAGTTCACTAATGAACATCTTTATCCAGACAGCCTCTTTGGCAGCATCGTTGGCAGCGATGTATTCAGCCTCCATCGTCGAGTCTGCAACGGTATCCTGTTTGGAACTCTTTCAACATACTGCCCCTCCATTGAGGGTAAAGACAAATCCCTAGTGCGACTTAGAGTCTTCCTTATCACTTTGGAAGCTGGAATCGGTAAAGGACTCCACCTGGAGTTCTCTGTTACCATACACCAAGAACATCTCTTTAGTCCTTCGTAAGTACTTGAGAATGTTCTTCACAGCTGTCCAGTGACTCTCTCCAGGATCCGCTTGATACCGACTCACTACACTTAGTGAGTATGCTACATCGGGTCTGGTACATAGCATCATATACATGATAGAGCCTACTGCAGAAGCATAGGGTATTCCTTGCATGCGAGCTCTCTCCAAATCAGTCTTGGGAGACATCTCTTTGGAGAGAGTTGTAGGGTTACTAGGCACTCTAACAAGATCTACAAGGCATCAACCATGCCCGATTAAAATTTTAGCCATGCCGAATAACTCAAAACAAGATCTTTGCTAGATAATTAGGGTAACACATGCTAGAAAATAACAATTATCTCTAAGTGAATACGAAATACAACCTTTGTAGATTGGTCCTTCACTTCTTAAGCTCCTTGTAGTAGTCCCTTCGCTGCGATCATCATGCTCCTGGACTCTCGGACGGCTCCATGAGAAGAGGGCAACGGTTTTGCTTGAAGTCTTCGAGGCCGAAGATGATCTACGTCGAGGGAATACGAACTCAAGCTTCTACTTCATTAACTAGAGAATTAGTGAAGCAAACATCCTAAACTAAAGTGCTAGTCTAGTAGAGGATGATGAAATAGGAAATGGGTACACTATAGAATTTCTTTTCTCACTTTATATCTCTCTCTTTATCAAACCCTAGAATGAAATTGATGGAGGAAGAAAATGAGCTTAAAATGAGATTGAAAACTAATCAAGAGAGAGTTAGCAAACCATGGGTGAGTGGGTATTATATACTAACTCATGTAGAGACATAACCATGGCTAATTATAGTGGTTAGGTTAATTAATATCTTAAGTAAAACAAAACTAGTGGACTAAGTCAATGCAACCATAAGCTTCATGAAGCTTCATGCATGTGAGCTCATTATCCATTTGTTTTTAGAATTACTTTAAATATAAAAACCTAACCAATATAATTATAATGGTGTATGTCTCATACACCCATGTATTGTGTATCAACAACCATGATACAAAATGAACACAAATTAATATATATCACATATATATTAAGTTGTGCACAAGTGAGAAAAACAAATGCTTAAGTGAACCAATGTCAGTTAATGTAAATTAGTATATCACATATACAATTATATACTAAATTATTAAATCAACAATTGACTTAATAATCCGGTTATATCTCATATTACTGACTAACACAAAATGTACCAACTTATCGAATCAACACTTGATTCGATAACCCGGCTATATCTCATACAACTGGCCGATACAATAGTCGCGAGAATAGAATACGGTATCACATGCATGAATTATTCTCGGTCCCGCACATATCACATATGCGCTCCTATTTCGTTTTGCCTAAGCCAGTAAAACCTCTATGTAGGACTCTAAAGACTCGTCAATACGCCGGCAGTAGGTGATGATCATATCAAGCACCCACAAGCCGTCAGCGGTACTAGCTGGACATAACGGCTACCCGGGTATTGAGCGATCAGAAGATCAGCAAGCAAGCCCGCTCCAACTCCTGCAAAAAGCCTGACAGTTACACTACCGTACAGTCCGGTCTCCTCGTCTGATATGTCGCATATCAAATCTAGGGGTGGTAAATGTCAGACCCCAATAACCGATAAGTAATGCCGATATGAGGCTCATAACGGGTCGAGAAACTACTGGTAACACTTACCAGTAAATCTCTAAACCAGCCCTGGCCAGGGACTTCCCTGTTATGGCCAATCGAGCATAGCGCAACATCAACCCCCAATACCGGGATAGACGAAACCCCTCCTATCGCTCATTGCCTCCATGTGACTCGGGACTGTACCCAAAAACCACCATTTTGCACGCCCTCTTGGACGTGGTAAAGTGGAAATCAAAGCACAGTGGGAATCACACAAGACTCTATGACGATCTCGGGTCTACAGACTAATCTGTACCAGTGTCACCAGAGAACTGCCATCTGACGTAAGGTATAATACCATCTGGGAGTTCTCGGCGAGTCCGTCCAGTGTACCCAGTCTACACTGAGCACCCGTATATCATCTCTGATGTCAAACACCAATGGATATGGGATCATCGATCGCCCATCTACATGGGTCGAGAAGGTATACGCTAGTCTACTCTGGTATATCGATGCCCCGTCTCGATACACCCACTACTAGGGACCTTGAAGGATGTACTTATGGACTACCATGTCCCCACTAGTATGATCCACATCATAGTCCAGGTAGTCAAGTACACATCCTAAGAGCTTTACCAACATGTGACAGAGAGACAATCAGTGTACACGTTAAGGTAAAGAGTAACCAGATATTATACTATCATGTCGAGCAAGAAAATCCTCCCTATATATGTCCAAGCATCCACTACGATATACATCTCATGTATAGTAATGGACTCTAGGGCATACATATAACTAACAATCTCGCACTTGCACTAGGGCCATCTGATAACAGTGGTTGTAGTATCTCATACTCAACCATCGCATAAAAGTCTTTCTCTGGGAAAAGGCATTTGTCAGTGGATCCGCCGTGTTGTCCTCTGAGTCTACTCTCCTGACCTCGATCCCCTGGAGATCAACCATCTCCATGATCAGGTGACACTGCCTTAGAATATGTCTGGATCACTGATGGGACGGGCATTCCTAGGCATAAGCCACAACTCCATTGTCACACAATAGTAGGAACGAAGTTCATTTCATGAACTAATATACATCCAGAATGCATCTTTGGTAGTATCTTTGGTAACGATGTATCCAGCCTTTATCGTCTAGTATGCCACGGTATCTAGCTTGGAACTGTTCCAACATACCGTCCCTTTAATGAGGGTAAAGACAATGCCTGTGACTGACTTTCAGTCGTCCTTATCACCCTGGAACCCTTCCAGTGATTCTCCCCAGGATCGTTTGATACCATCTCACTACAACTAGTGAGTATCCTAACATCCAATTAGATCTATCTCATAGATCCAAAACCCAGGATTTAGTAGGTATCATTTTGTTCCTATATGGAGAATAATTGTGATAAGCAGAGATTGACCGAGCGTAGTATAGGAAACTCCTTTCCTATCATGAGTATGTCATCCACGTACTCTACGAGGATCACCACCATACTCCCTACTACCTTTTTGTATATACAAGGTTCATCTACCATTTTGATGATGTCAAACTCTTTGACTAACTCATCAAAACAGATGTTCCAACTCCGCGATGCTTGCTTTATCACATAAAACATCTTGCACACATTTCTGCTGCTCCCACTGTCTACGAAGCCCTCTGGATGTGTACTTATAGACGCTCTCTTCCAAATCATCATTTCGATAAGCAGTCATGACACCCAACCGCCAGATATCGTAGTCATGGTATTGATTGTTAGATTTAAAGTTTACCGCAATCAAGACGGTGTCGCTTTGCAGCTAGCCGGTTGAGCACGGGTCGGTCCACAAGGAGATGGTGGTATTTTACCTTCTTGTCTTAGATGAGTCAATAAAGAATGAGTATGAGTTTGATTCTAACCTATGTGTTTATTTGCAAGTATAAAGTTGTTAAGAAAAGATACGAGATTGTAAGCTAAGAATTCCGTACTCAAAACCTTTGAGCCGAGTCTTGACCAATTGAAGCTAGAGCAATCGGCAACAACGTGGATTAGGGGATTTAAGCGCGGTATTCGTGGAATCCGGCTTATTTACCCTTGTCCTTCCGTTCTTGTCTCTTGCTTTCGCCTCCGGCCAAACCGAACGCAACCGGTCGCGGTTAGGAATCACCGTTACCTTGTCAGGGTACGGTGCCTAACGGAGCGCTTGCGTATGGTTTGGGCGGAGTTCAATGGAAAATACGGGAAAAGGAAATGGGCAAAGAAACGTTAACTTATAATACCGTATTATTTCTTAACAACGGCAATAATTACATTCATTCACAAAAAGAACCAAAAAGAGAGAACAAAAAGAAAAGAACAAAGAAAAGAAAAGATTACAAGTAAGTAAGTGCAAGGAATTTAAGTGCATGAAATAAATTGCAAGTAATAAAAAGCAAGTAATAAAAAGCGAGTAATAAAAGAACAAGAAACTAGGACTCAAGACAAGCATGTGATCAATAGCCAACCCTTAAACTTGCAAGCTCAATCAAGAGGTTGCAAGATCAAGGGAAGGGTAGAGAACGCATGTGAAATGAAGTGCTAATTCCATGAAAGAATACGACCCTTGAGATCAATAACTAACCCTTAACCATCAAGCTCAATGAAGAGGTTGAATGATCAAGAGAAAGCAAGAATCTCAAGGGGAAGAAGAAACACAAGAGAATGATACAAAACCCTCATCTTCATTGATCTCCACTCAAAAAGATCTCACTACAATTTTCATGGAAAAAGAATGAAGAAGAAGAAGAAGAACTATACAAAAACCTATAAAAGAGTGGACACAAAATTGGACCCTTGGCTTAGCTCAAATCTGCTGTATTTATAGGCAGGGAGTTGAAGATCTAGGGCAACAAACTGGACCCATGTGAAAAGACCATCCTACCCCCCAAAGCCCATGCCCTGAAGCGCCTGTACGGCCGCGGATCCGCCGCCAATAGCCCCTATTGGCCGCGGATCCGCGCCCCTACAGTAGGGTTAGGGTGTGGGCAACTTTGTACTTCCCTGGTCTGCTGTCCCCTGTTGTCTGGTACATGTATTTTCTGATAATTTCTTCCAGAATATCTTCAGATTCTTAATCCAAGATTGCATCTTTTCTTCACTTTTGACTTTATCTCTCTTGAGCTCCGCGCACCCATTGATTCTTGTGCTGCCCCCCTCGTGCTCTGTGCTTGTCCCAGACACGAATGACCACTGTCATATGACTTGTCTCAGGAACTGGTACTCGGCACTGGACGGATATGGATGACCGGAACCCGGCTTTTATCTGCTGTGACAGATGTTCTGTATTTGGTGTAACTGTGGAGATTTTGTCTTGATTTGCAATATTTGGACTGAAAACCTGTACTCTGTAAATATGTAACAAACACGGATTAAAAGTACCTACCTATAAACACACGAGCATAAGAATGGGCGGTAAAAAAATGCAGTATTCTGATATGAACAAATACCCCCAAACTTAACTTTTGCTCGTCCCGAGCAAAACCAATTATTCACAAAAATAAAATGATAACCGCACTTTCGCAGGGAACGCGATTGCACTGAGCATGTGAAACAAGCCGTTAAACCTCTAGGTGTCCCTAGTAGGAGGAGTGTTGTCTCCTGAGGGTTTTCAGCGGATACTACCCACAAAATCCCGTCAAGCTAGTTTTGTAAAATAACTAAGATTCAAACCCCTAAAGTTTTGTTTCAGAAAATAACAATTCTATTATCCTAAGTCTAGACTATCGAACCTTTATTTTTCACACCTCGCTTCTTATTTAACTACAGATTTTATATGTCTTTACGTGCAGTGCCAACAGTGTCTTTAAGTTCCCGAAAGGTCGAATAAAGTCATTATGTCACACAATAAAGCCCAGATAACTATTTTAAAAGGATCACATAAGTTTTATAAAGAGTTAAGCATTTTTCAAGTTTCGTTTTCCAGTAAAGTTTCAACTTCAGAATTTCTATCTTCCCTAACAGGAAACTAGGTCTTATTCTTCACTCCACCTTTTTCTTGTTTTCATTTCATACACACCTCTGTGAACGTGCAATAGTCTTTATCATGGAGTAAAACCTTCATATCTCCGCTAAATTTTTTATGAAAGCCTGTCTTTTATCAAGATTATTCTCACACAAAGAACCGTTAGGAATTTTAACTCGGAGGGAACACTTGCTTGATTTTGTTTTAATCTGGACTTTCTAGGCTTCTTAGCGAGCTTTGGGTCAATGCACCCAAACCAGTTGGTTTTAGGGCATTAGGTGTAGAAACACCCCAGCGGACTTAATTACTCAAGTTACCTAGGTCCAAAAACAAAAGACAGTTTGGCGTGAAAATCATGATGATTCAATACGAACGGAGATATAACCGGTAGTTCAATTATTTTTTGGATAAAAGACGTGTTTAGTGGGTTCGGTGTGTAATCATTCCAATCAAGTTTCAGATGGGTTATTTTTCAGACTTAGTTCCAATTAAGGCATCAATAACATTCCTTCATATTCACTCACTTCATAAACTATTCTTGATATATTACTTATTTCAGAACAAACCTATTTGATCCTCAGAAAATCATTTATCTTATTTAAAAGTTTTTAAACATAAAAGACTTGTCATCTAATTTCCAAGACTCACAACACGTGTAGTGTGATGTAAAGACGTATATCAGCTATAGTTAACTTCAAAGGAGAGTTATTTTTCAGGTTTTCAAAATCTAAACATAAGATTTAGTTATTCTTATTTTATCAAACAAAACCGTCGAAATGTTGAATCAGAGTCCTCCCACTAGCTAACTTGACAGAAAAGTTTTTATGTTTTTAGAAATTTTTTTGATTTTTGTGGGTTTTTAATAAGGTATGCAAATGCAAAATATACAAATGAATGCGAAGGAAGAAAGCTTACCGAGCACACCCCCAAACTTAAACTTGACAGTGCCCTCACTGTCAGGCTACACCAAGAGGGTCAAAATTGTCGGCGCTCCCCCTAAAAACAAATTATATACAAAAAGGAAAAAAAAAAATATATACAAAAAAAATGTCCCTCCCAAACTTAAGTAAAACAGTGTTTCCACTGTTAAGCGTTGATATTCAGGATTAGGGGGGAAAGAACAGTATCAATCTATACAAGGCCTTACACAGGCCAAAAGTTAATACCAACCATTCAAAGATATTATCATGGTAAAGTAGTGGTTGGTGAAAGAAGGTGAAGAGGAAAGAGATGGAAAATACGCGAGACCGTACGGAGATAGAAGCGGGATACGGTCTCAGTATATCAGAAGAAGAATGGCGGAAGGGAAAAAGAAGTGGAGTACGAACTTGAGGGTGCAAATGGAGTGAATATATTAGCACAATTTGTGATGAGCGATGTGTAAACAGCGATTGTGCTAATCTATTAACCCGTCTAGAGATTGGATCAAATCCCTCAAGATTCGTAAGAAACCATGGGTACGCCGAACTTGGTAAGAAATGGGCGGTAAACAGCGATTTTCTCTGTATCATCCCAAGAGTTCACTAACTTTTTCTCTGTTTCCTAAAAACAGAGCTATGGTCATCTTATCTCTGTGACATAACCGGCAAGTTTCATAAGAGGTAAATTAAAACTAATTTAAATATGAATCTATATGTAACTTCAGCTAGTCGGGTCACATTGATATAACCTAGTCTACAATACCTCAAGAAGGATTCGTTCATTTCTGAACTCTTCCTCTTGTGTGTGTTCTATATACTAAGAAATGTAGTTTGATTTAGAACGTCAATGCTTTTAGATAACGTGCCTGAACCGATCAACTCTTGATATAGGAAATGTTCAAAACATTATCCAACAATACAATATTATATCCTTCTTTACTAATAAAGAGACTGATATGATGTTGTATATCAGGTTCGGTATCTAATGACATTCGTTCAGAATCAATGTATTCTGGTAATACAGGGTGATAGTGACCAACAGACTTGGCTGCAACACCTGCACCGTTTCTATCTCATGAAACTTATCACCCGTTCTCTGTTCTCTACCTATCTGTAGACCATTTAACAGATTACAGATGCGGGATCCTGATCCGGTATCTCATACCCAGGACGTAAAGGATACTGAGAAACAGTTCTCTGTAATGAACACACCCGAAGATGATGCATTAACATGCACTTTCTTCGTTTCGGCGGCACGGGAATTTTGGTAATCCCCTATTTCCTGCTCTGTCTTATAACAATTATAAGTTGGAGCGGGACCAACTTTCCCCAGCTCAGTATAACAAGCTGGTTCGGTCAATACATCCGTATTATTATCTTGATTAAGGCATGACATGGTCTCTACCTGGAGAGAGAGAGAAGAAAACACTCTGCGTGCGCTCTTGTAAGATCAGATTGGTTATTATTTTATCTAATCAGGATGGCTCCCACTGTTTTTATCAAATCTTCCTTCAAACCCTAAAAGGAAAGACTAGCCGGGATTAATTACACCCTACAACTTCGCCAATCTTTCATCCAGGCCAATGTCGGTACTTTGAGGGAGGTTCCCCGTGCTTTCGCACGGACCTAATTAAAGTAAACCTCGTTTTCCCAGAGGCGTAACCCCGTTGACACCTTTCTAGACACCTACTTGATCGGCTAATTGTAATGTGCAAAACTCTCCCAGGAGTAACAATTACTCGCAGTGGGTATCGGGATCCAACTATCTCATAGAAGGTATGCAATCTCATTGCAAATTTCAACACTTGAAATTCCCGATAATTTTGTCCCTAGCACCCTATGACCTTGACGGAGGTCAACAAACCATAGGCTACTAGTCAAGTTCAACCCGCCATTTCTTGATTGGATCAAACTTACCCGCACGACCCTTGACGGAGGTCAACAAGGTCGTACGACTACCCTAATCAAATCTGCATCATATGCATAAGTAGATAAATACTAGTCAACTACCGCACATTACGCCTTGACGGAGGTCAACAAACGTAGCACGAATACTAAGTAGGACTTATCTGAAATGACAGAGGGCTACGACAGGTTTTTCTGAAAACCTATTGCGTAATGAACTTGATATCTTTGTAGAATCAAATGATTTTAAAATGGAGTGTTTTTGAGGTTTTACTAGTTTCGCTAAAGAGGTCACTCCCGGTGAAGGGATCTCGGCTCTTTCCTTACATAATATGGTGCAGGATATATCATATATATCGCTATGCAAAGCAAAAACTCCAAAAGCAATCAAAAGACAAACCGAGCGGTGCAGCATCTGTCAGTCATTGCTAAAGGGGTCACTCCCGGTGAAGGGATCTCGGCCCTTTCCTTATCTAATAAGGTGCAGGATGTTCTACAAGGAACACCGCGATGCAAAGCAAGAACTGTAGCTACCTATTTTTGAAAATTCGATTCCACAACATCTTTTAGGTTTCTTTTCTTTCATTAATCACATTAATGAAGTCCCATCATTTAAGTCACCTAAACATCACAGATAAATACGACGTACACTTATGTCATCCGCATTTGCCTTGATGTCCCCTCGTGCACCGTTAGGTTAGGTAACTAACGGTAGAGCGGGGCAGGGCTAGCGCGGGTGTAAAACATAAGTAACGTCTATATAATATATCATATATACTATATACAATATCAATCATAATATATCAAATGATCACATCATAGATATCGCAGCAGAAGAAACATATGAAACATTGGATATACTAGGACGTCTGTGTTTTATTTTGAGCTTCTATAAAACACGGATTCCATGGCCGCGATGAATAGCCAAAACCTACACCCCTAGACCCCTACGAGAGCGGCAAGCAACCCTTCCAATTCTAGAGTTAGAAGACCCAGACTAAACTCCTCGAGTTGGTCTCCCACTGGACTCCAGAACCCGGTTACTTGTGCTCTCCTCCTTGGGTCTAACGTAGTGCGGAAAAGTAAATAATATATAAATGGTGACATCAACCTCATCCCGGAAGTGCCCCAATAAAACAATATTACATACAATGAATTTTTCAAGAATAAAAATAAAAACCCTCATCTCACATAAAACCCCCGGCTATTTAAAACGCGACGATCCAATATAACATATCCAGCAACACATAATATCACATGTCATCAACGTAAGTAAATATGCGTATCCCAATTGTCGTTGACGTATAGCAACGAAACCGGCGATATCACATATTACACTTACGGTCGCAGAAAAGAAAGTGTAAAACTACAACAGTTGGAATCCGCAACCTCCTTAGACATCGCATGCCTAACAATTATAAACCCCGCATTTTAGTCTCTCTATCGAAAACACTTTTCAATATCTAGTCGGGCAATTCAACAAGATCCCCGATATACTGATTGAATGCTCGTCGTAAAATTTAGTAGACGGCCACACCCCCGAATGCCGTCGACGAAGTGCACTAAGGCGGAAAACCGCTGCCGCGAGCACCCGAACGGATGCTTTTGGCGACGGGGTTCTCCTATAGTCACTTAGTCGGGGCTATGGGGCATGGTTGTCTATTAAGTTTACCCGGTGAGTATCCGCGTATGCTACGTGATTGCGACGGACTTTTGATCGCATCAAAATTCCGTGGCAACCGATCATTTGAGACTAAACTGCTATGTTTATAACATCCAAATTAGTTATCTCATAACTATTTGTGGATTCCAAATATTGTATCACATTCCAGATAAATAGACAATGTTAAACTTTCCGATCGAATAATCAAACACCCAAGATTTCCCAAATAGTTCTCAACACTTGAGGGGAGTTTAAAAACATTCATCACATGCCACAGTACCAATGGTCCAGCCGTAGAAGGGTCAAGCCAACGCCTCACATGTGGCACGCCGTACTGCCCCAAACCCAAAGGTTCAAAAGGCAGTTCAAGACGGTCACATAATCGAGTTAAGGTTTGTTGTCTTCTAGAGAGTCCATTGCGTAACTTGCACAATTTAGACGTTCTTAAACTACGGAAAAAATCTAACACTTGGAAATTTCCCGGGTCGGGAAAAAGTGAGTTATTGATATCCGTTCGAACTTTTTAATACTTTCTAAATATCCGGAAAACATAACGAAATTAAATTTTCCGATCGAATCAGCGAATACAAAATAAACGCCAGATCACTCAACACTTGAGTCAGATAATAAAATACCCATAAAATATAAGGAATAGTTACAGAAATTACGGCACAAAACTCTGTCCAAAGTTCACTTTTACTGCCGCGGAACCGCCGCCTAAAGTGGGGTGGGACCGCGGTTCCTCGGCGGCTGTACGGAAATAGGGGCTTGAATGTTGTGGTAATTCTTAGAATTCCCTGCTGAATTTTTTAGGTATTTTTAATTTTGAAAATAACACAGTTTTAAAAAATGTACAGAGAGGGGGTTAAATTGTCGTTTCTGGGCTCGATCGGGGTTTTAACTTCGTATACACCTCGCCTAATGCTCTAGCTAGGCTCTGATACTACTGTAGGGTTACTAGGCACTCTAACAAGGTTCTAAAAGACATCAACCATGCCCGATTAAAATTTTAGCCGTGCCGAATAACTCTAAACAAGATCTTTGCTAAATAATTAGGGAATCACATGCTAGAAAATAACAATTATCTCTAAGTGAATACGAAATACAACCTTTGTAGATCGGTCCTTCAATTCTTAAGATCCTTGTTGTAGTCTCTTCGCTGCGATCATCATGCTCCCGGACTCTCGGACGGCTCCATGAGAAGAGGGCAACGATTTTGCTTGAAGTCTTCGAGGCCGAAGATGATCTACGTCGAGGGAATACGAACTCAAGCTTCTACTTCACTAACTAGAGAATTAGTGAAGCAAACACCCTAAACTAAAGTGCTAGTCTAGTAGAGGATGGTGAAATAGGAAATGGGTACACTTTAGAATTTCTTTTCTCACTTTATATCTCTCTCTTTATCAAACCCTAGAATGAAATTGAAGGAGGAAGAAGATGAGCTCAAAATGAGAATGAAAACTAATCAAGAGAGAGTTAGCTAACCATGGGTGAGTGGGTATCATTTACTAACTCATGTAGAGACATAACCATGGCTAATTATAGTGGTTAGGTTAATTAATATCTTAAGTAAAACAAAACTAGTGGACTAAGTCAATGCAACCATAACCTTCATGAACCTTCATGCATGTGAGCTCATTATCCATTTCTTTTTAGAATTATTTTAAATATAAAAACCTAACCAATATAATTATAATGGTGTATGTCTCATACATCCATGTATTGTGTATCAACAACCATGATACAAAATGAACACAAATTAATATATATCACATATATATTAAGTTGTGCACAAGTGAGAAAAACAAATGCTTAAGTGAACCAATGTTAATTAATTTAAATTAGTATATCACGTATACAATTATACACTAAATTATTAAATCAACAGTTGACTTAATAATCCGGTTATATCTCATATTACCGACTAACACAAAATGTACCAACTTATCGAATCAACACTTGATTCGATAACCCGGCTATATCTCATATAACCGGCCGATACAATAGTCGCGATAATAGAATACGGTATCACATACATGCATTATTCTCGGTCCCGCACATATCACATATGCGCTCCTATTTCGTTTTGCCTGAGCCAGTAAAACCTCTATGTAGGACTCTAAAGACTCGTCAATACGCCGACAGTAGATAATGATCATATCAAGCACCCACAAGCCGTCAGCGGTACTAGCTGGATGTAACGGCCAGCCGAGTATTGAGCGATCAGAAGATCAGCAAGCAAGCCCGCTCCAACTCCTGCAAAAAGCCTGACAGTGACACTATCGTACAGTCCGGTCTCCTCGTTTGATATGTCTCATATGAGGTCTAGGGGTGGCAAACGTCAGACCCCAATAACCGATAAGTCATGCCGATATGAGGCTCATAACTGGTCGAGAAACTACTGGTATCACTTACCAGTAAATCTCTAAACCATCCCTGGCCAGGGACTGTTAGTTATATGTATGCCCTAGAGGCCATTACTGTACATACGATGTATATTGTAATGGATGCTTGGACATATATAGGGAGGACTTTCTTGCTCGACATGATAGTATTCTATCTGGTTGTACTTTATCTTAACATGTACTCTGATTGTCTCTATGTTACATGTTGATAAAGCCCTTAGGATATGTACTCGACTACTGGGACTATGATGAGATCATACTAGTGGGGCCACGGTAGTCGACGAGTACATCCTATCACTGTTCCTAGTCGAGGGTGTATCGAGACAGGGCATCGATACACCAGAGTAGACTAGCGTATACGCATCTTGACCCATATGATGGGCGATGGATGATCCTATATCCATCGGTGTTTGACATCAAGGATGGTGTACGGGTACTCAGTGGAGACTGGGTACACTGGACGGACTTGCCGAGAACTCCCAGATGGTATTATACCTCACGTCAGATGGCAGTTCTCCGGTGACACTGGTACAGAGTAGTCTGTTGACCCGAGATTGTCATAGAGTCTTGTGTGATTCCCACTATGCTTTGATTTCCATCATACCACGTCTAAGAGGGCATGCAAAAAGGTGGCTTTTGGGTACAGTCCCGAATCACATGGAGGCAATGAGCGATATGAAGGGATTCGTCTCTCCCGGTATAGGGAGTTGATGTTGTGCTGTGTTCTATTGGCTATAACCGGAAATCCCTGGCCAGGGTAGCTGAGATTTACTGGTAAGTGTTATCAGTAGTTTCTCGAACTGTTATAGACCTCATATCGACACGACTTATCAAGCTACTGGGGTCTGACGTTTACCACCCCTAGGCGAGATATGCGACATATCAGACGACGAGACCGGACTGTACGGGAGTGTTACTGTTTGGATTCACAGGAGAATATACAGGCTTCCTTGTTGATCTTCTGAGCGCTCAATACCTGGGTAGCTGTTACGTTTAGCTGACCGCTTGCAGCTTGTGGGTGTTTGATATGATCATCACCTACTGCCGGCGTATTGACGATTCTTTATAGTCCTACACAAAGGTTTCTTGGATCAGGCGAAACGGAGTAGGGGCACGTATGTGATATGTGCGGGACCAAGGATAATGCGATATGAGATACCGTATTCTATTCTCGCGATATTTGATATCAGCCGGGTCATCGGATCAAGTGTTGATTCGATGAATCGGTACGGATAAATATTAGTCGGTTATATGCGATATAGCCGGATTGTCGGATCAAGTGTTGATTCGATAATTTAATGTATAATAATATATATGATATATTAAATTACATTAACTAATATTATCTCACTAAAAAATTCTTTTTCTCACTCGGGTAATACATTGATATATATGCGATATATGTTAATTGTATTATTTTATTTGGTTACAATAAATATTATATATGTGATATATAATATTGTAACATGATATGATAATTAATTCAACATGTTTAGCAAAGATTAATCAAGATTAGGGTTTGATTTGGGTTAATGACTTCTAGTAGATTCTAGAAGGTTTCCTTTTTTGTTTTGGAAAAGATATTTTCAAGTGACTCATTCTTAACCTAACCCAAACCCTAGCCTTGGTTAATTCTCTACAAAGATTAAGTTAACCATGGTTGCATTATTGATCATTATCTTCTTTGCATTATTCATCACAAAAGGATTCTTATCATATTATTCATCTTCTTCTTCCTTCATTTTTTTCTTTCATGAAAAAGCTTACTGGTTTTTTCAAAGTGATGAATAAATGTGAAAAAAAGATAAATAAAGAGAGAAAAAATCCTACTTCATCATCCTCATCTTCCCTTGCCCTTTAGATGAGAGTGTTCACTCAATTTTAGTGAGTGCTAGCTTGTGTTAATGAAACTTCAAGGTAGATCATCTTTGTATCGAAGATCGGAAGCAAGACTGCATCTTTCTCTTCGTGGAACCTCTCGAGAGTCCAGAACCCGATGATCGCAGCGAAGGGACCACAACACGGAGCTTATGAAGTGAAGGACTGGATCTACAAAGGTTGTAATCCCTCTCACTTAGTGTTAAAGTGTTTAGCATGTTAGTTTTCGCCTAATCTCTAGTTTAAAGATCCGTATTCGGGTTGTTCGGCACGGCTAAAATTTTTATCGGGCATGGTTGATGCCTCGTAGACCCTTGTGCACGTGCATAGGAACCTTACAGTGGTATCAGAGCCAAGCTAGAGCTTTAGACGAAGTCTAGACGAAGTTTAAAGTCCGATCGAACCCGGAAAACCCGATAAAACCCCTTCTCTGGAAATTTTTCAAAAATATGATTTTTTCTGAATTAAAAATGCTCAGAAAAACAAGCAGGAAACACTAAGAATTACTGTGAAGTACGGTCCCCTAAGTCAACTATTTGACCGCGACCGCGGCGAAACAATGGGTTTGGCGGCGGTTCCGCGGCCAAAATTTGGACTTAGTCCCTGAAATTTGACTTAATTATTCTTAGGTCCTTTCTTGTTAATTTTTTCTAGGAATATTTTAATTCCACTCAAGTGTTGAGTTTTCTAGGGTTGTATTGGGGAATCGTTGATTCGATCAGATAATTTAACTTTTTTTAGTTTTGTCCGGATAATTTTTAGAAACTGTTAAAAAGTTCGAACGGATATCAATAACTCACTTTTTCCCCTGTTGGAAAATTTTTCAAAAGTTGGATTTTTTCTCGTGTTTAAGAACGTTCTAAGTCGTGCAAGTAACGCGGTGGACCCTCTAGAAGACAACAAACCTTAACTCGATTATGTGACCGTCTTGAACTGCCTTTTGAACCTTAGGGATTGGGGCAGTACGGCGTGCCACATGTGAGGCGTTGGCTTGACCCTTCTATAGCTGGACCATTGGTATTGTGGCATGTGATGGATGTTTTTAAACTGATTTCAAGTGTTGAGATATATTGGGAAAATCTTGGGTGTTCGATTATTCGATCGGAAATTTTAACATTGTCTATTTATCTGGAATGTGATACAATATTTAGAATCCACAGGTAGTTATGAGATAACTAATTTGAATGTTATAAATCTAGCAGTTTAGTCTCAAATTGAACGGTTGCCACAGAATTTTGATGTGATCAAAAGTCCGTCGCAATCACGTAGCGTACGCGGATACTCGCCGGATAAACTTAATAGACAGCTACGCCCCATAGCCCCGACCAAGTGACTGTAGGAGAACCCTGTCGCCAAAAGCATCCGTTCGGGTGCTTGCGGCAGGGGTGTTCCGCCTTAGTGCACTTTGTCGACGGCATCCGGGGGTGTGGCTGTCTACTAAAGTTTGCGAAGAGCATTCGATCAGGATGCCGGGAATCTTGCTGAATTGCCCGACTTGATATTGAAAAGAGTTTTCGATAAAGAGACTAAAATGCGGGGTTTATAATTGTTAGGCATGCGATGTCTAAGGAATTCATTTGGTTAGGCATGTGATGTCTAAAGAGATTGCGGATTCCAACTGTTGTAGTTTTACACTTTCTTTTCTGTGACCGTAAGCGTAGTATGTGGTGTATCGCCGGCTTCGTTGCTATACATCAACGACAATCGGGATACGCATACTTGCTTACGTTGATGATATGAGATATTATGTGTTGCTGTGATATGTTATATTGGATCGTCGTGTTTGAATAGACGGGGGTTTTATGTGAGATGAGAGTTTTTTCTTTTTCATTCATGTAAAATTCATTTGTATGTAATATTCTTTTATTGGGGCACTTCCAGGTTGTGGAAGATGTCACCGTTGGTGTATATTATTTACTTTTCCGCATTAGGATAGACCCAAGGAGGGGAGCATAAGTAACCGGGTTCTAGGGTCCAGTGGGAGACCATCTCGAGGAGTCGAGACCGAGTCTCCTAACCCTGGAATTGGCAGAGTTGCTTGCCGCTCTCGTAGGGGTCTAGGGATGTGGGTTTGGCTATTCATCGCGACCGTGGAATCTTTGTTTTATACAGGCTCGTATTAAAAACACGGACGTCCTAGTATATCCAATATTTCATATATGTTCTTCTGCTGCAATGTTCTGTGATGAGATCATATTACTGCCTGAGACGAATGTTTATATTATATATATGAGATATATGTTATATTGCAGATTTCGTTTCAAAAGAGATGCTTGTGAAGCAAAATAAAATGGGACTTCATTAATGAGATTAATGAAATAAAAGAAACCTAAGATGTTGTAGAAACTTGTTTAAAAACTGGTACCTCTAGTTCTTGCTTTGCATAGCGGTGTTCCTTATAGAACATCCAGCACCTTATTCGATAAGGAAAGAGCCGAGATCACTTCACCGGGAGTGACCTCTTTAGTGAAACTAGAAGATACTACAAACTCGGTTTGTCTTTTGATTGCTTCTATAGTTCTTGCTTTGCATAGTGATATTTGTGAAATATCCTGCACCCTATTCGATGAGGAAAGGGCCGACGATCCCTTCACCGGGAGTGACCCCTTTAGCAAAACTAGAAAAGCCTCAAAAACATTCCATTTAAAATCACTCGATTCTACAACGGTATCAAGTTCATTACGCAAAGGGTTTTCTTAAAAACCTGTCATAGCCCTCCGTCATTTCAGATAAAGACTGTTTAGTATTCGTGCTGCGTTTGTTGGCCTTTGTCAAGGCGTAGTGTGCGGTAGCTGAATAGTACTTATCTGCTTATGCATATGATGCAGATTGGATTAGGGTAGTCGTGCGACCTTGTTGGCCTTTGTCAAGGGCCGTGCGGGTGGGTTTACTTCAATTAAGAAATGACGGGTTGAACTTGACTAGCAGCCTATGGTTTGTTGGCCTTTGTCAAGGTCATAGGAGGCTTGGGGCAAAATATTATCGGGAATTTCAAATGTTGAAATTTGCAATGAGATTGCATACCTTCTATGAGATAGTTGGATCCCGATACCCGCTGCGAGTAAGAGTTACTCCTGGGAGAGTTTTACACATTACAATTAGCCGATCAAGTAGGTGTCTAGAAAGGTGTTAACGGGGTTATGCCTCTGGGAAAACAAGGTTCACTTTAATTAGGTTCGTACGATAGCACGGGGGACCTCCCTCAAAGTACCGACACTGGCTCGGCTGAAAGATTGGTGAAATTGTAGCGTGTAATTAATCCCGGCTAGTCTTTCCTTTTAGGGTTTGAAGGAAGATTTGACAAAAACAGTGGGAGACATCCTGATTAGATATATTAGATAACCAATCTAATCTTGCAAGAGCATACGCTGAGTGTTTTCTTCTCTCTCTCTCCAGGTAGCGACCATATCACGCCTTAATCAAGATAATAAAACGGATGTATTGACCAAACCCACTTGTTATACTGAGCTGGGGAACGTTGGTCCCGCTCCAACTTATAAATGTTATAAGACAGAGCAGGAAATTGGGGAATACCAGATTTCCCGTGCCGCCCAAACGAAGAAAGTGCATGCTGATGCATCTTCTTCGGGTGTGTTCATTACAGAGAACTATTTCTCAGTATTCTTTACGTCCTGGGTATGAGATACCGGATCAGGATCCCGCATATGTAATCTATTACATGGGCTACAGATAGGTAGAGAACTGAGAACAGGTGATAAGTTTCATGAGGCAGAAAATGGTGCAAGTGTTGCAGCCAAGTCTGTTGGTCACTATCACCCTGTATTACCAGAATACATTGATTCTGAACAAATGTTATTAGATACCGAACCTGATATACAAAATCATATCAGTCTCTTTTTTAGTAAAGAAAGGATATAATTTTGTATTGTTGGATAATCTTTTGAACATTTCCTATATCAATAGTTGATCAGTTCAGGCACGTTATCTAAAAGCATTGACGTTCTAAATCAAACCACAGTTCTTAGTATATAGAACACACACGAGAGGAAGAGTTCAGAAATGAACGAATCCTTCTTGAGGCATTGTAGACTAGGTCATATCAATGCGACCCGACTAGCTAAGTTACAATTAGATGCATATTTAAATCTGTTTGAATTTACATCTTGTAAAACTTGCCGGTCATGTCACAAAATTAAGATGACCATAGCTCTGTTTATTGGAAACAGAGAAAGGGTTAGTGAACTCTTAGGATTGATACATGCTGATGTATATAAGTCCCCTGTCTACACATGCCAAGACCGGTTCTTTGTAATTTATTACATTCTCTGATAATCTCTTAAAATTCAGACATGTGTTCCTGTTGAAACATAAGTCCGAACCTTTTGAGATATTCACAGAATATAAGTTACAAGTAGAGAACCAAAATACGGGTATAAGTATTATGTCCTTTGATGAGATCAAGGAGGAGAATACTTGAGCACGGAATTCCTGGACTATTCTAAAGGAGAATGAGATTCTCTCTCAGCATTACTCCTTCGTATACACCACAGCACGTCGGTGTTTCGGGGCGGAGCAATAGCACCCTATTTGATATGGTGTGCTCTATGATGAGTACTACTGAGTTTCCTATTTCCTTTTGGGTGTTATGCGCTTGAGAAGCTGCATACCTATTGAATAAGGTTCAAATCAAATCAGTTGTCTACCACTTCATATGTGATATGAAAGGGAAGAGCCCATATCTTAAGTTTGTTAAGATTTGGGGTTGTCCGGCCTATGTCTAAAAGCAAAATCCGGACAAGCTCGAGGCATGGTCTGTTATGTAGAACTCGAAATGTTCCAGCCATACAAATTGCAGCTGATGATTTGGTAGAACCAAAGGATTCAATAGTTTCCAACGTACCTCAGCCTCTCCGTCGATCTAGTAGGGTTCCTCACCCACCTGAGAGATACTTCGGTTTCTCTATGACAGTGGGAGCGAGGATTGCATCATGAGATGATGACCCAACTAGTTTCGAGCTGGCCATCAGGAGTGGGACTCTATAAGAATGGCTGGATGCTTATCGATCTGAGATGGAATCCTTATACACCAACAAAGTATGGACTTTGGTTGCTCTATCTGAAGGGTTAAATCCCTATCAGCAGCAAGTATATCTTGAGACGATTACTTGGTGTACGTGGAAAAGTTAAGACTTTCAAAGCCATGCTTAAGTCTATCCAGATCCTACTTGCCACGGCTACATACCATGACTACGATATCTGGCGGTTGGATGTCATGACTGCTTTTCTAAATGATGTTTTAGAAAAGAGCGTCTATAAGTACACAGCCATAGGGCTTCGTAGACAGTGGGAGCAGCGGAAACGTGTGCAAGATGTTTTATGTGATAAAACAGGCATCGCGGAGTTGGAACATCTGTTTTGATATGGTAATCAAAGAGTTTGACTTCATCAAAATGGTAGATGAACCTTGTATATACAAAAAGGTAGTAGGGAGTATGGTGGTGATCCTCATAGAGTACGTGGATGACATACTCTTGATAGGGAAGGAGTTTCCTATGCTACGCTCGGTCAATCTCCGCTTATCATAAGGATTCTCCATATAGGATCAAAGTGATACCTCCTAAATCCTGGGTTTTAGATCTATGAGATAGATCTAATTGGATGTTAGGATACTCACTAGTTGTAGTGAGATGGTATCAATCGATCCTGGGGAGAATCACTGGAAAGGTTCCAGGGTGATAAGGACGACTGAATGTCAGTCGCAGGCTTGTCTATACCCTCAGTGGAGGGACGGTCTGTTGGAAGAGTTCCAAGCTAGATACCGTGACATACTAGACGATTAAAGGCAAGATACATCGTTACTAAGAATACTACCAAAGAGGCAGTCTGGATAAATATAAGTTCATGAGATGAACTTCGTTCCTACCATTGTGTGACAATGGAGTTGTGGCTTTAGCCAAGGAACTACCGTCCCATCAGAAATCCAGATATAATTCTTAGGCAGTATCACCTGATCATGGAGACGGTTGATCTCTAGGGAGATCGAGGTTAGGAGAGTAGACACAGAGGACAACAGCACGAATCCACTCACAAAGGCCTTTTTCCCAGTAGAGACTCTTATGGGATGGTTGAGTATGAGATACTTCAACCACAGCTAATTGTTGGGTATATGATACCACAACAGATGGCCCTAGTGCAAGTGGGAAATTGTTAGTTATATGTATGCCCTAGAGGCCATTACTGTACATACGATGTATATTGTAATGGATGCTTGGACATATATAGGGAGGACTTTCTTGCTCGACATGATAGTATGCTATCTTGTTATACTTTATATTAACATGTACTCTGATTGTCTCTATGTTACATGTTGATAAAGCCCTTAGGATATGTACTCGACTACTGGGACTATGATGAGGTCATACTAGTGGGGCCATGGTAGTCGACGAGTACATCCTATAACTGTTCCTAGTCGAGGGTGTATCGAGACAGGGCATCGATACACCAGAGTAGACTAGCGTATACGCATCTTGACCCATATGATGGGCGATGGATGATCCCATATCCATCGGTGTTTGACATCAAGGATGGTGTACGGGTGCTCAGTGGAGACTGGGTATACTGGACGGACTCGCCGAGAACTCCCAGATGGTATTATACCTCACGTCAGATGGCAGTTCTCCGGTGACACTGGTACAGAGTAGTCTGTTGACCCGAGATCGTCATAGAGTCTTGTGTGATTCCCACTGTGCTTTGATTTCCATCATACCACGTCCAAGAGGGCATACAAAAAGGTGGCTTTTGGGTACAGTCCCGAATCACATGGAGGCAATCAGCGATAGGAAGGGATTCGTCTCTCCCGGTATAGGGAGTTGATGTTGTGCTGTGTTCGATTGGCTATAACCGGAAATCCTTGGCCAGGGTTGCTGAGATATATTGGTATGTGTTATCAGTAGTTTCTCGAACTGTTATAGACCTCATATCGACACGACTTATCAAGCTACTGGGGTCTGACGTCTACCACCCCTAGGCGAGATATGCGACATATCAGACGACGAGACCGGACTGTACGGGAGTGTTACTGTTTGGATTCACAGGAGAATGTACAGGCTTGCTTGTTGATCTTCTGAGCGCTCAATACCTTGGTAGCTGTTACGTTTAGCTGACCGCTTGCAGCTTGTGGGTGTTTGATATGATCATCACCTACTGCCGGCGTATTGACGATTCTTTAGAGTCCTACACAGAGATTTCTTGGCTCAGGCGAAACGGAGTAGGGGCACGTATGTGATATGTGCGGGACCGAGGATAATGCGATATGAGATACCGTATTCTATTCTCATGATATTTGATATCAGCCGGGTCATCGGATCAAGTGTTGATTCGATGAATCGGTACGGATAAATATTAGTCGGTTATATGAGATATAGCCGGATTGTCGGATCAAGTGTTGATTCGATAATTTAATGTATAATAATATATATGATATTTTAAATTACATTAACTAATATTAGCTCACTAAAAGAATCATTTTCTCACTCGGGTAATACATTGATATATATGCGATATATGTTAATTGTATTATTTTATTTGGTTACAATAAATATTATATATGTGATATATAATATTGTAACATGATATGATAACTAATGCAACATGTTTAGTAAATATTAATCAAGATTAGGGTTTGATTTGGGTTAATGACTTCTAGTAGATTCTAGAAGGTTTTCTTTTTTGTTTTGGAAAAAATATTTTCAAGTGACTCATTCTTAACCTAACCCAAACCCTAGCCTTGGTTAATTCTCTACAAAGGTTAAGTTAACCATGGTTGCATTATTGATCATTATCTTCTTTGCATTATTCATCACAAAAGGATTCTTATCATATTATTCATCTTCTTCTTCCTTCATTTTTTTCTTTCATGAAAAAGCTTACTAGTTTTTTCAAAGTGATGAATAAATGTGAGAAAAAGATAAATAAAGAGAGCAAAAATCTTACTTCATCATCCTCATCTTCCCTTGCCCTTTAGATGAGAGTGTTCACTCAATTTTAGTGAGTGTTAGCTTGTGTTAATGAAACTTCAAGGTAGATCATCTTTGTATCGAAGATCGGAAGCAAGACTGCATCTTTCTCTTCGTGGAACCTCTCGAGAATCCGGAACCCGATGATCGCAGCGAAGGGACCACAACACGGAGCTTATGAAGTGAAGGACCGGATCTACAAAGGTTGTAATCCCTCTCACTTAGTGTTAAAGTGTTTAGCATGTTAGTTTTCACCTAATCTCTAGTTTAAAGATCCGTATTCGGGTTGTTTGGCACGGCTAAAATTTTTATCGGGCATGGTTGATGCCTCGTAGACCCTTGTGCCCGTGCATAGCAACCCTACAGGGACTTCTCTATTATGGCCAATCGAGCATTGCGCAACATCAACCCCCAATACCGGGAGAGACGAAACCCCTCCTATCGCTCATTGCCTCCATGTTACTCGGGACTGTACCCAAAAACCACCGATCACTTGGACGTGGTAAGGTAGAAATCAAAGCACAGTGGGAATCACACAAGACTCTATGACGATCTCGGGTCTATAGACTAACCTGTACCAGTGTCACCAGAGAACTGCCATCTGACGTAAGGTATAATACCATATGGGAGTTCTCGGCGAGTCCGTCCAGTGTACCCAGTCTACACTGAGCACCCGTATATCATCTCTGATGTCAAACACCAATGGATATGGGATCATCCATCGCCCATCTACATGGGTCAAGAAGGTATACGCTAGTCTACTCTGGTATATCGATGCCCCGTCTCGATACACCCACGACTAGGGACCTTGAAGGATGTACTTATGGACTACCATGTTCCCACTAGTATGATCTGTATCATAGTCCAGGTAGTCAAGTACACATCCTAAGGGCATTACCAACATGTGACAGAGAGACAATCATTGTACACGTTAAGGTAAAGAGCAACCAGATAGTATACTATCATGTCGAGCAAGAAAGTCCTCCCTATATATGTCCAAGAATACACTACGATATACATCTCATGTATAGTAATGGCCTCTAGGGCATACATATAACTAACAAGAGTGAGTCCAGAGATCGTGGGTTGGTTCCCACGCTTGGATTCTTCCATACTAAACCTCTTTTGTATGGTGTCAATGTACCTGGATTGGGACAATCCCAGTATCCGTTTAGATCTATCTTTATAGATCATAATCCCCAATATGCAGGAGGCATTACCTAGATCTTTCATTGAGAATCTTTGTGATAAGAAGAGCTTGACTGACTGTAGCATAGGAACATCATTTCCTATCAAGAGTATGTCATCGACGTACAATACGAGGAAGACAACCTTACTCTCTGCAACCTTCTTATAGATACAAGGTTCATCTATATTTTTGATAAAGTCAAACTCTTTGACTACAACATCAAAGCAGATGTTCCAACTCCGTGATGTTTGCTTTAACCCATAGATGGATTTAAGCAGTTTGCACACCTTTCCGCTGCTCCCACTATCTACGAAGCCCTCTGGCTGAGTCATGTACACGTACTCTTCTAAATCACCGTTTAAAAGGCGGTCTTAACATCCATTTGCCAGATTTCGTAGTCATGGTATGCAGCAATGGCAAGTAAGATCCGGATGGACTTAAGCATAGTCACTGGAGAAAAGGTTTCGTCATAATCCACACCTGGTCGTTGACGAAAACCCTTTGCAACAAGTCTAGCTTTGAAAGTCTCAACTTTTCCATCTACACCAATTTTCATTTTAAAGATCCACTTGCTCCCAATGGGTTTTACCCCTTCAGAAGCATTTTCCGAAGTCCATACTTTGTTGGTGTACATGGATTCCATCTCAGATCGCATTGCATCCAGCCAGTTCAGAGAGCCACTACTCGTGATGGCCTGCTCGAAACTAGTCAGGTCATCATCTTCCATGATGCAATCCTCGCTCCCACCATCAATGAGAAAACTGTAGTATCTCTCAGGTGGGTGAGAAACCCTGCTAGATCGGCGGAAAGGGTGGGGTTCGTCGGGTACTACTGAATCCTCTGGTTCCACTAAATCATCTGTCGTAGTTTGTGTTGCTAGAACTTCTTCCAGTTCTACCTCATTTCCATTAATTTCTTTCATAAGAAATCCCTTTTCTAAAAAGGTGGCATGTCGAGAAACAAAAACCTTTTGTTCCTCGGAGTGGTAGAAGATATACCCTCACGAATGTTTAGGATATCCAATAAACTTACATATGACAGACCTTGCCTTGAGCCTGTCCGGATTTTGTGTTTTTACATAGGCCGGACAACCCCATATCTGAATAAAATTAAGACATGGTCTCTTCCCATTCCATATCTCATATGGAGTGGTAGGCACTGATTTGGTTGGAACTCTATTCAATAGGTATGCAGCTGTCTCCAGTGCATGTCCCAAGAAGGAAATAGGTAACTCAGCATCACTCATCATAGAGCGCACCATATCTAATAGGGTGCGATTCCTCCGCTCCGATACACCGTTGTGCTATGGTGTATAAGGAGGAGTAAGCTGAGAGAGAATCACATTCTCTTTTAGATATTCTAGGAACTCATTGCTCAAGTATTCTCCTCCTCGATCAGATCGAAGGATTTTAATACTTTTGCCCGTTTGGTTCTCTACTTCGTGCTTATATTCTCTGAATTTCTCAAAAGCTTCATACTTGTGTTTCATCAGGAATACATGTTCGTATCTAGAGAGATCGTCAGTGAATGTAATGAAGTAGGAAGAACCGTTCCTGGCATGCGCAGACATAGGACCGCATACATCACTATGTACCAGTCCTAAGAGTTCCGTAACTCTTTGTCCGTGTCCACTAAACAGAGTTTTGATCATTTTACCTTTGAGACATGAATGACAAGTATCATAAGATGATAATTCGAACGAATTCAAATATCCATCTTTATGTAACTTAGGTAGTCGTGTCTCATTGATATCACCAAGTCTACAATGCCACAAGACGGATTCGTTCATTTCTGAACACTTCCTCTTGTGTGTGTTTTGTATATTGAGGACTGTATTTTGATTGAGAATGAATATGCCATTATGTAACGAGCCTGATCTAATCAACTTTTGATTCAGGAATATGTTCATAACATTATCTTGTACTATAAAATTATATCCTTCTTTACTTAATAAAGAAACCGATATAATGTTGCACATCATGTTCGGTATATAATAGCACCCATTCAGAATCAGTGTATTACTACTTGGTAATACAAGGTGATATTCGCCAACTGCTTTGGCTGCAATACTTGCACCATTCCCTACTTGAACGGAATGATCACCTTTTCCCAGTTCTCTACCTTTACGTAGCCCATGTAACAATTTACATATGGGATCCCGATCCAGTATCAAATACCCAGGACGTAGGGTGAACTGAGAAACAGTTCTCAATAACTAGCACACCCGAAGAAGATGCATCAGCATGCATGTTCTTTATTTGGGCGGCGTGAGAATCCAGATATTCTCCTGTTTCCTATTCAGTCTTATAACTCTTATAAGAAAGAACGGGACCAACGATCCCCTGCTCAGAATAATAAGCGGGTTCAGTCAATACATCCATATTATTATCTTGATTATGGCTTGACATGGTCGCTACCTGGAGAGAGAGAGAGAAGAAAACACTTTAGCGTATGCTCTTGCAAGATTAGATTGGTTATTATCTTATCTAATCAGGATGTCTCCCACTGTTTTTATCAAATCTTCCTTCAAACCCTAAAAGGTAAGATTAGACGGGATTAATTACACCCTACAATTTCGTCAATCTTTCAGCCAGATCGGTGTCGGTACTTGAGGGAGGTTCCCCGTGCTTTCGCACGGACCTAATTAAAATAAACCTCGTTTTCCCAGAGGCATAGCCCCGTTAACACCTTTCTAGACACCTACTTGATCGGCTAATTGTCCTGTGTAAAATTCTCCCAGGAGTAACTCTTACTCGCAGTGGGTATTAGGATCCAACTATCTCATAGGAGGTATGCAATCTCATTGCAAATTTCAACAGTTGAAATTCCCAATAATACTTTTGCCCCTAGCCCCTATGACCTTGACAAAGGTCAATAAACCATAGGAAGCTAGTCAAGTTCAACCGGTCATTTCTTGATTGAAATAAACCCACCCGCACGACCCTTGACAAAGGCCAACAAGGTCGTACGAATACCCTAATCCAATCGCATCACATGCTTAAACAGATAAGTACCAGTCAGCTACAGCACACTACGCCTTGACAAAGGCCAACAAACACAGCACGGATACTAAATAGTCTTTATCTGAAATGACGGAGGGCTACGCAGGTTTTTTAGAAAACCATGAGCGTAATGAACTTGATATCGTTGTAGAAACAAGTGATTTTTGAAAAGGAGTGTTTTTTAGGCTTTTCTAGTTTCACTAAAGAGGTCACTCTCGGTGAAGAGATCTCGGCTCTTTCCCAATCGAATAAGGTGCAGGGTATATCATATATACCGTTGTGCAAAGCAAGAACTATATAGGTTGTCAAAAACTAAACCGCGAATTTGTAGCATCTGCCAGTTTAGCTAAAGAGGTCACTCCCGGTGAAGGGATCTCGGCTCTTTCCTCATCGAATAAGGTGCAGGGTATATCATATATACCGCTATGCAAAGAAAAACTGTAGCTGCCCTTTTTATAAAGTTTTGATTCTACAACATCTTTTAGGTTTCTTTTCTTTTATTAATCTCATTAATAAAACCCATCAGCTTATGCTTCCTAAGCATCACAGAAGAAACGAAAGCAGTAATATTTATATATTAGCATATATATATATATATATAGTATAAGCATTCGTCTCAGGTAGTAATATGATCTCATCACAGAACATTGCAGCAGAAGAACATATATGAAATATTGGATATACTAGGATGTCCGTGTTTTTGATACGAGCCTGTATAAAACACGGATTCCACGGTCGCGATGAATAGCCAAACCCTCATCCCTAGACCCCTACGAGAGCGGCAAGTAACACTGCCAATTTTAGGGTTAAGAGACCCGGTCTCGACTCCTCGAGATGGCCTCCCACTATACCCTAGAACCCGGTTACTTATGCTCCCCTCCTTGGGTCTACCTAATGCGGAAAAGTAAATAATATACACTGGTGACATCAACCTCATCCCGGAAGTGCCCCAATAAAAGAATATTACATACAAATGAATTTTACATGAATGAAAATAAAAAACCTTCATCTCACATAAAAACCCCGGCTATTCAGAACCCGACGATCCAATATAACATATCACAGCAACACATAATATCTCATATCATCAACGTAAGCAAGTATGCGCATGCCGATTGTCGTTGATGTATAACAACGAAGCCGGTGATACACCACATACTACGCTTACGGTCACAGAAAAGAAATTGTAAAACTACAACATTTGGAATCCACAATCACTTTAGACATCGTAAATCCGAAATATCACATACTTCGCATTTCATGCCTAACTATATGAATTCCACATATTATATCACATTCTAGATAAATAGACAATATTAAACTTTCCGATCGAATAATCAAATACCCAAGATTTCCTAAATAGCTCAACACTTGAGCGGAGTTCAAAAAGTCCCAGAACACATCACAGTACCAATGGTCCAGCCGTAGAAGGGTCAAGACAACGCCTCACATGTGGCACGCCGTACTGCCCCAAACCCTAAGGTTTAGAGGTGGTTCAGACGGTCACATAATCGAATTAAGGTTTGTGTTCTTCTAGAGGGCCCACTGCGTTACTTGCACGTTTTTCTGAAAGATTTAAACTCAAGAAAAATTCAACACTTGAAAGTTTTTCGTGCCGGGAAAAAGTGAGTTAATGATATCCGTTCGAACATTTTAACAGTTTCTAAAATATCTGGAAAACAAAATGAAATTAAATTTTCCGATCGAATCAACGAATACAAAATAATCCCCAGAACACTCAACACTTGAGTAAGATTAAAAACACCCAGAAGTATGCAAGAACAGCTACGGATATTACTGTGCCAAAACCAAAGCCCAATATTTCTGTACGGTCGCGGATCCGCGGCGCAAGCAAGGTATTGCCGCGATTCCACGGCGGTTTGTATGAATTACATGCTCTTTTTCACAGTATATCTTCTAATTCCCTGCTGATTTTTTAAGTATTTTTAAAGCAGAAAAAATCACATTTTTACAAAATTTCCAAAGAGGAGGTCTATTTTGTCGTATCGGGGTTCGATCGGAGTTTTAACTTCCTAAACACGTCGCCTAATGCTCTAGCTAGACTCTGATACCACAGTAGGGTTCCTAGGCACTCTTACAAGGGTTAATAAGGCATCAACCATGCCCGAATAAAAATTTTGACGTGCCGAACAACCCAAAGAGGGGATCTTTGGTAGATTATTAGGGTTTAACATGCAAGTAAACATCTTTACAAATAAGAGTGAGGGATTACAACCTTTGTAGTACGCTCCTTCGCTTCATAAGCTCCGAGTAGAAGTCCCTTCGCCGCGATCCACGATCTCCCGGACTCAAGAGAGGCTCCACAACTCGAACGATCCATGCTAGCTTTTAGTCTTCCTTTTCTCCGATGATCTACCTCGAAGTTTCTATAACTCAAGCTCTCTCTCTCTCTCTCTAATGAGGTGAACACTCTAATCTAATTGGCTAGATTAGATGAAGATGATGGAGTAGTATTTATGCTCTCTTTTTATATAAAATTCTCACACAAAATCATCACATGAAGAAAACCTAGAAAGCTTTCTCAAAACTCAAGGTTGAAGAAGAAGAAGAATAAATGAATTAAAACCTTTTGTGATGAATAATGAAATGATATATGATTAATAATGTAACCATGGTCAACCATGACTAGGCTAACCCATGTAGAGAATTAACTAAGGCTAGGGTTTGGGTTGAGTTAAAGAATGAGTCATAAGAAAATATCAACCAAAATATCTTAACTCATGACAAAAGAAAACCTTCTAGAAGGTTCATGAAAGAACTAACCCAATTCAAACCCTAACCTTGTTTAATCTCCACTAAATATGTTTCATTAGTAATCATATCATGTTACAATAATATATATCACATATATATTATATATTTGTAACAAAAGAAAAAAGTACAATTAATATATATCGCATATATATCAATGTATTATCCGGTGAGAAAATGAAATAATAAAGCGAGCCAATATTAGATAATGTAATGCAATATATCATATATATTATTATACATTAAATTATCGAATCAACACTTGATCCGACAATCCGGCTATATCGAATATAACCGACTAATATATCATGTACCGATTCATCGAATCAACACTTGATCCGATGACCCGGCTCAAATCTAAATATCGCGAGAATATAATACGGTATCTCATATCGCATTATCCTCGGTGGTGCACATATCACATATGTGTCCCTACTCCGTTTTGCCCGAGTCAAGAAACTTCGGTGTAGGACTCTAAAGAATCGTCAATACGCCGGTAGCAGGTGATGATCATATCAAACACGCACAAGCTGCAAGCGGTCAGCTAAATGTAACAGCCACCCAGGTATTGAGCGATCAGAAGATCAACAAGCTAGCCTGTACATTCTCTTATGAATCCAATCAGTAACACTCCCGTAAAGTCCTGTCTCTTCGTCTGATATGTTGCATATCTAGTCTAGGGGTCGTATACGTCAGACCCCAGTAACCGATAAGTCGTGTCGATGTGAAGCTCATAACGGGTCGAGAAACTACCGGTAACACTTACCAGTAAATCTCTATATCAGCCCTGGCCAGGGACTTCCAGTTATAGCCAATCGAACAAAGCACAACATCAACTCCCTATACCGGGAGAGACGAATCCCCTCATATCGCTCATTGCCTCCATGTGATTCGGGACTACACCCAAAAGCCACCATTTTGCATGCCCACTTGGACGTGGTAAGGTGGAAATCAAAGCACGGTGTGAATCACACAAGACTCTATGACGACCTCGGGTCTTCAGACTACCCTGTACCAGTGTCACCGGAGAACTGCCATCTGACATGTGGTATATCACCATCTGGGAGTTCTCGGGGAGTCCGTCTAGTGTACCCAATCTCCACTGAGCACCCGTACACCATCTCTGATGTCAAAACACCGATGGATATGGGATCATCCATCGCCCATCATATGGGTCAAGATGCGTATACGCTAGTCTACTCTGGTGTATCGATGCCCTGTCTCGACACACCCTCGACTAGGAACATTTATAGGATGTACTCATCGACTACTCTGGCCCCACTAGTATGATCTCATCATAGTCCCAGTAGTCGAGTACATATCCTAAGGGCTTTATCAACATGTGAGAGTAACACACTAAACTAATATAAGTCAACATGTTAAGATAAAGGAATACCAAATAGCATACTATCATGACGAGCAAGAAAATCCTCTCTCTCTATATATCCAAGCATCCATTATAATATACATCATATATACAACAATGGCCTCTAGGGCATATACATAACTAACAGATATGATATTATAAGTCGCACTGGGTACAAAATAACAGCCACGCAAAACCAAAACATGTCCATCTGACAATCCCAAGTGATAGTCCCCTACGGACTCAGCATCCATGCCAGCTCCGTTTGCAACTTTGAGGGTCATATCACCTGCCTTCAAAACCCTACGCTTTCTCAGTGCCTGCAAAGAATTACAAATATGAGATCCTGATCCGGTATCCAATACCCAGGAAGTAGAGTTTATTGATAGACAGTTTTCAATATCATACACACCTGAAGCCGAAGCCACAACTTGCTTCGGGTCCTGGTTCTTGGCCTTCGAAGCCCTGCAATCTTTCTTCTAGTGTCCTTTCTTATGACAATAAAAGCACTCTTCCTTCCCCACAAGCTGTCCCGCAACCTTTGCTACCTTTGCCTTTCCCTTGGCTTCCACTTTACTAACACCGCCCTTGGTTTGGTAGGGGCCTTCTTCTTCTTTCCTTTGGCTTTCGCCTTGGACCTAGAATAGTAAGCTCCTCTAACAAACAAAGTGGATGTTTCCCATACTTACTGTAGGGTGCCCTCTGCACTCCTTAACATGTTTAGGAGTTCCGAAAGTTCGACATCCTTTCCTTGCATGTTGAAGTTCAGGATAAACTGGGCGTAAGTGGAAGGAAGGGACTGGAGAATCAAGTCAGTGTAGAGCTCGATCTCTAACGTGGTCCCGAGGTCCGCGAGCTCTTCAATGCAGCCAATCATCTTAAGCACGTGTTCCGCTACAGATGATCTGACGGCCAATCTCGCCGAAAACAACTTTTTCGAGACTTTGTATCTGGCGATACGGGATTGCTCTTCATACAGATCCTTAGTATGGAGAAATATGGATTCAAGGTCCATATTCTCGTGCCTCCTCTGATGTTCATTGTCCATAGAGGAAAGCACAAGGCACTTGGCCTTCGTGCAGTCAATCTCCCAGGTCTTACGGATTTCCTTATCCGCGACGCTGGATTGAGGACCTGGGACAGGGGGAGCTTTGGTGGTAAGGAGATACCCCAATTTGTCATAAGTGATTGCCATTTTGACATTCCTGAGCTAATCTTTATAGTTTGGCCCTGTCAGAATATTTTTATCTAGTAGTAACTTAAGGCCGGTCATGATGTTTGGTCGCTGCAATTAGGAGAGAGAAAAGAAACACTTTAGCATGATGCTCTTGCAAGTTTAGAGTGGTTTTTAGTTTGTCTAAACAAGATGGCTCCCACTGTTTCTCGAATCCTTCCTCAAGCAAAAAAAAGAAGAATTAGTCGGGATCAATCTCATCGTACAATACTTGCTTAACCGTTCAGCCAGGCCAGTGTTGGTACTTCGAGGGAGGTTTTACGACGCTTTCACGAAGTTCCTTAATTAAATAACCTCTTTTCCCTATAGGCGTAGCCCCGCTAACACCTTTCTAGACACCTACTTGGTTTATAGCATTGATCTTTAAGTGAGAAAGTTTCCCGAGGCATAGCATATACTCACAGTAGGATCGGGATCCAAATATCATTGCGTGATAAATCTGAAGAAATCATACCAGAATCGTCACACTCCAAATGGTATGCAGCACTAGCAAGTTTCAGTTTCTTTAGAAACTCCCGATGTGGATTTTTGCCCCATGCTCTTATGACCTTGACTTTGGCCAACAAATCATAAGTCACATGTCAAGTTCTACCCATCATTTTCCAGGTTAATTTGAACCCATCCGTAACTACCTTTGACTTTGGCCAACAAGGCAGTACGACTTTCCTAAACCAACGCATCTATCTATGCTACATATGAATATCCAATAGCTACCAATCACTATGCCTTGACTTTGGCCAACAAACACAGCTTGAATACTATTGACTATCCATATGAAATGAAGAAGGGCTACGAATGGTTTTAGCGAAACCGTGAACATAGTGAACTTGATATAATCGAAGGAACATGATAGCTTTTAAAAGGAGTGGTTCAAGTTCCGCGTTTTTAAAAGTTTTCTGTTTTGAAAAGAAACCGAGTGGTTTTGAAATTGTTTCAACGACTTAACTTTGGTTTATTTTCTTGCATTAATTTAATGTGTCCCATCAATTAATCCTACCATTGCAGAAAACAACGAAAATATGACGTACGCTTATGCCATCCGCATTCGCCACGGGGCCCCGTCATCACCCGTTAGGTTACTTAACTAACGACAGAGCGGGGGCCGGACTAGCGCGGATGCAAAACATAAGCAACGCCTACTAGATATCATATATAGATATATACATTCATAAGATGCAATGATAGCCATTCCAGATCACAGATGAACACATTGGATATGCTAGGAATCCATGTTTCGTTCGAGCCTGCAACGAAAGACGGATTACACGGTCGCGATGAATAGCCATGTTGCGCCACGGCCTTCTACTCGAGGCCAAAATGCGGAATCAAAATTTTTCTTAACTTTAACCGGCTCTACCGCAGACAATATACCCGGATCGTGACCATTAACCTAATGCTAGCTAACAAGAGAAGGGAAGAGAGCTATACCAAACGATCCGTGTCCTCCGGTCTTCGTCTCCACTCCGATCTCCTGCGGAATCTCTGTCCATCACCTCCTCGTCGGAAAGGGCACCACGTAGCCGGATTCTTTTACGGGCTACCACCTCTGGACCGAGGCAACTCGGGCGCGAAGTTGGCTAGCCGACGCGTCCAAGATTTGCTGTAGGGTAGTGTAGAAACTTTGTCTCTTGGAGTTTATGTAGTTGCCATTGATGGAGGAATCAAGAAAGAACAATGGAGAGAGGTTTGAAACTTTTGCAACCCAAGTGTGAAAAATGAGATGAATCAATCCCTCACATATAAAATGAACTCTCTCATTCTCACCCCAATAGTGTGGCCGGCCTCTCTCAAGGAAATGGTGGAGAGAAAAACAATAATACAACAAGGGGGGTGAGTGTAGTAGAAGAATAATGGTGACCACACCTAAAACCATGATCACAATATCAAATCAAAATCAAATCCTTTCTCATCTCAAAAAGCAAAGGAAAAGACTAATAAAGAATCTCATCATGATGAAGCTACAAAAGCAAGAAACCCCCTCGACAAATGTTATTTGCAAACTTGCAAATAACCCCCTCCACCGAAAAGTCCGGCCGCGAAGGAACAAAGGAAAACTGGCCGGAACGGAAAGCAATCTGGCAACTACAGAAAACTGATCCCGTAATAAATTACAGGAAAACCCCGCGACTGCATATACATGCCCGCATTTGTATTCCCACTGAACACAAATGCAAAGAGACAAAATCTATACTGTCTAATACTAGGATTCGGCTTAAACCAAAACCGGCTAGTAAAATCCGTCCGATCACGATCCGTGCAATACCGCACGTATCTGATCGAACCCTACAATATCTCCATACGGCCTCTACAGCGTTTTGCTCGAAACTTGAGTAACTGAGTGTGGTGAACTCTAAAGACTCGTCAATACTATGGCTGTGGATTTAACCACTAGCACGTCAGAGGTATTAGCCATACGTGACGGGCTACTAGCTATTGACCAAAAGGGGCGTCGTTGAGCGAACTCATCCTGACACCCTACTGAGCCTGTCAGTGACAATATCAGTACAGTCCGGTCCGTTCGTCTATGAGCATCGCATGGCGGGCCTAGGGGGTTGGTAAAAGTCAGACCCCCAAGAGCGGTACAAGTCGTGTCGGAGTGTAGCCCAGAACACCCTGAGATACTACTGGAATACCTACCAGTAAATCTCCTGCCTCGGCCAAGGGCTTTGTGTAATGGCTCTCCTAGACACAGCGTGACCTCACCCCCAATACCGGGAGAGACGAACCCATGCAGATCCGCTCACTGCCTCCATGTGGCTCGGGACTGTACCCAACCAAAACCTGTTTGCACGACTCCTTTGAGCCATGGTAGGGTAGTAATCAAAGCACAGTGGGAACTCACACGAGACAAATGACGATCTCAGGTCGATGAACTAACCTGTACACATGTCACCTGGGAACTACTATCTGACTTCTGGTATAATCCCAACTAGCAGGTTCCCGGCGAGTCATGTCCGGTGTACTCATAACCCAATGAGCACCTGTATACATCTTAGGTGAACCAACTGACACCAGTGGCTTGTGAGACCGGCTACCGCCCCTCGTCAGGGTCTCGACTGTATACACTAGTCTACTAATGGAGTATCGATGCCCAGTCTCGAAACTCCCACGACTAGGGACCTTTTAAGGATGTGCTTATAGACTCCAGCTCTCACGTATATGATCGCCCTCATACTGCTGGTAGTCAAGCAAGAATCTTAGGGGCTCTATCAACGTGTAATAGCGACTTGTAAGGTCACCTAAAGCAGTACACGATGATAAAGATAAACCAGATAGCATAATATCATCTTGAGTAAGACTGTCCAACTGGGACAGGTCCTCCCTCAATCATTGCAATCACGTGCCTGTGATCCAATAATTGACTCTGAGGGCACTATCTCCAATAATCTCCCACTTGCACTCAAGGCTAATTATTGCGATGTCGCATACTCACAGCCCGTGTGATACCGAACACCCAACTCCTCTACTAGTCAGTCTCACAAAGCTCGTTTGCGAAACTATTGCGTTCGAGGAATAGCCTCAGTGAGTGGATCCGCTCTGATGTTTCTTTCTATGTCTCTCTTTATCTCAAATTCGATGAGAAAGCCATCTACCGAAATGAGCAGTACCTGTCTTAGAATGTGTCTGGATATCTGATGGGACCTAGCACATAAATGAACTCCAAATCCAAACTTCTTAGACTGTATCGTCAACTGAACTTAATCAGTATCCTGCGCTATGCCTTTCCTTCAGTATCCACCTGGATCACCTGTCCAAAATACTGCCCCTCGTCAGAGGGAAAACTATAACTCTGACAGCCACTCTGTCATCCAGGTCACCTTGGAAGCCTGGAATGATAACCGTCTCCTAAAGGAGGCTGCCGTTATCAAATCCCTAGAACATTCACTTATGTTCTAAAGCTGCTTCCGATTGTTTCTCCATGATTGGATTAATATCAACTTATTGCATCTACTGCAAGAGCAACATCTGGTGTGGTACTTGACATCTCATGATTGACTCAATTGCCTAAGCAAGTGATCTGCCAATCATGCACATCCCTCTCCACTTTAGTCTATAAGACACCTTTAGAGAGGGTGACCCCATCACCTGCAGGTACACTACCATGCCAGGAGTCGTCCATTCCAAATACTCATAGAATGCTGACAACGTACCCAGATTAGGAAACCACCCAAATCTAGATCTAAAACCATAGATCCAGTAACCAGAATGTATAATATCCAAGTCCTATGTGGAGAAACCACTGTGTGACAACCAAAGAATAACCGATCGTAGTATAGGAATATTACTTCCTACTCTGTGTATGTCATCCAAATACCAGGACATCATACCCTACTACCTTCTTAACAGATCCATCCCCTATTCTGATGAAGTCAAACCTATGACTGTCACATCAGAAATAGATGATCTATCTCCGCTATATCTGCTTAAGTCTATAAATAGACATAAGCCTCTTGCCCACTGTGCTTCCGTTGCTCCCACTGACTACGACAACCCTCTGGTAGAGTCATATAGACGTACACTTCTAAAGCCAGTTTAGAACGACGCTATATTCATCCTCCTGCCGAGTCTCACAGTCTGGAACAACAGCAATGGCAAGTCTGGGTAAACAAGAACCTCCCTGTCACCGTCCTTGAGCATACCGAAGTACCTCTCGGGTGCCGGAGGTTACCCACCATATCTGCGGAGTGGCCAATGGAATGTCAAATCAGATTGAATCTTTAGGTTCTTATCAAATCTTCAGTAATCGTTTGCGGTTCTGGAATCACTTCCAGTTCTACCATACTCCCACCACTGTTTTCTGAAAAATCCATTTCTTTTAAAAATGTGGCGAGTCAAGAACAATATCACTATTGATCTTCCAGATGGTAGAAAGTCAACCCTCGTCATAGCCTGAGTCAACCCACAAATAGCCATTACAGAAACGTTCCTTGAGTTATCCAGAGTCTGGTTTTAAGCATAAGCCGGACAACTCCCCATACCTTAACAATGTCAAGATATGAACTGTTCTATATCCAATATAGAAATAGGGCACTGATTTAATTGAACCAGATTCAAATCATGCAGCTGTCTCCAGTGCATGTCAACTAAATGGAAGAGAGGCCGATTAGCGTTACTCAACTTAGGAGTACTTCCAATTATGAGTAACCTGAAAGAGAAGCTAGTTCTCTTAAACATTACTATCAACTGAATACCATTCACAAGTATCTACATCTCTGATCACCTTGAAGAATCCCGATAATTGCAACACCTGGTTCTCTACTCTATTCTTATACCTATAACTTCTCAAAATTCGGACCTTGTGTTTCTACGAAACACTTGTCTGAAAACTAGAGAAGTCATAAGTAAGCCGAATATAGTACGAAGACCAACCCCTCTGTTCTAATGGATACTGGACAATATACAATACTTTGTACAAGTCCCTTGAGTCTAATAACTCATTCACAGTGTGTCGTAGGTTGAAAACTGTACTATGGTTAAGAAGAATTACACCGATGTTCAATGCTCCTTACGTAACCATCCACTGATATAGGTAAATGTCATAGACATAATTTCAAAAAGGTATATCTCACTCTATAAAAATAGACGTACAGATATATCAATTTGAAATTGGTGCATAACAACGGATATTCAAAACCAAATATTTGATGTCCGGCAAACAACCCAGGTGACTTCCTCAAATATCACCAATTACAACGAATTCCGATATAATGAGGATGATCACCTAATTCCCAATAACTTACTCCCACTCAACATCTGTAAAACCATACAGATATGAGAATCATACCTGGTAAATACATACCCTGGAGCAAGTGACTAATTGGGAAATCAGTTTTCTTTTAACAGTACACAGTGAAACTGAAACATTGAAATGTTTCGATGGGGTATCCCGGTATTCCTAGTAATGCCTCTTCCATTATCCAGATTCACAACTGTAACCGTATAATTCTTTGCCACTTCTCCAAATCCTTTTATATGTCTTTAGTCATTACGTTATGCACACCCCTTAAGGCCAAATGGTTTTCTTCCTTCCCTACCGTTCGGCACCAGCCTATGGTTTGGAAGAAGACTATCCAATAAGCATAATGGGTGTACTGTCCTAATCCTAGGAGCACTCGCAATGCGAGAGAAGGTGAAGATAAAAGACAACTGAATGAACCTTATTCCTATTTCTCCTGAACCAGGATCCATCCCCGAACTGGAACAAGTTCCTTTCGAGTTCGTATATAACCATACGATTGATTATCCAATAAACTTGGGATCTTCGTAGTGATACGGAGTGTCCTGGAAAAATACAAAGGTGATTTAGGATTGGCGAAGAAATACTTGGTTTGGTCGTGAATAGCAGTCGCAATTTACTTTGCCCTCTTACTAATCCCTCTCTTTGTCTTAACTTAATACCTTCTGTACACCATTTAGGCTAATTGGTTTTCTTCATTCCCTACCGGTCGGCACCTGCCTATGGTTTGGAAGAAGACTATCCAATTTGCGTAATAGGTGTACTATCTCCTAAACCAAGGAGTACTCGTAATGAGAGAAGGTGAAAGGAAAAGACAACTGAATAGTCCTATTCGTTTTCTCCAGAACCGGAAACCAACCTCGAATTCCTTCGAGTTCGTATACAACCATACGATGGTTTTGTCCAATGGAAGTGGACGTTCGTAGTAATACGGGGTGTCCTGGAGAAAAGGGTAAAAGTTGGAGTGGCAATGAGGTTTGCAACTCTGACAATCCAAAAGCCAGTCTTATAAGAAGGTTCGGTTAACTTGGTCACTGAGTCATAGTCTAGGGTCGGGTCAATGGTCGCTGCCAAAGAGAGAGAGAAAAGAAACACTCAGCGTGCACTCTAACCTAGATCAGAATGGTTATCACTTTATCTAATCAGGAAACCTCCCACTGTAACGTCAAATTCTTCCCCCAAACCTGAAAGAAGAATTAGTCGGGATCACCCGAGGAGTAAACCAACTCATCAGTGGGAATCGGGATCCAACTATCATCGCATGATAACTTGACGGAATCCACTCAAGTTACCACACTCCAGAAGGTATGCGCATGCGTGGCAAGTTTCAGTTTCTTTAGAAACTCCCGATGAGATTTTTACCTCTAGGACCCAAGTGACCTTGACGAATAATCAACAAATCAAAACGTCCTAGTCAAGTTCAACCCGTCTTTATCTTGATTGCGTTAAACCCACCCGCACGACCCTTGACGAATAATCAACAAAGTCGTACGACTGTCCTAACCAGTCCACATATCCATGCGACAGAAAGCATTACAGAGCTACCACACACTACGCCTCGGCGAATAGCAACGACAAACGTAGCGCGAATACTTAGCAATACTAATCCGAAATGATGGAGGGCTACGAATGGTTTTTGGCGAAAAACCTTTTACCGTAATGAACTTGATATCGTTGAAGGAACTGGATAACTTTTTATAAAAATATAGTAACGAAAACCTTTGCTAAAGAGGTCACTCCCGGTGAAGGGATCTCGGCTCTTTCTCCATAGAATGAGGTGCAGGATATTCCAACTGAATACCACGATGCAAAACAAAAAGTAATCGGCTATAGTTAAGTTATTGCCCTAACGCAAACTTCTGTCCAAGGGGTCACTCCCGGTGAAGGGATCTCGGCCCTTGCCTCGTCGACTGAGGAGCAGGATATTCCAACTAAATACCACGATGCAAAACAAAAGTGAACGTCCTTGCAATAACAACTTTATGAAAAATGTTCCAACAACATCAGAATAGGTTTGTTTATCTTGCATTGATCCGAATCAACGCAGTCCCATCAATTGATCACACCATAAAAGAACGAAAATAATGATGTACGTATATGCCATCCGCATTCGCCACTGGGTCCCGTCATCACCCGTTAGGTTACTTAACTAACGACAGAGCGTGGACTGGACTAGCGCGGATGCAAAAAATATACAACATCTACTAGTATATATATATTATATAATTTTCGCTCAAGGCGTGATAAAATGCAACAACACAGAAATGTAACCAGCATCACAGAACAATACAGATATCTGGGATCCCCGGGTTTCATAGAGCCGCTACTGAAACCCGATGTTCCCCTGGTCGTGTGGATAGCCTGTGCAATGAAAATCCTAGACCCCTACGGGCGCGGCAAGTTACCCCCCAAAACCTGAAGCGAGGCAACCTCCTTCAGCAACGTGAATGGACCACCCAGCACTTCACGGAATCCGGTAACTTGGGCACCCCTCCTGGGTCAACCTAGTATAGAAAATAAAATATACATACAACGGGTATATCGACCGCAACCTGGTCGTGCCCCAAATGAATAATACAAACAGGCAGTGACGGCAGTCCACATGTCGGACGCTCGCCCCGCAATATCAAATGTACATAATACAACAAAACTGTACTAATACTGCAACCAGGCTATCCCCCACGACCGATCCGCAACAACACAGCACAATCACAGAACATCAACGTGAATGTCACGTTCGCAAATCCGTCTAACCGGGCTATAGCAGTTAGACAGGATTTACCGATCAAGTGACATTCACGGTCGCAGATATAATGTAAATACTATGAACTAATGTGTTTAAACTTTTCGATCCATCAAATTTATCGAAGTGGGCCCCAAGCATTACTGTAGCACTTAAAGAGAGTCTAGGCCCAAAAAGAATATTCCAAAAACCCCATTTTCAACCCAGGAGCTCACTGCAAAAATTTGGTCCAATGAATAGTAAAAATGGCAGCGGAACCGCGGCAAATACGTGGGTTTGGCCGCGGTTCCGCGGCAGAATAGTGAGATCACGCGACCAAATTTTCACAGAATGCTTAGAATTCCCTGCACATGTCACTGCAAAGTACTGAAAAAATTTTGGAGCCAAAAAAATTTCGACAGAAAACCGTGCAAATGAAAATGGGTTTTCGGAAAATCCGTTCGATCGAACTTGTAAACACGTTAGAGCAAGCTAGACTAGGTTAATGGCGTGGCTCTGATACCATTTTGCGCCACGGCAGCGCCCCGGCCTTCTACTCGAGGCCAAAATGCGGAATCAAAATTTTTCTTAACTTTAACCGACGCTACCGCGGACAATATACCCGGATCGTGACCATTAACCTAATGCTAGCTAACAAGAGAAGGGAAGAGAGCTATACCAAGCGATTCGTGTCCTCCGGTCTTTGTCTCCACTCCGATCTCATGCGGAATCTCTGTCCGTCACCTCCTCATCGGAAAGGGCACCACGTAGCCGGATTCTTTTACGGGCTCCCACCTCTGGACAAAGGAAACTCGGAAGCGAAGTTGGCTAGCCGACGCGTCCAAGATTTGCTGTAGGCTAGTGTAGAAACTTTGTCTCTTGGAATTTATGTAGTTGCCATTGATGGAGGAATCAAGAAAGAACAATGGAGAGAGGTTTGAAAATTTTGCAAGCCAAGTGTGAAAAATGAGATGAATCAATCCCTCACATATAAAATGAACTCTCTCATTCTCTCCCCAATAGTGTGGCCGACCTCTCTCAAGGAAATGGTGGAGAGAAAAACAATAATACAACAAGGGAGGTGAGTGTAGTAGAAGAATAATGGTGACCACACCCAAAACCATGATCACAATATCAAATCAAAATCAAATCCTTTCTCATCTCAAAAAGCAAAGAAAAAGACTAATAAAGAATCTCATCATGATGAAGCTACAAAAGCAAGAAACCCCCTCCACAAATGTTATTTGCAAACTTGCAAATAACCCCCTCCACCGAAAAGTCCGGCCGCGAAGGAACAAAGGAAAACTGGCCGGAACGGAAAGCAAACTGGCAACTACAGAAAACTGATGCCGTAATAAATTACAGGAAAACCCCGCGACTGCATATACATGCCCGCATTTGTATTCCCACTGAAGACAAATGCAAAGAGACAAAATCTACACTGTCTAATACTAGGATTCAGCTTAAACCAAAGCCGGCTAGTAAAATCCGTCCGATCACGATCCGTGCAATACCGCACGTATCTGATCGAACCCTGCCATATCTCCATACGGCCTCTACAGCGTTTCGCCCGAAACTTGAGTAACTGAGTGTGGTGGACTCTAAAGACTCGTCAATACTATAGCTGTGGATTTAACCACTAGCACGTCAGAGGTATTAGCCATACGTGACGGGCTACCAGCTATTGACCAAAAGGGACGTCGATAAGCGAACTCATCCTGACACCCTACTGAGCCTGTCAGTGACAATATCCGTACAGTCCGGTCCGTTCGTCTATGAGCATCGCATGGCGGGCCTAGGGGGTTGGTAAAAGTCAGACCCCTAAGAGCGGTACAACTCGTGTCAGAGTGTAGCCCAGAACACCCTGAGATACTACTGGAATACCTACCAGTAAATCTCCTGCCTCGGCCGAGGGCTTTGTGTAATGGCTCTCCTAGACACAGCGCGACCTCACCCCCAATACCGGGAGAGACGAACCCCTGCAGATCCTCTCACTGCCTCCATGTGGCTCGGGATTGTACCCAACCAAAACCTGTTTGCACGACTTCTTTGAGCCGTGGTAGGGTAGTAATCAAAGCACAGTGGGAACTCACACGAGACAAATGACGATCTCAGGTCGATGAACAAACCTGTACACATGTCACCTGGGAACTGCTATCTGACGTCTGGTATAATCCCAACTAGCAGGTTCCCGGCGAGTCCTGTCCGGTGTACTCATAACCCAGTGAGCACCTGTATACATCTTAGGTGAACCAACTGACACCAGTGTCTTGTGAGACCGGCTACCGCCCCTCGTCGGGGTCTCGACTGTATACACTAGTCTAATAATGGAGTATCGATGCCCAGTCTCGAAACTCCCATGACTAGGGACCTTTTAAGGATGTGCTTATAGACTCCAGCTCTCACGTATATGATCGCCCTCATACTGCCGGTAGTCAAGCAAGAATACTAGGGGCTTTATCAACGTGTAATAGCGACTCGTAAGGTCACCGAAAGCAGTACACGATGATAAAGATAAACCAGATAGCATACTATCATCTTGAGTAAGACTGTCCAACTGGGACAGGTCCTCTCTCAATCATTGCAATCACGTGCCTGTGATCCAATAATTGACTCTGAGGGCACTATCTCCAACAAGCCAAACCCCACCCTAGACCCCTACGGGTGCGGCAAACTACCCGCCAAGTACCCGAAGTGAAGCAACCTCCCTCAACAACGTGAGTAGGCCACTCGACACTTCAAAGTACCCGGTAGTTTGTTCACCCCATCTTGGGTCTATCCTAGGAGCAAAAACAATAAAAGAAATAATATACAATGGCGGCTACAACCTCATCCCGGATGTGCGGCCATAAAATAATACTACATCAATTTACAAATTACATCAAATGAAAGATAAAGAAAACTCTCATCTCACAACCCCCGGCTATTCATCCGCAACAATCCAACAAGTTCATATACACAATCCAACAACATTACAGATCACAGATATGCACAACCCCCACTAATCGACGAATAGAGATTAGTCGACGTTCAGTGCATATATCATATTACAGATACAACCATTTAGCAAAAGTTTGTAGAACTTCGATCAAAATACCAATTTGTAACTACCCCAAACACAACATTGTTCTCTGGATAATCTGGGCAGAAACAAAATATCTTGAAAATCCTAAAACACCATACTGAACAAACTACAGGAAACCCGAGTCGCGGCCGAGTCAACTCGGTCGCGGATCCGCGGCGAAACGTGTAGTTTCGCCGCACTTCCACGGCACGTTGACCGAGTCATGGGCTCGTTTTTCCTGGTTGTTTCTAAAAAACCTTGCACTAATTTTTAATGTATGTGGAAATATTTTTAAGGCTGTTTTAAAAATCGGCAGAAAGTATAGTTTTTGACATGTTTTGCGATTTTTTTCCGGATCGAAGTTCCAAACACTTTGCTAACATGCTAGTTGTTGCTTAGCTAGTCTCTGATACCACTGTAAGTCCACATTACCCACTCCGGTGCTTACGGGGAGGCGGAATATCCAAAAAACGATCTTTTAACACAAGGTAGCATGGACTAGAATAAGAGGATCTTTGCTAAACAAAAACTAACAAACTAACTACAAGTTTATCTACTCGATTAGAAGGTTATACCTAGGTCTTGAACTCCTTCTCTTCTTGCTCCTTGGAGTGGTTTGAACGGCTCCTCCTCGTCGCCTTCTCTTTGCCGAAGAAAGATCCACCCGAAGGCCTCTACCTTGAGCTCCTACCTCAACGTAGTGGTAACTAAAATGCTTGGCTTGCTAAACCTAGAACCCTAGAATGAGTAGAGTGAAGTCTTGAAGGTTTTATCTCAAAAGCTCATGGTTCTCAATACATGAGAGATGAGAGCTTTGAGAGGAAGAGGGAGAGCTCAAACATATGAGAGAGAAAGAGCAAGAGAGAATGAATATCTTTTTTACAACCATACTCTCATATGTGTGAATTATGAAAATATTAATAATAATTAAAGAAATTGTGATGGTTCATTTGGAATGACCATTATCATTTCACATTAAATGAATTTGCAAGAATCAAGAAGCATCTTTCATGTGAAATGATGATGGTCAAATTGTCAACTTAAGTCAACCGGTCAACCAAAGTCAAAAAGTCAACATAAGTCAAATGGTCAACTTAACCATGGCACAATTATCTTTAATTAATTTCATTAATCATATTTCTCATTTTCATTAGGGTTTGGAAAAAGTCAACGGTCAACAACCCGAATGAGAATCCTCTGCCTCTGTCAACTGTGCATACACACCCGCATCCGTGTTCCGAGGAACACGAATACAATGAGACAACCAATCCCAAAACAAATACTAGGATCTGGCTTAAACCAAAGCCCACTAGTAATAACTTCCCGGACACCAAACGTGCACAAGTGCGCGGATGTGAACGAACCCGTCGCAAAACCATGCGACCTCTACTCTGTTTTGCCCAAAGGCAAATAACCCTCTGTGTGGGACTCTGAAGACTCAACAATACGCTGGCAGTGGATTTAACCACAGGCCGCAAGCGGTACTAGCTGTACGTAACGGTCCCCAGGTAGATGTCGATAAGAAGACTGATGAGGCGAACCCATCCGAACTCCTACTGAGCCTGAATGTGACAATCTCCGTACAATCCGGTCTGTTCGTCTAAGAGTATCGCATGGAGGGCCTAGGAGGAGGTAAACGTCAGTCCCCTAATAGCGGTACATGTCGTGTCGGAGTGTAGCCCAGAACACCCTGAGATAACACTGGAAAACCTACCAGTATATCTCGCTTGCCCTGGCCAGGGACTTTGTGTAATGGCTCTCCTAGACACAGCGCAATATCAACCCCCAATACCGGTAGAGACGAATCCTGTCTAACCGTCACTGCCTCCAAGTGCTTCGGGACTGCACCCAATTGCTACTAGTTTGCATGACTCATTTAAGCCATGGTAGGGTAGCAATCTAAGAACAGTGGGAACACACTCGAGGCGAAGTGACAGTGTCAAGTCAGCGGACTAAGCTGTACTCATGTCACCTGGGAACTGATAACTGACGATAGGTATAGTACCAACCAACAGTTCCCGACGAGTCCTGTCCAGTGTACTCGTAACCTAATGAGCACCTGCATACTATCTCAAGTACGACGTACTAATGGCTGTGGAACAGACCATCTCCCCTGCTGGGATGAGAAGCGCATACGCTAGTCTACTCCGGAGTATCGATGCCCCATCTCGATAATCCTACGACTAGGGACCTGTATAAGGATGTGCTTGTAGATTACCCGGCCTCACTAGTGTGACTGCCATCACAACGCTGGTAATCAAGCAAAGATCCTAAGGGCTCTACTAATGTGTATAGGTGATATGCTAAAAGAAACACATGCACACATTAAAGTAGAAACAAACCAAGTAGCATACTACTATTTTGAGCAAGATTGTCTATACAACTGTGAATATCCCAAGCTTCCATTAAGTAAAATACAAACTAGTATGATACAATAATGGCCTTTAGGGTATATACACTAACAACTAGGGCTTCAAGGTCGCTACCCATGATGTCGTACAGGATGTAGAGATGTGTAGATAGATTGTAATATCTATGCTTGCCCTAGATCACTCAACACATGAGTTCACTAGAGCTTTGAGGAAGAAGGTGACCTTTTAGGAAATGCTAGTGAGGAAAGAGAATAATGATGAAGATAGCTCTCTCCCTTTTTTGCAACCTGAACCATATTGATAATTCACTTGATAAATCAATTTCAATTATCAATTATATGGTTCAAGTAACAAAAATGACTCATGGGCCAAAAACTCACCATGTGGCATAAGAAGCTAAGTCCATTTTCATGTAATTTCCACCTCATCTTCTTATGTCATAATGTATTTTCATTTAAACCAAAATGAATAAAAACAATATGACATGTCACCTTCTAGAACCATCTTTGTCCAATTTACAAAAATGCCCCTCGTCCGTACATACGTACCCGTATCCGTATTCCGAAAAATGCGGATACAAAAAGACGAAAACAAATCCATCAGTACAATACTAGGATCCGGCTTAAACCAAAACCCGCTAGTATTGTCTGCCCGAATCATCATGCGCGCACGAGTACACGCACATGATCAAACCCTGTCGTAAAACCATATGACTTCTACATCTTTTGTCCAATGCAACGAAACCCTCTGTATGGGACTCTAAAGACTCGACACTACGCTGGCAGTAGGTTTAACCACAGGTCGCAAGCGGCACTAGCTGTACGTAACGACCCCCAGGTATATGTCGATGAGAAGTCCGATGAGAATAACTCATCCGAACTCCAACTGAGCCTATCTGTGACAATCTCCGTACAGTCCGGTCTGTTCGTCTATGAGTATCGCATGTCGGGCCTAGGGGGCAGTAAACGTCAGACCCCTAATAGCGGTACAAGTCATGCCGGAGTGTAGCCCAGAACACCCTGAGAAACTACTGGAAATACTACCAGTAAATCTCGCTTGCCCTGGCCAGGGACTTTGTGTAATGGATCTCCAACACAGCGCGACATCAACCCCCAATACCGGGAGAAACGAATCCTATCTAATCGCCACTGCCTCCAAGTGCTTCGGGACTGCACCCAACTACTACCTGTTTGCACGACTCTTTTGAGCCGTGGTAGGGTAGTAATCAAAGTATAGTGGGAACACACTCGAGGCGAAGTGGCAGTGTCAAGTCAACGGACTAAGCTGTATTCATGTCACCTGGGAACTGCTATCTGACAATATGTCACCCTCATCTCTTTGAAGGTACGCGTAGTCTTATATTTTAAATTCGGGGACGAATTTTCTTCAGGGGGGAGACTGTAACAACTAGGATTATGTTAGTAACTAATTATATTTTAATTAGTGAAATTCTTTAATAAAAGTTTACCAAATCGACTTTCAAATATTTTATCAAAATTAATAAGCATTTTTCTAGAATTTTCCTAAGCTTGCACAAACATGTGAATGTAACCTAGAGTTAAAAAATTGGTTAAACCATGGTGGCCTAACCCCTCTTGTTAGGCTAATTAGTTTTAAATTAAGAATTTGATTTTCTAAAAATATTAAGGGATTAATATTCTTTTGGGGTTGACTTGGGTTGAGGAGAGAGGGAGGGAATGATAGGTGTCACGTTAGCTTTGATAGAGAGAGAAAATGGTGGCTTAAGAAAAGGTCACACCCACTTCACTTCAAAACTTTATCATAGCCTCCACACTCTCCCTCTCACTCACATCCTTCTCACTCACATACCTCACTAATGCAACAGTAGCTGATGTTTCAGCAGTAACCCATCTTCAAATCAACCATCTCATCATTCCAAATACATTAGCATCTGCTGCTTTACTTCAGCCCAAGCACATCAGCAAACAACACATCAGCATCTGCTGCATCAGCAGCGTCACTCTCTTAACAATCAGCTACAACTCCATATACAACACTCACACAACAACACAACAGGAAACAATCACAGCAACAGCTTCAGCCTTAAACAACTTCAGCTTTAAACAGCAACAGCAATTCCAGGCAGCAACAGTAGCCCCCCAGCAAGCTCTACCCCTCTTCTTCTACTCCTTCTCCTTGTTTGCGAGGTTCCTTGTGGGGTATAACCTCTAAACTCCTTCCTTGTTTGCTTAGTTGTGTAGAATAGCTTCGATTAGCGATAATTATACGTTTTTGTGCTTGGTTGGGTAATTTTTGTGAAAGTGTGTTTATGTGAGGTTGGTGTTAGGTAGACTAGCCTAAGTAAGTGTTGTTGAGGCCAGGTTAACCTAGGATAACCCCAGATTACACTAAAATACGTTCAGTTTTCAGATTTGCACCAAACTTGACGTTTTAAGCAAAAACTTGGCTTTTTGAGATCTGCTGTTACCCATGAAGGTTCAGAATAAAATTGATTGGACCATAGCCTACTGGTGATACCCTGACCCCACCACCAGAGCCCGACCCCACCACTTCAACCCGAGGCCTCCGGAATATTCGTTCTGGCCGCAATTTGCGGCCAGACTAGGGCATTAGGGGCTAGGGCTTTTGGTACAGGTGTTTGCTACATTTTGTGGGTCCGGGTATATATAGTTTTGTAATACCCTAACCTGGGTAAAATCTGGGACTGTTTGTCTTTTTCTGGTATTACGCGATACGCGAGTGGATTCTGTGATTCAGCGTATCGCGGCGTATCGGATCGAGTTCTGGACACACACACACGTTCCAGCGTATCGCGCACACGCGCGTTGATTCGCAACGCGAGTTTCTCGTTTCATTCCGATATTGCGTTTTACAAGATTGTGATATATTGGAATTCTTGTGTTAATTCCAGGTTTGCAGGCGGGTACGTCAGACGCCGCCAGAAAAGGGAAGCAGGTGGTCGGCTATACTTAGCACGCGACCAGGTGAGTAGATTTAGCATCTATAGGGAAATCGCCCATATGGCGTTAAGCTTCAGGGCGTAATAGGATGTTAGCTTCATGTGATCATGTAGACATACTAGAGTAGCATGCCTCCTTATATATATATTACTGGTAGTATAGAACACTGCACTGTCACTAACGGTCCAAGTTGCACGAGCACGTTTTATATGCTACACTCACACCGTTAGTGATTGCCATGACACTCACATTATAGGATTTCTATAAACCTCTTATTTGATTCTGCTTATTTGATGTTATGATTTGCCGCATACTATCATATGGACATTCATACCATGCACACTGTATACGCACTTTTGCGAGCACCTTCACTGATATAATCCTACTTGTGCACATATGCATCATATGTCTACAGTTGTGCACATGTACATTGCTATATTCACTTTGCATACTTATCCATGCACACATCCATACCGATACACATATTCATATGCTAGATACATGGATGATATAGACTTGTTTTAAAAACTAAGGGACCGCAGGCGTTATTCTCAAAAATAGATCATTCAAAAGAGCGGTTTTCACTTTCTTTTACTCTTAGCGTCATACGACATGTTGCATGGATTACGCTTATTTGATTTATGTGATTTCTGGATTTGGGAACCGGAGTACTATTTTAAGAAAATACGCACTGTTTAAAAACCCGGTTTCCCTTGATATGATATTTTAGTGCGTCCACCATGAGTTTTCTCGGTTCTAGAGAGCTTGTGTGAGTACACCTGATTCGAGGAGAGGGAGGCACCGATTGCGGGTACATGGTGGACCCGGTACGGTACCCCGGGGCGAGAAGACTCGTATTGTTAGACGGTGAGCCCGGCGGAGGGACTACTAGCTACCGGTGATTGGTTAGACCTGACGATTATCCGGAGGATACCGACCAGAGTCGATAGATGGTTACGGGACGACGCGTACTGCCGGGGGCGAGGGCCGATTCCGCAGATGGTGCCCGTCGGCAGATCCGATGGACGGACGCCCCATATTGGAGGATTTGCGTGTCGATGCTGGACACGGCTGATTTTATGAGATTTGGGTGCCGATGTTGGGCACTCACGATTGTATGAGATTCACAGGATTTGAGGGCCGATGTGGATAACGGCGCCTGAGTTTTACTGGGAATTGGTTGTATTGATAGACACCGGTCATTTTTCCACGTTGATATTCCGTGTAGACACTATTTATCCCCATACTCAGCATTTAGTATTGACATCTCATCCTGTACCTATTATACCTGATATAGTACACAGGCCATACATGTTTATCGCGTACCCTGCTAATGCTATATAGGGTTGTTAGATTCCATATCAGACATGATTATTGCATACCTTGCACATCATATGGGGAGACTTTTTAGATTACATTTGCTGCCTGATATGAGTAATCAGTTCATCATATAGATGTTATCTGTTGGCATAGGTTAGAGTATCGCAGTACGTGCATACTCGCGATTACCTTTATATGTTATCTACTATTCACGAGTTGGCAACTCACCCCCGTTGTGCCACAGTGCTTGCAGGTTACCCTCGAGAGTAGTCGCGGCTGGCTGTTTACCGCACCTTTTGACACAGATACTATTGCTGAGGCGTGTTAGCCCTGTTTCTATTAGGTGGGTTTTGTACGGTATCTGTTTACTTTTCAGTTGCATCTTGATGTATCTAGTACTCTTCATCTACTTTCATGTATTGACTTAGAGACAGTTGTGAGGACGATGTATGTTATTTGTACTCTGGTGTCGAGCTCGTTGTGAGCCGACTTTATTCTTGCAAATTTACCTCTTATGATATTTGTTTTCACTTTACTGTTCGTTCTTCGCTTCGGCGTCGTATATTATATTGAGGTGATTTCTCCGCCGTTGGGCGCGATTCTCCTATTATGATACTCTATTTAATTTCACATGTTACTTTTAATTATATCTCGCCTTTTACCCAATTTCGTGACAAACCTTTGAAAAGGAAATGTTGTTAAAATGATTTGAATAATAACTTGAACCAAAAAGGATTGCTACTAAGTAACTTAAAGTTTTCTAAATGTTTTAACACTCCAAATTTTAATAGTTTTGTTTTCTGGGTTCGGCTTACTTAGTCATGTTACGCCTGTAGGTGTTGCATGGTTAAGTGCCGATCACAGGCCGAACTTTGGTTCGTGACAAAGTTGGTATCAGAGCGTAGGTTTTACCTTCGGAGTGTAGGATTGACCCTGGTATGATGGAGTAGGTAGCTGCAGCAGAGTGGTGTGGCGTGCGTATATTCCGCGGCATACTCACGACATGATACCCCGGCTAAACGACCTTAGGGCTCATTGATTGGAATTCCTTCATGAATATATACATTCTTGCGATTCGATTTCTGTATCCTTATCGAATCCTACCTTCCTTTTCAGCCACTATGCCGCCAAGGACTACGAGGGCACAGAGAGCTGCTGCGAGAGCCGAGGCTCGTGTTGACTCGTCCGAGACGAGGACTGATCCGGGCAGTGCACCTATTTCACCCGAGCAGACTATCCCTCCCATGACAGATCAGATCGCCACGTTAGGGGCTGGTATGCAGGAGATGCGCCAGACGGTGGGATCCAGCATGCAGGAGATGCGTCAGATGATAGGGTCGCTAGTAGAGACGCTTCGAGCACAGCGACCAAAGGTAGCCCCACCAGTCACGGGGACCGCGATGGTATCTACAGCACCAGCAGTTGCCCCTACAGCCACAGAGGTGATTTCAGTATCATTAGCAGAGTTCATGAGGCTGAAGCCACCGGTTTTCATAGGCACCGACGCAGCAGAGGACCCGCGGTCCTTTATTGATAGGATGGCCCGGATATGCCGTTCCCTCAGATGCTCAGATACGAGGTGGGTCGAGTTCGCGAGCTTTCGCTTGGAAGGACTTGCGCAGAAATGGTGTGAATCGGTCGAGAAGGGCAGGGCAGCAGGTCTTCCTCCTATGACCTGGACAGAGTTTATGACGATCTTTATAGCCCGCTTCCTTCCCCAGAGTGTCACGGACGCCCGAGCACGCAGATTTGAGTCCTTACGCCAGACGCCAGAGATGACCGTGGCAGAGTACGATGTGCTATTCACCGAGCTATCAGTTTATGCTCCGTACCTAGTGGCTAGTGAGGAACTGCGAGTCAAGAGATTTGTCCGAGGCTTGCTTACGCCACTGTTCCTTGCGATCAGCGCACAGCATTACGAGACGTATGCCGCAGCTGTAGACGCAGCCTTATTAGTCGAGGAGCGCCTTGCCGAGACTTCAGTAGTTCCAGGGCCGAAGAGGGTTCGTACTGATACATCAGCTCAGAGACATCCGTTCAGACACTGTGATAGACGTCATACCGGTGACAGAGACTCGGTGCGAGGTCAGATGTTTAGCTCATACCCCCAGGTGGGTCAGCAGACGTCCCGTGGATGCTTTGGATGTGGTAGTCCTCATCACCGCATCAGAGATTGTACCGAGGCACGCCAGAGGGAGCCAGCCGTACCACATGTCACACTTCCACCTTCCCCACCCCAGAGGGCGTTACCTGTTGTACCCACAGTTGCTCCGCGTCAGACTCATGCACAGAGAGGCCATGGTCGCGGAGGGTTTGTTCCTAGAGGACGAGGCGGTCGAGGCAGGGGACAGCCAGCTACCGGCAGAGTATAGCCAGCTACTAGCAGGGGACCGCCAGTTACAGGTGGAGGACAGGCATGGGTTTTCGCTTTGACGCATCAGGACACGCAGGCGTCCAATGCGGTGGTCTCAGGTACCTTATCGGTATGTACTATTGATGCACACGTATTATTCGATCCCGGATCCACGCACTCGTACGTTTCCACACATTTTGTGCCGAGCTTGGGAAGAGAGTCTGGGTTGCTTGATCAGCCACTTGTAGTGACCACTCCCATAGGAGAGTCATTTGTTGCTAGGTACGTGTTCCGATCCTGTGTTGTCCGTATTGGCGAGAGAGATTTGCCTGTCGACTTGATCCTTCTGGAGGTGTTGGACTTCGACGTTCTTTTGGGCATGGATTGGTTGGCCACGTGCTATGCGTCTATGGACTGCCGTGAGAAGACTGTTAGGTTTTGTTTTCCCGGCGAGTCGACTTTTGTTGTGCAGGGTGACCGTGGTGCCACCCCTCACCCTTTGATTTCTTCTCTTCACGCTGGACAGCTTCTGAGGAAGGGATGTCAGGGATTCCTAGCCTATGTTGCTGAGATTAGGGCCACGGATGTTCCACTGGACCAGGTTCCGAGTGTATGTTAGTTCCCTGACGTATTCCCTGACGAGCTTCCTGGGCTACCGCCTGAGCGTGATGTTGTTTTCCGTATTGATTTGATTCCCGGCACGGGGCCTATTTCTATACCGCCTTATCGGATGGCCCCGGCGGAGCTTAGTGAGTTGAAGATTCAGTTGCAAGATTTGCTGGACAAGGGACTCGTCCGACCCAGTGTCTCTCCTTGGGGTGCTCCGGTCCTGTTTGTTAAGAAGAAGGACGGCAGTTTATGTCTGTGTATCGACTACCGGCAGCTGAACCGGGTGACCGTGCGGAACAGATATCCGTTGCCACGCATCGACGACTTGTTCGACCAGCTTCAGGGTGCAGGATATTTTTTGAGGATCGATTTACTATAAGGGTATCATCAGCTGAGAGTTCGGCCGGAGGACATTCCGAAGACAGCTTTCCGTACTCGTTATGGCCATTCTGAGTTTTTGGTGATGTCGTTCGGACTCACCAACGCGCCAGCAGCTTTCATGGACATGATGAACCACATATTCAGGCCGTATCTTGACTTGTTCATCATCGTATTCATTGACGATATATTGGTGTATTCCCGGAGCAGAGAGGAGCATGAGCAGCACCTGCGGATTACACTGCAGACCTTGAGGGAGCACCGGCTTTATGCGAAATTCTCCAAGTGCGCGTTCTGGATGGACAGCGTAGACTTCTTGGGTCACGTGATTACACGGGATGGTATATGTGTAGACCCGAGGAAGGTCGAGGCCGTGCGGAGTTGGCCCAGACCTACATCCGTTACTGAGATACGCAGCTTTCTAGGACTGGCCGGCTACTACAGGCGATTTGTGCAGGATTTCTCCCGTATTGCTGCACCCTTGACCGGTTTGACCCGGAGAGGGGTTCCTTTCGTTTGGACGGAGGAGTGCGAGCAAAGTTTTCAGCAGCTACGGACTTGCTTGACTACGGCGCCAGTGTTATCGTTGCCTTCAGGATCGGGCGGATTTGTAGTCTATTGTGACGCTTCACGAGTAAGGCTACGGTGCGTACAGATGCAGCACGGCAGGGTGATCGCTTATGCTTCCCGGCAATTGAAGAAGCATGAACAGAACTACCCCACTCATGATTTGGAGATGGCTGCAGTGGTCTTTGCACTTAAGATCTGGCGATATTACCTCTACGGCGAGTCGTGCCAGATATTCACTGATCACAAGATCCTCAAGTATATATTTCAGCAGCGAGACCTGAATCTCCGACAGCGCCGTTGGATGGAACTGGTGAAAGACTACGACTGCGAGATCTTATATCACCCGGGCAAGGCTAACGTAGTGGCAGATGCTTTGAGTAGGAGGCCCGAGGGTAGTCTAGCGTGTTTGAGTGCAGTACAGAGTCAGTCGTCGGCAGATTAGCAGATATTATGTGACAGCCGAGTGCAGTTCGAGTTCACGCAGATCGGGGGACAGCTTGCGCACGTTCGTGCACGCCCACAGTTGCTTGACCGTATATATGAGGCACAGCGCAGGGATGACCGTTGCTCAGAGATCATGACACAGATTAGACAGGGCAGATTCTCCGAGTTCGTGATTGATGATCATGGGATATTACGATTTGGGTCTAGACTGTGCGTACCATATGCTGAGGGATTGTGGCACGATATTTTAGAGGAGGCGCATCGATCGATGTACAGTGTCCATCCCGGTTCCACCAAGATGTACCGCGATATGAGAGAGACCTACTGGTAGGACGGAATGAAGAGGGACATCGCGGAGTTCGTATCGAGATGCTTGACTTGTCAGCAAGTCAAGGCTGAGCACCAGAGGCCCGCGGGAGAGCTACAGCCGTTACCCATTCCGGAGTGGAAATGGGAACAGATTTCGATGGATTTCATTGTGGGTCTACCCAGGACTAGGCGGGGGTATGACTCCATTTGGGTGATCGTGGATCGTCTGAAGAAAGCAGCTCACTTCATACCAGTGAAGACGACTTTCGGATTTGCTCAGTACGAGATTGAAATAGAATTCGATTGTGTGTATCAAATCAAATAGTCCTCGGCAACGGCGGCATTTGATTGATCTTAAAATTCACAGACTGTGTAAGTAAAACAACTCAAATGATCCCTGATAACGGTTTCATTTGATTGTAATCTTTTCTTGTTTGTGTAAATCGAATAAAGCGAATAAGTTTCTATGTGTCGGTAATATTGAATAAAATTCACAATCAAAGAATTATATTTGACCGCAATTAATTACGGTGTCGGTTGTAGATCGTAAGCGAGTGCGGATCGTCCACAGGAATTGTGCGAATCGTTTCTATGTTTAATTTGTTTGAATTGAAAAGTTAATCGAAAAGAAAAGAAAACATGATTCAAGAATTTATCGATTGATTCAGGTGTCATGAGTTTAATCAAGAATCAAGAAACTGATAAACAAATCAAGAATCGGGTTTCGATGATATTTCCAACCAACTGTCAAGAATCTAAATGAGGCTCGTAGGAATCGATCGGATCTATAGACGTGATGTAATCTCAAGATTTCGTGTTCTTGTCCTTCGAAGGATTGATACTAGATTGATGATGATCGACGAGAGTTAGGGCTTTCTTGATGAAACTAGGGTTTCATCGTTTAACCCTTGTTCTTTCGTAGATATCATTCACATTCTAGCCTCTAGCAATTTCAAGAACGATCGTAACTCCCCATTCTCGAGCGATATCAATCAAGAAAGCATCGCAACAAAATGGGTCGTCGATTCTTGAACTTGCTAGGGTTTACAAAACTCGTAGGATTCAAGAATCGATTTAAGATATATTACATCATCATTCTATTGATCGTCTCGACTCCTCGACGAGCGGAGTATTACTCAAATATCATCACACAGAAAGCATTCAAGAATTGAAAAGATATCATGATGCGAGAATTTAAAGAAAACAAGATAAAAGAATATCACCTTTTATTTATATCAACAATTTGATTACAGTCGCTCAAGAACTACAAGAGGAAGAACTAAATTGTCGAACTGGCGTCGCTCGGCTCCGTGAGTCGCGGATCGGCTTGGACCACTTGCTCTGTTGAAGATCGGCTCAGCTCATAAAAGGTTGCAAGGCTTCTTGCTTGATGGGTACTCGGGATCTTGGCTTTTGATTGGAATTAGGGTTAGGGTTTCACACAAGTCCTCTCACTAGACTTGTGGAAGAAGATGAGGAGAGTGAATGGATCTAGATTGATACTAATGGACGGATTTTTCCAAGATTCGAGATTCTCATACAAGTGAGCCTAGGGTCTTATTTATAGATCTCCCAAACCCTAGGTCTAGGTTTGAAATTACAATTCCCTCCAAAAGTTTGTTGAGGCTTCTAGAAGGAGTTTGTTAGGAGCTAGCTTAGGGTCTAAGCTAGGGTTTAGGGAGAAGTTTCTAGAATGATAGGCTAGTTTAGTGTTGATTCCAAAGCTTGCTGATCTGGAAGAAGTCTCAGGAGTCTTCTGGAAGTTGACATGTCTTTCTGAAGTCTGGACCATGAGACAGGAATTTGGCACCAAATTTGGGAAGCTAAATCCTTGGACCCACCGCGGATCCGCGGCGCAAGCAGGCTCCTGCCGTGGATCCGCGGCACTTTGTGGGGCTTTGGCCTTGGGATTTTTGCAGTGGTCTTGTGCTAACATCTTGGGCTTCATCTGATGTGTTGATTTGTATTTGTCCCTTTGGATTGATACCAGAATAGAAATCATTGAGTTGACTTAATGTTTGATCGGTACCGTATAAATTTTTGGCCTTTCTTCTGGATTTTCCTGCATAGATCTCAAAACAAGTGTTGCGCAATATAGGGATGATGGGATGCCATGAAATGCGGTCAATTTCCTTTAAAGTGCCGGTTTTAGAGTCTAACACATGTAATCTGATATTTGACGACTGTTTTGCTAATATGTGAAATATGAATGCCGAACACTTCTATATGAATGCAAATGATGAGGAAATTGCCGTGTTAAAAATACAATATTTTTGACTAATCAAATTCCCCCAAACTTAATTTCGATCGTCTCGAGCGAACTGTTTTATTAAAAAGAGAAGGAGAAAATAAAGGAAGAGAAAAACTAACTAGCACACTTTCGTAGGCAACACGATTGCACTGAGCAAGTGCAACAAGCCTTTAAACCTCTAGGTGTCCCTAGTAGGAGGAGTGTTGCCTCCTGAGGGTTTTCAGCGGATTGCACCCACAAAATCCAATAATAAAAGGAAAATCATGAATATTACATTTAAAGAAAAGAATTGTAAAAGAAAGACTTTGAAAATTAGGGTTTCCAACTATGCTAGCTTTTCGGTTGTCATGAACCCTATCTTAATGGTCATGAAAAGATGTTAGAAATCACGTCCTCCCTCAATAAAACATCGTCTTATTGTTCATTCCTATCTTTATTCCAAACATCGATCATATCACCCTGCGTGTGTGTAAAGACATCCCTACACCCGGAGAATTCAATTCAAGCTATCATACTCTTGCCCATCAGCCTCAGTACTTTTTAATTAATGAATATTTAGATGAGATTGCTCACACACTTTCATGCGACCGTTAATACTTCTTGAGGTACTAACCGACCGATTACTCCTGCGCTTGCTTACTTGGTGTATTTTCCTCGTCTTGCACCACTTCGGGCATAGCAGTGACTCCCAGACCAGTTGGCCTTAGGGCACTAGGTGAAGAGGCACCCTCGCTATACATTTTTTATTGCCCTTGGCGATAACAAAACCAGTGTTCATTTTTCTCACCATTTTATATTTTTTATTCATTCTTTTTTTTTCTTTTTATTTCCTTCATACATCGGCTTTAAGACAAGAGCATTTCAAGGTATCCTCTACTATCCCAGGCTTCAAGACATGTGTAAGTGCGAATAGCAGGGTATCAACGTTCAAAATGTTTGGCTTCCAGAATAGAACTATTTTTCAGACTTATTTTTATCCTCAGATTAGTGACGTTCTTCATCTTACTAACCCTTGGGACAACGGCTCATAACTACTTATTACTAGTTCGTATAAGAAAACTTCTAATTTTCTTAGTTTTCTTAATTTTTTTCTAATTTCATGGATGTAATTTTTCACTATCTAAACTTTCATTATATTATTTATATACAAAAAAGTGTAAATATTAAAATTATTTTTATACTTGAAAATTTTTAAATTTTTATAGATTTTGAATTTTTTTCAATTTTTATAGATTTTTAAAAGAAATGTTTTGTGCTTATGCAGATGATATGCAAATGATGCAAAAATAAGCACAAACCTCCCCCAAACTTGTTTTCAATAGTGTCCTCACTGTTGCCAAATGCTATACCTACAAAACTGTAAGCCTGGGGGGAATTATTAGTGGGGGCAAAATATATAAGTGAAGAACTTCCCCCAAACTTATTCTTTTCACTCACCTCCATTCAACAGATGATGCAATGATATATCTGAAGGTGAGACGGAGGAATTTTAATCCAAATAAAAAGGCTCTTGTAAGAACAAGAGCTCTTCCGTGGGGTCAGTGGAAAAATACGGCTTAAGTCTATGTCCATTTACTTTGAAAAAGGTGCCGTTTTTAACATTTTCTACTTCTACTGCACCGTGCGGGTATACAGACCGCACAACAAAAGGTCCCTTCCATCGAGATCGAAGCTTACCCGCGTGAAGGTGTAATCGTGAATCATAAAGAAGGACTTGTTGACTAGGTGAAAATGTTTTCCTCAAAATGTTTTTATCGTGAAAAACCTTAGTCCTATTCTTTGTGATTACAGCGTTATCATAAGCTTCATCGCGGAGTTCGCTTAGCTCATTTAGTTGCAGCTTCCGAAAGTTGCAAGCAAGGTTTAGATCAAAATTTATTTCTTTTAGAGCCCACAATGCTTTATGCTCTATCTCGAAGGGTAAATGACATGCTTTCCCAAACACTATCCTATATGGAGACATGCCTACGTCGGTTTTATATGCAGTTCTGAATGCCCAAAGAGCATCCGTCAGTTTGGTCGACCAGTCTTTTCTATTTTTAGCAACAGTTTTCTCCAGGATAAGTTTGATTTGTCTGTTTGAGATTTCAGCCTGCCCGCTTGTTTGGGGATGATAGGGTGTAGAAAGTCGGTGGTTGATTGAGTATTTTCGCATCAGAGTCTCGAAAGACCTGTTGCAGAAATGTGTCCCATTATCGCTAATGATAGCGCGTGGGTGTCCAAATCGCGAAAAGATATTCTCTTTTAAGAACTTAATGACAACTTTCCTGTCATTAGTGCGACATGGAATGGCTTCTACCCACTTTGAGACATAATCAACCGCCAGCAGTATGTACAAATTCCCAAAGGAGTTGGGAAAGGGACCCATAAAATCAATGCCCCAAACATCGAATATTTCAACAACCAAGATGGATTGCTGAGGCATTTCATTCCTCTAGGATATTCTACCCATGTACTGACATTGTGTACAGGTTTTGCAATAGTCAAATGCGTCCTTGAATAAGGTAGGCCAACAAAATCCACATTGCGAAACCTTTTCCGCTGTTTTTCTAGGACCAAAGTGACCCCCACAGGACTGATCATGACAAAATGAAAGAACACTCTTGAACTCTTCATTCGGGACACACCGGCGAATGATCTGATCAGGACAATATTTAAAAAAATAGGGCTCGTCCCAGTAAAAATGTTTTACTTGGGAAAGAAAATGGTATTTGTCCTGTTTAGACCAATCGCTAGGTATTAGTCCCGTGGCATGATAGTTCACAATATCCCTGAACCATGGTTCACTGGATATGCTCAAGAGTTGTTCGTCAGGGAACGAGTCATTAATCGGCAGGGTCATAGGGGAAGAAGAGATGCGTGAAAGATGGTCAGCTACTACGTTTTCACATCCTTTCTTATCTTTGATAACAAGATCAAATTCTTGTAACAGAAGGATCCAACGTATTAGTCGGCCTTTTGCATCTTTCTTCGCCAGAAGATGTTTTAAAGCGGAATGGTCAGTATACACAACTATAGGTGAGCCAATTAAGTAAGGCCTGAATTTTTCTAATGCAAATACAACCGCTAAAAGTTCTTTTTCTGTGGTTGTATAATTGATTTGAGCATCATTCAGGGTCTTACTATCATAGTATATCACGTGTGGCATCTTATCGATGTGCTGTCCTAAGACTGCACCTACTGCAAAATCAGACGCGTCACACATCAGCTCAAAGGGGTAGTCCCAGTTTGGTGATGATAGCACGGGGGCTGAAGTGAGTGAGTGTTTAAGTGAGTCGAAAGCTGTCTCGCAGTCTGAGTCAAAATGGAAGGTCGTATCCTTGGCCAGGAGAAGAGTTAAAGGTCTAGCAATTTTGCTAAAGTCCTTAATGAATCTCCTATAAAAGCCAGCATGGCCAAGGAAAGATCGAATATCTTTTACGCTTTTGGGATGAGGGAGGTTTTGAATGACATCTATCTTAGCTCTGTCAACCTCAATGCCTTTCTGTGAAATAACATGTCCAAGTACAATTCCTTCTTGGACAATAAAATGGCATTTTCCCCAGTTCAATGTTAAGTTCTTCTCTTTGCAACGAGTAAGAACAGCGTCAAGATTGGATAGGCAATCAGAAAAAGAGTCTCCAAAAATCGAGAAATCGTCCATAAAGATCTCCAGAAAAATCTCTACCATATCAGAGAATATCCCCATCATACACCGCTGAAAGGTAGCGGGAGTAGTGCATAACCCAAAGGGCATGCGACTGTAAGCAAAGGTACCAAAAGGACAAGTAAAAGTGGTTTTATCTTGATCCTTTTTGGTGATGGGGACCTGATTGTAGCCTGAGTATCCGTCCATAAAACAATAATACTCTCGTCCCGCTAAGCGTTCCAGCATCTGATCAATGAATGGTAGAGGAAAGTGATCTTTCCTCGTGGCAGTATTGAGTTTTCTATAATCAATACATACACGCCACCCAGTTTGGGCGCGTGTCTGAATCAACTCATTTGCCTCATTGGTTATAACAGTGATTCCGGATTTCCTAGGAACGACATGTATAGGACTCACCCATTGGCTATCGGAGATGGGGTATATAATACCATTATCTAAACATTTGACAATCTCTTTCATTACAGCTTCATTCATGACGGGATTTAACCGTCTCTGTGGTTCTTGGGCCGGTCTGGCATCATCCATCACATGTATATGATGTTCAACTATCAAGGGACTAATCCCTTTGATGTCCGCCATACTCCAACCAAACGCCTCTTTGTTAGATCTCAATACCGATAAAAGTGCATTCTCTTGCTCTGATGCAAAAGAAGCGGACATGATAACCGGTAAAGACTCATTCTCACCTAGATATGAATATTTAAGGTGAGAAGGTAAAATTTTGAGATCTAATTCGGGCGGAGAAATGATAGAAGGAGGGATCATTGAGTGATTTTTGGATTTACAAAGAAGCTCAGAGCCTGTGAAAGATACTGACTCGGGTGGAGAAAAGTCAGGAGTGCAGGACTCAAGTGTAGAGAAAGTGTCCTCACTAAGATCTTGTGTGAAATCAAACAGAGATGTGGTAATGTCGTCGAGATCAGTAAAGCAAAGTTCCTCAGCTCCACAGCTATCGGGAGCGATCTCGTGGACAGAGCACACATCTAAAATATGGGCAGAGGGTTCTGATGGCTGACTTCCAACTTTGTAGATGTTTAGTTCAATGGTCATATTTCCAAATGATAAGTTCATTGAACCATTTCTACAGCTTATAACAGCGTTGGAAGTGGCAAGGAAAGGACGACCCAGAATCACCGGAATTTGGCTCCGGGGGTTTGCTACAGGTTGTGTGTCGAGTACAATGAAGTCTACAGGGAAAACAAATTCTCCAACCTTTATCAACACATCCTCTAATTCACACCTTGGTTTGGTGATAGATCGGTCTGCCATCTGGAGAGTGCAGTGAGCAGGTTTCAGCACTCCAATCCCTAATTGCTCATAGACAGATATGGAAGGAGGTTAACACTTGCGCCAAGGTCTAAAAGAGCACGATTTATATTTTTACCCCCAATAGAAATCGATATCGTAGGACATCCTGAGTCCTTATGTTTCTTTGGTAGCTGGGGGATAAAAGCAGTGCTAATATTATTAGACATAAAGACCTTCTTCGGCACTTGAGTCTTCCTCTTCCTAGTGCACAAGTCCTTAAGAATTTTCGCATAAGCGGGGACTTGTTGAATAGCATCTAGGAGAGGTATATTGATGTTAACCTGTTTGAACATTTCCATAATTTTCTCCATATGAGGACTCGTTCTATTAGCCCTTAACCAATTTGGGTAAGGTGCTTTCGCAATAAGCGCAGGGTCCATCATAGGAGAAGGAAGAGGGGGTAGACACGGTCCCAAAAGAGGTGTGGGGACCGTCTGTGGAGAACTAGAAAGGCTATACTGAGGTGTCGAGCCTAGTGGGAAATGGTGAATAGGCTCGCGAGAAGGTGGTTTGGTAGAAGAAGAAGGATCAGAAGGAGAAGTGTGTGTGTGTGGAAAGGTCTCAGCCGGGGTGTTGATTTGACTTTCAGTATCATCAATACCTTCCCCGACATGATTGTTCAGCACTCTTCCCGATCTCAACATTGTGACGGCATTTACATTGTAATGCCCAGGATTCTGTAGGGGTTGAGAGGGAAGTTTCCCTTTTTCTCTCGCACTCATTTCGGCTTTAAGTCGTGCGATTTCATCTTCCATCATTCTGATACTCTCAGCTTGGGACGCTGAGTTTTTCTTTATCTCACCGACGAAAGATCTAACCTCAGCCGAAAACTCTATGAAATTTGACAAAAGTGATTTCATGGTTTGAGTAAATTGGGAGAACTCGTCAGAACAGGTCATAGGATTAGACTGTGCAGGAGTGTTGACCTGGTTTTGGAAGTTTTGTGACTGGTAGGGGTGCTGAGTGAGTTGAAGGGGTTGCTGTTGTGGTGGAGGAAGAGCCCTTTGAAATTGATTCGTGTTTGGAACCGTGTTTTGAGATTGGTTTTGGTTCCAAGCAAAATTCGGGGTGATTCCTCCAACCCTGATTGTACGTGGAAGAATATGGATCATTTCTAGGTCGTTGGAATGCGGCATTAGAATGCTCGTGACCTTGAAACGCAGAGTTTAATGGACATTCTTCCGTTTAAATGAGACGGATCAGAACAGCACCCACAAACAGTTTTGGGGAGCGACACTGGGTTTAGGGAGGCTGCTGCAAATTTGTGTTCCATAGCGTCGAGCTTCTTTTGCATTGCTGCTATCTCAGCTCGAACACCTATGGACACATCTATTTGGTGTACGCCACCCCTATTCAATGGTTTGGGTTCCACTCTCCCACTGTAGTGATTTTTCAGCGAACTCTTCTAAATACTTCCAAGCATCCCCATCATCTTTGGTCATAAAAGTACCTTGACAAATGTTTTCAAGGCTCTGTTTAGTGTTTGGATTAATGCTCTCATAAATGAATCGGCACAATTCCTATCTCGAGATGCCGTGATGAGGACACTGAACCAATAGATCCTTGAAACGTTCAAAGCATTTAGAGAATGGTTCAGTAGGGAGCTGGGCAAATTGATTCAGTTCGCTACGGATTCGAGCTGTCTTTTGTAGTAGGTAAAATTTCTTAAGAAATGCCGCGACGAATTCTTGCCAATTCGTAATAGAGTGTGCGGTAGTGTTATATAGCCACTTCTCGGCTATATCGCACAATGTAAATGGAAGAAGTCATAGACGCATAGCATCCACTGAAAGTTGTGACGTACCCATCATTGCGCATACGTTTTCAAATTTGGTAATGAAAACGTAAGCGTCCTCAGTCTCGAGTCCGTGGAATTTGGGTAAAAGATTGATGTACTGGGGCTTAATCTCAAAGTTATCCCCATTGGCTGGTGGTGTGGATAAGCAGGTCGAAAGAGGACCTCGAAAAGGGTAGCACCTCTCCTGGAGAGAGATGCGGGGTGGATTCTGCGCACCAACGGATGGCGGCAGATTAGGGTTAAAGAAGTTTGATGGATTCGGATCCATCGGTGTGGGTGTGGTAGTGGGTAAAGAAAAGGTAAATGGAGAAATATCGACTTCGGAGTCGATAAAGGGTACGCGGACTAAACGGGCACTAGAATCCCGTGTCCAGCCTATCTTGCACTAAAAAGGGTTAGTACAAGTGGCAGCGTTGACTTATAATTAGGGGTAATGAATGAATGCGGTGCTTGCTTTGAAAAAGGGACGGATTTTTGAAAAAATGATGCGACACAACAAATGCAGCACACAAACCCTAGAATCTAGTGGTCACCTAGGTCCGGCTCTAGACCGGTCCTAACTGCCAAAAGACAAGTCGCAGGATAGAATCCTCCACTGCCTTTTTGTCCCCCTGTGGCCGGATAAGTGCCAGATAAGTGGGAAGGTACTCCACTAAGTAAGTAGTGGGCCTAATTAAAAACCACTAGCCTTAGACACACTCGCCTTAGACACCACAAGAAAATGCGGATAAGCAATGAATTACCCACGGCCTTCTTTTGTCCTAATTGAGCGCGACAGTCCTTAGAGTCATCTCTAGATTTCTTTTAGTTAATGTGGGTCAATGCGGATGCAAGTTTTGCGATTTTCGGGGCCTAGGAAGGGTAATGAAATCCCCACCTAATTTGGATTTGGCCGTGCCCCTTAATTTCCGTATTAGAATGCAAACAACCAAGAAACAAAATCACGCACAAATTTAATTTGCTTTTTGCTGCGCTGCGATTATTTGCAAAGAAACCTGCAGAAATTTGTTAGTTGGAGCTAAAAAGAGGAGAGAGGAGAAGGTAAGAAATCACCAGAGAGAAAATTTTTGCAGAGAATCCTCAAGGCCACCGCGGTTCCGTCGCAATAGGCTTCAAATGCCGCGCTTCCGCGGTTTCTTGATGAGATCACTGAACCAAAATTTTTCAGGGAGCTTCTGTAGACTCCCTCTGTTCTCTGGTATTTTCCAAAAAATTTTCGAAATTTCCAGCAAGCTCCAGATTTCCTTGCAATGAACCACAACAAATCGTTTAGGGTTTGCACGAATTTTGATCTCAAAATAACAATGGAATAAATCAAACTATAATATGAAACGAATTAGCGCTCGATCCCCGGCAACGGCGCCATTTGATTGAAATAGAATTCGATCGTGTGTATCAAATCAAATAGTCCCCGGCAACGGCGCCATTTGATTGATCTTAAAATTCACAGACTGTGTAAGTAAAACAACTCAAATGATCCCTGATAACGGTTTCATTTGATTGTAATCTTTTCTTGTTTGTGTAAATCGAATAAAGCGAATAAGTTTCTATGTGTCGGTAATATTGAATAAAATTCACAATCAAAGAATTATATTTGACCGCAATCAATTACGGTGTCGGTTGTAGATCGTAAGCGAGTGCGAATCGTCCACAGGGATTGTGCGAATCGTTTCTATGTTTAATTTGTTTGAATTGAAAAGTTAATCGAAAAGAAAAGAAAACATGATTCAAGAATTTATCGATTGATCAGGTGTCGCGAGTTTAATTAAGAATCAAGAAACTGATAAACAAATCAAGAATCGGGTTTCGATGATATTTCCAACCAAATGTCAAGAATCTAAATGAGGCTCGTAGGAATCGATCGGATCTATAGACGTGATGTAATCTCAAGATTTCGTGTTCTTGTCCTTCGAAGGATTGATACTAGATCGATGATGATCGACGAGAGTTAGGGCTTTCTTGATGAGACTAGGGTTTCATCGTTTAAGCCTTGTTCTTTCGTAGATATCATTCACATTCTAGCCTCTAACAATTTCAAGAAACGATCGTAACTCCCTAATCTCGAGCGATATCAATCAAGAAAGCAACGCAACAAAATGGGTCGTCGATTCTTGAACTTGCTAGGGTTTACAAAACTCGTAGGATTCAAGAATCGATTTAAGGTATATTACATCATCATTCTATTGATCGTCTTGACTCCTCGACGAGCGGAGTATTACTCAAACATCATCACACAGAAAGCATTCAAGAATTGAAAAGATATCATGATGTGAGAATTTAAAGAAAACAAGATAAAAGAATATCACCTTTTATTTATATCAACAATTTGATTACAGTCGCTCAAGAACTACAAGAGGAAGAACTAAATTGTCGAACTGGCGTCGCTCGGCTCCGTGAGTCGCGGATCGGCTTGGACCACTTGCTCTGTTGAAGATCGGCTCAGCTCATAAAAGGTTGCAAGGCTTCTTGCTTGATGGGTACTCGGGATCTTGGCTTTTGATTGGAATTAGGGTTAGCGTTTCGCACAAGTCCTCTCACTAGACTTGTGGAAGAAGATGAAGAGAGAATGGATCTAGATTGATACTAATGGAGGGATTTTTCCAAGATTCGAGATTCTTATACAAGTGAGCCTAGGGTCTTATTTATAGATCTCCCAAACTCTAGTTTGAAATTACAATTCCCTCCAAAAGTTTGTTGAGGCTTCTAGAAGGGGTTTGTTAGGAGCTAGCTTAGGGTCTAAGCTAGGGTTTAGGGAGAAGTTTCTAGAATGATAGGCTAGTTTAGTGTTGATTCCAAAGCTTGCTGATCTGGAAGAAGTCTCTGGAGTCTTCTGGAAGTTGACATGTCTTTCTGAGGTCTGGATCCTGAGATAAGAATTTTGCACCAAATTTGGGAAGCTAAATCCTTGGACCCACCGCGGATCCGCGGCGCAAGCAGGCTCCTGCCGCGGATCCGCAGCACTTTGTGGGGCATGGGCCTTGGGATTTTTGCAGTGGTCTTGTGCTAACATCTTAGGCTTCATCTGATGTGTTGATTTGTATTTGTCCCTTTGGATTGATACCAGAATTGAAATCATTGAGTTGACGTAATGTTTGATCGGTACCGTATAAATTTTTGGCTTTTCTTCTGGATTTTCCTGCATAGATCTCAAAACAAGTGTTGCGCAATATAGGGATGATGCGATGCCATGAAATGCAGTCAATTTCCTTTAAAGTGCCGGTTTTAGAGTCTAACACATGTAATCTGATATTTGACGATTGTTTTGCTAATATGTGAAATATGAATGCCGAACACTTCTATATGAATGCAAATGATGAGGAAACTGCTGTGTTAAAAATACAATATTTTCGACTAATCAGTACACCCAGATTTATATCGACGAGATTGTGCGACTACATGGGGTTCCGATGTGCATTGTGTCAGACCGAGGCACCCAGTTCACCAGTAGATTATGGCAGAGGCTTCAGGAGGCTTTGGGCACTCTTTTGAGTTTCAGTACGGCATTTCATCCGCAGACCGACGGACAGTCAGAGCGGACCATTCAGACTCTCGAGGACATGCTCCGAGCGTGCATTTTAGACTTTGGTGGTAGCTAGGATCATCATTTACCCTTGATAGAGTTCTCCTACAACAATAGCTTCCAGTACACTATTCAGATGGCACCTTTCGAGACTTTGTATGGGAGGAGATGTAGATCGCCCGTCTGTTGGACAGAGCTGAGCGAGAGCAGTAATTTGGGTCCCCAGATCGTACAGGAGACGACCGAGAAGATTCAGCTGATTCAAGACAGGATGAGGACAGCTCAGAGCAGACCGAAATCGTATGCTACAGACGCCGCCGCAGTTTAGAGTTCGCAGTTGGCGATCACGTTTTTTTGAGGGTCTCTCCGATGAAGAGAGTGATGAAGTTTGGACGGAAGGGGAAGCTTAGCCCCAGATTCATAGGTCCCTTCGAGATCCTCGAGCGCGTCGGCACAGTAGCGTATCGATTGGCTCTTCCACCCTGTCTTTCAGATGTCCACCCCGTCATCCACGTATCAATGCTACGTAGATATCTTCACGACCCTTCCCACCCGATCCAGCATCCGACAGTACAGCTTGAGCCCGACCTTTCGTTCACCGTGCAGCCAGTGGAGATATTGGATCGGCAGGTGAAGAAACTACGATCTAGGATCCTGCCGTCGGTAAAGCTTCTTTGGCGCAGCCCGAACGGTGAGGTGTTCACTTGGGAGTCCGAGGGAGAGATGCGGAAGAAATTCCCTCATCTCTTTGAAGGTACGCGTAGTCTTATATTTTAAATTCGGAGACGAATTTTCTTAAGGGGGGGAGACTGTAACAATTAGGATTATGTTAGTAACTAATTATATTTTAATTAGTGAAATTCTTTAATAAAAGTTTACCAAATTGACTTTCAAATATTTTATCAAAATTAATAAGCATTTTTCTAGAATTTTCCTAAGCTTGCACAAACATGTGGATGTAACCTAGAGTTAAAAAATTGGTTAAACCATGTTTAGGCAACCATGGTGGCCTAAACCCTCTTGTTAGGCTAATTAGTTTTAAATTAAGAATTTTATTTTCTAAAAATATTAAGGGATTAATATTCTTTTGGGGTTGACTTGGGTTGTGGAGAGAGAGAGAGAATGATAGGTGTCATGTTAGCTTTGATAGAGAGAGAAAATGGTGGCTTAAGAAAAGGTCACACCCACTTCACTTCAAAACTTTATCATAGCCTCCACACTCTCCCTCTTACTCACATCCTTCTCACTCACACACCTCACCAATGCAACAGTAGCTGATGTTTCAGCAGTAGCCCATCTTCAAATCAGCCATCTCATCATTCCAAATACATCAGTATCTGCTGCTTTACTTTAGCCCAAGCACATCAGCAAACAACACATCAGCATCTGCTGCATCAGCAGCATCACTCTCTTAACAATCTGCTACAATTCCATATACAAGTCCATATACAACACCATATACAACACTCACACAACAACACAACAGAAAACAATCACAGCAACAGCTTCAGCCTTAAACAGCTTCAGCTTTAAGCAGCAACAGCAATTCCAGGCAGCAACAGCAGCACCCCGGCAATCTCCACCCCTCTTCTTCTTCTCCTTCTCCTTGTTTGCGAGGTTCCTTGTGGGGTATAACGTCTAAACTCCTTCCTTGTTTGCTTAGTTGTGTAGAATAGCTTCGATTAGCGATAATTATATGTTTTTGTGCTTGGTCGGGTGATTTTTGTGAAAGTGTGTTTATGTGAGGTTGGTGTTAGGTAGACTAGCCTAAGTAAGTGTTGTTGAGGCCAGGTTAACCTAGGATAACCCCAGATTACACTAAAATACCTTCAGTGTTCAGATTTGCACCAAACTTGACGTTTTAAGCAAAAACTTGGCTTTTTGAGATCTGCTTTTACCTATGAAGGTTCAGAATAAAATTGATTGGACCATAGCCTACTGGTGACACCTTGACCCCACCACCAGAGCGCGAACCCACCACTTCAACCCGAGGCTGCCGGAATATTCGTTCAGGCCGCAATTTGCGGCCAGACTAGGGGATTAGGGGCTAGGGTTTTTAGTACAGGTGTCCGCTACATTTTGTGGGTCCAGGGTATATATAGTTTTGTAATATCCTAACCTGGGTAAAATCTGGGACTGTATGTCTTTTTCTGGTATTTTATTTTGCGCGATACGCGCGATACACGAGTGGATTCTGTGATTCAGCATATCGCGGCGTATCGGATCGAGTTCTGGACACATACACGTTCCAGAGTATCGCGCGCGCGCGTTAATACGCAACGCGAGTTTCTCGTTTCGTTCCGATATTGCGTTTTACAAGATTGTGATATATTGGAATTCTTGTGTTAATTCCAGGTTCGCAGGCTGGTACGTCAGACGCAGCCAGAAAAGGAAAGCAGGTGGTCGGCTATACTTAGCACGCGACCAGGTGAGTAGATTTAACATCTATGGGGAAATCGCCCGTATGGCATTAAGCGTCAGGGCGTAATAGGATGTTAGCTTCATGTGATCATGTAGACATACTAGAGTAGCATGCCTCCTTATATATATATTACTGGCAGTATAGAACCCTGCACTGTCACTAACGGTCTAAGTTGCACGAGCACGTTTCATATGCTACACTCACACCGTTAGTGATTGCCATAACACTCATATTATAGGATTGCTATAAACCTCATATTTGATTCTGCTTATTTGATGTTGTCCTGATTTGCCGCATACTATCATATGGACATTCATACCATGCACACTGTATACGCACTTTTGCGAGCACCTTCACTGATATAATCCTACTTGGGCACATATGCATCATATGTCTACAGTTGTGCACATGTACACTGCTATATTCACTTTGCATACTTATCCATGCACACATCCATACCGATACACATATTCATATGCTACATACATGGATGATATAGACTTGTTTAAAAACTAAGGGACCGCAGGCGTTATTCTCAAAAATAAATCTTTCAAAAGAGCGGTTTTCCCTTTCTTTTACTCTTAGCGTCATACGACATATTGCATGGATTACGCTTATTTGATTTATGTGATTTCTGGATTTGGGAGGGACCGGAGTACTATTTTAAGAAAATACGCACTGTTTAAAAACCCGGTTTCCCTTGATATGATATTTTAGTGCGTCTACCATGACTTTTCTCGGTTCCAGAGAGTTTGTGTGAGTATACCCGATTCGAGGAGAGGTAGGCACCGATTGCGGGTACATGGTGGACCCGGTACGGTACCCGGGGCGAGATTGTTAGTGTATATGCCCTAAAGGCCATTACTGTATCATACTAGTTTGTATATTACTTAATGGAAGCTTGGGATATTCACAGTTGTATATACAATCTTGCTCAAAATGGTAGTATGCTACTTGGTTTGTTTCTACTTTAATGTGTACATGTGTTTCTTTTAGCATATTATCTATACACATTAGTAGAGCCCTTAGGATCTTTGCTTGATTACCAGCGTTGTGATGGCAGTCACACTCGTGGGGGCTGGGTAATCCACAAGCACATCCTTATACAGGTCCCTAAGTCGCAGGACTATCGAGACAGGGCATCGATACTCCGGAGTAGACTAGCGTATGCGCTTCTCATCCCAGCAGGGGAGACGGTCTGTCCTACAGACGTCAGTACGTCGTACTTGAGATAGTATGTGGGTGCTCGTTAGGTTACGAGTACACTGGACAGGACTCGTCGGGAACTGATTGGTTGGTATTATACCTATCGTCAGTCGTCAGTTCCCAGGTGGCATAAGTACAGCTTAGTCCGCTGACTTGACACTGTCACTTCGTCTCGAGTGTGTTCCCACTACACTTTGATCACTACCCTACCACGGCTCAAAGGAGTCGTGCAAACAGGTAGTGGTTGGGTGCAGTCCCGAAGCACTTGGAGGCAGTGACGGTTAGACAGGATTCATCTCTCCCGGTATTGGGGGTTGACATCGCGCTGTGTCTAGGAGAACCATTACACGAGTAGTCCTGGCCAGGGCAAGCGAGATATACTGGTAGGCTTCCAGTGTTATCTCAGGGTGTTCTGTGCTTCACTCCGACACAACTAGTACCGCTATTAGGGGACTGACGTTCACCTCCCCTAGGCCCGCCATGCGATGTATCAGACGAACATATCGGACTGTACGGAGACTGTCACATTCAGGCTCAGTAGGAGTTCAGATGGGTTTCACCTCGTCAGTCTTCTTGTCGGCATCTACCTGGGGGCCGTTACGCACAGCTAGTGCCGCTTGCGGTCTATAGTTAAACCCACTGCCATCGTAGTGTCGAGTCTTTAGAGTCCCACACAGAGAGCTATTCTCCTTTAGGCAAAAGAGTAGAGGTCGCATGGTTTTGCGACAGGGTTCGGTCACATCCGTGCATTTGTGCACGCTTAATGTCCGGACAGTTAACACCAGCGGGCTTTGGTTTAAGCCAGATCCTAGCGTACGTTTTGGGATTGGTTTTATCTCGTATGTATTCGTGTTCCTCGGAACGCGGATGCGGGTGTGTATGCACAGTTGACGGAGAGACAGAGGCAGAGGATTCTCATTAGGGTTGTTGACTGTTGACTGTTGACTATTGACTTTTTGCAAAACCCTAATGAGAATATGAAATATAATTAACAATAATATTAATTAAGTATTATAGTGACATGGTTGTTGAGGGGTTGACTTTGTTGACTTGTTGACTTTGTTGACCGGTTGACTAGGTTGGGCTAGTTGACCATCATCATGACAATAGCTATTATTTCATGGCGAAGACTTTTGCTTGCTTGTTTATTTTGTGCAAAATGAGTGCATGAAATGATATGGCTATTTTGACTTAAACCATCACATAATACTTGATTGCTATGATTTGTTATGATGGCTTTGGATTATGAGAGCAAAGAGAGAAAAGTCTTGCTCATTCTCTCATTTCCATTCTCTCTCTTGTTTTTGAGCTCTCACCCTCTTCCTCTTGCTCTCCCTCTCTGTAGTCTATAGTTCACTTGTCTCATGTGTTGAGAAGAAAGAACCATAGAGAAAAATCCCCAACACACTCTCCTCTACTCACTCTAGTTCACAAGGTTTAGCAAACCGAGTGAACTAGTTTCTTCAAAGTTCGAAGAAGAAGCCAAAGGTAGAAGCTTTCGGGTGGATCGATCTTCGGCGCAAGGAGACGACGGGGTGAAGCCGATCCGTACACTATCAAGAGTTGAAGACGAAGGAGTTCAAGAAAGAAAGGTATAACCCCCTAACCGAGTACTTAACAACTCCTAGTTAGGTTGTTAGGTAGATAGTTTAACAAAGATCCGTTTTGAGTCCATGTTACCGCCTCTAGAAAATCATTTTTCATCAAATTCCGCATGCCCGTAAGTACCGGGAGAGGTAGCATGGACTTACAGTGGTATCAGAGCCTAGTTAAACACTACCTAACATGTTAGCATAGTAACTAGAAATTCGATCGGAGAAAAAGTCGCGAAATATACCCCGAAATCAAACTTGCTGTCAATTTTTAAAGTGCTATAAAAATAATAAATCATGCTTTAAAATCGACTCAGGGTTTTTATAGTCTATTGTAGAAAAACGGTCCAGAGAACCCTTCAAACCGCCGCGGAAACGCGGCAATAGCTTGCTATTGCCGTGGTTCCGCGGCCGATTTAGCTCCTCGGTGGATCGTCTTCATTGCAGTTTGTTCTATGGGGTATTTTGGGATTTTTGGTATATGTTTTTTCAGCCCAGATTTCCAAGAAAGAATTTGTTTTCGGGGCTTTAAAAACCGTATTTTGATCGAGTTTCTAAAGACTTAAGCTGACGGGTATTTATCTGTGATGTGATATTTGTATTGAACGTCTGCTAATCGCTATATGTCGATTAGTGGGGGTTATACAAATCTGTGATCTGTAATGTTGCTGGTATGTGTATATGAATTCATTGGATTGTCGCGGGTGAATAGCCGGGGGTTGTGAGACGAGTGTTTTCTTTTCTTTCAATTCATGTAAATTTGTAAATTGATGTAATATTATTTATATGGCCGCACAACCGGGTCGGGGTTGTAGCCGTCATTGTATAATTTCTTTTTACTGTTTTTGCTCCTAGGATAGACCCATGGAGGGGGTGCACAAGCTACCGGGTATCCCGAAGTGCCGAGTGGCCTACTTACGGTGTTGAGGGAGGTTGCTTCGCTTCGGGTACTTGGCGGGTAGTTTGCCGCACCGGTAGGGGTCTTGGGTGGGGTATTGGCTATTCACCGCGACAGTGTAATCTGCTTTTCGTTACAGGCTCGTACGAATTGCGGGTTCCTAGTATATCCAATGTGTTCATCTCTGATCTGAAATGGCTATCATTGCAATATATCTATATATGATATTATTTAGGCGTTGCTTATGTTTTACAGCCACGCTAGCCCAGCCCCCGCTCTGTCGTTAGTTAAGTAACCTAACGGGTAATGACGGGGCCCTGTGGCAAATGCGAATGGCATAAGCGTACGTCATATTTTGGTTGTTTTCTGCAATGGTAGGATTAAATGATGGGACGCATTAAAAGAACTAATGCAAGAAAATAAACCAAGAAAAAGTCGTTGGAACACTTTGAAAACCACTCGGTTCTTTTAAAAAAAAACTAACTTTTAAATGCGGAGCTTGAGCCACTCCTTTTAAAAGCTATCTCGTTCCATCGATTATATCAAGTTCACTACATTCACGGTTTCGCCAAAACCATTCGTAGCCCTCCGTCGTTTCACATGAATAGTCAATAGTATTGAAGCTATGTATGTTGGCCAAAGTCAAGGCATAGTGATTGGTAGCTATTGGGTATTCATGTGCAGCATAGATAGATGTGTTGGTTTGGGGCAGTCGTTCTACCATTTTGGCCAAAGTCAAGGGTATGTGCGGGTGAGCTCAAATTAACCTGGAGAATGACGGGTAGAACTTGACATGTGACTTATGATATTTTGGCCAAAGTCTAGGTCATAAGAGCATGGGGCAAAAATCCACATCGGGAGTTAGTACTGAAACTTGCTAGCGTTGCATACCATTTGGAGTGTGATGATTCTGGTAGGATTCCTTCAGTTTTGTCACGCGATGATATTTGGATCCCGATCCTACTGTGAGTATATGCTACTCCTCGGGAAATATCTCACTTAACGATCAATGCTATAAACCAAGTAGGTGTCTAGAAAGGTGTTAGCGGGGCTACGCCCACAGGGAAAAGAGGTTATTTAATTAAGGAACTTCGCGAAAGCGTTGGAAAACATCCCTCGAAGTACCGACACCAGCCTGGCCGAACGGTTAAGCAAGAATTGTACGGTGAGATTGATCCTGACTAATTCTCCCATTTTGGTTTGAGGAGGTATTCGAGAGACAGTGGGAGCCATCCTGTTTAGACAAACTAAAAACCACTCTAAACTTGCAAGAGCATCATGCTGAGTGTTTCTTCTCTCTCTCCTAATTGCAGCGACCAATCGACATGACTGGACTTAAGTTACTTCTAGATAAAAACATACTGACAGGGCCAAACTACAATGATTGGCTCAGGTATGTCAAAATGGCAATCACTTACGACAAGCTGGGGTATCTTCTTACCACCAAAGCTCCCCCTGTCCCAGGTCCCACCTCCAGCGTCGCCGATAAGGAAATCCGTAAGACTTGGGAGATCGATTGCGCGAAGGCCAGGTGCCTCGTGCTTGCCTCTATAGACAACGAACATCAGAGGAGGCACGAGAATATGGACCTCGAATCCATATTTCTCCATACAAAAGAACTGTATGGAGAGCAATCTCGTATCGCCAGATACGAAGTGTCGAAGAAGTTGTTTTCGGCAAGATTGGCCGTCGGATCATCGGTAGCGGAACACGTGCTTAAGATGATTGGCTACATAGAGGAGCTCGCGGACCTTGGGACCACGTTGGAGAGTGAGCTCTATACAGACTTGATTCTTCAGTCCCTTCCTTCCACTTACGCCCAGTTTATCCTGAACTTCAACTTTCAAGAAAAGGAAGTTGAACTTTCAGAACTCCTCAACATGCTGAGGAGTGCAGAGGGCACCCTGCAGAAAGGTAGGGAAACATCCACTTTGTTTGTAGGAGGATCTTCTTCTTCTAGGTCCAAGGCGAAAGCCAAAGGAAAGAAGAAGAAAGCCCCCGCCAAACCAAGGGGCAGTGTTAGTAAAGGATACGAAGGGAAACGCAAAAGCAACAAAGAAAGTAGGGAAGCTTGTGGATAAGGAAGAATGCTTCTACTGTCATAAGGGTTGACACTGGAAGAAAGATTGCAGGGCTTGGAAAGCCAGAACACAGGATCTGAAGCAGGTTGTGGCTTCAGCTTCAGGTGTGTATGTTATTGAAAACTGTCTATCAATAAACTCTACGTCCTGGGTATTGGATACCGGATCAGGATTTCATATCTGTAATTCTTTGCAGGCGTTGAGAAAGCGTAGGTTTTTGAAAGCAGGTGACATGACCCTCAGAGTTGCAAACGGAGCTGGCATGGATGCTGAGTCCGTGGGGGACTATCACCTGGGGTTGTCAGATGGACACGTTTTGGTTTTTCGTAATTGCTTTTTTGTACCCAATGCAACTTGTAATATCATTTCTGTATCTTTATTATCTAAAGAAGGTTATGAATTTGCATTTGTAAGTAATGTTGTAAACATTCACCTTAATCAAGTTCTGATTGGGTCAGGTACATTAAGCAATGGTATATACGTATTAAACCAACCACAGATTTTCAATGTCCAGAATACACACAAAAGAAAGTCTCCGGAAATAAATCAAACTTTCTTATGGCATTGTAGAATGGGTCACATCAATGAGAGAAGGTTGACAAAGTTACATACAGAAGGATATTTGAATCCGTTCGAATATCAATCGTATGCCACTTGTCAATCCTGTCTCAAAGGAAAGATGACAAAGACTCCGTTCACTGGACACGGAGTAAGAGCGAGCGAGCTCTTAGGACTCGTACACAGCGACGTGTGCGGTCCAATGTCTACGCATGCACGAAGCGGTTATTCTTACTTCATTACTTTTACGGATGACTTTTCAAGGTACGGTTATGTCTTCTTAATGAAACATAAATCCGAAGCCTTTGGAAAGTTCCAGGAATATAAGAATGAAGTAGAAAAACAAACCGGCAAAAGTATCAAGACACTGAGATCTGATCGAGGTGGTGAATACTTGAGTGCTGAGTTCCTGGATTACTTAAAAGAGAATGGAATTCTCTCTCAGCTTACTCCTCCATATACTCCACAACACAACGGTGTATCGGAGAGACGGAACCGAACCCTATTGGATATGGTACGGTCCATGATGAGTAACGCTGAGTTACCGCGATCATTCTGGGGGTATGCGCTAGAATCAGCTGCATACCTTTTGAACGGAGTTCCCACTAAGACTGTGCCTACCACACCATATGAGATATGGTGTGGGAAGAGGCCCTATCTTAATCACATTAAGACATGGGGATGTCCAGCTTTTGTCAAAAAGCAGCATGCGGACAAACTCAAGGCACGCTCAGTACAGTGCAAGTTTGTGGGATATCCAAAGAACTCCAAGGGATATTTCTTCTATTGCGAAGAGGAACAAAAGGTTTTTGTTTCTCGTCATGCCCACTTTTTAGAACACCAGTTCTTAGAAAAGGAAATTAGTGGGAGCGCAGTAGAACATGAAGAAATTCCAGAACCACGGACTATTACTGAAAGCTTAGTGGAACCAGAGGGTTCAAAAGAACAGGACATTCCTACGCCGCTCCGCAGGAGTAGTAGGCAGTCTCATCCGCCCGAGAGATACTACGGTTTTCTCGTAGACGGGGATAGAGAGGATTGCATCATTGATAGTGATGAGCCTACTAGCTTCTAGCAAGCCATTCAGAGCGTTGACTCGGTAAAATGGTTGGATGCAATGAGGACCGAAATGGAGTCCATGTACACCAATAAAGTATGGACGTTGGACATTGCTCCAGATGGGGTAAAACCCGTAGGATGCAAGTGGATCTTCAAAAGGAAGATTGGTGTAGATGGACAGGTTGAGACCTATAAAGCTAGACTTGTTGCAAAGGGTTTCCGTCAAAGACCTGGTTTAGACTATGACGAAACCATTTCTCCAGTGGCTATGCTGAAATCCATTCGGATCCTTCTTGCCATTGCTGCCTTCCACGATTATGAGATATGGCAAATGGACGTAAAGACCGCTTTTCTAAATGGAAATTTAGAGGAGTGTGTCTATATGGACCAGCCAGAGGGTTTCATTCAGAGTGGGAGCAGCGGAAAGGTGTGCAAGTTTCTTAAGTCCATCTATGGACTAAAGCAGGCGTCGCGGAGTTGGAACATCTGTTTTGATGAGACGGTCAAAGAATTTGGCTTTATCAAAAATCCAGATGAACCATGCATCTATAGTAGATTTGTAGCGAGAACTGTAGTATTCCTCGTTTTATACGTGGATGACATTCTCATAATAGGAAATGACATTCCTATGCTACAATCTGTCAAGGGGTTCTTGTCACACAGGTTCTCCATGAAAGACCTGGGTGATGCCTCCTACATTCTGCGGATCCGGATCTATCATGACAGAACCAAGAGGATATTAGGACTCTCACAGTCCAGGTACATCGACACCATACTGAAAAGATTCAGTATGGAAGATTCCAAGCGCGGTAACCTAGCGCCTTGTCACGGGATCACCCTCTCCAAAGAGATGTTTCGCAAGACTGATTTGGAGAGGGATCGCATGTCTATTATACCCTATGCTTCTGCGGTAGGCTCTATAATGTATGCGATGTTGTGTACCAGACCGGATGTAGCTTATGCACTGAGTGTGGTAAGCCTGTATCAGTCAAACCCCGGGGAGAAACACTGGATAGCGGTAAAGAACATTCTCAAGTACATGAGAAGGACTAACGAGATGTTCTTGGTGTATGCCGGAAAAGACCTCCAGATCGAGCCTTTGCTGACTCCAGCTTCCAGAGTGACAAGGATGATTCCAAGTCCATGTCGGGTTTTGTCTTTACCCTCAATGGAGGGGCGGTGTGTTAGAAGAGTTCCAAACAGGAAACCGTTGCTGACTCGACTATGGAAGAGAAATACATCGCTGCATCTGATGCCGCAAAAGAAGCCGTCTGGATGGGGAAGTTCTTGAAAGAACTTCAGGTGGTTCCGTTCATTGTTGATCCAATACCTCTGTATTGCGACAACAACGGGCTATAGCTTTAGCGAAGGAACCCAGGTCCCATCAGATATCCAGACACATCTTGAGGCGGTATCACCTGATCAGGGAGATCGTGGATCGCCAGGAGATCGAGGTTCGGAGGGTTGCTTCAAAAGATAACACTGCAGATCCATTCACCAAGGCCTTGCCCCAGACTCAGTTCGAGCGGCCGATCGAGATGATGGGTCTTTGATACGTCAGTACATGGCCTTAGTGCAAGTGGGAGATTGTTAGTGTATATGCCCTAGAGGCCATTACTGTATCATACTAGTTTGTATATTACTTAATGGAAGCTTGGGATATTCACAGTTGTATATACAATCTTGCTCAAAATGGTAGTATGCTACTTGGTTTGTTTCTACTTTAATGGGTACATGTGTTTCTTTTAGCATATTATCTATACACATTAGTAGAGCCCTTAGGATCATTGCTTGATTACCAGCGTTGTGATGGCAGTCACACTCGTGGGGGCTGTGTAATCCACAAGCACATCCTTATACAGGTCCCTAGACACCGGACTATCGAGACAGGGCATCGATACTCCGGAGTAGACTAGCGTATGCGCTTCTCATCCCAGCAGGGGAGATGGTCTGTCCCACAGCCGTCAGTACGTCGTACTTGAGATAGTATGCGGGTGCTCGTTAGGTTACAAGTACACTGGACAGGACTCGTCGGGAACTGATTGGTTGGTATTATACCTATCGTCAGGCGTCAATTCCCAGGTGACATGAGTACAGCTTAGTCCGCTGACTTGACACTGTCACTTCGCCTCAAGTGTGTTCCCACTGCACTTTGATCACTACCCTACCACGGCTCAAAGGAGTCGTGCAAACAGGTAGTGGTTGGGTGCAGTCCCGAAGCACTTGGAGGCAGTGACGGTTAGACAGGATTCGTCTCTCCCGGTATTGGGGGTTGACATCGCGCTGTATCTAGGAGAGCCATTACACGAGTAGTCCCTGGACAGGGCAAGCGAGATATACTGGTAGGCTTCCAGTGTTATCTCAGGGTGTTCTGGGCTTCACTCTGACACGACTTGTACCGATATTAGGGGACTGACGTTCACCGCCCCCTAGGCCCGCCATGCGATGTATCAGACGAACAGACCGGACTGTACGGAGACTGTCACATTCAGGCTCAGTAGGAGTTCAGATGGGTTTCACCTCGTCAGTCTTCTTGTCGGCATCTACCTGGGGGCCGTTACGCACAGCTAGTGCCGCTTGCAGTCTGTGGTTAAACCCACTGCCAGCGTAGTGTCGAGTCTTTAGAGTCCCACATAGAGAGCTATTCGCCTTTAGGCAAAAGAGTAGAGGTCGCATGGTTTTGCGACAGGGTTCGGTCACATCCGTGCACTTGTGCACGCTTAGTGTCCGGACAGTTAACACTAGCGGGCTTTGGTTTAAGCAAGATCCTAGTGTACGTTTTGGGATTGGTTTTATCTCGTATGTCTTCGTGTTCCTCGGAACGCGGATGCGGGTGTGTATGCACAGTTGACGGAGAGACAGAGGCAGAGGATTCTCATTAGGGTTGTTGACTGTTGACTATTGACTTTTTGCTAAACCCTAATGAGAATATGAAATATAATTAACAATGATATTAATTAAGTATTATAGTGACATGCTTGTTGAGGGGTTGACTTTGTTGACTTGTTGACTTTGTTGACCAGTTGACTAGGTTGGACTAGTTGACCATCATCATGACAATAGCTATCATTTCATGGCAAAGACTTTTGCTTTCTTGTTTATCTTGTGCAAAATGAGTGCATGAAATGATATGGCTATTTTGACTTAAACCATCACATAATACTTGATTGCTATGATTTATTATGATGGCTTTGGATTATGAGAGCAAAGAGAGAAAAGTCTTGCTCATTCTCTCATTTCCATTCTCTCTCTTGTTTTTGAGCTCTAAATCTCTTCCTCTTGCTCTCCCTCTCTCCAGTCTATGGTTCACTTGTCTCATGTGTTGAGAAGCAAGAACCATAGATAAAAATCCCAACACACTCTTCTCTACTCACTCTAGTTCACAAGGTTTAGCAAACCGAGTGAACTAGTTTCTTCAAAGTTCGAAGAAGAAGCCAAAGGTAGAAGCTTTCGGGTGGATCGAACTTCGGCGCAAGGAGACGACGGGGTGAAGCCGATCCGTACACCATCAAGAGTTGAAGACGAAGGAGTTCAAGAAAGAAAGGTATAACCTTCTAACCGAGTACTTAACAACTCCTAGTTAGGTTGTTAGGTAGATAGTTTAACAAAGATCCGTTTTGGATCCATGTTACCGCCTCTCGAAAATCGTTTTTCATCAAATTCCGCATGCCCGTAAGTACCGGGAGAGGTAGCATGGACTTACAGAGAAGACTCGTATTGTTAGACGGTGAGCCCGGCGGAGGGACTACTACCTACCGGTGATTGGTTAGACCTGGCGATTATCCAGAGGATACCGACCAGAGTCGATAGATGGTTACGGGACGACGCGTAATGCCGGGGGCCGAGGGCCGATTCCGCAGACGGAGCCCGTGGGCAGATCCGATGGACGGACGCCCCATATTGGAGGATTTGCGTGTCGATGCTGGACACGGCTGATTTTATGAGATTTGGGTGCCGATGTTGGGCACTCACGATTGTATGAGATTCACAGGATTTGAGGGCCGATGTGGATGACGGCGCCTGAGTTTTACTGGGAATTGGGTGTATTGATGGACACCGGTCATTTTTCCACGTTGATATTCCGTGTAGACACTATTTATCCCCATACTCAGCATTTAGTATTGACATCTCATACTGTACCTATTATACCTGATATAGTACACATGCCATACATGTTTATCGCATACCCTGCTCATGCTATATAGGGTTGTTAGATTCCATATCAGACATGATTATTGCATACCTTGCACATCATATGGGGAGACTTTTTAGATTACATTTGCTGCCTGATATGAGTAATCAGTTCATCATATAGATATTATCTGTTGGCATAGGTTAGAGTATCGCAGTACGTGCATACTCGCGATTACCTTTATATGTTATCTACTATTCATGAGTTGGAAACTCACCCCCGTTGTGCCACAGTTCTTGCAGGTTACCCTCGGGAGTAGTCGCGGCTGGCTGTTTACCGCACCCTTTGACACAGATACCATTGCTGAGGCGTGTTAGCCCTTTTGCTATTAGGTGGGTTTTGTACGGTATCTGTTTACTTTTCAGTTGCATATTGATGTATCTAGTACTCTCCATCTACTTTCATGTATTGACTTAGAGACAGTTGTGAGGACGATGTATGTTATTTGTACTTTGGTGTCGAGCTCGTTGTGAGCCGACTTTATTCATGCAGTTTTACCTCTTATGATATTTGTTTTCACTTTACTGTTCGTTCTTCGCTTCGTCGTCGTATATTATTTTGAGGTGATTTCTCTGCCGTTGGGCGCGATTCTCCTATTGTGATACTCTATTTATTTCACATGTTACTTTTAATTATATCTCGCCTTTTACCCGATTTCGGGACAAACCTTTGAAAAGGAAATGTTGTTAAAATGATTTGAATAATAACTTGAACCAAAAAGGATTGCTACTAAGTAACCTAAAGTTTTCTAAATGTTTTAACACTCCAAATTTTAATGGTTTTGTTTTCTGGGTTCGGCTTACTTAGTCATGTTACGCCTGTAGGTGTTGCGTGGTTAAGTGCCGGTCACGGGCCGAACTTTGGGTTGTGACATGAAACTTGCCAGTCATGTCTTAAAGACAAGATGACCAAAACTCCGTTTACTGGACACGAGGAGAGAGTTACAGAACTCTTGGGACTGATACACAGTGATGTATGCGGTTCCATGTCTACATATGCCAGGAATGGTGTCTCGTACTTCATTACATTTACTGACAATCTCTCATGATTCGGTCATGTGTTCCTGTTGAAACACAAGTATGAAACTTTTGAGAAATTCAAAGAATATAAGCATGAAGTTGAGAACCAGACGGGTAAAAGTATTAAAATCCTTCGATCCGATCGGGGAGGAGAATAGAATGACGTGTTTCAGTCCATTGCCACAATTATTGTATAGTAAGCATTATTGGATAGAAGGATTGAATCAATTTCTTTCATTCATCGTTTTCAAGCACGGAATTCCATGACTATCTAAAAGAGAATGGGATTCTTTCTCAACTTACTCCTCCGTATACACCACTGCACAATGGTGTATCGGTGCGGAGGAATCGCACCCTATTGGATATGGTGCGCTCTATGATGAGCACCGTTGAGTTACCTATTTCCTTTTGGGGTTATGCGCTTGAGACAGCAGCATACCTATTGAATCAAGTTCCATCAAATCTGTACCTACCACACCATATGAGATATGGAGTGGAAAGAGACCATATCCTAAACGAGTTAAGATATGGTGTTGTTCGGCCTATGTCAAAAGGCAAAATCCAGAAAAACTCGAGGCACGATCAGTTCTTTGCAAGTTTGTGGGATGTCCAAAGAATTCACAGGGATATATCTTCTACCACGCTGAGTAACAAAAGGTGTTTGTTTCTCAATACGCCACCTTTTTAGGAAAGGAATTTCTTTTAAATGAAATTATTGGCATAGAGGTAGAGCTGGAAGAAGTTCCAGCGGCACAAACTACAACTGACGATTTATTGGAACCAGAGAATTCAGTAGTCTCCAACGAATCCCAGCCTCTCCGTCGATCTAGTAGGGTTTCTCATCCACCTGAGAGATACTATGGGTTTCTCATTGATGGTGGGAGCGAGGATTGCATCATGGAAGATGATGATCCAACTAGCTTCGAGCAGGCCATCACGAGTGGGAACTCTGTGAAATGGCTGGATACAATGCGATCTGAGATGGAATCTATGTACACCAACAAAGTATGGACTTTGGAAGTTGCTTCAGAAGGGGTAAAACCCATTGGGAGAAAATGGATCTTTAAGAAGAAACTTGGTGTAGATGGAAAAGTTGAGACATTCAAAGATGGACTTGTTGCAAAAGGTTTTCGTCAACGACCAGGTGTGGATTATGATGAAACTTTTTCTCCAGTAGCAATGCTTAAGTCCTTCCAGATCCTACTTGCCATCGCTTCATACCATGACTACGAAATCTGGCAAATGGATGTTAAGACCGCCTTTCTAAATGGTGATTTAGAAGAGAGAGTGTACATGACTCAGCCAGAGGGCTTCGTGGATAGTAGGAGCAGCGGAAAGGTGTGCAAGCTGCTTAAATCAATCTACGGGTTGAAGCAGACATCATGGAGTTGGAACATCTGTTTTGATGTGGTAGTCAAAGAGTTTGACTTCATCAAAAACATAGATGAACCTTGTATATACAAGAAGGTGGCAGAGAGTAAGGTCATCTTCCTCGTATTGTACGAGGTTGACATACTCTTGATAGGAAATGATGTTCCTATGCTGCACTCGATCAAACTCTTCTTATCACAAAGATTCTCAATAAAAGATCTAGGTGATGTCTCCTACATATTGGGGATTAAGATCTATAGAGATAGATCTAAATGGATGTTGGGATTGTCCCAATCCAGGTACATAGACACCATACTAAATAGGTTTAGTATGAAAGATTCCAAGCATGGGAATTTACCCACGATCTCAAGACTCGCTCTCTCCAAAGAGATGTCTCCCAAGACTGATTTGGAGAGAGCTCACATGCAAGGGATACCTTATGCTTCGGTAGTAGGCTCTATCATGTATGCGATGTTATGTACCAGACCCGATGTAGCATACTCACTAAGTGTAGTGAGTAGGTATCAAGAAGATCCAGGAGAGAATCACTGGACAGCTGTGAAGAACATTCTCAAGTACTTAAGAAGGACTAAAGAGATGTTCTTCGTGTACGGTAACGGTGAACTCCAAGTCAAGTCCTCTAGCGATTCAAGCTTCCAGAGTGATAAGGAAGACTCTAAGTCGATCTCGGGATTTGTCTTCACCCTCAACGGAGGGGCGGTTTGTTGGAAGAGTTCCAAGCAAGAAACCGTGGCAAACTCGACGATGGAGGCTGAATACATCGCTGCCAACGATGCTACCAAAGAGGCTGTGTGGATGAAGAAGTTCATTGCTGAGCTTGGTATGGTTCCATCCATTGAGCATCCAGTACCTGTGTATTGTGATAACAATTGAGCGATGGTGATCAGTCGAAAATATTGCATTTTTAACACATCAATTTCCCTACCATTTGCACACATCTAAAGGTGTTCGGAAAAAATATAGCACATATTAGCAATTTGACTGTAAAATACCAAATAACATGTGTTCTATATTATAACCGGTATTTTGAGGGAAATTGAGTGTTTATCATTGCATGCATCAACTATGTATATCGCAACACTTGTCTCGAGAATCTGTGCAGGAAATTCCAGGTAAAAGAGCCGAAACTGTGGAAAGTGCTGATATAAATACGTCAAGTCTTTGACTTAAGATCTGGCAGAAATAAAGAAAGAATAAAAATGATTCCAAGCATCCCAGAGAGTGCCAAAAAGAAAACACAGAACAGCCCAGAAGTTCCAAGCATAGAGGCCTCCAAAGCGCCGCGGATCCGCGGCCGTAGGGCCCTATTGGCAGTGGATCCGTGGCACCATGGACACGTCATCGCTCCAAATTTCCCCACGTGCTTTCTCATAATGACCAATGCTTCCAGAAGACTCCAGATGACCACGTGGCTTTTTCCAGAAGGCTCGGCCTAACAACCTTATCCTAGAATATTCCTCATTCTAGAATATTCCCTCCAACAAACTTCATCTAGAAGCCTCTCTCTAACAACCTAGCTTTGGAGGGAAGATTCAAAATGAGGGATTATAAAATGAGATCTAGATCTAGGGTTTTGGGTTGTTCATTTTTTGGGTTGAGTTGTTCATTTTTTGAGGGAGTTAGTTAGTGAGTGAATTTTTGAGGGAAAAATTGTAGATCCAAATCAAAATTCAAATCAAATTGAGTGACACAATTTGTTCGAAATCAAGATCTATCGAGTGCCGATTCAAGCAAGAAGCCTTCAACCTTTTAGAAGCGACGCCGATCTTCAACCGAGCAAGTGATCCAAGACGATCCCCGACTCACGGAGACGATGCAAAGCTAATTCGACGATCGAGTTCTTTTCTTAATTCTTGTAGTTCTTGAGCGAATTGTAACGGAATTGTTGATTAATAAAAGATGAAATTTCTTTATCTTGGTTATCTTTATATTTGAGCATTATGATGAGTTTTCGATTCTTGATTGATTTCTTTGTTATGATGCTTGAGTAAAAACTCCGCTCGTGGAGGAATCGAGAGAATAAATAGATGATGATGATTACAATCTTGAAACGATTTGTAAGTCCTATGAGTTTTGTAAACTCTAGAAAATTGAATCATCGACAACCTAGTTTTGAGCGAGATTCTTAATTGAATATTATCGCTCTTAATTAGAGATCAATGATCGGTGATTGAATTTCTCGAGGCTAGAATTTGAATGCTAATCAACGAAAGGACAAGGGATAGAAGGAGAAACCCTAGTTTTTTCAATAGATCCCTAATCCACGTTGATCGTCATCGATCTAGCAACAAATTATCAATGGATAAGAATACGTAATCACAAGTCATCATTCTCACTATCGATTCGATCGATTCCTACGAGCTTCATTACAAATCTTGATAGTTCATTAGATTTGGACATCTTCTAGAACTTTTTTTATTCTTGATCTTTAGATCTAGTCTTTACTTTTCTTGAAACTAAATTTCAAAATTCTTGAATCAATTTTCTTGCAATTTTTCTTTTATCTTTTCATTTTGACTCATCTAAAACAATAGCGAGCAAAACATACATCTCAGTGGATGATCCGTATTCATTAACGCACTACAATTGACACCGTTATTGATTGCGGTTTACAAATTTCTTTGAATGTGATCTTTATAAATTTTCAAAACACGACACACAAAGAATCATTCATTCAAATGGCGCCGTTGCCGGGGATGTGTGCTATTTTGTTCGTTTTTGTTATTTGAGTTGGAAAATTATTATTCCATCAATTTTTTGATCAAAATTCGTAACAAGCGTTTAACGATTTGTAGTGATTTTTTGCGAGGAAATCTGGAATCTGTGGAGCGGGAGAAAAAATTTTCAGAGAATTCCAGAGAGTTCAGTAAGTGATTTGGAGAATCTGCAAAAAAATTCTTGCCGAGATCTCAATATTCAACCGCGGAACCACGGTCGTAGGTGGCATATCGCGGCGGAAACGCGGAGGTACTAAGGTTTCAGTGCACCAAATTTCTCAGGTCCTCTCTGACTTTCTTATCTCCTCCTTGATCTGCTCCAATAACCATTTTCTGCAGGTTTTTTTGCAAAAATTCGCAGCGCCGCAAAAAGAAAAATTGTTGCGTGATTTGATCATTGGTTTTGTGCATATTTTTAATACTGAAATTAAAGGGCAAAGACTAAATTCAGATTAGGTGTAGAGTTCATTACCCTTCCTAAGCCCCGGAAATCACAAACTTGCATCCGCACCACCCTCATTAATTAAAAAATATCTAGGCAAGACTCTAAGGACCGTCACGCTCAATTAGGACAGAAGGAGGTCGTGGGTAATCTATTGCTTATCCACGTTTCTTTTGTGGTTACTTAAGGCAAGTGTGTCTAAGGCAAGTTGTTACTTAATTAGGCCCACTACTTACGTAGTGGAGAACCTCGTATTTACCTGGCACTTACCTGGCCACAGGAGGGACAAAGAGGAATTAGAGAATTTATCCTGCGACTTGTCTTCTGGAAGTCTAGGAGCGGTCTAGAGACTTGACCTAGGTGACCATTAGATATAGGGTCGCTTGTGGATGTTTGTGTGAATTTTCAGAAATCCGTCCTTTTTCAAAACAAACTAATTATCCCCCCCTTTTTACCATTTTCCCCCTCTTATCTTCTTATAATGGGTGACCCGAACAGAAAAACTCTTGCCGAGCTTTGTTCTCCACAACCAGATATGGCTTGTTTTCGTAATCCCTTCGGTATACCATTTGGCTCTTCCATGTCCTTAAGAGATCGGATAGAACATGCGGGTAGAAAAAGTTGGCTAGCTCAGTCCAGGTCCTATCAACCGTATCCTAATTCTCCATCCGTTCCAGTTGATACTCCGAGTGAGGAAGCCCCTAGACGAATGTCCATTGCTGAGAATATAGCTAGGGCTAGAGGCCAAAGTTTCAATCCGAACCAATATCAACCGTATCCTAATACTACATCCGTTTCAGTTGATACTCCGAGTGAGGAAGCCCCTATACAAATGTCCATTGCTGAGCATATAGCTAAGGCTAGAGGCCAAAGTTTCAATCCGAACTAATATCAACCGTATCCTAATCCTGCATCCGTTTCAGTTGATACTCCTAGTGAGGATTCCCCTAGACGCATTTCCATTGCTGAGCATATAGCTAGGGCTAGAGGCCAATGTTTCAACCGGGTCCAATATCAACCATCACCTCCACTTTCTAAAGAAGAATTTCATAATCGGTTTGCTGCATGTATGATTTCCAATAACCAACCGACGAACCAATATCAAAATTCTTCTTATCACAATGTTGACCCTACTCCTGCCTAATTTTCACAACCATTCCGTTCCTATCAATCCAACACAAATTTTCCACCTTCTCTAAATGGTCCTTCTAATCAGCCATTCGGGAGTTTTAACTGTCCACCAGAATTTCAATCTTATCCTGAAACTCCTTATCGACCCAAGTCCAGTCTTGAGCAGACATTAGAAAAATATATGGAATTGACGAACCAATTGAGGAAGGTAACAACAGAGTGGATGCAAGCAAATAATTTCAAACCGGCCCAAAATTTTTCAGTACATAATTCGGGCATTGGACAAAATGAGAACTTGGATAGTGAGAGAGAGCTGTACATCTTTCCTAATCAAACATTCCCTTTCCAAACTGAAATCCACAACTCTAGTTTCACAGATTCATCGAGTACACCAAAGGATTCACCAATTGACGATAGAATGTATGAGAAGTTGTGTAATAATGAAATGTTTGATTTACCCGACTGCGAAGGGTCCATTTAAAGTGAAACCATGCCAAATCCTTGTGATCTCTACACCTCCACTCCTTAACCAAAACTGATTGAAAACCATACTTTTGATGAGGTGTTTGAGAATTTTAACCTTCACTTGAATGAGGTGACTGACGTTGGGGATATATTGATTGATGAACCCGAAATTTTGGATGAGTTTGTCCCACCAATTCATCAGATCCTTTCACTTCCTTGTGGTCATCATCTTGAGCCTTTAATCCTTCCCGAGCCCCAAATACGTCTTGAAGTTGTTCATATTCGTATACCCGAAGATCAGACCGAAACTCAGCCTTCATCTCCCACATCTGGTTTAGCGACACTCGACACATCAATAGGTTTACCCATTTCATCTTCCACTCTCTCTTGTTCTTCTTCTGTCCTTGAAATGATAGTGAGTGTTGATGAATCATAATCCGTCAAGTCAAGTTCGACAATCCCAGAAAGCCAACTTGATTTGGATATTTTTGAAAATGAGGTAGATGAGTTTTTCACCTCCACATATTTTGACAAATCAAGTATGGTAAATCTGGCACAAAACTTTTTGACAGCAAAATGTTCGATCATACCATTGATAAAAGTTTTGAAGAACTTTTTGTTGACGAACTTGAATTTTTAAACAATACGGATTTTGTGATTGATCAACCTCCACTTATAGAAGATGAACCGCCACCACTCCTTCTTCCTAATCATTCATATTCATCCTCATTCTTTCTTTTCTCTAATTTAAAATTCAAACCCTTTCCAGACCATCCCTTATCCCTTCCGCACTTTTTCTTGACTCAATACAACACATTCTTCCACCAACTAATACGCTTTACTGATAAAATCTTTGAATGGTTGGTATTAACATTTGGTCTTTGTAAAATCTTACTTTGACCAAATGACTCACCACCTCTTAAAATGCTTCGTATTGTCTAACTCATGTTTGAGGGGGGGTGTATTATTGTTAGTTATATGTATGCCCTAGAGGCCATTACTGTACATAGTGTTGGAGATAGTGCCCTCAGAGTCAATTATTAGGTCACAGGTACGTGATTGTAATGATTGAGGGAGGACCTATCCCGGTAGGACAGTCTTACTCGAGATGATAGTATGCTATCTGGTTTACCTTTATCATCGTGTACTGCTTTAGGTGACATGACACGTCGCTATTACACGTTGATAGAGCCCCTAGGATTCTTGCTTGACCACCAGCAGTATGAGGGCGATCATATAAGTGGGAGCTGGGGGTCTACAAGCATATCCTTAAAAGGTCCCTAGTCGTGGGAGTTTCGAGACCGGGCATCGATACTCCATTAGTAGACTAGTGTATACAGTCGAGACCCCGACGAGGGGCGGTGGCCGGTCTCACAAGCCACTGGTGTCAGTTGGATCACCTAAGATGTATACAGGTGCTCATTGGGTTATGAGTACACCGGACAGGACTCGCCGGGAACATGCTAGTTGGTCATATACCAGACGTCAGATGGCAGTTCCCTGGTGACATGTGTGCAGGTTAGTTCATCGACCTGGGGATCGTCATTTGTCTCGTGTGAGTTCCCACTGTACTTTGATTACTACCCTACCACGGCTCAAAGGAGTCGTGCAAACAGGTTTTAGTTGGGTACAGTCCCGAGCCACATGGAGGCAGTGAGCGTATCTTCAGGGGTTCGTCTCTCCCGGTATTGGGGGTGAGGTCGTGCTGTGTCTAGGAGAGCCATTACACAAAGTCCTTGGCCAAGGCAAGGAGATTTACTGGTAGGTATTCCAGTAGTATCTCAGGGTGTTCTGGGCTACACTCCGACACGACTTGTACCGCTTTTGGGGGTCTGACTTTTACCAACCCCCTAGGCCCGCCATGCGATACTCATAGACGAACGGACCGGACTGCACGGATATTGTCACTGACAGGCTCAGTAGGGTGTCAGGATGGGTTCGCTCATCGACGTCCCTTTTAGTCAATAGCTGGTGGCCCGTCACGTATTGGCTTATACCTCTGACGTGCTAGTGGTTAAATCCACAGCCATAGTATTGACGAGTCTTTAGAGTCTACCACACTTTCAGTTACTCAAGTTTCGGGCGAAACGCTGTAGAGGCCGTATGGAGATATGGCAGGGTCCGATCAGATACGTGCGGTATTGCACGGATCAGGATCGGACAGTTTTGTACTAGTGGCCGTATAGTTATATGGCAGGGTTCGATCAGATACGTGCGGTATTGCACGGATCAGGATCGAACGGTTTATACTAGCCGGCTTTGGTTTAAGCCGGTCCTAGTTTAGTACAGTGTAGATTTTGTCTCATTGCATTTGTATCCGGACGGAATACAGATGCGGGTGTGTATGCACAGTATTGGGGTTTTCCTGTAATTTATTACGGGACCAGTTTTCTGGAGTTGCCAGTTTGCATTCCGTTCCGGCCGGTTTTCCTTTGTTCTTTCCCGGCCGGACTTTCCCGATGGAGGGGGTTATTTGCAATTGTGCAAATAACATTTGTGGAGGGGGTTTCTTGAATATATATTGATTATGATAGCTTTCTTTTCTTTGCACCATAACTTGCTTTGACTTGTTTTAAAGTGAAGTGAAAGGTTATGGTGGCATAGTGTTTTTAAGCATGGTTGATGTTTTGTTGACCTTGGATGTGGTCACCCCTCTCTTGCTCCTACACTCACCTCCCTCTTGCTATCATATTATCATTCCTCCACCATTCTCATTCTCTCTTGATGATAAGTCTTTCAAGAAAGTGAGAAGAAAAAGAGAGAGCTTCATTCTTGAGATTTTCCTTCTTGATCTTGCTTTCATGATAAGAAAAATGCAAGCACCATTTTTCTTGTCTAGTATCCTCCATCATCCTCAAATGGCAACAAACCCCAAAAGAGACACTACACTAGATAACCTACAGCATATCTTGAGCATGTCGAGTTGCCGGCTTCATGCGCGAGTTGCCTCGGTATTGAGGTGGGAGCCCGTAAAAGTACCCGGCTTCGTGGTGCCCTTTCCGACGAGGAGGAGATGGACGGAGATCCCGCGAGGAGATCGGAGTGGAGATGAAGACCGGAGGACTTGGATCGTCGGTATACATTTCTTCCCTTTCTTATTGTAGCGTAGACTTGTTAATGGTTACGATCCGGAGTTTAGTGCGCGGTGGTGCCGGTTTGCAAAGTCCGCAAATTTTTAAGTTTATCACCGTTTCCGCATTCCGGCGTCGGATTGACGGCCGGGGCGCCGCCGTGCACTTACAGTGGTATCAGAGCCTCCCCATTAACTTCGTCTAGCTTTTGTGTAATGTGTTTGCATTTCCGATCGATCAAAAAGTCCAAAAACCCGTATTTTGTCGCATCAGTTTTCTGTTGGAAATTTTTAGTGTCGAAAAATTTTTCAGGTTGTGATATATTGATGTACTGGAGATTGCAAGGCTACTGAGAAAATTCGAGAGTGTCAGTCAACAGTTCAACCGCGGAAGCGCGGCCTGACCTTCCTTAAGCGCCGCGCTTCCGCCGCAGACTGTTCTGATCCCTGCATCAAATTTTTTCAGTAGCTTTCTGGGCTTAAAATGTGGTTTTTGGAATATTAAAATTGGGCCCAGGTTTTCTGTGAGTGCTACAGTTTTGTTTGGGGCCCACTTGTTAAGGTTTGATCAATCGGAAAATTTTAAACACATTTTTCACAGTATTTACATTATATCTGCGACCGTGAATGTCACTCGATCGGTAAATCCGGTCTAACTGCTATAGCCCGGTTAGACGGATTTGCGAACGTGACTTTCACGTTGATGTTCTATGTATTTGCTGTGATGTTGCGGATCGGTCGTGGGGATAGCCTGGATGCAATGCTAGTACAGTTTTGTTGTATTATGTACATTTGATATTGCGGGGCGAGCGTCCGACATGTGGACTGCCGTCACTGCCTGATTGTATTATTCTTTTGGGGCACGACCTGGTTGCGGTCGATGTACCCGGTGTATGTATATTTTACTTTCTGTACTAGGATTGCCCCGCGGTGGGGTGCACGGATAGCCGGGTTCTAGAAGACAACAAGCCCGCATCTCATGGCATTGGGACGGAGGGGGCTTCACTCCAGGATTGGCTGGCTATTCGCCGCACTCGTAGGGGGTACAGGTTGACCCAGGAGGGGTGCCCAAGTTGCCGGATTCCGTGAAGTGCTGGGTGGTCCATTCACGGTGCTGAAGGGGGCTGCCTCGCTTCAGGTTTTGGCGGGTGACTTGCCGCGCCCGTAGGGGTCTAGGATTTCATTGCACAGGCTATCCACACGACCAGGGGAACGTCGGGTTTCAGTAGTGGCTCTGTGAAACCCGGGGATCCCAAATATCTGTATTGTTTCTGTGATGCTGTTCATTCTCTGTGATGTTGCATTTTATTCACGCCTTGAGCGAAATATAATATATTGGTATATATATTAGTAGATGTTGTATATGTTTTGCATCCGCGCTAGTCCAGTCCCCGCTCTGTCGTTAGTAAGCTAACCTAACGGGTAATGACGGGACCCAGTGGCGAATGCGGATGGCATATACGTACATCAGTATATTTTCGTTCTTTTTGGTGTGATCAATTGATGGGACTGCATTGATTCGGATCAATGCAAGTTAAAAACAAACCTAATCTGATGTTGTTGGAACACTTTTCAAAAAGCTGTTATTGCAAGGACGTTCATTTCTGTTTTGCATCGTGGTATTCATTTGGAATATCCTGCTCCTCAGTCGACGAGGCAAGGGCCGAGATCCCTTCACCGGGAGTGACCCCTTGGACAGAAGTTTGCGTCAGGGCATTAACTTCACTATAGCCGATTACTTTTGCTTTGCACTGTGGTATTCAGTTGGAATATCCTGCACCTCATTCTACGGGGAAAGAGCCGAGATCCCTTCACCGGGAGTGACCTCTTTAGTAAAGGTTTTCGTCACTATATTTTCTAAAAAGCTATCAGTTCCTTCAACGATATCAAGTTCTTTACGTTAAAGGTTTTCGCCAGAAACCATTCGTAGCCCTCCGTCGTTTCAGACGGGTAGCACGTAGTATTCATGCTATGTTTGTTGGCCTTCGTCAAGGCATAGTGTATGGTAGCTGCTTGTTACCTTTCTGCTGCATAGATAGATGCGTTGGTTTGGGACAGTTGTACAGCCTTGTTGACCTTCGTCAAGGGCTTGTACGGGTGGATTCAAATTAACCTGGATAATGACGGGTAGAACTTGACATGTGACTTATGATTTGTTGACCTTCGTCAAGGTCATAAGAGCATGGGGCAGAAATCACATCGGGAGTTTCAAAAGTACTGAAACTTGCCAGATATGCGCATACCTTCTGGAGTGTGATACCGTGAGCGGATTCCGTCACGTTATCATGCGATGAGAGTTGGATCCCGATTCCCACTGATGAGTTAGTTTACTCCTCGGGTAACCCCGACTAATTCTTCTTTCAGGTTTGGAGGAGAATTTGAGGTACAGTGGGAGGATTCCAGATTAGATAAATTGGTAACCATTCTGATCTAGGTTAGAGTGCACGCTGAGTGTTTCTTTTCTCTCTCTCTCTGGCAGCGACCATTTGACCCGACCCTAAGACTTTGACTCAGTGACCAAGTTGACCGAACCTTCTTAACACTGGCTTTTGGATTGTCAGAGTTGCAGACCTCATTGCCACTCCTACTTTTACCCTTTTCTCCAGGACACCCCGTATTACTACGAACGTCCACTTCCATTGGACAAAACCATCGTATGGTTAGATACGAACTCGAAGGAATTCGAGGATGGTTTCCGGTTCTGGAGAAAACGAATAGGATTATTCAGTTGTCTTTTCTTTTCACCTTCTCTCAGGTTGCGAGTACTCCTTGGTTTAGGAGTAGTACACCCATTATGCTTATTGGATAGTCTTTTTCCAAACCATAGGCTGGTGCCGACCGGTAGGGAATGAAGAAAACCAGTTAACCTAAACGGTGTACAGAAGGTATTAAGTTCAGACAAAACAAGGGATTAGTAAGAGGGCAAAGTAAATTGCGACTGCTATTCACGACCGAACCAAGTATTTCTTCGCCAATCCTAAATCACCTTTGTATTTCTCCAGGACACTCCGTATCACTACGAAGATCCACAGTTTTATTGGATATTCCATCGTATGGTTATATACGAACTCGAAAGGAACTTGTTCCAGTTCGGGGATGGATCCTGGTTCAGGAGAAATAGGAATAAAGTACATTCAGGTGTCTTTTATCTTCACCCTCTCTCATTGCGAGTGTTCCTAGGATTGGGACAGTACACCCATTATGCTTATTGGATAGTCTTCTTCCAAACCATAGGCTGGTGCCGAACGGTAGGGAAGGAAGAAAACCATTTGGCCTAAAGGGGTGTGCAGAAGGTAAAGACTAAAGACAAATGAAGGGATTTGATGAGGTGGCAAAGAATTATACGGTTACAGTCGTGAATTTGGGAGAGGCATTACTAGGAATACCAGGATACCCCATCGAAACATTTCGATGTTTCAGTTTCACTGTGTAATGTTAAAAGAAAACTGATTTCCTGATTAGACGCTTACTCCAGGGTATGTATTTACCAGGTACGATTCTCACATCTGTATGGTTTTACAGATGATGAGTGGGAGTAAGTTATTGGGAATTAGGTGATCATCCTCATTATATCGGGATTCGTTGTAATCGGTGATATTTGAGGAAATCACCTGGGCTGTTTGCCGGTCGGCAAATATTTGGTTTTGAATATCCGCTATTATGCACCAATTTCAAATTGATATATCTGTACGTCTATTTTCATGGAGTGAGATATACCTTTTGATATTATGTCTACGACATTTACCTATATCAGTGGATGGTTAGGTAAGGAGCATTAAACAGCGGTGTAATTCTTCTTAACCATAAGTACAGTTTTTCAACCTACAACACACAGTGAAAGAGTTGTTAGACTCAGCGGACTTATACAGAGTATTGTATGTTGTCCAGTGTCCATTAGGACAGAGGGGTTGGTCCTCATACTATATTCTGTTTACTTTTAACTTCTCTAGTTCTTAGACATGTGTTTCGTAGAAACACAGGGTCTAAGTTCTGAGGAGTTATAGGTATTTGAATAGAGTAGAGAACCAGGTGTAGCAAGTATCGGGATTCTTCAAAGTGATCGAAGATGTAGATACTTGTGTATGGTATTCAGTTGATAGTAATGATTAAGAGATCTTGCTTCTCTTTCAGGTTACTCATAATTGGAAGTATTCCTAAGTTGAGTAACGCTGATCGGCCTCCTTCCATTTAGTTGACATGCACTGGGGACAGCTGCATGATTTGAATCTGGTTCAATTAAATCTGTGCCTCTGTTTCTATATTGGATATAGTACAGTTCATATCTTAACATTGTTAAGGTACGGGGAGTTGTCTGGCTTATGCTTAAAACCAGACACTGGACAACTCTAGGCACGCTTCTGTAATGGCTGTTTGTGGGTTGACCCAGGCTATGACGCGGGTTGACTTTCTACCATCTGGATGAACAATAGCAATATTGTTCTAGACTCGCCACAGTTTTATTAAAAATGGATTTTTCCAGAAAACAGTAGTGGGAGTATGGTAGAACTGGAAGTGATTCCAGAACCACAAACGATTACTGAAGATTTAATAAGGAACCTAAAGATTCAATCTGGATTGACATTCCATTGGCCACTCCGCAGATATGGTGGGTAACTTCAGGCACCCGAGAGGTACTATGGTAGCCTCAAGGACGGTGACGGGGAAGTTCTTGTTTACCCACTATTACCAATGCTGTTGTTCCAGGCTGCGAGACCCGGCGGGAGGATGAGTATAGCGTCGTTCTGAACTCGCTTCAGAAGTGTACGTGTATATGACTCTGCCAGAGGGTTGTCGTAGTCAGTGGGAGCAGCGGAAGCATTGGTGGACAGGTTGCTTATGTCTATTTATAGACTAGAGCAGATGTAGCGGAGATAGATCATCTACTTCTGGTGTGACAGTCATGGGTTTGACTTCATCAGAATAGGGGATGGATCTGTTGAGAAGGTAGTAGGGTGTGATATCCTGGTATTTAGATGATATACACAGAGTAGGAAAAGAAACTCCTACACTACGATCGGTTATACTTTGGTCGTCACACAGTTGTTTCTCCACAAAGGAAATGGATTTTATATCAGACATACTGGTTACTAGATCTATGGTCTTAGATCTAGATTTGGGTGGTTTCCCAATCAGGGTACTTGACAGCATTCTAAGAGTATTTAGGATGGACGACTCTTGGCACGGTAGTTTACCTGCAGGTAATGGAGTCACCCTCTCCAAAGGTGTCTTACAGACTAAAGGGGAGAGGGACGTGCATGATTGGCAGAGCACTTGCTTAGGCAATTGAGTCAATCATGAGATGTCAAGTACCACCAAATGTTGTTCTTGCACTAGATGCAACAAGTTGACATTAATCCAATCCTGGAGAAACAATCGGAAGCAGTTTTAGAACATAAGTGGATGTTCTAGGGATATGATAACGACAGCCTCATTCAGGAGACGGTTATCGTTCCAGGCTTCCAAGGTGACATGGACGACAAGGAGGTTGTCAGAGTTATAGTTTTCCCTCTGACGAGGGGCAGTATTTTGGACAGGTGATCCAAGGCAATACTGAGGGAGGCATGGCGCGCAGGACACTGATTAAGTTCAGTTGTCAATACAGTCTAAGAAGTTTGGATTTGGAGTTCATTTATGAGCTAGGTCCCATCAGACATCCAGACATATTCTAAGACTGATTTTGCTCATTTCGGGAGATGGCTTTCTCCGCGAGCTTGAGATATAGAGAGACATGGAAAGAAACTACTAAGCGGATCTGCTCACTGAGGCTATTCCTCGAACGCAATAGTTTCGCAAACGAGCTTTGTGAGACTGACTAGTAGAGGAGTTGGATGTTCGGTATCACCGGGGCTGTGAGTATGCGACATCGCAATAATTAGCCTTGAGTGCAAGTGGGAGATTGTTGGAGATAGTGCCCTCAGAGTCAATTATTAGGTCACAGGTACGTGATTGTAATGATTGAGGGAGGACCTATCCCGGTAGGACAGTCTTACTCGAGATGATAGTATGCTATCTGGTTTACCTTTATCATCGTGTACTGCTTTAGGTGACATGACACGTCGCTATTACACGTTGATAGAGCCCCTAGGATTCTTGCTTGACCACCAGCAGTATGAGGGCGATCATATAAGTGGGAGCTGGGGGTCTACAAGCATATCCTTAAAAGGTCCCTAGTCGTGGGAGTTTCGAGACCGGGCATCGATACTCCATTAGTAGACTAGTGTATACAGTCGAGACCCCGACGAGGGGCGGTGGCCGGTCTCACAAGCCACTGGTGTCAGTTGGATCACCTAAGATGTATACAGGTGCTCATTGGGTTATGAGTACACCGGACAGGACTCGCCGGGAACATGCTAGTTGGTCATATACCAGACGTCAGATGGCAGTTCCCTGGTGACATGTGTGCAGGTTAGTTCATCGACCTGGGGATCGTCATTTGTCTCGTGTGAGTTCCCACTGTACTTTGATTACTACCCTACCACGGCTCAAAGGAGTCGTGCAAACAGGTTTTAGTTGGGTACAGTCCCGAGCCACATGGAGGCAGTGAGCGTATCTTCAGGGGTTCGTCTCTCCCGGTATTGGGGGTGAGGTCGTGCTGTGTCTAGGAGAGCCATTACACAAAGTCCTTGGCCAAGGCAAGGAGATTTACTGGTAGGTATTCCAGTAGTATCTCAGGGTGTTCTGGGCTACACTCCGACACGACTTGTACCGCTTTTGGGGGTCTGACTTTTACCAACCCCCTAGGCCCGCCATGCGATACTCATAGACGAACGGACCGGACTGCACGGATATTGTCACTGACAGGCTCAGTAGGGTGTCAGGATGGGTTCGCTCATCGACGTCCCTTTTAGTCAATAGCTGGTGGCCCGTCACGTATTGGCTTATACCTCTGACGTGCTAGTGGTTAAATCCACAGCCATAGTATTGACGAGTCTTTAGAGTCTACCACACTTTCAGTTACTCAAGTTTCGGGCGAAACGCTGTAGAGGCCGTATGGAGATATGGCAGGGTCCGATCAGATACGTGCGGTATTGCACGGATCAGGATCGGACAGTTTTGTACTAGTGGCCGTATAGTTATATGGCAGGGTTCGATCAGATACGTGCGGTATTGCACGGATCAGGATCGAACGGTTTATACTAGCCGGCTTTGGTTTAAGCCGGTCCTAGTTTAGTACAGTGTAGATTTTGTCTCATTGCATTTGTATCCGGACGGAATACAGATGCGGGTGTGTATGCACAGTATTGGGGTTTTCCTGTAATTTATTACGGGACCAGTTTTCTGGAGTTGCCAGTTTGCATTCCGTTCCGGCCGGTTTTCCTTTGTTCTTTCCCGGCCGGACTTTCCCGATGGAGGGGGTTATTTGCAATTGTGCAAATAACATTTGTGGAGGGGGTTTCTTGAATATATATTGATTATGATAGCTTTCTTTTCTTTGCACCATAACTTGCTTTGACTTGTTTTAAAGTGAAGTGAAAGGTTATGGTGGCATAGTGTTTTTAAGCATGGTTGATGTTTTGTTGACCTTGGATGTGGTCACCCCTCTCTTGCTCCTACACTCACCTCCCTCTTGCTATCATATTATCATTCCTCCACCATTCTCATTCTCTCTTGATGATAAGTCTTTCAAGAAAGTGAGAAGAAAAAGAGAGAGCTTCATTCTTGAGATTTTCCTTCTTGATCTTGCTTTCATGATAAGAAAAATGCAAGCACCATTTTTCTTGTCTAGTATCCTCCATCATCCTCAAATGGCAACAAACCCCAAAAGAGACACTACACTAGATAACCTACAGCATATCTTGAGCATGTCGAGTTGCCGGCTTCATGCGCGAGTTGCCTCGGTATTGAGGTGGGAGCCCGTAAAAGTACCCGGCTTCGTGGTGCCCTTTCCGACGAGGAGGAGATGGACGGAGATCCCGCGAGGAGATCGGAGTGGAGATGAAGACCGGAGGACTTGGATCGTCGGTATACATTTCTTCCCTTTCTTATTGTAGCGTAGACTTGTTAATGGTTACGATCCGGAGTTTAGTGCGCGGTGGTGCCGGTTTGCAAAGTCCGCAAATTTTTAAGTTTATCACCGTTTCCGCATTCCGGCGTCGGATTGACGGCCGGGGCGCCGCCGTGCACTTACACATAGGATGTATATTGTAGTGGATGCTGGGACATATATAGGGAGGACTTTCTTGCTCAACATGATAGTATGCTATCTGGTTGCTCTTTACCTTAACGTGTACACAGATTGTCTCTCAATTACATGTTGGTAAAGCCCTTAGGATATGTACTTGACTACCTGGACTATGATGCGGATCATACTAGTGGGGACATGGTAGTCCATAAGTACATCCTTCAATATCCCTAGTCGTGGGTGTATCGAGACGGGGCATCGATATACCAGAGTAGACTAGCGTATACCTTCTCGACCCATACAGATGGGCGATGGATGATCCCATATCCATCGGTGTTTGACATCAGAGATGATATACGGGTGCTCAGTAGAGACTGGGTACACTGGACGGACTCGCCGAGAACTCCCAGATGGTATTATACCTCACGTCAGATGGCAGTTCTCTGGTGACACTGGTACAGAGTAGTCTGTTGACCCGAGATCGTCATAGAGTCTTGTGTGGTTCCCACTGTGCTTTGATTTCCATCTTACCACGTCTAAGAGGGCGTGCAAAACGGTGGTTTTTGGGTACAGTCCCGAGTCACATGGAGGCAATGAGCGATAGGAGGGGATTCGTCTCTCCCGGTATAGGGGGTTGATGTTGCGCTGTGTTCGATTGGCTATAACAGGAAATCCCTGGCCAGGGTTGCTGAGATTTACTGGTAAGTGTTACCAGTAGTTTCTCGAATAGTTATAGACCTCATATCGACACGACTTATCGAGCTATTGGGGTCTGACGTTTACCACCCCTAGGCGAGATATGCGACATATCAGACGATCAGACCGGACTGTACGGTAGTGTTACTGGTCGGATTCACTGGAGTGTGAGCGGGCTTGCTCGTCGATCTTCAGATCGCTCAATACCCGGGTGGCCGTTACGTTTAGCAGACCGCTTGCGGCTTGTGGGTGTTTGATATGATCATCACCTGCTGCCGGCGTATTGACGAGTCTTTAGAGTCCTACACAGAGGTTTCCTGGCTCAAGCGAAACGAAATAGGAGCGCATATGAGATATGTGCGGGACAGAGAATAATGCGTGTATGTGATGCCGCATTCCATTCTCGCGATGAATGTATCGGAAAGGTTGTATGCGATATAACCTAGTTATCGATTCAAGCGTTGATTCGATAAGCCGGTACATTGAATACTAGTCGGTTGTGTGCGACATGACCGGATCATTGAATCAAGTGTTGATTTAATGATTTAATGCATAATTATATATTTGATATGTTACTTTGCACTAACTAGTATTGGTTCACTTTAAACGGATTTTCTCACTTGGATTGTGCACATTGTATATGTGATATATTTTTGTGCACTTGTATGTATCATGTTTGATGATGCATGCTAACTTGTGTTTTGTGTAAAGTTGAAACCATTGTTATGTAATGGTTAGGGTTTTCATTTTCATATCTATTTATTTATTTATTTTCTTTTTGGAAAAAGAAATGAGAAGAATGGTGGCTTTCTTTGTTCGTATTTGAAGATTCATGAAGCTTTGACTTTGTCCACCATTCTTATCTCATGCTTAACCCTAACCATTTGATTTAACCCTAGTTTATTCTCTACACTTCACCATGGTTAGTTTATGATAAGCATTCCTTTTATTTTTTATTTTGGAATTAACTTATCATAACAATTTCATCTTCTTCTTCCTTTCTTCAAGTGAAGAAAGCAAGCTCCATCAATGGTGATTGATGGAAACAAGTGAGAAATCCAATTCTAAAGTCTACCCACTTCCTATTTCTTCATCCTCTACCTCTTGACAAGTAGTAGAGTGTGTTTTCATCACAAGTTTCTTGACTTGGTGAAGTCGGAGCATGATTTAGCGATGCCTCGACGTAGATCATCTTCGGCATGGACATCGACGACCTAGCTCGCTTATTCTCTGATGAAGTCGACGCTAGAGCCCGGATTCTTTTTGGACAGCGGAGAGGACCTCATCTCGGAGCCGTGGAGGTGGAGCACCGGATCTACAAAGGTTGTATTTCCGATTCTCATAGTTAAGTGTTAACTAGTTAGCTTTTTCGCCTGGTTTTCTAGCAAACGATCCGTAGTCGGGTTTCTCGGCACCGTTAAAATTTTAATTTGGCATGATCGATGCCTTGTGAAACCTCATTAGGGTGCCTAGGAACCCTACAGTGGTATCAGAGCCTAGCTAGAGCCTTAGGCGAAGTCTAGACGGAGTTTGAAGTCCGAACGTACCCGAAACCCGATCACAAATATGCTCTCTGTCCATTTTTTAAAATCTGGTCTTTTTCAAAATTAAAAATATGCAGAAAATCAAGCAGGGTTTTCTAAGATTTACTGTAAATTTCGTGGACCTAATTCCATTTTTCCACCGCGGTTCCGCGGCATGAGCAAGGCTCATGCGGCGGATCCGCGGCCGTACGGCCACTGTATTTATATTATTTGGCACAGTAATTCTTAGTTTCCAGTGCTGAGTTCTCTGGGTATTTTTAAATTTTATTCAAGAGTTGAATTTTCTGCAGTTGTTTTGGGGATTCGGTGTTTCGATCGGGGTATCAAATTTCGTCTTTGTGGCTTTCCGGATAAATTTTAGAATATGTTAAAAAGTTCGACCGGATATAAATACCCAATTTTTCCCCTGTCGGGAAATTTCCAAGTGTTGGATTTTTCCGTAGTTTAACGACGTTCTAAGTAGTGCAAGTAACTCGATGGACCCTCTAGAAGACAACAAACCTTAACTCGATTATGTGACCGTCTTGAACTGCCCTTTGAACCTTCGGGTTTGGGGCAGTACGGCGTGCCACATGTGAGGCGTTGGCTTGACCCTTCTACGGCTGGACCGTTGGTACTGAGGCACGAACGGAATGTTGTTAGACTTGTTTCATGTGTTGATCTGTATCGGGAAAACTTGGGTGTTCGATTGTTCGATCGAAAAGTTTAACATTTTCTGTTTATCTGGAATGTGATACAATAATTGGAATTCACAAATAGTTATGAGATAACTAAATGAATGTTATAAACATAGCAGTTTAGTCTCACTTGATCGGTTGCCACGGAATTTTGATGTGATCAAAAGTCCGTCGCAATCACGTAGCGTACGCGGATACTCGCCGGGTAAACTTAATAGACAGCCTCACTCCATAGCCCCGACCAAGTGACTGTAGGAGAACCCCGTCGCCGAAAGCATCCGTTCGGGTGCTCACGGTAGCGGTGTTCCGCCTTGGTGCACTTCGTCGACGGTATCGGGGGTGCAGCCGTCTACTGAAGTTTGCGACGAGCATTCGATCAGGATGTCGGGAATCTTGTTGAATTACCCGACTTAATATTGTAAAGTGTTTTCAATGATGAGACTGAAATGCGGGGTTTATAATTGTTAGGCATGCGATGTCTAAGGAATTCATTTGGTCAGGCATGCGATGTCTGAGGTGGTTGCGGATTCCAACTGTTGTAGTTTTACACTTTCTTTTCTGTGACCGTAAGTGTAATATGTGATATCGCCGGTTGCGTTGCTATATGTCAACGACAATTGGGATGGACATATTTACTTACGTTGATGACATGTGATGTTATGTGTTGCTGGATATGTTATATTGGATCGTCGTGTTTGAATAGCCGGGGGTTTTTATGTGAGATGAGTGTTTTTCATTTTCATTCATGTAAAAACTTGTATGTAATATTCTTTTATTGGGGCACTTCCAGGTTGCGGAAGTTGTCACCGTTTGTATATTATTTACTTTTCCGCACTAGGATAGAACCAAGGAGGAGGGCACAAGTAACCGGGTTCTGGAGTCCAGTGGGAGACCAACTCGAGGAGTCGAGTCCGGGTCTCCTAACTCTAGAATTGGTAGGGTTGCTTGCCGCTCTCGTAGGGGTCTAGGGGTGTGGGTTTGGCTATTCATCGCGACCGTGGAATCCGTGTTTTATACTGGCTCGTATTGAAAACACGGACGTCCTAGTATATCCAATATTTCATATGTTTCTTCTGCTGCGATATCTGTGATGTGATCATGTGATGTTCTGTGATAGATACAGTATATAGTATATATGATATATTATATAGACGTTACTTATGTTTTACACCCGCGCTAGCCCTGCCCCGCTCTGTCGTTAGTTACCTAACCTAACGGTGCACGAGGGGACATCAAGGCGAATGCGGATGGCATAAGTGTACGTCGTATTTATCTGTGATGTTTAGGTATTTAAATGATGGGACTTCATTAATGTGATTAATGATTTAAAAGAAACCTAAGATGTTGTAGAATCGAATTTCAAAATAAAAAAGGTAGCTACAGTTCTTGCTTTGCACAGAGGTATATGTGATATATCCTGCACCTTATTCGATGAGGAAAGGACCGAGATCCCTTCACCGGGAGTAACTCCTTTAGCAATAACTGGCAGATGCTACACACTCGGTTTGTCTTTTGATTGCTTTTAAGAGTTTTTGCTTTGCACAGTGATATATATGATATATCCCGCACCTCATTCGACGAGGAAAGGACCGACGATCCCTTCACCGGGAGTGACTCCTTTAGCAAAACTAGAAAAGCCTCAAAAACACTCCATTTCAAAATTCATTCGATCCTATAACGATATCAAGTTCATTACGCAATAGGTTTTCAGAAAAACCTGTCGTAGCCCTCCGTCATTTCAGATAAGTACTAGTTAGTATTCGTGCTGCGGTTGTTTGGCATGCGTCAAGGCGTAGTGTACGGTAGATAACTAGTGCTTATCTGCTAGCATACGATGCGATTGGATTAGGGTATTCGCACGGCGTTGTTTGGCATGCGTCAAGGGTCGTGCGGGTGGGTTTAATTCAATCAAGAAATGTACGAGTTGAACTTGACTAGCAGACTATGGGTTGTTTGGCATGCGTCAAGGTCATAGCGAGCTAGGGGCAAAATATTATCGGGAATTTCAAGTGTTGAAATTTGCAATGAGATTGCATACCTTCTATGAGATAGTTGGATCCCGATACCCGCTGCGAGTAAGTGTTACTCCTGGGAGAGTTTTATACATTACAATTAGCCGATCAATTAGGTGTCTTGAAAGGTGTCAACGGGGTTACGCCTCTGGGAAAACGAGGTTTACATTAATTAGGTTCGTGCGAAAGCACGGGGGACCTCCCTCAAAGTACCGACACTGGCCTGGCTGAAAGATTGGCGAACTTGTAGTGTGTAATTAATCCCGGCTAGTCTTTCCTTTTAGGGTTTGAAGGAAGATTTGATAAAAAGCAGTGGGAGACATCCTGATTAGATAAAATAAAAACCAATCTATTCTTGCAAGAGCGCACGCTGAGTGTTTTCTTCTCTCTCTCTCCAGGTAGCGACCTTATCACGCCTTAATCAAGATAATAATACGGATTATTGACCGAACCCGCTTGTTATACTGAGCTGGGGAACGTTGGTCCCGCTCCAACTTATAATTGTTATAAGACAGAGCAGGAAATTGGGGAATACCAGATTTCCCGTGCCGCCCAAACGAAGAGAGTGCATGCTGATGCATCATCTTCGGGTGTGTTCATTATACAGAACTGTTTCTCAGTATCCTTTACGTCCTGGGTATGTGATACCAGATCAGGATCCCAGATATGTAATCTGTTACATAGGGCTACAGAAAGGTAGAGAACTGAGATCGGGTGATAAGTTTCATGAGGCAGAAAACGGGGCAAATGTTGCAGCCAAGTCTGTTGGTCACTGTCACCCTGTATTACAATACATTGATTCTGAACGAATGTTATTAGATACCGAACCTGTTATGCAAAATCATATCTGTCTCTTTAGAAGTAAAGAAATGATAAAATTTTGTATTGTTGGATAATGTTTTGAACATTTCCTATATCAAAAGTTGATCGGTTCAGGCACGTTATCTAAAAGCATTGACGTTCTAAATCAAACTACAGTTCTTTAGTATAAAGAACACACACAAGAGGAAGAGTTCAGAAATGAACGGATCCTTCTTGAGGCATTGTAGACTAGGTCATATCAATGCGACCCGACTAGCTAAGTTACATGTAGATGCATATTTAAATCAGTTTGAATTTACATCTTATGAAACTTGCGAGTCATGTTACAAAGATATAATGACCACAGCTCTGTTTATTGGAAACAGAGAAAGAGTTAGTAAACTCTTGGGACTGATACACGATGATGTATGTAAGGTCTCCTGTCTACACATGCCAGGAATGGTTCTTTATACTTCATTACGTTCTCTGATGATCTTTCGAGTTTCAGACCTATGTTCTTGTTGAAACACAAGTCCGAACCTTTTGAGATATTCACAGAATATAAGTTAGAAGTAGAGAACCAAAATACGGGTATAAGTATTATGTCCTTTGATGTGATCAAGGAGGAGAATACTTGAGCACGGAAATCCTGGACTATTCTAAAGGAGAATGAGATTCTCTCTCAGCATTACTCCTCTGAATACACCATAGCACGATGGCATATCGGGGCGGAGCAGATACACCCTATTTGATATGGTGTGCTCTATGATGAGTACTACTGAGTTACCTATTTCCTTTTGGGTGTTATGCGCTTGAGAAGCTGCATACCTATTGAATAGGGTTCAAATCAAATCAGTTGCCTACCACTTCATATGTGATATGGAAAGGGAAGAGCCCATATCTTAAGTTAGTTAAGATTTGGGGTTGTACGGGCTATGTCTAAAAGTATAATCCGGACAAGCTCGAGGCAAAGTCAGTTATGTAGAACTGGAAAGGTTCCAGCTATGTAAACTACAGCAGATGATTTAGTAGAACCGAAGGATTCAATAGAAACCAACGAACCTCAGCCTCTCCGCCGATCTAGTAGGGTTCCTCACCCACCTGAGAGCTACTTCGGTTTCTCTATGACAGTGGGAGCGAGGATTGCATCATGAGATGATGACCCAACTAGTTTCGAGCTGGCCATCAGGAGTAAGACTCTATAAGAATGGCTGGATGCTTAGTGATCTGAGATGGAATCCTTATACACCAACAAAGTATGGACTTTGGTTGCAATATCTGAAGGGTTAAATCCCCATCAGAAGCAAGTATATCTTGAGAAGATTACTTGGTGTACATGGAAAAGTTGAGACTTTCAAAGCTAGAATTGTTAAAGGTTTTCGTCATCGACCAGGCGTGGATAATGATGAAACCTTTTCCAGTAGCTATGCTTAAGTCCATCCAGATCCTACTTGCCACGGCTACATACCATAACTACGATATCTGGCGGTTGGGTGCCATGACTGCTTTTCTAAATGATGTTTTAGAAGAGTGCGTCTATAAGTACACAGCCAGAGGGCCTCGTAGACAGTGGGAGCAGCGGAAACGTGTGCAAGATGCTTTATAGGATAAAGCAGGCATCGCGGAGTTGGAACGTCTGTTTTGATGAAGTAGTCAAAGAGTTTGACATCATCAAAATGGTAGATGAACCTTGTATAAACAAAAAGGTAGTAGGGAGTATGGTGACGATCCTCGTAGAGTACGTGGATAACATACTCTTGATAGGGAAGTAGTTTCCTATGCTACGCTCGATCAATCTCCGATTATCACAAAGATTCTCCATATAGGATCAAAGTGATACCTACTAAATCCTGGATTTTGGATCTATGAGATAGATCTAAATGGATGTTAGGATACTCACTAGTTGTAGTGAGATGGTATCAGTTGATCCTGGGGAGAATCGCTGGAAGGGTTCCAGGGTGATAAAGACGACTGAATGTCAGTCGCAGGCATTGTCTTTACCCTCAGTAAAGGGACGGTATGTTGGAAGAATTCCAAGCTAAATACCGTGACATACTAGACGATAAATGCAGGATACCTCGCTACTTAAGATGCTACCAAAGAGGCTGTTTGGGTGTATATAGGTTCATGAGATGAACTATGTTCCTACCATTGTGTGACAATGGAGTTGTGGCTTATGCCAAGGAACGCCGGTCCCATCAGTGATCCAGACATATTCTAAGGCAGTAACACTTGATCATGGAGATGGTTGATCTCCAGGGAGATCAAGGTTAGGAGAGCAGACTCAGAGGACAACACAGCGGATCCACTCACAAAGGCCTGTTCCCAGAGAGAGACTTTTATGGGATGGTTGAGTATGAGATACTACAACCACTGCTACAGATGGCCCTAGTGCAAGTGGGAGATTGTTAGTTATATGTATGCCCTAGAGGCCATTACTGTACATAGGATGTATATTGTAGTGGATGCTGGGACATATATAGGGAGGACTTTCTTGCTCAACATGATAGTATGCTATCTGGTTGCTCTTTACCTTAACGTGTACACAGATTGTCTCTCAATTACATGTTGGTAAAGCCCTTAGGATATGTACTTGACTACCTGGACTATGATGCGGATCATACTAGGGGGACATGGTAGTCCATAAGTACATCCTTCAATATCCCTAGTCGTGGGTGTATCGAGAGGGGGCATCGATATACCAGAGTAGACTAGCGTATACCTTCTCGACCCATACAGATGGGCGATGGATGATCCCATATCCATCGGTGTTTGACATCAGAGATGATATACGGGTGCTCAGTAGAGACTGGGTACACTGGACGGACTCGCCGAGAACTCCCAGATGGTATTATACCTCACGTCAGATGGCAGTTCTCTGGTGACACTGGTACAGAGTAGTTTGTTGACCCGAGATCGTCATAGAGTCTTGTGTGGTTCCCACTGTGCTTTGATTTCCATCTTACCACGTCTAAGAGGGCGTGCAAAACGGTGGTTTTTGGGTACAGTCCCGAGTCACATGGAGGCAATGAGCGATAGGAGAGGATTCGTCTCTCCCGGTATAGGGGGTTGATGTTGCGCTGTGTTCGATTGGCTATAACAGGAAATCCCTGGCCAGGGTTGCTGAGATTTACTGGTAAGTGTTACCAGTAGTTTCTTGAATAGTTATAGACCTCATATCGACATGACTTATCGAGCTATTGGGGTCTGACGTTTACCACCCCTAGGCGAGATATGCGACATATCAGACGATCAGACCGGACTGTACGGTAGTGTTACTGGTCGGATTCACTGGAGTGTGAGCGGGCTTGCTCGTCGATCTTCAGATCGCTCAATACCCGGGTGGCCGTTACGTTTAGCAGACCGCTTGCGGCTTGTGGGTGTTTGATATGATCATCACCTGCTGCCGGCGTATTGACGAGTCTTTAGAGTCCTACACAGAGGTTTCCTGGCTCAAGCGAAACGAAATAGGAGCGCATATGAGATATGTGCGGGACAGAGAATAATGCGTGTATGTGATGACGCATTCCATTCTCGCGATGAATGTATCGGAAAGGTTGTATGCGATATAACCTAGTTATCGATTTAAGCGTTGATTCGATAAGCCGATACATTGAATACTAGTCGGTTGTGTGCGACATGACCGGATCATTGAATCAAGTGTTGATTTAATGATTTAATGCATAATTATATATTTGATATGTTACTTTGCACTAACTAGTATTGGTTCACTTTAAACGGATTTTCTCACTTGGATTGTGCACATTGTATATGTGATATATTTTTGTGCACTTGTATGTATCATGTTTGATGATGCATGCTAACTTGTGTTTTGTGTAAAGTTTAAACCATGGTTATGTAATGGTTAGGGTTTTCATTTTCATATCTATTTATTTATTTATTTTCTTTTTGGAAAAAGAAATGAGAAGAATGGTGGCTTTCTTTGTTTGTATTTGAAGATTCATGAAGCTTTGACTTTGTCCACCATTCTTATCTCATGCTTAACCCTAACCATTTGATTTAACCCTAGTTTATTCTCTACACTTCACCATGGTTAGTTTATGATAAGCATTCCTTTTATTTTCTATTTTGGAATTAACTTATCATAACAATTTCATCTTCTTCTTCCTTTCTTCAAGTGAAGAAAGCAAGCTCCATCAATGGTGATTGATGGAAACAAGTGAGAAATCCAATTCTAAAGTCTACCCACTTCCTATTTCTTCATCCTCTACCTCTTGCCAAGTAGTAGAGTATGTTTTCTTCACAAGTTTCTTGACTTGGTGAAGTCGGAGCTTGATTTAGCGATGCCTCGACGTAGATCATCTTCGGCATGGACATCGACGACCTAACTCGCTTATTCTCCGATGAAGTCGACGCTAGAGCCCGGATTCTTTTTGGACAGCGGAGAGGACCTCATCTCGGAGCCGTGGAGGTGGAGCACCGGATCTACAAAGGTTGTATTTCCGATTCTCATAGTTAAGTGTTAACTAGTTAGCTTTTTCGCCTAGTTTTCTAGCAAACGATCCGTAGTCGGGTTTCTCGGCACCGTTAAAATTTTAATTTGGCATGATCGATGCCTTGTGAGACCTCATTAGGGTGCCTAGGAACCCTACAATTTTTGGCTCTTGAAAATAACTGTTGTCCTCAATATTGTGAGCCAAAAATAAGTTTAGAGGATGATTTTCACTTTAAGATATTTTTCCCCCATTAATAAATGTCCTCCAAAGCTTACAGGTTTTTGAGGTTTAGCAGATAGTAACAGCGAGGACACTGTTGAAAACAAGTTTGGGGGAAGTTTGTGCTTATTTTCGCATCATTTGCATCATACTTTGCATAAGCACAAAACATTTGAAAACCTATAAATTTTTTTTAAAAATTCAAAAAAAATAATAAATTTTTTTTTGGTATATACATAAGATAATAAATAATTAGATAGTGAAAAATTACATCCAAAAGATTGGAAAAATTTAAGAAAACCTAGAAAATTAGAAGTTTTTTTAAGCGAACTTGTAATAAATAGTTATGAGCCGTTGTCCCAAGGGTTAGTAAGATGAAAGAAGTCACTAATCTGAGGATAAAAATAAGTCTGAAAAATAGTTCCTATTCTGGAAGCCAAACATTTGAATGTTGATACCTTACTATACGCACATACACACGTCTTGAAGCTCGGGATTGTAGGGTTGCTAAACACGCGCACAAGGGTCTACGAGGCATCAACCATGCCCGATTAAAATTTTAGCCGTGCCGAACAAACCCGAAGCCGGATCTTTAAACTAGGGTTTAGGCGAAAACATGCATGTTAAACACTTTAACACTAAGTGAGAAGGATTTCAACCTTTGTAGATCCGGTCCTTCACTTCTTAAGCTCCATGTTGAGGTCGCCTTCTCGCTGCGATCATCGTGTTCTGGACTCTCAAGAGGCTTCACAAAGAAAATGATGCAACCTTTGCTTCCGATCTTCGATACAAAGATGATCTACCTTAAAGTTTTGTTAACATAAGCTAACACTCATAATATGAAGTGAACACCCTCATCTAAATTGCAAGGATAGATGAGGATGATGAAGTAGGATTTTTGCTCTCATTTATTATCTTTTTCTCACTCACTTCCATCACAAAAGAAAGCTTTTTCATGAAGGAACTCAAGGAAGAAGAAGCATGAATGAAGATGATAACTCTTTCCTTTTGTGATGAACAATGAATTATTATAGTGGTTACAAATCTAACCAAGGGTTAAGCATGAGAGAGTTAACCCTTGTAGAGAGTTAACTAGAGTTAATGGTTTGGATTGGGTTAACATAATATCTCACAAAAATATCAAGCAACCACAAAGTCAAAGCTTCATGAAGCTTCATGCAAAAGCTAACCCTAATCCAAACCCTAACCAAGTTTAAACCCTAAACCATTGTTAAATTTGAAACCTAACATGTTACAATATTATATATCACATATACAATATATTTTGTAACAATAGAAAATAATACAATTAACATATATCGCATATATATCAATGTATTATCCCGTGAGAAAATGAATCTTTTAGTGAGCTAATATTAGTTAATGTAATTTAATATATCATATATATTATTATACATTAAATTATTGAATCAACACTTGATCCGATAATCCGGCTATTTCACAAATAACCGACTAATACGATGGCCCGGCTATATCGCATATACCCGGCCGATATCTCATATCGCGAGAATCCAATACGGTATCACTGTAGGGATCCTAGGCACGCTCAAGAGGTCTCACAAGGCATCAACCATGCCAACTTGTGTTTTTACGGTGCCGAGAAACCCTAGACTAGATCGTTAACTAGAATTTTAGGCGACAAAAGAAACTAGTTAACAACTTAACTAAAGTGTAACGGAAATACAACCTTTGTAGATCCGGTGATCCACCTCCATAGCTCCGTGATGATGTCTCATCGCTGCGATCATCAGATCCCGGGCTCTAGTGTCGGCTTCATCGGAGAATGGACGGGCCAGGTCATCGACTACGACGCCGAAGATGATCTACGTCGAGGCATCACTAGATCAAGCTCCCACTTCACCAAGTCATGAAACTTGTGAAGAGAACACCCTATACTACTTGGCAAGAGGTAGAGGATGAAGAAATAGGAGGTGGGTTCACTTTAGAATTGGATTTCTCACTCATTTTCTCAAGTTGCCATTGAAGGAGGCAAGCTTCTTCTTGAAGAAGAAGAAGAAGATGATGATAATATTATGATAAGTGTTTTATATTAAATAAAACAATATGATACTTATCATATATACAACTATGGTTTAGTGTAGAGATTTAACTAAGGTTAGAAGAATGGTTAGGGTTAGACATGAGACAAGAATGGTGGACTTGTTCAAAGCTTCAAGAAGCTTCAACAAACAAACAAAACAAGCCACCATTCTTTTCTCTTTATCTTTTCCAAAAGAATGATAAATAAATAAATAGATAATAAGTGAATAAACAAAACCCTAACCACTCTCACAACCATGGTTTAATCTTTACACAAACCCAAGTGAGCATGTTTCATCAAACATGATACAAACAAGTGCACAAAAGTATATCACATATACAATTTGTGTACATCAAGTGAGAAAATCCTTTTAAAGTGAACCAATACTAGTTAATGCAAAGTAATATATCAAATATATAATTATGCATTAAATCATTAAATCAACACTTGATTTAACGATCCGGTCATATCGCATATAATCGACTAATATCCAATGTATCGACTTATCGAATCAATCCATGATTCGATAACTAGGTTATATCGCATACAACCATTCGATACATTCATAGCGAGAATGAAATACGGTATCACATACACGCATTATTCTCGGTCCCGCACATATCTCATATGCGCTCCTATTTCGTTTCGCTTGAGCCAGGAAACCTCTGTGTAGGACTCTAAAGACTCGTCAATACGCCGGCAGCAGGTGATGATCATATCAAACACCCACAAGCTGCAAGCAGTCTGCTAAAGGTAACGGCCACCCGGGTATTGAGCGATCAGAAGATCAACGAGCAAGCCCGCTCACACTCCTGTGAATCCAACCAGTAACACTTACCGTACAGTCCGGTCTGATCGTCTGATATGTCGCATATCTCGCCTAGGGGTGGTAAACGTCAGACCCCAATAGCTCGATAAGTCGTGTCTATATGAGGTCTATAACAGTTCGAGAAACTACTGGTAACACTTTCCAGTAAATCTCAGCAACCCTGGCCAGGGATTTCTGGTTATAGCCAATCGAACACAGCGCAACATCAACCCCCTATACCGGGAGAGACGAATCCCCTCCTATCGCTCATTGCCTCCATGTGACTCGGGACTGTACCCAAAAACCACCGTTTTGCACGCCCTCTTGGACGTGGTAAGATGGAAATCAAAGCACAGTGGGAACCACACATGACTCTATAACGATCTCGGGTCAACAGACTACTCTGTTCCAGTGTCACCAGAGAACTGCCATCTGACGTAAGGTATAATACCATCTGGGAGTTCTCGGCGAGTCCGTCCAGTGTACCCAGTCTCCACTGAGCACCCGTATATCATCTCTGATGTCAAACACCAATGGATATGGGATCATCCATCGCCCATCTATATGGGTCGAGAAGGTATACGCTAGTCTACTCTGGTATATCGATGCCCCGTCTCGATATACCCACGACTAGGGACTTTGAAGGATGTACTTATGGACTACCATGTCCCCACTAGTATGATTCACATCATAGTCCAGGTAGTCAAGTACACATCCTAAGGGCTTTACCAACATGTAACAGAGAGACAATCAGTGTACGCGTTAAGGTAAAGATCAACCAGATAGCATACTATCATGTCGAGCAAGAAAGTCCTCCCTATATACATCCTAGCATCCACTACAATATACATCATATGTACAGTAATGGCCTCTAGGGCATACATATAACTAACAATCTCCCACTTGCACTAGGGCCATCTGATAGCAGTGGTTGTAGTATCTCATACTCAACCATCCCATAAAAGTCTCTCTTTGGGAAAAGGCCTTTGTGAGTGGATCCGCCGTGTTGTCCTCTGAGTCTACTCTCCTAACCTCGATCACCCTGGAGATTAACCATCTCCATGATCAGGTGATACTGCCTTAGAATATGTCTGGATCACTGATGGGACGGGTGTTCCTTGGCATAAGCCACAACTCCATTGTCACACAATGGGAGGAACGAAGTTCATCTCATGAACTAATATACACCCAGACTGCCTCTTTGGTAGCATCTTCAGTAGCGATGTATCCAGCCTTAATCGTCTAGTATGCCACGGTATCTAGCTTGGAACTCTTCCAACATACCGTCCCTTTTCTGAGGGTAAAGACAATACCTGTGACTGACTTTCAGTCGTCCTTATCACCCTGGAACCCTTCCAGTGATTCTCCCCAGGATCGGTTGATACCATCTCACTACAACTAGTGAGAATCCTAACATCCAATTAGATCTATCTCATAGATCCAAAATCCAGGATTTAGGAGGTATCATTTTGATCCTATATGGAGAATCATTATGATAAGCGGAGATTGACCGAGCGTAGCATAGGAAACTCCTTCTTTATCAAGAGTATGTTATCCACGTACTCTACGAGTATCGTCACTATACTCCCTACTACCTTTTTGTTTATACAAGGTTCATCTACCATTTTGATGATGTCAAACCGTTTGACTAACACATCAAAATAAAAGTTCCAACTCCGCGATACCTGCTTTATCCTATAAAGCATCTTGTATACGTTTCCGCTGCTCCCACTGTCTACGAAGCCCTCTGGCTGTGTACTTATAGACGTTCTCTTCTAAAACATCATTTAGAAAAGCAGTCATGGCACCCAACCGCCAGATATCGTAGTCATGGTATGTAGCCGTGGCAAGTAGGATCTGGATGGACTTAAGCATAGCCACTTGAAAAGGTTTCATCATAATCCACGCCTGGTCTATGACGAAAAACTTTAACAAGTCTAGCTTTGAAAGTCTCAACTTTTCCATTTACACCAAGTAATCTTCTCAAGATATACTTTCTCCAGATGGGGATTTAACCCTTCAGATATAGCAGCCAAAGTCCATACTTTGTTGGTGTACATGGATTCCATCTCAGATCTCTAAGCATCCAGCCATTCTTACAGAGTCCCTACTCTCGATGGCCTGCTCGAAACTAGTTGGGTCATCATCTCATGATGCAATCCTCTCTCCCACTGTCATAGAGAAATAGAAGTATCTCTCAAGTGGGTGAGAAACCCTACTAGATCGGCGGAGAGGCTGAGGTTCGTTGGTATCTACTGAATCCTTTGGTTCTATCAGCTGCAGTTTGTATGGCTGGAACATTTCCAGTTCTACATTACAGACCTTGTCTCGAGCTTGTCCGGATTTTTCTTTTAGACATAGGCCGGACAACCCCAAATCTTAACTAGCTTAAGACATGGGCTCTTCCCATACCGTATCTCATATGGAGTGGTAGGCAACTGATTTGATTTGAACCCTTTTCAATAGGTATGCAGCTTCTCAAGTGCATAACTCCCAAAAGGAAAATAGGAAACTCGGTAGTACTCACCATAGAGCACACCATATCAAATAGGGTGTATCTGCTCCGCCCCGATATACCATCGTGCTATGGTGTATACGGAGGAGTAATGCTGAGAGAGAATCTCATTCTCCTTTAGAATATTCCAGGAATTCCGTTCTCAAGTATTCTCCTCCCTGATCTCATCAAAGGACATAATACTTATACCCGTATTGGTTCTCTACTTCTAACTTATATTCTGTGAATATCTCAAAAGGTTCGGACTTGTGTTTCAACAGGAACATATGTCTGAATCTAAAGAGATCATCAGAGAATGTAATGAAGTACAAAGAACCGGTCTTGGCATGTGTAGACAGGGGACCTTTCATACATCAACATGTATCATCCCAAGAGTTCACTAACTCTTTCTCTGTTTCCAATAAACAGAGCTGGTGTCATCTTATCTCTGTGACATGACTGGCAAGTTTCATAAGATGTAAATTCAAACTGATTTAAATATGCATCTAAAATGTAACTTCAGCCAGTCGGATCGCATTGATATGACCTAGTCTACAATGCCTCAAGAAGAATTCGTTCATTTCTGAACTCTTCCTCTTATGTGTGTTCCGTATATTAAAGAACTGTAGTTTGATTTAGAACATCAATGCTTTTAGATAACGTGCCTGAACTGATCAACTTTTGATATAGGAAATGTTCAAAACATTATCCAACTATACAAAATTTTATCATTTCTTTACTAATAAAGAGATAGATATGATTTTGTATATCAGGTTCGGTATCTAATAACATTCGTTCTGAATCAATGTATTTGGAATACAGGGTGACAGTGACCAACAGACTTGGCTGCAACACTTGCCCCGTTTTCCGTCACATGAAACTTATCACCCGTTCTCAGTTTTTCTACCCTTTTTGTAGCCCTATGTAACAGGTTACATATCTGGGATCCTGATCCGGTATCATATACCCAGGATGCGGAGGATACTGAGAAACAGTTCTGTGTAACGAACACACCCGAAGACGATGCATCATATGCACTTTCTTCGTTTGGCCGGCATGGGAATTCTGGTAATCCCCAATTTCCTGCTCTGTCTTATAACAATTATAAGTTGGAGCGGGACCAACGTTCCCCAGCTCAGTATAACAAGCGGGTTCGGTCAATATTCCGTATTATTATCTTGATTAAGGCGTGATATGGTCGCTACCTGGAGATAGAGAGAAGAAAACACTCAGCGTGCGCTCTGGCAAGAATAGATTGGTTATTATTTTATCTAATCAGGATGGCTCCCACTGTTTTTATCAAATCTTCCTTCAAACCCTAAAAGGAAAGACTAGCCGGGATTAATTACACACTACAAGTTCGCCAATCTTTCAGCCAGGCCAGTGTCGGTACTTTAAGGGAGGTGCCCCGTGCTTTCGCACGGACCTAATTAATGTAAACCTCGTTTTCCCAGAGGCGTAACCTCCTTAACACCTTTCTAGACACCTACTTGATCGGCTAATTGTAATGTGTAAAACTCTCCTAGGAGTAACTCTTACTCGCAGCGGGTATCGGGATCCAACTATCTCATAGAAGGTATGCAATCTCATTGCAAATTTCAACACTTGAAATTCCAGATAATTTTGCCCCTAGCGTCCTATGACCTTGACGCAGGCCAACAAACCATAGTGCGCTAGTCAAGTTCAACCCGTCATTTCCTGATTGAATTAAACCCACCCGCACGACCCTTGACGCAGGCCAACAAAGTCGCACGACTACCCTAATCCAATCTGCATCATATGCATAAGCAGATAAATACTAGTTAGCTACCGCACACTACGCCTTGACGCAGGCCAACAAACGTAGCACGAATACTAATTACCACTTATCTGAAATGACGGAGGGCTACGACAGGTTTTTCTGAAAACCTATTGCGTAATGAACTTGATATCGTTGCAGAATCAAATGATTTTGAAATGGAGTGTTTTTGAGGCTTTTTCTAGTTTTGCTAAAGGAGTCACTCCCGGTGAAGGGATCGTCGGTCCTTTCCTCGTCGAATGAGGTGCGGGATATATCATATATTTCACTGTGCAAAGAAAAAAACTCTTAAAGCAATCAAAAGACAAACCGAGTGTGTAAGCATCTGCCAGTTATTGCTAAAGGAGTCACTCCCGGTGAAGGGATCTCGGTCCTTTCCTCATCGAATAAGGTGCAGGATATATCACATATACCGCTGTGCAAAGCAAGAACTGTAGCTACCTGTTTTATTTTTGAAATTCGATTCTACAACATCATTAGGTTTCTTTTACTTTCATTAATCACATTAATGAATTCCCATCATTTAAGTACCTAAACATCACAGATAAATACGACGTACACTTATGCCATCCGCATTCGCCTCGATGTCCCCTCGTGCACCGTTAGGTTAGATAACTAACGGCAGAGCAGGGCAGGGCTAGCGCGGGTGTAAAACATAAGTAACATCTATATAATATATCATATATACTATATACTGTATCCATCACAGAACATATCACATGATCACATCACAGATATCGCAGCAGAAGAAACATATGAAATATTGGATATACTAGGACGTCCGTGTTTTCAATACGAGCCAGTATAAAACACGGATTCCACGGTCGTGATGAATAGCCAAACCCACACCTCTAGACCCCTACGAGAGCGGCAAGCAACCCTACCAATTCTGGAGTTAGGAGACCCGGACTCGACTCCTCGAGTTGGTCTCCCACTGGACTCCAGAACCCAGTTACTTGTGCTCCCCTCCTTGGGTCTATCCTAGTGCGGAAAAGTAAATAATATACAAAAGGTGACATCTTCCGCAACCTGGAAGTGCCCCAATAAAAGAATATTACATACAAGTTTTTACATGAATGAAAATGAAAAACACTCATCTCACATAAAAACCCCCGGCTATTCAAACACGACGATCCAATATAACATATCCAGCAACTCATAACATCACATGTCATCAACGTAAGTAAATATGCGCATCCCAATTGTCGTTGACATATGGCAATTAAACCGGCGATATCGCATATTACACTTACGGTCACAGAAAAGAAAGTGTAAAACTACAACAGTTGGAATCCGCAACCACCTCAGACATCACATGCCTGACCAAATGAATTTCTTAGACATCGCATGCCTAACAATTATAAACCCCGCATTTTAGTCTCATTATCGAAAACACTTTTCAATATCAAGTCGGGCAATTCAACAAGATTCCCGACATCCTGATCGAATACTCGTCGCAAACTTCAGTAGACGGCTGCACCCCCGACGCCGTCGACGAAGTGCACCAAAGCGGAACACCACTGCCGCGAGCACCCGAACGGATGCTTTCGGCGACGGGGTTCTCCTACGGTCACTTGGTCGGGGCTATGGAGTGAGGCTGTCTATTAAGTTTACCCGGCGAGTATCCACGTACGCTACGTGATTGCGACGGACTTTTGATCATATCAAAATTCCGTGGCAACCGATCAAGTGAGACTAAAGTGCTGTGTTTATAACATTCATTCAGTTATCTCATAACTACTTGTGAATTCCAATTATTGTATCACATTCCGGATAAGACAGAAAATGTTAAACTTTCCGATCGAACAATCGAACACCCAAGTTTTCCCGAAACAGCTCAACACATGAAATAATTTCAAAGACATTCACTTCATGCCTCAGTACCAACGGTCCAGCCGTAGAAGGGTCAAGCCAACGCCTCACATGTGGCACGCCGTACAGCCCCAAACCCGAAGGTTCAAAGGGCAGTTCAAGACGGTCACATAATCGAGTTAAGGTTTGTTGTCTTCTAGAGGGACCATCGCGTTACTTGCACTACTTAGATCGTCGTTAAACTACGAAAAAGTCCAACACTTGGAAATTTTCCGGCAAGGGAAAAGTTGGGTATTTATATCCGGTCGAACTTTTTAACATATTCAAAAATTATCCGGAATCCACATAGACAAAATCTGATAATCCGATCGAATCATCGAATCCCCAAAACAACCCCAGAAAATTCAACTTTTGAATAAATATTAAAAATTCCCAAAAAACTCAGCATTTAAATAAAGAAGTTTCTGTGCAAAAATGGTTGACTGAAGAGACTAAATGAGCGCGGAACCGCCGCAATAGGCGGCTAATGCCGCGGTTCCGCCACGCTTTAGACAGATTATTAGGTAATTTTTGCACCGTAATTCTTAGAATTTCCTGCTGAATTTTTTAAGCATTTTTAATTTGGAAAAACCCACTTTTTCAGAAAAAGTACAGAGAGCAATTTTGGGTTTAGGGTTTCAGTTCGATCGAGTTTCTAACATCGTCTAAGCATCGCCTAAGGCTCTAGCTAGGCTCTGATACCACTGTAGGGATCCTAGGCACACTCAAGAGGTCTCCCAAGGCATCAACCATGCCAACTTGTGTTTTTACGGTGTGGAGAAACCCTAGACTAGATCGTTAACTAGAATTTTAGGCGACAAAAGAAACTAGTTAACAACTTAACTAAAGTGTAACGGAAATACAACCTTTGTAGATCCGGTGCTCCACCTCCATAGCTCCATGATGATGTCTCCTCGCTGCGATCATCAGATCCTGGCTCTATTGTCGGCTTCATCGAAGAATGGATGGGCTAGGTCATCGACTACGACGCCGAAGATGATCTACGTCGAGGCATCACTAGATCAAGCTCCCACTTCACCAAGTCATGAAACTTGTGAAGAGAACACCCTATACTACTTGGCAAGAGGTAGAGGATGAAGAAATAGGAGGTGGGTTCACTTTAGAATTGGATTTCTCACTCATTTTCTCAAGTTGCCATTGAAGGAGGCAAGCTTCTTCTTGAAGAAGAAGAAGAAGATGATGATAATATTATGATAAGTGTTTTATATTAAATAAAAAATATGATACTTATCATATATACAACTATGGTTTAGTGTAGAGATTTAACTAAGGTTAGAAGAATGGTTAGGGTTAGACATGAGACAAGAATGGTGGACTTGTTCAAAGCTTCAAGAAGCTTCAACAAACAAACAAAACAAGCCACCATTCTTTTCTCTTTATCTTTTCCAAAAGAATGATAAATAAATAAATAGATAATAAGTGAATAAACAAAACCCTAACCACTCTCACAACCATGGTTTAATCTTTACACAAACCCAAGTGAGCATGTATCATCAAACATGATACAAACAAGTGCACAAAAGTATATCACATATACAATTTGTGTACATCAAGTGAGAAAATCCTTTTAAAGTGAATCAATACTAGTTAATGCAAAGTAATATATCAAATATATAATTATGCATTAAATCATTAAATCAACACTTGATTTAACGATCCGGTCATATCGCATATAATCGACTAATATCTAATGTATCGACTTATCGAAACAATCCATGATTCGATAACTAGGTTATATCGCATACAACCATTCGATACATTCATCGCGAGAATGAAATACGGTATCACATACACGCATTATCTCGGTCCCGTACATATCTCATATGCGCTCCTATTTCGTTTCGCTTGAGCCAGGAAACCTCTGTGTAGGACTCTAAAGACTCGTCAATACGCCGGCAGCAGGTGATGATCATATCAAACACCCACAAGCCGCAAGCGGTCTGCTAAACGTAACGGCCACCCGGGTATTGAGCGATCAGAAGATCGACGAGCAAGCCCGCTCACACTCCTATGAATCCAACCAGTAACACTTACCGTACAGTCCGGTCTGATCGTCTGATATGTCGCATATCTCGCCTAGGGGTGGTAAACGTAAGACCCCAATAGCTCGATAAGTCGTGTCGATATGAGGTCTATAACAGTTCGAAAACTACTGGTAACACTTACCAGTAAATCTCAGCAACCCTGGCCAGGGATTTACGGTTATAGCCAATCGAACACAGCGCAACATCAACCCCCTATACCGGAGAGACGAATCCCCTCCTATCGCTCATTGCCTCCATGTGACTCGGACTGTACCCAAAAACCACCGTTTTGCACGCCCTCTTGGACGTGGTAAGATGGAAATCAAAGCACAGTGGGAACCACACATGACTCTATGACGATCTCGGGTCAACAGACTACTCTGTACCAGTGTCACCAGAGAACTGCCATCTGACGTAAAGTATAATACCATCTGGGAGTTCTCGGCGAGTCTGTCCAGTGTACCCAGTCTCCACTGAGCACCCGTATATCATCTCTGATGTCAAACACCAATGGATATGGGATCATCCATCGCCCATCAATATGGGTCGAGAAGGTATACGCTAGTCTACTCTAGTATATCGATGCCCCGTCTCGATATACCCACGACTAGGGACTTTGAAGGATGTACTTATGGACTACCATGTCCCCACTAGTATGATTCGCATCATAGTCCAGGTAGTCAAGTACACATCCTAAGGGCTTTACCAACATGTAACAGAGAGACAATCTGCAGGGTTCGTAGGCACCCCAAGGAGGTCTCACAAGGCATCGAACATGCCATATTAAAATTTTACGGTGCCTACAAACCCTAAACTACGGATCGTCGGCTAGATGTCTAGACGAAAAACTAACTAGTTAACACTTAACTAAAAGTTTAACGGAAATACAACCTTTGTAGATCCGGTCCTCCACCTCCACGGCTCCGCAACGAGGTCGTCTCCGCTGTCCAAATCAAATCCGGGCTCTAGAGTCGGCTTCGTCGGAGAATGGGCAAGCTAGGTCGTCGATGTCCATGCCGAAGATGATCTACGTCGAGGCATCGCTAGATCAAGCTCACAACTTCACCAAGTCATGAAACTTGTAAAGTAAACACACTCTACTACTTGGCAAGAGGTAGAGGATGAAGAAATAGGAAGTGGGTAGACTTTAGAATCGGATTTCTCACTCTTAATCTTCAATCACCATTGATGGACTTTGGTTTTCTTCACTTGAAAAATGAAGAAGAAGAAGAATGTTATTATGATAAGAATAATTAAAAAAATGATAAAAGAAATTCATTCTTATCATAATGAAACCATGGTAAAGTGTAGAGAGCTAATCATGGTTAAAGGAATGGTTAGGGTCAAACTAGAGACAAAATGGTCACTTAGTCAAAAGATCAAGAAGCTTCAACTAGAATCCAAAATTAGCAACCATTTCATTTCATTTTCTTTTATTCATTTATCATAAATAAATGGATAATTAAATAAGATAAATGAATAATAAATAATAAACCCTAACCATCATCTTAACCTTTGTTTAATTCTATACACTTAACCAAAGACCATGTATCATCAAACATGATACAAACATGTGCACAAAATCATATCGCATATTTAATGCGCACATCCGAGCGAGAAAATCCATTTAAAGTGAACCGATACTAGTTAATGCAAAGTAATATATCAAATATTTAATTATGCATCAAATCATTAAATCAACACTTGATTTAACGATCCGGTCATATCGTATATAACCGACTAGTATGCAATGCATCGGTTTATCGAATCAACCCTTGATTCGATAACTAGGGTATATCGCATATAACCTAATCGATACATTCATCGCGAGAATGAAATACGGTATCACATACACGCATTATTCTCGGTCCCGCACATATCACATATGCGCTCCCATTTCGTTTCGCTTGAGCCAGGAAACCTCCGTGTAGGACTCTAAAGACTCGTCAATACGCCGGCAGTAGATGATGATCATATCAAACACCCACAAGCCGAAAGCGGTCTGCTAAACGTAACGGCCACCCGGGTATTGAGCGATCTGAAGATCGACGAGCAAGCCCGCTCACACTCCAGTGAATCCGACCAGTAACACTACCGTACAGTCCGGTCTGATCGTCTGATATGTCGCATATCTCGCCTAGGGGTGGTAAACGTCAGACCCCAATAGCTCGATAAGTCGTGTCGATATGAGGTCTATAACTATTCGAGAAACTACTGGTAACGCTTACCAGTAAATCTCAGCAACCCTGGCCAGGGATTTCCTGTTATAGCCAATCGAACACAGCACAACATCAACCCCCTATACCGGGAGAGACGAATCCCCTCCTATCGCTCATTGCCTCCATGTGACTCGGGACTGTACCCAAAAACCACCGTTTTGCACGCCCTCTTGGACGTGGTAAGATGGAAATCAAAGCACAGTGGGAACCACACAAGAATCTATGACGATCTCGGGTCAACAGACTACTCTGTACCAGTGTCACCAGAGAACTGCCATCTGACGTGAGGTATAATACCATCTGGGAGTTCTCGGCGAGTCCGTCCAGTGTACCCAGTCTCTACTGAGCACCCGTATATCATCTCTGATGTCAAACACCAATGGATATGGGATCATCCATCGCCCATCTGTATGGGTCGAGAAGGTATACGCTAGTCTACTCTGGTATATCGATGCCCCGTCTCGATACACCCTCGACTAGGGACTTTGAAGGATGTACTTATGGACTACCATGTCCCCACTAGTATGATCCGCATCATAGTCCAGGTAGTCAAGTACAGATCCTAAGGGCTTTACCAACATGTAACAGAGAGACAATCAGCATACACGTTAAGGTAAAGATCAACCAGATAGCATACTATCATGTCGAGCAAGAAAGTCCTCCCTATATACGTCCCAGCATCCACTACAATATACATCCTATGTATAGTAATGGCCTCTAGGACATACATATAACTAACAATCTCCCACTTGCACTAGGGCCATCTGATAGCAGTGGTTGCAGTATCTCATACTCAACCATCCCTTAAAAGTCTCTCTCTGGGAACAGGCCTTTGTGAGTGGATCCGCTGTGTTGTCCTCTGAGTCTACTCTCCAAACCTCGATCACCCTGGAGATCAACCATCTCCATGATCAAGTGATACTGCCATAGAATATGTCTGGATCACTGATGGGACCGGCGTTCCTAGGCATATGCCACAACTCCATTGTCACACAATGGTAGGAACATAGTTCATCTCATGAACCAATATACACCCAAACAGCCTCTTTGGTAGCATCTTAAGTAGCGATGTATGCTGCCTTTATCGTCTAGTATGTCACGGTATCTAGCTTGGAACTCTTCCAACATACCGTCCCTTTACTGAGGGTAAAGACAATGCCTGCGACTGACATTCAGTCGTCTTTATCACCCTGGAACCCTTCCAGTGATTCTCCCCAGGATTGGTTGATACCGTTTCACTACAACTAGTGAGAATCCTAACATCCATTTAGATCTATCTCATAGATCCAAAACCTAGGATTTAGTAGGTATCACTTTGATCCTATATGGAGAATCATTGTGATAAGCGGAGATTGACCGAGCGTAGCATAGGAAACTCCTTCCCTATCAAGAGTATGTCATCCACGTACTCTACGAGGATCATCACCATACTCTCTATTGTAAGTGCACGGCGGCGCCCCGGCCGTCAATCCGACGCCGGAATGCGGAAGCGGTGAAAAACTTTAATTTTGCGGACTTAGCAAACCGGCACCACCGCGCACTAAACATCCGGATCGTAACCGTTAACAAGTCTAAGCTACTAACAAGAAAGGGAAGAGAAGTATACCGACAGATCCGAGTCCTTCGGTCTTCTCGTCGTCGTCCCGATCTCCTGCGGAATGTCCCGTCTCCTCCTCGTCGCCGGAAGTGCACCACATCGCCTACATCGTTTACGGGCTCCCACCTCAATGCCGAGGCAACTCGAGCACGAAGCCGGCTACTCGACGTGCCCAAGATATGTTGTAGAATAATGTAGAATCGTTGTCTCTTTGGGGTTTTGTATAGTTGCCATGATGGAGGAATTTGTGCACTAGAATTTCATGGATACTTGATGGAGAAATTGAGCATGCAATGGAAATGAAATGGAGCATCCCACAAAGAATTGAGCTCGGCCACTACTCAAGAAGAAGCTCACTGGAAAATGTGTACATGAAGTCAATTAATAAAAAACCATGCTCCAATTAAAACCCATGCTTCAATTAAAAAACTTCACAGCACACACACTAAGGGAGGGGCCCACGAAAAAACAATAAGGGAAATTATTCCACACAAAATAAAACTTCTCCCCACATCAACAGTGGCCGGCCCCCTTCTCCAAAATGTGGGTGAAAAGATGATAGATCTTTTTCAAAGGAGAAAAAGAAAAATCAAAAAGAATAATGGTCACATCAAACCCACACTCAACACACTAATCATCAACAACCATGATGCTTACAAAGTCAAGCCATCATGAAGTGATCAAGTCAAAAAGGTCAAGGTATGGTGCTCATCATGAAAACCATCATGATACAAATATATGCAAAGAACACCCTCCACTAATGCCTATTTGCAACAATGCAAATAAACCCTCCTCCACCAAACTTCGGCCAATGAACGGAACAATGGAAATTGGCCGAAACGGAAAGCAAACTGGCAACTCCAAAAAAACTGGTCCCGTAATAAATTACAGGAAAACCCCGATACTGTGCATACACACCCGCATTTGTATTCCGACCAAAATACAAATGCAATGAGACAAAATCTCCACTGTACTATACTAGAATCCGGCTTATACCAAAACCGGCTAGTAATATCTGTTCGATCCTGATCCGTGCAATACCGCACGTATCTGATAGAGCCCTGCCATATAACCACACGGCCTATAGTACAAACTGTCCAATCCTGATCCGTGCAATACCGCACGTATCTGATCGGACCTTGCCATATCTCCATACGGCCTCTACAACCTTTCGCCCGAAAGCTGAGTAACAGAATGTCGGGGACTCTAAAGACTCATCAACACCTTGGTTGTGGATTTAACCACTAGCACGTCAGAGGTATAAGCCAATACGTAACGGGCTACCAGGTATTGACTAAAAGGGACGTCTGTGAGCGAACTCAGCCTGACAACCCTACTGAGCCTGTCAGTGACAATATCCGTACAGTCCAGTCCGTTCGTCTATGAGCATCGCATGGCGGGCCTAGGGGGTTGGTAAAAGTCAGACCCCCAAAAGCGGTACAAGTCGTGTCGGAGTGTAGCCCAGAACACCCTGAGATACTACTGGAATACCTACCAGTAAATCTCCTTGCCTTGGCCAAGGACTTCGTGTAATGGCTCTCCTAGACACAACACGACCTCACCCCCAATACCGGGAGAGACGAACCCCTGAAGATGCGCTCACTGCCTCCATGTGGCTCGGGACCGTACCCAACTAAAACCTGTTTGCACGACTCCTTTGAGCCGTGGTAGGGTAGTAATCAAAGTACAGTGGGAACTCACACGAGACAAATGACGATCCCCAGGTCGATGAACTAACCTGCACACATGTCACCAGGGAACTGCCATCTGACGTCTGGTATGTGACCAACTGGCATGTTCCCGGCGAGTCCTGTCCGGTGTACTCATAACCCAATGAGCACCTGTATACATCTTAGGTGATCCAACTGACACCAGTGGCTTGTGAGACCGGCCACCGCCCCTCGTCGGGGTCTCGACTGTATACACTAGTCTACTATAGAGTATCGATGCCCTGTCTCGAAACTCACACGACTAGGGACCATTTAAGGATATGCTTATAGACTGCCAGCTCCCACGTATATGATCGCCCTCATACTGCTGGTGGTCAAGCAAGAATCCTAGGGGCTCTATCAACGTGTAATAGCGACTTGTCAGGTCACCTAAAGCAGTACACGATGATAAAGGTAAACCAGATAGCATACTATCATCTCGAGTAAGACTGTCCTACCGGGATAGGTCCTCCATCAATCATTGCAATCACGTACCTGTGACCTAATAATTGACTCTGAGGGCACTATCTCCAACAATCTCCCACTTGCACTCAAGGCTAATTATTGCGGTGTCGCATACTCATAGCTCGTGTGATACCGAACACCCAACTCCTCTACTTGTCAGCCTCACAAATCTCGTTTGCGAAACTATTGCGTTCAAGGAATAGCCTCAGTGAGTGGATCCGCTCTGATGTTTCTTTCTATGTCTCTCTATATCTCAAGTTCGCGGAGAAAGCCATCCCCCGAAATGAGCAATACCTGTCTTAGAATGTCTGGATGTCTGATGGGACTTAGCTCATAAATGAACTCCAAATCCAAACTTCTTAGACTGTATCGTCAACTGAACTTAATCAGTATCCTGCGCCATGCCTCCCTCAGTATTGCCTTGGACCACCTGTCCAAAATACTGCCCCTCGTCAGAAGGAAAAACTATAACTCTGACAACCTCCTTGTCGTCCAGGTCACCTTGGAGGCCTGGAATGATAACTGTCCCCTGAATGAGGCTGTCGTTGTCATATCCCTAGAACATCCACTTATGTTCTAAAACTGCTTCCGACTGTTTCTCCAGGATTGGGTCAATGTCAACTTATTGCATCTAGTGCAAGAACAACATCTGGTGTGGTACTTGACATCTCATGATTGACTCAATTGCCTAAGCAAGTGATCTGCCAATCATGCACATCCCTCTCCCCTTTAGTCTGTAAGACACCTTTAGAGAGGGTGACTCCATTACCTGCAGGTACACTACCATGCCAGGAGTCGTCCATTCTAAATACTCTTAGAATGCTGTCTAAGTACCCAGATTGGGAAACCACCCAAATCTAGATCTAAAACTATAGATCTAGTAACCAGTATGTCTGATATAATGTCCAAGTTCTTTGTGGAGAAACCACTGTGTGGCGGCCAAAGTATAACCGATCGTAGTATAGGAATATCACTTCCTACTACCTTCTCAACAGATCCATCCCCTATCCTGATGACGTCAAACCTATGACTGTCACATCAGAAATAGATGATCTATCTCCGCTACATCTGCTTTAGTCTATAAATAGACATAAGCCTGATGTCCACCAATGCTTCCGCTGCGCCCACTGACTACGACAACTCTCTGGCAGAGTCATATAGACGTGCACTTCTAAAGCAAGTTTAGAACGACGCTATACTCATCCTCCTGCCGGGTCTCGCAGCCTGGAACAACAACAATGGCAAGTGTGGGTAAACAAGAACTTCCCTGTCACCGTCCTTGAGGCTACCGTAGTACCTCTCGGGTGCCTGAAGTTACCCACCTTGTCTGCGGAGTGGCCAATGGAATGTCAATCCAGATTTAATCTTTAGGTTCCTTATCAAATCTTCAGTAATCGTTTGTGGTTCTGGAATCACTTCCAGTTCTACCATACTCCCACTACGGTTTTCTGAAAAAATCCATTTTTAATAAAACTGTGGCGAGTATAGAACAATATTGCTATTGTTCATCCAGATGGTAGAAGGTCAACCCTCGTCATAGCCTGGGTCAACCCACAAACAGCCATTACAGAATCGTGCCTTGAGTTGTCCAGTGTCGGGTTTTAATCATAAGCCGGATAACTCCCCGTACCTTAACAACGTTAAGATATGAACTGTTTTATATCCAATATAGAACCAGAGGCACTGATTTAATTGAACCAGATTCAAATCATGCAGCTATCTCCAGTGCATGTCAACTAAATGGAAGGAGGCCGATCAGCGTTACTCAACTTAGGAATGCTTCCAATTATGAGTAACCTGAAAGAGAAGCAAAATCTCTTATCATTACTATCAACTGAATACCATACACAAGTATCTACATCTTCGATCTCTTTGAAGAATCCCGATACTTGCTACACCTGGTTCTCTACTCTATTCAAATACCTATAACTTCTCAAAATTCGGACCCTGTGTTTCCACGAAACACCTGTCTAAAAACTAGAGAAGTCATAAGTAAACCGAATATGGTACGAGGACCAACCCCTCTGTCCTGATGGACCCTGGACAACATACAATATTCTGTATAAGTCCCTTGAGTCTGATAACTCATTCACTGTGTGTCGCAGGTTGAAAACTGTACTTATGGTCAAGAAGAATTACACCGCTGTTTAATGCTCCTTACCTAACCATCCACTGATATAGGTAAATGTCGTAGACATAATTTCAGAAAAGGTATATCTCACTCTATGAAAATAGACGTACAGATATATCAATTTGAAATTGGTGCATAACAGCGGATATTCAAAACCAAATATTTGCCGACCGGCAAACAACCCAGGTGATTTCCTCAAATATCACCGATTGCAACGAATCCCGATACAATGAGGATAGTCACCCAATTCCCAACAACTTACTCCCACTCATCATCTGTAAAACCATACAGATGTGAGAATCATACCTGGTAAATACATACCCTGGAGTAAGTATCTAGTCGGGAAATCAGCTTTCCTTTAACAGTACACAGTGAGACTGAAACATTGAAATGTTTCGTAGGGGTATCCCGGTATTCCTAGTTATGCCTCTTCCATTATCCAGATTCACAACTATAACCGTATGATTATTTGCCACCTCTCCAAATCCCTTTATATGTCTTTAGTCATTACCTTCTGCACACCCCTCAGGCCAAATGGTTTTCTTCCTTCCCTACCGTTCGGCACCAGCCTATGGTTTGGAAGAAGACTATCCAATAAGCATAATGGGTGTACTGTCCTAATCCTAGGAGCACTCGCAATGCGAGAGAAGGTGAAGATAAAAGACACCTGAATATACTTTATTCCTATTTCTCCTGGACCAGAATCCATCCCCGAACTGGAACAAGTTCCTTTCGAGTTCGTATATAACCATACGATGGAGTATCCAATAAACTGTGGATCTTCGTAGTGATACGGAGTGTCTTGGAGAAATACAAAGGTGATTTAGGATTGGCGAAGAAATACTTGGTTTGGTCGTGAATATCAGTCGCAATTTACTTTGCCCTCTTACTAATCCCTTGCTTTGTCTTAATCTTAATACCTTCTGCACACCATCGTTATGCTAATTGGTTTTCTTCATTCCCCACTGTTCGGCACCAGCCTAAAGTTTGGAAGAAGAGTATCCAATTTGCGTAATAGGTGTACTATCTCCTAAACTAAGGAGTACTCGTAACTTGAGAGGAGGCAAAAAGGAAAAGACAACTGAATAATCCTATCCGTTTTCTCCAGAACCAGAAACCATCCTCGAATTCCTTCGAGTTCGTATCTGACCATACGATGGTTTTGTCCAATGGAAGTGGACGTTCGCAGTAATACGGGGTGTCCTGGAGAAAAGGGTAAAAGTAGGAGTGGCAATGAGGTCTGCAACTCTGACAATCCAAAAGCCAGTGTTTAAGAAGGTTCGGTCAATCTGGTCACTGAGTCATAGTCTTAGGGTCGGGTCAATGGTCGCTGCCAAAGAGAGAGAGAAAAGAAACACTCAGCGTGCACTTTAACCTAGATCAGAATGGTTATCACTTTATCTAATCTGGAATCCTCCCACTGTACCTCAAATTCTCCTCCAAACCTTAAAGAAGAATTAGTCGGGGTCACCCGAGGAGTAAACTAACTCATCAGTGGGAATCGGAATCCAACTATCATCGCATGATAACGTGACGGAATCCGCTCACGGTATCACACTCCAGAAGGTATGCGCATATCTGGCAAGTTTCAGTACTTTTGAAACTCCCGATGTGATTTCTGCCCCATGCTCTTATGACCTTGACTTTGGCCAACATATCATAAGTCACATGTCAAGTTCTACCCGTCATTCTCCAGGTTAATTTGAATCCACCCGTACATACCCTTGACTTTGGCCAAAATGGCAGTACGACTGTCCCAAACCAACGCATCTATCTATGCTGCATATGAATACCCCAATAGCTACCAATCACTGTGCCTTGACTTTGGCCAACATACACAGCTTGAATACTATTGACCACCCATATGAAACGACGGAGGGCTACGAATGGTTTCTGGCGAAAACCTTTAACGTAAAGAACTTGATATCGTCGAAGGAACGGATAGCTTTTTAAAAAATATAGTGACGAAAACCGTTGCTAAAGAGGTCACTCCCGGTGAAGGGATCTCGGCTCTTTCCCCGTAGAATGGGGTGCAGGATATTCCAAATGAATACCGCGATGCAAAGCAAAAGTAATCGGCTATAGTGAAGTTAATGCCCCGACGCAAACTTCTGTCCAAGGGGTCACTCCCGGTGAAAGGATCTCGGCCCTTGCCTCGTCGACTGAGGAGCAGGATATTCCAAATGAATACCACGATGCAAAACAAAAGTGAACGTCCTTGCAATAACAGCTTTTTGAAAAGTGTTCCAACAACATCAGATTAGGTTTGTTTTTAACTTGCATTGATCCGAATCAATGCAGTCCCATCAATTGATCACACCATAAAGAACGAAAATAATATGACGTACGTATATGCCATCCGCATTTGCCACTAGGTCCCGTCATTACCCGTTAGGTTAGCTAACTAACGACAGAGCGGGGACTGGACTAGCGCGGATGCAAAACATATACAACATCTACTAATATATATACCAATATATTATATTTCGCTCAAGGCGTGAAAAGAAATGCAACATCACAGAAATGTACAGCATCACAGAACAATACAGATATCTGGGATCCGCGGGTTTCACAGAGCCACTGCTGAAACTCGACGTTCCCCTGGTCGTGTGGATAGCCTGTGCAATGAAATCCTAGACCCCTACGGGCGCGGCAAGTCACCCGCCAAAACCTGAAGCGAGGCAGCCCCTTCCAGTGCCGTGAATGGACCACCCAGCACTTCACGGAATCCGGTAACTTGGGCACCCCTCCTGGGTCAACCTGTACCCCCTACGAGTGCGGCGAAGAGCCCGCCAATCCAAGAGTGAGGCCCCCTCCGTCTCAATGCCATGAGATGCAGGCCCATTGCCCTCTGGAACCCGGCTATCCGTGCACCCCGCCGCGGGGTAATCTTAGTACAGAAAGTAAAATATACATACACCGGGTACAACGACCGCAACCTGGCCGTGCCCCAAAATAATAATACAATCAGGCAGTGACGGCAGTCCACATGTCGGACGCTCGCCCCGCAATATCAAATGTACATAATACAACCACAACTGTACTAGCATTGCATCCAGGCTATCCCCCACGACCGATCCGCAACATCACAGCAAAAACAAAACATCAACGTGAAAGTCACGTTCGCAAATCCGTCTAACCGGGCTATAGCAGTTAGACCGGATTTACCGATCGAGTGACATTCACGGTCGCAGATATAATGTAAATACTGTGAAAAATGTGTTTAAAATTTTCCGATTGATCAAATTTTAACAAGTGGGCCCCCAAACAATACTGTAGTACTCACAGAAATAATTGGCCCAATTTTAATATTCCAAAACACCCAAATTGATAACAGAAGCCCACTGGAAAAATATGATACAGTGACGTCACCAATGCGCGGCGGAACCGCGGCCCAATGGGGGGGTTTGGCCGCGGATCCGCGCTACATTGGTCGACTGACTTTGTCGAATTTTCCCAGTGGTCTTAGAATTTCCTGCACATCAATTTTATACAACCTGAAAAAAAATTTGACACCAAAAATTTCCAACAGAAAACTGATGTGATCAAAATACGGGTTTTGGAACTTTTTGATCGATCGGAAATGCAAACACATTACACAAAGCTGGACTAAGTTAATGGCGAGGCTCTGATACCACTGTAAGTGCACGGCGGCGCCCCGGCCGTCAATCCGACGCCGGAATGCGGAAGCGGTGAAAAACTTTAATTTTGCGGACTTAGCAAACCGGCACCACCGCGCACTAAACATCCAGATCGTAACCATTAACAAGTCTAAGCTACTAACAAGAAAGGGAAGAGAAGTATACCGACAGATCCGAGTCCTTCGGTCTTCTCGTCGTCGTCCCGATCTCCTGCGGAATGTCCCGTCTCCTCCTCGTCGCCGGAAGTGCACCACATCGCCTACATCGTTTACGGGCTCCCACCTCAATGCCGAGGCAACTCAGGCACGAAGCCGGCTACTCGACGTGCCCAAGATATGTTGTAGAATAATGTAGAATCGTTGTCTCTTTGGGGTTTTGTATAGTTGCCATGATGGAGGAATTTGTGCACTAGAATTTCATGGATACTTGATGGAGAAATTGAGCATGCAATGGAAATGAAATGGAGCATCCCACAAAGAATTGAGCTCGGCCACTACTCAAGAAGAAGCTCACTGGAAAATGTGTACATGAAGTCAATTAATAAAAAACCATGCTCCAATTAAAACCCATGCTTCAATTAAAAAACTTCACAGCACACACACTAAGGGAGGGGCCCACGAAAAAACAATAAGGGAAATTATTCCACACAAAATAAAACTTCTCCCCACATCAACAGTGGCCGGCCCCCTTCTCTAAAATGTGGGTGAAAAGATGATAGATCTTTTTCAAAGGAGAAAAAGAAAAATCAAAAAGAATAATGGTCACATCAAACCCACACTCAACACACTAATCATCAACAACCATGATGCTTACAAAGTCAAGCCATCATGAAGTGATCAAGTCAAAAAGGTCAAGGTATGGTGCTCATCATGAAAACCATCATGATACAAATATATGCAAAGAACACCCTCCACTAATGCCTATTTGCAACAATGCAAATAAACCCTCCTCCACCAAACTTCGGCCAATGAACGGAACAATGGAAATTGGCCGAAACGGAAAGCAAACTGGCAACTCCAAAAAAACTGGTCCCGTAATAAATTACAGGAAAACCCCGATACTGTGCATACACACCCGCATTTGTATTCCGACCGAAATACAAATGCAATGAGACAAAATCTCCACTGTACTATACTAGAATCCGGCTTATACCAAAACCGGCTAGTAATATCTGTTCGATCCTGATCCGTGCAATACCGCACGTATCTGATCGAGCCCTGCCATATAACCACACGGCCTATAGTACAAACTGTCCAATCCTGATCCGTGCAATACCGCACGTATCTGATCGGACCTTGCCATATCTCCATACGGCCTCTACAACCTTTCGCCCGAAAGCTGAGTAACAGAATGTGGGGGACTCTAAAGACTCATCAACACCTTGGTTGTGGATTTAACCACTAGCACGTCAGAGGTATAAGCCAATACGTAACGGGCTACCAGGTATTGACTAAAAGGGACGTCTGTGAGCAAACTCAGCCTGACAACCCTACTGAGCCTGTCAGTGACAATATCCGTACAGTCCGGTCCGTTCGTCTATGAGCATCGCATGGCGGGCCTAGGGGGTTGGTAAAAGTCAGACCCCCAAAAGCGGTACAAGTCGTGTCGGAGTGTAGCCCAGAACACCCTGAGATACTACTGGAATACCTACCAGTAAATCTCCTTGCCTTGGCCAAGGACTTCGTGTAATGGCTCTCCTAGACACAGCACGACCTCACCCCCAATACCGGGAGAGACGAACCCCAGAAGATGCGCTCACTGCCTCCATGTGGCTCGGGACCGTACCCAACTAAAACCTGTTTGCACGACTCCTTTGAGCCGTGGTAGGGTAGTAATCAAAATACAGTGGGAACTCACACGAGACAAATGACGATCCCCAGGTCGATGAACTAACCTGCACACATGTCACCAGGGAACTGCCATCTGACGTCTGGTATATGACCAACTGGCATGTTCCCGGCGAGTCCTGTCCGGTGTACTCATAACCCAATGAGCACCTGTATACATCTTAGGTGATCCAACTGACACCAGTGGCTTGTGAGACCGGCCACCGCCCCTCGTCGGGGTCTCGACTGTATACACTAGTCTACTATGGAGTATCGATGCCCTGTCTCGAAACTCACACGACTAGGGACCATTTAAGGATATGCTTATAGACTGCCAGCTCCCACGTATATGATCGCCCTCATACTGCTGGTGGTCAAGCAAGAATCCTAGGGGCTCTATCAACGTGTAATAGCGACTTGTCAGGTCACCTAAAGCAGTACACGATGATAAAGGTAAACCAGATAGCATACTATCATCTCGAGTAAGACTGTCCTACCGGGATAGGTCCTCCATCAATCATTGCAATCACGTACCTGTGACCTAATAATTGACTCTGAGGGCACTATCTCCAACATCTATTACCTTTTTGTTTATACAAGGTTCATCTACCATTTTGATGATGTCAAACTCTTTGACTACTTCATCAAAACAGACGTTCCAACTCCGCGATGCCTGCTTTATCCTATAAAGCATCTTGCACACGTTTCCGCTGCTCCTACTGTCTACGAAGTCCTCTGGCTGTGTACTTATAGACGCACTCTTCTAAAACATCATTTAGAAAAGCAGTCATGACACCCAACCACCAGATATCGTAGTCATGGTATGTAGCCGTGACAAGTAGGATCTGGATGGACTTAAGCATAGTCACTTGAAAAGGTTTCATCATAATCCACGCCTGGTCGATGACGAAAAGCTTTAACAAGTCTAGCTTTGAAAGTCTCAACTTTTCTATCTACACCAAGTAATCTTCTCAAGATATACTTGCTCCTGATGGGGATTTAACCCTTCAGATATTGCAACCAAAGTCCATACTTTGTTGGTGTACATGGATTCCATCTCAGATCGCTAAACATCCAGCCATTCTTATAGAGTCTTACTCTCGATGGCCAGCTCGAAGCTAGTTGGGTCATCATCTCATGATGCAATCCTCGCTCCCACTGTCATAGAGAAACCGAAGTATCTCTCAGGTGGGTGAGGAACCCTACTAGATCGGCGTAGAGGCTGAGGTTCGTTGGTTTCTACTGAATCCTCTGGTTGTACCAAATCATCTGCTGTAGTTTGTATAGCTGGAACACTTCCAGTTCTATATAACTGACCTTGCCTCGAGCTTGTCCGGATTTTGCTTTTAGACATAGGCCGGACAACCCCAAATCTTAACTAGCTTAAGACATGGGTTCTTCCCTTTCCATATCACATATGAAATGGTAGGCGACTGATTTGATTTGAACCCTATTCAATAGGTATGCAGCTTCTCAAGTGCATAACTCCCAAAAAGGAAATAGGTAACTCAGTAGTACTCATCGTAGAGCACACCTTATCATATAGGGTGTGATTGCTCCGCCCCGATATACCATCGTGCCATGGTGTATACGGAGGAGTAATGCCGAGAGAGAATCTCATTCTCCTTTAGAATAGTCCAGGATTTCCGTGCTCAAGTATTCTCCTCCTTGATCACATCTAAGGACATAATACTTATGCCCGTATTTTGGTTCTCTACTTCTCGCTTATATTCTGTGAATATCTCAAAAGGTTCGGACTCATGTTTCAACAGGAACATATGTCTGAATCTTGAGAGATTATCAGAGAATGTAATGAAGTACAAAGAACCAGTCCTGGCATGTGTAGACAGGGGACCTATATACATCAACATGTATCATCCCAAGAGTTCACTAACTCTTTCTCTGTTTCCAGTAAACGGAGCTATGGTCATCTTATCTTTGTGACATGACTGGCGAGTTTCACAAGATGTAAATTCAAACTGATTTAAATATGCATCTAAATGTAACTCAGCCAGTCAGGTCGCATTGATATGACCTAGTCTACAATACCTTCAGAAGGATTCGTTCATTTCTGAACTCTTCCTCCTGTGTATGTTCTGTATACTAAAGAACTGTAGTTTGATTTAGAACATCAATGCTTTTAGATAACGTGCCTGAACCGATCAACTTTTGATATAGGAAATGTTCAAAACATTATCCAACAATACAAAATTATATCGTTTCTTTACTAATAAAGAGACAGATATGATTTTGTATATCAGGTTCGGTATCTAATATCATTCGTTCAGAATCAATGTAGTGTAATACAGGGTGACAGTGACCAACAGACTTGGCTGCAACACTTGCCCCGTTTTCTGTCTCATGAAACTTATCACCCGTTCTCAGTTTTTCTACCTTTCTGTAGCCCTATGTAACAGATTACATATCTGGGATCCTGATCTGGTATCACATACCCAGGACGTAAAGAATACTGAGAAACAGTTCTGTATAATGAACACACCCGAAGATGATGCATCAACATGCACTCTCTTCGTTTGGGCGGCATAGGAAATCTGGTATTCCCCTAATTCCTGCTCTGTCTTATAACAATTATAAGTTGGAGCGGGACCAATGTTCCCCAGCTCAGTATAACAAGCGGGTTCGGTCAATATTCCGTATTATTATCTTGATTAAGGCGTGATATGGTCGCTACCTGGAGAGAGAGAGAAGAAAACACTCAGCGTATGCTCTTGCAAGAATAGATTGGTTATTATTTTATCTAATCAGGATGGCTCCCACTGCTTTTTATCAAATCTTCCTTCAAACCCTAAAAGGAAAGACTAGCCGGGATTAATTACACACTACAGGTTCGCCAATCTTTCAGCCAGGCCAGTGTCGGTACTTTGAGGGAGGTCCCCCGTGCTTTCGTACGAACCTAATTAATGTAAACCTCGTTTTCCCAGAGGCGTAACCTCATTGACACCTTTCTAGACACCTACTTGATCGGCTAATTGTAATGTATAAAACTCTCCCAGGAGTAACACTTACTCGCAGCGGGTATCGGGATCCAACTATCTCATAGAAGGTATGCAATCTCATTGCAAATTTCAACACTTGAAATTCCCGATAATATTTTGCCCCTAGCTCGCTATGACCTTGACGGAGGCCAAACAACCCATAGTCCGCTAGTCAAGTTCAACCCGTCATTTCCTGATTGAATTAAACCCACCCGCACGACCCTTGACGGAGGCCAAACAACGCTGTACGAATACCCTAATCCAATCGCATCATATGCTAGCAGATAAGCACTAGTCAGCTACCGTACACTACGCCTTGACGGAGGCCAAACAACCGCAGCACGAATACTAACTAGTACGTATCTGAAATGACGGAGGGCTACGACAGGTTTTTCTGAAAACCTATTGCGTAATGAACTTGATATCGTTGTAGAATCAAATGAATTTTTAAATGGAGTGTTTTTGAGGCTTTTCTAGTTTTGCTAAAGGAGTCACTCCCGGTGAAGGGATCATCGGTCCTTTCCTCGTCGAATGAGATGCGGGATATATCATATATATCACTGTGCAAAGCAAAAACACTTAAAAGCAATCAAAAACAAACCGAGTGTGTAGCATCTGCCAGTTATTGCTAAAGGAGTCACTCCCGGTGAAGGGATCTCGGTCCTTTCCTCATCGAATAAGGTGCAGGATATATCACATATACCGCTGTGCAAAGCAAGAACTGTAGCTACCTGTTTTATTTTGAAATTCGATTCTACAACATCTTAGGTTTCTTTTATTTCATTAATCACATTAATGAAATCCCATCATTTAAGTACCTAAACATCACAGATAAATACGACGTACACTTATGCCATCCGCATTCGCCTCGATGTCCCCTCGTGCACCGTTAGGTTAGGTAACTAACGGCAGAGCAGGGCAGGGCTAGCGCGGGTGTAAAACATAAGTAACGCCTATATAATATATCATATATACTATATACTGTATCTATCACAGAACATCACATGATCACATCACAGATATCGCAGCAGAAGAAACATATGAAACATTGGATATACTAGGACGTCCGTGTTTTCAATACGAGCCAGTATAAAATACAGATTCCACGGTCGCGATGAATAGCCAAACCCACACCCCTAGACCCCTACGAGAGCGGCAAGCAACCCTACCAATTCTAGAGTTAGGAGACCCGGACTCGACTCCTCGAGTTGGTCTCCCACTGGACTCCAGAACCCGGTTACTTGTGCCCTCCTCCTTGGGTCTATCCTAGTGCAGAAAAGTAAATAATATACAAACGGTGACAACTTCCGCAACCTGGAAGCGCCCTAATAAAAGAATATTACATACTAGTTTTTACATGAATGAAAATGAAAAACACTCATCTCACATAAAAACCCCCGGCTATTCAAACACGACGATCCAATATAACATATCCAGCAACACATAACATCACATGTCATCAACGTAAGTAAATATGCGCATCCCAATTGTCGTTGACATATAGCAACGAAACCGGCGATATCACATATTACACTTACGGTCACAGAAAAGAAAGTGTAAAACTACAACAGTTGGAATCCGCAACCACCTCAGACATCGCATGCTTGACCAAATGAATTCCTTAGACATCGCATGCCTAACAATTATAAACCCCGCATTTTAGTCTCATTATCGAAAACTCTTTTCAATATCAAGTCGGGAAATTCAATAAGATTCCCGACATCCTGATCGAATACTCGTCGCAAACTTTAGTAGGCGGCTGCACCCCCGACGCCGTCGACGAAGTGCACCAAGGCGGAACACCGCTGCCGCGAGCACCCGAACGGATGCTTTCGGCGACGGGGTTCTCCTACAGTCACTTGGTCGGGGCTATGGAGTGAGGCTGTCTATTAAGTTTACCCGGCGAGTATCCGCGTACGCTACGTGATTGCGACGGACTTTTGATCACATCAAAATTCCGTGGCAACCGATCAAGTGAGACTAAAGTGCTATGTTTATAACATTCATTCAGTTATCTCATAACCTCTTGTGAATTCCAATTATTGTATCCCATTCCAGATAATTAGAAAATGTTAAACTTTCCGATTGAACATTCGAACACCCAAGTTTTCCCGATACAGATCAACACATGAAATAAGTCTAACAACATTCAGTTCGTGCCTCAGTACCGACGGTCCAGCCGTAGAAGGGTCAAGCCAACGCCTCATATGTGGCACGCCGTACTGCCCCAAACCCGAAGGTTCAAAGGGCAGTTCAAGACGGTCACATAATCGAGTTAAGGTTTGTTGTCTTCTAGAGGGTCCATCGCGTTAATTGCACTACTTAGAACGTCGTCAAACTACGGAAAAATCCAACACTTGGAAATTTCCCGACAGGGGAAAAATTGGGTATTTATATCCGGTCGAACTTTTTAACATATTCAAGAATTTATCCGGAAAGCCACACAGACAAAATTTGATACTCCGATCGAAACACCGAATCCCTAAAATAATCCCAGAAAATACAACTCTGGAATAAATTTTAAAAATACCCAGAAAATCCAGCATAAAATAATAGGAGTTACTGTGCAAACAGTGTACGATGACGTCATCATTCCGCCGCTGAACCGCCGCATAATGCAGGATTATGCCGCTGATCCGCCGCGGTTTGTACTGTTCATCGAAAAAATTTTGCATCATAATTCTTATTTTTTCCTGCTGAATTTTTTAGAAATTTTTAATTTGAAAAAATCCACGTTTTCTGAAAACGTCCAGAGAGCATTTTCCGGTTGGGGTTTCGGGTCGTTCGGACTTCAAAATCCGTCTAGACTTCGCCTAAGGCTCTAGCTAGGCTCTGATACCACTGCAGGGTTCCTAGGCACCCCAAGGAGGTCTCACAAGGCATCGAACATGCCATATTAAAATTTTACGGTGCCTACAAACCCTAAACTACGGATCGTCGGCTAAATGTCTAGGCGAAAAACTAACTAGTTAACACTTAACTAAAAGTTTAACGGAAATACAACCTTTGTAGATCCGGTCCTCCACCTCCACGGCTCCGCAACGAGGTCGTCTCCGCTGTCCAAATCAAATCCGGGCTCTAGAGTCGGCTTCGTCGGAGAATGGGCAAGCTAGGTCGTCGATGTCCATGCCGAAGATGATCTACGTCGAGGCATCGCTAGATCAAGCTCACAACTTCACCAAGTCATGAAACTTGTGAAGTAAACACACTCTACTACTTGGCAAGAGGTAGAGGATGAAGAAATAGGAAGTGGGTAGACTTTAGAATCGGATTTCTCACTCTTAATCATCAATCACCATTGATAGACTTTGGTTTTCTTCACTTGAAAAATGAAGAAGAAGAAGAATGTTATTATGATAAGAATAATTAAAAAAATGATAAAAGAAATTCATTCTTATCATAATGAAACCATGGTAAAGTGTAGAGAGCTAATCATGGTTAAAGGATTGGTTAGGGTCAAACTAGAGACAAAATGGTCACTTAGTCAAAAGATCAAGAAGCTTCAACTAGAATCCAAAATTAGCAACCATTTCATTTCATTTTCTTTTATTCATTTATCATAAATAAATGGATAATTAAATAAGATAAATGAATAATAAATAATAAACCCTAACCATCATCTTAACCTTTGTTTAATTCTATACACTTAACCAAAGACCATGTATCATCAAACATGATACAAACATGTGCACAAAATCATATCGCATATTTAATGCGCACATCCGAGCGAGAAAATCGATTTAAAGTGAACCGATACTAGTTAATGCAAAGTAATATATCAAATATATAATTATGCATCAAATCATTAAATCAACACTTGATTTAACGATCCGGTCATATCGTATATAACCGACTAGTATGCAATGCATCGGTTTATCGAATCAACCCTTGATTCGATAACTAGGGTATATCGCATATAACCTAATCGATACATTCATCGCGAGAATGAAATACGGTATCACATACACGCATTATTCTCGGTCCCGCACATATCTCATATGCGCTCCTATTTCGTTTCGCTTGAGCCAGGAAACCTCTGTGTAGGACTCTAAAGACTCGTCAATACGCCGGCAGCAGATGATGATCATATCAAACACCCACAAGCCGCAAGCGGTCTGCTAAACGTAACGGCCACCCGGGTATTGAGCGATCTGAAGATCGACGAGCAAGCCCGCTCACACTCTAGTGAATCCGACCAGTAACACTACCGTACAGTCCGGTCTGATCGTCTGATATGTCGCATATCTCGCCTAAGGGTGGTAAACGTCAGACCCCAATAGCTCGATAAGTCGTGTCGATATGAGGTCTATAACTATTCGAGAAACTACTGGTAACGCTTACCAGTAAATCTCAGCAACCCTGGCCAGGGATTTCCTGTTATAGCCAATCGAACACAGCACAACATCAACCCCCTATACCGGGAGAGACGAATCCCCTCCTATCGCTCATTGCCTCCATGTGACTCGGGACTGTACCCAAAAACCACCGTTTTGCACGCCCTCTTGGACGTGGTAAGATGGAAATCAAAGCACAGTGGGAACCACACAAGACTCTATGACGATCTCGGGTCAACAGACTACTCTGTACCAGTGTCACCAGAGAACTGCCATCTGACGTGAGGTATAATACCATCTGGGAGTTCTCGGCGAGTCCGTCCAGTGTACCCAGTCTCTATTGAGCACCCGTATATCATCTCTGATGTCAAACACCAATGGATATGGGATCATCCATCGCCCATCTGTATGGGTCGAGAAGGTATACGCTAGTCTACTCTGGTATATCGATGCCCCGTCTCGATACACCCTCGACTAGGGACTTTGAAGGATGTACTTATGGACTACCATGTCCCCACTAGTATGATCCGCATCATAGTCCAGGTAGTCAAGTACAGATCCTAAGGGCTTTACCAACATGTAACAGAGAGACAATCAGCATACACGTTAAGGTAAAGATCAACCAGATAGTATACTATCATGACGAGCAAGAAAGTCCTCCCTATATATGTCCCAGCATCCACTACAATATACATCCTATGTATAGTAATGGCCTCTAGGGCATACATATAACTAACAAAATCAGTGTACACGTTAAGGTAAAGATCAACCAGATAGCATACTTTCATGTCGAGCAAGAAAGTTCTCCCTATATACGTCCTAGCATCCACTACAATATACATCATATGTACAGTAATGGCCTCTAGGGCATACATATAACTAACAATCACATACCGCATTATCCTCGGTCCCGCACATATCATATATGTGCTCCTACTCCGTTTTGCCTGAGCCAAGAAAACTCTGTATAGGACTCTAAAGAATCGTCAATACACCGGCAGTAGGTGATGATCATATCAAACACCCACAAGCTGCAAGCGGTCAGCTAAACGTAACAGACACCCAGGTATTGAGTGCTCATAAGATCAACAAGCAAGCCTGTACATTCTCTTGTGAATCCAAACAGTAACACTCCCGTACAGTCCGGTCTCGTCGTCTGATATGCCGCATATCTCGCCTAGGGGTAGTAAACGTCAGACCCCAGTAGCTCGATAAGTCGTGTAGATATGAGGTCTATAACAGTTCGAGAAACTACTGATAACACTTACCAGTAAATCTAAGCAACCCTGGCCAGGGATTTCCGGTTATAGCCAATCGAACACAGCGCAACATTAACTCCCTATACCGGGAGAGATGAATCCCCTCCTATCGCTCATTGCCTCCATGTGATTCGGGACTGTACCCAAAAGCCACCTTTTTGCACGCCTTCTTGGACGTGGTATGATGGAAATCAAAGCACAGTGGGAATCACACAAGACTCTATGACGATCTTGGGTCAACAGACTACTCTGTACCAGTGTCACCGGAGAACTGCCATCTGACGTGATGTATAATACCATCTGGGAGTTCTCGGCGAGTCCGTCCAGTGTACCCAGTCTCCACTGAGCACCCATACACCATCTTTGATGTCAAACACCGATGGATATGGGATCATCCATCGCCCATCATATGGGTCAAGATGCGTATACGCTAGTCTACTCTGGTGTATCGATGCCCTGTCTCGATACACCCTCGACTAGGAACAGTTATAGGATGTACTCGTCGACTACCGTGGCCCCACTAGTATGATCTCATCATTGTCCCAGTAGTCGAGTACATATCCTAAGGGCTTTATCAACATGTAATATAGAGACAATCAGAGTACATGTTAAGATAAAGTACAACCAGATAGCGTACTATCATGTCGAGCAAGAAAGTCCTCCCTATATATGTCCAAACATCCATTACAATATACATCGTATGTACAGTAATGGACCCTAGGGTATACATATAACTAAAAATCTTCCACTTGCACTAGGGCCATCTGTTGTGGTATCACATACCCAACAATTAGATGTGGTTGAAGTATCTCATACTCAACCATCCCATAAAAGTCTCTACTGGGAAAAAGGCCTTTGTGAGTGGATCCGCGCTGTTGTCCTCTGTGTCTACTCTCCTAACCTCGATCTCCCTGGTGATCAACCATCTCCATGATCAGGTGATACTGCCTAAGAATTATATCTGGATTTCTGATGTGACGGTAGTTCCTTGGCTAAAGCCACAACTCCATTGTCACACAATAGTAGGAACGAAGTTCATCTCATGAACTTATAGATATCCAGACTGTCTCTTTGGTAGCATCCTTGGTAACGATGTATCTTGCCTTTAATCGTCTAGTAAGTCACGGTATCTAGCTTGGAACTCTTCCAACATACCGTCCCTCCACTGAGGGTAAAGACAATGCCTGCGACTGACATTCAGTCGTCCTTATCACCCTGGAACCTTTCCAGTGATTCTCCCCAGGATCGATTGATACCATCTCACAACAACTAGCGAGAATCCTAACATCCAATTAGATCTATCTCATAGATCCAAAACCCAGGATTTAGGAGGTATCACTTTGATCCTATATGGAGAATCCTTGTGATAAGCGGAGATTGACCGAGCGTAGCATAAGAAACTCCTTCCCTATCAAGAGTATGTCATCCACGTACTCTACGAGGATCACCACCATACTCTCTACTACCTTTTTGTATATCCAAGGTTCATCTACCATTTTGATGAAGTCAAACTCTTTGACTACCACATCAAAACAGATGTTCCAACTCCGCGATGCCTGCTTTATCAACATAAAACATCTTGCACACGTTTCCGCTGCTCCCACTGTCTACGAAGCCCTCTGGCTATGTACTTATAGACGCTCTCTTCCAAATCATCATTTAGAAAAGCAGTCATGACACCCAACCGCCAGATATCGTAGTCATGGTATGTAGACGTGGCAAGTAGGATCTGGATGGACTTAAGCATAGCTTTGAAAGTCTCAACTTTTCCATGTACACCAAGTAATCTTCTCAAGATATACTTGCTCCTGATAGGGATTTAACCCTTCAGATAAAGCAACCAAAGTCTATACTTTGTTGGTGTATAAGGATTCCATCTCAGATCACTAAGCATCCAGCCATTCTTATAGTGTCCCACTCCTGATGGCCAGCCCGAAACTAGTTGGATCATCATCTCATGATACAATCCTCGCTCCAACTGTCATAGAAAAACCGAAGTATCTCTCAGGTGGGTGAGGAACCCTACTAGATCGACGGAGATGCTGAGGTTCGTTGGAAACTATTGAATCATTCGGGTTCTACCAAATCATCAACTGCAGTTTGTATAGCTGGAACCTTTCCAGTTCTACATAACAGACCTTGCCTCGAGCTTGTCCGGATTTTGCTTTTAGACATAGGCCGGACAACCCCAAATCTTAAGAAACTTAAGATATGGGCTTTTCCCTTTCCATATCACATATGAAGTGGTAGGCAACTGATTTGATTTGAACCCTATTCAATAGGTATGCAGCTTCTCAAGAGCATAACTCCAAAAAGGAAATAGGAAACTCAGTAGTACTCATCATAGAGCACACCATATTCCATAGGGTGCTATTGCTCCGCCCCGATATACCATTATGCTATGGTGTATACAGAGGAGTAATGCTGAGAGAGAATCTCATTCTCCTTTAGAATAGTCCAGGAATCCCGTGCTCAAGTATTCTCCTCCTTGATCACATCTAAGGACATAATACTTTTACCCGTATTTTGGTTCTCTACTTCTAACTTATATTCTGTGAATATCTCAAAAGGTTCGGACTTGTGTTTCAACAGGAACATATGTCTGAATCTTGAAAGATCATCAGAGAATGTAATGAAGTACAAAGAACCGGTCTTGGCATGTGTAGACAGGGGACCTTCATACATCAGTATGTATCAATCCCAAGAGTTCGCTAACTCTTTCTCTGATTCCAATAAATAGAGCTATGGTCATCTTATCTTTGTGACATGACCGACAAGTTTCACAAGATGTAAATTCAAACAAATTTAAATATGCATTTTAATGTAACTTCAGCTAGTCGGGTCGCATTGATATGACCTAGTCTACAATGCCTCAAGAAGGATTCGTTCATTTCTGAACTCTTCCTCTCGTGTGTGTTCTGTATACTAAGAACTGTAGTTTGATTTAGAACATTAATACTTTTAGATAACGTGCCTGAACCGATCAACTCTTGATATAGGAAATGTTCAAAACATCATCCAACAATACAAAATTATATCCTTTCTTTACAAATAAAGAGACTGATATGATGTTGTATATCAGGTTCGGTATCTAATAACATTCGTACATAATCAATGTATTCTAGTAATACAGGGTGATAGTGACCAACAGACTTGGCTGTAACACTTGCACCGTTTTTTGTCAAATGAAACATATAACCCGTTCTCAGTTCTCTACCTATCTGTAGCCCATGTAACAGATTACATATGCGGGATCCTGATCCGGTATCTCATACCCAGGATTTAAAGGATACTGAGAAACAGTTCTATGTAATAAACACACCCGAAGAAGATGCATCAGCATGCACTTTCTTCGTTTGGGCGGCACGGGAAATCTGGTATTCCCCAATTTCCTGCTCTGTCTTATAACAATTATAAGTTGGAGCGGGACCAACGTTCCCCGGCTCAGTATAACAAGCGGGTTCGGTCAATATATCTGTATTATTATCTTGATTAAGGCGTGATGTGGTCGCTACCTGGAGAGAGAGAGAAGAAAACACTCAGCGTATGCTCTTGCAAGATTAGATTGGTTATCTAATATATCTAATCAGGATGTCTCCCACTGTTTTATTCAAATCTTCCTTCAAACCCAAAAAGGAAAGACTAGCCGGGATTAATTACACGCTACAAGTTCGCCAATCTTTCAGCCAGGGCAGTGTCGGTACTTTGAGGGAGGTTCCCCGTGCTTTCGCACGGACCTAATTAATGTAAACCTCGTTTTCCCAGAGGCGTAACCCCGTTAACACCTTTCTAGACACCTACTTGATCGGCTAATTGTAATGTGTAAAACTCTCCCAGGAGTAACTCTTACTCGCAGCGGGTATCGGGATCCAACTATCTCATAGAAGGTATGCAATCTCATTGCAAATTTCAACACTTGAAATTCTCAATAATATTTTGCCCCAAGCGATCTATGACCTTGACTGAGTCAACAAACCATAGACCGCAAGTAAAGTTCAACCCGTCATTTCCCGATTGAATTAAACCCTCCCGCACGACCCTTGACTGAGTCAACAAGGCCGCACAACTACCCTAATCCAATCCCATCATATGCTATGCAGATAAGCACTAATCAGCTACCGCACACTACGCCTTGACTGAGTCAACAAACGCAACACGAATACTAACTATTACTTATCTGAAATGACGGAGGGCTACGACAGGTTTTTAAGAAAACCCTTTGTGTAATGAACTTTATATCGTTGTAGAATCGAGTGATTTTAAATGGAGTGTTTTTGAGCCTTTTCTAGTTTTGCTAAAGGGGTCACTCCCGGTGAAGGGATCGTCGGCCATTTCCTCATCAAATAAGGTGCAGGATATATCATATATACCACTATGCAAAGCAAGAACTATAGAAGCAATCAAAAGACAAACCGAGTTTGTAGCATCTGCTAGTTTCACTAAAGATGTCACTCCCGGTGAAGGGATCTCGGCTCTTTCCTTATCGAATAAGGTGCTAGATGTTCTATAAGGAACACCGCTACGCAGAGCAAGAACTAGAGCTACCAGTTTTTAAACAAGTTTCTACAACATCTTTAGGTTTCTTTTATTTCATTAATCTTATTAATGAAGTCCCATTTTTAATTATGCTTCACAAGCATCACATTTGAAACGAAATCTGCAATATAACATATATCTCATATATATAATATAAACATTCGTCTCAGGCAGTAATATGATCTCATCATAGAACATTGCAGAAGAAGAACATATATGAAATATTGGATATACTAGGACGTCCGTGTTTTCAATACGAGCCTGTATAAAACACGGATTCCACTGTCGCGATGAATAACCAAACCTACATCACTAGACCCCTACGAGAGCGGCAAGCAACACTGCTAATTCTAGGGTTAGGAGACCCGGTCTCGACTCCTCGAGATGGTCTCCCACTGGACCCCAGAACCCGGTTACTTGTGCTCCCCGCCTTGGGTCTACCTAATGCGGAAAAGTAAATAATATACAATGGTGACATCATCCTCAGCCCGGAAGTGCCCCAATAAAAGAATATTATATACAAATGAATTTTACATGAATGAAAAAAGAAAAACTCTCATCTCACATAAAACCCCCGGCTATTCAAACGCGACGATCCAATACAACATATCACAGCAACACATAATATCTCATATCATCAACGTAAGCAAGTATGCGTATCCCGATTGTCGTTGATGTATAGCAACGAAGCCGGCAATACACCACATACTACGCTTACGGTCACAGAAAAGAAAGTGTAAAACTACAACAGTTGGAATCCGCAACCTCTTTAGACATCGCATGCCTAACCAAATGAATTCCTTAGACATTGCATGCCTAACAATTATAAACCCCGCATTTTAGTCTCATTATCGAAAACTCTTTTCAATATCAAGTCGGGCAATTCAACAGGATTCCCGACATCCTGATCGAATGCTCGTCGCAAACTTTAGTAGACGGCCGCACCCCCAGATGCCGTCGACGAAGTGCACTAAGGCGGAACACCGCTGCCGCGAGCACCCGAACGGATGCTTTCGGCGACGGGGTTCTCCTACAGTCACTTGGTCGGGGCTATGGGGCGTGGCTATCTATTAAGTTTACACGGCGAGTATCCGCGTACGCTACGTGATTGCGACGGACTTTTGATCACATCAAAATCCCGTGGCAACCGATCAATTTGAGACTGGACTGCTAGATTTACAACATTCAAATTAGTTATCTCATAACTAACTGTGGATTCCAAATATTGTATCACATTCCAGATAAATAGACAATGTTAAACTACCGATCGAATAATCAAACACCCAAGATTTCCACAATATATCTCAACACTTGAAATCAGTTTAAAAACATCCATTACATGCCACAGTACCAATGGTCCAGCCGTAGAAGAGTCAAGCCAACGCTTCACATGTGGCACGCCGTACTGCCGCAAACCCTAAGGTTTAGAGGCAGTTCAAGACGGTCACATAATCGAGTTAAGGTTTGTTGTCTTCTAGAGGGTCCACCGCATTACTTGCAAGACTTAGAACGTTCTTAAACTCGAGAAAAAATCGAACTTTTGAAAAAATTTCCGACTGGGGAAAAGTGAGTTATTGATATACGTTCGAACTTTTTAACAGTTTCTAAAAATTACCCGGACAAACTAAACAAAGTTAAATTATCCGATCGAATCAACGAGTCCCCAATACAACCCTAGAAAACTCAACACTTGAGTGGAATTAAAAAATTCCCAGAAAAAATTGCCAAGAAAGGACCTCAGAATAAATACATGAAATTCCAGGGACTAAGTCATAATTTTGGCCGCGGAACCGCCGCCAAACCCTTGGTTTGGCAGCGGTTCCGCGGTCAATTAGTTGACTCAGTGGACCGTACTTCACAGTAATTCTTTGTTTTTCCTGCTTGTTTTTCTGAGCATTTTTAATTCTGAAAAAAATCACATTTTTAGAAAATGTACAGAGAGGGGTTAATATCGGGTATTCGGAGTTCGATCGGACTTTAAACTTCATCTAGACTTCGCCTAAAGCTCTATCTTCGCTCTGATACCACTGTAGGGTTGCTAAGCACGCGCACAAGGGTCTACGAGGCATCAACCATGCCCGATTAAAATTTTAGCCGTGCCGAACAACCCGAAGCCGGATCATTAAACTAGGGTTTAGGCGAAAACATGCATGTTAAATACTTTAACACTAAGTGAGAGGGATTACAACCTTTGTAGATCCGGTCCTTCACTTCTTAAGCTCCATGTTGAGGTCCCTTCACTGCGATCATCATGTTCTGGACTCTCGAGAGGCTTCACGAAGAAAATGATGCAACCTTTGCTTCCGATCTTCGATACAAAGATGATCTACCTTAAAGATTCGTTAACACAAGCTAACACTCATAATATGAAGTGAACACCCTCATCTAAATGGCAAGGATAGATGAGGATGATGAAGTAGGATTTTTGCTCTCATTTATTATCTTCTTCTCACTCACTTTCATCACAAAAGAAAGCTTTTTCATGAAGGAACTCAAGGAAGAAGAAGCATGAATGAAGATGATAACTCTTTCCTTTTGTGATGAACAATGAATTATTGTAGTGGTTACAAATCTAACCAAGGGTTAATCATGAGAGAGTTAACCCTTATAGAGAGTTAACTAGAGTTAATGGTTTGGATTGGGTTAACATAATATCTCACAAAAATATCAAGCAACCACAAAGTCAAAGCTTCATGAAGCTTCATGGAAGCTTCATGCAAAAGCTAACCCTAATCCAAACCCTAACCAAGTTTAAACCCTAAACCATTGTTAAATTTGTAACCCTAACATGTTACAATATTATATATCACATATACAATATATTTTGTAACAATAGAAAATAATACAATTAACATATATCGCATATATATCAATGTATTATCCCGTGAGAAAATGAATCTTTTAGTGAGCTAATATTAGTTAATGTAATTTAATATATCATATATATTATTATACATTAAATTATCGAATCAACACTTGATCCGATAATCCGGCTATTTCACAAATAACCGACTAATACGATGACCCGGCTATATCGCATATACCCGGCCGATATCTCATATCGCGAGAATCCAATACGGTATCACATACCGCATTATCCTCGGTCCCGCATATATCACATATGTGCTCCTACTCCGTTTTGCCTGAGCCAAGAAACCTCTGTGTAGGACTCTAAAGAATCGTCAATACGCCGGCAGTAGGTGATGATCATATCAAACACCCACAAGCTGCAAGCGGTCAGCTAAACGTAACAGCCACCCAGGTATTGAGCGCTCAGAAGATCAACAAGAAAGCCTGTACATTCTCCTGTGAATCCAAACAGTAACACTCCCGTACAGTCCGGTCTCATCGTCTGATATGTCGCATATCTCGCCTAGGGGTGGTAAACGTCAGACCCCAGTAGCTCGATAAGTCATGTCGATATGAGGTCTATAACAGTTCGAGAAACTACTGATAACACTTACCAGTAAATCTCAGCAACCCTGGCCAGGGATTTCCGGTTATAGCCAATCGAACACAGCGCAATATCAACTCCCTATACCGAGAGAGACGAATCCCCTCCTATCGCTTATTGCCTCCATGTGATTCGGGACTGTACCCAAAAGCCACCTTTTTGCACGCCCTCTTGGACATAGTATGATGGAAATCAAAGCACAGTGGGAACCACACAAGACTCTATGACGATCTCAGGTCAACAGACTACTCTGTACCAGTGTCACCAGAGAACTGCCATTTGACGTGATGTATAATACCATCTGGTAGTTCTCGGCGAGTTCGTCCAGTGTACCCAGTCTCCACTGAGCACCCGTACACCATCCTTGATGTCAAACACCGATGGATATAGGATCATCCATCACCGATCATATGGGTCAAGATGCGTATACGCTAGTCTACTCTGGTGTATCGATGCCCTGTCTCGATACACCCTCGACTAGGAACAGTTATAGGATGTACTCGTCGACTACCGTGGCCCCACTAGTATGATCTTATCATAGTCCCAGTAGTCGAGTACATATCCTAAAGGTTTTATCAACATGTAATATAGAGACAATCAGAGTACATGTTAAGATAAAGTACAACCAGATAGCGTACTATCATGTCGAGCAAGAAAGTCCTCCCTATATATGTCCAAGCATCCATTACAATATACATTGTATGTACAGTAATGGCCTCTAGGGCATACATATAACTAACAGGGATAGTAGAGGATACCTTGAAATGCTCTTGTCTAAAAGCCAAAGTATGAAGGAAATTAAAAATGAAGAAAATATAAAATGGTGAAGAAAAATGAACACTGGTTTTGTTATCGCCAAGGCAGCAATAAAAAAATATAGCCAGGGTGTTTCATCACCTAGTGCCTTAGACCAACTGGTCTGGGAGTCACTGCTAAGCCTTAGGTGGTGCAAGACGAGGAAAATACTAATATACCTAATAAGCAAGAACATGAGTAATCGGTCGGTTAGTACCTCAAGAAGTATTAACGGTCGCATGAAAAATGTGTGAGCAAATCCTTTAAAATATTCATTAATTAAAAAGTACAGAGGTAGATGGACAAGAGTATGATAGCTTGAATTGAATTCTCCAAGTGTAGGGATGTCTTTTACACACACGTAGGGTTATATGATCGATGTTTGGAAGAAAGATACGAATGAAGAATAAAGACGGTGTTTTATTGAGGGATTATGTGATTTCTAACATCTTTTCATGACTATTAAGATAAGGCTCATGACAACTGAAAAGCTTTTACAATTCTTATCTTTACATGTAACTTTCACGGTCTTCCTTTTATTATTGGATTTTGTGGGCGCAATCCGCTGAAAACCCTTAGGAGACAACACTCCTCCTACTAGGGACACCTAGAGATTTAAAGGCTTGTTGCACGTGCTCAGTGCAATCGTGTTGCCTACGAAAGTGTGCTAATTAGTTTTTCTTTTTCTTATATTTTCTCCTTCTCTTTTTAATAAAACAGTTTGCTCGAGACGACCAAAAATAAGTTTGGAGGAATTTGATCAGTCGAAAATATTGCATTTTTAACGCATCAATTTCCCTACCATTTGCACTCATCTAAAGGTGTTCGGAATAAATATAGCACATATTAGCAATTTGACTGTAAAATACCAAATAACATGTGTTATATATTATAACCGGCATTTTGAGGGAAATTGAGTGTTTATCATTGCATGCATCATCTGTGTATATCGCAACACTTGTCTCGAGAATCTGTGCTGGAAATTCCAGGTAAAAGAGCCGAAACTGTGGAAAGTGCTGATATAAATATGTCAAGTCTTTGACTTGAGATCTGGCAGAAATAAAGAAAGAATAAAAAGATTCCAAGCATCCCAGAAAGTGCCAAAAAGCAAACACAGAACAACCCAGAAGTTCCAAGCACAGAGGCCTCCAACGCGCCGCGGATCCGCGGTCGTAGGGCCCTATTGGCGGCGGATCCGCGGCACCATGGACACGTCATCGCTCCAAATTTCCCCACTTGCTTTCTCATAACGGCCAATGCTTGCAGAAGACTTCAGATGACCACGTGGCTTTATCCAGAAGGCTCGGCCTAACAACCTTATCCTAGAATATTCCTCATTCTAGAATATTCCCTCCAGCAAACTTCTTCTCGAAGCCTCTCTCTAACAACCTAGCTTTGGAGGGAAGATTCAAAATGAGGGATTATAAAATGTGATATAGATCTAGGGTTTTGGGTTATTCATTTTTTGGGTTGAGTTGTTGAGTTGTTCATTTTTTTGAGGGAGTTATCTAGTGAGTGGTTAATTTTGGAGGGAAAAATTGTACATCCAAATCAAAATTCAAATCAAATTAAGTGGCACAATTTTATCGAAATGAAGATCTATCGAGTGCCGATTCAAGCAAGAAGCCTTCAACCTTTTAGAAGCGACGCCGATCTTCAACCGAGAAAGTGATCCAAGACGATCCGCGACTCACGGAGACGATGCGAAGCTAATTCGACGATCGAGTTATTTCCTCAATTCTTGTAGTTCTTGAGCGAATTGTAATGGAATTGTTGATTAATAAAAGGTGAAATTTCTTTATCTTGCTTACCTTTTTATTTGAGCATTATGATGATTTTTCGATTCTTGATTGATTTCTTTGTTATGATGCTTGAGTAAAAACTCCGCTCGTGGAGGAATCGAGAGAATAGATAGATGATGATGATTACAATTTTGAAATGATTCTTAAGTCCTATGAGTTTTGTAAACTCTAAAAAATTGAATCATCGACAACCTAGTTTTGAGCGAGATGCTTAATTGAATGTTTTCGCTCTTAATTAGAGATCAACGATCGGTGATTGAATTTTCTCGAGGCTAGAATTTGAATGCTAATCAACGAAAGGACAGGGGATAGAAGGAGAAACCCTAGTTTCTTCAATAGATCCCTAATCCTCGTTGATCGTCATCGATCTAGCAACAAATCATCAATGGATAAGAATACGTAATCACAAGTCTTCATTCTCACTATCGATTTGATCGATTCCTACGAGCTTCATTACAAATCTTGATGGTTCATTAGATTTGGACATCTTCTAGAACTTTATTGATTCCTGATCTTTAGATCTAGTCTTTACTTTTCTTGAAACTAAATTTCAAAATTCTTGAATCAATTTTCTTGCAATTTTTCTTTTATCTTTTCATTTTGACTCATCTAAAACAATAGCGAGCAAAAAATACATCTGAGTGGACGATCCGTATTCATTAACGCGCTACAATTGACACCGTTATTGATTGCGGTTTATAAATTTCTTTGATTGTGATCGTTATACATTTTTAAAACACGACACAAAAAGAATCATTCAATCAGATGGCTTTGGCCAAGGAACCCAGGTCCCTTCAGAGATCCAGACAAATTCTGATGCGGTATCACCTGATCCGGGGGATAGTTGATCACCGGGAGATCGAGGTCAGGAGAGTTGACACGAAAAATAACATGGCGGATCCACTCACGAAGGCCATACCCCAGATACAATTTGAGAGACTCTTCGGGATGTTGGGTATGAGATACTATAACAGCTGGTCTTAGTGCAAGTGGGAGATTGTTAGTTATATGTATGCCCTAGAGGCCATTATTGTACATATGATGTATATTATAGAGGATGCTTGGACATATATAGAGAGGACTTTCTTACTCGACATGATAGTATGCTATCTGGTTGCACTTTGTCTTAACATGTAGACTTGTATTATGATACTGTCTTGCTCTCACATGTTGATAAAGCTCTTAGGATGTGTACTTGACTACCAGGACTATGATGGAGATCATACTAGTGGGGCCAGGGTAGTCCACAAGTTCATTCTTTAATTGTTCCTAGTCGAGGGTATATCGAGACAGGGCATCGATATTTTAACGTTCTGGAAAAAAATCGTTTAGGTGAAATTTCCGATAATCGGTAAAATAACTGGTGTTTTCCGTAAAAACCAGTATATAATTATTTTTCAACAAAGACTTAAATATACATATTCTAGCTATAAAATGGCTAGTATTTGTTATTTAATTAGTCGTTTATAAATTGTTGGTTTACTTAAATATTTTCCTTAATTAATTATTTTTAATATTATTTTATGTTTTCACTTATACATTAAATTAGTGACAATTACAAATTTGAATGGGTTAATTACATACTTGTGAACCATGACAACTTAACCTAGTTTGTAACATGATTTTTTCATTTTCCTCCAAGTTCTAGTTAGTTCTAGAGTCAAAGAGATAATAAAAAAAAATAAAAAAAAGAATAGAAAATGATGTATGATTCATTAGTGAGGCTTGATGGGTTTGTTTTGACATGGAAAATTCAACACACACTCACATCCTCACTCCCCTTTCTCTGGACGAGCCAACCTGCAGAGAACCCCCAAACTTCTCCATCTCATCTCATCAAAAATAACCAAAGGAGAATAGAAATAAAAGAAAAAGAAAGGAATAGATAATTGAGGTATGTTGACTTAAGGTATGGGTGAATGATACTTGAGCTCACTCCCTCACCCACACTCACACACCCCTCTCCCCCTCTCTCGGCTACAATGGCAGAACAACCCCCATCCATTTTCTCTTCTTCTCTCATTGCAAAAAAATCCCCAAAACTCACAAAAAATCCACAAATTAAACCCTAAAAATCCTAGATAAAATCATCACAAATTCTTGGTGCAAATCTAGTTTGGATTAAGGAGCAAGGAAGCATCTTTGGAGGTAAGATTGTATGCTAGATCTCAAAAATTTTGAGGTATAACCTTACCCTAATTGTTACTTTTTCTAATCTAATTTTTAATTAAGTGTTAATTAAGTATTTTAATGGTTTTATTTCAAGGTTTGAAAATTCAAGAGAAGGGTTTGGATTTAGAGTTAGGGTTTTTATCACATCAATAAGATTATAATATGTAGTTTAACACCTTAAGTCATGCAAAATCTAGTATAGTTGTTGATTTGTGTTAGTTATATGTATGCCTTAGAAGCCATTACTATACATACGATGTATATTGTAGTGGATGCTTAGACATATATAGGGAGGACATTCTTGCTCGACATTATAGTATGCTATTTGGTTGCTCTTTATCTTAATATGTACTATGATTGTCTCTATGTTATATATTGATAAAGCCCTTAGGATGAGTACTGGACTACCAGGACTATGATGTAGATCATACTACGGACAGTGTAGTCGCTAAGTACATCCTTCAAATGTTTCTAGTCGTAGGTGTATCGAGACAGGGCATCGATATACCAGAGTAGACTAGCGTATAGCTTCTCGACCCATGTAGATGGGCGATGGATGATCCCATATCCATTGGTGTTTGATATCAGAGACAGTATACGGGTGCTCGGTGGAGGCTGGGTACACTGGACGGACTCGCCGAGAACTCCCAGATGGTATTATACCTCACGTCAGATGGCAGTTCTCTGGTGACACTGGTATAGGTTAGTCTGTAGACCCGAGATCGTCATAGAGTCTTGTGTGATTCCCACTGTGCTTTGATTTCCATCATACAACGTCCAATAGGGCGTGCAAGACGGTGGTTTTTGTGTACAGTCCCGAGTCACATGGAGGCAATGAGCGATAGGACATCTCCTTAGTCCTTCTTAGGTACTTGAGAATGTTCTTTACCGCTATCCAATGCTTCTTACCTGGGTCAGACTGATACCTGCTTACTACACTAAGTGCGTAAGCTACATCTGGTCTGGTACATAACATCGCATACATTATTGATCCTATTTCTGGAGCGTAGGGTATAATGCCCATGCGAGCCCTCTCCTCATCAGTCTTTGCAGACATCTCTTTGGAGAGGGTGATCCCGTGACAAGCGGGTATATTACCGCGCTTGGAATCTTCCATACTAAATCTCTTTAGTATAGTGTCAATATACCTGGACTGTGAAAGTCCTAAGATTCTATTAGATCTATCACGATAGATCTTAATGCCCAAAATGTAGGTTGCATCACCCAAGTCTTTCATGGAGAATTTCTGTGATAAGAAGATCTTTACTGATTGTAGCATAGGGATATCATTCCCTATCAGCAGTATGTCGTCGACATACAAAACGAGGAAGACTACTGCTCCTTCTACAATCTTCCTGTAAATACATGGTTCATCTACATTTTTGATAAAGTCAAATTCTTTGACTGTTTCATCATAGCAGATGTTCCAACTTCGCGATGCTTTCTTTAATCCATAGATGGATTTAAGTAACTTGCACACTCTTCCGCTGCTCCAACTGTCTAAGAAACCTTCTGGTTGATCAATGTAAACACTCTCTTCTAAATGTCTATTTAGAAAAGCTGTTTTTACGTCCATCTGCCAGATTTCATAGTCATGGAAGGCAGCAATGGCAAGCAGGATCCGAATGGATTTAAGCATAGCTACAGGTGAAAAGGTTTCATCATAGTCCAATCCTGGTCTTTGACGAAAACCTTTTACAACGAGTCTAGCTTTGTAGGTTTCCACTTGTCCAAGTGCACCAATCTTCTTTTTGAAGATCCATTTGTATCCAACTGGTTTCACCCCAGGAGGAGCAACTTCTAAAGTCCATACTTTATTGGTGTACATGGATTCCATTTCGGATCTTATAGCATCCAGCCACTTCACCGAGTCAATACTCGTGATAGCCTGCTGAAAACTAGTAGGCTCATCATCATCGATGATGCAATCCTCTCGATCCCCATCTAGAAGAAAACCATAGTATCTTTCAGGAGGATGAGAAAGCCTACTAAATCTACGTAGTGGCGTTGGTTCGTCGGGTTCTATTGAAACCTGAGATTCCACTATGTCCTCGGCAGCAGTTTGAGGTTCTGGAATTTCTTCCAGCTCTACCGTGCTCCCACTAATTTCTTTTTCAAGAAATTCGCTTTCTAAGAAGACAATGTGGCGAGCAACAAACACCTTTTGTTCTTCAGTGTGGTAGACCATGTACCCCCTTGAATGTTTGGGGTATCCTACAAACTTGCACAAAACCGATCGTGCCTCGAGCTTGTCCGGACTATGCTTTTTAACATATGCTGGACACCCCCATATCTTGATATACTTGAGATATGGTCTCTTCCCGCTCCACATTTCATATGGAGTGGTAGGCACAGACTTAGTTGGAACTCTATTCAATAAGTATGCTGCTGATTCTAGAGCAAAACCCCATAAGGAAAGTGGCAACTCAGCACTACTCATCATTGAACGCACCATATCTAATAGCGTGCGATTTCTCCTTTCTGATACACCATTATGCTGAGGTGTATAAGGTGGAGTAAGCTGAGAGAGAATTCCATTCTCTTTTAAGCAATCAAGGAAACTGGTACTCAAGTATTCTCCACCTCGATCAGATCGAAGTGTCTTGATACTTTTATCAGTCTGTTTCTCTACTTCATTTTTATACTCTTTAAACTTCTCAAAGGCCGCGGATTTATGTTTCATTAAGAACACATGTCCATACCTAGAGAAGTCATCAGCAAAAGTGATGAAGTAGGAGTGACCGCTTCGTGCATGCGTAGACATTGGACCACAAACATCACTGTGTACAAGTCCCAAGAGTTCTGTGGCTCTTTCTCCGTATCCGGTGAACGGAGATTTGGTCATTTTTCCTTTGATACATGATTGACAAGTTGCATATGATGAATATTCAAACGGATCTAAATATCCATCTTTATGTAACTTAGTCAACCTTGTTTCGTTTATATGACCAAGTCTACAATGCCATAGGAAATCTTGATTTGAATCTGGAGCCTTTCTTTTAAGCGTGTTTTGAATATTGAAAATTCGAGGTTGATTAAGTATGTATATGTCGTTTTCCAGTGTGCCATACCCAATCAGTTCTTGATTTAGGAGAATGTTCATGAAATTTCTTTCAAACGCAAAATTATATCCTTCATTAGATAACAAAGATACTGATATAATATTACACAACATACTGGGAATACAAAAACAGCTGTACAACACCAAAATGTGCCCACTAGTCAACCCTAGGTGATATTCCCCTATTGCAATAGCATCTACATGCATTCCATTGCCCATCCGGAGAGTCATATCACCTGTCCCCAGTACACTACTATTTCTCAGATCCTGCAATGAATTACAGATATGAGAACCAGAACCGGTATCAAGTACCCATGATGTAGAGTTTACTGAAAGAAAATTTTCGATTACGAACACACCTGGAACAGAAGCAACAGCTTGCTTCTTGTCCTTGGCTTTGAAGGCCAAACAATCCTTCTTCCAGTGCCCTTTCTTGTGACAATAAAAGCATTCATTCTTTTCTGTCTTCACCCTTCCTGCTTTGTTCGTTCCCTGCACCTTCTTGACCCCACCCTTCGGTTTGGTGGCTTTCATCTTCTTCGTCCCTTTAGCTTTCGCTTTAGATTTAGAAGAGGATGATTGGCCAACATACAGAACGGGGGTCTTCTCCTATTTCAAGGAGGTCTCTGCTACCCTCAACATGTTGAGGAGCTTTGGAAGATCAGCTTCCATTTCGTGCATGTTGAAGCTCAGCACGAAATGAGAGAAGGTGTGGGGAAGGGACTGCAAAATCAAGTCGATATACAAATCATTCTCTAGCACGCATCCCAGGTTTGCGAGTTCCTCTATGAGGCTGATCATTTTCAGGACGTGCTCTCCTACAGGTGATCCTGGAGCTAACCTCATCTTGAAGAGTTTCCTTGAGGTCTCGTAACTCGCGATACGGGAGTGCTCCCCATACAATTCTTTGCAATGGAGAAAGATGGATATAATATCCATACTCTCATGCTGTTTCTGGAGTTCATTGTTCATGGACGCCAGCACGATACACTTAGCTCTCTCACAGTCTAGATCCAAGGTTTTGAGAACTTCCTTGTCCACAACTGAGGAATCTGGTCCTGGGATAAGGGGAGGAACAGCGGTGGTAACATATGCTACTTTGTCATAAGTCAGTGCAATGTTGACGTTCCTTAGCCAATCTTTATAGTTCTGCCTGGTCAGTATATTTTTTTCAAGTAATAGTTTTAGTCCTGTCATGGTAGCTGCCAGAGATAGAGAAAAGAAAACACTCAGCATATGCTCTTGCAAGTTTAGATTGGTTATCAATTTATCTAAACAGGATGGCTCCCACTATTTCCTCAAATCCTTCTTCAAAACCTAAAGGAAGAACTAATCAGGATTTAATCACACGTCACAATACTTGCTTAACCTTTCAGCCAGGCCAGTGTTGGTACTTCGAGGGAGGTTTTCCAATGCTTTCGCTAAATTCCTTAACTAAATAACCTCTTTTCCCTGAAGGCGTAGCCCCTCTAACACCTTTCTGGACACCTACTTGGTTTATAGCATTGATTGTTAAGTGAGAAAATTTCCCTTGAGTAATCCTACTCATCAGTGGGATCGGGATCCAACTATCATTGCATGATGCACTAGATGGAAGCCACTCTAGTTACCATACTCCAGAAGGTATGCTAAATCTGCAAGTTTCCTTTATGTTTGAAACTCCCGATATGATTTTTACCCCAAGCTCTTATGACGTTGACGTAGGCCAACAAATCATAAGACGCAAGTCAAGTTCTACCCGTCGTTGTCCTGATTAATTTAGGTACATCATACATGCCCTTGACGTAGGCCAACAAGGCTATACGTCTGTCCTATACTAATGCATTTACCTATGCAAAAAATAAGGAAACACACTGCTATCATACACTATGCCTTGACGTAGGCCAACAAGCATAGCATGAATATGATGTGCTGTCTATTTGAAACGACGGAGGGTTACGGCTGGTTTTTGGCAAAAAACCGTTAACGTAGTGAACTTGATATAATCGAAGGAACCAAGATAGCCTTTATTAAAAGGAGTGGTTTAAGCTCCGCATTTAAAATTTGCTTTTTGAAGAAAACCGAGTGGTTTTGAAATTGTTCCAACGATTCAGTTTAGGTTTTATTTTTCTTTGCATTAATAATAATGCGTCCCATCATTAACCTATCATTACAGATAACAACGAAAATACAACGTCCTCTTATACCATCCGCATTCGCCACGGGGTCCCGTCATCACCCGTTAGGTTACTTAACTAATGGCAGAGCGGGGGCTGGGCTAGCGCGGGTGTAAAACATAAGCGACGTCTAAATAGCTATCATATATAGATATTGTACATTCGTCAGACGCAATAATAGGCATTCCAGATCATAGATGAACTTTATTGGATATACAAGCAATTCGCGTTTATTTTGAGCCTGCAAGGAAAGACGGATTACACAGTTGTGATGAATAACCATTACCCCACGCCAGACCCCTATGGGTACGGTAAACTACCCGCCAAGTACCCGAAGTGAAGCGGTCTCCCTCAACAACGTGAGTAGGCCACTAAACACTTCGAAATACCCGGTAGTTTATGCACCCCACCTTGGGTCTATCCTAGGAGCAAAAACAGTAAAAAGAAATAATACAACGGTGGCTACAACCGCAACCTGGATGTGCCCTGCAAAATAATATTACAACTTATTACAATTACATCAATGAATTAATACAATAACCCATCACAAAACCACGGCTAATCTTCACAACAAACCAATACAGTTCATAATCACAAATAGTTAAAACATTACAGATATGTGTAACCCCCTGCCAACCGACATACTGTAAAATTGTTTAAGTGAATTTTATGATTTTCGGCAAAGTAAAATGTATTTTTCGTAAAACCTAACCGTGATTGTTTTTCATATAATTTCAAAAATACCTATTTTAATTATGTAATTACTAGTAAATGGTGTTTATTTAGCCACTTATAAATTTTTAGTTTAATTAAATATTTTTCCTAAACTAATTATTTTAAATATTAACATAAGCTTTATTTTTAAACCAAATTAGTGTAAATTACAAATTTGAATGGTTTTAATTTGTAAAAGTGAGCCATGACATATTATAATTTAGTGAGTATCATGTAAAATTCATTTGCAAATTTTTCCAATTTTCTAGAGTTTTCTTGAGTTGCTATAGTAAAGAATTAAAAGAAAATTTAATAAAAGCATGAAAAGACATAATGATATGATATTTTGGTGGAACTTTCTACATCTTTCTTCACTTTTCTCATTCTCCACCCCCTTCTCCTAATTGTGGCCGGCCTCAACAACCCCATGGCAGCCCCCCCCCCCCCATTTCCCACTTCATTTTTATTCAAAATTCATCAAAAATACTTCAAAAATTCAATTAAAATTCCACAAAATCATATTTATTTCATACCCTTTATTCGTTGCTCATTTTTACATGGATTTTGGAGATGGAAAGAATGCATTTTTTAGGCTAATTTTCATGTTTGGACTTGAGGTTGTGAAGGTATAAATCTATCTCTTTTGTTTTATTTCCATTAGATGTTTCTTTTAAAGCAAAAATAGTTTTATTAGATTAATTATATGTTCAATTTTTAAAATTTAAGTTAGGCTTTGTAAATTCAAGTTATAATTTTTATTAATTAATTAGGGTTATAATAACTAGTCTACCATTTTTAGAAGTGGAAAAATCTTGCATGGTTATTATATAATAATTTGTGTATTCAAATTGATTTAATAATGTTATTTAGCTAACTAGTTTTTATAAAATGTATTTGTGGATAAAATAAAATTCCAATTAAGGTTGTTATCATTAGATTGTAGTTTTAGTGAGAATCTTAGCATGTTAATGGAAAGAAAAACTTAGTTTGATCAATAGTTTCTTGTGATAATTGGAAAAATACTAATAAAAGGCTATTTTTGTAAACTAGATTTTGGGAAATTCCTAAATAAATGAGATTAAAAATATAATTATGGTTTCATCATATCATTATCATCATGAATTCTAGTTTAGTACAATAATTCATGCAACATCATGTTTTGTGGTGGAATTGTGGTATTTTGCTTGAAAAATGTTGAAAATTGTTAAAGGTTGCAAACTAGAAATTTCAAATTAATACAAATTTGTGTAATAAAAATGTAGTAATGGTTTGTATAGTCTAGTTATGCTATTTAATGTGTTTTATAACCATTGGTTTCATCTAAATGTCAACTTTTGATGAAAAACGGTAAATTGGCATTTTCGGTTTTTACGAAATTGGACGGTTTGATGGATTTTAGGGTTTCGATGGATTTAATCATGTTTTATAATATAAGTAATGTGTTTTAAAACTACGAGTTATTTGTTGATGTTTATCTCGATCCATCGGAGTTTGTACGCCGATATCGAGCGAAATTTGGTTCTTTTGCGTGGACGGGACATAGGTTTTAACCTATGCTTGTTCCTTGCATCGTTTTGACTTTTGTATGTGATTCAGTTTACGATACTATTTATATGTTTGCGTTTAGGTACCCCTCACGTTGACTGCGGGCGATGAAGAGGAGGATGGCGACACCGTCTTGGCAGACATGGACCAGGTGAGTAGATGTATATCTACGGGGCGAAGTCGGGTGGATGGCGTTTAGCACCCCGCAACGTAGAATAGGAATAATACTTATTGACATTAGGAAACCAGATGTGACCCTAGATTCTTAATGAGTAGGACCCTAGTAATGACCCTAGGCTGGACTAGACTGATTTAGGAAAACCATACCAGAAGATGAATACCTTGGAAGAGGTTCGTAGGTTTCAGGTAGAAACACACACACGCACACACTGAAACTCGACATGGTGTATACGTGCATGTGTATATATATATATAGGACGAGGTATAGGTATATATATATATACAATACGTATATTGGATACATTGATGTGATATGATATCCGAGGTCTGATGAAACAGTGTAACTGGGCTTGATGCCGTGATTCTTGGCTATACAGTCGTATTAAGTGTTAGCGGATCATTAGAGAATGAGATAATGAACATGTATACTTAAATTATAATGGGTGGTGATGATATTGAGGTACATTGGACTCTAAAATAGTACCCGGACTGTAACTTGTGATTGATCACGATATGGGATATGTATGACTTGATTACGACATCATATAGGTGTGACCTGATGTCGATATCATAGAGGTGTGACTTGAGGACGATATGATACATATGACATGATATTTCTAAGGATAAACTAATGATGCTTATTATGATGGCAATGATATATGATTGATGTATGCGATCATAGTTTAGCACCTTGATCATGAGATGTGTTGATGATGACATTATACTAATGATGAGACACCTAGAAGATACTTGACCCGTACCCTGATATTAGGATGCCGTACGATGGATTTTACCGTACGAGGCATAAATATGATGATTGATCCGCACTCTTGATTCGTGGAAGCCGTACTACGTACGTGACGCTATTGAGGGCGGATCGCCGACAATTAGAGATATTGATTCAGACCTTAGGTAGACTCTTGTTCTTATTGACTAGTTTCTTAGGTTTTGTTTCTTAGGAGGTTAGATGGACACTAGGGTAGGTTCGAGTCATATAGTGTTAGTGGTAATGGTATATCAAATGAGTAGATAACACACATCCGTCTTTACTTTCACACTGGAATCATAATGACGCATGTTCTTACATATGTTGCTATAATCAGTATAAACCTTACCTGTTAGGACACTAGCACCATTACCGATGATGCGCATATTCCACGCACACTTATTTGCCGGCTCATACACATCATCATCGGTAATTGCTATGTCACGTACACTTTAGATTATATTATCTTTTATTGATAGAATCAGTTAACAACTTGACCGATATAATATTGTGATTACTCTCTGATGTTAGTATAGACATGACAATTATTACTTAGACATTCATGCATTCATGTTTTCATGTTATCATGCAGTATTATGGGCATATGCCGACACTTATCATATACTTACTCATGATTTTGAGATTTGGGTTTCTATGAGATTTCTGGATTTTTGGGGAAAACCGCAAGAATATAAAAAAAAAACTTCTCTCGCTCTCCTCCTCTCTTTTTAAAATAAGATGCGGTTTTCTCGTGATGTATGTGTCGTCCACCATGAGATTTCATGTTTTATGTTGGATTTCAAGACCCGATTCGAGGAGTGGATGAACCGTCTCGGGTGCATGGTGGGCCCGGTATGGTACCCCAGGGCAAGAAGATCGAGTTGTAGACGATGAGCCTGGCAGGGGAAGGCTACCTACCGGTGATGTCTGGCGCGGCGGATATCCGGAGGATACCGACCGTTGTCGTGAGATTTAGTGATATGGGCCGATCCGGACTGACGGAGCCCGAGGAATTGAGACTATGAGACTTGAGATTTACATGTTTGTGTCGATACTTGACACGGATTTCCATGGATTTCATTATTGAGATTTCAGATTCCTATACACATTTTACTATGATAACAGTTAAAGATTTCTTATACAGATATATCTGGATTTCAGGATTGATTGTTTTATATTCATGGTGCATGCATATCCATTCATATGACATAGTACTATATGAGGCACTGACACGAGCACGGAGTATCTGCACTTACACGTAGTATTACCCTGCTATTACTAGATGATTGGGACTTAGTAGTGTATTATTATGACCTGGGATTGCGTCGTGCATTCGATTTCTTTTTGTAGATGTCTTCTACTCACGAGTTGGCAACTCACCCCCTTTGTGCCAAATTTTATTACAGGTTCGATGTACAGGTTTCCCTGGCCACTTGCTGGCACATCTATTCTTTCAGAGTGATTTGCACGGTAGGTTGGTTCACTTGTATCCGAACCACCATTGTACTTTTATTCTTTCATTTGTATCTAGTAAGCTCCATCAACCATACTTGTATTACTTGATAAGTTTATTGGACCAGTCATTTATTTTGACCTTAGAGTCGCGCATGCATTATTCTGATTTGGTGGTTTTGTTTTCTTTGAGTTTTGAGCCTCGCCCTTTGGCGTTGTATATTATTGTGCTTGTTGTGGTTGTTTCCGCCTATTGGCGTTGATGCTAGCTCCCGTTTGGGGATGCTTTTTATTGTTTATGTATATTATACTTGTTGTACCCATTTGGGGGCCAGTTTTTATAGAGGAGACTCTGTCGAAATTTTTGAGAAAATTTGCTGATGCTTTTAAACTTGTTTTCTTTTTCTTCTTCTTCTTCTTTTATGGTTTAGATTTCTGGGCTTCGGCTTACTTAGGTTACGTGGCGCCTCTTGACGCTTCGTAATCTAAGTGCCGGTCACGTTCCATACTTTCGGGTCGTGACAAAGTTGGTATGAGAGCGCTAGGTTTAACCTTGTATAAGTCTAGGTGACCCTTGGTTGATGGAGTAGGCGATTTAGGTTGAGTAACGTACCGTAGGTATGGTCCGCGGCATACTTACGATATGCTACTCTGCTTAAGGATCCCTAGGATGTACATTGTTTGCACCGTATTTCATTCGTTCCTTTGATCTATCTTCGTCGATGTCGGAGGGTGATTCTGTTACCACGGGCGCACTGGCAGAGGGAGCTGCGACTCGAATGCGATAACCATTAGAGTATTGGTTATTCTTGAGGATTGAAGCATTGTTTAGCGTGCGGACGAAGGGTATTCACATGCCGTCCGGATGAAGTTAAAGGGTTCGAACGATTATCAGAAAACCATTTTCCCAAGTTTAAAGTATTCGGAAGAACATGCAGGTATTTCGATGGACCCTCTAGAAGAATGAAACCCTAACTCGACATAATGACCACGAGAACGCCCTTGAACCTTAGGGTTTACGGAAGTTCCGCGGTGCCATTAGTGAGGCTTGGGTTTGCCCTTCTACGGCTGGATCATCGATGCTGGGGTATGTACCGGATATTTTTAAGCTGTACTTGAGTGTTGAGCTCTCGGGGAATTATGGGATTTTGATGGATCGATCGAAAAGTTTAATGTAGTCCGGATATCAAGTGAAGGGATCGACTACATGGGAGACTCTGGATATGAGTATTGCCGTTAGTAGCGCAGTCAGCACAGCTACGAAGAGACGAGTTTGAAGCAGCCGACATCCGAGGAAAGAGGCGCACATTGACGATAGTGTTTACGATTGTGATTTGGTGATTTGAATTTTATATTTCTGTTATTGGATTTTGGTATTTCTTATGTGTGTTTTATATATCTATTGTATTGATGTTTTTTAGTATACACCCAGTACACTTGATTTGGTTTTATATATTTTGAGATTTTTGATTTGATTTCGTGCATATGGGTTACACATGATTTTGATATATGTTTCGACCTAGTTTTCATGCATTTGTACTGTGATTTCGATTTTTATAATTGATGTATGTTTCCGTGAACCATGTGCACCTGATTAGGATTCTTGCGCATACTTGGCGTACTTGATGCGATTTTGTGCACACCAGATACACTAAATCGGGGTTTTGTGCAGATTAGATGCACCTGATATTGAGTCGTGCACGCCCGTTGCACTTGACGGATATTTTTGGTGCACTCCTGTTGCACTAAATTTTGTTTTTGGGTGTAGTCGTGGTATCTGTATTTGGTTTCGATTTCAGTGCGCACCGGACGCACATGGTATTTTATTGATGTGATTGCGATTGATTTCAGTTTGAGCAGTGTTTTTTTTTTATAATCATTACTATTTGATTTAGTAACCAGGCGGGACATGTATGTTAAATAAAAGATATATATATATATATATATAGCTATTTTTTGAAAAATAAACGTCCGCTACTTATGCCGTGACACGTGCATTGCACGGCGATTTTCAAAAGGGGTTTTTGCATATTTCTTTATCCAGATATTTGGAAGGTTTACTATGATGCGCACTATATATATAAGTTGTAGATTGATGTATATTATGTTGGTTTTCATATTGGGTTTTGATATTTTATTCTCGCCATAACTCCGATGATTGCGTTATGCTTGACGGAGTTGATTTTTGTTATGTATTGATGATTTCGGAGCCCCGACGATTTGAGTGTTTTGTTAAATGTTTTAGTATTTGGAAGGGAAGTTTTAATTTAAATTCGTGGACCGAATTTCTTAAAGGGGGGAAGATTGTAACGTTTTAAAAATAATTAAACAAATAATTAAATGAATAAAATTGTTTAAGTGAATTTTATGATTTTCGGCAAAGTAAAATGTATTTTTCGTAAAACCTAACCGTGATTGTTTTCATTATAATTTCAAAAATACCTATTTTAATTATGTAATTACTAGTAAATGGTGTTTATTTAGCCACTTATAAATTTTTAGTTTAATTAAATATTTTTCCTAAACTAATTATTTTAAATATTAACATAAGCTTTATTTTTAAACCAAATTAGTGTAAATTACAAATTTGAATGGTTTTAATTTGTAAAAGTGAGCCATGACATATTATAATTTAGTGAGTATCATGTAAAATTTATTTGCAAATTTTTCCAATTTTTTAGAGTTTTCTTGAGTTGCTATAGTGAAGAATTAAAAGAAAATTTAATAAAAGCATGAAAAGACATAATGATATGATATTTTGGTGGAACTTTCTACATCTTTCTTCACTTTTCTCATTCTCCACCCCCTTCTCCTAATTGTGGCCGGCCTCAACAACCCCATGGCAGCCCCCCCCCCCATTTCCCACTTCATTTTTATTCAAAATTCATCAAAAATACTTCAAAAATTCAATTAAAATTCCACAAAATCATATTTATTTCATACCCTTTATTCCTTGCTCATTTTTACATGGATTTTGGAGATGGAAAGCATGCATTTTTGAGGCTCATTTTCATGTTTGGACATGAGGTTGTGAAGGTATAAATCAATCTCTTTTGTTTTATTTCCATTAGATGTTTCTTTTAAAGCATAAATAGTTTTTTTAGATTAATTCTATGTTCAATTTTTAAAATTTAAGTTAGGGTTTGTAAATTCAAGTTATGATTTTTATTAATTAATTAGGGTTATAATAACTAGTCTACCATTTTTAGAAGTGGAAAAATCTTGCGTGGTTATTATATAATAATTTGTGTATTCAAATTGATTTAATAATATTATTTAGCTAACTAGTTTTTATAAAATGTATTTGTGGATAAAATAAAATTCCAATTAAGGTTGTTATAATTAGATTGTAGTTTTAGTGAGAATCTTAGCATGTTAATGGAAAGAAAAACTTAGTTTGATCACTAGTTTCTTGTGATAATTGGAAAAATACTAATAAAAGGCTATTTTCGTAAACTAGATTTTGGAAAATTCCTAAATAAATGAGATTAAAAATATAATTATGTTTTCATCATATCATTATCATCATGAATTCTAGTTCAGTACATTAATTCATGCAACATCATGTTTTGTGGTGGAATTGTGGTATTTTGCTTGAAAAATGTTGAAAATTGTTAAAGGTTGCAAACTAGAAATTTCAAATTAATACAAATTTGTATAATAAAAATGTAGTAATGGTTTGTATAGTCTAGTTATGCTATTTAATGTATTTTATAACCATTGGTTTCATCTAAATGTCAAGTTTTGATGAAAAACGGTATATTGGCATTTTCGGTTTTTACGAAATTGGTCGGTTTGATGGATTTTAGGGTTTCGATGGATTTAATCATGTTTTATAATATAAGTAATGTGTTTTAAAACTACGAGTTATTTGTTGATGTTTATCTCGATCCATCGGAGTTTGTACGCCGATATCGAGCGAAATTTGGTTCTTTTGCGTGGACGGGACATAGGTTTTAACCTATGCTTGTTCCTTGCATCGTTTTGACTTTTGTATGTGATTCAGTTTACGATACTATTTATATGTTTGCGTTTAGGTACCCCTCACGTGGACTGCGGGCGATGAAGAGGAGGATGGCGACACCGTCTTCGGCAGACATGGACCAGGTGAGTAGATGTATATCTACGGGGCGAAGTCGGGTGGATGGCGTTTAGCACCCCGCAACGTAGAATAGGAATAATACTTATTGACATTAGGAAACCAGATGTGACCCTAGATTCTTAATGAGTAGGACCCTAGTAATGACCCTAGGCTGGACTAGACTGATTTAGGAAAACCATACCAGAAGATGAGTACCTTGGAAGAGGTTCGTAGGTTTCAGGTAGAAACACACACACGCACACACTGAAACTCGACATGGTGTATACGTGCATGTGTATATATATATATAGGACGAGGTATAGGTATATATATATATACAACACGTATATTGGATACATTGATGTGATATGATATCCGAGGTATGATGAAACAGTGTAACTGGGCTTGATGCCGTGATTCTTGGCTATACAGTCGTATTAAGTGTTAGCGGATCATTAGAGAATGAGATAATGAACATGTATACTTAAATTATAATGGGTGGTGATGATATTGAGGTACATGGGACACTAAAATAGTACCCGGACTGTAACTTGTGATTGATCACGATATGGGATATGTATGACTTAATTACGACATCATATAGGTGTGACCTGATGTCGATATCATAGAGGTGTGACTTGAGGACGATATGATACATATGACATGATATTTCTAAGGATAAACTAATGATGCTTATTATGATGGCAATGATATATGATTGATGTATGCGATCACAGTTTAGCACCTTGATCATGAGATGTGTTGATGATGACATTATACTAATGATGAGACACCTAGAAGATACTTGACCCGTACCCTGATATTAGGATGCCGTACGATGGATTTTACCGTACGAGGCATAAATATGATGATTGATCCGCACTCTTGATTCGAGGAAGCCGTACTACGTACGTGACGCTATTGAGGCCGGATCGCCGACAATTAGAGATATTGATTCAGACCTTAGGTAGACTCTTGTTCTTATTGACTAGTTTCTTAGGTTTTGTTCCTTAGGAGGTTAGATGGACACTAGGTTAGGTTCGAGTCATATAGTGTTAGTGGTAATGGTATATCAAATGAGTAGATAACACACATTCGTCTTTACTTTCACACTGGAATCATAATGACGCATGTTCTTACATATGTTGCTATAATCAGTATAAACCTTACCTGTTAGGACACTAGCACCATTACCGATGATGCGCATATTCCACGCACACTTATTTGCCGGCTCATACACATCATCATCGGTAATTGCTATTTCACGTACACTTTAGATTATATTATCTTTTATTGATAGAATCAGTTAACAACTTGACCGATATAATATTGTGATTACTCTCTGATGTTAGTATAGACATGACAATTATTACTTAGACATTCATGCATTCATGTTTTCATGTTATCATGCAGTATTATGGGCATATGCCGACACTTATCATATACTTACTCATGATTTTGAGATTTGGGTTTCTATGAGATTTCTGGATTTTTGGGGAAAACCGCAAGAATATAAAAAAAAACTTCTCTCGCTCTCCTCCTCTCTTTTTAAAATAAGATGCGGTTTTCTCGTGATGTATGTGTCGTCCACCATGAGATTTCATGTTTTCTGTTGGAATTCAAGACCCGATTCGAGGAGTGGATGAACCGTCTCGGGTGCATGGTGGGCCCGGTATGGTACCCCAGGGCAAGAAGATCGAGTTGTAGACGATGAGCCTGGCAGGGGAAGGCTACCTACCGGTGATGTCTGGCGCGGCGGATATCCGGAGGATACCGACCGTTGTCGTGAGATTTAGTGATATGGGCCGATCCGGACTGACGGAGCCCGAGGAATTGAGACTATGAGACTTGAGATTTACATGTTTGTGTCGATACTTGACACGGATTTCCATGGATTTCGTTATTGAGATTTCAGATTCCTATACACATTTTACTATGATAACAGTTAAAGATTTCTTATACAGATATATCTGGATTTTAGGATTGATTGTTTTATATTCATGGTGCATGCATATCCATTCATATGACATAGTACTATATGAGGCACTGACACGAGCACGGAGTATCTGCACTTACACGTAGTATTACCCTGCTATTACTAGATGATTGGGACTTAGTAGTGTATTATTATGACCTGGGATAGCGTCGTGCATTCGATTTCTTTTTGTAGATGTCTTCTACTCACGAGTTGGCAACTCACCCCCTTTGCGCCAAATTTTATTACAGGTTCGATGTACAGGTTTCCCTGGCCACTTGCTGGCACATCTATTCTTTCAGGGTGATTTGCACGGTAGGTTGGTTCACTTGTATCCGAACCACCATTGTACTTTTATTCTTTCATTTGTATCTAGTAAGCTCCATCAACCATACTTGTATTACTTGATAAGTTTATTGGACCAGTCATTTATTTTGACCTTAGAGTCGCGCATGCATTATTCTGATTTGGTGGTTTTGTTTTCTTTGAGTTTTGAGCCTCGCCCTTTGGCGTTGTATATTATTGTGCTTGTTGTGGTTGTTTCCGCCTATTGGCGTTGATGCTAGCTCCCGTTTGGGGATGCTTTTTATTGTTTATGTATATTATACTTGTTGTACCCATTTGGGGGCCAGTTTTTATAGAGGAGACACTGTCGAAATTTTTGAGAAAATTTGCTGATGCTTTTAAACTTGTTTTCTTTTTCTTCTTCTTCTTCTTTTATGGTTTAGATTTCTGGGCTTCGGCTTACTTAGGTTACGTGGCGCCTCTTGACGCTTCGTAATCTAAGTTCCGGTCACGTTCCATACTTTCGGGTCGTGACAAAGTTGGTATCAGAGCGCTAGGTTTAACCTTGTATAAGTCTAGGTGACCCTTGGTTGATGGAGTAGGCGATTTAGGTTGAGTAACGTACCGTGGGTATGGTCCGCGGCATACTTACGATATGCTACTCTGCTTAAGGAGCCCTAGGATGTACATTGTTTGCACCGTATTTCATTCGTTCCTTTGATCTATCTTCGTCGATGTCGGAGGGTGATTCTGTTACCACGGGCGCACTGGCAGAGGGAGCTGCGGCTCGAATGCGATAACCATTAGAGTATTGGTTATTCTTGAGGATTGAAGCATTGTTTAGCGTGCGGACGAAGGGTATTCACATGCCGTCCGGATGAAGTTAAAGGGTTCGAACGATTATCAGAAAACCATTTTCCCAATTTTAAAGTATTCGGAAGAACATGCAGGTATTTCGATGGACCCTCTAGAAGAATGAAACCCTAACTCGACATAATGACCACGAGAACGCCCTTGAACCTTAGGGTTTACGGCAGTTCCGCGGTGCCATTAGTGAGGCTTGGGTTTGCCCTTCTACGGCTGGATCATCGATACTGGGGTATGTACCGGATATTTTTAAGATGTACTTGAGTGTTGAGCTCTCGGGGAATTATGGGATTTTGATGGATCGATCGAAAAGTTTAATGTAGTCCGGATATCAAGTGAAGAGATCGACTACGTGGGAGACTCTGGATATGAGTATTGCCGTTAGTAGCGCAGTCAGCACAGCTACGAAAAGACGAGTTTGAAGCAGCCGACATCCGAGGAAAGAGGCGCACATTGACGATAGTGTTTACGATTGTGATTTGGTGATTTGAATTTTATATTTCTGTTATTGGATTTTGGTATTTCTTATGTGTGTTTTATATATCTGTTGTATTGATGTTTTTTAGTATACACCCAGTACACTTGATTTGGTTTTATATATTTTGAGATTTTTGATTTGATTTCGTGCATATGGGTTACATATGATTTTGATATATGTTTCGACCTAGTTTTCATGCATTTGTACTGTGATTTCGATTTTTATAATTGATGTATGTTTCCGTGAACCATGTGCACCTGATTAGGATTCTTGCGCATACTTGGCGTACTTGATGCGATTTTGTGCACACCAGATGCACTAAATCGGGGTTTTGTGCAGATTAGATGCACCTGATATTGAGTCGTGCACGCCCGTTGCACTTGACAGATATTTTTGGTGCACTCCTGTTGCACTAAATTTTGTTTTTGGGTATAGTCGTGGTATCTGTATTTGGTTTCGATTTCAGTGCGCACCGGACGCACATGGTATTTTATTGATGTGATTGGGATTGATTTCAGTTTGAGCAGTGTTTTTTTTTTATAATCATTACTATTTGATTTAGTAACCAGGCGGAACATGTATGTTAAATAAAAGATATATATATATATATATAGCTATTTTTTGAAAAATAAACGTCCGCTACTTATGCCGTGACACGTGCATTGCACGGCGGTTTTCAAAAGGGGTTTTTGCATATTTCTTTATCCAGATATTTGGAAGGTTTACTATGATGCGCACTATATATATAAGTTGTAGATTGATGTATATTATGTTGGTTTTCATATTGGGTTTTGATATTTTATTCTCGCCATAACTCCGATGATTGCGTTTTGCTTGACGGAGTTGATTTTTGTTATGTATTGATGATTTCGGAGCCCCGACGATTTGAGTGTTTTGTTAAATGTTTTAGTATTTGGAAGGGAAGTTTTAATTTAAATTCGGGGACCGAATTTCTTAAAGGGGGGAAGATTGTAACGTTTTAAAAATAATTAAACAAATAATTAAATGAATAAAATTGTTTAAGTGAATTTTATGATTTTCGGCAAAGTAAAATGTATTTTTCGTAAAACCTAACCGTGATTGTTTTCATTATAATTTCAAAAATACCTATTTTAATTATGTAATTACTAGTAAATGGTGTTTATTTAGCCACTTATAAATTTTTAGTTTAATTAAATATTTTTCCTAAACTAATTATTTTAAATATTAACATAAGCTTTATTTTTAAACCAAATTAGTGTAAATTACAAATTTGAATGGTTTTAATTTGTAAAAGTGAGCCATGACATATTATAATTTAGTGAGTATCATGTAAAATTTATTTGCAAATTTTTCCAATTTTCTAGAGTTTTCTTGAGTTGCTATAGTGAAGAATTAAAAGAAAATTTAATAAAAGCATGAAAAGACATAATGATATGATATTTTGGTGGAACTTTCTACATCTTTCTTCACTTTTATCATTCTCCACCCCCTTCTCCTAATTGTGGCCGGCCTCAACAACCCCATGGCAGCCCCCCCCCCCTATTTCCCACTTCATTTTTATTCAAAATTCATTAAAAATACTTCAAAAATTCAATTAAAATTCCACAAAATCATACTTATTTCATACCCTTTATTCCTTGCTCATTTTTACATGGATTTTGGAGATGGAAAGCATGCATTTTTGAGGCTCATTTTCATGTTTGGACATGAGGTTGTGAAGGTATAAATCAATCTCTTTTGTTTTATTTCCATTAGATGTTTCTTTTAAAGTAGAAATAGTTTTTTTAGATTAATTCTATGTTCAATTTTTAAAATTTAAGTTAGGGTTTGTAAATTCAAGTTATGATTTTTATTAATTAATTAGGGTTATAATAACTAGTCTACCATTTTTAGAAGTGGAAAAATCTTGCATGGTTATTATATAATAATTTGTGTATTCAAATTGATTTAATAATATTATTTAGCTAACTAGTTTTTATAAAATGTATTTGTGGATAAAATAAAATTCCAATTAAGGTTGTTATCATTAGATTGTAGTTTTAGTGAGAATCTTAGCATGTTAATGGAAAGAAAAACTTAGTTTGATCACTAGTTTCTTGTGATAATTGGAAAAATACTAATAAAAGACTATTTTCGTAAACTAGATTTTGGGAAATTCCTAAATAAATGAGATTAAAAATATAATTATGTTTTCATCATATCATCATCATCATGAATTCTAGTTTAGTACATTAATTCATGCAACATCATGTTTTGTGGTGGAATTGTGGTATTTTGCTTGAAAAATGTTGAAAATTGTTAAAGGTTGCAAACTAGAAATTTCAAATTAATACAAATTTGTATAATAAAAATGTAGTAATGGTTTGTATAGTCTAGTTATGCTATTTAATGTATTTTATAACCATTGGTTTCATCTAAATGTCAAGTTTTGATGAAAAACGGTATATTGGCATTTTCGGTTTTTACGAAATTGGTCGGTTTGATGGATTTTAGGGTTTCGATGGATTTAATCATGTTTTATAATATAAGTAATGTGTTTTAAAACTACGAGTTATTTGTTGATGTTTATCTCGATCCATCGGAGTTTGTACGCCGATATCGAACGAAATTTGGTTCTTTTGCGTGGACGGTACATAGGTTTTAACCTATGCTTGTTCCTTGCATCGTTTTGACTTTTGTATGTGATTCAGTTTACGATACTATTTATATGTTTGCGTTTAGGTACTCCTCACGTGGACTGCATGCGGGCGATGAAGAGGAGGATGGCGACACCGTCTTCGGCAGACATGGACCAGGTGAGTAGATGTATATCTACGGGGGGAAGTCGGGTGGATGGCGTTTAGCACCCCTGCAACGTAGAATAGGAATAATACTTATTGACATTAGGAAACCAGATGTGACCCTAAATTCTTAATGAGTAGGACCCTAGTAATGACCCTAGGCTGGACTAGACTGATTTAGGAAAACCATACCAGAAGATGAATACCTTGGAAGAGGTTCGTAGGTTTAAGGTAGAAACACACACACGCACACACTGAAACTCGACATGGTGTATACGTGCATGTGTATATATATATATATAGGACGAGGTATAGGTATATATATATATATATACAACACGTATATTGGATACATTGATGTGATATGATATCCGAGGTATGATGAAACAGTGTAACTGGGCTTGATGCCGTGATTCTTGGCTATACAGTCGTATTAAGTGTTAGCGGATCATTAGAGAATGAGATAATGAACATGTATACTTAAATTATAATGGGTGGTGATGATATTGAGGTACATGGGACTCTAAAATAGTACCCGGACTGTAACTTGTGATTGATCACGATATGGGATATGTATGACTTGATTACGACATCATATAGGTGTGACCTGATGTCGATATCATAGAGGTGTGACTTGAGGACGATATGATACATATGACATGATATTTCTAAGGATAAACTAATGATGCTTATTATGATGGCAATGATATATGATTGATGTATGCGATCACAGTTTACCAACTTGATCATGAGATGTGTTGATGATGACATTATACTAATGATGAGACACCTAGGAGATACTTGACCCGTACCCTGATATTGGGATGCCGTACGATGGATTTTACTGTACGAGGCATAAATATGATGATTGATCCGCACTCTTGATTCGAGGAAGCCGTACTACGTACGTGATGCTATTGAGGCCGGATCGCCGACAATTAGAGATATTGATTCAGACCTTAGGTAGATTCTTGTTCTTATTGACTAGTTTCTTAGGATTTGTTCCTTTGGAGGTTAGATGGACACTAGGTTAGGTTCGAGTCATATAGTGGTAGTGGTAATGGTATATCAAATGAGTAGATAACACACATCCGTCTTTACTTTCACACTGGAATCATAATGACGCATGTTCTTACATATGTTGCTATAATCAGTATAAACCTTACCTGTTAGGACACTAGCACCATTCCCGATGATGCGCATATTCCATGCACACTTATTTGCCGGCTCACACACATCATCATCGGTAATGGCTATGTCACGTACACTTTAGATTATATTATCTTTTATTGATAGAATCAGTTAACAACTTCACCGATATAATATTGTGATTACTCTCTGATGTTAGTATAGACATGACAATTATTAATTAGACATTCATGCATTCATGTTTTCATGCTATCATGCAGTATTATGGGCATATGCCGACACTTATCATATACTTACTCATGATTTTGAGATTTGGGTTTCTATGAGATTTCTGGATTTTTGGGGAAAACCGCAAGAGTATAAAAAAAAACTTCTTTCTCTCTCCTTCTCTCTTTTTAAAATAAGATGCGGTTTTCTCGTGATGTATGTGTCGTCCACCATGAGATTTCATGTTTTCTGTTGGATTTCGAGACCCGATTCGAGGAGTGGATGAACCGTCTCGGATACATGGTGGGCCCGGTATGGTACCCTGGGGCAAGAAGATCGAGTTGTAGACGATGAGCCTGGCAGGGGAAGGCTACTTACCGGTGATGTCTGGCGCGGCGGATATCCGGAGGATACCGACCGTTGTCGTGAGATTTAGTGATATGGGCCGATCCGGACTGACGGAGCCCGAGGTATTGAGACTATGAGACTTGAGATTTACATGTTTGTGTCGATGCTTGACACGGATTTCCTTGGATTTCATTATTGAGAATTCAGATTCCTATACACATTTTACTATGATAACAGTTAAAGATTTCTTATACAGATATATCTGGATTTCAGGATTGATTGTTTTATATTCATGGTGCATGCATATCCATTCATATGACATAGTACTATATGAGGCACTGACACGAGCATGGAGTATCTGCACTTACACGTAGTATTACCCTGCTATTACTAGATGATTGGGACTTAGTAGTGTGTTATTATGACCTAGGATAGAGTCGTGCATTCGATTTCTTTTTGTAGATGTCTTCTACTCACGAGTTGGCAACTCACCCCCGTTGTGCCAAATTTTATTACAGGTTCGATGTACAGGTTTCCCTGGCCGCTTGCTGGCACATCTATTCTTTCAGGGTGATTGAACGGTAGGTTGGTTCACTTGTATCCGAACCACCATTGTACTTTTATTCTTTCATTTGTATCTAGTAAGCTCCATCAACCATACTTGTATTACTTGATAAGTTTATTAGACCAGTCATTTATTTTGACCTTAGAGTCGCGTATGTATTATTCTGATTTGGTGGTTTCGTTTTCTTTGAGTTTTGAGCCTCGCCCTTTGGCGTTGTATATTATTGTGCTTGTTGTGGTTGTTTCCGCCTGTTGGCGTTGATGCTAGCTCCCGTTTGGGGATGCTTTTTATTGTTTATGTATATTATACTTGTTGTACCCATTTGGGGGCCAGTTTTTATAGAGGAGACTCTGTCGAAATTTTTGAGAAAATTTGCTGATGCTTTTAAACTTGTTTTCTTTTTCTTCTTCTTCTTCTTTTATGGTTTAGATTTCTGGGCTTCGGCTTACTTAGGTTACGTGGCACCTCTTGACGATTCGTAATCTAAGTGCCGGTCACGTTCCGTACTTTCGGGTCGTGACACATACTAGCAGTTAGGGGAGGTTTACGAACACATAAAACAGTTCACAGATATAATCAAATTAGCAAATATCGTATAATTTCGATCGATCAAACACATTAGATTCTACTCCAAAACTTCTCTGTAAACCTGAAACTTGAGCAGAAAATAAATCATTCCAGAAAAGACAAAACATCACAGAAGATTCACAAGGAAAAACTGGGCTGAATCGGTTCCAATTCGGCCGCGGATCCGCGGCGGATAGGTGGGATCGGCCGCGATTCCGCGGCTCTGTGGCCGATTCAGGAGCCCATTTTTTTTCAATGTTTTTATAATTTCATGTAGGTTATTCTGGAGGTCCCTGATAAATTTTGAGGCCACATTTTAAAAACGACAGAAACTATGTGATATCGGTGTATTTTCCGGTTTGTTTTGCGTTCAAAATTCATACGACTTTGCAAATGAGTTAATTATTGTTTAGTGAGGCTCTGATACCACTGTAAGTCGATGTGCAACACCCCATGAGTTACGGGGAGGCGGAAATATGAAAACCGATCTTGTTCTAGAAGCATACACGACTAACCGAAGATCTTTGCTAAGCGATAATTAACAACAACCATAGAAGTTCTTAGCTACTATGTAAAGTGATTATACCTAGTGAATCCTGTCCTTCGTCTTTTCGATCTCTACGTCCTCCTCGGCCTCCTCTAAGTGATAGATGATCCATCCGAGAACCCTAATCCAAGCTTCACCTCCAAACTTGAGATAACTAAGTTTCTCTAGTTGCTTATCAAAGGAACTTAGATCATATAGAGTTAGATTATGGAGTGTTTAGTCTATTCTAATCCTTGATGTCAACTCATGAGTGGTAGGATTAGAGTTTGAAGAGAGAGTGAGCTTGAGGAAAGAGAAAGTGAAGAAGATAATGATAATGATATTGTTTCTCACTTGAATATATGAACCATAATGAATAAACAAAATAAATGAATAAATGTGATTATTCATCATGCTACATTAATTCAATATGAGTGATTCACTATGTGAGTCATTAAGCATTTAATAATGCATTAATGACATAATGAATCACACAAAATGTGTCACAATATCATTTAATGATTATGCCACCTAAACCCTCAAGTCACCACGCTTCTAGAAGATTCCCGTAAAATTACGAGAACGCCCCTCCTATCCGTGAAAACAAGGAAAAACTTTAGACTGTATAAATCCAATAACCTGATACTAGAATCTGGCTTAAACCAAAGCCGTCTAGTAAAAACTGTCCGAATGTCGTACGTGCGTTTAAACACGTATTCGTCCGAACCCTTTGTCGTAAAACCATACGACCTTTATATCATTTCGCCTGGAGTTGGGAAATCTCTGTGTGGGACTCTAAAGACTCGACTACTACGCTAGCAGTGGGTTTAACAACAGACCGCAAGCAGCACTGGCTGTACGTAACGGTCCCAGGTAGATGTCGATAAGAAGGCCGATGAGGAAACCCATCCGAACTCCTACTGAGCCTGTCCGTGACAATATCCGCGAAGTCCGGTCTGTTCGTCTTAGAGTATCGCATGTATGGTCTAGGGAGGTGATAAACGTCAGACCCCTAATAACCGTACAAGTCGTGTCGGCATGGCTCAAGACCATCCGAGAATCTACTGATTAGTCCATCAGTAATTCTCAATCAGCCTTGGCCAGGGACTTATGGTAATGACCAACCGATCACCGTGCGATATCAACTCCCTATACCGGGAAAGACGAATCCCTAACAGTCGCTCACTGCATCCACGTGGCTCGGGACTGTGCCCAACTAAAACCTATTTGCACGACTCCTTTGAACCGTGGTAGGGTAGTAATCAAAGCATAGTGGGAACTCACACGAGACAAATGACGACCTTAAGTCAACGGACTATCTGCACACTTGTCACCTGAGAACTGCTATCTGACGTTAGGTATAAATACCATCCAGTCAGTTCTCAGCGAGTCATGTCCGGTGTACTCACATCCAGTGAGCATCTGTATACAATCTTAGGTGCACATCACCAATGGCTGCGGGACCAATCCATCGTCCCTCGTCAGGGTCTAGATATGTATACACTAGTCTACTCTGGAGTATCGATGCCCAGTCTCGATACTCCTGTGACCAGGTACATCTAAGGATGTGCCTTTTGACTATCCAGCTCCCACAAGTATGACTGCCATCACAACGCCGGTAATCAGGCAAACACCCTATGGGCTTTATCAACATGTTTATAAATACAAAGTAAAATATATCACACGTTAAGATAAAATCAAACCAAATAGCGTACTATCATATTAAGCAAGATTGCCATGTACATACATATCCCTAGCATCCTATACAATGAAGGCCTCTAGGGCATATATATCCAACAATTGCATGCAGGTCCGACGACCTCGGCCTCCAAGTGAGGGAATGGGTTAAATTTTTTGTTGTGTTCTAGTTGCTGGGTTTTGGGGTTTCAGGTGTTGTTTATTTTTTCTAATTTTGCATGTGATGTAATTTCACACTTTAAGCAATTCGGAGTGTTTCGTATTCGTAGTTTTAACATTATTTCGGGTGTTTCACGTATTGTCTAGGCGATGTTAAAGGGTTCGATCGAATGTTAAAAACCCATTTTCCCTAGTTTAACGTACTTGGAAAAACATGCAAGTGATTCTTTGGACCCTCTAGAAGAACGTAAACCTTAACTTGATTATGTGGCCGTCAAAACCATTACTTGAACCCTAGGGTTTGTGATAGTTTAGCGTTTCACATGTGAGGCGTTGGTTTGACCTTTCTACGGCTGGTTCATAGGTACTGTGGCATTTTCTGGGTATTATTAAAACTGTGCTCAAGTGTTGAGCTATCGGGAAATTGTGGGACTTTGATGAATCGATCGAAGAGTTTAATTTCGTCTGGATATTTGTGATGGGATACAACATTTGGAATCCACATGTAGTTATGAGATAACTAAATTGAATGTTATAAATCTAGCAGTTTAGTCTCATTTTGATAGGTTGCCACGGGATTTTGATGCAATCAAAAGTCCGTCGCAATCACGTAGTGTATGCGGATACTCGCCGGGTAAACTTAATAGATAGCCACGCCCCATAGCCCTGACCAAGTGACTGTAGGAGAACCCCGTTGCTAAAAGCATCCATTCGGGTGCTCGCGGCAGCGGTGTTCAGCCTTAGTGCACTTTGTCGACGGGGGTGCGGCCGTCTACTAAAGTTTCCAACGAGCATTCGATCAGTATGTCGGGAATCTTGTTGAATTGCCCGACTAGATATTGAAAAGTGTTTTCGAGATCGAGACTAAATTGCGGGGTTTATAATAGTTAGGCATGCGAAGTCTAAGGAATTCATTTGGTTAGGCATGCGATGTCTAAGAATGGTTGCGGATTCCAACTATTGTAGTTTTTCATTTTCTTTTCTGCGACCGTAAGGGTAATATGTGGTGTATCGCCGGTTTCGGTGCTATATGTCAACGACAATTGGGATACGCATATTTACTTACGTTGATGACATGTGATGTTATGTGTTGCTTGGATATGTTATATTGGATCGTCGTGTTTTGAATAGCCGGGGTTTTTATGTGAGATGAGAGTTTTTCATTTTCCTTCATGTAAAATTCATTGTATGTAATATTCTTTTATTGGGGCACTTCTGGGTTGAGGATAATGTTACCGTTGTATATTATTTACTTTTTCGCATTAGGATAGATCCAAGGCGGGGAGCACAAGTAACCGGGTTCTAGGGTCCAGTAGGAGACCATCTCCAGGAGTCGAGATCGGGTCTCCTAACTCTAGAATTGGCAGGGTTGCTTGCCGCTCTCATAGGGGTCTAGGGGTGTGGGATTGGCTATTCATCACGACCGTGAAATCTGTGTTTTATACAGGCATAAAATAAAGGACGGAAATCCTAGTATATCCAATATTTCATATGTTGTTCTTTTGCTGCGTTATCTATGATGTGATCATTTGATATGTTGAGATGGATATAGGATATAGTATATGTGATTTATTATATAGACGTTGATTATGTTTTACACCCGCGCTAGCACTGCCCCGCTCTGCCGTTAGTTACCTAACCTAACGGTGCATGAGGGGACATCGAGGCGAATGCGGATGGCATAAGCGTATGCTGTATTTATCTGTGATGTTTAGGTAACTTAAAATGATGGGACTTCATTAATGAGATTAATGAAATAAAAGAAACCTAAAGATTTTTTGGAATCGAATTTTCAAAAACAGGTAGCTCTAGTTGTTGTTTTGCATAACGGTGTTCCTTGTAGTACATCCAACACTTTATTCGATAAGGAAAAAGCCGAGATCCCTTCACCGGGAGTGACCTATTTAGCAATAACTGGCAGATGCTATAACCCTCGGTTTGTCTTTTGATTGCTATAGTTTTTTGCTTTGCATAGTGGTATTTATGAAATATCCCGCACCTTATTCGATAAGGAAAGAGCCGACGATCCGTTCACCGTGAGTGACCTCTTTAGCAAAACTATCAAAAGCCTCAAAAACACTCCTTTTAAATCATTTAATTCTACAACGATATCAAGTTCATTATGCAAAGGGTTTTCTTAAAAACATGTCGTAGCCTTCCGTCATTTCAGATAAGTACTACTTAGTATTCATGCTGTGGTAGTTCGGCTTTCGTCAAGGCGTAGTGTTCGGTAGCTAACTAGTGCTTATCTGTTGCATACGATGCGATTGGATTAGAGTATTCGTACGGCTTTGTTTGGCATTCGTCAAGGGTCGTGCGGGTGGGTTTAATTCAATCAGGAAATGTACGGGTTGAACTTGACTTGCGGACTATGGGTTGTTTGGCATTCGTCAAGATCATAGCATGTTAGGGGTAAAATATTATTGGGAATTTCAAGTGTTGAAATTTTCAATGAGATTGCATACCTTCTATGAGATAGTTGGATCCCGATACCCACTGAGAGTAAGAGTTACTCCTGGGAGAGTTTTACACATTACAATTAACCGATCAAGTAGGTATCTAGAAAGGTGTTAACGGGGTTACGCCCCTGGGAAAATGAGATTTATTTTAATTAGGTACGTGCGAAAGCACGGGAAAGCTCCCTCAAAGTACCGACATTGGCCTGGCTAAAAGATTGGCGAACTTGTAAGCTGTAATTAATCCCGGCAAGTCTTTCCTTTTAGGGTTTGAAGGAAGATTTGACTAAAACAATAGGAGCCATCCTGATTAGATATATTAATAACCAATCTAATCTTGCAAGAGCATACGCTGAGTGTTTTCTTCTCTCTTTCTCCAGGTAGCGACCATGTCACGCCTTAATCAAGATAATAATACAGATGTATTGACCAAACCCGCTTGTTATACTGCGCTAGGGAACGTTGGTCCCGCTCAAACTTATAATTGTTATATGACCGAGCAGGAATTATGGGATTACCAGAATTCCCGTGCTGCCCAAACGAAGAAAGTGCATGCCGATGCATCAACTTCGGGTGTGTTCATTACGGAGAACTGTTTCTCAGTATCCTCTCTTGGGTATGTGATACCGGATCAGGATCCCGCATATGTAATCTGTTACATGGGCTACAGAAAGGTACAGAACTGAGAATCGGTGATAAGTTTCAAATGTTGGAAATGGTGCAAGTGTTGCAGCCAAGTTTGTTGGCAGTTATCACCCTGTATTACCAAATACATTAATTCTGAACGAATGTTATTAGATACCGAATCTGAAGTACAACATCATATCAGTCTCTTTATTTAGTAAAGAATGATATAATTTTGTATTGTTGGATAATGTTTTGAACATTTCCTATATCAAAAGTTGATCGGTTCAGGCACGTTATATAAAAGCATATACGTTCGAAATCAAACTACAGTTCTTAACGTACAGAACACACACAAGTGGAAGAGTTCAGAAATGAACAAATCCTTTTTGTGGCATTGTAGACTAGGTCATATCAATATGACCCGACTAGCTAAGTTACATTTAGATGCATATTTAAATCTGTTTGAATTTACATCTTGTGAAACTTGCCAGTTATGTCACAAAGATAAGATGACCATAGCCCCGTTTATTGGAAACAGAGAAAGAGTTAGTGAACTTTTGGGATTGATGCATGCTGATGTATGAAAGTCCTCAGTCTACACATGCCAGGATCGGTTCTTTGTACTTCATTACATTCACTGATGATCTCTCAAGATTCAGACATATGTTCCTGTTGAAACACAAGTCCAAAGCTTTTGAGATATTCAAAGAATATAAAATAGAAGTAGAGAACCAAAACAGGTATAAGTATTATGTCCTTTGATGTGATCAAGGAGGAGAATACTTGAGCACGGAATTTCTGGATTATTCTAAAGGAGAATGAGATTCTCTCTCAGCATTACTCCTTCGTATACACCACAGCACGTCGGTGCATCGGGGCAGAGCAATCACACCCTATGTGATATGGTGTGCTCTATGATGAGTACTACTGAGTTGCCTATTTCCTTTTGGGGGTTATGCACTTGTGAAGCTGCATACCTATTGAATATGGTTCTAATCAAATCAGGAGCCTACCACTCCATATGTGATATGGTATGGGAAGAGCCCATATCTTAAGGATGTTAAGATTTGGTGTTGTCCAGCCTATGTCTAAAGACAAAATCTGGACAAGCTCGAGGCAAGGTCAGTTCTGTGGAAGTTTGTTGGATATCCTAAGCATTCGCAAGGGAATATCTTCTACCACACTGAGAAGCAAAATGTGTTTTGTTTCTCAGCATGCCACCTTTGGGAAAGGGAATTTCTTGTGAAGAAATTAGTGGCTATGAGGTAGAACTGGAAGGAGTTCCAGCTATACAAACTGCAGCTGATGATTTGGTAAACCCGGAGGATTCAATAGTTTCCAACGAACCTTAGCCTCCCCGCCGATCTGGTAGGGTTCCTCATCCACCTGAGAGATACTTCGGTTTTCTCTATGACAGTGGAAGCGAGGATTGCATCATGAGATGATGACCCAACTAGTTTCGAGCTGGCCATCAGGAGTGGGACTCTGTAAGAATGGCTGGATGCTTAGTGATCTGAGATGGAATCCTTATACACCAACAAGTATGGACTTTGGTTGCTTTATCTGAAGGGTTAAATCCCCATCAGGAGCAAGTATATCTTGAGAAGATTACTTGGTGTACATGGAAAAGTTGAGACTTTCAAAGCTATGCTTAAGTCCATCCAGATCCTACTTGCCACGTCTACATACCATGACTACGATATCTGGTGGTTGGGTGTCGTGACTGCTTTTCTAAATGATGATTTGGAAGAGAGCGTCTATAAGTACACAGCCAGAGGGCTTCAAAGACAGTGGGAGCAGCGGAAACGTGTGCAAGATGTTTTATGTTGATAAAGTAGGCATCGCGGAGTTGGAACATCTGTTTTGATGTGGTAGTCAAAGAGTTTGACCTCATCAAAATGGTAGATGAACCTTGTATATACAAAAAGGTAGTAGGGAGTGTGGTGGTGATCCTCGTATAGTATGTGGATGACATACACTTGATAGGGAAGGAGTTTCCTATGCTACGCTCGGACAATCACCTCTTATCACAAGGATTCTCCATATAGGATCAAGGTGATACCTCCTAAATCCTGGGTTTTTGATCTATGAGATAGATCTAATTGGATGTTAGGATTCTCACTATGTGTAGTGAGATGGTATCAATCGATCATGGGAAGAATCACTGGATAGCTTCCAGGGTGGTAAGGACGACTGAATGTCAGTCACAGGCATTGTCTTTACCCTCAGTAGAGGGACGGTATGTTGGAAGAGTTCCAAGCTAGATACCGTGGCAAACTAGACGATAAAGGCTGGATACATTGCTATCAAGGATACTACCAAAGAGGTAGTCTGGATGTATATAAGTTCATGAGATGAACTTCTTTCTTACCATTGTGTGATAATGGAGTTGTGGCTTATGCCTAGGAACCCCCGTCCCATAAGTGATCCAGACATATTCTTAGGCAATATCACCTGATCATGGAGATGGTTGATCTCCAGGGAGATCGAGGTTAGGAGTGTTAGTGTATATGCCCTAGAGGCCATTACTGTATCATACTAGTTTGTATATTACTTAATGGAAGCTTGGGATATTCACCTTGTATATACAATCTTGCTCAAAATAGTAGTATGCTACTTGGTTTGTTTCTACTTCAATGTGTACTTGTGTTTATTTTAGTATATCACCTATACACATTAGTGGATCCCTTAGGATCTTTGCTTGATTACCAGCGTTGTGATGGCAGTCACACTAGTGGGGGCTGTGTAATCTATAAGCACATCCTTATGCAGGTCCCTAGTCGCAGGACTATCGAGACAGGGCATCGATACTCCGGAGTAGACTAGCGCATGCACTTCTCATCCTAGTGTGGGAGACGGTTTGTCCCACAGCCGTTAGTACTCGTACTGGAGATAGTATGCGGGTGCTCGTTAGGTTACGAGTACACTGGACAAGACTCGTCGGGAACTGGCCGGTTGGTATTATACCTATCGTCAGTTATCAGTTCCCAGGTGACATGAGTACAGCTTAGTCCGCTGACTTGACACTGTCACTTCGCCTCGAGTGTGTTCCCACTGTACTTTGATTACTACCCTACCACGGCTCAAAGGAGTCGTGCAAACAGGTAGTAGTTGGTTGCAGTCCCGAAGCACTTGGAGGCAGTGACGGTTAGAAAGGATTCGTCTCTCCCGGTATTGGGGGTTGACATCGCGCTGTGTCTAGGAGAGCCATTACATGAGTAGTCCCTGGCCAGGGCAAGCGAGATATACTGGTAGGCTTCCAGTGTTATCTCAGGGTGTTTTGGGCTTCACTCCGACACGACTTGTACCGCTATTAGGGGACTGACGTTTACCGCCCCTAGGCCCGCCATGCGATGTATCAGACGAACAGACCGGACTGTATGGAGATTGTCACATTCAGGCTCAGTAGGAGTTCAGATGGGTTTCACCTAGTCAGTCTTCTTGTCGGCATCTACCTGGGGACCGTTAAGCACAGCTAGTGCCGCTTGCGGTCTGTGGTTAAACCCACTTCCAGCGTAGTGTCGAGTCTTTAGAGTCCCACACAGAATGCTATTCACCTTTAGGCAAAAGAGTAGAGGTCGCATGGTTTTGCGACAGGGTTCGGTCACATCCGTGCACTTGTGCACATACAGTGTCCGGACAGTTAACACTAGCGGGCTTTGGTTTAAGCCAGATCCTAGTGTACGTTTTGGGATTGGTTTTATCACGTTTGTATTCGTGTTCCTCGGAACGCGGATGCGGGTGTGTATGCACAGTTGACAGAGAGACAGAGGCAGAGTATTCTCATTGGGGTAGTTGACTGTTGACTGTTGACAGTTGACTGTTGACCATTGACTTTTGCTTAACCCTAATGAGAATAAGATATATGATTAACATTAATATTAATTAAGTATTATAGTGACATGGTTGTTGAGGGGTTGACTTTGTTGACTTGTTGACTTTGTTGACCGGTTGACTAGGTTGGACTAGTTGACCATCATCATGACAATGGCTATCATTCCATGGAAAAGACTTTTGCTTGCTTGTTTATTTATGCAAAATGAGTGCATGAAATGATATAGCCATTTTGACTTAAACCATTTACACAATACTTGATTACTATTTTTGTTATGATGGCTTTTGGATTATGAGAGGTGAGAATTAGAAGAGTATGGTTCATTCTATCATTTGCTTTCTCTCTCTTGAGCTCTCTCATTCTCAAGCTCTCCCTCTTGCTCTTGCTCTCTCTACCTCAAGTCAAACCATTCTCATGTGTTGAGACTCATTGCCTTAGAGATAAAAAGACACCAAAACATTCCTCTACTCACTCTAGTTCACAAGGTTTAGCAAACCGAGTGAACTAGTTTCTTCAATGTTCGAAGAAGAAGCCAAAGGTAGAAGCTTTCAGGTGGATCGATCTTCAGCGCAAGGAGACGATGGGGTGAAGCCGATCCGGACAACCATCGAGGCTTGAAGACGAAGGAGTTCAAGAAAGAAAGGTATAACCCCCTAACCGAATAGTTAGCAACTCCTAGTTAGGTTGTTAGTTAGATGTTTAACAAAGATCCGGTTTTGAGTCCATGTTACCGCCTCTAGAAAATTGTTTTTCATCAAATTCCGCATGCCCGAGAGTACCCGGGAGAGGTAGCATGGACTTACAAGAAGAGTAGACACAGAGGACAACAGCGCGGATCCACTCACAAAGGCCTGTTTCCCAGTAAAGACTTTAATGGGATGGTTGAGTATGAGATACTTCAACCACTGCTGATTGTTGGGTATGAGATACTACAACAGATGGCCCTAGTGCAAGTGGGAGATTGTTAGTTATATGTATTCCCTAGAGGCCATTACTGAACATACGATGTATATTGTAGTGGATGCTTGGACATATATAGGGTGGACTTTCTTGCTCGACATGATAGTATGCTATCTGGTTGCTCTTTATCTTAACATGTACTCTGATTGTCTCTATGTTACATGTTGATAAAGCCCTTAGGATGAGTACTGGACTACCAGGACTATGATGTAGATCATACTAGTGGGACAGTGTAGTCGCTAAGTACATCATTCAAATGTTCCTAGTCGTAGGTGTATCAAGACAGGGCATCGATATACCAGAGTAGACTAGTGTATAGCTTCTCGACCCATGTAGATGGGCGATGGATGATCCTATATCCATTGGTGTTTGACATCAGAGACAATAAACGGGTGCTCAGTAAAGACTAGGTATACTGGACGGAATCGCAGAGAACTCACAGATGGTATTATACCTCACGTCAGATGGCAGTTCTCTGGTGACACTGGTACAGGTTAGTCTGTAGACCCGAGATCGTCATAGAGACTTGTGTGATTTCCACTGTGCTTTGATTTCCATCATATCACGTCCAAAAGGGCGTGCAAAACTGTGGCTTTTGGGTACAGTCCCGAGTCACAAAGAGGCAATAAGCGATAGGAGGGGTTTCGTCTCTCCGATATAGGGTGTTGATGTTGCGCTGTGTTCGATTGGCTATAACAAGAAGTCCATGGCCAAGGCAGTTTCAGAGATATACTGGTAAGTGTTATCAGTATTTTCTCGACCAGTTATGAGCATATTGACACGAATTATCGAGTTACTTGGGTCTGGTGTTTACCACCCCTAGACGAGATATGCGACATATCAGACGAGGAGACCCGACTGTACGGTAGTGTTACTGATTGGATTCGCAGGAGTACTAGCAGGCTTTCTTGTTAATCTTCTGATCGCTCAATACCCGGGTGGCCGTTACGTTTAGCAGACCGCTTGCGTCTTGTGGGTGTTTGATATGATCATCACCTACTGCCGGCGTATTGACGAGTCTTTAGAGCCCTACACAGGGATTTCCTGGATCAAGCGAAATGGAGTAGGAGCACATATGTGATATGTGCGGGACCGAGATTAATACGATATGTGATACCGTATTCTATTCTCGCGATTTATGACATTGATCGGTTTATATGCGATATAGCCGAGTTATCGGATCAATTGTTGATTCGATAAGTTGTTACACATGATATTAGTCGGTTATAGCCGGATTATTAAATCAAGAGTTGATTTAATAATTTAATGTAGAATTATATATTTGATATATTACATTAACTTGTATTTTCTCACTTAAGATTTATTTTCTCACTTTGTGTGCACATTGTACATATGTGATATATATGTTTGTGTACATGTATTGTGTCATGGTTGATGATACATACAAGATGGGTGTATGAGACTTAAACTATGGTTAGGTTAAATTAGGGTTTTATTTATGTCTAAAGAATAACAAAATAGAAAGACTTAGTCAAAGTTCTCAAGCTTTCATGAAACTTGTGGAAATATTGACATAGTCAACTCTTTTGTCATTCTTTAGGATATTAGTTAACCCAACCCTTAACCTTATACCTTGGTCAATTCTCTACATGAGTTAAGCATGATAGCTTAACTCACCCATGGTTACATTATTGAGGGAATTAATTCATATGATGAATTATTCTTTCTTCTTCTTCTTCATGAAGGTCCATGAAAAAGCTTTCTAGCTCTAATGGTTTTATGAGAAAAAGTGAGAAAATCAATTCTAAAGTGAGCTCACTTCCTACTTCATCATCCTCTACTATTTGCCATGTAGTATAGGTGTTCTCTTCACAAAGTTCATGACCTAGTGAAGGAATAGCTTGAGTTAGTGTCTCCCCGACGTAGATTATCTTTGGCCTCGAAGTCTTCGAAGCAAGCACGTTTGTTTCTTCAACGAAGCCTCTCTAGAGTCGGAGTTTGCGATCGCAGTCAAGGGGACTACTACACGGAGCTATTGAAGTGAAGGAACGGTCTACAAAAGTTGTATTCCTCACTCTCTTTAATTATTGCAAAGTGTTTGCATATACCTTTCTGTATATTTCTAGTTAACAATCTAGTTTAGGGTTAGCTAAAACGACAAAATTTTAATTTGGCATGGACGATACCTCCCGAAACCTTGCTGCCGTCGTAGGTAACCCTTCAATTTGTACATTGTGACTTTAAAATTGTTATAATTAGATAATTTTGCAAACTAGGTTTTTAGGATTAATACAAATTGGTGTGATAAAATTTTAGTAATGGTTTGTGTGACTTAGTTAAGATATTTAGTGAATATTGTGGCCACTAGTTTTGTTAAAATATTAAGTTTTGAACTAAAATGGAAATTGATGCTTACCAGGTTTTTGAAATAAATCGATTTGAATTAGGTTTGAGTCTTGTTGGTTAACCACCTATTTCATTTAGTATTTGATGTGTCGTGGATGCGCGATTGGGTTCTAGGCTTGGTGGTTGTTTCGTATTGCGACCCTAGTTGTGGTTTGTGGTGTTGTCGCGAACGCGTTTTGTGCACCAAGTGCGTGCGCGTTTAGTTAGTGTGTGTGGTTGACTTGTATTATTTGTGTCCGCGACTAATTATATATTATTCGCTTATTACTTGTGTATGTTTCTAGGATCGAGTGCAAAGACGTCAGATGTGGCGCGGAAATGGAAGAGCTAAAATCGGATTAGATTAGCCGAGGCGTCCCGGTGAGTAGATGTACACATCTACGGGGGAATCGTTTGGATGGTGCGAGGCGCCCGATAGTCAGGATTTTTAGTAATGCTTATATTTATATGCGTAGACTCCTAGTCATTCATCTCGTTGCATTGCATCATCATAAACATATATGATATTATCCCATAGGACACTTGCACCATTACCATTGGTTCATGCCACGTGCACTATTCATGCGAACACACACACCATTGGTAATTGCTATGTCACGAACACTGTAGAACTTGCTTAGAATCGGTATCTGTGCATTGCATTTTATATGATCTATAAACCTGTACCTTATAGTCATTTCATAAGGATGGAACGTAGGATTGCTAGTCATATATATACATACTACTTTTCATCAGGATTCATGCATAGCTTCTGGCCGTACTTCGCATGGTATATACTATCGAATCATAGATATCCATCACCACCGACATTCTTACATATTGTGATTCTTCTCGAGGATTTCAGTATTTATGAGATTTATGGATTTTGGAGAAACCGCAAGGATTTTATGAACGTATTACCATTTTAAAAATGCAAGTTGCGGTTTTCTCGTGATATGATGTGTGAGGCGTCCACCATGTGTTTTCTCAATTCTTGAGTTGTATCATATACCTGATTCGAGGAGGGGGATGCACCGTCTGCGGGGACATGGTGGACCCGGTGCGGTACCTCGGGGCAAGAAGATCGCAGATGATGGCGTTGAGCCCGGCAGGGGAGCACTACTGACCGGTTATTTATGACGTGGCGGATATCCGGAGGATACCGACGTAGTCGTGAGATTTGATGATATGGGTCGATCCGGACTGACAGAGCCCGAGATTTTGAGATATTGAGACATTAAGATATTGAGATATTGAGATATTGGATATGGATATATATTTTGTGTCGATGCTTGACACGGATTTTCTGTTGATTTCATTCATGATACTTCAGTTTATTACACAAAGGTTTTTCTAAGATAATAACAATGGTTTTCTCACACCAGACTTGTTCAGGCTTTGTGTTTGATTATGAATTCATGTTGCATGCATGTTAGCACATCATATTATATCGATATGCGTAAGTTGAGACGTATTTGCGTGCTTGCTTACGATAGCCTTATTAGATGTTACTTACTACTCATGAGTTGTCTACTCACCCCCATTGTGCCACAGTATCTTACAGGTCCGACCCGTTAGCATAGTAGCGCGGGCGTACTTCTTCCTTTGCTTCGTTTGCTTGGACTTGTGGCTTGCTCATAGGTGGGTTGTGAGGATATCTTGTTTTCACTTTGTATATTACTTTGTATCTAGTACACTTCATCTACTCTAGTACATTGGACTAGACGGTGATACTTGTGAGACTTGTATTTGTGTTTTTTTGGTGTCGATGCTCACTTGAGCCGGCAGGATGTCTTCTTACTTTCGTACTTTTATTTGCTTTTCCGCACTCGATGATATATATTGCATGTGGTTGTTATTCCGCCTTGGGCAAAGAGCTAGCTCCCGCTTGGGGATGCCTTTATTCTTGATATATATGTATTTTTATGTGTTGTACCCGTTTGGGGGCCAGTATTTACAAAGGGGATTCTGCCGAAATTTTTGGGAAGTTTCGATGTTGCTTTTAAAATGATTAATGCGACTTATTTGGTTAAAATCACTTTCTTTAAATAAGTTTTCCTTCAATCTATTTCTTTACATGGTTTTGATTTCTGGGCTTTGTCTTACTTAGATTACGAACGCCTTGAGACATTTCGTAATTTAAGTGCCATTCATGTTCCGTACCTTCGGGTCATGACAAAGTTGGTATCAGAGTCGGTCCCTCAAAAGTAGGTCTGTGGTTCGAGGACGAACCATTGTTCTAAGTGGGGGAGAATGCAATACCCCAGGTGGTGTTGGGGATGAATACTACCTACCCCGTGAGAAGTGAGATGTTATCCAGTATCGAGGTGGGGATGTAACCGATACGGATACACATGGGGACCCACTGTAGAACAATGGGGAGTATCGAATTCCATTCCGAAAGAAGGCACGATCAGAACTATAAATGGAATGATACCACTCCTATAACACAGAGGCGCCTTTTGGATGAATCGGAACTCCGGAGTTTGAAGAACTCCGTAGTTAAGCGTGCTTGAGCTAAGGAAATTATGGGATGGGTGACCTACTGGGAAGTAGCCCCTTTCTTGAGCACGGTTCATTCAAAGGGACAAAACCGTGCAGTTTCGGCCAAAGAGGACAATACCATCTGTGTTTGGGGGTGAGTAGTGACAAATTTGGTATCATAGCGATAGGTTTTACCTTTCTGAGTGTAGGATGACCCTTGGTAGATGGAGTAGGTGACTTAAGCAGGGTTTTACCTTTCTGAGTGTAGGATGACCCTTGGTAGATGGAGTAGGTGACTTAAGCAGGGTGACGTAACGTGTGTATGTTCTGCGGCATACTTACAATACGGTATTCCGCCTAAGTAACCTTAGGATATATATTTTCTTGTATTTCCTTCCTTGATTCTGGAAATCCTTTGATTTGATCGCAATGTTCCTATAAATCCTATTCTTGCTCCAAACACTATGCCGCCGGAAACTACGAGGGCCAGAGGGTTGCCGTCGGGGATGAGATTAGAGTAGGCTCGTTTGAGATGAGGACCGATCAGGGCGGTACGCCTATCCCCTCAGGGACAGAGTGATCCGCTTTTTCCAGGCCGTATAGCTAGGCTGGAGTCGAGTATTCAGGACTTGCGACAGATGGTTGGATTGTTAGTTGAGGCTAGCCGAGCTCCGAGAGCCGATGATGTCCCTCCTGCTGCAGGGACTGTGATTATACCTGCTGCACAGGCAGCTGTTTCTGTTGTAACCAAGTTTATTTCCGTATCCTTTTAGGAGTTTTAGAGGCCGAGGCCTCCAGTTTGTTTTTACCGGCACAGATGCAGCGGAGGATACGTAGACAATCCTCGATAGGATGGCTAGGAATTGTCGTTCACAGAGATGTTCTGACGAGATATGGATTGAGCTTGCGAGTTTTCGTCTAGAGAGGTCTTGCTCAGACGTGGTGCGAGTCAATTGAGAGAGGCCAAGCTGCAGATCTACATCCTATGACTTGAAATGAGTTCATAGATATATTTCTTTCTCGTTTCCTTCCAGAGAGCGTTCGAGATGCCCAAGCTCGTAGTTTCGAGCCATTGCGTAAGACTTCAGGGATGACTGTGTCCGAATATGACATTTATCTTACTCAGCGGTCCGATATGCTCCTTACCTGGTGGACACTGAAGAGAAATGGATAGGTAGGTTCGTGTGGAGTTTGGACATGCAGTTGGTCCTTGCTATTGGTGCCCATCATTTTGCACTTATGCAGCCGCGATGGATGCAACCTTACTGCTAGAGGAGCACATTTCTGTGACTTCGGTCGTTTCTAGGATAGAAGCGGATTGAGTTCCTAAAACAATTGTGTCCGACAGAGATGTGTACCGGTATGCCAGCTCAAAGGCGCTTAGATAGACGCTATTGTGACAGTTATTCTTTCAGTGTTTCTTCCGATGTGTTCTTCTTTCTGCAGTTATTTCAGTGTTTTCTTTCGATGTGCGTATTTCTTTTGTTGTTTGAACTTGTATCTACGCACTTTGTACCGAGTTTGGACCGAGAGTCGTCCTTGTTTGATCTGCCGCTGGTTGTTATTATTCCAGTAGGCGAGTCTTTTGTCGCTCGAAATGTTTTTTTTCGTTCATGTTTTTTTTGTTCGTATCGGAGATAGGGATTCTTCTGTCAATTTGATTTTCTCGATATGTTTGACTTCGAAGTTCTTCTGAGCATGGATTGGTTAGCTACGTGTTATGCATTCGTGGACTGATGTGAGAAGGCAGTCAGATTTAGTTTTCCGGGTAAACCAGTTCTTGTTTGTTTTTCGGGGAGTCCGTAGCGTCGCCTTTCCCATCTTGATTTCTTCTTGTCGCGTTAGTCAGCTTTTGAGAAAAGGATGTCAGGAATTCTTAGCGTATGTTTGTGATGTTAGAGCCGAAGAGGTCCCGTTGGACCAGGTCCCGATTTTGAGGAAATTTCCAGATGTTTTCCTGACGAGTTGCTTGGTTTATCGCCAGAGCGCGATATTGAGTTCTTCTTTGACTTGATTTCTGGCACGGAGCCTTTTTCTATACCGCCATATCTGATGGAACCGGCGGAGCTTAATGAAATGAAGGATCAGTTACAAGATTTGTTGGGAAGAGGGCTTGTTCATCCGAGTGCGTCACTTTGGGGAACTCCTGTTCAGTTATTATTGTGTTCGTTGATGACATTTTAGAATACTTTTGGAACTGAGAGGAGCCTAGGAAGTAATTAAGGATTTTGTTGCAGACCTTGAAGGAGCACCAGCTATTCACTAAATTATCCATGTGTGTTTTCGGGTTGGATAGTGTGGACTTCTTGGGACATGTAGTTACGAGTGATGGTAAGTATGGAACCGAAAAAGATCGAGGCCGTTCAGCACTGGCCCAGACCTATATTAGTGACGAAGGTTCGCAGCATTTTGGATTTTGGGCGAATAATATTGATATTTCATACAGGATTTTTCCCATATAGCTGCAACGTTGACCGGATGACCCGGAAGGGCGTTTCTTTTCATTGGAGTAAGGTATGTGAGCAGAGCTTTCAGCAGTTGAAAACTCGTTTGATTACGGCACCAGTATTATCTTGCCTTTAGGAGCAGGCGGTTTTGTTGGTTATTGTTATTCTTCTCGGCAGTTGAAGAAGCACGAGCTGAATTTTCCCACTCATGACTTAGAGATGTCTGCGGTGGTTTTTACCCTTAAGATTTGGAGACACTAGTTATATGACGAGTCGTGCTAGATATTTACGGACCACAAAAAGCTTAAAGTATATCTTTCAGCAGCGAGATCTAAATTTGAGACAACACAGATGGATAGAGCTAGTGAAAGACTATGACTGCGAGATTCTATATCGTCCGGGCAAGGCGAATGATGGGGTAGATGCTTCGAGTCGGAGGCCCGGAGGTAGCTTTTCTTGTTTGAGAATAGTTCAGAGACAATCGACGCCAGATTAGAAGATTCTTATGACAGCCGAGTACAGTTTGATTTTACGTCGACCGTTGGACAACTTGTCCATGTCCGTGCACATCCACAGTTATTTGATCATATCCGTGAGGCACAGTCCGATGACGTTCATTATCAGAGATCATAGAGATGGGTCAACAGGGCAGAGATTCAGAGTTCGTGATTGATGATCAGGGAGTACTGTGATTTGGGACTCGACTATGTGCGCCGGATTCTGAGGGATTGAGACGCGGGATCTTAGAGAAGGCGCATCAGTCAGTATATAGTGTTCATCCGGTTTCCACCAAGAGGTATTGTGATTTGAGAGAAGTCTACTAGTGTGAAGGGATGAAGAGAGATGTCACGGATTTTGTTTCGGGATGCTGACTTGTCAGCAAAGTCAAGGCTGAGCATCAGTGGCCAGCAGGAGAATTACAACCTTTGCCCATTCTGGAGTGGAAATGGGAACATATTTCTTTGGATTGTATCGTGGGTCTAACTAGGACAAGTCGAGACTATGGCTCTATTTGAGTGATCGTAGACCGATTGACGGAAGCAGCTCATTTTCTGACAGTCAAGACCATTTTCAGATTCCTTCAGTATGCCCACATATATGTTGATGAGATTGAGCGACTACATGGAGTTCCGACTTGTATTGTGTCCGACAGAGGCACCCAGTTCACCAGCCGACTATTATAGAAACATTAAGAGACTTTGGACACCCAATTGAGTTTCAGTACAGTTTCCTACCCGTAGACCGACGGTCAATCAGAGCAGACCATTCAGACTCTTGAGGATATGCTCCGAGCTTGCGTTCTGGATTTTTGTGGTAATTGGGATCTCCATTTGCCTTTGATAGAGTTTTCCTATAATAACAGATTCCAGGAGAAGATTCAGATGGCACCCTTCGAGATATTATATTGGAGGAAATTTCGATCACCAGTCGTTAGACAGAGCTCAGTGAGAGCAGTATTTTGAGGCCACATATTGTGTAGGAGATGACCGAAAAGATTCAGATGATTTGGGATAGGATGAGAGCGGCCCAGTGTAGGAAGAAATCTTATGCAGATCGACGTTGGCGCAGACTTGAGTTCGTCGTTGTAGATTATGTTTTATTGAGTGTTTCCTCGATGAAGGGTGTGTTGAGATTCGGAAAGAAAGGGAAGCGTAGTCCTAGATATATGGGTCCCTTTCGAGATTGTCGAGTGTGTCGGCATAGTTGTTTATCATTTTGCTCTTCCACCCAGCTTTCCAGATATGCACCACGTGTTTCATGTATCAAGGCTCCGCCAGCACCTTCATGACCCCTCTCACATGATACAGTATTAGATGATCCAGCTGGAGCACGATCTTTCCTTCACCGAGCAGCCAATAGTCATTCAAAATCGGCAGGTGAAGAAACCAATGTCCGAGGTCATACCGTCCGTATAGGTTCTTTGGCCTGAACGGCGAAAGGGGTCACGCGGGAAACCGAGGACGAGATGTGGAAGAAATATTCCCACCTCTTCGCGGGTACGCATAGTTAAATTTTAAATTCGGGGACCAAATTTCTTTAAGGGGGAAGATTGTAACGTTCTGGAAAAAAATCGTTTAGGTGAAATTTTCGATAATGGATAGAATAACTGGTGTTTTCCGTAAAAACCAAGATATAATTATTTTTCAACATAGACTTAAATATACCTATTCTAGCTATGAAATTGCTAATATTTCGTATTTAATTAGTCGTTTATAAATTATTAGTTAACTTAAATATTTTCCTTAATTAATTATTTTTAATATTATTTTAAGCTTTCACTTATACATTAAATTAGTGATAATTACAAATTTGAATGGGTTAATTACATACTTATGAACCATGACAACTTAACCTAGTCTGTAACATGATTTTTTCATTTTCCTCCAAGTTCTAGTTACTTCTAGGGTCAAAGAGATAAAAAAATAAAATAAAATAAAAGAATAGAAAATGATGTGAGATTCATTAGTGAGACTTGGTTTGTCTTGACATGGAAAATTCCACACACACACTCACATCCTCACTCCCTTTTCTCTAGCCGAGCCCACCTACAGAGAACCCCCCAACTTCTCCATCTCATCTCATCAAAAAAAAAAATCAAAGGAGAATAGAAATAAAAGAAAAAGAAAGGAATAGATAATTGAGGTATGTTGACTTAAGGTATTGGTGAATGATACTTGAGCTCACTCCCTCACCCACACTCAAACACCCCTCCCCCCCTCTGTCAGCTGCAAGGGCAGAACAACCCCCTTCCATTTTCTGTTCTTCTCTCATTGCAAAAATATCCACAAAACTCACAAAAAAATCCACGAATTAAACAATAAAATCCTAACTAAAATCATCACAAATTCTTGGTTCAAATCTAGTTTGGATTAAGGAGCAAGGAAGCATCTTTGGAGGCAAGATTGCAAGCTGGATCTCAAAATTGTTGAGGTATAACCTTACAATAATTGTTACTTGTTCTAACCTAATTTTTAATTAAGTGTTAACTAGGTATTTTAATGGTTTTATTGCAAGGTTTGAAAATTCAAGAGAAGGGTTTGGATTTAGAGTTAGGGTTTTTATCACATCATTAAGATTATAATATGTAGTTTAACACCTTAAGTCATGCAAAATCTAGTCTAGTTGTTGATTTGTGCATTGTTAATTTTATTAAGATTATAATATGTAGTTTAATTGGTAGTCATTACGTCCAGCTAGTACCGCTGACGGCTTGTAGGTGACTGATATGATCATCACCTACTGCTGGTGTATTGACGAGTCTTTAGAGTCCCACACAGAAGTTCCCTGGTTCAAGCGAAACGAAGTAGGACACATATGTGATATGCGTGTTGGCCTGATTAAATACGAGTATGTGATATCGTATTGTAATCTGGAAGTTATCTGTTATCGGTTCGGTTATATGTGATATAACCATATTGTTGAATCAAGTGTTGATTTGATAATGTGATATACAGATAAATGGTATTAATCGGTCATATGTGATATAACCTGATTATTAAATCAAGTGTTGATTTAATAATGTGATAAATATTATATGTGATATAATTATATCTTAACTAATATCATTAGCTCACTAATTATTCTTCATTATATATATATATATATATATATAATGAAGCATGGCATATGAATTTCTATTTTGTGAAAATAGAAATAAGGTGGAAAATAAGAGCATGGTTGCAAGCATGGGATTTACTTTTGTTTATTCATCTTGACTCACTATTCAAGCATGGTTGCAATTTTATATTGCATAATTCCATGCTTGAATGAGTGAGGGGTCAAGAGTTGCCATTCTATTCTAGCTCATTCTCAACACATAGTTTTTTTTCTTAAGTTGCTCCCATGGTTGCTCTATAGCTTCTTCCTCCTCCTCATGTCATGGTTCAAGCTTCAATCCTCACATGTGATGTGAACCATGAAGCTTGAACACAAACTTGTGAGCTTTTAACATCCTCTACTTCACCATCCTACACTTGACTAGAGATCGAGTGTAGCGTGTTTCCTACGCTAAAGAGTTTAGTGTAGAGGTAGCTTGAGTTGGAAGGACTTCGTGTGGATCATCTTCGGCACGAAGGTCATCGGAGGAAGCTCGTCCAAAGCTTCAAGTGGAGCCTAGTGGAGTCGCGGGACTACTCCACGGAGCATGTGAAGTGAAGGACCGGTCTACAAAGGTTGTATTCCTTATTCACTTGATGTAAAGTTGTTTACATTCTTGTATCGTCTAATTCTCTAGTTAAGATTCTTGTGTTAGGTTTATTTAGCATGGAAAATTTTTGAAAACGACATAGATGGTGCCTCCCGAAACCTTGCTGTCATGCCACGTAACCTAACATCGAAAAGGCGAAACCGCACCTTATTGGATATGGTGCGTTCTATGATGAGTAATACTGAGTTACCGCGATCCTTCTGGGGTTATGTACTAGAATTTGCCGCATATCTTTTGAACAATGTTCCATCTAAGTCAGTGCCTACCATACCATACGAAATATGGAGTCGGAAGAAACCCTATCTTAAGTATCTAAAATATGGGGATGTCCGGCTTTTTGAAAGTGTGTCTTAGCAGCTCTACTAGGTTTCCGCATGCATCAAGTATGCAATTTTAAAAAATCTAGAGGTCTAAGGTACACAATCCTAGAATCGAACTAGAGAATTAGGGTTTCTAAGCAAGATATCAAGTACTAAACTAAATGAAGAGGGTTACAAACTTTGTATACCAAGTCCTTCACTTAAATAGCTCCAAGTAGTAGTCCCTACGCTCCAAGCAGCGGTCCCTAGAACTCTTCTTGGCTTCACTTGAAGAAAGGATCGAGCTTTCTACGTCGTCTTCGAGGCCGAAGATGATCCACCTTGAGGTTACTCTATCTCAAGCTACCTCTTCACTAATCAAAGAATTAGTGAAGCAAACAACCTAATCTAATGGGAAAGATGAGAGTAGGTTGATGAAGTAGGAATTTTGCTCACTTTAGAAATCTCTCTCTCTTTTTATTTCTTCACCTCAAGAAAATCTAAAGAGCTAATAAGAGGAAGAAGAAGATCAACTAGGGTGTAGAGAATATCTCAAGTCATAAGTGAGAGTTAACCATGGGCTAAAGATATTATTGTGATGAATAAATATCTAAGATAGAGACAAAAATAAGAGGATGAGTCATGGCTTCTCAATGCTTCTACAGGCATCCAAGTAATGACTCATTTCCTTTTTCATTTTAATTTCCTTTTAAATATAAATCATCACTAATATATTTAACCCTAGGTATGAGTCTTATGCACCCATGTTCTATGTATCATCTAGCATGGCACAATAGTGTTATATATATATATATCATATATATATATATATACATATCATTATATATAATCAAGAGAAGAAAAAAGTTTAGTGAGCACAATATTAGTTAATATATAAATAAATATCAAATTATTAAATCAACACTTGATTCAATAATATGGTTATATCTTATATAACTGACATATATCATATGAATATGTATATCAAATTATCAAATCAACAATTGATTCAATAACCCGGTCATATCATATATAACTGACAAATATTCAATACTACATTAAATCAACACTTGATTCAATATTCCGGTCATATCATATATAACCGGCCAGTATCAAATATATATACATATAACATATCATTGAATCAACACTTGATTCAATAATCCGATTATATAACATATAACCTTACCAATTGTCACGACCCAAAAAATTGGCCGGTGACGGCCCTAATACTACGCAACGCCTAAAGACGTAACGCAGTAAAAGAAAGCCAAAACCCAGAAATCTAAACTAAGAAAATACGGAAAAGATAATATAAGTTTTTGAAACACTTGAAATCGCAACCCAAATTCTTTAAAAGTTCTACTTTCTATCTTTAAAATTTTGGCAACACCCCCTTTTTGTAAAAACTAGCCAAGATGAATACAATACAAATATACGACGCCGTAGCGAAGAAATAAAGACAGTAAAGAGAAACCTGTATATAAAAGACAACAAATCCACATTTATTATACAATAACGTCCTCACCAAGTCTCTAAGTCAACAACATAATAATAGATGGAGAGTACAAGATACAACGAATGTACAATACGAAATACACATAATCATCTAACCCACCTAAGCAAAATAGTACAGTGAGCTGATGCGGTATCTGTAGCAAAAGATGATAGATGGATACTGAATAGCCTGCCTCGACTACTTTGGGGAACAACCTGAAACACCTGTGGCACAACGGGGGTGAGTTGCCAACTCGTGAATAGCAGTACTTAACATATGCAGGTAATCGCAGGAATGTACGTACAGCATGAATCTAAGATATGCGATTACAGTAATAACATGTCATGTGAATGCAGAATAATGGAAAGTACACTAGCAGGTACAATCAATATGTGAAGCAATAATAAGGTGATAATAGTATGCAATAGGGATATGAGAAAGTAGATATGCAGCAATCATAAGGGTACACTAACAGGTACTACCAATATGAAACCGTGCATAAGTGAATAGGTATGAGGTATGGAGTGAAATATGTCGTTCCCACGGAAACATGACATCATGGTAGGATCACAATCCATCAAGACACTCAAATCCCAATTCCTCAATTCAGCCCCACATTGGGCTCTCACATCATATAAGTCTCACATCTCCTCAATGTACAATATCGAGTAATCTCCTATATCCCGAATGTACAAATCAGTAATCACCTAGGTATGTCCAATATCCAATCTCAATGAATCACCTAATATCCCAAGTCAAATCTCAAGTAAGAATCTATCCTAAAGGTATATATATACAGAAATAAATATGATGGGGGCAATACACATATATTAGCATCCCATTCCACTAATATTGGTGTAAGGGTATGTATAACAACGGCTAAATCCCCTGTTATATATACAAAGCTGTTAAAGAAATATCATGAAAACCATATGCCAAGCATCGACACAGAAATCCTGATCACGTATCATACGCTATCCCGAAAGCACGAGTGCCTAGCTCTGACCCTCGCCTTTCGACGTATGCATACGTACAAGACTCCCAATGGTGTCTCTGTGATCCCCCGCCGAGTCATGGGTACTGTCACCGGTAGGTACTCGCCCGCCTCCAGGCTCAATCGGCAAAGTCCATCGATCTTCTTGCCGAGGGGAACCATACTGGGCCCCACCATGTACTCTCATACGGCAACCACACCTCGTATGGAGTATACAATCAGAACCGATAAATCTCATGGTGGCTGCGCGAATATCATATCAAGGAAACCGGGTTTTTCAATGTATACATAATTTCATGAACTCCCGCGGTTCCCAAATCCAGAAATCATCACGTGAAATCAAAATAACAATGCGCAAATCCAGGAATACATATATGCGATATATCTGAAATGCGAGCATATAACGAAAATATGTAGCTGAAACCAGATGTATGCGAAATCAATAAGATACAGCTAAGTATAGGTGTCTACCTATAAGTAAAAGATGTCGTATACCCCCCTAGGTATAAGTAGAATATGAAGGGTACCCTCTGTGTATAAGTAAAATATGTGCAAGGTATACCGATAAGCTAGATGTCAAGTATGATGAGCAATATAGTATCTATAAGGGGTTGTGAGTGACATGGCAATTTTTGACGGTGTGTGTATAGCATACAATCCGTGCTCGTGCAACATGAACCGTCAATAATATGTGCAGTGTCCTACGGCTGCTAGTCACAGTATAACAATATCAAGGAAATACAGTAAAGGCGCAATTCTAACAATGACGTAGAATATGAGACAGGTATTTGAATCCTAGCCCAGACACATAACGCCATGCGGGCGATTCCTCTGTAGATGTTAAATCTACTCACCTACGCTCCACGCTAGGTGAATCCTACCACCTGTCTCCCACCGTAGCAGTGTCAGTAGTCCCCGCCTGCAAACCTGCAAATAAGACATGGAAATTTTATATAAGCCAAATATTCCGCAAAACGCGATATCGAACCAAAACGGGAAACTCGCGTCGCGAACTAAACGCGCGTGTGCACGATACGCTAAAACGTGTGTATACGCGTCTAAAACCATCGCGACACGCCGCGATACGCTGGATCACAGAACCAACTCACGTATCGCGCGTATCGCGCAAACACAACGGACATAAAAAACAGTATTTGATCCCAGATTTTACTACAGCTCAAAACTTACAAAACTAGACATACCACAGGCCTAGAAATAACAACAGACTCCTACCCAAGCAAACTACACCCAAAAACTCCCACATCTGGCCGCAAATTGCGGCCAGAATGATTAAACCGGCGGCCTGGGTAGGGGGTTAGGGGTCCGTGCTCAGGAGGTGTGGTCCGGGTATATCTAGTGTGCTCCAGTTTTCTCAATTTTGACCTGAAGGTCCCGGGTCAATAGCAGATTACAAAAAGCCATAATATTGCTTTAAAATCATCAAGTTTGCACAAAACACAAACCCTATGGTATTTTAGTGTAATCCAGGGTTAAACTCAGTTAATGTGACCTTAGTAACACTAAAATAGGTAGGGTTTACCAACACAATCATCAATTGCCATAACACCTCACAAATCACCATAATCTAGTACTAAACTAGCTATTTAACACTAATTGAAGCTAATCGACACACAAGCTTAGCAAACCAAGAAATGGGGTTCAAGAAATATACCCTAATGAACCCTAAAAGGCAGGTGAAGAAGTGTATGGAGGAGGAAGAGCTTCTGCAAGTTGCTCGAGCTGCTGCTGCTGCTAGCTGTGACTGTTGCTTCAGCTGCTGCTGTTGCTTCTTCTGGTGTTGCAGTTGTTGCTGATGTTGTTATTGTTGCTGCCACTGCTGCTTACTGCTGGTGCTGAGGCTGCTGCTTCAGCTGAAGGTGAGCGGGTGTGTGTGTTGTGAGAGAATGAGTGGATGAGTGAAAAGAGAAGTGATAATGAGAGACAAAGTCAAAACCCCTCCTCTCTCCCTCTTCATTTAATGAAGCATGGCAAAGCCATCATGCCCTATTCTCACTCTCTCTCTCTCTCACCAAGGTCAACACAAGATGTCAAATTTAAATCATTTTGCATTTAAAACAATCATCATACTTAAAACCCATAACACTTAAAACAAAACTAAAAAGCTAGATTAGGGAAGATGGTTAGTTAACCATGATTGCTAATCATGTTTAACCCCAAATTACAACCCTTGTTAACATGCACAAGTGTGTGTGTGCCTAGAAAAATTCTAATAAAATACTCATAAAATAGGATAAAATATTTGAAACTTAATTTGGTAAACTTTTTATTAAAATCCATACATTAAAATATAATTAGCCACAAAACACACTCTAAGGTGTTACAATCTCCCCCCTTAAAAGAAATTCGTCCCCGAATTTAAAATTATACTGTTACGCGTACCTTCAAAGAGAAGATTACAACTCTTAAATCTCGCTCGTAGCCTCCCAAGTGATTTCCTCACTATACGGCTACGTCCAAGAAAAACCCTTCACAGATAGCAAGGCCCTCGACCGACGTTTCTCCACCTGCCGAGCCATTAACACAATTGGCTACTGGTAAGTGAAACGACCGCGTCCATGCCAAAAGGTCTGGTGCCAAATCATGTGAGAAAGGTCATGAAGGTAATTGTAAAGCATCATCACAAGAAATACAGGGTGGAAACTCAATAATCTAGGAGGAAGTGCCAATATAAAGGCAACAAAACTAACTCGCTTATAGGATCTCAGAAGGTCCTAAATCCTGGGGCAAGCTTCCCAAAATCCAACTCGTCATTCTTCGGAAAAATCCGCAGGAATACATGATTTGCCACTGCGCACTTGAGTCTACGACCATCACAGTCGGCATAAGACCTCTATTTTCGCTGGGCTACCCTCATCCTGACCTGAACAACCGGATCATCTCCGAAGTCTTTAGACTAGCTGGGGTCCAAAATCCTACTTACGCAGAGTCAGAAAAACAACAGACTGGTGATCGACATGACCTAACCCCTAATCCTAAAGGTTGCCAATTAGAGTGTCTCCTGATAACAGCTATCGAAGAAGAACCCTAACAATAGCGAGTGACGATCCCCAACTGCTGGCAACAAGCAATACAAACACACAACTTAACAAAGAACAACTGAGCAAACTGAGTAAAACCGGACGACAAGAATCCGAATGGAGTCACACCCTGACTAAACTTGGGTAGAACCCATAACAAAATTCATGGAGATCTGCTCCCACTCCTACTTCGGAACGGTTAAAGGTTGCAACTCTCCAGCCGGCCTCAGGTGCCCAACCCAAGCACACAACAAGACAGACACTTTGAAACGAAACCCAAAGATTTTATTTACATCCTTTCCCACCCGTAACTATCACACAAGTCACTTTAATGTTGGTGGAACTCGAATGAAAACAGAGAGTTGACAGATGGGCCTTCTCTAGGATTTCACGTCTCTACCTGATAATATCAGGTACACAAACGCGTCCCTAACTTAGTACACCCTGTCACAAATCAAAGACTTCGAATCATTACCCAGCCAAGTATGCTCAAGTATCTCTGACGTACGAGCATCGACGGGCAGTGTCTCGCGAAAGCGATTTAAGGAAGGTGGTCGGGCGCGGACATGAGCAAGCTGTCCCTTCCGTAGAGACGAACTTAAGCTGTACTCAACGATCACACAAGAACTGTAAATCTGCAAAAGGCTATCACGACAATCAAAATCCACTGCAGGAAGATGTACATTAAGCCCTAGTGGTCCGTGGAAAATCTGACACGACTCTCGAACAAGTAGTGTCCCCAAATCCCCAACGCAAAACCACCGCGGCCATCTCTAGGTCACGAGTGGAATATCCTTCTCGTACTTCCTCCAAATGCAGGGAAGCAAAAGCGATAACTCTATAGTGTCACCTCAGTACACACTCGAGCCCTACTCAAGAAACATTACAGTTAAACAACAAGGTCGCCCGAACCAGAAAGCAAAGGAAGAACGGATGCAGTTGTTAACAGAATCTTCAACAGCTGAAAACTCCGCACACATGCCTCAGTCCACAGAAAAGAAACCTCCCTTCCGGTCCATTCAGTCGACGGTGCAGCACTACTCTAGCAATCCTGCATGAAACGGCGGTAAGAACCTGCTAAGCCCGAAAATCTGCGGACCTCCGTCCTGTACTCAAGTCTGGGCCTAAGCTGTATGGCCACGATCTCCCTCGGAACCATACGAAACCGTCTCCCGTGACTACAAGACCTAGGAGTCAACACAAACATGCCTGAAGAAACACTCCAAGAAACTAGCAACTGCTGGTGCTCTCCCAGTATTTGCATAACAAATCCTCAAGTGTTACTCATGTTCCTCAAGACACATTAGATAGACTAGAATGTCGTAAATAACACAACAATAACAGGTTGAGGAACGACCTGCAGAAATCTGGTTCATCACATCTACGAATGCTGTTAGGGCATCTGGGAATCCAACGACTCTCAAAAACACACAAAGCCCGTCGCACGCATAAGGCAGTCTTCGGAATGCCATCACCCCGAATCCGCAATAATGATGACCTGATCCCAAAAAAACTTAGAAGATGTCTCGTACTGTTGAGCTGATCGAAGAAATCGTCAGGGCGAAGTGAAGGATACCTATCCATACCGTAAGCCGGTTTAAGTAACGATCCGTCGATACACAACATTAAACTGCCGCCTTTCTCCTTGACGAACAGAAATAGGAGCTCTCTAATGCGAAACACTCAGACGCACAAACTCCCCAAACCACAACTCTGCAGCTGATCCATAAGCTCCCTCAGCTTCGCCGGCTCATCCAGAACAATGTCGGAAAAAACTCTCGCACGACAGGAACACCGGTCCAACAAACCCTCTGTGGCTACGGTATCACGAATGAATGCCAAGAATCCACGACATCTCCTCAGTAGCCGACTAGCGAAAAAGGCTGAATTCAAGCTGTGAGAGGTGGCACAGCTATCCGCCTGCACAACAAGAATTGACCTGCCGGGAACACAATTCCTGACTGTTTCCTCACGGCAGTCCACAAACTCTTAGCACGTAGTTAACCAGTCCGTGCCCAGGAGAACGTCAAATCCAACATCTCTAGAAGGATCGAAACGACGGACGAATCTCTATCTCCTATCCGATTGGCACACAACTGAAATACGTGTTGCGCAACAAAGAATCGCTGACAAAAGTTAACACAACTACGACCAATCTACCCAACCACGGTACAAGCATGAAAAACAAACGCATACATCAAAAGAACATGCGAAATAAGGATACCTGAGAACTCTACATTGGAAGTCTGCGCGTCCCGATGAATAGAAGCAAACTCCTGTGTCTGCCCTCTACCCGCAACTGGATGAACTCCTCTGGTAGCCTGAGCCCTCTGAGAAAATCTTCCACGTCCACGGCCTCTCTGAGTACGATCCTGACGAGGTGCTAAGGAACAATCCCTAACGAAGTGCTGAAAGCTTCCGCAATGAAAACATCCACGCGCTGACTGCTGACCCTCCTGGGAATGAGAGCTGAAGGACTGTCCTCGTCCTAAGCCTCTGCTACTCCCGCGACGGCCACGAAATCTGTTTCGATGACCAAACCTCTGTCTCTGGGCTGGTACACTGGTACGAGTCCTCCACTGTCCTGGAATATGTGCCTCGTCAACTGGAGCTGCAACCACTGGTGCTATGTAGGTGACGGACTGTTGCATGCCGATCGTAAGTGACAACTGAATAACAGGGGTGACAACCTCCTCTCGTAGCTCCCGAACGACATCAACCAATGAACTCATAGTCTGGCGGAAGTCCTGCATCTCTGCCAAAAGCCTATCAATAGTATATGTCATAGGCTGATCCGTCTGCACCTGTGCAATTAGAGTGCCATCTTGGTGAGTACTCGTCTCACCCGAGCCAACTCTGACCTCGACCCTCGCTGCATCACTCTGAGTCCCCATAGTCATCGGCGGCAAGGTTATAAATAGATATAAGATTCGATGAGAATAAGGAATCGAATCTCAAGGATATGAATCATCAAGGAAGGAATTTCAAGCAATTTGTACTTAGGTCACTTTAGGCGAAGTACCGCATCATGGGTATGCTGCAGACATACAGACACTACGTTACTTTTCTTAAGCTACCTACTCTATCATACTAAGGTCATCCTACACTCCGAAAGGTAAAACCTAGCACTCTGATACCAATTTTGTCACTACCCAAAAAATTGGCCCGTGACGGCCCTAATACTACGCAACGCCTAAAGACGTAACGCAGTAAAAGAAAGCCAAAACCCAGAAATCTGAACCAAGAAAATACGGAAAAGATAATATAAGTTTTTGAAACACTTGAAATCGCAACCCAAATTCTTTAAAAGTTCTACATTCTATCTTTAAAATTTTGGCAACACCCCCTTTTTGTAAAAACTAGCCAAGATGAATACAATACAAATATACGACGTCGTAGCGAAGAAATAAAGACAATAGAGAGAAAGCTGTATATAAAAGACAACAAATCCACAATTAATATACAATAACGTCCTCACCATTTCTCTAAGTCAACAATATAATAATAGATGGAGAGTACAAGATACAACGAATGTACAATATGAAATACAGATAATCAACTAACCCACCTAAGCAAAATAGTACTGTGAGCTGATGCGGTATCTGTAGCAAAAGATGATAGATGGATACTGAATAGCCTGCCTCGACTACTCTGGGGAACAACCTGAAACACCTGTGGCACAACGGGGGTGAGTTGCCAACTCGTGAATAGTAGTTAACATATGCAGGTAATCGCAGGAATGTACGTACAGCATGAATCTAAGATATGCGATTACAGTAATAACATGTCATGTTATTGCAGAATAATGGAAAGTACACTAGCAGGTACAATCAATATGTGAAGCAATAATAAGGTGATAATAGTATGCAATAGGGATATGAGAAAGTAGATATGCAGCAATCATTAGGGTACACTAACAGGTACTACCAATATGAAACAGTGCATAAGTGAATAGGTATGAGGTATGGAGTGAAATATGTCGTTCCCACGGAAACCTGACATCGTGGTAGGATCACAATCCATCAAGACACTCAAATCCCAATTCCTCAATTCAGCCTCCACATTGGGCTCTCACATCATATAAGTCTCACATCTCCTCAATGTACAATATCGAGTAATCTCCTATATTCCGAATGTACAAATCAGTAATCACCTAGGTATGTCCAATATCCAATCTCAATGAATCACCTAATATCCCAAGTCAAATCTCAAGTAAGAATCTAACATCCTAAAAGTATATATATACAGAAATAAATATGATGGGGGTAATACACATATATTAGCGTCCCATTCCACTAATATTGGTGTAAGGGTATATATAACAAAGGCTAAATCCCCTGTTATATATACCAAGGTGTTAAAGAAATATCATGAAAACCATGTGCCAAGCATTGACACAGAAATCCTGATCACGTATCATACGCTATCCCGAAAGCACGAGTGCCTAGCTCTGACCCTCGCCTTTCGACGTATGCATACGTACATGACTCCCAACGGTGTCTCCGTGATCCCCCGCCGAGTCATGGGTACTTTCACCGGTAGGTACTCGCCCGCCTCTAGGCTCAATCGGCAAAGTCCATCGATCTTCTTGCCGAGGGGAACCATACCGGGCCCCATCATATACTCTCATACGGCAACCACACCTCGTATAGAGTATACAATCAGAGCCGATAAATATCATGGTGGCTGCGCGAATATCATATCAAGAAAACGCGGTTTTTCAATGTATGCATAATTTCATGAACTCCCGCGGTTCCCAAATCCAGAAATCATCATGTGAAATCAAAATAACAATGCGCAAATCCAGGAATACATATATGCGATATATCTGAAATGCGAGCATATAAATGAAAATATGTAGCTGAAACCAGATGTATGCGAAATCAATAAGGTACAGCTAAGTATAGGTGTCTACCTATAAGTAAAAGATGTCGTATACCCCCCTGAGTATAAGTAGAATATGAAGGGTATCCCCCTGGGTATAAGTAAAATATGTGCAAGGTATACCGATAAGCTAGATGTCAAGTATGATGAGCAATATAGTATCTATAAGGGGTTGTGTGTGACATGGCAATTATTGACGATGTGTGTGTAACATACAATCCATGCTCGTGCAACATGAACCGTCAATAATATGTGCAGTATCCTACGGCTGCTAGTCACAGTACAACTATATCAAGGAAATACAGTAAAGGCGCAATTCTAACAATGACGTAGAATATGCGACAGGTATTTGAATCCTAGCCCAGACGCATAACGCCATGCGGGCGATTCCCCTGTAGATGTTAAATCTACTCACCTACGCTCCACGCTAGGTGAATCCTACCACCTGTCTCCCTCCGTAGCAGTGTCAGTAGTCCCCGCCTGCAAACTTGCAAATAAGACATAGAAATCATATATAAGCCAAATATTCCGCAAAACGCGATATCGAACCAAAATGAGAAACTCGCGTCGCGAACTAAACGCGTGTGTGCACGATACGCTAAAACGTGTGTATACGCGTCTAAAACCATCGTGACACGCCGCGATACGCTGGATCACAGAACCAACTCATGTATCGCGCGTATCGCGCTAACACAACGGACATAAAAAACGGTATTTGATCCCAGATTTTACTACAGGTCAAAACTTACAAAACTACACTTACCACAGGCCTAGAAATAATAGTAGACTCCTACCCAAGAAAACTACACCCAAAAACTCCCACATCTGGCCGCAAATTGCGGCCAGAATGATTAAACCGGCGGCCTGGGTAGGGGGTTAGGGGTTCGTGCTCAGGAGGTGTGGTCAGGGTATATCTAGTGTGCTCCAGTTTTCTCAATATTGACCTGAAGGTCCCGGGTCAATAGCAGATTACAAAAAGCCATAATATTGCTTTAAAATCACCAATTTTGCACAAAACACAAACCCTATGGTATTTTAGTGTAATCCAGGGTTAAACTCAGTTAATGTGACCTTAATAACACTAAAATAGGTTGGGTTTACCAACACAATCATCAATTGCCATAACACCTCACAAATCACCATAATCTAGCACTAAACTAGCTATTTAACACTAATTGAAGCAAATCAACACACAAGCTTAGCAAACCAAGAAATGGGGTTCAAGAAATATACCCTAATGAACCCTAGAAGGCAGGTGAAGAAGTGTATGGAGGAGGAAGAGCTTCTGCAAGTTGCTCGAGCTGCTGCTGCTGCTAGCTGTGACTGTTGCTTCAGCTGCTGCTGTTGCTTCTTCTGGTGTTGCTGTTGTTGCTGATGTTGTTGTTGTTGCTGCCACTACTGCTTGCTGCTGGTGTTGAGGCTGCTGCTTCAGCTAAAGGTGAGTGGGTGTGGGTGTTGTGAGGGAATGAGAGGATGAGTAAAAAGAGAAGTGATAATGAGAGACAAGTCAAAACCCCTCCTCTCTCTCTCTTCATTTAATGAAGCATGGCAAAGCCATCATGCCCCATTCTCACTCTCTTTCTTTCACCAAGGTCAACACAAGAAGTCAAATTTAAATCATTTTGCATTTAAAACAATCATCATACTTAAAACCCATAACACTTAAAACAAAACAAAAAAGCTAGATTAGGGAAGATGGTTAGTTAACCATGATTGCTAATCATGTTTAACCCCAAATTACAACCCTAGTTAACATGCACAAGTGTGTGTGTGCCTAGAAAAATTCTAATAAAATACTCATAAAATAGGATAAAATATTTGAAACTTAATTTGGTAAACTTTTTATTAAAATCCATACATTAAAATATAATTAGCCAAAAAACACACTCTAAGGTGTTACACCAATATCATATATTACGAGATTAGAATACGGTATCACATACTCGTATTTAATCAAGCTCCCGTACATATCACCATATGTGCCCTACTTCGTTTCGCTTGAGCTAGGAAACCTCTGTGTGGGACTCTAAAGACTCGTAAATATGCCAGCACTAGATGATGATCACATCAGTCACCCACAAGCCATCAGCGGTACTAGCTGGACGTAACGGCTACCCAGGTATTGAGCGAATAGAAGATCAAAAAGCAAGCTTGTTCAAACTCCTCATAGCCTATAAGCAACACTTACCGTACAGTCCAGTCACTTCGTCGGATATGTCTCATATCAAGTCTAGGGGTGGAATCGTTAGACCCCAATAACTTGATAAGTCATGCCGATGTGTGGCCTATAACCGTTCGAGAAACTACTGATAACACTTACCAGTAAATCTCATCAGCCCTAGACAGGGATATGCTGTTATAGCCAATCGAGCATAGCGCAACATCAACTCCCAATACCGGGAGAGACGAAACCCCTCCTATCGCTCATTATCTCCATGTGACTTTGGACTGTATCCAAAATCCACCTGTTTGCACGACTCCTTTGAGGCGTGGTAGGGAGGAAATCAAAGCACAGTGGGAACCACACAAGACTCTATGACGATCTTGGGTCTACAGACCAACCTGTTCAAGTGTCACCAGAGAACCGCTATCTGAAGATAGGTATAATACCAACTAGGAGTTCCCGGCGAGTCCTGTTCGGTGTACCCATTCTATAATGAGCACCCGCGTACAATCTTTTATGTCAAACACCAATGGTTGTGGGATCAACCATCGCCCCAGACAGGGTCAAAAAACGCACACACTAGTTTACCCTGGAATATCGATGCCTTGTCTAGATACTCCATCGACTAGGAACTGTTAAAGGATGTGCTTGCGGACTACCCAAGCCCCACTAGTATGATCTGCATCATAGTCCTGATAGTCAAGCTATCATCCTAAGGGCTTTATCAACATGTATCAGAGAGACAGTATAACAATACTAGTGTACATGTTAAGATAAAGAGAAACCAAATAGCATACTATCATGTCGAGCAAGAAAGTCCTCTATATATATGTCCAAGCATCCACTATATCATACAATAATGGCCTCTAGGGCATACATATTCCTAACACTTTTGTCAAAAAGAAGCATGCGGACAAGCTCGAGGCACGATTAGTACTGTGTATGTTTGTAGGATACCCAAGGAACTCCAGGGGGTATCTTTTCTATTATGCAAAGGAACAAAAGGTTTTTGTTTCTCGGCATGCCCACTTTTTGGAGACTCAATTTCTTGAAAAAGAAATAAGTTGGAGCGTAATAGAACTGGAAGAAATTCCTGAACCACAATCTATTACTGAAAGCATGGTGGAACCAGAATTTCAAAAGAACTGGATGTCCATGCGCCTCTCCGCAGATCTAGTAGGCAGTCTCGTCCGCCCGAGAGATACTACGGTTTTCTCATAGATGAGGATAGAGAGGATTGCATCATCGATGATAATGAGCCAACTAGTTTCCAGTAGGCCATTACATGCAGAGACTTAGTAAAGTGGCTGCAAGCAATGCAGACCGAAATGGAATCGATGTACACTAATAAAGTTTGTACTTTGGACATTGCGCTTCAAAGGGTAAAATCCGTAAGCTGCAAATTGATCTTCAAAAATAAGATTGGTGCAAATGGACAGCTTGAAACCTATAAGGCTAGACTTGTAGAAAAAGGTTTCCGTCAAAGACCTGGCTTAGGCTATGATGAAACCTTTTCTCCAGTGGCTATGCTTAAATACATTCAGATCCTACTTACCATTGCTGACTTCCATGATTATGAAATTTGGAAGATGGACGTAAATACCGCTTTTCTGAATGGAAATTTGGAAGAGTGTGTTTATAAGGATCAACCAGAGGGTTTCATAGAGAGTGGGAGCAGCGGAAGAGTGTGCAAGTTGCTTAAATCCATTTATGGATTAAAGCAGTTATTGCGAAGTTGGAACATCTGCTTTGACGAGACGATCAAAGAATTTGACTTTATCAAAAATCCAGATGAACAATGCATTTATAGTAATATTGTAGCAAGAACTGTAGTATTCCTTGTCTTGTACGTGGATGACATTCTCCTGATAGGAAATGACATTCTTATGCTACAATCAGTCAAAAGATTCTTTTCACGGAAGTTCTCCATGAAAGACCTAGGTGATGCCTCGTACATTTTGGGGATCTAGATCTATCATGATAGATCTAAGAGGATGTTGGGACTTTCATGGTCTAGATACACTGATACCATACTGAAAAGATTTAGTATGGAAGATTCCAAGCACGGTAATCAACCGGCTTGTTACGGAATCACCCTCTCCAAAGAGATGTCTCCTAAGACTGATTTGGAAAGGGATCGCATGAGTATTATACCCTATGCTTCTATGGTAGGATCTATAATGTATGTGATGTTGTGTACCAGACCAGACGTTGCTTATGCACTGAGCATGGTAAGAAGGTATCAGTCAAACCCTGGGGAGTGTAAATCCATGCTACCTCTCCCGGTACTTTCAGGCTTGCGGAATTTGATGAAAAACAATTTTCTAGAGGCGGTAACATGGACTCAAAACCGGATCTTTGTTAAACATCTAACTAACAACCTAACTAGGAGTTGTTAACTACTCGGTTAGGGGGTTATACCTTTCTTTCTTGAACTCCTTCGTCTTCAAACCTCGATGGTTGTCTGGATCGGCTTCACCCCGTCGTCTCCTTGCGCCGAAGATCGATCCACTTGAAAGCTTATACCTTTGGCTTCTTCTTCGAGCTTTGAAGAAACAAGTTCACTCGGTTTGCTAAACCTTGTGAACTAGAGTGAGTAGAGGAGAGTGTGTTGGGATTTTTCTCTATGGTTCTTAGTTCTCAACACATGAGATAAGTGAACCATAGACTAAAGAGAGGGAGAGCAAGAGGAAGGAGATAAGAGCTCAAGAACACAAGAGAGAGAAAGGAAATGAAAGAATGAGCAAGACTTTTTCTCTTTTGGCTCTCATAATCCAAAACCATCATAACCAATAATAGCAATCAAGTATTAGTGATGGTTTAAGCTACAATAGCCATATCATTTCATGCACTCATTTTGCACAAGAGAACAAGCAAGCAAAATTCTTTGCCATGAAATGATAGCCATTGTCATCATGATGGTCAACTAGTCCAACCTAGTCAACTGGTCAACAAAGTCAACAAAGTCAACCCCTCAACAACCATGTCACTATAATACTTAATTAATATTATTGTTAATTACATATCATATTCTCATTAGGGTTGAGCAAAAAGTCAATGGTCAACAGTCAACAGTCAACAATCCTAATGAGAATCCTCTGCCTCTATCTCTCCGTCAACTGTGCATACACACCCGCATCCGCGTTCCGAGGAACACGAATACATACTGGATAAAACCAATCCCAAAACGTACACTAGGATTTGGCTTAAACCAAAGCCCGCTAGTGTTAACTGTCCGGACACTGTACGTGCGTAAGTGCACGGATGTGACCGAACCCTGTCGCAAAACCATGCGACCTCTACTCTTTTGCCAAAAGGCGAATAGCTTTCTGTGTGGGACTCTAAAGACTCGACACTACGCTGGCAGTGGGTTTAACCATAGACCGCAAGCGGCACTAGCTGTGCGCAACGGCCCCTAGGTAGATGCCGATAAGAATACGGACGAGGTGAAACCCATCTGAACTCCTACTGAACCTCAATGTGACAATCTCCGTACAGTCCGGTCTGTTCGTCTGATACATAGCATGGCGGGCCTAGGGGGGCGGTAAACGTCAGTCCCCTAATAGCGGCACAAGTCGTGTCGGAGTGAAGCCCAAAACACCCTGAGATAGCACTGGAAGCCTACCAGTATATCTCGCTTGCCCTGGCCAGGGACTACTCATGTAATGGCTCTCCTAGACACAGCGCGATGTCAACCCCCAATACCGGGAGAGACGAATCATGTCTAACCGTCACTGCCTCCAAGTGCTTCGGGACTGTACCCAACTACTACCTGTTTGCACGACTCCTTTGAGCCGTGGTAGGGTAGTAATCAAAGTACAGTGGGAACACACTCGAGGCGAAGTGACTGTGTCAAGTCAGCGGACTAAGTTGTACTCATGTCACCTGGGAACTGATAACTGACGATAGGTATAATACCAACCGGTTAGTTCCCGACGAGTCCTGTCCAGTGTACTCGTAACCCAACGAGCACCCGCATACTATCTCCAGTACGACGTACTGATGGCTGTGGGACAGACCACCTCCCACTCTGGGATGAGAAGCGCATACGCTTGTCTACTCCGGAGTATCGATGCCCTGTCTCGATAGTCCTGCGACTAGGGACCTGCATAAGGATGTGCTTATAGATTACCCAGCCCCCACTAGTGTGACTGCCATCACAACGCTGGTAATCAAGCAAAGATCCTAAGGGCTCCACTAATGTGCATAGGTGATATACTAAAATAAACACATGTACACATTGAAGTAGAAACAAACCAAGTAGCATCTTACTATTTTGAGCAAGATTGTATATACAAGGTGAATATCCCAAGCTTCCATTAAGTAATATACAAACTAGTATGATACAGTAATGGCCTCTAGGGCATATACACTAACAATCTCCCACTTGCACTAAGGCCATGTACTGGCGTATCGAAGACCTATCATCTCGATCAGCCGCTCGAACTGAGTCTGGGGCAAGTCCTTGGTAAATGGATCTGCAGTGTTATCTTCTGAAGCAACCCTCCGAACCTCGATCTCCTGGCGATCCACGATCTCCCTGATCAGGTGATACCGCCTCAAGATGTGTCTGTATCTCTGATGGGACCTGGGTTCCTTCGCTAAAGCTATAGCCCCGTTGTTATCGCAATACAGAGATATTGGATCAACAATGGACGGAACCACCTGAAGTTCTTTCAAGAACTTCCTCATCCAGACAGCTTCTTTTGCGGCATCAGATGCAGCGATGTATTCCGCTTCCATCGTCGAGTCTGCAACGGTTTCCTGTTTGGAACTCTTCCAACACACCGCCCCTCCATTGAGGGTAAATACAAAACCCGACATGGACTTGGAATCATCCTTGTCACTCTGGAAGCTGGAGTCAGCAAAGGCCCCGATCTGGAGGTCTTTTCTGCCATACACCAAGAACATCTCCTTAGTCCTTCTCAGGTACTTGAGAATGTTCTTTACCACTATCTAGTGTTTCTCCCCAGGGTTTGACTGATACCGGCTTACCACACTCAGTGCACAAGCTACATCCGGTCTGGTACACAACATCGCATACATTATAGAGCCTACCGCAGAAGCGTAGGGTATAATAGACATGCGATCCCTCTCCAAATCAGTCTTGGGAGACATCTCTTTAGAGAGGGTGATCCCGTGACAAGCCGGTAGGTTACCGCGCTTGGAATCTTCCATACTGAATCTTTTCAGTATGGTGTCGATGTACCTCGACTGTGAAAGTCCTAATATCCTCTTGGATCTATCACGATGGATCCGGATCCCCAGTATGTAAGAGGCATCACCCAGGTCTTTCATGGAGAACCTGTGTGACAAGAACCCCTTGACAGATTGTAGCATAGGAATGTCATTTCCTATTAAGAGAATGTCATCCACGTATAAAACGAGAAATACTACAGTTCTCGCTACAAATCTACTATAGATGCATGGTTCATCTGGATTTTTGATAAAGCCAAATTCCTTGACTGTCTCATCAAAACAGATGTTCCAACTCCGCGATGCCTGCTTTATTCCATAGATGGACTTAAGCAACTTGCACACCTTTCCGCTGCTCCCACTTTGAATGAAACCCTCTGGCTGGTCCATATATACACACTCCTCTAAGTTTCCATTTAAAAAAGCGGTCTTTACGTCCATCTGCCAAATCTCATAATCGTGGAAGGCAGCAATGGAAAGAAGGATCCGAATGGATTTCAGCATAGCCACTGGAGAAAAGGTTTCGTCATAGTCCAAACCAGGTCTTTGACGAAAACCCTTTGCAACAAGTCTAGTTTTATAGGACTCAATCTGTCCATCTACACCAATCTTCCTTTTGAAGATCCACTTGGATCCTACGGGTTTTACCCCGTCTGGAGCAATGTCCAACGTCCATACCTTGTTGGTGTACATGGACTCCATTTCGGTCCGCATTGCATCCAGCCATTTTACCGAGTCAACGCTCTGAACGGCCTGCTGGAAGCTAATAGGCTCATTATAATCTATGATGCAATCCTCTCTATCCCCGTCTATGAGAAAATCGCAGTATCTCTCGGGCGGATGAGACTGCCTACTACTCCTGCGGAGCGGCGTAGGAATGTCCTGTTCTTTTGAACCCTCTGGTTCCACTAAGCTTTCAGCAATAGTCTGTGGTTCTGGAATTTCTTCCAGTTCTACTGCGCTCCCACTAATTTCCTTTTCTAAGAACTGGTGTTCTAGAAAATGGGCATGACGAGAAACAAAAACCTTTTGTTCCTCTTCGCAGTAGAAGAAATATCCCTTGGAGTTCTTTAGATATCCCACAAACTTGCACTGTACTGAGCGTGCCTCGAGCTTGTCCGCATGCTGCTTTTTGACAAAAGCTGGACTTCCCCATGTCTTAATGTGATTAAGATAGGGTCTCTTCCTACACCACATCTCATATGGTGTAGTAGGCACAGTCTTAGTTGGAACTCGGTTCAAAAGGTATGCAGCTGATTCTAGCGCATACCCCCAGAATGATCGCGGTAACTCAGCATTACTCATCATGGACCGTACCATATCCAATAGGGTTCGGTTCCGTCTCTCCGATACACCGTTATGTTGCGGAGTGTATGGAGGAGTAAGCTGAGAGAGAATTCCATTCTCTTTTAAGTAACCCAGGAACTCGGCACTCAAGTATTCACCACCTCGATCCGATCATAGAATCTTGATACTTTTGCCGGTTTGTTTTTCTACTTCATTCTTATATTCCTGGAATTTTCCAAAGGCTTCGGACTTATGTTTCATTAAGAAGACATAACCGTACCTTGAAAAGTCATCCATAAAAGTAATGAAGTAAGAATAATTGCTTCGCGCATGTGTATACATTGGACCGCACACGTCGCTGTGTACGAGTCCTAAGAGCTCGCTCGCTCTAACTCCGTGTCCAGTGAACGGAGCCTTTGTCATCTTTCCTTTGAGACAGGATTGACAAGTGGCATACGATTGATATTCGAACGGATTCAAATATCCTTCTGTATGTAACTTCGTCAACCTTCTCTTATTGATGTGACCCAGTCTACAATGCCATAAGAAAGTCTGATTTATTTCCGGAGACTTTCTCTTGTGTGTATTCTGGACATTGAAAATCTGTAGTTGGTTTAATACGTATATACCATTGCTCAATGTACCTGACCCGATCAGAACTTGATTAAGGTGAATGTTTACAACATTACTTACAAACGCATATTCATAACCTTCTTTAGAAACCAAAGATACAGAAATGATATTACAAGTTGCGTTGGGTACAAAAAAGCAATTACGCAAAACCAAAACATGTCCATCTGACATTCCCAGGTGATAGTCCCCCACGGCCTTAGCATCCATGCTAGCTCCATTTGCAACTTTGAGGGTCATGTCACCTGCCTTCAAAAACCTACGGTTTCTCAACGCCTGCAAAGAATTACAGATATGAGATCCTGATCCGGTATCCAATACCCAGGAAGTAGAGTTTATTGAAAGACAGTTTTCAATAACTTACACACCTGAAGCTGAAGCTGCAACCTGCTTCAGATCCTGTGTTCTGGCCTTCCAAGCCCTGCAATCATTTTTCCAGTGTCCCTTCTTATGACAATAGAAGCATTCTTCCTTATCCACAAGCTTTCCCACTTTCTTTCTTGCTTTTGCCTTTCCCTTCGTATCCACTTTACTAACACCGCCCCTTGGTTTGGCGGGGGCTTTCTTCTTCTTTCCCTTGGCTTTCGCCTTGGACCTAGAAGAGGAAGATCCTCCTACAAACAAAGTGGATGTTTCCCTACCTTTCTGTAGGGTGCCCTCTGCGCTCCTCTGCATGTTGAGGAGTTCTGAAAGTTCAACTTCCTTTTCTTGTATGTTGAAGTTAAGGATAAACTAGGCGTAAGTGGAAGGAAGGGACTGGAGAATCAAGCCCGTATAGAGCTCATTCTCCAACGTGGTCCCAAGGTCCGCGAGCTCTTCTATGTAGCCAATCATCTTAAGGACATGTTCCGCTACCGATGATCCGACGGCCAGCCTTGCCGAAAATAACTTCTTCAACACTTCGTATCTTGCGATACGAGACTGCTCTCCATACAGTTCTTTTGTATGGAGAAATATGGATTCGAGGTCCATATTCTCGTGCCTCCTCTGATGTTCGTTGTCCATAGAGGCAAGCGCGAGACACTTGGCCTTCGCGCAATCTAGTTCCCACGTCTTACAGATTTCCTTATCCGCGACGCTGGTTTTGGGACCTGGGACAGGGGGAGCTTTGGTGGTAAGAAGATACCTCAGCTTGTCGTAAGTGATTGCCATCTTGACATTCCTGAGCCAATCTTTGTAGTTTGGCCCTGTCAGTATGTTTTTATCTAGAAGTAACTTAAGTCCAGTCATGTCGATTGGTCGCTGCAATTAGGAGAGAGAGAAGAAACACTCAGCATGATACTCTTGTAAGTTTAGAATGGTTTTTAGTTTGTCTAAACAGGATGGCTCCCACTGTTTCTCGAATCCCTCCTCAAACCAAAAAGGAAGAATTAGTCAGGATCAATCTCACCGTACAATTCTTGCTTAATCGTTCAGCCAGGCCAGTGTCGGTACTTCGAGGGGGGTTTTCCAACGCTTTCGCAAAGTTCCTTAATTAAATAACCTCTTTTCCCTGGGGGCGTAGCCTCGCTAACACCTTTCTAGACACCTACTAGGTTTATAGCATTGATCGTTAAGTGAGAAATTTCCCGAGGAGTAGCATATACTCACAGTAGGATCGGGATCGAAATATCATCGTGTGACGAAATTGAAGGAATCCTACCAGAATCATGACACTCCAAATGGTATGCAACACTAGCAAGTTTCACTTCTTTTGAAACTCCCGATGTGGATTTTTGCCCCATGCTCTTATGACCTTGACTTTGGCCAAAATATCATAAGTCATATGTCAAGTTCTACCCGTCATTCTCCAGGTTAATTTGGACCCACCCGTACCTACCCTTGACTTTGGCCAAAATAGCAGTACGACTGTCCCAAACCAACGCATCTATCTATGCTACACATGAATACCTAATAGCTACCAATCACTATGCCTTGACTTTGGCCAACATATATAGCTTGAATACTATTGACTATTCATGTGAAACGACGGAGGGCTATGAATGGTTTTGGCAAAACCGTGAACGTAGTGAACTTGATATAATCGATGGAACGAGATAGCTTTTAAAAGGAGTGGCTCAAGCTCCGCATTTAAAAGTTGGTTTTGAAAAGAACCGAGTGGTTTTTCGAAAGTGTTCCAACTACTTTTACTTGGTTTATTTTTCTTGCATTAGTTCTTTTAATGCGTGATATTCTTGCATTAGTTCTTTTAATGCGTCCCATCATTTAATCCTACCATTGCAGAAAACAACCAAAATATGACGTACGCTTATGCCATTCGCATTCGCCACGGGGCCCCGTCATTACCTGTTAGGTTACTTAACTAACGACAGAGCGGGGGCTGGGCTAGCGCGGCTGTAAAACATAAGCAACGCCTAAATAATATCATATATAGATATATTGCAATGATAGCCATTTCAGATCACAGATGAACACATTAGATATACTAGGAATCCGCAATTCGTACGATCCTGTAACGAAAAGCAGATTACACGGTCGCGGTGAATAACCAATACCCCACCCAAGACCCCTACGGGTGCGGCAAACTACCCGCCAAGTACCCGAAGCGAAGCAACCTCCCTCAACTCCGTGAGTTGGCCACTCGGCACTTCGGGATACCCGGTAGTTTGTGCACCCCCTCCATGGGTCTATCCTAGGAGCAAAAACAGTAAAAAGAAATTATACAATGACGGCTACAACCCCGACCCGGTTGTGCGGCCATACAAATAATTATTACATCAATTTACAAATTTACATGAATTGAAAGAAAAGAAAACTCTTGTCTCACAACCCCCGGCTATTCACCCGCGACAATCCATTGAATACATATACACATTCCAGCAACATTACAGATCACAGATTTGTATAACCCCCAATAATCGACATATAGCGATTAGCAGACGTTCAATACAAATATCACATCACAGAAATACCCGTCAGCTTAAGTCTTTAGAATCTCGATCAAAATACGGTTTTTAAAGCCCCAAAAACTAAATTTTCTTTCTGGAAAATCTGGGCTGAAAAAACATATACCAAAATTCCCAAAATACCCCATAGAACAAACTGCAGTGAAGACGATCCAGAGAGGAGCTCAATCAGCCGCGGAACCGCGGCAATAGCAAGCTATTGCCGCGTTTCCGCGGTGGTTTGGTGAGATCTCTGGACCGTTTTTCTACAGTACACTATAAAAACCCTGAGTCGATTTTTAAAGCATGATTTATTACTTTTACAGTACGTTGAAAATCGACAGCAAGTTAGACATCGGGGTGTATTTCACGACTTTTTCTTTGATCGATCTTCTAGTTACATTGCTAACATATTAGATAGAGTTTAACTAGGCTCTGATACCACTGTAAGTCCATGCTACCTCTCCCGGTACTTTCGGGCATGCGGAATTTGATGAAAAACAATTTTCTAGAGGCGGTAACATGGACTCAAAACCGGATCTTTGTTAAATATCTAACTAACAACCTAACTAGGAGTTGTTAACTACTCGGTTAGGGGGTTATACCTTTCTTTCTTGAACTCCTTCGTCTTCAAACCTCGATGGTTGTCCGGATCGGCTTCACCCCGTCGTCTCCTTGTGCCGAAGATCGATCCACCTGATAGCTTCTACCTTTGGCTTCTTCTTCGAGCTTTGAAGAAACTAGTTCACTCGGTTTGCTAAACCTTGTGAACTAGAGTGAGTAGAGGAGAGTGTGTTGGGATTTTTCTCTATGGTTCTTGGTTCTCAACACATGAGACAAGTGAACCATAGACTAAAGAGAAGGAGAGCAAGAGGAAGGAGATGAGAGCTTAAGAACACAAGAGAGAGAAAGGAAATGAAAGAATGAGCAAGACTTTTTCTCTTTTGGCTCTCATAATCCAAAACCATCATAACCAATAATAGCAATGAAGTATTAGTGATGGTTTAAGCTACAATAGCCATATCATTTCATGCACTCATTTTGCACAAGAGAACAAGCAAGAAAAAGTCTTTGCCATGAAATGATAGCCATTATCATCATGATGGTCAACTAGTCCAACCTAGTCAACCGGTCAACAAAGTCAACAAAGTCAACCCCTCAACAACCATGTCACTATAATACTAAATTAATATTATTTTTAATTACATATCATATTCTCATTAGGGTTGAGCAAAAATTCAATGGTCAACAGTCAACAGGCAACAACCCTAATGAGAATCCTCTACCTCTGTCTCCCCGTCAATTATGCATACACACCCGCATCCGCGTTCCGAGGAACATGAATACATACTGGATAAAACCAATCCCAAAACGTACACTAGGATCTGGTTTAAACCAAAGCCCGCTAGTGTTAACTGTCCGGACACTGTACGTGCGTAAGTGCACGGATGTGACCGAACCCTGTCGCAAAACCATGCGACCTCTACTCTTTTGCCTAAAGGTGAATAGCTTTCTGTGTGGGACTCTAAAGACTCGACACTACGCTGGCAGTGGGTTTAACCACAGACCGCAAGCGGCACTAGCTGTGCATAACGGTCCCCAGGTAGATGCCGATAAGAAGACTAACGAGGTGAAACCCATCTGAACTCCTACTGAGCCTGAATATGACAATCTTCGTACAGTCCGGTCTGTTCGTCTGATACATCGCATGGCGGGCCTAGGGGGCGGTAAACGTCAGTCCCCTAATAGCGATACAAGTCGTGTCGGAGTGAAGCACAAAATACCCTGAGATAGCATTGGAAGCCTACCAGTATATCTCGCTTGCCCTGGCCAGGGACTACTCGTGTAATGGCTCTCCTAGAAATAGCGCGATGTCAACCCCCAATACCGGGAGAGAAGAATCCTGTCTAACCGTCACTGCCTCCAAGTGCTTCGGGACTGTACCCAACTACTACCTGTTTGCACGACTCCTTTGAGCCGTGGTAGGGTAGTAATCAATGTACAGTGGGAACACACTCGAGGCGAAGTGACAGTGTCAAGTCAGCGGACTAAGCTGTACTCATGTCACCTGGGAACTGATAACTGACGATAGGTATAATACCAACCGGTCAGTTCCCGACGAGTCCTGTCCAGTGTACTCGTAACCCAACGAGCACCCGCATACTATCTCCAGTACGACGTACTGATGGCTGTGGGACAGACCACTTCCCACTCTGAGATGAGAAGCTCATACGCTAGTCTACTCCGGAGTATCGATGCCCTGTCTCGATAGTCCTGCGACTAAGGACCTGCATAAGGATGTGCTTATAGATTACCCAGCCCCCAGTAGTGTGACTTCCATCACAACGCTGGTAATCAAGCAAAGATCCTAAGGACTCCACTAATGTGCATAGGTGATATAGTAAAATAAACACATGTACACATTGAAGTAGAAACAAACCAAGTAGCATACTACTATTTTGAGAAAGATTGTATATACAAGGTGAATATCCCAAGCTTCCATTTAGTAATATACAAACTAGTATGATACAGTAATGGCCTCTAGGGCATATACACTAACAGGGAGAAGCACTGGATAGCAGTTAAGAATGTTCTCAAGTACCTGAGATGGTCTAAGAAGATGTTCTTGGTGTACTGCAGTAAAGACCTCCAGATCGAGGCTTTCGCCGACTCCGGCTTCTAAAGTGACAAGGATGACTCCAAATCCATGTCGGGTTATATCTTCACCCTCAATGGAAGGACGGTCTGTTGGAAGAGCTCCAAGCAGGTCACCGTTGCTGACTCGATGATGGAGGCAGAGTATACCGCTGCATGTGACGCCGAAAAATAAGCAGTCTGGATGAGGAAGTTCATTACAAAACTTCAGGTGGTTCCATCCATTATTGACCCAATACTTTTGTATTGTAACAACAACGGGGCTATAACTTTAGCGAAGGAACCAAGGTCCCATCAGAAGTCCAGATATATCTTGAGGTAGTATTACCTGATCAAGGAGATCGTGGATCGTCGGGAGATCGAGGTTCGGAGAGTAGACATGGAGAACAATACTGTAGATCTACTCATAAAGGCCATCCCTCAGATGTAGTTCAAGAGGCTTTTCGAGATGTTAGGTCTGCGATATGCCAATACATTGCCTTAGTTCAAGTGGGAGATTGTTTGTGCTATATGCCCTAGAGGCCATTATTGTAAAGTACTAGATTGTATATTACATTTTGGAAGCTTGGGATATTCACAGATATAATAGCAGTCTTGCTCAACATGATAATATGCTATCTGGTTTGAGTCTATCTTAACATCTGTATATGTTTGTTTTAATATATCACTAATATATGTTGATAGAGCCCTTGGGATTTTTACTTAACTACCAGTGTTGTGATGGCAGTCACACTAGTAGGGGCTGGATAGTCTATAAACACATCCTTAAACTTGTCCCTATTCGTAGAATTATCGAGACCGGTTATCGATACCCAAGAGTAGACCAGTGTATACGCTTCTTATCCCCGTCAGGGGAGGTGGCATGTCCTGCAGCTATTGGTATACGGTATCAAAGATAGTATACATTTGCTCATTGGGTTATGAGTGTTGGATATATGTATACCCAAGAGGCCATTATATGATAGTGGATGTATTTATACATGTATATATCTTCAGTGTACATTCTTGCTCGACATGATAGTATGCTATCTGGTTCTTCTTTATCTGACATGTTGATTTGATCATGCTTTTATTCATTCATACATGTTGATAAAGCCCTGAGGATATAGGCTTGACTACTGTGATTATGATGGAGATCATACTAGTGGGACATCTTTAGTTTATAAGCATATCCTGAATTGTCCCTAGTCGTAGGTATATAGAGAAGGGGCATCGATATACCAGAGTAGACTAGCGTATATGACACTAGACCCATATGATGGGCGATGGATGTTCCCACATTCATCGATGTTTGACATCGAGATCGTATACGGATGGTCAGTGGTGCCTGGGTACACTGGACGGACGCACCGAGAACTCCTGTATGGAATTATATCTATCGTTGGATAGCATTTCTCAGGTGACACTGGTGCAGGTTAGTCTGTAGACCCGAGATCGTCATAGAGACTTGTGTGTTCTCCCACTGTACTTTGATTACCACCCTACCACGGCTCTACTGAGTCGTGCAAACAGGTGGCCATTGGATACAGTCCCGAGACACACGAAGGCAATGAGCGATATGAGGGGTTTTCGTCTCTCCCGGTATTAGGAGTTGATGCTGTGCTGTGCTCGACTGGCTATATCAGTAAGTCCCTGGCAGGGCTGTTGAGATTTACTGATAAGTGTTATCAGTAGTTTCTCGATCTGTTATAGACCATTCATCGGCACGACTTATTGAGTTATTGGGGTCGACGTTACCATCCCTAGACTTGATATGCAGCATATCTGACGAAGAGACCGGACTGTACGGTAGTGTTGCCGGTTGGCTTGACGGGAGTTGTGAGAGGTTCACTTGTTTTCTTCTGATCGCTCAATACCCGGTGGCCGTTACGTTTAGCTGACCGCTTGCGGCTTGTAGGTATTTAATATGATCATTACCTACTACCGGCGTATTGACGAGTCTTAGAGTCTCACAATGAAGTTTCCTGGCTCAGGCGAAAAGATATGGTGTGCATATGAGATATGCGCGAGGACCCGATTAAATACGGATATATGATACCGTATATTAATCGGGAATTTTCTATTGGTGGGGTCGTATGTGATATGACCGGTTTGCAAAATCAAGTGTTGATTTAACAAATGACTTTTACATTAATTCTTTTGTAACGTTTTGAAAATCGTTTCGGTGAAATTTCGAAAAAACGGTAAAATAAAGGGGTTTTCTGTAAAAAGTCAAAATACAAATATCTTTATTATAAAATAAAATATACATATTCTAGCTATGAAATTGCTAGTATTTGGTGTTTATTGAGCCACTGGTGAAATTTCAAATTTTCTGAAAATTTTTCCGAAATTAATTATTTTAATATTATTTTAAGCCGGTAAGAAAATATATTAAATTAGAGATAAATACAAATTTAAATGGGATAATTTTAATCCTTAAAATCATGTTGATTAAAATCTAGTTGTAATATAAATTTTTAGTATTTTATTTCAAGTTTTAATTGATTTATTTTATGGAAAACAAAAATATAGTTATTTTGAACTAAAACTTGCAAATATGGTATTGTGGGGGGTCTTTTTGCATAAATTTTTTTTGTAAAGTCTCTCACACTAACCCTCACTCCCCTTGGCTGGCCCCACACTATTGTAGCAGCCCAAGAATTTTATTTCCCTCTTTTTGACCTTAAATCATGTGAGAAATGGGTTAAAATAAGGTTTTTATATATAGTAAAGTAGGTGGGGGTATTATGGTAATTTGGGAGGGGCTTTGACTTGGATTCTTTTCCACAACTCCCCCACACCTCTCCCCACTCCCTCCTCAGCTGAAATTCCTGCAATAAACAGCCCCAAAATTTCCCCTCTCATTTTTCTTCTAAACTCATCAAAATTCCATTTAAACTTCACAATTTCAAGCCCATCCTTCATCCATTCTTCTTAACCTTTCTTGCATGGATTTTGGATGCTAGGAGGCCATCTTTGGAGTCAAAATTTCTTGCTAGATCTCTAGATCTAGAGGTATAATTCTTATCCATTTAAATTCTTATGGTTAGATTTCTTTAAATGAGTTGTTTTAGTGTTAATATTGGTGCTATTTTCATCTAGGATCTTCAAGAGAATGGGTTGAGTTAAACTAGGGTTTTTAGCACACCATTATTAAGTTAATTATTCTATTTTTCTATCTAGTGTTTTATACAAACCAAATCTAAGAGTTTAACTTGCTTTTTGGGCTTCAAATTAGTGCTAATTTAGTGTTTCATGTATAGTTTGGGTTGGATTTTGTTAGTTATAAAATTCAAGAAAGGGTTTGAATGCAAGTTAGGGTTTTGTGAAATTGGTGTATGGTTGTGTAATGTATTAGGCTCTTATGGCTTATTAAAACAAAGTTAGTAGTTAGTTGTTAATTGTAAGTTTAAAAATTATGATAATTACGCTAATTTGCTAACTAGCTATCTAAAATTGGTTAAATAATTGGGTTAAAAATGTAATTATGTTTTTATAACATCATTAACATTATTATGAGTGGTTTAATATCTTAGGTTATGCAAAACCAAGCTTAATTGTTGAATTGTGAATTTTGCTTTAAAAGGTGTTAAAAATTGATATTTTTGCAAACTAGGATTTTGGAATTTATGCAAATTGATGAGAATAAATTATAAAAATGGTTTATATGACTTTGTTATGATATTTAGTGAATATTGTGGATGCTAGGTTCGTTTATACATCGAGTTTTGTACTAAAACGGTGAATTGTGCTTGCTAGATTTTCGGAAAAATGACTTTTTAAGTGAAATTGGGGTTTTTGTGAATTTTAAGCTATTTTATATTATAATTAGTGCTTGTAATTGTACAAATGAGTGTGTTGGGAGTTTTCTCGATGGTTTGGCATTTGTACGCCGACGTCGAGGGTTTTTGGGTCGATTTGTGAAAGCAACCATAGGTTTTGACCTATGTGGGATTAGTGAGTCGTTTTGGTCATGAGTCGGATTTTAATGCGATACGGTGCGTTATGATATGTAGGTACCCCATGTGGACTTCGAGACGACAAGCAAGCGCGTGGCGACGTCGGCACCGGCGAGCGAGGACCAGGTGAGTAGATTTGTATCTACGGGGAGAAGTCGGGTGGATGGCGTATAGCACCCCCGCAGTCCGTGGTGGTGTATACGGATGCGTATACACACCAACAATTTATTATATGTTATTTGGGATTAATAACGATGTTTAGGATGGATATTGGTGTGTTGGATTATTTTAGTGTTGCGAACCCTAGGGTAGTGTTGCACTACACATACACACATACATACTTGCATACATTCCTATTTATATGTGCTCATGGGATTCTTTATAGTTATGTGTTCACATGGGTATGGGACTATGTGTTCACATACGGATTTGAGGATGATACTTAGGATTGAGCTGAGTCGATGAGATTTGTTTTATGGTTGTGATATCGGTGATATGGCAGGATTCGTACTTGAGGTACGTCCTGGTGTTATAGCGGATCTTGGGACGACGATACGGGTGAATAGTGTTGTTAATAAAATGGTCGACATGTGATCGTGATATAAGATATGATACGCTAGGATATTGATACTAGGCCGTATTGGGCGATGTATACCCCTTGATGATGATATGTGCTAATGATATCGGTTTGTACGAGATTGTCGATCAGTAGTCAGATCATGAGTATCTTGAGGATATTAGTATTGTACTAGACATAGGTCAGTACCCTAGACTACGATCTTGAATAAAGTGGATACCAGAGGAATGGCGTGAGGAATATGATATTGACCCGTACCCAGATTTGGGGATGCCGTATGACGGATTTACGTACGAGCTATATCTTGATGATTGATCCGTACTCTTGACTTGGGATGTCTGATTGTAGATATGGTATTGGATATGATATTATTGAGGCGGGATCACCGACTAATATATATACAGGTATGTATATGGATCGACTCAGATGTTAGGCGGTTTCCCTACCTGTAGTCCAGCTTGTTAGCTTGGCCCTTTAGTTTAGTTTAGTTGTTAGATTAGATTCGATTCTTACCTATTTCAAAAACTAACGAATCGTGGGTATTTTAAAAGACAGCCCAAGGGATCCTACGGATATTTCAAAAGACGTATCTTTTCATAAAAACACCGTAGCCCCTATTTTCAAAACCCCATGATTCGTGTTATTTCAAAAGGCACCATTTGTAGGACTTATATTAGATTAATGCAGATTAGTTACAGTTGCGTCTAGTATTCAGCTCCCGCTTATTATTGTGGTTCGCTTCGCATCGCATACTTATGTTATAATTTCTTATTGCAATGTTGATATCATATTGTTAGGACACCAGCACCATTACCGATGATGCGTATGTACCACGTACACTTACTTGCCGGCTCACACACATCTTCATCGGTAATTGCCATGTCATGTACACTTTAGAAAATATTATTGCTTGACTTAGCTTGTTAGTTAGTAATTTGACATGATATTTGTGTACCTGCCTTATATGCCAGCTTAACATTGTAGTTATTACTTGTCACTTCATGCATACTGTTATTCATTGTTATGTCTATATTCATGGTTTTACATGCTATTGATGATTTGGATTCGGATTTCCATGAAATTTTCTGGATTTGGGGGGAAAACCGCAAAACTTATATAAACTGATTTCTCTCTTTTTAAATAAAAAAAAGTGCGGTTTTTCCCATGATGTATGAGTCGTCCACCATGAGAGTGCTGATGGATTTTGAGACCCGATTCGAGGAGACGGATGAACCGTTTCGGGTACATGGTGGACCCGGTAAGGTACTCCGGGGCAAGAAGCGCGTGATGATGACGATGTGAGCCTGGCAGGGGAGCACTACCTACCGGTGATTTTACCCGACGCGTCGGATATCCGGAGGATACCGTCGTGGTCTTCAGATGGATGGTAGGGGCCGGTCTGGACTGACGGCGCCCTAGATATTGTGATTGAGACATTGAGATTTCGAGATATTGAGGTACAGAGACTGTGATACAGAGATATCGAGATATTGGGATTACGTTTTGTGCCGATGCTAGGCACTGTTTTATGCTGATTTCATTGTGATACCTCATTTTAAAAATACAAAGGAAATCTCACTAAATTATGAAAACAGTTCTTCATTTACATGTATTCTGTTTCCATGCATTCATACCTCATTCATATGATATATTGCTACCTGAGGCACTGACACGGGCACATGAGATTACACTCGGGTTAGATATTTACCCTAGCCTTGTTATAGGTTGCATGTTATATATATAATTGAGGATATATTATGATCTTTGACCTAGGTTGCGTTATTTATGCGATTTCTTTCCGTAGATGTTTTTATATTCACGAGTTGGCAACTCACCCCCGTTGTGCCACAGTTCTTGCAGGTTTCGCCGTACAGGTTTCATTACGGCTTTGCTGGCACTACTTCCATTTCCGGGTGATTTGCTAGTAGGTGGGTTTATTTGTATCGTACCCCCATTATATATCTTGTATATCATTATTCTGTTGTATCTAGAAGTTCCATCAACCAAACATGTATTTATTTGAGATAGAGACCAGTGATGTTTATTCTCTCGAACTTAGAGTCGCGCGTTGTATTTCTGTGGTTTTATTGTGGTTTTTGAGTTTCATATTGAATTTTGATCCTCGCCCTTGGCGTTGTATATTATATTGCTTGTGTGGTTGTGACCGTTGATTGACGAAGAGCTAGCTCCCGCTTGGGGATGCCTTTTTATTGATTTCATATACTATTCATGTTGTATCCTATTTGGGGGCCAGTATTTACAAAGGAGACTCTACCGAAATTTTCAGGAATATTTGATGTTTTTTTTTAAACGCATAATTCAGCTATGCTATTAAAACTACTTGATTTAAATTGGTTTTCCTTCACTCTACTACTTTTCTTGGTTTGGATTTCTGGGTTTTCGGTTTACTTAGATTACGTACGCCTCGAGACGTTTCGTAGTTTAAGTGCCGGTCATGTTCCGTACTTTCGGGACGTGACAAAGTTGGTATCAGAGCGTTAGGTTTTACCTTCGGAGCGTAGGATGACCCTTGGTTGATGGAATAGGTGACTAGAGTAGAGTGACGTACCGTGGGTATGTTCCGCGGCATACTTACGACACGCCACTCCACTTAAGGAGCCTTAGGATGTACATTTCTTTGCTCAGTATTATATTCATTACTGATCTAGCCTCATCGGTACCAGTTATGGTTTGCTGCCACGATTACGGGAAGGGAGAGCTACGGCTAGAGTTGCGGTCAGCACGAGCTCGTTACGAACGAGGACTGACCAGAGCATAATTCCGGTGACACACGATTGTAGAGATGTGTCTTTTGATTATGCTTTCGCGCCACGAGTGTTGGATGGATCGCTATATGAGATTACTTGGACGTGCCGATCAGCACTAGAGGATTGAGCCACTGACAGAGGCCAGCCAGATTTTGATGACCATTGGTATATTACTTACTCATGATGATTGAGGCACTGTTCAGCGTGCGGACGAGTGAGCCAGTTGTTGCAGCGAACGACGGGATATCGCCCCAGATGTGGGAGCTATTGCAGTACAAGGTTGTACTAAGAGATGATAGAAGGTCGCTAGTCACCGAGGATGAATGACTAGGACATGTGGTTCGTTCGCTACCCCGATGAGAGGTCATCAGATAAATTGATTCCAGCTAGAGACGCCTTCACGCGGAGACATTGAGAGTCAACAGAGACGATCGAATGTCAGAAACCTACTATTCCAAGTTTAAAGTAATCGGAAGGACATGCAGGTAATTCTATGGTCCCTCTAGAAGAATGAAACCCCAACTCGACTTAATGACCGTGTGAAAGCCTTTGAACCTTCGGGTTTGCGGCATTTCTGCGGCGCCATTAGTGAGGCTTGGGTTTGCTTTTCTACGGCTGGACCACCGATGCTGTGGTATGTACTCAATTATTATACTATGCCCAAGATGTTGAGCTCTTGGGTGATTATGAGGTTTTGACAAATTGATCGGATGGCTCGACTTAATTCGGATGCTAGGTGGTAAGATGCATTTCTTGGGAGACTCCGGATACGAGGATAGCCGTGGGAGCTCAGTCCATGCAGCCACGACGAGACGAGTCCGAAGCGGTCGACATTAGAGAAAAGTGAAGAAAGAGGTTCGTACCAGATCTAGATGAGATGACGTTCCACTCCGCTAACATCAGAGATGCGATGCGCATGCCGAGGCATGGTACTTGGATTTACCTTCCAGAAGGAGTCGTGATGAGTATGCAGCCGTTCTGGAACGAGAACAGATCTACTAAGGAACGATGACTTTCGGACAGTTCGGCAGAGGCGAGATTTGGGAGAGACCACGACAGAACCTTTCTGGGACAAATTACGAGAAGACTGGGACCCAGGAGTGGTCGTATTACGCACACCAGCAGGCCAGAGTTCATGATCATCGACGAGACGTCCCACTAGTGACCGCGACAGTTGGTCCGAGATTCTTAGAGGATGCACTTGAGCGGTACTATTCCGCCATTATTGATTTCGATGTTTTGGGTGATTGATTCACATGATTTGATTTTGATGATTGAGGATTTACGATCTTTGCACAGTGTTGCACTTGATATCGTTTTCGTGCTTGGTTTCACATGTTTGTGATTTTACGGTTTTAGACATTTGAGTTGATTTTGTGCGTATATACGCACACGATTTGGTTTTTGCACGCGGTATAGTTCATATATGCTTGCAGTGCAGTGTTACGCATGTTGTGCATTTAGATGCCCTGGACTTTGATTTCGATGGTGATGTTCGATATTTGTTTTGTGCACCTTGTGCACCTGATTTGATTTTGCGCATGTTCGGCACTTGATATTGGATTTCATGATTTCGTGCACGATGGATGCATCTGATTTGGATTTTCGTGCATGTTGGGCGCATGTTTTGAAGTGTGATTTTGGTGCACACCATATGCACTAAATCGAGATTTTTCGTGCATGTCAGATGCACCTGATTTTGCTGTCAGGCACACATGTTGCCTATGACAGATGTTTCGTGCACACCCGATGCACTTAGATGTTGTTTCTGTGCATATGTATGGCACATATTTGGATTTTGATTTCCATGCGCACAAGACGCACGTAGTATTCATACGCGTATTTTGGGGATTGATTTTTCTTATAGAGCAGTACGTTTTTATGATATTGCTATATGTTTTCGTACTGAGCAGGACTAGTCAGAGGACAGTACCTGAATATATTTTACATGTATAGTTTCGAGTTATATCATATTGGTTTTGCTTTGGATTTGGTATTGATGTCTTCCCCATGACTCCGATGATTGCGGGATGCTTGACGGAGTTCTGATTTGAGTTATATGCTCATTTTTCATGCGCATGCGTTGCGCTACGATTTGTTTTATGTATTTATGATTTCGGAGCCCCGGCGATATGATGGTTTTCGCTGAAATATTTTAGTATTTGGGGGAAGTTTTAATTTAAATTCGGAGACCGAATTTCTTTAAGGGGGGAAGATTGTAACGTTTTGAAAATCGTTTCGGTGAAATTTTGAAAAAACGGTAAAATAAGGAGGTTTTCTGTAAAAAGTCAAAATACAAATATCTTTATTATAAAATTAAATATACATATTCTAGCTATGAAATTGCTAGTATTTGGTGTTTATTGAGCCATTGGTGAAATTTCAATTTTTCTGAAAATTTTTCCGAAATTAATTATTTTAATATTATTTTAAGCCGGTAAGAAAATACATTAAATTAGCGATAAATACAAATTTAAATGGGCTAATTTTAATCCTTAAAATCATGTTGATTAAAATCTAGTTGTAATATAAATTTTTATTATTTTATTTCAAGTTTTAATTTATTTATTTTATGGAAAACAAAAATATAGTTATTTTGAACTAAAACTTGCAAATATGGTATTGTGGGGGGTCTTTTTGCATAGAATTTTTTTGTAAAGTCTCTCACACTCACCCTCACTCGCCTTGACCGGCCCCACACTATTGTAGCAGCCCAAGAATTTTATTTCCCTCTTTTTGACCTTAAATCATGTGAGAAATGGGTTAAAATAAGGTTTTTATATATAGTAAAGTAGGTGGGGGTATTATGGTAATTTGGGAGGGGTTTTGACTTGGATTCTTTTCCACAACTCCCCCACACCTCTCCCCACTGCCTCCTCAGCCTAAATTCCTGCAATAAACAGCCCCAAAATTTCCCCTCTCATTTTTCTTCTAAACTCATCAAAATTCCATCAAAATTCCATTTAAACTTCACAATTTCAAGCCCATCCTTCATCCATTCTTCTTAACCTTTCTTGCTTGGATTTTGGATGGTAGGAGGCCATCTTTGGAGTCAAAATTTCTTGCTAGATCTCTAGATCTAGAGGTATAATTCTTATCCATTTAAATTCTTATGGTTAGATTTCTTTAAATGAGTTGTTTTAGTGTTAATATTGGTGCTATTTTCATCTAGGATCTTCAAGAGAATTGGTTGAGTTAAACTAGGGTTTTTAGCACGCTATTATTAAGTTAATTATTCTATTTTGCTATCTAGTGTTTTATACAAACCAAATCTAAGAGTTTAACTTGCTTTTTGGGCTTCAAATTAGTGCTAATTTAGTGTTTCATGTATAGTTTGGGTTGGATTTTGTTAGTTATAAAATTCAAGAAAGGGTTTGAATGCAAGTTAGGGTTTTATGAAATTGGTGTATGGTTGTGTAATGTATTAGGCTCTTATGGCTTGTTAAAACAAAGTTAGTAGCTAGTTGTTAATTGTTAGTTTAAAAATTATGATAATTACGCTAATTTGCTAACTAGCTATTTAAAATTGGTTAAATAATTGGGTTAAAAATGTAATTATGCTTTTATAACATCATTAACATTATTATGAGTGGTTTAATATCTTAGGTTATGCAAAACCAAGCTTAATTGTTGAATTGTGAATTTTGCTTTAAAAGGTGTTAAAAATTGATATTTTTGCAAACTAGGATTTTGGAATTTATGCAAATTGATGAGAATAAATTATAAAAATGGTTTATATGACTTTGTTATGATATTTAGTGAATATTGTGGATGCTAGGTTCGTTTATACATCGAGTTTTGTACTAAAACGGTGAATTGTGCTTGCTAGATTTTCTGAAAAATGACTTTTTAAGTGAAATTGGGGTTTTTGTGAATTTTAAGCTATTTTATATTATAATTAGTGCTTGTAATTGTACAAATGAGTGTGTTGGGAGTTTTCTCGATGGTTTGGCGTTTGTACGCCGACGTCGAGGGTTTTTGGGTCGATTTGTGAAAGCAACCATAGGTTTTGACCTATGTGGGATTCGTGAGTCGTTTTGGTCATGAGTCGGATTTTAATGCGATACGGTGCGTTATGATATGTAGGTACCCTATGTCGACTTCGAGACGACAAGCAAGCGCGTGGCGATGTCGGCACCGGCGAGCGAGGACCTGGTGAGTAGATTTGTATCTACGGGGAGAAGTCGGGTGGATGGCGTATAGCACCCCCGCAGTCCGTGGTGGTGTATACGGATGCGTATACACACCAACAATTTATTATATGTTATTTGGGATTAATAACGATGTTCAGGATGGATATTGGTGTGTTGGATTATTTTAGTGTTTCGAACCCTAGGGTAGTGTTGCACTACACATACACACATACATACTTGCATACATTCCTATTTATATGTGCTCATGGGATTCTTTATAGTTATGTGTTCACATGGGTATGGGACTATGTGTTCACATACGGATTTGAGGATGATACTTAGGATTGAGCTGAGTCGATGAGATTTGTTTTGTGGTTGTGATATCGGTGATATGGCAGGATTCGTACTTGAGGTACGTCCTGGTGTTATAGCGGATCTTGGGACGACGATACGGGTGAATAGTGTTGTTAATAAAATGGTCGACATGTGATCGTGATATAACATATGATACGCTAGGATATTGATACTAGGCCGTATTGGGCGATGTATACCCCTTGATGATGATATGTGCTAATGATATCGGTTTGTACGAGATTGTCGATCAGTAGTCAGATCATGAGTATCTTGAGGATATTAGTATTGTACTAGACATAGGTCAGTACCCTAGACTACGATCTTGAATAAAGTGGATACCAGAGGAATGGCGTAAGGAATATGATATTGACCCGTACCCAGATTTGGGGATGCCGTACGACGGATTTACGTACGAGCTATATCTTGATGATTGATCCGTACTCTTGACTTGGGATGTCTGATTGTAGATATGGTATTGGATATGATATTATTGAGGCGGGATCACCGACTAATATATATACAGGTATGTATATGGATCGACTCAGATGTTAGGCGGTTTCCCTACCTGTAGTCCAGCTTGTTAGCTTAGCCCTTTAGTTTAGTTTAGTTGTTAGATTAGATTCGATTCTTACATATTTCAAAAACTAACGAATCGTGGGTATTTTAAAAGATAGCCCAAGGGATCCTACGGATATTTCAAAAGACGTATCTTTTCATAAAAACACCGTAGCCCCTATTTTCAAAACCCCATGATTCGTGTTATTTCAAAAGGCACCATTTGTAGGACTTATATTAGATTAATGCAGATTAGTTACAGTTGCGTCTAGTATTTAGCTCCCGCTTATTATTGTGGTTCGCTTCGCATCGCATACTTATGTTATAATTTCTTATTGCAATGTTGATATCATATTGTTAGGACACCAGCACCATTACCGATGATGCGTATGTACCACGTACACTTACTTGCCGGCTCACACACATCTTCATCGGTAATTGCCATGTCACGTACACTTTAGAAAATATTATTGCTTGACTTAGCTTGTTAGTTAGTAATTTGACATGATATTAGTGTACCTGCCTTATATGCCAGCTTAACATTGTAGTTATTACTTGTCACTTCATGCATACTGTTATTCATTGTTATGTCTATATTCATGGTTTTACATGCTATTGATGATTTGGATTCGGATTTCCAAGAAATTTTCTGGATTTGGGGGAAAAACCGCAAAACTTATATAAACTGATTTCTCTCTTTTTAAATAAAAAAAAGTGCGGTTTTTCCCATGATGTATGAGTCGTCCACCATGAGAGTGCTGATGTATTTCGAGACCCGATTCGAGGAGACGGATGAAACGTTTCGGGTACATGGTGGACCCGGTAAGGTACCCCGGGGCAAGAAGCGCGTGATGATGACGATGTGAGCCTGGCAGGGGAGCACTACCTACCGGTGATTTTACCCGACGCGTCGGATATCCGGAGGATACCGTCGTGGTCTTGAGATGGATGGTAGGGGCCGGTCTGGACTGACGGCGCCCTAAATATTGTGATTGAGACATTGAGATTTCGAGATATTGAGGTACAGAGACTGTGATATAGAGATATCGAGATATTGGGATTACGTTTTGTGCCGATGCTAGGCACTGTTTTATGCTGATTTCATTGTGATACCTCATTTTAAAAATACAAAGGAAATCTCACTAAATTATGAAAACAGTTCTTCATTTACATGTATTCTATTTCCATGCATTCATACCTCATTCATATGATATATTGCTACCTGAGGCACTGACACTGGCACATGAGATTACACTCGGGTTAGATATTTACCCTAGCCTTGTTATAGGTTGCATGTTATATATTTAATTGAGGATATATTATGATCTTTGACCTAGGTTGCGTTATTTATGCGATTTCTTTCCGTAGATGTTTTTCTATTCATGAGTTGGCAACTCACCCCCGTTGTGCCACAGTTCTTGCAGGTTTCGCCGTACAGGTTTCATTACGGCTTTGCTGGCACTACTTCCATTTCCGGGTGATTTGCTAGTAGGTGGGTTTATTTGTATCGTACCCCCATTATATATCTTGTATATCATTATTCTGTTGTATCTAGAAGTTCCATCAACCAAACATGTATTTATTTGAGATAGAGACCAGTGATGTTTATTCTCTCGACCTTAGAGTCGCGCGTTGTATTTCTGTGGTTTTCTTGTGGTTTTTGAGTTTCCTTTTGAATTTTGATCCTCGCCCTTGGCGTTGTATATTATATTGCTTGTGTGGTTGTGACCGTCGATTGACGAAGAGCTAGCTCCCGCTTGGGGATGCCTTTTTATTGATTTCGCATACTATTCATGTTGTATCCCATTTGGGGGCCAGTATTTACAAAGGAGACTCTGCCGAAATTTTCAGGAAATATTTGATGTTTTTTTTTAAACGCATAATTCGGCTATGCTATTAAAACTACTTGATTTATATTGGTTTTCCTTCACTCTACTACTTTTCTTGGTTTGAATTTCTGGGTTTTCGGTTTACTTAGATTACGTACGTCTTGAGACGTTTCGTAGTTTAAGTGCCGGTCATGTTCCGTACTTTCGGGACGTGACATCTTTAATCAAACTCTTTTTCTATTTTTGTATGCATGCATGTATGCACATGGTGATGTGCATGGATACATACATACATTGTATCATGGTTGTGGATACATGTTTGGTGGCAATTCGAGACTTATATTGTAGAATTATCTATTTATTTATCATTTTGAAAAAGGGAAAGGATAATTCACACATGGTTAATGTTTATCATCTTTGACCATGCTTCAACCACTATTTAACCTTGAGTTAATTATCCTTTTGCCTTTTAACTCATTTGAAAAAGATCTAGATAGTTCTAACTGTTAGTGTATATGCTCTGATACCACTGTAAGTCCACGTTGCCCACCCCGGTGCTTGCGGGGAGGCGGAAAACGGAATAAAAATTGAATTTTTATCACTCTAGGCAACATGGACTAGACAAAGACGGGATCTTTACTAAACAAAAACTAACTAAAGCTAACTAGAAATTAGCTACATGGAAGAATGGTTATACCTAGGGCTTTATGTCCTTCTCTCCTTGCTCCTTGTAGTGAACGGAAGTGATCTCCTTCTCGTCTTTTCTCGTCGAAGAAGGATCCACCCGAGAGCCTCAACTTTTGGCTTCAACTTCAAGCTAGAAGTAACTAAAGTGCTAGAAGTGCTAATCCTAGAACCTTAGATGAGAGTAGAGATTATCAAGAAGTGGTTTTTCTCAAGCTCAAGTGTTTCTCAACATATGAGAGGGGAGAGCTTGAGAGAGAGGAAGAGGAGGAGAGAGAAAGCATATAATAGAAATTAGAGAATAAAATGAACCATTCTTTCATATATGGGTGAATTATGTAAATTGATAATTAGCAAGATAATTGTCATGGCTTAATCAAGACATGACCATTATCATTTCATTTTTAATGCAAATTGCAAGGATCAAAGAGCATCTTTTATATTAAATGATGATGGTCAAAGTGTCAACCTAGGTCAACAAGTCAAGAATGTCAAATGGTCAACAACCCTAACCATGCACAATTATATTAAACTAATATCAATTAATCATAATACACGCATAAGCATTAGGGTTAATAAAATGACAATGGTCATTAACCCTAATGAAAGTCCTCTCCCTCTGTCTCAATCAACTGTGCATACGCACCCGTATTCGTGATCCGAGGAACACGAATACAATGAGATAAAACCAATCCCAAATCATATACTAGGATCCGGCTTAAACCAAAGCCCGCTAGTATAAGCTGTCCGGACAGTAAACGTGCACGAGTGCGCGGATGTGAACGGACCCTGTCGCAAAACCATGCGAGGTAGTTTGCCGCACCCGTAGGGGTCTTGGGTAGGGTATTTGGCTATTCACCACGACCGTGTAATCCGATTTTCGTTGCAGGCTCGAACGGATTGCGGATTCCTAGTATATCCAATGTATTCATCTGTGATCTGTAATGTCTATCATTGCTTTATATCTATATATTATAACTATTTAGGCGTTGCTTATGTTTTACAGCCGCGCTAGCCCAGCCCCCGCTATGTCGTTAGTTAAGTAACCTAACGGGTGATGACGGGGCCCCGTGGCGAATGCGAATGGCATAAGTGTACGTCATATTTTGGTTGTTTTCTGCAATGGTAGGATTAAATGATGGGACGTATTAAAAGAACGAATGCAAGAAAATAAACCAAGTAAAAGTCGATTGGAACACTTTGAAAACCACTCGGTTCTTTTCAAAACTAAACTTTTAAACGCGGAGCTTGAACCACTCCTTTTAAAAGCTATCTCGTTCCATCGATTATATCAAGTTCACTACGTTCACGGTTTCGCCAAAACCATTAGTAGCCCTCCGTCATTCCACATGAATGGTCAAAAGTATTCAAGTTATGTATTTTGGCCAAAGTCATGGCAGAGTGATTGGTAGCTATTGGGTATTCATGTGCAGCATAGATAGATGCGTTGGTTTGGGACAGTCGTGCTGCCATTTTGGCCAAAGTCAAGGGTAGGTACGGGTGGGTCCAAATTAACCAGGAGAATGACGGGTAAAACTTGACATGTGACTTACGATATTTTGGCCAAAGTCAAAGTCATAAGAGCATGGGGCAAAAATCCACATCGGGAGTTTCATAAGCACTGAAACTTGCTAGCGCTGCATACTATTTGGAGTGTGATGATTCTGGTAGGATTCCTTCGGTTTTATCACGTGATGATATTTGGATCCCGATCCTACTGTGAGTATATGCTACTCCTCGGGAAAACTCTCACTTAACGATCAATGCTATAAACCTAGTAGGTATCTAGAAAGGTGTTAGCGGGGCTACGCCCACAGGGAAAAGAGGTTACTTAATTAAGGAACTTCGCGAAAGCGTTGGAAAACCTCCCTCGAAGTACCGACACTGGTCTGGCTGAACGGTCAAGAAAGTATTGTACGGTGAGATTGATCCCGACTAATTCTTTCTTTACGGTTTGAGAAGGATTCGAGAGACAGTGGGAGCCATCCTGTTTAGACAAACTAAAAACCACTCTAAACTTGCAAGAGCATCATGCTAATGTGTTTCTTTTCTCTCTCCTAATTGCAGCGACCATTCAACATGACCGGACTTAAGTTATTACTAGATAAAAACATACTGACAGGGCCAAACTACAAAGATTGGCTCAGGAATGTCAAGATGGCAATCACTTACGACAAGTTGGGGTATGTCCTTACCACAAAAGCTCCCCCTGTCCTAGGTCCCACCTCCAGCGTCACGGATAAAGAAATCCGTAAGACATGGGAGATCGATTGCGCGAAGGCCAAATGCCTCGTGCTTGCCTCGATGGACAACGAACATCAGAGGAGGCATGAGAATATGGACCTAGAGTCCATATTTCTCCATACAAAAGAACTGTATGGAGAGCAGTCTCGTATCGCAAGATACGAAGTGTCGAAGAAGCTATTTTCGGCAAGATTGGCCGTCGGATCATCGGTAGCGGAACACGTGCTTAAGATGATTGGCTACATAGAGGAGCTCGCGGACCTTGGGACCACGTTGGAGAATGAACTCTACACTGATTTGATTCTCCAGTCCCTTCCTTCCACATACGCCCAGTTTATCCTTAACTTCAACATGCAAGGAAAGGAGGTTGAACTTTCCGAACTTCTGAACATGTTGAGGAGTGCTGAGGGCACCCTACAGAAAGGTAGGGAGACATCCACTTTTTTTGTAGGAGGATCTTCCTCTTCTTGGTCCAGGGCGAAAGCCAAGGGTAAGAAGAAGAAAGCCCCCGCTAAACCAAGAGACGGTGTCAGTAAAGTGGATACGAAGGGAAAAGGAAAGGCAACAAAGGTACCGGGAAAGCTGGTGGGGAAGGAAGAATGCTTCTACTGTCACAAAAGTGGTCACTGGAAACAAGATTGCAAGGCTTGGAAGGCCAGAACCCAGGATCTGAAGCGAGTTGCGGCTTCAGCTTCAGGTGTGTATGTTATTGAAAACTGTCTATCAATAAACTCTACATCCTGGGTATTGGATACCGGATCAGGATCTCATATCTGTAATTCTTTGCAGGCGTTGAGAAAGCGTAGAGTTTTGAAGGCAAGTGACATGACCCTCAGAGTTGCAAATGGAGCTAGCATGGATGCTGAGGCTGTGGGGGACTATCACCTGGGATTGTCAGATAGACACTTTTTGGTTTTGCGTAGTTGTTATTTTGTACCAAATGCAACCTGTAATATCATTTCTGTATCTTTATTATCTAAAGAAGGTTATGAATTTGCATTTGTAAGTAATGTAGTGAGCATTCACCTTAATCAAGTTTTGATTGGGTCAGGTATATTGAACAACGGTATATACGTATTAAACCAACCACAGATTTTCAATGTCCAGAATACACACAAAAGAAAGTCTCCAGAAATCAATAAAACTTTCTTATGGCATTGTAAACTGGGTCACATCAATGAGAGAAGGTTGACTAAGTTACATACAGAAGGATATTTGGATCCGTTCGAATATCAATCGTATGCAACTTGTCAATCCTGTCTCAACTGAAAGATGACAAAGACTCTGTTCACTGGACACGGAGTAAGAGCGAGCGAGCTCTTGGGACTCGTACATAGTGACGTGTGCGGTCCAATGTCTACACATGCGCGAAGCGGTTATTCTTACTTCATTACTTTTCAAGGTACAGCTATGTTTTCTTAATGAAACATAAATCCGAGGCTTTTGAAAAGTTCCAGGAATATAAGAAAGAAGTAGAAAAACAAACAGGAAAAAGTATCAAGGCACTGAGATCTGATCGAGGTGGTGAATACTTGAGTGCCGAGTTCCTGGGTTACTTAAAAGAGAATGGAATTCTCTCTCAGCTTACTCCTCCATACACTCCGCAACATAACAGTGTACCGGAGAGACGGAACCGAACCCTATTGGATATGGTACGGTCCATGATGAGTAACGCTGAGTTGCCGCGATCGTTCTGGGGATATGCGCTAGAATCAGCTGCATACCTTTTGAACCGAGTTCCAACTAAGACTTTGCCTACTACACAATATCAGATGTGGTATGGGAAGAGACCCTATCTTAATCACATTAAGACATGGGGATGTCCAGCTTTTGTAAAAAAGCAGCATGCGGACAAGCTCGAGGCACGCTCAGTACAGTGCAAGTTTGTGGGATATCCAAAGAACTCCAAGGGATATTTCTTCTATTGCGAAGAGGAACAAAAGGTTTTTGTTTCTCGCCATGCCCACTTTCTAGAACACCAATTCATAGAAAAAGAAATAAGTGGGAGCGCAATAGAACTGGAAGAAATTCCAGAACCACGAGCTATTACTGAAAGCTTAGTAGAACCAGAGGGTTCGAAAGATCAGGACATTCCCATGCCACTCCACAGGAGTAGTAGGCAGTCTCATCCGCCCGAGAGATACTACGGTTTTCTCATTGATGGGGATAGAGAGGATTGCATCATAGATAGTGATGAGCCTACTAGGTTCCAGCAAGCCATTCAGAGCGTTGACTCGGTAAAATGGCTGGATGTAATGCGGGCCGAAATGGAGTCCATGTACACCAACAAAGTATGGACGTTGTACATTACTCCAGATGGGGTAAAACCCGTAGGATGCAAGTGGATCTTCAAAAGGAAGATTGGTGTAGATGGACAGGTTGAGACCTATAAAGCTAGACTGGTTGCAAAGGGTTTTCGTCAGAGACCTGGTTTGGACTATGACGAAACCTTTTCTCCAGTGGCTATGCTGAAATCCATTCGGATCCTTCTTGCCATTGCTGCCTTCCATGATTATGAGATTTGGCAGATGGTCGTAAAGACCGCTTTTCTAAATGGAAATTTAAAGGAGTGTGTCTATATGGACCGGCCAGAGGGTTTCATTCAGAGTGGGAGCAGCGGAAAAGTGTGCAAGTTGCTTAAGTCAATTTATGAACTAAAGCAGGCATCGCGGAGTTGGAACATCTGTTTTGATGAGACAGTCAAGGAATTTGGCTTTCTCAAAAATCCAGATGAACCATGCATCTATTGTAGATTTGTAGCGAGAACTGTAGTATTCCTCGTTTTATACGTGGATGACATTCTCTTAATAGGAAATGACATTCCTATGCTACAATCTGTCAAGGGGTTCTTGTCACACAGGTTCTCCATGAAAGACCTGGGTGATGCCTCATACATTCTGGGGATCCGGATCTACCGTGACAGATCCAAGAGGATTTTAGGACTCTCACAGTCTAGGTACATCGACACCATACTGAAAAGATTTAGTATGGATGATTCCAAGCGCGGTAATCTACCGGCTTGTCACGGGATCACCCTCTCCAAAGAGATGTTTCCCAAGACTGATTTGCAGAAGGATCACATGTCTATTATACCCTACGCTTCTGCGGTTGGCTCTATAATGTATGCGATGTTGTGTACCAGACCAGATGTGGCTTATGCACTGAGTGTAGTAAGCAGGTATCAGTCAAACCCTGGGGAGAAACATTGGATAGCGATAAAGAACATTCTCAAGTACCTGAGAAGGACTAAGGAGATGTTCTTGGTGTACGGCGGAAAAGACCTCCAGATTGAGGCCTTTGCTGACTCCAGCTTCCAGAGTGACAAGGATGATTCCAAGTCCATGTCGGGTTTTGTCTTTACCCTCAATGGAGGGGCGGTGTGTTGGAAGAGCTCCAAACAGGAAACCGTTGCTGACTCGACTATGGAAGCGGAATACATCGCTGCATCTGATGCCGCAAAAGAAGCTGTCTGGATGAGGAAGTTCTTGAAAGAACTTCAGGTGGTTCCGTCCATTGTTGATCCAATACCTCTGTATTGCGACAACAACGGGGCTATAGCTTTAGCGAAGGAACCCAGGTCCCATCAGAAATCCAGACACATCTTGAGTCAGTATCAACTGATCAGGGAGATCGTGGATCGCCAGGAGATCGAGGTTCGGAGGGTTGCTTCAGAAGATAACACTGCAGATCCATTCACCAAGGCCTTGCCCCAGACTCAGTTCGAGCTGCTGATCGAGATGATAGGTCTTCGATACGCCAGCATATGGCCTTAGTGCAAGTGGGAGATTGTTAGTGTATATGCCCTAGAGGCCATTACTGTATCATACTAGTTTGTATATTACTTGATAGAATCTTGGGATATTCACGGTTGTATATACAATCTTGCTCGAAATGGTAGTATGCTACTTGGTTTGTCTCTAGTTCAATATGTGCATGTGTTTCTTTTAGCATATCGCTTATATACATATTAGTAGAGCCCTTAGGATCTTTGCTTGATTACCAGCGTTGTGATGGCGCTCACACACGTGGGGGCTGGGTGATCCATAAGCATATCCTTATACAGGTCCCTAGTCATTGGGCTATCGAGACAGCGCATCGATACTCCGGAGTAGACTAGCGTATGCGCTTCTCATCCAAGCGTAGGAGACGGTCTGTCCCACAGCCGTCAGTACGTCGTACTTGAGATAGTATGCGGGTGCTCGTTAGGTTACGCGTACACTGGACAGGACTCGTCGGGAACTGTTGGTTGGTATTATACCTATCGTCAGTTATCAGTTCTCAGGTGACATGAGTACAGCTTAGTCCGCTGACTTGACACTGTCACTTCGCCTCGAGTGTGTTGCCACTGCACTTTGATTACTACCCTACCACGGCTCAAAGGAGTCGTGCAAACAGGTAGTTTTTGGGTGCAGTCCCGAAGCACTTGGAGGCAGTGACGGTTAGACAGGATTCGTCTCTCCTGGTATTGGGGGTTGACATCGCGCTGTGTCCAGGAGAGCCATTACACAAGTAGTCCCTGGCCAGGGCAAGCGAGATATACTGGTAGGTTTCCAGTGTTATCTCACGGTGTTCTGGGCTACACTCCGACACGACTTGTACCGCTATTAGGGGACTGACGTTCACCGCCCCCCTAGGCCCTCCATGCGATGTATCAGACGAACAGACCGGACTGTACGGAGACCGTCACATACAGGCTCAGTAGGAGTTCAGATGGGGTCACCTCATCAGTCTTCTTATCGGCATCTACCTGGGGACCGTTACGTACAGCTAGTGCCGCTTGCGGTCTGTGGTTAAACCCCCTGCCAGCGTAGTGTCGAGTCTTTAGAGTCCCACACAGAGAGCTATTCGCCTTTAGGCAAAATGAGTAGAGGTCGCATGGTTTTGCGACAGGGTTCGTTCACATCCGCGGACTTGTGCACGTTTGCTTTCCGTACAGCTTATACTAGCGGGATTTAGTTTAAGCCGGATCCTAGTATATGATTTGGGATTGGTTTTATCTCATTGTATTCGTGTTCCTCGGATCACGAATACGGGTGTGTATGCACAGTTGATTGAGACAGAGGGAGAGGACTTTGATTAGGGTTAATGACCATTGTCATTTTATTAACCCTAATGCTGATGTTATATTATGATTAATTGATATTAGTTTAATATAATTGTGCATGGTTAGGGTTGTTGACCATTTGACATTCTTGACTTGTTGACCTAGGTTGACACTTTGACCATCATCATTTCATATAAAAGATGCTCTTTGATCCTTGCAATTTGCATTAAAAATGAAATGATAATGGTCATGTCTTGATTAAGCCATGAAAATTATCTTGCTAATTATCAATTTACATAATTCACCCATATATGAGAGAATGGTTCATTTTATTCTCTCATTTCTATTATTTGCTTTCTCTCTCCTCCTCTTCCTCTCTCTCAAGCTCTCCCCTCTCATGTGTTGAGAAACACTTGAGCTTGAGAAAAACCTCTTCTTGATAATCTCTACTCTCATCTAAGGTTCTAGGATTAGCACTTCTAGCACTTTAGTTACTTCTAGCTTGAAGTTGAAGCCAAAGGTTGAGGCTCTCGGGTGGATCCTTCTTCGACGAGAGAAGACGACAAGGAGATCACTTCTGTTCACTACAAGGAGCAAGGAGAGAAGGACATAAAGCCCTAGGTATAACCATTCTTCCATGTAGCTAATTTCTAGTTAGCTTTAGTTAGTTTTTGTTTAGTAAAGATCCCGTCTTTGTCTAGTCCATGTTGCCTAGAGTGATAAAAATTCAATTTTTATTCCGTTTTCCGCCTCCCCGCAAGCACCGGGGTGGGCAACGTGGACTTACACTAACCATGGTTGAAGTGAGAAGGATTAATATAGATTATTCTTTTCTCATTTCAATAATTATTCACTCTCATAACATTTCCTTTTATGAGAAAGCTTAGCCACCATCTTCTTCTTCCTCTCTTGATAATTTCTTTGAGTGAGATTGATAAAAAGAAAGAGTTTTGATTATAGAATACAAACCAAAACATCATACTACACACATCTAGCCCATTTGTGTAGGGTGTTTGCTCTACTTCATTCACATATCGAGTAAAGCAAGGAGCTTTGGGCAAAGGAGCTTCGGGTGGATCGTCGTGGACCTAGAGGATCTCAAGCGAACCTTTTTCCAACCCTCAAGTAGCCAAGGAGTCTAGCGTAGGGAGCTACAAAGGTTGTACTCTCAAAACCCTAGCATTTTCTACTAGTGATGATGTCAATATAATGAAACCCTAAATTTCTAGTGATGATTCTTTGTATGTTCACTTAGCACCTCAAAAATTTGATTTTGGCACATGTGATGCTTCCAAACCCTTCTTGAGGTGCTAGGTAAACCTAACAATGGTATCAGAGCCAAGCTAGAGCTTTAGGCGACGCTTTGGCGAAGTTAAAATTCCGATCGAACCAAAAAATACGGTTTTTTAACCTTCTCTAGACAATTTTTGAAACTGTGTTATTTTCTGAATTAAAAATACTTAAAAAATTCTGCAGGAAATTCTAAGCACTTATGTAAAAAACGAAGCCATAAGCCGTACATGTCGCCGCGGAACCGCGGCCAGACCTTGCTTGGGCCGCGGATCCGCAGCCGTACAGATGTCATATTGCCTCGTTTTTGTACAGTAATCTTCTCACCTGCTTGTACATATTTTTGGGTATTTTTAATCTGATTCTAATGTTGAATGTTCTGGGGATTATTTTAGGTTCGTTGATTCGATCGGAATATTTAATTTCGTGCTGTTTTCGGGTAATTTAGAAAGTATTAAAAAGTTCGAACGGATATCATTAACTCACTTTTTCCCGGCACGAAAAAATTTCAAGTGTTGATTTTTTCTCGGGTTTAAATCTTTCGGAAATACGTGCAAGTTATGTGGTGGACCCTCTAGAAGAACACAAACCTTAACTCGATTATGTGACCGTCTGAACTGCCTCTAAACCTTAGGGTTTGGGGCAGTACGACGTGCCACATGTGAGGCGTTGGCTTGACCCTTCTACGGCTGGACCGCTGCTACTGTGACACATTCCACGATTTTTGAACTCCGCTCAAGTATTGAGCTTTAGGAAATTTTGGGTATTTGATTATTCGATCGGAAATTTTAATACTTTCTATTTATCTTGAATGTGATACAATATGTGGAATTCATATAGTTAGGCATCAAATGCGAAGTATATGATATTTCGGATTTACGATGTCTAAAGAGAATGTGGATTCCAAATGTTGTAGTTTTACACTTTCTCTTCTGTGACCGTAAGTGTAGTATGTAGTTGTATTGCCGGTTTTCGTTGCTATACAACAATGACGATCGGTGTATGCATACTTACTTACGTTGATGATATGAGATATTATGTGTTGCTGAGATATGATGTGCAGGATTGTCGCGATTGAATAGCTGGGGGTTTTATGTGAGATGAGAGTTTTATTTTCATTCATGTAAAATTCAAATGTAATGTAATATTCTTTTATTTGGGGGCACTTCCGGGTTGAGGTTGATGCCACCAGTGTTGTATATTATTTACTTTTCCGCATTAGGATAGACCCAAGGAGGGGAGCACAAGTGACCGGGTTCTGGGGTTCAGTGGGAAGCCATCTCGAGGAGTCGAGACCGGGTCTCCTAAACACCAGAATATGTAGGGTCGCTTGCTGCTCTCGTAGGGGTCTAGGGATGTGGGCTTGGCTATTCATCGCGACCATGGAATCCATATTTTCTATTGTTGGCTAAATACTAAATACGGACGTCCTAATATATCCCACATTATATCTGTGTTTCTGCTGCCTGTATACTGTGATGTGATAACTGAGACGAATGATATATTATATATGAGATATATAGTAGACGTTGCTTATGTTTTACACCCGTGCTAGTCCCGTCCCGGTATGCCGTTAGATAAGTAACCTAACGGTGAATAACGGAACATTGCGGCGAATGTGGATGGCATAAGCGTACGTTGTATTTTCGTTTCTTTTCTGTGATTGGCTCAAGGACTTAAATGATGGGACTACATTAATATGATTAATGTAAAGAAAATAAACCTAAATATATGTTGTAGAACTGGATTTGAAAACTACTCGGCTCTTTATGAAAAAGCTACATTTCAAAACTGCGGAGCTCAAGCCACTCCTTTTGAAAACCATTTGATTCTACGACGATATCAAGATCAAAGCGTTAAAGATTTTCTTAAAAATCATCCGCAACCCTCCGTCATTTTAGGAAGTAGAGTACTTAGTATTCGTTCTACGTTTGTTGACTATAGTTAAGGCGTAGTGTACGGTAGCTAAGTGATGTCTTCCTACACTACATATGATGCAGATTAATTAGGACATTCATGCGACTTTGTTGACCATAGTTAAAAGTCATATGAGTGGGTCTAATTAATCAAGAAATGACGGATATAACTTGATTGGTACTTATGATTTGTTGACCATAGTTAAGGTCATAGGTACTACGGGTAAAAACCGCATCGGGAATTTCAATAGTTGAAATTTGCAATGAGATTGCATACCTTCCATATGATGGTTGGATCCCGATCCCACTGTGGGCAATAGTTGCTCCAGGAGAGTTTTGCAGTTTACAATTAGCTAACCCATTAGGTGTCTAGAAAGGTGTTAACGGGGCTACGCCTCTAGGAAAACGAGGTTTACTTTAATTTGGTCCGTGCTAAAGCACGGGGAACCTCCCTCAAGTACCGACACTGGCCTGGCTGAACGGTTAGCAAAGTTGTAGACTGTAATTAATCATGGCTAGTTTTCTTTTTAAGGTTTGAAAGAAAAACTTGATTAAATCAGTGGGAGACATCGATTAGATAAGATAATAACCAATCTGATCTTTGCAAGAGCTTTCGCTGAGGGTATTCTTTTCTCTCTCTTAATGGCAGATACCAATGACTGGACTCAAGCTTGAACTAGATAAAAATAATCTGAATGGGACCAATTATAAAGACTGGCTGAGGAATCTGAAAATTACCTTGACTTATGATAAAGTATCATATGTCCTCACGGCTCCAGCCCCGCCCGTCCCAGGTCCAAAATCCTCAGTTGCTGATAAAGAAGTCCGCAAGACATGGGACGCTGACTGTGCCACGGCCAAATGCCTCGCGCTTGCATCGATGGACAACACACATCAAAAGCAGCACGCGAATATGGACATTCACGCCATATTCCTCCATACAAAAGAGTTGTATGGAGAGCAATCCCGCGTATTACGATACGAAGCATCAAAGAAATTGTTTCAGATGCAAATGGCCCCTGGCACACCAGTAGGAGACCATGTTCTGAAGATGATAGCTCTAATAGAAGAGCTTGAGGACCTTGGATGGACAATGGACAATGAACAATATACGGAAATTATTCTGCAGTCCCTCTCCTCCACCTTTGCTCAATTCATAGTTAACTTCAACATGAACAACATGGAGAAGGAACTATCTGAACTTCTTAATATGTGAAGGAGTGCAGAGAGCACACCGAAATCAGTGAAAACTCCCGTTTTGAGTGTTGGGCAATCTTCTTATTCTCGCCCAAAAGCTAAGGCCTAGGGAAAGCTCAAGAAGAAGCCCACGAAGCTTACGGTTGGAGTTAAAAAGGTTAAGGTGAAGAACAAGTCCAAAGCTGGAGAATCGGGGAAAGAGGAATGTTTTCATTGCAACAAAACAGGACATTGGAAGCGCAACTGTACGGAGTACTTAAATCTCAAGAAGAAGCATGGGGATGCTTCCGCTTCAGGTATGTTTGTGACAGAAAACTGTTTTTCAATAAACTCTGCTTCCTGGGTATTAGATACCGGTTCAGGTTCACACATTTGCAATTCTATGCAGGGGCTGAGAAATAGCAAGGTTTTAAAGACAGGTGACCATACTCCCCGCGTTGGAAATGGTTCCAATGTACATACAGTTGTTCATATCAGATTTTTGCATTTTTATACAGCCCAATTTTATCATATTGCTTATCGGTAGGTACTCTTGAGCCATGTTTGCTAGTCAATTGCAGAATACAGGTTCTCGGCTCTATACGGTGAAAATCATGGAAAAACACGACAAAACCCGGGTTCCTGCCAACAACAGATAAAACACGGTCTCCGCTCTCCATCCGTATGTTGCCACACACCAGTTTAAAAGACAAAATGGCAAATCAATGTCATTTTCATGCACAAGGCTCAATGGCAACGCAAGATCCAAGAAATCTATGCGGAGCTCGAGGAAATCATGGCAAAAGATCCACTTTCAATCACCTTTTGATCAACAGAAATTCTGGAAGAAATGTGGAAAGTTTATCAGAAAAATCATATGCCAAACTGCAGAGAAAAGCAAACCAGGGGACAACAAAAAACCAGAGGAGCCAAGTCCTCTAAAGGACCGCGGAACCGCGGCCAATAGGGGGTCTAGGCCGCGGTTCCGCGGCCGTATGGTGGCGGCAGTTGACCAATTTTCAGGGGCTTGATCGCACGCTTTTGGCGTGTCGGATGTTCAAAGATTTAAAGTGTAACCGCGATCAGGACGGTGTCGCTTTGCAGCTAGCCGGTTGAGCACGGGTCGGTCCACAGGGAGATGGTGTGTCTTACCTTCTTGTGTTAGACGAGTCAATAAAGAATCTGTATGAGTTTATTCTAACCTATGTGTATATCTGCAAGTATAAAGTTGTTAAGAAAAGATACGAAATTGTAAGCTAAGAAATCCGTACTCAAAACCTTTGAGCCGAGTCTTGACCAATTGAAGCTAAGCAATCGGCAACAACGTGGATTAGGGGATTAAGCGCGGTATTCGTGGAATCCGGCTTATTTACCCTTGTCCTTCCGTTCTTGTCTCTTGCTTTCGCCTCCGGCCAAACCGAACGCAACCGGTCGTGGTTAGGAATCACCGTTACCTTGTCAGGGTACGGTGCCTAACGGAGCGCTTGCGTATGGTTTGGGCGAAGTTCAAATGGAAAATAACGGGAAAAGGAATTGGCAAAGAAATGTGTTAACTTACAATACCGTATTTCTTCTTAACAATAATAATTACAACATTCACAAAATGAACAAAAGAGAACAAAAAGAAAAGAACAAAGAAAGGAAAAGATACAAGTATTAAAGTGCATGAATAAAATTGCAAGTAATAAAAAGACAAGTAATAAAAAGCGAGTAATAAAAAGAACAAGAAAAGAACACGGAAGTAGAACCCGAGCCAAGCATGTGCTCAATAGCCAACCCTTAAACTTGCAAGCTCAATGAAGAGGTTGCAAGATCAAGGGAAGGGTAGAAAACGCATGTGAAGTGAAGAACTAGTCCCGGGAGAAAATACGACCTTTGAGATCAATAACTAACCCTTACCCATTCAAGCTCAATAAAGAGGTTGAATGAGCAAGAGAAAGCAAGAATCTCAAGGGGAAGAAGAAACACAAAAGAATGATACAAAACCCTCATCTTTATTCATATCCACAAAAAGCTCTCACTACAATTCATGGAAGAGGAATGAAGAAGAAGAAGAAAAAGAACTAAAACTACAAAAGAAAGAGGAACAAAAGAATGCAAAGAATCACCCTTGGTTGAGCTCAGTTCTGCTGTATTTATAGGCAGGGAGTTGGAGTTCTAGGGCAACCAGAAGCCTCAACATGAAGTTACAAAAAAGCCCCCAAAAGACGACTGTGAGTGGGCCCCACATGGCCGCGGAAGGGCGGCCAAAACCCCCATTTGGCCGCGCTTCCGCGGCCGTTTAGAGGAATTGGGCTTGGGGATTTCTGGTGTTTTCCTGGTTTGGTGTCCCCTGTTGTCTGGTACATGTAGTTTCTGAAATTACTTTCACATTTCTTCCAGAATTTCTGTTGAGGAAAGGTGGACTTTTTGTCAAGATTTGGAATGATTGCCTCGAGCTCCGCGTAGATCTCTTGGATCTTGTGCTACCATTGAGCCTTGTGCATGAAAGCGACATTGATTTGACATTTTGTCTCTTAAACTGATATCTGGCAACACACGGATAGAGAGCGGAGACCGTGTTTTATCAGTGGTTGGCAGGAACCCGGATTTTGTCGTGTTTTCCATGAATCTCACCGTTTTAGAACCGAGAACCTGTATTCTGCAAATATGTGATAAACACGAATAAAAAGCACCTACCTATAAACACACGAGCGTAAGAATGGGCGGTATAAAATGCAGTATTCTGTTATGAACAAATACCCCCAAACTTAACTTTTGCTCGTCCCGAGCAAAACCAATTATTCACAAAAATAAAATGATAACCGCACTTTCGCAGGGAACGCGATTGCACTGAGCGCGTGCAACAAGCCGTTAAACCTATAGGTGTCCCTAGTAGGAGGAGTGTTGTCTCCTGAGGGTTTTCAGCGGATACTACCCACAAAATCCGGTCAAGCTAGCTTGTAAAAATAACTAAGATTCAAGCCCCTAAAGTTTTGTTTCAGAAAATAACAATTCTATAATCCTAAGTTTAGACTATCGAACCTATATTTTTCACACCTCTCTTCTTATTTAACTACAGATTTTATATGTCTTTACGTGCAGTGCAAAATAGTGTCGTTAAGTTTCCGAAAGGTCGAATAAAGTCATTATGTCACACAATAAAGCTCAGATAACAATTTTAAAAGGATCACATACGTTTTATAAAGAGTTAAGCATTTTTCAAGTTTCGTTTTCCAGTAAAGTTTCAACTTCAGAATTTCTATCTTCCTTAACAGGAAACTATGTCTTATTCTTCACTCCACCTTTTTCTTGTTTTCATTTCATACACACCTCTGTGAACGTGCAATAGTCTTTATCATAGAGTAAAACCTTCATATCTCCGTTAAAATTTTTATAAAAGCCTGTCTTTTATCAAGATTATTCTCACACAAAGAACCGTTAGGAATTTTAACTCGGAGAGAACACTTGCTTGACTTTGTTTTAAATTGGACTTTCTAGGCTTCTTAGCGAGCTTTGGGCCAATGCACCCAAACCAGTTGGTTTTAAGGCATTAGGTGTAGAAACACCCCAGCGGACTTAATTACTCAAGTTACCTAGGTCCAAAAACAAAAGACAGTTTGACGTGAAAATCAGATGATTTAATACGAACGGAGGTATAACCGGTAGTTCAAATATTTTTTTGGATAAAAGACGTGTTTAGTGGGTTTGGTGTGTAATCATTCCAATCAAGTTTTAGATGGGTTATTTTTCAGACTTAGCTCCAATTACGGCATCAATAACATTCCTTCATATTCGCTTTACTTCATAAACTATTCTTGACATTACTTATTTCAGAACAAACCTATTTGATCCTCAGAAAATCATTTATCTGTTTAAAAGTTTAAACATGAAAGACTTGTCATCTAATTCCCAAAATTCACGACACGTGTAGTGTGATGTAAAGACGTATATCAGCCATAGTTAACTTCAAAGGAGAGTTATCTTTCAGGTTTTCAAAATCTAAACATAAGATTTAGTTATTCCTATCTTTTCAAACAAAAACCGTCGAAATGTTGAATCAGAGTTTTTCCACAAGCTACTTGACAGAAAAGTTTTTATGTTTTTAGAAAATTTTCAATTTTTGTGGGTTTTTAATAGGGTATGCAAATGCAAAATATACAAATGTATGCGAAGGAAGAAAGCTTACCGAGCACACCCCCAAACTTAAACTTGACAGTGCCCTCACTGTCAGGCTATACCAAGAGGGTTAAAATTGCCGGCGCTTCCTAGAAACAAATTATATACAAAACAAAAAGGAAAACAAAAATATATACAAAAAAGGAGCCCCCCCCAAACTTAAGTAAAACAGTGTTTCCACTGTTAAGCGTTGAAATTCAGGATTGGGGGGGAAAGAGAAGTATCCATCTATACAAGGCCTTACACAGGCCAAAAGTTAACACCAACCATTCAAAAATTTTATCGTTATAAAGCGACGGTTGGTGGAAGAAGGCGTAGAGAAAAGAAATGGAGACTACGCGAGACCGCTTGTGGAGAGAAGTGGAATGTGGTCTCGGTAGATGAGAAGAAGAAGAATGGCGGAAGGGAAAAAGAAGTTGAATGCGAACTTGAGGGTGTAACTGGAGTAAATAGATTAGCACAATTTGTGATGAGCGATGTGTAAAAAGCGATTGTGCTAATATATCTACCCGTCGAGAGATTGGGTCAAATCCCTCAAGGTTCGTGAGAAACCATGGGTACGCCGAACTTGGTAAACCAGACATATGAAATGTAAGTGATACGGGTTCTTGCAAGGTCGGAACGATGGAAAGGATGGAGGGAAGTGGTTGAGGAAGGGTATCGGTTAAGGGTTCAGGAGGGTGTAGACAGTCAGTGAAAGGAACAGGATGAATTGGAAAATCCGACTCATCATCTAGAACTGTTTCATCCTCAAAAATCTCCTCAAAATTCTCCTCAAAATTTAGCACATCCATGCTCTTCTCTTCAAAGTCCAGACGCATATGGGGTTCGGAAAAAACAGTTAAAGACTCGGGATGATGATTTGAAGAGACAAACTCAGCCAAATTTACGGGTTCATCATCCAAAATATCCCCAGCGTCAATATCCTCAATCCAGTGAAAATCAAAATTCTCTGACACCTCATCAAAAGCATGGATATTAATCGATTCTGGTTCTAAGATATAGGTGTAGAGGTCAAAAGGATTAGGTATGGTTTCACTTGGAAGGGAGTACATCTCACTCTCTCCACTCAAATTCACAGCCTGTCCTGCCGCCTCATCATACATTGAAAAAGTTGGAGCTAGTTGAAAACTAGCTACCGGATCACTAGGTTGTATGAGGGCGGCCATGGACGCATTCAAATCCATCATTTGTTGCCTTGACGCTACCCTAAAGTCTTCCAACGACTGTTCTAGACTAGACATTGGTTGTGATGGGGTTTCAGTGAAAGATTCACAGTTGTATGGATACTGAAAACTCCCAAAAGGCGGTTCTGAAGCAATGTCTAGGGAAGGTGCATAAGTAGGGTAGGATTGGTAGGGATTGAATGGCTGGACAGGAGTGGGATCAACATTGGGATAAGAAGGTGAATGGAATTGTTGCCCAAGAATTTGTAGTGGTGAAAGGAGTGAAAGATCGGCTACGAGATTGTTCAATACGTTCAGCAATAGACATAGGTCTTGGAATTGCTACATGACTCGAAGAAGGGGTATCAACGTAAGAAGGGGTGACTGTTTGAAATGGTTGACATGAAGTGAATTGCGGAGTCAAATTGTTTGTCCTAGACGCGTCTATCCGATCTTTCAAAGAAATTTTCGGCATGGAGGGGTCGTTCGTAGTTCGACCAAAACAAGAACCGTATGAAGTAATGTCTGGTTGTGGGTACCAAAGTTCGGCAAGAGTTTTGCGGGGTGGAGTACCCATGATATGAAGAGAGAATGAAAGAAGGGTAGAGAAAAAGGAGGGGGGAAAGAATGTGATTTTTTTTATTTTTTTTAGTTAGTTGTTAGCAAAAGAATGAAATATACACAAAAAAATATGGACAAACATCACGACACAAAAATACCGCACACCTAATCGTTCTAGGGTTCACCTAGGTCAACTAGACCTGCTCAAGAACTTGATTGTCGAAGTTAAACTGTGTCGAGAAACAGGCTCAAGATACACTGATCACGAGGCCAGGTAAGTGCAGAGATAAGGGGAGGTTTTCCAACGCTTTCGCGAAGTTCCTTAATTAAATAACCCTTTCTCTTTTGGCGGTTTCGCCGTTAACACTTTCCTAGACACCCCGTAAACAATATACCGTTAAGCAAGCTTCTAAATACAGTTAACTTCTCCTAGTGAGCGCGAAGTCCTTAAGGCTTAAAGTCTAGTTTCTTTTAAAATTTGTGCGGGTTATCGTTATGCGCAAGTTCGTGATTTGTGGGCCACGGAAAAGGTGATGAAATCCTTTACCGTATGTTGTGGGGTTCGCTTGCCCTTAAGTCCGTATTAATGTATGCAATGCGCAATTCAAAAATTCTATAAAGAATCAAACAATCGTTTTTTAGTTTAAGCGCGGCGCTGCAACAAATACGGGTTAGTCAATTTTTTTAGCGTTTGCTAGCGAACTTGCAAAGAATCCTGCAAAGAATAGTATATTGGAAGCGTCGGATTTGAGAAGAAGGTGTTAGTAAAGTACGTACCGTTTAAGTTTTGGGTTAGGAAACCCCCGTTGAATCAAATCCGGTAAGCTTGAAAGGTTTGCTTGCGCGGGTCAAACTACCCGTATCTTTGGCACTGTACTTCGTAATCACCTTAACGTTGAATGTACACTTTGCTTCCCCACTATCGCAGTTTGCAAATACGCAAAATTCTGCACACTTGCCCACAAAAATATTGTCCAAAAAAAACAAAAAAGAATATATATATATATTTTTTTTATACAAAAAGAATATTAACCCGAATAACAAGAAAGAAAATACGTTACCGTCTCCCCGGCAACGGCGCCATTTGATCGCAGGCTTTTGGTGTGTCGGATGTTCAAAGATTTAAAGTGTAACCGCGATCAGGACGGTGTCGCTTTGCAGCTAGCCGGTTGAGCACGGGTCGGTCCACAGGGAGATGGTGTGTCTTACCTTCTTGTCTTAGACGAGTCAATAAAGAATCTGTATGAGTTTATTCTAACCTATGTGTATATCTGCAAGTATAAAGTTGTTAAGAAAAGATACGAAATTGTAAGCTAAGAAATCCGTACTCAAAACCTTTGAGCCGAGTCTTGACCAATTGAAGCTAAGCAATCGGCCACAACGTGGATTAGGGGATTAAGCGCGGTATTCGTGGAATCCGGCTTATTTACCCTTGTCCTTCCGTTCTTGTCTCTTGCTTTCGCCTCCAGCCAAACCGAACGCAACCGGTCGTGGTTAGGAATCACCGTTACCTTGTCAGGGTACGGTGCCTAACGGAGCGCTTGCGTATGGTTTGGGCGAAGTTCAAATGGAAAATAACGGGAAAAGGAATTGGCAAAGAAATGTGTTAACTTACAATACCGTATTTCTTCTTAACAATAATAATTACAACATTCACAAAATGAACAAAAGAGAACAAAAAGAAAAGAACAAAGAAAGGAAAAGATACAAGTATTAAAGTGCATGAATAAAATTGCAAGTAATAAAAAGACAAGTAATAAAAAGCGAGTAATAAAAAGAACAAGAAAAGAACACGGAAGTAGAACCCGAGCCAAGCATGTGCTCAATAGCCAACCCTTAAACTTGCAAGCTCAATGAAGAGGTTGCAAGATCAAGGGAAGGGTAGAAAACGCATGTGAAGTGAAGAACTAGTCCCGGGAGAAAATACGACCTTTGAGATCAATAACTAACCCTTACCCATTCAAGCTCAATAAAGAGGTTGAATGAGCAAGAGAAAGCAAGAATCTCAAGGGGAAGAAGAAACACAAAAGAATGATACAAAACCCTCATCTTTATTCATATCCACAAAAAGCTCTCACTACAATTCATGGAAGAGGAATGAAGAAGAAGAAGAAAAAGAACTAAAACTACAAAAGAAAGAGGAACAAAAGAATGCAAAGAATCACCCTTGGTTGAGCTCAGTTCTGCTGTATTTATAGGCAGGGAGTTGGAGTTCTAGGGCAACCAGAAGCCTCAACATGAAGTTACAAAAAAGCCCCCAAAAGACGACTGTGAGTGGGCCCCACATGGCCGCGGAAGGGCGGCCAAAACCCCCATTTGGCCGCGCTTCCACGGCCGTTTAGAGGAATTGGGCTTGGGGATTTCTGGTGTTTTCCTGGTTTGGTGTCCCCTGTTGTCTGGTACATGTAGTTTCTGAAATTACTTTCACATTTCTTCCAGAATTTCTATTGAGGAAAGGTGGACTTTTTGTCAAGATTTGGAATGATTGCCTCGAGCTCCGCGTAGATCTCTTGGATCTTGTGCTACCATTGAGCCTTGTGCATGAAAGCGACATTGATTTGACATTTTGTCTCTTAAACTGATATCTGGCAACACACGGATAGAGAGCGGAGACCGTGTTTTATCAGTGGTTGGCAGGAACCCGGATTTTGTCGTGTTTTCCATGAATCTCACCGTTTTAGAACCGAGAACCTGTATTATGCAAATATGTGATAAACACGGATAAAAATCACCTACCTATAAACACACGAGCGTAAGAATGGGCGGTATAAAATGCAGTATTCTGTTATGAACAGGGCTGTTTTGTCTTTTCATCTTGGTTCTGAATGTTGCCCTAAATTCTCCTTTCCTTGCCTATAAATAGCCCAGAACCTTGTGAAGCCAAGAGTGCTTAATCTTGTATTTTTTTTAGGTTTTAGAATACTTGTTGTTCTTCTTCCTCTTCTCATCTCTTCTCCATTGAAAAACTTGTAGTGAGCTTTTGTGAGTGAAGAATGATGAATAAAGAAGTTCATTTTGTTATTATACATGTCTTGCTCTTTTTATGTTAATCGCTTGTAATCGTTAATTGATAAGTAGTTGTTGTTATTTATTGTTGTTTCTTTCTTTTCTCTTTTCCTTTATCCTTAAACAACCATGATGCTTACGCTTGATCCTTGCCAAGGTGAGGTCGCAAATAGCTAGTTGTTATCTTCTAATCTCTTTCTTTCTATCTTCCTCTTTTGTTTTATTTTCTTTTCATTATGATGTGTGAGTAGTTTCCATACTTGTTAGGGTAGGATAAGGGAAGTTTGAGAGAAGGAAATCTCTCTCACTCTTTCCTTGCCCAACATCTTAAATCGACTCCCGTTAATTGAACCACAATCCGCTCCCTACGGCACCCTATCCTACATGATAGCGGTGATTCCATAGTGAGACCGGTTGTGGTTGAATTAACCGGAGGTTATGGCTAAGAGCCAAGAACGGACGGACAAGCACCAAAAGGAAGAACTTAAGCGTTGGAAAGCCTAGCTTATACTCGCAAGTTCCTTCCTAGTCGTGCTAATCCCCATTGTTGCCGATTACCGTAACACCGATATTAAGAGTGGTAACGAAAAAAGTGAGCGACTCCTAACTCAAACTAACCTACCGTAACACCGATATTAAGAGTGGCAACGAAAAAAGTGAGCGACTCCTAACTCAAACTAACCTAATCCTAACCCTAACAAGCCCTCTTTACATATCACTTTAACACTTAGTTAATCAAAAACGAATCTGGACTTTTGGACTTAACTCGTTAAAGCACATAGAAAAAGATTTCCATCTCTCTGCGGACGACCCGTACTCAACCGGCTAGCTACAAGCGAAACCGTTTTGATTGCGGTAATTAACCAAACTTGAACACGCAGAATCTCTAACAATCAAATGGCGCTGTTGCCGGGGAGACGGTAGTTTATTTTTTTGTCTAATTTCGGGTTAATTTATGAATATAAAGCTAACCGAAAAATCAAAACAAAAAAAAATACATTGTAAAAAAAAAAACCATCTTGTTATATTTTTTTATTAGTTTTTGTGCATGTGTGCAGGATAAAACGAAGTTCGAGTTCAGTGCCAAAGACGTGGGAAGATAGACCCATATTTCGCGGCTACACCGCGACGGATCAAAACGAAGAAAACAGTCTACTGTAAAAATCTGGAGCAGATACAGTGATCAAATCAAGATTCAGCAAATCCAGACAAGCAGAGGGCTCCCAGGCCAGCACACAGAAAAAAATTGGAAGCCCAATCTCTCTGTTCAGCCGCGGAACCGCGGCCTAAGCACGCGTTTGGCCACGGAACCGCGGCCATTTGGAGCCTTCTGGCTGCCATTTTTTCTGTGAGTCTTTCTTTCCCTCTCCCCACTCCTCTGGACTCCACTGAATTGTGTTTTCTGCAGCATTCTTTATGCAAATTCTCTTCCCCCATCCAATAAACTATTCTTGTGCAGGATTCTTTGCGCCGCGCTAAAAAATAAAATTATTTTCAGTTGATTTGTTACCGCTTTGCATTCATTAATACGGACTTAAGGGGCTTGAAACCAATTCAGATTGGGTGGGGATTTCATCACCCTTCCCAGGACCCCAGAAATCACAAAAAGCATATGCATTGACCATTGTTAATTAAAAAATACTAGACTCGGCCCTAAGGACATCGTGCTCAATAGGACAGAGGACTAGTTGCAGGCATCGGCCGTTTATCCTATCTGACTTTTGAGGTGTCTAGGCAAGTGTGTCGAAGGCAAGTGGTTATTTAATTAAGGAACTTCACGAAAGCGTTGGACAACCTCCCACTTACCTGGCACTTACCTGGTCGCAATTGACGGAGAAGAGGCGGTTTGAGGTCCTATTTCTAGCCCTCTAGAACAGTTAGGAGCTGTCTAGCAGACCTAGGTGAACCTAGATCTAGGTGTGATTGTGCATATCTTGTTTGTGATTGCTTAAAGCCGTAAGTCAGTACATATTTCTGTAAAGCTCTTTCTTAAAAAAAAAAAAGGAAAAAAAATCAAAAACTTTTATAAAAACTTGCCCTTTGTCGCCAAAATCCATTTTTCACCCACCACCCATCGTATTTCTTCATTGACGTTTTCTTACCCTCACCTTCTCCGCTTTGACTATACTAAACTCGTTTAGTGTATGTCCGCTTGGACTCAGGACACTAGCGCCCGCCTAGTCCGCGTTACGTTAGTCGCTACCGACTACGCGATCGACTCAGACGTCGAAACTCCGTCCACGCCTCTTTCACCTTTACCTTTGCCGGGCAACTCCGACGTTGACCAGAATTCTGTTCATACATCTTCACCTTCACCATCACCAACCTCTTCTTCCGCGATGTCAGGATTTAATCCAAACATCTCTTTGACTACCCCTGGATTGGCTCCACCTCCTACGGAGACCAATAACCCACCACCACCGCCTGTTGTAGCGCCGCAGCGAATCGCGCTCCAGGATCGTTTCTATCCCACCCGTTCTGCACTTCCCACCTGCCTTTCTCTTCTACCGGCCAATGGGGATAATTTTGAAATTAAGCCCCACTTCATCAACATGCTTCCACGATTTCATGGGCTTGAATCTGAAGATGCCTATATCTTCATCAATAAATTTCAAAACGTTTGTGCCATGATGAAAACCACCCAGCTGTCGGACGATGCTATACGTCTACGGGTCATTCCGTTCACTTTATGCGATCTTGCTGAAAAATGGCTGTATAGCACCGCTTCCCACTCCATAACCAGTTGGGACGAGTTTGTAAAAGCGTTTCTCAAGAAATTTTATCCGAATCATAAAACCGCAAGGATACGTAACGAAATCAACCAATTCTCTCAGCTTCCTTCTGAACCCTTCTGGAAGTGCTTTGACCGGTACAAAGACCTTCTTGTTCAGTGCCCTCACCACGGTATTGAGAAATGGCAACTTTGCCAAACCTTATACGAGGGCCTGAACCCAGCAACGAAGCAGTTGTTGGAAACCATCTGTCAGGGCCACTTCCTATCGAAATCTGACGAGGAAGCGTGGCAATTCTTTGACGACCTTGCGGAGCAAACGCTCTAATAGGAGAGCACCAGACCGACTTCTTCTTCTTCTACCTCCACTTCTATCGGTCAGTCTAGGGTAGGAATTCACCAACTTAATGTCTCTATTGCAATGAAAGCTGAAATGGCTGCAATAACGAGAAAGCTTGAAGCGATAGAGGGCAAATTTTCTTCTCCTGCTCGTACCCCTGTTCTCCCCCTTCGTACAATTTGCGCTTGTTGTTCCGATCCTTCTCACTTAACCGAAGAGTGTCCTTACAATCCACCATCACAAGGACAGGATCAGGTTATTGCTGCATTTCAGCAAAGACCGAGGAATGATCCATACTCTTCCACGTACAATCCCGATTGGAGGAACCACCCCAATTTCGCCTGGAATCAGAATCAGCATCAATTCCAAGTCAACAATTTCCAAAGTCCCCCTCCGCCGCAACAACAAGCGCAACAACAAACTCAACATCAGTTTCAGCAGCCCTTCCAACCCCAACCTTTTCAAAATCAGACGAACAACTTTGAACCCAACAATTCTTTTCCCCAAAACAATTTTGTTCCGTCAAACAACGATAAGGTTTCCTCGCTCGAACGAAGTCTGGAGGCGTTCGTTAAACAATCGACACAATCCACCGCCAACATCCAGTCTTCCATTCAGTCCTTAGTGCAACACACTGCCGCTCACGGGCAAAGCATCAAGACCATCGAGGCCCAGATCGCACAGCTGAATGCGGCCTTAAGCGAGCGAGAGAAGGGGAAGCTCCCGTCCCAGCCACTCCCAAATCCCGGTCACCCACATAATGTACATGTTGCTCTTAAACAACAGAATCATAAGGTGAGTGCCGTGACCACATTGAGATCGGGAAGGATGCTGCAAAACAACATTGGCACACGGATCAACGATGACACCCCGGCCGCTGCTTCTTCTTCTCCTTCTTCTTCTCCTGCTTCTTCGTCTTCTGAGCCTATTCTCCATTCTTCAAAAGGCACTCCTTCTTCTTCTTCTTCTTCTGCTCTTAACGGACTCGCTTCTCACTCCACGAAAACACCTGTTCTGGGATCCGTTCCAACTCCACAATCTCCTCCACAAGCATTAGACTCAACCAATTTTAAAAACGTCCCATTTCCAAACCTGTTGAGGTCTAATAAACAAAATCCTCAAATGGAGAAGATTCTGGAGTTATTTAAGCAGGTTAACATTAACATTCCGCTTTTAGATGCCGTCCAACAAGTCCCATCCTACGCGAAAATCTTAAAGGACTTGTGCACGAAAAAGAGGAAGTCTCAGGTACCAAAGAAAGTTTTCTTGGCTAGTGCTGTGAGTGATGCTCTTACCCAATCTTTACCACAAAAACGGAAGGACCCTGGCTGTCCTACGATTTCTATTACCATTGGGGATAAGAACATCAACCGCGCACTATTAGATCTTGGTGCCAGTGTTAATCTGCTTCCGTACTCAGTATACGAGCAATTAGGCGTAGGAGAGCTAAAACCCACACACTGCACTCTCCAAATGGCCGACCGATCGATCACCCATCCTAGGGGTAAGCTAGAGGATGTGTTAATCAAAGTCGGGGACTTCATATTCCCCGTTGACTTCATTGTATTAGACACACAGCCTGTAGCTAACCCCCGGAATCAAATTCCGGTGATACTCGGTCGCCCATTCCTTGCAACCTCAAATGCTGTGATCAATTGTCGCAATGGTTCGATGAACCTCTCTTTTGGAAACATGACAATTGAACTCAACATTTTTAGGTTGGGGAATCAGCCCTCCGAACCTAATGCTCATATACTGGACGTTTGCTCAATCCAGGAGATCACCCCAGAAGAGTGTGAATTCGAGGAGTTTCTGTTCGATCATGATAACCTTAACTCCACTAGTGCGTTCCTCCTCGAACCTGCTGCTGTTTCTGCGCCCGACAACGACTACGAGTGTTTCACGTTCTTGAACGATCTTAGCCGCTCGCAACCCGAGTTTGAATCCTTCGAATTTCCGGATGAGTTACCTGAACCATCCGACTCGGTCGCTTACACTCGTTTTGAACCTTTGCTGGAATCTTTTGAGTTCGAGACCGCTTCACCAATCTTGCCTTCCATCGTTTCACCTCCAATGCTCGAACTCAAGCCTTTGCCGTCTCACCTTAAGTACGCTTACTTAGGTGAGAACGAGACCCTCCCTGTCATCATCTCGGCTTCTCTAGCTCCAGAGCAAGAGAAAGCCCTTCTCACGGTCTTGCACAGCAACAGGCAAGCTTTTGGCTGGTCCATGGCGGACATCAAGGGGATTAGTCCCCTGATCGTTGAACATCACATTCATCTGATGGATGATACCAAACCAGCCAGGGATCCACAAAGACGTCTTAATCCAGTCATGAAAGAGGCTGTGAAGAAGGAGATCGTAAAATGTATGGATAGTGGTATCATTTACCCTATCTCTGATAGCCAGTGGGTTAGCCCCATTCACGTTGTCCCCAAGAAATCAGGTATAACGGTCATCACTAACGAGGCGAATGAGTTAATCCCTACTCGCACCCAAACTGGGTGGCGAGTATGCATTGATTACAGAAAACTCAACGCCGCAACGCGGAAGGACCACTTTCCGCTACCTTTCATTGACCAAATGCTTGAACGATTGGCCGGACATGAGTACTACTGCTTTCTTGATGGCTACTCCGGCTATAATCCAATGCCCATCGCCGAAAAAGACCAGGACAAGACCACTTTCCCTTGTCCTTTCGGCACGATTGCATATCGTCGCATGCCCTTTGGGTTATGCAATGCACCCGCTACCTTCCAGCGGTGTATGATGGGAATCTTCTCAGACATGGTGGAAAAATTTCTGGAGATCTTCATGGACGATTTCTCCATCTTCGGCGATTCCTACAACGAGTGTTTGCTGCATCTTGACGCTGTCCTTACCCGATGTAAGGACAAGAATCTCACTTTGAATTGGGAGAAGTGCCACTTCATGGTGCGCGAAGGTATTGTCCTAGGACATATCATCTCGCAAAATGGCATAGAGGTTGACAAAGCAAAGATTGAGGTCATTTCCAAACTACCTCCTCCCAGATGCGTCCGAGACATCCGAGCCTTCCTTGGCCATGCCGGTTTCTATAGACGGTTCATCAAGGACTTTAGCAAGATTGCTAGGCCCTTGACTCTTTTGCTGGCCAAGGACACGCCATTCGACTTCAACTCGAGCTGTGTGACTGCGTTCGAGTCACTAAAAAGCTCACTCACTTCTGCTCCCATTCTTTCTTCACCTGACTGGACGCACCCATTTGAGATTATGTGCGATGCATCTGACTTTGCCATTGGTGCTGTCCTTGGACAAAACATCAACAAGATGCCGCACGTAATCTATTATGCGAGCCGAACCCTGAACGACGCCCAACTCAATTATACAACAACTGAGAAGGAATTCTTGGCTGTTGTATTTGCTTTAGAAAAGTTCAGGCCCTACCTCATCGGCTCTCCAGTCATTGTCTACACAGACCATTCTGCTCTACGCCATCTTTTTGCGAAGAAAGATGCAAAATGTCGGCTAATACGTTGGATCCTCTTGCTTCAAGAGTTTGACCTTATCATTAAGGACAAACGAGGATGTGAAAACGTAGTTGCCGACCATCTCTCACGACTTCCTTCTTCGCCTTCGCTTCCAATTCCGATCAACGACGTTTTCCCGGATGAACAGCTCTTGACAGTATCTTGCGAACCCTGGTTCGCAGATATTGTGAACTATTTGGCCAAGGGATTACTACCGACTGAATGGTCAAGTCAGGACAGACTTCGCTTCTTATCCCAAGTAAAACACTTTTACTGGGACGAACCCTATTTGTTCAAGTACTGTCCCGACCAGATTATTCATCGGTGTGTCCCTGACGAGGAATTCAAGAGTGTGCTGTCATTTTGCCACGATCACGCGTGTGGCGGGCATTTTGGCCCCAGAAAGACAGCTGAGAAGATCTTGCAATGTGGTTTCTACTGGCCACAACTCTTCAAAGATGCTCATGACTATTCCAAGACTTGCTCCCGGTGCCAACACTTGGGCCGGATATCCTGGAGGAACGAGATGCCGCTCCAACCGATCTTGGTTGCGGAGATTTTCGATGTTTGGGGGATAGATTTCATGGGGCCGTTTTCCAGCTCTTTCGGGAACTTGTACATTCTTCTCGCTGTTGATTACGTCTCTAAGTGGGTCGAGGCTGTGCCCAGCCGGACTAACGACAACAAGGTTGTCGTTAGATTTCATAAAGAACACATTTTCTCCCATTTTGGGCACCCCCGAGCGATCATTAGCGACAATGGAAGCCATTTCTGCAACAAGACTTTCGAGGCCTTGATGCGGAAATATTCTATTAATCATAAGCTCTCTATGCCCTACCACCCCCAAACCTGCGGGCAGGCCGAAGTTTCAAATCGGCAAATCAAGCAGATACTGGAGAAGACGGTTTCCAAGAACCGTAAGGATTGGTCGCTGAAACTCACTGATGCCCTTTGGGCATTTCGAACCGCTTATAAGACCGACCTTGGCATGTCTCCCTATCGGCTTGTGTACGGAAAGGCTTGCCACCTACCTGTCGAAATAGAGCACCGCGCATTTTGGGCGATAAAGGAGCTGAATCTGTCTCTCGAAGATGCGGGCAGCCATCGGAAGCTGCAGTTGAACGAATTGAGCGAGCTTAGGGATGAGGCTTACGATAACGCGGTTGTTGTTAAGAATCGAACGAAGGTGTTTCACGATAAACACCTTTTGCGCAAAACTTTCGTACCTAGTCAACAGGTACTGCTTTACAACACCAGACTACACTTCCATCCAGGAAAGCTCAGATCTCGTTGGAAAGGGCCGTATTGTGTGCGGAATGTGTATCCGCATGGCGCTGTGGATTTGGAGAATCCAAAAAACGGTTCATTTTTCAAAGTGAACGGACACCGACTAAAACCGTACCTTAGCGCCGAACCAACAGAGGAGCTCCTGGTCTTACAGGAGCCGATTTACCCTGCATAATCTTCCTCTGTCTACCTCCAAACTTCGGTTATCCAGCCAAGAACAAGTGGACACTGTTCCAAATAAGTTTGGGGGTATGTATATACCATTTTGTACATTTTTGTGGATATTCTTTTCCATTTTTGCTTTTCTTTTCTTTTCTAACAAAAAACGAAAATAAATGTGTATAGCTAACCGACAATTTTGACCCTTCAAATGATCTCTTCATGCAATGACAGTGAGGACACTGTCCAGTTTAAGTTTGGGGGTACGCTCGGTACGCATTTCTTACCTTCGCATTCATATGTATATTTTGCATCTGCATATTAAAATCCATAAAATCCATAAAAATCATAAAATTTTCTAGAAACATAAAAACCATTTTGTCAAGTTAGCTAGTGGGAGAACTCTGATTCAACATTTCGACGGTTTTTGTTTAATAAGATAAGAATAACTAAATCTTATTTTTAGATGTTGAAAACCTGAAAGATAACTCTCCTTTGAAGTTAACTATAGCTGATATACGTCTTTACATCACACTACACGTGTCGTGAGTTTTGGAAATTAGATGACAATTCTTTTATGTCTAAAAACTTTTAAATGGATAAATGATTTTCTGAGGATCAAATAGGTTTGTTCTGAAATAAGTAATATCAAGAATAGTTTATGAAGTGCAGTGAATATGAAGGGATATTATTGATGCCTTAATTGGAACTAAGTCTGAAAAATAACCCATCTGAAACTTGATTGGAATGATTACACACCGAACCCACTAAACACTTCTTTTATCCAAAAAAATAATTGAACTGCCGGTTATGTCTCCGTTCGTATTGAATCATCATGATTTTCACGCCAAACTGTCTTTTGTTTTTGGACCTAGGTAACTTGAGTAATTAAGTCCGCTGGGGTGTTTTTACACCTAATGCCCTAAAGCCAACTGGTTTGGGTGCATTGGCCCAAAGCTCGCTAAGAAGCCTAGAAAGTCCAGATTAAAACAAGTCAAGCAGGTGTTCTCTCCGAGTTAAAATTCCTAACGGTTCTTTGTGTGAGAATAATCTTGATAAAAGACAGGCTTTTATAAAAATTTTAGCGGAGATATGAAGGTTTTATTCTATGATAAAGGCTATTGCACGTTCACAGAAGTGTGTATGAAATGAAAACAAGAAAAAGGTGGAGTGAATAATAAGACCTAGTTTCCTGTTAGGGAAGATTGAAATTCTGAAGTTGAAACTTTACTGGAAAAGGAAACTTGAAAAAAAATGCTTAACTCTTTATAAAACTTATGTGATCCTTTTAAAAAAAATTTATCTGGACTTATTGTGTGATATGATGACTTTATTCGATCCTTCTGAAACTTAACGACACTATTTGCACAGCACGTAAAGAAATATAAAATCTGTAGTTAAATAAGAAGCGAGGTGTGAAAAATAAAGGTTCGATAATCTAGACATAGGATAATAGAATTGTTATTTTCTGAAACAAAACTTTAGGGTTTGAACCATAGTTATTTTGCAAAACTAGCTTGACCGGATTTTGTGGGTAGTATCCGCTGAAAACCCTCAGGAGACAACACTCCTCCTACTAGGGACACCTAGAGGTTTAACGGCTTGTTGCACATGCTCAGTGCAATCGCGTTCCCTGCGAAAGTGAGGTTAGGAAATTTTTTGTGAATAAATTGGCTTTGCTCGGGACGAGCAAATGATAAGTTTGGGGGTATTTGTTCATATCAGATTTTTGCATTTTTATACCGCCCAATTTTATCATATTGCTTATCGGTAGGTACTCTTGAGCCGTGTTTGCTAGTCAATTGCAGAATACAGGTTCTCGGCTCTAAACAGCGAAAATCAAGGAAAAACACGACAAAACCCGGGTTCCTGCCAACCACAGATAAAACACGGTCTCCGCTCTCCATCCGTATGTTGCCACACACCAGTTTAAAAGACAAAATGGCAAATCAATGTCATTTTCATGCACAAGGCTCAATGGCAACGCAAGATCCAAGAAATCTACGCGGAGCTCGAGGAAATCATGGCAAAAGATCCACTTTCAATCACCTTTTGATCAACAGAAATTCTGGAAGAAATGTGGAAAGTTTATCAGAAAAATCATATGCCAAACTGCAGAGAAAAGCAAACCAGGGGACCACAAAAAACCAGAGGAGCCAAGTCCTATAAAGGACCGCGGAACCGCGGCCAATAGGGGGTCTAGGCCGCGGTTCCGCGGCCGTATGGTGGCGGCAGTTGACCAATTTTCAGGGGCTGTTTTGTCTTTTCATCTTGGTTCTGAATGTTGCCCTAAATTTTCCTTTCCCTGCCTATAAATAGCCCAGAATCTTGTGAAGCCAAGGGTGCTTAATCTTGTATTTTTTTTAGGTTTTAGAATACTTGTTGTTCTTCTTCCTCTTCTCATCTCTTCTCCATTGAAAAACTTGTAGTGAGCTTTTGTGACTGAAGAATGATGAATAAAGAAGTTCATTTTGTTATTATACTTGTCTTGCTCTTTTTATGTTAATCGCTTGTAACCGTTAATTGATAAGTAGTTGTTGTTATTTATTGTTGTTTCTTTCTTTTCTCCTTTCCTTTATCCTTAAACAACCATGATGCTTATGCTTGATCCTTGCCAAGGTGAGGTCGCAAATAGCTAGTTGTTATCTTCTAATCTCTTTCTTTCTATCTTCCTCTTTTGTTTTATTTTCTTTTCATTATGATGTGTGAGTAGTTTCCATACTTGTTAGGGTAGGATAAGGGAAGTTTGAGAGAAGGAAATCTCTCTCTCTTTCCTTGCCCAACATCTTAAATCGACTCCCGTTAATTGAACCACAATCCGCTCCCTACGGCACCCTATCCTACATGATAGCGGTGATTCCATAGTGAGACCGGTTGTGGTTGAATTAACCGGAGGTTATGGCTAAGAGCCAAGAACGGACGGACAAGTACCAAAAGGAAGAACTTAAGCGTTGGAAAGCCTAGCTTATACTCGCAAGTTCCTTCCTAGTCGTGCTAATCCCCGTTGTTGCCGATTACCGTAACACCGATATTAAGAGTGGCAACGAAAGAAGTGAGCGACTCCTAACTCAAACTATCCTAATCCTAACCCTAACAAGCCCTCTTTACATATCACTTTAACACTTAGTTAATCAAAAACAAATCTGGACTTTTGGACTTAACTCGTTAAAGCACATAGAAAAAGATTCCCATCTCCCTGCGGACGACCCGTACTCAACCGGCTAGCTACAAGCGAAACCGTTTTGATTGCGGTAATTAACTAAACCTGAACACGCAGAATCTCTAACAATCAACAGTCGCAGTGGGAGAGTATCACTTGGGGTTGCCATCTGGGTGTATATTGGTTTCGAACCAATGTTATTTTGTACTAAGTATGCTTTGTAATATAATATCTATTTCTTTGTTAGATAATGAAGGATATAATTTTGTATTGCAGAACAATGTTATGAACATTCACCTGAATCAAATGTTGGTTGGGTATGGTACGATTAATAACTGGATATATGTCCTAAATCAACACACAGTTTTTAGCATACAACACACTAATAAAAGAAAACTTTGAGAAATAAATGAAGCTTTTCTTTGGCACTGTAGACTTGGTCATATTAACGAAACATGACTAAACAAGTTACACAAAGATGGATATTTAAACTCTTTTGAATATAAATCTTATGCGACTTGACAGTCTTGTATCAAGGGTAAAATGACCAAAACTCCGTTCACCGGACACGGAGAAAGAGCTACCGAGCTCCTAGGACTCATACATAGTGATGTATGTGGGCCAATGTCTATACAGGCTAGAGGCGGTTTTTCTTACTTCATTACTTTCACTGACGATTTCTCAAGATTCGGTCATGTATTTTTATTAAAGCACAAATCCGAAGCTTTCGAGAAATTCACTAAATATAAACTCGACGTAGAAAAACAAACAGGCTTGAGTATCAAAATGCTTCGATCAGATCGAGGTGGGGAGTACCTCAGTACAGAATTTGCAAACTTCCTAAAAGAGAATGGGATTCTCTCTCAGCTCACTCCTCCTTACACACCATAGCACAACGGTGTATCTGAACGACGGAATCGGACCCTATTAGATATGGTCCGTTCCATGATGAGTGATGCTGAGTTACCTGTCTCATTTTAGGGGCATGCATTGGAGACTGCAGCGTTTCTACTGAACAGGGTTCCACCCAAAACCGTGTCTACCACGCCATATGAGATATGGCATGGGAAGAGACCATCTCTTAAGAGAATTAAGATTTGGGGTTGCCCGGCCTATGTTAAAAAGCAGAATCCGGACAAACTCGAGACTCGGTCGGTCATGTGTAACTTTGTGGGATATCCAAGGAACTCTTATGGATATCTATTCTACCACAAGGAGGAACAAGAGGTGTTTGTTTCTCAGTATGCCACATTCTTAGAAAAAGAGTTTTTCACAGATAAAGATGATGGCAATGTGGTGGATCTAGAAGAGGTTCTAGGGACACAAACTACAAATGACGACTTGGTTGAACCGGCTGTTGCAATAGAAACTGAGGAACCTCGGCCACTTCGTAGGTCTGGTAGGACTTCTCGCCCACCGGAGAGGTACTACGGTTTCCTCATTGATAGTGACAGAGAAGACTGCATCATGGAGGATGATGATCCTACCAGTTTTCAGCAAGCTATCACGGGTAGAGACTCTGTGAAGTGGCTAGATGCTATGAGATCCGAAATAGAGTCTATATACACCAACAAAGTATGGACTTTGGACATTGTACCCCCTGGGGTAAAACCTATGGGGTGCAAATGGATCTTTAAAAGAAAGATTGGTGTATATGGGAATGTAGAGACCTATAAGACAAGACTTGTGGCGAAGGGTTTTCGTCAAAGACCAGGTTTGGACTATGAAGAGACTTTTTCTCCCGTAGCCATGCTTAAATCCATTCGGATCCTACTTGCTATTGCTGCTCACCACGACTATGAAATCTGGCAGATGGACGTTAAAACGACATTTCTAAATGGAGATTTAGAAGAATGCATTTATATGGATCAGCCAGAGGGCTTCTTGACAGTGGGAGCAGCGAGAAAGCATGTAGATTGCTTAAATCCATATATGGGTTAAAGCAGGCATCACGGAGTTGGAACATCTGTTTCGATGATGTTATCAAAGAGTTTGATTTCATCAAAAATCCAGATGAACCTTGTGTTTATAAGAAGGCTGTAGGGAGAGCTGTCACATTCCTCGTATTGTATGTGGATGGCATTCTTCTGATAGGAAATGACATTCCTATGCTACAGTCGGTCAAATCTTTCTTATCACTAAGGTTCTCCATGAAGGACCTGGGTGATGCCACATACATTGTGGGCATAAGGATCTATAGGGATAGATCCAAGAGGTTATTGGGATTGTCCCAAACCAGGTACATCAACACCATCCTATAAAGGTTTAGTATAAAAGACTCCAAGCGGGGTGCCTTACCCGCTTGCCATGGGGTCACTCTCTCCGAGGACTCTTGCCCAAAGACCAATGAAGAGAGAGCCCGCATGAGCATTATACCCTATGCTTCGGCAGTAGGATCTATAATGTATGCGATGTTATGTACACGCCAGATGTAGCTTATGCACTTAGTGTTGTAAGCAGGTATCAATCCAACCCAGGGAAGAATCACTGGATAGCTGTGAAGAACATTCTTAAGTACTTGCGAAGGACTAAAGAATTGTTCTTGGTGTATGGTAATGGAGATCTCCAAATGGAGGCCTTTACCGATTCGAGCTTCCAGAGCGATAAGGACGACAACAAATCTATCTCCGGGTTTGTATTTACCCTCAATGGAGGGGCGGTAAGTTGGAAGAGTTCCAAACAGGATACCGTTGCAGACTCTATGATGGAGGCTGAGTACATTGCTGTGAATGATGCCGCCAAGGAAGCCGTCTGGATGAGGAAGTTCATCTCGGAGCTAGGGGTAGTTCCAACCATTATTGATCCAATACCATTGTATTGTGATAATAATGGGGCTATGGCGTTAGCCAAGGAGCCCAGGTCCCATCAGCGATCCAGACACATCCTGAGGCGCTTTCATTTGATCCGGGAGATTGTTGATCGCCGCAAGATCGAGATTAGGAGAGTAGACACAAAGAATAACGCCGCGGATCAACTTACCAAGGCCTTCCCCCAGCCGCAGCATGAGCGACTTTTTGAGATGTTGGGTTTGAGATATGCCAATAACTGGTCTTAGTGCAAGTGGGAGATTGTTGGATATATATATGCACTAGAGGCCATTATATGATAGTGGATGTATTTATACATGTATATATATTCAGTGTACATTCTTGCTCGACATGATAGTATGTTATCTGGTTCTTCTTTATCTGACATGTTGATTTGATCATGCTTTTATTCAATCATACTTGTTGATAAATCCCTGAGGATATAGGCTTGACTACTGTGATTATGATGGAGATCATACTAGTGGGACATCTGTAGTTTATAAACATATCCTGAAATGTCCCTAGTCATATGTATATCGAGACGGGGCATCGATATACCAGAGTAGACTAGCGTATATGATACTAGACTCATATGATGGGCGATGGATGTTTCCACATTCATCGATGTTTTACATCGAGATCGTATACGAATGCTCAGTGGTGACTGGGTACACTGGACGGACCCATCGAGAACTCCTATATGGAATTATATCTATCATCGGATAGCAGTTCTCAGGTGACACTGGTGCAGGTTAGTCTGTAGACCCGAGATCGTTATAGAGTCTTGCGTGTTCTCCCACTGTACTTTGATTACCACCCTACCACGGCTCTACATAGTCGTGCAAACAGGTGGCCGTTGGGTACAGTCCAGAGACACACGAAGGCAATGAGCGATAGGAGGGGTTTTTGTCTCTCCCGGTATTGGGAGTTGATGCTGTGCTGTGCTCGACTGGCTATATCAGTAAGTCCCTGGCCAGGGCTGTTGAGATTTACTGATAAGTGTTATCAGTAGTTTCTCGATCTGTTATAGACCATTCATCGGCACGACTTATTGAGTTATTGGTGTCGACGTTACCATCCCTAGAATTGATATGCAGCATATCTGACGACGAGACCGGACTGTACGGTAGTGTTGCCGGTTGGCTCGACGGGAGTTGTGACAGGTTCGCTTGTTTTCTTCTTATCGCTCAATACCAGGGTGGCCGTTACGTTTAGCTGACCGCTTGCGGCTTGTAGGTATTTGATATGATCATTACCTACTGCCGGCGTATTGACGAGTCTTAGAGTCCCACAATGAAGTTTCCTGGATCAGGCGAAAAGATGTGGTGTGCATATGAGATATGCGCGGGGACCCGATTGAATACGGATATATGATACCGTATATTAATCGGGAATTTCTATTGGTCGGGTCGTATGTGATATGATTGGTTTGCAAAATCAAGTGTTGATTTAACAAATGACTTTTAGATTAATTCTTTAATCAAACTCTTTTTCTATTTTTGTATGCATGCATGTATGCACATGATGATGTGCATGGATACATACATACATACATTGTATCATGGTTGTTGATACATGTTTGATGGCAATGCATGACTTATATTGTAGAATTATCTATTTATTTATCATTTTGAAAAAAGGAAAGGATAATTCATACAAGGTTAATGTTTATCATCTTTGACCATGCTTCAACCACTTTTTAACCTTGAGTTAATTATCCTTTTGCCTTTTAACTCATTTGAAAAAGATCTAGATAGTTCTAACCATCGTTGATGTCACGACCCGCAGGGTACGAAACGTGACTGGCACTTAAGTTTACGAAACGTCTAAAGACGTCCGTAAAATAAGTAAGCCAAAGCCCAGAAAACAAAACCAATTAAGCAAAAGAGTGAAGAAAACCCAATCAATTGAAAGCGAGTTTATCAAATAAGTCATGTAAAACCCTTTTTAAAAACAATACCAATTTTTCCAAAAATTTTGGCAGAGTCTCCTTTGTAAATACTGGCCCCCAAACTGGGTACAACAAAAATATATATGAATCCAACAAATAAGGCATCCCCAAGCGGGAGCTAGCTCTTCGCCACAAGGCGGTCACAAATCCCACGCAATATAAAGCAACAACATGCGAAATAATCATAAAGAAGCATAAGAAAACAGCATGTCGACTCAAGTGAGCTCGACCCCCAAATACAGCATAAAAGTCTACAAATCTCACAGTCTCATCTCTAGGTCAATATACAATAATGCTGGTAGATACAGTAGATGGAGTGTACTAGATACAAAGAATATACAAGGTGGTACAAAAATAATGATATAACCCACCTAGGAGCAAAACCTCGAGTCCAGGCAAAGGAGGCAAAAGAAGCAAGCGCACCCGCCGCTACTGTACTGACGGAGCGGACCTGAAAAAGGCTATGGCACAACGGGGGTGAGTTGCCAACTCGTGAGTAATAAATAACATCTACACAGGCTATCGAATGCATGCACACAAGCATCCTAGCATCTAAATACAGGTAAGGCAGGGCATAATGGCACGTATGTATGCAATATGGATATACTAGCAGGTATGAATGCAATGCGAATCAACTCGTGATCTGAATGTGTAAGTATAAGAAATCAGGTTTTTCCCTTTAAGAATGTCTTTTGAAATACCATCACAATACCAAAAGAATCAACAATAACCTGTGTCCAGCATCGACACCTCAAAACTGTCTCAAATCTCATATCAATGTATCTCTGGCCTCAGCCGTCCGGCTGACCCATCTCAAATATCAATATCTCATCATCTAGCGGCCACGGTCGGTATCCTCTGGATATCCGCCGTCCCAAACAGTCACCGGTAGGTAATCCGTCCCCTGCCAGGCTCAACGTCAACACCACATTCCTCTTGCCCCGGGGTACCTTACCGGGCCCACCATGTACCCGTGACGGTTCCTCCACTCCTCGACACGGATTTTCAAAACCACAGCAAACTCATGGTGGACGACACTTACATCACTAGAAAACCGCAATTTACATATTTTAAAAATATAATAAGTTTAGAAATTTTGCGGCTTTCCCCCGAAATCCAGAAATATCATAAAATCTCAAGAAATCCTTATAAGTGCATATATCAATGATAATGAATGCATATGGTATCAATAATCAAGTTGCGATGTGTGATTAATAGATTAAGCATGAACAATTAATATGATGAAGTACATGCACATGAATAGCAATCCTACGGTTTCATTTTAAGGAATTAAAGGCAATAGCACAAGTTTAAGTATCAATTAGTAAAAGGTTTCAATTTAAAGGTTATCTAGTGTGGTGGCATGGCAATTACCATGGTGTGTGTGTAAGCATGAATAGTGCTCGTGCTGCATATAAAAACCCTGGCAATGGTGCAGGTGTCCTATAAAATGGTTTCGTATAGGTATGTTAATATAATGCATGGATGCAGCAAATAGTCAACTAAGTATTTCACCCCTAATTACTAACATCACTAAGGATCTTGTAAGTTACTAAAACTATCGGGCGGCTTGCGCCATCCAACGATAGCCCCCCGTAGATGTTACATCTACTCACCGGAATCCCTGGCTAGCTGTGTCCAATCACCGCTTTCCCCTTTCGCGCCGCGTCTGACGTCTCCGCGACCGAACCTGGAATTTACATCAATACCAAACATAAGGTTACATATCAAGAACGACGCAAAACCCCAACGAAACTACTAATGTTCGCTAGCTAGGTACAACGTGCACAAAGTGCGCGGAACATACGCGAAAATCGCAAAAACCGCCAAAAAAACGCCGATTTGGTCGCCCGGCAAAACTAAAACCCGACTACTCAAAAATCCGCACTCACGCATCCTAAACGTCATAGGAGATGCTAAAAACATCCCCAAGGTGTCACAAATAATTCACCAAATAATTTTAATAAAAACCTAGTAAGCACAAACTAGCAATTTTGCTGCAAAAATCGAAAATTAGCGATACGGTTATCACAATCCAACCACACAACAAGCAATCTACAAACACCATAATTACAACACATTAGCAAAGATTCAAAACCTATTTTCTATAAACAACCATTACTTGAATTATATAACCTAGCAATTCTTAATCCAAACTATATATGAAAACCTTAAATTAACACTAATTTATAACTCAATTAGCAAGTTAACCTTCTAGATTAGGTTAGCAAAACAACTAGATAACAAATTAGATTTAATCAACTAAATAATGGTTTCCAAACCCTAATTCAACTCATTAATCATGCTTCACAACCCATTTTCCATACATAAACCCTCTCTTGAAATTCCTAAAACAACAATTTACAACCAAAATCAAACTTTTAAAATTAACTAAATTAGCATAATTTGAAGACCACATAAACAAGGTAACTTCTTTGATTTGGTTGTGTAGGAACTAGCAAGCAAAATAAATTTAATTAACCACATAATGGTGTGCTAACAAACCCTAGTTTAAAACAAACTACTCTTTTATAAACTAGATTAGAAATTAACTAAACTTTTAACACTAAAACCATATAATTAAAGGAATTTAGCCAAAAGAAATTAACTTGATGAAAATTATACCTCAATTTGAGATCTAGCAAGAATAAATTTTCTCCAAATGATGGCCTCAAGCATCAAGATCCAAGGTAGGGAGGTGAAGGAAAAGAAAGATGAAGGATGGGTTTAATTTGTAAGCTTGAAATTGCAATTTTGTTGAATTAAACATGAAGAATTTTGAAGAAATGAAAAGAAAAGAGATGAAGAGGAGGGGGTGCAGGTTTCGGCCAGATTAGGGGGAAGGGGAGGGTGTGGGTGTGTAGGAAAAGTCATTGGTCAACTCTCCCAAAAGTCAAAGCACCATACTTCAACAACTATTTTTAAAATAAATTCCTAAACAAAACAATTCCACACATGAAGAAAAAGCAAGGTGAGGCCAGAAATTTCTGGACATGATCAAGGTGGGGCTGTCCTAGGGCTGAGGGAAGAGAGAGAGGGGTTTTACAAAAGAAATTTTATGCAAAAAGACCCCCTACAAGTCAAAAATTGCAAGTTTTAGCTTAAAATTCAATAAATTTTTTTCCTATCATAAAAATTTGTTAAAAATCAAAATAAAATACTAAAAATTTATGTTACAACTATATTTTAATTAACATAATTTTAAAGATTAAAATTAGCCCGGAAAAATTTCTATTTATCGCTAAATTAATGTATTTTCTTACCGGCTTAAAATAATATAAAAAAATTGAAAAATTAGGGAAAATTTTTAAACGACCAGAATTTCATAAGTAACTCATTGGCTACTAAAAACAAGAAATTACCTATCCATTTTAGGTATAATTAGTCCTAAACTGCAAAATAACGAGAAAGACGGTTTTCGGAAAAATACCGAATTTTCACCGAATTTCAGGAAAACACCAAAACGACTTTTCAGGACGCTAAAATCTTTCCCCCTTAAAGAAATTCGGTCCGCGAATTTAAAAATATAGCTACGCGTACCTTCGAAGAGATGGGGATATTTCTTCCTCATCTCGCCCTCGGTCTCCCAGGTAACCTCCTCGCTGCTCGGGCTATGCCAAAGGACCTTGACGGTTGGTATAATCTTCGACCTCAACTTCTTCACCTGCCGATCCAGGATGGCCACCGGCTGCTCTGCAAAAGAAAGGTCACGCTCTAGCTGGACTGTCGGGTGCTGAATCGCATGCGAAGGGTCGTGAAGGTACTTGCGGAGCATCGAAACATGGAAGACGGGGTGAACATCGGGAAAGCTGGGAGGAAGAGCCAAACGATAAGCAACAGCGCCAACCCGCTCGAGGATCTCGAAGGGACCTACGAATCTAGGGCTAAGCTTCCCCTTTCGCCCAAAACGCATCACGCCCTTCATCGGAGAGACTTTCAGAAAAACATGGTCGCCAACTGCGAACTCTAATCTGCGACGGCGCCTGTCCGCATACGATTTCTGCCTGCTCTGAGCCGCTCTCATCCGGTCTCGGATCAACTGTATCTTCGCTGTCGTCTCCTCAACAAGCTGCGGCCCCAAAATGCTGCTCTCGCTGAGCTCTGTCCAACAAACGGGAGATCTGCATCTCCTCCCATACAATGCCTCGAAAGGTGCCATCTGAATAGTATCCTGGAAGCTGTTGTTGTAGGAGAACTCCACTAGAGGTAAATGACGATCCCAGCTACCACCAAAGTCTAAAACGCACGCTCTGAGCATGTCCTCGAGAGTCTGAATGGTCCGCTCTGACTGTCCGTCTGTCTGCGGATGAAACGCTGTGCTGAAGCTCAAACGAGTGCCCAAAGCCTCCTGAAGTCTCTGCCAAAGTCGGCTGGTGAACTGAGTGCCTCGATCTGACACGATACAAGTCGGTACGCCATGTAGTCGCACGATCTCATCAATATAGAGCTGAGCATACTGAGCGAAGCTGAAAGTGGTCTTCATCGGTAGGAAGTGAGCCTCTTTCGTCAATCTATCCACGATCACCCAGATGGAGTCGTACCCTTGACTGGTCCTGGGTAGACCCACAACCAAATCCATCGAAATCTGTTCCCATTTCCACTCTGGAATGGGTAACGGCTGTAGCTCTCCTGCGGGCCTCTGGTGCTCGGCCTTGACTTGCTGACAAGTCAGGCATCTCGAAACGAACTCCGCAATGTCCCTCTTCATCCCGTCCCACCAGTAGGTCTCTCTCATATCATGGTACATCTTGGTGGAACCGGGGTGGACACTATACACTGATCGGTGTGCCTCCTCAAGAATGTCGCGCCGCAATCCATCAGCATCTGGTACGCACAGTCTAGATCCATATCGTAAAATCCCCTGATCGTCAACCACGAACTCGGAAAATCTGCCCTGTCCCATCTGTGCCATGATCTCTGAGCAACGGTCGTCACTGCGCTGTGCCTCACATATACGGTCAAGCAAGTGTGGGCGTGCACGAACATGCGCGAGCTTTCCCCCTGTCTGAGTGAACTCGAACTCAACTCGGCTGTCGCATAACATCTGCCAATCTGCTGACGACTGCCTCTGCACTGCGCGCAAAAAGGATAGACTACCCCCGGGCCTCCTACTCAACGCATCTGCCACCACATTTGCCTTGCCGGGGTGATATAAGATCTCGCAGTCGTAGTCTTTCACCAACTCCATCCAACGACGATGTCTGAGGTTCAGGTCTCGCTGCTGAAATATGTACTTTAAGCTCTTGTGATCGGTGAATATCTGACACGACTCGCCGTACAGGTAATGTCGCCAAATCTTCAGTGCAAAGACCACTGCAGCCATCTCCAAATCATGAGTGGGGTAGTTCTGTTCATGCTTCTTCAACTGCCGAGAAGCATAAGCGATCACCCGGCCATGCTGCATCAATACGCATCCTAATCCCACTCGCGAAGCATCACAGTAGACAACAAATCCGCCTGATCCCGAAGGCAAAGATAATACTGGCGCCGTAGTCAAACAAGTCCGTAGCTGCTGAAAACTGAGCTCGCACTCCTCTGTCCAAACGAAAGGAACTCCCTTCCGGGTCAAACCGGTCAACGGTGCAGCTATACGGGAGAAGTCCTGAACAAACCGCCTGTAGTAGCCCGCCAGGCCTAGAATACTATGGATCTCAGTAACCGATGTAGGTCGGGGCCACTGCTGAACAGCCTCATCTTCTTCGGGTCCACACAAATGCCGTCTCTCGTAACCACGTGACCCAAGAATCCGACGCTGTCCAGCCAGAAAGCACACTTGGAGAACTTCGCGAATAGCTGGTGCTCCCTCAGAGTCTGTAACGCAATCCGCAAGTGCTGCTCGTGCTCCTCTCTGCTCCGGGAGTACACCAAGATATCGTCGATAAACACGATGATGAACAAGTCAAGATACGGCCTGAATGTACGGTTCATCAAATCCATAAATGCTGCTGGGGCGTTGGTGAGTCCGAACGACATCACCAAAAACTCGTAGTGGCCGTAGCGCGTGCGGAAAGCTGTCCTCGGTATATCCTCCTGTCGAACTCGCAGCTGATGGTATCCTGATCGCAAGTCGATCCTCGAAAAATACCCCGCACCCTGAAGCTGGTCGAACAAATCATCAATGCGCGGCAACGGATATCTGTTCCGAACGGTAACTTTGTTCAGCTGGCGGTAGTCGATACATAAGCGCAAACTTCCATCCTTTTTCTTGACAAACAGGACCGGAGCACCCCACGGAGAAACACTCGGTCGAATAAGCCCCTTATCTAACAAATCCTGCAACTGATCCTTCAGCTCTCGAAGCTCTGCCGGGGCCATCCGATAAGGCGGTATAGAAATAGGCCCCGAGCCGGGAATCAAATCAATGCAGAACTCAACATCGCGCTCAGGCGGTAGCCCAGGTAGCTCATCAGGGAAAACATCAGGGAACTCACAAACTACAGGGACCCGGTCTAACGGAACCTCTGCAGCTCGAGTATCACAAATACACGCTAAGAATCCCTGACATCCTTTCCGCAAGAGCTGACCAGCGCGAAGAAACGAAATTAAGCTGGGAAGGGTGACACTGCGGTCTCCCTGAATAACAAGGACTGGCTCTCCCGGAAAGCTAAATCTGACTGCCTTCTCACGGCAGTCCACCGAAGCATAACAAGTGGCTAGCCAATCCATGCCCAGAAGCACATCAAAGTCCAACATATCGAGGAGTATCAAATCAACTGATGAATCCCTCTCCCCGATACGAACGGAACACAAACGAAATACAAACCGAGCGACAAACGACTCGTCTACCGGAGTAACAACAACAAGCGGATGATCTAACGACGACGACTCACGGCCCAACATCGGTGCAAAGTGTGTAGAGACGTACGAATGTGTGGAACCTGGGTCGAATAATACCCGTGCGTCGAAAGAACAAACTGGCAAGGTACCTGTCACAACGGCATTGGATGCCTGCGCATCCTGCGGTGTCAAAGCAAAAACTCGGGCCTGTCCTCCACCGATAGCGGGCTGACCTCGACCTCGGCCTCTGCCTCCTCGTCCTCTCTGAATAGGACCTCCGCGTCCACGGCCTCTCGGTGCACCTAACTGGCGTGGAGCATCGCCTGGGGTAGGAAGTAGGGCTCTCTGAGGAGGGGGTGGTGATGGTGGTAGGGTCACATGCGGAACTGTCGCTGCTCCCTGTCGTCTCACCGGACAGTCTCTGACAAGATGGTGCGGACTCCCGCACCCAAAACACCCTGGCGACGGCTGCTGCCCCTGGGGATAAGAACCATATAACTGTCCCTGCCCAAATCCTCTGCCAGGCCTATCTCTCGGAAAGAATCTGGCGCGCTGCCTCTGAGATGGTACATCGGTGCGAATCCTCTTCGGCCCAGAAACGGCCGAAGTCCGTGATATGCGTGCCTCCATCCGCAATGCCGTATCCATAGCAGCTGAATAAGTGTCGTAGTGCTGGGCGCCAATGGCAAGATATAGCTGGGCATCAAGTCCCTGTACGAACCTCTTCACCATCTTCTCCTCGGTATCCACAAAATACTGAGCATATCGGGATAACTGTATAAACTGGATGTCATACTCAGACACCGTCATCCCAGGTGCCTTGACTAAGGCCTCGAAGCTGCGAGCTCTGGCGTCACGAACGCTCTCTGGAAGGAAACGGGCTAGAAAGACCGCTGTAAACTCGACCCAAGTCATAGGCGGTAGACCTGCAGCTCGACCTCTCAAGACTGACTCCCACCATGTCTGTGCGAGACCCTCTAGTCGGAAACTCGCAAGCTCTACTCATCGATCATCCGAACATCTCAGCGAACGGCAGATCCTGGCTAAACTGTCAAGGAACGTCTGTGTGTCCTCCGCTGCCTCGGTGCCGGTGAATACTGGAGGTCTCAGCCTCATGATATCCTGTAGCTAAACCGGAATGGCCACGGTGGTAGTAGTAGGAGCAGGTATCATGGTCGTCTGTGATGTAGTAGGTACGTCATCCGGCCTCTGTGTACGACTGGCTGCAACTAGGGATCCTACCATCTGCCGTAGCTCCTGCATGCCTCCCATCATCTGTCGCAACTCCTCCATACCGGTCTCGAGCCTATCCATACGGCCTGGGGAAGGTGGATCGGTCTGTCCCTGCGGCGTAGGCATACCACCCTGCTCAGTCCTAGTCTCGGACGAGCCAGCTCGAATCTCGTCTCTGGCGGCAGCCCTCAGTGCCCTCGTAGCCTTCGGCGGCATAGTGGCTGTTACAGGAAAACGGATAGTAAAAACAATGCAATAGGATCATAGGATACACGGAATTGAAGAAGGAATTTTCAAGCAAGTATACCCTAAAGTCACTTAGGCTGAGTACCGTATCGCAAGTATGCCGCGGACATACGCACGCTACGTTACCCTGCTTAAGTCACTTACTCCATCTACCAAGGGTCATCCTACACTCAAAAGGTAAAACCTATCGCTCTGATACCAACTTTGTCACGACCCGCAGGGTACGAAACGTGACTGGCACTTAAGTTTACGAAACGTCTAAAGACGTCCGTAAAATAAGTAAGCCAAAGCCCAGAAAACAAAACCAATTAAGCAAAAGAGTGAAGAAAACCCAATCAATTGAAAGCGAGTTTATCAAATAAGTCATGTAAAACCCTTTTTAAAAACAATACCAATTTTTCCAAAAATTTCGGCAGAGTCTCCTTTGTAAATACTGGCCCCCAAACTGGGTACAACAAAAATATATATGAATCCAACAAATAAGGCATCCCCAAGCGGGAGCTAGCTCTTCGCCACAAGGCGGTCACAAATCCCACGCAATATAAAGCAACAACATGCGAAATAATCATAAAGAAGCATAAGAAAACAGCATGTCGACTCAAGTGAGCTCGACCCCCAAATACAGCATAAAAGTCTACAAATCTCACAGTCTCATCTCTAGGTCAATATACAATAATGCTGGTAGATACAGTAGATGGAGTGTAGTAGATACAAAGAATATACAAGGTGGTACAAAAATAATGATATAACCCACCTAGGAGCAAAACCTCGAGTCCAGGCAAAGGAGGCAAAAGAAGCAAGCGCACCCGCCGCTACTGTACTGACGGAGCGGACCTGAAAAAGGCTATGGCACAACGGGGGTGAGTTGCCAACTCGTGAGTAATAAATAACATCTACACATGCTATCGAATGCATGCACACAAGCATCCTAGCATCTAAATACAGGTAAGGCAGGACATAATGGCAAGTATGTATGCAATATGGATATACTAGCAGGTATGAATGCAATGCGAATCAACTCGTGATCTGAATGTGTAAGTATAAGAAATCATGTTTTTCCCTTTAAGAATGTCTTTTGAAATACCATCACAATACCAATAGAATCAACAAGAACCTGTGTCCAGCATCGACACCTCAAAACTGTCTCAAATCTCATATCAATGTATCTCTGGCCTCAGCCGTCCGGCTGACCCATCTCAAATATCAATATCTCATCATCTAGCGGCCACGGTCGGTATCCTCTGGATATCCGCCGTCCTAAAAAGTCACCGGTAGGTAATCCGTCCCCTGCCAGGCTCAACGTCAACACCACATTCCTCTTGCCCCGGGGTACCTTACCGGGCCCACCATGTACCGTGACGGTTCCTCCACTCCTCGACACGGATTTCCAAAACCACAGCAAACTCATGGTGGACGACACTTACATCACTAGAAAACCACAATTTACATATTTTAAAAATATAATAAGTTTAGAAATTTTGCGGCTTTCCCCCGAAATCCAGAAATATCATAAAATCTCAAGAAATCCTCATAAGTGCATATATCAATGATAATGAATGCATATGGTATCAATAATCAAGTTGCGATGTGTGATTAATAGATTAAGCATGAACAATTAATATGATGAAGTACATGCACATGAATAGCAATCCTACGGTTTCATTTTAAGGAATTAAAGGCAATAGCACAAGTTTAAGTATCAATTAGTAAAAGGTTTCAATTTAAAGGTTATCTAGTGTGGTGGCATGGCAATTACCAGGGGGTGTGTGTAAGCATGAATAGTGCTCGTGCTGCATATAAAAACCCTGGCAATGGTGCAGGTGTCCTATAAAATGGTTTCGTATAGGTATGTCAATATAATGCATGGATGCAGCAAATAGTCAACTAAGTATTTCACCCCTAATTACTAACATCACTAAGGATCTTGTAAGTTACTAAGACTATCGGGCGGCTTGCGCCATCCAACGATAGTCCCCCGTAGATGTTACATCTACTCACCGAAATCCCTGGCTAGCTGTGTCCAATCACCGCTTTCCCCTTTCGCGCCGCGTCTGACGTCTCCGCGACCGAACCTGGAATTTACATCAATACCAAACATAAGGTTACATATCAAGAACGATGCAAAACCCCAACGAAACTACTAATGTTTGCTAGCTAGGTACAACGTGCACAAAGTGCGCGGAACATACGCGAAAATCGCAAAAACCGCCAAAAAAACGCCGATTTGGTCGCCCGGCAAAACTAAAACCCGACTACTCAAAAATCCGCACTCACGCATCCTAAACGTCATAGGAGATGCTAAAAACATCCCCAAGGTGTCACAAATAATTCACCAAATAATTTTAATAAAAACCTAGTAAGCACAAACTAGCAATTTTGGTGTAAAAATCGAAAATTAGCGATACGGTTATCACAATCCAACCACACAACAAGCAATCTACAAACACCATAATTACAACACATTAGCAAAGATTCAAAACCTATTTTCCATAAACAACCATTACTTGAATTATATAACCTAGCAATTATTAATCCAAACTATATATGAAAACCTTAAATTAACACTAATTTATAACTCAATTAGCAAGTTAACCTTCTAGATTAGGTTAGCAAAACAACTAGATAACAAATTAGATTTAATCAACTAAATAATGGTTTCCAAACCCTAATTCAACTCATTAATCATGCTTCACAACCCATTTTCCATACATAAACCCTCTCTTGAAATTCCTAAAACAACAATTTACAACCAAAATCAAACTTTTAAAATTAACTAAATTAGCATAATTTGAAGACCACATAAACAAGGTAACTTCTTTGATTTGGTTGTGTAGGAACTAGCAAGCAAAATAAATTTAATTAACCACATAATGGTGTGCTAACAAACCCTAGTTTAAAACAAACTACTCTTTTATAAACTAGATTAGAAATTAACTAAACTTTTAACACTAAAACCATATAATTAAAGGAATTTAGCCAAAAGAAATTAACTTGATGGAAATTATACCTCAATTTGAGATCTAGCAAGAATAAATTTGCTCCAAATGATGGCCTCAAGCATCAAGATCCAAGCTAGGGAGGTGAAGGAAAAGAAAGATGAAGGATGGGTTTAATTTGTAAGCTTGAAATTGCAATTTTGTTGAATTAAACATGAAGAATTTTGAAGAAATGAAAAGAAAAGAGATGAAGAGGAGGGGGTGCAGGTTTCGGCCAGATTAGTGGGAAGGGGAGGGTGTGGGTGTGTAGGAAAAGTCATTGGTCAACTCTCCCAAAAGTCAAAGCACCATACTTCAACAACTATTTTTAAAATAAATTCCTAAACAAAACAATTCCACACATGAAGAAAAAGCAAGGTGAGGCCAGAAATTTCTGGACTTGATCAATGTGGGGCTGTCCTAGGGCTGAGGGAAGAGAGAGAGGGGTTTTACAAAAGAAATTTTATGCAAAAAGACCCCCTACAAGTCAAAAATTGCAAGTTTTAGCTTAAAATTCAATAAATTCGTTTCCTATCATAAAAATTTGTTAAAAATCAAAATAAAATACTAAAAATTTATGTTACAACTAGATTTTAATTAACATAATTTTAAAGATTAAAATTAGCCCGGAAAAATTTGTATTTATCGCTAAATTAATGTATTTTCTTACAGGCTTAAAATAATATAAAAAAATTGAAAAATTAGGGAAAATTTTTAAACGACCAGAATTTCATAAGTAACTCATTAGATACTAAAAACAAGCAATTACCTATCCATTTTAGGTATAATTAGTCCTAAACTGCAAAATAACGAGAAAGACGGTTTTCGGAAAAATACCGAATTTTCACCGAATTTCAGGAAAACACCAAAATGACTTTTCAAGACGCTACAGTTGAAGTGAGAAGGATTAATATAGATTATTCTTTTCTTATTTCAATAATTATTCACTCTCATAACATTTCCTTTTGTGAGAAAGCTTACCCACCATCTTCTTCTTCCTCTCTTGATAATTTCTTTGAGTGAGGTTGATAAAAAGAAAGAGTTTTGATTATAGAATACAAACCACATCATCATACTACACACATCTAGCCCATTTGTGTAGGGTGTTTGCTCTACTTCATTCACATATCGAGTAAAGCAAGGAGCTTTGGGGAAAGGAGTTTCGGGTGGATCGTCGTTGACCAAGAGGATCTTAAGCGAACCTTTTTCCATCCCTCAAGTAGCCAAGGAGTCTAGCGTAGGGAGCTACAAAGGTTGTACTCTCAAAACCCTACATTTTTCTACTTGTGATGATGTCAATGTAATGAAACCCTAAATTTCTAGTGATGATTCTTTGTATGTTCACTTAGCACCTCAAAAATTTGATTTTGGCACATGTGATGCTTCCAAACCCCTCATGAGGTGCTAGGTAAACCTAACAATGAGTTACACCGGACGCACTCGCTGGGAACTGCTAGTTTGTATTATACCTATCACCAGTTAGCAGTTCCCCGGTGACATGAGTACAGGTTAGTCTATTGACTTGACAACACTATTCGTCTCGAGTGTGTTCCTACTGTACTTAGATTACTACCCTACCACGGCTCAAATGAGTTGAGAAAACTGGTAGTAGTTGGGTGTAGTTTCGAAGCACTTAGAGGCAGTAGGGGTTAGAAGGGATTCGTCTCTCCCGGTATTGAGAGTTGAAATCGCGCTGTGTACGGTTGACCAATAAACAAAGTCCCTGACCAGGGAAAGTGAGATTTACAAGTAGGTACACCAGTAGTTTCTTAGGGTGTATTGGGTTCCACACCGACATGACTTATTGCGCTATTATAGATCTGACGTTTACCACTCCTAGACCCGATATGCGATACTCTTAGACGAACGGATCGGACTGTATGGAGAATGTCACCTACAGGCTCAGTAGGGTTTTCGAATGAGTTTTCATTTCGTTCTTGCCTTCGACAGATACCTGGGTAGCCGTTACGTACAGCTAGTGCCACTGATGTACTAGTGGTTAAACCCACTGCCAGCGTATTGTTGAGTCTTAAGAGTCATACACAGAGGGTTTTCCGGTTCAGGCGAAACGGTGTAGTTTGCGTATAGTTTTACGCACGGGTGTTCGATTGAACACATGTATTTATAGACGTGCTTTAATCAGACGGTTTAGTAGTGCTGGCAGGTTTGAAAGACAACCAGTTTTGATGCTAGTATTATATTGCTCTCTTTTGGGTATTTGTATTTTAACATGAATACGGTATTTATACAAATATGTGTATTTGTATAAATACAGGTATTTGTGGTTTGATACAATTACATGTATTTCTTTCTAAATATGAATATGCGTATTTTGTATTTTCGGTATAAGTACGGTATTCGTATTTTGGTAGAAATACGGCATACGTATTTATACGGGTTTGACTATACTTTTTTATATACAAGCATTAGTATTTACTTATAAGTGTATGTGTACGTATACTTGGTGAGGTGGCCTCTCTCTACAGTCTCTTTTGTTCTCACCACTTCTAGAGTTGTGTGGGCTTGTGACTCACACTAGTGAGTCACAACCCACTCATTCATTGGTTTTTGTATTCTAGCTAGAAGAGATAAGAATCAAGAAAATGTAAGATTTTATCATTATTGATTTTTTCAAGTGATGGTTATCATTTTTCACAAGTGAGGATTTTTCTTGAGTTACCACCTCTTCTTCTTCCTCCTCATTTTCTTCTCTTGAGTTCTTGAGGATTAAAAGAGAGCATCTTGTTCACAATCAACACCATTCTAAGCATCTTTTCTTAGCAAGACTTGATCTTTAGTTGCTTCAGAGGAAGCTATCGCTTGAATCGAAATCCTCGGGTGGATCGTTTTTGACGAGGAAGATCGGATCCGAGAGCTCGTTCTATCAACCTAAGGAGCTTATGGAGTCTACATTTCAAGACCCTGTAAGTCGATGTTGCACACCCCACGCACTTGTGGGGAGGAAGAATTTACAAAAAACGATTTTTCATACTATGCAACACTGATTATAACTCCAGGATCTTTACGAAAAGCTTAACTAGCTATACTACTTGGAGGTTTAACTACTATGATAGTATTATACCTCCTTGACTCTAGTCATTCGGGTCTTCTTCTCCTCCTCTCCTTGAGCTCCTCAAAGATCGGATCGCGCTTGAAACGTCGGCCTCCTCGCATCAAAGACGATCCACCCAAGAGTATGTACTTCAAGCTCCAACCTCTAAACCGAGGTAACTAAGCTACCTAGTTTTCTAAGCTAGGTAGCCTAGAAGATGTAGAGAATGATTATGGATTAACTTGTCTCAATTACCTTAGGTTTCTCAACTCATGAGAATGTTTACGGTTTGAGGAAGAAGAAGAAAGCCTAGGAGAGATGAGAGTGTTGTGACAAGAATGATGTGTAGAATGGCTAAATGTTGATGACTATGAACCATATCATTTCCAAAATAATAATAACATAATACAACCATGCTTCAATAGTCATCCAAATGAGAATGAGTCACCAATGTAGCCATGCTTCAATAATGAACAAATAACACCTCATACCTCCACCTTATATTCCATTTAAATAAATGGATTAAAACACAAATGAGGTGTCTTCTTCTAGAAGCACTCTTGTGAAATTACAAGAATATCCCTCACCGTATATACATACCCGTATTCATACCACGAATACCAAGAGACGAAAATAATCTAATAATCTAATACTACGATCCGGCTTAAACCATAGCCCACTAGTATTATCCGTCCGAACAACATCCGTGTAGCTAGTACACTTATATGATCGAAACCCTGCCGTAAAACCATACGGCCTCTATATCGTTTCGCCCGAAGTGGGGAAACCCTTCGTATGGGACTCTAACGACTCAACGGTATGCTGGCAGTGGGTTTAACCATAAGTCCTTCAGTGACACTAGCTATGTGTAACGGCTACCCAGGTATCTGTCGATAAGAAGACCGATGAGCAAACTCATCCGAACTCCCACTGAGCCAATTTATGACAATCTCCGTACAGTCCGGTCTGTTCGTTTAAGATACTCGCATAACGGGCCTAAGGGGCGGTAAATGTCAGACCCCTAATAGCGCAATAAGTTATGCCGAGATAGAGCCTAATACACACTGAGAAACTACTGGAGTGCCTACCAGTAAATCTTGCTTGCCCTAGCCAGGGACTTTGTGTAATGGCTTTCCGAACACAGCGCGATATCAACCCCCAATACCGGGAGAGACGAATCCTATCTAACCACCACTGCCTCTAAGTGCTTCAGGACTGCACCCAACTACTACCTGTTTGCACGACTCCTTTAAGCCGTGATAGGGTAGTAATCTAAAAATAGTGGGAACACACTCGATAAGAAGTAGCAGTGTCAAGTCAACGGACTAAGCTGTACTCATGTCACCTGGGAACTGCTATCCGACGATAGGTATAATACCCACCAGCAGTCCCCTACGAGTCCTGTCCAGTGTACTCATAACCCAATGAGTGCCTGCATACTATCTTCAGTACGGCATACTAATGGCTGTGGGACAGAACATCTCCCAAGCTGGGATGAGAAGCGTATACACTAGTCTACTCTGGAGTATCGCTGCCCCATCTCAACAATCCTACAAGACTATTATTGTTGGATATAGGTATGCCCTAGAGGCCTGTTAGTCATATGTATGCCCTAGAGGCCATTACTGTACATGAGATGTATATTGTAGTGGATGCTTGGACATATATAATGAGGACTTTCTTGCTCAACATGATAGTATGCTATTGGGTTACTCTTTATCTTAACATGTACACTTATTGTCTCTCTGTTACATGTTGGTAAAGCCTTTAGGATGTGTACTTGACTACCTGGATTTTGATGCGGATCATACTACTGGTACAATGGTAGTCGGTAAGTAAATCCTTTAATGTCCTTAGTCATGGGTGTATCGAGACGGGGCATCGATATACCAGAGTAGACTAGCGTATAGCTTCTCGGCCCATGTAGATAGACGATGGATGATCCCATATCCATTGGTGTTTGACATCAGAGATGGTATACGGGTGCTCAGTGGAGACTGGGTACACTAGACGGACACGCCGAGAACTCCCAGATGGTATTATACCTCACGTCAGATGGCAGTTCTCTGGTGACACTGGTACAGGTTAGTCTGTTGACCCGAGATCGTCATAGAGTCTTGTGTGATTCCCATTGTGCTTTGATTTCCACCATACCATGGTCAAGAGATCGTGCAAAAAGGTGGTTTTTGGGTACATTCCTGGGTCACATGGAGGCAATGAGCGATAGGAGGGGATTAGTCTCTCCCAGTGTAGGGGGTTAATGTTGTGCTGTGCTCGATTGGATATAACAGGAAGTCCCTGGCCAGGGATGCTTCAGAGATATACTGGTAAGTGTTATCAGTAGTTTCTCGACCCGTTATGAGCCTCATATCGGAACGACTTATCGAGTTACTAGGGTCTGACGTTTACCACCGGTAGACGAGATATGCGACATATCAGACGAAGAGACCGGACTATACGGTAGTGTTACTGTTTGGATTCGCAGGAGTATGAGCAGGCATGCTTGTTGATCTTCTGATCGCTCAATACCCGGGTGGCCGTTACGTTTAGCAGACCGCTTGTGGCTTGTGGGTGTTTGATATGATCATCACCTACTGCAAGCGTATTGACGAGTCTTTAGAGTCCTACACAGACGTTTCCTTGTTCATGCGAAACAAAGTAGGAGCACATATGTGATATGTGCGGGACCGAGATTAATGCGCGTATTTGATACCGCATTCTATTCTCGCGATATGTGATATCGGTCGGTTATATGCGATATAGCCGGGTTATCGAATCAAGTGTTGATTCGATAGATTGTTACATTTGATAAAAGGTTTCTTAAAAGCCTCCCGTAGCCCTCCATCATTTCAGATAAGTAATAGTTAGTATTCGTGCTGCATTTGTTGGCCTTTGTCAAGGCGTAGTGTGCGGTAGCTGATTACTGCTTATCTGCTTAAGCATATGATGCGATTGAGTTAGGGTAGTCGTGCGACCTTGTTGGCCTTTGTCAAGGGTCATGCGGGTGGGTTTAATTCAATCAGGAAATGACGGGTTGAACTTGACTAGCATCCTATGATTTGTTGGCCTTTGTCAAGGTCATAGGAGGTTAGGGGAAAAATATTATCGGGAATTTCAAGTGTTGGAATTTGTAATGAGATTGCATACCTTCTATGAGATAGTTGGATCCCGATACCCACTGCGAGTAATAGTTACTCCTGGGAGAGTTTTGCACTTTACAATTAGTCGATCAAGTAGGTGTCTAGAAAGGTGTCAACGGGGTTACACCTATGGGAAAACGAGGTTTATTTTAATTAGGTCCGTGTGAAAGCACGGGGAACCTTCCTCAAAGTACCGGCACTGGCCTGGCTGAAAGATTGGAGAACTTGTAGGGTGTAATTAATCCCGGTTAGTATTTCCTTTTAGGGTTTGAAGGAAGATTTGATAAAAACAGTAGGAGCCATCCTGATTAGATAAAATAATAACCAATCTAATCTTGCAAGAGTATACGCTGAGTGTTTTTTCTCTCTCTCTCCAGGTAGCGACCATGTCACGCCTTAATCAAGATAATAATATGGACGTATTTAATGAACCCGCTTGTTATACTATGCTGGGGAACGTTAGTCCCGCTCTAACTTATAATTGTTATAAGACCGAGCAGGAAATAGGGGAATACCTGGATTCCCGTGCCGCCCAAACGAAGAAAGTGCATTTTGATGCATCTTCTTCGGGTGTGTTCATTACAGAGAACTGTTTCTCAGTGAACTATATGTCCTGGGTATGAGATACCGGATCAGGATCCCGTTAATGAAATCTATTACATGGGCTACAGATAGGTAGAGAACTGAGAATGGGTGATAAAGTTTTTAGAGCTGGAAACGGTGCAATTGTTGCAGCCAAGATGTTGACAGTTACACCCTGTATTACCAAATACATTGATTCTGAACGAATGTTGTTAGATACCGAACCTGATATACAACATCATATCAGTCTCTTTATTTAGTAAAGAAGGATATAATTTTGTATTGTTGGATAATATTTTGAACATTTCCTATATTAAGAGTTGATCGATTCAGGCACGTTATCTAAAAGCATATACGTTCTAAATCAAACTACAGTTCTCAACGTACAGAACACACACAAAAGGAAGAGTTCAAAAGTGAACGAATCCTTCTTGAGGCATTGTAAACTAGGTCATATCAATGCGACCCGACTAGCTAAGTTACATTAAGATGCATATCTAAATCAGTTTGAATTTACATCTTGTGAAACTTGCCAGTCATGTTACAAAGATAAGATAACCATTGCGCCGTTTATTGGAAACAGAGAAGGAGTTAGTGAACTCTTGGGATTGATACATGATGATGTATGCAGGTCCTCTGTCTACATATGCCAGGACTAGTTCCTTTTTACTTCATTACATTCACTGATGATCTTTCAAGATTTGCACATGTGTTCCTGCTGAAACACAAGTCTGAGGCTTTTTAGAAATTCAATGAGTATAAGTGCGAAGTAGAAAACCAAAACGGGTATAAGTATTATGTCCTTTGATGTGATCACGGATGAGAATACTTGAGCATAGGAGTTCCAGGATTATTCAAAAGGAGAATGAGATTCTCTCTCAGCATTACTCCTCCGTATACACCACAGCACGTCGGTGTATCGGGGCGGAGCAATTGCACCCTATTGGATACGGTGCGCTCTATAATGAGTACTACTGGGTTGCCTATTTCCTTTTGGGAGTTATGCACTTGAGAAGCTGCATGCCTATTGAATTGGGTTCCAACCAAATCAATGCCTACTACTCCATATGTGATATGGAATGGGAAGAGCCCATCTTTTAAGTAAGTTATAATTTGGGGTTGTCCGGCCTATGTCCAAGAGAAAATCCGGACAAGCTCGAGGCAAGGTCAATTCTGTGGAAGTTTGTTGGATATCCCAAGCATTCGCAAGGGAATATCTTCTACCGCACTGAGGAACAAAAGGTGTTTTATTTCTCGGCATGCCACCTTTTTCGAAAAGGAATTTGTTTTGGAAAGAAGTTTGTGGTCATGAGGTAGAACTGGAAGGAGTTCCAGCTATAAAAACTACAGCTGATGATTTGGTAGAACCGCAGGATTCAATAGTTCCCGACGAACCTCAGCCTCTCCGCCGATCTGGTAGGGTTCCTCAACCACCTGAGAGATACTTCGGTTTTCTCAATGACAGTGGGAGCGAGGATTGCATCATGAGATGATGGACCAACTAGTTTCGAGCTGGCCATCAAGAGTGGGGACTCTGTAAGAATGGCTGGATGCTAAGTGATCTGAGATAGAATCTATATACACCAACAAAGTATGGACTTTAGTTGCTATATATGAAGGGGTTAAACCCCATCAGGAGCAAGTATATCTTGAGAGAATTACTTGGTTGTATCATTTCAGAAAATATAAAATATTATTTTTGGAATTTAATATTAAAATAATATATTTCCTGAAAACTGCCCGATTTGCGAAATTTGGGTTTTCGAGAAAGGGTATAAATATATACCAATAATTGTGAAATAATTGGGAATTAAAATGATTTATTCATTTAAAAAGATATTTATCGGATTTGGCATCTTTAAAATTTATTATATGCAGTTTGGATAAAAACCCGATTAGTGCACTGCTAATCGCGATTAAGCCAAATCCGTGTTTTTACAGTTTTCCGTTGCTAGTACACCATGTCATGTTGCATTTGGTTACATGTTGTCGCATTTGTGTTTTTTTATGGGTATTATATGGTTTGGGTTTTAAATAGAAAAGAAAAAGAGAAAAGGGTTAAAGTTTAGAATGATTGGAGAGAGAGAGAGAGTGTAAGAATAAATGTGAGAGAGAGAGAGGGGCTGCCTCATTTCATTCTCCCATTTATTTTACATCATTTTCTTCTCCTTCTTCAACCCCATCTCCCTCCACCTTCACCCCAAGAAATCATCTCCAAATCTCCATCAAAACCCTAAACCCCTTTCATTAAAAGTGATCCCCTCTTCACCCTCTACACACTGGACCAAGCAAAGTAGGATTTTGACAACATTAGGGAGCTAGGGTTTTTCTTGGGTTGCCCAAATGAGGTATTTTCTTTACCATTAGCATTGTATTTGTTTCACTTTAGTATCCTTGCATGTTTAGAAGTGTTTAGATGTTGTTTAGTGAGGTTTGGAAATTTCAACTTAGGGTTTGAGGGATTATTGAGTTGTGATTTTGTAATTAAGGCTAGAAGAGGCCATATAACCCCTGTAATGTTAGTATTTTGGATAAAATCTGAGACTTAAACCCCGGAACACGAACATAGAAACCCCGACATCGGGAAATTGTGAGAGTTGTGATGGTATTAAGGAATCTGGAGTGACTCGGGGACCTGGAAAATTATTTAGCGAAGACTGAAAGTTGTTCAGGTGACCAGAAGACTACCCGTGAAACCCTAGCCCCTAATTCATTACCATTGCCGCAGATTTTTTCGTATTGGCCGCAAATTGCGGCCATGTTGGGATGAAAACTTGTGATTGTTGGTCTGTGGCATTGTTATCTGATATCTAGGGCAACCCCATATGCAAAATTTGCTAATTTAACCTGAGACGAAATCTGGAGGTGGTTTTCCCTAGTTGATGTTTCCGTATTTTGCGATACTGAGACTTTAGTTTTTGTATTTGGTTTTAATTCCAATGTGTGGCGTTCGAACGTCAACGACGAGGGTTAATTCGTTGTGTTTTACATGCGTAAACTATAGGTTTTGACCTATGTGTTATTCGTGCGACATTTTGGTTTTCGTGCGTGATTTCCGTTTAAGTTGCTATATGTGTATATATGTAGGTACCCCCACGTGGAATTTAGATGATGAAGAAGAAGATGGCGACATCGACTTCGGCAAGTGAAGATCAAGGTGAGTAGATTTATATCTACGGGGGAAGTCGGGTGGATGGCGTATAGCACCCCCGCAATTTCATAAGATTTTGATGTGATATGGTATAGATATACATATATGGGTTATGGCGAGATATGAACCTTAGCAAGAAAAGCATTAGGAGATCATGGGTTAATGTTAGCGAGATTTAAGGAAAGTGGTTTAGTTGGTTTCTTAGTCGCGAATCCTAGAGTGAGGTTGTTACACATACACATACAAGCATGGGATTTGGTTTTGGGTGTATACGTCATATGTGTGTGTGTATATATATATATATATATGTATAGGTGGATGTGTTGGTGCTTATATATATACACGTATACACAGATGCTGAGGATAGTATATGGTACTTGGAGATTAGTCGATGTGATTGGGCAAGATGCCGTGAGATCAGTGATGTGATTTGGTTCGTACTATAGGATACGACAGGAGATTATAGCGGATCTTTAGGCGATGTGTTTCAGACACACGCACATATATTTGTTGATGGTATCAGTTTGTACTAGACTTAGATCTGTACCCCAGTTCATAACATATGATGATAAGGATACCGGACGAGTAATGAGATAAATATGATATTAGACCCGTACCCAGATTTGGGATGCCGTACGGCAGATTTACCGTACGAGATATAGTTATGAGGATAGATCCGCACTCTAGACTTGAGGATGTCATATTAATTATTGTATCGTACGTGATACTATTGAGGCGAGATCACCGACTACTAGATATATATAAATAGATCGACTCAAACTTAGGTGGATTCCCTTACCCTTTTGACCGGGCTCGATTCATACTCATTTTCAAAAGTGGAGAATCGTGAGTATTTTAAATACCAAACTGTATGACTCGTATATTGGTGTTAGTTGTATGTATGCCCTAGAGGCCAGTATTGTACAGATGTTGTATATTATATTGGATGCTTGGACATATATAGAGATGACTTTCTTGCTCGATATGATAGTATGCTATCTGGTTACTCTTTATCTTAACATGTATACTAGTCTCTTTAAACTGTCTTATGGTTACATGTTGGTAAAGCCCTTAGGATGTGTACTTGACTGCCTGGACTATGATGCAGATCATACTAGTGGGGACATGGTAGTCCATAAGTACATCCTTCAAGGTCCCTAGTCGTAGGTGTATCGAGACGGGGCATCGATATACCAGTGTAGACTAGCGTATACGCTTCTCGACCCATGAGATGGGCGATGGATGATCCCATATCCATTGGTGTTTGACATCAGAGATGGTGTACGGGTGCTCAGTGGAGACTGGGTACACTGGACGGACTCGCCGAGAACTCCCAGTTGGTATTATACCTCACGTCATATGGCAGTTCTCAGGTGACACTTGTGCAGGTTAGTCTGTAGACCCGAGATCGTCATAGAGTCTTGTGTGATTCCCACTGTGCTTTGATCTCCACCTTACCACGTCCATGAGGGCGTACAAAACGGTGGTCTTTGGGTACAGTCCCGAGTCACATGGAGGCAATGAGCGATAGGAGGGGTTTCGTCTCTCCCGGTATTGGGGGTTGATGTTGCGTTGTGCTCGATTGGCCGTAACAGGGAAGTCCCTGGCCAGGGCTGATCAGAGATTTGCTGGTAAGTGTTACCAGTAGTTTCTCGACCCGTTATGAGCCTCACATCGGCACGACTTATCGGTTATTGGGGTCTGACGTTTACCACCCCTAGACTTGATATGCGACATATCAGACGAGGAGACCGGACTGTACGGGAAGTGTTGCCGATTGGCTCGACGGGAGTTGTAGCAGGTTCGCTTGTTCTCTTCTGATCGCTCAATACCCGGGTGGCCGTTACGTTTAGCTGACCGCTTGCGGCTTGGGGGTGCATGATATGATCATCACCCACTGCTGGCGTATTGACGAGTCTCAGAGTCCCACAATGGAGTTTCCTAGTCCAGGCGAAACGTTGTGGTGCGCGTATGCGATATGCGCATGGACCCGATTAAAATGCGCGTATGGGATACCGTATATTGATCGGGCCGCCAGCTTTTGGTAGGGGTCATATGAGATATGGCCGGATTGGTAAATCAAGTGTTGATTTATCATTTAACCATTAGTTGCTCACTAGAAATCCTTTCTTGTGTTGGAATGGATGTATGAATGCATGTATGTTTTTCTTTCATTCTAGTTTCATGCACATATGGATGTGTATACATACATACATGCATACATACATTTATCATGGTTGGATATATATGAAAATGGTGGCAATATAAGACTCACACCATGGCATTTTTATGAATTATTATTGTATTTATATTTAAACATAAAAGGAAATAAAAGGTTCATTATTGTTTTCTTCTACACTCTTCTTTTGACCTAACCATTCTCACCCACCTTTTAACCTTTGGTTAATTTCCTTTTGTGTTTTAACTCTAGTACAATAATGATTCAACCAGGGTTTGAGATGATAGATGGAAAAGATATATTGATATATTTTTCTATTTTCATTAAGAGATATAGTTATCATCTTCTTCAATATTGCCATTATCTTCTTCTTCCTCCTTCATAGCTCTCTAGATTTTGGTAGTGAGCTATATAATTAACAAGTTAGGATTTTGAAGTGAGAAAGAGAACCACAACACCATTCTACACAAGTATAGCCCACTTGTTTAGGGTGTTAACTTGATTCCGTTCACTTGATCGGAGAAAGTCGCATGCTTGGACAAAGCGGACTCCGGGTGGATCATCGGTGACGTCGAGGAGTTCAAGCGGAGTTTTTTCAACCCCCAAGTAGCCGAGGAGTCTAGCATAGGGAGCTACAAAGGTTGTACTCTCTAAATCCTAGCTTTCCTTTCATATGTTGATATGGAAATATTTCGAAACCCTAATCGATTCTAGGAACGATTCTTTGTTCGTTAACTTAGCACCTTAAAATTCATTATTTGGTTCATGTGATGCTTCCAAACCCTTCATGTGGTGTTAGGCTGACCCAACATTGGTATCAGAGCCGACCTAGAACATTAGGCGACCCTTTTACGAAGCCAAAACTCCGATCGAACCGAAAAAAATACGGTTTTTGGTGCTCTCTGGACTTTTTTCAGAATCTGGTTATTTTGAGAATTAAAAATATGTAAAAATTACAGCAGGAAAAACTAAGAATTACGGTATAAAATTTTTTTCGTGATATGTCTATCTTGCCGCGGAAACGCGGCCTAATCTTGCTTAGGCCGCTGTTCCGCGGCCGTTCTCTTCTAACAGTGTATAATTTTTGTGCCGTAATGTTTAATTCTGCTAGTATAATTTTTAGGGTATTTTTAATCTGTTTTTGGTGATGAAAAATTCTGGAGATATTTTTAGACTCGTCGATTCGATCGGAATTTTGATTTCGTGTCTTTTCCGGGTAAATTAGAAAGTAGTGAAGTGTTTGAACGAGTATCATCTGCTCACTTTTCACGGGGTTTAAATACTTTGGAGATATGTGCAAGTCTTTTTGCGGTGGTCCCTCTAGAAGACAACAAACCTTAACTCGATTATGTGACCGTCTTGAACTGCCCTTTGAACCTTAGGGTTTGGGGCAGTACGGCGTGCCACATGTGAGGCGTTGGCTTGACCCTTCTACGGCTGGACCGCTACTACTGTGTCACACTCCAAGATTTTGAACTTCGCTCAAGTGTTGAGCTTTAGTGAATCTTGGGTATTTGATCGGTCGTTCGAAAACTTTAATACTGTCTGTTTATTCGGAATGTGATGCAATGTGTGGAATTCACATTATAAGACATGAAATACGGGGTATGTGATATTTCGCATTTATGATGTCTAAGGATAATGTGGATTCCAGATATTGCAGTTTTACACTTTCTTTTCTGTGACCGTAAGTGTAATATGTGAAATCGCCGGTTTCGTTGCTATATGTCAACGACAATTGGGATGCACATATTTACTTACGTTGATGACATGTGATGTTATGTGTTGCTGGATATGTTATATTGGATCGTCGTGTTCGAATAGCCGGGGGTTTTTATGTGAGATGAGTGTTTTTTCATTTTCATTCATGTAAAAACTTGTATGTAATATTCTTTTATTTGGGGCACTTCCAGGTAGCGGAAGTTGTCACCCTTTGTATATTATTTGCCTTTCCGCATTAGGATAGACCCAAGGAGGGGAGCACAAGTAACCGGGTTCTGGGGTCCAGTGGGAGACCAACTAGAGGAGTCGAGTCCGGGTCTCCTAACCCTAGAATTGGCAGGGTTGCTTACCGCTCTCGTAGGGGTCTAGGGGTGAGGGATTGGCTATTCATCACGACCGTGGAATCCGTGTTTTATACTGGCTCGTATTGAAAACACGGACGTCCTAGTATATCCAATATTTCATATGTTTATTCTGCTGCGATATCTGTGATGTGATTCTGTGATGGATATAGTATATAGTATATATGATATATTATATAGACGTTACTTATGTTTTACACCCGCACTAGCCCTGCCCTGCTCTGTCGTTAGTTACCTAACCTAACGGTGCATGAGGGGACATCGAGGCGAATGCGGATGGCATAAGTGTACGTCGTATTTATCTGTGATGTTTAGGTATATAAATGATGGGACTTCATTAATGTGATTAATGAAAGAAAAGAAACCTAAGAAGTTGTAGAATCAAATTTTAAACAAAACAGGTAGCTACAGTTCTTGCTTTGCATAGTGGTATATATGATATACCCTGCACCTTATTCGATGAGGAAAGGACCGAGATCCCTTCACCGGGAGTGACTCCTTTAGCAATAACTGGCAGATGCTACAACACTCGGTTTGTCTTTTGATTGCTTTTGAGAGTTTTTGCTTTACACAGTGATATATATGATATATCCCGCACCTCATTCGACGAGGAAATGACCGACGATCCCTTCACCGGGAGTGACTCCTTTAGCAAAACTAGAAAAGCCTCAAAAACACTCCATTTCAAAATTCATTCGATCCTACAACGATATCAAGTTCATTACGCAATAGGTTTTCAGAAAAACCTGTCGTAGCCCTCCGTCATTTCAGATAAGTTGCATATAGTATTCGTGCTACATTTGTTGGCTTTCGTTAAGGTGTAGTGTGCGGTAGCTATGTGCTGCTTATCTGCTGCATATGATGTGACTGGATTAGGGTAGTCGTACGGCTTTGTTGGCTTTCGTCAAGGGTCGTGCGGATGGGTTTAATTCAGTCAAGAAATGTACGGGTTGAACTTGACTAGCGGGCTGTGGTTTGTTGGCTTTCGTCAAGGTCATATCACGCTAGGGGCAAAAGCATTATCGGGAGTTTCAAGTGTTGAAATTTGCAATGAGATTGCATACCTTCTATGAGATAGTTGGATCCCGATACCCACTGCGAGTAAGAGTTACTCCTGGGAGAGTTTTACACATTGCAATTAGCTAATCAAGTAGGTGTCTAGAAAGGTGTCAACGGGGTTACGCCTCTGGGAAAACGAGGTTTACATTAATTAGGTTCGTGCGAAAGCACGGGGGACCTCCCTCAAAGTACCGACACTGGCCTGGCTGAAAGATTGGCGAACTTGTAGTGTGTAATTAATCCCGGCTAGTCTTTCCTTTTAGGGTTTGAAGGAAGATTTGATGAAAACCAGTGGGAGCCATCCTGATTAGATAAGATAATAACCAATCTGATCTTGCACGAGCATACGCTAAAGTGTTTTCTTCTCTCTCTCTCCAGGTAGCGACCATGTCATGCCCTAATAAAGATAATAATATGGATGTATTGACCGAACCCGCATGTTATACTGTGCTGGGGAACGTTGGTTCCGTTCTTTCTTATAAGAGTTATAGGACTGAACAGGATATAGGGGAATACCAGGATTCCCATGCCACCCGAATGAAGAAAGTACATGTTGATGCATTTTCTTCGGATGTGTTCGTTACAGAGAACTGTTTCTCCATTTGCTCTACGTCCTGGGTATTAGATACCGGGTCAGGATCCCATATATGTAATCAGTTACATGGGCTCAGGAAAGGTAGAGAACTTGGAGAAGGTGATAAAGACATAAGAGTTGGAAATGGTGCAATTGTTGCAGCTAAGACTGTCGGGGAATATCACCTTGTATTACTAACTGGTAATACATTGGTTCTGAACGAATGCTATTACATGCCGAACCTGATATGCAACATTATATCGGTTTCTTTGTTGAGCAAAGAAGGATATAATTTTGTATTACAGGACAATGTTATGAACAGTTTCCGTAACCAAAAGTTGGTTGGATCAGGCACGTTGTGCAATGGCATTTATGTTCTAAATCAATCTACAGTTCTAAGCATAACAAATACACAAAAGAGGAAGAGTTCAGAACTGAACGGATCCTTCTTGTGGCATTGTAGACTGGGTCACATCAATGCGACACGACTGGCTATGTTGCATAAGGATGGATATTTGAAACCATTCGAATTTTCATCTTATGACACTTGCCAGTCATGTCTCAAAGGCAAGATGACCAAAACTCCGTTTACGGGACACGGAGAAAGAGTTACCGAACTCTTGGGACTAATACATAGTGATGTATGTGGTCCCATGTCTACGCATGCCAGGGATGGTTCTTCGTACTTCATTACATTCACTGACGATCTCTCAAGATACGGACATGTGTACTTGATAAGACACAAGTCTGAAGCTTTTGAGAAATTTAGAGAATATAAACAAGAAGTCGAAAACCAAACCGGAAAAAGTATTAAAATCCTTCGATCTGATCGAGGAGGTGAATACTTGAGCAATGAATTCCTGGACTTCCTAAAAGAGAATGGGATTCTCTCTCAGCTGACTCCTCCATATACACCACAGCACAACGGTGTATCAGAACGGAGGAACCGCACCCTATTAGATATGGTGCGCTCTATGATGAGCACAGCTGAGTTACCTATTTCCTTCTGGGGGTATGCGCTTGAGACAGCCATACATCTATTGAATATGGTCCCCACCAAATCTGTGCCTACCACTCCATATGAGATATGGAAAGGGAAGAGACCATCTCTTAACTATGTTAAGATATGGGGTTGTCCAGCCTATGTCAAACAACAAAATCCGGACAAACTCGAGGCACGGTCTGTTCTATGCAAATTTGTAGGATATCCCAAGAATTCTCAAGGGTATATCTTCTACCACCCTGAGGAACAAAGAGTGTTTGTTTCTCGGCATGCTACCTTTTTAGAAAAGGAATTTCTTGAAAAAGAGATTAGTGGTCATGAGGTAGAACTGGAAGAAGTTCCAGCTGCAGAAGCTACAACAGAAAATCTGGTGGAACCAGAGGATTCCGTAGTTCCCGATGAACCCCAGCCACTCCGCCGATCTAGTAGGGTTCCTCGCCAACCTGAGAGATACTACGGTTTTCTCATAGACGGTGGGAGCGAGGATTGCATCATGGAGGATGATGACCCAACTAGCTTCGAGCAGGCCATCACGAGTGGGGACTCAGTGAAATGGCTGGATGCTATGCGGTCCGAGATGGAATCCATGTACACCAACAAAGTATGGACTTTCGACGTTGCTCCTGAAGGGGTAAAACCCATTGGGAGCAAGTGGATCTTCAAGAAGAAACATGGTGTAGATGGGAAAGTGGAGACTTTCAAAGCTAGACTTGTAGCAAAGGGTTTTCGTCAAAGACCAGGTGTGGACTATGTCGAAACTTTTTCTCCAGTGGCTATGCTTAAATCCATCCGGATCATGCTTGCCATCGCTGCATATCATGATTACGAAATCTGGCAAATGGATGTTAAGACCGCCTTTCTAAACGGTGATTTAGAAGAGTGCGTGTACATGACTCAGCCAGAGGGCTTCGTAGACAGTGGGAGCAGCGGAAAGGTGTGCAAGCTGCTTAAATCCATTTATGGATTGAAGCAAGCATCGCGGAGTTGGAACATCTGCTTTGATGTCGTTATCAAAGAGTTTGATTTCGTCAAAAATCCAGATGAACCTTGTATCTACAAGAAGGTGGCAGAGAGTAAGGTTGTCTTCCTCGTATTGTACGTGGACGACATACTCTTGATAGGAAATGATATTCCTATGCTGCAATCGGTCAAGCTCTTCTTATCACAAAGATTCTCAATGAAAGATCTTGGTGATGCCTCCTGCATATTGGGAATTAGGATCTATAGAGATAGATCCAAACGGATTTTGGGATTGTCCCAATCCAGGTACATTGACACCATACTAAAGAGGTTTAGTATGGAAGAGTCCAAGCGTGGGAACTTGCCCACGATCTCTGGAGTCACTCTCCCCAAAGAGATGTCTCCCAAGACTGATTTGGAGAGAGCTCGCATGCAAGGGATACCCTATGCTTCGGCAGTAGGATCTATCATGTATGCGATGCTATGTACCAGACCCGATGTAGCATACTCACTAAGTGTAGTGAGCAGGTATCAAGCTGATCCTGGAGAGAGTCACTGGACAGCTGTGAAGAGCATTCTCAAGTACTTGCGAAGGACTAGAGATATGTTCTTGGTGTATGGTAACGGAGAGCTCCAAGTGGAGTCCTTTACCGATTCGAGCTTCCAGAGTGATAAGGACGACTCTAAGTCGCAGTCGGGGTTTGTCTTTACCCTTTACGGAGGGGCGGTTAGCTGGAAGAGTTCCAAGCAGGAAACCGTGGCAGACTCGACGATGGAGGCTGAATACATCGCTGCCAACGATGCTGCCAAAGAGGCTGTCTGGATCAAGAAGTTCATTACTGAACTTGGAGTGGTTCCATCCATTGAGCGTCCAATACCTTTGTATTGCGATAACAATGGAGCGGTGGCTTTGGCCAAGGAACCCAGGTCCCATCAGCGATCCAGGCATATTCTGAGGCGGTATCACCTGATCCGGGAGATAGTTGATCGCCGGGAGATCGAGGTCAGGAGGGTTGACACGAAGAACAACACGGCGGATCCACTCACGAAGGCCATTCCCCAGATACAGTTTGAGAGACTCTTCGGGATGCTCGGTATGCGATACTACAGCAGCTGGCCCTAGTGCAAGTGGGAGATTGTTAGTTGTATGTATGCCCTAGAGGCCAGTATTGTACAGATGTTGTATATTATATTGGATGCTTGGACATATATAGAGATGACTTTCTTGCTCGATATGATAGTATGCTATCTGGTTACTCTTTATCTTAACATGTATACTAGTCTCTTTAAACTGTCTTATGGTTACATGTTGGTAAAGCCCTTAGGATGTGAACTTGACTGCTTGGACTATGATGCAGATCATACTAGTGGGGACATGGTAGTCCATAAGTACATCCTTCAAGGTCCCTAGTCATAGGTGTATCGAGACGGGGCATCGATATACCAGTGTAGACTAGCGTATACGCTTCTCGACCCATGAGATGGGCGATGGATGATCCCATATCCATTGGTGTTTGACATCAGAGATGGTGTACGGGTGCTCAGTGGAGACTGGGTACACTGGAGGGACTCGCCGAGAACTCCCAGTTGGTATTATACCTCACGTCAGATGGCAGTTCTCAGGTGAAACTTGTGCAGGTTAGTCTGTAGACCCGAGATCGTCATAGAGTCTTGTGTGATTCCCACTGTGCTTTGATCTCCACCTTACCACGTCCATGAGGGCGTGCAAAACGGTGGTCTTTGGGTACAGTCCCGAGTCACATGGAGGCAATGAGAGATAGGAGGGGTTTCGTCTCTCCCGGTATTGGGGGTTGATGTTGCGCTGTGCTCGATTGGCCGTAACAGGGAAGTCCCTGGCCAGGGCTGATCAGAGATTTGCTGGTAAGTGTTACCAGTAGTTTCTCGACCCGTTATGAGCCTCACATCGGCACGACTTATCGGTTATTGGGGTCTGACGTTTACCACCCCTAGACTTGATATGCGACATATCAGACGAGGAGACCGGACTGTACGGGAAGTGTTGCCGATTGGCTCGACGGGAGTTGTAGCAGGTTCGCTTGTTCTCTTCTGATCGCTCAATACCCGGGTGGCCGTTACGTTTAGCTGACCGCTTGCGGCTTGGGGGTGCTTGATATGATCATCACCCACTGCCGGCGTATTGACGAGTCTTAGAGTCCCACAACGGAGTTTCCTAGTCCAGGCGAAACGTTATGGTGCGCGTATGCGATATGCGCATGGACCAGATTAAAATGCACGTATGGGATACCGTATATTGATCGGGCCGCCAGCTTTTGGTAGGGGTCATATGAGATATGGCCGGATTGGTAAATCAAGTGTTGATTTATCATTTAACCATTAGTTGCTCACTAGAAATCCTTTCTTGTGTTGGAATGGATGTATGAATGCATGTATGTTTTTCTTTCATTCTAGTTTCATGCACATATGGATGTGTATACATACATACATGCATACATACATTTATCATGGTTGGATATATATGAAAATGGTGGCAATATAAGACTCACACCATGGAATTTTTATGAATTATTTGAAAGGTTCCTAGGCACCCTATAGAGGTCTCACAAGGCATCGAACATGCCAATTTTCAAAAATTATGGTGCCGAGAAACCCTATCACGGATCTTAGACTAGAATTCTAGGCGAAAAACTAAACTAGTTAACTACTTAACTAGAAGTTAGATGCTACAACCTTTGTAGATCCGGATTTCCACCTCCTTAGCTCCACGTGGTCATGCCCTTGCTGTCCATCATGAATCCTCGACTCATTCGTCGGCTTCATCGGAAAACGGGCGAGCAAGGTCGTCGGCTTCGTGTCAAAGACGATCTACGTCGAGGTTGCACTAGTTCAAGCTCCGACTTCACCAAGTAGTGAAACTTGTGAAGAAAACACCCAAAAACACTTGGCAAGAGGTAGAGGATGAAGAAATAGGAGGTGGGTTCACTTTAGATTTGGATTTCTCTCACTAAAACTCAAGTTGCCATTGATGTAGCAAGCTTGAAGAAGAAGAAGAAGATGAGCTAGTTATGATAAGTCTTGTGTTAAATGAATAATCAATTCAATACTTATCATAACTTGACTAAGGTTAAGTGTAGAGAATAAACCATGGTGAATTAAGTGGGTTAGGGTTAAGTAAGATGACAAGAATGGTTGCAAAAGTCAAGGGTTCAAGAAGCTTCAACATAAAACAAGAATTGCCACCATTCTCATCTTGAATTTATCCACATAAACAAACAAATAAATGAATAAATAAATATGCAAAACCCTAATTACAAAATAACCATGGTTTAATTCTATTCATTTAACCATATGATCAAGTATCATCAAACATGATACAAAAAGGTGCACAAAAATATATCATATATACAATGTGCAAATCAAGTGAGAAAAATCCGTTTAAAGTGAACCAATACTAGTTAATGCAATGCAATATATCAAATATATAATTATGCATTAAATCATTAAATCAACATTTGATTCAATGATCCGGTCATGTCGCACGTAACCGACTAGAATCCAATGTATCGATTTATCGAATCAATGATTCGATAACTAGGTCATATCGAATATAACCAATCGAAACATATATCGCGAGAATGAAATGCGGTATCACATACACGCATTATTCTCGGCCCTGCACATATCTCATATGCGCTCCTATTTCGTTTCGCTTGAACCAGGAAACCTCTGTGTAGGACTCTAAAGACTCGTCAATACGCCGGTAGCAGATGATGATCATATCAAGCACCCACAAGCCGCAAGCGGTCTGCTAAACGTCACGGCCATCCGGGTATTGAGCGATCAGAAGATCGACGAGCTAGCCCGCTCATACTCCTGCGAATCCGACTAGTAACACTTACCGTACAGTCCGGTCTCTTCGTCTGATAAGTCGCATATCAAGTCTAGGGGTGTTAAACGTCAGACCCCAATAACCCGATAAGTCATGCCGATGTGAGGCTCATAACGGGTCGAGAAACTACTGGTAACACTTACCAGCAAATCTCTGATCAGCCCTGGCCAGGGACTTCCCTGTTACGGCCAATCGAGCACAGTGCAACATCAACCCCCAATACCGGGAGAGACGAAACCCCTCCTATCGCTCATTGCCTCCATGTGACTCGGGACTGTACCCAAAGACCACCGTTTTGCACGCCCTCATGGACGTGGTAAGGTGGAGATCAAAGCACAGTGGGAATCACACAAGACTCTATGACGATCTCGGGTCTACAGACTAACCTGTACAAGTGTCACCTGAGAACTGCCATCTGACGTGAGGTATAATACCATCTGGGAGTTCTCGGCGAGTCCGTCCAGTGTACCCAGTCTCTACTGAGCACCCGTATACCATCTCTGATGTCAAACACCAATGGATATGGGATCATCCATCGCCCATCTCATGGGTCGAGAAGCGTATACGCTAGTCTACTCTGGTATATCGATGCCCCGTCTCGATACACCCACGACTAGGGACCTTGAAGGATGTACTTATGGACTACCATGTCCCCACTAGTATGATCTGCATCATAGTCCAGGTAGTCAAGTACACATCCTAAGGGCTTTACCAACATGTAACTATAAGACAGTATAAAGAGACAAGTGTACATGTTAAGATAAAGATCAACCAGATAGCATACTATCATGTCGAGCAAGAAAGTCATCTCTATATATGTCCAAGCATCCAATATAATATACATAATCTGTACAATACTGGCCTCTAGGGCATACATACAACTAACAATCTCCTACTTGCACTAGGGCCAGCTGCTGTAGTATCTCATACCGAGCATCCCGAAGAGTCTCTCAAACTGAATCTGGGGAATGGCCTTCGTGAGTGGATCCGCCGTGTTGTTCTTCGTGTCAACTCTCCTAACCTCGATCTCCCGGCGATCAACTATCTCCCGGATCAGGTGATACCGCCTCAGAATATGCCTGGACCGCTGATGGGACCTGGGTTCCTTGGCCAAAGCCACCGCTCCATTGTTATCGCAATACAAAGGTATTGGATGCTCAATGGATGGAACCACTCCAAGTTCAGTAATGAACTTCTTGATCCAGACAGCCTCTTTGGCAGCATCGTTGGCAGCGATGTATTCAGCCTCCATCGTCGAGTCTGCCACGGTTTCCTGCTTGGAACTCTTCCAGCTAACCGCCCCTCCGTAAAGGGTAAAGACAAAGCCCGACTGCGACTTAGAGTCGTCCTTATCACTCTGGAAGCTTGAATCGGTAAAGGACTCCACTTGGAGCTCTCCGTTACCATACACCAAGAACATATCTCTAGTCCTTCGCAAGTACTTGAGAATGCTCTTCACAGCTGTCCAGTGACTCTCTCCAGGATCAGCTTGATACCTACTCACTATACTTAGTGAGTATGCAACATCGGGTCTAGTACATAGCATCGCATACATGATAGAGCCTACTGCCGAAGCATAGGGTATCCCTTGCATGCGAGCTCTCTCCAAATCAGTCTTGGGAGACATCTCTTTGGAGAGAGTGACTCCAGAGATCGTGGGTAAGTTCCCACGCTTGGACTCTTCCATACTAAACCTCTTTAGTATGGTGTCAATGTACCTGGATTGGGACAATCCCAAAATCCGTTTGGATCTATCTCTATAGATCCTGATTCCCAATATGCAGGAGGCATCACCAAGATCTTTTATCGAGAATCTTTGTGATAAGAAGAGCTTGACCGATTGCAGCATAGGAATATCATTTCCTATCAAGAGTATGTCGTCCACGTACAATACGAGGAAGACAACCTTACTCTCTGCCACCTTCTTGTAGATACAAGGTTCATCTAGATTTTTGACGAAATCAAACTCTTTGATAACGACATCAAAGCAGATGTTCCAACTCCGCGATGCTTGCTTTAATCCATAAATGGATTTAAGCAGCTTGCACACCTTCCCGCTGCTCCCACTGTCTACGAAGCCCTCTGGCTGAGTCATGTACACGCACTCTTCTAAATCACCATTTAGAAAGGCGGTCTTAACATCCATTTGCCAGATTTCGTAGTCATGAAAGGCAGCAATGGCAAGCATGATCCGGATGGATTTAAGCATAGCCACTGGGGAAAAGGTCTCGTCATAGTCCACACCTGGTCTTTGACGAAAACCCTTTGCTACAAGTCTAGCTTTGAAAGTCTCCACTTTCCCATCTACAACAAGTTTCTTCTTGAAGATCCACTTGCTCCCAATGGGTTTTACCCCTTCAGGAGCAACTTCCAAAGTCCATACTTTGTTGGTGTACATGGATTCCATCTCGGACCGCATAGCATCCAGCCATTTCACTGAGTCCCTACTCGTGATGGCCTGCTCGAAGCTAGTTGGGTCATCATCCTCCATGATGCAATCCTCGCTTCCACCGTCAATGAGAAAACCGTAGTATCTCTCTGGTGGACGAGAAACCCTACTAGATCGGCGGAGAGGCTGAGGTTCGTCGGGTACTACTGAATCCTCTGGTTCTACCAAGTCCTCTGTTATAGTTTGTGTCGCTGGAACCTCTTCCAGTTCTACCTCAATGCCACCTATCTGTTTCATAAGAAAACCTTTTTCTAAGAAAGTGGCATGCCGAGAAACAAACACTTTTTGTTCCTCGGGATGGTAGAAGATATACCCCTGTGAATTTTTGGGATATCCTACAAACTTACATAAGACAGATCTTGCCTCGAGTTTGTCCGGATTTTGTCTTTTGACATAGGCTGGACAACCCCATATCTTAACATACTTAAGAGATGGTCTCTTCCCTTTCCATATCTCATATGGAGTGGTAGGCACTGATTTGGTAGGAACCATATTCAATAGGTGTATGGCTGTCTCAAGCGCATACCCCCAGAAGGAAATAGGTAACTCAGCTGTACTCATCATTGAACGCACCATATCTAATAGGGTGCGATTCCTTCGTTCCGATACACCGTTGTGCTGTGGTGTATAAGGTGGAGTAAGCTGAGAGAGAATCCCATTCTCTTTTAGATAATCTTGGAACTCATTGCTCAAGTATTCTCCTCGTCGATCAGATCGAAGGATCTTAATACTTTTGCCCGTTTGGTTCTCTACTTCGTGCTTATATTCTCTGAATTTCTCAAAAGCTTCAGACTTATGTTTTAATAGGAACACATGCCCGTATCTAGAGAGATCGTCAGTGAATGTAATGAAGTAGGAAGAACCGTTCCTGGCAAGGGTAGACATGGGACCGCATACATCAGTATGTACCAGTCCTAAGAGTTCAGTAACTCTTTCTCCGTGTCCACTAAACGGAGCTTTGGTCATTTTTCCTTTGAGACATGAATGGCAAGTATCATAAGATGATAATTCGAACGGATTCAAATAACCATCCTTATGTAACTTAGCCAGTCGTGTCGCATTGATATGACCAAGTCTACAATGCCACAAGAAGGATTCGTTCATTTCTGAACTCTTCCTCTTGTGTGTGTTTTGTATATTGAGAACTGTATTTTGATTTAGAATGAATATGCCATTATGTAGCGAGCCTGATGCAATCAACTTTTGATCTAGGAACATGTTCATAACATTTTCCTTTACTACAAAATTATATCCTTCTTTACTCAATAAAGAAACAGATATAATGTTGCACATCATGTTTGGTATATAATAGCACTCATTCAGAATTATTGTATCACCACTTGGTAATACAAGGTGATATTCGCCAACTGCTTTGGCTGCAACATTTGCACCGTTCCCTACTTGAACGGAATGATCACATTTTCCCAGTTCTCTACCTTTTCGCAGCCCATGTAACATCTTACATATGTGGGATCCTGATCCGGTATCTAATACCCAGGACGTAGGGTGAACTGAGAAACAGTTCTCAATGACAAACACACCCGAAGATGATGCATCAACATGCATGTTCTCCGTTTGGGCGGTGTGAGAATCCAGATATTCTCCTGTTTCCTGTTCATTCTTATAACACTTATAAGATAGAACGGGTTCAACGTTCCCCTGCACAGTATAACATGCGGGTTCGGTCAATACATCCATATTATTATCTTGATTAAGGCATGAAATGGTCGCTACCTGGAGAGAGAGAGAAAAAAACACTTTAGCGTAAGCTCGTGCAAGATCAGATTGGTTATTATCTTATCTAATCAGGATGGCTCCCACTGCTTTTTATCAAATCTTCCTTCAAACCCTAAAAGGAAAGACTAGCCGGGATTAATTACACACTACAAGTTCGCCAATCTTTCAGCCAGGCCAGTGTCGGTACTTTGAGGGAGGTCCCCCGTGCTTTCGCACGAACCTAATTAATGTAAACCTCGTTTTCCCAGAGGCGTAACCTCGTTAACACCTTTCTAGACACCTACTTGATCGGCTAATTGTAATGTGTAAAACTCTCCCAGGAGTAACTCTTACTCGCAGTGGGTATCGGGATCCAACTATCTCATAGAAGGTATGCAATCTCATTGCAAATTTCAACACTTGAAATTCCCGATAATATTTTACCCCTAGTGTTCTATGACCTTGACGAATGCCAAACAACCCATAGTCCACTAGTCAAGTTCAACCCGTACATTTCTTGATTGAATTAAACCCACCCGCACGACCCTTGACGAATGCCAAACAACGCCGTACGAATACCCTAATCCAATCTGCATCATATGCATAAGCAGATAAATACTAGTTAGCTACCGTACACTACGCCTTGACGAATGCCAAACTACCGTAGCATGAATACTAAGTAGTACTTATCTGAAATGACGGAGGGCTATGCAAGTTTTCATAAAACCATGAGCGTAATGAACTTGATATCGTTGTAGAATCAAATGAAGTTTTGAAATGGAGTGATTTTGAGGCTTTTCTAGTTTTGCTAAAGGAGTCACTCCCGGTGAAGGGATCTCGGTCCTTTCCTCGTCGAATGAGGTGCGGGATATATCATATATATCACTGTGCAAAGCAAAAACTCTTAAAAGCAATCAAAACCAAACCGAGTGTGTAGTATCTACCAGTTATTGCTAAAGGAGTCACTCCCGGTGAAGGGATCTCGGTCCTTTCCTCATCGAATAAGGTGCAGGGTATATCATATATACCGCTATGCAAAGCAAGAACTGTAGCTACCTGTTTTATTTTAAAATTCGATTCCACAACATCTTAGGTTTCTTATCTTTCATTAATCACATTAATGAAGTCCCATCATTTAAATACCTAAACATCACAGATAGATATGACGTACACTTATGCCATCCGCATTCGCCTCGATGTCCCCTCGTGCACCGTTAGGTTAGGTAACTAACGACAGAGCAGGGCAGGGCTAGCGCGGGTGTAAAACATAAGTAACGTCTATATAATATATCATATATACTATATACTATATCCATCACAGAAACACATCACAGATATCGCAGCAGAATAAACATATGAAATATTGGATATACTAGGACGTCCGTGTTTTCAATACGAGCCAGTATAAAACACGGATTCCACGGTCGTGATGAATAGCCAATCCCACACCCCTAGACCCCTACGAGAGCGGCAAGCAACCTCGCCAATCCTAGGGTTAGGAGACCCGGACTCGACTCCTCGAGCTGGTCTCCCACTGAACCCCAGAACCCGGTTACTTGTGCTCCCCTCCTTGGGTCTATCCTAATGCGGAAAAGTAAATAATATACAAAAGGTGACATCTTCCGCTACCTGGAAGTGCCCCAAATAAAAGAATATTACATACAAGTTTTTACATGAATGAAAATGAAAAACACTCATCTCACATAAAAACCCCCGGCTATTCGAATACGACGATCCAATATAACATATCCAGCAACACATAACATCACATGTCATCAACGTAAGTAAGTATGCATACCCCAATTGTCGTTGACGTATAGCAACGAAACCGGCGATATGAACATACTACACTTACAGTCACAGAAAAGAAAGTGTAAAACTACAACAATTGGAATCCGCAACTACTTTAGACATCACATGCCTAACAGTTATAAACCCCGCATTTTAGTCTCATTATCGAAAACACTTTTCAATATAAAGTGAAACTAAACCGCTAGATTTATAACATTCATTCAGTTATCACATAACTGTTTGTGAATTCCAATTATTGTATCACATTCCAGATAAACAGAAAATGTTAAACTTTCCGATCGAACAGTCGAATACCCAAGTTTTCCCGATACAGCTCAACACATGAAATAAGTCTAACAACATTCAGTTCGTGCCTCAGTACCGACGGTCTAGCCGTAGAAGGGTCAAGCCAACGCCTCACATGTGGCACGCCGTACTGCCCCAAACCCGAAGGTTCAAAGGGCAGTTCAAGACGGTCACATAATCGAGTTAAGGTTTGTTGTCTTCTAGAGGGTCCATCGCGTTACTTGCACTACTTAGAACGTCGTTAAACTACGGAAAAATCCAACACTTGGAAATTTCCTGACAGGGGAAAAATTGGGTATTTATATCCGGTCGAACTTTTTAACATATTCTAAAAATTATCCGGAAAAACACAAAGACGAAATTTGATACCCCGATCGAAACACCGAATCCCCAAAGCAACCCCAGAAAACTCAACTCTTGAATAATTATTAAAAATACCCAGGAAAATCACCACTGGAAATTAAGGATTACTGTGTAAAATCCTTTAAATAATTAGGCCGTACGACCGCGGATCCGCCGCATGATCCATGCTCATGCCGCGGATCCGCGCCGTATTAGTGGAATTACGATCACGAATTTCACAGTAAACCTTATAATTTCCTACTGATATTTCTGCATATTTTTAATATCGAAAAATCCCTGATTTTGGAAAAAGACCAGAGAGCTCATGGGTTTTGGGGTTTCGGGTTCGTTCGGACTTCAAACTCCGTCTAGACTTCGCCTAAGGCTCTAGCTTGGCTCTGATACCAATGAAAGGTTCCTAGGCACCCTATAGAGGTCTCACAAGGCATCGAACATGCCAATTTTCAAAAATTATGGTGCCGAGAAACCCTAACACGGATCTTAGACTAGAATTCTAGGCGAAAAACTAAACTAGTTAACTACTTAACTAGAAGTTAGATTCTACAACCTTTGTAGATCCGGATTTCCACCTCCTTAGCTCCACGTGGTCATGCCCTTGCTGTCCATCATGAATCCTCGACTCATTCATCGGCATCATCGGAAAACGGGCGAGCAAGGTCGTCGGCTTCGTGTCAAAGACGATCTACGTCGAGGTTGCACTAGTTCAAGCTCCGACTTCACCAAGTAGTGAAACTTGTGAAGAAAACACCCAAAACCACTTGGCAAGAGGTAGAGGATGAAGAAATAGGAGGGGGGTTCACTTTAGATTTGGATTTCTCTCACTAAAACTCAAGTTGCCATTGATGTAGCAAGCTTGAAGAAGAAGAAGAAGATGAGCTAGTTATGATAAGTCTTGTGTTAAATGAATAATCAATTCAATACTTATCATAACTTGACTAAGGTTAAGTGTAGAGAATAAACCATGGTGAATTAAGTGGGTTAGGGTTAAGTAAGATGACAAGAATGGTTGCAAAAGTCAAGGGTTCAAGAAGCTTCAACATAAAACAAGAATTGCCACCATTCTCATCTTGAATTTAGCCACATAAACAAACAAATAAATGAATAAATAAATATGCAAAACCCTAATTACAAAATAACCATGGTTTAATTCTATTCATTTAACCATATGATCAAGTATCATCAAACATGATACAAAAAGGTGCACAAAAATATATCACATATACAATGTGCAAATCAAGTGAGAAAAATCCGTTTAAAGTGAACCAATACTAGTTAATGTAATGCAATATATCAAATATATAATTATGCATTAAATCATTAAATCAACATTTGATTCAATGATCCGGTCATGTCGCACATAACCGACTAGAATCCAATGTATCGATTTATCGAATCAATGATTCGATAACTAGGTCATATCGAATATAACCAATCGAAACATATATCGCGAGAATGAAATGCGGTATCACATACACGCATTATTCTCGGTCCTGCACATATCTCATATGCGCTCCTATTTCGTTTCGCTTGAACCAGGAAACCTCTGTGTAGGACTCTAAAGACTCGTCAATACGCCGGTAGCAGATGATGATCATATCAAGCACCCACAAGCCGCAAGCGATATGCTAAACGTAACGGCCATCCGGGTATTGAGCGATCAGAAGATCGACAAGCTAGCCCGCTCATACTCCTGCGAATCCGACCAGTAACACTTACCGTACAGTCCGGTCTCTTCGTCTGATATGTCGCATATCAAGTCTAGGGGTGGTAAACGTCAGACCCCAATAACCCGATAAGTCGTGCCGATGTGAGGCTCATAACGGGTCGAGAAACTACTGGTAACACTTACCAGCAAATCTCTGATCATCCCTGGCCAGGGACTTCCCTGTTACGGCCAATCGAGCACAGCGCAACATCAACCCCCAATACCGGGAGAGACGAAACCCCTCCTATCGCTCATTGCCTCCATGTGACTCGGGACTGTACCCAAAGACCACCGTTTTGCACGCCCTCATGGACGTGGTAAGGTGGAGATCAAAGCACAGTGGGAATCACACAAGACTCTATGACGATCTCGGGTCTACAGACTAACCTGTACGAGTGTCACCTGAGAACTGCCATCTGACGTGAGGTATAATACCATCTGGGAGTTCTCGGCGAGTCCGTCCAGTGTACCCAGTCTCCACTGAGCACCCGTATACCATCTCTGATGTCAAACACCAATGGATATGGGATCATCCATCGCCCATCTCATGGGTCGAGAAGCGTATACGCTAGTCTACTCTGGTATATCGATGCCCCGTCTCGATACACCCACGACTAGGGACCTTGAAGGATGTACTTATGGACTACCATGTCCCCACTAGTATGATCTGCATCATAGTCCAGGTAGTCAAGTACACATCCTAAGGGCTTTACCAACATGTAACTATAAGACAGTATAAAGAGACAAGTGTACATGTTAAGATAAAGATCAACCAGATAGCATACTATCATGTCGAGCAAGAGAGTCATCTCTATATATGTCCAAGCATCCAATATAATATACATAATCTGTACAATACTGGCCTCTAGGGCATACATACAACTAACATTATTATTGTATTTATATTTAAACATAAAAGGAAATAAAAGGTTCATTATTGTTTTCTTCTACACTCTTCTTTTGACCTAACCATTCTCACCCACCTTTTAACCTTTGGTTAATTTCCTTTTGTGTTTTAACTCTAGTACAATAATGATTCAACCATGGTTTGAGATGGTAGATGGAAAAGATATATTGATATATTTTTCTATTTTCATTAAGAGATATAGTTATCAACTTCTTCAATATTGCCATTATCTTCTTCTGCCTCCTTCATAGCTCTCTAGATTTTTGTAGTGAGCTATATAATTAACAAGTTAGGATTTTGAAGTGAGAAAGAGAACCACAACACCATTCTACACAAGTATAGCCCACTTGTTTAGGGTGTTAACTTGATTCCGTTCACTTGATCAGAGAAAGTCTTATGCTTGGACAAAGCGGACTCCGGGTGGATCATCGGTGACGTCGAGGAGTTCAAGCGGAGTTTTTTCAACCCCCAAGTAGCCGAGGAGTCTAGCGTAGGGAGCTACAAAGGTTGTACTCTCTAAATCCTAGCTTTCCTTTCATATATTGATATGGAAATATTTCGAAACCCTAATCGATTCTAGGAACGATTCTTTGTTCGTTAACTTAGCACCTTAAAATTCATTATTTGGTTCATGTGATGCTTCCAAACCCTTCATGTGGTGCTAGGCTGACCCAACAATTGGGTAGGTATATTTTTCAGTGTTGCCGTTACTACATCACTTTCTGTATATTCATGATGTTTCATCGCATTGCATGCTTGTACATATGTTATCTGTAATTATTATGAAACCCTGCTGTCAGGACACCAGCACCATTACCGATGATGCGTATGTTCCACATACACCTACTTGCCGGCTTACACACATCATCATCGGTAATTGCCATGTCACTTACACTTTAGAGAATACTATTCATTGACATAGCTTACTAGTTGATAGTTGAAATATGTTATAGCATTCATATGCTAGTTTAACTATTGCATTTATTGCATGATATCAGATGCATTCATATATTCATTGGTCATGTAGTATTATGGAGATTTATGCCGATATTCACTGTTTATTGATATCATGATTTTTATGATTTCGGATCCTTCTTGAGATTTCTGGATTTAGAAACCGCATGTGAAAGTTTTATAAACTGATGATTTGTTTTAAAGAGATAAATGTGGTTTTCCTTGATATGATGAGTATTGTCCACCAGAATGTTTTCTCGGTTCTGAGATGGTTTTCGATACCCGATTCGAGGAGTTGGATGAACCGTCTGCGGATACATGGTAGACCCGGTATGGTACCCGGGGCAAGAAGCTCGAGTTGTAGACGATCAGCCCGGCAGGGGCAGACTGCCTACCGGTGATGTCTGGCGCAGCGGATATCCGGAGGATACCGTCCGTGGTCGTGTGATTTGATGATATGGGCCGATCCGGACTGACGGAGCCCGAGACACTGAGATATTGAGATTTGATGTTACGGGCCAGTCCGGATAGGCGGAGCCTGAGATATTGAGATATTGAGATTTATGTTTTGTGTCGATGGTTGACACTGATTTCTCTGTTGATTTCATTGATGATACTCGATTTATGTACATACCGAAATCTCATTAAATAAAGAAAACAGTTGTCTCACTCATGATGTATTCTGTTTCCATTAGTAATGCATTCATACATCATATATCTGATATATCGTTACCTAAGGCACTGACACGAGCATTAGGTATTGCACTTATGTATAGCTGTTTACCCTTGCCATTATATTATGCTTCAGGCATTATTATTTTGAGGATATTACTGATCGTATGATCTAGGATTGCGTCATACATTCGATTTCTATCTGTAGATGTTTTTTTTTTCACGAGTTGGTAACTCACCCCCGTTGTGCCACAGTTCTTGCAAGTTGACCGCATGGATCCGTAGCGGCATCGCTGGCACATAACTTCATTTGGGTGATTTGCTTGGTAGGTGGGACATTTGTATCGTACCCACTCATGTATTTATAGTTTATATTGTATCTAGTCAACTCCATCAATCAAACCAGTATTTGTATAAGTAATGAGACTTAGTGAGACTTGTAGTTGCGAGACTTGAGCGATTGGTTTTATGTTCGCCTTCGGTTGATATCTTGCTTATTTCTTTATCTTTTGTGGTGAACTTCGTCGTTGGGCGTCATATACTTATATTTATGCTTTGCGTGGTTTTGGATCCGCCGATAGGCGAAGAGCTAGCTCCCGCTTGGGGATGCCTTATTCATTATATATGCTTTATCAGGTTTTGTACCCGTTTGGGGTCAGTATTTACATAGGAAACTCTGCCGATATTTTTATAAAATTCTTGAGGTTTTTAAAGATGCAATACTTCAGCTCATGTTGTTAAACTACTTGCTTTAAATTGGTTTTCCCTTCACTCTACTGCTTCATTGGTTTTGAGTTCTGGGTTTTGGCTTACTTAGATTACGTACGCCTCAAGACGTTTCGTAATTTAGGTACCTGTCATGTTCCGTACTTTTCGGGTCGTGACAAAGTTGATATCAGAGCGTTAGGTTTTACCTCCTAAGTGTAGGATGACCCTTGGTTGATAGAGTAGGTGACTTAAGAAGAATGACGTACCGTGGGTATGTTCCGCGGCATACTTACGATACGATACTTCGCTTAAGAAGCCTTAGGATGTACATTTTCTTGCACAGTATTATATTCACTCCTATGATCTATCCTCATCGGTACCAGTTATGGTTTTGTTACCACGATTACACGGGCAGAGAGACCTACAACTAGAGTTGGGTCAGCACGTGCTCGTCACAGACGAGGACTGATCAGGACGTGATTTCAGGGACATACGATTTGCGTAGATGCGTCGTTTTATTGTGTTTTCGCACCATGAGCATTTGATGGATCGCTTTTACGAGATTTCTCGGACGTGCAGATCAGCACCAGAGGATGGGGCCACTGCTAGAGGCCAGCTAGATTGTGATGACCATCAATGCACAGATTATTTGATGATTGAGGCACTGTTCAGTATGCGTACGAATGAGCCAGTTGTTGCTGCGAATGATGAGATATCGCCCCAGGTGTTTGGAGCTATTGCCGCACGATTTATACTTCGAGATATGATAGAAGATCGCTAGTCACCAAGGATGAAAGACTAGGACATGTGATTCATTGCCACCCCGATGCGAGGTCATCAGATTGATTGATTCCAACTAGAGACGACTTCATGCAGGTATGATGGGAGTTGATAGAGACGATCGAATGTCAGGGACTCATTTTCCAAGTTTAAAGTATTCGGAAAACAATGCAAGTAATTCTACGGACCCTCTAGAAGAATGAAACCCTAACTCGACATAATGACCATAGGAACGCTTTTGAACCTTAGGGTTTACGGCGGTTCCGCGATTCCATTAGTGAGGCTTGGGTTTGCCCTTCTACGGTTGGTCCATAGGTACTGTGGCATATACCGGATCTTATTAAACTGTTCATGAGTGTTGAGCTCTCGGGGAATTATGGGACTTTGATGTATCGATCGAAAAATTCGACATCATTCGGATATCATGTGATGGGATACATTGCTTGGGAGACTCTAGAGATGAGTATAACCGTTGGAGCGCAGTCTATGCAGCCACGAAGAGACGAGTCCAAATCAGTCGACATTAGAGAAAAGTGGAGTAAGAGGTTCGTACAAGATCTTGATGAGATGGCATTCCACTCCGCTGACATCAGAGATGTGATATGCATGCAGAGGCGTTGTACATGGATATATCTTCCAGAAGGAGTCGCGATGAGTTTGCAGCCATTCCGGAATAAGAAACAGATTTAGTAAAGGATGATAACTTCCGGACAGTTCGGCAGAAACGAGATTCGGGAGAGACCCTGACAAGATCTTTCTGGAATACTATACGAGAAGACTTGGACCCAGGAGAGGTCATTTTGTGCACACCCAGCAGGCCAGAGTTCAGCATCGTCGACGAGACATGTTATGAGTGACCATGACAGTTGGCCAGAGATCTTTAGATGATGTGCCAGAGTGGGACTATTTCCGCTATCTTGGATTTCAACATTTTGGACGATTTATTTGCATGATTAAGATTTTGTACACCACAGTTGCATTTGACTTCGATTTGATGTCATTCGAGATTCTGATTTTGATTTCATACCTATGGAATGCATGTGATTTGACTTATTCTTTCGGCATAGTTTTCATGCACTTTTAGTATTTTGATTTGATTTTGTGCACGCTCATGCATATGGTTGTGAGATTATATACCACGGTATATCTGATTTGGATTTGGATTTGGATTGAGATATGTTGTATACTGTCGATTTTGATTGTGATATTCGATATTTGTTTTCGTACACCTTGTGCATTTGACTGGGATTCTTGCGCATGCTTGGGCGCTTGATGCAATTTTGATGCACACCAGATGCACTAAATCGAGAATCTTCATGCATTTCAGATGCACCTGATATTGCTGTGAGGCACACCGGTTACCTTGGACAGGTATTTCGTGCACAACCGTTGCACTTAGATTTTGTTTTTGTGCACATGTATGGCACATTCATGGATTCGATTTTCGTGCGCACCAGACGCACATAGCATTCTTACATATATTTTAGGATTTATATTGAGCAGTATGTTTTTATGATATTTACTAATTGATATAGTAGCTGAACAGGACTAGTCCGAGGATAGTACCTGAACATATTGTTGCATGCATTGTTAGTTATCAAAGGGATTTTCAGAGAAAAAGCTATAGTCTCAGTATTTACCTATGTGTCCGAGATGACACGAAACTTTTTATAAAGGGAACCCTTCTAAATTATTTTTCAAAACGGCGGGACGTGTATGTTAAACAAAGGATATATATACATATATATAGTTATTTTCTTACTATAGACGTCCGCCACTGTGCAGTGATACGCGTATCGCACAGCGATTTGAAAAGAGTTTGGCATGCATTTCTTCCTGATGTTTTGACGAGTTACAAAGATGCGTACTATGTACATGTTATAGTTTTTATGCACATCGTGCTGGATTTCGTATTGAATTTTGACATTTGGGTCCTCACCATAACTCCAAAGATTTCGAGATGCTTAGCGGAGTTTTGATTTTTGAGTTGTACACTCTTTTATGCACATGCATTGCGCTACGATGTGTTTTATGTATTTATGATTCCGGAGCCCTGTTGATTGATCTGATTATTGAAATGTTTTAGAATTTGGGGGTTTAAATTTAAATTCGGGGACCGAATTTCTTTAAGGGGGAAAGATTGTAACATTTCAGAAAATATAAAATATTATTTTTTGAATTTAATATTAAAATAATATATTACCCGAAAACTGTCCGATTTGCGAAATTGGGGTTTTCGAAAAAGGGTATAAATATATACCAATAATTGTGAAATAATTGGGAATTAAAATGATTTATTCATTTAAAAAGATATTTATCGGATTTGGCATCTTTAAAATTTATTATATGCAGTTTGGATAAAAACCTAATTAGTGCACTGCTAATCGCGATTAAGCCAAATCAGTGTTTTTACATTTTTTCGTGGCTAGTGCACCATGTCATGTTGCATTTGGTTACATGTTGTCGCATTTGTGTTATTTTATGGGTATTATATGGTTTGGGTTTTAAATAGAAAATAAAAAGAGAAAAGGGTTAAAGTTTAGAATGATTGGAGAGAGAGAGGGTGAGAATAAGTGAGAGAGAGAGAGGGGCTGCCTTATTTCATTCCCCCATTTATTTTACATCATTTTCTTCTCCTTCTTCAACCTCATCTCTCTCCACCTTCACCCCAAGAAATCATCTCCAAATCTCCATCAAAACCCTAAACCCCTTTCATTAAAAGTGATCCCCTCTTCACCCTCTACAATGGACCAAGCAAAGTAGGATTTTGACAATATTGGGGAGATAGGGTTTTTCTTGGGTTTCCCAAATGAGGTATTTTCTTTACCATTAGCATTGTACTTGTTTCACTTTAGTATTCTTGCATGTTTAGAAGTGTTTAGATGTTGTTTAGTGAGGTTTGGAAATTTCAAGTGAGGGTTTTATGGATTATTGAGTTGTGATTGTGTAATTGAGACTAGTAGAGGCCATATAACCCCTATAATGTTAGTATTTTGGACAAAATCTGATACTTAAACAACGGAACACGAACTCAGAAACCCCAACATCGGGAAATTCTAAGAGTTGTGATGGTATTTAGGAATCTGGAGTGACTCGGGGACCTAGAAAATTATTTAGCGAAGACTGAGAGTTGTGCAGGTGACCAGAAGACTACCCTTGAAACCCTAGGCCCTAATTCATTACCATGGCCACAGATTTATTCGTATTGGCCTCAAATTGCGGACATGTTGGGATGAAAAGTTGTGATTTTTGGTCTCTGGCATTGTTATCTGATATCTAAGGCAACCCCATATGCAAAATTTGCTAATTTTACCTGAGACGAAATCTGAAAGTGGTTTTCCCTAGTTGCTATTTCCAGATTTTGCGATTCTGAGACTTTAGTTTTTTTTATTTTGTTTTAATTCCGTCGTGTGGCATTCGAACGTCAACGACGAGGGTTAATTGGTTGTGTTTTGCATGCGTAAACTATAGGTTTTGACCTATGTGTGATTCGTGCGACATTTTGGTTTTCATGCGTGATTTCCGTTTAAGATGCTATATGTGTATATATGTAGGTACCCCCATGTAGGGGCAGACTGCCAACCGGTGATTTTACCAAGCGCGGCGGATATTCGGAGCATACCATTCGTAGTCGTGTGATTGATGATATGGGCCGATTCGGACTGACGGAGCCCGAGGTATTGAGATATTGAGATTTGAGACACTGAGATATTGAGATTTGATGGTACAGGCCAGTCCGGATAGCCGGAGCCTGAGATATTGAGATATTGAGATATTGAGATACTGAGATTTATGTTTTGTGTCGATGCTTGACACTGATTTCTCTGTTGATTTCATTGATGATACTCGATTTATATACATACAGAAATCTCATTAAATAAAGAAAACAGTTGTCTCACTCATGATGTATTCTGTTTCCATTCGTAATGCATTCATACATCATATATCTGATATGTCGTTACCTGAGGCACTTACACGAGCATTAGGTATTACACTTATGTATAGCCGTTTACCCTTGCCATTATATTATGCTTCAGGCTTTATTATTTTGAGGATATTACTGATTTGTAACGCCTTAGATTTCGGTTAGTATTCGTAGAGACGTTAATGCGGGTTTACTGTAAAAATTTTACCAATTCGGGTTCCTCATATTTTATAACATTTAATTAATAATTTATTATTATTTGTTATAAGCTTGCACGCACGTGTGCACGTAAATGCGAGGATTTGTTTGTGCTAATTTTGTTCTTAGCAACCATGACACTTAACCCTAATCTAATCTCTTTGCTTTAATCCTAGTTAATCAAATCCTTAACCCTAATCCCTAGATCTTTTGTGAGATGAGAGAAAGATATTTTGTTTGAGTGATGAGGTGTATGGGAATGCTTTAATCCTAGTACAGCTTGGTTCGCCTCTACTGAGGGGACAGCTTGCTCATGTCCGCGCCCGACCACTTTTCTTTAATCGCTTTCGCGAGGCACTTCCCACCGATGCTCGTTTGTCAGAGATACTTGAGCATACTCGGCTGGGTAATGATTCGGAGTCCTTGATTGTGACAAGGATGTGTTATGTTTAGGGACGCGTTTGTGTGCCCGTTGCTGATGCGCAGAGACGCAAAATCCTAAAGCAAGCATATCATTCAACTCTCTGTATTCATTCAGGTTCCGCCAACATTGACGTGACTTGTGAGATAGTTACGGGTGGACAGGAATGTAAAGAGAAATTTCAGGTTTCGTTTCAAAGTGTTTGCGTGTGCGTGCGTTTTAGTTGTTGTCGGCAGTTGGGGATCGTCACTCGCCACTGTTAGGGTTCTCCTTCGATAGCTATTATCAGGAGTCACTCCAATTGGCAACCCTTAGGTTTAGGGGTTATGTCGTGTCGATCACCAATCTGTTTTTCTAACTCTGCGTCGTTGGGATTTTGGACCCCAGCTAGTCTAGAGACTTCGGAAATGTTCCAGTTGGTTCAGGTCAGGATGATGGCAGTCCTGTGCTGACAGAGGTTTTATGCTGACCATGGTGGTCGCAGACTTGAGTTCGCAGTGGGAGATCATGTATTCCTACGAATTTTTCCAATAAATGACGTGTTAAGTTTTGGGAGGCCTATCCCAGAATTGTAGGTTCCTTTTAAGATCCTATAGCGAGTTAGTTTCGTTGCCTTTAATTTGGCACTTCCGCCCAGATTATTGAGTATTCACCCCGTATTCCTTGTGTCGATACTTTGCAATTTCCTTCATCACCTTTCTCACATGATTCAGCACCAGACCATTTAGCTTGGACGCGATCTTTCGTCCACCCGCAGCCAATTGTGTAAGTGGCTCGGCAGGTGGAGAAACTTCGGTCAAGGGTCTTGCCATCTGTGGAGAGTCTACTTAGACGTAGCCATAGTGAGATGATCACTTAGGAGGTTGCGAGCGAGATATGAAACTTTGTAATATTCTCTTTGAAGGTACGCTTAGTAAGAATTTTAAATTCAGGGACGAATTTCTATAAGGGGGGAGATTGTAACGTCTTAGATTTCGGTTAGTGTTCGTAGAGACGTTAATGCGGGTTTGCTGAAAAAAGATTACCTATTCGGGTTCCTCACATTTTATAATATTTAATTAATAATTTATTATTATTTGTTATAAGCTTGCACGCACGTGTGCACGTAAATGCGAGGATTTGTTTGTGCTAATTTTGTTCTTAGCAACCATGACACTTAACCCTAATCTAATCTCTTTGCTTTAATCCAAGTTAATCAAATCCTTAACCCTAATCCCTAGATCTTTTGTGAGATGAGAGAAAGATATTTTGTTTGAGTGATGAAGTGTATGGGAATGCATTAATGGTTAATTAATGCATTGGATACACTCACTCTCTTTTCTCTCCTACACTCACCTCCCTCTCTCTTTAACCTCAAACCCTCTCTCATTTCTCTATCTCTTTTCATTTCCTCATTTCACTCTCTCTCTCTCTCAACTGAACACCCTCCCATTTCCAACACAAATCCATCACAAAATCACATCTTTTTCCATCACTTGCCTCTTGGATGCCTTGGTGTGCACAAAGCTAGGATCTTTGTGTTCTTTTGATTAGGTATTGTTTCTTTTCTGTTGTTTAAGTTATTTTTGTGTAGCTTAGCTTTAACGTTGCTATTTTTATCACGTATCGTATCGTTTCGGGTAAATATCGTATTTTTAGTTTCGTTTTATGGTCCCGAATGATCTTCTGTTAAACTAAAGGTGTGTTGCAAAAATTGACGGGACAGTATCCTATTATAGAGACCTAGAACCTACCCACAAAATACGAGCCCATTTTCCCATACTACAGCCGCAGATTTATTCGATCTGGCCGTAATTTTCGGCCAGAGTAGGGACCTGGGTGTTGGTTTTTGGTGCAGGGGGTCTCTGGTGTTATGTGTAGGCTCATGGTACTTGAAATTTTTACAATTAGTTAGCACAGAAAAATCTGGGATCATTTGCCTATTTCTAGTGTTTCGTTTCATGCGATACGTTATCCGATACGGTGCGTGTTCTGTGTTGCTGTTGGTCTGAGTTGGTTTCGTAGTGTAGCTATACGCGTTAGCTACAATACGAATCTTTTAGTGTACGTTTGTGTGTCGTGTTGGTCTGTGTAGATTGTTTGTATTTTAGGTTATTATTAATATATATTTGCTTTATCGTATCTTATTGCAGGTTCGCAGGCGGGAACTTCGGACGCTGCTACAAAAGGAAAACAGGTGGTAGACCTCACATAGCCAGGAGCGTTGGTGAGTAGATTTAACATCTACAGGGGAATCGCCCGCATGGCGTTATGCGTCTGGGCTAGAGATGTTACTTTTGTCGCATATTCTATGTCAGATTTAGGATTTGCGCATTTACTTTATTGCTTAAATATTGTTGTGCTTGGACTAGTACCCTTAGGACACTGCACATATTATTGACGATTCATGTTGCACGAGCACTGATTGTATGCTACACACACCGTCAATAATTGTCATGTCACACACAAACCACTTATAGTTAGGATATTCTTTGGTTAGGGACATATTGACTTTGACTCATATTTCTTATCGCATATGACATATAGCATACCTGTATATCCACATGCTTACACACATATGCCATCACATACTTACATGCTAGTTACCTGTATACCTATAGGGTATCGTACCATTAGTGATAGGTACATACATACCTCATGACATAGCTACAGGTATACCTTCCACACATATTTCACTTATACCCAGGGGGTATACTACATCATTACTTATAGGTAGATACATATATCTTGCTATACTTTTATGTTGCACATATATCTGGTTATTGCTACATATTTACCTTTACTTAATGTTATTTTAGAATTGGAGAGATTAGGAACCGCATGATATTATATTAACTTGTTACAGTTAATTGCTGCTTTTCCTCTATATGCTCGCATTTCAGATTTATGATGCATATACTTTATTCATGGATTTTCGCATTGAGATATGGATTTTTCATGATTTTTCTGGATTTGGGAACCGTGGTAGTTCATGAAATTATGCATTATTTGAAAAATCCGGTTTCCCTTGATATGATATTTCAGCAGCCACCATGAGATTTGTCGTTTACGATGTGTATACCCCACGTGAGGAAAGGAGGGGTCCGTGTGCGGGTACGTGGTGGGGCCCGGAGGTACCCCGAAGCAAGAACGATGTCATGGTGTCAGGCGATGAGGCTTAGGGGAACCATACTATCCGGTGACAGGACCAATGACTCAGCGGCTATCATGTGGATACCGACGGGAGTCATGTACGTATGGATATGTCGAGAGGCGAGGGTCAGAGCTAGGCACTCGAGCTTTCGGGATAGCGTATGATGCGTACCTATCAGGATGTTAGTCTGGGAGACGGCATATGATAGATCAGTATTTCTGTGTCGATGCTTGGCACATTGGTTTCATGATATTTCTAATTACTCCTTGTATATATAACAGGGAATTTATCCGCTGTTATATATACCGTTACACCAATATTAGTGGAATGGGACGCTAATATATGTGTATTGACCTCATCATATTTATTTATGTCATTATATTTAGGATGTTAGAATTTTGCTGGAGATTTGATTCGGGATATAAGAGATTCATTTGAGATTGGATACTGGATAGATATGTGAGATCCACTTGATGTTGTACATTTGATATATGTGAGATATACTTGATGATTGTACATTCGATTATGTGAGATATACTTGATATTGTACATACGAGATATGTGAGATATACTTGATGTTGTACATTCGATATATGTGATATACTTGATATTGTGCAGTTGAGAAGATGTGATACTTAGATGATATGAGAGCCAATTTGGGGGCTGATTTGAGGAATTGGGATTTGAATTTTCTTGCTGGATTGTGATCCTACCACGATGTCAGGATTCCGTGGAAATGACAAACTCCACTCCATACCTCACCTTTATCTGTTTGTTCACTGCTTCATGTATTAGTCGTACCTGTTAGTGTACCTTTCATGATTATTGCACATTTACTTTCTCATATCCCTATTGCATGATTATTGCATACTGTTGTCATATCATCATTGCTTTATATATTGGTTGTACCTGCTAGTGTACTTTCCATTATTTTGCATTCATATGACATGTTATTACTGTTAATTGCATATCTTAGATTCACGCTTTACGTGCATACTCGCGATTGCCAGCATTTGTTATTTTCTATTCACGAGTTGGCAACTCACCCCCGTTGTGCCACAGGTGTTGCAGGTGTTCCCCAGAGTAGTCGAGACATGCTATTCATCTATCATCTTTTGCTACAGATACCGCATCGGCTCACAGCGTTCCGTTTTGATTAGGTGGGTTTAGGGTGGTTATCTGTATTTTGTATTGTATACTCGTTGTATTTTGTACTCTCCATCTACTGTTACTTGATGACTTAGAGACTTGGTGAGGACGATATTGTATATTATTGTGGATTTGTTGTCTTTTATACAGTTTCCTTTTTATTGTCTCTAATTTCTTCGTTTTGGCGTCTTATATTTGTGGTGGTGGTTGTTTCCGCCTTTGGACGTGTTTTTGCTCCCGTTTGGGGATGCTTTACTTTATATTTATGTTGTACCCATTTTTTGGGCTAGCTTTTACAAAGGAGGTGCTGCCAAAATTTTAAAGGAAATAAAGTTGGAATTTTAAAGAATTTGGGTTGTGATTTCAAACGTTTCAAAACTCCTATTAGCTTTTCTTGTCTTTTTAATGGTTTAGATTTCTGGGTTTTGGCTTTCTTTTACTGCGTTACGTCTGTAGGCGTTGCGTAGTATTAAGGCCGTCACGTGCCAATTTCGGGTCGTGACAAAGTTGGTATCAGAGCCCTAGGTTTTTACCTTACGGAGTGTAGGATGACCTTAATATGATGGAGTAGGTAGCTTAAGCAGAGTAACGTAGTGTGTGTATGTCTGCAGCATACTCCCGATGCAGTACTCCGCCTAAAGTAACCTAAGTACAAATTGCTTAAAATTCGTTCCTTGATGATTCATATCCTTGTGATTCGATTTCCGTGTTCTTATTGAATCCTTTTTCCATTTATAGCCTTGTCACCGATGACTATGGGGACTCAGAGTGATGCAGCAAGGGCCGAGGTCAGAGTTGGTTCGGGTGAGACGAGCACTGACCAGGATGGCATGCTAGTTGCACAGATGCAGACGGATTCGCCTTCGACAGACAGTATCGCTAGGCTTGTGGCAGAGATGCAGGACATGCGCCAGGCGATGAGTTCATTGATTGAGGTTGTTCCTTACGATCAGCATGCAGCAGTCTGTCACCTACATAGCACCAGTGGATGCAACCCCAGTTTACGAGACACGTCTTCCAGAGACTCGGAGAGTTCCGGAACAGTGGAGGACTCGTACCGGTGTACCATCCCGAAGACAGAGTCCTAGTCGTCGAGACAGATTTCGTGACCGTCGCGGGAGTAGCAGAGGCTCAGGACGTGGACAGTCGTTCAACTCTCATCCCCAGGAGGGCCAGCAGCCATCGTATGGATGTTTTCGATGCGGGAGTCTTCATTACTTCATCAGGGACTGTTCCTTAGCACCGTGTCAGACTCGTGTTCAGAGAGGTCGTGGACGCGGAAGGTTTGCTCAGAGGGGTCAGGTTGGCAGAGGAAGATTTCAGCCAGTTGCGGGTAGAGGGCAGACACGAGGGTTTGCTTCTACTCGTCGGGACGCGCGGGCGTCCAATGCAGAGTTTTCAGGTATTCATAATTCGTATGTTCTTTTGATGTATTTGCTTGTTGTTTTACACACTTTGTGCCGTGGTTGGGACGAGAGTCGTGTTAGGTAGATCAGCCGTTTGTTGTGTTAATTTCTGTCAGCGATTTTTTTGTTGCGCAACACGTATTCAGTTGTGTGCCAATCAGGTAGGAGATTCGTCCGTCGTTTGATCCTTCTTGAGATGTTGGATTTGACATTCTCCTGGGCATGGACTGGTTAGTTACGTGCTAGGCGTCTGTGGACTACCGTGAGAAAATAGTCAAGGTGTTGTTTTCCCCGGCAAGTCAGTTCTTGTTGTGCGGGTGGATAGTTGTGCCACTTCTCACAGCTCGAATTCAACCTTTTTCGCTAGTCGGCTTTTGAGGAGAGGATGTCGTGGATTCTTAGCGTTCATTCGTGGTACCGGAGCCACAGTTGGTTCGTTGGACCTGGTTCCTTTCGTGCGAGAGTTATCCGACGTTGTTCCAGATGAGCCGGCGAAGCTTAGGGAGCTTAAGGATCAGCTGCAGAGTTGTTTGTTGGGGGGCTTGTGCGTCTGAGTGTTTCGCATTAGGGATCTCCTATTTCTGTTCGTCAGGGAGGAAGACGACAGTTTAGGTTGTGTATTAATGGATCGTTAATTGAACCGGCTTACGGTGTGGATAGGTATCCTTTACCTTGCATTGACGATTTCTTCGATCAGATCCAGAGTGCGAGACATTTTCTAGTTTGTTCGGGATCAGTTCATCATTGTTGCGGGTTCGGAGTAATGACATTCCGAATACTGCCTTGTGCGTGCTATGGGTTTTGTGTGTTTTGGTGGTGTCGTCGGACTCACCAATGCCCTAGCGGCATTCGTAGACATGATGAACCAGATTTCTTCATGCCGTTCCTCGACCAGTTATTGTTGTGTATTTGACAACATTCTGGTCTATTCTTTGTGTCTTGTGGGACAGGAGTAGCACTTGAGGATTTGTTTTGCAAATATTGGGAGAGCCCCAGCTGTTTGCTAGATTCTCGACGTGTTCCTTCAGGCTTGTTTGTGTTGACTCCTAGGTCTTGTAGTTACGGAGACGGTTTTCGTATGGTTCCGAGGAAGATCGAGACCGTACAACTTAGGCTCAGACTTGTGTGCGGGACGGAGGTCCGTAGATTTTTGGGCTTAGTAGGTTTTTACCGCCGTTTCGTGCAGGATTGCTAGTGTAGTGCTGCACCGTTGACTGGACTGACCTGAAAGGAGGTTTCTTTTCTTGGACTGAGGCTTGCGTGCGGAGTTTTCCAGAAGTTGGAGATTCGGTTAACAACTGCACCAGTTCTTTCTTGCTTTTGGTGCGGGCGACTTTGTTGTTTTAGCTGTGATGTTTCGCGAGTGGGGCTCGATTGTGTACTGAGGTGACACTATAGAGTTATCGCTTTTGCATCCCTACATTTTGAGGAAGTACGAGCAGGATATCCCACTCATGATCTAGAGATGGCCTTGGTGGTAAGGCGTTGGGGATTGGAGACACTACTTGTTCGAGAGTCGTGTCAGATTTTCACGGACCACCAGAGCTTAATGTATATCTTCCTGCAGCGGGATTGGATTTTTGAGCAACGCCGTTGGAGGGAACGTGTGGAGGATTGTGTTTGTGAGATCCTTTATTACCCTTGGCAAGGCGATTGTGGTAGCTGATGCTGGAGTCGTAGGCCTGGGTTAGTTTGTTCCAGTTGTGCGCAGTCAGAGTCAGTCTTCTGCAGATTTACAGTTCTTGTACGATCGTGGAGTACAGCTTGGTTCGCCTCTATTGAGGGGACAACTTGCTCATGTCCGCGCCCGACCACTTTTCCTTAATCGCTTTCGTGCGGCACTTCCCACCGATGCTCGTTTGTCAGAGATACTTGAGCATACTCGGCTGGGTAATGATTCGGAGTCCTTGATTGTGACAAGGATGTGTTATGTTTAGGGACGCGTTTGTGTGCCCGTTGCTGATGGGCAGAGACGCAAAATCCTAAAGTAAGCATATCAGTCAACTATCTATGTTCATTCAAGTTCCGCCAACATTGACGTGACTTGTGAGATAGTTACGGTGGACAGGAATGTAAAGAGAAATTTCAGGTTTCATTTCAAAGTGTTTGCTTGTGCGTGCGTTTTAGTTGTTATCGGCAGTTGGGGATCGTCACTCGCCACTGTTAGGGTTCTCCTTCGATAGGTATTATCAGGAGTCACTCCAATTGGCAACCCTTAGGTTTAGTGGTTATGTCGTGTCGATCACCAATCTGTTTTTCTAACTCTGCGTCGTTGGATTTTTGGACCCCAGCTAGTCTAGAGACTTCGGAAATAATCCAGTTAGTTCAGGTCAGGATGATGGCAGTCCTGTGCGGACAGAGGTTTTATGCCGACCATGGTGGTCGCAGACTTGAGTTCGCAGTGGGAGATCATGTATTTCTACAGATTTTTCCAATAAATGACGTGTTGAGTTTTGGGAGGCCTATCCCAGAATTGTAGGTTCCTTTTAAGATCCTATAGCGAGTTAGTTTCGTTGCCTTTAATTTGGCACTTCCGCCCAGATTATTGAGTATTCACCCCGTATTCCTTGTGTCGATACTTTGCAATTTCCTTCATCAGCTTTCTCACATGATTCAGCACCAGACCATTTAGCTTGGACGCGATCTTTCGTCCACCCGCAGCCAATTATGTTAGTGGCTCGGCAGGTGGAGAAACTTCGGTCAAGGGTCTTGCCATCTGTGGAGAGTCTTCTTGGACGTAGCCATAGTGAGGTGATCACTTAGGAGGCTGCGAGCGAGATATGAGACTTTGTAATCTTCTCTTTGAAGGTACGCTTAGTAAGAATTTTAAATTCGGGGACGAATTTCTATAAGGGGGGAGATTGTAACGCCTTAGATTTCGGTTAGTGTTCGTAGAGACGTTAATGCGGGTTTACTGTAAAAAGTTTACCAATTCGGGTTCCTCATATTTTATAACATTTAATTAATAATTTATTATTATTTGTTATAAGCTTGCACGCACGTGTGCACGTAAATGCGAGGATTTGTTTGTGCTAATTTTGTTCTTAGCAACCATGACACATAACCCTAATCGAATCTCTTTGCTTTAATCATAGTTAATCAAATCCTTAACCCTAATCCCTAGATCTTTTGTGAGATGAGGGAAAGATATTTTGTTTTATTGATGAGGTGTATGGGAATGCATTAATGGCTAATTAATGCATTGGATACACTCACTCTCTTTTCTCTCCTACACTCACCTCCCTCTCTCTTTAACCTCACACCCTCTCTCATTTCTCTATCTCTTTTCATTTCCTCATCTCACTCTCTCTCTCAACTGAACACCCTCCCATATCCAACACAAATCCATCACAAATCACCAAAATCATCACAAAATCACATCTTTTTCCATCACTTGCCTCTTGGATGCCTTGGTGTGCACAAAGCTAGGATCTTTGTGTTCTTTTGATTAGGTATTGTTTCTTTTCTGTTGTTTAAGTTATTTTTGTGTAGCTTAGCTTTAACGTTGCTGTTTTTATCAATTCCTTTCCTTAATCATTCCTGTATTATCGTTTCGGGTAAATATCGTATTTTTAGTGTCGTTTTATGGTCCCGAATGATCTGCTGTTAAACTAAAGGTGTGTTGCAAAAATTGACGGGACAGTAGCCTATTATAGAGAACTATGACCTACCCACAAAATACGAGCCCATTTCCCCATACTACGGCCGAAGATTTATTCGATCAGGCCGCAATTTGCAGCCAGAGTAGGGACCTGGGTGTTGGTTTTTGGTGCAGGGGGTCTCTGGTGTTATGTGTAGGCTCATGGTACTTGCAATTTTTACAATTAGTTAGCACAGAAAAATCTGGGATCATTTGCCTATTTCTAGTGTTTCGTTTCGTGCGATACGTTATCCGATACGGTGCGTGTTCTGTGTTGCTGTTGGTCTGAGTTGGTTTCGTAGTGTAGCTATACTCGTCAGCTACAATACGAATCCTTTAGTGTACGTTTGTGTGTCGTGTTGGTCTGTGTAGATTGTTTGTATTTTAGGTTATTATTGATATATATTTTCTTTATCGTATCTTGTTGCAGGTTCGCAGGAGGGAACTTCGGACGCTGCTACAAAAGGAAAACAGGTGGTAGACCTCACCTAGCCAGGAGCGTTGGTGAGTAGATTTAATATCTACAGGGGAATCGCCCCCATGGCGTTATGCGTCTGGACTAGAGATGTTACTTTTGTCCCATATTCTATGTCAGATTTAGGATTTGCGCATTTACTTTATTGCTTAAATATTGTTGTGCTTGGACTAGTACCCTTAGGACACTGCACATATTATTGACGATTCATGTTGCACGAGCACTGATTGTATGCTACACATACCGTCAATAATTGCCATGTCACACACAAACCACTTATAGTTAGGATATTCTTTGGTTAGGGACATATTGACTTTGATTCATATTACTTATCACATATGACATATAGCATACCTGTATATCCACATGCTTACACACATATGCCTTCACATACTTACATGCTAGTTATCTGTATACCTATAGGGTATCGTACCATTAGTGATAGGTACATACATACCTCATGACATAGCTACGAGTATACCTTGCAAATATATTTCACTTATACCCAGGGGGTATACTACATCATTACTTATAGGTAGATACATATATCTTGCTATAACTTTATGTTGCATATATATCTGGTTATAGCTACATGTTTACCTTTACTTAATGTTATTTTAGAATTGGAGAGATTAGGAACCGCATGATATTATATTAACTTGTCACAGTTAATTGCTTCTTTTCCTCTATATGCTCGCATTTCAGATTTATGATGCATATACTTTATTCATGGATTTTCGCATTGAGATATGGATTTTTCATGATGTTTTCTGGATTTGGGAACCGTGGTAGTTCATGAAATTATGCATTATTTGAAAAATCCGGTTTCCCTTCATATGATATTTCAGCAACCACCATGAGATTTGTCGTTTACGATGTGTATACCCCACGTGAGGAAAGGAGGGGTCCGTGTGTGGGTACATGGTGGGGCCCGGAGGTACCCTGAAGCAAGAACGATGTCGTGGTGTCAGGCGATGAGGCTTAGGGGAACCATACTATCCGGTGACAGGACCAATGACTCAGCAGCTATCATGTGGATACCGACGGGAGTCATGTACGTATGGATACGTCGAGAGGCGAGGGTCAGAGCTAGGCACTCGAGCTTTCGGGATAGCGTATGATACGTACCTATCAGGATGTTAGTCTGGGAGAAGGCATATGATAGATCAGTACTTCTGTGTCGATGCTTGGCACATTGGTTTCATGATATTTCTAATTACTCCTTGTATATATAACAGGGGATTTATCCGCTGTTATATATACCCTTACACCAATATTAGTAGAATGGGATGCTAATATATGTGTATTGACCTCATCATATTTATTTATGTCATTATATTTAGGATGTTAGAATTTTGCTGGAGATTTGATTCGGGATATAAGAGATTAATTTGAGATTAGATACTGGATAGATATGTGAGATCCACTTGATGTTGTACATTCGATATATGTGAGATATACTTGATGATTGTACATTCGATTATGTGAGATATACTTGATATTGTACATACGAGATATTTGAGATATACTTGATGTTGTACATTCGATATATGTGATATACTTGATATTGTGCAGTTGAGGAGATGTGATACTTAGATGATATGAGAGCCAATTTGGGGGCTGATTTGAGGAATTGGGATTTGAATTTTCTTGCTGGATTGTGATCCTACCACGATGTCAGGATTCCGTGGAAATGACATACTTCACTCCATACCTCACCTTTATCTGTTTGTGCACTGCTTCATGTATTAGTAGTACCTGTTAGTGTACCTTTCATGATTGTTGCACATTTACTTTCTCATATCCCTATTGCATGATTATTGCATACTGTTGTCATATCATCATTGCTTTATATATTGGTTATACCTGCTAGTGTACTTTCCATTATTCTGCATTCATATGACATGTTATTACTGTTAATTGCATATCTTAGATTCACGCTTTACGTGCATACTCGCGATTACCTGCATATGTTATTTACTATTCACGAGTTGGCAACTCACCCCCATTATGCCACAGGTGTTGCAGGTGTTCCCCAAAGTAGTCGAGACAGGCTATTCATCTATCATCTTTTGCTACAGATACCGCATCGGCTCACAGCGTGCCGTTTTGCTTAGGTGGGTTTAGGGTGGTTATCTGTATTTTGTATTGTATACTCGTTGTATTTTGTACTCTCCATCTACTGTTACCTGACGACTTAGAGACTTGGTGAGGACGATATTGTATGTTATTGTAGATTTGTTGTCTTTTATACAGTTTCCTTTTTATTGTCTCTTATTTCTTCGCTTTGGCGTTGTATATTTGTGGTGGTGGTTGTTTCCGCCTTTGGCCGTGTTTTTGCTCTCGTTTGGGGATGCTTTACTTTATATTTATGTTGTACCCATTTTAGGGGCTAGGTTTTACAAAGGAGGTGCTGCCAAAATTTTAAAGGAAATAAAGTTGGAATTTTAAAGAATTTGGGTTGTGATTTCAAATGTTTCAAAACTCCTATTAGCTTTTCTTGTCTTTTTAATGGTTTAGATTTCTGGGTTTTGGCTTTCTTTTACTGCGTTACGTCTGTAGGCGTTGCGTAATATTAGGGCCGTCACATGCCAATTTCAGGGCGTGACATGATTGTATGACCTAGGATTGCGTCATACATTCGATTTCTATCTGTAGATGTTTTTCTATTCACGAGTTGGCAACTCACCCACGTTGAGCCACAGTTCTTGCAGGTTGACTGCATGGATCCGTAGCGGTATCGCTGGCACATAGCTTCATTTGGGTGATTTGCTTGGTAGGTGGGACATTTGTATCGTACCCACTCTTGTATTTATAGTTCATATCGTATCTAGTCAACTCCATCAATCAAACCAGTATTTGTATAAGTAATGAGACTTAGTGAGACTTGTAGTTGCGAGACTTGAACGATGGGTTTTATGTTCGCCTTGGGTTGATATCTTGCTTATTTCTTATTCTTTTGTGGTGAACTTCGCCATTGGGCATCGTATACTTATATTTATGCTTTGCGTGATTTTGGATCCGCCGATTGGCGAAGAGCTAGCTCCCGCTTGGGGACACCTTATTCATTATATATGCTTTATCAGGTTTTGTACCCGTTTGGGGTCAGTATTTACATAGGAAACTGTGCCAAAATTTTTATAAAAGGCTTGAGGTTTTTAATGATAAAATACTTCGGCTCATGTTGATAAACTACTTGCTTTAAATTGGTTTTCCCTTCACTCTACTGCTTCATTGGTTTTGATTTCTGGGTTTTGACTTAGTTAGATTGCGTACGCCTTGAGACGTTTCGTAATTTAGGTGCCTGTCATGTTCCGTACTTTTCGGGTCGTGACATTGGTATAGATGGAATAGTTGAGACTTTCAAAGCTAGACTTGTTGTAAAAGGTTTTTCATCATCGACCAGGTGTAGATAATGATAAATCCTTTTCTCCAGTGTCTATGCTTAAGTCCATCAGGATCCTACTTGTCATTGCTATATACCATGACTATGATATCTGGCGGTTGGGTGTCATGACTGCTTTTCTAAATAGTGATTTAGAAGAGATCGTCTATAAGTGCACAGCCAGAGGGCTTCGTGTTAGTTGTATGTATGCCTTAGAGGCCAGTATTGTACAGATGATGTATATTATATTGGATGCTTGGACATATATAGAGATGACTTTCTTGCTCGATATGATAGTATGCTATCTGGTTGCTCTTTATCTTAACATATACACTTGTCTCTTTATACTGTCTTATGGTTACATATTTGTAAAGCTCTTAGGATGTGTACTTGACTACCTGGACTATGATGCGGATCATACTAATGGGGACATGGTAGTCCATAAATACATCCTTCAAGGTCCCTAGTCGTAGGTGTATCGAGACGGGGCATCGATATACCAGTGTAGACTAGCGCATACGCTTCTCGACCCATGAGATGGGCGATGGATGATCCCATATCCATTGGTGTTTGACATCAGAGATGGTATACGGGTGCTCAGTGGAGACTGGGTACACTGGACGGACTCGCCGATAACTCCCAGATGGTATTATACCTCACGTCAAATGGCAGTTCTCAGGTGACACTTGTGCAGGTTAGTCTGTAGACCCGAGATCGTCATAGAGTCTTATATGATTCCCACTGTGCTTTGATCTCCACCTTACCACGTCCATGAGGGCATGCAAAACGGTGGTTTTTAGGTACAGTCCCGAGTCACATGGAGGCAATGAGCGATAGGAGGGGTTTCGTCTCTCCCTGTATTGGGGGTTGATATTGCGCTGTGCTCGATTGGCCGTAACAGGGAAATCCCTGGCCAGGGCTGATTCAAAGATTTGCTGGTAAGTGTTACCAGTAGTTTCTCGACCCGTTATGAGCCTCACATCGGCAGGACTTCTCGGTTATTGGGGTCTGACGTTTACCACCCCTAGACTTGATATGCGACATATCAGACGAGGAGACCGGACTGTGCGGGAAGTGTTGCCGGTTGGCTCGACGGGAGTTGTAGCAGGTTCGCTTGTTCTCTTCTGATCGCTCAATACCCGGGTGGCCATTACGTTTAGCTGACCACTTGTGGCTTGGGGGTGCTTGATATGATCATCACCCACTGCCGTCGTATTGACGAGTCTTAGAGTCCCACAATGGAGTTACCTAGTCCAGGCGAAATGTTGTGGTGCGCGTATGCGATATGCGCATGGACCCGATTAAAATACGCGTATAGGAAACTGTATATTGATCGGGCGGCTTGCTTTTGGTTAGGGTCGTATGTGATATGGCCGGATTGATAAATCAAGTGTTGATTTATCATTTAACCATTAGAAACTCACTAGAAATCCTTTCTTGTTTATATGGATGTATGGATGCATGTATGCATTCCTTATTGTTTCATGCACATATGGATGTGAATGCACACATGCATACATACATCATTCTATCATGGTTGCTAATACAAGGAAATGGTGGAAATATAAGACTCACACCATGGATTTAAATATGAATTTTATTACATTTGATTTAAAACAAAAAGGAAAAAGGAAATGGTTATGATTGAATTGTTTCTACACTCTTCTCTTGACCTAACCATTCTCACCCACCTTTTAACCTTGGGTAAACTTTCCTTTTGTGTTTTAACTCAAGTTTAATAATATATTCATTGTTTAAACCATGGTTTGAGATGAGAACAAGAAAATATATATTGATATATTTTCATTTTTCTAGGACAAGGGTTATTCTTTCACTATTGTTAAAATATAGCCATCATCTTCTTCTTCCTCTCTCATATTGCTCTCTAGATTTTTCAAGTGAGCATAATACTCATCAAGTTAGGATTTTGAAGTGAGAAAGAGAACCACAACACCATTCTACACAAGTTTAGCCCACTTGTTTGGAGTGTTAGCTTCATTTCGTTCTCTTGATCCGGTGAAGTTGCAAGCTTGGACAAAGCGGACTCCGGGTGGATCATCGGTGACCTAGAGGAGTTCAAGCGGAGCTTTTCCAAACCCCAAGTAGCCGAGGAGTCTAGCGTAGGGAGCTACAAAGGTTGTACTCTCTAAACCCTAGCTTTTCTTTCATGAGATGATGTGAAAATTTTGAAACCCTAATTTTTCTAGGAACGATTCTATGTTCGTTAACTTAGCACCCTAAAAATTCAATATTTGGTTCATGTGATGCTTCCAAATCCTTCATGAGGTGCTAGGCTAACCTTTCATTGGTATCAGAGCAAGAAAGTCATCTCTATATATGTCCAAGCATCCAATATAATATACATCATCTGTACAATACTTGCTTCTAGGGCATACATACAACTAACAATACTAATTCTCGATGTCCCCTCGTGCAACGTTATGTTAGGTAACTAACGACAGAGCAGGGCAGGGCTAGTGCGGGTGCAAAACATAAGTAACGTCTATATAATATATCATATATACTATATAAAGTATCTATCACAGAACATATCTAATGATCACATCACAGATATCGCAGCAGAAACATAGATATAATGTGGGATATACTAGGACGTCCGTATTTATCTGTGATGTTTAGGTGACTTAAATGATGGGACTTCATTAATGTGATTAATGAAAGAAAAGAAACCTAAAAGGTGTTGTAGAATCAAATTTTAAATAAAAAGGTAGCTACAGTTTTACTTTGCATAGCGGTATATATCATATACCCTGCACCTTATTCGATGAGGAAAGAGCCAAGATCCCTTCACCGGGAGTGACCTCTTTAGCGAAACTAGCAGATGCTACAACACTCGGTTTGACTTTTGACTGCTTTTGGAGTTTTGCTTTGCACAGTGATATATATGATATATCCCGCACCTTATTTGATGAGGAAAGAGCCGAGATCCCTTCACCGGGAGTGACCTCTTTAGCAAAACTAATAAAAGTCTCAAAATCACTCCATTTCAAAATTCGCTAGATTCTACAACGATATCAAGTTCATTACGCTCATGGTTTTTCTGAAAAAACCTGCGTAGCCCTCCGTCATTTCAGATAGATATTATTTAATATTCGTACTATGTTTGTTGACTTAGTCAAGGCGTAGTGTACAGTAGCTAAATAATGTTTATCTGTTACAACATGAGATATGATTGGATTAGGGCATTCGCACGGCCTTGTTGACTCAGTCAAGGGTCGTACGGGTGGGTTTAATTCAATCGAGAAATGTACGGGTTGAACTTGACTTGCGATTTATGGTTTGTTGACTTAGTCAAGGTCATAGATCGCTAGGGGCAAAAGCATTATCGGGAATTTCAAGTGTTGAAATTTGCAATGAGATTGCATACCTACTATGAGATAGTTGGAAACCGATACCCACTGCGAGTAATTGTTACTCCTGGGAGAGTTTTACACAGGACAATTAGCCGTTCAAGTAGGTGTCTAGAAAGGTGTCAACGGGGTTACGCCTCTGGGAAAACGAGGTTTATTTTAATTAGGTCCGTGCGAAAGCACAGGGAACCTCTCTCAAAGTACCGACACTGGCCTGGCTGAAAGATCGACGAAGTTATAGGGTGTAATTAATCCCGGCTAGTCTTCCCTTTTAGGGTTTGAAGGAAGATTTGATAAAAACCAGTAGGAGCCATCCTGATTAGATAAGATAATAACCAATCTGATCTTGCAAGAGCATACGCTAAAGTGTTTTCTTCTCTCTCTCTAGGTAGCGACCATGTCATGCCCTAATCAAGATAATAATATGGATGTATTGACTGAACCCGCATGTTATACTGTGCAGGGGAACGTTGGACCCATTCTATCTTATAAGTGTTATAAGACTGAACAGGAAATAGGAGAATATTTGGATTCTCACGCCGCCCAAACGAAGAACATGAATGTTGATGCACCTTCTTCGGGTGTGTTTGTTATTGAGAACTGTTTTTCTGTTCACCCTACGTCCTGGGTATTAGATACCGGATCAAGATCCCACATATGTAAGTAGTTACATGGGCTACGGAAAGGTAGAGAACTGGGAAAAGGTGATCATTCCATTCAAGTAGGGATTGGGGCAAATGTTGCAGCCAAAGCAGTTGGCAAATATCACCTGGTATTACCAAGTGGTGATACACTAGTTCTGAATGAGTGCTATTATGTACCGAACATGATGTGCAACATTATATCAGTTTCTTTATTAAGTAAAGAAGGATATAATTTTGTAGTAAAGGATAATGTTATGAACATATTCCTAGATCAAAAGTTGATTGCATCAGGCTCGTTACATAATGGCATATTCATTCTCAATCAAAATACAGTTCTCAATATACAAAACACACACAAGAGGAAAAGCTCAGAAATGAACGAATCCTTCTTGTGGCACTGTAGACTTGGTCATATCAATGAAACACGGCTGGCTAAGTTACATAAGAATGGATATTTGAATTCATTCGAATTATCATCTTATAACACTTGCCATTCATGTCTCAAAGAAAGATGACCAAAACTCCGTTTAGTGGACACGGAGAAAGAGTTACTGAACTCTTAGGAGTGGTACATAGTGATGTATGCGGTCCTATGTCTACACACGCCAGAAACGGTTCTTCCTACTTCATTACATTCACTGACGATCTCTCTAGATACGGGCATGTGTTTCTATTGAAACACAAGTCTGAAGCTTTTGAGAAATTCAGAGAATATAAGCACGAAGTAGAGAACCAAACGGGCAAAAGTATTAAGATTCTTCGATCTGATCGAGGAGGTGAATACTTAAGCATTGAATTCCTAGATTATCTAAAAGAGAATGGGATTCTCTCTCAGCTTACTCCTCCTTATACACCACAGCACAACGGTGTATCGGAATGAAGGAATCGCACCCTATTAGATATGGTGCGCTCAATGATGAGCAATGCTGAGTTACCTATTTCCCTTTGAGGGTATCCGCTTGAGACAGCCATATACCTATTGAATCTGGTTCCGTCTAAATCTGTACCTACCACACCATATGAGATATGGAGTGGGAAGAGACCATATTTTAAACGAATTAAGATATGGGGTTGTCCGGCCTATGTCAAAAAGCAAAATCCGGACAAACTCGAGGCACGATCAGTTTTTTGCAAGTTTGTGGGATATCCAAAGAATTCTCAAGGATATTTTTTCTACCAAGCTGAGGAACAAAGAGTGTTTGTTGCTCAACATGCCACCTTTTTGGAAAGGGAATTTCTTGCAAAAGAAATTAGTGGAAAAGAGGTAGAACTGGAAGAGGTTCCAACACGACAAACTACAACTGATGATTTAGTAGAACCAGAGGATTCAGTAGTACCCGACGAACCCCAGCCTCTCCACCGATCTAGTAGGGTTTCTCATCCACCTGAGAGATACTACGGTTTTCTCATTTACGGTGGAAGCGAGGATTGCATCATGGAGCATGATGACCCAACTAGCTTCGAGTAGGCCATCACGAGTAGGGACTCAGTGAAATGGCTGGATGCAATGCGGTCCGAGATGGAATCCATGTACACCAACAAAGTATGGACTTTGGAAGTTGCTCCTGAAGGGGTAAAACCCATTGGGAGCAAGTGGATCTTTAAGAAAAAACTTGGTGTAGATGGGAAAGTGGAGACTTTCAAAGCTAGACTTGTTGCAAAGGGTTTTCGTCAAAGACCAGGTGTGGACTATGACAAAACCTTTTCTCCAGTGGCTATGCTTAAATCCATCCGGATTATGCTTGCCATCGCTGCATATCATGATTACGAAATCTGGCAAATGGATGTTAAGACCGCCTTTCTAAACGGTGATTTAGAAGAGTGCGTGTACATGACTCAGCCAGAGGGCTTCGTAGATAGTGGGAGCAGCGGGAAGGTGTGCAAGCTGCTTAAATCCATTTATGGATTAAAGCAAGCATCGCGGAGTTGGAACATCTGCTTTGACGTCGTTATCAAAGAGTTTGATTTTGTCAAAAACCCAGATGAACCTTGTAACTACAAGAAGGTGGCAGAGAGTAAGGTTGTCTTCCTCGTATTGTACGTAGACGACATACTCTTGATAGGAAATGACATTCCTATGCTGCAATCGGTCAAGCTCTTCTTATCACAAAGATTCTCAATGAAAGATCTTGGTGATGCCTCCTTCATATTGGGAATTAGGATCTATAGAGATAGATCCAAACGGATATTGGGATTGTCCCAATCCAGGTACATTGACACCATACTAAAGTGGTTTAGTATGGAAGAATCCAAGCGTGGGAACTTACCCACGATCTCTGGAGTCACTCTCTCCAAAGAGATGTCTCGCAAGACTGATTTGGAGAGAGCTCGCATGCAAGAGATACCCTAGCTTCAGCTGTAGGCTCTATCATGTACGCGATGCTATGTACCAGACCCGATGTAGCATACTCACTAAGTGTAGTGAGCAAGTATCAAGCTGATCCTGGAGAGAGTCACTGGACAGCTGTGAAGAGCATTCTCAAGTACTTACGAAGGACTAAAGAGATGCTCTTGGTGTATTGTAACGGAGAACTCCAAGTGGAGTCCTTTACCGATTCGAGCTTCCAAAGTGATAAGGACGACTCTAAGTCGAAGTTGGGATTTGCCTTTACCCTTTACGGAGGGGCGGTTAGCTGGAAGAGTTCCAAGCAGGAAACCGTGGCAGACTCGACGATGGAGGCTGAATACATCGCTACCAACGATGCTGCCAAAGAGGCTGTCTGGATCAAGAAGTTCATTACTGAACTTGGAGTGGTTCCATCCATTGAGCATCCAATACCTTTGTATTGCGATAATAATGGTGCGGTGGCTTTGGCCAAGGAACCCAGGTCCCATCAGCGATCCAGGCATATTCTGAGGCGGTATCACCTGATCCGGGAGATAGTTGATCGCCAAGAGATCGAGGTCAGGAGGGTTGATACGAAGAACAACACAGCGGATCCACTCACGAAAGACATTCCCCAGATACAGTTTGAGAGACTCTTCGGGATGCTCGGTATGCGATACTACAGCAGCTGGCCCTAGTGCAAGTGGGAGATTGTTAGTGTATGTATGCCCTAGAGGCCAGTATTGTACAGATGATGTATATTATATTGGATGCTTGGACATATATAGAGATGACTTTCTTGCTCGATATGATAGTATGCTATCTGGTTGCTCTTTATCTTAATATATACACTTGTCTCTTTATACTGTCTTTTGGTTACATGTTGGTAAAGCCCTTAGGATGTGTACTTGACTACCTGGACCATGATGCAGATCATACTAATGGGGACATGGTAGTTCATAAGTACATCCTTCAAGGTCCCTAGTCATAAGTGTATCGGGACGGGGCATCGATATACCAGTGTAGACTAGCGTATACGCTTCTCGACCCATGAGATGGGCGATGGATGATCCCATATCCATTGGTGTTTGACATCAGAGATGGTATACGGGTGCTCAGTGGAGACTGGGTACACTGGACGGACTCGCCGAGAACTCCCAGATGGTATTATACCTCAGGTCAGATGGCAGTTCTCAGGTGACACTTGTGCAGGTTAGTCTGTAGACCCGAGATCGTCATAGAGTCTTGTGTGATTCCCACTGTGCTTTGATCTCCACCTTACCACGTCCATGAGGGTGTGCAAAACGGTGGTTTTTGGGTACAGTCCCGAGTCATATGGAGGCTATGAGAGATAGGAGGGGTTTCGTCTCTCCCGGTATTGGGGGTTGATGTTGCGCTGTGCTCGATTGGCCGTAACAGGGAAGTCCCTGGCCAGGGCTGATTCAGAGATTTGCTGGTAAGTGTTACCAGTAGTTTCTCGACCCGTTATGAGCCTCACATCGGCACGACTTATCGGTTATTGGGGTCTGACGTTTACCACCCCTAGACTTGATATGCGACATATCAGACGAGGAGACCGGACTGTGCGGGAAGTGTTGCCGGTTGGCTCGACGGGAGTTGTAGCAGGTTCGCTTGTTCTCTTCTGATCGCTCAATACCTGGGTGGCCGTTACGTTTAGCTGACCGCTTGCGGCTTGGGGGTGCTTGATATGATCATCACCCACTGCCTGCGTATTGACGAGTCTTAGAGTCCTACAATGGAGTTACCTAGTCCAGGCGAAATGTTGTGGTGCGCGTATGCGATAAGCGCATGGACCCGATTAAAATACGCGTATGGGATACTGTATATTGATCGGGCGGCTTGCTTTTGGTTAGGGTCGTATGTGATATGACCGGATTGATAAATCAAGTGTTGATTTATCATTTAACCATTAGATTCTCACTAGAAATCCTTTCTTGTTTATATGGATGTATGGATGCATGTATGCATTCCTTATTGTTTCATGCACATATGGATGTGCATGCACACATGCATACGTACATCATTCTATCATGGTTGCTTATACAAGGAAATGGTGGCAATATAAGACTCACACCATGGTTTTAAATATGAATTTTATTACATTTGATTTAAAACAAAAAGGAAAAAGGAAATGGTTATGATTGAATTGTTTCTACACTCTTCTCTTGACCTAACCATTCTCACCTACCTTTTAACCTTGGGTAAACTTTCCTTTTGTGTTTTAACTCAAGTTTAATAATATATTCATTGTTTAAACCATGGTTTGAGATGAGAACAAGAAAATATATATTGATATATTTTCATTTTTCTAGGACAAGGGTTATTCTTTCACTCTTGTTAAAATATAGCCATCATCTTCTTCTTCCTCTCTCATATTGCTCTCTAGATTTTTCAAGTGAGCATAATACTCATCAAGTTAGGATTTTGAAGTGAGAAAGAGAACCACAACACCATTCTACACATGTTTAGCCCACTTGTTTGGAGTGTTAGCTTCATTTCGTTCTCTTGATCGGGTGAAGTTGCAAGCTTGGATAAAGCGGACTCCGGGTGGATCATCGGTGACCTAGAGGAGTTCAAGCGGAGCTTTTCCAAACCCCAAGTAGCCGAGGAGTCTAGCGTAGGGAGCTACAAAGGTTGTAGTCTCTAAACCCTAGCTTTTCTTTCATGAGATGATGTGAATATTTTAAAACCCTAATTTTTCTAGGAACGATTCTATGTTCGTTAACTTAGCACCCTAAAAATTCAATCTTTGGTTCATGTGATGCTTCCAAACCCTTCATGAGGTGCTAGGCTAACCTTTCTTGCTCAAAGTGATAGTATGCTATCTGGTTACTCTTTATCTTAACATGTACACTGATTGTCTCTCTGTTACATGTTGGTAAAGCCCTTAGGATGTGTGCTTGACTACCTGGATTATGATGTGGATCATACTAATGGGACAATGGTTGTCGGTAAGTACATCCTTTAATGTCCCTAGTCGTGGGTGTATCGAAACGGGGCATCGATATACCAGAGTAGACTAGCGTATAGTTTCTCGACCCATGTAGATGGGCGATGGATGATCCTATAACCATTGGTGTTTGACATCAGAGATGGTATACGGGTGCTCAGTGGAGACTGGGTACACTAGACGGACTCACCGAGAACTCTCAGATGGTATTATACATCACGTCTGATGGCAGTTCTCTGGTGACACTGGTACAGGTTAGTCTGTTGACCCGAGATCGTCATAGAGTCTTGTGTGATTCCCACTGTGCTTTGATTTCCACCATACCATGGTCAAGAGATCGTGCAAAATGGTGGTTTTTGGGTACATGCCTGAGTCACATGGAGGCAATGAGCGATAGGAGGGGATTCGTATCTCCCGGTATAGGGGGTTGATGTTGCGCTGTGCTCGATTGGCTATATCAGGAAGTCCCTGGCTAGGGCTGCTTTAGAGATATACTGGTAAGTGTTATCAGTACTTTCTCGACCCATTATGAGCCTCATATCGGCACGACTTATCGAGTTACTGGGGTCTGACGTTTACCACCCTAGACGAGATTTGCGACATATCAGACGAAGAGACCGGACTATACGGCAGTGTTACTGTTTGGATTCGCATGAGTATGAGCTGGCTTGCTTGTTGATCTTTTGATCGCTCAATACCCAGGTGGCCGTTACTTTTAGCAGACCTCTTGCGGCTTGTGGGTGTTTGATATGATCATCACCTACTGCCGGCGTATTGACGAGTCTTTAGAGTCCAACACAGAGGTTTCCTGGTTCTTGCGAAATAACGTAGTAGCTCATATGTGATATGTGCGGGACCGAGATTAATGCGCGCATGTGATATCGCATTCTATTCTCGCGATATGTGATATCGGTCGGTTATATGTGATATAGCCGGGTTATCGGATCAAGTGTTGATTTGATAGATTATTACATTTGATATTAGTCAGTTGTATGTGATATAGCCGGATTGTTAAATCAAGTGTTGATTTAATAATTTAATGTATAATTATATATTTGATATATTAACTTATATTAACTAATATTAGCTTACTTAAGAATTCTTTTTCTCACTTGTGTACACTTAGTATATATGTGATATATGTTAATGTACAACAATTGTGTCATACTTGATGCCACATGTGACATGGGTGTATGAGACTCACACCATACTAATAATAATGTGAGGGTTTGTATTTATTTAAGTAAATCAAAATAAGTGTTAATTAGTCACATGCATGGAAGCTTGGAGAAGCTTGTAGCATCTTTGACTAATTCCACTCCTTTTGTTTTACTTATAGATATTTATTAACCTAACCATTATTGTTAGCCTTGGTTTAATCTCTACATGGGTTAGTGTATGACACTAACTCACCCATGGTTCCCATTCTCACCTCATTAGTTCATTCTTTCATTTCTTCACTTGAGCTTCTTCTTCCTCATGAGAAAAGCTCAGTAGCTTTCAAAATGGTGAGAAAATATTGTGAGAAAATAAATTCTAAAGTGAGCCCATTTCCTACTTCATCATCCTTTACTACTTGCCATTTAGTTTAGGGTGTTTGCTTCACTAATCTCACAATTAGTGAAGAGGTAGAATGATCTTGAGTCTCCTCGACGTAGATCATCTTCGGCCTCAAAGACTTCGAGCAAGCTTGTTCATTTCTCCGGGAGAATCCTTTCTAGAGTTTGGGAGATCACAACTCGCAGCGAAGGGACTAATACACGGAGCTTTTGAAGTGAAGGACCGGTCTACAAAGGTTGTATTCCTCATTTAAAGATTTAATGGTCGATTGCATGTTATTTTGTCTATTTACTCTAGCTGGATCCTAGCTTAGGATTGATTAGCACCTTAGAATTTTAAAATTTGGCATGGTAGTTGCTGTTAAATCCCAGTAGGCTGCTAAGGAATCCCAACAAGGCCATTATTTGATATTGGATTCTTGGATATGTATACACACACACACACACACACACACACACACACACAGAGGAATTTCTCGCTCGACATGATAGTATGCTATCTGGTTACTCTTTATCTTAACATCTTCACTTGATTGCGTATATTATTCATTTGGTACATGTTGATAAAGCCCTTTGGATATCCGGTTGACTATCATGATTATGATGCAGATCATACTAGTGGGGCATGACTGGTCTATAAGCGTGTCCTTAAATGTTCCTAGTCGTGGGTGTATCGAGACGGGGCAACAATATTCTAGAGTAGACTAGCGTATACGGATCTTGACCCATTTGATAGGCGATGGATGATCTCATATCCATTGGTGTTTGACATCAAAGATTATATACGGGTGCCCAGTGGAGACTGGGTACACTGAATAGACTCATCGAGAACTCCTATATGGTATTATATCTATCGTCGGATAGTAGTTCTCAGGTGTCACTTGTACAGGTTAGCCTGTAGACCCAAGATCGTCATAGAGTCTTGTGTGTTCTCCCACTATACTTTGATTTCCACCCTACCACGGCTCTACTTATTCGTGCAAACATGTGGTATTTTGGTATAGTCCTGAGATACATGGAGGCAATGAGCGATAGGAGGGGTTTCTTCTCTCCCGGTATTTGGGGTTGATGTTGTGCTATGCGCGATTGGCTATAACGGAAAGTCCATGGCCATGGCTGATGATATTTACTGATAAGTGTTATCAGTAGTTTCTCGATCTGTTATAGGCCACACATCGGCATGACTTATTGAGTTATTAGGATCGACGATGCCATCCCTAGACTCAATATGCAGCTTATCTGATGAAGAGACTGGACTGTACGGTAAGTGTTTCCGGTTGGCTCTATGGGAGTTTTGACAGGTTCGCTTGTTGTTCTTCTGTTCGTTCAATACCTGGGAGTCGTTACGTGCAGCTAGTACCGTTGATGGTTTGTGGGTATGTAATATGATCACTATCTACTGCTAGCGTATTGACGAGTCTTAGAGTCCCACAAAGGGGTTTCCGAGCTCAGGCGAAACGAAGTGGGGCGCATATAGGGATATGTGTAGGAGCATGATTAAATACGTGTATTTGATACCGTATTTTAATCTGGCATTTTCTATTGGTCGGGTCGTATGTGATATGGCTGGGTTATTAAATCAAGTGTTGATTTAATATCAATTGACCATTAGATCATTTATTAATTCCTTTCTTTATTTGTATGCATGTATGTATGTATGTTTATATTGATATGTATGCACACATGCATGTATACATGTATCATGATTGATGATACATTGGAGATGGCTATGCAAGACTCGCATGGAAACATTTGTGATATTTTTAATTATTGAGTTAATGGAAATTAGGAATAAAACTCATGGTTGATATTTTGTTTCTACACACTTCGTAAAATATATTTAGTAACCATGGTTTCATTTCTAATCCTCCACTAACTCAACTACTAAAAATATTTAGATATTTTCATGCCTTAGTTAAGAGTGAGTGTGACTCTCTCTCTCTCTCTCTTATATGATTATTTTTCTTGTGCTTATCTTTTTTGAGCTAATGCTAAGCCATTTCCATCTCCTTCTTTCTCCAAGCTCTCTACCATTTTCTAGTGAGTAAAGAGAAAGAAAAAATAAAGGTTTCTTAGTGAGATTATTACCCACTTCATCAATCTATACTAGTCTAGCCCACTTATAGATGTTGTTTGCATCACTTCCACTTAGGTCAAGTGAAGCAAGGAGCTTGAGTAAAGGAACTCCGTGGTGGATCATCATGGACTTCGAAGGCTTCAAGCGGACGCATTCAAACTCCGAGTGGAACCAAGGAGTCAAGGACATCTACACGGAGCTAAAGACGAGGAGGAGATGTCTACAAAGGTTGTATTTCTTTTCTCTTAGTGTTAGACACTTACTTGTATGTGATACTTGTTAGATTATACGCATAATCCTCTAGTTCGATTCTAGGTTCGGGTTGGTTAGAACCCTAGATTTTTTAAAGTTGCATACTTGATGCTTATTAAAACCTAGTAAGGGTGCTAGGCAAAGCCCAACAGTGGTATCAGAGCCAAGCTAGAGTATTAGGCATGACCTAAACGAAGTTAAAGTGTTCAAACGAACATCGAACCCCAAGCAATAGATGCTCTCTGGAAATTCTTCAAAAGTTGGAATTTTTGGGTTAAAAATATGCAAAAAATAATGCAGGGTATTGTATGGACCCCCTAAGAAAAACGCCCCCCTAACTCGACTTAACGACCGCGGAACCGCGGCCAAAACATGGTTTTGGCGGCGGTTCCGCTGTGCCGTTGGTGAGGCCAGGGACGTGCCTTCTTGTGCTTGTCCGTATGTGCTAATGGCACTGTCTGGGTATTTTTGAATCTGTTTCAAGCGTTGAGGTCTCTGAGAAATGCGGGTTTTGATAGATCGATCGAAATGTTTAACATCGCCTAGCTTTTATGTATGTGATACAATATTTGGAATCTACACTAATTAATTTTGAGAAAATTAATTAGTTGCTTATAAATCAAACATTTCGGTCTCGGTCGGAATTGGGAATCTTGATGAATTATCCGATTTCTTCTGAAAAGGTGTTCTCATTTTTGAGACCCAAATGTAACATCTACATTGTTAGGCTTGAAAGCCGGAATATGAGATATTCTAGGTTTGCAATGTCTAAGTGTTGTGCGGATTCCAAATGTTGTAGTTTTACATTTCTTTTCTGCGACCGTAAGTGTAATATGTACATCCCCAATTTCGTTGCTATACGTCGACAATGTTGGGGATACGCATATTTACTTACGTTGACGATCTGTGATGATTATTCTTTTGCTGTGGTGATATGGTGTATAAGATCATCGTGAATGAATAGCCGAGGTTTTTTTTTATGTGAGATGAGAGTTTTTCTTTTCATTCATGTAAAATTCATTGTATATAATATTCTTTTATTGGGACACTTCAGGGTTGAGGATGATATCGCCATTGATGTATATTATTTACTTTTCCGTATTAGGATAGACCCAAGGAGGGAAGCATAACTAACCGGGTTCAAGGGTCCAGTCGGAGACCATCTCGAGGAGTCGAGACCGGGTCTCCTTACACTTGAATTGCCAGGGTTACTTGCAGCTCGGGCCTGGCTATTCTTCCTGACCGTAGAATCCGTATTTTTTATAATTGGTTTAACTTAAAATGCAGACTTCCTAGTATATCTTTTGCATTCATATATCTGATTCTTGTTGGGTTGCCTAGCTCGGCAGCAAGTTTTCGGGAGGCATCATCCATGCCATATTTAAAAATTTGCCTTTCTAGTAAACCCTAACCCTAGAATCGCTACTAGAAAATCCGACGAAACGAATGCAAACATATTTTCAACTAAAGTGAACAAGGAATACAACCTTTGTAGACCGGTCCTTCACTTCAATAGCTCCGTGTAGTAGTCCCTTCGCTGCGATCACGAACTCCTGGACTCTAGAGAATCTCCCATGAAGAAATGAACAAGCTTGCATCGAAGTCTTCGAGGCCGAAGATGATCTACGTCAAGGAGATACTAACTCAAGCTATCCCTTCACTAATTATGAAATTAGGGAAGTAAACACCCTAAACTAAATGGCTAATAGTAGAGGATGATGAAGTAGGAAGTGGGCTCACTTTAGTTTTATTTTTCTCATAATAAGTCATCACATAGAAAAAGCTAGCAAGCCTTTTCTCTTGAGGAGGAAGAAGAAGTGATGAAGAAAAATGAATGAGAGAGTGAGGTTAGAATTACAACCATGGTGAGTTAGTGTCATGCCTAACTCATGTTGAGAATAAACCATAGTCTAAGGTTGTCATGACCCGAAATGGCACATGACTGGCACTTGAATCATATGAAGTCTATAGGACCCCATCTAATTCAAGTAAGCCAAGAAATCCCAGAAATCTAAACCATTTTAAGAAAGAAGTGAAGACAACATATTTTAAAACAAGTGGTTTTAAATAACATAAGCCGAATATGCATTTTAAAATCCCAAGTCTTTTCTGAAAATTTCGGCAGAGTTGCCTTTGTAAATACTAGCCGCAAAAGTGGTACAACATGCATAATATGAATAAAGGCATCCCCATGCGGGAGCTAGCTCTTCGTCAATCGATGGTCACAACCACGCAAGCAATATAATATACAACGCCGAAGGGCGAGGATCAAAACTCAAAGGAAACTCAAACTCATCAAGAAAACCATAATAATACAACACGCGACTCTAAGGTCGAAATAATAAACAACTGGTTTTCTAAGTCTGAAACAATACACAAGTCTGGTTGATGGAATTTTACTAGATACAACTGAAAATAAATAAGTACAATGGAGGTCACGATGCGAGTGAACCCACCTACCAAAGCAATCACCCGGAATGGAAGCAGTGTGCCAAAAAGCCGCAATGAAACCTATACGGCAAAACCTGCAAGAACTGTGGCACAACGGGGGTGAGTTGCCAACTCGTGAGTAGAAAACTTCACAAAGCAGAAATCATATGTATGACTCCATCCTAGGTCAATACGATCAATAATATACATCTTCAATATGATAAAGTCTGAAGCATGAAAAGGTGGCAATGGTAAATATCTATACCAAGTGCTCGTGTCAGTGCCTCAGTGTAAGTCCATATCACGCACCCCAGGAACTTGCGGGGAGGCGGAATATATGAAAAACGATCATCAAAGCTTCGTAACATGGACTTGAGAGCATGAATCGTGTCTAAACCGTTAGTAGCAAAATACGAGAGGTTTAACTACTCGGATTCGAAGTTATACCTCACGTTACTTGTCCTTCGGGTCTTCATCGCTGTCCTCCACTCCTCGTAGGCTCCTTAGAACGTCGTCACCTCAACGGCCTCCTCGAGTCAAAGACGATCCACCCGAGAGCTCCTACGCCAAGCTTGATCTCTAACTTGAGATAACTAGGTTGCTCAAAGTGCTAATCTAAGCTACCTATGGGATATAGAGTGAGGTTATGGATGTATTAGTCTAGCTAACTCTCGATCTCAACTCATGAGAGGTTAGGGTTAGGGTTTGAAGAGAGAGAGCTTGAGGAGAGAGAAGGTGAGAAAGTGAATCCTTTTTGGATGAATGAAAATCATTTGTGTATATATGAAACATATGATAATATTAAGTAAATAACAAATAATGAATTATCACCATGTTTCATTAATACACTAAGTGATTCATCACATGAGTCATATAAAACATTAAATGAATCATTAACTCATTGTATGAATCACTACATGACTCATTAATCCAATTAATGCATATGCCACCTTAACCCCCAAGTCACCATGCTTCTAGAAGCTTCAAGGAAAATTACGAGAACGCCCCTCCAATCCATGAAAACAAGGAAAAACTTTAGACTGTATAAATCCAATAACCTGATACTAGAATCTGGCTTAAACCAAATCCGACTAGTAAAAACTGTCCGAACGTCGTACGTGCGTAAACACACGTATGCGTCCGAACCCTTGTCGTAAAACCATACGACCTCTATATCGTTTCGCCTGAAGCAGGGAAACTCTCTGTGTTGGACTCTAAAGACTCGACACTATGCTGGCAGTGGGTTTAACCACAGACCGCAAGCGGCACTAGCTGTACGTAACGGTCCCCAGGTAGATGTCGATAAGAAGGCCGATGAGGAAACCCATCCGAACTCCTACTGAGCCTGATGTGACAATCTCCGTACAGTCCGGTCTGTTCGTCTAAGACTATCGCATATCTAGCCTAGAGGGCGGCAAGCGTCAGTCCCCTAATAGCGGTATAAGTCGTGTCGGAGCGTAGCCCATTACACCCTGAGAAACTACTGGAACCTACCAGTAAATCTCGCTTGCCCTGGCCAGGGACTTTGCGTAATGGCTCTCTGACACAGCGCGATATCAACTCCCAATACCGGGAGAGACGAATCCTTTCTAACCGCCACTGCCTCCAAGTGCTCGGGACTGCACCCAACTGCTACCTGTTTGCACGACTCCTTTGAGCCGTGGTAGGGTAGCAATCTAAGAACAGTGGGACACACTCGAGGCGAAGTAGCAGTGTCAAGTCGACGGACTATGCTGTACTCATGTCACCTGGGAACTGTTAACTGACGATTGGTATAATACCAACCAACAGTCCACGTGCGAGTCATGTCCGGTGTACTCATAACCTAACGAGCACATGTATACTATCTCCAGTACGACGTACTGATGGCTGTAGGAAAGACCTTCTCCCCAACTGGGATGAGAAGCGTACACACTAGTCTACTCTGGAGTATCGATGCCCAGTCTCGATAATCCTACGACTAGGGACAAGTATAGGATGTTGCTTATAGACTACCCAGCCCCCACTAGTGTGACTGCTATCACAATGCCGGTAATCAAGCAAAGATCCTATGGGCTCTACTAATATGTATAAGTGATACGTTACAAGAAACATATGCACATATTAAAGTAGACACAAACAAAGTAGCATACTACCATTTTTAGCAAGACTGTATATACAACTGTGAATATCCCAAGCTTCCATCAAGTAATATACATACAAGTATGATACAATAATGGCCCCTAAGGCATATACACTAGCAATCTCCCACTTGCACTAGGGCTATGAGATGGCATATCGTAAACCTATCATCTCGAATAGCCTCTCGAACTGCGTCTGAGGAATGGCCTTTGTGAATGGATCAGCAATGTTATTCTCCGTCTCTACTCTTTTCACCTCGATCTCCCTGATCAGGTGATACCGCCTTAAGATGTGTATGGACTTCTGATGGGACCTGGGTTCCTTCGCTAAAGCTATAGCGCCGTTGTTGTCACAATAAGAAGGTATTGGATCAACACTGGTAGGAACCACCTGAAGTTCTGTGAGGAACTTCTTCATCCAGACAGCTTCTTTTGCGGCATCGCAAGCAGCTATGTACTCCGGTTCCATTATTGAGTCAGCAACGGTCTCCTGCTTTGAACTCTTCCAACAGACCGCCCCTCCATTGAGGGTAAAGACATAACCCGACATGGACTTGGAGTCATCCTTGTCACTTTGGAAGTCGGAGTCGGCAAAGTCCTCCATCTGGAGGTCTTTTCCGCCATACACCAAGAACATCTCCTTAGTCCTCCTCAGGTACTTGAGAATGTTCTTTACTTCTATCCAGTGATTCTCCCCTGGGTTTTCCTGATACCGGCTAACAACGCTCAATGCGTATGCTATATCTGGTCTGGTACATAACATCACATACATTATAGAGCCTACCGCTGAAGCGTAGGGTATAATTGACATGCGATCCCTTTCCAAATCAGTCTTGGGAAACATATCTTTGCAGAGGGTGATTCCGTGACAAGCCGGTAGGTTACCGTGCTTAGAATCATCCATACTGAATCTTTTCAATATGGTGTCTATGTACCTGGACTGCGAAAGTCCCAACATCCTCTTTGATCTATCGAGATAGATCTGGATCCCCAGAATGTAGGTGGCATCACCCAGGTCTTTCATGGAGAATTTCGGTGACAAAAAACTTTTGACTGACTGTAACATAGGAATATCATTTCCAATTAGGAGAATGTCATCCACGTACAAGACGAGGAATACTACAACTCTCCCTACAATCTTTCTGTATATGCATGGTTCATCTGGATTTTTGATAAAGTCAAATTCTTTGACAGTATCATCAAAACAGATGTTCCAACTCCGAGCTGCTTGCTTTAGTCCATAAATGGACTTAAGCAACTTGCATATTTTACCGCTGCTCCGACTCTGAATGAATCCCACTGGCTGATCCATATAAACGCTCTCTTCAAAATTTCTATTTAGAAAGGCCGTCTTTGCGTCCATCTGCCAGATCTCATAATCGTGGAAGGAAGCAATAGCAAGAAGGACCCGAATGGATTTGAGCATAGCCACTGGAGAAAAGGTTTCGTCATGGTCCAAACCAGGTCTTTGACGGAAACCCTTTGCAACAAGTCTAGCCTTATAGGTTTCAACCTGTCTATCTACACCAATCTTCTTTTTGAAGATCCATTTGCATCCTACCGGTTTTACCCCATCTGGAGCAATGTCTAAAGTCCATACTTTGTTAGTGTACATGGACTCCATTTCGGTCCGCATTGCATCTAGCCATTTTACCGAGTCGCCGCTCTGAATGGCTTGCTGGAAGCTAGTAGGCTCATCATAGTCAATAGTGCAATCCTCTCTATCCCCGTCTATGAGAAAACCGTAGTATCTCTCGGGCGGATGAGACTGCCTACTACTCCTACGGAGTGGCGCTGGGATGTCCGGTTCTCCTGAATCTTCTTGTTCTACCAAGGTTTCAGTAATAGCTTGTGGTTCTGGAATTTCTTCCAGTTCTATTGCGCTCCAACTCTTCTGATTTTCCAAAAATTCAATTTCCAAGAAGCGGGTTTGTTAAGGAACAAAGACCTTTTGTTCCTCTGCGTAATAGAAACAATATCCCATGGAGTTCTTTGGATATCCCACAAACTTACACTGTACTGAGCGTGCCTCGAGTTTGTCCGTATGCTGCTTCTTTACAAAAGCTGGACATCCCCATGTCTTAAGATACTTAAGACAGGGTTTCTTCCCACTCCACATCTGATATGGTGTGGTAGGCACAGTCTTGGTTGGAACTCGGTTCAAAAGATATGCATCGGATTCTAATGCATATTGTAAGTCCACGTTACCCGTCCCCGGTTCTTTCGGGTTTGCGGAAATGATGAAAAACGATTTTTCTTTGGGTGGTAACATGGACTCAAAATACGGATCTTTGTTAAACAACTATCGAACAACCTAACTAGGAGTTTTACCAACTCGGTTAGGGGGTTATACCTTAACTTTAACTCCTTCTCTTCGACTCCTTGTGGTGGTCGGATGGTTCTCTCCTCGTCGTCTCCTTGTGCCGAAGATGGATCCACCTGAAAGCTTCTACCTTTGGCTTGAACCTCAATCTTGAGGAAACTAGAACACTTGGTTTGCTAAACCTTGTATACTAGGATGGGTAAAGAAGTGCTTTGGGTTTTATCTCTATTGTTCTTGCTTCTCAACACATGAGACAATGGAACCATGAACTAGAGAGAGAGCAAAAAGAAGAGGGAGAGCTTGAGGATGAGAGAGAATGAGAATGATAGAATGAGCAAGACTTTTCTCACCCTTGCTCTCATAATCCAAAATAATCATAACTCATAATAATAATTGAGTATTATGTGATGGTTGTTATCATATCAAATGGCAATATCATTTCATGCATTAAATGCAATTTGTGAACAAACAAGCAAGCCAAGGTCAATGCCAAGAAATGATAGCCATTGTCATGATGATGGTCAACAAGTCCAACCTAGTCAACAGGTCAACTAAGTCAACAAGTCAACAAAGTTGACCTTTCAACCCAACCATGGCACAATAATACTTAATTAATATTATCATTAATCATATTTCTTATTCTTATTAGGGTTTAGCAAAAGTCAACAGTCAACAACCCTAATGAGAATCCTCTTTCTCTGTCAACCGTGCATACACACCCGCATCCGTGTTCCGAGGAACACGAATACAAACGAGACAAAACCAATCCCAAAACGTACACTAGGATCTGGCTTAAACCAAAGCCCGCTAGTGATAACCGCCCGGACACTAAACGTGCACAAGTGCACGGATGTGACCGAACCCTGTCGCAAAACCATGCGACCTCTACTCTTTTGCCTAAAGGCGAATAGCTCTCTGTGTGGGACTCTAAAGACTCGAAACTACGCTGGCAGAGGGTTTAACCACAGACCGCAAGCGGCACTAGCTGTGCGTAACGGCCCCCAGGTAGATGCCGATAAGAAGACGGACGAGGTGAAACACATCTGAACTCCTACTGATCCTGAATGTGACAATCTGCGTACAGTCCGGTCTGTTCGTCTGAGAATATCGCATGGAGGGCCTAGGGGGCGGTATGTAAGTCCATATTACCTCTCCCGGTACTTACGGGCTTGCGGAAATGATGAAAAACGATTTTTTCTAGGGTGGTAACATGAACTCAAAATACGGATCTTTGTTAAACAACTATCTAACAAATCTAACAAAAGTTTTACCTACTCAGTTAGGGGTTATAGCTTAACTTGAACTCCTTCTCTTGGTCTCCTTGTGGTGGTCGGATGGTTCTCTCCTCGCCATCTCTTTGTGCCGAAGATGGATCCACCTGAAAGCTTCTACCTTTGGCTTTACTTCAAACTAGAAGAAACTAGAACACTTGGCTTGCTAGACCTTGTGAACTAGGATGAGTAGAGGAGTGTGTTGGGTTTTATCTCTATGGTTCTTGCTTGTCAACACATGAGACAAGTGAACCATGAACTAGAGAGAGAGCAAGAGGAAGAGGGAGAGCTCAAGTATGAGAGAGAAAGGAAATGAAAGAATTGAGCAAGACTTTTGCCATCCAAGCTCCCATAATCCAAAATCATCATAACAAATAATAGTAATTGAGTATTATGTGATGGTTCAAGTCAAAATGGCCATATCATTTCATGCACCCATTTTGCAAAAAGAAACAAGCAAGCAAAAGTCTTTGCCATGAAATGATAGCCATTATAATGATGAAGGTCAACAAGTCCAACCTAGTCAACCGGTCAACTAAGTCAACAAGTCAACAAAGTCAACAATCAACAACCATGTCACAATAATACTTAATTAATATTATTGTTAAACATATTTCTTATTCTCATTAGGGTTTAGCAAAAAGTCAGCAGTCAACAACCCTAATGAGAATCCTCTACCTCTGTCTCTGTCAACCGTGCATACACACCCGCATCCGCGTTCCGAGGAATACGAATACAAACGAGATAAAACCAATCCCAAAACGTACACTAGGATCTGGATTAAACCAAAGCCCGCTAGTGTTAACTGCCCGGACACTAAACGTGCACAAGTGCACGGATGTGACCGAACCCTGTCTCAAAACCATGCGACCTCTACTCTTTTGCCTAAAGGCGAATAACTCTCTGTGTGGGACTCTAAAGACTCGACACTACGCTGGCAGTGGGTTTAACCACAGACCGCAAGCGGCACTAGCTGTGCATAACGGCCCCCAGGTAGATGCCGATAAGAAGACGGACGAGGTGAAACCCATCTGAACTCCTACTGAACCTCAATGTGACAATCTCCGTACAAACCAGTCTGTTCGTCTGAGAATATCGCATGGCGGGCCTAGGGGGCGGTAAACGTCAGTCCCCTAATAGCGGTACAAGTCGTGTCGGAGTGTAGCCCAGAACACCCTGAGATAACACTGGAAACCTACCAGTATATCTCGCTTGCCCTGGCCAGGGACTTTGTGTATTGGCTCTCTTAGATACAGTGCGATATCAACCCCCAATAATGGGAGAGACGAATCCTGTCTAACCGTCACTGCCTCCAAGTGCTTCGGGACTGCACCCAACTACTACCTGTTTGCACGACTCCTTTGAGCCGTGGTACGGTAGTAGTCTAAGTACAGTGGGAACACACTCGAGGCGAAGTGACAGTGTCAATTCAGCGGACTAAGCTGTACTCATGTCATCTGGGAACTGATAACTGAAGATAGGTATAGTACCAACCAACAGTTCCCAATGAGTGTTCCAGTATACTCGTAACCTAACGGGCACCCGCATATTATCTCAAGTACGACGTACTGACGGCTATGGGACAGACCGTCTCCCCTGCTGGGATGAGAAGCGCATACTCTAGTCTACTCCAGAGTATCGATGCCCTGTCTCGATAGTCCTGCGACTAGGGACCTGCATAAGGATGTGCTTTTGGATTACCCAGCCCCCACGAGTGTGACTGCCATCACAACGCTGGTAATCAAGCAAAGATCCTAAGGGCTCCACTAATGTGTATAGGTGATATACTAAAATAAATACATGTACACATTAAAGTAGAAACAAACCAAATAGCATACTACTATTTTGAGCAAGATTGTCTATACAAGGTGAATATCCCAAGCTTCCATTAAGTAATATACAAACTAGTATGATACAGTAATGGCCTCTAGGGCATATACACTAACAATCTCCCACTTGCACTAAGGGCATGTACTGGCGTATCGAAGACCAATCGTCTCGATCAGCCGCTCGAACTGAGTCTGGGATAAGGCCTTCGTGAATGGATCAGCAGTGTTATCTTCCGTAGCAACTCTCCGAACCTCGATCTCCTGGCGACCCACGATCTCCCTGATCAGGTGATACCGCCTCAAGATGTGTCTGGATCTCTGATGGGACCTGGGTTCCTTCGCTAAAGCTATAGCCCCGTTGTTGTCGCAATACAGAGGTATTGGATCAACAATGGACGGAACCACCTGAAGTTCTGTTAAGAACTTCCTTATCCAGACGGCTTCTTTTGCGGCATCTGCAGCAGCGATATATTCTGCTTCCATCGTCGAGTCAGCAACGGTTTCCTGTTTGGAACTCTTCCAACACACCGCCCCTCCATTGAGGGTAAAGACATAACCCGACATGGACTTGGAATCATCCTTGTCACTCTGGAAGCTGGAGTCAGCAAAGGCCTCGATCTGGAGGTCTTTTCCTCCATACACCAAGGACATCTCCTCAGTCCTTCTCAGGTACTTGAGAATGTTCTTTACCGCTATCCAGTGCTTCTCCCCAGGGTTTGACTGATACCGACTTACCACACTCAGTGCATAAGCTACATCTGGTCTGGTACACAACATCGCATATATTATAGAGCCTACCGCAGAAGCGTAGGGTATAATAGACATGCGATCCCTTTTCCAAATAAGTCTTGGGAGACATCTCTTTGGAGAGGGTGATCCTATGACAAGTCGGTAGATTACCGCGCTTGGAATCTTCCATACTGAATCTTTTCAGTATAGTGTCGATGTACCTGGACTGTGAAAGTCCTAATATCCTCTTGGATCTGTCACGAAAGATCCGGATCCCCAGAATGTACGAGGCATCACCCAGGTCTTTCATGGAGAACCTGTGTGACAAGAACCCTTTGACAGATTGTAGCATAGGAATGTCATTTCCTATCAAAAGAATGTCATCCACGTACAATACGAGGAATACGACAGTTCTTGCTACAAATCTACAATAGATGCATGGTTCATCTGGATTTTTGATAAAGCCAAATTCGTTGACCGTCTTATAAAAACAGATGTTCCAACTCAGCGTGCCTGCTTTAGTCCATAGATGGACTTAAGCAACTTGCACACCTTTCCGCTGCTCCCACTCTGAATGAAACCCTCTGGCTGGTCCATATAAACACACTCCTCTAAATTTCCATTTAGAAAAGCGGTTTTTACGTCCATCTGCCAAATCTCATAATCGTGGAAGGCAGCAATGGAAAGAAGGATCCGAATGGATTTCAGCATAGCCACTGGAGAAAAGGTCTCGTCATAGTCCAAACCAGGTCTTTGACGAAAACCCTTTGCAACAAGTCTAGCCTTGTAGGTCTCAACCTGTCCATCTACACCAATCTTCCTTTTGAAGATCCACTTGCATCCTACGGGTTTTACCCCATCTGGAGCAACGTCCAACGTCCATACTTTGTTGGTGTACATGGACTCCATTTCGGTCCGCATTGCATCCAGCCATTTTACCGAGTCAACGCTCTGAATGGCCTGCTGGAAGCTAGTCGGCTCATCATGATCAATGATGAAATCTTCTCTATCACCTTCTATGAGAAAACCGTAGTATCTCTCGGGCGGATGAGACTGCCTACTACTCCTGCGGAGCGGCGTAGGAATGTCCTGTTCTTTTGAACCCTCTAGTTCTACTAAGCTTTCAGTAATAGTCTGTGGTTCTGGAATTTCTTCCAGTTCTATTTCGCTCCTACTAATTTCCTTTTCTAAGAACTGGTGTTCCAGAAAATGGGCATTACGAGAAACAAAGATCTTTTGTTCCTCTGCGTAATAGAAGAGATACCCCCTGGAGTTCTTTGGGTATCCTACAAACTTGCATGGTACTGAGCGTGCCTCGAGTTTGTCGGCATGCTGCTTTTTGACAAAAGCAGGACATCACCAGATCTTCAGATATTGAAGATAGGGTTTCTTCTCACTCCATATCTCATATGGTGTGGTAGGCACAGTCTTAGTTGGAACTCAGTTCAAAAGGTATGCAGCTGATTCTACCGCATATCCCCAGAATGATCACGGTAACACAGCGTTACTCATCATGGACCGTACCATATCCAATAGGGTTCAGTTCCGTCTCTTCGATACACCGTTATGTTTCGGAGTGTATGAAGGGGTAAGCTGAGAGAGAATTTTATTCTCTTTTAAGTAATCTAGGAACTCGGAACTTAAGTATTCACCACCTCGATCAGATCTCAGTGTCTTGATAATTTTGCCTGTTTGTTTTTCTACTTCATTCTTATATTCCTAGAATTTCCCAAAGTCTTCGGATTTATGTTTCATTAAGAAGACATATCCGTACCTTGAAAATTCATCCGTAAAAGTAATGAAGTAAGAATAACCGCCTCGCGCATGTGTAGACATTGGACCGCACACGTCGCTGTGTACGAGTCCCAAGAGCTCGCTCGCTCTTACTCCGTGTAGGGTTCCTAGGCACACTAATGAGGTCTCACAAGTGATCAAACATGGCCAATTCAAATTTTTCATGTGCCTACAAACCCTAATACGGATCGTTAACTAGATGTATAGGCGATGCAATGCAAGTTAAGAACTTTAACTAAAAGGGAAGTGACTACAATCTTTGTAGATCCGGTTCTCCACCTCCTTGGCTCCGTGATGATGTCCTTCCGCTGTACCAATCGGATCCTGGACTCTGGCGGTGGTTTCATCAGAGAAAAGATCGGGCTAGGTCGCCGAATTCGATGTCGAAGATGATCTACGTCGAGGCAACTCAAGATCAAACTCCAACTTCACCAAGTCATGAAACTTGTGAAGAAAACACCCTATACTACTTGGCAAGTGGTAGAGGATGAAGAAATAGGAAGTGGGTTCATTTTAGAATTGGATTTCTCACTCTTTTTCTCAAGTTGCCATTGATGGTTGCAAGCTTTTTCTTTTGTTGATGAAGAAGAAGAAGAAGAAAAAGGATATGATAAGTATATTAAAAATAGGAAATAAAATCATACTTATCATATACACAACCATGGTCAAGTGTAGAGAACTAACTAAGGTTATGTGAATCGTTAAGTTTAGGAAAAGAACAAGAATGGTCAAAGCCTCTTGAAACTTCTAAGAAAAGAACAAAAGAAGCAACCATATCATTTTCTTTTCATAAAATAATGAATAAATAAATAAACTAAAATAATCAAGAGAAGATGATAAAACCCTAACCATTTACTTAACCAAGGTTTAAGTCTTACACAAACCCAAGTTTGCATGTATCATCAAACATGATACAAACAAGTGCACAAAAGTATATCACATATACAACTTGTGTATTTCAAGTGAGAAAATCCATTTAAAGTGAACTAATATTAGTTAATGTAAAGTAATATATCAAATATATAATTATACATTAAATCATTAAATCAACACTTGATTTAACGATCTGGTCATATCGCATATAACCGACTAATATCCAATGTATCGGCTTATCGAATCAATCTTTGATTCGATAACTAGGTTATATCGCATACAACAAATCGATACATTCATCGCGAGAATAGAATACGGTATCACATACACGCATTATTCTCGGTCCCGCACATATCTCATATGCGCTCCTATTTCGTTTCGCTTGAGCCAGGAAACCTCTGTGTAGGACTCTAAAGACTCGTCAATACGCCGGCAGCAGATGATGATCATATCAAACACCCACAAGCCGCAAGCGGTCTGCTAAATGTAACGGCCACCCGGGTATTGAGCGATCAGAAGATCGACGAGCAAGACCGCTCACACTCCTGTGAATCCAACCGGAAACACTTACCGTACAGTCCGGTCTGTTCGTCTGATATGTCACATATCTCGCCTAGGGGTGGTAAACGTCAGACCCCAATAGCTTGATAAGTCATGCCGACGTGAGGTCCATAACATTCGTGAAACTACAGATAACTCTTACCAGTATATCACTGCAACCCTGGTCAGGGATTTCCTGTTATGGCTAGTCGAGCATAGCGCAACATCAACCCCCAATACCGAGAGAGACGAATCCCCTCCTATCGCTCATTGCCTCTATGTGAATCGGGACTGTACCCAAAAACCACCTGTTTGTATGACTCAGTAGAACCGTGGTAGGGTGGAAATCAAAGCACAGTGGGAGACACACAAGACTCTATGACGATCTTGGGTCAACAGACTAAGCTGTACCAGTGTCACCAGAGAACTGCCATCTGACGTGAGGTATAATACCATCTGGGAGTTCTCGGCGAGTCCGTTCAGTGTACCCAGTCTCCACTGAGCACCTGCATACCATCTCTGATGTCAAACATCAATGGATATGGGATCATCCATCGCCCATCAAATGGGTCGAGAAGATATACGCTAGTCTACTCTGGAATATCGATGCCCCGTCTCGATATTCCCATGACTAGGAACATTGAAGGATGTACTCATGGACTATCCAGGCCCCACTAGTATGATCTACATCATAGTCCTGGAAGTTGAGCACACATCCTAAGGGCTTTATCAACATGTAATCAGAAAGACAGAGAGTATACATGTTAAGATAAAGAGGAACCAGATAGCGTACTATCATGTCGAGCAAGAGAGTCATACCTATATATGTCCCAGCATCCACTACAATATACATCAAATGTACAGTAATGGCCTCTAGGGCATACATATAACTAACACTCCGTATCCAGTGAATGAAGTCTTTGTCATCTTTCCTTTGAGACAGGATTGACAAGTGGCATACGATTGATATTCGAACGGATCCAAATATCTTTCTGTATGTAACTTCGTCAACCTTCTCTCATTGATGTGACACAGTTTACAATGCCATAAGAAAGCCTGGTTTGTTTCCGGAGACTTTCTTTTGTGTGTATTCTGGACATTGAAAATATGTGGTTGGTTTAATACGTATATACCATTGCTTAATGTACTTGACCCAATCAGAACTTGATTAAGGTGAATGTTCACAACATTGGTTACAAATGCAAATTCATAACCTTCTTTAGATAATAAAGATACAGAAATGATATTACAAGTTGCATTGGGTACAAAATAGCAAATACGCAAAACCAAAACGTGTCCATCTGACAACCCCAGGTGATAGTCCCCAACGGACTCAGCATCCATGCCAGCTCCGTTTGCAACTCTGAGGGTCATATCACCTGCCTTCAAAACCCTACGCCTTCTTAGTGCCTGTAAAGAACTATAGATATGAGATCCTGATCCGGTATCCAATACCCAGGATGTAGAGTTTATTGATAGACAGTTTTCAATAACATACACACATGAAGTTGAACCGCAACTTGCTTCAGATCCTGGGTTCTGGCCTTCCAAGCCCTGCGATCCGTTTTCCAGTGTCCACTCTTGTGACAGTAAAAGCATTCTTCCTTTCCCACAGGCTTTCCCGCTACCTTTGTTGCTTTTTTCTTTCCCTTCGTATCCACTTTACTAACACAGGCCTCTTGGTTTGGCGGGGGCTTTCTTCTTCTTTCCCTTGGCTTTCGCCTTGGACCTAGAAGAGGAAGATCCACCTACAAACAAAGTGGATGTTTCCCTACCTTTCTGTAGGGTGCCCTCTGCACTCCTCAGCATGTTGAGGAGTTCTGAAAGTTCAACTTCATTTTCTTGCAAGTTGAAGTTCAGGATAAACTGGGCGTAAGTGGAAGGAAGGGACTGGAGAATCAAGTCCGTGTAGAGCTCGTTCTCTAACGTGGTCCCTAGGTCCGCGAGCTCCTCAATGAAGCCAATCATCTTAAGCATTTGTTCCGCTACCGATGATCCGACGGCCAATCTCGTTGAAAACAGCTTTTTCGAGACTTCGTATCTTGCGATACGCGATTGCTCTCCATAAAGTTCTTTTGTATAGAGAAATATGGATTCAAGGTCCATATTCTCGTGCCTCCTCTGATGTTCATTGTCCATAGAGGCAAGCACGAGGCACTTGGCCTTCGCGCAATCGATTTCCCAGGTCTTACGGATTTCCCTATCCGCGACGCTGGTTTTGGGACCTGGGACAGGGGGAGCTTTGGTGGTAAGGAGATACCCCAACTTGTCATAAGTGATTGCCATTTTGGCATTCTTGAGCCAATCTTTGTAGTTTGGCCCTGTCAGTATGTTTTTATCTAGTAGTAACTTAAGTCCAGTCATGATGTTTGGTCGCTGCAATTAGGAGAGAGAGAAGAAACACTTTAGCATGATGCTCTTGCAAGTTTAGAGTGGTTTTTAATTTGTCTAAACAGGATGGCTCCCACTGTCTCTCGAATCCCTCCTCAAACCAAAAAGGAAGAATTAGTCAGGATCAATCTCACCGTACAATACTTGCTTAACCGTTCAGCCAGGCTAGTGTCGGTACTTCGAGGGAGGTTTTCCAACGCTTTCGCGAAGTTCCTTAATTAAATAACCACTTTTCCCTAGGGGCGTAGCCCCGCTAACACCTTTCTGGACACCTACTTGGTTTATAGCATTGATCGTTAAGTGAGAAATTTCCCGAGGAGTAGCATATACTCACAGTAGGATCGGGATCCAAATATCATTGCGTGACAAAACTGAAGGAATCCTACCAGAATCATCACACTCCAAATGGTATGCAGCGCTAGCAAGTTTCAGTTCTTTTGAAACTCCCGATGTGGATTTTTTCCCCATGCTCTTATGACCTTGGCGTGATGTCAAAATGTCATAAGTCACATGTCAAGTTCTTCCCATCATTATCCAGGTTAATTTGAACCCACCCGTACCTACCCTTGACGTAGGCCAAAATGGCAGTACGACTTTCTCAAACCAACGCATTCTATCTATGCAACAGATAAATATCCGGCCGCTACCAATCACTATGCCTTGGCGTGAGGTCAAAATACATAGCTTGAATACTACCGAATATTTAACTGAAATGATGGAGGGCTACAGATGGTTTTGGCGAAACCATGAACGTAGTGAACTTGATATAATCGATGGAACGAGATAGCTTTTAAAAGGAGTGGCTTAAGCTCCGCGTTTTAAAAGTTGTTTTTGAAAAGAAACCGAGCGGTTTTGAAAGTGTTCCAACGACTTACTTTGGTTTATTTTGTTGCATTAATTTAATGCGTCCCATCATTTAATCCTACCATTGCAGAAAACAACGAAAATATGACGTACGCTTATGCCATCCGCATTCGCCACGGGGCCCCATCATTACCCGTTAGGTTACTTAACTAACGACAGAGCGGGGGCTGGACTAGCGCGGATGCAAAACAAAAGCAACGCCTAAATAGATATCATATATAGATATACACATTCGTCAAAGGCAATGATAGCCATTCCAGATCACAGATGAACACATTGGATATACTAGGAATCCACAATCCGTACGAGCCTCTAACGAAGAGCGGATTACACGGTCGCGATGAATAGCCAAGACCCCACCCTAGACCCCTACGGGTGCGGCAAACTAGCCGCCAAGTACCCGAAGCGAAGCAACCTCCCTCAACACCGTGAGTAGGCCACTTGGCACTTCGAGATACCCGGTAGTTTGTGCACCCGCATACTATCTCAAGTACGACATACTGACGGCTGTGGGACAGACGTCTCCCCTGCTGGGATGAGAAGCGCATATGCTAGTCTACTCCGGAGTATCGATGCCCTGTCTCGATAGTCCTGCGATAAGGGACCTGCATAATTATGTGCTTGTGGATTACCCAGCCCCCACGAGTGTGACTGCCATCACAACGCTGGTAATCTAGCAAAGATCCTAAGGGCTCCACTAATGTGTATAGGTGATATACTAAAATAAACACATGTACACATTAAAGTAGAAACAAACCAAGTAGCATACTACTATTTTGAGCAAGATAGTCTATACAAGGTGAATATCCCAAGCTTCCATTAAGTAATATACAAACTAGTATGATACAGTAATGGCCTCTAGGGCATATACACTAACACGGTAAACGTAAGTCCCCTAATAGCGGTACAAGTCGTGTCAGAGTGTAGCCCAGAACACCCTGAGATAACACTGGAAACCTACCAGTATATCTCGCTTGCCCTGGCCAGGGACTTTGTGTAATGGATCTCCTCGACACAGCGCGATATCAACCCCCAATACCGGGAGAGACGAATCCTGTCTAACCGTCACTGCCTCCAAGTGCTTCGGGACTGCACCCAACCACTACCTGTTTGCACGACTCCTTTGAGCCGTGGTAGGGTAGTAATCTAAGTACAGTGGGAACACACTCGAGGCGAAGTGACAGTGTCAAGTCAGCGGACTAAGCTGTACTCATGTCACCTAGGAACTGATAACTGACGATAGTTATAGTACCAACCAACAGTTCCCGACGAGTCCTGTCCAGTGTACTCGTAACCTAACGAGCACCCACATACTATCTCAAGTACGACATACTAATGGCTGTAGGACAGACCATCTCCCCTGCTAGGATAAGAAGCGCATACGCTAGTCTACTCCGGAGTATCGATGCCCTATCTCGATAGTCCTACGACTAGGGACCTGCATAAGGATGTGCTTGTGGATTACCTAGCCCCCACGAGTGTGACTGCCATCACAACGCTGGTAATCAAGCAAAGATCCTAAGGGATCCACTAATGTGTATAGGTGATATACTAAAATAAACACATGTACACATTAAAGTAGAAACAAACCAAGTAGCATACTACTATTTTGAGCAAGATTGTCTATACAACTGTGAATATCCCAAGATTCCATTAAGTAATATACAAACTAGTATGATACAGTAATGGCCTTTAAGGCATATACACTAACAATCTCCCACTTGCACTAAGGCCTTGTACTGGCGTATCGAAGACATATCATCTCGATCAGCCGCTCGAACTGAGTCTGGGGTAAGGCCTTCGTGAATGGATCAGCAGTGTTATCTTCCGTGGCAACTCTCCGAACCTCGATCTCCTGGCGACCCACGATCTCCCTGATCAGGTGATACCGCGTCAAGATGTGTCTGGACTTCTGATGGGACCTGGGTTCCTTCGCTAAAGCTATAGCCCCGTTGTTGTCGCAATATAGTGGTATTGGATCAACAATGGACGGAACCACCTGAAGATCTGTCAAGAACTTCCTTATCTAGACGGCTTCTTTTGCGGCATCTGCAGCAGCGATATATTCCTCTTCCATCGTCGAGTCAGCAACGGTTTCCTGTTTGGAACACTTCCAACACACCGCCCCTCCATTGAGGGTAAAGACATAACCCGACATGGACTTGGAATCATCCTTTTCACTCTGGAAGCTGGAGTCAGCAAAGGCCTCGATCTGGAGGTCTTTTCCTCCATACACCAAGAACATCTCCTTAGTCCTTCTCAGGTACTTGAGAATGTTCTTTACCGCTATCCAGTGCTTCTCCCCATGGTTTGACTGATACCGGCTTACCACACTCAGTGCATAAGCTACATCTGGTCTGGTACACAACATCGCATACATTATAGAGCCTACCGCAAAAGCATAGGGTGTAATAGACATGCGATCCCTTTCCAAATCAGTCTTGGGAGACAACTCCTTAGAGAGGTGTATGTCCACGTTGCCCACCCCGGTGCTTGCGGGAAGGCGGAAAACGGAATAAAAATTGATTTTTTATCACTCTAGGCAACATGGACTAGACAAAGACGGGATCTTTACTAAACAAAAACTAACTAAAGCTAACTAGAAATTAGCTACATGGATGAATGGTTATACTTAGGGCTTTATGTCCTTCTCTCCTTGCTCCTTGTAGTGAACGGAAGTGATCTCCTTGTCGTCTTCTCTTGTCGAAGAAGGATCCACCATAGAGCCTCAACCTTTGGCTTCAACTTCAAGCTAGAAGTAACTAAAGTGCTAGAAGTGCTAATCCTAGAACCTTAAATGAGAGTAGAGATTATCAAGAAGAGGTTTTTCTCAAGCTCAAGTGTTTCTCAACACATGAGAGGGGAGAGCTTGAGAGAGAGGAAGAGGAGGAGAGAGAAAGCATATGATAGAATGAAAGATAAAATGAACCATTCTCTCATATATGGGTGAATTATGTAAATTGATAATTAGCAAGATAATTGTCCTGGCTTAATCAAGACATGACCATTATCATTTCATTTTTAATGCAAATTGCAAGGATCAAAGAGCATCTTTTATATGAAATGATGATGGTCAAAGTGTCAACCTAAGTCAACAAGTCAAGAATGTCAAATGGTCAACAACCCAAACCATGCACAATTATATTAAACTAATATCAATTAATCATAATACACACATAGGCATTAGGGTTAATAAAATGAAAATGGTCATTAACCCTAATCAAAGTCCTCTCCCTCTGTGTCAATCAACTGTGCATACGCACCCGTATTCGTGATCCGAGGAACACGAATACAATGTGATAAAACCAATCCCAAATCATATACTAGGATCCGGCTTAAACCGAAGCCCGCTAGTATAAGCTGTCCGGACAGCAAACGTGCACAAGTGCGCGGATGTGAACGAACCCTGTCGCAAAACCATGCGACCTCTACTCATTTTGCCTAAAGGCGAATAGCTCTCTGTGTGGGACTCTAAAGACTCGACACTACGCTGGCAGTGGGTTTAACCACAGATCGCAAGCGGCACTAGCTGTACGTAACGGTCCCTAGGTAGATGCCGATAAGAAGACTGACGAGGTGACCCCATCTGAACTCCTACAGAGCCTGTATATGACAGTCTCCGTACAGTCCGGTCTGTTCGTCTGATACATCGCATGGCGGGCCTAGGGGGCGGTGAACGTCAGTCCCCTAATAGCGGTACAAGTCGTGTCGAAGTGTAGCCCAGAACACCCTGAGATAACACAGGAAACCTACCAGTATATCTCGCTTGCCCTGGCCAGGGACTACTTGTGTAATGGCTCTCCTGGACACAGCGCGATGTCAACCCCCAATACCGGGAGAGACGAATCCTGTCTAACCGTAACTGCCTCCAAGTGCTTCGGGACTGCACCCAAAAACTACCTGTTTGCACGACTCCTTTGAGCCGTGGTAGGGTAGTAATCAAAGTGCAGTGGGAACACACTCGAGGCGAAATGACAGTGTCAAGTCAGCGGACTAAGCCGTACTCATGTCACCTGGGAACAGATAACTGACGATAGGTATAATACCAACCAACAGTTCCCGACGAGTCCTGTCCAGTGTACTCGTAACCTAACGAGCACCCGCATACTATCTCAAATACGACATACTGACGGCTATGGGACAAACCGTCTCCCACGCTGGGATGAGAAGCGCATACGCTAGTCTACTCCGGAGTATCGATGCCCTGTCTCGATAGTCCAACGACTAGGGACTTGTATAAGGATGTGCTTATGGATCACCCAGCCCCCACGAGTGTGAGCGCCATCACAACGCTGGTAATCAAGCAAAGATCCTAAGGGCTCTACTAATATGTATATAAGCGATATGCTAAAATAAACACATGTAGACATTAAAGTAGAAACAAACCAAGTAGCATACTACTATTTTGAGCAAGATTGTCTATACAACTGTGAATATCCCAAGTTTCCATTAAGTAATATACAAACTAGTATGATACAGTAATGGCCTCTAGGGCATATACACTAACAATCTCCCACTTGCACTAAGGCCGTGTACTGGCGTATCGAAGACCTATCATCTCGATCAGCCGCTCGAACTGAGTCTGGGGCAAGGCCTTGATGAATGGATCTGCAGTTTTATCTTCTGAAGCAACCCTCCGAACCTCGATCTCCTGGCGATCCACGATCTCCCTAATCAGGTGATACCGCCTCAAGATGTGTCTGTATTTCTGATGGGACCTGGGTTCCTTCGTTAAAGCTATAGCCCCGTTGTTGTCGCAATACAGAGGTATTGGATCAACAATGGATGGAACCACCTGAAGTTCTTTCAAGAACTTCCTCATCCAGACAGCTTCTTTTGCGGCATCAGATGCAGCGATGTATTCCACTTCCATAGTCGAGTCAGCAACGGTTTCCTATTTGGAGCTCTTCCAACACACCGCCCCTCCATTGAGGGTAAAGACAAAACCCGACATGGACTTGGAATCATCCTTGTCACTCTAGAAGCTGGAGTCAGCAAAGGCCTCAATTTGGAGGTCTTTTCCGCCATACACCAAGAACATCTCCTTAGTCCTTCTCAGGTACTTGAGAATGTTCTTTACCGCTATCCAATGTTTCTCCCCAGGGTTTGACTGATACCTGCTTACCACACTCAGTGCATAAGCCACATCTGGTCTGGTACACAACATCGCATACATTATAGAGCCTACCGCAGAAGCGTAGGGTATAATAGACATGCGATCCCTCTCCAAATCAGTCTTGGGAGACATCTCTTTGGAGTGGGTGATCCCATGACAAGCTGGTAGATTACCGCGCTTGGAATCTTCCATACTGAATCTTTTCGGTATGGTGTCGATGTATCTGGACTGTGAGAGTCCTAAAATCCTCTTGGATCTGTCACGGTAGATCCGGATCCCCAGAATGTATGAGGCATCACCCAAGTCTTTCATGGAGAACCTGTATGACAAGAACCCCATGACAGATTGTAGCATAGGAATGTCATTTCCTATTAAGATAATGTCATCCACGTATAAAACGAGAAATACTACAGTTCTCGCTACAAATCTACAATAGATGGATGGTTCATCTGGATTTTTGATAAAGCCAAATTCCTTGACTGTCTCATCAAAACAGATGTTCCAACTTAGCGATGCCTGCTTTAGTCCATAAATTGACTTAAGCAACTTGCACACTTTTCCGCTGCTCCCACTCTGAATGAAACCCTCTGGCTGGTCCATATAGACACACTCCTCTAAATTTCCATTTACAAAAGCGGTCTTTACGTCCATCTGCCAAATCTCATAATCGTGGAAGGCAGCAATGGCAAGAAGGATCCGAATGGATTTCAGCATAGCCACTGGAGAAAAGGTTTCGTAATAGTCCAAACCAGGTCTCTGACGAAAACCCTTTGCAACCTGTCTAGCTTTATAGGTCTCAATCTGTCCATCTACACCAATCTTCCTTTTGAAGATCCACTTGCATCGTACGGGTTTTACCCCATCTGGAGCAGTGTCCAACGTCCATACTTTGTTGGTGTACATGGACTCCATTTCGGCCCGCATTGCATCAAGCCATTTTACCGAGTCAACGCTCTGAATGGCTTGCTGGAAGCTAGTAGGCTCATCACTATCTATGATGCAATCCTCTCTATCCCCGTCAATGAGAGAACCGTAGTATCTCTCGGGCGGATGAGACTGCCTACTACTCCTGCTGAGTGGCGTGGGAATGTCCTGATCTTTCGAACCCTCTGGTTCTACTAAGCTTTCAGTAATAGCTCGTCGTTCTGGAATTTCTTCTAGTTCTATTGCGCACCCACTTATTTCTTTTTCTATGAACTGGTGTTCTAGAAAGTGGGCATGGCGAGAAACAAAAACCTTTTGTTCCTCTTCGCAATAGAAGAAATATCCCTTGGAGTTCTTTGGATATCCCACAAACTTGCACTGTACTGAGCGTGCCTCGAGCATGTCCGCATGCTGCTTTTTTACAAAAGCTGGACATCCCCATGTCTTAATGTGATTAAGACAGGGTCTGTTACCACACCACATCTGATATTGTGTAGTAGGCACAGTCTTAGTTGGAACTCGGTTCAAAAGGTATGCAGCTGATTCTAGCGCATATCCCCAGAACGATCGCGGCAACTCAGCGTTACTCATCATGGACCGTACCATATCAAATAGGGTTCGGTTCCGTCTCTCCGATACACCGTTATGTTGCGGAGTGTATGGAGGAGTAAGCTGAGAGAGAATTCCATTCACTTTTAAGTAACCCAGGAACTCGGCACTCAAGTATTCACCACCTCGATCAGATCTCAGTTCCTTGATACTTTTGCCTGTATGTCTTTCTACTTCATTCTTATATTCCTGGAATTTTTCAAAAGCCTCGGATTTATGTTTCATTAAGAAAACATAACCGTACCTTGAAAAGTCATCCGTAAAAGTAATGAAGTAAGAATAACAGCTTCGTGCATGCGTAGACATTGGACCGCACACGTCGCTGTGTACGAGTCCCAAGAGCTCACTCGCTCTTACTCCGTGTCCAGTGAACGGAGTCTTTGTCATCTTTCCTTTGAGACAGGATTGACAAGTGGCATACGATTGATATTCGAACGGATTCAAATATCCTTCTGTATGTAACTTAGTCAACCTTCTCTCATTAATGTGACCGAGTCTACAATGCCATAAGAAAGTTTTATTGATTTCTGGAGACTTTCTTTTGTGTGTATTCTGGACATTGAAAATCTGTGGTTGGTTTAATACGTATATACCGTTGTTCAATGTACCTGACCCAATCAAAACTTGATTAAGGTGAATGTTCACTACATTACTTACAAATGCAAATTCATAACTTTATTTAGATAATAAAGATACAGAAATGATATTACAGGTTGCATTTGGTACAAAATAACAACTACGTAAAACCAAAAAGTGTCCATCTGACAATCCCAGGTGATAGTCCCCCACGGCCTCAGCATCCATGCTAGCTCCGTTTGCAACTCTGAGGGTCATGTCACCTGCCTTCAAAACTCTACGCTTTCTCAACGCCTGCAAAGAATTACAGATATGAGATCCTGATCCAGTATCCAATACCCAGGATGTAGAGTTTATTGATAGACAGTTTTCAATAACATACACACCTGAAGCTGAAACCGCAACTCGCTTCAGATCCTGGGTTCTGGCCTTCCAAGCCTTGCAATCCTATTTCCAGTGACCACTTTTGTGACAGTAGAAGCATTCTTCCTTCCCCACCAGCTTTCCCGCTACCTTTGTTGCCTTTCCTTTTCCCTTCGTATCCACTTTACTGACACCGCCTCTTGGTTTGGCGGGGGCTTTCTTCTTCTTACCCTTGGCTTTCGCCCTGGACCTAGAAGAGGAATATCCTCCTACAAACAAAGTGGATGTCTCCCTACCTTTCTGTAGGGTGCCCTCAGCACTCCTCAACATGTTCAGAAGTTCGGAAAGTTCAACCTCCTTTCCTTGCATGTTGAAGTTAAGGATAAACTGGGCGTAAGTGGAAGGAAGGGACTGGAGAATCAAATCAGTATAGAGTTCATTCTCCAATGTGGTTCCAAGGTCCGTGAGCTCCTCTATGTATCCAATCATCTTAAGCACGTGTTCCGCTACCGATGATCCGACGGCCAATCTTGTCGAAAATAGCTTCTTCGACACATCGTATCTTGCGATACGAGACTGCTCTCCATACAGTTCTTTTGTATGGAGAAATATGGACTCTAGGTCCATATTCTCATGCCTCCTCTGATGTTCGTTGTCCATCGAGGCAAGCACGATTCATTTGGCCTTCACGCAATCGATCTCCCATGTCTTACGGATTTCTTTATCCGTGACGCTGGAGGTGGGACCTGGGACAGGGGGAGCTTTTGTGGTAAGGACATACCGCAACTTGTCGTAAGTGATTGCCATCTTGACATTCCTGAGCCAATCTTTGTAGTTTGGCCCTATCAGTATGTTTTTATCTAGTAATAGCTTAAGTCCGGTCATGTTGAATGGTCGCTGCAATTAGGAGAGAGAAAAGAAACACTTTAGCATGATGCTCTTGCAAGTTTAGAGTGGTTTTTAGTTTGTCTAAACAGGATGGCTCCCACTGTCTCTCGAATCCCTTCTTAAACCGTAAAGAAAGAATTAGTCGGGATCAATCTCACCGTACAATACTTGCTTAACCGTTCAGCCAGGCCAGTGTCGGTACTTCGAGGGAGGTTTTCCAACGCTTTCACGAAGTTCCTTAATTAAGTAACCTCTTTTCCTTGTCGGCGTAGCCCCGCTAACACCTTTCTAGACACCTACTAGGTTTATAGCATTGATCGTTAAGTGAGAGTTTTCCCGAGGAGTAGCATATACTCACAGTAGGATCGGGATCCAAATATCATCGCGTGATAAAACCGAAGGAATCCTACGAGAATCATCACACTCCAAATGGTATGCAGCGCTAGCAAGTTTCAGTGCTTATGAAACTCCCGATGTGGATTTTTGCCCCATGCTCTTATTACCTTGACTTTGGCCAAAATATCATAAGTCACATGTCAAGTTCTACCCGTCATTCTCCTGGTTAATTTGGACCCACCCGTACCTACCCTTGACTTTGGCCAAAATGGAAGCACGACTGTCCCAAACCAACACATCTATCTATGTTGCACATGAATACCCAATAGCTACCAATCACTATGCCTTGACTTTGGCCAAAATACATAGCTTGAATACTTTTGACCATTCATGTGGAATGACGGAGGGCTACGAATGGTTTTGGCGAAACCGTGAACGTAATGAACTTGATATAATCGATAGAACGAGATAGCTTTTAAAAGGAGTGGTTCAAGCTCCGCGTTTAAAAGTTTAGTTTTGAAAAGAACCGAGTGGTTTTCAAAGTGTTCCAATCGACTTTTACTTGGTTTATTTTCTTGCATTAGTTCTTTTAATGCGTCCCATCATTTAATCCTACCATTGCAGAAAACAACAAAAATATGACGTACGCTTATACCATTCGCATTCGCCACGGGGCCCCGTCATCACCCGTTAGGTTACTTAACTAACGACAGAACGGGGGCTGGGCTAGCATGGCTGTAAAACATAAGCAACGCCTAAATAGTTATAGTATATAGATATAAAGCAATGATAGACATTATAGATCACAGATGAATACATTGGATATACTAGGAATCCGCAATCCGTTCGAGCCTGCAACGAAAATCGGATTACACGGTCGCGGTGAATAGCCAAATACCCCACCCAAGACCCCTACGGGTGCGGCAACCTACCCGCCAAGTACCCGAAGCGAAGCAACCTCCCTCAACACCGTGAGTAGGCCACTCGGCACTTTGAGATACCCGGTAGTTTGTTCACCCCCTCCATGGGTCTATACTAAGAGCAAAAACAGTAAAAAGAATTATACAATGACGGCTACAACCTCGACCCGGTTGTGCGGCCATACAAATAATATTACATCAATTTACATGTTACAAGAATTGAAAGAAAAGAAAACTCTCGTCTCACAAAACTCCCTGGCTATTCACCCGCGACAATCCAACGCATTCATATACACATACCATCATCAAACACAGATCACAGATATGTATAACCCCCACTAATCGACGTATAGCGATTAGCCGACGTTCAATACATATAAACATCACAGATATAACCCATTAGTCAAAGTGTAGTGAAGTTCGATCAAAAAATACGGATTTATAGGCCCCCAAATACAAATTTCTATTCTGGAAAATCTGGGCACAAATAAAATGTCTTAAAAATCCCAAAACCAAGTCAGAATAACACTGCACCAAACTCGGTCCAGAACCGAGTCAACTCAGCCGCGGTTCAGTGGCAATAGCATGCTATTGCCGCGGAACCGCGGCGCTTTGAACGGTTCTCTGGATCGTTTTTGGTGAGTGTCTTAACAAAACCCTGAGATGATTTTTCAAGTATGATTTATTTTATTTTGAGCAGAAAAAAAAACAACAGAAAGTTAGGGTTTTGTATGTTTTGGTTTTGCGATTTTTCCGATCAAACTTCCATACACTTTTACTACCTAGCTAGTTTATATTTAGTTAGTCTCTGATACCACTGTAAGTCCACGTTGCCCACCCCGGTGCTTGCGGGGAGGCGGAAAACGGAATAAAAATTGAATTTTTATCACTCTAGGCAACATGGACTAGACAAAGACGGGATCTTTACTAAACAAAAACTAACTAAAGCTAACTAGAAATTAGCTACATGGAAGAATGGTTATACCTAGGGCTTTATGTCCTTCTCTCCTTGCTCCTTGTAGTGAACGGAAGTGATTTCCTTGTCGTCTTCTCTCCTCGAAGAAGGATCCACCCGAGAGCCTCAACCTTTGGCATCAACTTCAAGCTAGAAGTAACTAAAGTGCTAGAAGTGCTAATCCTAGAACCTTAGATGAGAGTAGAGATTATCAAGAAGAGGTTTTTCTCAAGATCAAGTGTTTCTCAACACATGAGAGGGGAGAGCTTGAGAGAGAGGAAGAGGAGGAGAGAGAAAGCATATGATAGAATGATAGAATAAAATGAACCATTCTCTCATATATGGGTGAATTATGTAAATTGATAATTAGCAAGATAATTGTCATGGCTTAATCAAGACATGACCGTTATCTTTTCATTTTTAATGCAAATTGCAAAGATCAAAGAGCATCTTTTATATGAAATGATGATGGTCAAAGTGTCAACCTAGGTCAACAAGTCAAGAATGTCAAATTGTCAACAACCCTAACCATGCACAATTATATTAAACTAATATCAATTAATCATAATACACACATAAGCATTAGGGTTAATAAAATCACAATGGTCATTAACCCTAATCAAAGTCCTCTTCCGCTGTCTCAATCAACTGTGCATACGCACCCGTATTCGTTATCCGATTAACACGAATACAATGAGATAAAACCAATCCCAAATCATATACTAGGATCTGGCTTAAACCAAAGCCCGCTAGTATAAGCTGTCCGGACAGCAAACGTACACAAGTGCGCGGATGTGAACGAACCCTGTCGCAAAACCATGCGACCTCTACTCATTTTGCCTAAAGGCGAATAGCTCTCTGTGTGGGACTCTAAAGACTCGACACTACGCTGGCAGTGGGTTTAACCACAGACCGCAAGCGGCACTAGCTGTACGTAACGGTCCCCAGGTAGATGCCGATAAGAAGACTGACGAGGTGACCCCATCTGAACTCCTACTGAGCCTGTATGTGACAGTCTCCGTACAGCCCGGTCTGTTCGTCTGATACATCGCATGGTGGGCCTAGGGGGTGGTGAACGTCAGTCTCCTAATTGCGGTACAAGTCATGTCGGAGTGTAGCCCAGAACACCCTGAGATAACACCGGAAACCTACCAGTATATCTCGCTTGCCCTGGCCAGGGACTACTTGTGTAATGGCTGTCCTGGACACAGCGCGATGTCAACCCCCAATACCGGGAGAGACGAATTCTGTCTAACCGTCACTGCCACCAAGTGCTTCGGGACTGCACCCAAAAACTACCTGTTTGCACGACTCCTTTGAGCCGTGGTAGGGTAGTAATCAAAGTGCAGTAGGAACACACTCGAGGCGAAGTGATAGTGTCAAGTCAGCGGACTAAGCTGTACTCATGTCACCTGGGAACTGATAACTGACGATAGGTATAATACCAACCAACAGTTCCCGACGAGTCCTGTCCAGTGTACTTGTAACCTAACGAGCACCCATATACTATCTTAAGTACGACGAACTGACGGCTGTGGGACAGACCGTCTCCCACGCTGGGATGAGAAGCGCATACGCTAGTCTACTCCGGAGTATCGATGCCCTGTCTCGATAGTCCAACGACTAGGGACCTGTATAAGGATGTGCTTATGGATCACCCAGCCCCCACGAGTGTGAGCGCCACCACAACGCTGGTAATCAAGCAAAGATCCTAAGGGCTCTACTAATATGTATATAAGCGATATGCTAAAAGAAACACATGCACATATTGAAGTAGAAACAAACCAAGTAGCATACTACCATTTCGAGCAAGATTGTATATACAATTGTGATATCCCAAGCTTGGATCAAGTAATATACAAACTAGTATGATACAGTAATGGCCTCTAGGGCATATACACTAACAAGAGGGTGATCCCGTGATAAGCCGGTAGATTACCACGCTTGGAATCTTCCATACTAAATCTTCTCAGTATGGTGTCGATGTACCAGGACTGTGAAAGTCCTAATATCCTCTTGGATCTGTTACGATAGATCCGAATCCCCAGAATGTAAGAGGCATCACCCAGGTCTTTCATGGAGAGCCTGTGTGACAATAACCTTTTGACAGATTGTAGCATAGGAATGTCATTTCCTATCATAAGAATGTCATCCACGTATAAAACGAGGAATACGACAGTTCTTGCTACAAATCTACTATAGATACACGGTTCATCTGGATTTTTGATAAAGCCAAATTCTTTGACCGTCTCATCAAAACAGATGTTCCAACTCCGCGATGCCTGCTTTAGTCCATAGATGGACTTAAGCAACTTGCACACCTTTCCGCTACTCCCACTTTGAATGAAACCCTCTGGCTGGTCCATATAGACACACTCCTCTAAATTTCCATTTAGAAAAGCGGTCTTTACGTCCATCTGCCAAATCTCATAATCGTGGAAGGCAGCAATGGCAAGAAGGACCTGAATGGATTTCAGTGTAGACACTGGAGAAAAGGTTTCGTCATAGTCCAAACCAGGTCATTGACCAAAACCCTTTGCAACAAGTCTAGCCTTATAGGTCTCAACATGTCCATCTATACCAATCTTCCTTTTGAATATCCACTTGCATCCTACAGGTTTTACCCCATTTGTAGCAACGTCCAACGTCCATACTTTGTTAGTGTATATGGACTCCATTTCGGTCCGCGTTGCATCCAGCCATTTTACTGAATCAACGCTCTGAATGGCCTGCTGGAAGCTAGTTGGCTCATCACTATCAATGATGCAATCCTCTCTATCCCCGTTTATGTGAAAACCGTATTATCTCTCGGGCGGATGAGACTGCCTACTACTCCTGCGGAGCGGCGCAGGAATGTCCTGATCTTTCGAACCCTCTGGTTCTACTAAGCTTTCAGTAATAGCTCGTGGTTCTGAAATTTCTTCCAGTTCTATTGCGCTCCCACTTATCTGATTTTCCAAAAACTCAGTTTCCAAGAAGTGGGCATGACGAGAAACAAAAACCTTTTGTTCCTCTTCGCAATAGAAGAAATATCCCTTGGAGCTCTTTGAATATCCCACAAACTTGCACTGTACTGAGCGTGCCTCGAGTTTGTCTGCTTGCTGCTTTTTGACAAAAGCTGGACATCCCCATGTCTTAATGTGCTTAAGATAGGGTTTCTTCCTACACCACATCTGATATAGTGTGGTAGGCATAGTCTTAGTTGGAACTCGGTTCAAAAGGTATGCAGCTGATTCTAATGCATATCCTCAGAATGATCGTGGTAACTCAGCGTTACTCATCATGGAACGTACCATATCCAATAGGGTCCGGTTCCGTCTCTCCGATACACCGTTATGTTGCGGAGTGTATGGAGGAGTAAGCTGAGAGAGAATTCCATTCTCTTTTAGGTAATCCAAGAACTCGGCACTCAAGTATTCACCACCTCGATCAGATCTCAGTGTCTTGATACTTTTGCCGGTTTGTTTTTCTACTTCATTCTTATATTCCTGGAATTTCCCAAAGGCTTCGGATTTATGTTTCATTAAGAAGACATATCCGTACCTTGAAAAGTCATCCGTAAAAGTAATGAAGTAAGAATAACCGCTTCGTGCATGTGTAGACATTGGACCGCACACGTCGCTGTGTACGAGTCCCAAGAGCTCGCTCACTCTTACTCCGTGTCCAGTGAACGGAGTCTTTGTCATCTTTCCTTTGAGACAGGATTGACAAGTTGCATATGATTTATATTCGAACGGATCCAAATATCCTTCTGTATGTAACTTCGTCAACCTTCTCTCATTGATATGACCCAGTCTACAATGCCATAAGAAAGCCTGATTTATTTCTGGAGACTTTCTTTTGTGTGTATTCTGGACATTGAAAATCTGTGGTTGGTTTAATTCGTATATACTATTGCTTAATGTACCTGACCCAATCAAAACTTGATTAAGGTGAATGTTCACAACATTACTTACAAATGCAAATTCATAACCTTCTTTAGATAGTAAAGATACAAATATGATATTACAGGTTGCATTGGATACAAAATAAAAATCACGCAAAACCAAAACGTGTCCATCTGACAACCCCAGCTGATTGTCCCCCACGGACTCAGCATCCATGCCAGCTCAGTTTGCAACTCTAAGGGTCATATCACCTGCCTTCAAAACCCTACGCCTTCTCAGTGCCGGTAAAGAATTACAGATATGAGATCCTGATTCGGTATCCAATACCCAGGATGTAGAGTTTATTGATAGACAGTTTTCAATAACATACACACCTGAAGCTGAAGCCGCAACTTGCTTCAGATCCTGGTTTCTGGCCTTCCAAGCCCTGCAATCCTTTTTCCAGTGTCCACTCTTGTGACAGTAAAAGCATTCTTCCTTCCCCACAAGCTTTCCTGCTACCTTTGTTGCCTTTGTCTTTCCCTTCGTATCCACTTTACTAACACCGCCCCTTGGTTTGGCGGGGGCTTTCTTCTTCTTTCCCTTGGCTTTCGCCTTGGACCTAGAAGAGGAAGATCCTCCTACAAACAAAGTGGATATTTCCTAACCTTTCTGTAGAGTGCCCTCTGCACTCCTCAGCATGTTGAGGAGTTCTGAAAGTTCAACTTCTTTTTCTTGCAAGTTGAAGTTCAGGATAAACTGGGCGTAAGTGGAAGGAAGGGACTGGAGAATCAAGTCCGTGTAGAGCTCATTCTCTAACGTGGTCCCAAGGTCCGCGAGCTCCTCAATGAAGCCAATCATCTTAAGCACGTGTTCCGCTATCGATGATCCAATGGCCAATCTCGCCGAAAACAGCTTTTTCGAGACTTCGTATCTGGCGATACGGGATTGCTCTCCATACAGTTCTTTTGTATGGAGAAATATGGATTCAAGGTCCATATTCTCATGCCTCCTCTGATGTTCATTGTCCATAGAGGCAAGCACGAGGCACTTGGCCTTCGCGCAGTCGATTTCCCAGGTCTTACGGATTTCCTTATCCGCGATGCTGGTTTTGGGACCTGGGACAGGGGGAGCTTTGGTGGTGAGGAGATACCCCAACTTGTCATAAGTGATGTCATTTTGACATTCCTGAGCCAATCTTTGTAGTTTGGCCCTGTTAGTATGTTTTTATCTAGTAGTAACCTATGTCCAGTCATGATGATTGGTCGCTGCAATTAGGAGAGAGAGAAGAAACACTTTAGCATGATGCTTTTGCAAATTTATAGTGGTTTTTAATTTGTCTAAACAGGATGGCTCCCACTGTCTCTCGAATCCCTCCTCAAACCAAAAAAAAAGAATTAGTCGGGATCAATCTCTGTAGCGCCTTGAAAAGTCATTTTGGTGTTTTCCCGATAATCGGTGAAAATTTGGTATTTTTCCGTAAATTGTCTTTTTTGTTATTTTGCAGTTTAGGCCTAATTATACCTAATTTGGATAGCTAATTGCTAGTTTTTAGTAGCTAATGAGTTACTTATAAATTTCTGGTCATTTAAAAAATTTCCCTAATTTTTCAATTTTTAATATTATTTTAAGCCGGTAAAAAAAATACATTAAATTAGAGATAAATACAAAGTTAAATGGGCTAATTTTAATATTTAAAATCAAGTTAATTAAAATCTAGTTGTAATATAAATTTTTTGTATTTTATTTCAAGTTTTAAATGGTTTTTATTATGGAAAACAAAAATATAATTATTTTGAACTAAAACTTGCAAATATGGTATTGTAGGGGGTCTTTTTGCATAGAATTTTTTTTGATATCTCTCACACTCATTCCTCACACCCTTGGACAGCCCCACCACAGCAGGAATCACCCCCTCCTTTTTGCCTTTAACTCTTGTGAATGAAATGGTATGATGGGATTAAAATATGTTAATTTGAGTTATGGGTTTTATGCGATATGTTATGGCTTTGACCCTTGACTTTTTCCACACAAATTCCCTCACTCTCCTCCCCATCTCCTCTGGCCGAGAGAACCTCCAGCCGCTGTCCCCAAAATTTCCCCTCTCATTTTCCTTCTAAACTCATCAAAAAACACATCAAAATCCACAATTTCCTTCAAAAATTCGACACAAAACCCTATTCTATCTCTTCTCAAACCTAATTTGGTTCAAAGCTGGGAGAAAGGAGGTGTCTTTGGAGGCTAAGTGCAACCTAGGGTTCCAAACTTGTGAGGTATAATTTCAATCTTTGGTTAATTTGTAGTCAAGTGTGCTAAATTAGAACTTGATGTGTTAATTTTTGTTGTTGATTTCTAGTCTTGGTTTTTAAAGTGAGTGGTTTGATTTGAGCTAGGGTTTTAGAAACCATTATTAGGTTAATTAAATTATTTTTCTATCCAGTTGTTTGCTAACCTATGTTAATGAGGTTACTTTATTTGTGTGGGCTTCAAATTAGTGTTAATTTGGTGTTTTCATGTATAGTTTGGATTGAAATTGCTAATTATGAAAAATCAAGAAAAGGTTTAAGTATGGAAAGTGGGTTTTGATGCATGGAAAAGAGGATTAATTTAATTGTTGTGACTTTCTAATGGTTCAACTTGGATGTTTGTGTGATAATGTTAGCACTTTATCGCGAATCCGCGATGTTTGCATGAATTTGGAAATCCTTAGTGCTTGCTAGGTTTTTATAAAAATTAAGTAGTGAATTATTTGTGATTCCTTGATGATATTTTTAGCATCTCCTATGACTTTTAGGGTGTGTGTGATTGCGGATTTTTGGTTTTATCGGGTTTTAGCTTTGTCGGGCGCCCAAAACGACGATTCTAGTTAGTTTTGAGATTTTCGTGTGTGTTCCGCGCACCTTGTGCACGTTGTGCCTAACTCGTGAACATTGATATTTTCGTTTGGGATTTGTATCTTTTCATAATATGTAACCTTATGTTTTGTATTGGTGCAAATTCCAGGTTCGGTCGCGGAGACTTCGGACGCGACACGAAAAGGAAAGGCGATGATTGGACATAGCTAGCTGGGGATTCCAGTGAGTAGATGTAACATCTACGGGGGATTATCGTTTGGATGGCGCAAGTCGCCCGATAGTTTAAGTTGTTTAAAGATTTCTAGTGATATTAGTAATTAGGAGTAAATGCTTGCGTAACATCTTGCTACATCCATGTTTTATATTGTCATACGTATGCAAACCCATTCTATAGGACACCTGCACCATTGCCAGGCTTTTTATATGCAGCATGAGCACTATTCATGCGTACACACACGCCCTGGTAATTGCCATGCCACGACACTAGATAACTTATAATCTAGAATATTGTCACCATATTTGATACTTAAACATGTACTGTTGCAATAAATCTTTATTATAAAATTGTAGAATTGCTACTCATGTGCATGTATATCATTATATCATTTGTTCATGCCTAGTTATTAATCATATATTGCAACCTGAACATTTATACCATATGCATTCATTATCATTGACATATGCACCGATGATGGTTTCTTGAGATTTTATGATATTTCTGGATTTCGGGGGAAAGCCGCAAGATTTACAAACTTATTATCTTTTAAAATATGAAAAATTGCGGTTTTCTAGTGATGTAAGTGTCATCCACCATGAGTTTGCTGTGGTTTTCTAGACCCGTTTCGAGGAGTTGGATGAGCCGTCTCGGGTACATGGTGGGCCCGGTGAGGTACCCCGGGGCAAGAAGATCGCAGATAATGGCGTTGTGCCTGGCAGGGGATGGATTACCTACCGGTGACTGTTTTGGCACGGCGGATATCCAGAGGATACCGACCATGGCCGCGAGATGATGAGATATTGATATTTGAGATGGGTCGGTGTTCATATCATAATATTGCAATTCATACGCCCCACTTTTATTCATTTTATAAGTAAACATGTACTTTTGACGCACGTTTGTTGCATGATACAGGATACAGGCTTTTGGAGCGAAGACAGTGAGAAAAGACAGAAGATGATACAAAAGAGAGACTTTTGACCAATAAGAAGATGGATCCGAGTCACGAAGAACAGATTACAATTGTATAAAGCAGTGCGGTCCGAAATGTCAAAGTGAACGGTCAAAAGCTCCTCACAAGTTTTCACTGAAGATCTGGAAAAGACCAAGAAGCCAAACAGAGAAAAATAGTGAAGAACAAACAAGCCCAAGTACCCAGCATGAAGACCAGAGAAGTTGGTGAGCTGATGTCACCAAAAGGCCGCGGAACCGCGGCCCAAGGCCTATCATTGCCGCGGTTCCACGGCCGTATAGTGCCCTTGTCGGCACCGACTTCTTGTGTCGGTGCGACGGTGCGGGTGTTGGGATTTTTATGGGGCAAATCTGTAATCGCACCTCTGCGAGAGTCTGTAACCCTAGCTTCACTGTTTGCTTATAAATTGTACTCAAAATCTGTAAAATGCTATGCCTCTTTTCAATCAATAAAATCAGAATTGTTGGGAGATCTAGAGCATCACTTTTGTAAGTTTTTTCTTTTAAATTCCTGCCTTAGTTCTAATTTAATTCTTGCCCTAGTTATCTAATATCATTCTTGCAGTAGAGTAATTTATTACATGCCTTAGTTAACTAGTCTAGCTCCTTTTAATCTGCAGTAAGTAATAATTCAAGATTTGAACATAACACTTTAAAACATAACAATAAAAAATGTCGTTTTTAGAAAATTCCCTAATGAGCGAGTAAAATCCTCGCTTGTTAGGGTTAGGAATAAGGAAGGGAGTGAGAGATGAATATCTCTCACCTCCTTCAATGCCGATACTTTTTCTCATAACTAGAACTTCATGCACGCATGCATGACCCGCTCCCTACGAGGTAACGGTGAACCGTAGTATAAAGGGCCGGGCATACATGACGTCCATGAAGATTGTACCAATTAATAGGAAAGGACGGACAAGGATCTAGAGGAAGAAACTTCATTTCTTCCCAAATCATCCTAATCCCCTTTGCTAATAATTGATATGATTTCTAAAAAGCTTTAATTAAACGGCATTGAAAGAGGTGACAATATCGATCTTATCAACCCTACCTTATACCTAACCTTAACAAGTTCTTTAATATCATATTAATTAGTTTTAAATCAATCGACAAAAAACCAAACCACCATCGGAATCAACTCGTGATAACACAAAAACAGAAAGTTACACATCTCTGTGGATCGACCCGTATTCACCGGCTAGCTGCAAAGCGACGCCGTTTCTGATTACGGTAAATACAAAATTTTTGGATTAATCAAATGGCGACGTTGCCGGGGATGGCGTAATTTTTTCTTTTGTATGATTTCGGGTTGATATAAATTTTTGAAAATCATAAAAATCAGAAAACATAAATATACAAAAACATTTTATCGATTTTTATCTTTTTGAAGGGTTTTATGGTTTGAATCTTGCAGGAACAGCAAAGACTCTCAGATCTGGAATTTTACAGAGGTCAAATCAGGAAAGTGAACATCACAACAGAGGAGGAGTGGCACAAAGGAGCAGTACAATTTTTTCCAGAGAGTGATCCCTCTAGAGGACCGCGGAACCGCGGCCCAGGAGCGCCCCAGACCGCGGAACCGCGGCTATTTAGCCACGTCAGCAACTCAAATTTGCATGGTTAGATCTCTCCTTCTCCCCTCTGCAACCTCCATATATCCACTGTAAAAAATTTTCTGCAGGAATTCTCTGCGCTAAAAATTCTTTCTCCCCCTTCTAAATAACAGATTTTCTGCAGGTTTCTTTGCGCCGCGCTAAAAATTGATTGCAAGTGAATTTTACTGTTTTGCATAATTTAATCGGACTTTAAGGGCTAATTGACCAAACTCCGATTGGGTGGGGATTTCATCACCCTTCCCAGGACCCCAGAAAACACCTAAAGCATGTGCATTGACCACAATTAATTAAAAAAGACTAGACTCAGACCTAAGGACATCGAGCTCAATAGGAAAAGGACTAGTATAGGCATCGGCCGTTTATCCTAACTGATATTGTGGTGTCTAGGCTAGTGGTTATTAATTAGGCCTACTGTAGTGGTGGTTCCTTCCCACTTACCTGGCCGTACTTGTCCGTGAAGAGGCAGTTTGAGGTCCTATTTCTAGCCCTAGTTAGGAGCTGTCTAGCAGACCTAGGTGACCCTAGATCTAGGCCTGATTATGCATGTGTGGTTGATTTGTGTCACGAGTCCCTTTCCAAAAACCTTTTTGCAAAACTCTCACATAAAAAAAAAAGAAAAATCTTTTCAAAACTTGCAACTTGTCGCTAAGAAAACATGCAACTCACTTCCACCACTTTCCCTCACTGACGTTATCTTACCTCCACATTCTATCTTTTTTCTTTTACTGACTACACTACCCTTTAGTGTATGTCACTTTAGACTAGGGATACCGACGCCCGATTAGTCCGTGTTTCGTTGGTACCGACCGACGAACCTTTCGACACTAAAGTCGACACTCCGTCCACTTTCTTACCCGCAACTTCAAATTCTTTCACCGAAGGCATGTCGGGATTCAACCCCACCAATACCTTACCGACGGGAAGGATTCCACCTCCGTTTGGTGCGAATGACCCGAATCAGCCGCCTTTTGAAGCGCCCGCACGAGTTGCGCTCCAGGATCTCTTTTACCCCATCCGCACTTCTTTACCTACTTGTCTTTCACCCCCACCGGCAAATGGGGACAATTTTGAAATAAAACCACATTTCATCAATATGCTGCCAAAATTTAATGGTTTGGAATATGAAGATGCATATATCTTTATCAATAAATTCCAAAATGTGTGCGCTATGATGAAAACAACCCAATTAAGTGATGACGCTATAAGGCTAAGGGTCATTCCTTTCACCTTATGTGACCTAGCCGAGAAGTGGCTATACAGCACCGCATCACATTCCATAAGAAATTGGGACGAGTTTGTGAAAGCTTTTCTGAAAAAGTTCTATCCTCATCACAAAACTGCCAGAATCCGCAATGAAATAATTCAATTCTCACAACTTCCTTCCGAACCATTTTGGAAGTGCTTCGAGAGATTTAAGGACCTACTAGTTCAATGCCCTCATCATGGGATCGAATGTTGGCAACTTTGCCAAACATTATACGAGGGATTGAACTCAGCAACGAAGCAGTTGCTAGAAACCATCTGTCAAGGTCATTTTCTCTCTAAGTCTAGTGATGAAGCGTGGCAGTTTCTTGAGGATCTTAGTGAGCAAACAATACAGTGGGAGAGTACCAAGACCACATCATCTTCGAGTGGTCAATCTAGGGCAGTCATACATCAAGTAGAGATGTCGATTGCTATGAAGGCCGAGATGGCCGCTCTTATGAAAAAGCTAGAAGCGATCGAGACCAAAATCTCATCGCCTTCTCCTGCCCCTGTTGTGCCTCCACGAACTGTCTGTGCTTGTTGTGCGGATCCATCGCACCTAACCGAAGTGTGTCCTTATAATGCATCTACCCAAGGACAGGATCAGGTCAATGTTGCATTTCAACAACGACAAAGAAACGATCCGTACTCTTCGACATACAATCCGAGGTGGAGGAGTCACCCAAATTTCGCATGGAACCAAAATCAACAATTCCAAGGAAATAACAATTTTCAAAGACCTCCTCCTCCACAACAACAACAAGCACCTTCACAGACTCAATTTCAACCGCAACAATTTCAACAACCTTACCCTAATCAGGTGAACAATTTTGTGCCTAACAACGCTTACCAGCCAAATAATTATGTTCAACCTAATAATGATAAGGTTAGCTCGCTCGAAAGAAGTCTAGATGCGTTCCTTAAGCAATCTACACAGTCTACAGCAAGACTTGAGACTTCTATTCAATCTTTAGTGCAAAATAGTGCCTCACACGATCAAAACATCAAATCTATTGAGGCACAAATTGCACAACTCAATGCAGCTTTGAGCGAGCGCGAAAAAGGAAAACTCCCGTCTCAACCACTGCCCAACCCCGGTCACGCACATGCTGCATATCAACAGCAAAATCGTAACGTAAATGCTGTGACCACGTTGAGATCGGGAAAAGTGTTGCAAAACAATGTGGGCATGAACAATGACACCCCTGCCGGTGGCCCTTCTTCATCTTCTTCACCTTCTTCTTCTTCTTCAGAGCCTATTCTCCACCCTTCACATGGCTCTACCTTTTCTTGCTCGAACGGACCCATTTCTCACAACACGAACACATCTACACGGGGTGCCGTTCCAACTCGACAATCTGATCCGCAAAAGTTGGACTCAACCACCTTTCAAAATGTTCCTTTTCCTAATCGGTTGAGATCCAATAAACCAACTCCACAGATGGAGAAGATTGTTGAGTTGTTCAAACCGGTTAGCATAAATATCCCTCTTTTGGATGCAATCCAACAAGTTCCTTCATATGCAAAAATTTTAAAGGACTTATGCACCAAAAAGAGGAAGTCGCAAGTGCCAAAGAAAGTTTTTGTGGCCAGTGCTATTAGTGATGCTCTTGTAAATTCCCTACCCCCAAAGCAAAAGGACCCTGGGTGTCCTACCATTTCGATAACAATTGGGGACAAGAACATCAATAGAGCACTATTAGATCTTGGCGCAAGTGTCAATTTTCTACCCTATTCTATGTACAAGCAATTGGGCGTTGGAGAGCTTTAGCCCACTCACTGTACTCTCCAAATGGCCGACCGGTCAATAACCCATCCTAGGGGAGAGCTGGAGGATGTGTTAATTAGAGTAGGGGATTTCATTTTCCCCGTTGACTTTATTGTGATGGATACACAACCTGTCGCTAACCCCCGGAACCAAATTCCGGTAATACTTGGTCGACCATTTCTGGTTACTTCCAACGCAGTAATCAATTGTCGTAATGGTTCAATGTACCTATCTTTCGGCAATATGACAATTGAGCTCAATATTTTCAAGTTGGGAAGTCAGCCAGCTGAGCCTAATGCTAGCGTACTCGATGTTTGCTCGATCAATGAGATCGCGGAGGAGGACTGTGAATTCGAGAATTTTTTGTTCGATCACAGCAATGTTAACGCCACCATTGCGTTCCTCCTAGAATCCGACGCAGCTTTCACAGCGGATAACGATTTTGAGTGCTTTACCTTCGTTGATGACTTTGAAGACTCATCACCTGAATTGGAGTCTTTTGCTTTTTCGGATGAGTTAGTTGAACCATCCGACACTGTTGCGTACACTCGGTTCGAACCTTTGATGGAATCCTTCGAGTTTGAAACAACTACCCCATTGTTACCATCTATTGTTTCACCTCCTAAACTCGAATTAAAGCTTTTGCCATCACACCTAAAATATGCTTATCTAGGTGATAATGAGACCTTACCTGTCATTATATCAGCCTCTCTAGCTCTTGAGCAAGAGAAGGCTCTTTTGATGGTCTTACATAATAATCGGCAAGCTTTCGGCTGGTCTATGGCGGACATTAAGGGGATTAGTCCCCTCATAATCGAACATCATATACACTTACTGGATGATGCCAAGCCGGCCCGGGATCCACAAAGACGCCTCAACCCCATCATGAAAGAGGCTGTTAAGAAGGAGATTGTCAACTGTCTGGATAGTGGTATCATTTACCCTATCTCGGATAGCCAATGGGTTAGCCCAATCCACGTCGTGCCAAAAAAATCGGGCATTACGGTCATTACCAATGAGGCGAATGAGTTAATTCCCACTCGCACCCAAACTGGGTGGCGAGTCTGCATAGACTATAGGAAACTCAATGCCGCAACAAGGAAGGACCACTTTCCTTTACCTTTCATTGACCAAATGCTCGAGCGATTGGCAGGGCACGAGTTCTATTGCTTTCTCGATGGCTATTCTGGTTACAACCAAGTCCCCATCGCCAAAGAGGATCAAGACAAGACAACATTCACTTGTCCCTTTGGCACGTTTGCTTATCGTCGCATGCCCTTTGGGTTATGCAATGCACCGGCGACATTTCAGCGGTGTATGATGGGGATCTTTTCAGACATGGTTGAAAAGTTCTTGGAGATCTTTATGGATGATTTCTCCATCTTTGGCGACTCCTTCGACGAGTGTTTACGCCATCTTCACGCTGTTCTTACACGCTGCAGTGATAAGAACCTAACATTGAATTGGGAGAAGTGCCATTTCATGGTGCAAGAGGGCATTGTCTTAGGACATGTCATCTCGCAAAACGGCATCGAGGTTGATAGAGCTAAAATCGAAGTGATTTCTAACCTCCCTCCCCCAAAATGCGTCAAAGATATCAGAGCCTTCCTTGGCCACGCCGGTTTCTACAGACGGTTCATCAAAGACTTTAGCAAGATTGCTAGACCCTTGACTCTCTTACTGGCCAAGGACACAACTTTTGCTTTCGACTCCACTTGCATTGAAGCATTCGAGTCTTTGAAGCATTCCCTCATCACTGTGCCCATCCTCTCATCTCCCGACTGGACGCACCCTTTTGAAATCATGTGCGACGCATCAGAGTTTGCTATTGGCGTTGTTCTTAGACAGCACGTTAATAAGATGCCGCACGTGATTTATTATGCGAGCCGAACACTAAATGAGGCCCAACTCAACTACACAACAACAGAGAGAGTTTTTAGCCGTTGTGTTTGCACTCGAAAAATTTCGGCCTTATTTAATTGGCTCTCCAGTCGTTGTATATACTGATCATTCAGCGCTTCGCCACCTTTTTGCAAAGAAAGATGCTAAGTCAAGGCTAATACGTTGGATCCTTTTATTACAAGAGTTTGACCTTGTCATTAAGGACAAAAAAGGATGTGAAAACGTAGTAGCTGATCACCTATCACGACTTCCTTCTTCACCCACGCTCGATCTTCCAATCACTGATGTTTTTCCCGACGAGCAACTCTTGACCGTTTCTTGCGAACCATGGTTCGCCGATATTGTGAATTACTTAGCCACCGGCTTGATACCTAATGATTGGTCGAAACAGGATAAACTTCGATTTTTATCCCAAGTAAAGCATTTTTACTGGGATGAACCCTATCTTTTTAGATACTGTTCCGACCAAATCATTCGTCGGTGTGTACCTGAAAGTGAGGTCAAGAACGTGCTGTCTTTTTTCCACGATCAAGCATGTGGCGGGCACTTTGGCCCAAAGAAGACAGCCGAAAAAGTTTTGCAGTGTGGTTTCTATTGGCCACGACTCTTCAAGGATGCATTTGAATACTGCAAAACTTACTCCCGGTGCCAACACTTGGGCCGGATATCGCGGAGAAACGAAATGCCACTCCAACCTATTTTGGTTGTGGACATTTTTTTATGTTTGGGGTATAGATTTCATGGGACCATTTCCTAACTCTTTTGGAAATGTGTATATTCTTTTGGCGGTTGACTATGTTTCAAAGTGGGTCGAGGCTGTGCCCAGCCGAACGAACGATAATAAAGTTGTCGTTCGGTTTCTTAAAGAACACATATTTTCTCGATTTGGGCACCCTTGGGCGATAATAAGTGATAATGGTTCTCACTTCTGCAATAGGACTTTCGAGTCCTTAATGCGCAAATACTCTATCACCCACAAGTTGTCAACGCCATATCACCCTCAAACATGTGGGCAAGCCGAGATTTCAAATCGGCAAATAAAGCAAATCTTGGAGAAAACGGTTTCCAAAAACCGTAAAGATTGGTCACTTAAACTGATAGATGCACTATGGGCTTTCCGTACTGCATATAAGACCGATCTTGGTATGTCTCCATACCGGCTTGTGTACGGGAAGGCTTGCCACCTCCCAGTGGAGATTGAGCATAAAGCTTTCTGGGCTATCAAAGAGCTGAATCTATCTTTAGGAGATGCGGGCAGCAATCGAAAGCTGCAATTGAATGAATTGGAGGAGCTGAGGGATGAGGCATATGATAATGCCATAATCGCTAAAAACCGAGCTAAGGTGTTCCACGATAAACACCTTTTGCGGAAAACTTTTGAACCTAGTCATCATGTTCTACTTTATGACACTCGGTTACATTTTCATCCCGGCAAGCTCCGGTCCAGATGCAGAGGACCTTTTGTAGTCCGCACCGTTTATCCGCACGGTGCGGTTGATCTTGAAAATCCTGAAGACGGTACCTTATTCAAAGTGAATGGGCATCGACTGAAACCGTTCTTCACAGCGGACCCTTCAGAGGAGCTCCTGCTCTTGGAGGAGCCGATCTACACTGAGTGATATTCCTCCACTTTCACCCCTAAATTTCTTTTCCCAACACATTATTTCAAATAAGTTTAGGGGTGTGTATATTATTTGTATACCATAAAAAATAAATAAAAAAAATTTTAAAAAAAATTTATAATAAAAAAAAAAAATTTTTTGACTTAAGTGCAAATTTGCAGATTAAGAGCTGATTTTACAAATAAAACCCTCGTTTTAGAGGGTGTTCTATACAAATATCCTTCTTTCCCCCTCTATTTAAAGGAACCCGAGCCCCTGTTTTCTTAAACCTAAATTTTTCCTCTCTAAAAAACCCTAGCCGCCGCTACCAACCCGCTGCAGAAAAATCTCGCCGTGCCGTGCCGCCGCCAAACCGCCGCGCAACCGCCGCATCTGCCGCCTCCCGCCGCGCAACCGCCGCCGTCTGGAGTCGTCGCCCCCTGAAATTTTCAGGGGAGGTAAATCTGAGTGTTTCCTCTCTGTTCCTGCATATCTTTTTACTGTAAAAATCGTAATGGCACATAAAATGCAGTTTGAAAGGGATTTTTCCCCGGTTTTCACACACGAAGTATACGGTGGATATTTCGCACATGAAATCGAACAAAGGGGCTGGAATTTCCTGCTTTATAATCACTCATCTGCGTTTGCCCTACCTAACCTAGTTGCCCTATTTTATGAATCGATGGAGGATAATAGCCTTGACAACTTAGGTTACATTAAAATAAATTGGGGAAATCGTAAAATTCACATCGATAGGGACATGATCCACGAGGTTACACTCACACCACGCGTACCCGCACATGACCACCCATTGCACTTTGAAGACTATATGTCCTTGGTGGGGAATGACTGTGCACGAGAGCCGCGTAAGGGTATCCAAGCACGGACCCTTTTCGCGAACGTTTTAACTGTGTGCTGGTGGGCACAAAACAATATCTTTGGTAGTTCCCACAACACGAATTTTTTCACCCCTTCATTACATGTCGTACACACACTGATGATGAAAAATCCAAGGTTCGACATGTGCACTGTTTTGCTCCAATCTATAGGTACGGGGAAACGAGGTACCGTATACCCATGTCCCATGCTTGTTACCCAACTCTGCCGTTATTTCCTCCCCGTCGAGGAATTTGACTCATACATGATAGACGGTGTCCCGGTTCGACCACTTGTAGAGGGCGTCATGTCGTCCTACTCTAGACTCACTGATATTTGGACACGAACGGAACCGGCAGAAAATGTACCCGCACACACCCCTAGCTCAAGCTCGACTTCGAGCGGGGAAGAACTAACTCCCCAGGAGCATGCACGATTGATGCGGAGAACAGTGAGAAGAATCGACTCTTTGAGGGATGAGTTTCGGGCAACTTCACGAGATCACGACCGTCGGTTGACGGAAATTGAGAGGGGAATCCAAACACTTTTGGCTAGAGGGGAACGATCACGTTCACGCTCACGAGCGCGACGTGGGGCCGGGCAGTGAGGGCACTGCTTTGCTCAAGTTTGGGGGAGAGGGTAATGTATATAGTTATCTTTTGCATTGCATATTGTATATGTTTTTCTCTTACTTTTGCATATTTAATTTCTGCATTGCATCTTTATATAAAAAATCATAAAAATTTGAAAATTTGAAAAATAAAAAATTAGGAAACTAAAAAACCCATAAAAATTGAAAAAAAAAAAAATAATTCAAAAATTATAAAAATTATTGTATTCAATTTTGGTTAATTGACTTGAGTTTGATAAAACGGTTAACTGGCTAGGAAAAACTAGATCTTAGACTTAGCAAATTAAAAACCCTAAAAATAACATTCCTTAGAGTTTAACGGTAGAGAATATAAGTCTTTGTAGGTTATTTAGGAATAGGCAAATTTTGGGTTCATTTCTTGGGCTAAGCCAAAATGTGGGAAGAGTATTAATATTCTTATTAGAGTATAAGTTCGAAAAATAGTTCATAGATTAAGTTTAGATTCTGAAAATGTATACCCTACAAAATGCACAGTCACGCACCTTGAAACTTGGATTAGTAGAAGAGACCTTGAATTACTCTTGTCTAAAGTCCTTAGCACAATGAAAATAAAAAGAAAAAAAAGTGAATAAAAAAAAATGGACACAGGTTTTTGTGATTACTTAGGGCTAGAAAATTATTTAGCGAGGGTGCTTCATCACCTAGTGCCTTAGACCAACTGGTTTGGGAGTCACTGCTAAAAGCCTTGGGTGTTGCAAAACTAGGAAATACGCTTTAAAGTGCTAACGCATCTTGTAATCGGCTGTTGGTACCACAAGAAGTATTAACGGTCGCATGAAGGATGTGTAAGCGAAAGTTAAGAAAAATTCACAAGTGCTTTGGACAATGGACGAGAGTACGATTGCTTGATTTGAATTTCCAAGTGTAGGGATGACAATTACACACACGTGGGGATATGTGATTAGAGTTTAGATAAGAGAAAGGAATGAAGAATGAAACTTGTATCTTTAATAGAGTTGATAGAAATTCCTAAGTGGAGATGAAACTCTAGAAGAAAAACTTAAGAAATGCTGAATTCTAAGTAATTTTATAGAACATGTACAATCTTAAGTTACACAATAAGGAAGTGTGAAGAATATGGGTGGATAATTTGCGGGGCGACGATAATAGAATTCCTTGTTAGAAAACCTAATTGGAGAGCAAAAGTCGAAAAACCAAATTGATAGGATTTTGTGGGTGTAATCCGCTGAAAACCCTCATGAGACAACACTCCTCCTACTAGGGACACCTAGAGGTTTAACGGCTTGTTGCATATGCTCAGTGCAATCGCGTTTCCCTACGAAAGTGCGGCTAGGTTAGAATAAAATAATAAGTTTGCTCGAGGACGAGCAAAAGATAAGTTTGGGGGTACTTGTTCATATCATAATATTGCAATTCATACGCCCCACTTTTATTCATTTTATAAGTAAACAGGTACTTTTGACGCACGTTTGTTGCATGATACAGGATACAGGCTCTTGGAGCGAAGACAGTGAGAAAAGACAGAAGATGATACAAAAGAGAGACTTTTGACCAACAAGAAGATGAATCCGAGTCACGAAGAACAGGTTACAATTGTATAAAGCAGTGCGGTCCGAAATGTCAAAGTGAATGGTCAAAAGCTCCTCACAAGTTTTCACTGAAGATCTGGAAAAGACCAAGAATTCAAACAGAGAAAAATAGTGAAGAACAAACAAGCCCAAGTACCCAGCATGAAGACCAGAGAAGTTGGTGAGCTGATGTCACCAGAGGGCCGCGGAACCGCGGCCCAAGGCCTATCATTGCCGCGGTTCCGCGGCCGTATGGTGCCCTTGTCGGCACCGACTTCTTGTGCCGGTGCGACGGTGCGGGTGTTGGGATTTTTAGGGGGCAAATCTGTAATCGCACCTCTGCGAGAGTCTGTAACCCTAGCTTCACTGTTTGCTTATAAATTGTAATCAAAATCTATAAAATGCTATGCCTCTTTTGAATCAATAAAATCAGAATTGTTGGGAGATCTAGAGCATCACTTTTGTAAGTTTTTTCTTTTAAATTCCTGCCTTAGTTCTAATTTAATTCTTGCCCTAGTTATCTAATATCATTCTTGCAGTAGAGTAATTTATTACTTGCCTAGGTAACTAGTCTAGCTCCTTTTAATCTGCAGTAAGTAATAATTCAAGATTTGAACATAACACTTTAAAACATAACAACAAAAAATGTCGTTTTTAGAAAATTCTCTAATGAGCGAGTAAAATCCTCGCTTGTTAAGGTTAGGAATAAGGAAGGGAGTGAGAGATGAATATCTCTCACCTCCTTCAATGCCGATACTTTTTCTCATAACTAGAACTTCATGCACGCATGCATGACCCGCTCCCTACGGCACCCTACCTACGAGGTAACGGTGAACCGTAGTATAAAGGGCCGGGCATACATGACGTCCATGAAGATTGTACCAATTAATAGGAAAGGACGGACAAGGATCTAGAGGAAGAAACTTCGTTTCTTCCCAAATCATCCTAATCCCCTTTGCTAATAATTGATATGATTTCTAAAAAGCTTTAATTAAACGGCATTGAAAGAAGTGACAATATCGATCTTATCAACCCTACCTTATACCTAACCTTAACAAGTTCTTTAATATCATATTAATTAGTTTTAAATCAATCGACAAAACACCAAACCACCATCGGAATCAACTCGTGATAACACAAAAACAGAAAGTTACACATCTCTGTGGATCGACCCATATTCACCGGCTAGCTGCAAAGCGACGCCGTTTCTGATTACGGTAAATACAAAATTTTTGGATTATAAATACAAAAGTCGGCCGGACGGCTGAGGCCAGAGATACTACGATATGGATATATGAGATTTGAGACAGTTTTGAGGTGTCGTTGCTGGACACAGATTCTTGTTGATTCTATTGGTATTGTGCTGATATTTCAAAAGAGATTCCTAAAGGAAAAATATGATTTCTTATACTTACACATGCAGATCACGAGGTGATTCATATTGCATACATACCTGCTGGTATATTCATATTGCATACATACCTGCTGGTATATTCATATTGCATACATACCTGCTCGTATATTCATGTTGCATACATACCTGCTAGTATATTCTGCCATACCTGTATTATAGATGCTAGGATGCTTATGTGCATGCTTGCGATAGCCTCTATAGATGTTATTTATTACTCACGAGTTGGCAACTCAACCCCCGTTGTGCCACAGTCTTTTGCAGGTCCGCTCCGTCGGCACAGTAGCGGCGGGCGTATCGCTTCTTTTGCCTCTTTTTCCTGGACTAGAGGCTTTTGCTCGTATGTGGGTTGTATTATTATTTTGTACCACCTGGTATATTCTTTGTATCTAGAGTACTCCATCTACTGTATCTACCAGTATTGTTGTATTTTGACCTAGAGACTAGACTGTGAGATTTGTGGGCTTTTTATGCTGTATTTTGGGGTCGAGCTCACTTGAGCCGACATGTTGCTTCTTACTTATGCCTTTTTATGCTTATTTTGCATATTGCTGATTTATATTGCGTGGGATTTGTGACCGCCTTAGGGCGAAGAGCTAGCTCCCGCTTGGGGATGCCTTATTTTTTTTTGTATTCATATATATTCTTGTTGTACCCATTTTGGGGGCCAGTATTTACAAAGGAGACTCTGCCGAAATTTTCGAAAAAAATTGATATTGCTTTTAAAAAGGCATGATATGACTTATTGATAAATTCGCTTTAAATTGATTGGTTTTTCCTTCACTCTACTGCTTTTTGGTTTTGATTTCTGGGCTTTAGCTTACATAGATTATGTCCGCCTTGAGACGTTCGTAATTTAAGTGCCAGTCACGTTCCGTACCTTTCGGGTCATGACAAAGTTGGTATCAGAGCGATAGGTTTTACCTTTTTGAGTGTAGGATGACCCTTGGTAGATGGGGTAAGTGACTTAAGCAGGGTAACGTAGCGTGCGTATGTCCGCGGCATACTTGCGATACGGTACTCCGCCTTGTTGACTTTAGGATATACTTGCTTGAAATTCCTTCTTCAATTCCGTGTATCCTATGATTCTATTGCCCTGTTCTTATCATCCTGTTCTTATAACAGCCACTATGCCGCCGAAGGCTACGAGAGCGCAGAGGGCTGCCGCCCGAGATGAAGTCCGAGCAGGCTCGTCCGAGTCAAGGACCGAGCAGGGTGGCGTACCTACGCCTCAGGGACAGACTGATCCGCATTCCCTAGGCCGCATGGACAGGCTAGAGTCTGGTATGGAGGAGCTACGACAAATGATGGGAGGTATGCAGGAGCTACGACAGATGGTGGGATCCTTAGTAGCGGCCAGTCGTGCACCGAGATCGGAGGATGTACCTACCACATCACATACTACCATAGGACCTGCTGCCCAGACAGTTGCTACTGCTACTACCGTGGCTATCCCAGTATCGCTACAGGATTTCATGAGGCTGAGACCTCCAGTCTTTACGGGCACCGATGCAGCAGAGGATCCGCAGACATTCCTTGACAGTTTTGCCAGGATCTGTCGTTCGCTCAGATGTTCTGACGATCGATGGTGGAGCTTGCGAGTTTCCATCTAGAGGGTCTCGCGCAGACATGGTGGGAGTCAGTCTTGAGAGGCCGAGCTGCAGGTCTACCTCCTATGATTTGGGCCGAGTTCACAGCGGTATTTCTAGCTCGTTTCCTCCCAAAGAGCGTTCGTGACGCTAGGGCTCGCAGTTTTGAAGCTTTGATCAAGACCCCAGGGATGACGGTGTCTGCGTACGATGTCCAGTTCACGCAGTTGTCCAGATATGCTCCGTATTTGGTGGATACCGAAGAAAAGAGAGTGAAGAGGTTCATACAGGGACTTGACACCCAGCTATTTCTTGCTATCGGCGCCCAGCACTTCGACACTTATTCAGCTGCTATGGATACGGCGTTGCGGATAGAGGCACGTGTTCATATCATAATATTGCAATTCATACGCCCCACTTTTATTCATTTTATAAGTAAACAGGTACTTTTGACGAACGTTTGTTGCATGATACAGGATACAGGCTCTTGGAGCGAAGACAGTGAGAAAAGACAGAAGATGATACAAAAGAGAGACTTTTGACCAACAAGAAGATGAATCCGAGTCACGAAGAACAGGTTACAATTGTATAAAGCAGTGCGGTCCGAAATGTCAAAGTGAACGGTCAAAAGCTCCTCACAAGTTTTCACTGAAGATCTGGAAAAGACCAAGAAGACAAACAGAGAAAAATAGTGAAGAACAAACAAGCCCAAGTACCCAGCATGAAGACCAGAGAAGTTGGTGAGCTGATGTCACCAAAGGGCCGCGGAACCGCGGCCCAAGCCCTATCATTGCCGCGGTTCCGCGGCCGTATGGTGCCCTTGTCGGCACCGACTTCTTGTGTCGGTGCGACGGTGTGGGTGTTGGGATTTTTAGGGGGCAAATCTGTAATCGCACCTCTGCGAGAGTCTGTAACCCTAGCTTCACTGTTTGCTTATAAATTGTACTCAAAATCTGTAAAATGCTATGCCTCTTTTCAATCAATAAAATCAGAATTGATGGGAGATCTAGAGCATCACTTTTGTAAGTTTTTTCTTTTAAATTCCTGCCTTAGTTCTAATTTAATTCTTGCCCTAGTTATCTAATATCATTCTTGCAGTAGAGTAATTTATTACTTGCCTTAGTTAACTAGTCTAGCTCCTTTTAATCTGCAGTAAGTAATAATTCAAGATTTGAACATAACACTTTAAAACATAACAACAAAAAATGTCGTTTTTAGAAAATTCCCTAATGAGCGAGTAAAATCCTCGCTTGTTAGGGTTAGGAACAAGGAAGGGAGTGAGAGATGAATATCTCTCACCTCCTTCAATGCCGATACTTTTTCTCATAACTAGAACTTCATGCACGCATGCATGACCCGCTCCATACGGCACCCTACCTATGAGGTAACGGTGAACCGTAGTATAAAGGGCCGGGCATACATGACGTCCATGAAGATTGTACCAATTAATAGGAAAGGACGGACAAGGATCTAGAGGAAGAAACTTCGTTTCTTCACAAATCATCCTAATCACCTTTGCTAATAATTGATATGATTTCTAAAAAGCTTTAATTAAACGGCATTGAAAGAGGTGACAATATCGATCTTATCAACCCTACCTTATACCTAACCTTAACAAGTTCTTTAATATCATATTAATTAGTTTTAAATCAATCGACAAAAAACCAAACCACCATCGGAATCAACTCGTGATAACACAAAAACAGAAAGTTACACATCTCTGTGGATCGACCCGTATTCACCGGCTAGCTGCAAAGCGACGCCGTTTCTGATTACGGTAAATACAAAATTTTTGGATTAATCAAATGGCGACGTTGCCGGGGATGGCGTAATTTTTTCTTTTGTATGATTTAGGGTTGATATAAATTTTCGAAAAATCAGAAAATATAAAAATACAAAAACATGTTATCGATTTTTATCTGTCTGAAGGGTTTTATGGTTTGAATCTTGCAGGAACAGCAAAGACTCTCGGATCTGGAATTTTACAGAGGTCAAATCAGGAAAGTGAACATCACAACAGAGGAGGAGTGGCACAAAGGAGCAGTACAATTTTTTCCAGAGAGTGATCCCTCTAGACGACCGCGGAACCGCGGCCCAGTAGCGCCCCAGACCGCGTAACCGCCGCTATTTAGCCACGTCAGCAACTCAAATTTGCATGGTTAGATCTCTCATTCTCCCCTCTGCAACCTCCATATATCCACTGTAAAAAAATTTCTGCAGGAATTCTTTGCGCTAAAAATTCTTTCTCCCCCTTCTAAATAACAGATTTTCTGCAGGTTTCTTTGCGCCGCGCTAAAAATTGATTGCAAGTGAATTTTACTGTTTTGCATAATTTAATCGGACTTTAAGGGGCTAATTGACCAAACTCAGATTGGGTGGGGATTTCATCACCCTTCCCAGGACCCCAGAAAACACCTAAAGCATGTGCATTGACCACAATTAATTAAAAAAGACTAGACTCAGACCTAAGGACATCGAGCTCAATAGGAAAAGGACTAGTATAGGCATCGGCCGTTTATCCTAACTGACATTGCGGTGTCTAGGCTAGTGGTTATTAATTAGGCCCACTGTAGTGGTGGTTCCTTCCCACTTACCTGGCCGTACTTGTCCGTGAAGAGGCAGTTTGAGGTCCTATTTCTAGCCCTAGTTAGGAGCTGTCTAGCAGACCTAGGTGACCCTAGATCTAGGCCTAATTGTGCATGTGTGGTTGATTTGTGTCACGAGTCCCTTTCCAAAAACCTTTTTGCAAAACTCTCACATAAAAAAAAAAGAAAAATCTTTTCAAAACTTGCAACTTGTCGCTAAGAAAACTTGCAACTTACTTCCACCACTTTCCCTCACTGACGTTATCTTACCTCCACATTCTATCTTTTTTCTTTTTCTGACTACACTACCCTTTAGTGTATGTCACTTTGGACTAGGGATACTGACGCCCGATTAGTCCGTGTTTCGTTAGTACCGACCGACGAACCTTTCGACACTAAAGTCGACACTCCGTCCACTTTCTTACCCTCAACTTCAAATTCTTTCACCGAAGGCATGTCGGGATTCAACCCCAACAATACCTTACCGACGGGAAGGATTCCACCTCCGTTAGGTGCGAATGACCCGAATCAGCCGCCTGTTGAAGGGCCCGCATGAGTTGCGCTCCAGGATCTCTTTTACCCCATCCGCACTTCTTTACCTACTTGTCTTTCACCCCCACCGGCAAATGGGGACAATTTTGAAATAAAACCACATTTCATCAATATGCTGCCAAAATTTCATGGTTTGGAATCTGAAGATGCATATATCTTTATCAATAAATTCCAAAATGTGTGCGCTATGATGAAAACAACCCAATTAAGTGATGACGCTATAAGGCTAAGGGTCATTCCTTTCACCTTATGTGACCTAGCCGAGAAGTGGCTATACAGCACCGCATCGCATTCCATAAGAAATTGGGACGAGTTTGTGAAAGCTTTTCTGAAAAAGTTCTATCCTCATCACAAAACTGCCAGAATCCGCAATGAAATAATTCAATTCTCACAACTTCCTTCCGAACCATTTTGGAAGTGCTTCGAGAGATTTAAGGACCTACTAGTTCAATGCCCTCATCATGGGATCGAAAGTTGGCAACTTTGCCAAACATTATACGAGGGATTGAACTCAGCAACGAAGCAGTTGCTAGAAACCATCTGTCAAGGTCATTTTCTCTCTAAGTCTAGTGATGAAGCGTGGCAGTTTCTTGAGGATCTTAGTGAGCAAACAATACAGTGGGAGAGTACCAAGACCACATCATCTTCGAGTGGTCAATCTAGGGCAGGCATATATCAAGTAGAGATGTCGATTGCTATGAAGGCCGAGATGGCCGCTCTTACGAAAAAGCTAGAAGCGATCGAGACCAAAATCTCATCGCCTTCTCCTGCCCCTGTTGTGCCTCCACGAACTGTCTGTGCTTATTGTGCGGATCCATCGTACCTAACCGAAGAGTGTCCTTATAATGCATCCACCCAAGGACAGGAACAGGTCAATGCTGCATTTCAGCAACGACAAAGAAACGATCCGTACTCTTCGACATACAGTCCGGGGTGGAGGAGTCCCCAAATTTCGCTTGGAACCAAAATCAACAATTCCAAGGAAATAACAATTTTCAAAGTCCTCCTCCTCCACAACAACAACAAGCACCTTCACAGACTCAATTTCAACCGCAACAATTTCAACAACCTTACCCTAATCAGGTGAACAATTTTGTGCCTAACAACGCTTACCAGCCAAATAATTATGTTCAATCTAATAATGATACGGTTAGCTCGCTCGAAAGAAGTCTAGATGCGTTCCTTAAGCAATCTACACAGTCTACAGCAAGACTTGAGACTTCTATTCAATCTTTAGTGCAAAATAGTGCCTCACACGATCAAAGCATCAAATCTATTGAGGCACAAATTGCACAACTCAATGCATCTTTGAGCGAGCGCGAAAAAGGAAAACTCCCGTCTCAACCACTGCCCAACCCCGGTCACGCACATGCTGCATATCAACAGCAAAATCATAACGTAAATGCTGTGACCACGTTGAGATCGGGAAAAGTGTTGCAAAACAATGTGGGCATGAACAATGACACCCCTGCCGGTGGCCCTTCTTCATCTTCTTCACCTTCTTCTTCTTCTTCAGAGCCTATTCTCCACCCTTCACATGGCTCTACCTCTTCTTGCTCAAACGGACCCATTTCTCACAACACGAACACATCTACACGGGGTGCCGTTCCAGCTCGACAATCTGATCCGCAAAAGTTGGACTCAACCACCTTTCAAAATGTTCCTTTTCCTAATCGGTTGAGATCCAATAAACCAACTCCACAGATGGAGAAGATTGTTGAGTTGTTCAAACGGGTTAGCATAAATATCCCTCTTTTGGATGCAATCCAACAAGTTCCTTCATATGCAAAAATTTTAAAGGACTTATGCACCAAAAAGAGGAAGTCGCAAGTGCCAAAGAAAGTTTTTGTGGCCAGTGCTATTAGTGATGCTCTTGTAAATTCCCTACCCCCAAAGCAAAAGGACCCTGGGTGTCCTACCATTTCGATAACAATTGGGGACAAGAACATCAATAGAGCACTATTAGATCTTGGCGCAAGTGTCAATTTTGCTACCCTATTCTGTGTACGTGCAATTGGGCGTTGGAGAGCTTAAGCCCACTCACTCTACTCTCCAAATGGCCGACCGGTCAATAACCCATCCTAGGGGAGAGCTGGAGGATGTGTTAATTAGAGTAGGGGATTTCATTTTCCCCGTTGACTTTATTGTGATGGATACACAACCTGTCGCTAACCCCCGGAACCAAATTCCGGTAATACTTGGTCGACCATTTCTGGCTACTTCCAACGCAGTAATCAATTGTCGTAATGGTTCAATGAACCTATCTTTCGGCAATATGACAATTGAGCTCAATATTTTCAAGTTGGGAAGTCAGCCTGCTGAGCCTAATGCTAGCGTACTCGATGTTTGCTCGATCAATGAGATCGCGGAGGAGGACTGTGAATTCGAGAATTTTTTGTTCGATCACAGCAATGTTAACGCCACTAGTGCGTTCCTCCTAGAATCCGACGCAGCTTTCACAGCGGATAACGATTTTTAGTGCTTTACCTTCGTTGATGACTTTGAAGACTCATCACCTGAATTGGAATCTTTTGCTTTTTCGGATGAGTTAGTTGAACCATCCGACACTATTGCGTACACTCGGTTCGAACCTTTGATGGAATCCTTCGAGTTTGAAACAACTACCCCATTGTTACCATCTATTGTTTCACCTCCTAAACTCGAATTAAAGCTTTTGCCAACACACCTAAAATATGCTTATCTAGGTGATAATGAGACCTTACCTGTCATTATATCAGCCACTCTAGCTCTTGAGCAAGAGAAGGCTCTTTTGATGGTCTTACATAATAATCGGCAAGCTTTCGGCTGGTCTATGGCGGACATTAAGGGGATTAGTCCCCTCATAGTCGAACATCATATACACTTACTGGATGATACCAAGCCGGCCCGGGATCCACAAAGACGCCTCAACCCCATCATGAAAGAGGCTGTTAAGAAGGAGGTTGTCAACTGTCTGGATAGTGGTATCATTTACCCTATCTCGGATAGCCAATGGGTTAGCCCAATCCACGTCGTGCCAAAAAAATCGGGCATTACGGTCATTACCAATGAGGCAAATGAGTTAATTCCCACTCGCACCCAAACTGGGTGGCGAGTCTGCATAGACTATAGGAAACTCAATGCCGCAACAAGGAAGGACCACTTTCCTTTACCTTTCATTGACCAAATGCTCGAGCGATTGGCAGGGCACGAGTTCTATTGCTTTCTCGATGGCTATTCTGGTTACAACCAAGTCCCCATCGCCAAAGAGGATCAAGACAAGACAACATTCACTAGTCCCTTTGGCACGTTTGCTTATCGTCGCATGCCCTTTGGGTTATGCAATGCACCCACGACATTTCAGCGGTGTATGATGGGGATCTTTTCAGACATGGTTGAAAAGTTCTTGGAGATCGTTATGGATGATTTCTCCATCTTTGGCGACTCCTTCGACGAGTGTTTACGCCATCTTGACGCTGTTCTTACCCGCTGCAGGGATAAGAACCTAACATTGAACTGGGAGAAGTGCCATTTCATGGTGCGAGAGGGCATTGTCTTAGGACATGTCATCTCGCAAAACGGCATCGAGGTTGACAGAGCTAAAATCGAAGTGATTTCTAACCTCCCTCCCCCAAAATGCGTCAAAGATATCAGAGCCTTCCTTGGCCAAGCCGGTTTCTACAGAGGGTTCATCAAGGACTTTAGCAAGATTGCTAGACCCTTGACTCTCTTACTGGCCAAGGACACAACTTTTTCTTTCGACTCCACTTGCATTGAAGCATTCGAGTCTTTGAAGCATTCTCTCATCACTGCGCCCATCCTCTCATCTCCCGACTGGACGCACCCTTTTGAAATCATGTGCGACGCATCAGACTTTGCTATTGGCGCTGTTCTTGGACAACACATTAATAAGATGCCGCACGTGATTTATTATGCGAGCCAAACACTAAATGAGGCCCAACTCAACTACACAACAACAGAGAAAGAGTTTTTAGCCGTTGTGTTTGCACTCGAAAAATTTCGGCCTTATTTAATTGGCTCTCCAGTCGTTGTATATACTGATCATTCAGCTCTTCGCCACCTTTTTGCGAAGAATGATGCTAGGTCAAGGCTAATACGTTGGATCCTTTTATTACAAGAGTTTGACCTTGTCATTAAGGACAAAAAAGGATGTGAAAACGTAGTAGCTGATCACCTATCACGACTTCCTTCTTCGCCCACGCTCGATCTTCCAATCACTGATGTTTTTCCCGACGAGCAACTCTTGACCGTTTCTTGCGAACCATGGTTCGCCGATATTGTGAATTACTTAGCCACCGGCCTGATACCTAATGATTAGTCGAAACAGGATAAACTTCGATTTTTATCCCAAGTAAAGCATTTTTACTGGGATGAACCCTATCTTTTTAAATACTGTTCCGACCAAATCATTCGTCGGTGTGTACCTGAAAGTGAGGTCAAGAGCGTGCTGTCTTTTTGCCACGATCAAGCATGTGGCGGGCACTTTGGCCCAAAGAAGACAGCCGAAAAAGTTTTGCAGTGTGGTTTCTATTGGCCACGACTCTTCAAGGATGCATTTGAATACTGCAAAACTTGCTCCCGGTGCCCACACTTGGGCCGGATATCGCGGAGAAACGAAATGCCGCTCCAACCTATTTTGGTTGTGGACATTTTTTATGTTTGGGGTATAGATTTCATGGGACCATTTCCTAACTCTTTTGGAAATGTGTATATTCTTTTGGCGGTTGACTATGTTTCAAAGTGGGTCGAGGCTGTGCCCAGCCGAACGAACGATAATAAAGTTGTCGTTCGGTTTCTTAAAGAACACATATTTTCTCGATTTGGGCACCCTCGGGCGATAATAAGTGATAATGGTTCTCACTTCTGCAATAGGACTTTCGAGTCCTTAATGCGCAAATACTCTATCACCCATAAGTTGTCAACGCCATATCACCCTCAAACATGTGGGCAAGCCGAGATTTCAAATCGGCAAATAAAGCAAATCTTGGAGAAAACGGTTTCCAAAAACCGTAAAGATTGGTCACTTAAACTGATAGATGCACTATGGGCTTTCCGTACTGCATATAAGACCGATCTTGGTATGTCTCCATACCGGCTTGTGTACGGGAAGGCTTGCCACCTCCCAGTGGAGATTGAGCATAAAGCTTTCTGGGCTATCAAAGAGCTGAATCTATCTTTAGGAGATGCGGGCAGCAATCGAAAGCTGCAATTGAATGAATTGGAGGAGCTGAGGGATGAGTCATATGATAATGCCATAATCGCTAAAAACCGAGCTAAGGTGTTCCACGATAAACACCTTTTGCGAAAAACTTTTGAACCTGGTCAACAGGTTCTACTTTATGACACTCAGTTACATTTTCATCCCGGCAAGCTCCGGTCCAGATGCAGAGGACCTTTTGTAGTCCGCACCGTTTATCCGCACGGTGCGGTTGATCTTAAAAATCCTGAAGACGGTACCTTATTCAAAGTGAATGGGCATCGACTGAAACCGTTCTTCACAGCGGACCCTTCAGAGGAGCTCGTGCTCTTGCAGGAGCCGATCTACACTGAGTGATATTCCTCCATTTTCACCCCCAAATTTCTTTTCCCAACACATTATTTCAAATAAGTTTGAAGGTGTGTATATTATTTGTATACCATAAAAAAAAATAAAAAAAAAAAAATAAAAATTTATAAAAAAAAAATAATAATTTTTGGACCTAAGTGCAAATTTGCAGATTAAGAGCTGATTTTACAAATAAAACCCTCGTTTTAGAGGGTGTTCTATACAAATATCCTTCTTTCCCCCTCTATTTAAAGGAACCCGAGCCCCTGTTTTTTTAAACCTAAATTTTTCCTCTCTAAAAAACCCTAGCCGCCGCCGCCAACCAGCTGCAGAAAAATCTCGCCGTGCCGCCGCCAAATCGCCGCACAACCGCCGCATCTGCCGCCTCCCGCCGCGCAACCGCAGCCGTCTGGAGTCGTCGCCCCCTGAAATTTTCACGGGAGGTAAATCTGAGTGTTTCCTCTCTGTTCCTACATATCTTTTTACTGTAAAAATCGTAATGGCACATAAAATGCAGTTTGAAAGGGATTTTTCCCCGGTTTTCACACACGAAGTATACGGTAGATATTTCGAACATGAAATCGAACAAAGGGGCTGGAATTTCCTGCTTTATAATCACTCATCTGCGTTTTCCCTACCTAACCTAGTTTCCCTATTTTATGAATCGATGGAGGATAATAGCCTTGACAACTTAGGTTACATTAAAATAAATTGGGGAAATCGTAAAATTCCCATCGATAGGGACATGATCCATGAGGTTACACTCATACCACGCGTACCCGCACATGACCACCCATTGCACTTTGAAGACTATATGTCCTTGATGGGGAATGACAGTGCACGAGATCCGCGTAAGGGTATCCAAGCACGGACCCTTTTCGCGAACGTTTTAACTGTGTGCCGGTGGGCACAAAACAATATCTTTGGTAGTTCCCATAACACGACTTTTTTTCACCCCTTCATTACATTTCGTACACACACTGCTGATGAAAAATCCAAGGTTCGACATGTGCACTGTTTTGCTCCAATCTATAGGTACGGGGAAACGAGGTACCGTATACCCATGTCCCATGCTTGTTACCCAACTCTGCCGTTATTTCCTCCCCGTCGAGGAATTTGACTGTAGCGTCTTGAAAAGTCGTTTTGGTGTTTTCCTGAAATTCGGTGAAAATTCGGTATTTTTCCGAAAACCGTCTTTCTTGTTATTTTGCAGTTTAGGGCTAATTATACTTAAAATGGATAGGTAATTACTTGTTTTTAGTAGCTAATGAGTTAATTATGAAATTCTGGTCGTTTAAAAATTTTCCCTAATTTTTCAATTTTTTAATATTATTTTAAGCCGGTAAGAAAATACATTAATTTAGCGATAAATACAAATTTTTCCGGGTTAATTTTAATCTCTAAAATTATGATAATTATAATCTAGTGATAACATGAATTTTTAGTAATTTATTTTGATTTTTAACAAATTTTTATGTTATGAAACGAATTTATTGAATTTTGAGCTAAAACTTGCAATTTTTGAGTCGTAGGGGGCCTTTTTGCATAAAATTTTTTTTGTAAAACCCCTCTCTCTTTTCCCTAAGCCCTAGAACAGCCCAACCCTGGCCAAGACCAGAAATTTCTGGGCTCCTTTCTTTGGTTGCTTTCTTGTGTGAAATTGGGATAGTTTATGATTTTATTTTTAAATATATTGGACAAAGTATGGTGCATTTGACTTTGGAACTTGGCCCTTGACTTTCCCCACTTGCCCACTCACCCCACACCATCCCCCACTCCCACTTCAGGCTGAGAATCATAGCAGCCCCCCCTCCATCTCTTTTCTTTCATCTTCTTCAAACAATTCTTCAAAGGTTGCTACAAAAATCCATATAAATCCACAAATTTGTTTTCAAAACCAAAACAAATCCTTGTGCTACCTCTTCTCAAGCCTAATTTAGTTGAAATCATGTGGAAAGGAGGCAATTTTAGAGGCAAATCATCATGCTAGATCCATAGATCAAGAGGTATAATTTCTATCATGTTAAATTCTTTTGTTTAAGTTCTTATGTTAGATGGTTTAGTGTTAATTTAGTGTAGTTTAATCTAGTTTCTTAGGTTTTGCTTGAAAATTTTAGCTAGGGTTTTGTAGCTATAATACTTAATTAGATTGTTTTATAGTTAATCTAGTGGTTAATTAACTAATCCATATAGTTATCTTGTTGTTATAGTTTTCAATTTTGCTAAATTAGTTAATTTTAGAAGGGTGAAATTGTTGTTTTAAATTTTCAAGAGAGGGTTTATGTTTGGTAGTGGTTTGTGAAACATGATTAGTGAGTGGATTAAGTTTTAGAAAACATTATTTAGTTGATTGAACCTAAATTGTTATCTAGTATTTTGCTAACCTAACCTAAGAGGTTAATTTTCTTAAGTGGGCTTTTGTAGTGTTAAATTAAGCTTTCAAGTGTGGAAATGGATTTGGAAATTGCTAGGTTATGAATTCAAGAATTAGTGGTTATGGAAAATAGGATTGGAATCATTACTTTTGTGTTGTAATTAGTGTTGGTAGATTGCTTGTAGTGTGCTTGGGTAATTATGCTTTGTTGTGGTCGTTTTGTCGCAAATCGGCGATTTTTGCACCGATTTTGGGACGCAATGCTTACTAGTTTTGTATATAAATTATGTGATGATTTATTTTCGACATCTTGATGATTGTAATGGCTTGTCCTACGACTTTTAGGATGCGTGAGTGTGGATTTTTGGGTAGTCGGGTTTTAGTTTCGCCGGGCGACCAAATCGGCGTTTTTCGGCAGTTTTTGCGATTTTCGCGTGTGTCCGCGCACTTTGTGCACGTTGTACCTAGCTAGCGAACTTTAGTAGTTTCGTTGGGGTTTTGCGTCGTTCTTGAATGTGTAACCTTATGTCTGGTATTGATGTAAATTCCAGGTTCGGTCGCGGAGACGTCAGACGCGGCGCGAAAGGGAAAGGCGGTGATTGGGCACAGCTAGCCAGGGATCCCGGTGAGTAGATTTAACATCTACGGGGGACGATCGTTTGGATGGCGCAAGTCGCCCGATAGATTTAGTAAACTGGAAAATAGTAAATTGGATAATCACTTGTGACATTAGAATAATAATACTGGCATGATAATTGCTGCAATTAGATCAATATGTTATATCCATATACGCAAACTCAATTGTAGGACACATGCACCATTACTAGGTTTTTATATGCAGCACGAGCACTATTCATGTGTACACACACACCCTGGTAATTGCCATGCCACCACACTAGATAACCTTTAATTTAAACCTTTTACTAATTGATACTTAAATTGTGCTATTTCCTAAAAATGAAACCATAGGATTGCTATTCATGTGCATGTACTTCATCATATTCATTGTTCATGCTTAATACATTAATCACACATCGTAACTTGATTATTGATATCATACGCATTCATTATCATTGATATATGCACTTATGAGAATTTCTTGAGATTTTATGATATTGCTGGATTTCGGGGGAAAGCCGCAAAATTTCCAAACTTATGATATTTTTGAAACATGTAAATTGCGGTTTTCTAGTGATGTAAGTGTCGTCCACCATGAGTTTGCTGTGGATTTGGAAATCCGTGTCGAGGAGTGGAGGAACCGGCACGGGTACATGGTGGGCCCGGTAAGGTACCCCGGGACAAGAGGAATGTGGTGATGACGTTGAGCCTGGCAGGGGACGGATTACCTACCGGTGACTGTTTGGGACGGCGGATATCCAGAGGATACCGACCGTGGCCGCTAGATGATGAGATATTGATATTTGAGATGGGTCAGCCGGACGGCTGAGGCCTGAGATACATTTATGAGATTTGAGACAGCTTTTGGGTGTCGTTGCTGGACACCGATTTTCGTCGATTCATTGACATTATGCTGGCATTCTAAAAGAGTTTCAAAAACAAAAAGAGATAAAATGTTTCTTATATATATACCTATTGAGACCTCAGATTTTCATGTTGCATACATATTAGCACACTGATATGATATACACACCTGCTAGTGCATCCAGTCATACCTGTATTTTAGATGCTAGGATGCTTGTGTGCATGCATACGATAGCCTTTGCAGATGTTATTTATTACTCACGAGTTGGCAACTCACCCCCGTTGTGCCACAGTCTTTTGCAGGTCCGCTCCGTCAGTTCAGTAGCGGCGGGCGTACTTGTCTTTTGCCTCTTTTGCCTGAGCTCGAGATTTGCTCATAGGTGGGTTATGTTATTATTTTGTACCCCCCCTTGTATATTCTTGTATCTAGTGTACTCCATCTACTGTTTCTACCAGATTATTGTATATTGACCTAGAGATGAGACTGTGAGGTTTGTGGATTTTATGCTGTATTTTGGGGTCGAGCTCACTTGAGCCGACATGCTACTTTTTCATGCTTCCTTATGATTTATTATAATTATTATGCTTGCTGTCATTTACATTGCGTGGGATTTGTGGCCGCCTTATGGCGAAGAGCTAGCTCCCGCTTGGGGATGCCCTATTTTGTTGGATTCATGTATATATTTTGTTGTACCCATTTTTGGGGGTCAGTATTTACAAAGGAGACTCTGCCGAAATTTTCGGGAAAAATTGGTATTGTTTTTAAAAAGGGTTTTACATGACTTATTTGATAACTTGCTTTCAAATGATTGGGTTTTCTTCACTCTTTTGCTTCATTGGTTTTGTTTTCTGGGCTTTGGCTTACTTATTTTACGGACGCCTTTAGACGTTTCGTAAACTTAAGTGCCAGTCACGTTCCGTACCCTGCGGGTCGTGACAAAGTTGGTATCAGAGCGAAAGGTTTTACCTTTGTGAGTGTAGGATGACCCTTGGTAGATGGAGTAAGTGACTTAAGCAGGATAACGTAGCGTGCGTATGTCCGCGGCATACTTACGATACGGTACTCCGCCTAAGTGACTTTAGGATACTTGCTTGAAATTCCTTCTTCAATTCCGTGTATCCTATAATCCTATTGCACTGTCCTTACTATCCGTTTTCCTGTAACAACCACTATGCCGCCGAAGGCTACGAGGGCACAGAGGGCTGCCGCCAGAGACGAGATTCGAGCTGGCTCGTCCGAGACTAGGACTGAGCAGGGTGGTATGCCTACGCCGCAGGGACAGACCGATCCACCTTCCCCAGGCCGTATGGATAGGCTCGAGACCGGTATGGAGGAGTTGCGACAGATGATGGGAGGCATGCAGGAGCTACGTCAGATGGTAGGATCCCTAGTTGCAGCCAGTCGTACACCGAGGCCGGATGACGTACCTACTACATCACAGAAGACCATGATACCTGCTCCTACTACTACCACCGTGGCCATTCCGGTTTCACTACAGGATTTCATGAGGCTGAGACCTCCAGTATTCACCGGCACCGAGACAGCGGAGGACCCACAGACGTTCCTTGATAGTTTAGCCAGGATCTGCCGTTCGCTGAGATGTTCGGATGATCGATGGGTAGAGCTTACGAGTTTCCGACTAGAGGGTCTCGCGCAGACATGGTGGGAGTCAGTCTTGAGAGGTCGAGCTGCAGATCTACCGTCTATGACTTGGGTCGAGTTTACAGCGGTCTTTCTAGCCCGTTTCCTTCCAGAGAGCGTTCGTGACGCCAGAGCTCGCAGCTTCGAGGCCTTAGTCAAGACACCTGGGATGACGGTGTCTGAGTATGACATCCAGTTTACTCAGTTATCCCGATATGCTCAGTATTTGGTGGATACCGAGGAGAAGATGGTGAAGAGGTTCGTACAGGGACTTGATGCCCAGCTATATCTTGCCATTGGCGCCCAGCACTACGACACTTATTCAGCTGCTATGGATACGGCATTGCGGATGGAGGCACGCATATCGCGGACTTCGGCCGTTTCTGGGCCGAAGAGGATTCGCACCGATGTACCGTCTCAGAGACAGCGCGCCAGATTCTTTCCGAGAGATAGGCCTGGCAGAGGATTTGGGCGGGGACAGTTATATGGTTCTTACCCCCAGGGGCAGCAGCCGTCGCCAGGATGTTTTGGGTGCGGGAGTTTGCACCATCTTGTCAGAGATTGTCCGGTGAGACGACAGGGAGCAGCGACAGTTCCGCATGTGACCCTACCACCATCACCACCCCCTCCTCAGAGAGCCCTACTTCCTACCCCAGGCGATGCTCCACGCCAGTTAGGTGCACCGAGAGGCCGTGGACGCGGCGGTCCTGTTCAGAGAGGACGAGGAGGCAGAGGCCGAGGTCGAGGTCAGCCCGCTATCGGTGGAGGACAGGCCCGAGTATTTGCTTTGACACCGCAGGATGCGCAGGCATCCAATGCCGTTGTGACAGGTACCTTGCCAGTTTGTTCTTTCGACGCACGGGTATTATTCGACCCAGGTTCCACACATTCGTACGTATCTACACACTTTGCACCGATGTTGGGCCGTGAGTCGTCGTCGTTAGATCAGCCGCTTGTTGTTAGTACTCCGGTAGGCGAGTCGTTTGTCGCTCGGTTTGTATTTCGTTTGTGTTCCGTTCGTATCGGGGAGAGGGATTCATCAGTTGATTTGATTCCCGGTTCGGGGCCTATTTCTATACCGCCTTATCGGATGGCCCCGGCAGAGCTTCGAGAGCTGAAGGATCAGTTGCAGGATTTGTTAGATAAGGGGCTCATTCGACCTAGTGTTTCTCCGTGGGGTGCTCCGGTCCTGTTTGTCAAGAAGATGGATGGAAGTTTGCGCTTATGTATCGACTACCGCCAGCTGAACAAAGTTACCGTTCGGAACAGATATCCGTTGCCGCGCATTGATGATTTGTTCGACCAGCTTCAGGGTGCGGGGTATTTTTCGAGGATCGACTTGCGATCAGGATACCATCAGCTGCGAGTTCGACAGGAGGATATACCGAGGACAGCTTTCCGCACGCGCTACGGCCACTACGAGTTTTTGGTGATGTCGTTCGGACTCACCAACGCCCCAGCAGCATTTATGGATTTGATGAACCATACATTCAGGCCGTATCTTGACTTGTTCATCATCGTGTTTATCGACGATATCTTGGTGTACTCCCGGAGCAGAGAGGAGCACGAGCAGCACTTGCGGATTACGTTACAGACTCTGAGGGAGCATCAGCTGTTCGCGAAGTTCTCCAAGTATGCTTTCTGGCTAGACAGCGTCGGATTCTTGGGTCACGTGGTTACGAGAGACGGCATTTGTGTGGACCCGAAGAAGATTGAGGCTGTTCAGCAGTGGCCCCGACCTACATCGGTGACTGAGATCCGTAGTTTTCTAGGCTTGGCGGGCTACTACAGGCGTTTTGTTCAGGACTTCTCCCGTATAGCTGCACCGTTGACCGGTTTGACCCGGAAGGGAGTTCCTTTCGTCTGGACGGAGGAGTGCGAGCGCAGTTTTCAGCAGCTGCGGACATGTTTGACTACGGCGCCGGTATTATCTTTACCTTCGGGATCAGGCGGATTTGTTGTCTACTGTGATGCTTCGCGAGTGGGATTAGGATGCGTATTGATGCAGCATGGCCGGGTGATCGCTTACGCTTCTCGGCAGTTGAAGAAGCATGAACAGAACTACCCCACTCATGATTTGGAGATGGCTGCAGTGGTCTTTGCACTGAAGATTTGGCGACATTACCTGTACGGCGAGTCGTGTCAGATATTCACCGATCACAAGAGCTTAAAGTACATATTTCAGCAGCGAGACCTGAACCTCAGACAGCGTCGTTGGATGGAGTTGGTGAAAGACTACGACTGCGAGATCTTATATCACCCCGGCAAGGCGAATGTGGTGGCAGATGCGTTGAGTAGGAGGCCCGGGGGTAGTCTATCCTTTTTGCGCGCAGTGCAGAGGCAGTCGTCAGCAGATTGGCAGATGTTATGCGACAGCCGAGTTGAGTTCGAGTTCACTCAGACAGGGGGACAGCTCGCGTATGTTCGTGCACGCCCACAGTTGCTTGACCGTATATATGAGGCACAGCGCAGTGACGACCGTTGCTCAGAGATCATGGCACAGATGGGACAGGGCAGATTTTCCGAGTTCATGGTTGACGATCAGGGGATTTTACGATATGGATCTAGACTGTACGTACCAGATGCTGATGGATTGCGACGCGACATTCTTGAGGAGGCACACCGATCAGTGTATAGTGTCCACCCCGGTTCCACCAAGATGTACCATGATATGAGAGAGACCTACTGGTGGGACGGGATGAAGAGGGACATTGCGGAGTTCGTTTCGAGATGCCTGACTTGTCAGCAAGTCAAGGCCGAGCACCAGAGGCCCGCAGGAGAGCTACAGCCATTACCCATTCCAGAGTGGAAATGGGAGCAGATTTCGATGGATTTCGTTGTGGGTCTACCCAGGACCAGTCGAGGGTACGACTCCATCTGGGTGATCGTGGATAGATTGACGAAAGCGGCTCACTTTCTTCCGGTGAAGACGACTTTCAGCTTCGCTCAGTATGCTCAGCTCTATATTGACGAGATCGTGCGACTACATGGCGTACAGACTTGTATCGTGTCAGATCGAGGCACTCAGTTCACCAGCCGACTTTGGCAGAGACTTCAGGAGGCTTTGGGCACTCGTTTGAGCTTCAGCACAGCGTTTCATCCGCAGACAGACGGACAGTCAGAGCGGACCATTCAGACTCTCGAGGACATGCTCAGAGCGTGCGTTTTAGACTTTGGTGGTAGCTGGGATCGTCATTTACCTCTAGTGGAGTTCTCCTACAACAACAGCTTCCAGGATACGATTCAGATGGCGCCTTTCGAGGCTTTGTATGGGAGGAGATGCAGATCGCCCGTTTGTTGGACAGAGCTCAGCGAGAGCAGCATTTTGGGGCCGCAGCTTGTTGAGGAGACGACATCGAAGATCCAGTTGATCCGAGACCGGATGAGAGCAGCTCAGAGCAGGCAGAAATCCTATGCAGACAGGCGCCGTCGCAGATTAGAGTTCGCAGTTGGCGACCATGTTTTTCTGAAAGTCTCTCCGATGAAGGGCGTGATGCGTTTTGGACGAAAGGGGAAGCTTAGCCCTAGATTCGTAGGTCCCTTCGAGATCCTCGAGCGGGTTGGTGCTGTTGCATATCGTTTGGCTATTCCACCCAGCTTTCCCGATGTTCACCCCGTCTTTCATGTTTCGATGCTCCGCAAGTACCTTCACGACCCTTCGCATGCGATTCAGCACCCGACAGTCCAGCTAGAGCGCGACCTTTCTTTTGCAGAGCAACCGGTGGCCATCTTGGATCGGCAGGTGAAGAAGTTGAGGTCGAAGATTATACCAACCGTCAAGGTCCTTTGGCGTAGCCCGAGCAGCGAGGAGGTTACCTGGGAGACCGAGGGCGAGATGAGGAAGAAATATCCCCATCTCTTCGATGGTACGCGTAACTATATTTTTAAATTCGGGGACCGAATTTCTTTAAGGGGGGAAGATTGTAGCGTCTTGAAAAGTCGTTTTGGTGTTTTCCTGAAATTCGGTGAAAATTCGGTATTTTTCCGAAAACCGTCTTTCTTGTTATTTAGCAGTTTAGGGCTAATTATACTTAAAATGGATAGGTAATTACTTGTTTTTAGTAGCTAATGAGTTAATTATGAAATTCTGGTCGTTTAAAAAATTTCCCTAATTTTTCAATTTTTTAATATTATTTTAAGCCGGTAAGAAAATACATTAATTTAGCGATAAATACAAATTTTTCCGGGCTAATTTTAATCTCTAAAATTATGATAATTATAATCTAGTGATAACATGAATTTTAAGTAATTTATTTTGATTTTTAACAAATTTTTATGTTATGAAACGAATTTATTGAATTTTGAGCTAAAACTTGCAATTTTTGAGTTGTAGGGGGCCTTTTTGCATAAAATTTCTTTTGTAAAACCCCTCTCTCTTTTCCCTAAGCCATAGAACAGCCCAACCCTGGCCAAGACCAGAAATTTCTGGGCTCCTTTCTTTGGTTGCTTTCTTGTGTGAAATTGGGATAGTTTATGGTTTTATTTTTAAATATATTGGACAAAGTATGGTGCATTTGACTTTGGAACTTGGCCCTTGACTTTCCCCACTTGCCCACTCACCCCACACCATCCCCCACTCCCTCTTCAGGCCGAGAATCACAGCAGCCCCCCCTCCATCTCTTTTCTTTCATCTTCTTCAAACAATTCTTCAAAGGTTGCTACAAAAATCCATATAAATCCACAAATTTGTTTTCAAAACCAAAACAAATCCTTGTGCTACCTCTTCTCAAGCCTAATTTAGTTGAAATCATGTGGGAAGGAGGCAATTTTAGAGGCAAATCATCATGCTAGATCCATAGATCAAGAGGTATAATTTCTATCATGTTAAATTCTTTTGTTTAAGTTCTTATGTTAGATGGTTTAGTGTTAATTTAGTGTAGTTTAATCTAGTTTCTTAGGTTTTGCTTGAAAATTTTAGCTAGGGTTTTGTAGCTATAATACTTAATTATATTGTTTTATAGTTAATCTAGTGGTTAATTAACTAATCCATATAGTTATCTTGTTGTTATAGTTTTCAATTTTGCTAAATTAGTTAATTTTAGAAGGGTGAAATTGTTGTTTTAAATTTTCAAGAGAGGGTTTATGTTTGGTAGTGGTTTGTGAAACATGATTAGTGAGTGGATTAAGTTTAAGAAAACATTATTTAGTTGATTGAACCTAAATTGTTATCTAGTATTTTGCTAACCTAACCTAAGAGGTTAATTTTCTTAAGTGGGCTTTTGTAGTGTTAAATTAAGCTTTCAAGTGTGGAAATGGATTTGGAAATTGCTAGGTTATGAATTCAAGAATTAGTGGTTATGGAAAATAAGATTGGAATCATTACTTTTGTGTTGTAATTAGTGTTGGTAGATTGCTTGTAGTGTGCTTGGGTAATTATGCTTTGTTGTGGTCGTTTTGTCGCAAATCGGCGATTTTTGCACCGATTTTGGGACGCAATGCTTACTAGTTTTGTATATAAATTATGTGATGATTTATTTTCGACATCTTGATGATTGTAATGGCTTGTCCTACGACTTTTAGGATGCGTGAGTGCGGATTTTTGGGTAGTCGGGTTTTAGTTTCGCCGGGCGACCAAATCGGCGTTTTTCGGCAGTTTTTGCGATTTTCGCGTGTGTCCGCGCACTTTGTGCACGTTGTACCTAGCTAGCGAACTTTAGTAGTTTCGTTGGGGTTTTGCGTCGTTCTTGAATGTGTAACCTTATGTCTGGTATTGATGTAAATTCCAGGTTCGGTCGCGGAGACGTCAGACGCGGCGCGAAAGGGAAAGGCGGTGATTGGGCACAGCTAGCCAGGGATCCCGGTGAGTAGATTTAACATCTACGGGGGACGATCGTTTGGATGGCGCAAGTCGCCCGATAGATTTAGTAAACTGGAAAATAGTAAATTGGATAATCACTTGTGACATTAGAATAATAATACTGGCATGATAATTGCTGCAATTAGATCAATATGTTATATCCATATACGCAAACTCAATTGTAGGACACATGCACCATTACCAGGTTTTTATATGCAGCACGAGCACTATTCATGTGTACACACACACCCTGGTAATTGCCATGCCACCACACTAGATAACCTTTAATTTAAACCTTTTACTAATTGATACTTAAATTGTGCTATTTCCTAAAAATGAAACCGTAGGATTGCTATTCATGTGCATGTACTTCATCATATTCATTGTTCATGCTTAATACATTAATCACACATCGTAACTTGATTATTGATATCATACGCATTCATTATCATTGATATATGCACTTATGAGAATTTCTTGAGATTTTATGATATTGCTGGATTTCGGGGGAAAGCCGCAAAATTTCCAAACTTATGATATTTTTAAAACATGTAAATTGCGGTTTTCTAGTGATGTAAGTGTCGTCCACCATGAGTTTGCTATGGATTTGGAAATCCGTGTCGAGGAGTGGAGGAACCGGCACGGGTACATGGTGGGCCCGGTAAGGTACCCAGGGGCAAGAGGAATGTGGTGATGACGTTGAGCCTGGCAGGGGACGGATTACCTACCGGTGACTGTTTGGGACGGCGGATATCCAGAGGATACCGACCGTGGCCGCTAAATGATGAGATATTGATATTTGAGATGGGTCAGCCGGACGGCTGAGGCCTGAGATACATTTATGAGATTTGAGACAGCTTTTGGGTGTCGTTGCTGGACACCGATTTTCGTCGATTCATTGACATTATGCTGGCATTCTAAAAGAGTTTCAAAAACAAAAAGAGATAAAATGTTTCTTATATATATATATCTATTGAGACCTCAGATTTTCATGTTGTATACATATTAGCACACTGATATGATATACACACCTGCTAGTGCATCCAGTCATACCTGTATTTTAGATGCTAGGATGCTTGTGTGCATGCATACGATAGCCTTTGCAGATGTTATTTATTACTCACGAGTTGGCAACTCACCCCCGTTGTGCCACAGTCTTTTGCAGGTCCGCTCCGTCAGTTCAGTAGCGGCGGGCGCACTTGTCTTTTGCCTCTTTTGCCTGAGCTCGAGATTTGCTCATAGGTGGGTTATGTTATTATTTTGTACCCCCCCTTGTATATTCTTGTATCTAGTGTACTCCATCTACTGTTTCTACCAGATTATTGTATATTGACCTAGAGATGAGACTGTGAGGTTTGTGGATTTTATGCTGTATTTTGGGGTCGAGCTCACTTGAGCCGACATGCTACTTTTTCATGCTTCCTCATGCTTTATTATGATTATTATGCTTGCTGTCATTTACATTGCGTGGGATTTGTGGCCGCCTTATGGCGAAGAGCTAGCTCCCTCTTGGGGATGCCCTATTTTGTTGGATTCATGTATATATTTTGTTGTACCCATTTTTGGGGGTCAGTATTTACAAAGGAGACTCTGCCGAAATTTTCGGGAAAAATTGGTATTGTTTTTAAAAAGGGTTTTACATGACTTATTTGATAACTTGCTTTCAAATGTTTGGGTTTTCTTCACTCTTTTGCTTCATTGGTTTTGTTTTCTGGGCTTTGGCTTACTTATTTTACGGACGCCTTTAGACGTTTCGTAAACTTAAGTGCCAGTCACGTTCCGTACCCTGCGGGTCGTGACATTGACTCATACATGATAGACGGTGTTCCGGTTCGACCACTTGTAGAGGGCGTCACGTCGTCCTACTCTAGACTCACTGATATTTGGACACGAACGGAACCGGCAGAAAATGTACCCGCACACACCCCTAGCTCGAGCTCGACTTCGAGCGGGGAAGAACTAACTCCCCAGGAGCATGCGCGATTGATGTGGAGAACAGTGAGAAGAATCAACTCTTTGAGGGATGAGTTTCGGGCAACTGCACGAGATCACGACCGTCGGTTGACGGAAATTGAGAGCGGAATCCAAACACTTTTGGCTAGAGGGGAACGATCACGTTCACGCTCACGAGCGCGACGTGGGGCCGGACAGTGAGGGCACTGCTTTGCTCAAGTTTGGGGGAGAGGGTAATGTATATAGTTATCTTTTGCATTGCATATTGTATATATTTTTCTCTTCCTTTTGCATATTTAATTTCTGCATTGCATCTTTATATAAACAAATCATAAAAGTTTGAAAATTTGAAAAATAAAAAATTAGGAAACTGAAAAACCCATAAAAATTGAAAAAAAAATAATTCAAAAATTATAAAAATTATTGTATTCAATTTTGGTTAATTGACTTGAGTTTGATAAAAAGGTTAACTGGCTAGGAAAAACTAGATCTTAGACTTAGCAAATTAAAAACCCTAAAAATAACATTCCTTAGGGTTTAACGGTAGAGAATATATGTCTTTGTAGGTTATTTAGGAATAGGCAAATTTTGGGTTCACTTCTTGGGCTAAGCCAAAATGAGGGAAGAGTATTAATATTCTTATTAGAGTATAAGTTCGAAAAATAGTTCCTTGCTTAAGTTTAGATTCTGAAAATGTATACCCTACAAAATGCACAGTCACGCACCTTGAAACTTGGATTAGTAAAAGAGACCTTGAATTACTCTTGTCTAAAGTCCTTAGCACAATGAAAATAAAAAGAATAAAAAGTGAATAAAAAAAATGGACACTGGTTTTTGTGATTACTTAGGGATAGAAAATTATTTAGCGAGGGTGCTTCATCACCTAGTGCCTTAGACCAACTGGTTTGGAAGTCACTGCTAAAAGCCTTGGGTGTTGCAAAACTAGGAAATACGCTTTAAAGTGCTAACGCATATTGTAATCGACTGTTGGTACCTCAAGAAGTATTAACGGTCGCATGAAGGATGTGTAAGCGAAAGTTAAGAAAAATTCACAAGTGCTTTGGACAATGGACGAGAGTACGATTGCTTGATTTGAATTTCCAAGTGTAGGGATGACAATTACACACACGTGGGGATATGTGATTAGAGTTTAGATAAGAGAAAGGAATGAAGAATAAAACATGTATCTTTGATAGAGTTGATAGAAATTCCTAAGTGGAGATGAAACTCTAGAAGAAAAACTTAAGAAATGCTGAATTCTAAGTAATTTTATAGAACATGTACAATCTTAAGTTACACAATAAGGAAGTGTGAAGAATATGGGTGGATAATTTGCGGGGCGACGATAATAGAATTCCTTGTTACAAAACCTAATTGGAGAGCAAAAGTCGAAAAACCAAATTGATAGGATTTTGTGGGTGTAATCCGCTGAAAACCCTCAGGAGAATACACTCCTCCTACTAGGGACACCTAGAGGTTTAACGGCTTGTTGCATGTGCTCAGTGCAATCGAGTTTCCCTGCGAAAGTGCGGCTATGTTAGAATAAAATAATAAGTTTGCGCGAGGATGAGCAAAAGATAAGTTTAGGGGTATTTGTTCATATCATAATATTGCAATTCATACGCCCCACTTTTATTCATTTTATAAGTAAACAGGTACTTTTGACGCACGTTTGTTGCATGATACAGGATACAGGCTCTTGGAGCGAAGACAGTGAGAAAAGACAGAAGATGATACAAAAGAGAGACTTTTGACCAACAAGAAGATGGATCCGAGTCCCGAAGAACAGGTTACAATTGTATAAAGCAGTGCGGTCCGAAATGTCAAAGTGAACGGTCAAAAGATGCTCACAAGTTTTCACTGAAGATCTGGAAAAGACCAAGAAGCCAAACAGAGAAAAATAGTGAAGAACAAACAAGCCCAAGTACCCAGCATGAAGACCAGAGAAGTTGGCGAGCTGATGTCACCAAAGGGCCGCGGAACCGCGGCCCAAGGCCTATCATTGCCGCGGTTCCGCGGCCGTATGGTGCCCTTGTCGGCACCGACTTCTTGTGTCGGTGCGACGGTGCGGGTGTTGGGATTTTTAGGGGGCAAATCTGTAATCACACCTCTGCGAGAGTCTGTAACCCTAGCTTCACTGTTTGCTTATAAATTGTACTCAAAATCTGTAAAATGCTATGTCTCTTTTCAATCAATAAAATCAGAATTGTTGGGAGATCTAGAGCATCACTTTTGTAAGTTTTTTCTTTTAAATTCCTGCCTTAGTTCTAATTTAATTCTTGCCCTAGTTATCTAATATCATTCTTGCAGTAGAGTAATTTATTACTTTCCTTAGTTAACTAGTCTAGCTCCTTTTAATCTGCAGTAAGTAATAATTCAAGATTTGAACATAACACTTTAAAACATAACAACAAAAAATGTCGTTTTTAGAAAATTCCCTAATGAGCGAGTAAAATCCTCGCTTGTTAGGGTTAGGAACAAGGAAGGGAGTGAGAGATGAATATCTCTCACCTCCTTCAATGCCGATACTTTTTCTCATAACTAGAACTTCATGCACGCATGCATGACCCGCTCCCTACGGCACCCTACCTACGAGGTAACGGTGAACCGTAGTATAAAGGGCCGGGCATACATGACGTCCATGAAGATTGTACCAATTAATAGGAAAGGACGGACAAGGATCTAGAGGAAGAAACTTCGTTTCTTCCCAAATCATCCTAATCCCCTTTGCTAATAATTGATATGATTTCTAAAAAGTTTTAATTAAACGGCATTGAAAGAGGTGACAATATCGATCTTATCAACCCTACCTTATACCTAACCTTAACAAGCTCTTTAATATCATATTAATTAGTTTTAAATCAATCGACAAAAAACCAAACCACCATCGGAATCAACTCGTGATAACACAAAAACAGAAAGTTACACATCTCTGTGGATCGACCCGTATTCACCGGCTAGCTGCAAAGCGACGCCGTTTCTGATTACGGTAAATACAAAATTTTTGGATTAATCAGCACGCATTTCAGCGACTTCGGCCGTTCCCGGGCCGAAGAGGATTCGTACGGGTATGCCAGATCAGAGGCATCATGCCAGATCCTTTCCGAGAGATGGTGCCGGCAGAGGGGTTGGGCGAGGTCAGCTATATAGTTCATATCCACAGGGACAGCAGGCGTCTCCAGGATGTTTTGGGTGCGGGAGTCCGCACCATTATATCAGATACTGTCCGGTGAGACGACAGGGAGCAGCGACAGTTCCACATATGACCCTACCACCATCACCACCTCCTCCTCAGAGAGCTCTACTTCCTACCACAGGCGATGCTCCACGCCAGTTAGGTGCACCCAGAGGCCGTGGACGCGGCTGTCCTATTCAGAGAGGACGAGAAGGCCGAGGCCGAGGACAGCCAGCTATTGGTGGGGGACAGGCTCGAGTTTTCGCCTTGACACCGCAGGATGCGTAGGCATCCAATGCCGTTGTGACAGGTACCTTGCCAGTATGTTCTTTCGACGCACGAGTATTATTCGACCCAGGTTCCACACATTCGTATGTATCTACACACTTTGCACCGATGTTGGGCTGTGAGTCATCGTCGTGAGATCAGCCGCTTGTTGTTATTACTCCGGTAGGCGAGTCGTTTGTCGCTCGTTTTGTGTTTCGATTGAGTTCCGTTCATATTAGGGAAAGGGATTCGTCGGTTGATTTGATTCTCCTCGATATGTTGGACTTTGATGTGCTTCTAGGCATGGACTGGCTGGACACTTGTTATGCATCTGTGGACTGCCGTGAGAAGGCAGTCGGATTTAGCTTTTCGGGAGAGCCAGTCCTTGTTATTCTAAGAGACCGCAGCGTCACCCTTCCCAGCTTGATTTCATCTCTTCGCGCTGATCAGCTCTTGCGGAAGGGATGTCAGGGATTCTTAGCATATATTTGTGATACTCGAGCTGTAGAGGTTCCTTTGGACCGGGTCCCGATTGCTTGTGAGTTTCCTGATGTTTTCCCTGACGAGCTGCCTGGGTTACCGCCTGAGCGCGATGTTGAGTTCTGCATTGACTTAATTCCCGGCTCGGGGCCTATTTCCATACCGTCTTATCGGATAGCCCCGGCGGAGCTTTGAGAGCTGAAGGATCAGTTGCAGCATTTCTTAGATAAATGGCTTATTCGACCTAGTGTGTCTCCGTGGGGTGCTCCTGTCCTGTTCGTCAAGAAGAAAGATGGCAGTTTGCGCTTGTGCATTGATTATCGCCAGTTGAACAGGGTTACCGTACGGAACAGATATCCCTTACCATGTATCGATGATTTGTTTGACCAGCTTCAGGGTGCGGAATACTTTTCGAGGATTGACTTGCGATCGGGTTACCATCAGTTGCGGGTGCGGCAGGAGGATATTCCGAGGACGGCTTTTCGCACACGTTACGGCCACTATGAGTTTTTGGTGATGTCGTTCGGACTCACCAATGCACCAGCCGTGTTTATGGGTTTGATGAACCGCATTTTCAGGCCGTATCTAGATCTGTTCATCATCGTGTTTATTGACGACATTTTGGTGTATTCCCGGAGCCGAGAGGAGCACGAGCAACACCTGAGGATCATGTTGCAGACTTTGAGGGAGCACCAGCTGTTCGCGAAATTCTCCAAGTGCGCGTTTTGGCTTGACAGCGTTGATTTCTTGGGTCACGTGATTACGAGAGATAGCATATGTGTAGACCCAAAGAAGATCGAGGCCGTTCAGCATTGGCCCAGACCGACATCAGTTACGGAGATCCGCAGTTTCCTAGGCCTGGCTGGCTACTACCGGCGATTTGTTCAGGACTTCTCCCGTATCGCTGCACCGTTGACCGGGTTGACCCGGAAGGGAGTTCCTTCTGACGAGGCATGCGAGCATAGCTTCCAGCAGTTGAAGACTCGTCTGACTACTGCACCAGTGTTGTCATTGCCTTCGGGATCGGGCGGATTCGTGGTTTATTGCGACGCTTCTCAAGTGGGACTTGGTTGCGTGTTGATGCAGCACGACAGAGTTATTGCGTATGCTTCTCGGCAGCTGAAGACGCATGAACAGAACTATCCTACGCACGATTTAGAGATGGCTGCAGTGGTGTTTGCACTCAAGATCTGGAGACATTACTTATACGGAGAGTCATGCCTGATATTTACGGACCACAAGAGCTTGAAGTACATATTTCAGCAGCGAGACCTGAATCTGAGACAGCGCCGTCGGATGGAGCTGGTGAAAGACTATGATTGCGAGATCCTTTACCATCCGGGCAGGGCGAACGTGGTGGCTGATGCTTTGAGTAGGAGGCCCGAAGGTAGTTTATCTTGTTTGAGCGCCGTACAGAGGCAGTCGTCAGCAGATTGGCAGATTTTATGCGACAGCCGAGTTGAGTTCGAGTTCACTCCGACAGAGGGACTGCTTGCGCATGTTCGTGCACGTCCGCAGTTGCTTGACCGTATTCGAGAGGCACAGCCCTGTGATGACCGTCTTTCAAAGATCATAGAGCAGGTTCGGCAGGGCAGAGTTTCCGAGTTCGTGATCGATGATCAGGGAGTACTGCGATTTGGGACTCGGATGTGCGTACCAGATTCTGAGGGACTGCGACGTGAGATTCTTGAGGAGGCCCATAGATCGAGGTATAGAGTTCATCCCGGTTCCACCAAGATGTACCATGACTTGCGAGGTATTTACTGGTGGGACGGAATGAAGAGGGACGTCACAGATTTTGTGTCTAGATGCTTGACTTGTCAGCAAGTCAAGGCCGAGCACCAGAGGCCCGCGGGAGAGTTGTAGCCTTTGCCCATTCCGGAGTGGAAATGGGAGCAGATTTCTATGGACTTCATTGTGGGTCTACCTAGGACCAGTTGAGGGTATGACTCCATTTGGGTGAGCGTGGATCGTTTGACGAAAGCGGCTCACTTCCTGCCAGTGAAGACCACTTTCGGATTTTCTCAGTATGCTCAGATTTACATCGACGAGATCATACGGCTGCATGGCGTCCCGACCTGTATCGTGTCCGACCGAGGCACCCAGTTTACCAGCCGACTATGGCAGAGACTTCAGGAGGCGTTGGGCACCCGATTGAGTTTCAGCACAGCATTTCATCCGCAGACAGACGGCCGGTCAGAGCGGACTATTCAGACTCTTGAGGACATGCTCCGAGCGTGCGTTTTAGACTTCGGAGGTAGCTGGGATCATCATTTACTCTTAGTGGAGTTCTCCTACAACAACAGCTTCCAGGATACTATTAAGATGGCACCTTTCGAGGCATTGTATGGGAGGAGATGCAGTTCGCCCGTCTGTTGGACAGAGCTCAGCGAGAGCAGTATATTCGGGTCGCAGCTTGTTGAGGAGACGACAGCGAAGATACAGTTGATCCGAGACCGGATGAGAGCGGATCAGAGTAGGCAGAAATCGTATGCAGACAGGCGCCGTCGCAGGCTAAAGTTCGCTGTTGGCGATCATGTTTTTCTGAGGGTCTCTCCGATGAAGGGCGTGATGCGATTTGGGCGAAAAGGAAAGCTTAGTCCTAGATTTGTAGGTCCCTTCGAGATTCTCGAGCGTGTCGGTGCAGTTGCATATCGTTTCGCTCTTCCACCCAGCTTTCCCGATGTTCACCCCGTCTTCCATGTTTCGAAGCTTCGCAAGTACCTTCACGACCCTTCGCATGCGATTCAGCACCCGACAGTCCAGCTAGAGTGCGACCTTTCTTTTACAGAGCAGCCGGTGGTCATCCTGGATCGGCAGGTAAAGAAATTGAGATCGAAAGTTATACCGACCGTCAAGGTCCTTTGGCGTGGCTCGAGCAGCCAGGGGGTCACCTGGGAGACCGAGGACGAGATGAGGAAGAAATATCCCCATCTCTTTGAAGGTACACGTAGTTATATTTTCAAATTCGGGGACCGAATTTCTTTAAGGGGGGAAGATTGTAGCGCCTTGAAAAGTCGTTTTGGTGTTTTCCCGAAAATCGGTGAAAATTTGGTATTTTTCCGTAAATCGTCTTTTTTGTTATTGTGCAGTTTAGGCCTAATTATACCTAATTTGGATAGGTAATTGCTAGTTTTTAGTAGCTAATGAGTTACTTATAAATTTCTGGTCATTTAAAAATTTTCCTTAATTTTTCAATTTTTAATATTATTTTAAGCCGGTAAAAAAAATACATTAAATTAACGATAAATACAAATTTAAATGGGCTAATTTTAATCTTTAAAATCATGTTAATTAAATCCTAGTTGTAATATAATTTTTTTGTATTTTATTTCAAGTTTTAGTTGGTTTTTATTATGGAAAACAAAAATATAATTATTTTGAACTAAAACTTGCAAATATGGTATTGTAGGGGGTCTTTTTGCATAGAATTTTTTTTGATATCTCTCACACTCATTCCTCACACCCTTGGACAGCCCCACCACAGCAGGAATCACCCCCACCTTTTTGCCTTTAACTCTTGTGAATGAAATAGTATGATAGGATTAAAATATGTTAATTTGAGGTATGTGTTTTATGTGATATGTTATGGCTTTGACCATTGACTTTTTCAACACAAATTCCCTCACTCTCCTCCCCATCTCCTCTAGCCGAGAGAACCTCCAGCTGCTGTCCCCAAAATTTCCCCTCTCATTTTCCTTCTAAACTCATCAAAATCCACAATTTCCTTCAAAAATTCAACACAAAACCCTATTCTATCTCTTCTCAAACCTAATTTGGTTCAAATCTTGGAGAAAGGAGGTGTCTTTGGAGGCTAAGTGTCACGACCCGAAATTCGGTCCGTAACCGGCACTTAAATTACGTAACGTCTACAGGCGTACGTAACTTAAGTAAGCCGAAAACCCAGAAATCTAAAACCACCCAAAACTGGATCAACGGAGAAAAACATAATTTAAAAGTATTAGAAGTCGCCATTTAAAATCTCTAACTCTAGTTTTCTTTCATAAAAATTTCGGCAGCACCTCCTTTGTAAAATCAGCCCCGAAAACGGGTACAACACAGATAATATATATAAAACATCCCAAGGGGGAGAAAAATCACGCCCACCGGCGGAGACAATCACCACCACAAGTATACGACGCCAAAGCGAAGAAATATCAAAGAGAACGACTATAAAGGAAGTAAACCATATCAAAAAAATAACCTGCTTCTACGAGCACGGCTCCCAAAACCAATATAATACAACACTGATATCTCACAAGTCGTCTCTAAGTCAAATACAACAGGGGTAGATGGAGAATACTAGATCCAACAAAAGATATACAATATACAACGGATAACCGCAAACCCACCTATAATGCAACGGCCTCACTGCCAAAGGTAGCGGTATCCACAAAAGTAGTGATGATAAGCTGCCCTGCCGCGACTACTCAGAGGGGTGTGTCCTGCAAAACACTGTGGCACAACGGGGGTGAGTTGCCAACTCGTGAATAGTAATTAACATCATACAGTAATCGCAAATATGCACTAACAGCAATGATCAATAACATGTGAACTGATAGCATGAGTATGACAATATGAATATGCAACTATCATGATATCCATATCAATTTTATACTGAGTGCGGAATAGTAAATAATCTCATGCACAAATCATAAGCATGGAAAATACGGTGTAACTCAACAACACCCAAATCCCAAAATACTCAGATCGGCCCTCAGATCGGCCCTCAAATCCTGTACGTCTCATGAAACCTGAGTGTCAAACATCGACACTCAAAAACATCATGAAAACCAGTGCCTATCATCGACACATAAATACTGATATCCATACGTTCCTCGAAACACAAGTATCCCTCTTCGACACTTATATTCCACGCATCGGTCTTTCTGATATCCATACGTTCCTCGAAACCCAAGTATCCCACCTCGACACTTGTATTTCCACGTATCGGTCTGTCAAACCCCATATATCTCTCGGAAAGTAAGTGCCCAAGATCGACACTTTAATTTCCCATATCGCATCTCAAATGCATAAATCCATAAAAAGTAGCATATGCAACATAAAACATCAATATGAGCATATCACGGAACGATTCGCCAAATAATGCATCAAGTCATTAAATGTATCTCGCGGTTCCCAAAAATCCAAATCCAGAATACATATATATACAGCGTCCCATACCACCGATATATATGCAATAAAAACTGATCATATAACAATAGCAAGGTATATGTGCGAACGAGTAATATAGCATGGCATACATATGAGCATGTAGGTATACAGGTATGTTCTATGTAATATGTACTATCGCACAAGTATAACTGTTTAATGTCGCTAACCAATAGCAAGGTATATAAATGCGCATTTGTGTTGTGCGTGTCATGGCAATTACCGACAGGGTGTGTGTAGCATATCATTGGTGCTCGTGCAACATGGACTGTCGATAATAGTGCAGTGTACAACAGGTACAGTATCAAGCACAAGTAACTATATGCAACATGAATCATGCAATATCTCTATATAAGCAAATCAGCATACGGCTAATATTATATCATATCTAGCCCCGACGCGTAGCGCCATACGGGCGATTCCCCGTAGATGTTAAATCTACTCACCCTGTGGTCTTCAGCTATAAAAATCCGACCACCTGCTTCCCTTTGTTCGCAGCGTCTGAAGTCCCCGCTTGCGACGCTATAATATCACAAACACAAGAAATAAAGCGAACATCTCAGAAGCAATCACAATAACGAAAAACTACATATTATAAAACGCATCAACGCACTAAACCAACTCACGAGTACACGTCTAGTGCAAACACACGATTATAGGTAATCGATCCCAGATTTTGCATACTGCATTTACTACGTAAATCAACAGTACCAAACAACCCAAAACCATAGCAGACAACACCCACAGAAAACCCACCCCAAACCCTTACTATTAGGCCGGCGTCGCCGGTCCCCTCTTCAAGTCTCGCCGGCCCCGGCCGGTGGGATGGCCCCCGTCTCCTAGGTGGTGTCTCAGGTCAACCTGCACACTCCTCTGAAGTTGTTGATTCAATCACTAAAATTCCCCGGTCACAGCAGATACTAAAAACTCTAAAAAGACACTAAAAACCCGATATCGCCTCAATCGATATAAACTACGTTCTACGCAGAAATTAACGATCAAAACCACACAAAAACTATAAATTAACAGCAGAGGGAATATACCTAACAATTTTGCTCTCAAGTTCCAAGCTTTTCCCTATCTCCAATTGATCAAGAGCAAGAAATCCCAAGCTTTTGGTATTTTTGTGATATTTTAGGATTTTGGAGAAGTTTTGTGATGGAAATGAATTAAAATGAGAAGGGAAAAGATCAAGGACAGTGGGGATTGAGGGAATTTCGGCCAAGTGTGAGGAGGTGGAGATTTGTGAGGGTTTCCTAGCAATTTCCTTCATTTATTGCTAATTAAAGCACTTGCACACATACACACACATGCATGCATCTATTCCTTCTCTTTTCTTTTCTTTTTCATTTAATTTCCTAACTTAAATCCTAGTCCACACATTAAGCCCAAGGTGAAGTGAGAAGGATTTACTTAACCTAATAAATTAAAGAAAAGATCGCTAACAGAAATTTTCCCAAAATTTGAGTACCGCATTAAAATAATATTAAAAATTGGGAAAAAATCAAATTGAACCAAAACGTCCCATATACTCCCAAAGCTCGCGCACTAGCTTTATTTTAGCTAATCTAGGTGCTGGCAAGTCTATATGGTCGTTTGTTCACAGTCGGGTAAAAACGGAAAATACCGACAAACTTACCCTAAAACGGACAAAATCGCCTAACGATTTCCAAAACGTTACAATCTCCCCCTCTTATAGAAATTCGGTCCCCGAATTACAATTTCATACTAAACGTACCTTCAAAAAGATGGGGGAAACTCTTCCGCATCTCGCTCTCGATCTCCCAAGTGATCTCCTCATCAGTCGGACTACGCCATAGAACCTTTACAGAAGGCAAGTCCCTAGACCGAAGCTTCTTCACCTGCCGATCCAGAATAACTATCGGCTGCTCGGTGAACGAAAGATCACGCTCAAGCTGAACGGTCTCGTGCTGAATCATATGAGAAGGATCATGAAGGTATCTACGAAGCATCGACACATGAAAAACGGGGTGAACATCTGGAAAACTAGGCGGGAGCGCTAGACGATAAGCAACCGAACCCACTCGCTCGAGGATCTCGAAAGGACCTACGAATCTGGGACTAAGCTTCCCTCTCTTCCCAAATCGCATAACGCCCTTCATCGGAGAAATCTTCAGGAATACATGATCTCCCACTGCGAACTCAAGCCTGCGACGACGACGGTCGGCATAAGACTTCTGCCTGCACTGGGTTGTTCTCATCCTGTCCTGAATCAGCTGGATCTTCTCCGTAGTCTCCTGAACAAGCTGGGGTCCCAAAACCAAACTCTCACTAAGCTCGGTCCAACAGACTGGCGATCGACACTTCCTACCATATAAAGCCTCAAAAGGTGCCATCTGAATAGTCTCCTGAAAGCTGTTATTGTAGGAGAACTCAATCAACGGCAAGTGACGATCCCAACTGCCCCCAAAATCAAGCACACATGCACGGAGCATATCCTCCAGTGTCTGAATAGTCCGCTCCGTCTGACCATCGGTCTGCGGATGAAAAGCGGTGCTAAAACTCAATCTGGTACCCAAAGCTTCCTGAAGCTTCTGCCATAGACGGCTAGTAAACTGGGTACCTCTGTCGGATACTATGCATGTGGGAACACCGTGCAAACGCACAATCTCATCTATATAAAGCTGAGCGTATTGAGCATAGCCGAAAGTGGTCTTCACTGGAAGGAAGTGAGCCGCTTTCGTCAACCGGTCTACAATAACCCAAATGGAGTCATACCCTCTACTGGTCCTGGGTAGACCCACAATGAAGTCCATGGAAATCTGCTCCCATTTCCACTCCGGAATGGGTAAAGGCTGCAACTCTCCAGCCGGTCTCTGATGCTCAGCCTTGACTTGCTGACAAGTCAGGCACCTCGAAACGAAGTCCGAAATATCGCGTTTCATCCCTTCCCACCAGTAGAAGTCTCTCAAGTCTCGGTACATCTTGGTGGAACCTGGATGAACGCTAAAGGCCGACTGATGTGCCTGCTCTAGGATCTCGCGTCTCAACCCATCAACATCTGGTACACACAAGCGAGTCTCGCATCGTAGCACACCCTGGTCATCAATCATGAACTCCGAAACTGTACCCCGTCGAACAAGCTCAAGAATCTCAGACAAACGAGCATCACTGGGTTGCGCCTCACGGATACGATCAACAAGTAGTGGACGGGCGCGGACATGAGCAAACTGTCCCCCAGTGGAGGTGAACTCGAACTGCACTCTACTATCACACAAGAGCTGCCAATCTGCAGAAGACTGACACCGAACGGCGCTCAGCTGGGACAAGCTACCCACGGGCCTACGACTCAAAGCATCGGCTACCACATTCGCCCTGCCCGGGTGATAAAGGATCTCACAATCATAATCCTTCACTAGCTCCATCCATCGGCGCTGTCTCAGGTTCAGATCTCGCTGCTGGAAGATGTACTTCAGACTCTTGTGATCCGTGAAGATCTGACACGACTCTCCATACAAGTAGTGTCTCCAGATCTTCAACGCAAAGACTACCGCTGCCATCTCAAGATCGTGAGTGGGGTAATTCTGCTCGTGCTTCTTCAGCTGTCTAGAAGCATATGCAATCACCCTATCATGCTGCATCAAAACACAGCCGAGCCCCACTCGAGAAGCATCACAATACACAACGTAGCCTCCCGATCCAGAAGGTAAAGAAAGAACTGGTGCTGTCGTCAACCGAGTCTTCAACTGCTGAAAACTCTGCTCGCACGCATCAGTCCAGAGAAAAGGAACCCCCTTCCGGGTCAGTCCAGTCAGCGGTGCAGCGATACTCGAAAAATCCTGCACAAAACGGCGATAATAACCAGCTAAGCCCAAAAAGCTGCGGACCTCAGTCACCGATACAGGTCTGGGCCAAAGCTGTACAGCCTCGATCTTCCTCGGGTCCACAAGAATACCATCACTAGTCACCACATGACCCAGGAAGTCCACTCTATCAAGCCAAAATGCGCACTTTGAGAATTTAGCATACAACTGGTGCTCTCTCAATATCTGCAAAGTAATCCCCAAGTGCTGCTCATGCTCCTCTCGACTCCTAGAGTAAACCAGTATGTCATCAATAAACACGATAATGAACTGGTCGAGGAACGGCCTGAAAATCCGGTTCATCAGATCCATGAACGCTGCTGGCGCATTGGTTTGTCCGAACGACATCACCAAAAACTCATAATGCCCATAGCGCGTACGAAAAGCAGTCTTCGGAATGTCATCATCCCGAACCCGCAACTGATGATAACCCGAACGCAAATCAATCTTCGAAAAATGTTTCGCACCCTGGAGCTGATCGAATAAATCGTCAATGCGGGGCAAAGGATACCTGTTCCGCACCGTAACACGGTTCAACTGACGATAATCCACACATAGCCTCAAACTGCCGTCCTTCTTCTTGACGAACAGAACAGGAGCTCCCCACGGCGAAACACTCGGACGCACAAGTCCCAAATCAAGCAACTCTTGCAATTGATCTTCAAGCTCTCTAAGCTCTGCCGGAGCCATCCGATAAGGCGGTATAGAAATAGGCTCCGTGCCAGGAATCAGATCAATGCAAAACTCAATATCGCGCTCTGGCGGCATCCCAGGTAACTCATCGGGAAAAACATCGGGAAACTCTCGCACGGTAGAAACCTGGTCCAGCAACTCCACTGTGGCTCCAGTATCATGAATGAACGCCAAGAATCCCCGACATCCCCTCCTTAAAAGCCGACTAGCGCACAAAACAGAAATCAAGCTGTGAGGGGCGGCACTACGGTCCCCCTGCACAACGAACACTGACTCGCCGGGAAAACAAAATCTAACTGTCTTCTCGCGGCAGTCCACGGACGCATAGCAAGTAGCTAGCCAATCCATGCCCAACAAAACGTCGAAGTCCAACATCTCCAGAAGGATCAAGTCGACGGGCAGATCTCTGTCACCAATATGGACGACACAAGATCGAAACACATAACGCGCAACAAACGACTCTCCCACAGGAGTAGTCACGATCAGCGGCTCATCCAGCAAACACGACTCTCGGCCTAACCTCGGCACGAAGTGCGTAGAAACATACGAATGCGTGGATCCCGGATCAAAAAGAACATGCGCATCAAAAGAACATACAGAAAGAGTACCTGAAACCACGGCATTGGACGCCTGATCGTCCTGGTGAGTCAAGGCAAAAACCCTAGCCTGACCTCTACCGGCTACTGGCTGTCCTCTGCCTCTGCCACCTCGACCTCTCGGTACAAAACCTCCGCGACCACGACCTCGCTGAACAGGAGTCTGACGCAGCGCAACTACAGGAATAAGAGGCAACGCTCTCTGAGGTGGAGAAGGTGGTAAGGTAACCTGCGGTACAGCTGGCTCGTTCACACGTGGCTCTATACAATCTCAAACCCGATGACCCAAACTACCGCACCGGTAACATCCAGAAACAAACTGCCGATCATCCTGAGGGTAAGAACCATAAAGCCGACCTCGTCCCGAACCGCCACTATCAGAACGGAAACTGTCTCGACGTCTAAACGCCTGCCTCGCTGCCGAATCACCTATACGAACTCTCTTCGGTCCCGGAGCAACTGATGACTCAGCCAAACGCTCCTCTACCAAAAGAGCTGCATCCACCGCTGCCGCATACGTGTCACAATGCTGAATGCTGATGGCTAAGAATATCTGGGTAAGTAGGCCTCGAACAAACCTCTTCACCCTCATCTCCTCAGTCGCCACCAGGTATGGAGCATATATCGACAGCTCAGTAAACAATACATCATAATCCGACACCGTCATCCCCGGCGTCTGACGTAAAGACTCAAATCTGCGCGCTCGCGCATCCCTGACGCTCGTTGGAAGGAAACGAACAAGAAAAGACGTCACAAACTCAGCCCAGGTCATAGGAGCAAGACCAGCGGCTCTGCCCCTCTCCAACGACTCACACCACTTCTGGGCCATACCCTCCAGACGAAAACTGGCAAACTCTACCCATCTCTCGTCGGAACATCGGAGTGAGCGACAAATCCTGGCCATCCGGTCGATAAACGACTGCGGATCCTCAGTAGCATCTGTGCCCGTAAACACCGGAGGTCTCAACCTCATGAAATCCGTCAACGAAACAGCAATAACCTCCGGAGCTGCAACTGCGACTACCGGAACCGTAGGTACCATCGTGGCCTCCGCAGCGGGTGGAACAACTGCCTGCCCCTGCGCTCGGATGGTCTCTACCAAAGTCCCCACAATCTGGCGCAGATCCTGCATACCAGCTCCAATCATAGAAATATACTCCGGTACAACAGGCGTACCACCCTGGTCAGTTCTCGCCTCAGGCGAGTCAACCCTGACCTCGGCCCTCGCGGCCGCTCTCTGAGCCCTCGTAGTCTTCGGCGGCATATGGGCTGGAAATTGAAACAAGATTCGATAAGGAAACGGAAATCAAATCACAAGATATATATCAATCACGGAAGGAACATCAATCAATAAGTCCTAAGGTCACTTAGGCGGAGTACCGTGTCGTAAGTATGCCGCGGAACATACACACGCTACGTCACTCTGCTTAAGCTACCTACTCCATCATACCAAGGTCATCCTAGACTCCGAAAGGTAAAACCTAACGCTCTGATACCAACTTTGTCACGACCCGAAATTCGGTCCGTAACCGGTACTTAAATTACGTAACGTCTACAGGCGTACGTAACTTAAGTAAGCCGAAAACCCAGAAATCTAAAACCAGCCAAAACTGGATCAACGGAGAAAAACATAATTTAAAAGTATTAGAAGTCGCCATTTAAAATCTCTAACTCTAGTTTTCTTTCATAAAAATTTCGGCAGCACCTCCTTTGTAAAATCAGCCCCGAAAACGGGTACAACACAGATAATATATATAAAACATCCCAAGGGGGAGAAAAATCACGCCCACCGGCGGAGACAATCACCACCACAAGTATACGACGCCAAAGCGAAGAAATATCAAAGAGAACGACTATAAAGGAAGTAAACCATATCAAAAAAATAACCTGCTTCTACGAGCACGGCTCCCAAAACCAATATAATACAACACTGATATCCCACAAGTCGTCTCTAAGTCAAATACAACAGGGGTAGATGGAGAATACTAGATCCAACAAAAGATATACAATATACAACGGATAACCGCAAACCCACCTATAATGCAACGGCCTCACTGCCAAAGGTAGCGGTATCCACAAAAGTAGTGATGATAAGCTGCCCTGCCGCGACTACTCAGAGGGGTGTGTCCTGCAAAACACTGTGGCACAACGGGGGTGAGTTGCCAACTCGTGAATAGTAATTAACATCATACAGTAATCGCAAATATGCACTAACAGCAATGATCAATAACATGTGAACTGATAGCATGAGTATGAAAATATGAATATGCAACTATCATGATATCCATATCAATTTTATACTGAGTGCGGAATAGTAAATAATCTCATGCACAAATCATAAGCATGGAAAATACGGTGTAACTCAACAACACCCAAATCCCAAAATACTCAGATCGGCCCTCAGATCGGCCCTCAAATCCTGTACGTCTCATGAAACCTGAGTGTCAAACATCGACACTCAAAAACATCATGAAAACCAGTGCCTATCATCGACACATAAATACTGATATATATGGTTCCTCGAAACACAAGTATCCCTCTTCGACACTTATATTCCACGCATCGGTCTTTCTGATATCCATACGTTCCTCGAAACCCAAGTATCCCACCTCGACACTTGTATTTCCACGTATCGGTCTGTCAAACCCCATATATCTCTCGGAAAGTAAGTGCCCAAGATCGACACTTTAATTTCCCATATCGCATCTCAAATGCATAAATCCATAAAAAGTAGCATATGCAACATAAAACATCAATATGAGCATATCACGGAACGATTCGCCAAATAATGCATCAAGTCATTAAATGTATCTCGCGGTTCCCAAAAATCCAAATCCAGAATACATATATATACAGCGTCCCATACCACCGATATATATGCAATAAAAACTGATCATATAACAATAGCAAGGTATATGTGCGAACGAGTAATATAGCATGGCATACATATGAGCATGTAGGTATACAGGTATGTTCTATGTAATATGTACTATCGCACAAGTATAACTGTTTAATGTCGCTAACCAATAGCAAGGTATATAAATGCGCATTTGTGTTGTGCGTGTCATGGCAATTACCGACAGGGTGTGTGTAGCATATCATTGGTGCTCGTGCAACATGGACTGTCGATAATAGTGCAGTGTACAACAGGTACAGTATCAAGCACAAGTAACTATATGCAACATGAATCATGCAATATCTCTATATAAGCAAATCAGCATACGGCTAATATTATATCATATCTAGCCCCGACGCGTAGCGCCATACGGGCGATTCCCCGTAGATGTTAAATCTACTCACCCTGTGGTCTTCAGCTATGAAAATCCGACCACCTGCTTCCCTTTGTTCGCAGCGTCTGAAGTCCCCGCTTGCGACGCTATAATATCACAAACACAAGAAATAAAGCGAACATCTCAGAAGCAATCACAATAACGAAAAACTACGTATTATAAAAGGCATCAACGCACTAAACCAACTCACGAGTACACGTCTAGTGCAAACACACGATTATAGGTAATCGATCCCAGATTTTGCATACTGCATTTACTAAGTAAATCAACAGTACCAAACAACCCAAAACCATAGCAGACAACACCCACAGAAAACCCACCCCAAACCCTTACTATTAGGCCGGCGTCGCCGGTCCCCTCTTCAAGTCTCGCCGGCCCCGGCCGGTGGGATGGCCCCCGTCTCCTAGGTGGTGTCTCAGGTCAACCTGCACACTCCTCTGAAGTTGTTGATTCAATCACTAAAATTCCCCGGTCACAGCAGATACTAAAAACTCTAAAAAGACACTAAAAACCCGATATCGCCTCAATCGATATAAACTACGTTCTACGCAGAAATTAACGATCAAAACCACACAAAAACTATAAATTAACAGCAGAGGGAATATACCTAACAATTTTGCTCTCAAGTTCCAAGCTTTTCCCTATCTCCAATTGATCAAGAGCAAGAAATCCCAAGCTTTTGGTATTTTTGTGATATTTTAGGATTTTGGAGAAGTTTTGTGATGGAAATGAATTAAAATGAGAAGGGAAAAGATCAAGGACAGTGGGGATTGAGGGAATTTCGGCCAAGTGTGAGGAGGTGGAGATTTGTGAGGGTTTCCTAGCAATTTCCTTCATTTATTGCTAATTAAAGCACTTGCACACATACACACACATGCATGCATCTATTCCTTCTCTTTTCTTTTCTTTTTCATTTAATTTCCTAACTTAAATCCTAGTCCACACATTAAGCCCAAGGTGAAGTGAGTAGGATTTACTTAACCTAATAAATTAAAGAAAAGATCGCTAACAGAAATTTTCCCAAAATTTGAGTACCGCATTAAAATAATATTAAAAATTGGGAAAAAATCAAATTGAACCAAAACGTCCCATATACTCCCAAAGCTCGCGCACTAGCTTTATTTTAGCTAATCTAGGTGCTGGCAAGTCTATATGGTCGTTTGTTCACAGTCGGGTAAAAACGGAAAATACCGACAAACTTACCCTAAAACGGACAAAATCGCCTAACGATTTCCAAAACGTTACACTAAGTGCAACCTAGGGTTCCAAACTTGTGAGGTATAATTTCAATCTTTGGTTAATTTGTAGTCAAGTGTGCTAATTTAGAACTTGATGTGTTAATTTTTGTTGTTGATTTCTAGGCTTGGTTTTTAAAGTGAGTGGTTTGATTTGAGCTAGGGTTTTAGAAACCATTATTAGGTTAATTAAATTATTTTGCTATCCAGTTGTTTGCTAACCTAAGTAAATGAGGTTACTTTATTTGTGTGGGCTTCAAATTGTTAGTTATATGTATGCCCTAGAGGCCATTACTGTACATTGGATGTATATTGTAGTGGATGCTGGGACATATATAGGGAGGACTTTCTTGCTCGACATGATAGTATGCTATCTGGTTACTCTTTACCTTAACGTGTACACTGATTATCTCTCTGTTACATGTTGGTAAAGCCCTTAGGATGTGTACTTGACTACCTGGACTATGATGCGGATCATACTAGTGGGGACATGGTAGTCCATAAGTACATCCTTCAAAGTCCCTAGTCGTGGGTGTATCGAGACGGGGCATCGATATACCAGAGTAGACTAGCGTATACCTTCTCGACCCATACAGATGGGCGATGGATGATCCCATATCCATTGGTGTTTGACATCGGAGATGATATACGGGTGCTCAGTAGAGACTGGGTACACTGGACGGACTCGCCGAGAACTCCCAGATGGTATTATACCTTACGTCAGATGGCAGTTCTCAGGTGACACTGGTACAGAGTAGTCTGTTGACCCGAGATCGTCATAGAGTCTTGTGTGGTTCCCACTGTGCTTTGATTTCCACCTTACCACGTCCAAGAGGGCGTGCAAAACGGTGGTTTTTGGGTACAGTCCCGAATCACATGGAGGCAATGAGCGATAAGAGGGGATTCGTCTCTCCCGGTATAGGGAGTTGATGTTGCGCTGTGTTCGATTGGCTATAACCGGAAATTCCTGGCCAGGGTTGCAGTGATATTCTGGTAAGAGTTATCAGTAATTTCACGAATGTTATGGACCTCAAGTCGGCATGACTTATCGAGCTACTGGGGTCTGACGTTTACCACCCCTAGGCGAGATATGCGACATATCAGACGAACAGACCGGACTGTACGGTAAGTGTTACTGGTTGGATTCACAGGAGTGTGAGCGGGCTTGCTCGTCGATCTTCTGATCGCTCAATACCCGGGTGGCCGTTACGTTTAGCAGACCGCTTGCGGCTTGTGGGTGTTTGATATGATCATCACCTGCTGCCGGCGTATTGACGAGTCTTTAGAGTCCTATACAGAGGTTTCCTGGCTCAAGCGAAACGAAATAGGAGCGCATATGAGATATGTGCGGGACCGAGAATAATGCGTGTATGTGATACCGTATTTCATTCTCGCGATGAATGTGTCGAATGGTTGTATGCGATATAACCTAGTTATCAAATCAAGGATTGATTCGATAAGCCGACACATTGGATACTAGCCGGTTATATGCGACATGACCGGATCATTGAATCAAGTGTTGATTTAATGATTTAATGTATAATTATATATTTGATATATTACTTTTCATTAACTAGTATTGGTTCACTTTAAATGGATTTTCTCATTTGAATTGTGCAAGTTGTATATGTGATATACATTTGTGCACATGATTGTATCATATTTGATGATACATGCAATCTTGGGTTTGTGTAAAGAATTGACCATGGTTATATGAATGGTTAGGGTTTCATTTTATTTACTTATTCTTTTACTTATTCTTTTTGTTTTTTTTGGAAAAAGAAAATGATAAAGAAAATGAAATGGTGGCTTATTTTGTTTGTAGTTGAAGTTTCTTGAAACTTTGACTAAGTGACCATTTTGTCTTCTTTCTTAACCCTAACCTTTCAAACTAACCTTAGTCAATTCTCTACACCTAACTAAGGTTAATGATATGATAAGTATTATATTTTCTTTTCTATTTTTATTAACTTATCATATCTTCTTCTTCTTCATCATCTTCTTCCTCCATGAAGAAAGCTTGCTACTCCAATGACAAGTGATGAAAACTAGTGAGAAATCCAATTCTAAAGTGAACCCACATCCTATTTCTTCATCCTCTACCTCTTGCCAAGTAGTATAGGGTGTGTTGGGTTCCTAGGCACTCTAATGGAGTCTCCCAAGTGATCAAACATGCACAAATCAAAAATTCCTAGTGCCGAGAAAACCTAGAACGGATCGTTAACTAGAAATCAAGGCGAAGCAAGCAAGTAATCGAATTAAATGCTAAGGGAAAGTAACTACAACCTTTGTAGATCCGGTCCACCACCTCCATAGCTCCGCAACGAAGTCCCTTTGCTGTCCAAAACATATCTCGGGCTCTAGCGTCGGCTTCGTCGGATAATAAGTGAGCTAGGTCGTCGATGTCCATGCCGAAGATGATCTACGTCGAGGCATCGCTAGATCAAGCTCCAACTTCACCAAGTCTTGAAAACTTGTGAAGGAAACACACTCTACTACTTGGCAAGAGGTAGAGGATGAAGAAATAGGAGTTGGGTTTACTTTAGAATTGGATTTCTTACTCATTTGCATCAATCACCATTGATGGAGGATGGTTTTCTTCACTTGAAGAATAAAGAAGATGAAGAAGCTATTATGATAAGAATTATATAATAGAAAATGAATAATAATTTCTTATCATAATTGAACCATAGTAAAGTGTAGAGAGTTAACCAAGGTTAGTGAGTGGTTAGGGTTTGAGATAAAAACAAAATGGTCACTTTTGGTCAAAGCTTCATGAAGCTTCATTAAGCTTCATGAAAGAATGAAAGCTAACCATTTTGTTTCTTTCTCATTATGCTTATTATAAATACCATAATGAATAAAACAAATAAATAAAGGAATAAGCAAATAGTAAACCCTAAGGATTTCATTAACCAAGGTTTAATTCTTTACACTTAACCAAAAAGACATGTATCATCAAACATGATACAAACTAGTGCACAATATCATATCGCATATGCAATGCGCACATCCGAGCGAGAAAATCCATTTAAAGTGAACCGATACTAGTTAATGCAAAGTAATATATCAAATATATAATTATACATTAAATCATTAAATCAACACTTGATTTAACGATCCGGTCATATCTCATATAACCGACTAGTATCCAATGTATCGGCTTATCGAATCAACCCTTGATTCGATAGCTAGGGTACATTGCATATAACCTGATCGATACATTCATCGCGAGAATAGAATACGGTATCACATACATGCATTATTCTCGGTCCCGCACATATCTCATATGCGCTCCTATTTCGTTTCGCTTGAGCCAGGAAACTTCTGTGTAGGACTCTAAAGACTCGTCAATACGCCGGCAGCAGGTGATGATCATATCAAACACCCACAAGCCGCAAGCGGTCTGCTAAACGTAACAGCCACCCGGGTATTGAGCGATCAGAAGATCGACGAGCAAGCCTGCTCACACTCCTGCGAATCCAACCAGTAACACTTACCGTATAGTCCGGTCTGTTCGTCTGATATGTCGCATATCTCGCCTAGGGGTGGTAAACGTCAGACCCCAATAGCTCGATAAGTCATGCCGACTTAAGGTCCATAACATTCGTGAAACTACTGATAACTCTTACCAGTATATCACTGCAACCCTGGCCAGGGATTTCCTGTTATGGCCAGTCGAGCATAGCACAACATCAACCCCCAATACCGGGAGAGACGAATCCCCTCCTATCGCTCATTGCCTCCATGTGAATCGGGACTGTACCCAAAAACCACCTGTTTGCACGACTCAGTAGAGCCGTGGTAGGGTGGAAATCAAAGCACAGTGGGAGACACACAAGACTCTATAACGATCTCGGGTCAACAGACTAAGCTGTACCAGTGTCACCAGAGAACTGCCATCTGACGTGAGGTATAATACCATCTGGGAGTTCTCGGCGAGTCCGTTCAGTGTACCCAGTCTCCACTGAGCACCCGCATACCATCTTTGATGTCAAACACCAATGGATATGGGATCATCCATCGCCCATCGCATGGGTCGAGAAGATATGCGCTAGTCTACTCTGGAATATCGATGCCCCGTCTCGATATTCCCACGACTAGGAACAATGAAGGATGTACTCATTGACTACCCAGGCCCCACTAGTATGATCTGCATCATAGTCCTGGATGTCGAGTATACATCCTAAGGGCTTTATCAACATGTAATCAGAGAGACAGAAAGTATACATGTTAAGATAAAGTGCAACCAGATAGCGTACTATCATGTCGAGCAAGAAAGTCCTTCCTATATATGTCCCAGCATCCACTACAATATACATCCAATGTACAGTAATGGCCTCTAGGGCATACATATAACTAACAATCTCCCACTTGCACTAGGGCCATCTGTAGCAGTGGGTGCAGTATCACATACTCAACCATCCCCTAAAAGTCGCTCTTTGGGAAAAGGGCCTTCGTGAGTGGATCCGCCGTGTTGTCCTCTGAGTCTACTCTCCTAACCTCGATCACCCTGGAGATTAACTATCTCCATGATCAGGTGATGCTGCCTCAGAATATGTCTGGGTCACTGATGGGACCATGGTTCTAGGGCCGAAGCCACACTTCCATTGTCATACAATGGCAGGAACCAAGTTCATCTTATGAACCAATATACACCCAAACTTCCTCTTTGGTAGTATCTTCAATAGCGATGTCACCAGCCTTTATCGTCTAGTTTGCCACGGTATCTAGCTTGGAACTCTTCCAATCATACCGTCCCTTTACTGAGGGTAAAGACAGTGCCTGTGACTGACATTCAGTCATCTTTATCACCCTGGAACACTTCCAGTGATTCTCCCCAGGATCGATTGATACAATCTCACTATACCTAGTGAGAACCCTAATATCCCTTTAGATCTATCTCATAGGTCCAAATCTCAGGATTTAGGAGGTATCATCTTTATCCTATTTAGAGAATCCTTGTGATAATAGGAGATTGACCGATCGTAGAATAGGAAACTCTTTTCCTATCAAAAGTATGTTGTCTACGTACAATACGAAGATGACCACCTTACTCTCTACTACCCTTTTGTATATACAAGGTTCGTCTATCATTTTGATGAAGTCAAACACTTTGACTATCACATCAAAACAGACGTTCCAACTCCGCGATGCCTGCTTCATTATGTAAAGCAACTTGCACACGTTTCCGCTGCTCCCACTGTTTACGAAGACCTCTGGCTGTGTTCTTATAGACATTCTCTTCTAAATCAGTATTTAGAAAAGCAGTCAGGCACCCAATCGCCAGATATCGTAGTCATGGTATGTAGCCGTGGTAAGTAGGATCTGGACAGACTTAAGCATAGCTACTGGAAAGAGGTTTCATCATTATCCATGCCTGGTCGATGACGAAAACCTTTAATAAGTCTAGCTTTGAAAGTCTCAACTTTTCCATCTAAACCAAGTAATCTTCTCAAGATATACTTGCTCCTGATGGGGATTTAACCCTTCAGATATAGCAGCTAAAGTCCATACTTTGCTGGTGTACATGGATTCCATCTCAGATCGCTAAGCATCCAGCCATTCTTACAGAGTCCCTACTCTCGATGGCCTGCTCGAAACTAGTTGGGTCATCATCTCATGATGCAATCCTTGCTCCCACTGTCATCGAGAAACCGAGGTATCTTTCAGGCGGATGAGGAACCCTACTAGATCGGCGGAGAGGCTGAGGTTCGTCGGGAACTATAGAATCTTATGGTTCTGTCAAATCATCAACTGCAGTTTTGTATAGCTGGAACCTTTCCAGTTCTACAAAACTGATCCTGCCTCGATCTTGTCCGGATTTTGCTTTAAGCATAGGCCGGACAACCCCAAATCTTAACTCGCTTAAGAGATGGGTTCTTCCCATACCATATCTTATATGGAGTGGTAGGCAGTGATTTGATTCAAACCTAATTCAATAGGTATGCAGCTTCTCAAGTGCATAACCCCAAAAGGAAATAGGTAACTCAGTAATACTCATCATAGAGCACACCATATCTAATATTGTGCAATTGCTCCGTCCTGATACACCGTTGTGCTGTGGTGTATTCAGAGGAGTAACACTGAGAGAAAATCTCATTCTCCTTTAGAATATTCCAGGAATTCTATGCACAAGTATTCTCCTCCCTGATCTTATCATAGGACATAATACTTATACCCGTATTTTGGTTCTCTACTTCTAATTTATATTCTGTGAATATCTCAAAAGGTTCGGACTTATGTTTCAACAGGAATATATGACTGAATCTTGAGAGATTATCAGAGAATATAATGAAGTATAAAGAACCAGTCCTGGCCTGTGTAGACAGGAGACTTTACATACATCATCATGTATCAGTCCCAAGAGTTCATTAACTCTTTCTCGGCTTCCAGTAAGCAGAGCTGGTGTCATTATATCTTTGTGACATGACTGGCAAGTTTCACAAGATGTAAATTTAAACTGATTTAAATATGCATCTAAAATGTAACTTCAGCCAGTCGGGTCGCATTGATATGACCTAGTCTACAATGCCTCAAGAATGATTCGTTCATTTCTGAACTCTTCCTCTTGTGTGTGTTCAGTATACAAGGAACTGTAGTTTGATTTAGAACGTCAATGCTTTTAGATGACGTGCCTGAACCGATCAACTTTTGATATGGGAAATGTTCAAAACATTATCCATCAATACAAAATTATATCATTTCTTTACTAATAAAGAGACTGATATGATTTTGTATATCAGGTTCGGTATCTAATAGCATTTGTTCAGAATCAATGTATTCGTAATACAGGGTGACAGTGACCAACAGACTTGGCTGCAACACTTGCCCCGGTTTCTGTCTCATGAAACTTATCACCCGTTCTCAGTTTTTCTACCCACTTGAAGCCCTATGTAACAGATTACATATCTGGGATCCTGATCCGGTATCATATACCCAGGATACAGAGGATACTGAGAAACAGTTCTTTGTAATGAACACACCCGAAGGAGATGCATCATATGCACTTTCTTCGTTTGGGCGGCATAGGAATTCTGGTATTCCCCAATTTCCTGCTCTGTCTTATAACAATTATAAGTTGGAGCGGGACCAACGTTCCCCAGCTCAGTATAACAAGCGGGTTCGGTCAATACATCCGTATTATTATCTTGATTAAGGCGTGATATGGTCGCTACCAGGAGAGAGAGAGAGAAGAAAACACTCTGCGTGCGCTCTTGCAAGATCAGATTGGTTATATATTTTATCTAATCAGGATGGCTCCCACTGTTTTTATCAAATCTTCCTTCAAACCCTAAAAGGAAAGACTAGCCGGGATTAATTACACTCTACAAGTTCGCCAATCTTTCAGCCAGGCCAGTGTCGGTACTTTGAGGGAGGTTCCCCGTGCTTTCGCACGGACCTAATTACAGAAAACCTCGTTTTCCCAGAGGCGTAACCCCGTTGACACCATTCTAGACACCTACTTGATCGGCTAATTGCAAAGTGCAAAACTCTCCCAGGAGTAACAATTACTCGCAGTGGGTATCGGGATCCAACTATCACATAGAAGGTATGCAATCTCATTGCAAATTTCAAAACTTGAAACTCCCGATAAAGGTTTTTACCCCTAGCACCTATGACCTTAACTATGGTCAACAAATCATAAGTACTAGTCAAGTTCTACCCGTCATTTCGTGATTAATTAGACCCACCCACATGACCCTTAACTAAGGTCAACAAAGTCACGCGACTGTCCTAACTAATCGTATCATATGCGGTGTAGGAAGACATCACTTAGCTACCGTACACTGTGCCTTGACTATGGTCAACAAACACAGCACGAATACTAAGTACTCTACTTCCTAAAATGACGGAGGGTTGCGAATGGTTTTTGTGAAAACCTTTAACGCTTTGAACTTGATCTCGTTGCGGAATTAAATGGTTTTTAAATTGAATGTTTTCGAGGCTTTTCTAGTTTTGCTAAAGGGGTCACTCCCGGTGAAGGGATCGTCGGCCCTTTCCTCGTCGAATGAGGTGCGGGATATATCATATATATCACTGTGCAAAGCGGAAACTATAGAAGCGATCAAAGACAAACCGAGGGTTGTAGCATCTGCCAGTTATTGCTAAAGGAGTCACTCCCGGTGAAGGGATCTCGGTCCTTTCCTCATCGAATAAGGTGCAGGATGTTCTATAATGAACACCGCGATGCAAAGCAAGAACTGTAGCTACTTGTTTTTATTTTGAAATTCGATTCCACAACATCAATTAGGTTTATTTTCTTTCATTAATCTTATTAATGAATATCCCATCATTTAAGTCCACCTAAACATCACAGATAAATATAACGTACGCTTATGCCATCCGCATTCGCCTCGATGTCCCGTCTGCACCGTTAGGTTAGGTAACTAACGGCAGAGCGGGGCAGGGCTAGCGCGGGTGTAAAACATAAGCAACGTCTATATAATATATCATATATACTATACATAATACCTGTCACAGAACATCACATGATCACAGATAAATCACAGCAGAAGAAACATATGAAATATTGGATATACTAGGACGTCCGTGTTTTCAATACGAGCCAGTATAAAACACGGATTCCACGGTCGTGATGAATAGCCAATCCCACACCCCTAGACCCCTACGAGAGCGGCAAGCAACCCTACCAATTCTAGGGTTAGGAGACCCGGACTCGACCCCTCGAGTTGGTCTCCCACTGGACCACAGAACCCGGTTACTTGTGCTCCCCTCCTTGGGTCTATCCTAATGCGGAAAAGTAAATAATATACAAATGGTGACAACATCCGCAACATGGAAGTGCCCCAATAAAAGAATATTACATACAAGTTTTTACATGAATGAAAATGAAAAACACTCATCTCACATAAAAAACCCCCGGCTATTCAAACACGACGATCCAATATAACATATCCAGCAACACATAACATCACATGTCATCAACGTAAGTAAATATGCGCATCCCAATTGTCGTTGACATATAGCAACGAAACCGGCGATATCACATATTACACTTACGGTCACAGAAAAGAAAGTGTAAAACTACAACAGTTGGAATCCGCAACCTCCTCAGACATCGCATGCCTGACCAAATGAATTACTTAGACATCGCATGCCTAACAATTATAAACCCCGCATTTTAGTCTTATTATCGAAAACTCTTTTCAATATCAAGTCGGGCAATTCAACAAGATTCCCGACATTCTGATCGAATGCTCGTCGCAAACTTCAGTAGACGGCCGCACCCCTAACGCCGTCGACAAAGTGCACCAAGGCGGAACACCGCTACCGCGAGCACCCGAACGGATGTTTTCGGCGACGGGGTTCTCCTACAGTCTCTTGGTCGGGGCTATGGAGTGAGGCTGTCTATCAAGTTTACCCGGCGAGTATCCGCGTACACTACGTGATTGCGACGGACTTTTGATCACATCAAAATTCCGTGGCAACCGATCAAGTGAGACTAAACTGCTATGTTTATAATATTCATTCCGTTATCTCATAACTATTTGTGAATTCCAATTATTGTATCACATTCCGGATAAATAGAAAATGCTAAACTTTTCGATCGAACAATCGAACACCCAAGTTTTCGCGATACGTCTCAACACATGAAATAAGTCTAACAACATTCAGTTCGTGCCTCAGTACCAACGGTCCAGCCGTAGAAGGGTCAAGCCAACGCCTCACATGTGGCACGCCGTACTGCCCCAAACCCGAAGGTTCAAAGGGCAGTTCAAGACGGTCACATAATCGAGTTAAGGTTTGTTGTCTTCTAGAGGGTCCATCGAGTTACTTGCACTACTTAGACCGTCGTTAAACTACGGAAAAGTCCAACAATTGGAAATTTCCCGGCAGGGGAAAAAGTGGGTATTTATATCCGGTCGAACCTTTTAACATATTCTAAGAATACCCGGAAAAGCACACCGACAAAAATTAGACAGTCCGATCGAATACACCGAGTCCCCAATATAACCCAGAAAATGCAACTCTGGAAAAAAGTATTAAAATCCCCAGAAAATCCAGCAAAGATAACTAACAATTACTGTGTAACAGTGGATGCACAAAACGACAAACTGGCCGCGGATCAGCCGCACGAGCCATGCTCGTGCCGCGGATCCGCGGCTCTTTGATGGAATTACTGCATCGAAATTCACAGTAATTCTTATATTAGCCTGCTCATTTTTCTGGATATTTTTAATGTGGAAAAATCCTCGAAATTAAAAAAAGTACAGAGAGCATATTCTTAGTCGGGGTTTTGGGTCGATCGGACTTCTGATTCCGTCGGGACTTCGCCTAAGACTCTAGCTAGGCTCTGATACCACTATAGGGTTCCTAGGCACTCTAATGGAGTCTCCCAAGTGATCAAACATGCACAAATCAAAAATTCCTAGTGCCGAGAAAACCTAGAACGGATCGTTAACTAGAAATCAAGGCGAAGCAAGCAAGTAATCGAATTAAATGCTAAGGGAAAGTAACTACAACCTTTGTAGATCCGGTCCACCACCTCCATAGCTCCGTAACGAAGTCCCTTTGCTGTCCAAAACATATCTCGGGCTCTAGCGTCGGCTTCGTCGGATAATAAGTGAGCTAGGTCGTCGATGTCCATGCCGAAGATGATCTACGTCGAGGCATCGCTAGATCAAGCTCCAACTTCACCAAGTCTTGAAAACATGTGAAGGAAACACACTCTACTACTTGGCAAGAGGTAGAGGATGAAGAAATAGGAGTTGGGTTTACTTTAGAATTGGATTTCTTACTCATTTGCATCAATCACCATTGATGGAGGATGGTTTTCTTCACTTGAAGAATAAAGAAGATGAAGAAGCTATTATGATAAGAATTATATAATAGAAAATGAATAATAATTTCTTATCATAATTGAACCATAGTAAAGTGTAGAGAGTTAACCAAGGTTAGTGAGTGGTTAGGGTTTGAGATAAAAACAAAATGGTCACTTTTGGTCAAAGCTTCATGAAGCTTCATTAAGCTTCATGAAAGAATGAAAGCTAACCATTTTGTTTCTTTCTCATTATGCTTATTATAAATACCATAATGAATAAAACAAATAAATAAAGGAATAAGCAAATAGTAAACCCTAAGGATTTCAATAACCAAGGTTTAATTCTTTACACTTAACCAAAAAGACATGTATCATCAAACATGATACAAACTAGTGCACAATATCATATCGCATATGCAATGCGCACATCCGAGCGAGAAAATCCATTTAAAGTGAACCGATACTAGTTAATGCAAAGTAATATATCAAATATATAATTATACATTAAATCATTAAATCAACACTTGATTTAACGATCCGGTCATATCGCATATAACCGACTAGTATCTAATGTATCGGCTTATCGAATCAATCCTTGATTCGATAGCTAGGGTACATCGCATATAACCTGATCGATACATTCATCGCGAGAAAAGAATATGGTATCACATATACGCATTATTCTCGGTCCCGCACATATCTCATATGCGCTCCTATTTCGTTTCGCTTGAGCCAGGAAACCTCTGTGTAGGACTCTAAAGACTCGTCAATACGCCAGCAGCAGGTGATGATCATATCAAACACCCACAAGCCGCAAGCGGTCTGCTAAACGTAACGGCCACCCGGGTATTGAGCGATCAGAAGATCGACGAGCAAGCCCGCTCACACTCCTGCGAATCCAACCAGTAACACTTACCGTATAGTCCGGTCTGTTCGTCTGATATGTCGCATATCTCGCCTAGGGGTGGTAAACGTCAGACCCCAATAGCTCGATAAGTCATGCCGACTTGAGGTCCATAACATTCGTGAAACTACTGATAACTCTTACCAGTATATCACTGCAACCCTGGCCAGGGATTTCCTGTTATGGCCAGTCGAGCATAGCACAACATCAACCCCCAATACCGGGTGAGACGAATCCCCTCCTATCGCTCATTGCCTCCATATGAATCGGGACTGTACCCAAAAACCACCTGTTTGCACGACTCAGTAGAGCCGTGGTAGGGTGGAAATCAAAGCACAGTGGGAGACACATAAGACTCTATGACGATCTCGGGTCAACAGACTAAGCTGTACCAGTGTCACCAGAGAACTGCCATCTGACGTGAGGTATAATACCATCTGGGAGTTCTCGGCGAGTCCGTTCAGTGTACCCAGTCTCCACTGAGCACCCGCATACCATCTTCGATGTCAAACACCAATGGATATGGGATCATCCATCGCCCATCGCATGGGTCGAGAAGATATGCGCTAGTCTACTCTGGAATATCGATGCCCCGTCTCGATATTCCCACGACTAGGAACAATGAAGGATGTACTCATTGACTACCCAGGCCCCACTAGTATGATCTGCATCATAGTCCTGGAAGTCCTGTTGAATTGCCCGACTTGATATTGGAAAGTGTTTTCGATAATGAGACTAAAATGCGGGGTTTATAATTGTTAGGCATACGATGTCTAAAGAATTCATTTGATCAGGCATGCGATGTCTGAGGTGGTTGCGGATTCCAACTGTTGTAGTTTTACACTTTCTTTTCTGTGACCGTAAGTGTAATATGTGATATCGCCGGGTTTCGTTGCTATATGCCAACGACAATTGGGATGCGCATATTTACTTACGTTGATGACATGTGATGTTATGTGTTACTGGATATGTTATATTGGATCGTCGTGTTTGAATAGCCGGTTTTTTTTATGTGAGATGAGTGTTTTCATTTTCATTCATGTAAAAACTTGTATGTAATATTCTTTTATTGGGGTACTTCCAGGTTGCGGATGTTGTCACCTTTTGTATATTATTTACTTTTCCGCACTAGGATAGACCCAAGGAGGGGAGCACAAGTAACCGGGTTCTAGAGTCCAGTGGGAGATCAACTCGAGGAGTCGAGTCCGGGTCTCCTAACTCTAGAATTGGTAGGGTTGCTTGCCGCTCTCGTAGGGGTCTAGGGGTGTGGGTTTGGCTATTCATCGCGACCGTGGAATCCGTGTTTTATACTGGCTCGTATTGAAAACACGGATGTCCTAGTATATCCAATATTTCATATGTTTCTTCTGCTGCGATATCTGTGATGTGATCATGTGATATGTTCTGTGATGGATACTGTATATAGTATATATGATATATTATATAGACGTTACTTATGTTTTACACCCGCGCTAGCCCTGCCCCGCCCTGTCGTTAGTTACCTAACCCAACGGTGCACGAGGGGACATCGAGGCGAATGCGGATGGCATAATTTTCCGTCGTATTTATCTGTGATGTTTAGGTACTTAAATGATGGGACTTCATTAATGAGATTAATGAAATAAATGAAACCTAAGATGTTGTAGAATCGAATTTCAAAATAAAAACAGGTAGCTACAGTTCTTGCTTTGCACAGCGGTATATACGATATATCCTGCACCTTATTCGATGAGGAAAGGACCGAGATCCCTTCACCGGGAGTGACTCCTTTAGCAATAACTGGCAGATGCTACACACTCGGTTTGTATTTTGATTGCTTTTAAGAGTTCTGCTTTGCACTGTGATATATATGATATATCCCGCACCTCATTCGACGAGGAAAGGACCGACGATCCCTTCACCGGGAGTGACTCCTTTAGCAAAACTAGAAAAGCCTCAAAAACACTCCATTTTAAAATCATTTGATTCTACAACGATATCAAGTTCATTACGCAATAGGCTTTCAGAAAAACCTGTCGTAGCCCTCCGCCATTTCAGATAAGTACAAGTTAGTATTCGTGCTACGTTTGTTGACTATGTTAAGGCGTAATGTGCGGTAGCTAATTAGTGCTTATCTGCATAAGCATATGATGCGATTGGATTAGGGTAGTCGTGCGACTTTGTTGACTATGTTAAGGGTCGTGCGGGTGGGTTTAATTCAATCGGGAAATGACGGGTTGAACTTGACTAGCACTTATGATTTGTTGACTATGTTAAGGTCATATAGCTGCTAGGGGCAAAATATTATCGGGAATTTCAAGTGTTGAAATTTGCAATGAGATTGCATACCTTCTATGAGATAGTTGGATCCTGATACCCGCTGCGAGTAAGAGTTACTCCTGGGAGAGTTTTATACATTACAATTAGCCGATCAAGTAGGTGTCTAGAAAGGTGTCAACGGGGTTACGCCTCTGGGAAAACGAGGTTTACATTAATTAGGTTCGTGCGAAAGCACGGGGGACCTCCCTCAAAGTACCGACACTGGCCTGGCTGAAAGATTGGCGAACTTGTAGTGTGTAATTAATCCCGGCTAGTCTTTCCTTTTAGGGTTTGAAGGAAGATTTGATAAAAAGCAGTGGGAGCCATCCTGATTAGATAAAATAATAACCAATCTATTCTTGCAAGAGCGCACGCTGAGTGTTTTCTTCTCTCTCTCTCCAGGTAGCAACCATATCACGCCTTAATCAAGATAATAATATGGATGTATTGACCGAACCCGCTTGTTATACTGAGCTGGGGAACGTTGGTCCCGCTCCAACTTATAATTGTTATAAGACATAGCAGGAAATTGGGGATTACCAGAATTCCCGTGCCGCCCAAACGAATAGAGTGCATGCTGATGCATCATCTTCGGGTGTGTTCGTTACAAAGAACTGTTTCTCAGTATCCTCCGCATCCTGGGTATATGATACCGGATCAGGATCCCAGATATGTAATCTGTTACATAGGGCTACAGATAGGTAGAGAACTGAGAACGGGTGATAAGTTTCATGAGGCAGAAAACGGGGCAAGTGTTGCAGCCAAGTCTGTTGGTCACTGTCACCCTGTATTGTAATACATTGATTCTGAACAAATGCTATTAGATACCGAACCTGATATACAAAATCATATCAGTCTCTTTATTAGTAAAGAAATGATAAAATTTTGTATTGATGGATAATGTTTTGAACATTTCCTATATCAAAAGTTGATCGGTTCAGACACGTTATCTAAAAGCATTGATGTTCTAAATCAAACTACAGTTTTTAGTATACGGAACACACAAAAGAGGAAGAGTTCAGAAATGAACGAATTCTTCTTGAGGCATTGTAGACTAGGTCATATCAATGCGACCCGACTAGCTGAAGTTACATATAGATGCATATTTAAATCAGTTTGAATTTACATCTTGTGAAACTTGCCAGTCATGTCACAGAGATAAGATGACCATAGCTCCGTTTACTGGAAACAGAGAAAGAGTTAATGAACTCTTGGGATGATACATGTTGATGTATGTAGGCCCCCTGTCTACACATGCCAAGACTGGTTCTTTATACTTCATTACATTCTCTGATAATCTCTCAAGATTCAGTCATATGTTCCTGTTGAAACATAAGTCCGAACCTTTTGAGATATTCACAGAATATAAGTTAGAAGTAGAGAACCAATACGGGTATAAGTATTATGTCCTATGATGAGATCAGGGAGGAAAATACTTGTGCATGGAATTCCTGGACTATTCTAAAGGAGAATGAGATTCTCTCTCAGCATTACTCCTCTGTATACACCATAGCACGATGGTATATCGGGGCGGAGCAGATACACCCTATTTGATATGGTGTGCTCTATGATGAGTACTACTGAGTTACCTGTTTCCTTTTGGGAGTTATGCACTTATGAAGTTGCATACCTATTGAATAGAGTTCCAATCAAATCAGTTGCCAACCGCTTCATATGTGATATGGAATAGGAAGAGCCCATGTCTTAAGCTAGTTATGATTTGGGGTTGACCGGCCTATGTCTGAAAGCAAAATCCGGACAAGCTCAAGGCAAGGTCTGTAATGTAGAACTGGAAAGGTTCCAGCTATACAAACTACAGCAGATGATTTGGTAGAACCAAAGGATTCAGTAGATGCCAACTAACCTCAGCCTCTCCGCCGATCTAGTAGGGTTCCTCACCCACCTGAGAGATACTTCGGTTGCTCTATGACAGTGGGAGCGAGGATTGCATCATGAGATGATGGCCCAACTAGCTTCGAGCTGGCCATCAGGAGTAAGACTCTGTAAGAATGGCTGGATGCTTTGCGATCTGAGATGGAATCCTTATACACCGACAAAGTATGGACTTTGGTTGCTATATCTGAAGGGTTAAATCCCCATCAGGAGCAAGTAAATCTTGAGAAGATTACTTGGTGTACTTGGAAAAGTTGAGACCTTCAAAGCTAGACTTATTAAAGGTTTGCATCATTGACCAGGTATGGATTATGTTGAAACCTTTTCTAATTATCTATGCTTAAGTCCATCCAGATCCTACTTGCCACGGCTACATACCATGACTATGATATCTGGTGGATGGGTGTCATGACAGCTTTTCTAAATGATGTTTTAGAAGAGAGCGTCTATAAGTACACAGCCAGAGGGCCTCGTAGACAGTGGGAGCAGCGGAAACGTGTGCAAGATGCTTTATAGAATAAAGCAGGCATCGTGGAGTTGTAACTTCTGTTTTGATGAAGTAGTCAAAGAGTTTGACATCATCAAAATGGTAGATGAACCTTGTATAAACAAAAAGGTAGTAGGGAGTATGGTGACGATCCTCGTAGAGCACGTGGATGACATACTCTTGATAGGGAAGAAGTTTCCTATGCTATGCTCGATCAATCTCCGCTTATCACAATAATTCTCCACATAGGATCAAAGTGATACCTACTAAATCCTAAGCTTTGGATCTATGAGATAGATCTAATTGGATATTAGAATACTCACTAGTTGTAATGAGATGGTATCAATTGATCCTGGGCAGAATCACTGGATGTGTTCCAGGGTGATAAAGACGACTCAGTGTCAGTCACAGGCATTGTCTATACCCTCGGTAAAGGGACGGTATGTTGGAAGAGTTCCAAGCTAGATACCGTGGCATACTAGACGATAAAGGCTGGATACATCGCTTTTTAAGATGCTACCAAAGAGGATGTTTGGGTGTATATTGGTTCATGAGATGAACTACGTTCCTACCATTGTGAGACAATGGAGTTGTGGCTTGTGCCAAGGAATGCAGGTCCCATCAGTGATCCAGACATATTCTAAGGCAGTATCACCTGATCATGGAGATGGTTGATCTCCAGGGGATCGAGGTCAGGAGAGTAGACTCAGAGGACAACACGGCGGATCCACTCACGAAGGCCTATTCCCAGCGAGAGAATTTTATGGGATGGTTGAGTATGAGATACTACAACCACTGCTATCAGATGGCCCTAGTGCAAGTAGGAGATTGTTAGTTATATATATGCCCTAGAGGCCATTACTGTACATTGGATGTATATTGTAGTAGATGCTGGGACATATATAGGGAGGACTTTCTTTCTCGACATGATAGTATACTATCTGGTTACTCTTTACCTTAACGTGTACACTGATTATCTCTCTGTTACATGTTGGTAAAGCCCTTAGGATGTGTACTTGACTACCTGGACTATGATACGGATCATACTAGTGGGGACATGGTAGTCCATAAGTACATCCTTCAAAGTCCCTAGTCGTGGGTGTATCGAGACGGGGCATCGATATACCAGAGTAGACTAGCGTATACCTTCTCGACCAATACAGATGGGCGATGGATGATCCCATATCCATTGGTGTTTGACATCGGAGATGATATACGGGTGCTCAGTAGAGACTGGGTACACTGGACGGACTCGCCGAGAACTCCCAGATGGTATTATACCTTACGTCAGATGGCAGTTCTCAGGTGACACTGGTACAGAGTAGTTTGTTGACCCGAGATCGTCAAAGAGTCTTGTGTGGTTCCCACTGTGCTTTGATTTCCACCTTACCACGTCCAAGAGGGCGTGCAAAATGGTGGTTTTTGGGTACAGTCCCGAATCACATGGAGGCAATGAGCGATAGGAGGGGATTCGTCTCTCCCGGTATAGGGAGTTGATGTTGCGCTGTGTTCGATTGGCTATAACCGGAAATTCCTGGCCAGGGTTGCAGTGATATTCTGGTAAGAGTTATCAGTAATTTCACGAATGTTATGGACCTCAAGTCGGCATGACTTATCGAGCTACTGGGGTCTGACGTTTACCACCCCTAGGCGAGATATGCGACATATCAGACGAACAGACCGGACTGTACGGTAAGTGTTACTAGTTGGATTCACAGGAGTGTGAGCGGGCTTGCTCGTCGATCTTCTGATCGCTCAATACCCGGGTGGCCATTACGTTTAGCAGACCGCTTGCGGCTTGTGGGTGTTTGATATGATCATCACCTGCTGCCGGCGTATTGACGAGTCTTTAGAGTCCTACACAGAGGTTTCCTGGCTCAAGCGAAACGAAATAGGAGCGCATATGAGATATGTGCGGGACCGAGAATAATGCGTGTATGTGATACCGTATTTCATTCTCGCGATGAATGTGTCGAATGGTTGTATGCGATATAACCTAGTTATCGAATCAAGGATTGATTCGATAAGCCGACACATTGGATACTAGCCGGTTATATGCGACATGACCGGATCATTGAATCAAGTGTTGATTTAATGATTTAATGTATAATTATATATTTGATATATTACTTTGCATTAACTAGTATTGGTTCACTTTAAATGGATTTTCTCACTTGAATTGTGCAAGTTGTATATGTGATATACATTTGTGCACATGATTGTATCATGTTTGATGATACATGCAAGCTTGGGTTTGTGTAAAGAATTGACCATGGTTATATGAATGGTTAGGGTTTCATTTTATTTACTTATTCTTTTATTTATTCTTTTTGTTTATTTTGGAAAAAGAAAATGATAAAGAAAATGAAATGGTGGCTTATTTTGTTTGTAGTTGAAGTTTCTTGAAACTTTGACTAAGTGACCATTTTGTCTTCTTTCTTAACCCTAACCCTTCAAACTAACCTTAGTAAATTCTCTACACCTAACTAAGGTTAATGATATGATAAGTATTATATTTTCTTTTCTATTTTTATTAACTTATCGTATCTTCTTCTTCTTCATCATCTTCATCCTCCATGAAGAAAGCTTGCTACTCCAATGGCAAGTGATGAAAACTAGTGAGAAATCCAATTCTAAAATGAACCCACATCCTATTTCTTCATCCTCTATCTCTTGCCAAGTAGTATAGGGTGTTTCCTTCACAAGTTTTCTTGACTTGCTGAAGTTGGAGCTTGATCTAGCGATGCCTCGACGTAGATCATCTTCGGCATCGTCGTCGATGACCTAGCCCGCTTTTTCTCCGATGAAGCCGACGCTAGAGCCCGGGTTTCCATTTGGACAGCGAGGAGACTTCATTGCGGAGCTATGGAGGTGGAGGACCGGATCTACAAAGGTTTTATTTCCGTTCTTTTAGTTTAGTTGTAAACTAGTTGCATCTTTCGCCTAGAATTCTAGTTAACGATCCGTATTAGGGTTTCTCGGCACCCGTAAAATTTCAAATTGCCATGGTTGATGCCTTGTGAGACCTCATTAGCGTGCCTAGGAACCCTACACAAATTAGTGTTAATTTGGTGTTTTCATGTATAGTTGGATTGAAATTGCTAATTATGAAAAATCAAGAAAAGGTTTAAGTATGGAAAGTGGGTTTTGATGCATGGAAAAGGGGATTAATTTAATTGTTGTGGCTTTCTAATGGTTTAACTTGGATGTTTGTGTGATAATGTGAGCACTTTATCGCGAATCCGCGATGTTTGCACGAATTTGGAAATCCTTAGTGCTTGCTAGGTTTTTATAAAAATTAAGTGGTGAATTATTTGTGATTCCTTGATGATATTTTTAGCATCTCCTATGACTTTTAGGGTGTGTGTGATTACGGATTTTTGGTTTATTCGGGTTTTAGTTTTGTTGAGCGCCCAAAACGACGATTCTAGTTAGTTTTCCGATTTTCGTGTGTGTTCCGCGCACCTTGTGCACGTTGTGCCTAACTCGTGAACATTGATATTTTTGCTTGGGATTTGCGTCGTTTCATGATATGTAACCTTATGTTTTGTATTGGTGCAAATTCCAGGTTCGGTCGCGGAGACTTCGGACGCGGCACGAAAAGGAAAGGCGATGATTGGACATAGCTAGCTGGGGATTCCGGTGAGTAGATGTAACATCTACGGGGGACTATCGTTTGGATGGCGCAAGTCGCCCGATAGTTTAAGTTGTTTAAAGATTTCTAGTGATATTAGTAATTAGGAGTAAATGCTTGCGTAACATCTTGCTACATCCATGCTTTATATTGTCATACGTATGCGAACCCATTCTATAGGACACCTGCACCATTGCCAGGGTTCTTATATGTAGCACGAGCATTATTCATGCGTACACACACGCCCTGGTAATTGCCATGCCACGACACTAGATAACTTATAATCTAGAATATTGTCCCCATATTTGATACTTAAACATGTATTATTGCAATAAATCTTTAAAATAAAATTGTAGAATTGCTACCCATGTGCATGTATATCATTATATCATTTGTTCATGCCTAGTTATTAATCATACATTGCAACCTGAACAATTATACCATATGCATTCATTATCATTGACATATGCACCCATGATGGTTTCTTGAGATTTTATGATATATCTGGATTTCGGAGGAAAGCCGCAAGATTTAATAACTTATTATCTTTTAAAACATGAAAAGTTGCGGTTTTCTAGTGATGTAAGTGTCGTCCACCATGAGTTTGATGTGGCTTTCGAGACCCGTTTCGAGGAGTTGGATGAACCGTCTCGGGTACATGGTGGGCCTGGTGAGGTACCATGGGGCAAGAAGATCGCAGATAATGGCGTTGAGCCTGGCAGGGAATGGATTACCTACCGGTGACTGTTTTGGCACGGCGGATATCCAGAGGATACTGACTATGGCCGCGAGATTATGAGATATTGATATTTGAGATGGGTCGGCCGGACGGCTGAGGCCAGTGTAACCCTTCGAAAATCGTTTAGGCGGTTTTTCGGTAATCGGCTAATTTTTCGGCTTTTTCCGTAAAAAGTCAAAATAGGTATTTTTTCATTGTAGATCTAATTATACAAAATTTAGATAATATATTACTATAATTTTGTCACTAAAATGTCACTTATAATTTTCTAGTTAAATAAAAAAAAATTCGTAATTAATTATTTTTTTATTATTTTAAGCTTTTTAAAATACATTAAATTAGGGATAAATACAAATTTAACTAGGTAAATTTCATAATTAGGAATCTTTATAAGCTAAAATATGGTGTTAATAAAATTGTATCATGACTTGCAACATTTTAGTTTTATGGTGTGAAAATTGTGAAAAAATGGAGTAAAAATGGGTTTTTTTGTAAAAAGTTGATGTAACATTCATTAATTGACCTTTGAAGAAGCTTTTTGTGTAGAATTTTCCACACAATTCTCTCTAACTCTCCTCCTCTACCTCCAGGCCGAGCTCACCTGCTGGAAACCCCTCATTTTCCCCATTTTCTTGCTTCAAATTTCCATTAAAAATCCACCGAAATCCACAAAAATTCACAATTTCTTCACAAAATTGAAACCTAAATCCTATTCCACCTCTTTCCAAACCCTAAGTTGTTTAAAACAAGGAGAAAGAAGACATCTATGGTGGCTAAGTGAAAGAGGATCAACACTTGGGAGGTATAATTTTAATCTAGTTGTTAAATTTGTGGTTTAAATAAGCTATTTTAGAAGTTTAAAGTGTTAATTTTATTGCAATGGTTTGTTTTAAAAATTCAAGAATAGGATTGGTGTTGTAATTAGGGTTTGAAATATGATAAGTGTGTTTAAGTTAGTGTTTTGGCCATCTAGTGGGTTAGATCGAACGTTTATGCATTGTTGCGATCGCTAAATCGTTAATTCGCGAGGTTTGCATCGAAATTTGTCCGTGAATGCTTACTAGGTTTTCTACGAAATTAGGAAGCGATTTATTTGCGATATCATGATGATATTATTAGCATCTAATACGACTTGTAGGGTATGCGAATGCGTAGTTTTGTCTAGTTGGGTTTTAGATTTGGCGGTTGCACCGAAATGACGATTCTAGTTAAAGATTAGCGATTTTCGTGCGTTTTTCCGCGCACCGAGTGCACGTTACGTTTAATTCGAGAGCGTCGATATTCGTATATTGTCACTTGCATCGTTTTAGGTTTTGTAATCTTATCCTTGGTGTTGTGTAAATATAGGATCGGTCGGGGAAACATCGGACACGGCGCGTAAAGGCAAGGCGGTGGTCGGACCGGATTAGCGGGGATTTCAGGTGAGTAGATGTATTCATCTATGGGGGAATCGTCTGGATGGCGCGATGCGCCCCCCCTAGTTAGGATTACCCTACTTTTTTGCAAGAATTATTTTGTTAGCTAGCTTATCCATTCATGTACACTGCATACCCTTATAGCGAACAGTATATTAAATTGCATGGACATTCATCTATACTTATGCGATATCATTTCGTAGGACACGAACACCTTACTATTGGCATCTGTTGCACGCGCACTATTCATGTGACACACACGCCTTTGGTAAATGCCATGCCACGTGCACTATAGAACCTGTTTATCATAATATCGCCACTTGCATTCATACTTGATATATGAAATTGCATAGCATACGTATACCTCGCATCATCATCATATTTATATAGATTTCTAGCCAAAATTCACATCGTATTCATTAATATCATAGACATTTATCATATATAACATGTGGACATTATGATTTTCTTGAGGATTTCAGTATTGCTGCGATTTCTGGATTTTGGGGAAAACCGCAAGAATTTAACAAAACCTTATATTTATCATTTTCAAAACAAAGTTATGGTTTTCTCGTGATGTATGTGTCGTTCACCATGAGTTTTCATGTTTTCTGTTGGATTTCGAGACCCGATTCGAGGAGTGGATGAACCGTCTCGGGTACATGGTGGGCCCGGTATGGTACCCCGGGGCAAGAAGATCGAGTTGTAGACGATGAGCCTGGCAGGGGAAGACTACCTACCGGTGATGTCTGGCGTGGTGGATATCCGGAGGATACCGACCGTTGTCGTGAGATTTATGATATGGGACGATCCGGACTGACGGAGCCCGATATTGAGACAGATATGATTCCTATTTGGTGTCGATGCTTGACACGGGTTTTCAGATGATTTCTTGATGGTATTTAGCTATTATACAGATATTCATGTTCTAAAGTTAAGAATTCAATACCCTTAGCATTTAAAACACTTAAAGACTTAATAATGACATTGCATACCTGTGCATGCATACTAGAGATATTATATCACATATGGACATGCATGTTGTGGTGCATTGCGTGCATTCTTACGATTGCCTTATTAAATGTTATATTCACTCACGAGCTGGCAACTCACCCCCGTTGTGCCACAGTGTCTTGCAGGTCGGACTCATCAGTCTTGTAGCGGCGGCTATCTTATTATCATCTTCTTTTGCGCAGACTCGCGACATCGCCCGTAGGTGGGTTGCGAGCACACTTTATTTCTTTTGCTTTATCATTGTATCTAGTATTCTCCATCTACCACTTTATATTGTATATGCGACCTAGTGGTGAGACTGAGAGGTTGTATATTTGTGGTTTCTTTTGGGTCGAGCTCACTTGAGCCGGCGATGTGTTTTCTGATATTTTGCGTTTCTTTTATGCTCTTTTCGTGATATGGTTATTATATTGCATGTGGTTGTGATCCGCCTTGGGCGAAGAGCTAGCTCCCGTTTGGGGATGCCATTTTATGATTACAGGTTTATTATCTTGTTGTACCCATTTTGGGGGATAGAAAATTACAGGGGAGACTCTGCCGAAATTTTCTGAAATTTATGATGTTTTTAAAAAGGGATTCTTTGCAACTTAATTGATTTGAAAATCGTCTTCATTAAAGGTTTTCCTTCACTCTCTTTTGATTTTGGTTTAGATTTTTCTGGGCTTTGGCTGACTTAGGTTACGGTACGCCTTTAGACGTCTCGTAATGTAAGTGCCAGTCACGTTCTGTACCTTCGGGTCGTGACAAAGTTGGTATCAGAGCGTAGGTTTTACCTTTCTGAGTGTAGGACGACCTTGGTAGATGGAGTAGGTAACTTAAGCAGAGTAGCGTAGCGTGGATATGGTCCGCGGCATACTTACGATACGGTACTCCGCCTAAGTGACCTTAGGACATAATTGCTTGTATTTCCTTTCTTGATTCCTTGCATTCCTTGATTCAATTGCAATGTCCTTATCAGTCTTGTTTCTTATTCTAGCTTCGATGCCGCCAAAGACTACGAGAGCTCAGCGGGCTGCCGCTAGGGATGAGATTCGAGCGGGCTCGTCTGAGGCGAGGATCGAGCGGGAGGATACGCCTACCCCTCAGGGTCATACTGATCCGCCTTATCCAGACCGTATTGCCAGATTAGAGGCCGGTATGCATGAGTTGCGACAGATGATGGGATCTTTAGTTGAGTCCAGCCGGGCACAGAGATCCGAGGACGTTCCTTCCACCGCACAGACCACGATCGTACCTGCTGCACAGATGGTTACTCCTGCTGCTACTACGGAGACTATCCCTGTTTCACTACAGGAGTTCATGAGATTGAGACCTCCAGCTTTTACCGGTACGGATGCGACAGAGGACCCACAGGCATTTCTTGATAGGATGGCTCGGATTTGCCGTTCGTTGAGGTGTTTTGATGATAGATTGGTGGAGTTTGCGAGTTTTCGTCTGGAGGGTCTTGCCTAGACATGGTACGATTCAGTAGAGACAGGCCGAGCTGCAGGTCTGCCTTCTATGACCTGGGATGAGTTTACATCTGCATTTCTTGCCCGTTTTCTTCCGGAGAGTGTCCGAGATGCTCGAGCCCGTAGTTTTGAGTCTTTGCGCAAGACTCCTGGGATGACAGTGTCGGAGTATGATATACAGTTTACCCAGTTGTCTCGATATGCTCCGTACCTAGTCGACACAGAAGAGAAGAGAATAAAGAGGTTTGTACGAGGGCTTGATACACAGCTATTCCTTGCCATCGGCACCCAGCACTTTGATACATACGCAGCCGCGATGGATGCAGCCTTACTTTTGGAGGAGCGTATTTCTGAGACTCCGGTCGTTTCTGGGCCGAAGAGAATCCGTACTGATACGCCAGCTCAGCGGCAGATGGGCAGACACCGCGATAGATTATTTCCGGGAGATGGTGGAGGCAGAGGATTGAGACGAGGTCAGTTATTTGGTTCATATCCACAGACCCAGCAGTCATCACCAGGATGTTTTCGGTGTGGGAGTCAGTACCACCGTATCAGAGACTGTACCATGGGACGCCAGGGCGCGGCGACAGTCCCGCATGTGACTTTACTACCCTCACCACCTTCTCAGAGAGCTCTACTTCCTACTCCTGATGATGCTCCACGCCAGCCAGATGCTTCTAGAGGCCGTGGGCGTGGCGGTCCGGTTCAGAGAGGACGAGGCGACAGAGGCAGAGGCAGAGGCCGAGGTAGAGGCAGAGCACAGCCAGCTATTAGTGGTGGACAGGCCCGAGTGTTCGCGTTGACTCCTCAGGATGCACAGGCATCCAATGCCGTCGTGACAGGTACTCTGCCAGTATGTTCTTTTGATGCACGGGTATTATTTGATCCAGGCTCCACACATTCCTATGTTTCCACGTACTTTGCACTGAGGTTGGGCCGAGAGTCTTCTCTGTTAGATCAGCCGCTGGTCGTTATTACCCCGGTAGGCGAGACTTTTGTTGCCCGTTTTGTGTACCGATCATGTTCCGTTCGTATCGGGGAGAGAGATTCTTCAGTTGATTTGATTCTCCTCGATATGCTAGACTTTGATGTTCTTCTTGGTATGGACTGGCTAGCCACCTGTTATGCATCCGTGGACTGCCGTGAAAAGGCAGTCAAATTCAGTTTTCCTGGTGAGCCGGTTCTTATTATTCAGGGAGATCGTAGTGCTACCCTTCCCAGCTTGATTTCTTCTCTTCGCGCTGGTCAGCTCTTAAGGAAAGGGTGTCAGGGATTCTTAGCATATGTTTGTGATACTAGCTCCACAGAGGTTCCGTTGGACCAGGTCCCTGTTGTGAGAGAGTTTCCTGATGTATTCCCTGACGAGCTGCCTGGTCTGCCACCAGAGCACGAGATTGAGTTCTGTATTGACTTGATCCCCGGCACGGGGCCTATCTCTATACCGCCTTATCGGATGGCCCCGGCGGAGCTGAGAGAGCTAAAGGATCAGTTACAGGACTTGCTGGACAAAGGGCTTATCCGACCGAGTGTGTCACCTTGTGGTACTCCCGTCTTGTTTGTTAAGAAGAAGGACGGAAGTATGCGCTTATGCATTGATTATCGTCAGCTGAACCGGGTTACTGTGCGGAACAGATATCCCTACCCCGCATTGATGACTTATTCGATCTGCTCCAGGGTGCAGGGTTTTTCTCGAAGGTTGATTTACGGTCAGGTTATCACCAGTTGCGGGTTCGAAAGGAGGATATTCCGAAGACCGCTTTCCGTACTCGTTATGGTCATTATGAGTTCTTGGTGATGTCGTTCGGGCTCACCAATGCCCCGGCAGCATTTATGGACTTGATGAACCGTGTATTCATGCCGTATCTCGATCAGTTCATCGTTGTGTTCATTGACGACATCTTGGTTTATTCTCGGAGCCGGGAGGGGCATGAGCAGCACTCGACGTTTTGTCCAGGATTTCTCCCGTATTGCTGCACCGCTGACCGGGTTGACCCGGAAGGGGGTTCCTTTTGATTGGACCGAGGCATGTGAGGATAGTTTCTAGTAGTTGAAGACTCGTCTGACTACTGCACCAGTGTTAGCATTGCCTTCAGGATCAGGCGGGTTCGTGGTATATTATGATGCTTCTCGAGTAGGGCTGGGCTATGTATTGATGCAGCACGACAGAGTTATCGCGTATGCTTCTCGGCAGCTGAGGAAACACGAACAGAACTACCCCACCCATGATTTAGAGATGGCTGCAGTGGTATTTGCACTTAAGATCTGGAGACATTACCTATACGGTGAGTCGTGCCAGATATTCACTGACCACAAGAGTTTGAAGTATATTTTCTAGCAGCGAGATCTGAACCTGAGACAGCGCCGTTGGATGGAGTTGGTGAAAGATTATGACTGCGAGATTCTATACCATCCGGGCAAGGCGAATGTGGTGGCAGATGCTTTGAGTAGGAGGCCCGGAGGTAGCTTATCTTGTTTGAGCGCAGTGCAGATGCAGTCGACGGCGGATTGGCAGGTGTTTTGTGACAGCAGAGTGCAGTTCGAGTTTACTCCTACAGGGGGACAACTGGCCCATTTCAGAGCACGCCCACAGTTACTTGACCGTATCCATGAGGCACAGTCCGGCGATGCCCGTACATTAGAGATTATTGAGCAGATTCGGCAGGGCAGAGTTTCCGAGTTCGTGATTGATGATCAGGGGATACTTCGATTTGGGACTCGACTGTGCGTGCCAGATTCAGAGGGACTGAGGCGCAATATTCTCGAGGAGGCACATAGATCAGCATACAGCGTGCATCCAGGTTCCACCAAGATGTACCGTGATTTGAGAGAGGTTTACTGGTGGGACGGGATGAAGAAAGATATTACAGACTTTGTATCGAAATGCCTGACTTGTCAGCAAGTCAAGGCCGAACACCAGAGGCCAGCCGGCGAGTTACAGCCTTTGCCCATCCCTGAGTGGAAGTGGGAGGAGGTCTCCATGGATTTCATTGTAGGTCTACCCAGAACCAGTCGAGGGTACGACTCTATTTGGGTGATTGTGGATCGACTGACGAAAGCGGCTCACTCTCTGCCAGTGAAGACCACTTTTGGATTTTCTCAGTACGCCCAGGTTTATATTGATGAGATAGTGCGCCTGCATGGTGTTCCGACTTGCATCGTGTTCGACCGTGGCACCCAGTTTACCAGCCGATTGTGGCAGAAACTCCAGGAAGCATTGGGCACCCGATTGAGTTTTAGCACAGCCTTTCATCCGCAGACTGACGGTCAGTCGGAGCGTACGATTCAGACTCTCGAGGACATGCTCAGAGCTTGTGTTTTAGATTTCGGTGGTAGCTGGGATCGTCATTTGCCTTTTATCGAGTTTTCCTACAATAATAGCTTCCAGGAGACGATTCAGATGGCACCTTTCGAGGCTTTATATGGGAGGAGATGTCGATCGCCTGTATGTTGGACAGAGCTCAGAGAGAGCAGTATTTTGGGGCCGCAGATTGAACAGGAGACGACCGAGAAGATACAGCTGATTCGGGACAGGATGAGAGCGGCACAGAGCAGGCAGAAATCATATGCTGACAGGCGCCGTCGCCGACTCGAGTTCGCTGTTGGCGATCATGTTTTCCTGAAGGTCTCTCCGATGAAGGGTGTGATGAGATTTGGGCGGAAAGCGAAGCTGAGTCCTAGATATGTTGGTCCTTTCGTGATTCTAGAGCGTGTTGGCCCAGTCGCTTATCGGTTAGCTCTTTCGCCCAGCTTCCCCGATGTTCACCCCGTATTCCATGTCTCGATGCTCCGCAAGTACCTTCATGATCCTTCCCAGGCGATTCAGCACCAGACGATCCAGCTAGAGCGTGATCTTTCTTTCACCGAGGAGCCGGTGGTCATTTTGGATCGGCAGGTGAAGAAATTGAGTTCGAAGGTTATACCGTCCGTCAAGGTCCTTTGGCGTGGCCCGAACAGCGAGGAGGTCACCTGAGAGACCGAGGTCGAGATGAGGAAGACATATCCCCATCTTTTTGAAGGTACGCATAGTTAAATTCTAAATTCGAGGACCGAATTTCTTTAAGGGGGGAAGATTGTAACCCTTCGAAAATCGTTTAGGCAGTTTTTAGGTAATCGGCTAATTTTTCGGCTTTTTCCGTAAAAAGTCAAAATAGGTATTTTTTCATTGTAGATCTAATTATACAAAATTTAGATAAGATATTACTATAATTTTGTCACTAAAATGTCACTTACAATTTTCTAGTTAAATAAAAAAAAATTCGTAATTAATTATTTTTTTATTATTTTAAGCTTTTTAAAATACATTAAATTAGGGATAAATACAAATTTAACTAGGTAAATTTCATAATTAGGAATCTTTATAAGCTAAAATATGGTGTTAATAAAATTGTATCATGACTTGCAACATTTTAGTTTTATGGTGTGAAAATTGTGAAAAAATGGAGTAAAAATGGGTTTTTTTGTAAAAAGTTGATGTAACATTCATTAATTGACCTTTGAAGAAGCTTTTTGTGTAGAATTTTCCACACAATTCTCTCTCTCTCCTCCTCTACCTCCAGGCCGAGCTCACCTGCTGGAAACCCGTCATTTTCCCCATTTTCTTGCTTCAAATTTCCATTAAAAATCCACCGAAATCCACAAAAATTCACAATTTCTTCACAAAATTGAAACCTAAATCCTATTCCACCTCTTTCCAAACCCTAAGTTGTTTAAAACAAGGAGAAAGAAGACATCTATGGTGGCTAAGTGAAAAAGGATCAACACTTGGGAGGTATAATTTTAATCTAGTTGTTAAATTTGTAGTTTAAATAAGCTATTTTAGAAGTTTAAAGTGTCAATTTCATTGCAATGGTTTGTTTTAAAAATTCAAGAATAGGATTGGTGTTGTAATTAGGGTATGAAATATGATAAGTGTGTTTAAGTTAGTGTTTTGGCCATCTAGTGGGTTAGATCGAACGTTTATGCGTTGTTGCGATCGCTAAATCGTTAATTCGCGAGGTTTGCATCGAAATTTGTCCGTGAATGCTTACTAGGTTTTCTACGAAATTAGGAAGCGATTTATTTGCGATATCATTATGATATTATTAGCATCTAATATGACTTGTAGGGTATGTGAATGCTTAGTTTTGTCTAGTTGGGTTTTAGCTTTGGCGGTTGCACCGAAATGACGATTCTAGTTAAAGATTAGCGATTTTCGTGCGTTTTTCCGCGCACCGAGTGCACGTTACGTTTAATTCGAGAGCGTCGATATTCGTATATTGTCACTTGCATCGTTTTAGGTTTTGTAATCTTATCCTTGGTGTTGTGCAAATATAGGATCGGTCGGGGAAACATCGGACACGGCGCGTAAAGGCAAGGCGGTGGTCGGACCGGATTAGCGGGGATTTCAGGTGAGTAGATGTATTCATCTATGGGGGAATCGTCTGGATGGCGCGATGCGCCCCCTAGTTAGGATTACCCTACTTTTTTGCAAGATTTATTTTGTTAGCTAGCTTATCCATTCATGTACACTGCATACCCTTATAGCGAACAGTATATTAAATTGCATGGACATTCATCTATACTTATGCGATATCATTTCGTAGGACACGAACACCTTACCATTGGCATCTGTTGCACGCGCACTATTCATGTGACACACACGCCTTTGGTAAATGCCATGCCACGTGCACTATAGAACCTGTTTATCATAATATCGCCACTTGCATTCATACTTGATATATGAAATTGCATAGCATACGTATACCTCGCATCATCATCATATTTATATAGATTTCTAACCAAAATTCACATCGTATTCATTGATATCATAGACATTTATCATATATAACATGTGGACATTATGATTTTCTTGAGGATTTCAGTATTGCTGCGATTTCTGGATTTTGGGGAAAACCGCAAGAATTTAACAAAACCTTATATTTATCATTTTCAAAACAAAGTTACGGTTTTCTCGTGATGTATGTGTCGTCCACCATGAGTTTTCATGTTTTCTGTTTGATTTCGAGACCCGATTCGAGGAGTGGATGAACCGTCTCAGGTACATGGTGGGCCCGGTTTGGTACCCCGGGGCAAGAAGATCGAGTTGTAGACGATGAGCCTGGCAGGGGAAGACTACCTACCGGTGATGTCTGGCGTGGCGGATATCCGGAGGATACCGACCGTTGTCGTGAGATTTATGATATGGGCCGATCCGGACTGACGGAGCCCGATATTGAGACAGATATGATTCCTATTTGGTGTCGATGCTTGACACGGGTTTTCAGATGATTTCTTGATGGTATTTAGCTATTATACAGATATTCATGTTCTAAAGTTAAGAATTCAATACCCTTAGCATTTAAAACACTTAAAGACTTAATAATGACATTGCATACCTGTGCATGCATACTAGAGATATTATATCACATATGGACATGCATGTTGTGGTGCATTGCGTGCATTCTTACGATTGCCTTATTAGATGTTATATTTACTCACGAGCTGGCAACTCACCCCCGTTGTGCCACAGTGTCTTGCAGGTCGGACTCATCAGTCTTGTAGCGGCGGCTATCTTATTATCATCTTCTTTTGCGCAGACTCGCGACATCGCCCGTAGGTGGGTTGCGAGCACACTTTATTTCTTTTGCTTTATCATTGTATCTAGTATTCTCCATCTACCACTTTATATTGTATATGCGACCTAGTGGTGAGACTGAGAGGTTGTATATTTGTGGTTTCTTTTGGGTCGAGCTCACTTGAGCCGGCGATGTGTTTTCTGATATTTTGCGTTTCTTTTATGCTCTTTTCGTGATATGGTTATTATATTGCATGTGGTTGTGATCCGCCTTGGGCGAAGAGCTAGCTCCCGCTTGGGGATGCCATTTTATGATTACAGGTTTATTATCTTGTTGTACCCATTTTGGGGGATAGAAAATTACAGAGGAGACTCTGCCGAAATTTTCTGAAATTTATGATGTTTTTAAAAAGGGATTCTTTGCAACTTAATTGATTTGAAAATCGTCTTCATTAAAGGTTTTCCTTCACTCTCTTTTGATTTTTGTTTAGATTTTTCTGGGCTTTGGCTGACTTAGGTTACGGTACGCCTTTAGACGTCTCGTAATCTAAGTGCCAGTCACGTTCTGTACCTTCGGGTCGTGACAGCCAGAGATACTACGATATGGATATATGAGATTTGAGACAGTTTTGAGGTGTCGTTGCTGGACACAGATTCTTGTTGATTCTATTGGTATTGTGCTGATTTTTCAAAAGAGATTCCTAAAGCAAAAATATGATTTCTTATACATACACATGCAGATCACGAGGTGATTCATATTGCATATATACCTGCTAGTATATTCATGTTGCATACATACCTTCTAGTATATTAATGTTGCATACATACCTTCTAGTATATTCTGCCAAACCTGTATTATAGATGCTAGGATGCTTATGTGCATGCTTGCGATAGCCTCTATAGATGTTATTTATTACTCACGAGTTGGCAACTCACCCCGCGTTGTGCCACAGTCTTTTGCAGGTCCGCTCCGTCAGCACAGTAGCGGCGGGCGCATCGCTTCTTTTGCCTCTTTTGCCTGGACTCGAGGCTTTTGCTCGTAGGTGGGTTGTATTATTATTTTGTACAACCTTGTATATTCTTTGTATCTAGAGTACTCCATCTACTGTATCTACCAGTATTGTTGTATATTGACCTAGAGACTAGACTGTGAGATTTGTGGGCTTTTTATGCTGTATTTTGGGGTCGAGCTCACTTGAGCCGACATGTTGCTTCTTACTTATGCCTTCTTATGCTTATTTTGCATATTGCTGATTTATATTGCGTTGGATTTGTGACCGCCTTGGGGCGAAGTGCTAGCTCCCGCTTGGGGATGCCTTATTTTTTTTGTATTCATATATATTCTTGTTGTACCCATTTTGGGGCCAGTATATACAAAGGAGACTCTGCCGAAATTTTCGAAAAAAATTGATATTGCTTTTAAAAAGGCTTGATATGACTTATTGATAAATTCGCTTTCAATTGATTGGTTTTTCCTTCACTCTACTGCTTTTTGGTTTTGATTTCTGGGCTTTGGCTTACTTAGATTACGTCTGCCTTGAGACGTTCGTAATTTAAGTGCCAGTCACGTTCCGAACCTTTCGGGTCGTGACAATCTCACCGTACAATACTTGCTTAACCGTTCAGCCAGGCCAGTGTTGGTACTTCGAGGGAGGTTTTCCAACGCTTTCGCGAAGTTCCTTAATTAAATAACCTCTTTTCCCTGTGGGCGTAGCCCCACTACACCTTTCTAGACACCTACTTGGTTTATAGCATTGATCGTTAAGTGAGAATGTTCCGGAGGAGTAGCATATACTCACAGTAGGATCGGGGTCCAAATATCATCGCCTGACAAAACTGAAGGAATCCTACCAGAATCATCACACTCCAAATAGTATGCAGCGCTAGCAAGTTTCAGTTTCTTTTGAAACTCTTGATGTGGATTTTTGCCCCATGCTCTTATGACCTTGACTTTGGCCAACAAATCATAAGTCACATGTCAAGTTCTACCCGTCATTCTCCAGGTTAATTTGAACCAACCCGTACCTACCCTTGACTTTGGCCAACAAGGCAGTACGACTGTCCCAAACCAACACATCTATCTATGCTGCACATGAATACCCAATAGCTACCGATCACTATGCCTTGACTTTGGACAACAAATATAGCTTGAATACTATTGACTATCCATGTGAAACGACGGAGGGCTACGAATGGTTTTGGCGAAACCGTGAACGTAGTGAACTTGATTTAATCGATGGAACGAGATAGCTTTTAAAAGGAGTGGCTTAAGCTCCCCGTTTAAAAGTTGTTTTTGAGAAGAAACCGAGTGGTTTTTAAAGTGTTCCAACGACTCAACTTTGGTTTATTTTCTTGCATTAATTTAATGCGTCCCATCATTTAATCCTACCATTGCAGAAAACAACGAAAATATGACGTACGCTTATGCCATCCGCATTCGCCACGGGGCCCCGTCATTACCCGTTAGGTTACTTAACTAACGACAGAGCGGGAGCTGGACTAGCGCGGATGCAAAACATAAGCAATGCCTAAATAGATATCATATATAGATATACACATTCGTCACATGCAATGATAGCCATTCCAGATCATAGATGAACACATTGGATATACTAGGAATCCGCATTCCGTACGATCCTGTAACGAAGAGCAGATTACACGGTCGCGATGAATAGCCAAGACCCCACCCTAGACCCCAATGGGTGCGGCAAACTACCCGCCAAGTACCCGAAGCGAAGCAACCTCCCTCAACACCGTGAGTAGGCCACTCGGTACTTCGAGATACCCGGTAGTTTGTGCACCCCACCTTGGGTCTATCCTAGGAGCAAAAACAGTAAAAGAAATTATACAATGACGGCTACAACCCCATCCCGGTTGTGCGGCCATATAAATAATATTACATCAATTACAAATTACATGAATTGAAAAGATAAAGAAAACTCTCATCTAACAACCCCCCGGCTATTCATCCATGACAATCCAATGAATTCATATACACATACCATCAACATTACAGATCACAGATATGTATAACCCCCACTAATCGACGTATAGCGATTAGCAGATGTTCAATACATATATCACATCACAGATATAACCCGTTAGCTTAAGTCTTTAGAAGTTCGATCAAAATACGGATTTTTAAACCCCAAAAACAAATTTTGCTTTCTAGAAAATCTGGGCAGAAAAATCATAATCCAAAAATCCTAAAACACCCCCAGAAATACACTGCAGCAAAACCGATCCACGGCAGAGTCAACTCGGCCGCGGTTCCGCGGCAAGAAGCTCTTCTTGCCGCGTTTCCGCGGTGAGTTGGTCGGTTCAGTGGATCGTTTTTCTTCACTGTTCACTAAAAACCCTGAGCCGATTTTTGGTATATGTCAAATAATTTTTACAGCAGTTGAAAAATCGACAGAAAGTTCATGTTCCGGGCACGTTTCGTGACTTTTTCTCCGATCGAACTTCTAGTTACTTTGCTAACATGTTAGATAGTGTTTAACTAGGCTCTGATACTACTGTAAGTCCATGTTACCCGTCCCCTGTTATTTCGGGGTTGCGGAAATGATGAAAAACGATTTTTCTTTGTGTGGTAACATGGACTCAAAATACGGATCTTTGTTAAACAACTATCTAACAACCTAACTAGGAGTTTTACCTACTCGGTTAGGGGGTTATACCTTAACATGAACTCCTTCTCTTCGACTCCTTGTGGTGGTCGGATGGTTCTCTCCTCGTCGTCTCCTTGCGCCGAAGATGGATCCACCTGAAAGCTTCTACCTTCGGCTCTAACCTCAATCTTGAGGAAACTAGAACACTTGGTTTGCTAAACCTTGTATAATAGGATGAGTAGAGAAGTGTTTTGGGTTTTATCTCTATGGTTCTTGCTTCTCAACACATGAGACAATGGAACCATGAACTAGAGAGAGAGCAAGAGGAAGAGGGAGAGCTTGAGGATGAGAGAGAATGAGAATGATAGAATGAACAAGACTTTTCTCACCCTTGCTCTCATAATCCAAAATAATCATAACTTATAATAATAATTGAGTATTATGTGATGGTTGTTATCATATCAAATGGCAATATCATTTCATGCATTAAATGCAATTTGTGAACAAACAAGCAAGCCAAGGTCAATGCCAAGAAATGATAGCCATTGTCATGATGATGGTCAACAAGTCCAACCTAGTCAACCGGTCAACTAAGTCAACAAGCCAACAAAGTAAACCTTTCAACCCAACCATGGCACAATAATACTTAATTAATATTATCATTAATCATATTCCTTATTCTCATTAGGGTTTAGCAAAAGTCAACGGTCAACAACCCTAATGAGAATCCTCTGCCTCTATCTCTGTCAACCGTGCATACACACCCGCATCCGCGTTTCGAGGAACACGAATACAAATGAGATAAAACCAATCCCAAAACGTACACTAGGATCTGGCTTAAACCAAAGCCCGCTAGTGATAACTGCCCGGACACTAAACGTGCACAAGTGCACGGATGTGACCGAACCCTGTCGCAAAACCATGCGACCTCTACACTTTTGCCTAAAGGCGAATAGCTCTCTGTATGGGACTCTAAAGACTCGACACTACGCTGGCAGTGGGTTTAACCACAGACCGCAAGCGGCACTAGCTGTGCGTAACGGCCCCCAGGTAGATGCCGATAAGAAGACGGACGAGGTGAAACCCATCTGAACTCCTACTGAGCCTGAATGTGACAATCTGCGTACAGTCCGGTCTGTTCGTCTGAGAATATCGCATGGCGGGCCTACGGGGGCAGTAAACGTCAGTCCCCTAATAGCGGTACAAGTCGTGTCGGAGTGTAGCCCAGAACACCCTGAGATAACACTGGAAACCTACCAGTATATCTCGCTTGCCCTGGCCAGGGACTTTGTGTAATGGCTCTCCTAGACACAGCGCGATATCAACCCCCAATACCGGGAGAGACGAATCCTGTCTAACCGTCACTGCCTCCAAGTGCTTCGGGACTGCACCCAACTACTACTTGTTTGTGAGACTCCTTTGAGCCGTGGTAGGGTAGTAATCTAAGTACAGTGGGAACACACTCGAGGCGAAGTGACTGTGTCAAGTCAGCGGACTAAGCTGTACTCATGTCACCTGGGAACTGATAACTGACGATAGGTATAGTACCAACCAACAGTTCCCAACGAGTCCTGTCCAGTGTACTCGTAACCTAACGAGCACCCGCATACTATCTCAAGTACGACGTACTGACGGCTGTGGGACAGATCGTCTCCCCTGCTGGGATGAGAAGAGCATGCGCTAATCTGCTCCGGAGTATCGATGCCCTGTCTCGATAGTCCTATGACTAGGGACCTGCATAAGGATGTGCTTGTGGATTACCCAGCCCCCACGAGTGTGACTTCCATCACAACGCTGGTAATCAAGCAAAGATCCTAAGGGCTCCACTAATGTGTATAGGTGATATACTAAAATAAACATATGTACACATTAAAGTAGAAACAAACCAAGTAGCATACTACTATTTTGAGCAAGATTGTCTATACAACTGTTAATATCCCAAGCTTCCATTAAGTAATATACAAACTAGTATGATACAGTAATAGCCTCTAAGGCATATACACTAACACATATCCCCAGAATGATCGCGGTAAATCAGCGTTACTCATCATGGAACGTACCATATCCAATAGGGTTCGGTTCCGTCTCTCCGATACACCGTTATGTTGTGGTGTGTATGGAGGAGTAAGCTGAGAAAGAATTCCATTCTCTTTTAAGTAACCGAGGAACTCGGCACTTAAGTATTCACCGCCTCGATCAGATCTCAGTGTCTTGATACTTTTGCCTGTTTGGTTTTCTACTTCATTCTTGTATTTCTGAATTTTTCAAATGCTTCAGATTTATATTTCATTAAGAAGACATATCCGTACCTTGAAAAGTCATCCGTAAAAGTAATGAAGCATGAATAACCGCTTCGCGCATGTGTAGACATTGGACCGCACACATCACTGTGTACGATCCCTAAGAGCTCGCTTGCTCTTACTCCGTGTCCAGTAAACGGAGTTTCTGTCATCTTTCCTATGAGAAAAGATTCACAAGTAGCATAAGATTGATATTCGAACGGATTCAAATATCCTTCTCTATGTAACTTAGTCAACCTTCTCTCTTTGATGTTACCCAGTCTACAATGCTATAAGAAAGCCTGATTTAATTCTGGAGACTTTCTTTTAAGTGTGTTCTGGACATTGAAAACCTGAGCTTGACTCAATACGTATATGTCGTTATCTAATGTACCGGACCCAATCAAAACTTGATTTAGGTGGATGTGAACTACATCGCCTACGAATGTAAAATCATATCCCTCTCTCGAAAGTGAGGATACTGATATGATGTTACAAGTTATACTAGGTACATACAGACAGTTATATAGAATCAATATCTGCCCACTTGTCAAACCTAGGCGATATTCTCCCACGGATTCAGCGTCCACGCTCATTCCGTTTGCAACTCTGAGAGACCAATCACCAACCTTTATAACTCTACAGTTTCTCAAAGCATGTAATGAATTATAGATATGAGATCTTGCTCCGGTATCTAGTATCCAGGAAGTAGAGTTAATTGACAAACAGTTCTCAATTACAAACACACTTGAAGCCGAAGCCACAACATGCTTCGAATCCTGGCTACTGGATTTGCTAGCCCTGCAATCCATCTGCCAATATTCATTCCTGTAACAATAGGAATGTCCCTCTTTTACTATATCCAGTCCCGAAACTTTTGCCTTTCTCTTTCCTTCTATATCCCTGGTTTCCTTCAGGGTAGAAGGCAGAGACTGAAGAACCAAGTCAGTATCTGACCTGTTTCCCAACGTGGTCTGCAGGTCCTTTAGATCATTTATATAGCTAGTCATTGTAAGGACGTTGTCCCCTACAGATGACCCGACGGCCAACCTCGCTTGAATTAATTCGGTCGAGGTCTTATATCTAGTGATATGAGATTGCTCTCCATATAAATCTTTGTTATGGAGAAAGATGGAAACTGAGTCCATCTTCTCGTGCTGCTTCTGGTATACACCATCAACTGTAGCTAACACGAGGCACTTGGCTTTCTCTATATCTTTTTCCCTTGTCTGGCGGATATCCATATCCGTGACGGTGGAAACTGGAAGGGATCTTGAGTAGTAATAGGGTGGTCCAGCTTGTCATAGGCAATGGACATCTGGACAGTCCTTTGCCAGTCATATAAGTCAGATTCAGTCAATTTGTTATCTAGATGTAACCTAGTCGTGGTCACAGGGTCGCTGCAATTAAGAGAGAGAGAAGAAAACACTTTTAGCATGATGCTCTTGCAAGTTTAGAGTGGTTTTAATTTATCTATACAGGATGGCTCCCACTGTTTCTCGAATCCTTTCTCAAACCATAAAAGAAGAATTAGCCAGGACTATTCTCACCATACAATTCTTGCTTAACCGTTCAGCCAGGTCAGTGTCGATACTTCGAGGGAGGTTTTCCAACGCTTTCGCGAAGTTCCTTAATTCAATAACCTCTTTTCTCTGGGGGCGTAGCCCCGCTGACACCTTTCTCGATACTTACTTGGTTTATAGCATTGATTGTTAAGTGACGAATCTCCTGATAAGTAGTATATACTCACAGTAGGATCGGGATCCAAAATATCATCGTATGATAATGTTGAAGGAATCCTACCAACATTCATCAAACTCCAAAATGGTTTGCAACTTCCTGCAAATTTCAGTTTCCTTAGAAATCCCCGATATGGATTTTTGCCCCATGCTCTTATGACCTTGACTTTAGTCAATAAATCATAAGTCACATGTCAAGTTCTACCCGTCATTATCCAGGTTAATTTGAACCCACCAGTACATACCCTTGACCTTAGTCAACAAGGTAATACGACTGTCCCAAACCAACACATCTATCTATGCTGCATATGAATATCCAACAGCTACCAAACACTGTGCCTTGACTTTAGTCAACAAACACAACTTGAATACTATTGATTATCTATATGAAATTACGGAGGGCTACGAATGGTTTTGGAAAAACCGTGAACGTAGTGAACTTGATATAATCGAAGGAACCTGATACTTTTTTAAAAGGAGTGGTTAAAGTTCCGCAATAAAAAATTATGATCTTTTAAAATAACCGAGTGGTTTCTTTTAAATTTGTTCCAATGATTGAATTTTGGTTTATTTTCTTTGCATTATAATAGTGCGTCCCATTATTTATCCTATCATTGCAGAAAACAACGAAAATACCACATCCTCTTATGCCATCCGCATTCGCCACGGGGTCCCGTCATCACTCGTTAGGTTACATAACTAACGACAGAGCGGGGGCTGGCCTAGCGCGGGTGTAAAACATAAGTAACGTCTAATAGCTATCATATATAGATATTGTACATTCGTCAGACACAATAATAAGCATTCCAGATCACTGATGATCATTATTGGATATACTAGCAATCCGCATTTGCTTTGAGCCTGCAATAAAAGACGGATTACACAGTTTTGATGAATAGCCATTACCCCAACCCTAGACCCTTACGGGTACGGCAAACTACCCACCAAGTACCCGAAGTGAAGCGGTCTCCCTCAACAACATGAGTAGGCCACTAAACACTTCAACGTACCCGGTAGTTTGTGTACCCCGCCTTGGGTCTATCCTAGGAGCAAAAAACAGTAAAAAGAAATCATACAACGGTGGCTACAACCGCAACCTGGATGCACCCCGCAAAAGAATATTACATCATATTACATTTACATCGAATGAATGAATATTAAACCCATCTCAAACCCCGGCTAATCATCACAGTACTCCAATCAAGTCCATATACACAAACAGTAAACATTACAGAAATGTGCAACCCCCTGCCAACCGACTTACTAGAAGTTAGGGGAGGTTTACGAACACATTAAACATTACAGATAAAAACCCAATTAGCAAATAACTTAGAACATCGATCAAAAACCTTTTTCCGTGTCTACCCCAAAAGAAAACCAGCACTAAAGTAACCTGGGCAGAAACAGAACATACAGGAAAACATAACACCAAAATATATGAATTGTAGAGCAAATCGGAGTCAACTCGGGGTTGACTCCGCCGCGGATCCGCGGCCAAAAGCACACTCTTGCCGCGGATCCGTGGCCATCAAGCCGAGTTAGAACTCCGTATTTTCCCAGAATTCTTATATTTACCTGCTGTGAATTTTAAGGCATATCAAATATTTTTTTCGACACGTTTAAAATTTACAGAAACTGTTAGGGTTCCGGGGTTTCGTTTTCGTGTTTTCCGTCGATCGAACTTCTAATTAGTTGCTAACAAGCTACTAATGGTTTAGTTGGCTCTGATACCACTGTAAGTCCATGTCACGCACCCACGAACTTGCGGGGAGGCGGAATATATGAAAAACGATCATCAAAGCTTCGTAACACGGACTTGAGCGCATGAATCGTGTCTAAACCGTTACTAGCAAAATACGAGAGGTTTAACTACTCGGATTCGATGTTATACCTCACGTTACTTGTCCTTCGGGTCTTCATCGCTGTCCTCCACTCCTCGTAGGCTCCTTGGAACATCGGCACCTCAACGGCCTCCTCGAGTCAAAGACGATCCACCCGAGAGCTCCTACACCAAGCTTGATCTCTAACTTGAGATAACTAGGTTGCTCAAAGTACTAATCTAAGCTACCTAGGGGATATAGAGTGAGGTTATGGATGTATTAGTCTAGCTAACCCTTGATCTCAACTCATGAGAGGTTAGGGTTAGGGTTTGAAGAGAGAGAGAGAGCTTGAGGAGAGAGAAGATGAGAAAGTGAATCCTTTTTGGATGAATGAAAATCATTTGTGTATATATGAAACATATGATAATATTAAGTAAATAACAAATAATGAATTATCACCATGTTTCATTAATACACTAAGTGATTCATCACATGAGTCATAGAAAACATTAAATGAATCATTAACTCATTGTATGAATCACTACATGACTCATTAATCCAATTAATGCATATGCCACCTTAACCCCCAAGTCACCATGCTTCTAGAAGCTTCCCGGAAAATTACGAGAACGCCCCTCCAATCCGTGAAAACACGGAAAAATTTTAGACTGTATAAATCCAATAACCTGATACTAGAATCTAGCTTATTAGCAACTAATTAGAAGTTCGATGGTCCAGCCATTGGGTATTTGATTATTCGATCGGAAAGTTTAATATTGTCTATTTATCTGGAATGTGATACAATATGTGGAATTCATATAGTTAGACATGAAATGCGAAGTATGTGATATTTCGGATTTACGATGTCTAAAGAGATTGTGGATTCCAAATGTTGTAGTTTTACAAATTTTTTTCTGTGACCGTAATTGTAGTATGTAGTTGTATTGCCGGTTTTCTTTGCTATACAACAATGACGATCGGTGTATGCATACTTACTTATGTTGATGATATGTGATATTATGTTTTGCTGTGATATGTTGTATTGGATCGTCGTGTTCTGAATAGCCGGGGGTTTTATGTGAGATGAGGGTTTTTATTTTCATTCATGTAGAATTCATTTGTATGTAATATTCTTTTATTGGGGTACTTCGGGATCAGGATGATGTCACCATTGTATATTATTTACTTTTCCGCATTAGGTAGACCCAACGAGGGGAGCACAAGTAACCGGGTTCTAGGATCCAGTAGGAGGCCATCTTGAGGAGTCGAGACCGGGTCTCCTAACCCTAGATTTGGCAGTGTTGCTTGCCGCTCTCGTAGGTGTCTAGGGTTGTGGGTTTGGCTATTCATCGCGACCGTGGAATCCGTGTTTTATGTTAGTTATATGTATGCCCTAGAGGCCATTACTATACATAGGATGTATATTGTAGTGGATGCTTGGACATATATAGGGAGGACTTTCTTGCTCGACATGATAGTATGCTATCTGGTTGATCTTTATCTTAACGTGTACACTGATTGTCTCTCTGTTACATGTTGGTAAAGCCCTTAGGATGTGTACTTGACTACCTGGACTATGATGCGGATCATACTAGTGGGGACATGGTAGTCCATAAGTACATCCTTCAAGGTCCCTAGTCGTGGGTGTATCGAGACGGGGCATCGATATACCAGAGTAGACTAGCGTATACCTTCTCGACCCATACAGATGGGCGATGGATGATCCCATATCCATTGGTGTTTGACATCAGAGATGATATACGGGTGCTCAGTGGAGACTGGGTACACTGGACGGACTCGCCGAGAACTCCCAGATGGTATTATACCTTACGTCAGATGGCAGTTCTCTGGTGACACTGGTACAGAGTAGTCTGTTGACCCGAGATCGTCATAGAGTCTTGTGTGGTTCCCACTGTGCTTTGATTTCCATCTTACCACGTCCAAGAGGGCGTGCAAAACGGTGGTTTTTGGGTACAGTCCCGAGTCACATGGAGGCAATGAGCGATAGGAGGGGATTCGTCTCTCCCGATATAGGGGGTTGATGTTGCGCCGTGTTCGATTGGCTATAACAGGAAATCTCTGGCCAGGGTTGCTGAGATTTACTGTTAAGTGTTACCAGTAGTTTCTCGAAATGTTATAGACCTCATATCGACACGACTTATCAAGCTATTGGGGTCTGACGTTTACCACCCCTAGGCGAGATAAACGACATATCAGACGATCAGACCGGACTGTACGGTAGTGTTACTGGTTGGATTCACTGGAGTGTGAGCGGGCTTGCTCGTCGATCTTCTGATCGCTCAATACCCGGGTGGCCGTTACGTTTAGCAGATCGCTTGCGGCTTGTGGGTGCTTGATATGATCATCATCTGCTGCCGGCGTATTGACGAGTCTTTAGAGTCCTACACAGAGGTTTCCTGGCTCAAGCGAAACGAAATAGGAGCGCATATGAGATATGTGCGGGACCGAGAATGATACCAGTATGTGATACTGTATTTGATTCTCGCGATATGTGACATTGCTCGGTTATATGCGATATAGCCGGGTTATCGGATCAAGTGTTGTTTCGATAAGTTGTTACTGATGATACCAGTCGGTTATATGCTATATGACCGGATCATTAAATCAAGCGTTGATTTAATGATTTAATGTATAATTATATATATGATATATTACTTTGCATTAACTAGTATCGGTTCACTTTAAAAGGATTTTCTCACTTGATTGTACAAGTTGTATATGTGATATACTTTTTGTGCAAATGATTGTATCATGTTTGATGATACATGTTAACTTGGTTAAGTGTAAAGATTAAACCATGGTTAAATTGATGATTAGGGTTTTCTTTTTCTTAATCATTTATTTATTTATTTATTTGGAAAAGATTAGAAATGAAATGGTTGCAAGTTTTGTTTCTTTCTTTGAAGCTTCATGAAGCTTTGACTTTGTGACCATTTTGTCTCATGCTTAACCCTAACCCTTGCAATTAACCATGGTCTATTCTCTACACCTAATCATGGTTATTATTATGATAAGTTTCCTTTTTCTTTTCTTTTTAATCAACTTATCATAATAGATCATTATCTTCTTCTTCATCTTCTTCAATGAAGAAACCTTCACTTCATCAATGGTGATTGATGAAAATGAGTGAGAAATCCAATTCTAAAGTCTACCCACTTCCTATTTATTCATCCTCTACCTCTTGCCAAGTAGTAGAGTGTGTTTCCTTCACAAGTTTCTTGACTTTCCGAAGTTGGAGCTTGATCTAGCGATGCCTCGACGTAGATCATCTTCGGCATGGACATCGACGACCTAGCTCACCATTTCTCCGACGAAGCCGACGCTAGAGCCCAGGAATTCATTTGGACAGCGAGGGGACTTCGTTGCGGAGCTATGGAGGTGGAGCACCGGATCTACAAAGGTTGTATTTCCGTTCTTGTAGTTAAGTTGTTAACTAGTTGCATGTGTTCGCCTAAAATTCTAGTTAACGATCTAGTCTAGGGTTTCTCGGCACCGTAAAATTTGAAATTGGCATGGTTGATGCCTTGTGAGACCTCTTGAGAGTGCCTAGGAACCCTACAGTGGTATCAGAGCCTAGCTAGAGCCTTAGGCGATGCGTGGACGGAATTAGAAGTCCGATCGAACCGAAACCCAAACCCTAAAATGCTCTCTGTACATTTTTGAAATTCGTGGATTTTTGTGAATTAAAAATATGCAGAAAAGTAAGCAGGAAAAACTAAGAATTACTATGAAGTTTGGGCCCCTAATTCCATAATTCGACCGCGGAACCGTGGCCAAACCAGGGGTTTGGCGGCGCTTCCGCGGCCCAAATTTGGACTTAGTCCCTCAAATTTCATATATTTATTCTTAGGTCCTTTCTTGGCAATTTTTTATGTGAATTTTTTAATTCCACTCAAGTGTTGAGTTTTCTAGGGTTTTATTGGGGATTCGTTAATTTGATCGGATAATTTAACTTCGTTTATGTTTTTCCGGATATTTTAGAAACTGTTAAAAAGTTCGACCGGATATAAATACCCACTTTTTCCCCTGCCGGGAAATTTCCAAGTGTTTGATTTTTCCATGGTTTAAAGACGTTCTAAGTAGTGCAAGTAAAGCGATGGTCCCTCTAGAAGACAACAAACCTTAACTCGATTATGTGACCGTCTTGAACTGCCCTTTGAACCTTAGGGTTTGGGGCAGTACGGCGTGCCACATGTGAGGCGTTGGCTTGACCCTTCTACGGCTGGACCGTTGGTACTGAGGCACGAAGTGAATGTTTTTAAACTTATTTCATGTGTTGATCTGTATCGGGAAAACTTGGGTGTTCGATTGTTCGATCGGAAAGTTTAACATTTTCTATTTATCTGGAATGGGATACAATAATTGGAATTCACAAATAGTTATGAGATAACTAAATGAATGTTATAAACATAGCAGTTTAGTCTCACTTGATCGGTTGCCACGGAATTTTGATGTGATCAAAAGTCCGTCGCAATCACGTAGCGTACGCGGATACTCGCCGGGTAAACTTAATAGACAGCCTCACTCCATAGCCCCGACCAAGTGACTGTAGGAGAACCCCGTCGCCGAAAGCATCTGTTCGGGTGCTCCCGGTAGCGGTGTTCCGCCTTGGTGCACTTCGTCGACGGTATCGGGGGTGCAGCCGTCTACTGAAGTTTGCGATGAGCATTCGATCAGGATGTCGGGAATCTTGTTGAATTGCCCGACTTGATATTGAAAAGAGTTTTCGATTTTGAGACTGAAATGCGGGGTTTATAATTGTTAGGCATGCGATGTCTAAGTAATTCATTTGGTCAGGCATGTGATGTCTGAGGTGGTTGCGGATTCCAACTGTTGTAGTTTTACACTTTCTTTTCTGTGACCGTAAGTGTAATATGTGATATCGCCGGTTTCGTTGCTATAAGTCAACGACAATTGGGATGCGCATATTTACTTACGTTGATGACATGTGATGTTATGTGTTGCTGGATATGTTATATTGGATTGTCGTGTTTGAATAGCCGGGGGTTTTTATGTGAGATGAGTGTTTTTCATTTTCATTCATGTAAAAACTTGTATGTAATATTCTTTTATTTGGGGCACTTCCAGGTTGCGGAAGATGTCACCGTTTGTATATTATTTACTTTTCTGCACTAGGATAGACCCAAGGAGGAGGGCACAAGTAACCGGGTTCTGGAGTCCAGTGGGAGACCAACTCGAGGAGTCGAGTCCGGGTCTCCTAACTCTAGAATTGGTAGGGTTGCTTGCCGCTCTCGTAGGGGTCTAGGGGTGTGGGTTTGGCTATTCATCACGACCGTGGAATCCGTGTTTTATACTGGCTCGTATTGAAAACACGGACGTCCTAGTATATCCAATATTTCATATGATTCTTCTGCTGCGATATCTGTGATGTGATCATGTGATGTTCTGTGATAGATACAGTATATAGTATATATGATATATTATATAGACGTTACTTATGTTTTACACCCGCGCTAGCCCTGCCCCGCTCTGCCGTTAGTTACCTAACCTAACGGTGCATGAGGGGACATCGAGGCGAATGCGGATGGCATAAGTGTACGTCGTATTTATCTGTGATGTTTAGGTACTTAAATGATTGGACTTCATTAATGTGATTAATGAAAATAAAAGAAACCTAAGATGTTGTAGAATCGAATTTCAAAAATAAAACAGGTAGCTACAGTTCTTGCTTTGCACAGCGGTATATATGATATATCCTGCACCTTATTCGATGAGGAAAGGACCGAGATCCCTTCACCGGGAGTGACTCCTTTAGCAATAACTGGCAGATGCTACACACTCGGTTTGTCTTCTGATTGCTTTTAAGAGTTTTGCTTTGCACAGTGATATATATGATATATCCTGCACCTCATTCGACGAGGAAAGGACCGGCGATCCCTTCACCGGGAATGACTCCTTTAGCAAAACTAGAAAAGCCTCAAAAGCACTCCATTTTAAAATCATTTGATTCTACAACGATATCAAGTTCATTACGCAATAGGTTTTCAGAAAAACCTGTCGTTGCCCTCCGTCATTTCAGATAAGTCCTATTTAGTATTCGTGCTACGTTTGTTGACCTCCGTCAAGGCGTAGTGTGCGGTAGCTAACTAGTATTTATCTGCTTATGCATATGATGCAGATTGGATTAGGGTAGTCGTGCGGCCTTGTTGACCTCCGTCAAGGGTCGTGCGGGTGGGTTTAATTCGATCAAGAAATGACGGGTTGAACTTGACTAGTAGTCTATGGTTTGTTGACCTCCGTCAAGGTCATAGGACGCTAGGGGTAAAATATTATCGGGAATTTCAAGTGTTGAAATTTGCAATGAGATTGCATACCTTCTATGAGATAGTTGGATCCCGATACCCGCTGCGAGTAAGAGTTACTCCTGGGAGAGTTTTATACATTACAATTAGCCGATCAAGTAGGTGTCTAGAAAGGTGTTAACGAGGTTACGCCTCTGGGAAAACGAGGTTTACATTAATTAGGTTTGTGCGAAAGCACGGGGGACCTCCCTCAAAGTAACGACACTGGCCTGGCTGAAAGATTGGAGAACTTGTAGTGTGTAATTAATCCCGGCTAGTCTTTCCTTTTAGGGTTTGAAGGAAGATTTGATAAAAAGCAGTGGGAGCCATCCTGATTAGATAAAATGATAACCAATCTATTCTTGCAAGAGCACACGCTGAGTGTTTTCTTCTCTCTCTCTCCAGGTAGCGACCATATCACGCCTTAATCAAGATAATAATACGAAATATTGACCGAACCCGCTTGTTATACTGAGCTGGGGAACGTTGGTCCCGCTCCAACTTATAATTGTTATAAGACAGAGCAGGAAATTGGGGATTACCAGAATTCCCGTGTAGCCCAAACGAAGAGAGTGCATGCTGATGCATCATCTTCGGGTGTGTTCATTACAGAGAACTGTTTCTCAGTATCCTTTACGTCCTGGGTATGTGATACCAGATCAGGATTCCAGATATGTAATATGTTACATAGGGCTACAGAAAGGTAGAGAACTGAGAACGGGTGATATGTTTCATGAGGCAGAAAACGGGGCAAGAGTTGCAGCCAAGTCTGTTGGTCACTGTCACCCTGTATTACCAATACATTGATTCTGAACGAATGTTATTAGATACTGAACCTGATATACAAAATCATATCAGTCTCTTTAGTAGTAAAGAAATGATAAAATTTTGTATTGTTGGATAATGTTTTGAACATTTCCTATATCAAAAGTTGATCGGTTCAGGCACGTTATCTAAAAGCATTAACGTTCTAAATCAAACTACAGTTCTTTAGTATACAGAACATACACAAGAGGAAGAGTTCAGAAATGAACGAATCCTTCTTGAGGTATTGTAGACTAGGTCATATCAATGCGACCCGACTGGCTGAGTTACATTTAGATGCATATTTAAATCAGTTTGAATTTACATCTTGTGAAACTCGCCAGTCATGTCACAAAGATAAGATGACCACAGCTCTGTTTATTAGAAACAGAGAAAGGGTTAGTGAACTCTTGGGATGATACATGTTGATGTATGTAGGTCCCCAGTCTACAAATGCCAGGACTGGTTCTTTATACTTCATTATATTCTCTGATAATCTCTCAAGATTCAGTCATATGTTCCTGTTGAAACATGAATCCGAACCTTTTGAGATATTCACAGAATATAAGTTAGAAGTAGAGAACCAAAATACGGGTATAAGTATTATGTCCTTTGATGCGATCAAGGAGGAGAATACTTGTGCACGGAATTCCTGGACTGTTCTAAAGGAGAATGAGATTCTCTCTCGGCATTACTCCTCCGTATACACCATAGCACGATGGTATATCGGGGAGGAGCAATAACACCCTATGTGATAAGGTGTGCTCTATGATGAGTACTACTGAGTTACCTATTTCCTTTTGGGAGTTATGCGCTTGAGAAGCTGCATACCTATTGAACAGGGTTCAAATCAAATCAGTTGCTTACCACTTCATATGTGATATGGAATGGGAAAAGCTCATGTCTTAAGCTAGTTAAGATTTGGGGTTGTCCGGCCTATGTTTAAAAGCAAAATCCGGACAAGCTCGAGTCAAGGTCTGTTATGTACAACTGGAAAGGTTCCAGCTATGCAAACTACAGAAGATGATTTGATCGAACCAAAGGATTCAGTAGATTCCAACGAAACTCAGCCACTCCGCCGATCTAGTAGGGTTCCTCACCCACCTGAGAGATACTTCTGTTTCTCTATGACAGTGGGAGCGAGGATTGCATCATGAGATGATGACCTAACTAGCTTCGAGCTGGCCATCAGGAGTGAGACTCTGTAAGAATGGCTGGATGTTTAGCGATCTGAGATGGAATCCTTATACACCAACAAAGTATGGACTTTGGTTGCTATATCTGAAGGGTTAAATCCCCATCAGGAGCAAGTATATCTTGAGAAGATTACTTGGTGTAAATGGAAAAGTTGAGACTTTCAAAGCTAGACTTGTTAAAGGCTTTCGTCATCAACCAGGCGTGGATAATGATGAAACCTTTTCAAGTATCTATGCTTAAGTCCATCCAGATCCTACTTACCACGGCTACATACCATGACTACGATATCTGGTGGTTGGGTGTCATGACTGCTTTTCTAAATGATATTTTGGAAGAAAGCGTCTATAAGTACACAGCCAGAGGGCTTCGTAGACAGTGGGAGCAGCGGAAACGTGTGCAAGATGCTTTATAGGATAAAGCAGGCATCGCGGAGTTGGAACATCTGTTTTGATGAATTAGTCAAAGAGTTTGACATCATCAAAATGGTAGATGAACCTTGTATAAACAAAAAGGTAGTAGGAAGTATGGTAGTGATCCTCGTAGAGTACGTGGATGACATACTCTTGATAAGAAAAGAGTTTCTTATGCTACGCTCGGTCAATCTCCGCTTATCACAATGATTCTCCACATAGGATCAAAATGATACCTCCTAAATCCTGAGTTTTGGATCTATGAGATAGATTTAATTGGATGTTAGGATTCTCACTAGTTGTAGTGAGACGGTATCAATCAATCCTGGGGAGAATCACTGGAAGGGTTCCAGGGTGATAAAGACGACTGAAAGTCAGTCGCAGGCATTGTCTTTACCCTCAGTAAAGGGATGGTATGTTGGAAGAGTTCCAAGCTAGATACCGTGACATACTAGACGATAAAGGCTCGATACATCTCTACTTAAGATGCTACCAAAGAGGCTGTTTGGGTGTATACTGGTTCATGAGATGAACTACGTTCCAACCATTGTGAGACAATGGAGTTGTGGCTTATGCCAAGGAACGAAGGTCCCATCAGTGTTCCAGACATATTCTAAGGCAGTATCACCTGATCAAGGAGATAGTTGATCTCCAGGGTGATCGAGGTTAGGAGAGTAGACTCTGAGGACAACACGGCGGATCCACTCACAAAGGCCTTTTCCCAGAGAGAGACTATTATGGGATGGTTGACTATGAGATACTGCAACCACTGCTATCAGATGGCCCTAGTGCAAGTGGGAGATTGTTAGTTATATGTATGCCCTAGAGGCCATTACTATACATAGGATGTATATTGTAGTGGATGCTTGGACATATATAGGGAGGACTTTCTTGCTCGACATGATAGTATGCTATCTGGTTGATCTTTACCTTAACGTGTACACTGATTGTCTCTCTGTTACATGTTGGTAAATCCCTTAAGATGTGTACTTGACTACCTGGACTATGATGCAGATCATACTAGTGGGGACATGGTAGTCCATAAGTACATCCTTCAAGGTCCCTAGTCATGGGTGTATCGAGACGGGGCATCGATATACCAGAGTTGACTGGCGTATACCTTTTCGACCCATACAGATGGGCGATGGATGATCCCATATCCATTGGTGTTTGACATCAGAGATGATATACGGGTGCTCAGTGGAGACTGGGTACACTGGACGGACTCGCCGAGAACTCCCAGATGGTATTATACCTTACGTCAGATGGCAGTTCTCTGGTGACACTGGTACAGAGTAGTCTGTTGACCCGAGATCGTCATAGAGTCTTGTGTGGTTCCCACTGTGCTTTGATTTCCATCTTACCACGTCCAAGAGGGCGTGCAAAACGGTGGTTTTTGGGTACAGTCCCGAGTCACATGGAGGCAATGAGCGATAAGAGGGGATTCGTCTCTCCCGGTATAGGGGGTTGATGTTGCGCTGTGTTCGATTGGCTATAACAGGAAATCCCTGGCCAGGGTTGCTGAGATTTACTGGTAAGTGTTACCAGTAGTTTCTCGAAATGTTATAGACCTCATATCGACACGACTTATCAAGCTATTGGGGTCTGACGTTTACCACCCCTAGGCGAGATATACGACATATCAGACGATCAGACCGGACTGTACGGTAGTCTTACTGGTTGGATTCACTGGAGTGTGAGCGGGCTTGCTCGTCGATCTTCTGATCGCTCAATACCCGGGTGGCCGTTACATTTAGCAGACCGCTTTCGGCTTGTGGGTGCTTGATATGATCATCATCTGCTGCCGGCGTATTGACGAGTCTTTAGAGTCCTACACAGAGGTTTCCTGGCTCAAGCGAAACGAAATAGGAGCGCATATGAGATATGTGCGGGACCGAGAATGATACCAGTATGTGATACTGTATTTGATTCTCGCGATATGTGACATTGCTCGGTTATATGCGATATAGCCGGGTTATCGGATCAAGTGTTGTTTCGATAAGTTGTTACTGATGATACCAGTCGGTTATATGCTATATGACCGGATCATTAAATCAAGCGTTGATTTAATGATTTAATGTATAATTATATATATGATATATTACTTTGCATTAACTAGTATCGGTTCACTTTAAAAGGATTTTCTCACTTGATTGTACAAGTTGTATATGTGATATACTTTTTGTGCAAATGATTGTATCATGTTTGATGATACATGTTAACTTGGTTAAGTGTAAAGATTAAACCAAGGTTAAATTGATGATTAGGGTTTTCTTTTTCTTAATCATTTATTTATTTATTTATTTGGAAAAGATTAGAAATGAAATGGTTGCAAGTTTTTTTTCTTTCTTTGAAGCTTCATGAAGCTTTGACTTTGTGACCATTTTGTCTCATGGTTAACCCTAACCCTTGCAATTAACCATGGTCTATTCTCTACACCTAATCATGGTTATTATTATGATAAGTTTCCTTTTTCTTTTCTTTTTAATTAACTTATCATAATAGATCATTATCTTCTTCTTCATCTTCTTCAATGAAGAAACCTTCACTTCATCAATGGTGATTGATGAAAATGAGTGAGAAATCCAATTCTAAAGTCTATCCACTTCCTATTTCTTCATCCTCTACCTCTTGCCAAGTAGTAGAGTGTGTTTCCTTCACAAGTTTCTTGACTTGGTGAAGTTGGAGCTTGATCTAGCGATGCCTCGACGTAGATCATCTTCGGCATGGACATCGACGACCTAGCTCACCATTTCTCCGACGAAGCCGACGCTAGAGCCCGGGAATTCATTTGGACAGCGAGGGGACTTCGTTGCGGAGCTATGGAGGTGGAGCACCGGATCTACAAAGGTTGTATTTCCGTTCTTGTAGTTAAGTTGTTAACTAGTTGCATGTGTTCGCCTAAAATTCTAGTTAACGATCTAGTCTAGGGTTTCTCGGCACCGTAAAATTTGAAATTGGCATGGTTGATGCCTTGTGAGACCTCTTGAGAGTGCCTAGGAACCCTACATTTTATACAGGTTCGTATTAAAACTCGGACATCCTAGTATATCCAATATTTCATATAAGTTCTTCTGCTGCAATGTTCTGTGATGAGATCATATTACTGCCTGAGACGAATGCTTATACTATATATATATGCTGATATATAAATATTACTGCTTTCGTTTCTTCTGTGATGCTTAGGAAGCAAAAGCTGATGGGATATATTAATGAGATTAATAAAAGAAAAGAAACCTAAAAGATGTTGTAGAATCAAAACTTTATAAAAAGGGTAGCTACAGTTTTGCTTTGCATAGCGGTATATGTGATATACCCTGCACCTTATTCGATGAGGAAAGAGCCGAGATCTCTTCACCGGTAGTGACCTCTTTAGCTAAACTGGCAGATGCTACAAACTCGCGGTTCAGTTTTTGACAGCTTATATAGTTCTTGCTTTGCACAGTAGTATATATGATATACCCTGCACCTTATTCGATGGGGAAAGAGCCGAGATCCCTTCACCGGGAGTGACCTCTTTAGCGGAACTAGAAAAACATCAAAAACATTCCTTTTCAAAATCACTTGATTCTACAACAATATCAAGTTCATTACGCTCATGGTTTTCTTAAAAACCTGCGTAGCCCTCCGTCATTTCAGATAGAGACTAGTTAGTATTCGTGCTACGTTTGTTGACTATGTTAAGGCGTAGTGTGCTGTAGCTAATTAGTACTTATCTGCTAAAACATGAGATATGATTGGATTAGGGTAATTGTACGACTTTGCTATATTAAGGGTCGTACATGTGGGTTTAATTCAATCGAGAAATGACGGGTTGAACTTGGCTAGCAATTATGATTTGTTGACTATGTTAAGGTCATAAGTTACTAGGGGCAAAAGCATTATCGGGAATTTCAAGTATTGAAATTTGCAATGAGATTGCATACCTCCTATGAAATAGTTGGATCCCGATACCCACTGCGAGTAAGAGTTACTCCTGGGAGAATTTTACACACGACAATTAGCCGATCAAGTAGGTGTCTAGAAAGGTGTTAACGGCGTTAAGCCTCTGGGAAGACGAGGTTTATTTTAATTAGGTCCGTGCGAAAGCACGGGGAACCTCCCTCAAGTACCAACACCGATCTGGCTGAAAGATTGACGAAATTGTAGGGTGTAATTAATCCCAGCTAATCTTACCTTTTAGAGTTTGAAGGAAGATTTGATAAAAACAGTGGGAGACATCCTGATTAGATAAGATAATAACCAATCTAATCTTGCAAGAGCATACGCTAAAATGTTTTCTTCTCTCTCTCTCCAGGTAGCGACCATGTCAGGCCATAATCAAGATAATAATATGGATGTATTGACTGAACCCGCTTATTATACTGAGCAGGGGAATGTTGGACCCGTTCGATCTTATAAGTGTTATAAGACTGAGCAAGAAACATGAGAATATCTGGATTCTCATGCCGCCCAAACGAAGAACAAGCATGCTGATGCATCTTCTTCGGGTGTGTTAGTTATTGAGAACTGTTTCTCAGTTCACCCTACGTCCTGGGTATTAGATACCGGATCGGGATCCCACATATGTAAATTGTTACGTGGGCTACGTAAAGGTAGAGAACTGGGAAAGGGTGATCATTCCATACAAGTAGGGAATGAGGCAAGTATTGCAGCCAAAGCAGTTGGCGAATATCACCTTGTATTACCAAGTAGTAATACACCGATTCTGAATGAGTGCTATTATATACCGAACATGATGTGCAACATTATATCAGTTTGTTTATTAAGTAAAGAAGGATATAATTTTGTAGTACAGGATAATGTTATGAACATCTTCCTAGATCAAAAGTTGATTGGATCAGGCTCGTTACATAATGGCATATTCATTCTCAATCAAAATACAGTCCATAATATACAAAACACACACAAGAGGAAGAGTTCAGAAATGAACGAATCCTACTTATGGCATTGTAGACTTGGTCATATCAATGTGACACGGCTAGCTAAGTTACATAAGGATGGATATTTGAATTCGTTCGAATTATCATCTTATGATACTTGCCATTCATGTCTCAAAGGAAAAATGACCAAAACTCCGTTTAGTGGACACGGAGGAAGAGTTACGGAACTCTTAGGACTGGTACATAGTGATTTATGCGGTCCCATGTCTACACAAGCCAGGAACGGTTCTTCCTACTTCATTACATTCACTGACGATCTCTCTAGATACGGACATGTGTTCCTGATGAAACACAAGTCTGAAGCTTTTGAGAAATTCATAGAATATAAGCACGAAGTAGAGAACCAAACGAGCAAAAGTATTAAGATCCTTCAATCTGATCGAGGAGGAGAATACTTGAGCGATGAGTTCCTAGATTATCTAAAAGAGAATGGGATTCTCTCTCAGCTAACTCCTCCTTATACACCACAGCACAACGGTGTATCGGAGCGAAGGAATCGCACCCTATTAGATATGGTACGCTCTATGATGAGCGATGCTGAGTTACCTATTTCCTTCTGGAGTTATGCGCTTGAGACAGCAGCATACCTATTGAATCAAGTTCCGTCTAAATCTGTACCTACCACACCATATGAGATATGGAGTGGGAAGAGACCATATTTTAAACGAGTTAAGATATGGGGTTGTCCAGCCTATGTCAAAAGGCAAAATCCGGACAAACTCGAGGCACGATCAGTTCATTGAAAGTTTGTGGGGTATCGTAAGAATTCCCAAGGATATTTTTTCTACCACGCTGAAGAACAAAAAATGTTTGTTTCTCAATATGACACCTTTTTAGAAAAGTAATTTCTTGCAAAAGAAATTACTGGCAAAGAGGTAGAGCTGGAAGAGGTTCCAGCACCGCAAACTACGACAGATGATTTGATGGAACCAGAGGATTCAGTAGTTCCTGACAAACCCCAGCCTCTCCGCCGATCTAGTAGGGTTTCTCACCCACCTGAGAAATACTACGGTTTTCTCATTAATGGTGGGAGTGAGGATTGCATCATGGTAGATAATGACCCGACTAGTTTCGAGCAGGCCATCACGAGTGGTGACTCTGTGGAATGGCTGGATGCAATGCGATCTGAGATGGAATCCATGTACACCAACAAAGTATGGACTTTGGAAATTGCTCCTGAAGGGGTAAAACCCATTGGGAGCAAGTGGATCTTTAAGAAGAAACTTGGTGTAGATGGAAAAGTTGAGACTTTCAAAGCTAGACTTGTTGCAAAGGGTTTTCGTCAACGACCAGGTGTGGATTATGACGAAACCTTTTCTCCAGTAGCTATGCTTAAGTCCATCAGGATCTTACTTGCCATTGTTGCATACCATGACTACGAAATCTGGCAAATGGATGTTAAGACCGTCTTTCTAAACGGTGATTTAGAAGAGTGCGTGTACATGACTCAGCCAGAGGGCTTCGTAGATAGTGGGAGCAGCGGAAAGGTGTGAAAATTGCTTAAATCCATTTATGGGTTAAAGCAAGCATCGCGGAGTGTGAACATCTGCTTTGATATTGTAGTCAATGAGTTTGACTTCATCAAAAACGTATATGAACCTTGTATATATAAAATGGTTGCAGAGAGTAAGGTTGTCTTCCTCGTATTGTACGTCGATGACATACTCTTGATAGGAAATGATATTCATATGCTGCAGTCAGTCAAGCTCTTCTTATCACAAAGATTCTCAATGAAAGATCTAGGTGATGCCTCCTGCATATTGGGAATCATGATCTATAGAGATAGATCTAAACGGATACTGGGATTGTCCCAATCCAGGTACATTGACACCATACTAAAGAGGTTTAGTATGGAAGAATCCAAGCGTGGTAACCAACCCACGATCTCTGGACTCACTCTCTGCAAAGAGATGTCTCCCAAGATTGATTTGGAGAGAGCTCGCATGCAAGGGATACCCTATGCTTTGGCAGTAGGCTCTATCATGTATGCGATGCTATGTACCAGACCCGATATAGCATACTCACTAAGTGTAGTGAGTCGGTATCAAGCAGATCCTGGAGAGTGTCACTGGATAGCTGTGAAGAACATTCTCAAGTACTTGCGAAGGATTAAGGAGATGTTCTTGGTGTATGGTAACGGAGAACTCCAGGTGGAGTCCTTTACCGATTCGAGCTTCCAAAGTGATAAGGACGACTCTAAGTCGCACTCGGGATTTGTCTTTACCCTCAATGGAGGGGCAGTATGTTGGAAGAGTTCCAAACAGGATACCGTTGCAGACTCGACGTTGGAGGCTGAATACATCGCTGCCAACGATGCTTCCAAAGAGGCTGTCTGGATAAAGAAGTTCATTAGTGAACTTGGTGTGGTTCCATCCATTGAACATCCAATACCTCTGTATTGCGATAACAATGGAGCTATGGCTTTGGCCAAGGAACCCAGATCCCATCAAAAGTCCAGACATATTCTGAGGCGGTATCACCTGATCAGGGAGATAGTTGATCGCCGGGAAATCGAGGTCAGGAGAGTAGATACGAAGGACAACACTGCGGATCCACTCACGAAGGCCATTCCACAGATTCAGTTTGAAAGATTATTCGGGATGCTAGGTATGAGATACTACAACAGCTGGCCTTAGTGCAAGTGGGAGATTGTTAGTTATGTATATACCCTAGAGGCCATTGTTGTACATATGATGTATATTATAATGGATGCTTGGATATATATAGAGAGGACTTTCTTTCTCGTCATGATAGTATGCTATTTGGTTTTCCTTTATCTTAACATGTTGACTTATATTAGTTTACTGTCTTACTCTCACATGTTGATAAAGCCCTTAGGATCTGTACTCGACTACTGGGACTATGATGAGATCATACTAGTGGGGCCGCGGTAGTCGATGAGTACATCCTATAACTGTTCTTAGTCGAGGGTGTGTCGAGACAGGGCATCGATACACCACAGTAGACTTGCGTATACGCATCTTGACCCATATGATGGGCGATGGATGATCCCATATCCATTGGTGTTTTGACATCAAGGATGGTGTACGGGTGCTCAGTGGAGACTGGGTACACTGGACGGACTCATCGAGAACTCCCAGATGGTATAATACCTCATGTCAGATGGCAGTTCTCCGGTGACACAGGTACAGGGTTGTCTGTAGACCCGAGATCGTCATAGAGTCTTGTGTGATTCCCACTGTGCTTTGATTTCCACCTTACCACGTCCAAGAGGGCGTGCAAAACGGTGGATTTTGGGTGCAGTCCCGAATCACATGGAGGCAATGAGCGATAGGAGGGGATTCTTCTCTCCCGGTATAGGGAGTTGATGTTGTGCTGTGTTCGATTGGCTATAACTGGAAGTCCCTGGCCAGGGCTGATATAGAGATTTACTGGTAAGTGTTACCAGTAGTTTCTCGACCCGTTATGAGCCTCACATCGACACGACTTATCGGTTACGGGGTCTGAAGTATACCACCCCTAAACTAGATATGGAACATATCAGACGAATAGACCGTACTGTACGGGAGTGTTACTGATTGGATTCACAAGAGAATGTATAGGCTTGCTTGTTGATCTTCTAATCGCTCAATACTTGGGTGGCTGTTACGTTTAGCTGACCGCTTGCAGCTTGTGGGTGTTTGATATGATCATCACCTGCTACCGGCGTATTGACGATTCTTTAGAGTCCTACACAGAGGTTTCTTGACTCAGGCAAAATGGAGTAGGGGCACATATGTGATATGTGCAGGACCGAGGATAATGCGCTATGAGATACCGTATTATATTCTCACGATATTTTGATATGAGCCGGATCATCGGATCAAGTGTTGATTCGATAAATCGGTACATGATAAATTAGTCGGTTATATTCGATATAGCCGGATTGTCGGATCAAGTGTTGATTCGATGATTTAATGTATAAATATATATATGATATATTACTTTACATTATCTAATATAGGCTCGCTTTATTGATTCGTTTTCTCACCAGATAATACATTGATATATATGCGATATATGTTAATTGTATTATTTTCTTTTGTTACAAATATATATTATATATGTGATATATAATATTATAACATGATATGATTACTAATGCAACATGTTAGTGGAGATTAAACAAGGTTAGGGTTTGATTTGGGTTAGCTTTTTCTTGTAGCTTCTAGAAGCTTTTAGTTTGTTTCTAGCAAAGATATTATGCTTGATATTTTGCTTGATATTTTCTAACCCAACCAAAACCCTTCAACCTAGGTTAAGTCTCTACATGAGTTAGCCTCTTCATATTCAACTATGGTTGCATTTTTTAATCATTATGATATTTTTCATTATTCATCACAAAAGGAAAATATTCATCTTCTTCTTCTTTTGAGCATTGAGAAAGCTTTCTAGGTTTTCTTTATGTGATGATTTAGTGTGAGAATTTGATAAAAAAAAAAAGAGCATAAATACTACTTCATCATGCTCATTTAATCTAGCCAATTAGATTAGGGTGTTCACCTCATTAGAGAGAGAGAGCTTGAGTTATAGAAACTTCGAGGTAGATCATCGGAGAAAAGGAAGACTACAAGCTAGTATGGATCGTTCGAGTTGTGGAGCCTCTCTTGAGTCCGGAAGATCATGGATCGCAGCGAAGGGACTTCTACTCGGAGCTTATGAATCGAAGGAGCGGACTTCAAAGGTTGTAATCCCTCACTCTTAGTTGTAAATATGTTTACTTACATGTGAAACCCTAATAACCTAGAAAAGATCCCGGCTTTGGGTTGTTCGGCACGTCTAAATTTTTATCCGGGCATGGTTGATGCCTTATAGACCCTTGTATGAGTGCCGAGGAACCCTACACATGCAATGCGATGTGAATAAGAAGAATATGCGGAAAATGAATAATAAACACGACAGTGAAGAATCTACATCAATATATATATGTCATATAGTTTTTCCATTTGAAACAACACGAATCGTAGTGTTTAGAAAAATAAGGGCTACGGTGTTTTAAGAAAAGATGAGTCTTTTGAAAATATCCGTATAATCCCTTGGCCTGTCTTTAAAATACTCATGATTCGTTAGTTTTGAAATAGGTATGACTCGAGTCTTGTCTAACATCTATAAGTAAACTACAGGACTAAACGAACTGTCTAACCGAAAAGGTAAGGGAAAACCACCTAAATCTGAGTCGATACATATAAATATAATAGTCGGTGATCCTGCCTCAATAGTATCACATACGATACAATATATAGCATGACATCCTCGAGTCAAGTGTGCAGATCTATCATCAATATATAGCTCGTACGTAATCCGTCTTACGGCATCCCAAATCTAGGTACGGGTCAAATATCACGTTTATCTCATCAATTATCTGGTATCCTTATCATCATATCTCATGAACTGGGGGTACTGATCTAAGTCTAGTACAAACTGATACCATCTGCATATATGTGCGTGTAAGAAAACACACGCCTAAAGGCCCACTAAAATATCATGTCGTATCTCATAATACGAACCACAACATATCACCGTTCTCAGGCACCATGCCCAATCTCATCGACTCATCTCCAAATAACATGTACAATCCTCCTCATCCATGTATAAGTATAGGTGTGTACACACACACACACATATATATATATAGTCCCATACCTATATGTGTGTGTATATATACATATCCCCTTATACGCACCAGTAAAACAAAGTAAACATGTCTGTGCGTGTGGGTGTAAACCTTATTCTAGGGCTCGCGACTAAACTAACTAGCGACACCATCATCCAATGATACTAAAATTATCCATGACTCCCAAAGTCTATCTAGATAATCATAAACTCACAATAACATATAAAAATATCCATATAATATATATACCATACACTATACTACGAACTGCGGGGGTGCTATACGCCATCCACCCGACTTCCCCGTAGATATAATCTACTCACCTTGCTCTTTGCTTGCCATTGCCGACGTCGCCACGCGCTTGCTTGTCGTCTCGAAGTCCTCATGGGGTACCTACACATCATAACGTATCATGCCGCATTAAAACCCAATTCAAAACCATAACGACACGGTAAAAGCCTATAGGTTAGAACCTACGGACTATGCCTTTCAAACCACCAAACAACCCTCGATATCATCATACAAACGTCAAGTTATCGAGGTAAAACGCAAATACTAAAATCCAGAATCCAAAATACGAAAATATAACCCCGAATCAAAACAGCAACTCATAAAAATGGTCCTAGATTTTACCCTAACTGAAATTAGCCAATTTTGCATATGTAAAGGGTCTAGTTTACAGATACTAGAACCACAGAACAAACACGGACCAAAATGACCGTACCCTTGCCGCAAATTACGGCCAGGAACAATAAATCTGCGGCCTGGCAGTGGGGTTAGTGTAGGGTTACTAGGCACTCTCACAAGGTTCTACAAGGCATCAACCGTGCCCGATTTAAAATTTAGACGTGCCGAACAACCCTAACCATGATCTTTAAACTAGAGATTGGGCGAAACAAAGCAAGTAAACAACTTTATTTCTAAGAGTTTGGGATTAAAACCTTTGTAGTCCGGTCCTTCACTTCTAAAGCTCCGTGTTGAGGTCCCTTCGCTGCGATCATCATGTACCCGGACTCTAGAGAGGCTCCACGAAGAGTAAGATGCAAGCTTGCTTCCGATCTTCGATAACAAAGATGATCTACCTTGAAGTTTCATTAACACAAGCTCTCACTTACTAATGAAGTGAACACCCTAATCTAAATGGCTAGGATAGATTAGGATGATGAAGTAGGATTTTAGCACTCATTTATTTTCTTAATCTCACTCATTTTCATCACAAAGAAAAAAAGCTAGAAAGCTTTTCACCAAGGAAGAAGAAAAAGAAAAACCAAAACCATTTGTGATGAATAATGAATTGTAGTGAGGTTAGAAATGCAACCATGGGTTAAGTATGATAACTTAACCCATGTAGAGAATCAACCATGGTCAAGGGTTGAGTTGGGTTAATAAATATCATAACTAAATATCTTTACAAAATATCTTTGCAAAAACAAAAAGCAAAGCTTCTAGAAACTTCTAGAAAAGCTTAACCCAAATCAAATCTTAACCATATTTAATCTCCACTAATCATGTTGCATTAATAACCCTAACATGTTATAATATTATATATCACATATATAATATTTATTGTAACAAAATAAAATAATACAATTAACATATATCGCATATATATCAATGTATTACCGGAGTGAGAAAAAAAAATTTAGTAAGCTTATATTAGTTAATGTAATTTAATATATCAAATATATAATTATACATTAAATTATCGAATCAACACTTGATCCGATAATCTGGCTATTTCACAAATAACCGACTAATATAATCTGTATCAGTTCATCGAATCAACACTTGATCCGATAACCCGGCTATATCACATATACCCGGCCGATATCTCATATCGCGAGAATCTAATACGGTATCACATACACGTATTGTTCTTGGTCCCGCACATATCATATATGTGCTCCTACTCCGTTTTTCCTGAACCAAGAAACCTCCGTGTAGGACTCTAAAGAATCGTCAATACGCCGGCAGTAGGTGATGATCATATCAAACACCCACAAGCTGCAAGCAGTCAGCTAAACGTAACAGCCACCCAGGTATTGAGCGATCAGAAGATCAACAAGCAAGCCTGTACATTCTCCAGCGAATCCAATCAGTAACACTCCCGTACAGTCCGGTCTCTTCGTCTGATATGTCGCATATCTCGCCTAGGGGTGGAAAACGTCAAACCCCAGTAGCTTGATAAGTCGTGTCGATATGAGATCTATAACAGTTTGAGAAACTACTGATAACACTTACCAGTAAATCTCAGCAACCCTGGCCAGGGATTTCCAGTTATAGCCAATCGAACACCATGCAACATCAACTCCCTATACCGGGAGAGACGAATCCCTTCCTATCGCTCATTGTCTCGATGTGATTCGGGACTGTACCCAAAAGCCACCATTTTGCACACCCTCTTGGACGTGGTATGATGGAAATCAAAGCACAGTGGAAATCACACAAGACTCTATGACGATCTCGGGTCTACAGACTAACCTGTACCAGTGTCACCAGAGAACTGCCATCTGACGTGAGGTATAATACCATCTGGGAGTTCTCGGCGTGTCCGTCCAGTGTACCCAGTCTCTACTGAGCACCCGTATACCTTCCTTGATGTCAAACACGGATGGATATGTGATCATCCATCGCCCATCATATGGGTCAAGAAGTGCATACACTAGTCTACTCTGGAGTATCGATACCCTGTCTCGGTACTCCCACGACTAGGAACATTTGAAGGATGTACTTGGCAACTACACTGTCCCCAATAGTATGATCCGCATCATAGTCCTGGAAGTCAAGTACTCATCCTAAGGGCTTTATCAACATGTAACATAGAGACAATCAGAGTACATGTTAAGGTAAAGTGCAACCAGATAGCATACTATCATGTCGAGCAAGAAAGTCCTCCCTATATATGTCCAAGCATCTACTACAATATACATCGTAAGTACAGTAATAGCTTCTAGGGCATACATATAACTAACAATCTCCCACTTGCACTAGGGCCATCTGTTGTGGTATCACATACCCAACAATTAGCTGTGGTTGAAGTTTTTTATACCCAACCATCTCATAAAAGTCTCTACTGGGAAAAAGGCCTTTGTGAGTGGATCCGCGCTGTTGTCCTCTGTGTCTACTCTCCTAACCTCGATCCCTATGGAGATCAACCATCTCCATGATCTGGTGATACTGCCTAAGAATTATATCTGGATTTCTGATGGGAAGGGCGTTCCTAGGCCAAAGCCATTACTCCATTGTCACACAATGGTAGGAACGAAGTTCATCTCATGAACTTATATACACCCAGACTGCCTTTTTGGTAGTATCGTTGGTAGCGATGTATCCAGCCTTTATCTTCTAGTTTGTCACGGTATCTAGCTTGGAACTCTTCCAACATACCGTCCCTCCACTAAGGGTAAAGACAATGCCTGTGACTGACGTTCAGTTGACCTTACCACCCTTGAAACTATCTAGTGATTCTCCCCAGGATCGATTGATATCATCTCACTACAACTAGTGAGTATCCTAACATCCAATTAGATCTATCTCATAGATCCAAAACCCAGGATTTAGGAGGTATCACTTTGATCCTTTATGGAGATTCCTTGTGATAAGCGAAGATTGACCGAGCGTAGCATAGGAAACTCCTTCCCTATCAAGAGTATGTCATCCACGTACTCTACGAGGATCACCACCATACTCTATACTACCTTTTTGTATATACAAGGTTCATCTACCATTTTGATGAATTCAAACTCTTTGACTACCACATCAAAACAGACGTTCCAACTCCGCAATGCCTGCTTTATCACATAAAACATCTTGCACACGTTTCCGCTGCTCCCACTTTCTACGAAGCCCTCTGGCTGTGTACTTATAAACGCTCTCTTCTAAATCAATATTTAGAAAAGCAGTCATGGCACCCAACCGCCTGATATCGTAGTCATTGTATGTAGCCGTGGCAAGTAGGATCTGGATGGATTTAAGTATAGCTTTGAAAGTCTCAACTTTTCCATATACACCAAGTAATCTTCTCAAGATATACTTTCTCCTGATGGGGATTTAACCCATCAGATAAAGTAACCAAAGTCCATACTTTGTTGGTGTACAAGGATTCCATCTCAGATCGCTAAGCATCCAGCCATTCTTACAGAGTCCTACTCCTGATGGCCAGCTCGAAACTAGATGGGTCATCATCTCATGATGCAATCCTCGCTCCCACTATCATAGAGAAACCGAAGTATCTCTCAGGTGGGTGAGGAACCCTACTAGATCGGCGGAGAGGCTGAGGTTCGTTAGAAACTATTGAATCCTTCGGTTCTACCAAATCATCAGCTGCAGTTTGTATAGCTGGAACTGTTTCCAGTTCTACCTCATGACCACTAATTTCTTAACAAGAAATTCCTTTTCACAAAGGTGGCATGTTGAGAAACAAAACATCTTTTGTTCCTCGGTTAGGTAGAATATATTCCCTTGCGAATGCTTGGGATATCCAACAAACTTCTACAGAACTGACTTTTCCTCGAGCTTGTCCGGATCATGCTTTTAGACATAGGCTAGACAACCCTAAATCTTAACATACTTAAGATATGGGCTCTTCCCATTCCATATCACATATGAAGTGGTAGGCAACTGATTTGATTGGAACCCTATTCAATAGGTATGCAGCTTCTCTAGTGCATAACTCCTAAAAGAAAAATAGGAAACTCAGTAGTACTCATCATAGAGCGCACCATATCAAATAGGGTGTATTTGCTCAGCCCCGATACACTGACGTGCTGTGGTGTATACGAAGGAGTAATGCTGAGAGAGAATCTCATTCTCCTTTAGAATAGTCCAGGAATCCCGTGCTCAAGTATTCTCCTCCTTGATCTCATCAAGGGACATAATACTTATACCCGTTTTTGGTTCTCTACTTCTAACTTATATTCATTGAATTTCTCAAAATTTTCAGACTTGTGTTTCAACAGGAACATATGTCCGGATCTTGAGAGATAATCAGTGAATGTAATGAAGTATAAAGAACCGGTCCTGGCATGTGTAGACAGGGGACTTACATACATCAATATGTATCAATCCCAAGAGTTCACTAACTCTTTCTCTGTTTCCAATAAACAGAGCTGTGGTCATCTTATCTTTGTGACATGACCGGCAAGTTTCACAAGATGTAAATTCAAACTAATTTAAATATGCATCTAAATGTAACTTCAGCTAGTCGGGTCACATTGATATGACCTAGTCTACAATACCGCAAGAAGGATTCGTTCATTTCTGAACTCTTCCTATTCTGTGTGTTCTGTATACTAAGAACTTTGGTTTGATTTAGAAAGTCTATGCTTTTAGATAACGTGCCTGAACCGATCAACTCTTGATATAGGAAATGTTCAAAATATTATCCAACAATACAAAATTATATCCTTCTTTACTAATAAAGAGACTGATATGATGTTGTATATCAGTTTCGGTATCTAATAACATTCGTTCAGAATCAATGTATTTGTTAATACAGGGTGATAACTACCAACAGACTTGGCTGCAACACTTGCACCGTTTCTACCTCATGAATTTTATCACCCGTTCTCAGTTCTCTACCTATCTGTAGCCCATGTAACAGATTAAATTTGCAGGATCCTAATCCGGTATCTACATACCCAGGACGTAAAGGATACTTGAGAAACAGTTCTCTGTAATGAACACACCCGAAGAAGATGCATCAGCATGCACTTTCTTCATTTGGGTGGCATGGGAATTCTGGTAATCTCTTATTTCCTGCTCTGTCTTATAACAATTATAAGTTGGAGCGGGACCAACGTTCCTTAGCGCAGTATAACAAGCGGGTTCGGTCAATACATCTGTATTATTATCTTGATTAAGGCGTGACATGGTCTCTACCTGGAGAGAGAGAGACAAGAAAACACTCAGCGTGCACTTTTAAAAGTTTAGATTGGTTATCAATTTATCTAATCAGGATGTCTCCCACTGTTTTAGTCAAATCTTCCTTCAAACCCTAAAAGGAAAGACTAGCCGGAATTAATTACACCCTACAAGTTCGCCAATCTTTCAGCCAAGCCAGTGCCAGTACTTTGAGGGAGGTTCCCCGTGCTTTCGCACGGACCTAATTAAAATAAACCTCGTTTTCCCAGGGGCGCAACCCCGTTAACACCTTTCTAGACACCTGCTTGATCGGCTAATTGTAATGTGTAAAACTCTCCAAGGAGTAACTTTTACTCGCAGCGGGTATCGAGATCCAACTATCTCATAGAAGGCATGCAATCTCATTGCAAATTTCAACTCTTGAAATTCCCAATAATATTTTACCCCTAGCATCCTATGACCTTGACGAAAGACAACAAACCATAGGCTACTAGTCAAGTTCAACCCATCATTTCCCGATTGAATTAAACCCACCCGCACGACCCTTGACGAAAGCCAACAAAGTCGCACGACTACCCAAACTCAATCGCATCATATGCTTATACAGATAAGCATAAATAGCTACCACACACTACGCCTTGACGAAAGCCAACAAAGGTAGTACGAATACTATGAAGTACTTATCTGAAATGACGGAGGGCTACGACAGGTTTTTAAGAAAACTCTTTGCGTAATGAACTTGATATCGTTGTAGAATCGAGAGATTTTAAAAGGAGTGTTTTTTAGGCTTTTGTAGTTTCGCTAAAGAGGTCACTCCCGGTGAAGGGATCTCGGCTCTTTCCTTATCGAATAAGGTGCAGGATATTTCACAAATACCACTATGCAAAACAAGAACTATAGAAGCAATCAAAAGACAAACCGAGTGTGTAGCATCTGCTAGTTTCGCTAAAGAGGTCACTCCCGGTAAAGGGATCTCGGCTCTTTCCTTATCGAATAAGGTGCTGGATGTTCTACAAGGAACACGCTATGCAAAGCAAGAACTAAAGCTACCAGTTTTTAAACAAGTTTCTACAACATCTCTAGGTTTCTTTTATTTCATTAATCTCATTAATGAAGTCCCATTTTAATTATGCTTCACAAGCATCACATTTGAAACGAAATCTGCAATATAATATATATCTCATATATATAATATAAACATTCGTCTCAGGCAGTAATATGATCTCATAATAGAACATTGCGGCAGAATAACATATATGAAATATTGGATATACTAGGATTTCCGTGTTTTATGCGAGCCTGTATAAAACGCGGATTCCACGGTCGCGATGAATAGCCAAACCCACATCCCTAGACCCCTACGAGAGCGGCAAGCAACACTGCCAATTCTAGGGTTAGGAGTCCCGGTCTCGACTCCTCGAGATGGTCTCCTACTGGACCCTGGAACCCGGTTACTTGTGCTCCCCGCCTTGGCTCTACCTAATGCGGAAAAGTAAATAATATACAATGGTGACATCATCCTCATCCCGGAAGTGCCCCAATAAAAGAATATTACATATAAATGAATTTTACATGAATGAAAAAGAAAAAATCTCATCTTACATAAAACCCCCGGCTATTCAGAACACGACGATCCAATATAACATATTACAGCAACACATAATATCTCATATCATCAACGTAAGCAAGTATGCGTACCCTGATTGTCGTTGATGTATAGCAACAAAGCCAGAGATACACCACATACTACGCTTACGGTCACAGAAAAGAAAATGTTAAACTACAACAGTTAGAATCCGCAACCTCCTTAGACATCGCATGCCTAACCAAATGAATTCCTTAGACATCGCATGCCTAACAATTATAAACCCCGCATTTAAGTCTCGATCTCGAAAACGCTTTTCAATATCAAGTCGGGCAATTCAACAAGATTCCCGACATCCTGATCGAATGCTCGTCGCAAACTTTAGTAGACGGCCGCACCCCCGGATGCCATCAACGAAGTGCACTAAGGCGGAACACCGCTGCCGCGAGCACCCGAACGGATGCTTTTGGCGACGGGGTTCTCCTACAGTCACTTGGTCGGGGCTATGGGGCATGGCTATCTATTAAGTTTAACCGGCGAGTATCCGCGTACGCTACATGATTGCGACGGACTTTTGATCGCATCAAAATCCCGTGGCAACCGATCATCTGAGACTAAACTGCTAGATTTATAACATTCAAATTAGTTATCTCATAACTACTTGTGGATTCCAAATATTGTATCACATTCCAGATAAATAGACAATGTTAAACTTTCCGATCGAATAAACAAACACCCAAGATTTCCCAAATTTCTCAAGACTTGAGCGGAGTCTAAAAAGTATCCATCACATGCCACAGTACCAATGGTCCAGCCGTAGAAGGGTCAAACCAACGCCTCACATGTGGCAACCCCGTACTGCCCCAAACCCTAAGGTTTAGAGGCGGTTCAGACGGTCACATAATCGAGTTAAGGTTTGTGTTCTTCTAGAGGGTCCACCGCGTTACCTGCACGACTAAGAACGTTCTTAAACTACGGAAAAATCCAACACTTGGAAATTTTCCAGCAGGGGAAAAAGTGAGTTATTGATATCCGTTCGAACTTTTTAACACGTTCTAAAAATCACCTGGACAAACTAAACGAAGTTATACTTTCCGATCGAATCAACGAGTTCCTAATACAACCCAGAAAACTCAACACTTGAGTAGAATTAAAAATTCCCAGAACTATCAAAAAGGACCCAAGAATATATTCCTGAAGTAGTAGGCCCCAACTCCAATTATTGGCCGCGGAACCGCCGCCAAACACGTGGTTTGGCCGCGGTTCCGCGGTCACATGAGAGATTTGGTGGTCCGTACTTCACCGTAATTCCTATATTTCCCTGCTTAATTTTCTGAGCATTTTTAATATGAAAAATGTCAACTTTTGAAAAAATTTCTAGAAACAAGGATTTTACGGGTATTCGGAGTTCGATCGCACTTTAATTTCGCCTAGACTTTGCCTAAAACACTAGCTTGGCTCTGATACCACTGTAGGGTTACTAGACACTCTCATAAGGTTCTACAAGGCATCAACCATACCCGATTTAAAATTTAGACGTGCCGTACAACCCTAACCAAGATCTTTAAACTAGAGATTAAGCGAAACAAAGCAAGTAAACAACTTTACTTCTAAGAGTTTGGGATTACAACCTTTGTAGTCCGGTCCTTCACTTCTAAAGCTCCGTGTTGAGGTCCCTTCGCTGCGTGCATCATGCACCCGGACACTAGAGAGGCTTCACGAAGAGAAAGATGCAAGCTTACTTCCGATCTTCGATAACAATGATGATCTACCTTGAAGTTTCTTTAACACAAGCTCTCACTTACTAATGAAGTGAACACCCTAATCTAAATGGTTAGGATAGATTAGGATAATGAAGTAGGATTTTAGCTCTCATTTGTTTTCTTAATCTCACTCATTTTCATCACAAAGAAAAAAGCTAGAAAGCTTTTCACCAAGGAAGAAGAAAAAGAATAACCAAAACCATTTGTGATGAATAATGAATTGTAGTGAGGTTAGAAATGCAACCATGGGTTAAGTATGATAACTTAACCCATGTAGAGAATCAACCATAGTCAAGGGTTGAGTTGGGTTAATAAATATCATAACTAAATATCTTTAAAAAATATCTTTGCAAAAACAAAAAGCAATGCTTCTAGAAACTTCTAGAAAAGCTTAACCCAAATCAAATCTTAACCATGTTTAATCTCCACTAATCATGTTGCATTAATAACCCTAACATGTTACAATATTATATATCACATATATAATATTTATTGTAACAAAATAAAATAATACAATTAACATATATCACATATATATCAATGTATTACCCGAGTGAGAAAAAGAATCTTTTAGTGAGCTTATATTAGTTAATGTAATTTAATATATAAAATATATAATTATACATTAAATTATCGAATCAACACTTGATCCGATAATCCGGCTATTTCATAAATAACCGACTAATATAATCTGTATCAGTTCATCGAATCAACACTTGATCCGATGACCCGGCTATATCACATATACCCGGCCGATATCACATATCGTGAGAATCTAATACGGTATCACATACACGTATTGTTCTCGGTCCCGCACATATCATATATGTGCTCCTACTCCATTTTTCCTGATCCAAGAAACCTCTGTGTAGGAATTTAAAGAATCGTCAATACGCCGGCAGTAGGTGATGATCATATCAAACACACATAAGCTGTAAGCGGTCAGCTAAACGTAACAGCCACCCAGGTATTGAGCGATCAGAAGATCAACAAGTACATTCTTCTGCGAATCCAATCAGTAACACTCCCGTACAGTCCGGTCTCTTCGTCTGATATGTCGCATATCTCGCCTAGGTGTGGAAAACGTCAGACCCCAGTAGCTTGATAAGTCGTGTCGATATGAGGTCTATAACAGTTCGAGAAACTACTGATAACACTTACCAGTAAATCTCAGCAACCCTGGCCAGGGATTTCCAGTTATAGCCAATCGAACACCGCGCAACATCAACTCCCTATACCGGGAGAGACGAATCCCCTCCTATCGCTCATTGTCTCGATGTGATTCGGGACTGTACCCAAAAGCCATCTTTTTGCACGCCCTCTTGGACGTGGTATGATGGAAATCAAAGCACAGTGGGAATCACACAAGACTCTATGACGATCTCGGGTCTACTGACTAACCTGTACCAGTGTCACCAGAGAACTGCCATCTGACGTGAGGTATAATACCATCTGGGAGTTCTCGGCAAGTCCGTCCAGTGTACCCAGTCTCTACTGAGCACACGTATACCTTCCTTGATGTAAAACACCGACGGATATGTGATCATCCATCGCTTATCATATGGGTCAAGAAGCGCATACGCGAGTCTACTCTGGAGTATCGATGCCCTGTCTCGGTACTCCCACGACTAGGAACATTTGAAGGATGTACTTGGCGACTACACTGTCCCCACTAGTATGATCCGCATCATAGTCCTGGTAGTCAAGTACTCATCTTAAGGGCTTTATCAGCATGTAACATAGAGACAATCAGAGTACATGTTAAGATAAAGTGCAACCAGATAGCATACTATCATGTCGAGCAAGAAAGTTCTCCCTATATATGTCCAAGCATCCACTACAATATACATCGTATGTACAGTAATGGCCTCTAGGGCATACATATAACTAACAATTAGGGTCCAGGGTTTTGGGTATAGGTTCTAGGTTGCCTTCTTGTGTCTCTGTATTCGCTAAATATTTTTCAGGTGTCCCGGGTGATAGCAGATACCAAAATACATCACAATTTCCAATATCTGCAGATTTTCAAAGTTCGCAATTAGGGTTTAAGTCTCTGGTTTTGGTCCAAAATACAATCATTACACGGGTTGTATGGCCTCTACTAACCTTAATTACTCTTCACTACTCAAGATTTCATCACAACCCTAACTAAGAATTTCAATATTCACTAAACCGCACTAAATCACAACTAAACACATATGGATACCAAAGTGAATGAAATACAAAGCTAATGGCAATGAAAGTACCTCATTTGGCAACTCAAGAAAATTCTTGAGTTGCCCCAAGTGTCCAAAATCCGATTTTTCTTTTTCCAAAGTGTAGCTAGTGAGCTTGTGCATGTATTTTGTGAAGTGGAGATGATGTTTTGGGGTTGTTTTAATGATGTTTTGATGGTTTAGAGGAGGTGGGAGAGATGAGGCAGCCATGGGAGAATGAAGAGGTGAGAATGATGAGAAATGGGTGAAGAGATGAAGCGAATGGCCTAAGGTTTCACCCCTCACCCTCTCTCTCTCTTGTCCATGCCTAATATTCTAATCCCTTATCTTTTTATTTTCTTTTCTTTTATATTCTTTTCTCTTATCTATTTAAAATTAAACCATGCATGATAAAGAGAAAGAATCATGAAAGAAAGTAACAAGTATGAAAATGACATGGTGCATGTTTTGCACAAAACAAGCTTAATGCGCGATTAGCGATATTTAATCGCGATTAGCGATATTTAATCGCGATTAGCACAAAAATAGTGTATAATAATTCATAAAATTTCATAATTTGCTTAAATCCAATAAAGCATCCTCATTTCAGTAATTTCTATAATTTTCCAAATTTTTCCCAATTTATCGGTATTTAATTATACCGCAATATTAAAATATTCAATATATTTATTATTTAATTATAAAAATTCTCAGAAATAATATTTTAATTTTCTGAAATGTTACAAAGGTTAAGAGTTGGGTTAACAAATATCTTAAGCAAGACAAAGGAGTGGACTAAGTCAATGAAGACCATAAGCTTCTACAAGCTTTGAACCATGATAGATATCTCCACAATTTTGAATTTGCTTGAAATAAATATAAAGCCTAACTTAACACTAGCATGGTGTGAGTCTCATACGTTCATGTTGCAAGTGTAACCTAGCATGACACAACAATATATATCACATATATATTTTGTGTACAAAAAGAAGATAATACAATTAACATATATCACATATATATCAATGTATCATCAAGTGAGAAAAAGTAATACTTAAGCGAGCGAATATTAGTTAATGTAATGTAATATATCAAATATATAATTATACATTAAATCATTAAATTAATACTTGATTTAATAATCCGGTTATATCACATATAACCGACTAATATCAAATGTAACAACTTATCGAATCAACACTTGATCCGATAACCCGGCTATATTACATATACCCGTCCGATATCACTTATCGCGAGAATAGAATGCGGTATCACATACACGCATTAATCTCGGTCCCGTACATATCACATATCTGCTCCTACTCCGTTTCGCATGAACCAGAAAACCTCTGTGTAGGACTCTAAAGACTCGTCAATACGCTGGCAGTAGGTGATGATCATATCAAACACCCACAAGCCGCAAGCTGTCTGCTAAACGTAACGGCCACCCGGGTATTGAGCGATCAGAAGATCAACAAGCAAGCCTGCTTATACTCCTGCGAATCCAATCGGTAACACTACCGTACAGTCCGGTCTCTTCGTCTGATATGTCGCATATCACAGTCTGGGGGTGGTATAATGTTAGACCCCAATAGGCTGATAAGTCATGCCGATACAAAGTCCATAACAGTTCGAGAAACTACTAGTAACACTTACCAGTAAATCTCAGCAACCCTGGCCAGGGATTTCCTGTTATGGCCAATCGAGCATAGCGCAACATCAACTCCCAATACCGGGAGAGACGAAACCACTGCTATCGCTCATTGCCTCCTTGTGACTCGGGACAGTACCTAAAAACCACCTTTTTGCACGATCTCTTGACCGTGGTATGGTGGAAATCGAAGCACAGTGGGAATCACACAAGACTCTATGACGAACTCGGGTCTACAGACTAACCTGTACCAGTGTCACCAGAGAACTGCTATCCGACGATAGGTATAATACCATCTAGGAGTTCTCGGCGAGTACGTCCAGTGTACCCAGTCTCCACCGAGCACCCGTATACCTTCTCTGATGTCAAACACCAATGGATATGGGATCATCCATCACCCATCACATAGGTCGAGAAGCGTATACGCTAATCTATTCTGGAGTATTGATACCCTGTCTCGATACTCCCATGACTAGGAACATTTGAAGGATGTACTTGCCGACTACCCATTTCCCCACTAGTATGATCTACATCATAGTCCTGGTAGTCAAGTACTGATCCTAAGGGCTTTATCAACATATAATAGAGAGACAATAAGTATACATGTTAAGATAAAGTGCAACCAGATAGCATACTATCATGTCGAGCAAGAAAGTCCTCCCTATATATGTCCAAGCATCCACTACAATATACATCGCATGTACAGTAATGGCCTCTAGGGCATACATATAACTAACAATCTCCCACTTGCACTAAGACCATATGTTGTAGTATCCAATACCCAACAATCAGCAGTGGTTGTAGTATCTCATACTCAACCATCTCATAGAAGTCTCTCTAGGGGTAAGGCCTTTGTGAGTGGATCCCCTGTGTTATCCTTTTTGTCTACTCTCCTTACCTCAATCCCTTGGTGATCAAACATCTCCCTGATAATGTGATACTTTCCTCAGAATTTGTCTGGAACGCTGATGTGATCGGTGTTCCTAGGCTAAATCCACAACTCCATTGTTGTCCCAATAACAGTTATTGGACACTCAATGGTAGGAACCTTGTTCATCTCATGAACAAGAAATGTCCAGACAACCACTTTGGCAGCATCATTGGCAGCAATGTATTCAGCCTTTATCGTCTAGTATGTCGCGGTATCTAGCTTGGAACTCTTCCAACATGCCGTCCCTGCACTGAGGGAAATACAATGTCTGTGACCGACTCTCAGTCGATCTTATCACTCTGGAAGCTCGAACCAAGAACTTTTTTTAGTGCTTCTCAAGTACTTAAGAATGTCCTCTACAGCTTTCCAGTGATTCTCCCAAGTTCCGATTGATTCTTGATCACTACACCTAGTGAGTCATCTACATCTGGTCTGGTACATAACATCGCATACTCTGATAGAGCCTACTGCCAAAGCATAGGGTATGCCTTGTAAGTGCACGGCGGCGCCCCGGCCGTCAATCCGACGGCCAAGTGCGGAAGCGGTGATAAACTTAAATTTTCTTGAACCGGCAAACCGCCGCGCACTAAAACCCGGATCGAACCACTAACTAGTCTAAGCTAACTACAAGAATGGGAAGAGAGATATACCGACGATCCAAGTCCTCCGGTCTTCTCATCATGGTCCCGATCTCCTGCGGAAAAGTCCCGTCTCCTCCTCGTCGCCAGAAGTGCACCACATCGCCTACTTTGTTTACGGGCTCCCACCTCAATGCCGAGGCAACTCGGGCACGAAGCCGGCTACTCGACGTGCCTAAGATTTGCTGTAGAATGTAGTGAGCAAGTCTTATTTGGGGTTATCGGAATTGCTTTTTTGGTGGAGGGATGATACAAGAACAATGTGGAGGAACTTTGGGGATTTTGGGAACATGAAATGAACAAAACCCCACACCCCAAATACTTGGACAGCCCCTATAGGGAAGTGGCCGGCCATGCTCCAAAAGAGAGGAGAGAATGAGAGTGTCATATGCTAGATAATGAGAGAGCCATCCAATAATACCAAAGGGAGAGAGAGAGAAGACTATCATGCAAAAGGAAATGATCACCAAATCAAAACCCACACTCAACCACCTACCACCAACCTCATCATCAACAACCATGATGATATACAAAGTCAAGCAATCATGAGTTTATGAAGTCAAATGATGGGACAAGTATCATGACATGATAATATGCAAAGACCCCCTCCACAAATGCTTATTTGCAACAATGCAAATAAGCCCTCCTCCACCAATCTTCGGCCAATGAACGGAACAATGGAAATTGGCCGAAACGGAAAGCAAACTGGCAACTCCAGAAAACTGGTCCCGTAATAAATTACAGGAAAACCCCGATACTGTGCATACACACCCGCATTTGTATTCCGACCGAAATACAAATGCAATGAGACAAAGTCTACACTGTACTATACTAGGATCCGGCTTATACCAAAACCGGCTAGTAATATCTGTTCGATCCTGATCCGTGCAATACCGCACGTATCTGATCGAACCCTGCCATATATCCATACGGCCTATAGTACAAACTGTCCGATCCTGATCCGTGCAATACCGCACGTATCTGATCGGACCTTGCCATATCTCCATACGGCCTCTACAACCTTTCGCCCGAAAGCTGAGTAACTGAATGTGGGGGACTCTAAAGACTCGTCAACACCTCGGTTTTGGATTTAACCACTAGCACGTCAGAGGTATAAGCCAATACGTAACGGGCTACCAAGTATTGACTAAAAGGGACGTCTGTGAGTGAACTCAGCCTGACAACCCTACTGAGCCTGTCAGTGACAATATCCGTACAGTCCGGTCCGTTCGTCTATGAGTATCGCATGGCGGGCCTAGGGGGTTGGTAAAAGTCAGACCCCCAAAAGCGGTACAAGTCATGTCGGAGTGTAGCCCAGAACACCCTGAGATACTACTGGAATACCTACCAGTAAATCTCCTTGCCTTGGCCAAGGACTTTGTGTAATGGCTCTCCTAGACACAGCACGACCTCACCCCCAATACCGGGAGAGACGAACCCCTGAAGATACGCTCACTGCCTCCATGTGGCTCGGGACTGTACCCAACTAAAACCTGTTTGCACGACTCCTTTGAGCCGTGGTAGGGTAGTAATCAAAGTACAGTGGGAACTCACACGAGACAAATGACGATCCCCAGGTCGATGAACTAACCTGCACACATGTCACCAGGGAACTGCCATCTGACGTCTGGTATATGACCAACTAGCATGTCCCCGGCGAGTCCTGTCCGGTGTACTCATAACCCAATGAGCACCTGTATACATCTTAGGTGATCCAACTGACACCAGTGGCTTGTGAGACCGGCCACCGCCCCTCGTCGGGGTCTCGACTGTATACACTAGTCTACTATGGAGAATCGATGCCCTGTCTCGAAACTCTCACGACTAGGGACCTTTTAAGGATATGCTTATAGACCCCCAGCTCCCACTTATATGATCGCCCTCATACTGCTGGTGGTCAAGCAAGAATCCTAGGGGCTCTATCAACGTGTAATAGCGACGTGTCAGGTCACTTAAAACAGTACACGATGATAAAGGTAAACCAGATAGCATACTATCATCTCGAGTAAGACTGTCCTACCGGGATAGGTCCTCCCTCAATCATTACAATCACGTACCTGTGACCTAATAATTGACTCTGAGGGCACTATCTCCAACAATCTCCTACTTTCACTCAAGGCTAATTATTGCGATGTCGCATACTCACAGCCCGTGTGATACCGAACACCCAACTCCTCTACTAGTCAGTCTCACAAAGCTCGTTTGCGAAACTATTGCGTTCGAGGAATAGCCTCAGTGAGTGGATCCGCTTTGTTGTCTCTTTCAATGTCTCTCTATATCTCAAGTTCGCGGAGAAACCCATCTCCCGAAATGAGCAATACCTGTCTTAGAATGTGTCTGGATGTCTGATGGGACATAGCTCATAAATGAACTCCAAATCCAAACTTCTTAGACTGTATCGTCAACTGAACTTAATCAGTATCCTGCGCCATGCCTCCCTCAGTATTGCCTTGGACCACCTGTCCAAAATACTGCCCCTCGTCAGAAGGAAAACTATAACTCTGACAACCTCCCTGTCGTCCAGGTCACCTTGGAAGCCTGGATTGATAACTGTCTCCTGAATGAGGCTGTCGTTATCATATCCCTAGAACATTCACTTATGTTCTAAGATTGCTTCCGACCGTTTCTCCAGGATTGGATCAATATCAACTTATTGCATCTAGTGCAAGAACAACATCTGGTGTGGTACTTGACATCTCACGATTGACTCAATTGCCTGAGCAAGTGATCTGCCAATCATGCCCGTCCCTCTCCCCTTTAGTCTGTAAGACACCTTTGGAGAGGGTGACTCCATTACCTGCAGGTACACTACCGTGCCAGGATTCGTCCATCCTAAATACTCTTAGAATGCTGTCAAGTACCCTGATTGGGAAACCACCCAAATCTAGATCTAAGACCATAGATCTAGTAACCAGTATGTCTGATATAAAATCCATTTCCTTTGTGGAGAAACAACTGTGTGACGACCAAAGTATAACCGATCGTAGTATAGGAGTTTCTTTTCCTATTCTGTGTATGTCATCCAAATACCAGGACATCACACCCTACTACCTTCTCAACAGATCCATCCCCTATTCTGATGAAGTCAAACCCATGACTGTCACGTCAGAAATAGATGATCTATCTCCGCTACTGGTGCTTCAGTCTATAAATAGACATAAGCTACCTGTCCACCAATGCTTCCGCTGCTCCCACTGACTACGACAACCCTCTGGCAGAGTCATATAGACGTACACTTCTAAAACTAGTTTAGAACGACGCTATACTCATCCTCCCGCCGGGTCTCGCATCCTGGAACAACAGCAATGGTAATTGTGGGTAAACAAGAACTTCCCTGTCACCGTCCTTGAGGCTACCGTAGTACCTCTCGGGTGCCTGAAGTTACCCACCTTATCTGCGGAGTGGCCAATGGAATGTCAATCCAGATTGAATCTTTAGGTTCCTTATCAAATCTTCAGTATGTCTGATATAAAATCCATGCTCCTTACCTAACCATCCACTGATATAGGTAAATGTCGTAGACATAATTTCAGAAAGGTATATCTCACTCTATGAAAATAGACGTACAGATATATCAATTTGAAATTGGTGCATAACTGCGGATATTCAAAACCAAATATTTGCCAACCGGCAAACAGCCCAGGTGATTTCCTCAAATATCACCGATTACAACGAATCCCGATATAATGAGGATAATCACCCAATTCCCAATAACTTACTCCCACTCATCATCTGTAAAACCATACAGATGTGAGAATCGTACCTGGTAAATACATACCCTGGAGTAAGTATCTAATCGGGAAATCAGTTTTCCTTTAACATTACACAGTGAAACTGAAACATTGAAATGTTCCGATGGGGTATTCTGGTATTCCTAGTAATGCCTCTTCCAGATTCACGACTGTAACCGTATAGTTCTTTGCCACCTCTCCAAATCCCTTCATATGTCTTTAGTCTTTACCTTCTGTACACCCTTTTAGGCCAAATGGTTTTCTTCCTTCCCTACCGTTCGGCACCAGCCTATGGTTTGGAAGAAGACTATCCAATAAGCATAATGGGTGTACTGTCCCAATCCTAGGAACACTCGCAATGAGAGAGGGTGAAGATAAAAGACAACCGAATAAACCTTATTCCTATTTCTCCTGAACCAGAATCCATCCCCGAACTGGAACAAGTTCCATTCGAGTTCGTATATAACCATACGATGGAGTATCCAAATAAACTGTGGATCTTCGTAGTGATACGGAGTGTCCTGGAGTAATACAAAGGTGATGTGGGAGTGGTAACGAAATATTTGGTTTGGTCGTGAATATCTGTTGCAATTTACTTTGCCCTCTTACTAATCCCTTGCTTTGTCTGAACTTAATACCTTCTGCACACCATCGTTATGCTAATTGGTTTTCTTCATTCCCTACCGGTCGGCACCAGCCTAAGGTTTGGAAGAAGACAATCCAATTTGCGTAATAGGTGTACTACCCCTAAACCAAGGAGTACTCGTAACCTGAGAGAGGGTAAAAGGAAAAGACAACTGAATAATCCTATCCGTTTTCTCCAGAACCGGAAACCATCCTCGAATAAATTCTTTCGAGTTCGTATTTAACCATGCGATGGTTTTGTCCAATGGAAGTGGACGTTCGTAATAAAACGGGGTGTCCTGGAGAAAAGGGTAAAAGTAGGAGTGGCAATGAGGTTTGCAACTCTGACAATCCAAAAGCCGGTGTTTAAGAAGGTTCGGTCAACTTGGTCACTGAGTCAAAGTCTTAGGGTCGGGTCAATGGTCGCTGCCAAAGAGAGAGAGAAAAGAAACACTCAGCGTGCACTCTAACCTAGATCAGAATGGTCACCAATTTATCTAATCTGGAATCCTCCCACTGTACCTCAAATTCTCCTCCAAACCTGAAAGAAGAATTAGTCGGGGTTACCCGAGGAGTAAACTAACTCATCAGTGGAAATCGGGATCCAACTCTCATCGCATGATAACGTGACGGAATCCGCTCACGGTATCACACTCCAGAAGGTATGCGCATATCTGGCAAGTTTCAGTTCTTTTGAAACTCCCGATGTGATTTCTGCCCCATGCTCTTATGACCTTGACTTTGGCCAACATATCATAAGTCACATGTCAAGTTCTACCCGTCATTCTCCAGGTTAATTTGAATCCACCCGTACATACCCTTGACTTTGGCCAACATGGTAGTACGACTGTTCCAAACCAACGCATCTATCTATGCTGCATATGAATAACCAATAGCTACCAAACACTGTGCCTTGACTTTGGCCAACATACACAGCTTGAATACTATTGACTATCCATATGAAACGACGGAGGGCTACGAATGGTTTCTGGCGAAAACCTTTAACGTAATGAACTTGATATCGTTGAAGGAACGGATAGCTTTTTAAAAATATAGTGACGAAAACCTTTGCTAAAGAGGTCACTCCCGGTGAAGGGATCTCGGCTCTTTCCCCGTAGAATGGGGTGCAGGATATTCCAAATGAATACCGCGATGCAAAGCAAAAGTAATCGGCTATAGTGAAGTTAATGCCCTGACGCAAACTTCTGTCCAAGGGGTCACTCCCGGTGAAGGGATCTCGGCCCTTGCCTCGTCGACTGAGGAGCAGGATATTCCAATGAATACCACGATGCAAAACAAAAGTAAACGTCCTTGCAATAACAGCTTTTTGAAAAGTGTTCCAACAACATCAGATTAGGTTTGTTTTAACTTGCATTGATCCGAATCAATGCAGTCCCATCAATTGATCACACCAAAAAGAACGAAAATACACTGATGTACGTATATGCCATCCGCATTCGCCACTGGGTCCCGTCATTACCCGTTAGGTTAGCTTACTAACGACAGAGCGGGGACTGGACTAGCGCGGATGCAAAACATATACAACATCTACCAATATATACCAATATATTATATTCGCTCAAGGCGTGAATAAATGCAACATCACAGAGAATGAACAGCATCACAGAAATAATACAGATATCTGGGATCCCCGGGTTTCACAGAGCCACTGCTGAAACCCGACGTTCCCCTGGTCGTGTGGATAGCCTGTGCAATGAAATCCTAGACCCCTACGGGCGCGGCAAGTCACCCGCCAAAACCTGAAGCGAGGCAGCCCCCTTCAGCGCCGTGAATGGACCACCCAGCACTTCACGGAATCCGGTAACTTGGGCACCCCTCCTGGGTCAACCTGTACCCCCTACGAGTGCGGCGAATAGCCCGCCAATCCTAGAGTGAAGCCCCCTCCGTCTCAATGCCATGAGATGCGGGCTTGTTGCCCTCCAGAACCCGGCTATCCGTGCACCCCTCCGCGGGGCAATCCTAGTACAGAAAGTAAAATATACATACAACGGGTACATCGACCGCAACCAGGTCGTGCCCCAAAATAATAATACAAACAGGCAGTGACGGCAGTCCACATGTCGGACGCTCGCCCCGCAATATCAAATGTACATAATACAACAAAAACTGTACTAGCATTGCATCCAGGCTATCCCCCACGACCGATCCGCAACATCACAGCAAAAACAAAACATCAACGTGAAAATCACGTTCGCAAATCCGTCTAACCGGGCTATAGCAGTTAGACCGGATTTACCGATCAAGTGACATTCACGGTCGCAGATATAATGTAAATACTGTGAAAAATGTGTTTAAAATATCCGATCGATCAAAAATTAACAAGTGGGCCCCCAATCAAAACTGTAGCACTCACAGAAATCCTGGGCCCAATTTTAATATTCCAAAACCCATATTTTAAGCCCAGAAGGCCTCTGTAAAAAATTGGTGAAGTGATCTCCATAGTGTGCGGCGGAAGGGCGGCGGGAAGGGGGTTTTCGCGGCGGTTCCGCGCTCCCACTGTGGAGTTACTTCGTCGAATTTTTACAGAACTCTTAGATTTTCCAGTACATCAATATTTTACAACCTGAAAAAATTTTCGACACCAAAAATTTCCAACAGAAAACTGATGTGGGCAAATACGGGTTTTTGAACATTTCGATCGATCGGAACAGAAAAACACATTACACAAAGCTAGACTAAGTTAATGGGGAGTCTCTGATACCACTGTAAGTGCACGGCGGCGCCCCGGCCGTCAATCCGACGGCCAAGTGCGGAAGCGGTGATAAACTTAAATTTTCTTGAACTGGCAAACCGCCGCGCACTAAAACCCGGATCGAACCACTAACTAGTCTAAGCTAACTACAAGAATGGGAAGAGAGATATACCGACGATCCAAGTCCTCCGGTCTTCTCATCATGGTCCCGATCTCCTGCGGAAAAGTCCCGTCTCCTCCTCGTCGCCGGAAGTGCACCACATCGCCTACTTTGTTTACGGGCTCCCACCTCAATGCCGAGGCAACTCGGGCACGAAGCCGGCTACTCGACGTGCCCAAGATTTGCTGTAGAATGTAGTGAGCAAGTCTCATTTGGGGTTATCGGAATTGCTTTTTTGGTGGAGGGATGATACAAGAACAATGTGGAGGAACTTTGGGGATTTTAGGAACATGAAATGAACAAAACCCCCACCCCAAATACTTGGACAGCCCCTATAGGGAAGTGGCCGGCCATGCTCCAAAAGAGAGGAGAGAATGAGAGTGTCATATGCTAGATAATGAGAGAGCCATCCAATAATACCAAAGGGAGAGAGAGAGAAGACTATCATGCAAAAGGAAATGATCACCAAATCAAAACCCACACTCAACCACCTACCACCAACCTCATCATCAACAACCATGATGATATACAAAGTCAAGCAATCATGAGTTTATGAAGTCAAATGATGGGACAAGTATCATGACATGATAATATGCAAAGACCCCCTCCACAAATGCTTATTTGCAACAATGCAAATAAGCCCTCCTCCACCAATCTTCGGCCAATGAACGGAACAATGGAAATTGGCCGAAACGGAAAGCAAACTGGCAACTCCAGAAAACTGGTCCCGTAATAAATTACAGGAAAACCCCGATACTGTGCATACACACCCGCATTTGTATTCCGACCGAAATACAAATGCAATGAGACAAAGTCTACACTGTACTATACAAGGATCCGGCTTATACCAAAACCGGCTAGTAATATCTGTTCGATCCTGATCCGTGCAATACCGCACGTATCTAATCGAACCCTGCCATATATCCATACGGCCTATAGTACAAACTGTCCGATCCTGATCCGTGCAATACCGCACGTATCTGATCGGACCTTGCCATATCTCCATACGGCCTCTACAACCTTTCGCCGGAAAGCTGAGTAACTGAATGTGGGGGACTCTAAAGACTCGTCAACACCTCGGTTGTGGATTTAACCACTAGCACGTCAGAGGTATAAGCCAATACGTAACGGGCTACCAAGTATTGACTAAAAGGGACGTCTGTGAGTGAACTCAGCCTGACAACCCTACTGAGCCTGTCAGTGACAATATCCGTACAGTCCGGTCCGTTCGTCTATGAGTATCGCATGGAGGGCCTAGGGGGTTGGTAAAAGTCAGACCCCCAAAAGCGGTACAAGTCGTGTCGGAGTGTAGCCCAGAACACCCTGAGATACTACTGGAATACCTACCAGTAAATCTCCTTGCCTTGGCCAAGGACTTTGTGTAATGGCTCTCCTAGACACAGCACGACCTCACCCCCAATACCGGGAGAGACGAACCCCTGAAGATACGCTCACTGCCTCCATGTGGCTCGGGACTGTACCCAACTAAAACCTGTTTGCACGACTCCTTTGAGCCGTGGTAGGGTAGTAATCAAAGTACAGTAGGAACTCACACGAGACAAATGACGATCCCCAGGTCGATGAACTAACCTGCACACATGTCACCAGGGAACTGCCATCTGACGTCTGGTATATGACCAACTAGCATGTCCCCGGCGAGTCCTGTCCGGTGTACTCATAACTCAATGAGCACCTGTATACATCTTAGGTGATCCAACTGACACCAGTGGCTTGTGAGACCGGCCACCGCCCCTCGTCGGGGTCTCGACTGTATACACTAGTCTACTATGGAGAATCGATGCCCTGTCTCGAAACTCTCACGACTAGGGACCTTTTAAGGATATGCTTATAGACCCCCAGCTCCCACTTATATGATCGCCCTCATACTGCTGGTGGTCAAGCAAGAATCCTAGGGGCTCTATCAACGTGTAATAGCGACGTGTCAGGTCACTTAAAACAGTACACGATGATAAAGGTAAACCAGATAGCATACTATCATCTCGAGTAAGACTGTCCTACCGGGATAGGTCCTCCCTCAATCATTACAATCACGTACCTGTGACCTAATAATTGACTCTGAGGGCACTATCTCCAACATGCCTTGCACGCGAGCTCTCTCCAAATCAGTCTTGGAAGACATCTTTTTGGAGAGAGTGATTCCTGAGTAAGTGGGAGAACCACCACGCTTAGAATCTTCCATTCTAAACCCTTTTACTATGGTGTTAATGTACCTGGATTTGGGAAACTCCCAACATCCACTTAGATCTATCACCATAAATCATAATCCACAAGATGTAGGAGGTATCATACAAATCTTCTATTGAGAATCCTCATGATAAGAGGAGCTTGACCGAGTGTAGCATAGGAAACCATTTCCTATCAAGAGTATGTCATCTATGTACAATACGTGGAAGACAACCTTACTCTCTACAACCTTCTTTTATATACAAGGTTCATCTACTATTTTGATGAAGTCAAACTCTTTGACTGTCACATCAAAACAGATGTTCCAACTCTGCGATGCTTGTTTTGATCCTGATGGACTTAAGCATAGCTTTGAAAGTCTCAACTTTTCCATCTACACCAACAATCTTCTCAAGATCCTTTTTCTCCCAATGGGTTTTACCCCTTCAGGTGCAATATGCAAAATCATACTTTGTTGGTGTATATGGATTCCATCTTTGATCACATAGCATCCAGCCATTTCACATAGTCCCCACTCGTGATGGCCTGCCTGAACCTGTTAGGGCCATCTTCTACCATGATGCATTCCTTGCTCCCACTGTCACCGAGAAGACCGTAGTATCTCTTAAGTGGATGAGGAACCCTACCAGATTCGCGTAGAGGCTGAGGTTCGTTAGAGACTATTGAATCCTTTGGTTCTACCAAATCATCAGCTGTTAGTTTGTTTAGCTGGAACTGCTTCTAGTTCTACCTCATGACCGCAAATTTTTTCACAAGAAATTCCTTTTCTAAAAAGGTGGCATTCTGTGAAACAAAACACCTTTTGCTCCTCAGAGTGGTAGAAGATATTTCCTCACAAATGTTTGGGATATCCTATTAAACTTACACAGAACTGACTTTGCCTTGAGCTTGTCCGGATTTTGCTTTTCAGCATAGGCCGGAAAACTCCATATCTTGACTCGTTTAAGACATGGTCTCTTTCCATTCCATATCTCATATGTAGTGGTAGACCCTGATTTGGATGGAACCCCATTCAATATGTATGCAACTTCATAAGTGCATAACACAAAAAGGAAACAGGTAACTCAGCAATACTCATCATAAAGTGCGCCATATCTCATAGGGTGCGATACCTCCGCCCCGATACACCGTTTGTGCTGTGGTGTATATGAAGGAGTAAGCTGAGAGAGAATCACATTCTCCTTTTAAAACTCTAGGAACTCCATGCGCAAGTATTCTCCTCCTCGATCACATCGAAGGACTTAATACTTCTTCCCTTCTGGTTCTTTAACTTCAATCTTATATTTCTTGAATTACTCAAAATCCCAGACCCGTGTTTCAACAGGAACACTTGTCCGAATCTTGAGAGATAGTCAATGAATGTAATGAAGTAACAAGAACCAACCTTGGCATTTGTACACATAGGACCGTATATATCATCATGTATCTGTCCAAAGAGTTCACTAACTCTTTCTTTGTTTCCAGTAAACGAAGTATTGGTCATTTTACCTTTGTGAAAAGACTGACAAGTATCATAAGATGAAAATTCGAACAGATTCTCATATTCATCCTTATGTAACTTAGCTGGTCGTGTCGCATTGATATGACCTAGTCTATAATACCACTTGAAGAATTCGTTCATTTCTGAACCACTCCTCTTGTGTGTGTTCTACATACTTTGAACTGTGGTTTAATTTAGAACGTATATGCTATTATCTAACGTTCCTGATCGAATCAACTCTTGATTCAGGAAAATATTCACAACGTTATCCTCCAATACAGAATTATATCCTTCTTTAACTCAGTAAAGAACATGATGTAATGTTGTATATCAGGTTCGGTATGTAATAACATTTGTTCAGAATAAATGTATTAATAAAAGGTGATATCTTCCAACCGACTTGGCTCCAACAATTCCACCATTCTCTAACACTTAGAAACATATCACCCATTCTCAGTTCTCTACCTTTCTTTAGCCTATGTAACATATTACATATTCGGGGTCCTGATCCGGTATCACATACCTAGGACGTAGAGGATACTGAGAAACAGTTCTCGGTAACGAACACACCCGAAGAATATGCATCAACATGCTTAATCCTCGATTGGGTGGTATGGGAATTCGGATATTCCCCTATTTCCTGGTCGGACTTATAACAATTATAAGTTGGAGCGGAACCAACGTTCCCTAGCACAGTATAATAAGTAGGTTCGGTCAATGCATCCATTTTATTATCTTGATTAAGGCGTGACATGGTCGCTACCAGGAGAGAGAGAAGAAAACACTCTGCGTGCGCTCTTGCAAGATTAGATTGGTTATTATTTTATCTAATCAGGATGGCTCCCACTGTTTTAGTCAAATCTACCTTCAAACCCTAAAAGGTAAGATCGGCCGGGGTTAATTACACCCTACAAGTTCGTCAATCTTTCGGCCAGGCAAGTGTCGGTACTTTGAGGGAGGTTCCCCGTGCTTTCGCATAGACCTAATTAAAATAAACCTCATTTTCCTAGGGCGTAACCCCGTTAACACCTTTCTAGACACCTACTTGATCGGCTAATTGTAATGTGTAAAACTCTCCCAGGAGTAACTCTTACTCGCAGTGGGTATCGGGATCCAACTATCTCATAGAAGGTATGCAATCTCATTGCAAATTTCAACACTTGGAATTCCCGATAATATTTTGCCCCAAGCGATCTATGACCTTGACAAGGTCAACAAACCATAGACCGTAAGTCAAGTTCAACCCGTCATTTCCCGATTGAATTAAACCCACCTGCATGACCCTTGGCAAGGTCAACAAGGACGAACGACTACCCTAATCCAATCGCATCATATGCTTTGCAGATAAGCACTAATCAGCTACCACACACTACGCCTTGACAAGGTCAACAAACGCAGCACGAATACTAAATACTACTTATCTGAAATGACGGAGGGCTACGACAGGTTTTTAAGAAAACCCTTTGCGTAATAAACTTGATATCGTTGTAGAATCGAGTGAATTTTAAAAGGAGTGTTTTTTAGGCTTTTACTAGTTTTGCTAAAGAGGTCACTCCCGGTGAAGGGATCTCAGCTCTTTCCTTATCGAATAAGGTGCAGGATATTTCACAAATACCACCATGCAAAGCAAAAACTATAGAAGCAATCAAAAGACAAACCGAGTGGGTTTAGCATATGCTAGTTTCGCTAAAGTGGACAGTCCCGGTGAAGGGATCTCGGCTCTTTCATTATCGAATAAGGTGCTGGATATTCTACAAGGAATACCGCTATGCAAAGAAAGAACTAGAGCTACCAGTTTTCGAGACAAGTTTCTACAACATCTTTTAGGTTTCTTTTATTTCATTAATCTCATTAATGAAGTCCTATCTGTTATGCTTGCTAAGCATCACATAAGAAACGAAAACATCAATATTTATTATATCTCATATATATAATATAGGCATTCTTCTCAGAACATATCAAGTGACCACATCACAGAATATCAGCAACAGAAGAATCACATATGAAATATTGGATATACTAGGAATTCCGTGTTTTATTTAATCCAGTAAAAATGCGGATTCCACAGTCACGATGAATAGCCAAACCCACATCCCTAGACCTCTACAAGAGCGGCAAGCAACCCTACCAATTCTAAAATTAGGAGACCCGGTCTCGACTCCTCGAGATGGTCTCCCACTGTACCCTAGAACCCGGTTACTTGTGCTCCCTGCCTTGGATCTATCCTAATGCGGAAAAGTAAATAATATACATCAATGGTGATATCATCCTCAACCCAGAAGTGCCCCAATAAAAGAATATTACATACAATGAATTTTACATGAATGAAAATAAAAACCAACATCTCACATAAAACCCCCGGCTATTCAAAACACGACGATCCAATATTACATATCACAGCAACATATAACACCACATGTCATCAACGTAAGTAAATATGCGTATCCCAATTGTGGTTTGACGTATAGCAACGAAACCGGCGATACACCACATATTACACTTACGGTCGCTGGAAAAAAGTGAAAAACTACAACAATTGGAATCCGCAACCACCTTAGACATCACAAACCCAATGTATCACATACTTTGGATTTCATACCCAACAAAATGAATTCCATAGACATCACATGCCTAACAATTATAAACCCCGCATTTTAGTCTCGATATTGAAAACACTTTCCAATAACCTGTCAGATAATTCAACAAGATTTCCGATAACCAGATCGAATGCTCGTCGGAAACATTAGTAGACGGCCGCACCCCCCGATGCCGTCGACGAAGTGCACTAAGGCAGAACACCGCTGCCGCAAGCACCTGAACGGATGCTTTTGGCGACGGGGTTTTCCTACAGTCACTTGGTTGGGGCTATGGATCATGGCTATTTAGTAAGGTTACCCGACGAGTATCCGCGTACACTATGTAATTGCGACGGACTTTTGATAAACATCAAAATCCCATGGCAACCGATCAAATAAGACTAAACTGCTAGATTTATAAAATTCAAACTAGTTATCTCATAACAATTTGTCGATTCCAAATATTGTATCGTAATCATAGATAGCTAGACGAAGTTAAACTTTTCGATCGAATAATCAAGCACCCAAAATTTCCCAATAAGCTCAACACTTGAGCAGAGTTCAAAAAGTACCCAGAAACTGCCACAGCTCCTATGAACCAGCCGTAGAAGGGTCAACCAATGCTTCATGTTCAGTCAAAAATATTGCAATCATGAACATAACAACTTCCTCACTTTTCTAATCATTTAAATATAGTTGATATAAATATAACACATATTACCAGTTCGTCTGCGATTTATCAAATACCACGTGTTATATATATAATCAACATTTTTTAAGGAAATTGTATGTTTATTATGTCATGCATAAATATTCTATATCTCCACCATTCTTCGTTGAGATTAAGTGCAGAAAACTCTTCAAGACAGATATCGGAATCACAATTTTGCCGACAAAATACAGCAAGTCAAAGAGTTAAAATTTGGCAGAGATTCAGAAGAGATAAAAAGATTACAGATATCACCTAAACACCAATTGACCAACACCAAAAGACCATAGAAAAATGAAGCTGTGATCTCACCAAAAGGCCGTGGAACCGCGGCCGATTCAGCCCGATCCGCCGCGGATCCGCGGCCGAGTTGAGGGCGCCGGTGACGTTACTCTTCCAGAAGCTTCCCCTCGCTCCTCTAGCTTATTGGAGACGTTTCATACCGTCCTAGCTTACTCCAGAAGCTTCCCTATAACAGCCAAGCTTCTTATGCAAGCTTGATACCTAACTAATTCTAGAAGTTTCTCTAGATTGATCTAGCTTCTTGGGGAAGATTGACCTAGCTTCTAGTGGAAGATTAAGGAGGACTATTAAAAAAGGACCTAGGGCTTCATTGAAAAGGTTGTTCGGTTGTTCATCAAGTAATAAAGTACAAAAACCAAATCCAATTCAATTCAATCAAGATCCAAATCAAGATTCATTGAGATCAACACCAAGAGATGACATCCAAGATCCTTTACACGAAGCCGATCATCATCAAGAGTGCGAGATCCTCGACAGGTCCAAGTCTCACGATGATCGAGCAAAGCGAAGATCGACGATAAATTCTCTTTTCAAAGGATTTATCGAGAGCTTAGTCTTGTAATCTCGGATTGAGAAGTGTAAATTTGAGAAGATTTAATAAAGGTGATCAATTGTTAATTCTCTCTTTCTTTACATTCCAGCATTATGAAATTTCTAATTCTTGATTCTTTTATTTTCATGATGCGTGAGTAAAATCTCCGCTTGTAAAGGATTCGAGGGAATTGGTAGGTTAAATGATGATGAAATCCTAAAACTTATTTTAAGTCTTATGAGAATTATGAACTTTAGGAAAAAAATCGTCAATGACCTAATTTGGAACGAGATAACCGTTCTTGGTAATTTCGTTGCAATTTAGGATTAAATGATTGATGATTCTATTTGCTAAAGGCTAGATTTGAATGATTGTCAATGAAAAGACAAGGGATAGTGAAGGAGAAACCCTAGTTTCTCCAAAAGATCCTTAATCTTCATTCATCGTCATCATTCTAGCTATAATTCATCAATAGATAAGATAAGTAATTTTTAGTATTCATCATTGCTACTAATTCCTATCGAATTCTACAAGCTATTCTTCATTTTCTTGATAACTAAAATTGATATTGGACACTTGATTTCTAATTCTTGAACATATTCTTGATTTTCTTGAAATGACAACACAATTAAATCTTGAATTACTTTCTTGAATTTTCTTTACTATTTTCTTTTGACTCAACTAAAGCAATATTGAATAAATACACGAATCTTAGTGGACGATCCGTACTCATTAACGAACTACATCGACACCGTTATTAATTGTGGCTATAAATTATTTGATTGTGATTAAACTTTTCCATTTCATATCATACAACCAAAATGATCAATCAAATGGCGCCGTTTCCGAGGAAGCATGCTATTTTGTTCGTTCTTGCTATTTGAGTTGAAATTTTATTATTCCATCAAAAATTTGAATCAAAATCGCATCAATTGCTTAACGATTAGTGTGTGAATTTTGCATGGAAACCTGGAGTCTCTGTAGCAAGGGGAAAAATATTCAGATCATTTCAGATAGGACAAAGGAGCAATAGGAGCAGCATTACAAAATTTCATTCAAAGAACCGTTCATTCAACCGCGGAACCGCGGCATTATGCAGGTTTTGGCGGCAGATCTGCGGCTTCATTGAAGCTTCAGGGCTCCAGTTCTCTGTGGTATATTTCTTACATTCTTATCTCTTCCCTGCTCTTGTCCAATAACAAATTTTTGCAGGATTCATTGCAAAAATTCGCAGCGCCGTTAAAAGAATAATTTTGTTGCGTATTTTGATATTGGTTGTCTGTGCATATTTTAACATGGAAATTAAGGGGCAAAGACCAAATTCAGATTAGGTAGGGATTTCATTACCTTTCCTAAGCCTAAAAATTACAAAACTAGCATCCGCATCACCTTCATTAACTAAAAAATATCTCGACAAGACTCTAAGGACCGTCGCGCTCAATTAGGACAGAAGAAATTCGTGGGTAATCTATTGCTTATCCGCATTTCTTTTGTGGTGTCTAAGCCAAGTGGTTACTTAATTAGGCCCGCTACTTACGTAGCGGAGAACCTCCCACTTACCTGGCACTTACCTGGCTACAGAAAGGAGAAAGAGGCAGTAGAGGATTTATCCTGCGATTTGTCTTCTGGAAGTCTAAGAGCGGTCTAGTGACTTGACCTAGGTGATCGTAGATCTAGGGTTGCTTGTGCATTTTTTGTGTGATTTTTCAAAATCCGTCTTTTTCAAAACAAACCGAACATAAATCATTTTCTCTAATTATCACCAACGCTGCCACTTGTGCTAAACCGTTTAGTGCATGCTCGGCTAGACACGGGATTCTAATGCCCGTCTTGTCCGCGTTCCTCCTACCAACTCCGAAGTCGGTATTTCTACATCTTCTTTTTCCTCACCACACACCACATCCACCACGATGGACGGATCTCCATCGAACTTTCATAATAGCACTTTGCCACCGCCCGCAGGTGCGCAGAATCTACCGCGTATGTCTCTCCAAGAGAGATTCTACCCGATACGTTGTCCTCTTTCTTCTTGTCTTTCCATTCCACCAGCCAATGGGGATAACTTTGAAATCAAACCACATTACATCAATCTTTTACCTAAATTTCATGGTATCGAGTCTGAAGACACATACGTTTTTATTATCAAATTTGAAAACGTATGTGCTATGATGGGCACTTCACAACTTTCTGTGGATACTATGCGTCTACGTCTTCTCCCGTTCACTTTGTGCGATTTAGCCGAAAAATGGCTTTATAACACAGCTGCACATTCTATTTCAAACTGGGATGAATTCGTCATAGCATTCCTTAAGAAATTTTATCCCAATCATAAGACCGCCCGTGTCCGTAGCGAAATCAATCAATTTACCCAGCTTCCCAATGAACAATTTTGGAAGTGTTTTGAACGATTCAAGGATCTGCTAGTCCAATATCCTCATCACGGAATCCATCGATGGGATCTCTGCCGAATCATATATGAGGGCATTAATCCAACAACAAAGCAGATGCTTGAATCTATGTGTCAAGGCAATTTCATGTCTAAAGACGATGGCGAAGCTTGAAAATTTTTAGAAGATTTTGCTGAAAAATCTTTGCAATGGGAGAGTGTTAGTCAACCATCATCTAGGGGTGGTATCCATCAACTTGATGTTTCCATAGCAGTCAAAGCTGAAATGGCAGCAATGCAAAAGGAACTTGAATTTATGGAACACAAATTTTTATTAGACTCCCTAAACCAGGTCACACTCCCTAAAACTGTGCGTGGATGGTGTTCTGATCCAACACATTTGATGGAAGAATTTCCTTTGAATTTTTCGTTTCAAGGTCAAGAGCACACTAATGCTGCATTTCAGCAAAGACCTAGAAATAATCCCTATTCTTCCATTTATAATCAGGGTTGGAGGAATCACCCTAATTTTGCTTAGAACCAACACCAAACTCAAAATACGGTTCCAAACCAAAATAACTTTCAAAGGGTCTCTTCACAACAACAGCAACCACTACAACTGAGTCAGCACCTTTTTCAACAACAAAATTTTCAAAATCCGGCCAACACTTCTGCACTGTATAATAATTTATTGCAATTGGCCGGGACCGATAATTCCTCTTCACTCGACAAACCATGAATTTGTTTCTGAAAAATTTCTTGCAAGTTTCGCCTGAGATAAAGTCTTCTGTCGATAATATAAAGAAGGACTCCGCCTCCCACGGTGAGAGTATTAAATCGATAGAGGCACAAATTGCACGATTAAATGCCGAAATGAGTGCTAGAGAGAAAGAGAAACTTCCATCTCAACCCCTACCGAATCCTGGGCATTCACAACACTACAATGTGAGTGCCATTACAATGTTGAGATCCGGAAGAGTGCTGAATAATCAAGTCGGTGAGCAGATTGATAATGATGAATCTATCAATAACACCCCAGCTTCTAGTTCTACTTCCACTTTCACTTCCACTTCTGACCCTACTTCGACTACTCTACCATCTTCTTGCGAACCTATTATTCGTTTTCCTCAAGGCTCGAACCCTCAGCCCATTCCTTCTAGTCAACCAAAGATGATCCCCACTCCTATTCTGGGATCTGTTCCACCCACAAAACCTTCTCCAATGTTGGACCTAGCTCTTATTGCTAAAGCACCTTATCCGAATCGGTTAAGGGGAAACAAACCGAGTCCACATATGGAGAAGATTATGGAAATGTTTAAACAGATTAACATCAATATCCTCTCCTAGACGCTATCCAACAAGTTCCGTCTTATGTGAAAATTCTTAAGAACTTGTGCACTAGGAAGAGGAAGACTCAAGTGCCCAAAAAGGTATTCATGACAAATAATTTTAGCACAGCTTTTACCCCACAGTTACCAAAGAAACGTAAGTACCCTGGATGTCCTTAAATCTCGATTTCTATTGGGGGTAAAAACATTAACCGTGCTTTACTTGACCTTGGCGCTAGTGTTAACCTGCTTCCATACTCTGTCTACGAGCAGTTAGGGATTGGAGAGTTGAAACCAGCTCATTGTACTCTCCAAATGGCTGACCAATCTATCACCAAATCTCGGGGTGAGCTTGAAGATGTGTTGATAAGAGTAGGGGAATTTATATTCCCTGTGGACTTTATTGTTTTAGATACATAACCTGTAGCAAACCCACAGAACCAAATTCCGGTGATTCTTGGTCGACCCTTCTTAGCCACTTCCAATGCTGTCATTAATTATCGAAACGGTTCCATGAACCTATCCTTTGGAAAAATGACAATTGAGCTTAACATTTACAAGATTGGAAGTCAATCGTCTGAACCCTCTGCTCGCATTCTTGATGTCTGTTCTGTCCACGAAATAGCTCCCGAAAGCTGCAAGGTTGATGAACTTTGCTTTGATGATCTCGACGACATTAGCACATCATTGTTTGATCTTGCACATCATAGTGAGGACACCTTTGACGAGTCCACTCCCGAGTCTGAACCTTTTGACTCATCACTTTCTGAGTCTGTATCATTTGCAGGCTATGAACTTCTTCGAGAATCTAAATGTCATTCACTTACACCACCTTCTATTGTCTCTCCACCGACATTAGATCTCAAACTGCTACCTTCTCATCTTAAATATGCATATTTAGGTGAAAATGAGTCTTTGCATGTGATCATATCCGTTTTTCTAGCCTTAGAGTAAGAGAACGCTCTTTTAATGATCTTAAGATCTAATAGGCAGGTCTTTGGTTGGACAATGGCTGACATCAAAGGGATTAGTCCCATGATTGTTGAACATCATATACATTTGATGGATGAATCCAAGCCAATCCGAGAACCATAAAGACGGTTGAATCCTGTCATGAAGGAGGCGGTAAAAAAAGAAATCGTCAAATTCCTTGACAGTCGTATCATTTACCCAATCTTTGATAGCCAATGGGTAAGTCCTATTCATGTAGTCCCTAAGAAATCTGGCATCACGGTCATAACAAATGAGGCTAATGAGTTGATCTAGACACGCACTCAAACTGTGTGGCGTGTATGTATTGATTATAGAAAACTCAATGCCTCAAGGAGGAAAGATCACTTCCCTATACCATATATTGACCAGATGTTAGAACGATTAGCTGGACATGAATATTATTGTTTCATGGACGGATACTATGGCTATAACCAGGTCCCTATTGCCGAAAAGGATCAAGATAAAACCACATTTACTTGTCCTTTTGTTACCTTTGCTTAAAGACGCATGCCCTTTGGGTTATGCAATGCTCCCGCTACATTTCAGCGGTGTATGATGGGGATATTCTCGAACATGGTCGAGAATTTTCTGGAGATTTTCATGGATGATTTCTCGATATTCAGAGATTCTTTTTATGATTGCCTATCTCATCTTCACGCAGTTCTTAATCGTTGTAAAGAGAAGAACTTAACTTTGACTTGGGAAAAATATCATTTCATGGTCCAAGAGAGTATTGTGCTTGGACATGTCATTTCACGGAAGGGCATTGAGGTCGACAGAACTATAATAGATGTCAATCATAACCTTCCTCATCCCAAATGCGTCAAAGATATACGATCTTTCCTTGGTCATGCAGGATTTTATAGGAGATTCATCAAGGATTTTAGCAAAATTGCTAGACCCTTAACTCTTCTCTTGGCCAAGAATACCACATTTCACTTTGACTCGGATTGTGAGGCTGCATTTGACTCGCTTAAGAATTCCCTCACTACAGCCCCTGTTCTATCATCTCGTGATTGGAACCACCCGTTTGAGCTTATGTGTGATGCATCAGATTTTGCTGTTGGTGCAGTCTTAGGACAGTACATTGATAAGATGCCACATGTGATTTATTATGCAAGTAAGACCTTGAATGATGCCCAAATTAATTATACAACTACCGAAAAATAACTTTTGGCAGTTGTATTTGCATTAGAAAAATTCAGGACTTACTTGATTGGCTCACCGATTGTGGTTTACACTGATCACTCCACCTTAAAACATATTTTATCTAAGAAGGATGCTAAAAGTAGGTTAATACGTTGGATCCTATTATTACAAGAATTTGATCTTGTCATTCGTGATAAGAAAGGATGTGAAAACGTAGTAGCCGGCCATCTTTCACGCATCTTTTCTTCACCTGTGACCTTATCAATAAATGATTCTTTTCCGGACGAACAGCTCTTGACTGTATCCGGTGAACCTTGGTTCGTGGATATTGTGAATTATCTTGCAACAGAACTTATTCCCAGTGAATGGTCAAAACAGGACAAACATCGATTTCTATCCCAAGTAAAGCATTTTTAGTGGGATGAACCATATTTTTTTAAGTATTGTCCTGACCAAATCATTCGCAGATGTGTCCTAAATGATGAGTTCAAGAGTGTTTTGTCTTTCTCTCATGATCAAGCATGTGGAGGTCACTTTGGTCCACGAAAGACGGTGGAGAAGCTTTTGCAATGCGGTTTTTACTGGCCAACTTTATTCAAAGATGCATTTGATCATTGCCAAACCTGTCCACAATGTCAACACTCGGGTCGGATTTCTAAAATAAATGAGATGCCTCTTCAACCGATCTTGGTTGTTGAAATTTTCGACGTTGGGGGTATTGATTTTATCGGTCCTTTTCCTAACTCTTTTGGGAATTTGTACATATTATTAGCGGTTGATTACGTCTCGAAATGGGTTGAAGCTATTCCTTGTCGCACTAATGACAACAAGGTTGTTATTAAGTTCTTTAAAGAAAATATCTTTTCGCGATTTGGACACCCTCGTGCTACCATTAGCGACAACGGGATGCATTTCTGTAATCGGTCTTTCAAGACTTTTATGCGGAAATATGCAATCAACCACAAACATTCCACACCCTATCATCCCCAAACGAACGGGCAAGCTGAAATTTTCACTAGACAAATCAAACTAATTTTGGAGAAAACAGTTTCTAAAAACCGGAAAGATTGGCCAGCCAAATTGACGGATGCTCTTTGGCATTTCCTACCGCATATAAAACTGATCCCGGTATGTCTCCTTATCGTCTAGTGTTTTTTAAGGCTTGCCACCTTCCAGTCGAGATTGAGAACAAAGCAATGTGGGCCATTAAAGAACTTGTAACGTTTTGAAAATCGTTTAGCTGAAATTTCGGAGAATCGGTAAAATAACGGGTGTTTTCCGTAAAAATCAAGATATAATTATCTTTTATCATAAAATCAAATATACATATTCTAGCTATGTAATTGCTAGTATTTGGTGTTTATTGAGCCACTTGTAAAATATCTAGTTTCCTAAAAAAAATTCCGAAATTAATTATTGTAATATTATTTTAAGTCGTCACTAATACATTTAATTAGTGCTAATTACAAATTGGACTGGGTTGATACAAATTTTTTGCATCATGACACATTAAACTAACATGTAAAATATTGTTTTTGAAACTAAAAGAAATTATTAAGATGGTTTTTGAAAATATCAAGGAAAAGGGGCTTAAATAGTGAAAACCGTGTAAATCGAGATTTGGGGTATAATATTTACCATTTTTCCCTCATCCCACACACACACACTCACTCACCCACCCTACTTCCATGGTGGCCGAACCCTTGCTGCCCCAATTCCCAACAAAAAAAAGTCAAAGAAAACAAAGGAAATGAATTAGTAAAGAAGAATGGTGCGTATATATTGAGGTATGGATATTATGTTGACTTGGACCTTTCTACTTCCACCCATACATTCTCTCTCCTCCCCCCCTCCATTTCAGCCAAGCCACTTCCCCAAATCTAGCAGCAACCCTTCTCAAAATCTTCATTTTCATGAAGAAACCTCACTCAAAAATGAAATTAAAACCATACAAACTCACACCAACTCCAAATCCAAGCTTTACCCATTTCTCCTTGGCCTATTCTAACTTGGATCATGGAGGAAAGTTGATATTTTGGAGGCTAATTTCCAAGCTAGATCTCTAAAATTAGGAGGTAAAAATCTTAACCTATGTCTTCATGGTTGGTTAATTACTCCAATTTAATTGAAATTGGTGTTTAATTTGGATTCAATTTCAAGACTTGAATTTTCAAGAGAAGGCTTTGAATTAAAAAGTTAGGGTTTGGATTCAATTAGAATGATTGTCACTTGATTAAGGTTACAATGAGAAGATTAACATGTTAATGCTTGCTAAAACTAATCTAGTTGCTAATTTGCCAAGTGTAACATTTACAATGTCCAAATTAAGATTTTATGCAAACTAGGTGTTTATGAAATACATATATAGGTGAGATTAAAATATAGGTAGGGTTTTTATCACATTATTAATATTATAAGTTATAGTTTAATATTTTAGATCATGCAAAACCAAGCTAAATTGTTGTTTGTGCAATTTTGCTATAAAATGGTTAAAATTGGATAAAAATTGCAAACTCAAATTTTAAGATTTCTACAATTGGTGTGATAAAATTATGGAAATGGTTTGTATGAATTATTGAAGATATTTAGTGAACATTGTAGCCCCTAGAATTGTTAAAACAACTATATTTGAACTAAATTGGCAATTGTTGCTTACTAGAGTTTCGAAAAAATAGCTTTTAAAGCAAATTTGAAGTTTTGATGATTTAAACCCTATTTCATATATATATTTAGTGTGTGGTGAGACCACGAATGGTGCGTTTGAGTTTTTCTTGATCACTCGGCGTTTGTACGCCAATATCGAGGGTTTTTAGGTTGATTTGAGAGAGCAAACCATAGGTTCTGACCTATGTGAGATTCGTGTGTCGTTTTGGTCATGAGTCGGATTTTAATGCGATACGATGTGTTATGATACGTAGGTACCCCATGTGGACTTCGAGACGACAAGGATGAGTGTAGAGTCATCGACTCCAGCAAGCAAGATCGAGGTGAGTAGATTATATATACGGAGGAAGTCTGGTGGATGGCGTATAGCACCCTCGCAGTCCGTAGTATAGTTTATGATATATATGTTTAAATAAGTGATTTATGATACGGGGATAATTATCAAGATATGATTTCGTGTTTATGGTTTTGTTTACGATAGTTAGAAGTATCTTAGTTTAGCTTCTTAGTCGCGAACCCTAGAATAGGTTTTTACCCACACGTACACACACACATGCATTCATTTATTTTACTTGTGCGTATATGGGGATATGTGTGTGTGTGTGTGTGTGTGTGTACACATGGATTTTGAGGATAAGTACTTGGGGTTGGAGATGAGTCGATGAGATTGGGCTTGGGGTCATGAGATTGGTGATATGATATGGTTCGTATTTGAGATACGACATGATATTTTAGCGGGTTCTTTAGGCATGGTGTTTTCATACACACGCATGCATTACATAGATGGTATCAGTATTGTATTAGACTTAGATCATTACCCCCAGATCATGATATATGATGGAAAGGATACCAGACGAATAATGAGATAAATGTGATAATTGAGCCGTACCCTTATTTTGGAGGCCGTACGACGGATTTACCGTACGAGCTATATTGATGATGGATACGCACTCTTGACTCGAGGATGTCATATTATATAGGGTATCGTATGGGATACTATTGAGGCGGGATCACCGACTATTAAACACACACACACACACACACATACACATATATCGACTCAGATTTAGGTAGTTTCCATACCTCTTCCGATTGGTTGTTAGTTAGACCTGTAGTTACCTAGTAGATGTTAGACTGGACCCGAGTCATACCTATTTCCAAAACTAACGAATCGTGAGGATTTTAAAGACATGTCAAGGGATATTACGGATATTTCAAAAGACATACATTTTCTTAAAAACACCGTAGCCCTTATTTTCAAAACACCGCGATTCGTACTATTTCAAACGGCAAAACAGTATAACACAGGTGTAGCGATGTAGATTCCTTATTGATACGTTATCATTCAAGTTCCGCATATTATTGTTTCAATTATTATTCGTTGCCATTTATCATGTTGTTATCGTCTCATTGCATATTTATTGTGTACTTAGTGATTATGAACCATGCTGTCAGGACACCAGTACCATTACCGATGATGCGTATGTTCCACATGCACTTACTTGCCGGCTCACACACATCATCATCGGTAATTGCCATGTCACGTACACTTTAGAAAATATCTTTTCATTGACATAGCTTGATAGCTGATAGTCGCAATATGTTATTGCTTCCATATGCTAGTTTAAATATTGCATCCATTGCATGATATTAGATGCATTCATATATTCATTGGTTATGCAGTATTATGGAGATTTATGCCGGTATTCACTGTTTATTGGTATCATGATTTTGATGATTTCGGATTTACATGAGATTTCTGGATTTGGGGGAAAACCGCAAGAATATATATAAACTTCTCCCTCCCACCTGCTTTTTAAAAATGCAAATTTGCGGTTTTCTCATGATGTATGAGTCGTCCACCATGAGTTTTCATGATAGCTGTTGGATTTCGAGACCCGATTCGAGGAGGAGATGTAACAGTTTCGGGTACATGGGGGACCCGGTTTGGTACCCCAGGGCGAGAGTGATTTCATGGTGGATGATGAGCCTGGCAGGGGCAGACTGCCTACCGGAGATTTTACCTGGCACGGCAGATATCCGGAGGATACCGTACATGGTCATGCGATTGATGATATGGGCCGATCTGCACTGACGGAGCCCGACATATTAAGATATTGAGATATAAGATATTGAGATCGAGATATTAAGATTTGAGATACAGAGATAATGGGATTTATGTTTTATGTCGATGCTTGAAACTGATTTCTCTGTTGCTTTCATTGATGATAGTTGATTGATATACATATAGAAATCTCATTGATATAGAAAACAGTTGTCTCACTCATGATATATTTTGTTTCCAATAGTAATGCATTCATACATCATATATCTGATATGTTGATATCTGAGGCATTGACACGAGCACGTGTTATTCCACGTATATGTAGATGGATCAGGATATTATTTGAGAATATTACTTGATATGACCTAGGATAGCGTCATACATGCGATTTCTGCTCTGTGATGTTTTCTACTCACGAGTTGGCAACCCACCCCCGTTGTGCCACAGTTCCTTGCAGGTTTTGTCGTAAAGGTTCATTGCGGCTTTGCTGGCAGTCTGTTCCTTCCGGGTGATTGCTTTGACAGGTGGGTTCTTTGCATCAGGACCACCATTGTATATTTGTTATTTCATTTGTATCTAGTAAAACTCTATCAACCAAATTGTATATTTGATAGAGATAGAAGACTAGAATTGTTATTATTTCGACCATAGAGTCGCGCGTTGTATTATTATGTTTTTCATGTTGTTTTGAGTTTCTTCTGAGTTTTGACCCTCGCCCTTCGGCGTTGTATATTATATTTCTTGCGTGGTTGTGACCGTCAATTGACGAAGAGCTAGCTTCCGCTTGGGGATGCCTTTTTTTCATTTCGTATACTATTCATGTTGTATCCCGTTTGGGGCCAGTATTTATAAAGGAGACTCTGCCGAAATTTTTAGAAAAGATTTGAAGTTTTAAAATGCATATTTTGGCTTATGTTGCTAAACTACTTGATTTAAATTGGTTTTTCCTACACTCTACTGCTTCTTTGGTTTTGATTTCTGGGTTTTGGCTTACTTAGATTACGTATGCCTCGAGACGTTTCGTAATTTAAGTGCCAGTCATGTTCCGTACTTTTCAGGTCGTGACAATGTTGGTATCAGAGCATTAGGTTTTACCTTCGGAGTGTAGGATGACCCTTGGTTGATGGAGTAGGTGACTCAAGTAGAGTGACGTACCGTGTGTATATTCCGCGGCATACTTACGATACGCTACTCCGCTTAAGAAGCCTTAGGCTGTACATTTTTTTGCACAACATTATATTCATTCGTATGATCTAGCCTCATCAGTACCAATTATGGTTTTGTTATCACGGTTGTACGGGTGTGGAGAGCTACAGCTAGAGTTGCGGTCAACACGAGTTCGTCACGGATGAGGACTGACCAGGGCATGATTCCAGAGACATACGATTGCATAGAGGCATCATTTTATTGTGTTTTCGCACCATGAGCGTTTGATGGGTCACTTTTACGAGATTTCTCGGACGTGCAGATCAGCACCAGAGGATTTGGCTACTGATAGAAGCCAGCCAGAATGTGATGACCGTCATTACACTATGATTCTTGATGATTGAGGCACTGTTTAGCGTGTGGACGAATGAGCCAGTTGTTGTTGCGAATGAGGAGATATCGCCCCTGATGTTTGAAGCTAATGCCGTACGAGTTATATTTCGAGATATGATAGAAGAATCGCTAGTCACCAAAGATGAAAGACTAGGACATGTGATTCATTTCCTACCCCGATGCGAGGTCATCAGATTGATTGATTCCAGCTAGAGACGACTTCACGCTTATACGTTGAGAGTCGATATAAACGATCGAATGTCAGGGACCCATTTTCCATGTTTTAATGTATTCAGAAAACAATGCAAGCAATTCTTTGGACCCTCAAGAAGAATGAAACCCTAACTCGACGTAATGACCATGGAACGCCTTTGAACCTTAGGGTTTGCAGCAGTTCAGCGGTGCCATTTGTGAGGCTTGGGTTTGCCCTTCTACTGCCGGTCCACAGGTGCTGTGGCATATATTCGATACTATTAAACTGTACCCAAGATGTTGAGCTCTTGGGGGATTATGGAACCTTGACGAATCGATCGAAAAGTTCGACATCATTCGGATATCATGTGATGGGATACATTGCTTGGGAGACTCCAGATACAAGTATAGCCGTTGGAGCACAATCCATGCAGCCACGAGGAGACGAGTCCGAATCAGTCGACATTAGAGAAAAGTGGAGCAAGAGTTTCGTACGAGATCTTGATAAGACGACGTTCCGCTCCGCTAACATCAGAGATGTGATACGCAAGCAGAGGCGTAGACTATGGATATATTTTCCAAGAGGTTCGTCCGAATCAGTCGTGATAAGTATACAGCCGTTCCGGAACAAGAAATAGATTTAGTAACGATGATGACTTCTGTGCAGTTCGGCGGAAACGAGATTTGGGGAAAGACCTTGACAGGACCTTTCTGGGATACTATACGAGGAGACTTGGACCCAGGATCAGTCATATTGCACACGCCCAGCAGGCCATAGTTCAGCATCGTCGACGAGACATGTTATGAGTGACCATAAAAGTTGGCCAGAGATCTTTAGAGGATGTGCCAGAACGGACTACTTCCATTATCGTTACATATTAGACCGGGGAGCCGGGGAGCTATGTACTTAGCAATTCGCAGTGAGAGACGAGAGCCTAAGGGAACCAGGCGACAGGCCATGATCAGGAAGCAAATAGATATCTTGCTCTGCTAGCATTGGATGCACTGACACCTTCTCGACCTTGAAGGAAGGACATATCGACGACGGTATTTACGATTTGTGATTTCGTGAGTTGACTATCACGTATCAGTCACTTTGGATTTCGGTATTTTGGGTGAATTATTGCATGATCGAGTTTTGATGACCGAGTTTCATGATATTTGCTTTCGTGCACCATGGTTGCACCAACTGGGTATTTATATTTTGTGCATAGTTATTACACTTGAGATGTGCTTTATACACCGTTATGTTGATTTATGAGTTGTGCATAGTTATTGCGCTTGATTTCGTTTTTGTGCCTTGGTTGCACATGATTTATATTTTATTCGTGCATGATGGATGCACCTGATTTGGATTTTCGCGCATGTTGGGCGCATGATATGAGATGCGATCTTGGTGCACACCAGATGCACTAAATCGGGATTATTGTGCATATCAGATACACCTGGTATTGCTGTCAGGCACACCGTTGCCTTTGACAGGTGTTTCGTGCACACCCGTTGCACTTAGATGTTGTTTCTGTGCACATGTATGGCATATTCGTGGATTTTGATTTCCGTGCGCACCAGACGCACGTAGCATCCATATGCACATTTTGCGATTGATTTCTTTTGGAGTAGTATATTTTTGATACTTACTTTTTGATATAGTAGCTGAGCAGGACTAGTCCGAGGACAGTACCTGACTATATTTTTGCATGCATTGATAGTTATTGAAGGGATTTCCAAAGAGGAGCTATAGTCTCAGTATTTACCTACGTGTCCGTTATGACACAAAACCTTTTACAAGGGAAACCCTTCTAAATTGTTTTCAAAACGGCGGGACGTGCATGTTAAACAAAGGATATATATATATATATATATATAGTTATTTTCTTACAATAGACGTCCGCCACTGGGCAGTGATACGCATATCGCACAACGATTTGAAAAAAGGTTTGGCATGAATTGCTTCCAGATATTTTAATGATGTATATCATGTTGGTTTTCGTATTGGATCTTGACATTGGTGTCTTCACTATAACTCCGATGATCGCGGGATGCTTGACGGGGTTTCAGTTATATGCTCATTTTTCATGCGCATGCATTGCGCTACGATGTGTTTTATGTATTTATGATTTCGGAGCCCCGACGACTTCATTGTTTTGCTGCAATGTTTTAGTATTTAGGGGAGTTTTAATTTAAATTCAGGGACCAAATTTCTTTAATGGGGGAAGATTGTAACGTTTTGAAAATCGTTTAGTTGAAATTTCGGAGAATCGGTAAAATAACGGTTGTTTTCCGTAAAAATCAAGATATAATTATCCTTCATCATAAAATCAAATAAACATATTCTAGCTATGTAATTGCTAGTATTTGGTGTTTATTGAGCCACTTGTAAAATTTCTAGTTTACTGAAAAATTTTCCGAAATTAATTATTTTAATATTATTTTAAGCCGTCACTAATATATTTAATTAGTGATAATTACAAATTGGAATGGGTTGATACAAATTTTGTGTATCATGACTCATTAAACTAACATGTAAAATATTATTTTTGAAATGAAAAGAAATTATTAAGATGGTTTTTGAAAATATCAAGGAAAAAGGGCTTAAATAGTGAAAACCGTGTAAATGGAGATTTGGGGTATAATATTTACCATTTTCCCCTCAACCCACACACACACACACACACTCACCCACCCCCACTTCCATGGTGGCCGAACCCTTGCTGCCCCAATTCCCAACAAAAAAAAAGTCAAAGAAAACAAAGGAAATGAATTAGTAAAGAAGAATGGTGTGTATATATTGAGGTATGGATATTATGTTGACTTAGACCTTTCTACTTCCACCCACACATTCTCTCTCCTCCTCGCCCTCTCCATTTCAGCCTAGCCTTTTCCCCAAATCCAGCAGCAACCCTTCTCAAAATCCTCATTTTTCATGAAGAAACCTCACTCAAAAATGCAATTAAAACCATACAAACTCACACTAACTCCAAATCCAAGTTTTACCAATTTCTCCTTGGCCTTTTCTAACTTGGATCTTGGAGGAAAGTTGATGTTTTGGGGGCTAATTTCCAAGCTAGATCTCTAAAATTGGGAGGTAAAAATCTTAACCTATGTCTTCATGGTTGGTTAATTACTCCAATTTAATTGAATTTGGTGTTTAATTTGGATTCAATTTCAAGACTTGAATTTTCAAGAGAAGGCTTTGAATTAAAAAATTAGGGTTTGGATTCAATTAGAGTGATTGTCACTTGATTAAGGTTACAATGAGTAGATTAACATGTTAATGCTTGCTAAACCTAATCTAGTTGCTAATTTGCTAAGTGTAACATTTACAATGTCCAAATTAAGATTTTATGCAAACTAGGTTTTTATGAAATACATATATAGGTGAGATTAAAATATGGTTAGGGTTTTTATCATATTATTAATATTATAAGTTATAGTTTAATATTTTAGATCATCCAAAACTAAGCTAAATTGTTGTTTGTACATTTTTGCTATAAAATGGTTAAAATTGGATAAAAATTGCAAACTCAAATTTTAAGATTTCTACAATTGGTGTGATAAAATTATGGAAATGGTTTGTATGACTTATTGAAGATATTTAGTGAACATTGTAGCCCCTAGAATTGCTAAAACAACTATATTTGAACTAAATTGGCAATTGTTGCTTACTAGAGTTTCGAAAAATAGTTTTTAAAGCGAATTTGAAGTTTTGATGATTTAAACCCTATTTCATATATATATTTAGTGTGTGGTGAGACCACGAATGGTGCGTTTGAGTTTTTCTTGATCACTCGGCGTTTGTACGCCGATGTCGAGGGTTTTTGGGTTGATTTGAGATAGCAAACCATAGGTTTTGACCTATGTGAGATTCGTGTGTCGTTTTGGTCATGAGTCGGATTTTAATGCGATACGATGTGTTATGATACGTAGGTACCCCATGTGGACTTCGAGACGAGGATGAGCATGGCGTTATCGACTCCAGCAAGCAAGATCGAGGTGAGTAGATTATATCTACGGGGGTAGTCGGGTGGATGGCGTATAGCACCCCCGCAGTCCGTAGTATAGTTTATGATATATATGTTTATATAGGTGTTTTATGATACGGGGATGATTATCAAGATATGATTTTGTGTTTATGGTTTAGTTTAGGATAGTTAGAAGCAGCTTAGTTTAGCTTCTTAGTCGCGAACCCTAGAATAGGTTTTTACCCACACGTACACACATGCATACATTTATTTTACTTGTGCGTATATGGGGATATGTATGTATGTATGTATGTATGTATGTATATGGATTTTGAGGATAAGTACTTGGAGTTGGAGATGAGTCGATGGGATTGGGCTTGGGGCTATGAGATCGGTGATATGATATGGTTCATATTTGAGATACGACATGATATTTTAGCGGGTTCTTTAGGCGTGGTGTTTTCATACACACGCATGCATTACATAGATGGTATCAGTATTGTACTAGACTTAGATCAGTACCCCTAGATCATGATATATGATGGAAAGGATACCATACGAATAATGAGATAAATTTGATAATTGACCCGTACACAGATTTGGGAGGCCGTATGACGGATTTACCGTACAAGCTATATTGATGATAGATCCAAACTCTTGACTCGAGGATGTCATATTATATAGGGTATCGTATGGGATACTATTGAGGCGGGATTACCGACTATTTAACACACACACACGTATATATATATATATATATATATATATATATCGACTCGGATTTAGGTAGTTTCCATACCTCTTCCGATTGGTTGTTAGTTAGACCTGTAGTTACCTAGTAGATGTTAGACTGGACCTGAGTCATACCTATTTCCAAAGCTAACGAATCGTGAGGATTTTAAAGACATGTCATGGGATACTACGGATATTTCAAAACACATACCTTTTCTTAAAAACACCGTAGCCCTTATTTTCAAAACACCACATTTCGTACTATTTCAAACGGCAAAACAATATAACACAGGTGTAGCGATGTAGATTCCTTATTGTTACGTTATCATTTATGTTCCGCTTATTATTGTTGCAATTACTATTCGTTGCCATTTATCATGTTGTTATCGTCTCATTACATGTTTATTGTGTACTTAGTGATTATGAACCATGCTGTCTGGACACCAACACCATTACCGATGATGCGTATGTTCCACATACACTTGCCGGCTCATACACATCATCATCGGTAATTGCCATGTCATGTACATTTTAGAAAATATCTTTTCATTGACATAGCTTGATAGCTGATAGTCACAATATGTTATAGCTTCCATATGCTAGTTTAAATATTGCATCCATTGCATGATATTAGTTGCATTAATATATTCATTGGTTATGCAGTATTATGGAGATTTATGCCGGTATTCACTGTTTATTGGTATCATGATTTTGATGATTTTGGATTTACATGAGATTTCTGGATTTGGGCGAAAACCGCAAGAATATATATAAACTTCTCTCTTCCTCCCTCTTTTTAAAAATGAAAATTTGCGGTTTTCACATGATGTATGAGTCGTCCAGCATGATTTTTCATGATAGCTGTTGGATTTTGTGACCCGATTCGAGGAGGAGAGTAACTGTTTCGGGTACAAGGAAGACCCGGTATGGTACCCCGCGGCGAGAGTGATTTCATGGTGGATGATGAGCCTGGCAGGGGCAGACTGCCTACCGGTGATTTTACCTGGTGCGGCGGATATCCAGAGGATACCGTACGTGGTCGTGTCATTGATGATATGGGCCGATCCGGACTCACGGAGCCCGAGATATTGAGATATGAGATATTGAGATCGAGATATTGAGATTTTAGATACAGAGATACTGAGATTTATGTTTTGTGTCGATGCTTGACACTGATTTCTCTGTTGCTTTCATTGATGATACTTGATTGATATATATATAAAAATCTCATTGATTAAAGAAAATAGTTGTCCTACTCATGATATATTCTATTTAAATTCGTAATGCATTCATACATCATATATCTGATATGTTGCTATCTGAGGCACTGATACGAGCACGTGATATTGCACGTATATGTAGATGGATCAGAATATTATTTGAGGATATTACTTGATATGATCTAGGATAGCGTCATACATGCGATTTCTGCTCTGTAGTGTTTTCTACTCACGAGTTGGCAACTCACCCACGTTGTGCCACAGTTCCTTGCAGGTTTTGCCGTACAGGTTCATTGCGGCTTTGCTGGCACACTGTTCCTTCCGGGTGATTACATTGACAGGTGGGTTCTTTGCATCAGGACCACCATTGTATATTTGTTATTTCAGTTGTATCTAGTAAAACTCCATCAACCAAACTGTATATTTGATAGAGATAGAAGACCAGACTTGTTATTATTCTGATCTTAGAGTCGCGCGTTGTATTATTATGTTTTTCATGTTGTTTTGAGTTTCTTCTGAGTTTTGACCCTCGCCCTTCGGCGTTGTATATTATATTGCTTGCGTGGTTGTGACCGTCGATTGACGAAGAGCTAGCTCCCGATTGGGGATGCCTTTTTTTCACTTCGTATACTATTCATATTGTATCCTGTTTGGGACCAGAATTTACAAAGGAGACTCTGCCGAAATTTTTAGAAAAAATTTGAAGTTTTAAAATGCATATTTAGGCTTATGTTGCTAAACTACTTGTAAATTGGTTTTTCTTTTACTCTACTGCTTCTTTGGTTTTGATTTCTGGGTTTTGGCTTACTTAGATTACGTACGCCTCGAGGCGTTTCGTAATTTAAGTGTCGGTCATGTTCCGTACTTTTCGGGTCGTGACAGAACTGTACTTTGACTTAAATCAAGCCTACAACTTTCGGATGCTGCAATTAACGAGCTAAGCGAACTCCGCGATGAAGCTTACGATAATGCGGTAATAGTAAATAATCGGACTAAGGTATTTCACGATAAAAATATTTTGAGAAAAACTTTTACCTCAGCTCAACAAGTTTATCTTTACGATTCCCTTCTCAATCTTCATGCGGGTAAGCTACGATCTCATTGGAAAGGACCATTTGTTGTGTGGTATGTATACCCGCACGAGGCAGTTGAGGTTGAAATTGTTAAAAATGGTTCAATTTTCAAAGTGAATGGACATAGATTAAAACCGTATTTTTCCACTGACCGCACGGAAGAGCTCCTGTTTTTAAAGGAGCCGCTTTATCCTAACTAAATTTCCTACGTCTCACCTCCATATCTTGAAAAAATACTATATCATCCTTTGAATGGAGGTGAGTGATAAGAATAAGTTTGGGGAAGATTTTCACATACATTCATTCTTATTCCCATTAATAAAAAAATTTCCTCCCAAGCCTATAGGTTTTTGAGATTTAACAGATGACCACAGTGAGGACACTGCTGTAAACAGGTTTGGGGGAGTTTTGTGCTTATTTGCGCATCACTTTGCATACCAATTTGCATAAGCACAAAAATTTCAAAAATTTTCTTTTATAATAAAATATTAGAGAGTGAAAAATTACATTTAAAAGATTGGAAAAATTTAAGAAAAATAAGAAAGTTAGATGTTTTCTTAAACGAAACTAGTAATATGTAGTTATGAGCTGTTGTCCCAAGGGTTAGTAAGATAAAGGAAGTCACTAATCTGAGAATGAAAATAAATATGAAAAATAGTTACTATTCTGGTAGCCAAACATTTGAACGTTGATACCCTACTATACGTACTTACACACATCTTGAAACTCGGGATAGTAGAGTATACCTTGAAATGCTCCTGTCTAAAAGCCAATGTACGAAGAAAATAATAAATGTATCATAAAAGTATAAAATGGTGAAGAAAAATGAACACTGGTTTTGTAATCACCAAGGCAGCATAAAAAAAATATAGCGAGGGTGCTTCATCACTTAGTGCCTTAGACCAACTGGTTTAGGAGTCACTGCTAAGCATTAGATGTTGCAAGACGAGAAAAATATTAATGACGCCTAATATGTGAGCACATTGAGTAATCGGTCAGTTAGTACCTCAAGAAGTATTAACGATCGCATGAAAAATGTGTGAGCAATTCCATCCAAAATATTCACCGACTAAAAAGTACTGAGGTAAATGGACAAGAGTATGATAGCTTAATTGAACTCTCGGAGTGTAGGGATGTCTTTTACACACACGTAGGGGTATATGATCGGTGTTTAGAAGAAAGGTAGGAATGAAGAATAAAGACGATGTTTTATTGAGGGATGATGTGATTTCTAACATTTCTTTTCATGACTATTAAGATAGGCCTCATGACAACCGAAAAGCTAGTATAGTTGGAAACTCTGATTTTCAAAGTCTTTCTTTTATAATTCATATCTTTATATGTAACTTTCACAGTCTTCCTTTTATTATAGGATTTTATGGGTGCAATCCGCTGAAAACCCTCAGGAGACAACACTCCTCCTACTAAGGACACCTAGAGGTTTAAAGGCTTGTTGCACGTGCTCAGTGCAATCGTGTTGCCTATGAAAGTGTGCTATTTAGTTTTTCTTTTTCTTTATATTTTCTCGTTCTCTTGAATAAAAGAAGTTTGCTCGAGACGATCAAAACCAAGTTTGGGGGAATTTGTTCAGTCGAAAATATTGCAATCTTGAACATAACAATTTCCTCACTTTTCTAATCATTTAAGGATAGTTGATATAAATATAACACATATTACCAGTTTGTCTGCGATTTATCAAATACCGCGTGTTATATATATAATCAACGTTTTTTTAAGGAAATTGTATGTTTATTATGTCACGCATAAATATTCTATATCTCCACCATTCTTCATTGAGATTATGTGTAGAAAACTACCTCAGGACAGATATCGGAATCGCAATTTTGCCGACAAAATACAGCAAGTCAAAGAGTTAAAATCTGGCAGAGATTCAGAAGAGATAAAAATATTCCAGATATCACCTGAACACCAATTGACCAACACCAAAAGACCACAGAAAAATGAAGCTGTGATCTCACCGAAAGGCCGCGGAACCGCGGCCGATTCAGCCAGATCCGCCGCGGATCCGCAGCCGAGTTGAGGGCGCCGGTGACGTTACTTCTCTAGAAGCTTCCCCTCGCTCCTCTAGCTTATTGGATACGCTTCATACCGTCCTAGCTTACTCCAGAAGCTTCCTTATAACATCCAAGCTTCTTATGCAAGCTTGATACCTAACTAATTCTAGAAGTTTTTCTAGATTGATCTAGCTTCTTAGGGAAGATTGACCTAGCTTCTAGTGGAAGATTGAGGAGGACTATAAAAAAGGACCTAGGGCTTCATTGAAAAGGTTGTTCGGTTGTTCATCAAGTAACAAAGTACAAAAGCCAAAACCAAATCCAATTTAATCAAGATTCATTGAGATCAACACCAATCGACGACATCAAAGATCCTTTACGTGAAGCCGATCATCATCAAGAGCACGAGATCATCGACAGGTCCAAGTCTCATGAAGATCGAGCAAAGCGAAGATCGACAACAAATTCTCTTTTCAAAGGAGTGATCGAGAGCTTAGTCTTGTAATCTCGGATTGAGAAGTGTAAATTTGAGAAGATTTAATAAAGGTGATCAATTGTTAATACTTGCTTTCTTTACATTCTAGCATTATGAAATTTCTAATTCTTGATTCTTTTATTTTCATGATGCGTGAGTAAAATCTCCGCTTGTAAAGGATTCGAATCGGTAGGTTAAATGATGATGAAATCCTAAAACTTATTTTATGTCTTAAGAGAATTATGAACTTTAGAAAAAAGAATCGTTAATGACCTAATTTGGAACGAGATCACCGTTCTTGATAATTTCGTTGCAATTTGGGATTAAATGATTGATGATTCTATTTGCTAGAGGCTAGATTTGAATGATGATCAATGAAAAGACAAGGGATAGTTTTGGAGAAACCCTAGTTTCTCCAAAAGATCCCTAATCTTCATTCATTATCATCGTTCTAGTTATAATTCATCAATAGATAAGATAAGTAATTTTTAGTATTCATCATTGCTACTAATTCCTATCGAATCCTACAAGCTATTCTTCATTTTCTTGATAACTAAAATTGATATTGGACACTTTCTTGATTTCTAATTCTAGAACATATTCTTGATTTTCTTGGAATGACAATTCAATTAAATCTTGAATTACTTTCTTGAATTTTCTTTACTATTTTCTTTTGACTTAACTAAAGCAAGATTGAATAAATACACGAATATCAGTAGACGATCCGTACTCATTAACGAAATACATCGACACCGTTATTGATTGCGGCTATGAATTATTTGATTGTGATCAAACTTTTCCATTTCATATCACAAAACCAAAACAATCAATCGCCTCATATGTGGCACCGCTGAACTACCACAAACCCTAGGGTTCGATGGCAGTTCTGACGGTGACATAATTGAGTTAGGTTTTCGTTCTTCTAGAGGGTCCATAGTGTTAGTTATATGTATGCCCTAGAGGCCATTACTGTATATACGATATATATTGTAGTGGATGCTGGGACATATATAGGAAGAACTTTCTTGCTCGACATGATAGTATTCTATCTGGTTGTACTTTATCATAACATGTACTCTGATTGTCTATATATTACATGTTGATAAAGCCCTTAGGATGTGTACTCGACTACTGGGACTATGATGAGATCATACTAGTGGGGCCACGGTAGTCGACGAGTACATCCTATAACTGTTCCTAGTCGAGGGTATATCGAGACAGGGCATCGATGCACCAGAGTAGACTAGCGTATACACATCTTGACCCATATGATGGGCGATGAATGATCACATATCCATCGGTGTTTGACATCAAGGATGGTGTACGGGTGCTCAGTAGAGACTGGGTACACTGGACGGACTCGCCGAGAACTCCCAGATGGTATTATACCACACGTCAGATGGCAGTTTTCCGGTGACACTGGTACAGAGTAGTCTGTTGACCCGAGATCATCATAGAGTCTTGTGTGATTCCCACTGTGCTTTGATTTCCATCATACCACGTCCAAGAGGGCGTGCAAAAAGGTGGCTTTTGGGTACAGTCCCGAATCACATGGAGGCAATGAGCGATAGGAGGGGATTCGTCTCTCCCGGTATAGGGAGTTGATGTTGTGCTGTGTTCGATTGGCCATAACCGGAAATCCCTGGCCAGGGTTGCTGAGATTTACTGGTAAGTGTTATCAGTAGTTTCTCAAACTGTTATAGACCTCATATCGACACGACTTATCGGGTTATAGGGTCTGACGTTTACCACCCCTAGGTGAGATATGCAACATATCAGACGATGAGACCGGACTGTACGGGAGTGTTACTGTTTGGATTCACAGGAGAATGTACAGGCTTGCTTGTTGATCTTCTGAGCGCTCAATACCTGGGTAGCTGTTACGTTTAGCTGACCGCTTGCAGCTTGTGGGTGTTTGATATGATCATCACCTACTGCCGGCGTATTGACGATTCTTTAGAGTCCTACACAGAGGTTTCTTGGCTCAGGAAAAACGGAGTGGGAGCACATATGTGATATGTGCGGGACCGAGGATAATGCGATATGAGATACCGTATTCTATTCTCACGATATTTGATATCAGCCGGGTCATCGGATTAAGTGTTGATTCGATGAATCGGTACGGAGAAATATTAGTCGGTTATATGCGATATAGCCGGATTGTCGGATCAAGTGTTGATTCTATAATTTAATGTATAATAATATATATGATATATTAAATTACATTAACTAATATTAGCTCACTAAAAGATTCTTTTTCTCACTCGGGTAATACATTGATATATATGCGATATATGTTAATTGTATTATTTTATTTTGTTACAATAAATATTATATATGTGATATATAATATTGTAACATGATATGGTTATTAATGCAACATGTTTAGTGGAGATTAAATATGGTTAGGGTTTGATTAGGGTTAATCATTTCTAGAAGTTTCTAGAAGGTTTTCTTTTTTGTTTTGGAAAAGATATTTTGCAAGATATTTCTTTAACTCAACCCTAAACCCTAACCCTAGTTAATTCTCTACAATGGTTACTTGAACCATGGTTGCATTTCTAACCTTATCAAAGTCTATCATTGTTCATCACAAAAGGAATTCTATCATTCTTCATCTTCTTCCTTCTTCTTTCTTCATGGAAAAAGCTTACTAGCTTTTTTCCAAGTGATGAATAAATGTGAGAAAACGATAAATAAAGAGAGCAAAAATCCTACTTCATCATCCTCATCTTCTCTTGCCCTTTAGATGAGAGTGTTCACTCAATTTTAGTGAGTGTTAGCTTGTGTTAATGAAACTTCAAGGTAGATCATCTTTGTATCGAAGATCGGAAGCAAGACTGCATCTTTCTCTTCGTGGAACCTCTCGAGAGTCCGGAGCACGATGATCGCAGCGAAGGGACCTCAACACGGAGCATATGAAGTGAAGGACCGGATCTACAAAGGTTGTAATCTCTCTCACTTAGTGTTAAAGTGTTTAGCATGCTAGTTTTCGCCTAATCTCTAGTTTAAAGATCCGTATTCGGGTTGTTCGGCACGGCTAAATTTTTAATCGGGCATGGTTGATGCCCCGTGGACCCTTTTGAGCGTGCCCAGCAACCCTACAGTGGTATCAGAGCCAAGCTAGAGCTTTAGGCGAAGTCTAGACGAAGTTTAAAGTCCGATCGAAACCCGAAACCCCGATGTTTACCCTTCTCTGTACATTTTTCAAAAATGTGGTTTTTTATTAATTAAAAATTATCAGAAAAACAAGCAGGAAAAACTAAGAATTACTGTGAAGTACGGACTTCTAATTCGCTAAAATGATCGCGGAACCGCGGCCAAACCATGGGTTTTGCGGCGGTTCCGCGGCCAAAATTTCGAGTTAGTCCCTGGAATTTCTTGTATTTATTCTTAGGTCCTTTCTTGGCAATTTTTTCTGTGAATATTTTAATTCCAATCAAGTGTTGAGTTTTCAAGGGTTGTATTGGGGACTCGATGTTTCAATCGAATAATTTAACTTCGTTTAGTTTTGTCCGGATAATTTTTAGAAACTGTTAAAAAGTTCGAACGGATATCAATAACTCACTTTTTCCCCTGCCGGAATTTTTTTCAAAAGTTGGATTTTTTCTCGTGTTTAAGAACGTTCTAAGTCGTGCAAGTAACGCGGTGGACCTTATAGAAGACAACAAACCTTAACTCGATTATGTTACCGTCTTGAACTGCTTTTTGAACCTTAGGGTTTGGGGCATTACGGCGTGCCACATGTGAGGCGTTGGCTTGACCCTTCTATGGCTGGACCATCGGTACTGTGGCATGTGACGGATGTTTTTAAACTGATTTCAAGTGTTGAGATATATTGGGAAAATCTTGGTTGTTTGATTATTCGATCGGAAAGTTTAACATTGTCTATTTATCTGGAATGTGATACAATATTTGGAATCCACTGTTAGTTATGAGATAGCTAATTTGAATGTTATAAATCTAGCAGTTCAGTCTCAAATGATCGGTTGCCACGGAATTTTTATGTGATCAAAAGTCCGTCGCAATCACGTAGCATACGCGGATACTCGCCGGGTAAACTTAATAGATAGCTACACCCCATAGCCCCGACTAAATGACTGCAGGTGAACCCTGTCGCCAAAAGCATCCGTTCGGGTGCTCGCGGCAGCGGTGTTCCGCCTTAGTGCACTTCGTCGACAGCGTCTGAGGGTGCGGCCGTCTACTAATGTTTGCGACGAGCATTCGATCAGGATGTCGGGAATCTTGTTGAATTGCCCGACTTGATATTTAAAAAGAGTTTTCGATAATGAGACTAAAATGCGGGGTTTATAATTGTTAGGCATGCGATGTCTAAGGAATTCATTTGGTTAGGCATGCGATGTCTAAAGAGGTTGCGGATTCCAACTGTTGTAGTTTTACACTTTCTTTTCTGTGACCGTAAGCGTAGTATGTGGTGTATCGCCGGCTTCGTTGCTATACATCAACGACAATCGGGATACGCATACTTGCTTACATTGATGATATGAGATATTATGTGTTGCTGTGATATGTTCTATTGGATCGTCGCGTTCTGAATAGCCGGGGGTTTTATGTGAGATGAGAGTTTTTTCTTTTTCATTCATGTAAAATTCATTTGTATGTAATATTCTTTTATTGGGGCACTTCCAGGTTGCGGAAGATGTTACCGTTGTATATTATTTACTTTTCCGCATTAGGTAGACCCAAGGCGGGGAGCACAAGTAACCGGATTCTAGGGTCCAGTGGGAGACCATCTCGAGGAGTCGAGACCGGGTCTCCTAACCCTAGAATTGGCAGTGTTACTTGCCGCTCTCGTAGGGGTCTAGGGATGTGGGTTTGGATATTCATCGCGACCGTGGAATCCGTGTTTTATACAGGCTCGTATTGAAAACACGGACATCCAAGTATATCCAATATTTCATATATGTTCTTCTGCTGCAATATTCTGTGATAAGATCATATTACTGCCTGAGACGAATGTTTATATTATATATATGAGATATATGTTATATTGCAGATTTCGTTTCAAAAGAGTTGCTTGTGAAGCATGATTGTATTAATTTCTTGATTGGATGTAAAAGTATCAAATAGTCCCCGGCAACGGCGCCATTTGATTGAAACGAATTCTTGATGTGTAGTATAGAATTGTAAAGAAATCACAACCAAAAATTATTTGACCGCAATCAACTACGGTGTCGGATGTAGATTGTAAGTGAGTGCGGATCGTCCACAGGGACAGTGTAATCGTTCGTCTTTTGAATTAGATGAGTCGAAAGTTTAAAGAAAAGAAAACAAAACAATTCATGATTTGTATTTGAAGTTCAAGAATTAGAAAATATAGATCTAATAACAAGAAAAAGATAGAATCAAGAATTGATAGTTTGTTGATTTTTCCAAACCAAATATCAAGAATCGAAATGAGGCTCGTAGGAATCGATCGGATCTATAGATGTGATGTAATCTTAGAATTACGTATTCTTATCCTTCGATGAATTGATACTAGATCGATGATGATCGATGAGAATTAGAGACTTCTTGTGAAACTAGGATTTCATCTTATCTCTTGTTCTTTCATTGATATCATTCATATTCTAGCCTCTAGTAAATTCAAGAAACGATCGTAGATCCCTAATTTCGAGCGATCACAATCAAGAAAGCATCGCTACGAAACTAGGTCATCGATTCTTGAACTTGCTAGGGTTTACAAAACTCGTAGGACTTAAAAATAGTATTTAAGATTTGTTACATCATCATTCTACAATCGTCTCGACTCCTTTACGAGCGGAGTTTTACTCAAACATCACAACAAGAGCAACAATTACAAATTGAGATCTAATCATGATGCAAGAATTAAAAGAAAGCAAGATTAAAGAAATTCACCTTTTATTTATATCAACAATTTCATTACATTCGCTCAAGAACTACAAGAGGAAGAACTTGATCGTCGACTTGGCTTCGCTCGTCTCCGTGGATCGCGGATCGGCTTGGATCACTTGCCCGATTGAAGATCGGCTCGGCTCCTAAAAGGTTGAAGGCTTCTCGCTTGATTTGGTACTCAAGATCTTGGATTTGGAGTGGAATTAGGGTTAGGGTTTCGCACAAGCCTTGTCACGAGACTTGTGGAAGAAAATGGTGTAGAATGAACCAATGATTATTGATTAGCCTTTAACCCTAGGTCTAGGTTCCTATTTATAGATAACTAACCCTAGATCTAGGATTTCAAATTCTAAGTTTCCCTCCTAAAGTTTGTTGAGGAAATTCAAATTTCCCTCCAAAAGTTAGTTAGGGGAGAAGCTTCTAGATGTGATTAGTTAGGAGGAGCTTCTAGAAGAGGATTAATTAGGAGCTTAATTTAGGATTAGCCTTCTTAATCTTCTTTGCTGATCTGGCAGTAGCTTTGAGAGAGTTCTGGAACTTTGCATATCAGAAAGTAATGTGGGCCCAGAGAAAGGAATTGCGCACTAAAAATTACATGCTGACGTGGCAGATCAGCCGCGGATCCGCGGCCCAAGAAGGCATATGCCGCGGTTCCGCGGCTCTATATGGGCTTCAGGCTTTGGTTTTTCTGGGTTGAACTTGGGCTGTTGTATGGGCCTTCTTCTGATGTATTGAATTATCTAATTTCTTCTGCATTGATACCAGATCTGAAATGATTGACTTGGCTTATTGTTTGATCAGCTTCTTTTGATTTTCTTCCGTATTTCCTGCACAGACTCAAGACAAGTGTTGCGCAAATACAGAAATGATGCGATGCCATGAAATGCGGTTAATTTCCCTTAAAGTGTCGGTTTAAAAGTCTAATACATGCAATCTCATATTTTGTGACAGATTTGCTAATATGTAGAATATGAATGCCGAACACTTCTAAATGTATGCAAATGTTAGGGAAATTGCCGGCTAAAATATACAATATTTTCGACTGATCAAATACCCCCAAACTTAATTTCGATCGTCTCGAGCGAATGTTTTATTAAAAAGAGAAGGTGAAAATAAAGAAAGAGAAAAACTAACTAGCACACTTTCGTAGGCAACACGATTGCACTGAGCACGTGCAACAAGCCTTTAAACCTCTAGGTGTCCCTAGTAGGAGGAGTGTTGTCTCCTGAGGGTTTTCAGCGGATTGCACCCACAAAATCCAATAATAAAAGAAAGATCATGAATATTACATTTAAAGAAAAGAATTGTAAAAGAAAAGCCTTGAAAATTAGGGTTTCCAACTAAGCTAGCTTTTCGGTTGTCATGAGCCCTATCTTAATGGTCATGAAAAGATGTCAGAAATCACGTCCTCCCTCAATAAAACATCGTCTTATTCTTCATTCCTATCTTTCTTCCAAACACCGATCATATCACCCTGCGTGTGTGTAAAGACATCCCTACACCCGGAGAATTCAATTCAAGCTATCATACTCTTGCCCATCAGCCTCAGTATATATTTTTTCTCGATGAGCTCACACACTTTCATGCGACCGTTAATACTTCTTGACGTACTAACCGACCGATTACTAATGTGCTTGCATGCTTGGTGTATTTTCCTCGTCTTGCACCACCTCAGGCATAGCAGTGACTCCCAGACCAGTTGACCTTGGGGCACTAGGTGAAGAAGCACCCTTTTGCTATATATTTTTATTGCCCTCGGTGATAACAAAACCAGTATCCATTTTTCTCACCACTTTAAAACACATATTTTTTTTTCTCATACTTTTGGCTTTAAGACAAGAGCATTTCAAGGTATCCTCTACTATCCCAGGCTTCAAGACGTGTGTAAGTGCGAATAGCAGGGTAGCAACGTTCAAAATGTTTGGCTTCCAGAATAGAAACTATTTTTCAGACTTATTTTTATCCTCAGATTAGTGACGTCTTTCATCTTACTAACCCTTGGGACAACGGCTCATAACTACTTATTACTAGTTCGTATAAGAAAACTTCTAATTTTCTTAGTTTTCTTAAATTTTTCTAATCTCATGGATGTAATTTTTCACTATCTAAACTTTTATTATCTTATTTATATACAAAAATCTTTTTATAGTTTTGAAAATTTTTAAATTTTTATAGGTTTTTCAAAAAAATGTTTTGTGCTTATGCAGAGAATGATGCAAATGATGCGAAAATAAGCACAAACCTCCCCCAAACTTGTTTTCAACAGTGTCCTCACTGTTGCCTTCTGCTAAATCTCGAAAAACCTGTAAGCTTGGGAGGAATTTATTAGTGGGGGCAAAATATTTAGTGAAGAACCTCCCCCAAACTTATTTTTGGCTCAAAATTTTGTAAAAATTTTCTTTTCAAGAGCCAGAAAAACATACCCCCCCCCCAAACTTGAGTTATGCAATGTTAAGCTTTGAAAATCACAAGTGGGGGTCAAAAATCATTGGTCGATGCCAAGCTTTGCAAAGACCGAAAGTCAACACCAACCATTCAAAAATTTTATCAATGCAGTGCTCGGGTTGGTGGAAGAAAATGTGGGGAAAAGGTAAGTGGTGGAATAGAATGTGTGTGCGTCTCATTTTGGAGAGACGATGCAGTGTATGTGATGGATTACTCGCATTCTTTTTACAGTTCAGAAGAAGGGGTGGAGGTTCAATTTCATTGATTGGGACATGATTCATCTCAACACCCGTGTCATTCAAAAATGCGAGTTCATCAGCGAAGATCTCCTCAAAAGTTCCATCCATACCCCGGTGAATAATATCATCACAAAGTGCGGGGTGATCTTCAGACTCTAAAAACAGTTCATAATCAGTGTTATTTGTTGACCCGGACATCTCGGTGGAAGAGTCCGTATGTGTATGATACATAATTGGGTCAAACAACAACATATGAAAAGAGTCTAGATCGGTATCAGGAGGATCATCCAATTCGCTGCTGTCGACATCCATTAAGTCGACAGAACATACCTGAGCAATAGGTTCGGAGGGTACACTTCCCAACTTGTAAATGTTCAGCTCTATTGACCTATTCCCGAAAGATAGGGTCATAGAACCGTTACGACAGTTGATAATAGCATTGGAAGTGGCCAAAAAGGGGCGACCTAAAATCACCGGAATTTGATTCCGTGGGTTCGCTACAGGTTGTGTATCAATTACAATAAAATCTACCGGGAATATAAATTCTCCGATTTTTATTAACACATCCTCCAGTTCACCCCTAGGTTTGGTGATTGATCGATCAGCCATCTGGAGAGTGCAATTGGTTGGCTTCAACTCTCCAATACCTAGTTGCTCATAAACAGAATATGGAAGCAAGTTAACACTAGCGCCAAGGTCTAGTAGAGCACGGTTGATGTGTTTTTCCCCAATAGAAACGGAAATAGTAGGATATCCTGGATCCTTACGTTTCCTCGGTAATTGTTGGGGGAAAGCCGTGTCTATTGTTTTTTCCATGAATATCTTTTTGGGCGCTTTAGTCTTCCTCTTCCTAGTGCACAAGTTCTTAAGAGTTTTCGCATAGGACGGAACTTGTTGGATGGCATCTAGGAGAGAGATGTTGGTGTTTACTTGCTTAAAAATGTTCATGATCTTCTCCATATGTGGACTTGGTGTGTTAGCCCTTAACCGATTAGGATAAGGTGCTTTAGCAATAAGCGCTGGGTCCATCATAGGAGAAGGAAGTGGGTGTGGAACCGATCCCGGAATAGAAGTGGGGATCGTCCGTGGAGGGGTAAAAGAGGTGGGCTGTAGTGGCGAGCCTTTTGGGAAGTGGAGAATAGGCTCGGAAGAAGATGGTGGGGTAGAAGAACTGGGGTTAGAAGTGTGTGTGTGAGGAAAGGTCTCAGCCGGGGTGTTATTGATTGATTTATCAGTATCATCAAACTCTTCCCCAACATGATTGTCAAGCACTCTTCCAGATCTCAACGTGATTGCATCCACATCATGTAAATAGCTAGAATTGGGTAAAGGTTGAGCTAGAAGTTTCCCTTTCTCCCTTGCACTCATTTCAGCTTTTAAACGTGCAATTTCTTCTTCCATCGATTTAATACTCTCGCTTTGGGACGCAGAGTTTTTCTTTATATAATCGACAGAAGACTTTATTTCAGCCGAAACTTGCATGATATTTGTTAAGACCAAATTCATGCATTGTGCAAATGAATAGGATTCATCAGTCCCGGTCAACTGCAAAGGACTAGATGGTGTAAAAGTGTTGACCGGATTTTGAAAATTTTGTGTTTGAAAGGGGTGCTGACTCAATTGTGGTGGCTGCTGTTGTGGTGGAGGGGCCCTTTGGAATTGATTCGGGTTTGGAATCGTGTTTTGAAATTGTGATTGGTTCCAAGCAAAGTTAGGGTTATTCCTCCAACCCTGATCATATGTGGAGGAAGATGGATCGTTTCTAGGTCTTTGAAATGATGCATTGGTATGCTCATGACCTTGAAACGGACATTCTTCCGTCAAGTGAGACGGATCAGAACAACAACCACATACAGTTTTGGAGAGTGATATTTGACTTAGGGCGGCTAAAAATTTGTTTTCCATATTCTCGAGTTTCTTTTGCATAGCTGAAATGTCAGCTCTAACTCCTATGGAAATATCATTGCCATCCCTAGACGATTGACTCACACCCTCCCACTGTAAAGATTTTTCAGCGAAATCTTCTAGAAATTTCCAGGCTTCCCCATCATCTTTAGTCATAAAGTTGCCTTGACACATGGATTCAAGGGTCTGTCTTGTGTAAGGAGTAATGCCCTCATAAATGATTCGGCAAAGATCCCATCTCGGGATGCCGTGATGTGGACATTGGACTAACAGATCCTTGAAGCGGTCAAGACATTTTGAAAATGTTTCATTTGGAAGCTGGGTGAATTGATAGATTTCGCTACGGATTCGAGCTGTTTTGTGATGTGGGTAGAATTTCTTAAGGAATGCTTTGACAAATTCGTCCCAATTTGAAATGGAATGTGCGGTAGTGTTGTATAGCCACTTCTCGGCTAAATCGCACAAAGTGAATGGGAGAAGACGTAGACGGAAAGCATCCACAGACAACTGTGAGGTACCCATCATTGCGCATACATTTTCAAATTTCGTGATAAACACGTATGCGTCTTCAGACTCGAGACCGTGAAATTTTGGTAGAAGGTTGATGTATTGGGGTTTTATTTGAAAATTTTCCCCGTTGGCTGGTGGTGTGGAAAGACAGGTGGAAAGGGGGCCTCGTGTAGGATAGCATCTCTCCTGGAGAGAGATGCGAGGTGGATTCTGCGCACCAACGGACGGCGGCAGGGTAGTGGAAAAGAAGTTCGATGGAGGTGGATCCATCGAAGTGGGTGTGGTGGTGGGTAAAAGAAAGGGTAAATGGAGAAATACCGACTTTAGGGTCGATGAGGGAAACGCGGACTTAACAGGCACTAGAAACCCGTGTCCAGCCTATCTTGCACTAAAAAGGGTTAGTACAAGTGGCAGCGTGAATTTATAATTAGGGGAAATGATGTATGCGGTGTTTGCTTTAACAAGATACGGATTTTTGAAAATATGATGCAACAAAACAAATGCAACACACAAAACCCTAAAATCTAGGGGTCACCTAGGTCAAAGCTCTAGACCGCTCCTAACTGCCAAAAGACAAGTCGCAGGATAAATTCTCCACTGCCTCTTTGTCCCCCTGTGGCCGGATAAGTGCCAGGTAAGTGGGAAGGAACCACCACTACAGTGGGCCTAATTAATAACCACTAGCCTTAGACACACTCGCCTTGGGCACCACAAGAAAACGCGGATAAGCAATGAATTACCCACGGCCTTCTCTTGTCCTAATTGAGCGCGACGGTCCTTAGAGTCATCTCTAGATTTCTTTTAATTAATGAGGGTAAATGCGGATGCAAGTTTGTGATTTTCGGGGCCTAGGAAGGGTAATGAAATCCCCACCTAATTTGAATTTGGTCGTGCCCCTTAAATTTCCGTATTAATATGCAACAACCACAAGAATCAAAACACGCACAATATTTTTATTTTGCTTTTGCGCGCTGCGATTTATTTGCAAAGAAACCTGCAGCAAATTGTCAATTGGAGCAGACAGAGGAGGAGATAAGAAAGATAGAGACTCACTGGGGAAAATTTGTGCAGAGAGGAGTTAGGTTAGCCGCGGATCCGCCGCGTTTAAAGGGTATATGCCGCGGATGAGCGGTCCTTTTAGGGGATCACTGCACAATCTTTTCTGCACAAGCTCCTGTTCAGCTGCTAAGTCCACTGGAATTTTCAGAAAAATTTTTCTCCAGCTCCAATGATTCCAGATTTTCTCGCAATCAAATCACAACACACGTATTAGTGTTTGCACGAATTTTTTTGATCTAAAATTTATAATGGAATAAATTGCTCAACTCAAATTTCAAAATACGAACTATTAGCGCACTATCCCCGGCAACGGCGCCATTTGATTGTATTAATTTCTTGATTGGATGTAAAAGTATCAAATAGTCCCCGGCAACGGCGCCATTTGATTGAAACGAATTCTTGATGTGTAGTATAGAATTGTAAAGAAATCACAACCAAAAATTATTTGACCGCAATCAACTACGGTGTCGGATGTAGATTGTAAGTGAGTGCGGATCGTCCACAGGGACAGTGTAATCGTTCGTCTTTTGAATTAGATGAGTCGAAAGTTTAAAGAAAAGAAAACAAAACAATTCATGATTTGTATTTGAAGTTCAAGAATTAGAAAATATAGATCTAATAACAAGAAAAAGATAGAATCAAGAATTGATAGTTTGTTGATTTTTCCAAACCAAATATCAAGAATCGAAATGAGGCTCGTAGGAATCGATCGGATCTATAGATGTGATGTAATCTTAGAATTACATATTCTTATCCTTCGATGAATTGATACTAGATCGATGATGATCGATGAGAATTAGAGACTTCTTGTGAAACTAGGATTTCATCTTATCTCTTGTTCTTTCATTGATATCATTCATATTCTAGCCTCTAGTAAATTCAAGAAACGATCGTAGATCCCTAATTTCGAGCGATCACAATCAAGAAAGCATCGCTACGAAACTAGGTCATCGATTCTTGAACTTGCTAGGGTTTACAAAACTCGTAGGACTTAAAAATAGTATTTAAGATTTGTTACATCATCATTCTACAATCGTCTCGACTACTTTACGAGCGGAGTTTTACTCAAACATCACAACAAGAGCAACAATTACAAATTGAGATCTAATCATGATGCAAGAATTAAAAGAAAGCAAGATTAAAGAAATTCACCTTTTATTTATATCAACAATTTCATTACATTCGCTCAAGAACTACAAGAGGAAGAACTTGATCGTCGACTTGGCTTCGCTCGTCTCCGTGGATCGCGGATCGGCTTGGATCACTTGCCCGATTGAAGATCGGCTCGGCTCCTAAAAGGTTGAAGGCTTCTCGCTTGATTTGGTACTCAAGATCTTGGATTTGGAGTGGAATTAGGGTTAGGGTTTCGCACAAGCCTTGTCACGAGACTTGTGGAAGAAAATGGTGTAGAATGAACCAATGATTATTGATTAGCCTTTAACCCTAGGTCTAGGTTCCTATTTATAGATAACTAACCCTAGATCTAGGATTTCAAATTCTAAGTTTCCCTCCTAAAGTTTGTTGAGGAAATTCAAATTTCCCTCCAAAAGTTAGTTAGGGGAGAAGCTTTTAGATGTGATTAGTTAGGAGGAGCTTCTAGAAGAGGATTAATTAGGAGCTTAATTTAGGATTAGCCTTCTTAATCTTCTTTGCTGATCTGGCAGTAGCTTTGAGAGAGTTCTGGAACTTTGCATATCAGAAAGTAATGTGGGCCCAGAGAAAGGAATTGCGCACTAAAAATTACATGCTGACGTGGCAGATCAGCCGCGGATCCGCGGCCCAAGAAGGCATATGCCGCGGTTCCGCGGCTCTATATGGGCTTCAGGCTTTGGTTTTTCTGGGTTGAACTTGGGCTGTTGTATGGGCCTTCTTCTGATGTATTGAATTATCTAATTTCTTCTGCATTGATACCAGATCTGAAATGATTGACTTGGCTTATTGTTTGATCAGCTTCTTTTGATTTTCTTCCGTATTTCCTGCACAGACTCAAGACAAGTGTTGCGAAAATACAGAAATGATGCGATGCCATGAAATGCGGTTAATTTCCCTTAAAGTGTCGGTTTAAAAGTCTAATACATGCAATCTCATATTTTGTGACAGATTTGCTAATATGTAGAATATGAATGCCGAACACTTCTAAATGTATGCAAATGTTAGGGAAATTGCCGGCTAAAATATACAATATTTTCGACTGATCAAAGCATATTAAAATGGGACTTCATTAATGAGATTAATGAAATAAAAGAAACCTAAGATGTTGTAGAAACTTGTTTAATAAAAACTGGTAGCTCTAGTTCTTGCTTTGCATAGCGGTGTTCCTTGTAGAACATCTAGCACCTTATTCGATAAGGAAAGAGACGAGATCCCTTCACCGGGAGTGAGCTCTTTAGTGAAACTAGCAGATGCTACAAACTCGGTTTGTCTTTTTATTGCTTCTATAGTTCTTGCTTTGCATAGTGATATTTGTGAAATATCCTGCACCTTATTCGATGAGGAAAGGGCCGACGATCCCTTCACCGGGAGTGACCCCTTTAGCAAAACTAGAAAAGCCTCAAAAACACTCCATTTAAAATCACTCGATTCTACGACGATATCAAGTTCATTACGCTCAGGGTTTTCTGAAAAACCTGCGTAGCCCTCCGTCATTTCAGATAGATATTATTTAGTATTCGTGCAATTTTTGTTGACTTAGTTAAGGCATAGTGTACGGTAGCTAAGTAATGTTTATCTGCTAAAACATGAGATGTGATTGGATTAGGGTATTCGTACGGCCTTGTTGACTCAGTTAAGGGTCGTACGGGTGGGTTTAATTCAATCGGGAAATGTACGGGTTGAACTTGACTTGCGATTTATGGTTTGTTGACTTAGTTAAGGTCATAGATCGCTAGGGGCAAAATATTATTGGGAATTTCAAGTGTTGAAATTTGCAATGAGATTGCATACCTTCTATGAGATAGTTGGATCCCGATACCCGCTGCGAGTAAGAGTTACTCCTGGGAGAGTTTTACACATTACAATTAGCCGATCAAGTAGGTGTCTAGAAAGGTGTTAACGGAGTTACGCCTCTGGGAAAAACGAGGTTTACTTAATTAGGTTCGTGCGAAAGCATGGGGGACCTCCCTCAAAGTACCGACACTGGCCTGGCTGAAAGATTGGCGAACTTGTAGCGTGTGATTAATCCCGGCTAGTCTTTCCTTTTAGGGTTTGAAGGAAGATTTGATTAAAACAGTGGGAGACATCCTGATTAGATATATTAGATAACCAATCTAATCTTGCAAGAGCATACGCTGAGTGTTTTCTTCTCTCTCTCTCCAGGTAGCGCCCATATCACGCCTTAATCAAGATAATAAACCGGATATATTGACCGAACCCGCTTGTTATACTGAGCTGGGGAGTGTTGGTCCCGCTCCAACTTATAATTGTTATAAGACAGAGCAGGAAATTAGGGAATGCCAGATTTCCCGTGCCGTCCAAACGAAGAAAGTGCATGCCGATGCATCTTTTTCGGGTGTGTTCATTACAACGAACTTTTTCTCTGTATTCTTTACGTCCTAGGTATGAGATACCAGATCAGGATCCCGCATATGTAATCTGTTACATGGGCTACAGAGAGGTAGAGAACTGAGAATGGGTGATAAGTTTCATGAGACAGAAAATGGTGCAAGTGTTGCAGCCAAGTCTGTTGGTCACTATCACCCTGTATTACCAGAATACATTGATTCTGAACAAATGTTATTAGATACCGAACCTGATATACAAAATCATATCAGTCTCTTTTTTAGTAAAGAAAGGATATAATTTTGTATTGTTGGATAATGTTTTGAGCATTTCCTATATCAATAGTTGAGCGGTTCAGGCACGTTATCTAAAAGCATTGACGTTCTAAATCAAACCATAGTTCTTAGTATACAGAACACACACGAGAGGAATATTTCAGAAATGAACGAATCCTTCTTGAGGCATTGTAGACTAGGTCATATCAATGCGACCCGACTAGCTGAAGTTACATAAAGATGCATATTTAAAATAGTTTGAATTTACATCTTGTGAAACTTGCCAGTCATGTCACAGACATAAGATGACCATAGCTCCGTTTATTGAAAACAGAGAAAGAGTTAGTGAACTCTTGGGATTGATACATGCTGATGTATGAAGGTCCCCTATCTACACATGCCAAGACCGGTTCTTTGTACTTCATTACATTCTCTGATGATCTCTCAAGATTCAGACATATGTTCCTGTTGAAACACAAGTCCGAAACTTTTGAGATATTCACAGAATATAAGTTAGAAGTAGAGAACCAAAATACGGGTATAAGTATAATGTCCCTTGATGTGATCAAGGAGGAGAATACTTGAGCATGTGATTCCTGGACTATTCTAAAGGAGAATGAGATTCTCTCTCAGCATTACTCCTCCGTATACACAATAGCATGATGGTATATCGGGGCGGAGCAACAACACCCTATGTGATATGGTGTGCTCTATGATGAGTACTACTGAGTTTCCTATTTCCTTTTGGGAGTTATGCACTTGAGAAGCTGCATACCTATTGAATGTGGATTCAATAGTTTCCAACGAACCTCAGCCTCTCCGCCGATCTAGTAGGGTTCCTCACCCACCTGAGAGATACTTCGGTTTCTCTATGACAGTAGGAGCAAAGATTGCATCATGAGATGATGACCCAACTAGTTTCGAGCTGGCCATCAGGAGTGGGACTCTGTGAGAATGGCTGGATGCTTAGCAATCTGAGATGGAATCCTTATACATCGACAAAGTATGGACTTTGGTTGCTTTATCTGAAGGGTTAAATTCCCATCAGGAGCAAGTATATCTTGAGAAGATTACTTGGTGTACACGGAAAAGTTGAGACTTTCAAAGCTATGCTTAAGTCCATCCAGATCCTGCTTGCCACGGCTACATACTATGACTACAATATCTGCTGGTTGGGTGTCATGACTGCTTTTCTAAATGATGTTTTAGAAGAGAGCGTCTATAAGTACACAGCCAGAGGGCTTCGTAGACAGTGGGAGCAGCGGAAACGTGCGCATGATGTTTTATGTGATAAAACAGGCATCGCGGAGTTGGAACATCTGTTTTGATGTGCTAGTCAAAGAGTTTGACTTCATCAAAATGGTAGATGAACCTTGTATATACAAAAAGGTAGTAGGGAGTATGGTGGTGATCCTCGTAGAGTACGTGGATGACATACTCTTGATAGGGAAGGAGTTTCCTATGCTACGCTCGGTCAATCTCCGCTTATCACAACGATTCACCATATAGGATCAAAGCGATACCTCCTAAATCCTGTGTTTTGGATCTATGAGATAGATCTAATTGGATGTTAGGACTCTCATTAGTTGCAGTGAGATGGTATCAATCGATCCTGGGGAGAAACACTGGAAAGGTTCCAGGGTGATAAGGACGACTGAATGTCAGTCGCAGGCATTGTCTATACCCTCAGTGGAGAGACGGTATGTTGGAAAAGTTCCAAGCAAGAGACCGTGACTTACTAGAAGATTAAAGGCAAGATACATCGTTACCAAGGATGCTACCAAAGAGGCAGTCTGGATATATATAAGTTCATGAGATGAACTTCGTTCCTACCATTGTGTGACAATGGAGTTGTGGCTTTAGCCAAGGAACTACCGTCCCATTTGAAATCCAGATATAATTCTTAGGCAGTATCACCTGATCATAGGAGATGGTTGATCTCCAGTGAGATCGAGGTTAGAAGAGTAGATACAGAGGACGACAGCGTGGATCCATTCACAAAGGCCTTTTTCCCAGTAGAGACTTTTATGGGATGGTTGAGTATGAGATACTTCAACCGCAGCTAATTATTGGGTATGTGATACCACAACAGATGGCCCTAGTGCAATTGGGAGATTGTTAGTTATATGTATGCCCTAGAGGCCATTAATGTACATACGATGTATATTGTAGTGGATGCTGGGACATATATAGGGAGGACTTTCTTGCTCGACATGATAGTATGCTATCTGGTTGTACTTTATCTTAACATGTACTCTGATTGTCTCTATATTACATGTTGATAAAGCCCTTAGGATGTGTACTCGACTACTGGGACTATGATGAGATCATACTAGTGGGTCTACGTTAGTCGACGAGTACATCCTATAACTGTTCCTAGTCGAGGGTATATCGAGACAGGGCATCGATGCACCAGAGTAGACTAGCGTATACGCATCTTGACCCAAATGATGGGCGATGAATGATCCGATATCCATCGGTGTTTGACATCAAGGATGGTGTACGGGTGCTCAGTAGAGACTGGGTACACTGTACGGACTCGCCGAGAACTGCCAGATGGTATTATACCACACGTCAGATGGCAGTTCTCCGGTGACACTGGTACAGAGTAGTCTGTTGACCCGAGATCGTCATAGAGTCTTATGTGATTTCCACTGTGCTTTGATTTCCATCATACCACGTCCAAGATGGCGTGCAAAAAGGTGGCTTTTGGGTACAGTCCCGAATCACATGGAGGCAATGAGCGATAGGAGGGGATTCGTCTCTCCCGGTATAGGGAGTTGATGTTGTGCTGTGTTCGATTGGCTATAACCGGGAATCCCTGGCCAGGGTTGCTGAGATTTACTAGTAAGTGTTATCAGTAGTTTCTCGAACTGTTATAGACCTCATATCGACACGACTTATCGAGCTACTGGGGTCTGACGTTTACCACCCCTAGGCGAGATATGCAACATATCAGACGATGAGACCGGACTGTACGGGAGTGTTACTGTTTGGATTCACAGGAGAATGTACAGGCTTGCTTGTTGATCTTCTGAGTGCTCAATACCTGGGTAGCTGTTACGTTTAGCCGACCGCTTGCAGCTTGTGGGTGTTTGATATGATCATCACCTACTGCCGGCGTATTGACGAATCTTTAGAGTCCTACACAGAGGTTTCTTGGCTCAGGCAAAACAGAGTAGGAGCACATATGTGATATGTACGGGACCGAGGATGATGCGATATGAGATACCGTATTCTATTCTCGCGATATTTGATATCAGCCGGGTCATCGGATCAAGTGTTGATTCGATGAATCGGTACGGATAAATATTAGTCGGTTATATGCGATATAGCCTGATTGTCGGATCAAGTGTTGATTCGATAATTTAATGTATAATAATATATATGATATATTAAATTACATTAACTAATATTAGCTCACTAAAAGATTCTTTTTCTCACTCGGGTAATACATTGATATATATGCGATATATGTTAATTGTATTATTTTATTTTGTTACAATAAATATTATATATGTGATATATAATATTGTAACATGATATGGTTATTAATGCAACATGTTTAGTGGAGATTAAATATGGTTAGGGTTTGATTAGGGTTAATCATTTCTAGAAGTTTCTAGAAGGTTTTCTTTTTTGTTTTGGAAAAGATATTTTGCAAGATATTTCTTTAACTCAACCCTAAACCCTAACCCTAGTTAATTCTCTACAATGGTTACTTGAACCATGGTTGCATTTCTAACCTTATCAAAGTCTATCATTGTTCATCACAAAAGGAATTCTATCATTCTTCATCTTCTTCCTTCTTCTTTCTTCATGGAAAAAGCTTACTAGCTTTTTTCCAAGTGATGAATAAATGTGAGAAAAAGATAAATAAAGGGAGCAAAAATTCTACTTCATCATCCTCATCTTCCCTTGCCCTTTAGCTGAGAGTGTTCACTCAATTTTAGTGAGTGTTAGCTTGTGTTAATGAAATTTCATGGTAGATCATCTTTGTATCGAAGATCGGAAACAAGACTGCATCTTTCTCTTCGTGGAACCTCTCGAGAGTCCGGAGCACGATGATCGCAGCGAAGGGACCTCAACACGGAGCATATGAAGTGAAGGACCGGATCTACAAAGGTTGTAATCCCTCTCACTTAGTGTTAAAGTGTTTAGCATGCTAGTTTTCGCCTAATCTCTAGTTTAAAGATCCGTATTCGGGTTGTTCGGCACGGCTAATTTTTTAATCTGGCATGGTTGATGCCCCGTGGACCCTTGTGAGCGTTCCCAGCAACCCTACACACAGAATCGCTTGCAAGATTTTCTGAAAATTTAAAACTTGGAAAAAATCCAACTCTTGAAAAATTTCCAGCAGGGGAAAAATTGGGTTATTGATATCCATTCGAACTTTTTAACGTCGTCTAAATAACCCGAATACATGTTAGAATTACGATTATGAAACTCTCCGAGTTGCTTTTGCAGAAAGTTATCATCACATGAAAATTTAGCAAAAACAAACAACACCTGAAACCCTAAAACCTAGAGACTGGAACACCATGAAAATTTGAAGCCCAAACTCCCCAAATGACCCGGTGAGCTCGGTTTTGAGGCCAATGTTGCCGGCCAAAAGTTAGTGGAAATGCCTCAAATTTGCATGGTGTTCATGTTATATCACATACAACATTCTGCAGTTGTTTAAAAAAAAATTTGAGCTCAAATGAAATTCGACAGAAACTAGTTTAAAGGGTTTCATGTTTCGGATTCATTTCGGTTTCGTAATCTAACAAACATCGTAGAATTTTCTAGCATGGCTCTGATAACACTTTTGGGTTGCTTAGCTCGGCAACAAGTTTTCAGAAGGCATCATCCAAGCCATATTTAAAAATTTGCCGTTCTAGTAAACCCTAACCCTAGAATCGCTACTAGAAAATCCGACGAAACTAATGCAAACATCTTTGCAACTAAAGTGAACAAGGAATACAACCTTTGTAGACCTGTCCTTCAGTTCAATAGTTCCGTGTAGTAGTCCTTTCGCTGTAATCACGAACTCCCAGACTCTAGAGAGGCTCCCACGAAGAAATGAACAAGCTTGTATCGAAGTCTTCGAGGCCGAAGATAATCTACATCGAGGAGACACTAACTCAAGCTATCCCTTCACTAATTATGAAATTAGTGAAGCGAACACCCTAAACTAAATGGCTAATAGTAGAGGATGATGAAGTAGGAAGTGGGCTCACTTTAGTTTTATTTTTCTCATGATAAATCATCACTTAGAAAAATCTAGCAAGCTTTTTCTCTTGTGGAAAAAGAAGAAGTGAGGAAGAAAAATGAATGAGAGAGTGAGGTTAGAATTGCAACCATGGTGAGTTAGTGTCATGCCAAACTCATGTAGAGAATAAACCATGGTCTAAGGTTAAGGGTTGGGTTAACAAATATCTTAAGCAAGACAAAGGAGTGGACTAAGTCAATGAAGACCACAAACTTCTACAAGGTTTGAACCATGACAAATATCTCCACAATTTTGAATTTGATTGAAATAAATATAAACCCTAACTTAACCCTAGAATGGTGTGAGTCTCATACATTCATGTTGCAAGTGTAACCTAGCATGACGCAACAATATATATCACATATATATTTTGTGTACAAAAAGAAAATAATACAATTAACATATATCGCATATATATCAATGTATCATCAAGTGAGAAAAAGCAATACTTAAGCGAGCGAATATTAGTTAATGTAATGTAATATATCAAATATATAATTATACATTAAATCATTAAATCAATACTTGATTTAATAATCCGGCTATATTACATATAACCGACTAATATCAAATGTAACAACTTATTGAATCAACACTTGATCCGATAACCCGGCTATATCACATATACCCGTCCGATATCATATATCGCGAGAATAGAATGCGGTATCACATACACGCATTAATCTCGGTCACGCACATATCACATATATGCTCCTACTCCATTTCCCATGAGCCAGGAAACTTCTGTGTAGGACTCTAAAGACTCGTCAATACGCCGGCAGGAGGTGATGATCATATCAAACACCCGCAAGCCGCAAGCGGACTGCTAAACGTAACAGCCATCTGGGTATTGAGCGATCAGAAGATCAACAAGCAAGCCTACTTATATTCCTGTGAATCCAATCAGTAACACTACCGTACAGTCCGGTCTCTTCGTTTGATATGTCGCATATCACGGCCTGAGGGTGGTATAACGTCACACCCCAATAGCCTGATAAGTCATGCCGATACAAGGTCCATATCGGTTCGAGAAGCTACTGGTAACACTTACCAGTAAATCTCAGCAACCCTGGCCAGGGATTTCCTATTATGGCCAATCGAGCATAGCGCAACATCAACTCTCAATACCGGGAGAGACGAAATCCTCCTATCGCTCATTGCCTGCATGCGACTCGGGACTGTACCCAAAAACCACCTTTTTGCACGATATCTTGACCGTGTTATGGTGGAAATCAAAGCGCAGTGGGAATCACACAAGACTCTATGACGATCTCGGGTCTACAGACTAACATGTTCCAATGCCACCAGAGAATTACTATCCGACGATAGGTATAATACCATCTAGGATTTCTCGGCGAGTCCGTCCAGTGTACCCAGTCTCTACTGAGCACCCGTATACCTTCTCTGATGTCAAGCACCAATGGATGTGGGATCATCCATCACCCATCACATGGGTCGAGAAACGTATACGCTAGTCTACTCTGGAGTATCAATGCCCTGTCTCGATACTTCCACGACTAGGAACATTTGAAGGATGTACTTGACGACTACCCATGTCCCCACTAGTATGATCTACATCATAGTCCTGGTAGTCAAGTACTGATCCTAAGGTCTATATCAACATGTAATAGAAAGACAATAAGTATACATGTTAAGATAAAGTGCAACCAGATAGCATACTATCATGTCGAGTAAGAAAGTCCTCCCTATATATGTCCAAGCATCCACTACAATATACATCGCATGTACAGTAATGGCATCTAGGGCATACATATAATTAACAATTCTGCTGCGATATTCTGTGTTGAGATCATATTACTGCCTGAGAAGAATGATATTATATGTATGATATATAATAAACGTTGCTTTTGTTTTGCATCCGTGCTAGTCCCGCCCCGATATGCCATTAGTTAAGTAACCTAACGGTGCATAAAGGGACAATGTGGCGAATGCGGATGGTATAAGCATATGTTCTATTTTCGTTTCTTTGTGTGATGCTTAAGGACTTAAATGATGGGACTACAATAATGAGATTAATGTAAAGAAAAAGAAACCAAAAAGATGCTGTAGAATCGAATTTGTAACCCACTCGGCCTTTTAATGAAAAGGCAAGTTTCAAAGATGCAGACCTTAAGCCACTCCTTTTCAAAAAATTTGATTCTACAATGAGATCAAGTTCAAAACGTTAAAGGTTTTCTTAAAAACCATCCAAAACCCTCCGTCATTTTAGGAAGTAGAGTACTTAGTATTCGTGCTACGTATGTTGATCATAGTCAAGGCGTAGTGTACGGTAGCTATGTGATATCTTCCTACACAGCATATGATGCGATTAGATAGGACAGTCATGTGATTATGTTGATCATAGTCAAGGGTCACGGGAATGGTTCTAATTAATCATGAAATGACGGGTAGAACTTGACTAGTGCTTATGATATGTTTATCATTGCCAAGGTCATAAGCTGCCAGGGGTAAAAACCATATCGGGACTTTCAAAAGTTGAAATTTGCAATGAGATTGCATACCTTCTATATGATAGTTGGATCCCGATCCCACTTGTCACGACCCCAAATAGCAGGTGACTGGCCCTTGAATCATATGAAGTCTATAGGACCTCATCTAATTCAAGTGAGCCAAAAGCCCAGAAATCTAAAACCATTTTAAATAATAAATGAAGGAAAACTAGTTTTAAAGAAGTGAAGAAAACATGTTTTAAAAACAAGGGTTTTTAAATAAGTAAGCCGAATATGCATTTTTAAATCCTCAAGTCTTTTCTGAAAATTTTGGCAGAGTTTCCTTTGTAAATATTGGCCCCAAACAGGGTACAACAAGAATAATATATGCATAATGATAAAAGGGCATCCCCAAGCGGGAGCTAGCTCTTCGTCAATCGACGGTCATAACCACGCAAACAATATAAATACAACGCCGAAGGTCGAGGATCAAAACTCAAAAGGAAACTCTAAATCATCAAGAAAACCATACTACTACAACGCGCGACTCTAAGGTCGAAATAATATACAACTAGTTTTCTAAGCCTGAAATAAACATACAAGTCTGGTTGATGGAATTACTAGATACAACTGATTAAAATAAATACAAGGGTGGTCACGATGCGAGTGAACCCACCTACCATGTTAGTGTATATGCCCTAGGGTGTTAGTTGTATGTATGCCCTAGAGGCCAGTATTGTACAGATGATGTATATTATATTGGATGCTTGGACATATATAGAGATGACTTTCTTGCTCGATATGATAGTATGCTATCTGGTTGCTCTTTATCTGAACATGTACACTTGTCTCTTTAAACAGTCTTATAGTTACATGTTGGTAAAGCCCTTAGGATGTGTACTTGACTACCTGGACTATGATATAGATCATACTAGTGGGGACATGGTAGTCCATAGGGTCCCTGTTACGGCCAATCGAGCACAGCGCAACATCAACCCCCAATACCGGGAGAGACGAAACCCCTCCTATCGCTCATTGCCTCCATGTGACTCGGGACTGTACCCAAAGACCACCGTTTTGCACGCCCTCATGGACGTGGTAAGGTGGAGATCAAAGCACAATGGGAATCACACAAGACTCTATGACGATCTCGGGTCTACAGACTAACCTGCACAAGTGTCACCTGAGAACTGCCATCTGACGTGAGGTATAATACCATTTGGGAGTTCTCGGCGAGTCCGTCCAGTGTACCCAGTCTCCACTGAGCACCCGTATACCATCTCTGATGTCAAACACCAATGGATATGGGATCATCCATCGCCCATCTCATGGGTCGAGAAGCATATACGCTAGTCTACACTGGTATATCGATGCCCCGTCTCGATACACCCACGACTAGGGACCTTGAAGGATGTACCTATGGACTACCATGTCCCCACTAGTATGATCTACATCATAGTCCAGGTAGTCAAGTACACATCCTAAGGGCTTTACCAACATGTAACTATAAGACAGTTTAAAGAGACAAGTGTACATGTTAAGATAAAGAGCAACCAGATAGCATACTATCATATCGAGCAAGAAAGTCATCTCTATATATGTCCAAGCATCCAATATAATATACATCATCTGTACAATACTGGCCTCTAGGGCATACATACAACTAACAATCTCCCACTTGCACTAGGGCTAGCTGCTGTAGTATCGCATACCGAGCATCCCGAAGAGTCTCTCAAACTGTATCTGGGGAATGGCCTTCGTGAGTGGATCCGCCGTGTTGTTCTTCGTGTCAACCCTCCTAACCTCGATCTCCCGGCGATCAACTATCTCCCGGATCTGGTGATACCGCCTCAGAATATGCTTGGATCGCTGATGGGACCTGGGTTCCTTGGCCAAAGCCACCGCTCCATTGTTATCACAATACAAAGGTATTGGATGCTCAATGGATGGAACCACTCCAAGTTCAGTAATGAACTTCTTGATCCAGACAGCCTCTTTAGCAGCATCGTTGGCAGCGATGTATTCAGCCTCCATCGTCGAGTCTGCCACGGTTTCCTGCTTGGAACTCTTCCAGCTAACCGCCCCTCCGTAAAGGGTAAAGACAAATCCCGACTGCGACTTAGAGTCGTCCTTATCACTCTGGAAGCTCGAATCAGTAAAGGACTCCACTTGGAGTTCTCCGTTACCATACACCAAGAGCATCTCTTTAGTCCTTCGTAAGTACTTGAGAATGCTCTTCACAGCTGTCCAGTGACTCTCTCCAGGATCAGCTTGATACCTGCTCACTACACTTAGTGAGTATGCTATATCGGGTCTGGTACATAGCATCGCGTACATGATAGAGCCTACAGCCGAAGCATAGGGTATCCCTTGCATGCGAGCTCTCTCCAAATCAGTCTTGGGAGACATCTCTTTGGAGAGAGTGACTCCAGAGATCGTGGGCAAGTTCCCATGCTTGGATTCTTCCATACTAAACCTTTTTAGTATGGTGTCAATGTACCTGGATTGGGACAATCCCAATATCCGTTTGGATCTATCTCTATAGATCCTTATTCCCAATATGCAGGAGGCATCACCAAGATCTTTCATTGAGAATCTATGTGATAAGAAGAGCTTAACTGATTGCAGCATAGGAATATCATTTCCTATCAAGAGTATGTCGTCCACGTACAATACGAGGAAGACCACCTTACTCTCTGCTACCTTCTTGTAGATACAAGGTTCATCTGGGTTTTTGACGAAATCAAACTCTTTGATAACGACGTCAAAGCAGATGTTCCAACTCCACGATGCTTGCTTTAATCCATAAATGGATTTAAGCAGCTTGCACACCTTCCCGCTGCTCCCACTGTCTACGAAGCCCTCTGGCTGAGTCATGTACACGCACTCTTCTAAATCACCATTTAGAAAGGCGGTCTTAACATCCATTTGCCATATTTCGTAGTCATGATATGCAGCGATGACAAGCATGATCCGGATGGATTTAAGCATAGCCACTGGAGAAAAGGTTTCGTCATAGTCCACACCTGGTCTTTGACGAAAACCTTTTGCTACAAGTCTAGCTTTGAAAGTCTCCACTTTCCCATCTACACCAAGTTTTTTCTTGAAGATCCACTTGCTCCCGATGGGTTTTACCCCTTCAGGAGCAACATCCAAAGTCCATACTTTGTTGGTGTACATGGATTCCATCTCGGACCGCATAGCATCCAGCCATTTCACTGAGTCCCTACTCGTGATGGCCTGCTCGAAGCTAGTTGGGTCATCATCCTCCATGATGCAATCCTCGCTCCCACCATCCATGAGAAAACCGTAGTATCTCTCAGGTTGGCGAGGAACCCTACTAGATCGGCGGAGAGGCTGAGGTTCATTGGGAGCTACTGAATCCTCTGGTTCCACTAAATCTTCTGTTGTGTTTTGTTCAGCTGGAACCTCTTCCAGTTCTACCTCAGAGCCACTAATCTCTTTTGCAAGAAATTCCTTTTCTAAAAAGGTGGCATGTTGAGCAACAAAAACTCTTTGTTCCTCACTGTGGTAGAAGATATACCCTTGCGAATGTTTGGGATATCCAACAAATTTGCACAAAACAGACCTTGCCTCGAGTTTGTCCGGTTTTTGTCTTTTGACATAGGCCGGGCAACCCCAGATCTTAATAAAATTAAGATATTGTCTCTTCCCCTCCCATATCTCATATGGTGTGGTAGGCACAGATTTGGTGGGAACCCTATTCAGTAGGTATGCCGCTGTCTCCAGCGCATATCCCCAGAAGGAAATAGGCAACTCAGCTGTGCTCATCATAGAGCGCACCATATCTAATAGGGTGCGGTTCCTCCGTTCTGATACACCGTTGTGCTGTGGTGTATATGGAGGAGTCAGCTGAGAGAGAATCCCATTCTCTTTTAGGAAGTCCAGGAATTCAATGCTCAAGTATTCACCTCCTCGATCAGATCGAAGGATTTTAATACTTTTTCCAATTTGGTTCTCGACTTCTTGTTTATATTCTCTAAATTTCTCAAAAGCTTCTGATTTATGTTTCATCAGGAACACATATCCGAATCTAGAGAGATCGTCAGTGAATGTAATGAAGTACGAAGAACCACCCTTGGCATGTGTAGACATGGGACCGCATACATCACTATGTATCAGTCCCAAGAGTTCGGTAACTCTTTCTCCGTGTCCCGTAAACGGAGTTTTGGTCATCTTGCCTTTGAGACATGACTGGCAAGTGTCATAAGATGAAAATTCAAATGGATTTAAATATCCATCTTTATGCAACTTAGCTAGTCGTGTCGCATTGATGTGACCCAGTCTACAATGCCATAAGAAGGATTCGTTCAGTTCAGAACTCTTCCTCTTGTGTGTTTGTTATGCTCAGAACTGTTGATTGATTTAGAACATAAATGCCATTGCACAACGTGCCTGATCCAACCAACTTTTGGTTACGGAAAATGTTCATAACATTGTCCTGTAATACAAAATTATATCCCTCTTTACTCAATAAAGAAACCGATATAATGTTGCATATCAGGTTCGGCATGTAATAGCATTCGTTCAGAACCAATGTATTACCAGTTGGTAATACAAGGTAATATTCCCCGACAGTCTTAGCTGCAACAATTACACCATTTCCAACTCTAATGTCTTTATCACCTTCTCCAAGTTCTCTACCTTTCTTAAGCCCATGTAACTGATTACATATATGGGATCCTGACCCGGTATCTAATACCCAGGACGTAGAGCAAATGGATAAACAGTTCTCTGTAACGAACACACCCGAAGAAAATGCATCAACATGTACTTTCTTCATTCGGGTGGCATGGGAATCCTGGTATTCCCTTATATCCTGTTCAGTCCTATAAGAGTTATAGGAAAGAACGGAACCAACGTTCCCCAGCACAGTATAACATGCGGGTTCGGTCATTACATCCATATTATTATCTTTATTAGGGCATGACATGGTCGCTACCTGGAGAGAGAGAGAAGAAAACACTTTAGCGTATGCTCTTGCAAGATCAGATTGGTTATTATCTTATCTAATCAGGATGGCTCCCACTGGTTTTTATCAAATCTTCCTTCAAACCCTAAAAGGAAAGACTAGCCGGGATTAATTACACCCTACAACTTCGTCGATCTTTCAGCCAGGCCAGTGTCGGTACTTTGAGGGAGGTCCCCCGTGCTTTCACACGAACCTAATTAATGTAAACCTCGTTTTCCCAGAGGCGTAACCCCGTTGACACCTTTCTAGACACCTACTTGATCGGCTAATTGTAATGTGTAAAACTCTCCCAGGAGTAACACTTACTCGCAGTGGGTATCGGGATCCAACTATCTCATAGAAGGTATGCAATCTCATTGCAAATTTCAACACTTGAAATTCCCGATAATATTTTGCCCCAAGCATCCTATAACCTTGACGGAGGTCAACAAACCACAGGGTGCAAGTCAAGTTCAACCCGTCATTTCTTGATTGAATCAGACCCACCCGCACGACCCTTGACGGAGGTCAACAAGGTCGTACGACTACCCTAATCCAATCTGCATCACATGCATTAAGCAGATAAATACTAGTTAGCTACCGCACACTACGCCTTGACGGAGGTCAACAAACGTAGCACGAATACTAAGTAGGATTTATCTGAAATGACGGAGGGCTACGTCAGGTTTTTCTGAAAACCTATTGCGTAATGAACTTGATTTCGTTGTAGAATCAAGTGAAGTTTTGAAATGGAGTGATTTTGAGGCTTTTCTAGTTTTGCTAAAGGGGTCACTCCCGGTGAAGGGATCGTCGGCTCTTTCCTCGTCGAATGAGGTGCAGGATATATCATAAATATCACTGTGCAAAGCAGAACTCCAAAAGCAATCAAAAGCAAACCGAGTGTGTAGCGTCTGTCAGTTATTGCTAAAGGAGTCACTCCCGGTGAAGGGATCTCGGTCCTTTCCTCATCGAATAAGGTGCAGGGTATATCATATATACCGCTATGCACAGCAAGAACTGTAGCTACCTGATTTTATTTTGAAATTTGATTCTACAACATCTTTAGGTTTCTTTTATTTCATTAATCACATTAATGAAGTCCCATCATTTAAATACCTAAACATCACAGATAAATACGACGTACACTTATGCCATCCGCATTCGCCTGGATGTCCCCTCGTGCACCGTTAGGTTAGGTAACTAACGACAGAGCAGGGCAGGGCTAGTGCGGGTGAAAAACATAAGTAACGTCTATATAATATATCATATATACTATATACTGTATCTATCACAGAACATCGCATGATCACATCACAGATATCGCAGCAGAAGAAACATATGAAACATTGGATATACTAGGACGTCCGTGTTTTCAATACGAGCCAGTATAAAACACGGATTCCACGGTCGTGATGAATAGCCAATCCCACACCCCTAGACCCCTACGAGAGCGGCAAGCAACCCTACCAATTCTAGGATTAGGAGACCTGGACTCGACTCCTCGAGATGGTCTCCCACTGGACCCTAGAACCCGGTTACTTGTGCTCCCCTCCTTGGGTCTATCCTAATGCGGAAAAGTAAATAATATACAAAAGGTGACAACTTCCGCAATCTGGAAGTGCCCCAATAAAAGAATATTACATACAAGTTTTTACATGAATTAAAATGAAAAACACACATCTCACATAAAAAACCCCGGCTATTCAAACACGACAATCCAATATAACATATCCAGCAACACATAACATCACATGTCATCAACGTAAGTAAATATGCGCATCCCAATTGTCGTTGATATATAGCAACGAAACCGGCGATACCACATATTACACTTACGGTCACAGAAAAGAAAGTGTAAAACTATAATCAGTTGGAATTCGCAACCTCTTTAGACATCGCATGCCTAACACTTATAAACCCCGCATTTTAGTCCCATTATCGAAAACTCTTTTCAATATCAGATGAGACTAAACCGCTAGATTTATAACATTCAACCAGTTATCTCATAACTGTTTGTGAATTCCAATTATTGTATCCCATTCCGGATAAATAGAAAATATTAAACTTTCCGATCGAACATTCGAACACCCAAGTTTTCCCGAAACCGTTCAACACACGAAATAAGTTCAAAGACATTCACTTCATGCCTCAGTACCAACGGTCCAGCCGTAGAAGGGTCAAGCCAACGCCTCACATGTGGCACGCCGTACTGCCCCAAACCCGAAGGTTCAAAGGGCAGTTCAAGACGGTCACATAATCGAGTTAAGGTTTGTTGTCTTCTAGAGGGACCATCGCGTTACTTGCACTACTTGGAACGTCTTTAAACCTGAGAAAAATCCAACACTTGGAAATTTTCCGGCAGGGGAAAAGTTGGGTATTTATATCCGGTCGAACTTTTTAACATATTCAAAAAAATATCCGGAATCCACATAGACAAAATCTGATAATCCGATCGAATCATCGAATCCCCAAAATAACCCCAGAAAATTCAACTCTTGAATAAATATTAAAAATTCCCATAAAACTCAGCACCTGAAAACATGAATTACTGTGCAAAGTTTAAAGGCAAATCCCATCAAGTGGCCGCGGAACCGCCGCATAAGCCAGGCTTCTGCCGCGGTTCCGCCGCGCTTTAGAGGCATCATGAGATAATTTTTGCACCGTAATTCTTAGAAATCCCTGCTGAACTTTTTAAGCATTTTTAATCTGGAAAAAACCCAGTTTTTGAAAAAAGTCCAGAGAGCAATTTCTTTTAGGGTTTCGATGTTCATTCGGGTTTCAAACGTCGTCTAGACATCGCCTAAGGCTCTAGCTAGGCTCTGATACCACTGTAGGGTTCCTAGGCACTCTACATAGGGGCCATTATTGTATCATACTAGCTTGTATATTACTTAATGGAAGTTTGGGGTATTCACAGTTATATAACAGTCTTGCTAAACATGGTAGTATGCTGCTTGGTTTTATCTATCTTAATATGTGAGTATACGTATTGATAGAGCTCTTAGGATCTTGCTTGACTACCAGCGTTGTGATGGCAGTCACACTAGTAGGGGCTGGGTAGTCTACAAGCACATCCTTTTTCAGGTCCCTAGTCGTAGGATTATCGAGATAGGGCATCGATACTCCGGAGTAGACTAGTATGTACGCTTCTCATCCCAGTTGGGGAGATGGTCTGTCCCACAGCCTTCAATACGTCGTACTGGAGATAGTATACAGGTGTTCGTTGGGTTACGGGTACACCGGACAGGACTCACGGGGAACTGTTGGTTGGTATTATACCCGTCGTCAGTTAACAGTTCCCAGGTGACATGAGTACAGCATAGTCCGCAGACTTGACACTGCTACTTCGCCTCGAGTGTGTCCCACTGTTCTTAGATTTCTACCCTACCACGGCTCAAAGGAGTCGTGCAAACAGGTAGCAGTTGGGTGCAGTCCCGAGCACTTGGAGGCAGTGGCGGTTAGACAGGATTCGTCTCTCCCGGTATTGGGAGTTGATATCACGCTGTGTCAGAGAGCCATTATGCAAAGTCCCTGGCCAGGGCAAGCGAGATTTACTGGTAAGTTCCAGTTATTTCTTAGGGTGTAATGGGCTACGCTCCGACACGACTTATACCGCTATTAGGGAACTGACGGTTGCCGCCCCCTAGGCCCGATATGTGATAGTCTTAGACGAACAGACCGGACTGTACGGAGATTGTCACATCAGGTTCAGTAAGAGTTCGGATGGGTTTCCTCATCGGCCTTCTTGTCGACATCTACCTGGGGACCATTACGTACAGCTAGTGCCGCTTGCGGTCTGTGGTTAAACCCACTGCCAGCACAGTAGTCGAGTCTTTAGAGTCCCACACAGAGAGTTTCCCTACTCCAGGCGAAACGATATAGAGGTCGTATGGTTTTACGACAAGGGTTCGGACGTATACGTGTGTTTACGCACGTACGACATTCAGACAGTTTTTACTAGACGGCTTTGGTTTAAGCCAGATTCTAGTATCGGGTTATTGGATTTATACAGTCTAAAGTTTTTCCATGTTTTCATGGATAGGAGGAGCGTTCTCGTAATTTCGCGGGAAGCATCTAGAAGGATGGTGACTTGAGGGTTTAGGTGGCATTAGCATTAATTGATTTTGTGACTCATGAGATGAATCATTCAAGTGTGTTAATGAAGCATTTATTGCTTAATGACTCACTTGATGATTCATTGCACATATTAAATGAAGCATGATGATAAATCATTTGATTTATTTTATTTGATATTCTTTATGCTTCATGATATATTAGAAGTGAGAAACAATTTCAATTCATTATCATTCTCACCTTCTCTCTCTTCAAACCCTAACCCTAACCTCTCATGTGTTGAGATCAAGAGTTAGCTAGACTAATACATCCATAATCCAACTCTATATCACCTAGGCTGCTTAGATTAGCACTTTAAGAAACCTAGTTACCTCAAGTTATAGGTGAAGCTTGGAGTATAGCTCTCGGGTGGATCATCTATTACGTGGAGGAGGCCGAGAAGGAGGTGGATAACAAAAAGGAGAAGGACACGGTTCATTAGGTATAATCACTTATCATAGTAGTTAACAACTTCTATGTTTCTTGTTAGTTATAGTTTAGCAAAGATTCTCGGTTAGTCGATATTTACGCAAAGAACAAGATCGTTTTTTATTTTTCCGCCTCCCCGCAAGTCATGGGGTGTTGTACATCGACTTACAGTGGTATCAGAGCCTCGCTAAACAATAATTAACTCATTAGCAAAGTCGTATGAATTTCGAATGCAAAACGAACCGAAAAAGATATCGATATCACTAAGTTTCTGTCGATTTTATAACAGGTGTCGATTTTATAACAGGCTCTAAAAATTTTTCAGGGACCTAAAGAATAACCTACAGAGAAATTTAAGAACACTGAAAAAAATTGGGTTCAAGAATCGGCTAAACAGCCGCGGAACTGCGGCCGATCCCACCGATCCGCCGCGGATCCGCCGCCGAGTTGGAGCCGATTCAGCCCATGTTTTTCCAGTGGCTCTTCTGTGATGTTTTTGTCTTTTCTTGAATGTTTATTTTCTTCTCAAGTCTTAGGTGCACAGAGAAGTTTTGGAGTAGGATCTGATATGTTTGCTCGATCGAAATTATATGATATTTGCTAATTTGATTATATCTGTAAACTGTATAATGTGTTCGTAAACCTCCCCTAACTGCTAGTATGTCGGTTTGCAGGGGGTTGCATATTTCTGTAATGGATTTTACTGTTTGTGGTTATGAACTGTATTGGATTGTTGTGATGATTAGCCGGGGGTTTGAGATGGGTTATTATATTCATTCATTCGATGTAATTGTAATATGTTGTAATATTATTTTGCGGGGCACATCCAGGTTGTGGTTGTAACCACCGTTGTATTATTTCATTTTACTGTTTTTGCTCCTAGGATAGACCTAAGGTGGGGTGCACAAACTACCGGGTATTTTGAAGTGTTTAGTGGCCTACTCACGTTGTTGAGGGAGACCGCTTCACTTCGGGTACTTGGCGGGTAGTTTGCCGTACCCGTAGGGGTCTAGGGTGGGGTAATTGCTATTCATCACAACTGTGTAATCCGTCTTTCATTGCAGGCTCAAAAGAAACGCGGATTTCTTGCATATCCAATAATGTTCATATGTGATCTGGAATGCCTATTATTGCGTCTGACGAATGTACAATATCTATATATGATAGCTATTTAGACGTCACTTATGTTTTACACCCGCGCTAGCCCAGCCCCCGCTCTGCCGTTAGTTAAGTAACCTAACGGGTGATGACGGGACCCAGTGGCGAATGCGGATGGCATAAGAGGACGTTGTATTTTGTTGTTTTCTGCAATGATGGGACGCATTATTATTAATGCAAAGAAAATAAACCAAAAGTTGAATCGTTGGAACAATTTAAAAGAAACCACTCGGTTATTTTAAAACAGAGGATATTTTTAATTGTGGAGCTTTAACCACTCCTTTTAGAAAATACAAGAACTAACCTCATTATACATGGCTGCCCTTTCTCTCTCTCTCTCACATTTCACCTCACAAATCAATCACAAAACATGACATGGTTCAAAGAATAAGACCATGAGTCACCACCCTTTTCCATATCATAATTAATGCACCTGATCATGGTTTTGAGCTCATTATTTCCATATTCAAACATTAATCCAAATGTTTGCAACAATAAAAAAAGAACGACATCTACTAATGTAAACTCGTGACGGATCACAAGAGTACCCCTCACCTGTACATACATACCTGCATCCGCATTCCGACCGAATGCGAATGCGATGAGACTAAAGTAATCCAACAAATCTAATACTAGGATCCGGCTTAAACCAAAGCCCACTAGTATGATCCGCCCGATCATGATCCGTGCACTACTGCACGTATATGATCGAACCCTGCCATATATCATACGGCCTCTACAACGTTTCGCCCGAAACATGAGAAACTGTCTGTAGGGGACTCTAAAGACTCATCAATACTTTGGCTGTGGATTTAACCACTAGCACGTCAGTGGTACTAACTGTACGTAACGGGCTACCAGGTATTGACCAAAAGGGAGGTCGATGAGCGAACTCATCCTGACACCCTACTGAGCCTGACAGTGACAATATCTGTACAGTCCGGTCCGTTCGTCTATGAGCATCGCTTGGCGCGCTAGGTGGTTGGTAAAAGTTAGACCCCCAAAAGTGGTACAAGTCGTGTCGGAGTGTATCCCAGAACACCCTGAGATACTACTGGAATACCTACCAGTAGATCTCCTGCCTTGGCCAAGGACTTCGTGTAATGTCTCTCCTAGACACAGCGCGATCTCATCCCCAATACCGGGAGAGACGAAACCCCTGCCAATCCGCTCACTGCCTCCATGTGGCTCGGGACTGTACCCAACTAAAACCTGTTTGCACGACTCCTTTGAGCCATGGTAGGGTAGTAATCAAAGCACAGTGGGAACTCACACGAGACAAATGACGATCTCAGGTCGATGAACTAACCTGTACACATGTCATCAGGGAACTGCTATCTGACGTCAGGTATAATACCAACTAGCATGTTCCCGGCGAGTCCTGTCCGGTGTACTCATAACCCAATGAGCACCTGTATACATCTTAGGTGAACCAACTGACACCAATGGCTTGTGAGACCGGCCACCGCCCCTCGTCGGGGTCTCGACTGTATACACTAGTCTACTAATGGAGTATCGATGCCCAGTCTCGAAACTCCCACGATTATGGACCACTTTAAGGATGTGCTTATAGACCCCATCTCCCACGTATATGATCTCCATCATACTGCTGGCCGTCAAGCAAGAATCCTATGGGCTCTATCAACGGGCAATAGTGACCTGTAATGTCACCTAAAGCAGTACACGATGATAAAGATAAACCAGATAGCATAATATCATCTTGAGTAAGACTGTACTACCGGTATAGGTCCTCCCTCAATCACTGCAATCACGTACCTGGGATCGAATAATTGACTCCGAAGGCACTATATCCAACGATCTCCTACTTGCACTCAAGGCAAATTTTTGCGATGTCGCATACTCACAGCCCGTGTGATACCGAACACCCAACTCCTCTACTGATCAGTCTCACAAAGCCCGGTTGTGAAACTACTACATTCAAGGAACAGCCTCAGTGAGTGGATCCGCCCTGATGTTTCTTTCTATGTCTTTCTTTATCCCAAGTTCGCGGATAAAGCCATCTCCTGAAATGAGCAATACATGTCTTAGAATATGTCTGGTATTTGATGGGACCTAGTTCATAAAAGAACTCCAAATCCAAACTTCTTAGACTGTATCGTCAACCGAATTTAATCAGTGTCCTGCACCACGCCTCCCTCAGTATTCGCTTGGACCACCAGTCCAAACTACTGCCCTTCATCAGAGGGAAAACTATAACTCTGACAGTCACTCTGTCATCCAGGTCACCTTGGAAGCTTGGAATGATAACCGTCTCCTGAAGGAGGCTTCCGTTATCAGATCCCTAGAATATCCACTTATGTTCTAAGACTGCTTCCGATCGTTTCTCCAGGATTGGATTAATATCAATTTATTGCATCTCGTGCAAAAACCACATCTGGTGTGATACTTGACATCTCATGATCAACTCAATTGCTTAAGCAAGTGATCTGCCAATCATGCACATCCCTATTCCCTTTAATCTGTAAGACACCTTTAGAGAGGGTGTTAGTTGTATGTATGCCCTAGAGGCCAGTATTGTACAGATGATGTATATTTTATTGGATGCTTGGACATATATAGAGAAGACTTTCTTGCTCGATATGATAGTATGCTATCTGGTTGCTCTTTACTTTAACATGTATACTTGTCTCTTTATACTGTCTTATCGTTACATGTTGGTAAAGCCCTTAGGATGTGTACTTGACTACCTGGAATATGATGCGGATCATACTAGTGGGGACATGGTAGTCCATAAGTACATTCTTCAAGGTCCCTAGTCGTGGGTGTATCGAGACGGGGCATCGATATACCAGTGTAGACTAGCGTATACGCTTCTCGACCCATGAGATGGGCGATGGATGATCCCATATCCATTGGTGTTTGACATCAGAGATGGTATACGGGTGCTCAGTGGAGACTAGGTATACTGGACGGACTCGCCGAGAACTCCCAGATGGTATTATACCTCACGTCAGATGGCAGTTCTCTGGTGACACTTGTGCAGGTTAGTCTGTAGACCCGAGATGGTCATAAAGTCTTATGTGATTCCCACTGTGCTTTGATTTCCACCATACCACGTCAATGACGGCGTGCAAAATGGTGGTTTTTAGGTACAGTCCCGGGTCACATGAAGGCAATGAGCGATAGGAGGGGTTTCGTCTCTCCGGGTATTGGGGGTTGATGGTGCGCTGTGCTCGATTCGCCGTAGCAGGGAAGTCCCTGGCCAGGGGTGATTTAGAGATTTACTGGTAAGTGTTACCAGTAGTTTCTCGACCCGTTACGAGCCGCACATCGGCACGACTTATCGGTTATTGGGGTCTGACGTTTACCACCTCTAGACTTGATATGCGACATATCAGACGAGGAGACCGGACTGTACGGGAAGTGTTACTGGCAGGCTTTTACAGGAGTTGGAGCGGGCTTGCTTACTGATCTTCTGATCGCTCAATACCCGGGTAGCCGTTATATCCAGCAAGTACCGCTGACGGCTTGTGGGTGCTTGATATGATCATCACCTACTACGGGCGTATTGACGAGTCTTTAGAGTCCTACATAGAGGTTTTACTGGCTCAGGAAAAATGAAATAGGAGCGCATATGTGATATGTGTGACACCGAGAATAATGCGTGTATGTGATACCGTATTCGATTCTCGCGACTTTTTGTATCGGTCGGTTATATATGATATAGCCGGGTTATCGAATCAAGTGTTGATTCGATAAGTCGATACAGTGGATGTTAGTCGGTTATATGAGATATGATCGGATTATTAAGTCAAGTGTTGATTTGATAATTAAGTGTATAATTGTATATTAGATATACTAGTTTACATTTACTAACACTTGTTCACTTTAGGTTTTTTTTCTCACATGAACACAATTTTGATATATATGTGATATATATTAAAATGTGTTTTTCTTTTACTATCATGGTTGATGATACACATGACATGGGTGTACAAGACATACACCATTCTATTTTTATGGTGGGTTATAATTATTTATGGTAATTACAAAATTGGTGGAATTTTGGAAAGAGCATGAAGCTTGTAGAAGCTTGCTTTGCTTTGACAAAGTCCACTACCTTTGTCTTCACCTTAGATTTTTTATTAACCTAACCATTTAGATTAGCTATGGTTATGGCTCTATAAGAGTTAGTATATGATACTCACTCACCATGGTTAGCCACTTCACTTGATCATTATCCTCATCTTTTTCTTTTCTTCTTCTTCTTCATTTTTAAGAAAGAAAAAGCTTTCTAGCGTTTGATCTAAAGTGAGAAAGCTTGTGAGAAATAAAATTCTAAAGAGAACCCACTTCCTATTTCTCCATCCTCTACTAGACTAGCACTTTAGTTTAGGGTGTTTGCTTCACTAATTCTCAAGTTAGTGAAGTAGTAGCTTGAGTTGGCATCCTCTCGACGTAGATCATCTTCGGCCTCGAAGACTTCAAGCAAGGACGCGTCTTTCGCCTCGTGAAGCCATGCAAGGGTCCGGGAGAACCACGATCGCAGCGAAGGAACTTCAACAAGGAGCAATAGAAGCGAAGGACCGATCTACAAAGGTTGTATATCGTATTCACTTAGTCGTAAAAATAGTTTACATGCTTTTGAAACCGTAATTTTCTAGTAACGATCTTGCTTAGGGTATTCGGCACGGCTAAAATTTTAAATGGGCATGTTTGATGCTTCCTTAACCCTTGTTAGAGTTCCTAGTAGCCCTACAGTGGTATCAGAGCCTAGCTAGAACATTAGGCGATATGTTAACGAAGTTAAAACCCCGATCGAACCCGACAATGTCAAAGTTAACCCCCTCTCTGTACATTTTTTAAAAACTGTGTATTTTCAGAATTAAAAATACCTAAAAAAATCAGCAGGTAATTTTAAGGGTTACTACGAAAAACGTGCCCTCAAAGCATCCACGTGGCCGCAGAACCGCGGCACTAAGCCACCGTTTGCTGCGGTTCCGCGACAGAGAAGGAGTATTGGGGACGGTTCTTCATGCAGTAATTTCCAGTACCATTCCTGAATCTTTCTGGGTCTTTATATTGTGACTCATGTGTTGAGTATTTTTGGGGTTTATTTTGTAATCGTCGATTCGATCGGAGAATTTAATTTTGTTTTGTTATTCCGGATATGTCACGACCCGAAAGTACGGAACAAGACCGGAACTTAGGCTACGGACGTCTCAAGGCATACGTGCTCTAAGTAAGCCGAGCCCAGAAATCCAAACCAAGAAAGTAGTGGAGTGAAGGAAAAACCATATGTAAATCAACCAGTTTGCAACATAATATACAACGCCTAAAGGCGAGGATCACAACAGAAAAGGGAACTCAACAGCATGAAACCCAGAGAAATATAACGTGCGACTCTAAGGTCGAAAGAATGATCAATACTGGTCTTTATCTCAAATAAGTACATGTTTGGTTGATGGAACTTCTACATGCAACTGAAATATAATATACAAAGTATAATGATGGGTATGATACAAATAACCCACCTACTAGCAAGTCACCTAAAGAAGTTGTGCCCACAAAGCCGTAAAGGAACCCGTACTGCACACCTGCAAGAAACTGGGGCACAACGGGGGTGAGTTGCCAACTCTTGAATAGAAACATCTACGAACAGAAAATCGCATGTATGACGCAATCCTAGGTCATACGATCATAATATATTCCTCAAATATATAACCAGCATTCTATAACCATGACTAGGGTAACAATTTAACCCAAATGTAATCCCATGTACCCGTGTCAATGTCAGTGCCTCAGGTAGTAATGTATCATATGAATGATGTATGAATGCATGAAAAGTATGATCAATGTAATCAAGTCTGTATGTGATCAATGTCTATATATAGGTGGATCCCGTCCACGTATCACCCAATGACAATAAGCATCATGCATGTAAATATGAGGATATAGTCAAAATCATGAAAACACGTCATGAAACCTATGCCCAGCATCGGCACGAAACATAGCCTCAATATCAATATCTCAATATCTCTGATAAGTCTCACCATCTAGGATGCCGTCAATCCAGACCGGCCCCTACCATCAATCTCAAGACCACGACGGTATCTTTCGGATATCCGACGCGTCGGGTAAAATCACCGGTCGATAGTGCTCCCCTGCCAGGCTCAACGCCATCTCCTGCGACCTTCTTGCCCCGGGGTACCGCACCGGGCCCACCATGTACCCGTAATCGGCCTTATCCGCCTCCTCGAATCGGGTTTCACATGTCGCTCTCAGCACCGAGAAAACACATGGTGGACGCACTGAAATATCATATCAGGGGTAACCGGGTTTTTACCACAATTACATAATCTCTTTGAAATACCCACGGTTCCCAAATCCAGAAATATCATAGAACAACATATCTCAATGCGTATAATCAGAAAACATGATGTATGTGACATATCAATGAAGTGCAAGTATAACAGTATATCATGCAACATGGAATAATAGTATGCACATACAAGGGTCATATCCTGCAGCAATAATACTACTGTGTAGTGACATGGCAATTACCGATGAAGATGTGTGTGAACTGGCAAGTAAGTGTACGTGGTACATACGCATCATCGGTAATGGTGCTGGTGTCCTAACAGCATGATGTCAACAATAGAATATGAATCACAATAAGTATGCGATGCAGAACAACAATAATATGCGGGAGCTGAATGCTAAACACAAAGATAGCTAAACTGCATCTAATATCACAAGAGTCCTATAGCTACACCAACTATAAGGTTGAGCTAATATGCTAACTACTGGTAAGGTAAACCGCCTAACCTCTGAGTCGATACATTTATACATATATAGCCGGTGATCCTGCCTCGATAATATCACATTCGATAACATATCTCTATAACCGGTTATCCCAAGTCAAGAGTGCGGATCAAAACATCAAATTACAGCTCGTACGTGAATCTGTCGTACGGCATCCCCAAATCTGGGTACGGGTCAATATCACATTCGTCATATCATCCATCTAGTATTCTCTATATCAAATATCATAATCTGGGTACTGACCTACGTCTAGTACAAAGCTAATATCATCACTATCATCATGATCTGACTACTGATCAACAGTCTCATATGAATCGATATCATCATCACAAATCGTCACAAGGAGTAAACATCGCCGAATGCGGCCTATCATACTAATCTTGTCATATCATATCATGTCACATCTCGTAACGTACTCACATGTCTACCATTTTGTATATATCACTATTCTTATGGCATCATCATCCCAAAAATTTGCTAAAGCATCAAGACATATCTCAAATATGAATTATCCCATATCACCGACATCATAATCTCGGATCAAATATCATCAACTCATCTCAAACCCAAGTATCATCCTCAAATCCGTATGTGAACACATAGTCCCATACCCACGTGAACACATATCTATATAGAATCCCATAACCACATATGTAATAAGGATGTATGCAAGTATGTATGTGTGAATATGTATGTGTAGTGCACCCACTACCTAGGGTTTCGTAACCATTATCAATCCAACACACCAATATCCATCTTAACATCAATAATTAATCCCAAACAACATATATTAAATGTAAGTGTGTATACGCATCCGTATACATCATGACGAATTGCGGGGGTGCTATACGCCATCCACCCGACTTCTCCCCGTAGATATAAATCTACTCACCTTTCTTTATGCGTGCCGGTACCGATGTTGCCATTCGCATCTCCAACGCTTCGACGCCACGTGGGGTACCTACAAAGATATTACACGCTAAAACACATGAAAACCATGTCGGAAACCAAAATGGTGCATGTTACGCCAATAAGTAAAAACCTATCGCCTTGCGTGCAAACACAGCCAATATCCACTGTCGTTGACGTCAGAACGCCACCCGACAGAAGCCAATCATCGAATACCAAAATCCATACGAAAAAAACTCGTAAATCATACGCCAACTCAAGAAAATCAACCCCGATTCTACCCTAACTGGAATCAGTCAAAACTAGACATACCCAGGGTCAAGTTTACATGAAATAGGGTTGTGCACGCAAAACGAGGCAATTCCCTCCTGCTCTGTCCGCAAATTGCGGCCAGAAGGAATAAAACTACGGCCAGAAAATGGAGGTTGGGGCTAGGGTTTTGGGTGATGGTTCCAGGGTGCCTGCACAGCCTACTGCCAAGTCAATATTATTTTAGGAGGTCTGGGTTGATAGCAGTTTCCGGAAAGGTCCAAAAGTCGACAAAATCGCTAAATTACGCTAAGTATAACAAATCTGGTATTTTGCAGGAATCTGGAACAAATCTTGGTTAAACTGGTCTCAAACACACCTAATAAGGTTATACCAACCATCAAAACCAACACTTGGTCAAGTCTCACTCAAATTTACCTGAACTGGCACTAAACCACACAATAACACTAACTTTCAGCTATACAACTATAATTTAACACGAAGGGAGTTAGATTGCAAGGTTATACCTCAAGAGACTTTAGATGAAGGAGAAGGGAAGAAAGAGGAGGGGTTGCTGCTGCTGTGGAGCTGCTCCATTTAGTCCAGTTGATGATGCTGAGTTGTTGCTGCATCAGGCTGCTGCTGCTGTTTCTGTGTGCTGATGCAGTGCTGGGCTGTTGTGGATGTAGTTGTGTTGGTGTGTTTATGGTGTTGGGTTGCTGTTGCTGTTGGTTTCAGCTGCTGCTGCTTGCAATTTTCCTTAGCTTTTCTTTTGGCTGTGTGCAGCAGCTACTGCTGTTGTTGTTTCAGGTTGGAGTATTGGTTTTTGGTGTTAAGCCATGGTGTTAAAGGCTGGTATGTGTTGTGTGGGTTGGAGTATTGGTGTGGTTTTGAAAGGATGGTTGCTGCTGTGGCTGTTTTTCACAGCCGTAGCTGATGTAGCTGCTGAAGGTGGCTGATATAGCTGCTGATGTGAGGGATTTGGGGCTGATGTGTTGATATGGGGGCTGAAGTGTTGATATGGGGGCTGATGTGAGTGTATAGGTATTGGGCTAAGGTGTTAGGGGCTGGTGAAGGGTTGGCTGGAGTGTTGTTTCAGCTGAAATCAGGGGCTGATGTGTGAGAGGGAGTAAAAGAGCACAAGGGGTTTGTGAAGTGGAATGGATCATGGCACAACCAACATGGTTCTCTCTCTCTTTCTCACACACACACACAAGGTCAACTAACCCTAATCTTAACCAATTGGTTCAACCTACCATGGTCCTCTCAACATGGTAACCCTAGACTTCACCCAAGCTAACATGCACAAGTGTGTGTAGTCCAGATAAAATCCGATAAAATATTCATAAAACCAGATAAATCATCAGAAACCAATTTTGGTAAACTTTTACCAAAAACCCTATATTAACATATTTTAGAATTTCCATGATTTTTGTCCAGAATTTTCCCAAAAAAATATTATATTTTCCTGAAATATTACAGTCTACCCCCCTTAAAGAAATCCGGTCCCCGAATTTAAATTTAAACCCCAATATTCTAAAACATTTCAATAAAATGTCCAAGTCAACGGGGCTCCGAAATCATCAATCCATAGAACGCATCGTAGCGCAATACATGCGTATGCATAACGAGCAGATAACTCAAAAACAAAACTCCGTCAAGCATCTCGCAATCATCGGAGTCAAGGTGAAACACGAATGCCAAATCCAAGGAAAAACCGATATGCTAGAAATCGGAACTTTATATGTAAATACCAAATCTGTACATGTAAATATCTTGAAGGGAATGCATGCCAAATCCCTTAAATCGAGGTGCAATGCGCATAACACTGCACAGTGGCGGACGTCTCTATAAGAAAATAACCATATACGTATATGTCTTTTGTTTAGTATGTACGATCCGCCATTTTGAAAATAATTTAGAAGGGTTCCCTCGTTTTAAACGTTTCGTGTCGTACCGGACACGTAGGTAAATAATGAGACTATAGCTCGCTTTTGGAAATCCCTTGAAATCTATCAGAGCTTGCAAAATATATCCAGGCACTGTCCTCTGACTAGTCCTGCTCAGTACAAAAACAAATCACATCAACACAAAAAATATACTGCTCCATAAGAAATCAGTCCCAAAAATGCATATGAAAACCCTGTGCGTCCGGTGCGCACGGAAATCAAAATCCATACATGTGCCAAGCAAGTGCGCAAAACGACATCAAGGTGCAACGGGTGTGCACACAACATCAGTCATAGGCAACGTGTGTGCCTGACAGCAAAATCAGGTGCATCTGTCATGCACGAAAAATCTCGATTTAGCGCATCTGGTGTGCACCAAATCGCATCTCATATCCTGCGCCCAACATGCGCTAAAAATCCAAATCCGGTGCATCCATTATGCACGAAACCATGAAATCCAATATCAAGGGCCGAACATGCGCGAATCCCATCAAGTGCATACGATGCACAAAACAAATATCGAGCATCACCCTCGAAATCGAAGTCCAGTGCATCCAAGTGCACAAATATACGGCACTGCACTGCAAGCATATGTAACTATAAAGAGTGCAAAAACCAAATCGTGTGCGTGCATACGCACAAAATCAACTAAATGCATAAAACCCATAAAATCACAACATGTGAAACCAAGGCACGAAAACGATATCAAGTGCAACAACTGTGCGAAAATCGTAAACCCTCAATCATCAAAATCAACTCATGCGAATAAATCGTCCAAAATACCGAAATCAAGTATGGCGGAATAGTTCCGCTCAAGCACATCCTCTAAGAATCTCTGGCCAACTGTCGCGATCACTCAAAGCATGTCTCGTCGACGATCCTGAACTCTGGCCTGCTGGTGTGCGTAACATGACCACTCCTGGGTCTAAGTCTTTTCTGTGAATTACCAATCTCACGATCCATCGGCTCATTGGCCCTTTCAGATATGCCAACGGGGACGATTCCGTTCTGGCACTTCTCTGGTCATCTCTCGGTCAATCATCACGACCACTCACAAAGCAGTATGTCACCGGTGACGGCCTCTGGCTCTCCGAATGCACGTGATACATCTAATCCTGGGAGCAAATATCATTGCAGCAGTGTCCTGGAAGGAATCCTGCTCAAGGTCGCTTCCAAATCTCGTCTCTGCCAATTGTCCGGGAGTCATCGTCCTTTACTATATCTATTTCTGCTCCGAAACGACTGCATACTCATCGCGTCTCCTTTTTGAAGGTATATTCAGTACAATGCCTCGGCATGCATATCGTATCTCTAGTGTCGGCAGAGTGGAACGTCATCTTATCCAGGTCTTGTACGAACCTCTTACTCTATTTTCCTCTAATGTCGACTGCTCCGGACTCGTCTCGTCGTGGCTGCATGGGCTGAGCTCCAACGGCTATCCTCGTATCTGGAGTCTCCCAAGAAGTGCATCTCACCGTTTAGCATCCGAATTAAGTCGAACCATTCGATCGATTCGTCAAAACCTTATAATCCCCTAAGAGCTCAACATCTTGGGTACAGTAAATAGTATCGAGTACATACCACAGCATCGGTGGTCCAGCCGTAGAAGGGCATACTCAGGCCTCACTAATGGCACCGCAGAACTGCCGCAAACCCTAAGGTTCAAAGGCTTTCACACGGTCATTATGTCGAGTTAGGGTTTCATTCTTCTAGAGGGACCATATAATTGCCTGCCTGTCTTCCCGAATACTTTAAACTTGGAATAATAGGTTTCTGACATCCGATCGTCTTTGTCGACTCTCAACGTCTCCGCGTGAAGTCGTCTCAGCAGGAATCAATCTATCTGATGACCTCGCATCGGGGTAGAGAACGATCCTCATGTCCTAGTCATTCATCCTTGGTGACTAGCGGCCTTCTATCATCTCTTAGTACACTCGTACCGCAATAGTTCCGACATCTGGGCAATATCTCGTCGTTCGCAGCAATAACGGGCTCACTCGTCTGCACGCTGAACCGTGCCTCAATCGTCATGAATAAGCCATACATCAACGGTCATCACAATCCGGCTGGCCTCTGTCAGTGGTTCAATTCTCTGGTGCTAATCTGCACGTCCGAGTAATCTCATACAGCGATCCATCCAACGCTCATGGAGCGAAAACACAGTAAAAAGACACATCTCAGCAATCGTGTATCGCCAGAATCACGCCCTGGTCAGTCCTCGTTCGTGACAAGCTCATGCTGACCGCAACTCTAGCCGTAGCTCTTCCTACCCGTAATCGTGGCAGCAAAACCATAACTGGTACCGATGAGGCTAGATCAGGAAGGAATATAATGCTGAACAAGGCAATGTACATCCTAAGGGTTCTTAAGTGGAGTGGCGTGTCGTAAATATGCCGCGGACATACCCACGGTACGTCACTCTACTTTAGTCACCTGTTCCATCAACCAAGGGTCATCCTATGCTCCGAAGGTAAAACCTGGCTCTGATACCAACTTTGTCACGACCCGAAAGTACGGAACATGACCGACACTTAGGCTACGGACATCTCAAGGCGTACGTGCTCTAAGTAAGCCGAGCCCAGAAATCCAAACCAAGAAAAGTAGTGGAGTGAAGGAAAAACCATATGTAAATCAACCAGTTTGCAACATAATATACAACGCCTAAAGGCGAGGATCACAACAGAAAAGGGAACTCAACAGCATGAAACCAAGAGAAATATAACGTGCGACTCTAAGGTTGAAAGAATGATCAATACTGGTCTTTATCTCAAATATATAAGTACATGTTTGGTTGATGGAACTTCTAGATATAACTGAAATATAATATACAAATTATAATGATGGGTATGATACAAATAACCCACCTACTAGCAAGTCACCTGAAGAAGCTGTGCCCACAAAGCCGTAAAGGAACCCGTACTGCACACCTGCAAGAAACTGGGGCATAACGGGGGTGAGTTGCCAACTCGTGAATAGAAACATCTACGAACAGAAAATCGCATGTATGACGCAATCCTAGGTCATACGATCATAATATAATCCTCAAATATATAACCGGCATTCTAAAACCATGACTAGGGTAACTATTTAACCCAAATGTAATTCCATATACCCGTGTCAATGTCAGTGCCTCAGGTAGCAATGTATCATATGAATGATGTATGAATGCATGAAAAGTATGATAATTGTAATCAAGTCAGTATGTGATCAATGTCTATATATAGGTGGATCACGTCCACGTATAACCCAATGACAATAAGCATCATGCATGTAAATATGAGGATATAGTCAAAATCATGAAAACACATCATGAAACCTATGCCCAGCATCGGCACGAAACATAGCCTCAATGTCAATATCTCAATATCTCTGATAAGTCTCACCATCTAGGGCGCCGTCAATCCAGACCGGCCCCTACTATCAATCTCAAGACCACGACGGTATCCTCCGGATATCCGACGCGTCGGGTAAAATCACCGGTCGGTAATGCTCCCCTGCCAGGCTCAACGCCATCTCCTGCGATCTTCTTGCCCCGGGGTCCCGCACCAGGCCTACCATGTACCCGCAATCGTCCTCATCCGCCTCCTCGAATCGGGTTTCACATGTCGCTCTCAGCACCGAGAAAAAACATGGTGGACGCACTGAAATATCATATCAGGGGTAACCGGGTTTTTACCACAATTACATAATCTCTTTGAAATACCCACGGTTCCCAAATCCAGAAATATCATAGAACAACATATCTCAATGCGCATAATCAGAAAACATGATGTATATGACATATCAATGAAGTGCAAGTATAACAGTATATCATGCAACATGGAATAATAGTATGCACATACAAGGGTCATATCCTGCAGCAATAATACTACTATGTAGTGACAAGGCAATTACCGATGAAGATGTGCGTGAACTGGCAAGTAAGTGTACGTGGTACATACGCATCATCGGTAATGGTGCTGGTGTCCTAACAGCATGATGTCAACAGTATAATATGAATCATAATAAGTATGCGATGCAGAACAACAATAATATGCGGGAGCTGAATGCTAAACAAAAGGATAGCTAAACTGCATCTAATGTCACAAGAGTCCTATAGCTACACCAACTATAAGGTTGAGCTAATATGCTAACTACTGGTAAGGTAAACCGCCTAACCTCTGAGTCGATATATATATACATATATAGTCGGTGATCCCGCCTCGATAATATCATATCAGATACCATATCTCTATAATCGGTTATCCCAAGTCAAGAGTGCGGATCAAAATATCAAATTACAGCTCGTACGTGAATCCGTCGTACGGCATCCCCAAATCTGGGTACGGGTCAATATCACATTCGTCATATCATCCATCTAGTATTCTCTATATCAAATATCATAATCTGGGTACTGACCTACGTCTAGTACAAAGCTAATATCATCACTATCATCATGATCTGACTACTGATCAACAGTCTCATATGAATCGATATCATCATCACAAATCGTCACAAGGAGTAAACATCGCCGAATGCGGCCTATCATACTAATCTTGTCATATCATATCATGTCACATCTCGTAACGTACTCACATGTCGACCATTTTGTATATATCACTATTCCTATGGCATCATCATCCCAAAAATCTGCTAAAGCATCAAGACATATCTAAAATATGAATTATACCATATCACCGACATCATAATCTCGGATCAAATATCATCGACTCATCTCAAACCCAAGTATCATCCTCAAATCCTTATGTGAACACATAGTCCCATACCCACGTGAACACATATCTATATAGAATCCCATAACTACATATGTAATAAGGATGTATGCAAATATGTATGTATAGTGCACCCACTACCTAGGGTTTCGTAACCATTATCAATCCAACACACCAATATCCATCTTAACATCAATAATTAATCCCAAACAACATATATTAAATGTAAGTGTGTATACGCATATGTATACATCACGACGAATTGCAGGGGTGCTATATGCCATCCACCCGACTTCTCCCCGTAGATATAAATCTACTCACCTTTCTTTATGCGTGTCGGTACCGATGTTGCCATTCGCATATCCAACGCTTCGACGCCACGTGGGGTACCTACAAAGATATTACACGCTAAAACACATGAAAACCATGTCGGAAACCAAAATGGTGCATGTTACGCCAATAAGTAAAAACCTATCGCCTTGCGTGCAAACAAAGCCAATATCCACTGTCGTTGACGTCAGAACACCACCCGACAGAAGCGAATCATCGAATACCAAAATCCATACGAAAACAAGTCGTAAATCATACGCCAACTCAAGAAAATCAACCCCGATTCTACCCTAACTGGAATCAGTCAAAACTTGACATACCCAGGGTCAAGTTTACATGAAATAGGACTGTGCACGCAAAACGAGGCAATTCCCTCCTGCTCTGGCCGCAAATTGCGGCCAGAAGAAATATAACTGCGTCCAGAAAATGGAGGTTGGGGCTAGGGTTTTGGGTGATGGTTCCAGGGTGCCTGCACAGCCTACTGCCAAGTCAATTTTATTTTAGGAGGTCCCGGTTGATAGCAGTTTCCGGAAAGGTCCAAAAGTCGACAAAATCGCTAAATTACGCCAAGTATAACAAATCTGGTATTTTGCTGGAATCTGGAACAAATCTTGTTTAAACTGGTCTCAAACACACCTAATAAGGTTATACCAACCATCAAAACCAACACTTGGTCAAGTCTCACTCAAATTTACCTGAACTGGCACTAAACCACACAATAACACTAACTTTCAGCTATACAACTACAACTTAACACGAAGGGAGTTAGATTGCAAGGTTATACCTCAAGAGACTTTAGATGAAGGAGAAGGGAAGAAAGAGGAGGGGTTGCTGCTGCTGTGGAGCTGCTCCATTTGCTCCAGTTGCTGATGCTGAGTTGTTGCTGCATCAGGCTGCTGCTGCTGTTTCTGTGTGCTGATGCAGTGCTGGGCTGTTGTGGATGTAGTTGTGTTGGTGTGTTTATGGTGTTGGGTTGCTGTTGCTGTTGGTTTCAGCTGCTGCTGCTTGCAATTTTCCTTTGCTTTTCTTTTGGCTGTGTGCAGCAGCTACTGCTGTTGTTGTTTCAGGTTGGGGTATTGGTTTTTGGTGTTAAGCCATAGTGTTAAAGGCTGGTATGTGTTGTGTGGGTTGGAGTATTGGTTTGTGTTTTGAAAGGATGGTTGCTGCTGTGGCTGTTTTTCACAGCAGTAGCTGATGTAGCTGCTGAAGGTGGCTGATATAGCTGCTGATGTGAGGGATTTGGGGCTGATGTGTTGATATGGGGGCTGAAGTGTTGATATGGGGGCTGATGTGAGTGTATAGGTATTGGGCTAAGGTGTTAGGGGCTGGTGTAGGGTTGGCTGGAGTGTTGTTTCGGCTGAAATCAGTGGCTGATGTGTGAGAGGGAGTAAAATAGCATTAGGGATTTGTGAAGTGGAATGGATCATGGCACAACCAACAAGGCTCTCTCTCTCTTTCTCACACACACACACACAAGGTCAACTAACCCAAATCTTAACCAAATTGTTCAACCTACCATGGTCCTCTCAACATGGTAACCCTAGACTTCACCCAAGCTAACATGCACAAGTGTGTGCAGTCCAGATAAAAATCCGATAAAATATTCATAAAACCAGATAAATCATCAGAAACCAATTTTGGTAAACTTTTACCAAAAACCTTACATTAACATATTTTAGAATTTCCCTGATTTTTGTCCAGAATTTTCCCAAAAAAATATTATATTTTCCTGAAATGTTACAGGATAATTTAGAAAGTATTAAAATGTTCGAACGGATATCATTAACTCGATTTTTCCAGGCATGAAAAACAATCAGGTGTTGAATTTTTCTCGGGATTAAATCTTTCAGAAATATGTGCATGTGACGCGATGGACCCTCTAGAAGACAACAAACCTTAACTCGATTATGTGACCGTCTTGAACTGCCTTTTGAACCTTAGGGTTTGAGGCAGGACGGCGTGCCACATGTAAGGCGTTGGCTTGACCCTTCTACGGCTGGACCGTTGCTACTGTAACGTATTCTGGAATTTTTGAGCTCCGCTCAAGTGTTGAGCAATTTATGGAAATCTTGGGTATTTGACTATTCGTTCGGAAAGTTTAATACTGTCTCGATACAATATGTGGAATTCATACAGTTAGGCATGAAATGCGAAATATGTGATATTTCGGATTTACGATGTCTAAAGAGATTGTGGATTCCAAATGTTGTAGTTTTACATTTTCTTTTCTGTGACCGTAAGTGTAATATGTGATATCGCCGGTTTTGTTGCTATATGTCAACGACAATTGGGATGCGCATATTTACTTACGTTGATGACATGTGATGTTATGTGTTGCTGGATATGTTATGTTGGATCGTCGCGTTTTGAATAGCCGGTTTTTTTTATGTGAGATGAGAGTTTTTATTTTCATTCATGTAAAATAAAATGTATGTAATATTCTTTTATTGGGGCACTTCCGGGATGAGGTTGATGTCACCTTTCGTATATTATTTACTTTTCCGCACTAGGATAGACCCAAGGAGGAGAGCACAAGTAACCGGGTTCTGGAGTCCAGTGGGAGACCAACTCGAGGAGTCGAGTCCGGGTCTCCTAACTCTAGAGTTGGTAGGGTTGCTTGCCGATCTCGTAGGGGTCTAGGGGTGTGGGTTTGGCTATTCATCACGACCGTGGAATCCGTGTTTTATAGAGGCTCAAAATAAAACACGGACGTCCTAGTATATCTAATATTTCATATGTTTCTTCTGCTGCGATATCTATGATGTGATCATGTGATGTGATGTGATAAATACTGTATATCGTATATATGATATATTATATAGGCGTTACTTATGTTTTACACCCGCGCTAGCCTTGCCCCGCTCTGCCGTTAGTTACCTAACCTAACAGTGCACGAGAGGACATCGAGGCGAATGCAGATGGCATAAGTGTACGTCGTATTTATCTATGATGTTTAGGTGACTTAAATGATGGGACTTCATTAATGTGATTAATGAAAGAAAAGAAACCTAAAAGATGTTTAGAATCAAATTTTTCAAAAAGGGTAGCTACAGTTTTGCTTTGCATAGCGATATATATGATATATCCCGCACCTTATTCGATGAGGAAAGAGCCGAGATCCCTTCACCGGGAGTGACCTCTTTAGCAAAACTGGCAGATGCTACAACACTCGGTTTGTTTTTGATTGCTTTTGGAGTTTTGCTTTGCATAGTGATGTATATGATATATCCTGCACCTTATTCCATAAGGAAAGAGCCGAGATCCCTTCACTGGGAGTGACCTCTTTAGCAAAACTAATAAAAGCCTCAAAATCACTCCATTTCAAAATTCACATGATTCTACAACGATATCAAGTTCATTACGCAGTAGGTTTTCCGAAAAACCTGTCGTAGCCCTTCATCATTTCAGATAAGTCCTACTTAGTATTCGTGCTACGTTTGTTGACCTCCGTCAAGGCGTAGTGTGTGGTAGCTAACTAGTATTTATCTGCTTATGCATATGATGCAGATTGGATTAGGGTAGTCGTACGACCTTGTTGACCTCCGTCAAGGGTCGTACGGGTGGGTTTGATTCAATCAAGAAATGACGGGTTGAACTTGACTTGCACCCTATGGTTTGTTGACCTCCGTCAAGGTCATGGGATGCTTGGGGAAAAATATTATCGGGAATTTCAAGTGTTGAGATTTGCAATGAGATTGCATACCTTCTATGAGATAGTTGGATCCTGATACCCGCTGCGAGTAATTGTTACTCCTGGGAGAGTTTTACACAGGACAATTAGCCGATCAAGTAGGTGTCTAGAAAGGTGTCAACGGGGTTACTCCTCTGAGAAAACGAGGTTTACTTTAATTAGGTCTGTGCGAAAGCACGGGGTGTAGGGTTCCTAGGCACTCTCAAGAGGTCTCACAAGGCATCAACCATGCCAATTTTAAATTTTACAAGTGCCGAGAAGCTCTAATACGGATCGTTAACTAGAATTTTAGGCGAAAAGATAAGCTAGTTAACATCTTAACTAAAAGTGAGAAGCTACAACCTTTGTAGATCCGGTTCTCCACTTCCTTAGCTCCACGTAGACGTCCTCTCGCTGTCCGTCTCGAATCCCGGACTCAAGCTTCGGCTTCATCGGAGAAATGGGCGGGCAAGGTCGTCGGCTTCGTGCCGAAGATGATCTACGTCAAGGCAACACAAGTTCAAGATCCAACTTCACCAAGTTGTGAAACTTGTGAAGAAAACACCCTATACTACTTGGCAAGAGGTAGAGGGTGAAGAAATAGGAGGTGGCTTCACTTTAGAATTGGATTTCTCACTCTTTTGCTCAAGATGCCATTGATGGAATCAAGCTTTCTTTCTTGATGAAGATGATGAAGAAGAAGAAAGAATATGATAAGTGTTGCTTTTAAAATGAAAATAAAATCAATACTTATCATATGCTAACCATGGTAAAGTGTAGAGAATAGATCATGGTTAGTTAGAATGGTTAGGGTTAAGGATGAAGACAAAATGGTAACTAAGTCAAAGCTTCATGAAGCTTCAACTAAAAACAAAGAAAGCCACCATTTTTCTTCATAATCCTTTCCAAAATCAATAAATAAATAAATGAGTAATAAAAAGGAAATCCTAACCATTACACAACCATGGTTTAATCTTTACACAAAACACAAGTTACCATGCAACATCAAACATGATACAATCAAGTGCACACAAAATATATCACATATACAATGTGTTTTTCAAGTGAGAAAAACCCTTTAAAGTGAACCAATACTAGTTAATGTAAAGTAATATATCAAATATATAATTATACTTTAAATCATTAAATCAACATTTGATTCAATGATCCGGTCATGTCGCACATAACCGACTAGTATCCAATTTATCGACTTATCGAATCGATCTTCGATTCGATAACTAGGTTATATCGCATACAACCAATCGAAACATTAATCGCGAGAATGAAATACGGTATCACATACACGCATTATTTTCGGTCCCGCACATATCTCATATGCGCTCCTATTTCGTTTCGCTTGAGCCAGGAAATCTCTGTGTAGGACTCTAAAGACTCGTCAATACGCCGGTAGCAGGTGATGATCATATCAAGCACCCACAAGCCGCAAGCGGTCTGCTAAACGTAACGGCCACCCGGGTATTGAGCGATCAGAAGATCGACGAGCCAGCCCGCTCACACTCCTGTGAATCCAAGCAGTAACACTTACCGTACAGTCCGGTCGGTTCGTCTGATATGTCGCATATCAAGTCTAGGGGTGGTAAACGTCAGACTCCAATAACCGATAAGTCGTGCCGATGTGAGGCTCATAACGGGTCGAGAAACTACTGGTAACACTTACCAGCAAATCTCAGATCAGCCCTGGCCAGGGACTTCCCTGTTACGGCCAATCGAGCACAGTGCAACATCAACCCCCAATACCGGGAGAGACGAAACCCCTCCTATCGCTCATTGCCTCCATGTGACTCGGGACTGTACCCAAAAACCACCGTTTTGCACGCCCTCATGGACGTGGTAAGGTGGAGATCAAAGCACAGTGGGAATCACACATGACTCTATGACGATCTCGGGTCTACAGACTAACCTGTACAAGTGTCACCTGAGAACTGCCATCTGACGTGAGGTATAATACCATCTGGGAGTTCTCGGCGAGTCCGTCCAGTGTACCCAGTCTCCACTGAGCACCCGTATACCATCTCTGATGTCAAACACTAATGGATATGGGATCATCCATCGCCCATCTCATGGGTCGAGAAGCGTATACGCTAGTCTACACTGGTATATCGATGCCCCGTCTCGATACACCCACGACTAGGGACCTTGAAGGATGTACCTATGGACTACCATGTCCCCACTAGTATGATCTGCATCATAGTCCAGGTAGTCAAGTACACATCCTAAGGGCTTTACCAACATGTAACTATAAGACAGTTTAAAAAGACTAGTATACATGTTAAGATAAAGTGCAACCAGATAGCATACTATCATATCGAGCAAGAAAGTCATCTCTATATATGTCCAAGCATCCAGTATAATATACATCATCTGTACAATACTGGCCTCTAGGGCATACATACAACTAACACGGGGAACCTCCCTCAAAGTACCGACACTAGCCTGGCTGAAAGATTGGCGAAGTTGTAGGTTGTAATTAATCCCGGCTAGTCTTTCCTTTTAGGGTTTGAAGGAAGATTTGATAAAAACAGTGGGAGCCATCCTGATTAGATAAAATAATAAACTAATCTGATCTTGCAAGAGCATATGCTAAAGTGTTTTCTTCTCTCTCTCTCCAGGTAGCGACCATATCATGCCTTAATCAAGATAATAATATGGATGTATTGACCGAACCCGCATGTTATACTGTGCTGGGGAGCGTTGGTTCCGTTCTTTCTTATAAAAGTTATAAGACTGAACATGATTTAGGGGAATACCAGGATTCTCATACCACCCGAATGAAGAAAGTACATGTTGATGCATTTTCTTCGGGTGTGTTTGTTACAGAGAACTGTTTCTCCATTTGCTCTACGTCCTGGGTATTAGATACCGGGTCAGGATCCCATATATGTAATCAGTTACATGGGCTTAGGAAAGGTAGTGAACTTGGAGAAGGTGATAAACACATAAGGGTTGGAAATGGTGCAATTGTTGCAGCTAAAACCGTCGGGGAATATCACCTTGTATTGCCAAATGGTAATACATTGATTCTGAACGAATGTTATTTCATGCCGAACCTGATATGCAACATTATATCGGTTTCTTTGTTGAGTAAAGAGGGATATAATTTTGTATTACAGGATAATGTTATGAACATTTTCCTTAACCAAAAGTTGGTTGGATCAGGCACGTTGTGCAATGGCATTTATGTTCAAAATCAATCAACAGTTCTGAGCATAACAAACACACACAAGAGGAAGAGTTCAGAAATGAACGAATCCTTCTTGTGGCATTGTAGACTGGGTCACATCAATGCGACACGATTAGCTAAGTTGCATAAGGATGGATATTTAAATCCGTTTGAATTTTCATCTTATGACACTAGCTAGTCATGTCTCAAAGGAAAGATGACCAAAACTCCGTTTACGGGACACGGAGAGAGAGTTCCCGAACTCTTGGGACTGATACATAGTGATGTATGCGGTCCCATGTCTACACATGCCAGGGATGGTTCTTCGTACTTCATTACATTCACTGACGATCTCTCTAGATTCGGATATGTGTTCCTGATGAAGCACAAATCAGAAGCTTTTGAGAAATTTAGAGAATACAAACAAGAAGTAGAGAACCAAACCGGGAAAAGTATTAAAATCCTTCGATCTGATCGAGGAGGTGAATACTTGAGCAATGAATTCTAAAAGAGAATAGGATTCTCTCTCAGCTAACTCCTCCATATACACCACAGCACAACGGTGTATCGGAACGAAGAAACCGCACCCTATTAGATATGGTGCGCTCTATGATGAGTATAGCTGAGTTACCTATTTCCTTCTTGGGATATGCACTGGAGACAGCAGCATACCTACTGAATAGGGTTTCTACCAAATCTGTGCCTACCACCCCATATGAGATATGGGAGGGGAAGAGACCATATCTTAATTTTATTAAGATATGGGGTTGCCCGGCCTATATCAAAAGACAAAAACAAGACAAACTCGAGGCAAGGTCTGTTTTGTGTAAGTTTGTTGGATATCCCAAGCATTCGCGATGGTATATCTTCTACCACAATGAGGAACAAAGGGTGTTTTTTGCTCAACACGCCACCTTTTTAGAAAAGGAATTTCTTGCAAAAGAGATTAGTGGCTCTGAGGTAGAACTGGAAGAGGTTCCAGCTGTACAAACCACAACAGAAGATTTGGTAGAACCAGAAGATTCGGTAGTTCCCGATGAACCCCAGCCACTCCGCCGATCTAGCAGGGTTTCTCACCCACCGGAGAGATACTACGGTTTTCTCATTGACGGTGGGAGCGAGGATTGCATCATGGTTGATGATGACCCAACTAGCTTCGAGCAGGCCATCACGAGTGGGGACTCAGTGAAATGGCTGGATGCAATGCGGTCCGAGATGGAATCCATGTACACCAACAAAGTATGGACTTTGGAAGTTGCTCCTGAATGGGTAAAACCCATTGGGAGCAAGTGGATCTTCAAGAAAAAACTTGGTGTAGATGGGAAACTGGAGATATTCAAAGCTAGACTTGTTGCAAAGGGTTTTCGTCAAAGACCAGGTGCGGACTATGACGAAACCTTTTCTCTAGTGGCTATGCTTAAATCCATCCGGATCATGCTTACCATCGCTGCATATCATGACTACGAAATCTGGCAAATGGATGTTAAGACCGCCTTTCTAAACGGTGATTTAGAAGAGTGCGTGTACATGACTCAGCCAGAAGGCTTCGTAGATAGTGGGAGCAGCTGGAAGGTGTGCAAGCTGCTTAAATCCATTTATGGATTAAAGCAAGCATCGCGGAGTTGGAACATCTGCTTTGACGTCGTTATCAAAGAGTTTGATTTCGTCAAAAACGTAGATGAACCTTGTATCTACAAGAAGGTGGCAGAGAGTAAGGTTGTCTTCCTCGTATTGTACGTGGACGACATACTCTTGATAGGAAATGGCATTCCTATGCTGCAATCGGTCAAGCTCTTCTTATCACAAAGATTCTCAATGATAGATCTTGGTGATGCCTCCTGCATATTGGGAATTATGATCTATGGAGATAGATCTAAACGGATATTGGGATTGTCCCAATCCAGGTACATTAACACCATACTAAAGAGGTTTAGTATGGAAGAGTCCAAACGTGGGTTTTTACCCACAATCTCAAGGCTCACTCTCTGCAAAGAGATGTCTCCCAAGACTGATTTGGAGAGAGCTCGCATGCAAGGGATACCCTATGCTTCGGCTGTAGGCTCTATCATGTACACGATGTTATGTACCAGACCCGATGTAGCATACTCACTAAGTGTAGTGAGCAGGTATTAAGCTGATCCTGGAGAGAGTCACTGGACAGCTGTGAAGAGCATTCTCAAGTACTTACGAAGGACTAAGGAGATGCTCTTAGTGTATGGTAACGGAGAACTCCAAGTGGAGTCCTTTACCGATTCGAGCTTCCAGAGTGATAAAGACGACTCTAAGTCGCAGTCGGGATTTGTCTTTACCCTTTACGGAGGGGCGGTTAGCTGGAAGATTTCCAAGCAGGAAACCATGGCAGACTCGACGATGGAGGCTGAATACATCGCTGCCAACAATGCCGCCAAAGTGGCTGTCTGGATCAATAAGTTCATTACTGAACTTGGAGGGGTTCCATCCATTGAGCATCCAATACCTTTATATTGCAATAACAATGGAGCGGTGGCTTTGGCCAAGGAACCCAGGTCCCATTAGCGATCCAGGCATATTCTGAGGCGGTATCACCTGATCCAGGAGATTGTTGATCGCCGGGAGATCGAGGTCAGGAGGGTTGACACGAAGAACAACATTGCGAATCCACTCACGAAGGCCATTCCCTAGATACAGTTTGAGAGACTCTTCAGGATGCTCGGTATGCGATACTACAGCAGCTGGCCCTAGTGCAAGTGGGAGATTGTTAGTTGTGTGTATGCCCTAGAGGCCAGTATTGTACAGATGATGTATATTATATTGGATGCTTAGACATATATAGAGAGGACTTTCTTGCTCGATATGATAGTATGCTATCTGGTTGCTCTTTACTTTAACATGTATACTTGTCTCTTTATACTGTCTTATCGTTACATGTTGGTAAAGCCCTTAGGATGTGTACTTGACTACCTGGACTATGATGCGGATCATACTAGTGGGGACATGGTAGTCCATAAGTACATCCTTCAAGTCCCTAGTCGTGGGTGTATCGAGACGGGGCATCGATATACCAGTGTAGACTAGCGTATACGCTTTTCGACCCATGAGATGGGCGATGGCTGATCCCATATCCATTGGTGTTTGACATCAGAGATGGTATACGGGTGCTCAGTGGAGACTGGGTACACTGGACGGACTCGTCGAGAACTCCCAGATGGTATTATACCTCACGTTAGATGGAAGTTCTCTGGTGACACTTATGCAGGTTAGTCTGTAGACCTGAGATCGTCATAAAGTCTTGTGTGATTCCCACTGTGCTTTGATTTCCACCTTACCACGTCCATGAGGGCATGCAAAACGGTGGTTTTTGGGTACAGTCCCGTGTCACATGGAGGTAATGAGAGATAGGAGGGGTTTCGTCTCTCCCGGTATTGGGGGTTGATGTTGCGCTGTGCTCGATTGGCCGTAGCAGGGAAGTCCCTGGCCAGGGCTGATTTAGAGATTTACTGGTAAGTGTTACCAGTAGTTTCTCGACCCATTACGAGCCTCACATCGGCACGACTTATCGGTTATTGGGGTCTGACGTTTACCACCCCTAGACTTGATATGCGGCATATCAGACGAGGAGACCGGACTGTACGGGAAGTGTTACCGGCAGGCTTTTACAGGAGTTGGAGAGGGCTTGCTTGCTGATCTTCTAATCGCTCAATACCCGGGTAGCTGTTATGTCCAGCTAGCACCGCTGACGGCTTGTGGGTGCTTGATGTGATCATCACCTACTGCCGGCGTATTGACGAGTCATTAGAGTCCTACAAAGAGGTTTTACTGGCTCAGGCAAAACGAAATAGGAGCGCATATGTGATACGTGCGACACCGAGAATAATGCATGTATGTGATACCGTATTCTATTCTCGCGACTTTTTGTATCGGTCAGTTTTATATGATATAGCCGGGTTATCGAATCTAGTGTTGATTCGATAAGTCGATACAGTGGATGTTAGTCGGTTATATGAGATATGACCGGATTATTAAGTCAAGCGTTGATTTAATAATTAAGTGTATAATTGTATATTAGATATACTAGTTTACATTTACTAACACTTGTTCACTTTAGGTTTTTTTTCTTACATGAACCCAATTTTGATATATATGTGATATATATTAAAATGTGTTTTTCTTTTAGTATCATGGTTGATGATACACATGACATGGGTGTACAAGACATACACTATTCTATTTTTATGGTGGGTTATAATTATTTAAGGTAATTACAAAATTGGTGGAATTTTGGAAAAAGCATGAAGCTTGTAGAAGCTTGCTTTGTTTTGACAAAGTCCACTACCTTTGTCTTCACCTTAGATTTTTTATTAACCTAACCATTTAGATTAGCTATGGTTATGGCTCTACAAGAGTTAGTATATGATACTCACTCACCATGGTTAGCCACTTCACTTGATCATTATCCTCATCTCTTTCTTTTCTTCTTCTTCTTCTTCATTGTTAAGAAAGAAAAAGCTTGCTAGGGTTTGATCTAAAGTGAGAAAGCTTGTGAGAAATAAAATTCTAAAGAGAACCTACTTCCTATTTCTCCATCCTCTACTAGACTAGCACTTTAGTTTAGGGTGTTTGCTTCACTAATTCTCAAGTTAGTGAAGTAGTAGCTTGAGTTGGCATCCCCTCGACGTAGATCATCTTCGGCCTCGAAGACTTCAAGCAAGGACGCATCTTTTGCCTCGTGATGCCATGCAAGGGTCCGATAGAACCATGATCGCAGCGAAGGGACTTCAACAAGGAGCAATAGAAGTGAAGGACCGATCTACAAAGGTTGTATATCGTATTCACTTAGTTGTAAACATAGTTTACTTGCTTTTGAAACACTAATTTTCTAGTAACGATCTTGCTTAGGGTATTCGGCACGGCTAAAATTTTAAATGGGCATGTTTAATGCTTCCTTAACCCTTGTTAGAGTGCCTAGTAGCCCTACAGAGGGTGACTCCATCACCTGCCGGTACGCTACCGTGTCAGGAGTCGTCCATTCTAAAACACCTTTAGAATGCTGTCTAAGTACCCAGATTGGGATACTTCCCAAATCTAGATCTAAAACCGTAGACCTAGTAATCAGAATGTCAGATATAATATCGAAGCCCTATGTGGAGAAACCACTGTATGACAACCAAAGTATAACCGATCGTAGTATAAGAATTTCACTTCCTACTCTGTGTATGTCATCCAAATACCAGGACATCACACCCTACTACCTTCTTAACAGATCCATCCACTATTCTGATGAAGTCATACCTATGACTATCACATCAGAAACAGATGATCTATCTCCGCGATATCTGCTTTAGTCTATAAATAGAAATAAGCCACTTGTCCACTATGCTTCCGGTGCTCCCACTGACTACGACAACCCTCTGGCAGAATAATATACACATGCACTTCTAAAGCAAGCTCAGAACGACACTATACTCATCGTCCTGCCGGGTCTCATAGTCTGGAACAACAGTAGTGTCAAGTCTGGGTAAACAAGAACCTCCCTGTCACCGTCTTTGAGCATACCGAAGTACCTCTCGAGTGCCTGAGGTTACCCAACATATCTGCGGAGTGGCCAATGGAATGTCAAACCAGATTGAATCTTTAGGTCCTATTAAATTTTCAGTAATCGTTTGCGGTTCTGGAATAACTTCCAGTTCTACCATACTCCCACTTCTGTTTTCTGAAAAAGTCTATTTTACTAAAACTGTGGCGAGTCAAGAACAATATCACTATTGATCTTCCAGATGGTAGAAAGTTAACCCTCGTCATAGCCCGGGTCAACCCACAAACAGCCATTACAGAAACGTGCCTTGAGTTATCCAGAGTTTAGTTTTAAGCATAAGCCGGACAACTCCATACACCTTAACATCATTAAGTTATGAGCCATTCTATATCTAATATAGAAACAGAGGCACTGATTTAATTGGAACCAGATTCAAATCATGCAGCTGCCTCCAGTGCATGTCTACTAAATGGAAAGAGGCCGATCAGCGTTACTCAACTTAGGAATGCATCCAGATATGAGTAATCTGAAAGAGAAACAAGTTTCTCAAAACCATTACTATCAACTGAATACCATACACAAGTATCTACATCTTCGATTACCTTGAAGAATCCTGATACTTGCAACACCTGGTTCTCTGCTTTATTCTTATACCTGTAAATTCTCAAAACTTAGACCTTGTATTTCTACGAAACACTTGACTAAAGACTAGAGAAGTCACAAGTAAACAGAATATAGTACGAGGACCAACCCCTCTGTCCTAATGGACACTGGATAATATACAATGCTTTGTATAAGTCCCCTGAGTTGAATAACTCAAACCCCGTGCGTCGTAGGTTGAAAACTGTACTATAGTTATGAAGAATTACACCGCTGTTGAATGCTCCTTACCTAACCATCAACTGATATAGGTAAATGTCATGGACATAATTTCAAAAAGTTATATCTCACTTTATAAAAATAAACGTACAGATATAACAATTTGAAATTGGTGCATAACAACGGATATTCAAAACCAAATATTTGTCGTCCGGCAAACAATCCAGGCGATTTCCTCAAAATATCACCAATTACAAAGAATCCCGATATAATGAGGATGATCACCCAATTCCCAATAACTTACCCCCACTCATCATCTGTAAAACCATACAGATGTGAGAATCAAACCTGGTAAATACATACCTTAGAGCAAGGGCTAATTGGGAAATCATTTTTCTTTTAACAATACACAGTGAAACTGGAACATGTAAATGTTTCGAAGGTGTATCCGGGTATTCTTAGTAATGCCTCTTCCATTATCAGATTCACAACTGCAACCGTATATTTCTTTGCCATTTCTCCAAATCTCTTTATATGTCTTTAGTCACTACCTTCTGCACACCACCTTTAGGCTAAATTCTTTTCTTCCTTCCCTACCTTTCGGCACCAGCCTATGGTTTGGAAGAAGGCTATCCAATAAGCACAATGGGTGTACTCCTATAATCCTAGGAGTATTCGTAACCTGAGAGAAGGTGAAGATAAAAGACAACTGAATAAATCTTATTCCTATTTATCCTGAACCAGAATCCATCCCCGAATTGGAACAAGTTCCTTCGAGTTCGTATATAACCATACGATGGAGTATCCAAATAACTGTGGATCTTCGTAGTGATATAGAGTGTTCTGGAGAAATACATTGGTGATGTAGGATTGGCGAAGAAATACTTGGTTTGGTCGTGAATAGCAGTCGCAATTTACTTTGCCCTCTTACTAATCCCTTTATTTGTCTTTACTTAATACTTTCTGTACACCTTTGTTAGGCTAATTGGTTTTCTTCATTCCCCACCGTTCGGCACATGCCTATGGTTTGGAAGAAGACTATCCAATTAGCATAATAGGTGTATTGTCCTAATCCAAGGAGCACTCACAATCTGAGAGAAGGTAAAAGGAAAAGACAACTGAATAGTCCTATTCATTTTCTCCAGAACCAGAAACCTTCCTCGAATCTGGAATAAGTTCCTTCGAGTTCGTATATAACCATACGATGGTTTTATCCAATGGAAGTGGGTGTTCGTAGTAATACGGGGTGTTCTGGAGAAAAGGGTAAAAGTAGGAGTGGCAATGAGGTATGCAACTCTGATAATCCAAAAGCCAGTGTTTTAAGAAGGTTCGGTTAATTTGGTCACCGAGTCATAGCATAGGGTCGGGCCATGGTCGCTGCCAAAGAGAGAGAGAAATGAAACACTCTGCGTGCACTCTAACCTAGATCAGAATGGTTATCACTTTATCTAATCATGAAACCTCCCACTGTAACCTCAAATTCTCCTCCAAACCTGAAAGAAGAATTAGTCGGGATCACCCGAGGAGTAAACCAACTTATCAGTGGGAATCGGGATCCAACTATCATCGCATGATAACGTGATGGAATCCACTCACGTTATCACACTCCAGATGGTATGCGCATATCTGAAAAGTTTCAGTTTCTTTAGAAACTCCCGATGTGTGATTTTACCCCTAGGACCCAAGTGACCTTGACGGAGTCAACAAATCAAAGAGTCATAGTCAACTTCAACCCATCATTGTCTTGATTGCATTAAACCCACCCGTACGTGCCCTTGACGGAGTCAACAACGCCGCACGACTGTCATAACCAATCGCATATTCATGCTACAAACAAGCACCACTTAGCTACCGTACACTACACCTTGACGGAGTCAACAAACGCAGCACGAATACTAAGTACCACTTGTAGGAAATGACGGAGGGCTACGAATGGTTTTTGGCGAAAAACCTTCAACGTAATGAACTTGATATCGTTGAAGGAACCGGATAGCTTTTTATAAAAATATAGTGGTGAAAACCTTTGCTAAAGAGGTCACTCCCGGTGAAGGGATCTCGGCTCTTTCCCCATAGAATGAGGTGCAGGATATTCCAGCTGAATACCATGATGCAAAGCAAAACGTAATCGGCTATAGTGAAGTTATTACACTAACGCAAACTTCTGTCTAAGGGGTCACTCCCGGTGAAGGGATCTCGGCCCTTGCCTCGTTGACTGAGGTGCTGGATATTCATAACCGAATACCACTGTGCAAAACAAAAGAGAACATCCTTGTAATAATAGCTTTTTGAAAAATGTTCCAACAACATCAGAATAGGTTTGTTTAGCTTGTATTGATCCGAATCAATGCAGTCCCATCAATTAATCACACCACAAAAGAACGAAAATATGATGTACGTATATGCCATCCGCATTCGCCACTGGGTCCTGTCATCACCCGTTAGGTTACTTAACTAACGACAGAGCGGGGACTGGACTAGCGTGGGTGTAAAACATATACAACATCTACTAGTATATATATCAATACATAATATTCACTCCAGGCGTGATAAAATGCAACATCACAGAAATGTAATTAGCATCACAGAACAATACAGATAATCTGGGATCCCCGGGTTTCATAGAGCCGCTACTGAAACCCGACGTTCCCCTGGTCATATGGATAGCCCGTGCAATGAAATCCTAGACCCCTACGGGCGCGACAAGTTATCCTCCAGAACCTGAAACGAGGCAGCCCCCTTCAGCAAAGTGAATGGACCACCCAGCACTTCAAGGAATCCAGTAACTTGAGCACCCCTCCTTGGGTCAACCTGTACCCCTACGAGTGCGGCGAATAGCTCGCCAATTATAGAGTGAAGCCCCCTCCGTCTCATAGCCATGAGATGCGGGCCCGTTGCCCTCTAGAACCCGACTATCCGTGCACCCCACCGCGGGCTAATCCTAGTACAGAAAGTAAAATATATACAACGGGTACATCGACCTCAGCCCGGTCGTGCCCCAGAAGAATAATATACAAACAGGCAGTGACGACAGTCCACATGTCGGACGCTCGCCCCGCAATATCAAATGTACAAATAATACCAAACTGTATGTCATGACCCGAAAAGTACGGAACATGACCGGCACTTAAATTACGAACGTCTCGAGGCGTACGTAATCTAAGTATGTCAAAACCCAGAAAATCAAAACCAAAGAAGCAATAGAGTGAAGGAAAAACAAACTTAAAGAAAGTAGTTTTAATAACATAAGCCAAATTATGCGTTTCAGAAACATCAAGCATTTTCTGAAAATTTCGGCAGAGTCTCCTTTGTAAAAACTGGCCCCAAACGGGATACAACATGAATAGTATACGAAATACAAAAAAAGGCATCCCCAAGCGGGAGCTAGCTCTTCGTCAATCGACGGTCACAACCACGAAAAAAATATAATATACAACGCCGAAAGGCGAGGATCACAACAGAAAAGGAAATTCAAAACATCATGAAATCCATAGAAATACAACCCGCGACCCTAAGGTCGAAGAATAAACATCACTGGTCTCTATCTTTGAAATAAATACATGTTTGGTTGACGGAGTTTAACTAGATACAACTGAAATAAATAATATACAAGGTATAATGGTGGTCACGATGCAAGTGTACCCACCTACCAAGCAAATCACCCGGAAAGGAAGCAGTGTCCCAACAAAACCGTAATGAAACCTGTACGGCAAAACCTGCAAGAAACTGTGGCACAACGGGGTTGAGTTGCTAACTCGTGAATAGAAAACATCTACGAGTAGAAATCGCATGTATGACGCAATCCTAGGTCATACGATCAATATATATCCTCAAATATATAACCAACATCCTACAACATTGGCTAGGGGATACCTCTAAACAACAGTAATACCAAGTGCTTGTGTCAGTTCCTCAGATAGCAATATATCATATGTATGATGTATGAATGCATGAAAACAGAATACATGTACTGAAGAAACTGCTTTCATAACTTAGTGAGATTACAGTATTTTTAAAGCGAGGTATCATAAATGAAATCAGTATAAACAGTGTCTAGCATCGACAAAAAACATAAATCCCAATATCTCAATCTCTCAGGCTCCGGCTATCCGGACTGGCCTGGATCATCAGATCTTAGTAACTCAATATCTCAAAATCTCAATGTCTTAATCTCACTATCTAGGGCGCCGTCAGTCCAGACCGGCCCCTACCATCAATCTCAAGACCACGACGGTATCCTAAGGATATCCGACGCGTCGGGTAAAATCACCGGTCGGTAGTGCTCCCCTGCCAGGCTCATCGTCTACTACTCGAACTTCTTGCCCCGGGGTACCTTACCGGGCCCACCATGTACCCGAAACGGTTCATCCAATTCCTCGAATCAGGTCTTGAAATCCATCAGCAAACTCATGGTGGACGACTCTTACATCATGGGAAAACCGCACTTTTCATTTAAAAAGAGAGAGAAAAGACGTTTAAAAATGTTTTTGCGGTTTTCCCCCAAATCCAGGAAATCTCATGAAAATCCGAATCCAAATCCTCAATAGCATGTAAGCAGTGAATATAGGCATAAAATCCATGAATGCGGCATAACAGTGAATAATAACATGCATGAAGCAGCAAGTAATAACTACAATGTCTAAACTATCATATAAGGCAAGTACACTAATATCATGTCTAAACTATTAGCTAACAAGCTATGTCAATGCAATAGTATTTTCTAAGTGTACGTGACATGGCAATTACCAATGAAGATGTGTGTGAGCTGGCAAGTAAGTGTACGTGGTACATACGCATCATTGGTAATGGTGCTGGTGTCCTAACAGCATGATATCAACAATGGAATATGAAATCACAAAAGAAGTATGCGATGCGGAGCGAACAACAATAATGTGCGGGAGCTGAATACTAAACACAACGATAACTAATATGGTCTAACAACTATACTAAACTATAGGGCTAAGCTAACAGGCTAACTGAAGGTAAGGAAACCGCCTAACATCTGAGTCGATACATACATACAAACATATATATATATATATAACAGTCGGTGATCCCGTCTCAAAGTATTACAGTCGATACAATATCTATAATATGATCTCCTCAAGTCAAGTGTGCGGATCTATCATCAATATATAGCTCGTACATAAATCCGTCGTACGGCATCCCAAATTTGGGTACGGGTCAAAGTCACATCAATCACACTATTCATCTGGTATCATCTTTATCAAATATCATGATCCGGGATAATGACCTACGTCTAGTACAATACTGATACCATCTAAGAATATGCATGCGCGTGTAGGAAACACTACGTCAAAGGACCCGCTAAAACATCATGTCGTATCTCAAATACAAACCCTGTCATATCACCGAGCTCACGGCCTCAAATCCAATCTCATCGACTCATCTCAAATCCTAAGTACTATCCTGAATAATCCACTATATGTATATGGGTATATATATATACATATTCCCATATACGTACAGGTAATAACATAAATGTATGCATGTGCGTGTGTGCGTGTGGGTGTAACAACTACTCTAGGGTTTCCCAACTAACACTAAACTAATCCATGAATGCCTAGAATCTATCTTTATCATAAAAAAAACTCATAACAACATATAACATATATATGTGTGTATACGTATTCGTATACATCACTACGAACTGCGGGCGTGCTATACGCCATCCCCCCGACTTCTCCCCATAGATATAAATCTACTCACCTGGTCCTCGCTCGCCAGTGCCGACGTCACCACACGCTTGCTTTTCATCTCGAAGTCCATATGGGGGTACCTACATTTCATAATGTATTATGTCGCATAAAAAACAAATTCGAAATCGAAACGGCATACAGAACTAAATCGGCACGCGTATCACGTATAGGTCAAAACCTATCGCCTACGAATGCAAGAATAGTCAAACCAACCCTCGATGTCGATGTACCAATATCAGCCCATCGATAAAAACCCAAACACACAAATCGTGATTTCAAAACTCACTAATTATAATATTAAGTAGAATTCAACTCATCAAAACCCAAAAATAAATCAAATCGATTTATTTCCGAAAACTTAGAAAGCACTTAATTTTTGTTTTAATTCGAAACTTGATGTTTTAACAAAACTAATGGCCATAATATCCACTAAATATCATAATTATGTCATATAAACTATTTCCACAATTTAATCTCATCAATATTTATAAAACTAAGAATTCTAGTTTTGCAATTAACCAAATTTTAACAATTTTATAGCAAAAATGCACAAACAACAATTTAGCTTGGTTTTGCATGATCCAAAGATATTAAACCACTCATTATAATGTTAATAATGACATGAAACCTTAATTATATTTTAATCTAAACCATTTAATAAATTTCAAAAACCTAGTTAGCAAATTAAGCATAATTAGAACAAATTTAAAAAAATACAATTAGCAACCTAGTAATTAGCTTGTTTTAGCATGCCCACTAGATGTTAACCACACAATTAGATTATGATCAATTGACCTAAACCCTAACTTAGTCTTTAAACCCTTCTCTTTAATTTCCAAATCTTGGAATAAAACTATAATTAACACTTAATTAAATTTGCTTTAAGCAATAACTAACAATTTCATTATAGGGTTAAGATTTATACCTCCTAGAATCTTGAGATTTAGGATGAATCTTAGCCTCCCAAAATCATCATCTTGCTCCTTGATTCATGCTAGCTTGGGCAAAAGAAAAATGGGTAGAGATTAGATTAGGGATTAGTGATGTATTATTTGATTTTAGATGGATTTTTGGGGATTTTTTTGTGATAAAAAGAGAAGGAGAAATGGGTGGGGGGAAGGCTGCTGGATTTCGGCCAGGAGAGGGGGAGGGTTGAGTGAGTGAAAGGAGTGCAGCAAGTTCCAAGAAAACCCCTCCATTCCACAAGTCAATATGCCCCATTCTTCTTTTGTTTATAAAATTCATTTACATTTTCTTTTCCTTTTTAACTTTGAAGTGGGGAAGAATGGGTTAAGGAAAATTTTGGGCTGCCAAAGTGGGGGCTCGGCCACAAGGGAAATGGGGTGTGTGTGTGTGTGAGTGCAAGTAGGAAAAACAAAAAGATAAATATTATACCCCAATTTCCATTAACACTAATTTCACTATTTAAGCCCTTTTTCTTCGATATTTCTAAATCTGTTTGACAGCATCATTTTATTTCAAAAACAACATGCCAAAATTTTGTTTAATTTGTTATGATGCACAAAATTTGTTTCAACCCATTCCAATTTGTAATTTTCCCTAATTAAATGTATTAGTGACGGCTTAAAATAATATAAAAATAATTAATTTCGGAAAAATTTTCAGAAAATTAGAAATTTTACCAGTGGCTCAATAAAAACCAAATACTATCAATTACATATCTAGAATATGTATATTTAATTTTATAATAAAGATATTTATATTTTGACTTTTTACAGAAACTCCCCTTATTTTACCGATTTTCCGAAATTTCACCGAAACGATTTTCAATACGTTACAATCTTCCCCCCTTAAAGAAATTCGGTCCCCGAATTTAAATTAAAACTTCCCCCCAAATACTAAAATATTTCAGCCCAAACCATCAAGTCGTCGGGGCTCCGAAATCATAAATACATAAAACATATATCGTAGCGCAATGCATGCGCATGAAAAAGAGTGTATAACTCAAAATCAAAACTCCGTCAAGCATCCCGCAATCATCGGATTCATGGGGAAGACATCAATGTCCAAATCCAATATGATATACATCATTAAAGCATCTAGAAGCAATGCATGCCAAACCCTTTTTTTTTTCAAATCGCTGTGCGATGTGTGTATCACTGCACAGTGGCGGACGTCTATTGTAAGAAAATAACTATGTGTGTGTGTGTATATATATATATATATATATATATATCCTTTGTTTAATATGCATTTCCCGCCGTTTTGAAAGCAATTCCAGAAGGGTTTCCTTTATAAAATGTTTCGTGTCATCTCGGACACGTAGGTAAATACTGAGACTATAGCTCCTCTTTAGAAATCCCTTCGATAACTATCAATGCATGCAAACATATACTCAGGTACTGTCCTGTGACTTGTCCTGCTCAGTACTAAACCAAATAGCAAACATCATAAAATATACTGCTCCAAAATAAATCAGTCCCAAATATATATATGAATGCCATGTGCGTATGGTGCGCACGGAAATCGAAATCCATGAATGTGCCATACATGTGCACAGAAACAACATCTAAGTGCAACGGGTGTGCATGAAACACCTGTCAAAGGCAACGTGTATGCCTGACAGCAAAACCAGGTGCATCTGATATGCACGTAGAATATCGATTTAGTGCATCTAGTGTGCACCTAAATCGCATCAAGCGTCTTAAGTATGCGCAAAATCCAAATCAAGTGCACAAAGTGCATGAAAACGAATATCGAATATTACACTTGAAATCGACGGTATACGATACATTTCAATCAAATTGCAAATCAGGTATACCGTGGTATAAAATCTCACCATCCTGTGCATCGGCGTGCACAAAAGCAATCAAATACTAAAAATGCATGAAAACTATGCCGAAAGCATAAGTCAAATCATATGCATGCCCTAGGCATGAAATCAAATATCATGAAACTCGGTCATCAAAACTCAATCATGAAATAAATCACCCACAATTACTGAAATCCAATATGACGGATACGTGATAGTCAATCACAAAATCACAAATCATAAATGTTGTCGTCGATATGTCCGTCCTTTAAAGTCGAGAAGGTGTCGGTGCATCCAATGCTAGCAGAGCAAGATATCTACTTGCTTTCTGATCATGGCATGTCGCCTAGTGCCTTTAGGCTCTTGTCTTTCACTGCAGATTGCTAAGTACATAGCTCATCGGCTCAACGGCCCAATATAGAAGCGATAACGGAAGCGGTCCGCTCTGACACATCCTCTAAAGATCTCTGGCCAACTCTTACGGTCACTCATAAGATGTCTCGTCGACGATGCTGAACTCTGGCCTACTGGGTGTGCGTCATATGACCGCTCCTGGGTCCAGGTCTTCTCGTTTAGTATTTCCAGAAAGGTCCTGTCGAAGTCTCTCCCAAGTCTCGTTTCTTTCGAACCGCCCGGAAGTTATCATCCTTTTACTATATCTATTTCTTGTTCCAGAACGGCTGCATACTCATCACGACTCCTCCTGGAATATATATCTATAGTCAACGCTCCTGCTTGCGTATCATATCTTTGATGTCGGCGGAGTGGAACGTCACCTCATCAAGATATCGTACGAACCTCTTACTCCACTTTTCTCTAATATCGACAGCTTCGGACTCGTCTCTTCATGGCTGCATGGACTGAGCTCCAACGGCTATCCTCGTATCTGGGGTCTCCCAAGAAGTGCTTCTCACCACCTAGCATCCGAATGAAGTCGAACAATTCGATCATCCCGTCAAAACCTCATAATCCCCTAAGAGCTCAAAATCTTGGGTACAGTTTAATAGTATCGAGTACATACCCCATTATCGGTGGACCGGCCGTAGAAGGGCAAATCCAAGCCTCACTAATGGCGCCGCGGAATTGCCACAAACCCTAAGGTTCAAAGGCTTTCACACGGTCATTATGTCGAGTTAGGATTTCATCCTTCTAGAGGGTCCATAGAATTGCCTGCATGTCTTTCCGAATACTTTAAACTTGGAATAATAGGTTTCTGACATACGATCGTCTCTATCGACTCTCAACGTATCCGCGTGAAGTCGTCTCTAGCTGGAATCAATCTATCTGATGACCTCGCATCGGGGTAGGCGAACGAACTACATGTCCTAGTCTTTCATCCTCTGTGACTAGCGACCTTCTATCATCTCTCAGTACAACCCGTACTGCAATAGCTCCAACATCTCGGGCGGCATCTCGTCGTTCGCAGCAACAACTGGCTCACTGTCACGACCCAAAGTTTGGCCCGTGACCGGCACTTAACCACGTAACGTCTACAGGCGTAACGCGACTAAGTGAACCGAAAACCCAGAAATCAAACCAGTAAAAGTATAGAGTGTTATAAGTTTAAAATGAAAGCACTTACTAACATGTTAAGGAATCTAAGTAAACAATCACCAAGATAGCAGTATACGACGCCTAGCGAAGATCAAGATCCATAAGTGGTAACATCACAGAGAGAATAAACTGCAAGTACAGCCGGCTCACAACGAGCTCGACACCAGCATACAAATAATATACATCATCGTCCTCACACTGTCTCTAAGTCCAACACATACATGGTAGATGGAGAATACTAGATACCACAATGTACATAACTGAAAGATAAAAAGATACCGCACAAAACCCACCTATCAGCAAAAGAGCTAGTACACCAACTATAGGGGTATCTGTGTCAAAAGATGCAAAACGCAGCCTGCCGCGACTACTCCGAAGGGCAACCTGCAAAAACTGTGGCACAACGGGGGTGAGTTGCCAACTCGTGCATAGAGATAACATATAAAGGTAATCGCGAGCATGCACGTACTGCGCTACTCTATCATATGCCAACAGATGATATCAATATGTAATAAGCAGTATGTGCAATAATCATGCAAGTGCTCTATCAGGTAATATAACTACAGGATGAGGTACAATCATAAATGCTGAGCATGGGCAATAATAATATCTACACGGAATGTCAACGTGGAATATATGATCGGTGTCCATCAATACACCCAGATCCCCCAAATAGCTCAGGCGCCGGCACTCTCATCGGCCCTCAAATCCTGTACATCTCTGAGAATCCAGAGTGCCCAACATCGGCACCCAAATATCATAAATACTCGTGTCCAGCATCGAAACGCAAATCCTCATCCATCGGGCCCCGTCAGTCCGGGTCTTCCCACGGGCTCCGTCTGCGGTATCGGCCCTCGGCCCCGGCAGTACGGTTCACCCCACATCCATCTATCGACTCTGATCAGTATCCTCCGGATAACTGTCAGGTCCAACCAATCACCTGTAGGTAGTAGTCCCTCTGCCAGGCTCACCGTCTACTACACAGCGAAACCGTTCTCGCCCCGGGGTACCATACCGGGTCCACCATGTACCCGTAATCGGCCTCAACCAGCTCCTCGATTCGGGTTCACATATATCACTCTAGCACCGAGGAAACACATGGTGGTCGCACCGAAATATCATATCAAGGGAACCGGGTTTTTAAATGATTACATATTTGAAATAGCCACGGGTCCCAAATCCAGAAATCACATGCAATCCAAATCAATATGCAAGTCAATGATCCGATATGATATGTGCATCAAATATGAATATCATGTCAAGTCACATATAGATGAGCTACAATATAATGATCCGATGTGATATATGCATCAAGTATGAACATCAAGTCATGTCACATACAGATGGGCTACAATATAATGATCCGATGTAAATTCTACAGTGTGAGTGTCATGGCAATTACTAACGGTGTGTGTGTAACATGCAGGATAGTGCTCGTGCAACATGGACCGTTAGTAATGGTGCGGTGTTCTATCAATTCTAGTTTATAACCATATAGCAGGGAATGCAGAATGCACTAAATAATAGCCATGAACAGTTAATGTATGTGAATATAGCTATAAGGTCCTATCAGCCCTGACGTAGAACGCCATGCGGGCGATATCCCCGTAGATGTTAAATCTACTCACCGTAATCTCTCGCTAGGTATAGCCAACAACTTGTTTCCCCTTCTGCGTGGCGTCCGTCGTACTCTCCTGCAAACCTAAAATTACACAATACATCATACAAAAGCTTGACATCACACAAACACGACATTAAAGCCGAACTAGTAACTCGTGTCGTGAACCAAGCGCGCGTGTGTGCGATACGCTAAAACGTGTGATTACGCGTCTGAAGCCACTCCGACGCGTCACGATACGCAGAAACCCAAACCCACACACACGTATCACGCGTGTCGCGAAAGATTGAAAATACGGGAAAATAGGTCTTCTACTCTAGATTTTGATACAGAAAAGATATTGTAAAACTATATATACCAAAATAACTCACATAGCAGCAGACACCAACACCCCAAACCCCAACCCAAATCACCCCCATCTGGCCGCAAATTGCGGCCAGAATGCTTATTTCGGCGGCCTCACTTGGGAATTGGGCTCCCAGGTTTGGTGTGTGCACTCTATACCCCCCATACATGCTACAGTAACATCTAGTTTCACTCTGAAATATCTCGGGTAGCAGCAGATCCTACAGAGCCTTATTTCTAGTTAAAATCCACACTTTGCACAAAAATGGAACTTTAGGTTATTTTTGTGCAAACCTGAAGTACAACCTGGTTAAAATAGCTCTAATAGCACTTAAAGGAGTTGACTAAACTATGAGAACACCAATCTAACATATACTTCACAAATATCCTTTAATATCACTAAAAATGCACAAAAATGAGATCTTTGCTAAAGAATACTACAAGTTATGGAAAAAGAGGTTAAGACATGAGTTTATACCTTCTATGAAACTTGTAAAACACCAAAAGTCTCAGCTTTTCCCTCAAATGTGCAGATTTGCCTTTGAACACCTCAAAAACTCATTTTTCCTAAGGTTTTGTGAAGGAAATGTGTGTTTTTTTTGTGTAGGATTTGTGTAGAGATTAAAGAGACATGAAGAGGAGAAGAAAAGATGAGGGAAGGCTAGGGTTTTGCTGCTGGAATGCTGCTGGATTTCAGAATGGGGGAAAGAGAGAGAAGAGAGAAGAAAAGGGGTCAAAAGTCAAAGTTCAATACCTAACACCATGGCTCATTTGTTTATTAGGATTTTGAATTATGAAAAAGGGTTTTGATATGAATAAAATGGTGGGAAAAAGTTAGCAACCATGCAACACAAGAATGGTTAACACTTTAACCTAGGTCAAGGAAAATTATGCTAAGTGTGCATGTGTGCACTAACACAAGAAAAATTCCCAAAATGCTAACACTACAAAATATAACTAATAATCCTATGAACACTAATATAATAACATGCACAATTACTAATTATCACAAAAACATTCTAACGGAAAAATCAAAGTGTTACACTCACTCGTCTGCACGCTGAACAGTGCCTCAATCATCATGAATACGCAATACATCAACGGTCATCAAAATCTGGCTGGCATCTATCAGTGGCCCAATCCTCTAGTGCTGATCTGCACGTCCGAGTAACCTCATACAGTGATCCATCCAACGCTCATGGCGCGAAAACACAATAAAAAGACACATCTCTGCAATTGTGTGTCGCCGGAATCACGCCTTGGTCAGTCCTCGTTCGTGACGATCTCGTGCTGACCGCAACTCTAGCCATAGCTCTCCCTGCCCGTAATCGTTGCAGCAAAACCATAAACTGGTACCGATGAGGCTAGATCAAGAATGAATATAATACTGAGCAAAGAAATGTACATCCTAAGGCTTCTTAAGCGGAGTATCGTATCGTAAGTATGCCGCGGAACATACGTACGGTACGTCACTCTACTCAAGCTACCTACTCCATCAACCAAGGGTTATCCTACACTCCGAAGGTAAAACTAAACGCTCTGATACCAACTTTATCACGACCCGAAAAGTACGTAACATGACCGGCACTTAAATTACGAACGTCTCAAGGCGTACGTAATCTAAGTAAGCCAAAACTCAGAAAATCAAAACCAAATAAGCAATAGAGTGAAGGAAAAAACAACTTAAAGCAAGTAGTTTTAATAGCATAAGCCGAATTATGCGTTTTAAAAACATCAAGCATTTTCTGAAAAGTTCGGCAGAGTCTCCTATGTAAAAACTGGCCCCAAACGGGATACAACATGAATAGTATACGAAATACAAAAAAAGGCATCCCCAAGCGGGAGCTAGCTCTTCGTCAATCGACGGTCACAACCACGTAAGCAATATAATATACAACGACGAAAGGCGGAGATCACAACAGAAAAGGAAACTCAAAACAGCTTGAAATCCATAGAAATACAACGCGTGACCCTAAGGTCGAAGAATAAACATCACTGGTCTCTATCTCTGAAATAAATACATGTTTGGTTGATGGAGTTAAACTAGATACAACTGAAATAAATAATATACAAGGTATAATGGTGGTCATGATGCAAATGTACCCACCTACCAAGCAAATCACCCGGAAAGGAAGCAGTGTGCCAACAAAACCGTAATGAAACCTATACGGCAAAACCTGCAAGAAACTGTGGCACAACGGGGGTGAGTTGCCAACTCGTGAATAGAAAACATCTACGAGCAGAAATCGCATGTATGACGCAATCCAAGGTCATACGATCAATATATATCCTCAAATATATAACCAGCAGTCTATAACAATGGCTAGGGGATACCACTAAACAACAGTAATACCAAGTGCTCGTGTCAGTGCCTCAGATAGCAATATATCATATGGATGATGTATGAATACATGAAAACAGAATACATGTACTGAAGAAACTGCTTTCATAACTTTGTGAGATTACTGTATTTTTAAAGCGAGGTATCATAAATGAAATCAGTATAAACTGTGTCTAGCATCGACACAAAACATAAATCCCAATATCTCAATCTCTCAGCCTCTGGCTATCCGGACTGGCCTGGATCATCAAATCTCAGTACCTCAATATCTCAAAATCTCAATGTCTCAATCTCACTATCTAGGGCGCCGTCAGTCCAGATCGGCCCCTACCATCAATCTCAAGACCACGACGGTATCCTCCGGATATCCGACGCGTCGGGTAAAATCACCAGTTGGTAGTGCTCCCCTGCCAGGCTCATCGTCTACTACTCGAACTTCTTGCCCCGGGGTACCTTACCGGGCCCACCATGTACCCGAAACAGTTCATCCAACTCCTCGAATCGGGTCTCGAAATCCATCAGCAAACTCATGGTGGACGACTCAAACATTATGGGAAAACCGCACTTTTCATTTAAAAAGAGAGAGAAAAGAAGTTTATAAACGTTTTTGCGGTTTTCCCCAAAATCCAGGAAATCTCATGAAAATCCGAATCCAAATCCTCAATAGCATGTAAACAGTGAATATACGCATAAAATCCATAAATGCGGCGTAACAGTGAATAATAACATGCATGAAGCAGCAAGTAATAACTACAATGTCTAAACTAGCATATAAGGCAAGAACACTAATATCATGTCTAAACTATTAGCTAACAAGCTATGTCAATGCAATAGTATTTTCTAAGTGTACGTGACATGGCAATTACCGATGAAGATGTGTGTGAGCCGGCAAGTAAGTGTACGTGGTACATACGCATCATCGATAATGGTGTTGGTGGCCTAACAGCATGATATCAACAATGGAATATGAAATCACAAAATAAGTATGCGATGCGGTGCGAACAACAATTATGTGCTGGAGCTGAATACTAAACTCAACGATAACTAATATGGTCTAACAACTACACTAAACTATAGGGCTATGCTAACAGGCTAACTGAAGGTATGGAAACCGTCTAACATCTGAGTCAATACATATATATATATATATATAGCAGTCGGTGATCCCGCCTCAAAGTATTACAGTCGATACAATATCTATAATATGATCTCCTCAAGTCAAGAGTGCGGATCTATCATCAATATATAGCTCGTACGTAAATCCGTCGTACGGCATCCAAAATCTGGGTACGGGTCAAAGTTACATCAATCACACTATTCATCTGGTATCATCTTTATCAAATATCATGATCCGAGATAATGACCTACGTCTAGTACAATACTGATACCATCTAAGCATATGCATGCGCATGTAGGATACACTACATTAAAGGACCCGCTAAAATATCATGTCGTATCTCAAATACGAACCCTGTCATATCACCGAGCTCACGGCCTCAAATCCAATCTCATCGACTCATCTCAAATCTCAAGTACTATCCTCAATAATCCAGTATATGTATATGGGTATATATATATATATATATACATATTCCCATATACGTACAGGTAATAACATAAATGTATGCATGTGCATGTGTGCGTGTGTGGGTGTAACAACTACTCTAGGGTTTCGCAACTAACACTAAACTAATCCATGAACGCCTAGAATCTATCATTATCATAAAAAAAACTCATAACGACATATAACATATATATGTGTGTATACGTATTCGTATACATCACTACGAACTGCGGGGGTGCTATACGCCATCCACCCGACTTCTCCCCGTAGATATAAATCTACTCACCTGGTCCTCGCTCGCCAGTGCCGACGTCACCACGCACTTGCTTGACATCTCGAAGTCCACATGGGGGTACCTACATGTCATAACGTATTGCATCGCATAAAAACCAAATTCGAAATCGAAACGGCAAACGAAACTAAATCGGCAAGCGTATCACGTATAGGTCAAAACCTATCGCCTACGAATGCAAGAATAGTCAAACCAACCCTCGATGTTGATGTACCAACATCAACCCATCGAGAAAAACCCAAACACACCAATCGTGATTTCAAAACTCACTAATTATAATATTAAGTAGAATGCAACTCATCAAAACCCCAAAATAAATCAAATCGATTTATTTCCGAAAACCTAGAAAGCACTTAATTTTCGTTTTAATTCAAAACTTGATGTTTTAACAAAACTAATGGCCATAATATCCACTAAATATCATAATTATGTCATATAAACCATTTCCACAATTTAATCTCATCAATTTTTATAAAACTAAAAATTCTAGTTTTGCAATTAATCAAATTTTAACAATTTTATAGCAAAAATGCACAAACAACAATTTAGCTTGGTTTTGCATGATCCAAAGGTATTAAACCACTCATTATAATGTTAATAATAACTTGAAACCTTAATTATATTTTAATCTAAACCATTTAATAAATTTCCAAAAAGCTAGTTTGCAAATAAAGCATAATTAGAACAAATTTAAAAAAATACAATTAGCAATCTAGTAATTAGCTTGTTTTAGCATGCCCACTAGATGTTAACCACACAATTAGATCATGATCAATTGACCTAAACCCTAACTTAGTCTTTAATTTCCAAATCTTGAAATAAAACTATAATTAACACTTAATTAAATTTGCTTTAAGCAATAACTAACAATTTCATTATAGGGTTAAGATTTATACCTCCTAGAATCTTGAGATTTAGCATGAATCTTAGCCTCCCAAATCATCATCTTGCTCCTTGATTCATGCTAGCTTTGGCAAAAGAAAATGGGTAGAGATTAGATTAGGGATTATTGATGTATTATTTGATTTTAGATGGATTTTTGGGGATATTTTGTGATAAAAATAGAAGGAGAAATGGGTGGGGGAAGGCTGCTGGATTTCGGCCAGGAGAGGGGGAGGGTTGAGTGAGTGAAAGGAGTGTAGCAAGTTCCAAGAAAACCCCTCCATTCCACAAGTCAACATGCCCCATTCTTCTTTTGTTTATAAAATTCATTTACATTTTCTTTTCCTTTTTAACTTTGAAGTGGGAAAGAATGGGTTAAGGAAAATTTTGGGCTGCCAAAGTGGGGGCTCGGCCACAAGGGAAATGGGGGTGTGTGTGAGTGAAAGTGGGGAAAACAAAAAGATAAATATTATACCCCAATTTCCATTAACACTAATTTCACTATTTAAGCCCTTTTTCTTCGATATTTCTAAATCCGTTTGACAGCTTCATTTTATTTCAAAAACAATATGCAAAAAATTTGTTTAATTTGTTATTATGCAAAAAATTTGTTTCAACCCATTCCAATTTGTAATTTTCCCTAATTAAATGTATTAGTGACGGCTTAAAATAATATAAGAATAATTAATTTCGGAAAAATTTTCAGAAAATTAGAAATTTTACCAGTGGCTCAATAAACACCAAATACTAGCAATTACATATCTAGAATTTGTATATTTAATTTTATAATAAAAATATTTATATTTTGAATTTTTACAGAAACACCCCTTATTTTACCGATTTTCCGAAATTTCACCGAAACGATTTTCAAAAGGTTACACTGTACTAACATTGCATCAAGGCTATCCACCACGACAAATCCACAACATCACAGCACAACACAGAACATCAACGTGAATGTCACGTTCGCAAATCCGTCTTAAAGAACTATAGCAATTAGAAAAGATTTACCGCTCGAATGACATTCACGGTCACAGATATAAAGTAAGCACTGTGAACATCCAGTTGCGGGTGTCTCCCGCAGGATTCGTTTAAAATTTTCGATCGACAAAATTTCCCGAAGTGGTCCCAAAGTACAATTCCTAGTACTCAAAATAATCTGGGCCAAAACAGAAATTACCAGAAACCCCAATTCCAACTCAGAGACCACTGCAGAAAATTTGGTGCATTGTAGCTACAGTGCGGCGGCGGAACCGCGGCCAAAACGTGTGTACGGCCGCGGTTCCATGGCGCTACAGTGATATAAGTGTACCAAATTTTCTCAGATCTCTTAAAAAAGCCTGCCTGTTTTTCTGCAATACTCAAAATAATTTTTTGACGACAAAATATTCGACAAAAACTGCGTAAATTGGAATCGCGGTTTTGGAAATTTCGTTCGATCGAAGTTTTAAACACGTTAGAGCAAGCTAGTAAAGGTTAATGGCATGGCTCTGATACCATGTAAGTCTACGGTAGCGCCCCGGCCATCTGTCCGAGGCCAAAATGCGGAAACGAAAACTTTTTTCAAACTAGAAACCGGCGCAATTGCAGACTTTAATCCCGGATCGAACCATTAACCTACAACTAGCAAACTAGAGATGGGTTGGAAAGGCTATACCGATCGATCCGTGTCCTTCAGTCCTTGGCCACCATCCCAAGCTCCTCGCGGCATCTCCGGTCTCGATCTCTTCGTCGGAAAGGGCACCACATCATCGAGTCTTTTTACGGGCTCCCGTTTCATCCGAAGCAACTCGGGCACAAAGTTCGCTAGCTGACGTGTCCAAGGTGAAGTAGAGAATGTGTGTCATCACTTTGTCTCTTGAGGATTTAGTAGATGCCATTAGTGAGGAGATAATGAGCTCAAGAAAGAAGAGGAGGAAGAAGAATCTTTCCTCTCTTTTTCTTTTTGTGTTGAGATCAAAATGAGAGTGAGAGTTAGAATAGAAAATACAAGAGCTAACCTCACTATACATGGCTGCCCTTTCTCTCTCTCCCTCCCTCATTTCACCTCACAAATCAATCACAAAACATGATATGGTTTAAAGAATAAGACCATGAGTCACCACCCTTTTCCATGTCATAATTAATGCACCTAATCATGGTTTTGAGCTCATTATTTCCATATGCAAACATTAATCCAAATGTTTGCAACAATAAAAAGAGAATGGCATCTACTAAAGTAAACTCGTGACGGATCACAAGAGTACCCCTCACCTGTATATACATACCTGCATCTGCATTCCGACTGAATGCGAAAGCGATGAGACTAAAGTAATTCAACAAATCTAATACTAGGATCCGGCTTAAACCAAAGCCCACCAGTATGATCCGCCCGATCATGATCCGTGCACTACTGCACGTATATGATCGAACCCTGCCATATATCATACGGCCTCTACAACGTTTCGCTCGAAACTTGAGAAACTGTCTATGGGGGACTCTAAAGACTCGTCAATACTTTTGCTGCGGATTTAACAACTAGCACGTCAGTGGTACTAGCTGTACGTAACGGGCTACCAGGTATTGACCAAAAGGGAGGTCGATGAGCGAACTCATCCTGACACCCTACTGAGCCTGTCAGTGACAATATCTGTACAGTCCGGTCTGTTCGTCTATGAGAATCGCATGGCGGGCCTAGGGGTTAGTAAAAGTCAGACCCCTAAAAGCCGTACAAGTCGTGTCGGAGTATATCCCAGAATACCCTGAGATACTACTGGAATACATACCAGTAGATCTCCTGCCTTGGCCAAGGACTTCATGTAATGGCTCTCCTAGACACAGCGCGATCTCACCCCCAATACCGGGAGAGACGAAACCCCTGCCGATCCGCTCACTGCCTCCATGTGGCTCGGGACTGTACCCAACTAAAACCTGTTTGCACGACTCCTTTGAGCCGTGGTAGGGTAGTAATCAAAGTACAGTGGGAACTCACAAGAGAAAAATGACGATCTCAGGTCGATGAACTAACATGTACACATGTCACCAGGGAACTGCTATCTAACGTCAGGTATAATACCAACTAGCATGTTCCCGGCGAGTCCTGTCCGGTGTACTCATAACCCAATGGACACCTGTATACATCTTAGATGAACCAACTGACACCAATGGCTTGTGAGACCGGCCACCGCCCCTCGTCGGGGTCTCGACTGTATACACTAGTCTACTAATGGAGTATTGATGCCCAGTCTCGAAACTCCCACGACTAGGGACACTTTAAGGATGTGCTTATAGACCCCAGCTCCCATGTATATGATCGCCATCATACTGTTGGCCGTCAAGCAAGAATCCTATGGGCTCTATCAACGTGCAATAGTGACCTGTAATGTCACCTAAAGCAGTACACGATGATAAAGATAAACCAGATAGCATACTATCATCTTGAGTAAGACTGTCCTACCGGTATAGGTCCTCCCTCAATAACTGCAATCACGTGCCTGTGATCCAATAATTGACTCTGAGGGCACTATATCCAACACCTCAGCCACTCCGTAGATCTAGTAGGACTTCTCGCCCACCTGATAGATACTACGGTTTTCTAATTGATGGTGATAGAGAAGATTGCATAATGGATGATGATGACCCTACTAGTTTTCAGCAAGCAATCACGAGTGGTGACTCAGTGATGTGGCTGGATGCCATGAGATCTGAAATGGAATCCATGCACACTAACAAAGTATGGACTTTGGAGGTTGCACTTTCTGGAGTAAAACCCATAGGGTGCAAATGGATCTTTAAAAGAAAGATCGGTGTGGATGGTCAGGTGGAGACCTATAAAGCTAGGCTGGTAGCAAAAGGATTTCGTCAAAGACCAGGCTTAGACTATGATAAAACCTTTTCACCAGTCGCGATGCTCAAATCCATTCGGATCCTGCTTGCTATAGCTACACACTATGATTATGAGATCTGGTTGATGGATGTTAAAACGATATTTCTAAATGGTGATTTAGAAGAATGCGTTTTTATGGATCAGCCAGAAGGCTTCATTGATAGTGGGAGCAGCGGAAAGGAATGCAGGCTGCTTAAATCCATCTATGGATTAAAGCAGGCATCACGGAGTTGGAACATCTGCTTTGATGATACTGTCAAAGAGTTTAGTTTTATCAAAAATGTGGATGAACCATTTATTTATAAAAGGATTGTAGAGAGTACTGTTACATTCCTTGTATTGTACGTGGACGACAATCTCTTGATAGGAAATGATATTCCTATGCTAAAGTCGGTCAAACTATTCTTATCGTAGAGGTTCTTCATGAAAGACCTGGAAGATGCCTCGTACATTCTGGGGATTAAGATCTATAGAGATAGATCTAAGAAATTATTGGGATTGTCCCAATCGAGATACATTGACACCATACTAAAAAGGTTTAGTATAGAAGATTCTAAGAGGGGTAATTTACCCGCTTGTCACGGGATCACCCTCTCCAAAGAGATGTCTCCAAAGAATTATGAGGATAGGGCTCGCTTGAGCATTATACCCTACGCTTCGGCAGTAGGATCTATAATGTATGCGATGTTATGTACTCGCCCAGATGTAGCTTATGCACTGAGTGCAGTAAGCAGGTATCAATATAACCCAGGGGAGAAACACTAGACTGCTGCGAAGAACATTCTGAAGTACTTGAGAAGAACTAAAGAAATGTTCTTGGTGTATGGTAATGGAGATCTCCAAATGGAGGGATTTACCGACTCCAGCTTCTAGAGCGACAAGGATGACAGTAAGTCCATCTCAGGGTTTGTATTTACCCTAAATGGAGGGGCGGTATGTTGGAAAAGTTTCAAGCAAGATACCGTCGCTGACTCCACGATGGAAGCTGAGTATATTGCTGCTAATGATGCCACAAAAGAGGCAGTCTAGATGGGGAAGTTCATTTCTGAACTTCAGGTGGTTCCATCCATTGCTAATCCAATACCTCTGTATTGCGATAACAATGGAGCCATGGCTTTGGCAAAGGAACCGAGGTCCCATCAGAAATCCAGACATATCATGAGGCGGTATCACCTCGTCAGGGAGATAGTGGATCGCCAGGATATCGAGGTACGGAGAGTAGACACAAAAGACAACACAGTAGATCCATTAACCAAGGCCATCCCTCAAGTCCAGTTTGAGAAACTGTTTGAGCTGTTGGGCATGCGGTACGCCGGCAACTGGTTCTAGTGCAGACATCGGGTACTTATTGCATCAACTAAAGGCCTTAGTGCAAGTAGGAGATTGTTAGATATGTATGCCCTAGAAGCCTGTATTGTATAATATGCCAGGCATGTATATGTACAGAAACAATCTTTGCACGAAATGATAGTATGCTATCTGGTTTATCTTCATCTTAACATGTGATGTGTTGTGTTATATTTCATATCTTTATATGCATGCTGATGAAGCCCTTAGGATTATGCTTGACTACCAGGATTATGATGATATCATACAAGTGGGGCCTGGGCAGTCTACAAGCATATCCTTTAATAGTTCCTACTCGAGGGTATATCGAGACAGGGCATTGGTATTACCAGATTAGACTAGTGTGTACGTTTCTTGACCCTGGGGGCGATGGTTTATTCCACAACCATTGGTGTTTGGAATCAAAGATTGTACACATGTGCTCATTGGAGAATGGGTACACCGAACAGGACTCGCCGAGAACTCCTAGATGGTATATATACCTATTGTCAGATAGCAGTTCTCTGGTGACACTTGTATAGGTTAGTCTGTAGACCCGAGATCGTCATGGTGTCTTGTGTGATTCCTACTGTACTTTGATTTCCACCCTACCACAGCTCTATTGAGTCGTGCAAACAGGTGGACTTTGGGTACATTCCTGAATCACATGAAGACAGTGAGCGATAGGAGGGGTTTCGTCTCTCCCAGTATATGGAGTTGTTGTCGCTCTATGTTTGATCGGCTATAACACCTAAATCCCTGGCCAGGGTTCTCGAGGTTTACTAATAAATGTTATCAGTAGTTCCTCGAACTGTTATGAGCCGTAAATCAGCATGACTTATAAAGTTACTGGGGTCTGACATTTACCACTCCTAGACTTCATATGCGACGTATCAGACGAAGAGACCGGACTGTACGGTATGTGTTGCTTGCAGGCTCGTTGGGGTTGTGATGAGTTTGCTCGTCGGCCACCTTTTCGTCATGTACCTGGGTAGCCGTTACGCACAGCTAGTGCCGCTGACGTGCTTGTGGTTAAACCCACTGCCAGCGTACTGTCGAGTCTTTAGAGTCCCACACAGAGGGTTCCCTCGTTCTGGCGAAAGATGTAGAGGCCGTAAGTTGTTACGGCAGCCGTAGGGTGTTGCGGCAGGGTTTCGATTATGTTCGTGTAATTGTTACAGGAATAATAATTGGAATGATAATACTAATAGGCTTTGGTTTAAGCCGAATACCGGTATTATATTATTGGATTAATGGTATTCGTATTTTTCGGAATTCGGATACGAGTATACGGTATACGGTATACTGTATAAGGAGGATGGGTATTCTTGTAATTGTTACAAGAATACCTTCTAGAAGGTGCCACCTCATAATGACATTATTTATTTTATGAAAATAAATAAATGAGGTGGAAATAAGAAAGTCCAAGCATGGTTGCAAGAATGGGTTGTTTAATTTTATATTGTTTTGGAATTACTTTTGAAGCATGGTGCTAATTTTGTATTATATGCTTCAATTATTTCATTTGCAATATATCATTTTTCTCATGCTTGAACTCTCTCATTATCACAAACACTTTCTATCTCCTTCTTCTCTCCTCCTCCTTCATCCTAAGCTTTACCCTTCACATGTGTTGTGAAACAAAGGCTTAGGGTTAAAGATAATCCAACACAATAATCTCTACATGATCCTAGTGGCCTCTTCTAGCAAATTTAGTCTCTAGGTTAAACTCTTGAGAAGGGTTTCTAGCTTGTACGACAACTCTCGCGTGGATCGTCTAGGTCTTGGGGTGGCCGGAGATCGAGTACTTCGGCAACGTCCAAGGGGCCAAGGAGTTCATCAAAGAAGACCCGAAGGACCGGATCATCAAGGTATAATCCCTAACATAGTAGATAACATCTCTAGTTAGGGTTTTCTAGTTGTGGTTTAGAAAAGATCTAATGGAAAGTGCGTGTTTTATGCAAAGAAAATTTTTGTTTATCACTTCCGCTGCCTCACAAGAGTTGTGGGAGCATGAATCATGCACTAACAGCATCTGGTTGCGTATCACATCTCTGATATCAGCGGAGTGGAACGTCTTCTCGCCATGATCTCGTACGAACCTCTTACTCCACTTTCCTCCAATGTTGACTGATTCAGACTCGTCTCTTCGTGGCTGCATGGACTGCGCTCCAACGACTATACTCGTATCTGGAGTCTCTCAAGCAATATAACCCATCACATGATATTCGAATGATGTCGAACTTTTCGATCGATTCGTCAAGGCTCCATAATCCCCCAAGAGCATAACATCTTGGGTACAGTTTAATAGTATCGAATACATGCCACATCACCTATGGACTAACCGTAGAAGGGCAAACCCAAGCCTCACTAATGGCACCGCTAAACTGCCGCAAACCCTAAGGTTCACCGGCGTTCCATGGTCATTATGTCGAGTTAGGATTTCATTCTTCTAGAGGGTTCGTAGAATTACTTGCATTGTTTTCCGAACACTTTAAACTTGGAAAATGGGTTCTTGAAATTCGATCGTCTATATCGACTCTCAACGTATCAGCGTGAAGTCGTCTCTAGCTGGAATCAATCAATCCGATGACCTCGCATCGGGGTAAGCGAACGAACTACATATCCTAATCATTCTTCCTCGGGTGACTAGCGATCTTCTATCATATCTCTAAGTACAACTCATACTGCAATAGCTCCAAGCATCTGGGGTGATATCTCATCCTTCACAGCAACAACTCGCTCATTCGTCCGCATGCTGAAAAGTACCGCAATCATCAAATAATCTGTGCATGGACGGTCATCACGTTTTGGCTGGCCTCTAACAGTGGCCCCATCCTCTGGTGCTGATCTGCACGTTCGAGAAATCTCGTAAAAGCGATCCATCAAACGCTCATGGCGCAAAAACGTAAATAATTAACATGTCTATGCAATCGTATGTCCCTAGAATCACTCCCTGGTCAGTCCTCGTCCGTTACGAGCTCGTGCTGACCGCAACTCTAGCCGTAGCTCTCTGTGCCCATACAACCGTGGTAACAAAACCATAATTGGTACTGATGAGGCTAGATCATAGGAATGAATATAATATTGTGCAAGGAAATGTACATCCTAAGGCTTCTTAAGCGGAGCATCGTATCATAAGTATGCCGCGGAACATACACACGGTACGTCTCTTTTCTTGAGTCACCTACTCCATCAACCAAGGGTCATTCTACACTCAGGAGGTAAAACTTAACACTCTGATACCAACTTTGTCATGACCCGAAAAGTACGGAACATGACCGACACTTAAACTACGAAACATCTCGTGGCGTACGTAATCTAAGTAAGCCAAAACCCAGAAATCCAAACCAAGTAAAGCAGTAGAGTGAAGGAAAAACCAATTTTAAAGCAAGAAGTTTAACAACATAAGCCGATGTATGCATTTTTAAAATCTCAAGTCTTTTCTGAAAAATTCGGCAGAGTATCCTTTGTAAAAACTGACCCCAAATGGGTACAAACCTGATAAAGCATATATAATGAATAAGGGCATCCCCAAGAGGGGGCTAGCTCTTCGTCAATTGACGGTCACAACCATGCAAGCAATATAATATACAACGCCGAAGGGCGAGGATCAAACTCAGGATAAAAATCCAACATCATCAAGAAAACCAGAGGAAAACCATATAATACAGCGCGCGACTCTAAAGTCGAAAGAATATACACTGGTCTTCTATGTCTATCAAATAATGCAAGTCTGGTTGATGGAGTTTTACTAGATGCAACTAAAATAACAAATATACAATGGTGGTCCTGATGCAAAAGAACCCACTTACCAAAGCAATCACCCGGAAGGAACAATGTGCCAGAAAAACCGCAACGAAACCTGTACGGCAAAACCTGCAAGAAACTATGGCACAACGGGGGTGAGTTGCCAACTCATGAGTAGAAAATATCTACGAGTAGAAATCGCATGCATGACGCTATCCTAGGTCATATCAAGTAATATCCTCAAATAAATATCCTGGTCCATCTATGTATAAGTGTAATACTACATGCTCGTGTCAGTAGCTCAGATAGCAACATATCAGATATATGATGCATGAATGCATTACAAATGAAACAGAATACATCATGAATGAGACAACTGTTTTCTTTATTTAATGAGATTTCTGTATGTTTATAAATCGCGTATCATCAATGAAATCGGCAGATAAAACAGTGTCCAGCATCACACAAAATATAAATCTCAATATCTCAATACCTCAGGCTCCGGCTATCCGGACTGGCCTGTATCATCAAATCTCAATATCTCAGTGTCTCAAGTATCAATATCTCAATAACTCGGGCTCCGTCAGTCGGGATCGGCCCATATCATCAATCACACGACCACGAACGGTATCCTCCGTGCCAGGTAAAATCACCGGTAGGCAGTCTGCCCCTGCCGGGCTCATCGTTTACAACTCGAGCTTATTGCCCCGGGGTACCTTACAGGGCCCACCATGAACCCGAGACGGTTCATCCAACTCCTCGAATCGGGTCTCGAAAACATCTCAGAACCGAGAAAACATTATGGTGGACAATACGCATCATATCAAGGAAAACCGCATCAATCTCTTAAAAACAAGTCATCAGTTTATAAAACTTTCACATGCGGTTTCTAAATCAAGAAATCTCAAGAAGGATCCAAAATCATAAAAATCATGATATCAATAAACAGTGAATACCGGCATAAATTTCCATAATACTGCATGACCAATGAATATATGAATGCATCTGATATCATGCAATAAATGCAATAGTTAAACTAGCATAGGAAAGCTATAACATGTTGCAACTATCAACCAGCCAGCTATGTCAACGAATAGTATTTTCTAAAGTGTACGTGACATGTTAATTACCGATGATGATGTGAGTGAGCCGGCAAGCAGGTGTACGTGGACCATACGCATCATCGGTAATGGTGCTGGTGTCCTGACAACAGGGTTTCATGATAATTACAGATAACATATGCACAAGCATGCAATGCGATGAAACATCATGAATATACATAAAGCGATGTAGTAACAGCAACACTGAAAACTATACCTGCCCAATATACGAGTCATACGGTTTGGTATTTAAATACTCATGATTCTCTACTTTTGAAAAAGTGTATGTCTTGAGCCCAGTCAAAAGGGTAAGGAAATCCACCTAAGTCTGAGTCGATCTATATATATCTAGTAGTCGGTGATCTCGCCTCAATAGTATCACGTACGATACAGTAAATAACATGACATCCTCGAGTCAAGAGTGCAGATCTATTCTCATAACTATATCTCGTACGGTAAATCTATCGTACGGCAACCCAAATCTGGGTACGGGTCAAATATCACATTTATCTCATTATTCATCTAGTATCCACATCATCACATATCGTGAGCAGCGGTACAGATCTAAATCTAGTACACTACTAATATCATCAACAATAAGCATGATCTGGCTACTGATCTACAGCCTCATACAATCCGATGTCATCAACACATATCATCATATAGAAGTATACATCGCCCAAGCGATCCATTATAAATATCTTAACATATCTTATCTCATATCTCGATCACATGTCAACTATCATATATATATATATATATATATATATATATATATCATCATCCACATGGTATCGTCGTCCAACGATTCGCTATAACATCATGACATATCTCGGTCACACATTAAATATCTCACGGCATCATGCCCGATCATATCGACTCATTCCCAAGTATCATATAACATCCTCATCATCCAAGCATAAGAATACCAATATATATATGTGTCTCCAATACGCACAAGGAAGTAAATGTATGCGAGTATGTGTATATGCGTGTATGCAAATCTTTACTCTAGGGTTTCGTGACTAAGAAATCCACTAAAGTCCTTTCTTCAAATCTCGCTAACACTAAAACCATGATCTCCTAAAGCTCCTCTTGCTAAGTGTTAATATCTCTCAACAACATATAAATGTATATCTATATTACATCACATCAATTCTCACAACTTTGCGGGGGTGCTATACGTCATCCACCCGACTTCCCCCGTAGATATAATCTACTCACCTTGAGCTTCGCTTGCTGGAGTCGATGACGCCACGCTCATCCTCGTCATCTCGAAGTCTACATGGGGTACCTACAACCAATACACAATCGCAAACGTGTATTAAAACCAAGTCGGAAAACCAAAACAGCACACGTTTCGCCTATAGATCAAAACCTATCGCCTCGCGTGCAAAACACGACCAAAACCCTAGTCGTTGGCATTCAAACGCCACACAACGGAAACACAATATCAATTACCAAAACCAAATTCATAGAAAGCCGTAAAACAAATTCAAAAACTTAGAAAACATGCTCCATATTTTACCCTAAGTCAAATTAGCCAATTCTGCATATATGGAGGGTCTATTTTACTGATAAAAGAGCCACAGAACAAAAACTGACCAATTTGCCCCTACTCTTGCCGCAAATTGCGGCCAGAATGAATAAATTTGTGGCCTTAGCTTGAGGGTTGGGGCTCGGGTCTCTGTGGTAGCTTCCTAGTGTAAGTGCACGGCGGCGCCCCGGCCGTCAATCCGACGCCGGAATGCGGAAGCGGTGAATAACTTTAATTTTTGCGGACTTAGCAAACCGGCACCACCGCGCACTATAACCCGGATCGAACCATTAACAAGTCTAAGCTAACTAGAAGATGGGTTAGAGATATACCGACGATCCAAGTCCTCCGGTCTTCTCGTCATGGTCCCGATCTCCTGCGGAAAAGTCCCGTCTCCTCCTCGTCGCCGGAAGTGCACCACATCGCCTACTTTGTTTACGGGCTCCCACCTCAATGCCGAGGCAACTCGGGCACGAAGCCGGCTACTCGACGTGCCCAAGATTCGTTGTAGAATATCTAGAGAAGAAGTCTCATTTGGGGTTTTGGAGCTTTGCCATTTTGGTGGAGGAAGAGAGAGGATTTTTGGAGAGGAACAAGAGAGCTCTTTTCTTTGCACAATATGAACCAAAAATGCCACACCAAAAATGAATCAATCAATCAAACCCCCACCCTCAAGTGGCCGGCCCATGTAGGAAGAAAAAAAGAGAGAGGGAAAAGTCAAGGGGGAGGTAACCATATGAATCATGCAAGAGAGAGAGAGAGGAATGGTTATCATGAAAAACAATGATACCAAAACAAAACCCATACTCCACCACCAACCATCAACCTCATCATCAACAATCATGATGAGCCAAAAGTCATGCCATCATGACAAGAAGAAGTCAAGGTCAATGAAAAGATGTCATGATAAAACAATATGCAAAGATCCCCTCCACAAACACTTATTTGCAACTATGCAAATAAGCCCTCCTCCACCAATCTTCGGCCAATGAACGGAACAATGGAAATCGGCCGAAACGGAAAGCAAACTGGCAACTCCAGAAAACTGGTCCCGTAATAAATTACAGGAAAACCCCGATACTGTGCATACACACCCGCATTTGTATTCCGACCGAAATACAAATGCAATGAGACAAAATCTACACTGTACTATACTAGAATCCGGCTTATACCAAAACCGGATAGTAATATCTGTTCGATCCTGATCCGTGCAATACCGCACGTATCTGATCGAACCCTGCCATATAACCATACGGCCTATAGTACAAACTGTCCGATCCTGATCCGTGCAATACCGCACGTATCTGATCGGACCTTGCCATATCTCCATACGGCCTCTACAACCTTTCGCCCGAAAGCTGAGTAACTGAATGTGGGGGACTCTAAAGACTCGTCAATACTATGGCTGTGGATTTAACCACTAGCACGTCAGAGGTATATGCCAATACGTGACGGGCCACCAGCTATTGACCAAAAGGGACGTCGATGAGGAAGCTCACCCCGACACCCAACTGAGCCTGTCAGTGACAATATCCGTGCAGTCCGGTCCGTTCGTCTATGAGCATCGCATGGCGGGCCTAGGGGGTTGGTAAAAGTCAGACCCCCAAAAGCGGTACAAGTCGTGTCGGAGTGTAGCCCAGAACACCCTGAGATACTACTGGAATACCTACCAGTAAATCTCCTTGCCTTGGCCAAGGACTTTGTGTAATGGCTCTCCTAGACACAGCACGACCTCACCCCCAATACCGGGAGAGACGAACCCCTGAAGATACGCTCACTGCCTCCATGTGGCTCGGGACTGTACCCAACTAAAACCTGTTTGCACGACTCCTTTGAGACGTGGTAGGGTAGTAATCAAAGTACAGTGGGAACTCACACGAGACAAATGACGATCCCTAGGTCGATGAACTAACCTGCACACATGTCACCAGGGAATTGCCATCTGACGTCTGGTATATGACCAACTAGCATGTTCCCGGCGAGTCCTGTCCGGTGTACTCATAACCCAATGAGCACCTGTATACATCTTAGGTGATCCAACTGACACCAGTGGCTTGTGAGACCGGCCACCGCCCCTCGTCGGGGTCTCGACTGTATACACTAGTCTACTAATGGAGTATCGATGCCCGGTCTCGAAACTCCCACGACTAGGGACCTTTTAAGGATATGCTTGTAGACCCCAGCTCCCACTTATATGATCGCCTTCATACTGCTGGTGGTCAAGCAAGAATCCTAGGGGCTCTATCAACGTGTAATAGCGACGTGTCAGGTCACCTAAAACAGTACACGATGATAAAGGTAAACCAGATAGCATACTATCATCTCGAGTAAGACTGTCCTACCGGATAGGTCCTCCCTCAATCATTACAATCGCGTACCTGTGACCTAATAATTGACTCTGAGGGCACTATCTCCAACAATCTCCCACTTGCACTCAAGGCTAATTATTGCGATGACGCATACTCACAGCCCGTGTGATACCGAACATCCAACTCCTCTACTAGTCAGTCTCACAAAGCTTGTTTGCGGAACTATTGCGTTCGAGGAATAGCCTCAGTGAGTGGATCCGCTTAGTTGTTTCTTTCTATGTCTCTCTAAATCTCAAGTTCGCGGAGAAACCCATCTCCCGAAATGAGCAATACCTGTCTTAGAATGTGTCTGGATGTCTGATGGGACATAGCTCATAACTGAACTCCAAATCCAAACTTCTTAGACTGTATCGTCAACTGAACTTAATCAGTATCCTGCGCCATACCTCCCTCAGTATTGCCTTGGATCACCTGTCCAAAATACTGCCCCTCGTGAGAGGGAAAACTATAACTCTGACAACCTCCTTGTCGTCCAAGTCACCTTGGAAGCCTGGAATGATAACTGTCTCCTGAATAAGGCTGTCGTTATCATATCCCTAGAACATCTACTTATGTTCTAAAACTGCTTCCGACCGTTTCTCCAGGATTGGATTAATGTCAACTTATTGCATCTAGTGCAAGAACAACATCTGGTGTGGTACTTGACATCTCATGATTGACTCAATTGCCTAAGCAAGTGATCTGCCAATCATGCACGTCCCTCTCCCCTTTAGTCTGTAAGACACCTTTGGAGAGGGTGACTCCATTACCTGCAGGTACACTACCGTGCTAGGAGTCGTCCATCCTAAATACTCTTAGAATGCTGTCAAGTACCCTGATTGGGAAACCACCCAAATCTAGATCTAAGACCATAGATCTAGTAACCAGTATGTCTGATATAAAATCCATATCCTTTGTGGAGAAACAACTGTGTGACGACCAAAGTATAACCGATCGTAGTGTAGGAGTTTCTTTTCCTACTCTGTGTATATCATCCAAATACCAGGATATCACACCCTACTACCTTCTCAACAGATCCATCCCCTATTCTGATGAAGTCAAACCCATGACTGTCACGTCAGAAATAGATGATCTATCTCCGCTACATCTGCTCTAGTCTATAAATAGACATAAGCAACCTGTCCACCAATGCTTCCGCTGCTCCCACTGACTACGACAACCCTCTGGCAGAGTCATATAGACGTACACTTCTAAAACTAGTTTAGAACGACGCTATACTCATCCTCCCGCCGGGTATCGCACCCTGGAACAACAGCAATGGTAATTGTGGGTAAACAAGAACTTCCCTGTCACCGTCCTTGAGACTACCGAAGTACCTCTCGGGTGCCTGAAGTTACCCACCTTATCTGCGGAGTGGCCAATGGAATGTCAATCCAGATTGAATCTTTAGGTTCCTTATCAAATCTTCAGTAATCGTTTGTGGTTCTGGAATTACTTCCAGTTCTACCATACTCCCACTACTGTTTTTCTGAAAAAATCCATTTTTAATAAAACTGTGGCGAGTCTAGAACAATATTGCTATCGTTCATCCAGATGGTAGAAAGTCAACCCTCGTCATAGCCTGGGTCAACCCACAAACAGCCATTACAGAAACGTGCCTTGAGTTGTCCAGTGTCTGGTTTTAATCATAAACCGGACAACTCCCCGTACCTTAACATCGTTAAGATACGAACTGTTCTATATCCCATATAGGACCAGAGGCACTGATTTAATTGAACCAGATTCAAATCATGCAGCTGTCCCCAGCGCATGTCAACTAAATGGAAGGAGGCTGATCAGCGTTACTCAACTTAGGAATGCTTCTAATTATGAGTAACCTGAAAGAGAAGCAATTTCTCTTAATCACTACTATCAACTGAATACCACATACAAGTATCTACATCTTCGATCACTTTGAAGAATCCCGATACTTGCTACACCTGGTTCTCTACTGTATTCAAATACCTATAACTTCTCCAAATTCGGACCCTGTGTTTCCACGAAACACTTGTCTAAAAACTAGAGGAGTCATAAGTAAACCGAATATAGTACGAGGACCAACCCCTCTGTCCTGATGGACCCTGGACAACATACAATACTCTGTATAAGTCCCTTTGAGTCTAATAACTCATTCACTGTGTGTCGTAGGTTGAAAACTGTACTTATGGTTAAGAAGAATTACACCGCTGTTTAATGCTCCTTACCTAACCATCCACTGATATAGGTAAATGTCATCGACATAATATCAAAAGGTATATCTCACTCTATGAAAATAGACGTACAGATATATCAATTTGAAATTGGTGCACAACAGCGGATATTCAAAACCAAATATTTGCCGACCGGCAAATAGCCCAGGTGATCTCCTCAAATATCACCGATTACAATGAATCCCGATATAATGAGGATGATCACCCAATTCCCAATAACTTACTCCCACTCATCATCTGTAAAACCATACAGATGTGAGAATCGTACCTGGTAAATACATACCCTGGAGTAAGTATCTAATCGGGAAATCAGTTTTCCTTTAACATTACACAGTGAAACTGAAACATTGAAATGTTCCGATGGGGTATTCTGGTATTCCTAGTAATGCCTCTTCCAGATTCACGACTGTAACCGTATAGTTCTTTGCCACCTCTCCAAATCCCTTCATATGTCTTTAGTCTTTACCTTCTGTACACCCCTTTAGGCCAAATGGTTTTCTTCCTTCCCCACCGTTCGGCACCAGCCTATGGTTTGGAAGAAGACTATCCAATAAGCATAATGGGTGTACTGTCCTAATCCTAGGAACACTCGCAATGCGAGAGAAGGTGAGGATAAAAGACAACCGAATGAACTTAATTCTTATTTCTCCTGAACCAGAATCCATCCCCGAACTGGAACAAGTTCCTTTCGAGTTCGTATATAACCATACGATGGAGTATCCAATAAACTATGGATCTTCGTAGTGATACGGAGTGTCCTGGAGAAATACAAAGGTGATGTGGGAGTGGTAACGAAATATTTGGTTTGGTCGTGAATATCTGTTGCAATTTACTTTGCCCTCTTACTAATCCCTCGCTTTGTCTGAACTTAATACCTTCTGCACACCATCGTTATGCTAATTGGTTTTCTTCATTCCCTACCGGTCGGCACCAGCCTAAGGTTTGGAAGAAGACAATCCAATTTGCGTAATAGGTGTACTACCCCTAAACCAAGGAGTACTCATAACCTGAGAGAGGGTAAAAGGAAAAGACAACTGAATAATCCTATCCGTTTTCTCCAGAACCGGAAACCATCCTCGAATAAATTCTTTCGAGTTCGTATCTAACCATACGATGGTTTTGTCCAATGGAAGTGGACGTTCGTAGTAAAACGGGGTGTCCTGGAGAAAAGGGTAAAAGTAGGAGTGGCAATGAGGTTTGCAACTCTGACAATCCAAAAGCCAGTGTTAAGTAAGTTCGGTCAACTTGGTCACGGAGTCATAGTCTAGGGTCGGGTCAATGGTCGCTGCCAGAGAGAGAGAGAAAAGAAACACTCAGCGTGCACTCTAACCTAGATCAGAATGGTTACCAATTTATCTAATCTGGAAACCTCCCACTGTACCTCAAATTCTCCTCCAAACCTGAAAGAAGAATTAGTCGGGGTCACCCGAGGAGTAAACTAACTCATCAGTGGGAATCGGGATCCAACTATCATCGCATGATAACGTGACGGAATCCGCTCACGGTATCACACTCCAGAAGGTATGCGCATATCTGGCAAGTTTCAGTTCTTTTGAAACTCCCGATGTGATTTCTGCCCCATGCTCTTATGACCTTGGCGTGAGGTCAAAATATCATAAGTCACATGTCAAGTTCTGCCCGTCATTATCCAGGTTAATTTGAACCCATCCGTACATACCCTTGACGTAGGCCAAAATAGTAGTACGACTGTCCCAAACCAACGCATCTATCTATGCAACAGATAAATAACCGGCAGCTACCAAACACTATGCCTTGGCGTGAGGTCAAAATACATAGCTTGAATACTACCGAATATTTAACTGAAATGACGGAGGGCTACGAATGGTTTCTGGCGAAAACCTTTAACGTAATGAACTTGATATCGTTGAAGGAACGGATAGCTTTTTAAAGTTATAGTGATGAAAACCTTTGCTAAAGAGGTCACTCCCGGTGAAGGGATCTCGGCTCTTTCCCCGTAGAATAGGGTGCAGGATATTCCAAATGAATACCGCGATGCAAAGCAAAAGTAATCGGCTATAGTGAAGTTAATGCCCTGACGCAAACTTCTGTCCAAGGGGTCACTCCCGGTGAAGGGATCTCGGCCCTTGCCTCGTCGACTGAGGAGCAGGATATTCCAATGAATACCACGATGCCAAACAAAAGTAAACGTCCTTGCAATAACAGCTTTTTGAAAAGTGTTCCAACAACATCAGATTAGGTTTGTTTTAACTTGCATTGATCCGAATCAATGCAGTCCCATCAATTGATCACACCAAAAAGAACGAAAATATATTGATGTACGTATATGCCATCCGCATTCGCCACTGGGTCCCGTCATTACCCGTTAGGTTAGCTTACTAACGACAGAGCGGGGACTGGACTAGCGCGGATGCAAAACATATACAACATCTAATAATATATATACCAATATATTATATTCGCTCAAGGCGTGAATAAAATGCAACATCACAGAAATGTACAGCATCACAGAAACAATACAGATATCTGGGATCCCCGGGTTTCACAGAGCCGCTGAAAACCCGACGTTCCCCTGGTCGTGTGGATAGCCTGTGCAATGAAATCCTAGACCCCTACGGGCGCGGCAAGTCACCCGCCAAAACCTGAAGCGAGGCAGCCCCCTTCAGCGCCGTGAATGGACCACCCAGCACTTCACGGAATCCGGTAACTTGGGCACCCCTCCTGGGTCAACCTGTACCCCCTACGAGTGCGGCGAATAGCCCGCCAATCCTAGAGTGAAGCCCCCTCCGTCTCAATGCCATGAGATGCGGGCTTGTTGCCCTCCAGAACCCGGCTATCCGTGCACCCCTCCGCGGGGCAATCCTAGTACAGAAAGTAAAATATACATACACCGGGTACATCGACCGCAACCAGGTCGTGCCCCAAAATAATAATACAATCCGGCAGTGACGGCAGTCCACAAGTCGGACGCTCGCCCTGCAATATCAAATGTACATAATACAACAAAACTGTACTAGCATTGCATCCAGGCTATCCCCACGACCGATCCGCAACATCACAGCAAAAACAAAAACATCAACGTGAAAGTCACGTTCGCAAATCCGTCTAACCGGGCTATAGCAGTTAGACCGGATTTACCGATCGAGTGACATTCACGGTCGCAGATATAATGTAAATACTGTGAAAAATGTGTTTAAAATTTTCCGATTGACCAAAAATTAACAAGTGGGCCTCAAACCAATACTGCAGCACTCACAGAAATAATTGGCCCAATTTTAATATTCCAAAACCCCTAATTACACCCCTGAAGCCCACTGGAAAAAGATGGCCCACTGAACTCTCAAGACTGCGGCTGAACCGCGGCCCAATAGAAGGGTGGGGCCGCGGATCCGCGCTCTGTGTGAGAGATCAGAGTGTCGAATTTTCCCAGAGTTCTTAGAATCTCCTGCACATCATTCTGAGACCACCTAAAAAATTTTTAGACACCAAAAATTCTCAACAGAAAACTGATGTGAGGTAAAATGAGTTTTTGGAATTTTGGTCGATCGGAACCGCAAAACACATCAAACGAAAGCTAGACGAAGTTAATGGCGAGGCTCTGATACCACTGTAAGTGCACGGCGGCGCCCCGGCCGTCAATCCGACGCCGGAATGCGGAAGCGGTGAATAACTTTAATTTTTGCGGACTTAGCAAACCGGCACCACCGCGCACTATAACCCGGATCGAACCATTAACAAGTCTAAGCTAACTAGAAGATGGGTTAGAGATATACCGACGATCCAAGTCCTCCGGTCTTCTCGTCATGGTCCCGATCTCCTGCGGAAAAGTCCCGTCTCCTCCTCGTCGCCGGAAGTGCACCACATCGCCTACTTTGTTTACGGGCTCCCACCTCAATGCCGAGGCAACTCGGGCACGAAGCCGGCTACTCGACGTGCCCAAGATTCGTTGTAGAATATCTAGAGAAGAAGTCTCATTTGGGGTTTTGGAGCTTTGCCATTTTGGTGGAGGAAGAGAGAGGATTTTTGGAGAGGAACAAGAGAGCTCTTTTCTTTGCACAATATGAACCAAAAATGCCACACCAAAAATGAATCAATCAATCAAACCCCCACCCTCAAGTGGCCGGCCCATGTAGGAAGAAAAAAAGAGAGAGGGAAAAGTCAAGGGGGAGGTAACCATATGAATCATGCAAGAGAGAGAGAGAGGAATGGTTATCATGAAAAACAATGATACCAAAACAAAACCCATACTCCACCACCAACCATCAACCTCATCATCAACAATCATGATGAGCCAAAAGTCATGCCATCATGACAAGAAGAAGTCAAGGTCAATGAAAAGATGTCATGATAAAACAATATGCAAAGATCCCCTCCACAAACACTTATTTGCAACTATGCAAATAAGCCCTCCTCCACCAATCTTCGGCCAATGAACGGAACAATGGAAATCGGCCGAAACGGAAAGCAAACTGGCAGCTCCAGAAAACTGGTCCCGTAATAAATTACAGGAAAACCCCGATACTGTGCATACACACCCGCATTTGTATTCCGACCGAAATACAAATGCAATGAGACAAAATCTACACTGTACTATACTAGAATCCGGCTTATACCAAAACCGGATAGTAATATCTGTTCGATCCTGATCCGTGCAATACCGCACGTATCTGATCGAACCCTGCCATATAACCATACGGCCTATAGTACAAACTGTCCGATCCTGATCCGTGCAATACCGCACGTATCTGATCGGACCTTGCCATATCTCCATACGGCCTCTACAACCTATCGTCCGAAAGCTGAGTAACTGAATGTGGGGGACTCTAAAGACTCGTCAATACTATGGCTGTGGATTTAACTACTAGCACGTCAGAGGTATATGCCAATACGTGACGGGCCACCAGCTATTGACCAAAAGGGACGTCGATGAGGAAGCTCACCCCGACACCCAACTGAGCCTGTCAGTGACAATATCCGTGCAGTCCGGTCCGTTCGTCTATGAGCATCGCATGGCGGGCCTAGGGGGTTGGTAAAAGTCAGACCCCCAAAAGCGGTACAAGTCGTGTCGGAGTGTAGCCCAGAACACCCTGAGATACTACTGGAATACCTACCAGTAAATCTCCTTGCCTTGGCCAAGGACTTTGTGTAATGGCTCTCCTAGACACAGCACGACCTCACCCCCAATACCGGGAGAGACGAACCCCTGAAGATACGCTCACTGCCTCCATGTGGCTCGGGACTGTACCCAACTAAAACCTGTTTGCACGACTCCTTTGAGCCGTGGTAGGGTAGTAATCAAAGTACAGTGGGAACTCACACGAGACAAATGACGATCCCCAGGTCGATGAACTAACCTGCACACATGTCACCAGGGAACTGCCATCTGACGTCTGGTATATGACCAACTAGCATGTTCCCGGCGAGTCCTGTCCGGTGTACTCATAACCCAATGAGCACCTGTATACATCTTAGGTGATCCAACTGACACCAGTGGCTTGTGAGACCGGCCACCGCCCCTCGTCGGGGTCTCGACTGTATACACTAGTCTACTAATGGAGTATCGATGCCCGGTCTCGAAACTCCCACGACTAGGGACCTTTTAAGGATATGCTTGTAGACCCCCAGCTCCCACTTATATGATCGCCTTCATACTGCTGGTGGTTAAGCAAGAATCCTAGGGGCTCTATCAACGTGTAATAGCGACGTGTCAGGTCACCTAAAACAGTACACGATGATAAAGGTAAACCAGATAGCATACTATCATCTCGAGTAAGACTGTCCTACCGGATAGGTCCTCCCTCAATCATTACAATCGCGTACCTGTGACCTAATAATTGACTCTGAGGGCACTATCTCCAACACCTAGGTGCCTACACAACTCTCAGTCTTTGCTAAATAATTTTTCAGGTCCCCGAGTCACTCCAAATTCCAATATACTACCACAATTTCCACAATTTCCCGTATCGGCAGAATTTCAAAGTTTTAAATTGGGGTTAAGTCTCAGGTTTTGGGTCCAATATGGTATCTTGAAGGGGGTTTAAGGTCACTACTAACCTCAATTATAACCTAGGATTCAATTCAAACCCTGATCCTTCTCTAGAAATTTTCTAACATCACTAATCAAAACCAATTTAACTCTAAACTACTATAAGGTGCTATTAGACTTTAAATTAAACTAGATGGAAGAATTTATACCTCACTTGGGCAACCCAAGAAAAACCCTAGCTCCCCAATGTTGTCAAAATCCTACTTTGCTTGGTCCATTGTGTAGAGGGTGAAGAGGGGATCACTTTTAATGAAAGGGGTTTAGGGTTTTGATGGAGATTTGGAGATGAGTTCTTGGGGTGAAGGTGGAAGGAGATGAGGTTGAAGGAGGAGAAGAAAATGATGTAAAAATGGTGGAGGGAGATGAATGTGGCAGCCCCTCTCACTTTCCTCACTTATTCTCACCCACTCTCTCACTAATTACCCTTTTTGCCATTCCTCTTTTTTTTCTTTTCTCTTTTAAAACCAAAACACATAATACCCATAAAACAACACGAATGCAACAACATGTAACTAAATGCAACAAGACATGATGCACTAGCCATGAAAAACCGTAAAAACACGGATTTGGCCTAATCGCGATTAGCAGTGCACTAATCGGGTATTCATTTAAACTGCATATAATAAATCTTTAAAATGCTAAATCCTTTAAATATATATTTAAATGAATAAATCATTTTAATTCCCAATATTTCATAATTATTGGTATATATTTATACCCTTTTTCGAAAACCCCAATTTCGCAAATCGGTAGTTTTCGGGAAAAATATTATTTTAATATTAAATTCCAAAAATAATATTTTATATTTTCTGAAATGTTACAGTAGAATAGCGTATAGCTTCTCGACCCATGTAGATGGGCGATGGATGATCCCATATCCATTGGTGTTTGACATCAGAGATAGTATACGGATGCTCAGTGTCGACTGGGTACACTGAACGGACTCGCCGAGAACTCCTAGATGGTATTATACCTATTGTCAGATAGTAGTTCTTTGGTGACACTGCTACAGGTTAGTCTGTAGACCCAAGATCATCATAGAGTCTTGTGTGATTCCCACTGTGCTTTGATTTCCACCTTACCACGTTCAAGAGAACGTGCAAAACGGTGGCTTTTGGGTACAGTCCCGAATCACATGGAGGCAATGAGCGATAGGAGGGGTTTCGTCTCTCTCGGTATTGGGGGTTGATGTTGCGCTGTGCTCGATTGGCTATAACAGGAAGTCCCTGGCCAGGGCTGCTTCAGAGATATACTGGTAAGTGTTATTAGTAGTTTCTCGACCCGTTATGAGCCTCATATCGGCACGACTTATCGAGTTACTGGGGTCTGACGTTTACCACCCCTAGACGAGATATGCGACAAATTAGACAAAGAGACCGGACTGTATGGTAGTGTTACTGATTGGATTTGCAGGAGTATGAGCAGACTTGCTTGTTGATCTTCTGATCGCTCAATACCCGGGTGGCCGTTACGTTTAGCAGACCGCCAGCGGCTTGTGGGTGTTTGATATGATCATCACCTGCTGCCGGCGTATTGACGAGTCTTTAGAATCCTACACAGAGGTTTCCTGGCTCAAGCAAAACGCAGTAGGAGCACATACGTGATATGTGCGGGACCGAGATTAATACGATATGATATACCGTATTTTATTCTTACGATATGCGACATAGGTCGGTTATATGTGATATATCGGGGTTATCGGATCAAGTGTTGTTTCGATAAGTTGTTACATTTGATATTAGTCGGTTATATATGATATAACCGGATTATTAAATCAAGTGTTGATTTAATAATTTAATGTATAATTATATATTTGATATATTAAGTTACATTAACTAATACTTGCTCATTTATGATTTCTTTTCTCACTTGATGTGCACATTGTATATATGTGATATGTATATTTGTGTACATGTTTGTGTCATGCTAGGTTACATATGCAACAAGGGTGTACGAGACTTATACCATGCTAGGGTTTATGTTTTGGTTTTATTTATCATTAAGTAATTCATAAAACATTTGGAATTAGTCACGGATAAGCTTTTAGAAGCTTATGGATACATTGACTTATTCAACTCTTTTGTCATTGTTTAAGATATTTGTTAACCCAACACTTAACCTTATCCCTTATTTTATTCTCTACATGAGTTAAGCATGAGATGATAACTCACTATGGTTGCATTTCTAACCTCATGAATAATTCATTCACAACTCTCATTCATCTCTCTTCTTCTTCTTCTTCATGAGCTCAAGAAAAATGTTTTCTAGGGTTTTGAGAGGTGATGAAATATTGTGAGAAAAATAAATCCAAAGTGAGCCCACTTCCTACCTCATCATCCTCTACTACTTGCCATTTAGTATAGGGTGTTTGCTTCACTAATTCCATAATTAGTGAAGAGATAGCTTGGGTTAGTGTCTCCTCGACGTAGATCATGTTCGGCCTAGAAGACTTCGATGCAAGCATGTTCATTTCTTCATGGGAGCCTCTCTAGAGTCCGAGAATTCATTATCGCAGCGAAGGGACGACTACACGGAGCTAATGAAGTAAAGGACCGGTCTACAAAGGTTGTATTCCTTGTTCACTTTTACTTGCAAAGTTGTTTGCATTTCATTTCGTCGGATTTCTAGTAAACGATTCTATGATTAGGGTTAGCTAGAACGGCTAAAATTTTAATATGGCATGTAAGATGCCTCCCGAGCCGTGCTAGGAAACCCTTCCACCATCTCGAGGGGTCGAGGCCGAGTCTCCTAACTCTAGAATTGGTAGGGTTGCTTGCCGCCCTCGTAGGGGTCTAGGGATGTGGGTTTGGCTATTCATCGCGACCGTAGAATACGTGTTTTATAAAGGCTTAATTTAAAACACAGAATTCTTAGTATATCCAATATTTCATATGTGTTCTTCTGCTGCTGATATTTTATGATGTGATCACTTGATATGTTCTGAGATGAATGCCTATATTATTTATATGATATACAATAACTATTGATACTTTCGTTTCTTCTGTGATGCTTGGGAAGCATAAGATGATGGGAGTTCATTAATGAGTTTAATGAAATAAAATAAACCTAAAGATGTTGTAGAAACTTGTATCGAAAAAATAGTTCTTGCTTTGCATAGCGCTATTCCTTGTAGAATATCCAGCACCTTATTCGATAAGGAAAGAACCGAGATCCCTTCACCGGGAGTGACCTCTTTAGCGAAACTAGAAGATACTACAACCCACTCGGTTTGTCTTTTGATTGCTTCTATAGTTTTTGCTTTGCATAGTGTTATTTATGAAATATCCCGCACCTCATTCGATGAGGAAAGAGACGAGATCCCTTCACCGGGAGTGACCTCTTTAGAAAAACTAGTAAAATCCTAAAAAACACTCATTTTCAAAATCACTCGATTCTACAACGATATCAAGTTCATTACGCAAAAGGTTTTCATAAAAACCTGTCATAGCCCTCCGTCATTTCAGATAAGTAGTATTTAGTATTCGTGTTACGTTTGTTGACCTCCGTCAAGGCGTAGTGTGCGGTAGCTGATTAGTGCTTATCTGCATAAGCATATGATGCGATTGGATTAGGGTAGTTGTACGGCCTTGTTGACCTCCGTCAAGGGTCGTACGGGTGGGTTTAATTCAATCAGGAAATGACGGGTTGAACTTGACTAGCAGCCTAAGGTTTGTTGACCTCCGTCAAGGTCATAAGATGCTAGGGCAAAATATTATCGGGAATTTCAAGTGTTGAAATTTGCAATGAGATTGCATACCATCTATGAGATAGTTGGATCCCGATACCCACTGCGAGTAAGAGTTACTCCTGGGAGAGTTTTACACATTACAATTAGCCGATCAAGTAGGTGTCTAGAAAGGTGTTAACGGGGTTACGCCGCTGGGAAAACGAGGTTTATTTTAATTAGGTCTGTGCGAAAGCACGGGGAACCTCCCTCAAAGCACCGACACTGGCCTGGCCGAAAGATTGGCAAACTTGTAGAGTGTAATTAATCCCGGCTAGTCTTACCTTTTAGGGTTTGAAGGAAGATTTGAAAAAAACAGTGGGAGACATCCTGATTAGATAAAATAATAACCAATCTAATCTTGTAAGAGCGCACGCAGAGTGTTTTCTTCTCTCTCTCTCTCCTGGTAGCGACCATGTCACGCCTTAATCAAGATAATAATATGGATGCATTGACCGAACCTGCTTATTATACTGTGCTAGGGAACGTTGGTTCCACTCTATTTTTTAACTGTTATAAGTCCTAGCAGGAAATAGGGGAATATCCGAATTCCCATGCCACCCAATCGAAGAAAGTGCATGTTGATGCATCTTCTTCGGGTATGTTCATTACCTAGAACTGTTTCTCAGTATCCTCTACATCCTGGGTATGTGATACCGGATTAGGATCCTACTAATGTAATCTATTACATGGGCTACAGACAGGTGGAGAACTGAGAATAGGTGATTGATCTCTAAGAGTTAGAGAATGGTGCAATTGTTGCAGCCAAGTCAGTTGGCAAACATCACCTTGTATTAATACATTTATTCTAAACGAATGTTATTACATACTGAACCTGATATACAACATTACACCAGATTCTTTATTAAGTTAAAGAAGGATATAATTATGTATTGGAGGATAATGTCGTGAACATTTTCCTGAATCAAGAGTTGATTCGATCAGGCACGTTATATAATAGCATATACGTTCTAAATCAAACCACAGTTCAAAGTATCCAGAACACACACAAGAGGAGTAGTTCAGAAATGAACAAATCCATCTTGTGGAATTGTAGACTAGGTCATATCAATGCGACACGACCAGCTAAGTTACATAAGGATGAATATGAGAATCTGTTCGAATTTTCATCTTATGATACTTTCCAGTCATGTCTCAAAGGTAAAATGACCAATACTCTGTTTACTGGAAACAAAGAAAGAGTTACTGAACTCTTGGGACAGATATATGATGATGTATACGATCCTATGTCTACAAATGCCAAGGTTGGTTCTTTGTACTTCATTATATTCACTGATCTTCTGTCTGGATTTGGACATATGTTCCAATTGAAACACAAGTCTTAAACTTTTGAGAAATTCCAGGAATATAAGCTTAAAGTTAAGAAACAGACGGGTAAGAGTATTAAGTCCTTCGATGTGATCGAGGAGGCGAATACTTGGGCATAGAATTCCTGGGGTTTCTAAATGGAGAATGAGATTCTCTCTCAGCTTACTCCTTCGTATACACTACAACGCAACGGTGTATTGGGGCGGAGGTATCGCACCCTATGAGATATGGCGCACTCTATGATGAGTATTGCTGAGTTACCTATTTCCTTTTGGGTGTTATGCACTTGAGAAGCTGCATACCTATTAAATGGGGTTCCATCCAAATCAGTGCCTACCACAACATATGAGATATGGAATGAGAAGAGACCATGTCTTAAACGAGTTAAGATATGGTGTTGTCCGGCCTATGTTGAAAAGCAAAATCCGGACAGACTCGAGGCAAGGTCAGTTCTATAAGTTTGTTGGATATCCCAAACATTTGTAAGGTATATCTTCTACCACACTGAGGAGAAAAAGGTGTTTTGTTTCTCAGCATGCCACCTTTTTAGGAAGGGAATTTCTTGTGAAGAAATTAGTGGTCATGAGGTAGAACTGGAAGGAGTTCCAGCTAGACAAACTAACAGCTGATGATTTGGTGAAACCAAAGGATTCAATAGTCTCCAATGAACCTAAGCCTTTCCGTGAATCTGGTAGGGTTCCTCTTCCACTCGAAAGATACTACGGTCTTCTCGGTGACAGTGCCAGCGAGGATTGCATCATGGTAGATGATGGCCCAACTAGGTTCTGGCAGGCCATCATAAGTGGAGACTTTGTGAGATGGTTGAATGCTATGCGATCAAAGATGGAATCCATGTACACCAACAAAGTATTACTTTGCATGTTGCACCTGAAGGGGTAAAATCCATTGGGAGCGAATGGATCTTGAGAAGATTCTTGGTATAGATGGAAAAGTTAAGACTTTCAAAGCTATGCTTAAGTCCATCAGGATCAATGCGCGCATCGCGGAGTTGGAACATCTGTTTTGATGTGGCAGTCAAAGAGTTTGGCTTCATCAGAAAGGTAGATGAACCTTGTATATACAAAAAGGTTGTAGAGAGTAAAGTTGTCTTCCACGTTTTGTACGTAGATAACATACTCTTGATAGAAAATGGTTTCCTATGCTACACTCGGTCAAGCTCCTCTTATCACGAGGATTCTCCAAGAAAGATCTAGATGACACCTACTACATCTTGTGGATTATGATCTATGATGATAGATCTAAGTGGATGTTGGGAGTGTCCCAAATCCAGGTACATTAACACCATACTAAAGGGGTTTAGTATGGAAGATTCTAAGCGTGGTGGTTCGTCCACTTACTCATGGATCACTCTCTCCTAGACTGATTTAGAGAGAGCTCGCGTGTAAGGGATACCCTATGCTTCGGCAGTAGGCTCTGTCATGTGTGCGATGTTATGTAACAGACTACATGTAGATGACTCACTAGGTGTAATGATCAGGAATCAATCGGATCTTGGGAGAATCACTGGACAGCTGTGGAGGACATTCTTAAGTACTTGAGAAGCACTAAAAGAAAGTTCTTGGTTCGAGCTTCCATAGTGATAAGGACGACTGAAAGTCAGTCACATGCATTGTCTTTAGCCTCAGTGAAAGGAAGGTATGTTGGTAGAGGTCCAAGCTAGATACCGTGACATACTAGACGATAAAGGCTGAATACATTGCTACCAATGAAACTACCAAAGTGTCTGTCTGGACATTTCTTGTTCATGAGAAGAACAAGGTTCCTACCATTGAGCGTCCAATAACTGTTATTGTGATAACAATGGAGTTGTGGCTTTGACCTAGGAACGTAGGTCCTATCAGCGTTCCAGACATATTCTGAGGAAAGTATCGTCTGATCAGGGAGATGGTTGATCTCCAAAGGATCGAGGTAAGGAGAGTAGACTCGAAGGATAACACGGAGGATCCACTCACAAAGGCCTTACCGTAGAGATACTTCAATAGGACATTAAGTATGAAATACTGCAACAAATGACCTTAGTGCAAGTGGGAGATTGTTAGTTATATGTATGCCCTAGAGACCATTACTGTACATGCGATGTATATTTTAGTGGATGCTTGGACATATATAGGGAGGAATTTCTTGCTCGACATGGTAGTATGCTATCTGGTTGCTCTTTATCTTAACATGTACACTTATTGTCTCTCTATTACATGTTGATAAAGCCCTTAGGATGAGTACTTGACTAGCAGAATTATGATGCGGATCATACTAGTGGGGCAGAGGAAGTCGGCAAGTACATCCTTCAAATGTTCCTAGTTGTGGGAGTATCGAGACAGGGCATCTATACTCCAGAGTAGACTAGCGTATACGCTTCTCGACCCATGTGATGGGCGATGGATGATCCCACATCCATTGGTGTTTGACATTAGAGAAGGTATACGGGTGCTCAGTGGAGACTGGGTACACTGAACGGACTCGCCGAGAACTCCTAGATGGTATTATACCTATCATCAGATAGCAGTTCTCTGGTGACACTGGTATAGGTTAGTCTGTCGACCCGAGATCGTCATAGAGTCTTGTGTGATTCCCACTGTTCTTTAATTTCCACCATACCACGGTTAAGAGATCGTGCAAAAAGGTGGTTTTTTGGTACAGTCCCGAGTCACATGGAGGCAATGAGAGATAGGAGGGGATTCGTCTCTCCCGGTATTGGGAGTTGATGTTGCGCTGTTCTCGATTGGCCATAATAAGAAATTCCTGTCCAGGGTTGCTGAGATCTACTGGTAAGCGTTATCAGTAGTTTCTCGATCCGTTATGGACCTTGCATGGGCATGACTTATCAGGCTATTGGGGTCTGAGTTATACCACCCCCAGGCTATGATATGCGACATATCAGACGAAGAGACCAGACTGTATGATAGTGTTATTGATTGGATTCACAGGAGTATGAGCAGGCTTGCTTATTGATTTTCTAATCGCTCAATACCCGGGTAGCCGTTACGTTTAGCAGGCCGCTTGCGGCTTGTGCGTGTTTGATACGATCATCACTTACTACCGGCTTATTGACGAGTCTTTAGAGTCCTACACAGGTTTCCTGGTTCATGCGAAACGAAATAGGAGCACATATGTGATATGTACGGGACCAAGATTAATACGAGTATGTGATACCGTATTCTATTCTCGCGATATATGATATGGGCCGGTTATATGTGATATAGCCGGGTTATCGGATCATATGTTGATTCGATAAGTTGATCCATATGATATTAGTCGGTTGTATGTAATATAGACGGATTATTAAATCAAGTGTTGATTTGATAATTTAATATATAATTATATATTTGATATATTAACTTACATTAACAAATATTTGCTCACTAAGTATTCTTTTTCTCACTTATGTGCATATAGTATATATGTGATATATATTAATATACATTTTATTGTATCATGCTTGATGCCACATGCTTCATGGGTGTATGAGACTTACACTATAGTTAGGATAATCCTAGGGTTTTTATTTATCAAAGTAAATCATAAATTGGATGGAAATTGTCATGGCTACAAGCTAGTAGAAGCTTGTGGAAACATTGACCAAGTCCACCAATTTTGTTTCACTTGTAGATATTTATTGACCTAACCATTATCCTCACCCTAGTTAAGTCTCTACATGAGTTATTGTATCACACTAACTCACCCATAGTTCATTTTCTCACCTCATGAGTTTTCATTCTATTCTTCACTTGAGCTTCTTCTTCCTCATAAGAAAAGCTCACTAGCTTTTCTCAAGGTGAGAAAATATTGTGAGAAAAAGAAATCTAAAGAGAGCCCAATTCCTACTTCATCATCCTCTACTATTATCCATTTAGTTTAGGGTGTTTGCTTCACTAATTCACATATTAGTGAAGAGGTAGCATGAGCTTGAGTCTCCTCGACGTAGATCATCTTCGGCCTCGAAGACTTCGAGCAAGCTTGTTCATTTCTTCATGTGAACCCTTTCTAGAGTTCGGGGGTTCACTACATGGAGAGAAGGGACTAATACACGGAGTTTTAGAAGTGAAGGATCGATCTACAAAGGTTGTATTCCTCATTCACTTAGTATGTAAAGTTGTTTGCGTGCTTGTTTGTTTAAATTTCTAGTTAAGATTCTAGGGTTAGGGTTCTTTATGGCAAAAATTTGAAAACGGCATGGACGATGCCTTCCGAAACCTTGCTGCCTTGCTAAGTAACCCTATATAAACACCCTAGATTTCTCAATACATGATACTTTTAGGGTGGAGGTAGAGGAAGAAGAAGCATGAGAAGTTGAGAGTGTGAAGCTTAAAACCTAGTCAAGAAAAAATGGTTATGTGTTGTGAGCTATCAAGAATGAATCCCCAACATAAGAAAATATCTCACAACACTAAAATATCAAGCATGCCTCAATAGGCCACCATGAGTCACCCCATGAGTCATGCTTCATTTAATGCCAATAACACCTCATGCCTCCACCTCATTAACCATTTAAACTAAAATGGTTAAAAACATAAATGAGGTGGCATCTTCTAGAAACTATCTTTTAATAAATTACAAGAATACCCCTCATCCGTATATACATACCTGTATCCGTATTCCGAAAAAATACGAATACAATGAGAAGAAAACAATCCAATAATATAATACAAGAATCCGGCTTAAACCAAAGCCTACTAGTATTATCCGTCCGAATCATGATACGTGCACAAGTGTACGTATATGATCGAACCATGTAGTAAAACAATACGACCTCTATATTGTTTTTCCCGTAGCAGGGAAACCCTCTGTGTGGGACTCTAAAGACTCATCAATACGCTGGCAGTGGGTTTAACCACAAGCACGTCAGCGGCACTAGCTGTACGTAACGGCTACCCAGGTATTGAGTGAAAGGGAAGCCGGTGAGCAAACTCATCCGAACCCCTACCGGGCCTGTCCGTGACAATATCCGTACAGTCTGGTCTGTTTGTCTAAGAGTAACGCATATTGAGTCTAGGGGGGTGGATAAAGTCAGACCCTAATAACGTGATATTTCGTGTCGGTATGAAGCCCATCACCAACTGAGAAACTACTGATCCAAATCAGTAATTCTCGACTACCTTGGCCAAGGATTTCTGGTGATGGCCACCCATGCACAACGCGACATCAACCCCAAATACCAGGAGAGACGAATCCCCGACAATCCGCTCACTGCCTCTCAGGACTGTACCCAACTAAAACCTGTTTGCACGACTCCTTTGAGCCGTGGTAAGGTAGTAATCAAAGCACAGTGGGAACTTACATGAGACAAATGACGATCTCAGGTCGACAGATTAACCTGTACACATGTCACCTAGGAACTACTATCTGACAATAGGTATAATACCAACTAGCATGTTCCCGGCGAGTCCGTCCAGTGTACTCATAACCCAATGAGCACCTGTATACTATCTTAGGTGACTAACTGACACCAATGGATTGTGAGACCGTCCACTTCCCCCCGTCGGGGTCTCGATAAGTATACACCAATTTACTCTGGAGTATCAATGCCCAGTCTCGATACTTCCATGACTAGGGACATTTAAGGATGTGCTTATAGACCACCCAGGTCCCACGTATATAATCGCCATCATAATGCTGGTAGTCAAGTAAGAATTCTATGGGTTCTATCAACATTTAATAGTGATCTGTAATACCACATAATGCATGTACATGATGATAAAGACAAACCAGATAGCATACTATTATTTTGAGTAAGACTGTTCTATCCGTACAGGTCCTCCCTCAATCTTCATAATCACCTGCCTGTGTTACAATAATTGCCTTGAGGGCACTATAGCCAACAATCTCCCACTTGCACTTAAGGCTAATAATTGCGGTGTCGCATACTCACAGCCCGTGTGATATTGAACACCCAACTTCTCTACTAATCAGTCTAACAAAACTCATTTGTAAAACTATTGCGTTTGAGAAATAGCCTCAGTGATTGGATCTTCTCCAGTGTTTCTATCTTTATCTCTCTCTATATCTCAACTTCGCGGAGAAAGACTATCTCCCGAAATGAGCAATACCTGTCTTAGAATTTTTCTGGATATCTGATGGGACCCAGTTCACAAATGAACTCCAAATCCAACAAACTTCTTAGACTGTATCAACCACTGAATTTAATCAGTATCCTACACCATGGCTTCCTCAGTATCCTCTTGGACCACCTGTCCAACATACTGCCTCTCAAAAGTGGGAAAACTATAACTCTGACAGTCACTCTGTCATCCAGGTCACCATGGAAGCCTGAAATGATAACCGTCTCCTGAAGGAGGCTGCAGTTATCATATATCAAGAACATTCACTTATGTTCATAATTGCTTCCCAGTGTTTCTCCAGGATTGGATTAATATATATACGCTTATTGCAGCCAGTGCAAAAGCAATATCTGGTGTTATACTTGACATCTCATGATTGACTCAATTTCCTAAGTCAGTGATATGCGAATCATGCAAATCCCCCTTCTGATTAGTCTAGAAGACATCTTTTTAGAGAGGGTGACTCCATCACATGCGGGTACACCGCCACGCCAGGAGTCGTCCATTCTAAAACAATTTAGAATAGTGTCAAGTACCCGAATTGGGACACTTCCCAAATCTAGATCTAAAACCATAGATCTAGTCACCAGAATGCTTGATATTTTATCTAGATCCTATATGGAGAAAAATCTTGTGAAAACCATAGTATAACCGATCATAGTATAGGACTATCACTTCCTATCAAGAACATGTCAACCATATACCAGGACATCTCTCCCTACCACTTTCTTACCTAGTCCATCTGTTGTTCTGGTGAAGTCAAACTCTATGACTGTCATATCAAAACTAGATGATCAATCTCCTCTATACCTGTTTTAGTCTATAAATAGACATAAACTATTTTCCCACTATGCTTCCGCTGCTCCTACTGACTACAACAACCCTCTGGCAGAGTCATATACACGTGCACTTCTAAAACTAATTTAGAACGACGTTTATAATCATCCAACTGCCAGAACTCGTAGTCTAGAATAGCAGTAGTATCAAGTTTGGGTAATCAAAAACCTCACTATCACCGTCTTTGAGGAGACCGAAGTACCTCTTGGGTGCCTGAGGTTACCCACCAAATCTGCGGAGTGGCTAATGGATTGTCGAATCCATTTGAATCCTTAGGTTCTATTAAATTTTCAGTAATCATTTGTTGTTCTGAAATCACTTCCAATTCTACCATACTCCCACTAATGTTTTCTGAAAAGAATCCATTTTACTAAAACTGTGGCTAGTCAAGAACAATATAACTATTGATCTTCCAGATGGTAGAAAATTAACCCTCGTCAAAGCCCAGGATAACCTACAAACTGCCATTACTGAAACGTACCTTGAGTCTGTCCAAATTCTGGTTTGAAGGATCAGCAGGACTACTCCATATACCTTAACATCGTTAAGATATGAATCCATTCTATATCTAGTATAAAGAAACCGAGTCACTAATTTAATTGGAAACAGATTCAAAAATCATGCAGCTGTTTCCAGTGCATATCAACTAAATGGAACGAGGCCGAGCAATATTACTTATCAAGGAATGCATCCACCTATGAGTAACCTGAAGGAGAAGCAAGTTCTCAAAGCTATTACTTACAACGGAATATCTAACACAAGTATCTACATCTTCGATCATCTTGAAGAATCCTGATACTTGCAACATATGGTTCTCTACTTTATTCTTATACCTATATCTTCTTAAAACTTGGACCTTGTATTTCAACGAAATACTTGTATAAAACTAGAGAAGCCATGAGTAAACAGAATATAGTACAAGTACTAACCCCTTTGTCCTAACAGAAACCGGACAACATACAATACTTTGTATAATTCCACTGAGTTTAACAATCCAAACTCTGTGCGTCGAAGGTTGAAAACTGTACTATGGTTAAGAAGAATTACACCGTTGTTCAATACTCATTACCTAATCGTCAACTGATATAAGTAAATGTCATAGACATAATTTCAAAAAGTTACATCTCACTTTATAAAATAAACGTACAGATATATCAGTTTGAAATTGGTGCATAACAACGGATATTCAAAACCAAATATTTGCCGTCAGGAAAAACCCAGGTGATTTCCTCAAATATCACCAATTACAAAGAATTCTGATATATAGAGGATCTAATCACTTAATTCCTAATATCTTACTCCCACTCACCATCTGTAATGTCATACATATGTGAGAATCAAATCTGGTAAATACATACCCTGGAGTTAGAATCTAATTGGGAAAACAGTTTTCAATTAACATCGCACAGTAAAACTGAAACATGAAAATGTTTCGAAGGGGTAACCGGGTATTCTTAATAATGCCTCTTCCACTATCCTAATTCATGATAGTAACTATATACTTCCTTGCCCTCACTTCAATCCTTTTATATGTCTTTACTTATTACCTTATATACTTCATATCTAGTCTAATTGATTTTCTTGCTTCCCTACCCTTCGGCACCAGCCTAAGGTTTGGAAGAAGACTATCCAATAAGCGCAATAGGTGTACTCTACTAACTTCAGAAGCCCTCACAACCTGAGAGAAGGTAAAGGGAAAAGACAACTGAATAATCCTTATTCTATTTCTCCCGAACCGGAAACCATTCACGAACTGGAATAAGTTCCTTCGAGTACATATGTAACTATACGATGGCATATCTAAGCAATATGGATCTTCGTAGTGATACGAAGTGTTCTGGAGAATTCCAAAGGTGAAGTAGGAGTGGAAGGGGTATACGCGGTTTTGTCATGAATGATAGTAGTCGCAATTTCCTTTGCCCTTACTCTAATCACTTTATATGTCTTTACTTATTACCTTCTGTACACCACACTTAGGTTAATTGGTTTTCTTCCTTCCCCACCTTTCGGCACCAGCCTAAGGTTTGGAAGATGATTATCCAATAAGCTCAATAGGTGTACTCTCCTAACATTAGGAGCTCTCGCAACTTGAGAAAAGGTAAAGGGAAAAGACAACCGAATAATCCTATTCAATTTCTCCTGAACCAGAATCCAACCTCGAACTGGAACAAGTTCCTTCGAGTTCGTATATAACTATACGATGGAATATCTAATAAATATGGATTTTCGTAGTGATAAGAAGTGTTCTAGAGAAATGCAAAAAGGGATGTAGGATTGGCAATGATATATGCGACTAAATGACAATCCAAACGCCAAAGTGTTTTTAAGAAGGTTCGATTAACTTGGTTCATGAGTTATTAAGGTGAGGCTATAGTCGCTGCAAAGAGAGAGAGAGAGAAAAGAAACACTCAGCGTGCACTCTAACCCAGATTAGATTGGTTAATCACTTTATATAATCAGGATGGCTCCTAATGTTTCCTCGAATTCTCCTTCAAACCCTAAAAGGAGAATTAGTCAGAATCACCAAAAATCATCCAAGGAGTAACACCTACTCATCAGTAGGAATCGGGATCCAACTATCATCGCAAGATAACTTGATGGAAGCCACTCAAGTCACCACACTCCAGAAGGTATGCGCATGCCTGGCAAGTTTCCTGTATGTTTGAAACTCCCGATGTGATTTTTACCCCTAGGACCCAAGTGACCTTGGCGAATAATCAACAAATCAAAAAGTCCTAGTCAAGTTCAACCCGTCATTATCTTGATTGCTTTAAACCTACCCGCATGACCCTTGACGAATAATCAGGAAAGTCGTACGACTGTCCTAACGAATCCACATTTCCATGCGACAGAAAAGTATTACAGTGCTACCACACACTACGTCTCGGCGAATAGCAACGACAAACGTAGCACGAATACTAAGCAATTCTAATCTGAAATGACGGAGGGCTACGACTGGTTTTTGGTGAAGAACATTTAACGTAATGAACTTGATATCGTTGAAGGAACCGAGTGGTTTTACAAATATATAGGGGCGTAAACTTTTGCTAAAGAGGTCACTCCCTTTGAAGGGATCTCGGCTCTTTCCTCATCGAATGAGGTGCAGGATATTCCAAACTGAATACCACGATGCAAAGCAAAAGAATCGACTATAGTGAAGTTATTACGATAACGCAAGCTTTTTCTGAAGGGGTCACTCCCGATGAAGGGATCTCGGCTCTTGCCTCGTCGAATGAGGTGCTGGATATTCATAACCGAATATCACTGTGCAAAGCAAAAGGAAACGTCTGTAATGTCAGTTTTTTAAAAACTTGGTTCCAATAACATCATATAGGTTTGTTTTCCTTGCATTAATCGAAATTAATGCAGTCCCATCAATTAATCCATATCACACCAGTAAAGAACGAAAATACAATGTACGTATATACCATCCGCATTCTCCACGGGGTCCCGTCATGCACCGTTAGGTTACTTAACTAACGGTAGAGCGGGGGCTGAACTAGCGTGGATGCAAAAACATATACAGCATCTACTAGTATATATATAAATATATATAACATTCATCCCAGGCATGATATAAGCAACATCACAGAATCTTAGCAAGCAACACAGAATGGTAGATAATCCTAGAGCCTCGGGTTTCACTTGTGCCGCAAACGAGACTCGACGTTCTCTGTCGTGTGGATAGCCTATGGAATGAGAACTTGGACCCCTACAAGCGCAGCAAGTTACCCGCCAATCCCAGAAGTGAGGCAACCCCAATCAACAACGTGAATGGACCAGCCAGCACTTCACGGAATCCGGTAACTTTGGCACCCCTCCATGGGTCAACCTGTACCCCCTACGCATGCGTCGAATAACCTACCAATTCTAGAGTGAGTCCCCCTCTGTCTCAACGCCATGAGATGTGGGCCCGTTGCCGTTTAGAATCCGGCTATTCGAGCACTCCACCGCGGGGTAATCCTAGTACAGAAAAGAAAATATATGTACAAGGGTGACATCGACATCAACCCGGTCATGCCCCAAACAAATAATATACAAACTGGGAGATACGACAGTCCACATGTCGGACGCTCGCCCCACAATATCAAATGTACAAATGAATCTAAACTTTACTACCATTGCACCACTGGCTATCCACAACGACGATCCAGCCACAACCTCGGCACAACACAGAACATCAACGTGAATGTCATGTTCGCAAACCCGTCTAATAGTTTTGAATCAATTAGATGAGTTGTACTGCTCTAATGACATTCACGGTCGCAGATAGTAATTTATGTACTGAAAACTTTTAAACAGTGTTAAAAATAGTGACTTCAAAATACCCTGTAATGCCCCCCCAAATCAAAGATAACACAATATGCATTCTGGGCAAAAACAAACAATACCATATAACCAATATTCCAGAGACTAGACAACAGGAAAAAAACCCAAGACCCAACTTCTTTAGAAAACTGGCGGCGCCGCTTTTTCACCCGATCTCGCCGGCTGTACTAAAAATTTTGGGGCTCATTTTTGGGGTGTGTTCTAGTTGTCACAAGAGTAGTCTTCAGCAATTGTTTAAATAATTTTTGAAGACCAATTTAAAATCGACAGAAACTGGAATATACAAGGTATTGTTTCGGAGTTGTTTCATTTTCGAAACTTTAAACATCGTTTAAACTGCTAGTATAGGGTTTATGGGTTGGCTCTGATACCATATTGGGTTATTCCAGCGCCCTGGCCATCGAACCGTGGCCGATTGCGGAACAAAAAATTTACTAACTGGCTCTAGAACAACCCGATGCTACGGATCTACCATTAACCCTAATCTAGCAAACTATATTGTAACGTTTTAAAAATTGTCAAGTGAATTTTTCCGTTTTTGGGTAAAATTTTAGGTATTTTCTGTTTTAACCCGACTGTGATCAAACGGACATATAGACTTGCCAGAACCTAATTTAGCTAAAATAAAGCTGGTGCGCAAGAATTGGGGGTATATGGGACGTTTTGGTTCAATTTGAATTTTTCCCAATTTTAATATTATTTTAATACGGTATTCAACTTTTGGGAGATTTCACTTAAGTGATCTTTTCAACAATTAAGTTTGAGTAAACCCAAAAACCTTGACTAAATATCTAGATATTTGTTTGGGTTTAAGGATTTAATTTAAAAGAAAAGAATAGGAATTGAGAAGATGCATGAATGTGGTGTGAATGCATTTGTGAGCTTTAAAGGCAAGGAAATTGCTAGGAAACTCTACTCACTTCCTCACCCTCTCTTCACTTGGCCGAGCCCTCCCTCTCTCTTCTGCCCTTGTGTATTTCTTTCCCCCATTTACTTCAATTCAAGAACAATAATCTCCAAAACTCCATAATAAAATCCCAAAAATACCCCAAGTCTTGATTTTAGCATCTTGGAGCTAGGAAAGCTTGGATTCTTGAGGATAGGTAATGGTCCCTATCTGTTCTTTATTTAGTTTTTGTGCTTTATAGCTAGTTAGTTTTAGTTTAGATAAGGTATGGTCAGGATTTGTGTGTAATATCGTATTTTAGTGTCGGTTTGTGATATCTGTGACCTACTATGACCTGGATTTCGTACAGAAAAATCAAACAAAATTGTAATGATGTACTGGTGATCCTGGAGCACCACATTGGACACGAGACCCATCCCACCGGCCAGGGCCGGCGACATCTGAAGAGGAATCCGGCGACCTCGGCTCCTTCAGGGAGTTGGGGTGTGGGTTTTTGAGGGTAGGTCTATGCTGGGGTTTGGGTGTATTTGGGTCTGTTTGTTTGTTTAGTTTTCTCTGTATGCAAATCTGGGATCACTTAGGTAGGTTATAGTGTTTTGTGTTCACGCGATACGTTATACGACACGGATCATGCACTTTGTGTGGTTTTGCTCATAAGTTGTTTTCATCGTGTCTCTACGTACGTTAGCCACAATACGAACACTTGAGAGTATGCTTTGTGTTGTTGCGTCGGTCTAATGTAATGTGTACGTGTTTTAGGGTTATTATTAATATACACTTGTTTTATTGTCTTATTATTGTAGGTTCGCAGGCGGGGACTACGGACACAGCTACAAAGGGAAAACAGGTGGTTGGCTATACTTAGCCGGGAGTGTTGGTGAGTAGATTTAACATCTACAGGGGAATCACCCGCATGGCGGTATGCGTCTGGGCTAGAAATGACTTAACTTTTCGCATATTCTATGTCATATTTAGAATTGCGCACTTACCCTACTGCGTAGTAAATTGTTGTGCTTGGACTAGTATCCTTAGGACACTGCACTATTATTGACGGCTCATGTTGTACGACCACTGATTGTATGCCACACACACCGTCAGTAATTGCCATGTCACGCACAACCTATATATAGAAATTATATTGTCTGGTTAGGGACATTGTGACATTGATTCATACTTCTTATCGCATATGATATATATAGCATACCTGTACCCACATGCTTACATATATGCCTTGACATACTTACGTGCTAGTTACCTGTATACCTATAGAGTATCGTACCATTAGCGATAGGTACATACACACTTCATGACATAGCTACAGGTATACCTTGCATACATACTTCACTTATACTCAGGGGGTATATTACATCATTACTTATAGGTAGATACATATATCTGGTTATAGCTACATGTTTACCTTTACTTGATGTTATTTTACAATTGGAGAGATTACGAACCGCATGATATTATATTAACTTGTTACAGTTAATTGCTGTTTTTCCTTTATATGCTCGCATTTCAGATTTATGGTGCGTATATTATATTCATGGATTTTCGCAATGGGATATGGATTTTTCATGATGTTTTCTGGATTTGGGGACAGTGGGAGTTCATGAAATTGTGCATTATTTGAAAAACCCGGTTTCTCTTGATATGACATTTCAGCATCCACCGTGAGATTTATCGGTTCGGATATATATACCCCATGTGAGGAGGCGTCGTGAGCCGTATGAGGGTACATGGTGGGGCCCATAGGTACCCCGGGGTAAGAAGATTGATGGACCTTGCCGATTGAGCCTGGCAGGGGAACCATACCATAAGGTGACATTACCAATGACTCGGCGGTTATCAGGGGGATACCGTTGGGAGTCATGTACGTATGGATACGTAGAAAGACGGGGGTCAGAGCTAGGCACTCGTGCTCTTCGGATAGCGTGTGATACGTACCTATCAGGGTACCAGTCTTGGTGACAGCACCTGATAGATCATCATTTCTGTGTCGATGCTTAACACATTGATTTCATGATATTTCTTCTTACTCCTTTGTATATATAACAGGGGATTAGGCCGCTGTTATATATGCCCTTACACCATTATTAGTGGAATGGGACGCTAATATATGTGTATTGACATTAATTATATACATCATCATATTTATTCATGCAAATATACCTAGAATGTAAATGACTCATTGACATTGGATTTAGGACATTTGAGAATTCATTTGATTACAGGATATATATGAGATTTCTGACTTGGTACACTCGGGATCTACTTGATATTGTACATTCGGGGTATACGAAATACACTTGATATTGTACATACGGGATATATGAGATCTACTGGATAGTGTACATTCAGGATTTGTGAGACTTATATGATATGAGAGCCTATTTGGGGGCTGATTTGAGGAATTGGGATTTGGATTGTCTTGATGGATTGTGATCCTACCGCGATGTCAGGATTCCGTGGAGATGACATATTTCATTCCATACTCCACATTTATTATTATGCATTGTTTCATGTATTAGTAGTACCTGTTAGAGTATCTTCCATGACTGTTGCATTTACATACCTTTATTCATATCATTTCTTCATGTACTTGCAGTACCTGATAGAGTACCTTACATGACTGTTACCTACATATCGTCATATTATTGCTTCATGTATTAATTGTACCTGCTAGTCTACTTTTCATGATTTTTGCACTACATATGACCATTCATTGATATTAAATGCTTATGTTAGATTCGCGATGTACGTGCATACTCGCGATTACCTGCATATGTTATTTACTATTCATGAGTTGGCAACTCACCCCCGTTGTGCCACAGTGTTTCAGGTGTTCCTCAGGATAGTCAAAGACAGGCTATTTCCATCCTTCGTATCATCTTTTGGCTGCGGATACCACTTCGCCTGACAGTGTGCAGTTTTGCCCAGGTGGGTTTTGTGGTTATCCGATGTTGTATTGTATATTCATTGTATCCTTGTACTCTCCATCTGCCAGTATTATGTATGACTTAGTGACTTGGTGTGAGGACGATATTGTATATTATTTTGTGACTTGGAGGTTTTTATGCAGTTTTATTTATATCGTCTCTTTCTTCACTACGGTGTCGAATATCTGTTGTGGTGATTGTTTTCCTCCGTTGGACGTGGATTTTTCTCCCGTTTAGGATGTTTTACTTTATATTTATGTTGTACCCATTTTGGGGGCTTGTTTTACAAAGGGGGTGCTGCCAAAATTTTAAGGAATAAAAGTGAGACTTTAAAGAATTTGGGTTGTGATTTCAAAGGTTTTGAAAATACTATTATCACTTTCTTGCTACTTTTGATGGTTTAGATTGCTGGGTTTTAGCTTTCTTTTACTAAGTTACGCCTGTAGACGTTGCGTAGTATTAGGGCCGTCACGTGCCAAATTTCGGGTCGTGAAATATATATAGGAGTTTAGAAAGGTTATACTGAATGATCCGTGTCCTTCGGTCTTTAACCATCATCCCAAGCTTCTAGAGGCCTCCATGATCAAGCTTGTGTTGGATATAGTGCCCTCAATGTCAATTATTGGATCGCAGGCACGTGATTGCAATCATTGAGGGAGGACCTATGCCGGTAGGACAGTCTTACTCAAGATGATAGTATGCTATCTGGTTTATCTTTTTCATCGTGTACAGCTTTAGGTGACCTTACAGGTCACTATTACGCATTGATAGAGCCCTTAGGATTCATGCTTGACTACCAGCAGTATGATGGCAATCATATACGTGAGAGTTGGGTAATCAATAAGCACATCCTTAAAGTGGTCCCTAGTCGTAGGAGTTTCGATACTGGGCATCGATACTCCATTAGTAGACTAGTGCATACAGTCGAGACTTTGACGAGGGGCGGTGGCCGGTCTCACAAGCCATTGGTGTCAGTTGGTTCACCTAAGATGTATACAGGTGCTCATTGGGTTATGAGTACACCGGACAGGACTCGCCGGGAACATGCTAGTTGGTATTATACCTGACGTCAGATAGCAGTTCCCTGGTGACATGTGTACAGGTTAGTTCATCGACCTGAGATCATCATTTGTCTCGTGTGAGTTCCCACTGTGCTTTGATTACTACCCTACCACGGCTCAAAGGAGTCGTGCAAACAGGTTTTAGTTGGGTACAGTCCCGAGCCACTTGGAGGCAGTGAGCGGATCGGCAGGGGTTTCGTCTCTCTTAGTATTGGGGGTGAGATCGCGCTGTGTCTAGGAGTGCCATTACACAAAGTCCTTGGCCAAGGCAGGAGATTTACTGGTAGGTATTCCAGTAGTATCTCAGGGTGTTTTGGGCTACACTCCGACATGACTTGTACCACTTTTGGGGATCTGACTTTTACCAACCCCCTAGGCCCGACATGCGATACTCATACACGAATGGACCGGACTGTACGGATATTTTCACTGACAGGCTCAGTAGGGTGTTAGGATGAGTTCACTCATCGGCCTCCCTTTTGGTCAATACCTGGTAGCCCGTTACGTACAGCTAGTACCACTAACGTGCTAGTGGTTAAATCCACAGCCAGTGTATTGACGAGTCTTTAGAGTCCCCCACAGACAGTTTCTCAAGTTTCGGGCGAAATATTATAGAGGCCGTATGATATTATGGCAGGGTTCGATCATATACGTGCAGTCGTGCACGGATCATGATCGGACGGATCATACTAGTGGTCTTTGGTTTAAGCCGGATCCTAGTATTAGATTTGTTGGATTAGTTTAGTCTCATCGCATTCGCATTCAGTCGGAATGCGGATGCTGGTATGTATATACAGGTGAGGGGTACTCTTGTGATCCGTCACGAGTTTACTTTAGTAGATGCCATTCTCTTTTTATTATTGCAAACATTTGGATTAATGTTTGCAAATGGATATTGTGAGCTCAAGGTCATGATGGAGCGCATTTAATGTGGCATGTGCAAGGGTAGTGACTCATGGTCTTTTTATTTGTGCATATGTCACATTATTATTTGATTTATGTGATGAAATGTTAAGAGGAGAGAGGGAGGGCAGCCAAGGGTCAATGGGTTAGCTTTTGTATGATAATTCTAGCCTCTCTCATATTATCATTCTAACACAAAAGAAAAAGAAAAGAAAGCTCTTCTTCTTCCTCTTTCTTCTTGAGCTCACTATCTCCATTAATGGCATCCACTTCAACCTCCATCCATACACTTTCATGTGCTGAGAATCAATGGATGTTTGAGACAAAGTTATCACACACATTCTCTACTTCACCTTGGAAACGTCGGCTAGCAAACTTCGTGTCCGAGTTGCTTCGGTTCGAAGCGGTAGCCCGTAAAAAGACTTCTAGACATGGTGCCCTTCCGACGAGGAGATTGGAGATCGAGCGAGATCGGAGATGCCGCAAGGAGCTAAAGATGGTAGCTAAAGACCGAAGGACATGGATCGATCGGTATAGCCTTTCCTAACTTCTTCTAGATTGCAAGTTAATGTTAATGGTTTGATCCAGGTTAAAGTCTGCGTTAGCGCCAGTTTCAAGTTTATGAAAAGTTTTTGTTTCCGCATTTTGGCCTCGGATCGACGGCCGGGGCGCTACCGTAGACTTACAGCTTGATCTCCGGTCTCTCTCCATCGAAGATGATCTACCTGAGGATTTGTATTCCGAGCACCTTCCTTATAGCCGAGGTAACTAGGGTACCTAATTCGTTAAACTAGATAGCCTAGAAGATGTAGAGTCTAATGATGGATTTATTTGTCTCTAAACACCCTAGGTTTCTCAACACATGAGACTTTTAGGATGGAGATAGAGGAAGAAGAAGCATGAGGAGATGAGAGTGTGAAGCATAAAACCAAGTCAAGAAAAAATGGCTAAGTGTTGTGAGCTATCAAGAATGAATCCCCAACTCAAGAAAATATCTCACAACACTAAAATATCAAGCATGCATCAATAGTGCCACCATGAGTCACCCTATGAGTCACCCCATGAGTCATGCTTCATTTAATGCCAATAACACCTCATCCCTCCACCTCATTAACCATTTAAACTAAAATGGTTAAAAACATAAATGAGGTAGCATCTTCTAGAAACTATCTTGCAATAAATTACAAGAATACCCCTCATTCATATGTACATACCCGTATCCGTATTCCGATAAAATACGAATACAATAAGACGAAAATAATCCAATAATATAATACTAGAATCCGGCTTAAACCAAAGCCCACTAGTATTATCCGTCCGAATCATGATACGTGCACAAGTGCACGTATATGTTCGAACCCTGCCGTAAAACCATACGGCCTCTGCATCGTTTTGCTCAAAACAGGGAAACCCTCTGTGTAGGACTAAAAACACTCGTCAATAAGCTGGCAGTGGGTTTAACCACAAGCACGTCAGCGGCACTAGCTGTACATAATGGCTACCCAGGTATTGAGCGAAAAGGAGGCCGACGAGCAAACTCATCCGAACCCCTACGGAGTCTGTCCGTGACAATATCCGTACAGTTCGGTCTGTTCATCCAAGAGTATCGCATATTGAGTCTAGGGGGTGCATAAAGTCAGACCCCTAATAACGCGATATTTCGTGTCGGTATGAAGCCCATCACCAACTGAGAAACTACTGATCCAAATCAGTAATTCTCGACTATCTTGGCCAAGGATTTCTCGTGATGGCCACCCATACACAACACGACATCAACCCCCAATACCGGGAGAGACGAATCCCCGACGATCCGCTCACTGCATCCATATGGCTCGGGACTGTATCTAACTAAAACCTGTTCGCACGACTCCTATGAGCCGTGGTAGGGTAGTAATCAAAGCACAGTGGGAACTCACACGAGACAAATGACTATCTCAGGCCGACAGACTAACCTGTAAACATGTCACCTAGGAACTGCTATCTGACAATAGGTATAATACCAACTAGCATGTTCTCGGCAAGTCCGTCCAGTGTACTCATAACCCAATGAGCACCTATATACTATCTTAGGTGATTAACTGACACCAATGGCCTGTGAGACTGGCCACCGCCCCTCGTCGGGGTCTCGATAAGTACACACTAGTCTACTCCGGAGTATCAATGCCCGGTCTCGATACTCCCACGACTAGGGACATTTAAGGATGTGCTTCTAGAACACCTAGCTCCCACGTATATGATCGCCATCATAATGCTGGTAGTCAAGCAAGAATCCTATGCGATCTATCAACATGTAATAGTGATCTGTAATACTACATAATGCATGTACATGATGATAAAAACAAACCAGATAGAATACTATCATTTTGAGTAAGACTGATTTATCCTATAGGTCCTCCCTCAATCATCATAATCACCTGCCTGTGATTACAATAATTTCCTTGAGGGCACTACAGCTAACAGACTGTGTGGTGAATGTCACTGATAGGCTCAAGCAGGGTATGGACGAGCTTACTTGTCGATCGGCTTTTCATTCAATACCTGGGTAGCCATTATGTACAGCTAGTACCGCTAACATGCTTGTAGGTTAACCCAGTGGGGGATTGATCTGAAAGTGTTTCAGATCAATCAGATATGATTATGACCTACTGCCAGTGTATTGTCGAGTCTTTAGAGTCCCATACAAAGGGTTCTCCCGTTCTAGTGAAATGATGTAGTGCACGTATGGCGATGCATGCGGAGTCCAATAAATATGTCTATATGATACTACATGTATTAATCGGATATGTGATACTAGCCGGTTTATAATTGAACAGGATCATTAAATCAAGTGTCGATTTAATGATAATACTTATTTATGATGATGCATATATAAACTAGTATTATTGTGTTATTCACACTCACTTTTACTTTTTTACTGTAGGGTTGTATAGCACGACAACAAGGTTTCGGAAGGCATCAACCATGCCACTTTATAAATTTTTAGGGTGCTATGAAACCCTAACCAAGATCTTAACTAGACAATCAGGGTTAACTTTGTATGTAAATAACTTTACAAATAAGAAAGATGGATTACAACCACTGTAGTCCATTCCTTCACTTTATAAGCTCCGAGTTGTGGTCCCTTCGCTACGATCATCAAGCTCCCGGACTCTAGTGAGTCTCCATGAGGTGAATGATGCATCTTGCTTGAAGTCTTCAAAATCCAAGACGATCTACCTTGAGGAAACACAAACTCAAGCTAACTCTTCACTAATGTAGAATTAGTGAAGCTAACACACTAATCTATATGGCTAGTATAGAAGTAGGAATTTTGCTCTCTTTAGTTTTCTTTTTCTCACTTTATTTCATCAAAAATGAAAAGGCTAGCAAGCTTTTTTAGGAAGAAGAAGATGAAGTGATGAGAATAATTGTTGTGAGGTTAGAAATGCAACCATAGGTCAAGTATATCATCCTTAACCCTTGTAGAGACTTAACCATGAGCTATGGTTAAAGGTAAGGTTGATAAATATCTTAAGCTAGACAAAAAGAGTGGACAAAGTCAAAAAAGCCTACAAGCTTCTACAAGCTTCAACCATGACAACAATCCACAATATTTGAATTACTTAATGATAAATATAAACCCTAATCCTAACCCTATCATGGTTTAACTCTCATAAACCCTAGTTGCATTTATAACCTAGCATGTTACAATTATACATATCACATATATATAATTTAGTAAAAAAAGAAAAGAATACATTTAACATATATCACATATATATCAATGTATCCAAAATGAGAAAAAGAATTACTTAAGTGAGCTTATATTAGTTAATGTAACGTAATATATCACATATATAATTATACATTAAATTATCGAATCAATACTTGATCCGATAATCCGGCTATATCACATATAACCGACCAATATAACATGTATCTTTTTATCGAATCAACATTTGATCCGATAACCCGGTTATATTACATATAACCGGCCGATATCACATATCGCGAGAATAGAATACGGTATCACATATCATATTAATCTTGGTCCCGCACATATCACATATGTGCTCCTACTCTGTTTCGCCTGAGCCAGGAAATCTCTTTGTAGGACTCTAAAGACTCGTCAATATGCCGGCAGTAAGTAGTGATCATATCAAACACCCACAAGCTGCAAGCGGTCAGCTAAACGTAACAGCCACCCGGGTATTGAGCGATCAGAAGATCAACAAGCAAGCCTGCACACACTCCTGTGAATCCAATCAGTAACACTCCCATACAGTCCGGTCTCTTCGTCTGATATGTCGCATATCCAGTCTAGGGGTGGTAAACGTCAGACCCCGGTAACCGATAAGTCGTGTCGATGTTAGGCTCATAACAGGTCGAGAAACTACTGATAACACTTACCGGTAGATCTCCATATCTGCCCTGGTCAGGGACTTCCAGTTATAGCCAATCGAACACAGCGCAACATCAACCCCCAATACCGGGAGAGACGAAACCCCTCTTATCGCTCATTGCCTCCATGTGATTCGGGACAGTACCCAAAATCAACCGTTTTGCACGTTCTCATGAACGTGGTAAGGTGGAAATCAAAGCAAGTGGGAATCACACAAGACTCTATGAAGATCTCGGGTCTACAGATTAACCTGTACCAGTGTCACCAAAGAACTGCTATCTGACGATAGGTATAATACCATCTAGGAGTTCTCGCCGAGTCCGTTCAGTGTACCCAGTCTCAACTGAGCACCCGTACACCATCTTTGATGTCAAACACCAATGGATGTGGGATCATCCATCGCCCATCATATGAGTCAAGATGCGTATACGCTAGTCTACTTTGGAGTATCGATGCCCTGTCTCGATGCACCCTCGACTAGGAACAGTTATAGGATGTACTCTTGGACTACCCTGGCCCCACTAGTATGATCTGCATCATAGTCCTAGTAGTCGAGTACTTATCCTATGGGCTTTATCAACATGTGAGAGCAAGACAGTAAACCAATACAAGTCAACATGTTAAGACAAAGTACAACCAGATAGCATACTATCATGTCGAGCAAGAAAATCCTCTCTATATATATCCAAGCATCCACTATAATATACATCATATGTACAACAATGGTCTCTAGGGCATATACATAACTAACAATCTCCCACTTGCACTAAGGCCAGCTGTTGTAGTATCTCATACCCAACATCCCGAAGAGTCTCTCAAATTGTATCTGGGGTATGGCCTTCGTGAGTGGATCCGCAGTGTTGTGCTTCGTGTCAACTCTCCTGACCTCGATCTTGCGGCGATCAACTATCTCCCGGATCAAGTGATACCGTCTCAGAATATGCCTGGATTTCTGATGAGACCTGGGTTCCTTAGCCAAAGCCACAGCTTCATTGTTATCACAATACAGAGGTATTGGATGCTCAATGGATGGAACCACTCCAAGTTTAGTGATGAACTTCTTCATCCAGACAGCCTCTTTGGCGGCATCATTGGCAGTGATGTATTCAGCCTCCATCGTCGAGTCTGCCACGGTTTCCTGTTTGGAACTCTTCCAACAAACTGCCCCTCCATTTAGGATAAAGACAAATCCCGAGTGCGACTTAGAGTCGTCCTTATCACTTTGGAAGCTCGAATCGGTAAAGGGCTCCGCCTAGAGTTCTCCGTTACCATACACCAAGAACATCTCCTTATTCCTTCTCAAGTACTTGAGAATGTTCTTCACAGCTGTCCAGTGACTCTTGAAGGGTTACGCTAGCGCCTCGGCCAACTTCCGTGGCCAAATACAGAACAAAATTTTTATAACGATACAAAACTTGGCGCTAGAATAAACCAAACCGGATCTTTACCATAAACCTAGTTACCAAGTTAGGGTTCTATCTACTATGATAGAAAGTATACCTAAATAAAACAAGTCTTTCGGGTCTTCGATCCTCTCCTTATGCTCCTCGATGGATGTATGGATCGTTCTTGAACTTCGGCCTCCTTGTGTCAACGATGATCCACCCGAGAGCTCCAACATTGAGCTAAACCTCCAACTTGAGGTAACTAGAATACTTAGCTTGCTAATCTAAGTAGACTAGAGTGAGTAGAGTATGATTTAGAGTGGCTTAGTCTCACTAACCCTTGATTATCAACACATGATACACTTAGGGTTTTGAGAGGAAGAAGGAGAGAACCATGAAAGAGAATGAGAATGAAAAATGAAGAGAGTTCTCTTTTGAGGAAAGAGAAAAATAAGTTTTATTAGGATAATTGTGATGGCTCCATTGATTTGACCATTATCATGTCACAATTAATGCTAAGCAATATATCTTGTGCTAAAAAAATATCTAAGTCAACAATAGTCAACATGGTCAAACCAATTAGCCATGACACAATTATTTCTAATAAAATTTAGTAACAATTTCCTCCATCTCATTATGGTTTTAATCAAGTCAATGGTCAAAACCGTAATGAGGTGTCTCCTTCTCTGTCCCTCTCAACCGTATATACATACCCGAATCCGTGTTCCGAGAAACGCAAATACAATGAGACTAAACCAACCAAAAATCTAATACTAGGATTCGGCTTAATCCAAAGCCCACTAGTATCAACCGCCCGAACACCATATGCGCACAAGTACGCGTATGTCAACGGACCCTGTCGTAAAACCATACGACCTCTACATCGTTTCGCCCGAAGCTGGGAAACCCTCTGTAAGGGACTCTAAAGACTCGACAATACTCTGGCAGTGGGTTTAACCACAAGCATGTCATCGGCACTAGCTGTACATAACGGCTACCCAGGTATTTGTCGATAAGAAGGTCGACGAGCAAACTCCTACCGAGCCTATCTGTGACAATCTCTGTACAGTTCGTTCTGTTCGTCTAAGAGTATCGTATATCGGGCCTAGGGGGTGGTAAACGTCAGTCTCCTAATAACGGTATAAGTCGTGTTGGAATGTAGCCCAGAACACCCTTAGAAACTACTGGAAAACCCTACCAATAAATCTCACTTGCCCTGGCCAGGGACTTTGTGTAATGGCTCTCCTAAACACAGCGCGATATCAACCCCCAATACCGGGGGAGACGAATCCTGTCTAACCGCCACTGCCTCCAAGTGCTTCGGGACTGCACCCAACTACTACCTGTTTGCACGACTCAATAGAGCCGTGGTAGGGTAGCAATCTAAAAACAGCGGGAACGCACTTGAGGTAAAGTGGCAGTGTCAAGTCAACGGACTAAGTTGTACTCATTTCACCTGGGAACTGCTACCTGATGATAGGTATAGTACCAACCAGCAGTTCCCAACGAGTCCGTCCAGTGTAACTCATAACCTAATGAGCACCTGCATACTATCTCCAGTACGACGTACTGATGGATGTGGGACAGACCTTCTCCCCTGCTGGCATAAGAAGCGTATACACTAGTCTACTCTGGAGTATCGATGCCCTGTCTCGATAATTATAAAACTAGGGACCTGTATAAGGATGTGCTTATAGACTACCCAGCCCCCACTAGTGTGATCGCCATCACAACGCTGGTAGTCAAGCAAAGATCCTAAGGGCTCCATCAATATGTATTAGCGATATGTTAAAAGAAACACATACACATATTAAGATAGATACAAACAAAGTGGCATACTACAATATCGAGCAATACTGTCGTCAATCCATGTATATATCCCAAGCTTCCAAATTATAATATATAAACTAGTACTATACAATAATGGCCTCTAGGGCATACATATCCAACAATTTCCCACTTGCACTAAAGGCCTGTAATTGGTGTACCGCATACCCAACGTCTGCACTAAGGCCAGCTGCCGGCGTACCGCATCCTCAATAGCTCAAAAAGTCGCTCGAACTGTGTTTGAGGGAGGGCCTTTTTGAATGGATCTGCCGTGTTGTCTTTAGTGTCCACTCTCCGTACCTCGATCTCCTGGCGATCAATGATCTCCATGATAAGATGTGCCTTGATTTCTGATGGGACTGTGGTTCCTTCGCTAAAGTTGTAGCCCCATTGTTATTGCAATGCAAGGGTATTGGGTCAACAATGGACGAAACCATCTGAAGTTCACTAATGATCTTTTTCATCCAGACCGTCTCTTTTGCGGCATCGCTTGCAGCAATGTATTCAGCCTCCATCGTCGAGTCTGCGACGGTGTTCTGTTTGGAACTCCTCCAACACACCGCCCCTCCGTTGAGGGTAAACACAAAACCCGAGACAGACTTGCTGTCGTCCTTGTCACTCTGGAAGCTTGAATCGGTGAAGGACTCGACCCTGAGGTCTCCATTACCGTAAACCAGGAACATCTCCTTAGTCCTTCTCAAGTACTTGAGAATGTTCTTCACTGCTGTCCAGTGGTTCTCACCTGGGTCTGACTGATACCGGCTCACCACGCTTCGCGCGTAAGCAACATTTGGTCTTGTACATAGCATCGCATACATTATAGATCCTACCGCCGAAGTGTAGGGTATAGTGCTCATGCGAACCCTCTCCTCGTCAGTCTTGGAAGACATCTTCTCGGAGAGGGTGATTCCGTGCAATGCGGGTATATTACCGCTCTTGGAATCTTCCATACTAAATCTCTTTAGTACGGTCTCTATGTACCTGGACTGCGAAAGTCCTAATAATCTCTTAGATCTATCTCTGTAGATCTTGATCCCCAAAATGCACGAGGCATCACCCAGGTCCTTCATGGAGAACCGTTGTGACAAGAATAGCTTGACCGATTGTAGCATAGGATTGTCATTTCCTATCAAAAGAATGTTGTCTACGTACAAGACTAGGAATACGACAGTTCGTCTTACAATCTTCTTATAAATACAAGGCTCATCCTCGTTCTTGATGAAGTCAAATTCCTTAACTGTTTCATCAAAACAGATGTTCCAGCTCTGCAATGCCTACTTTAATCCATAAATGGATTTGTGCAACTTGCACACCTTCCCGCAGCTCCCACTGTCTACGAAGCCTTCTGGCTGATCCACATAAACGCACTCTTCGAAACTGCCGTTTAGAAAAGCCGTTTTTACGTCCATCTGGCAGATCTCATAGTCATGGAAAGCAGCAATAGCAAGTAGGATCCGAATGGATTTGAGCATAGCCACTGGCGAAAAAGTTTCATCATAGTCCACACCAGGTCTTTGACGAAAACCTTTTGCAACTAGTCTAGCCTTATAGGTTTCCACCTGCCCATCTATACCAAGTTTCCTTTTGTAGATCCATTTGCATCCAACGGGTTTTACCCCAGGTGGAGCAATATCCAAGTTCCACACTTTATTGGTGTACATGGACTCCATTTCGGATCGCATAGTATCCAACCAATTATTAGAGTCCCTACTGATAATAACCTGCCTGAAACTGGTAGGATCATCTTCTTCCAAGATGCAATCCTTTCTATCCCCGTCTATGAGAAAACCGTAGTATCTCTCGGGCGGATGAGAAATCCTACCAGATCTGCGGAGTGGCAGAGCTTCATCTGGGATTATTGAATCTTGAGGTTCTCTCAAATCTTCAGTTTCAATTTGTGGTCGCTGAATTTCTTCCAGTTCTACCGTGCTCCCACTAATTTCTTTTGCAAGAAACTCCATTTCTAAGAAAATGGCATGTTGAGCAACAAACACCTTCTATTTCTCGGTGTGGTAGAACAGATATCCATAACCATTCCTTGGATATCCCACAAACTTACAAAAAACTGACCGTGCCTCTAGTTTATCTGGTTTATGCTTTTTAACATAAGCCGGACAACATCATATCTTTAATCTTTTCAGATATGGCCTTTTTCCATTCCATATCTCGAACAGTGTCTTAGGCACTGATTTGGACGGAACATCATTCAATAGGTATGCCGCTGTCTGAAGCGCATGTCCCCAGAATGAAAGAGGCAACTCAGCATTACTTATCATGGAGCGAACCATATCCAACATGGTACGATTTCTCCGTTCCGATACACCGTTGTGCTGTGGTGTATACGGAGGAGTAAGCTGAGAGAGAATTCCATTCTCTTTTAAGTAATCTAGGAATTCCGTGCTTAAGTACTCCCCTCCCTTATCAGACCAGAGGATCTTGATACTTTTACCAGTCTGGTTCTCTACTTTATTTCTGAATTCTTTGAATTTCTCAAAAGTTTCAGTTTTGTGTTTCATAAGATACACATATCCGAATCTAGAAAGACCGTTAGTGAATGTGATGAAGTATGAGAACCCTCCCCTTGCATGTATAGACATCGGACCACACACATCACTGTGTATGAGTCCCAAGAGCTCTGCTGCTCTTTCTCCATGTCCGGTGAACGGAGATTTGGTCATCTTTCCTTTGAGACAAGACTGACAAGTTTCATAAGATGAAAATTCGAACGTATTGAAGAGTCCATCTTTATGTATCTTACTTAGTCTTTTCTCTCCGATATGACCAAGTCTATAATGCAACCAGTAGTATTCGTTCGTATCTGAACTCTTCCTCTTGCGTGTGTTTTGTACATTGAGAACTGTATTCTGATTTAGAACATAGATAACATTATAAAGTGTACCTTCTGCAACCAGTACCTTATCATGGTAAATGTTCATGATATTTCTATCAAGAACAAAATTATATCCATCTTTATCAAGTAAAGAAACTGATATTATGTTGAAAACCATGGAAGGTACATAATAGCAATTGTTCAAAATCATAGTATTGCTATTTGGCAACACAAGGTGATATTCACCGACGGCTGCAGCATTAACTTGTGCTCCATTCCCTATCCTGAGGGACATATCACCAGGTGAAACTTTCCTACTTTTTCTCAGTTCCTGCAATAAATTACAGATATGAGATCCTGATCTGGTATCTAGTACCCAGGAGGTAGGACTGACCGAAAAGCAGTTCTCAATTATAAGAACACCTGAAGAAGATGCATTAGTATGCTTCTTTTTCAATGGCGTTTCCTTGGAATTCAAACAATCTTTCCCTTGCTTATACTTATGATTGCCATCATAAGTTAAAGCCAAACCGACGTTCCCCAGCACCGAATAAAAATTCGAATCGGTCAAGCGATACATTTTATTATTTTGATTAGGGCATGAAATGGTTGCTACCTGGAGAGAGAGAAAAGAAACACTCAACGTGTGTTCTTACAAGATTTAGATTGGTTATTAATTTATCTAACCAGGATGTCTCCCACTGTTTCCTCGAATTTTTCTTCAAACCTTAAAAGAAGAACTAGTCAGGATTAATCGCACATCTCAATACTTTCTTAACCTTTCAGCCAGGCTAGTGTTGGTACTTCGAGGGAGGTTTTCCAAAGCTTTCGCGAAGTTCCTTAATTATATAGCCTCTTTTCCCTGGAGGCGTAACCCCGCTAACACCGTTCTAGACACCTACTTGGTTTATAGCATTGATTGTTAAGTGAAATAATCTCCCAAGAGCAATCCAAATCATCAGTGGGATCGGGATCCAACTATCATTGTGTGATGACCTAGATGAAATCCACTCCAGTCACCACACTCCAGAAGGTATGCTGAATCTGCAAGTTTCCTGTATGTTTGAAACTCCCGATGTGGTTTTTGCCCCTATCGGTTTATGACCTTGACTAGGTCAACAAACCATAAACCGCTAGTCATGTTCTAGCCATCATTTTCATGATTGCATTAAACCCACCCGTACGTGCCCTTGACTAGGTCAACATGGCCGCACGACTGTCCTAACCAATCGCATTTGCAATGCACAGAAAAATATCACTTAGCTACAGTTCACTATGCCTTGACTAGGTCAACAAACGCAGCACGAACACTAAATATTACTATTCTGAAATGACGGAAGGTTACGACTGGGTTTTTGGTGAAAAACCCAGTAACGTAATGAACTTGATATCGTTGAAGGAACCTGAGCAATTTTGAAAAAGGAGTGGTTTAAGCTCTGTCTTTTGAAAATTTCTGGTTTTGAAAAAATCGAGTAATCTATAGTATAGACTTTAGCTTAAGAGGTCACTCCCCGCGAAAGGATCTCCGCTCTTGCCTAATAGAATGAGGTGCTGGATATTCATGACCGAATACCACTATGAAAAGCGAAAGAATATAACTGTAGTTTTTCGAAATTTGTTCCAACAACGTCTTTTAGGTTTATTTTCTTACATTAATCAAAATTAATGCGGTCCTATCAATTAACCTATCACACCAGAAAAGAATGAAAATACAATGTACGTATATGCCATCCGCATTCGCCACTGGGCCCGTCATCACCCGTTAGGTTACTTAACTAACGACAGAGCGGGGGCTGGACTAGCGCGGGTGCAAAACATATACAACATCTACTAGTATATATATAAGTATATACAACATTCGTCCCAGGCATGATAATAATAAACATAACAGAATCTCAGCCAACAATACATAATGGTAGATAATCTTGGAGCCCCGGGTTTCATTTGAGCCGCAAATAAAACCCGACGTTCCCGGTCGTGTGGATAGCCTGTGCAATGAAAACCTGGACCCTAACGAGCGCGGCAAGTTACCCGCCAATCCCAGAAGTGAGGCAGCCCCTTTCAACAAAGTGAATGGCAACCCAGCACTTCACGGAATCCGGTAACTTGGGCGCCCCTCCGTGGGTCATCCTATACCCCCTACGAGTGCGACGAATAGCCCGCCAATTCTAGAATGAAGCCCCATCTGTCTCAAGGCCATGAGATGCGGGCTTATTGCCTTCTAGAACCCGGCTATCCATGCACTCCACCGTGGGGTAATCCTAGTACAGAAAAAGAAAATAATATGTACAAATGGTGACATCGACCTCAACCCGGTCATGCCCCAAAATAATATACAACCCAGCAAAGACGGCAGTCCACATGTCGGACGCTCGCCCCGCAATAACAAATGTACAAGAAACTTTAACTGTACCACTAACATTGCACCACATGCTATCCACCACGACAATCCAACCACAATCACAGCACAAGCACAAAACATCAACGCGAATGTCACGTTCACAAACCCATCTAAAAGAACATATAGCAATCAGACGAGTTTACCGATCAAATGACATTCACGGTCGCAGATAAAAGTGAATGTACTGTTAAGAAAATACGTATATTAAAATTTCGATCGACTAAACATTCCCAAATTGGCCCCAAAGGCAAATAGAGCACTCAAACAAATCTGGGCCAAAACCATATATCAATAAAATCATATTTCCATGAACTAAAGCCCCAGAAAATATTTCGGGCACTGTAGCACAAAAAGCGCGGCAGAACCGCCGCAAAATGTGCCATTTTGCTCCGGTTCTGTCGCCGAATTTTGGAGTTACGTGCCCAAATATTTTCCACAGCTATAGTTTTTCCTGCACATATTTTTAAGATGCCTGGAAAAATTTTATGAACAACTTTAAAATTCGACAGCAAGCAAACAACAATGGAAATACGATTCAGAATTTTGGGTCGTTCGAGATTTGAACCTTGTGCAAACTAGCTAGTAGGGTTTATGGGTTAGCTCTGATACCATGAAGGGTTACTCTAGCGCCCCGGCCAACTTCCATGGCCAAATGCGGAACAAAAATTTTATAATGATACAAAACTTAGCGCTAGAATAAACCAAAACCGGATCTTTACCATAAACCTAGTTAGCAAGTTGGGGTTCTATCTACTATGATAGAAAGTATACCTAAAGAAAACAAGTCTTTCGGGTCTTCGATCCTCCCCTTAAGCTCCTCGATGGAAGTATGGATCGTGCTTGAACTTCGGCCTCCTTGTTTCAACGATGATCCACCCGAGAGCTCCAACCTTAAGCTAAACCTCCAACTTGAGGTAACTAGAATACTTAGCTTGCTAATCTAAGTAGACTAGAATGAGTATAGTATGATTTAGAGTGGCTTAGTCTCACTAACCCTTGATTATCAACACATGATACACTTAGGGTTTTGAGAGGAAGAAGGAGAGAACCATGAAAGAGAATGAGAATGAAAAATGAAGAGAGTTCTCTTTTGAGGAAAAAGAAAAATAAGTTTTATTAGGATAATTGTGATGGCTCCATTGATTTGACCATTATCATATCACAATTAATGCTAAGCAATATATCTTGTGCTAAAAAAATATCTAAGTCAACAATAGTCAACATAGTCAAATGGTCAAACCGATTAGCCATGACACAATTATTTCTAATAAAATTTAGTAAACAATTTCCTCCATCTCATTATGGTTTTAATCAAGTCAATGGTCAAAACCGTAATGAGGTGTCTCCTTCTCTGTCCCTCTCAACCGTATATACATACCCGCATCCGTGTTCCGAGAAACACGAATACAATCAGACTAAACCAACCCAAAATCTAATACTATGATCCGGATTAAACCAAAGCCCACTAGTATCAACTGCCCGAACACCATACGCGCACAAGTACGCGTATGTGAACGAACCCTGTCGTAAAACCATACGACCTCTACATCGTTTCGCCCGAAGCTGGGAAACCCTCTGTGTGGGACTCTAAAGACTCGACAATACTCTGACAGTGGGTTTAACCACAAGCACGTCAGCGGCACTAGCTGCAACGCTTTGAAATTCGTTTAGATTAATTTCGTGTTAATTAGCGATAATGCGTGTTTTTCATAAAATCTCATAATTAATAAGTTCCACATAAACTGGAATAAATCGAACTTTAATTGTGAAAATATGTAATTATATATATAACGGTGTTTTATTAATTATTAATTAGTTTAGTATAACATACTTGCACAACTTAACACATATTGTAGCACATTCTTCTTTTCCCTCTTCATTCAAATTTTCATTTCCATTCCTTTTTTAAATAAAACCATAACAAATAAAACTAAAACTATTAAGAAAATAAGAGAAAAGAAAAGAAATGAGAGGCATGGTGCATTTAATGGGCATGGGGAGCTTTGACTTTGCATAACACTCGCTCTCTCTCCCTTACACCTCAGCAGCAGCAGCAGCAGCTCCTGCAGCCTCCCCGCCCTCATTCTCTCCTTCTTCTCATCAATTCTAACCTCAAATCTTCATTAAAGCCCATCTACCATCACACCAACCTCACATTTATCATTCCAAGATCACTCCCTTGTTGGTTTTTTTAGCCAAATCTGAACTCTAGGGGAAAGGCCAACAAGTTGTGCCACTACTTGACCTATTGTGAGGTATTAAGCCCACCTTAATCACCTCTTTGCTAAACTTGTAGTTTAATTAGCTTAAAATAGTGTTTTTGTGTGTTTTAGTGCTAATTTAGAGCTTTAAGTGAAGATTAGGGTAAGTTAGGGTTTTTAAGGCTTGATTAACTTAGTTAGGTGCTTTTAGTGCTGTTTTAACCAAGTCTTTGTTTCAGTTTGCACTAAAATACCTTTTTTGTACCAAATTAGTGTTTTAAAAACGTTTTTAAACCAAGTTATATGATACGGTGAATCTGCTATATCTTTGGTGGTTTTCTTGATTAGCAAACATCTACAGAATAATGTGCAGGGTTTTTAGAGTAGTGTGTAGGTTTTCGAGCCCGTTTCACCCCCAAAAATCCGGCGACATTCCCTCCCTATTCGAGCTCGTCAGCCTCCTGAGGGATTTGGGGATTAGTTCTTTGCAGGGAGGTGTCTGTGAGTGTTTGGATGTGTTTGGTGTTGTTTATTTTCTTGTTTTTGTTCCACATAAAAATCTGGGACCAACTACCTTAATTAGTGTTTTGTGACTTGCGCGACACGTACGCTTCGAGTTTGGGTCTGATGTGTTCTGCGCATCACAGCGTATCGGGGTAGTTCTGGGTTTAGCACACACATGTTTAGCGTATTGATTTCACGCGTTTAGCTCACGACGCTGGTTTTTCGTATTGTCTTGATATTGCATTTTTGCAGGATTTTGCCTTATGTGTGTGTTGCTTTGTGTAAATTCTAGGATCGCAAGCGGGGACTTCGGACGCCGCGAAGAAGGGTAAGCAGGTGGTCGGATATACCTATCTTGAGATTACCGGTCAGTAGATTTAACATCTACGGGGAAATCGCCTATATGGCGTTATGCGTCAGGGCTCGATAGGATTTTGTAGCCGCTTATCCACATTCGTATATGTTAATTTTGCATGAGCATCACTACGTGCCATTATATTGTAATACTCGATTAGTACCTAGTGGACACCGCACTGTTACTAACGGTTTATGCTGCACGAGCACTAATTGTATGCTACACACACTCCGTTAGTAATTGCCATGACACTCGCACTATAGAACTGCTATAAACCATACATCGTTTAGCTTACTTCATCATTGACGATTAGATATGACTATGTTCCTTGTATGCATACATATTGTGTATTTCCATACTTGCATTTCACACTTGCTTATGCATACATATTTAACAACACCCGTATACCTTGTTATAGCTACACATATACGTGAAGGGTATTACATCATTACTGATAGGTAGATACACAGATCTTACTATACCGACATGGTTACGTATACCCGGCTATAGCTACATGTTCACCTTTTTATGATGTTGCGTTTGGTTTCGGAGAAATTAGGAACCACATGATATACATAATAACTTGTTGCAGTTAAATAGCGGTTTTTTACCTTATAAGCTCACATTACTGTTTCATGTTGCATATATTATATTTCATGGATTTCGCATTGAGATATGTTTTCATATGATGTTTTCTAGATTGTTTTACTCCTGCGTATATATATCAGTGGTATGGGAAGCGAATATATATATATATATTAGTGGTATAGGACGCTGCTATATATGTATACCTTCATAATGATCTATGCTAATATACTTATTCATTATATATGTGAGGGGCATATGTGCTCGGGGCATATGTGCTCGGGGCCTATGTGCTCGATGAGAGGGGCCTATGTGCTCGATAAGAGGGGCCTATGTGCTTGGAGCCTATGTGCTCGATAAGAGGGGCCTATGTGCTCGATGTGAGGGGCCTATGTGCTCGGTGTGTAGGGCCTATGTGCTCGATGTGAGAATGACAAGGTTATACATATCTAATTTATATACATCATCATAATAATCTTGCAAATATACTCACTCAGGATATATGAGATTCACTCGATATTGGATACTGGTTATATGAGATTCACTCGATATTGGATACTGGTTATATGAGATTTACTCGATATTGGATACTGGTTATTGAGATTTACTTGATATTGGACATTCAGGATATATGAGACTTACAGGATATAAGGGCCAATTTGGGGGCTGATTTGAGGAAAATTTGGGATTTAGATTGTCTTGATGGAATTTGGGCCTGCCAAGAGGTTAGGATTCCATAGGGATGACATGTTTTATCCCATATGTAACAACTCCATTTTTAGTGTACAAAAATTTGCTTTAAATTTAATGTATACTAAGAGTATTTACCTTTGCTGTTACCACTTTAAGTAATTAATTAACTCCTTAATTACAAGAAGGAGCTTGTAGCTCATTGGTAATACCTTGCACTGCTGAACCAAGCAACAAGAGTTCAAATCTCACGCCACACATTATTTTTAATATTTATTTTTGTTTTAAATTTTTAGAAGTTCAACAGTCAACACGTGATAACTCCAAATTTTCCCACTACCCATGAAGAACTGAATATACCAGAGCGTACATCAGGCGACCCCCCACATTCTGAGCACCCGACTCGGCCGGTCGGCCGAGTCGCCAACACAGAAAATTTGTCTCTTGGGCTTCTCATACCCCCTGCACACTTTATTTCCCTAGATCGTTTCCAGAAAGCCCATTAACACTCATTTACTCCATTTTTAATACATTTTTCTTACATTTTAACATTTTCTTAAAATTGAAACCCTTCATCTACCCTAACCCTAGCCTAACCCTATAAATACCACCCATACCCTTTACCCTCTCACCCCAAACTCTGAGCCAACTCTCTAGAATTTTCAAGAAACTTTGTGTGCAATCGAAGTAAGCGAAAAGCGATGCTCTGGCGAATTCTTCGGCGGATTTTCCGGCAACGTCCGTACGAACTCCCGGCGACGAAACGACGCACCGCCGACTCCTTCCGAACCATCTCCCTCTTCTAGTTGTCCAAAACCCATAAGATCCCAAATTCTACCTCTCTTTTCTTTTCTAAAATACGGATTTACAAAACCCGATGGAATCGGAACCAATCCGATTTCCGATTCGATTTCTTTATAAAACTTCACTTCTCCTTAATACAATTATTCTTAAACTCTCTCATGTTGACTATTAAACACTAATCAACCAAATAGATCAAGTTTCATATCACAAAACAATTGCTATTTCATTTTACCGCAATTTTTCATGTAAATACCATATAGTTTCAATTCCACCTTCAACGTCACAAAACTTTGCTATACCTTTAAGTAGATCATGAGGTAATGACCTACCTCCTCACACACTCATATGCAACATAGCACCATACCCTTGGAAACATAGAATACGGGAAAACGAATCATTGCAAATAAATACCATTTACTTAATAAACCGTTTTCTAAAGGATTTAATATTTATACAATCTTGGCAAAGCGCCGCTACAACCCATTTTGGGGAACTCGTTCGGGATGGTGCGGATTATCGCACATCATCGGGCTTAATAGTGAGAGATTCAGACCTCCGCAAGGAGCATTCGGTCTCGAAAGATTTAAAATACGATATCTAGAAAATGAGATTTTTAGAATATAAAATATATATTAAAATTATTTTTGTATAAATATATGTATATATAACATTAAAATACCTATTTTTTAATAATATAAATATTCTAACTCTTTTCAAAAATCACAGGAATCAATTTTACACTAAAATATCATGAATTCCATACAAAACCAATATTACAAATAAATACCACTTATTATGAAATTAGGATATTTCCACTAGAAATATCATAATATAAAATATACATTCATTACAACTCTAAAGACGATTAATAAATACTTGGGCTATATTTTGAAAAGTATATAAAAGTATTTTTACATAAAACCTTCTCAAGTTCTATAATTTACCCTAAGGATTCTAGTAAATATAGGTTTAAGCGGGACCAATCTCTTGAGCCTCAGGGAGCTAGAGAAGTGGGTGCTTTACTATTTAAGGTAGACAACTTAACAACGGTGTTATCAATACGGTAATTGTGTTTGAAAAAGACACAAATCCTGCCGCCCATGTGCAGCGGTTACCGATAACATCAAAACAATCATGACTTCAATTTACTTCTTTAATTGTCTGACTCAGTTTGTGTCTCATTATAATCTGACTTGAATATGATTCAAGTACAATCTACAATCTATAATATTCCAATTCAATATGAATCCATGAATCCATTATACAACTTGAATTAACCGGAACATGGATATACATTCCATTTACATGATTCTCCAGTTACATCCATTTACATGATTCTACGGTTACATCCGTTTACTGATATCATGGTTTCGGTCTGTCACGACCCGAAATTGGCACGTGACGGCCTTTAAACTACGCAACGTCTACTGGCGTAACGCAATTTAAGAAGGCCAAAAACCCAGAAATCTAAACCAACAAAAAAAGTAAAAAAGTGATAATAGCATTTTCAAAACCTTTGAAATCTGAACCCAAATTCTTTAAAGTCCAACTTATCATCCTTTAAAATTTTGGCAGCACCTCCTTTGTAAAAACCTACCCCAAAAATGGGTACAACATAAATATAAGTAAAGCATCCCCAACGGGAGCAAATCCACGCCAAACGGCGGAAAACAACCACCACAAGCAAAAATACGACGCCGTAGCGAAGAAATAAAAGACGATATAAGTAAAACTGCATAAAAGACATCCAAGTCACCAAAATATACAATATCGTCCTCATATCAAGTCTCTAAGTCAATACATGATAATGGTAGATGGAGAGTATAAGGTACAAGATAACAATAACAACAATAGATAGCCGCAAAAACCCACCTATAGCAAAACCGTGCACAGTCAGCCGAAACTGTATCTGCAGCAAAAGATGATACGAAAGATGGAAATCCTGCTACGACTGCCCTGGGGATAACACATGCAATACTGTAACACAACGGGGGTGAGTTGCCAACTCGTGAATAGTAAATAACATATACAGGTAATCGCAAGTTTGCACGTACAACGCGAATCTAAAACATGCAAGCTGATAGCAATAAGATGGCAGTATGTATATGCAGCAGTCATGAAAGGTACTCTATCAGGTACTACTAATACATGAAGCGATGCATATAAAATAAATGACCAGTATGTATATGCAATAATCATGAAAAGTACTCTAGCAGGTACTACTAATACATGAAGCAATGCATATAAAGTAAATGAGGGGTATGAAAATAAATATGTCATTCTTACGGAATCCTGATCTCGTGACAGGACCAACGTCCATCAAGACAATCTAAATCCCAAAGTTCCTCAAATCAGCCCCCAAATTGGCTCTCATATCAAGTAGATCTCATATATCATGTATGTACAATATCAGTATATCCCACATATCCTGTATGTACAACATCAGTATATCTCACATATCATGTATGTCTAATATCAGTATATCCCACATATCCTGTATGTAGAACATCAGTATACCTCACATATCCTTTATGTCTAATATCAGTATCAAGTAAGTTTCATCTAAGGTGAGCGTCAAACATCGATACCCAAAAACATCATGAAACAAGTGTCAAGCATCAACACAGAAATACTCATATCCATACTTTTCTCGAATCGTAAGTGTCCGGTATCGACACCCGTGATCCACGTATCGGTCTTTCTAATATCTATACGTTCCTCGAAACCCAAGTATCTCACCTCGACACTTGTGTTCCACGTATCGGTATATACGTCCTCCAAATCTTAAGTGCCCCTAACATTGACACTCTCGATCCTGTATCGGTTTAAAAACAAATCTCAAGTGGATCCATCCAAATATCAAGTAAAGAATAAGAATACTTGCATAATTCCATGAAACCACCACGGTCCTCAAATCCAGAAAACATCAAGTAGTGAATACGTATGAATGCATGAATCAATACACATAAATTAGCGTCCCATTCCACTAATATATGTTTATAGGCATATATAATAGTGTCCCATTCGACTGTTATATATGCTTAGGAGTAAAAATATCAGAGAACATCATATGAAATCCATGAATGTAATATATGCAACATGAAACAGTAATATGAGCTTATAAAGGAAAACAACTATTTAACTGCAACAAGTTATTAAATATTTCATGCGGTTCCTGATTTCCTCCGAAATCAGATGCAACATCATATACAGGTGAACATGTAGCTATAACAAGATGTTAAATCTACCCACCAACGCTCCTGGCTAAGTAAAGCCTACCACTCGCTTTCCCCTGTTCGCAGCGCCCGAAGTCCCCGTCTCTGATCCTGAACACATATAACAATAAAGCAAGTGTATATAAGCAATCGACCAAAAATACGTATAACTATGTTTGACCGGCGCACCAACTCCAACCAAACCCTCAAGTGTCCGTTTAGTGGCTAACGCACGTAGCGACACTACGAAACGAACTTAAGAGCACACAAAGACACGAACGACGTCGGCACGACCCTAGCTAAGAACGCAACGCGACACAACTATCAAGTCTAGACCCTGATCGTACCGATCACACATTCACAACACAAGATATAGCGTGGGATCAATATACAAAACGTCGCAACGTCAAAAGAAACCCACGCCTAAAATATTTGTAAATCTAGTAAGCAGTATATATCATTTTAGCACAAAACTACAAGTTTTACCAAAACTAGAACTTACAAACATCTTCAAACAGCAAGGTTAAACCACTTATACCTTTACTAAAATTTTAGATTTCACTAATTAGGATTAGCAAAAGTTTAGTTTCTTAATTAGCTTAATTAGCCGATTAGGAAAATATCATTTAACAAATTAGCAACTTGATTTAATTTTCTTCAAGCTTAACATATTAACTAACCATTTCACTAATCAAAACCCTAATTCGATTAACAGAATGATATCTTGAATTTCTAAATATTAAATTAAAAGCTTAAATTAAACATCTAATTAAGCTAATTAAAGGTATTAAGCAACAAAAAGAGATTAGGGTTAAGGTTTTATAACTTCCAAGAACACAACTTGAAATAAGAACAATCCACACTTTTGCCTCCAAAATCCTCACTAGAATGAAGATCTAAGCAAGATTTGTGAAGAAGAATGAAGGTTTTGCATTATATTTGATTTTCTATGAATTAATTTGGATTTTTTATGATTATTTTGAAGCAAAATGAGAAGAAATGAGATGAGAAAATTCATGGGCAGCAAGAAGAAGGAGGTCGCCGGCCATTTGATGAAGGCTAGGGTTTTGTGGAAGTGTGTAGGAAATTCTAGAAGATAATTGCATAATAAAACAAAAAAAAAGCATTAGTCACCATTTCTTTTCTTGAAAATTCATTTAATTACACAAAATATCAAGATATTTGGAGAGAAGGTTCTAAACATAAATCTAGTGATTAACTTAGCATAAAACCGCATTAGTAGTAATTTACCCGCATAAAAAAGTAATTACCACAATAAAGTGCACAAATAAAGCATTAAAATAATATTTTATTAGGGAAAAATTATATGTGAACCAAAACTTCCCATAGACCCCCAAAGCTTGCGCACTAGCTTTATTTTTGCTAAACTAGGTGCCGGCAAGTTACTACGGAAGTTGGATCACAATCGGGTTAAAAGGAAAAACACCGACAATTTTACCCTAAAACGGAAAAATTCGCAAAACGATTTCTAAAACGTTACAATCTTCCCCCCTTAAAGAAATTCGGTGCCCGAATTTAAAATTCATCTACGCGTACCTTCAAAGAGATGAGTATAAAACTCCCAAATCTCGCTCGCAGCCTCCCAAGTGATCACCTCACTATACGGCTACGCCAAAAAAAACCTCACAGATGGCAAGACCCTTGACCGAAGTTTCTCCACCTGCCGATCCACTATAACTATCGGCTGCTGGTGAATGAAAAATCACGTCCAAGCTAAATGGCCTGATGCTGAATCATGTGAAAAAGGTTATGAAGGTATCGACGCAAGGAATACGGGGTGAATACTCAAAAATCTGGGCGGAAGTGCCATATTATAGGCAACGGTACTAACTCGCTCGAGGATCTCAAAAGGACCTACAATTCTGGAACTAAACTTCCCAAAACTCAACACGCCATTCATCGGAAAAATACGTTGGAATACATGATCTCCCACTTAGAACTCAAGTCTACGACCACTACGGTCGACATAAGACTTCTTTCTGCACTGGGTTACTCTTATCCTGACCTGAACCAACTGGATATTCTCCGACATCTCTGGACTAGCTGGGTTCCAAAAATCCTACTCATGCAGAGTCAGTAAAACAGACTGGCGATTGACACAACCAACCACACAAGGCCAGAAAGGTTGCCAATTGGAAAGTCTCCTGATAACCGCTATCGAAGGAGAACCCCATCAATGACAAGTGACGATCCCACAGCCAACAAACACTTAGTACGTACACACAAGCATATCCTCTAGAGTCTGTATAGTCCGCTCTGTCTAACCATCGTCCTACAGATGGAAAAGCGGAGCTAGAGCTCAACCAGTACCCAAGGCTTCCTGAATCTTCAGCCAAAGATGGCTAGCGAACGGGGTGCCCCCTAATGGATACGACGCATGAAGGAACTCCGTGCAAACGTACAACTTAAAGAACAACAGAGCAAACTGAGTATAACTGGACAACAAACACCCAAATGGAGTCATACCCAGTCTAGACCTGGGTAGACACCACAACGAAATTCATGGAGATCTGCTCCCATTCCCTCTCTGGAACGGTTAAAGGTTGCAACTCTCCAGCCGGTCTCAACTGCTCAACCAAGCACGCAACAAGTCAGACACCTCGAAGCGAAATCTGAAACTTCACTCTTCATCCCTGCCCACCGTAACTAACTCTCAAGTCACGTTACATCTTGGCGGAACTTGGATGAACACAGAAAGCTGACCGATGTGCCTCATCTGGGACCTCGCGTCTCTACCTATCAGTATCAGGTACACCCCAACAAGTCCGGAACGCAGCACACCCTGGTCACAAATCAGAACTCCGAATCTTTACCCAGCCGAACATGCTCAGAATCTCAGACAAACGAGCATCGGCGGGCTGTGCCTCACGAACGATTCAGGAAAAGTTGACGAGCACGGACAAGAGAAAGCTGTCCCCTCAGTAGAGGCGAACTTAAGCTATACTCCATGATCGCACAAAAACTATAAATCTGCAGAAGACTGTCTCTGAACTGCGCACAACTGGAACAAGCTACCCCCGGGCCTACGACTCAAAGCATCAGCTACTACAATCGCCTTGCCCCGGGCAACAAAGGATCTCACAAGCACAATCCTTCACAAGCTACATCCAACGGCGCTATTTCAACAATCAAAACCTGCTGCAGGAAGATGTACACAAAGCTCTAGTGGTCCGTGAAAATCTGGCACGACTTTCCACACAAGTAGTGTCCCTAATTTTCAACGCAAAACCACCTCGGTCATCTCCAGATCATGAGTGGGATATCCTGGACGTACTTCCTCCAACTGTTGGGAAGCATAAACGATAACTCTATAGTTCCATATAAGTACACAATTGAGCCTCACTCGCGAAACATCATAGTAAACAACAAAGTCGCCCGATCCAGAAGCAAAGGTAGATCTGGTGCAGTCGTCCCTCGAGTCTTCAATTGATGAAAACTCCGCACGCATACCTCGGTCTAAGAAAAGGAACTCCCTTCCTGGTCAATCCGGTCAATGGTGCAGCGCTACACAAGCAATCCTGCACGAAACGGCGGTAAAAACCAGTTAAACTCAAAAAGCCGCGGACCACTGTCCCTGCTACAAGTCTGGGCCAAAGCTGTACGGCCTCGATCTCCCTCGGGTCCGTACGAAACCGTCTTCCGTAACCACATGACCTTAGGAAGTCAACACAATCGAGCCTGAAGGAACACTCATAGAATTTAGCAAACCGCTGGGGCTCTCCCACTGTCTGCAAGGCAAATCCTCAAGTGGTGCTCCTGTTCCTCACGACACATTGGAATAGACCAGAATGTCATCAATAACACAACAATAAACTGGTTGAGGAACGGCCTGAAGAAATCTGGTTCATCACATCCACGAATGCTGCTAGGGCATTGGTGAGTCCAACGACACCACCAAAAACTCAAATTGCCCATAGCGCACACAAAGCAGTCTTCGGAATGTCCTCACTACGAACCCGCAACAAATGATGACCTGATCCCAAAACAAACTTAGAAAAGCATGTCTCGCACCCTAGAGCTGATCGAACAAATCATCAATGTGAGGTAAGGGATACCAATCCGCACAGTAACTCGTCCAATTGACGACCAATCGATACACAATCTCAAACTGCCGTCCTTCCCTTGACGAACAGAATAGGAGCTCCCCAAAGCGAAACACTTGGACGAACAAGTCCCTCAGCAAACAACTCTGCAGCTGATCCTCAAGCTCCCTAAGCTCCGCCGGCTCATCTGGAACAACGTCGAAAAACTCTAGCACGAAAGGAACCCGGTCTAACAACTCACTGTGGTTCCGGTATCATGAATGAAAACTAAGAACCCTCGACATCCACTCCTCAAAAGCCGACTAGCGAAAAAGGTTGAATTCAAGCTGTGAGGGCGACACCACTGTCCCCCTGCATAATAAGAACTGACTCACCGGGAAAACAAATCCTGATTGTTTTCTCGCGGCAATCCACAGACGCCTAGCACGTAGCTAACCAGTCCGTACCTAGGAGAATGTCAAATCTAACATCTCAAGAAGGATCAAAATGACGGACGAATCTCTATCTCCTATCCGATTGGCACACGACTGAATTACGTATCGCACAATAAAAGAATCGCTGACAGAAGTTAACACAACAAGCGGCCGATCTAGCTAACACGACTCTCTTCGTCCCAAACCTCTACTACTCACGCGACGTGCATGATACCTATCACGGCGAATGAACCTCTGTCTCTGGGCTGGTACACCTGCACGAGCCCTCCTCTGATCCGGAACTCCCAAAGTCTCTAGAAGACGTGCCTCGTCAACTATGGCTGCATCCACTGGTGCCGTATACGTAACGCTATGCTGTGTGCTGACCGTAAGGAAAAACTGGGTAACAGTGGTGGCAACCTCCTGTCACTGCGCTCGACTAGTCTCCACCAATGACCTCATCCTCTTACGCATATCCTGCATCTCAGCCTCAAGTCTAGCGATATGATCTAATAAAAGCGGATCAAACTGCTCCTGTGCAACGGGCATGCCATCCTGGTCAGTCCTCGTCCCCCACGAGTCAACTCTAACCTCGGCCCTCGCTGCACCACTCTGAGTCCCCACAGTCATCGGCGGCATATGGCTAGCAAAGAAAATATGATTTGATATGAACACAGAAATCGAATCACAAGGATATATATCATCAAGGAACGAATTTAAAGCAATTTGTACTTAGGTCACTTTAGGCGGAGTACCGTGATCGTAAATATGCCGCGGAACATACACACGCTACGTTACTCTGCTTAAGCTACCTACTCCATCATACCAAGGTCATCCTACACTCCGAAAGGAAAAACCTAGCGCTCTGATACCAATTTTGTCACGACCCGAAATTGGCACGTGACGGCCCTTAAACTACGTAACGTCTATAGGCGTAACGCAATTTAAGAAGGCCAAAACCCCAGAAATCTAAACCATCAAAAGCAGTAAAAAAGCGATAATAGCATTTTCAAAACCTTTGAAATCTCAACACAAGTTCTTTAAAGTCCAACTTTTCTTCCTTTAAAATTTTGGCATCATCTCCTTTGTAAAAACCAACCCCAAAAATGGGTACAACATAAATATAAGTAAAGCATCCCCAACGGGAGCAAATCCACGCCAAACGGTGGAAAACAACCACCCAAGAAAAAATACGACGCTGTAGCGAAGAAATAAAAGACGATATAAGTAAAACTGCATAAAAGACATCAAAGTCACCAAAATATACAATATCGTCCTCACATCAAGTCTCTAAGTCAATACATGATAATGGTAGATAGAGAGTACAAGGTACAAGAGAACAATAACAACAATAGATATCCGCAAAAACCCACCTATAGCAAAACCGTGCACAGTCAGCCGAAGCGGTATCTGCAGCAAAAGATGATACGAAAGATGGAAAGCCTGCTGCAACTGCCATAGGGAAAACACCTGCAACAATGTGGCACAATGGGGGTTAGTTGCCAACTCGTGAATAGTAAATAACATATGCAGGTGATCGCAAGTATGTACGTACAGGGCGAATCTAAAACATGCAAGCTGATAGCAATAAGATCGCAAGTATGTATATGCAACAGTCGTGAAACGTACTCTATCAGGTACTACTAATACATGAAGCGATGCATATAAAATAAATGTCAAGTATGTATATGCAATAATCATGAAAAGTACTCTAGCAGGTACTACTAATACATGAAGCAATGCATATAAAGTAAATTAGGGGTATGGAAATAAATATGTCATTCTCACGGAATCCTGACCTCGTGACAGGACCAACGTCCATCAAAACAATCTAAATCCTAAAGTTCCTCAAATCAGCCCCCAAATCGGCTCTCATATCAAGTAGATCTCATATATCCTGTATGTACAACATCAGTATATCCCACACATCTAGTACGTACAACATCGGTATATCTCATATATCCTGTATGTCTAATATCAGTATATCCCACATATCCTGTATGTACAACATCAGTATACCTCACATATCCTGTATGTCCAATATCAGTATCAAGTAAGTTTCATATAAGGTGAGCGTCAAACATCGACACCCAAAAACATCATGAAACAAGTGTCAAGCATCAACACAGAAATACTCATATCCATACTTTCCTCGAATCGTAAGTGTCCGGTATCGACACCCGTGATCTACGTATCGATCTTCCTGATATCTATACGTTCCTCGAAACCCAAGTATCTCACCTCGACACTTGTGTTCCACGTATCGGTATATACGTCCTCCGAATCTTAAGTGCCCCTAACATCGACACTCTCGATCCTGTATCGGTTTAAAAACAAATCTCAAGTGGATCCATCCAAATATCAATTAAAGAATAAGAATACTTGCATAATTCCATGAAACCACCACGGTCCTCAAATCCAGAAAACATCAAGTAGTGAATACGTATGAATGCATGAATCAATACACATATATTAGCGTCCCATTCCACTAATATATGTGTATAGGCATATATAACAGTGTCCCATTCCACTGTTATATATACTTAGGAGTAAAAATATCAGAGAATATCATATGAAATCCATGAATGTAATATATGCAACAAGAAACAGTAATATGAGCATATAAAGGAAAACAGCTATTTAACCGCAACAAGTTATTAAATATTTCATGCGGTTCCTGATTTTCTCCGAAATCAGATGCAACATCATATACATGTGAACATGTAGCTATAACAAGATATGCGTAACCAGGTCGGTATAGCAAGATATGTGTGTCCATATGTAAGTATGTATGATGTCAAAGTAGCTGTAGCAAGGTATGTGTCTATACCTATCCATACATTGTAATGCCCACCAGGTATATGTATGTATGTAAGATGTACATATAGCTACGTCTCATATGTGTATATACCTATCACTAATGGTACACTACCATATAGGTATATGGGTAACTAGCATGTAAGCATGTCAGGGCATATATATAAGCATGTAGGTATACAGGTATGCTATATGTCATATGCACAATGAAGATAAGGATCATGTCTCAATGTCCCTAAGCAATACTATATCACATATGTATAGGTGTTGTGCGTGTCATGGCAATTATTGACGGTGTGAGTGGCATACAATCAGTGCTCGTGCAACATGAACCGTCAATAATAGTGTTGTGTCTTATTAATACTATGTCCAATTACAATAGGTAAATGAGATATGCAACAAAATACACATGCACAAACGGGTCCATATACTAAACACTAAAGGTCATATCATTTGATCTAGCCCAGACGCATAACGCCATGCGATCGATCCCCATGTAGATGTTAAATCTACTCACCAACGCTTCTGGCTAAGTAAAGCCTACCAATCACTTTCCCCAGTTCGCAGCGCCCGAAGTCCCCGCCTCCGATCCTGAACACATATAACAATAAAGCAAGTGTATATAAGCAATCGACCAAAAATACGTATAACTACGTTTGACCGACGCACCAACTCCAACCATACCCTCGAGTGTCCGTTTAGTGGCTAACGCGCGTAGCGACACTACGAAACGAACTCAAGAGCAAAAGCTACACAAAGACACGAACGACATCGGCACGACCCTAGCTTGGAACGCAGCGCTACGCAACTACCAAGTCTAGACCCTGATCGTACCGATCACACATTCACAACACAAGATATAGCGTGGGATCAATATACATAACGTCGCAACGTCAAAAGAAACCGACGCCTAAAATATCCGTAAATCTAGTATGCAGTATATATCATTTTAGCACAAAACTACAAGTTTTACCAAAACTAGAACTTACAAACATCTTCAAATAGCAAGGTTAATCCACTTATACCTTCACTAAAATTTTAGATTTCACTAATTAGGATTAGTAAAAGTTTAGTTTCTTAATTAGCTTAATTAGCCGATTAGGAAAATATCATTTAATAAATTAGCAACTTGATTTAATTTTCTTCAAGCTTAACATATTAACTAACCATTTCACTAATCAAAACCCTAATTTGATGAAACAAAATGATATCTTGAATTTCTAAATATTAAATTAAAAGCTTAAATTAAACATCTAATTAAGCTAATTAAAGGTATTAAGCAACAAAAAGAAATTAGGGTTAAGGTTTTATACCTTCCAAGAACACAACTTGAAATAAGAACAATCCACACTTTTACCTCCAAAATCCTCACTAGAATGAAGATCTAAGCTAGATTTGTGAAGAAGAATGAAGGTTTTGAATTATATTTGATTTTCTATGAATTAATTTGGATTTTTCATGATTATTTTGAAACAAAATGAGAGGAAATGAGATGAGAAAATTCATGGGCAGCAAGAAGAAGGAGGTGGCCGGCCATTTGATGAAGGCTAGGGTTTTGTGGAAGTGTGTAGGAAATTCTAGAAGATAATTGCAATAATTGCATAATAAAACAAAAAAAAGCATTAGTCACCATTTCTTTTCTTGAAAATTCATTTAATTACACAAAATATCAAGATATTTGGAGGGAAGGTTCTAAATATAAATCTAGTGATTAACTTAGCATAAAACCACATTAGTAGTAATTTACCGGCATAAAAAAGTAATTACCACAATAAAGTGCACAAATAAAGCATTAAAATAATATTTTATTAGGGAAAAATTTTATGTGAACCAAAACTTACCATAGACCCCCAAAGCTCGCGCACTAGTTTTATTTTAGCTAAATTAGGTGCCGGCAAGTTTCTACGGAAATTTGATCACAATCGGTTTAAAAGGGAAAACACCGACAATTTTACCCTAAAACGGAAAAATTCGCAAAACGATTTCTAAAACGTTACACGGTCAGTCAATCAATTATACAATCAGTACAATTTACAAAACAAACAATACAAACAAAATATCTCGGGGTTTAAGGGGTAGATTGGTACGGAAGGTATTAGAAGTGGCACGAGACGGTAAGACTTAATACATCTAACATGAATCCATTTCTAGTCTCTGGCGTATAGAGACTCCTCTCGTATACACTGGCATTCTTCTGTACCATGCTACAAACAACAACGTTAATACAATATTACAACAATATAATGCAACTTTAAAAGATACCTTCTTATTCTGTCTATTCTACTTTTCTCTTATCTTTGGGACTTACCGAGCGATCTGTTCGCTGACGACAATCTATTTCTTTCTTCTTTGAATGACGTCGGGTGATTTGGACCCGTCAGAGATTGAGCCCACTACTGAAGACTTGGACCAGTTCAGTGAAGACCCCGAGCTCTCGTCATTGTACACTTTCCATTCAGTACTTTCATTTCTGTTATGCCATTGTTTAGGCATTTCTTTTTATTCAGTTGTATTTACTTTTCATGCATTGTACAAAAGAATGTTAATATATAAAGTTGCTGTTCAGTTTATATCTCGTCTCTTGTGCTTACTTTTATATTGCTTAGATACGCTTAGCGTATTTACTTCATAGTAAATACGTAGCGGACCAGTCCCGTCCTCTTCGCCGTATACTGGGAAGCGGGGCATGACATGTTTTGTTGGTGGCCCATGCAGGTCAGAGCTGTATAGAACCATACTATGCAGTTCTTTTCTGTTAGTTATGTATATGCCGTAGAGGCCATTGTTGTACATATGATGTATATTATGATGGATGCTTGGATATATACAGAGAGGACATTCTTGCTCATCATGATAGGATGCTATTTGGTTTCACTTTATCTTAACATGTTGACTTGTATTGGTTTACTGTCTTTCTCTCACATGTTGATAAAGCCCTTAGGATCTGTACTCGACTACTGGGATTATGATGAGATCATACTGTTGGGGCCACGGTAGTCGATGAGTATATCCTATAACTGTTCCTAGTCGAGGGTATATCGAGACAGGGCATCGATACACCAGAGTAGACTATCGTATACGCATCTTAACCCATATGATGGGCGATGGATGATCCCATATCCATCGGTGTTTGACAACAGAGATGGTGTACGGGTGCTCAGTGGAGACTGGGTACACTGGACGGACTCGCCGAGAACTCCCAAATGGTGATATAACACACGTTAGATGGCAGTTCTCCGGTGACACTGGTACAGGGTAGTCTGTAGACCCGAGATCATCATAGAGTCTTGTATGATTCCCACTGTGCTTTGATTTCCACCTTACCACGTCCAAGAAGGCATGAAAAATGGTGGATTTTGGGTAAAGTCCCGAATCACATGGAGGAAATGAGCGATAGGAGGGGATTCGTCTCTCCCGGTATAGGGAGTTGATGTTGTGCCGTGTTCGATTGGCTATAACTGGAAGTCCCTGGCCAGGGCTGATATAGAGATTTACTGGTAAGTGTTACCAGTAGTTTCTCGACCTGTTATGAGCCTCACATCGACACGACTTATCGGTTACTGGGGTCTGATGTATACCACCCCTAGACATGATATGCGGCATATCAGACGAACAGACCGGACTATACGGGAGTGTTACTAATTGGATTCACAGGAGAACGGACAGGATAGCTTGTTGATCTTCTGATCGCTCAATACCTGGGTGGCTGTTACGTTTAGCTGACCGCTTGCAGCTTGTGGGTGTTTGATATGATCATCACCTGCTACCGGCGTATTGACGATTCTTTAGAGTCCTACACAGAGGTTTCTTAGCTCAGGCAAAACGGAGTAGAGGCATATATATGATATGTGCATGACCGAGGATAATGCGATATGTGATACCATACTATATTCTCGTGATATTTAGATATGAACCGGATAATCGGATCAAGTGTTGATTCGATGAATCGGTACATGAGATATTAGTCGGTTATATTCGATATAGCCGGATTGTCGGATCAAGTGTTGATTCGATGATTTAATATATAATAATATATATGATATATTGTATTACATTATCTAATATTGGCTCGCTTTATTATTTCATTTTCTCACCGGATTATACATTGATATATATACGATATATATTAATTTTATTATTTTCTTTTGTTACAAATATAACATATATGTGATATATATTATAGTAACATGATATGATTTATTATGAAACATATTTAGTGATGATAAAAAAAGATTAGGGTTTGATTATGGTTAGCTCCTTCTTGCTCCTTCTAGAAGGATTTCCTTTTGTCTTGGTTAAGATATTATGGTTGATACTTATCCATGACTCATTCTTAACCTAACCAAACCCTAGCTCTACTTTATTCTCTACAAATGTTAAGCTTCTCATCCTTGACCATGGTTCAATAATCAATCAAATATTCTTATCTACTATTCATCACAAAAGGAATTATCTCATTATTCTTCATCTTCTTCTCTCTTGAGTTTTTGAAAGAGCTCACTAGTGATTTCTTTTGTGATGATTTCTTATGAGAAAATGATATAAAAATAAAGCATAAATACTACTCCATCATCCTCATGTAATCTTGCCCATTAGATTAAGGTGTTCACCTCATTAAAGTGAGAGAGCTTGAGTTATAGCAAGTTCGATGTAGATTATCGGAGAAGCAGAACACTACAAGCTAGCATGGATCGTTCGAGTCGTGGAGCCTCTCTTGAGTCTGGGAGATCGTGGATCGTGGCGAAGGGACTTCTACTCGGAGCTTGTGAAGCGAAGCAGCGGACTACAAAGGTTGTAATCCCTCACACTTAGTAGTAAAGATGTTTACTTGCATGTTAAACCCTAATAATCTAGCAAAGATCCCGGCTTTGGGTTGTTCGGCACGTCTAAAATTTTATTCGGGCATGTTTGATGCCTTATGAACCCTCACAAGAGTGCCTAGGAATCCTACAGTGGTATCAGAGCCTAGCTAGAGCATTAGGCGACGTGTATACGAAGTTAAAACTCCGAACGAACTCCGATACGACGAAATAAAACCCTCTCTGGACATTTTTTAAAAACTGTGATTTTTCTGTATTAAAAATATCTAAAAATAACAGCAGGGAATTATAAGAGTAACAGTGAAAAACGACAGGCTGAACCATAGGTACTACCGTGGAACCGCGGCCAATCTTTGCTTGGGCTACTGTAGAGTTTGACTTTTTGTTTTCTACAGTTATGACCGTCTCTGTTATTTATAATTTTTGGGTATTTTTAATCTGACTCAAGTGTTGAGCATTCTGGAGTTTATTTTGTAATCGTAGATTCGATCGGAATATTTAAATTCGTTATTATTTTCGGATATTTAGAAACTGTTAAAATGTTCGAACGGATATCATTAAACTCATTTTTTCCCGGCACGAAAAACTTTCAAGTGTTGAATTTTTATCGGGTTTAAATCTTTCGGAAAAATGTGCAAGTAATACGGTGGACCCTCTAGAAGACAACAAACCTTAACTCGATTATGTGACCGTCTTGAACTGCCTCTAAACCTTAGGGTTTGGGGCAGTACGGCGTGCCACATGTGAGGCGTTGACTTGACCCTTCTACGGCTGGATCACTGGTACTGTGACATATTCTGGGATTGTTTGAACTCCGCTCAAGTGTTGAGCTGTTTATGAAATTTTGGGTATTTGATTATCTGTTCGAAAAGTTTAATACTGTCTATTTATCTGGAATGTGATACAATATGTGGAATTCATGGAGTTAGGCATGAAATGCGAAGTATGTAATATTTCGGATTTACGATGTCTAAAGTGATTATGGATTCCAAATATTGTAGTTTTACAATTTCTTTTCTGTGACCATAAGTGTAGTATGTAGTTGTATTGCCAGTTTTCGTTGCTATACATCAACGACGATCGGTGTATGCATACTTACTTACGTTAATGATATGTGATATTATGTGTTGCTGTGATATGTTATATTGGATCGTCGTGTTCTGAATAGCCGGGGATTTTATGTGAGATGAGGGTTTTTATTTTCATTCATGTAAAATTCATTTGTATGTAATATTGTTTTATTGGGGCACTTCCGGGATGAGGTTGATGTCACCATTGTATATTATTTACCTTTCCGCATTAGGTAGACCCAAAGAAGGGAGCACAAGTAACCGGGTTCTAGGGTCCAGTGGGAGGCCATCTCGAGGAGTCGAGACCGGGTCTCCTAACCCTAGAATTGGCAATGTTACTTGCCGCTCTCGTAGGGGTTTAGGGATGTGGGTTTGGCTATTCATCGCGACCGTGGAATCCGTGTTTTATACAGGCTCGTATTGAAAACACGGACGTCTTAGTATATCCAATATTTCATATATGTTCTTCTGCTGCAATGTTCTGTGATGAGATCATATTACTGCCTGAGACGAATGCTTATACTGTATATATATATATATATGCTGATATATAAATATTTCTGCTTTCGTTTCTTCTGTGATGCTTAGGAAGCATAAGCTGATGGGATTTTATTAATGAGATTAATAAAAAGAAAAGAAACCTAAAAGATGTTGTAGAATCAAAACTTTATAAAAAGGGTAGCTCCAGTCTTGCTTTGCATAGCGGTATATATGATATACCCTGCACCTTATTCGATGAGGAAAAAGCCGAGATCCCTTCACCGGGAGTGACCTCTTTAGTGAAAATGGCAGATGCTACAAAACTCGGTTTGTCTTTTGATTGCTTTTAGAGTTTTGCTTTCCACAGCGATATATATGATATGTCCTGCTCCTTATTCGATGAGGAAAGAGCCGAGATCCCTTCACCGGGGGTGACCTCTTTAGCAAAACTAATGAAAGCCTCAAAATCACTCCATTCCAAAATTTCACTTGATTCTACGACGATATCAAGTTCATTACGCAATAGGTTTTCAGAAAAACCTGTCGTAGCCCTCCGTCATTTCAGATAAAGACTATTTAGTATTCGTGCTGCGTTTGTTGACCTCTGTCAAGGCGTAGTGTGCGGTAGCTGATTAGTAATTATCTATAAAGCATATGATGTGATTGGATTAGGGTAGTCGTACGACCTTGTTGACCTCTGTCAAGGGTCGTGCGAGTGGCTTTGATTCAATCAAGAAATGACGGGTTGAACTTGACTAGTGCACTATGGTTTGTTGACCTCTGTCAAGGTCATAGCACACTAGGGGCAAAATATTATCGGGAATTTCAAGTGTTGAAATTTGCAATGAGATTGCATACCTCCTATGAGATAGTTGGATCCCGATACCCACTGCGAGTAAGTGTTACTCCTGGGAGAGTTTTACACAGGACAATTAGCCGATCAAGTATGTGTCTAGAAAAGTGTTAACGGGGTTACGCCTCTGGGAAAACGAGGTTTACTTTAATTAGGTCCGTACGAAAGCACGGGGAACCTCCCTTAAATACCGACACTGATCTGGCTGAAAGATTGACGAAATTGTAGGGTGTAATTAATCCCGGCTAATCTTACCTTTTAGGGTTTGATGGAAGATTTGATAAAAACTGTGGGAGACATCCTGATTAGATAAGATAATAACCAATCTAATCTTGAAAGAGCATACGCTAAAGTGTTTTCTTCTCTCTCTCTCCAGGTAGCGACCATGTCAGGCCATAATCAAGATAATAATATGGATGTATTGACTGAACCCGCTTATTATACTGAGCAGGGGAACGTTGGACCCGTTCTTTCTTATAAGAGTTCTAAGACTAAACAGGAAACAGGAGAATATCTGGATTCTCACGACACCCAAAAGAACATGCATGTTGATGCATCTTCTTCAGGTGTGTTAGTTATTGAGAACTGTTTCTTAGTTCACCCTACGTCCTGGGTATTAGATACCGGATCAGGATCCCACATATGTAAATTGTTACATGGGCTACGTAAAGGTAGAGAACTAGGAAAATGTTATCATTCCGTTCAAGTAGGGAACGGTGCAAGTATTACAGCCAAAGCAGTTGGCGAATATCACCTAGTATTGCCAAGTCGTAATACACTGATTCTAAATGGGTGCTATTATATACCGAACATGATGTGCAACATTATATCAGTTTCTTTATTAAGTAAAGAAGGATATAATTTTGTAGTAAAGGATAATGTTATGAACATATTCTTAGATCAAAAGTTGATTGCATCAGGCTCGTTACATAATGGCATATTCATTCTCAATCAAAATACAGTCCTCAATATACAAAACACACACAAGAGGAAGAGTTCAGAAATGAACGAATCCTTCTTGTGGCATTGTAGACTTGGTCATATCAATGCGACACGACTGGCTAAGTTGCATAAGGATGGATATTTGAATTCGTTCGAATTATCATCTTATGATACTTGCCATTCATGTCTCAAAGGAAAAATGACAAAAGCTCCGTTTAGTGGACACGGAGAAAGAGTTACGGAACTCTTAGGACTGGTACATAGTGATGTATGCGGTCCCATGTCTACGCATGCTAGGAACGGTTCTTCCTACTTCATTACATTCACTGACGATCTCTCTAGATTGGGACATGTGTTCCTGATGAAAAAAAGTCTGAAGCTTTTGAGAAATTCAGAGAATATAAGCAAGAAGTAGAGAAACAAACGGGCAAAAGTATTAAGATCCTTCGATCTGATCGAGGAGGAGAATACTTAAGCAATGAGTTCCTAGATTATCTAAAAGAGAATGGGATTCTCTCTCAGCTTACTCCTCCTTATACACCACAGCACAACGGTGTATCAGAACGGAGGAATCGCACCCTATTAGATATGGTGCGCTCAATGATGAGTACTGCCGAGTTACCTATTTCCTTCTGGGGGTATGCGCTAGAGACAGCAACATACTTATTGAATCAAGTTCCAACTAAATCTGTACCTACCACACCATATGAGATATGGAGTGGGAAGAGACCATGTCTTAAACGAGTTAAGATATGGGGTTGTCTGGCCTATGTCAAAAGGAAAAATCCAGACAAACTCGAGGCACGGTCAGTTCTATGTAAGTTTGTGGGATATCCTAAACATTCAAATGGATATTTTTTCTACCACAGTGAACAACAAAAGGTATTTTTTGCTCAACATGCCACCTTTTTAGAAAAGGAATGTCTTGCAAAAGAGATTAATGGCTCTGAGGTAGAACTGGAAGAAGTTCCAGCAACACAAACTATAACTGAAGATTTAGTGGAACCATAGGATTCGGTAGTATCCGACAAACCCCAGCCTCTCCACCGATCTAGTAGGGTTTCTCGTCCACCTGAGAGATACTACAGTTTTCTCATTGATGGTGGAAGCGAGGATTGCATCATGGAAGATGATGACCCAACTAGTTTCGAGCAGGCCATCACGAGTGGTGACTCTGTAAAATGGCTGGATGCAATACGATCTGAGATGGAATCCATGTACACAAATAAAGTATGGACTTTGGAAAATGCTCCTGAAGGGGTAAAACCCATTGGGAGCAAGTGGATTTTTAAAAAGAAATTTGGTGTAGATGGAAAAGTTAAGACTTTCAAAGCTAGACTTGTAGCAAAGGGTTTTCGTCAACGACCAGGTGTGGATTATGACGAAACCTTTTTAAAAATCCACATTGTTTTGGTAAAATAAGGGTTACAGTGTTTTTAAGAATAGATACGTCTTTTGAAAATACCCGTAGAATCCCTTTACTTATCCTTAAAATATTCCGGATTCGTAGTTTTTAAATAGGTATGACTCGGGTCTAGTCTAACATCTACTAAGCCAAGTCCATCAGGAGGGGTTTGGAAACCACCTAAATCTGAGTCGATATATATAAATAATATAATAGTCGGTGATCCCGCCTCAATAGTATCGCATACGATACAGTATATCATCTGACATCCTCGAGTCATGAGTGCGGATCTATCATCAATATAAAGCTCGTACGGTAAATCGTCGTACGGCATCCCAATAGCTGGGTACGGGTCAATATCACAATCAGCTCATCAATTATTTGGTATCCTCATCATCATATCACATAATCTGGGGTACTGATCTAAGTCTAGTACAACTGATACCATCAATATGACTGCGTGTGTAAACACACGTCCAAAGGCCCGCTAGAGATCACATGTCGTATCCCAAATACGAATCATATCAAATCACCGATCTCACGGCACAAAACCTAATATCATCGACTCATCTCAAAAGTCATCCACTATCCATCAAACACAGTGCAAGTATAATGAATATGGAAGGGTGCACGTGTTGGTGTAAATCTATTCTAGGGTTCGCGACTATGAACAACACTAGGTTACTTCTAACCCTAAACTATCCATAATATAATATATCTACTACGGACTGCGGGGGTGCTATACGCCATCTACCCGACTTCCCCCGTAGATATAATCTACTCACCTTGCGTCTTCATTTGTCGACGTCGCCACGCGCTTGCTTGTCGTACCGAAGTCTTCATGGGTTACCTACATATCAAAGTACCGTATATGCGCATTAAAACCAAATCAAAGCTAAAACGACGCACGAAAACCAAAACGATACTCTATGGGGCCTATAGGTTAGAACCTATAGGTACGCCTCCAAAACCAACAATCAATCCTCGATATCGTCGTATAAACGCCAAATAGTCGAGGTAAACAAAATACGAAAATTCAGAATTTAAAATAAGGAATACGAAAAAACGAATCCAAAACAGCAACTAAGGAAATAGGCTCCAGATTTCACCTTAGGTCAAATTAGACAAATGTATACATGCCAGGGGTCTAATCTACTGATAAGGGGGCACCAAAACCAAAACGAGGAAAATCCACCATGGTCTGGCCGCAAATTGCGGCCAGAATGGATAAATTTGCGCTCGGGTATAGGAGGTAGGGGCTAGGGTTCTGGTGGTAGCTTCCTGGGTGCCTGCACATGTCACTGTCCAATCAATTTTATTTCAGAATATCCCGGGTGATAGCAGATTACAAAATACACTCCCAGATTTACAGTTTTCCCCTATATCGATTCCATAAATCCGTATTCTGGTTTCTAGTTCAGGTTTGGGTCCAAAATAACATCACTAGGGTGTTTGTGCGGCCTCTACTAAGCTCAATTTCACATTACAACTCATAATTTCCTCAAACCCTAACTAAGTTTTCTTTAAGTCCACAAACACACACAATATCGGTTCTAAACTTGCATGGGGATATAAGTAAAGCTTAAAACTAAGCTAAGGGTTCAGTAAATACCTCATTTGGCAACTCAAGAATTTTTTTGAGTTGCCCCTAGTGGCCAAAATCCTTGCTTTCTTGGTCCAATGTGTAGATCTTGAGCTTGTGCACACTATTAATGAAATGGAAGTACGGTTTTTGTGATGTTTTTGAGATGATTTAGGGCTTGAAGATGGGAGGAAGAGGAGGGCAAAGCTTCAGCTGAAACACTAAGGGAAGATGAAAAGGGAGAGAGAAGAGGAAAATGAGAGGGAGAGAGAAATCCAAGTCAAAATACACCATGCCTCATTAAATGCGCATGTTCCCTCTTTTTCTTTTTCTTTTCTTTTCTTTTCTCCTAATTCCTTTCTCACAAGAATAGTAACCCCAAAGAACATGACAGAAAATGCACAAGTGTGAAAAAAAAAGATATGTGCATGTTTTGCACAAAATTGCCAAAAACCCGATTAGCGATTTTTAATCGCAATTAGCACTAAATTAGCATATAACTAATTATAAAAACTTAAAAATATCATAATTCCATAAAATAACCTATTTTAGAATATTCCATAATTTTTCCAAATTTTTCTGTATTTAATTATACCTAAATATTAAAATATTCAATAAAATAATATTAAATTATAAAAATTCCCAAAAAATAATATTTTATTTTTTTGAAATGTTAAAATCTTCCCCTCTTAAATAAATTCGGTCCCCGAATTTAAATTTAAACCCCCAAATACTAAAACATTTCAGTAAAAATCCAAATTGTCGGGGCTCCGAAAACATCAATACATAGAACACATCATAGCGCAATATATGCGCATAAGTAATGAGCTGATAACTCAAAATCGAAACTCCGTCAAGCATCCTGCAATCATCGGAGTCATGGTAAAGACACAAATGTCAAATCCAAAACAGAACCAGTATGATGTACATCAAAATTATACATGTATATATGAAAGTTATATGTGTAAATAACTAAAGTAAATACATGCAAAAGTATGCGGGTACTGTCCTCTGACTAGTCCCTCTCAGTATGAAAACATATAGCAAATATCATAAAATGTAATGCTCTATAAGGAATAAATCTCACAATGTATATATATGAATATCCGCTGCGTCTGGTGCGCACGGAAATCAAAATTCATATATGTGCCATACATGTGCACAAAACAACATCTAGGTGCAACTGGTGTGCACGAAACATCTGTCATAGGCAACGTGTGTGCCTGACAGCAAAATCAGGTGTATCTGACATGCATAAAGAATCCCGATTTAGTGCATCTGGTGTGCACTAAAATCGTATCTCAAAACAAGTGCCCAACATGCGCGAAAATCCAAAATCGACGGTATACAATACGGTCACTCAAAATCAAGTATACCGCGGTGTATAAGCTCACAACCATGTGCATCAGCATGCACAAATCAAATCAAAACACTAAAGGTGCATGAAAACTATGCTGGAAGCATAAATCAAATCACTGGCATAAAATAGGCATGAAATCACAATCAATACCTCAACGTAATAACTATGCACAAAACATAAATACCCAGTAGGTGCAAGAAAACAAATATCATGAAAATCTGTCATCAAGACTAAATCATGGAAACAGAACGCCCAAAATACCGAAATCCAAGATGACGGATACGTGATAATCGAATCACAAAATCACAAATCATAAATACCGTCATCGGTAGTCTCTCCTTCAAAGTCGAGAAGGTGTCGGTGCATCCAATGCTAGCAGCGCAAGATATCTACTTGCCTCTTGCTCATGGTCTGGCGTCTTCTGTCTCTGGGTCCTTATCTGCTCTGTGGATTACCAATCTCACAATCAATCGGCTCATCGGCCCTATCAGGTGTGCTAACGAGGACGATTCCGTTCTGGCACTTCTCCGGTCATCTCTCGTTCGATCCTCACGGCCACTCGGAAAGCAGCACGTCACTGGCGTCGGCCTATGATTCTCTGAATGCACATCACACATCTGATCCTGGATGCAAATGTCAATGTAGCAGTGTCCTGGAAGGAATCCCTCTCAAGGTCTCTTCCGATCTTGCCTATGCCGGTTTGTACGGAGGTTGGCTCTCTTGCATAATCTCTTCTCACTCGATGGACATCTGTGTCCTCAGCACAACATTTTCTCGGAAATTGGTCGCATCCCAACGCCTCTGTAAGCATATCAGGTCTCTAGCCTCGACAGAAAGTAATGACAGCTCGTCAGCGTCTCGCACGAACCTCTTGTTCCTCTTGTCTGTATCATCGTCCACATCGACGTCACGTCTTTATCTGCGCACTGCAACGTTCTCGACTACGGTCAATCCGAAGTGTCTCGTACGGACTCGAAATCGCGTACTCTGTAGCTTCATCATTCGGTAGAAGATGTGTGGCCGAACAAGTCCTTGGGAACGTGTCCCAACCATCGGAAGAATACTCAATACCCGTCCATCCTCGATCAACTCGCAACGCATCTGGTAAGGTCCTCTATCCGAACCTGGTCAACTATCTCGTCGACGATGAAGAACTCTGGCCTGCTGGGTGTGCGCAATATGACCACTCCTGGGTCCAGGTCTTCTCATATCGTATTCCAGAAAGGTCCTGTCGAGGTCTCTCTCTTAATTCTCATTCCTGCCGAATTGCCCGGAAGTCATCATCCATTGCTGAAGCTAATTCTTATTCCGGAACGGTTGCATACTCGTCGGAATTCCTTCTGGAAGGTATATCCATATACAACGCCTCCACGTGCGTATCGCATCTCTGATGTCAGCGGAGTGGAACGTCATCTCGTCGAAATCTCTAGCGAACTCTTTACTTCACTCTGCTTCAATGTCGACTGATTCGGACTCGTCTCATCGTGGCTGCATGGACTGTGCTCCAACGGCTATACTCGTATCTGAAGTCTCCCAAGCAATGCATCCCATCACATGATATCCGAATGATGTCGAATCGTTCGATCAACTCGTCAAAACCTCATAATCCCCCAAGAGATCAACATCTTGAGTACAGTTTAATAGTATCGAGTACATGCCACAGCGTCGGTGGTCCAGCCGTAGAAGGGCAAACCCAAGCCTCACTAATGGCGCCGCGGAACTGCCGCAAACCCTAAGGTTCAAAGGCTTTCACATGGTCATTAAGTCGAGTTAGGGTTTAAATCTTCTAGAGGGTCCATAGAATCGCCTGCATGTCTTTCCGTATACTTTAAACTTGGAAAATGGGCTCCTGATATTCGATCGTCTCTATCGACTCTCAACGAACCTGCATGAAGTCGCCTCTAGCTGGAATCAATCTATCTGATGACCTCGCATCGATAAGCGAACGAACCACACGCCCTAGTCATCCACCCTCGGTGACTAGCGACCGTCCATCATATTTCTAAGTGTATACTCATGCTGCAGTAGCTCCAATCATCTGGGCGATATCTCGTCATTTGCAGCAACAGCTGGCTCATTCGTCTGTACGCTGAACATCGCCTCAATCACCCTGAATAAGCGATATATCAATGGTCATCACGTCCTGGCTGGCCTCTAGCAGTAGCTTGATCCTCTAGTACCAATCGGCACGTCCGAGAAATCCCGTAAAGGTGATCCACCAAACGCTCATGGCGCGAAAACACAATAAGACGACCCCTCTCAATGCAATCGTAAATCTCTGGAATCACGCCCTGGTCAGTCCTCATCCACGACGAGCTCATGCTGACGCAACTCGAGCCGTAGCTCACTCTGCCCGTGCAATCGTGGCAGGAAAATCATAACCAGTATCGATGAGGATAGATCATAGGAATGAATATAATACTGTGCAAGGAAATGTACATCCTAAGGTTTCTTAAGCGGAGTGTCGTGTCGTAATTATGCCATGGAACATACGTACGGTACGTCCCTCTACTCAAGTTACCTACTCCATCAACCAAGGGTCATCCTATGCGACGAAAGTTCGGGTATAATACCCCATCGACTAAGTCTAAGTTCCGTAAGGTCAAGCCTAAGTTCCGTATATAGATACGCCCTAGGCTCCACATAGTCAAACTTAGATTCGAACCAAGGTCAACCTAGCGATCTGATACCAACTTTGTCACAACCCGAAAGAGCACGTGACTGGCCCTTGAACCATATGAAGTCTATAGGACCCCATCTGATCCCAGTAAGCCAAAAGCCCAGAAATCTAAAACCATTTTAAGAATAAGTAAAGAAAACTGGTTTAAAGAAGTGAAGAAAAACATGTTTGAAGTCAAGGTTTTTAAATAACTAAGCCGAATATGCATTTTAAAATGTAAAGTCTTTTCTAAAAATTTCGGCAGAGTTTCTTTTGTTAATACTGGCCCCGAACGGGGTACAACAAGAACAATATATATGCAATGATAAAAGGCTTCCCCAAGCGGGAGCTAGCTCTTCGTCAATCTACGGTCACAACCACGCAAGCAATATAATATACAACGCCGAATGGCGAGGATCAAAACTCAAAAGAAACCCAATAAGCATGAAAACCGTAATACTGCTAAGCACGACTCTAAGATCGAAATAATACATCACTAGTGTCTAAGTCTGAAACAATATACAAGTTTTGGTTGATGGAATTCTCGATACAAAGGAATAATACAGTACAATGGTGGTTCTTGATGCAAAAGAACCCACCTACCAAATGCAATTCACCCGCAAGGAAGCAGTGTGCCAGAAATGCCGCTATGGAACCTGTACGGCAAAACCTGCAAGAATTTTAGCACAACGGGGGTGAGTTGCCAACTCATGAATAGAAAATATCTACAAGCAGAAACCGAATGCATGACATAATCCTAGGTCAATACAATCAGATATATAAACCTCAAAGAATAAGCCTGAAGCATGATAAGGTGGCAATGTAACATCTAAACATATAGGTAGTGCCAAATACTCGTGTCAGTGGGTCAGGTAATAATATGTCATAAACATAAGGTATGTCTGCATGAAGTAAATATGATGAAGTATCAAAATGAATATCAATACACATATATTAGCGTCCCATTCCACTAATATTGGTGTAAGGGTATATATAACAGCGCCCTCATACCCTGTTATATATACAAATGAAGTATGATCAATGTAATAATAGTCTGTATAAATGTGGATCCCGTCCACCTGTCACCCAAATGGCAATAAGCATCATGCATGTAAATGTGAGGATATAATCAAAATCATGGAAACATCATGAAACCTGTGCCTAGCATCGGCACGCAAATCCTCGTCCATATGGGGCTCCGTCTGCGGTATCGGCCCTCAGCCCCGGCAGCACGGGTCAGCCCATGTCCATCTCTCAACTCCGGTCGGTATCCCCCGGATATCTGCCGAGCTCAAATACAATCACCGGTAGGTACTCGCCCACCTCCAGGCTCAATCGGCATAATCATTCGATCATCTTGCCAAGGGGAACTATACCAGGCCCCGCCATGTACCCTCATACGGCATACACTCCTCGTATGGGGTATATAATCAAAACCGATAAATCTCATGGTGGCTGCGTAAATATCATATCAAGGAAACCGAGTTTCTCAAATAAGTACATACTCTCCTTCGAAATTATCCACGGTTCCCAAATCCAGAAATATCATGAAAACGAATATCTCAATACGTATAATCAGAAAGCATGATGTATATGACCTAAAATAATAGTATGCACATACAAGGTCATATCCTGATGCAATAATACTACTGTGTAGTGACATGGCAATTATCGATGATGAAGTGTGTGAGCCGGCAAGCAAGTGTACGTGGAACATATGCATCATCGATAATAGTGCTGGTGTCCTAACAGCATGATTGCAACATACAGATAAACACATGCGATGCGATGCGAAATCGAATAATCAATGCAACAGTGAAGAATCTACACCAATATGTACATGTCCTGCAGTGTGCCATTTGAAATAAGACGAATCGAGGTTTTGGTAAAATAAGCGTTACGGTGTTTTTAAGAATAGATACGTCTTTTGAAAATACCCGTAGAATCCCTTTACTTGTCCTTAAAATATTCCCGATTCGTAGTTTTTAAATAGGTATGACTCGGGTCTAGTCTAACATCTACTAAGCCAAGTCCATTAGGAGGGGTATGGAAACCACCTAAATCTGAGTCGATATATATAAATAATATAATAGTCGGTGATCCCGCCTCAATAGTATCGCGTATGATACAGTATATTATCCGACATCCTCGAGTCATGAGTGCGGATCTATGATCAATATAAAGCTCGTACGGTAAATCGTCGTACGGCATCCCAATAGCTGGGTACGGGTCAATATCACAATCAGCTCATCAATTATTTGGTATCCTCATCATCATATCACATAATCTGGGGTACTGATCTAAGTGTAGTACAACTGATACCATCAATATGACTGCGTGTGTAAACACACGTCCAAAGGCCCGCTAGAGGTCACATGTCGTATCCCAAATACGAATCATATCAAATCACCGATCTCGCGGCATAAAACCCAATATCATCGACTCATCTCCAAAGTCATCCACTATCCATCAAACACAGTGTAAGTATAATGAATATGCAAGGGTGTACGTGTAGGTGTAAATCTATTCTAGGGTTCGCGACTATGAACTACACTAGGTTACTTCTAACCCTAAACTATCCATAATATAATATATCTACTACGGACTGCGGGAGTGCTATACGCCATCCACCCGACATCCCCCGTAGATATAATCTACTCACCTTGCGTCTTCATTTGTCGACGTCGCCACGCGCTTGCTTGTCGTCCCGAAGTCTTCATGGGTTACCTACATATCAAACTATCGTATATGCGCATTAAAACCAAATCAAAGCTAAAACGACGCACGAAAACCAAAACGATACTCTAGGGGGCCTATAGGTTAGAACCTATGGGTACGCCTCCAAAACCAACAATCAATCCTCGATATCGTCGTATAAACGCCAAATAGTCGAGGTAAACAAAATACGAAAATTCAGAATTTAAAATACGGAATACGGAAACACGAATCCAAAACAGCAACTAAGGAAATATGCTCCAGATTTCACCCTGGGTCAAATTAAACAAATCTATACATGCCAGGGGTCTAATCTACTGATAAGGGGGCACCAAAACCAAAACGAGGCAAATCCACCATGGTCTGGCCGCAAATTGCGGCCATAATGGAAAATTTGCGGGCAGGTATAGGAGGTAGGGGCTAGGGTTCTGGTGGTAGCTTCCTGGGTACCTGCACATGTCACTGTCCAATCAATTTTATTTCAGAATGTCCCGTGTGATAGCAGATTACAAAATACACTCCCAGATTTACAGTTTTCCCCTATATCGATTCCATAAATCCGTATTCTGGTTTCTAGTTCAGGTTCGGGTCCAAAATAACATCACTAGGGTGTTTGTGCGGCCTCTACTAAGCTCAATTTCACATTACAACTCATAATTTCCTCAAATCCTAACTAGGTTTTCTTTAAGTCCACAAACACACACAATATCGGTTCTAAACTTGCATGGGGGTATAAGTAAAGCTTAAAAATAAGCTAAGGGTTCAATAAATACCTCATTTGGCAACTCAAGAATTTTCTTGAGTTGCCCCTAGTGGCCAAAATCCTTACTTTCTTGGTCCAATGTGTAGATCTTGAGCTTGTGCACACTATTAATGAAATGGAAGTAGGGTTTTGATAATGTTTTTGAGATGATTTGGGGCTTGAAGAGGGGAGGAAGAGGAGGGCAAAGCTTCAGCTGAAACACTAAGGGAAAATGAAGAGGGAGAGAGAAGAGGAAAATGAGAGGGAGGGAGAAATCCAAGTCAAAATACACCATGCCTTATTAAATGCCCATGTTCCCTCTTTTTCTTTTTCTTTTCTTTTCTTTTCTCCCAATTCCTTTCTCACAGGAATAGTAACCCCAAAGAACATGATAGAAAATGCACAAGTGTGAAAAAAAAAGATATGTGCATGTTTTGCACAAAATTGCTAAAAACCCGATTAGCGATTTTTAATCGCAATTAGCACTAAATTAGCATATAACTAATTATAAAAATTTAAAAATGGCATAATTCCATAAAATAACCTATTTTAGAATTTTCCATAATTTTTCCAAATTTTTCTGTATTTAATTATACCTAAATATTAAAATATTCAATAAAATAATATTAAATTATAAAAATTCCCAAAAAATAATATTTTATTTTTTTGAAATGTTACATGAATTCAGTATTGATTTAGTACCAGGAGCGGAACCGGTGATCAAAGCACCCTATCGTTTAAGTCCGGAAGGTTTGAAGGAAGTCCGAACATAGTTGGACGAATTACTGGCGAAAGGAAGGATTCGTCCCAACAATTCAAGTTGGGGATCACCTGTATTACTTGTGAAGAAGAAGGAAGGTTCATACAGAATTTGCATCGATTACAGAGCCTTGAATGAAGTCACTATAAAGAACAAGTATCCACTCCCGCGCATCGACGATTTATTCGATCAGCTAAGTGGATCTTATGTGTTGTATAAATTGGATCTTCGTTCAGGTTATCATCAAGTGAAGGTCAAGGAAGCTAATATTCACCAAACAGCTTTCAGAACTCGCTATGGACATTAAGAATTTCTTGTGATGCCATTTGGAGTGACCAACGCACCAGCAATATTCATGAACCTAATGAAACAAGTTTTCCAGGAGTACTTAGACAGGTTTGTTGTCATTTTCATCGACGACATCTTGGTGTATTCAAGGAGTCGGAAAGAGCATGCAGAGCACCTACGAATTTTCCTGGAAAGTCTTCGAAAACATCAGCTCTATGCCAAGTACAGCAAGTGCGAGTTTTAGCTAAAGCAAGTTGGTTTTCTTGGACATATCATATCAAGTGATAGAATCTCTGTAGATCCAGCGAAAGTTTCAGCAGTTAGCGAATGTCCAACACCAAAGTCAGTGAAAGACATTCGAAGTTTCTTGGGTTTAGCTGGATATTACAGAAGGTTCATTGAAGGATTTTCGAAGATAGCAACACCCTTGACCAAGCTCACAAGTAAAGATGAAGATTTTCTGTGGTCAGAAGCATGCGAACAAGCTTTTGTAGAACTCAAGTCAAGATTGACATCAGCACCTATTCTCGTCATACCGGATCAATCTGGAGGATTCGAAGTGCATTGCGATGCATCCGGTAAGGGATTAGGATGTGTTTTACATCAGCATGGTAAAGTTGTGGCTTATGCTTCAAGACAGCTGAAGACTCATGAGCACAATTATCCGACGCATGACCTGGAGTTAGCAGCCGTCATCTTTGCTCTCAAGATTTGGTGCTACTATCTACTTGGTGAGCGAGTGAACATCTACACAGATCATAAGAGCCTGAAGTACGTGTTTACTCAGAAGGAGTTGAATATGCTGCAGAGAAGATGGTTAGAACTCATGGCGGACTTTGACATTAACTTGCAATATCACCCAGGGAAGGTGAATGTGGTACCAGATGCACTTAGTCGCCAACTATTATCGATGAATCTCACCGCTCAGTGGAAGCTTCAACAAGACTTGCATCAGATGGAGATTGAAGTAGTTATTCCAGGTAACGCTTCAAGTTTGATGAATTTACAAGTTCAATCAACCATTGTCAATCAGATCAAAGCAGCTCAAGAAAGTGATGCTAAGTTGCAAAAGATCATAGAACAAGTGGCGAATGGACTCGGAACAGACTTCATCATCCATGAAGACGGATCTTTGAGATACGGCAGCAGATTGTGTGTACCAAAAGGTCATGTTCGGGAAGAGTTAATGAAAGAAGCTCACAGCTCTTCCTATTCAGTACACCCTGGAGGTACCAAAATGTACAATGATCTACATCAGAATTATTGGTGGCATGGAATGAAGCGTGATGTAGCCAGAAGCGTCACAAAATGCTTGGTGTGTCAGCAAGTAAAGGCTGAACATCACAGGAATGCTGGATTATTTCAACCGTTACCAATCCCAGAATGGAAGTGACAACACATCACGATGGATTTTGTGACTGCTCTTCCTCGCAGCACAAAGGGTAACGATGCCGTATGGGTTATTGTGGATCGACTCACAAAGTCGGCTCACTTCATCCCATTTCGAGTTAGCCAATCTACTGAGACACTAGCAAAGAAGTTCATGGAGGTAATAATCTATTTAAGATTTAAACTCTTCATAATGTACTATCTCTGATAACCATGAACTCATACAGGAAATTATGAGACTTCATGGAGTACCGGTCTGCATTGTCTCCGATCATGACACCAGGTTCTGATCGCAATTTTGGCAGAGTTTGCAAGCAAGCTTGGGAACAAGTCTGAACTTCAGCACGGCTTATCATCCAAAAACAGATGGTCAGTCTGAACGAACTATTCAGATCTTGGAGGATATGCTCAGAGCATGTATGATAGACTTCAAAGGATTATGGGAAGATCACCTACTTCTTGTGGAGTTTTCGTACAACAACAGCTACCAAGCAAGCATATGAATGACACCTTTTGCAGCATTATATGGAAGAAAGTGTCGATCGCCATTAAGTTGGGACGACATCGGAGATAGGGAACTTCTTAGACCAAAGATGATAGTAGCGACTGTTGATGTGGTTCGTACTATCAGGGAAAGGATGCGAATAGCCCATGATCGACAGAAGCACTGGTCTGATGCAAAAAGACGTCACTTGGAGTTCCAGCCAAGAGATCACATATTCTTGAAGATATCTGCGAACCACGGAGTGATCCTATTTGGAAGACGGGGTAAGCTAAGTCCAAGATACATTGGACCGTTCGACATACTCGAATGAGTCGGTGAAGCGGCACACCGCTTAGCGCTTCCACCCTCATTGGAAGGAGTGCATAATGTGTTCCACATATCCCAACTCAAAAGGTATGTGAGTGACCCCAGCCATGTTCTTGATCATTCCGAGCTCACTATACAGCCTGACTTATCTTGTGAGCAACAACCTGTGGAGATCCTGGACAGGAAAGTGAAGACACTTCGAAACAAGGAAGTTAAATTGGTTCGAGTGATGTGGAGGAAAGGCACTCCAAGAGAGTCCACTTGGGAAAGGGAAGATGAAATGCGTGCAAGATATCCTCATCTCTTTCTAGACTAGTCCTCAAATAAAAGTTGTAAATTTCGAGGACGAAATTTTTGTAAGGAGGGTAGACTGTAACAACTCCATTTTTAGTGTAGAAAAATTTTCTTTAAATTTAATGTATAGTTGGAGTGTTTACCTTTGCTGTTCCCACTTTAAGTAATTAATTAACTCCTTAATTACAAGAAGGAGCTTGTAGCTCATTGGTAATACCTTGCACTGCTGAACCAAGCCACCTGTAACGTTTTGAAAATCGTTTTGGTGAAATTTTGAAACAACGATAAAATAAGGGGGTTTTCTGTAAAAAGTCAAAATGCAAATATCTTTAATATAAAATTAAATATACATATTCTAGCTATGTAATTACTAGTATTTGGTGTTTATTGAGCCACTGGTGAAATTTCAAATTTTCTGAAATTTTTTCCGAAATTAATTATTTTAATATTATTTTAAGCCATCACTAATACATTTAATTAGGGAAAATTACAAATTGGAATGAGTTGAAACAAATTTAGTGCATCATAAAACATTAAATAAAATTTTATCATGTGGTTTTTGAAATGAAATCGTTTGCCAAAACGGTTTAGAAAATATCGAAGAAAAATGCTTTTTTTTTAGTGTAAATGGATGTTTGGGGTATTGTATTTATCATTTTCCATCACCCCACACCCATACCCACACTCACACACCACCATTTACTTCATTCCTTGGCTGAATTCAGCAGCCCCCACCCTTTTTCCCCACTTGGATTTCAAAGAAGAAAAGAATAGAATAGAATAAAGAATGTATTAATTAAAGGAGGTATTGGGGTAATTGTTGACTTGTGACTTTTCCAACTCCACACAATCTCTCTCTCTCTCTCCCCCCACCAAAAATTGGCCGAAACCCCTTCCCCTTGCTGCTGCAGCAGCTCCCCCACTTGTCCCCCCTCATTTCTTGTGCTAAAATCATCAAATCTCACTCAAAAATCCACTAAAATCAAAAATCTAATCCCTACCCATTTCTCATTGGCCTATCTAGTATGGATCTTGGGGAAAAGTTGGAATTTTGGAGGCTTAGTTTGCATGTTGATCTCATGGTTGTGAGGTATAAATCCCAACCCATGTTTAAATCGTTGTTTAAATTGTTTCAATCTAGCATATTTAAGTGTTAAATTGGTTCTAGTTGTTAATTTAGAAAATTAAAGAGAATGGGTTGTGATCAAATTAGGGTTTTGGGTATTTGGATCATGGATTGTATGTTGTAATTGAGATCTTAAGACTTGCTAAATCAAATCTAGTCGCTAGTTCGCATTTTGTTAATTTAAATTTGTAATAAGTATATATAAATTGCAAACTAGTTTTTAGCTTTTAGTTGCAAATGGGTGATTTAAAATCTAATTAAGGTTTTGATGACTTTATTAACATTTTAATTGTTGTTTAGCAACTTAGATCATGCAAAACCATGCTTAATTGATAAATTGTGAATTTTAGTTTAAAAAGAGTTAAAATCGGTATTTTTGCAAACTAGGAATTTGGAATTTATACAAATTGATGAGATTAATTTATGAATTTGATTTGTATGAATTAGTTATGATATTTAGTGGATATTGAGGCCGCTAGATTTGTTTAAATATCAAGTTTTGTACTAAAACGGTTAATATTGTTTGCTAGATTTTCGGAAAAATGGCTTTTAAAGTGAGTTCGGGGTTTTTGTGAATTTTAACATATTTTATATTATAATTAGTGTTCGTGAATGTGCAAATGAGCGTGTTTGGATTTTTCTCGATGGTTTGACGTTTGTACATCGACATCGAGGGTTGGTTTGACTATTCTTGCATGCGTAGGCGATAGGTTTTAACCTATGCGTGATACGAGTGCCGATTTGATTTTCAAAATGCCGTTTCGATTTCGAATTGGGTTTTAATACGATACGGTGCGTTATGATATGTAGGTAACCCATGTGGACTTCGAGACGACAAGCAAGCGCGTGGCGACGTCGGCACCGGCTAGCGAGGACCAGGTGAGTAGATTTATATCTACGGGGAGAAGTCGGGTGGATGGCGTATAGCACCCCCGCAGTCCGTAGTGTAGCTTATATATATATGTTTATATAGGTGTTTTATGATACGAGAATATTTATTCATGTTATGATTATGTGTTCATGGATTAGCTTTGGGTTAGTTGCGAAACCCTAGAGTAGTTGTTATACCCACATACGCACACACAGACTTGCATACCTTACTTTCTTATGTGCAGATTGGGATGTGTATATATGTATATATGCGTGGGTATGGGACTATGCATATGTACATTCATATACGCATGCATGGATAATGAGGATAGTACTTGGGATTTATGATGAGTCGATGAGATTTGATTTGAGGCCGTGAGATCGGTGATATAGCAGGATTCGTATTTGAGATATGACATGACGTTGTAGCGGGTCCTTGACGTAGTGTTTCACACACGTGCATGCATACTTAGGCGGTATCAGTATTGTACTAGACGTAGATCAGTACCCCGATCATGATATTTGATAAAGAGGATACCAGGTGAATAGTATGATGAATATGATATTAACCCGTACCCAGATCTGGGGATGCCGTACGACGGATTTACGTACGAGCTATATTTTGATGATTGATCCGCACTCTTGACTTGGGATGCATGCTTATAGATATGGTATCGGATATGATATTATTGAAGCGGGATCACCGACTAATATATATACAGGTATGTATATGTATCGACTCAGATGTTAGGCGGTTTCCTTACCTGTAGTCCAGCTTGTTAGCTTAGCCCTTTAGTTTAGTTTAGTTGTTAGATTAGATTCGATTCTTATCTATTTCAAAAACTAACGAATCGTGTGTATTTTAAAAGATAGCCCAAGGGATCCTACGGATATTTCAAAAGACGTATCTTTTCATAAAAACACCGTAGCCCCTATTTTCAAAACCCCATGATTCGTGTTATTTCAAAAGGCACCATTTGTATGACTTATATTAGATTAATGCAGATTAGTTATAGTTGCGTCTAGTATTCAGCTCCCGCTCATTATTGTGGTTCGCTTCACATCGCATGCTTATATTATGTTTCATACTCCATTATTGATATCATGATGTTAGGACACCAGTGTTAGTTATATGTATGCCCTAGAGGCCATTACTGTACATAGGATGTATATTGTAGTGGATGCTGGGACATATATAGGGAGGACTTTCTTGCTCGACATGATAGTATGCTATCTGGTTGAACTTTACCTTAACGTGTATACTGATTGTCTCTCTGTTACATGTTGGTAAAGCCCTTAGGATCTGTACTTGACTACCTGGACTATGATGCGGATCATACTAGTGGGGACATGGTAGTCCATAAGTACATCCTTCAAAGTCCCTAGTCGTGGGTGTATCGAGACGGGGCATCGATATACCAGAGTAGACTAGCGTGTACCTTCTCGACCCATACAGATGGGCGATGGATGATCCCATATCCATTGGTGTTTGACATCAGAGATGATATACGGGTGCTCAGTAGAGACTGGGTACACTGGACGGACTCGCCGAGAACTCCCAGATGGTATTATACCTCACGTCAGATGGCAGTTCTCTGGTGACACTGGTACAGAGTAGTCTGTTGACCCGAGATCGTCATAGAGTCTTGTGTGGTTCCCACTGTGCTTTGATTTCCATCTTACCACGTCCAAGAGGGCGTGCAAAACGGTGGTTTTTGGGTACAGTCCCGAGTCACATGAAGGCAATGAGCGATAGGAGGGGATTCGTCTCTCCCGGTATAGGGGGTTGATGTTGCGCTGTGTTCGATTGGCTATAACAGCAAATCCCTGGCCAAGGTTGCTGAGATTTACTGGTAAGTGTTACCAGTAGTTTCTCGAACAGTTATAGACCTCATATCGACACGACTTATTGAGCTATTGGGGTCTGACGTCTACCACCCCTAGGCGAGATATGCGACATATCAGACGATCAGACCGGACTGTACGGTAGTGTTACTGGTCGGATTCACTGGAGTGTGAGCGGGCTTGCTCGTCGATCTTCAGATCGCTCAATACCCGGGTGGCCGTTACGTTTAGCAGACCGCTTGCGGCTTGTGGATGCTTGATATGATCATCATCTGCTGCCGGCGTATTGACGAGTCTTTAGAGTCCTACACAGAGGTTTCCTGGCTCAAGCGAAACGAAATAGGAGCGCATATGAGATATGTGCGGGACCGAGAATAATGCGTGTATGTGATACCGTATTCTATTCTCGCCATAAATATATCGAATGGTTTTATGCGATATAACCTAGTTATCGATTCAAGCGTTGATTCGATAAGCCGATATATTGTATACTAGTCGGTTGTGTGCGACATAACCGGGTCATTGAATCAAGTGTTGATTTAATAATTTAATGCATATTTATATATTTGATATATTACTTTGCATCAACTAGTATCGGTTTACTTAAGATGGATTTTCTCACTCGGATGGGCGCATTGTATATGCGATATACTTTTGTGCACTTGATTGTATCATGTTTGATGATACATGTCATGCTAGGGTTCAAGTGTAAAGATTAAACCTTGGTTAATGAAATGGTTAGGGTTTATTATTTATTATTCATTTATCTTATTTAATTATCCTTTTTATTTTTGATAAATGAATAAAAGAAAAGAGAAAAGAATGGTGGCTAATTTTGTTCTTTAGTTGAAACTTCTTGAAGCTTTGTTCAAGTCAACCATTCTTATCTCATCCTTAACCCTAACCATTCCCACTAACCATGATTCATTCTCTACACTTGACTCTAGTTAAAATTATGATAAGAATTCATTTTCTTTTCTTATTCTTTTAACTTATCATATAAGCTTCTTCTTCTTCTTCCTTGACTTCAAGAAAAAAAGCTTCACCTCCATCAATGGTGATTGATGCATATGAGTGAGAAAACCAATTCTAAAGTTAACCCACTTCCTATTTCTTCATCCTCTACCTCTTGCCAAGTAGTAGAGTGTGTTTACTTCACAAGTTTCTTGACTTGGTGAAGTCGGAGCTTGATTTAGCGATGCCTCGACGTAGATCATCTTCGGCATGGACATCGACGACCTAGCTTGCCCATTCTCCGACGAAGCCGATCCTAGAGCCCGGATTTGACTTGGACAGCGGAGAGGACTTCGTTGCGGAGCTATGGAGGTGGAGCACCGGATCAACAAAGGTTGTATTTCCATATCTTTTAGTTAAGTGTTAACTAGTTAGCTTTTTCGCCTAGAAATCTAGCAAACGATCCGTAGTTTAGGGTTTGTAGGCACCGTAAAATTTTAATATGGCATGTTCGATGCCCTGTGAGACCTCACTAGGGTGCCTAGGAACCCTACAGTGGTATCAGAGCCTAGCTAGAGCCTTAGGCGAAGTCCAGACGGAAATTGAAGTCCGAACGAACCCGAAACCCTGAACCAAAAGAGCTCTCTGTACTTTTTCTAAAAACAGTGATTTTTCCAAATTAAAAATATGCAGAGAACTCAGTAGGAAATTATAAGAATTACGGTGTAATTATTTTTCCATGAACAGTGCACTGAGGCGCGGATCCGCGGCATATTCCTTTGTTAGGCGGCGGTTCCGCGGCTGATTGCTTACGTCAGCCTTTAAACGTTGCACAGTAATTCACTTTTTTCAGTGCTGAGTTCTCTGGATGTTTTTAAATTTTATTCAAGAGTTGAATTTTCTGCAGTTGTTTTGGGGATTCGGTGTTTCGATCGGGGTATCAAATTTTGTCTGTTTGGCTTTCCGGATAAATTTTAGAATATGTTAAAAAGTTCGACCGGATATAAATACCCAATTTTTCCCCTGTCGGGAAATTTCCAAGTGTTGGATCTTTCCGTAGTTTAACGACGTTCTAAGTAGTGCAAGTAACGCGATGGTCCCTCTAGAAGACACAAACCTTAACTCGATTATGTGACCGTCTTGAACTGCCCTTTAAACCTTCGGGTTTGGGGCAGTACGGCGTGCCACATGTGAGGCGTTGGCTTGACCCTTCTACGGCTGGACCGTTGGTACTGAGGTACGAACTGAATGTTGTTAGACTAGTTTCATGTGTTGATCTGTATCGGGAAAACTTGGGTGTTAGAATGTTCGATCGGAAAGTTTAATATTTTCTATTTATCCGGAATGGGATACAATAATTGGAATTCACAATAGTTATGTGATAACTGAATGAATATTATAAACGTAGCAGTTTAGTCTCACTTGATCGGTTGCCACAGAATTTTGATGTGATCAAAAGTCCGTCGCAATCACGTAGCGTACGCGGATACTCGCCGGGTAAACTTAATAGACAGCCTCACTCCATAGCCCCGACCAAGTGACTGTAGGAGAACCCCGTCGCCGAAAGCATCCATTCGGGTGCTCGCGGTAGCGGTGTTCCGCCTTGGTGCACTTCGTCGACGGTATCGGGGGTGCAGCCGCCTACTGAAGTTTGCGACGAGCATTCGATCAGGATGTCGGGAATCTTGTTGAATTGCCCGACTTAATATTGAAAAGAGTTTTCGATTTTGAGACTAAAATGCGGGGTTTATAGTTGTTAGGCATGCGATGTCTAAGTAATTCATTTGGTCAGGCATGCGATGTCTGAGGAGGTTGCGGATTCCAACTGTTGTAGTTTTACACTTTCTTTTCTGTGACCGTAAGTGTAATATGTGATATCGCCGGTTTCGTTGCTATATGTCAACGATAATTGGGATGCGCATATTTACTTACGTTAATGACATGTGATGTTATGTGTTGCTGGATATGTTATATTGGATCGTCGTGTTTGAATAGCCGGGTTTTTTTATGTGAGATGAGTGTTTTTCATTTTCATTCATGTAAAAACTTGTATGTAATATTCTTTTATTGGGGCGCTTCCAGGTTGCGGAAGATGTCACCTTTTGTATATTATTTACTTTTCCGCACTAGGATAGACCCAAGGAGGAGGGCACAAGTAACCGGGTTCTGGGGTCCAGTGGGAGACCAACTCGAGGAGTCGAGTCCGGGTCTCCTAACCCTAGAATTGGTAGGGTTGCTTGCCGCTCTCGTAGGGGTCTAGGGGTGTGGGTTTGGCTATTCATCACGACAGTGGAATCCGTGTTTTATACTGGCTCGTATTGAAAACACGGACGTCCTAGTATATCCAATATTTCATATGTTTCTTCTGCTGCGATATCTGTGATGTGATCCTGTGATGTTCTATGATAGATACAGTATATAGTATATATGATATATTATATAGACGTTACTTATGTTTTACACCCGCGCTAGCCCTGCCCCGCTCTGTCGTTAGTTACCTAACCTAACGGTGCACGAAGGGACATCGAGGCGAATGCGGATGGCATAAGTGTACGTCGTATTTATCTGTGATGTTTAGGTACTTAAATGATGGGACTTCATTAATATGATTAATGAAATAAAAGAAACCTAAGATGTTGTAGAATCGAATTTCAAAATAAAACAGGTAGCTACAGTTTTTGCTTTGCACAGCGGTATATATGATATATCCTGCACCTTATTCGATGAGGAAAGGATCGAGATCCCTTCACCGGGAGTGACTCCTTTAGCAATAACTGGCAGATGCTACACACTCGGTTTGTCTTTTGATTGCTTTTAAGAGTTTTTGCTTTGCACAGTGATATATATGATATATCCCGCATCTCATTCGACGAGGAAAGGACCGACGATCCCTTCACCGGGAGTGACTCCTTTAGCAAAACTAGAAAAGCCTCAAAAACACTCCATTTTAAAATTCATTCGATCCTACAACGATATCAAGTTCATTACGCAATAGGTTTTCAGAAAAACCTGTCGTAGCCCTCCGTCATTTCAGATAAGTATTAGTTAGTATTCGTGCTGCGGTTGTTTGGCATGCGTCAAGGCGTAGTGTACGGTAGCTAACTAGTGCTTATCTGCCAGCATATGATGCGATTGGATTAGGGTATTCGTACGGCGTTGTTTGGCATGCGTCAAGGTTCGTGCGGGTGGGTTTAATTCAATCAGGAAATGACGGGTTGAACTTGACTAGCAGACTATGGGTTGTTTGGCATGCGTCAAGGTCATAGCGAGCTAGGGGCAAAATTATTATCGGGAATTTCAAGTGTTGAAATTTGCAATCAGATTGCATACCTTCTATGAGATAGTTGGATCCCGATACCCGCTGCGAGTAAGAGTTACTCCTGGGAGAGTTTTACGCATTACAATTAGCCGATCAAGTAGGTGTCTAGAAAGGTGTCAACGGGGTTACGCCTCTGGGAAAATGAGGTTTACAGTAATTAGGTTCGTGCGAAAGCACGGGGGACCTCCCTCAAAGTACCGACACTGGCCTGGCTGAAAGATTGGCGAACTTGTAGTGTGTAATTAATCCCGGCTAGTCTTTCCTTTTAGGGTTTGAAGGAAGATTTGATAAAAAGCAGTGGGAGCCATCCTGATTAGATAAAATAATAACCAATCTATTCTTGACAGAGCGCACGCTGAGTGTTTTCTTCTCTCTCTCTCCAGGTAGCGACCATATCACGCCTTAATCAAGATAATAATACGGAATATTGACCGAACCCACTTGTTATACTGAGCTGGGGAACGTTGGTCCCGCTCCAACTTATAATTGTTATAAGACAGAGCAGGAAATTGGGGAATACCAGATTTCCCGTACCGCCCAAACGAGGAGAGTGCATGATGATGCATCATCTTCGGGTGTGTTCATTATATAGAACTGTTTCTCAGTGTCCTTTACGTCCTGGGTATGTGATACCGGATCAGGATCCCAGATATGTAATCTGTTACATAGGGCTACAGATAGGTAGAGAACTGAGAACGGGTGATAAGTTTCATGAGGCAGAAAACGGGGCAAGTGTTGCAGCCAAGTCTGTTGGTCACTGTCACCCTGTATTAACAATACATTGATTCTGAACGAATGTTATTAGATACCGAACCTGATATACAAAATCATATCAGTCTCTTTATTAGCAAAGAAAGGATATAATTTTGTATTGTTGGATAATGTTTTGAACATTTCCTATATCAAAAGTTGATCGGTTCAGGCACGTTATCTAAAAGCATTAATGTTCTAAATCAAACTACAGTTCTTAATATACGGAACACGCACAAGAGGAAGAGTTCAGAAATGAACGAATCCTTCTTGAGGTATTGTAGACTAGGTCAGATCAATGCGACCCGACTGGCTAGAGTTACATATAGATGTATATTTAAATCAGTTTGAATTTACATCTTGTGAAACTCGCCAGTCATGTCACAAAGATAAGATGACCATAGCTCCGTTTACTGGAAACAGAGAAAGAGTTAGTGAACTCTTGGGATGATACATGTTGATGTATGTAAGGTCCCCTGTCTACACATGCCAGGACTGGTTCTTTATACTTCATTACGTTCTCTGATGATCTCTTTAGATTCAGACATATGTTCTTGTTGAAACACAAGTCCGAACCTTTTGAGATATTCACAGAATATAAGTTAGAAGTAGAGAACTAAAATAAGGGTATAAGTATTATGTCCTTTGATGCGATCAGGGAGGAGAATACTTGAGCACGAAATTCCTGGACTATTCTAAAGGAGAATGAGATTCTCTCTCAGCATTACTCCTCCGTATACACCATAGCACGATGGTATATCGGGGAGGAGCAGATACACCCTATATGATAAGGTGTGCTCTATGATGAGTACTACTGAGTTACCTGTTTCCTTTTGGGAGTTATGCGCTTGAGAAGCTGCATACCTATTGAATAGGGTTCGAATCAAATCAGTTGCCTACCACTTCATATATGATATGGAAAGGGAAGGGCCCATATCTTAAGATGGTTAAGATTTAGGGTTGTCCGGCCTATGTCTAAAAGCAAAATCTGGACAAGCTCGAGGCAAGGTCAGTTATGTAGAACTGGAAATGTTCCAGCTATACAAACTACAGCAGATGATTTGATAGAACCAAAGGATTCAGTAAATTCCAACGAACCTCAGCCTCTCCGCCGATCTAGTAGGGTTCCTCACCCACCTGAGAGATGCTTCGGTTTCTCTATGACAGTGGGAGCGAGGAATGCATCATGAGATGATGACCCAACTAGTTTCGAGCTGGCCATCAGGAGTGGGACTCTGTAAGAATGGCTGGATGTTTATCGATCTGAGATGGAATCCTTATACACCAGCAAAGTATGGACTTTAGCTGCTATATCTGAAGGGTTAAATCCCCATCAGGAGCAAGTATATCTTGAGAAGATTACTTGGTGTAGATGGAAAAGTTGAGACTTTCAAAGCTAGACTTGTTAAAGTTTTTCGTCATCGACCAGGCGTGGATAATGATGAAACCTTTTCAAGTAGCTATGCTTAAGTCCATCCAGATCCTACTTGCCACGGCTACAAACCATGACTGCGATATCTGGTGGTTGGGTGTCTTGACTGCTATTCTAAATGATGATTTAGAAGAGTGTGTCTATAAGTACACAGCCAGAGGGCTTCGTAGACAGTGGGAGCAGCGGAAACGTGTGCAAGATGCTTTATAGGATTAAAGCAGGCATCGCGGAGTTGGAACGTCTGTTTTGATGTATTAGTCAAGGAGTTTGACATCATCAAAATGGTAGATGAACCTTGTATATACAAAAAGGTAGTAGGGAGTATGGTGACGATCCTCGTAGAGTACGTGGATGACATACTCTTGATAAGAAAGGAGTTTCCTATGCTACGCTCGATCAATCTCCGCTTATCACAATGATTCTCCATATAGGATCAAAGTGATACCTCCTAAATCCTGGGTTTTTTGGATCTATGAGATAGATCTAATTGGATGTTAGGACTCTTACTAGTTGTAGTGAGACGGTATCAACCGATCCTGGGGAGAATCACTGGAAGGGTTCCAGGGTGATAAAGACGACTGAGTGTCAGTCACAGGCATTGTCTTAACCCTCAGTAAAGGGACAGTATGTTGGAAGAGTTCCAAGCTAGATACCGTGACATACTAGACGATAAAGGCTGGATACATCGCTACTTAAGATGCTACCCTAGAGGCTGTTTGGGTGTATATTGGTTCATGAGATGAACCATGTTCCTCCCATTGTGTGACAATGGAGTTGTGGCTTAAGCCAAGGAACGTCCGTCCCATCAGTGATCCAGACATATTCTAAGGCAGTATCACCTGATCATGGAGATGGTTGATCTCCAAGGGATCGAGGTAAGGAGAGTAGACTCAGAGGACAAACACAGCGGATCCACTCACAAAGGCCTGTTCCCAGAGAGAGACTATTATGGGATGGTTGAGTATGAGATACTTCAAACCACTGCTACAGATGGCCCTAGTGAAAGTGGGAGATTGTTAGTTATATGTATACCCTAGAGGCCATTACTGTACATAGGATGTATATTGGAGTGGATGCTGGGACATATATAGGGAGGACTTTCTTGCTCGACATGATAGTATGCTATCTGGTTGAACTTTACCTTAACGTGTATACTGATTGTCTCTCTGTTACATGTTGGTAAAGCCCTTAGGATCTGTACTTGACTACCTGGACTATGATGCGGATCATACTAGTGGGGACATGGTAGTCCATAAGTACATCCTTCAAAGTCCCTAGTCGTGGGTGTATCGAGACGGGGCATCGATATACCAGAGTAGACTAGCGTGTACCTTCTCGACCCATACAGATGGGCGATAGATGATCCCATATCCATTGGTGTTTGACATCAGAGATGATATACGGGTGCTCAGTAGAGACTGGGTACACTGGACGGACTCGCCGAGAACTCCCAGATGGTATTATACCTCACGTCAGATGGCAGTTCTCTGGTGACACTGGTACAGAGTAGTCTGTTGACCCGAGATCGTCATAGAGTCTTGTGTGGTTCCCACTGTGCTTTGATTTCCATCTTACCACGTCCAAGAGGGCGTGCAAAACGGTGGTTTTTGGGTACAGTCCCGAGTCACATGAAGGCAATGAGCGATAGGAGGGGATTCGTCTCTCCCGGTATAGGGGGTTGATGTTGTGCTGTGTTCGATTGGCTATAACAGCAAATCCCTGGCCAGGGTTGCTGAGATTTACTGGTAAGTGTTACCAGTAGTTTCTCGAACAGTTATAGACCTCATATCGACACGACTTATTGAGCTATTGGGGTCTGACGTCTACCACCCCTAGGCGAGATATGCGACATATCAGACGATCAGACCGGACTGTACGGTAGTGTTACTGGTCGGATTCACTGGAGTGTGAGCGGGCTTGCTCGTCGATCTTCAGATCGCTCAATACCCGGGTGGCCGTTACGTTTAGCAGACCGCTTGCGGCTTGTGGATGCTTGATATGATCATCATCTGCTGCCGGCGTATTGACGAGTCTTTAGAGTCCTACACAGAGGTTTCCTGGCTCAAGCGAAACGAAATAGGAGCGCATATGAGATATGTGCGGGACCGAGAATAATGCGTGTATGTGATACCGTATTCTATTCTCGCGATAAATATATCGAATGGTTGTATGCGATATAACCTAGTTATCGATTCAAGCGTTGATTCGATAAGCCGATATATTGTATACTAGTCGGTTGTGTGCGACATAACCGGGTCATTGAATCAAGTGTTGATTTAATGATTTAATGCATATTTATATATTTGATATATTACTTTGCATCAACTAGTATCGGTTTACTTAAGATGGATTTTCTCACTCGGATGGGCGCATTGTATATGCGATATACTTTTGTGCACTTGATTGTATCATGTTTGATGATACATGTCATGCTAGGGTTCAAGTGTAAAGATTAAACCTTGGTTAATGAAATGGTTAGGGTTTATTATTTATTATTCATTTATCTTATTTAATTATCCTTTTTATTTTTGATAAATGAATAAAAGAAAAGAGAAAAGAATGGTGGCTAATTTTGTTCTTTAGTTGAAACTTCTTGAAGCTTTGTTCAAGTCAACCATTCTTATCTCATCCTTAACCCTAACCATTCCCACTAACCATGATTCATTCTCTACACTTGACTCTAGTTAAAATTATGATAAGAATTCATTTTCTTTTCTTATTCTTTTAACTTATCATATAAGCTTCTTCTTCTTCTTCCTTGACTTCAAGAAAAAAAGCTTCACCTCCATCAATGGTGATTGATGCATATGAGTGAGAAAACCAATTCTAAAGTTAACCCACTTCCTATTTCTTCATCCTCTACCTCTTGCCAAGTAGTAGAGTGTGTTTACTTCACAAGTTTCTTGACTTGGTGAAGTCGGAGCTTGATTTAGCGATGCCTCGACGTAGATCATCTTCGGCATAGACATCGACGACCTAGCTTGCCCATTCTCCGACGAAGCCGATCCTAGAGCCCGGATTTGACTTGGACAGCGGAGAGGACTTCGTTGCGGAGCTATGGAGGTGGAGCACCGGATCTACAAAGGTTGTATTTCCATATCTTTTAGTTAAGTGTTAACTAGTTAGCTTTTTCGCCTAGAAATCTAGCAAACGATCCGTAGTTTAGGGTTTGTAGGCACCGTAAAATTTTAATATGGCATGTTCGATGCCCTGTGAGACCTCACTAGGGTGCCTAGGAACCCTACAACCAGCACCATTACCGATGATGCGTATGTACCACGTACACTTACTTTCCAGCTCACACACATCTTCATCAGTAATTGCCATGTCATGTACACCTTAGAAAATATTATTTCTTGACATAGCCTGTTAGCTAATAGTTTAGACATGATATTAGCATACTTGCCTTATATGTTAGTTTAGACATTGTAGTTATTACCTGCTACTTCATGCATACTGTTATTCATTGTTATGCCGCATTCATGGATTCTCATGCATATATTCACTATTTTACGTGTTATTGAGCTCTTGGATTTGGATTTCCATGAGATTTTCTGGATTTGGAGGAAAACCGCAAAAACATAAATAAACCTTTTCTCTCTTTTAAAATAAAAAGTGCGGTTTTCCCATGATGTATGAGTCGTCCACCATGAGTTTGCTGATGGATTTCGAGACCCGATTCGAAGAGTAGAGGAACCGTTTCGGGTATATGGTGGGCCCGGTGCGGTACCCCGGGGCAAGAGGATCGTGTTGTTGACGTTGAGCCTGGCAGGGGAGCACTACCGACCGGTGATATTACCCGACACGTCGGATATCTAGAGGATACCGTCGTGGTCTTGAGATAGATGATAGGGGCCGGTCTGGATTGACGGCGCCCTAGATATTGTGATTGAGATTTTGAGATATTGAGGTACAGAGATTGTGATACAGAGATATCGAGATATTTGGACACTTGTTTTGTGTCGATGCTGGGCACTGTTTTATGCTGATTTCATTTATGGTACCTCACTTTTAAGATACAGAAATCTCACTGATTTATGAAAGCAGTTTTCTTCAGTACATGTATTCTGTTCCATGAATTCATACATCATCCATATGATACATTGCTGCCTGGGGCACTGGCACGGGTACATGGAATTACACTTGGATTAGATATTTACCCTAGTCATTGTTATAGACTGCTGGTTTTATTTGAGGATTATTTATATTGATCGTATGACCTAGGATTGCGTTATACATGCGATTTCTATTCGTAGATGTTTTTCTATTCACGAGTTGGCAACTCACCTCCGTTGTGCCCCAGTTTCTTGCAGGTTTCGTCGTACAGGTTTCTTTACGGCTTTGCGGGTACAGTTTTGTTCGGATGACTTGCTAGTAGGTGGGTTTATTTGTATCGTACCCATCATTATACATTGTATATTATTATTCAGCTGTATCTAGAAGTTCCATCAACCAAACATGTATTTACTTTCAGATAGAGACCAGTGTTGTTATTCCTTCGACCTTAGAGTCGCGCGTTATTTTTCTGTGGTTTTCTTGTGGTTTGAGTTTCCTTTTGAGTTTTGATCCTCGCCGTTGGCGTTGTATATTATATTGCTTGTATGATTGTGACCGTCGATTGACGAAGAGCTAGCTCCCGCTTGGGGATGCCTTTTTTTTGATTTCGTATACTATTCATGTTGTGTCCCGTTTGGGGGCCAGTATTTACAAAGGAGATTCTGCCGAAATTTTCAGGAAATTTTTGATGTTTTTAGAAACCCGCATAATTCGGCTTATGCTATTGAAACTACTTGTTTTAAATTGGTTTTCCTTCACTCTACTACTTTTCTTGGTTTGGATTTCTGGGGTTTCGGTTTACTTAGATTATGTACGCTTCGAGACGTTCGTAGTTTAAGTGCCGGTCTTGTTCCGTACTTTCGGGACGTGACACCACCAGAGTTCAAATCCCATGCCCACATTATTTTTAATATTTATTTTTGTTTTAAATTTTTAGAAGTCCAACAGTCAACACGTGATAACTCCAAATTTTCCCACTACCCATGAAAAACTAAATATACCAGAGCCTACATCAGGTGACCCCCCACATTCTGAGCCCCCGACTCGGCCTGACTCGGCCGAGTTGCCAACACAGAAAATTTGTCTCTTAGGCTTCTCATACCCCCTGCACACTTTATTTCCCTAGATCGTTTCCAGAGAGCCCATTAACACTCATTTACTCCATTTTCCCTACATTTTTTAAAATTGAAACCGTTCATCTACCCTAACCCAAGCCTAACCCTATAAATACCATCCCTACCCTCTAACCTCTCACCCCAAACTTTGAGCCAACTCTCTAGAATTTTCAAGAAACTTTGTGGGCAATCGAAGTGAGCGAAAGGCGAAGCTCCAGCGAATTCTTTGGCGGATTTTCCGGCAACGTCCGTAGGAACTCCCGGCGACGAAACGATGCACCGCCGACTCCTTCCGAACCATCTCCCTCTTCTAGTTGTCCAAAACCTGTAAGTCCCCAAATTCTACCTCTCTTTTCTTTTCTAAAATACGGATTTACGAAACCCGACGGAATCGGAACCAATCCGATTTCCGATTCGGTTTCTTTATAAAACTTCACTTCTCGTTAATACAATTATGCTTAAACTCTCTCATATTGACTATTAAACACTAATCAACTAAATTGATCAAGTTTCATATCACAAAACAATTGCTATTTCATTTTACCGCATTTTTTCATGTAAATACCACATAATTTCAATTCCACCTTCAACATCACAAAACCTTGCTTTACCTTTAAGTAGATCACGAGGTAACGACCTACCTCCTCACACACTCATATGCAACATAGCACCATACCCTTAGGAACATAGAATACGGGAAAACGAATCATTGCAAATAAATACCATTTACTTAACAAAACTGTTTTCTAAAGGATTTAGTATTTATACAATCTTGGCAAAGCGCCGCTACAACCCATTTTGGGGAACCCGTTCGGGATGGTGCGGATTATCGCACATCCTCGGGCTTAAAAGTGCGAGATTCAGACCTCTGTAAGGATCATTCGGTCTAGAAAGATTTAAAATACGACATCTTAAGAAAATGAGATTTTTAGAATATAAAATATATATTAAAATTATTTTTGTATAAATATATGTATATATAACATTAAAATACCTATTTTTTAATAAAATAAATATTCCAACTCTTTTAAAAAATCACAAGAATCAATTTTACACTAAAATACCATGAATTCCATACAAAACCAATATTACAAATAAATACCACTTATTATGAAATTAGGATATTTCCACTAGAAATATCACAATATAAAATCTACATTCATTACAACTCTAAAGGCGATTAATAAATACTTGGGGTTTATTTTGAAAAGTATATAAAAGTATTTTTACATAAAAAAACCCTCAAGTTCTATAATTTACCCTAAGGACCCTAGTGTAGCATTCTGAAAATTTAGAAATAAATAAAATTAATTAACTAAATAATAAAGCGCCAAATTAAAATGTTTTTAAAACCAAATAGGACAATTTCATAAGATGTTTGTAAAGCAAATTAAATAAAACCTTTTGTATGCAACATAAATAAGTTATAAGGGTTTTAAGGTTAACTTTACCTTCATTTTAATAAAATGAGTCTTTTTTAATAACATAAGTTGTGAAGAGTTTCTAGGTAAAGTTAAAATTTCTTATGCAAATGGGAATTTGTTAAGGGTATAATTGAAAAGGAGTAGAAAACCAATTAGTTCAGAATTTTATTGGTAATTAAAATACAAAATTAGGAGATAAGGTATGACACCTCCTCCTTACATGCACACACACACTCCAACGCCTCCTCCTTGCATGAAGATGGCACATCTAATTCAATGACACCTCCTCCTCCTACCTCCTTCTTCCCTTCACCATATATAACCCTTGTTCAGATCAGTTAGTTAATTAAAAACCTAAAAAAAATTAAAGAAAGACAAACAAATCAAGAACAAATAAGGAAGAACAAGAGAAAGAAGAAGAAAAGCTAAGTTCTAGAATTTCCTCTCCATCAAGCTAGGACAAGGAGCTTGTGCATCTTGGAGGGTGTTATTCCAATAAATTATTGTAGGTAAAATCCTTACTCATAGTAGAGAATTAAATTCTGTAATTAGTTTATTATTAAAATGAACAAGTTCTATAATATCGTATTTTAGATACAACTAGGCTCTGTTTGAATCTGCTTTTGTTTAGATAAAAATAAACTTAACAAAACAGTGCTAAAATGATGTATGTTGAACATAGAGCAAACCATAGGAACACGAAACCAAGGGATCGGAATTGGGTTGGCGACTCATATAGAAATTCCGGCGTCGCTGGATTTGTAGGAAGCTAGGTGGTTTTGGTTTGTTGGTTAGGCTTTTGTGTATGATTTTGGCTATGTTAGTATTATTTAAATAAGTTATTTCAGCTGTATATGAAATCTGGAAGCTTATATCGGAAAAGATATCTAAGAAACCAAAATACGACATGGTTAAAGCGTATCGCAATCTGTTTTCTGTCGCAATGCATAGTAGGGTTAAAATCCAGTAAGGTTAAGTGTATGATAGCTTGTTATAGTCGTATGCAATATAACTAGTATGTGGGAACGGGTGTTTTTCATTTCCGTCATGTCGGAGTAGCCGTTTCCTTATATAAGTTAAATTGTGATGTTAGATTCAAATACGGGATTTTCGGAGGCAGCGAGGAAAGGAAAAGGATTGGCAATTCCTGAGTAGATACGACGTTTTTCGGTGAGTAGACTAAATATCTACCGAGGAATTTTGTAAAGATGGCGTGTTACGCACATAGTTTTATTTAAATAAATGCTTTACTTTGGTATGCTAAATTGATAATATTCATTCATATTCACATATACCTTTCTTAATTGCTAGGACACTGCACAAGTATTGACGAGTTATGTCACGTGCACATCTTACATGTTAGACACACCTCGTCGATATTACCATGTCACTTTTACACTTAGTAAATTTCTTGTTAAAATGATTCATATCATATCTTAAACACCAATAACAGTAGTAAATTGCATCATTAACATCATGTTTAGTATTTGAGTATTCTATGTTGATCTAAGAGGTAATTGCACTATTGAGGATTTATGGTTTTGAGTTTTGAATACTATTACGTAAATCCAGTGATTTTCATGATTGATGTGACATGTCCACCATGAGATGTTTTATGATTTGGTTTTATTCCGGACCGAGTGGGGGAGATTTACAGTCGCAGATTTTACATTATCCCGGCTGAGTGGGGGAGATATACAGTTGGATACATGGTGAACCCGGTCGAGACTGAGGGGCAGGATAGCCGCATTTGAGGCGGGAGAGCCTAGCGAGGATACTCGATACCGGAGATAGTTGTGAAATACGGCGGATATCTAGATGATACCGACCGGTGTTTTGATTGCAGGGTCATTCGAGGAATGACGCCTGAGAGAAAGGGAAGTTTTTTGTCGATGATGGACACGGAAAGATATCAATTATTGGAAATAAATGATGAGATTTCATTTTGGTTATGATATTTATAGTACATATCCATGCTTTCCACATACCATCATACATTTTACTTGTTCACATTTTAGTTAGTATGATCGTCATATTTACATTATTAGCCGTTATATATTAGTTTATTCATTGAGTTGGCAACTCACCCCCCACCCCCACCCCCGTTGTGCCACGGTTCCTTGCAGGGGTAGAGGGGACAGTTAGCGGCCGGGCAGAACTACTTTTCGCAGCTTATATCGCATCTTTTGATAGGTGCGTTACATATGTAGTAACCTGCTCTTTTGGTATTGTATTTTGTATCTAGAAAATCTCCATCAAACATGTATATGACTTAGAGTGAGAAAGGATTATATGTATATTATTTGACAGATAGGACGGTTTAGTTCTATGTTTTAGTAATTTTCTTACTTATTGAAAATTCTTGTTAATGTCCTATACTCATGGACATTCGTCTCCACTATTGAGGTTGTTGATCCCAACTAGGGATGCAACCAAACTTAACACTTTATACTTGTTTAAATATTTAACTTCATAAACTGTGATTTTTACCTAAAACTAAATTTCAGTATAGAATTCCGCAAAAAGGATTTTGATCTTAGTTTTCGGCTTACTTGGACTGTGTGTATATCTTTAGATATTATACATTCTAAGTGCCGGTCACATCCAAACTTTGGGTCGTGATAAAGTTGGTATCAGAGCGTAGGATTAACCTTACGGAATCAAGTAGGAAATTAAAATAGGTTGACGTGAGTCCGTGATTTAGGATGACCTTTGGTTTGATGGAGTTGGTAAATTAGGATGAGTGCAATACCGTAAGTATGTTCCGCGACATATTTACGTTACCATACTCAGCCTAACTAACCTTGGGATGTATATCTTGATCTATTCTTCCGTTGATTCTCCATTATTGATTGTTCCTATTCATAAGCCTTATCAACTCTCGTTTCTTGTTCCAGTTGATATGGCTACGCGGGCTAGGCGAGCCGCAGCTAAGGCGAGTCCTCCTGTGACGACGACTGGTACACCGGACGTTCCGGCAGTGCATGAGCATGTTGAACCTCCTCCTCCAGATCGCGTGACTAGGATAGAGGAGGGCATGTTAGGATTGCAGCGAGTGGTAGGACAGTTAGCCGAGGCCACTCGAGTATTGAGGCAGGATCCGACACCGACCGTGGCAGAGTCCGAGGTACAGCCTACGCAGACGGTAGCACTTGTGGATACGAGAGTGATGGAGGTATCGCTTGCAGAGTTTATGAGGTTGAGGCCTCCGGTATTTACAGGGACCGATGTAGCGGAGGATCCTCAGTCCTTTCTTGATAGGATGGCGAGGATTGGCAGATCATTGCGATATTCTGCTGCGAAGTCAGTCGAGCTGACTAGCTTTCGTTTAGAGGTACTTGCACAGGAGTGGTGTGAGTCGATGGAGAGAGGATGAGCTACGGGTCTTCCTCCGATGTTGTGGATCGAGTTTTTCGAGGTCTTTCTTGCTAGGTTTCTTCCACAGAGTGTGAGGGACGCTAGAACTAGCAGTTTTGAAGCGTTGCGGAAATCGGCAAGTATGTCGGTAGCAGATTATGATTTACGATTCACCCAGTTGTTGCGCTACACTCCATATTTAGTTCCTACAGAGGAGCTTCGAGTGAAGAGGTTTCTACGGAGTCTGGACACGTAGTTGTATCTGGCTATAGGCTCCCAGCATTTTGATACGTATGCGCAGGCCATGGATGCAGCAATACGAGTGGAGGAGCGGTTGAGTGAGGCCGTGGTTGTTCCTGAACCAAAGAGGAGTAGATCGTTTGCGCCAATGACTAGGCAGTTTGGCAGAGGTAGAGGCAGATATACTCCAGGCCGCAGTTTCGGATGAGGTTGGACCCAAGGCCAGATGTTCAGTTCTTATCCAGATGATCAGAGGCCCCCATCTATATGTTTTAGTTGTGGACTTCCCGGACACTTTGCGCGGGATTGTAGATCCCATGGAGGGACCGTTGTTCCATTGGCTGCTTTACCCCTTTCTACGCCGATGGCTTTACTTCCTCCCCAGTTGGCGCTACACGCTAGGTAGTTGCACCTCGAGGTCGAGGCTTTGCAGGACGCTCTCAGAGAGGTCGAGGAGATAGAGGTAGAGGACGACAGGATGCGGACAGGGGCCAGGCACGGGTTTTTGCGCTGACTCCACAGGATGCCCAGGTATCAAATGCAGTTGTGACAGGTACTCTTGCAGTATGTTCACTAGATGCACATATTTTATTTGATCCCGGTTCTACACATTCTTATGTATCTTTACGCTTTGCACTTTCTTTGGGGAAAGAGTCGTCATTGTTAGATTTACCGTTGGTAGTGATTACTCCGGTGGGAGATTCTTTTATAGCTCGACACCTATTCAGATCATGTACTGTACGTATTGGTGATAGAGATTCGCTAGTTGATCGGATTCTCCTGGATATGCTAGATTTTGATATACTTCTCGGTATGGATTGGTTGGCCGCTTGTCATGCCTATGTAGATTGTCGTGGGAAAGCGGTTAGATTTTTTTTTCTAGGTGAACCGATGTTTGTTGTGCAGGGGGATTGTAATATAACTCCTGCCAACATGATTTCTGCTCTTTGTGCGGAACGACTCTTGAAGAAGGGCTGTCATGGATTCTTGGCATTTGTTCAGGATTTAGGAGTCGCTCAGATTCCATTGGACCAGGTTCCGATCCCACGAGAATTTCCGGAGGTGTTTCCTGCTGAGTTACCAGGATTACCGCCCGAACGCGATATTGAATTTTTCATCGACTTGATTCCAGGCGCGGGGCCTATTTCTATACCACCCTATCGTATGGCACCGACAGAGTTGAAGGAACTCAAAAGTCAGTTGAAAGAGTTGTTAGATAGAGGACTTGTTCGTCCCAGCGTATCACCGTGGGGAGCTCCTGTCTTATTTGTAAAGAAGAAGGACGGTAGTTTGAGACTGTGCATCGACTACCGACGGCTGAATCATGTCACTGTGCGATACAGGTATCCACTACCACGTATAGATGACTTATTCAATCAGTTGTAGGGAGATGGTTACTTCTCGAAGAATGATTTGCGGCCGTGGTATCACCAGTTGAGGGTTCGGAAGGACGATATTCCGAAGACTGCGTTTCGCACAAGATATGGGCACTATGAATTTTTGGTGATGTCGTTCGAACTCACCAACGCTCCAGAAGCTTTTATGGATATGATGAACCGTATCTTCAGGCCTTTTCTTGATCAGTTTATTATAGTATTCATTGATGACATTCTCGTTTATTCCCGGAGTAGAGAGGAGCACGAGCAGCATTTGCGTATTACGTTGCAGACCTTGAAGGAGCATCAGCTGTTTGCAAAATTCTCCAAGTGTTCCTTTTGGCTAGACAGTGTGGAGTTCTTGGGTCATGTGGTCACGAAAGAAGGGATACGGGTGGACCCAAAGAAGATCGAAGCAGTGTAGCACTGGCCCAGACCTGTGTCAGTTACAGAGATTCGCAGTTTCTTAGGTCTGGCAGGTTATTACCGACGCTTTGTGCAGGATTTTTCTCGAATAGCTGCACCGTTGACCGGATTGATTAGGAAGAAGGTTCCCTTTCTTTGGACAGATGCATGTCAGCAGAGTTTCCAACAGTTGAAGACTCGCTTGACGACTGCACCTGTATTATCATTACCTTCTGGGTCAGGTGGCTTTGTTGTGTATTGTGATGCTTCTAGAGTGGGTTTAGGCTGTGTGTTGATGCAGCACGACAGAGTTGTAGCTTATGATTCTCGACAGTTTAAGAGGCATGAACAGAACTACCCCACTCATGATCTAGAGATGGCTGCTGTGGTATTCGCATTGAAGATTTGGAGACATTACTTGTATGGGGAGTCGTGCCAAATCTTCACAGATCATAAGAGCTTAAAGTATATTTTTCAGCAGAGAGATCTGAACCTAAGGCAGCGTAGATGGATGGAACTGGTAAAAGATTATGATTGTGAGATCTTGTATCATCCAGGCAAGGAAAATGTTGTAGCAGATGCTTTGAGTCGGAGGCCTGGAGGTAGCTCATCTCATGTGCGCACCTTGCAGAGACAGTCTTCTACCGATTGGCAGATTTTATGTGATAGTCGTATACAGTTTGAGTTCACCCCGATAGGAGGACAGCTAGCACATGTTCGCACCCGACCTCAGTTATTGGATCGTATTCGAGAGACACAGCCCGCAGATGCTCGTATATCAGAGATTATGGATCAGGTTTGGCAGGGCAGGGGATCGGAGTTTGTGATTGATGATCGTGGAGTATTACGCTTTAGCATTTGTCTTTGTGTACCAGATTCTGACGGATTGAGTCGTGAGATCTTAGAGGAGGCTCATAGATCAGCTTACAGTATTCATCCTGGTTCCACCAAGATGTATCATGATCTGAAGGATGTTTATTGGTAGGAAGGAATGAAGAGGGATGTTGCGGAGTTTGTGTCGAGATGCTTGACTTGTCAGCAAGTCAAGGCAGAACACCAGAGGCCAGCCGGAGAGTTGCAGCCCTTGCCCATTCCAGAGTGGAAATGGGAACAGATTTCCATGGATTTCGTGGTTGGTCTACCCAGGACTAGCAGAGGGTATGATTCCATTTGGGTGATTGTAGATAGATTGACAAAGGCAACTCATTTTATTCCAGTGAAGACGACGCATGGGTTTGCACTGTATGCTCAGATTTATATCGATGAGATGGTACATCTGCATGGAGTTCCGACGTGATAGTTTTAGATAGGGGTACCCAGTTTACTAGCAGGCTATGGCAGAAACTTCAATAAGCTCTTGGCACACGATTGAGCTTTAGTACGGCTTTTCACCCACAGACAAATGGTCAGTCGGAGCGGACCATTCGGACACTAGAGGATATGCTTCACGCTTGTAGTCTTGATTTTGGTGGTAGTTGGGACAGTCACCTACCTTTGATAGAATTCTCATACAACAACAGTTTTCAGGAGACGATACAAATGGAACCCGTTGAAGCTTTGTATGGACGGAAATGTCGATCACCTGTTTGCTGGACAGAACTGAGCGAGAGTAGCATTTTGGGACCGTGGATAGTACAGAAGACTACAGAGAAGATTCAATTGATACGGGACAGAATGAGGGCGGCCCAATGCAGACAGAAATCATATGCAGATCGACGACGTCGTAGACTCGAGTTTGGAGTAGGAGATCATGTATTCCTTCGAATGTCTCCGATAAAAGGTGTGATGCGTTTCGGGAAGAAGGGGAAACTCAGCCCCAGATATGTCGGACCTTACGAGATTCTGGAGAGAGTGGTTACTGTAGCTTATCGTTTAGCACTTCCACCGAGTTTTCCCGACGTGCATCCGGTGTTTCACGTTTCGATGCTTCGCAAGTATCTTCACGATCCTTCACACGCGATCCAGCCTCAGACCTTACAGCTTGAGCCGGATTTATCCTACACAGTACAGCCAGTCGCTATTCTTGATAGGCAGGCAAAGAAACAAAGATCGAGGGTACCTCCATTTGTAAAGGTTCTTTGGCAAGGAAGGAACCGCGAGGAAATTACTTAGGAGATCGAGGATACGATGCGAAAGAAATTTCCACATCTTTTTACAGGTATGTCTAGTTAATTTTAAATTCGGGGACCGAATTTTCTTAAGGGGGAATATTGTAACATTCTGAAAATTTAGAAATAAATAAAATTAATTAATTAAATAATAAAGCGCCAAATTAAAATGTTTTTAAAATCAAATAGGACAATTTCATAAGATGTTTGTAAAGCAAATTAAATAAAAACTTTAGTATGCAACATAAATAAGTTATAAGGGTTTTAAGGTGAATTTTAGCTTCATTTTAATAAAATGAGTGTTTTATAATAACATAAGTTGTGAAGGGTTTCTAGGTAAAGTTAAAATTTCTTGTGCAAATGGGAATTTGTTAAGGGTATAATTGAAAAGGAGTAGAAAACCAATTAGTTCAGAATTTTATTGGTAATTAAAATACAAAATTAGGAGATAAGGTATGACACCTCCTCCTTGCATGCACACACACACTCCAACACCTCCTCCTTGCATGAAGAGGGCACATCTAATTCATTGACACCTCCTCTTAATAACTCCTTCTTCCCTTCACCATATATAACCCTTGTTCAGATCATTTAGTTATTTAAAAACCTAAAAAAAATTAAAGAAAGAAAAACAAATCAAGAACAAATAAGGATGAACAAGAGAAATGAGAAGAAAAGCTAAGTTCTAGGATTTCCTCACCATCAACCTAGGACAAGGAGCTTGTGCATCTTGGATGGTGTTATTCCAATAAATTATTGTAGGTAAAATCCTTACTCACAGTAGAGAATTAGATTCTGTAATTAGTTTATTTTTAAAATGAACAAGTTCTATAATATCGTATTTTAGATACGACTAGGCTCTGTTTGAATCTGCTTTAGTTTAGATAAAAATAAACTTAACAAAACAGTGCTAAAATGATGTATGTTGAACATAGAGCGAACCATAGGAACACGAAACCAGGGGATCGGAATTGGGCCGGCGACTCATATAGAAATTCCGGCGTCGCCGGATTTGTAGGAAGCTAGGTGTTTTGGTTTGTTGGTTAGGCTTCTGTGTATGATTTTGGCTATGTTGGAATTATTTAAATAAGTTATTTCAGCTGTATATGAAATCTGGAAGCTTATATCGGAAAAGATATCTAAGAAACCAAAATACGACATGGTTAAAGCGTATCGCAATCTGTTTTCTGTTGCGATGCAGAGTAGGGTTAAAATCCAGTAAGGTTAAGTGTATAATAGCTTGTTATAGTCGTATGCAATATAACTAGTACGTGGTGTTAGTGTATATGCCCTAGAGGCCATTACTGTATCATACTAGTTTGTATATTACTTAATGGAAGCTTGGGATATTCACCTTGTATAGACAATCTTGCTCAATATCGTAGTATGCTACTTGGTTTGTTTCTGCTTTAATGTGTACATGTGTTTATTTTAGTATATCACCTATACACATTAGTGGAGCCCTTAAGATCTTTGCTTGATTACCAGCGTTGTGATGGCAGTCACATTAGTGGGGGCTGGATAATCCACAACCACATCCTTATGCAGGTCCCTAGTCGTAGGACTATCGAGACAGGGCATCGATACTCCGGAGTAGACTAGCGTATGCGCTTCTCATCCCAGTGTGGGAGACGGTCTGTCCTACAGCCGTCAGTACGTCGTACTTGAGATAGTATGCGGGTGCTCGTTAGGTTACGAGTACACTGGACAGGACTCGTCGGGAACTGTTGGTTGGTACTATACCTATCGTCAGTTATCAGTTCCTAGGTGACATGAGTACAGCTTAGTCCGCTGACTTGACACCGTCACTTCGCCTCGAGTGTGTTCCCACTGTACTTAGATTACTACCCTACCACGGCTCAAAGGAGTCGTGCAAACAGGTAGTAGTTGGGTGCAGTCCCGAAGCACTTGGAGGCAGTGACGGTTAGACAGGATTCGTCTCTCCCGGTATTGAGGGTTGATATCGCGCTGTGTCTAGGAGGGCCATTACATAAGTAGTCCCTGGCCAGGGCAAGCGAGATATACTGGTAGGTTTCCAGTGTTATCTCAGGGTGTTCTGGGCAATACTCCGACACGACTTGTACCGCTATTAGGGGACTGACGTTTACCGCCCCCTAGGCCCGCCATGCGATGTATCAGACGAACAGACCGGACTGTACAGAGATTGTCACATTCAGGCTCAGTAGGAGTTAAGATGGCTTTCACCTCGTCAGTCTTCTTGTCGGCATCTACCTGGTGTAAGTCCATGCTACCCTTCCCCGGTACTTGCGGGGTTGCGGAAATGGTGAAAAACGATTTTCAAGAGGGTGGTAACATGGACTCATAATACGGATCTTTGTTAAACAACTAACTAACAACATAACTAGAGTTTTTCCTACTCGGTTAGGGGGCTATACCTTTCTTGAACTCCTTCGTCTTCGACTCTTTCCGGTGTACGGATCGGCCTCACCTCGTCGTCTCCTTGCGCCGAAGATGGATGTACCTGAAAGCTTCTACCTTTGGCTTCTTCTTCGAACTTGAAGAAACTAGAACACTTGGTTTGCTAAACCTTGTGAACTAGGATGAGTAGAGAAGTGATTTGGGTTTTCTTTTTATCTCAAAGGCAATGTTTCTCAACTCATGAAAGGGTGTTGCCTTGAACTAGAGAGAGCAAGAGGAAGAGCAAGAGGGAGAGCTCAAGCAAGAGAGAGAAATAAAAATGAGAGAATGAGTTACTCTTTTGCCAACCTCTCTCCCATAGTCCAAAAAGAATAATAATAATAATAATAATAATAATAATAATAATAATAATTGAGTATTATGTGATGGTTCATATCAAGTCAAGTGGCATTATCATTTCATGCACTCATATTGCTAAGCATAACAAGCAAGCAAAAGTCTTTGCCATGAAATGATAGCCATTGCAATGATGATGGTCAACTAGTCCAACCTAGTCAACCGGTCAACAAAGTCAACAAGTCAACAAAGTAAACCTCTCATCTCAACCATGACACAATAATACTTATTTAATATTATTATTAATCATATTTCTTATTGTCATTAGGGTTTAGCCAAAAGTCAACAGTCAACAGTTAACAACCCCAATGAGAATCCTCTGCCTCTGTCTCTCTGTCAACTGTGCATACACACCCGCATCCGCGTTCCGCGGAACACGAATACAAACGAGATAAAACCAATCCCAAAAAGTACACTAGGATCTGGCTTAAACCAAAGCCTGTTAGTGTAAACTGTCCGGACACCAAACATGCACAAGTGCACGGATGTGACCGAACCCTGTCGCAAAACCATGCGACCTGTCGCAAAACCATGCGACCTCTACTCTTTTGCCTAAAGGTGAATAGCTTTATGTGTGGGAATCTAAATACTCGACACTACGCTGGCAGTAGGTTTAACCACAGACCGCAAGCGGAACTAGCTGTGCGTAACGGTCTCCAGGTAGATGCCGACAAGAAGACTGACGAGGTGAAACCTATCTGAACTCCTACTGAGCCTGAATGTGACAATCTCTGCACAGTCCGGTCTGTTCATCTGATACATCGCTTGGCGGGCCTAGGGGGCGGTAAACGTCAGTCCCCTAATAGCGGTACAAGTCATGTCGGAGTGAAGCCCAGAACACCCTGAGATAGCACTGGAAACCTACCAATATATCTCGCTTGCCCTGGCCAGGGACTACTCGTGTAATGGCTCTCCTAGACACAACGCGATGTCAACCACCAATACCGGGAGAGACGAATCCTGTCTAACCGTCACTGCCTCCAAGTGCTTCGGGACTGCACCCAACTACTACTTGTTTGCACGACTCCTTTGAGCCATGGTAGGGTAGTAATCTAAGTACAGTGGGAACACACTCGAGGCGAAGTGACAGTGTCAAGTCAGCGGACTAAGCTGTACTCATGTCACCTGGGAATTGATAATTGACGATAGGTATAGTACCAACCAGCAGTTCCCGATGAGTCCTGTCCAGTGTACTCGTAACCCAACGAGCACCCGCATACTATCTCAAGTACGACGTACTGACGGCTGTGGGACAGACCGTCTCCCACACTGGGATGAGAAGCACATACGCTAGTTTACTCCGGAGTATCGATGCCCTGTCTCGATAGTCCTGCGACTAGGGACCTGCATAAGGATGTGCTTATAGATTACCCAGCCCCCACTAGTGTGACTGCCATCACAACGCTGGTAATCAAGTAAAGATCTTAAGGGCTCCACTAATGTGTATAGGCGATATACTAAAATAAACACATGTACACATTGAAGTAGAAACAAACCAATTAGCATACTACTATATTGAGCAAGATTGTCTATACAAGGTGAATATCCCAAGCTTCCATTATGTAATATACAAACTAGTATGATACAGTAATGGCCTCTAGGGCATATACACTAACAATCTCCTACTTGCACTAAGGCCATGTACTGGCGTATCGAAGACCTATCATCTCGATCAGCCGCTCGATCTGAGTCTGGGGTAAGGCCTTTGTGAGTGGATCAGCAGTGGTATCTTCCGTAGAAACTCTCCGAACCTCGATCTCCTGGCGACCTACGATCTCCCTGATCAGGTGATACGGCCTCAAGATGTGTCTGGATTTCTGATGGGACCTGGGTTCCTTCGCTAAAGCTATAGCCCCGTTGTCGCAATACAGCGGTATTGGATCAATAATGTACGGAACCACCAGAAGATTAGTTAAGAACTTCCTTATCCAGACGGCATCTTTTGCGGCATCTGCAGCAGCGATATATTCCGCTTCCATCATCGAGTCAGTAACGGTTTCCTGATTGGAACTCTTCCAACACACCGCCCCTCCATTGAGGGTAAAGACATAACCCGACATGGACTTGGAATCATCCTTGTCACTCTGGAAGCTGGAGTCAGCAAAGGCCTCGATCTGGAGGTCTTTTCCGCCATACCCCAAGAACATCTCCTTAGTCCTTCTTAGGTACTTGAGAATGTTCTTTACCGCTATCCAATGTTTCTCCCCATGGTTTGACTGATACCGGCTTACCACACTCAGTGTATAAGCTACATCTGGTCTGGTACACAACATCGCATACATTATAGAGCCTACCGCAGAAGCGTAGGGTATAATTTACATGCCATCCCTTTCCAAATCAGTCTTGGGAGACATCTCTTTGGTGTTAGTGTATATGCCCTAGAGGCCATTACTGTATCATACTAGCTTGTATATTACTTGATGGAAGCTTGGGATATTCACAGTTGTATAGACAATCTTTCTCAAAATGGTAGTATGCTACTTGGTTTGTCTCTACTTCAATATGTGCATGTGTTTCTTTTAGCATATCGCTTATATACATATTAGTAGAGCCCTTAGGATCTTTGCTTGATTACCAGCGTTGTGATGGTGCTCACACTCGTGGGGCTGGGTAATCCATATGCACATCCTTATACAGGTCCCTAGTCGTAGGACTATCGAGACAGGGCATCGATACTTCGGAGTAGGCTAGCGTATGCGCTTCTCATCCCAGCGGGGGAGACGGTCTGTCCCACAGCCATCAGTACGTCGTACTTGAGATAGTATGCGGGTGCTCGTTAGGTTACGAGTACACTGGACAGGACTCGTCGGGAACTGTTGGTTGGTATTATACCTATCGTCAGTTATCAGTTCCCAGGTGACATGAGTACAGCTTAGTCCGCCGACTTGACACTGTCACTTTGCCTCGAGTGTGTTCCCACTGTCCTTAGATTACTACCCTACCACGGCTCAAAGGAGTCGTGCAAACAGGTAGTAGTTGGGTGCAGTCCCGAAGCACTTGGAGGTAGTGACGGTTAGACAGGATTCGTCTCTCCCGGTATTGGGGGTTGACATCGTGCTGTGTCTAGGAGAGCCATTACACAAGTAGTCCCTGGCCAGGGCAAGCGAGATATACTGGTAGGTTTCCATTATTATCTCAAGGTGTTCTGGGCTACACTCCGACACGACTTGTACCGCTATTAGGGGACTGACGTTCACCGCCCCCTAGGCCCGCCATGCGATGTATCAGATGAACAGACCGGACTGTACGGAGATTGTCACATACAGGCTCAGTAGGAGTTCCTCATCGGCCTTCTTATCGACATCTACCTTGGGACCGTTACGTACAGCTAGTGCCGCTTGCGGTCTGTGGTTAAACCCACTGCCAGCATAGTGTCGAGTCTTTAGAGTCCCACACAGATCGTTTCCCTGCATTGAGCGAAACGTGTGGAGGCCGTATGGTTTTACGGCAGGGCTACGATCACTTACGTGCACTTGTGTGCGTATGCTGTTCGTGCAGGCAATACTAGTGGGCTTTGGTTTAAGCCAGATCCTAGTATTGTACAGATGGATTTGGTTTGTCTACTGTGCATTCGCATTCTACGGAATGCGGATGCAGGTGTGTATGCACAGTTTCGAGGACCGATAAAGGAGGACCTGCCCCATTAGGGTTTTGGCACATGGTTCGGCCAAAACCGTAGGGTGGCAGACACATTAGGGTTTTGACAATTCGTTTGGTCAAAACCATTATGAGCGGGAGACATTGTTAACTAATCCTTTTAGTGATAGATTAGTGATGGATAATTGCATTGACTATTTGACCACTTAGACCTCTCTTGACTTTGTTGACCCGTTGACCGTGTTGACTATTGACCTTCAAGAGAGGTCTACACTCTTCTTTCATTTTCTTTTTTAATTTTTGATTATGATAATGGTCAATTCAATGTAGTATCAACTTTATCATGATGGGATTAGTAATGATGGTTTATGGTGTATTATTGCAACCATGGTTCATTTGCTTTAGTTAATCCTTTCATTATTTTCTTCTCATTCTCTCTCTTGAAGTGAGAAGAAAAAGAAAAGCTCCATGGTTGCTAGGTTTTCTCCTTCTTCTTCCTCCTCTTGAAAATTCTTTTGATCTCATGTGTTGAGAGAAAAAGAACCCACATAGATAAACACTTCCATCTATCTCTTCTACACAACCTAGGGCATCCAGATTAGCGATCTCTTTTCCCTAGTTGCCTCGGCTTGAGGTGGAGCTCGGTGTACAACTCTCGGGTGGATCGTCTTCGACTCAAGAAGGCCGTGGAGGTGACCAAGATCTGGATCAACCCTCGAAGCGTGGATGGACGAACCGGACAGCGGAGAGAAGACCCGAAGGACCGGTTCCATGAGTTATATTTTCTACAGCATAGTAGTTAAATCCTCTACTTGTTTGCTAGTTTCTAGTTTAGCCAAGATCCTTGCTTTTGAGTCCATGTTGCCTTGCGCCAAATTATTGTTTTTTGCCATTTCCGCCTCCCCGTAAGAACCGGGGTGAGCAACGTGGACTTACAGTGGTATCAGAGCCAGGTTAAACATAAACTAGCAAGTTAGCAAAGTGTTAAGAATATCGATCAGAAAAAGTCGCAAAACGAGTCCGGGAAATACCATGTTTCTGTCGTATTTTTATACTGCTGTAAAAATAATTTAACATACATGAAAATTCGTCTCAGGGTTTTTATAGAACACACAGAAAAATGGAGCCTCTGACTCGGCCAACTCACCGCGGAAACGCGGCCAAACCATGGGTTTGGCCGCGGATCCGCGGCCGAGTTGACTCGGCCGCGACTCCGTTTTGCTGCAGTGTTCTTATTTGGTTGTTTTGGGATTTTTAATACACGATTTTTCCACCCAGAATTTCCAGAGAGCAAATTGACTTTTGGGGTGGTTATAAATCCGTATTTTGATCGATATTCCGTACTCTTTAGCTAATGAATATTTTCTGTGATGTGATATATGTATTGAACGTCCGCTAATCGCTATACGTCGATTAGTGGGGGTTATACATTTCTGTGATCTGTAATGTTGTTGGTTTGTGGATATGAACTCGTTGGATTGTCAAGGATGAATAGCCGGGAATGGGTGTGAGATAAGAGTTTCTTTATCTTTCATTCATTGTAAAATTTGTAAATTGATGTAATATTATTTGTTTGGCCGCACAACCGGGTCGGGGTTGTAGCCGTCATTGTATAATTTCTTTTTACTGTTTTTGCTCCTAGGATAGACCCAAGGTGGGGTGCACAAACTACCGGGTATCTCGAAGTGCCGAGTGGCCTACTCACTGTGTTGAGGGAGGTTGCTTCGCTTCGGGTACTTGGCGGGTAGTTTGCCGCACCCGTATGGGTCTAGGGTGGGGTTTGGCTATTCATCGCGACCGTGTAATCCGTTTTTCGTTGCAGGCTCGAACGAATTGCGGATTCCTAGTATATCCAAAGTGTTCATCTGTGATCTGTAATGGCTATCATTGCTATATATTTATATATGATATCTATTTAGGTGTTGCTTATGTTTTGCATCCGCGCTAGTCCAGCCCCAGCTCTGTCGTTAGTTAAGTAACCTAACGGGTGATGATGGGGCCCCGTGGCGAATGCGGATGGCATAAGCGTACACCATATTTTGGTTGTTTTCTGCAATGGTAGGATTAAATGATGGGACGCATTGGAATTAATGCAAGAAAATAAACCAAGTAAAAGTCGTTGGAACACTTTGAAAACCACTCGGTTCTTTTCCAAAACCAGCATTTTAAACGCGGAGCTTGAACCACTCCTTTTAAAAGCTATCTCGTTCCATCGATTATATCAAGTTCACTACGTTCACGGTTTCGCCAAAACCATCCGTAGACCTCCGTCGTTTCAAATGAATATTCAACAGTATTCAAGCTGTGTTTGTTGGCCTTAGTTAAAGCACAGTGTTTGGTAGCTGGTGGGTATTCATATGTTGCATAGATAGAATGCGTTGGTTTGGGACAGTCGTATTGCTTTGTTGGCCATAGTCAAGGGTATATACGGGTGGGTTCAAATCAACCTGGACAACAACGGGTAGAACTTGACATGTGACTTATGATTTGTTGGCCTTAGTCAATATCATAAGAGCATGGGGCAAAAATCCACACCGGGAGTTTAAAAAGTACTGAAACTTGCTAGCGCTGCATACCATTTGGAGTGTGATGATTCTGGTAGGATTCCTTCAGTTTTGTCACGCGATGATATTTGGATCCCGATCCTACTGTGAGTATATGCTACTCCTTCGGAACTTTTTCACTTAACGATCAATGCTATAAACCAAGTAGGTGTCTAGAAAGGTGTTAGCGGGGCTACGCCCACAGGGAAAAGAGGTTACTTAATTAAGGAACTTCGCGAAAGCGTTGGAAAACCTCCCTCGAAGTACCGACACTGGCCTGGATGAACGGTTAAGCAAGTATTGTACGGTGAGATTGATCCCGACTAATTCTTCCTTTATGGTTTGAGGAGGGGTTCGAGAGACAGTGGGAGCCATCCTGTTTAGATAAACTAAAAACCAATCTAAACTTGCAAAAGCATCATGCTATGTGTTTTCTTCTCTCTCTCTTAATTGCAGCGACCCAGTGACCGCACCTAGGTTACATCTAGATAATAAAATGATTGAATCTGACTGTTATGACTGGCAAAGGTCTGTCCAGATGGCCATTGCCCATGACAAGCTGGGACACGTCTTGACTGATCCAACCCCTGCCGTCTCAGGTCCAGTTTCCCCTGTCACGGATATTGATATCCGTAGGACATCGGAAGAAGACTGTGCGAAAGCCAAGTGCCTCGTGTTAGCCTCAGTTGATGGTATATACCAGAGGCAGCACGAGAAGATGGACTCAGTTTCTATATTCCTCCATAACAAAGATTTATATGGAGAGCAATCTCGTATCGCAAGATATGAGATCTCGAACGAATTGCTTTCAGCGAGGTTGGCTATCGGGTCATCTGTAGGGGGAAACGTCCTTACAGAGACCAGCTCTTTTGAGCTTTCGGACCTGAAGACCACGTTGAAGAACGGGTCAGATGCCGACTTAGTTCAACAGTCTCTACCTACTACCCTGAAGGAAACCAGGGAAGTACAAAGAAAGGGAAAGGCAGAAGTTTCGGGAATGGATGCAGTAAAAGAGGGATGTTCCTATTGTTACGGGAATGAACATGGGCAGAAGGATTGCAGATCTTGCAAAGCCAGTAGCCAGAATTCGAAGCATGTTGTGGCTTCGGCTTCGGATGTGTTTGTCATAGAGAACTGTATGTCAGTTAACCCTACTTCCTGGGTATTGGATACCGGATCAGGATCTCATATCTGTAATTCATTACAGTCTTTGAGAAACCATAGGGTTATCAGGAAAGGTGATATGACTCTCAGGGTTGCTAACGGAATGAGCATGCATGCTGAATCCGTAGGGGAATATCATCTAGGACTGACAACTGGGCAGATATTGATTCTGCGTGACTGTTTTTATATACCAGGTGCGACTTGTAATATCATATCTGTATCCTTACTTTCTAAGGAAGGATATGATTTTACTTTGTAAGCGATGTAGTAAACATCCACCTAAATCAAGTACTGATTGGGTCAGGTACATTAAAATACGGTATATACGTTTTGAATCAAGCTCAGGTCTTCAGTGTCCAGAACACACTTAAAAGAAAGTCTCCGGAATTAAATCAGGCTTTCTTATGGCATTGTAGACTGGGTCACATTAATAAGACACGGTTGACAAAGTTACATAAAAAAGGATACTTGGATCCGTTCGAGTACCAGTCTTATGCTACTTATGAATCTTGTCTCATGGGAAAGATGACAAAGACTCCGTTCACTGGACACGGAGAAAGAGCGAGCGAGCTCTTGGGACTCATACACAGTGACGTGTGTGGTCCAATGTCTACACATGCGCGAAGTGGTTATTCATACTTCATTACTTTCACAGATGATTTCTCTAGGTATGGATATGTCTTCTTAATGAAGCACAAATCCGAGGCCTTTGAGAAATTTCAGGAATACAAGAATGAAGTTGAAAAACAAACAGGCAAAAAGTATCAAGACACTGAGATCTGATCGAGGTGGTGAATACTTGAGTGCCGAGTTTCTGGGCTTCTTAAAAGAGAATGGAATTCTCTCTCAGCTTACTCCTCCATACACACCACAACACAACGGTGCATCGGAAAGAAGGAATCGAACCCTATTGGATATGGTTCGTTCCATGATGAGTAAGGCTGAGTTGCCGCGATCCTTCTGGAGTTATGCACTAGAAACAGCTGCATATCTTTTGAACCAAGTTCCTACTAAATCAGTGCCTACCACACCATATCAGATATGGAGTGGGAAGAAACCCAGTCTTAAACACTTTAAGACATGGGGATGTCCAGCTTTTGCAGCAAGCGGACAAGCTCGAGGCACGTTCAGTACAGTGTAAGTTTGTGGGATACCCAAAGAACTCCAAGGGGTATCTTTTCTATTACGCAGAGGAACAAAAGGTTTTTGTTTCTCGTCATGCCTGCTTCTTGGAAACTGAGTTTTTGGAAAATCAGATAAGTGGGAGCGCAATAGAACTGGAAGAAATTCCAGAACCACGAGCTATTACTGAAATCTTATTAGAACCAGAGGGTTCGAAAGAACAGGACATCCCAGCGCCACTCAGCAGGAGTAGTAGGCAGTCTCATCCGCCCGAGAGATACTACGGTTTTCTCATAGACGGGAATAGAGAGGATTGCACCATGGATTATGGTGAGCCTACTAGCTTCCAGCAAGCCATTCAGAGCGGTGACTCGGTAAAATGGCTGGATGCAATGCGGACCGAAATGGAGTCCATGTACACCAACAAAGTTTGGACTTTGGACTTTTTTCCAGAAGGGGTAAAACCCGTAGGCTGCAAATGGATCTTCAGAAAGATGATTGGTGTAGATGGGCAGGTTGAGACCTATAAAGCTAGACTTGTTGCAAAGGGTTTTCGTCAAAGACCTGGTTTGGACTATGACGAGACCTTTTCTCTAGTGGCTATGCTGAAATCCATTCGGATCCTTCTTGCCATTGCTTCCTTCCTCGATTATGAAATCTGGCAGATGGATGTAAAGACGGCTTTCCTAAATGGAAATTTGGAAGAGTGCGTCTATATGGATCAGCCGGAGGGATTCATTCAGAGTGGGAGCAGCGGTAGAGTGTGCAAGTTGCTAAAGTCCATCTATGGACTTAAGCAGGCATCGCGGAGTTGGAACATCTGCTTTGATGATACTGTCAAAGAATTCGACTTTATCAAAAACCCAGATGAACCATGCATTTACAGTAAGATTGTAGGGAGAACTGTGTTATTCCTCGTCTTGTACGTGGATGACATTCTCCTAATAGGAAATGATATTCCTATGCTACAGTCAGTCAAAGGATTCTTGTCGCAGAGGTTCTCCATGAAGGACCTGGGCGATGCCAACTAAATTCTGGGGATCCAGATCTATCGTGATAGATCTAAGAGGATGTTTGGACTTTCACAGTCCAGGTATATTGACACCATACTGAAAAGATTTAGTATGGAAGATTCCAAGCGCGGTAATTTACCGGCTTGTCACGGGATCACCCTCTCCAAAGAGATGTCTCCCAAGACTGATTTGGAAAGGGATCGCATGTCTATTATACCCTACGCTTCTGCGGTAGGCTCTATAATGTATGCGATGTTATGTACCAGACTAGATGTAGCATACGCATTGAGCGTTGTAAGCCGATATCAGTCGAACTGAGGGAAGAAACACTGGATAGCGGTAAAGAACATTCTCAAGTACCTGAGAAGGACTAAGGAGATGTTCTTGGTGTATGGCGGAAAAGACCTCCAGCTCGAGGCCTTTGCTGACTCCAGCTTCCAGAGTGACAAGGATGACTCCAAGTCCATGTCGGGTTATGTCTTTACCCTCAATGGAGGGACGGTTTGCTGGAAGAGTTCCAAGCAGGAGGCCGTTGCTGACTCAACTATGGAAGAGGAGTACATAGCTGCTTGCGATGCCGCAAAGAAAGCTGTCTAGATGAAGAAGTTCCTCACGGAGCTTCAGGTGGTTCCTACCATTGTTGATGCAATACCGCTGTATTGCGACAACAACGGCGCTATAGCTTTAGCGAAGGAACCCAGGTCCCATCAGAAGTCCAGGCACATTTTGAGGCGGTACCACCTGATCAGGGAGATCGTAGATCGCCGGGAGATTGAGGTGAAGAGAGTAAATACGGAGAACAACACTGCAGATCCACTCACGAAGGCATTACCCCAGACTCAGTTCGAGCGGCTGATCGAGATGATAGGTCTTCGATACGCCAGTACATGGCCTTAGTGCAAGTGGGAGATTGTTAGTGTATATGCCCTAGAGGCCATTACTGTATCATACTAGCTTGTATATTACTTGATGGAAGCTTGGGATATTTACAGTTGTATAGACAATCTTGCTCAAAATGGTAGTATGCTACTTGGTTTGTCTCTACTTCAATATGTGCATGTGTTTCTTTTAGCATATCGCTTATATACATATTATTAGAGCCCTTAGGATCTTTGCTTGATTACCAGCGTTGTGATGGCGCTCACACTCATAGGGCTAGGTAATCCATAAGCACATCCTTATACAGGTCCCTAGTCGTAGGACTATCGAGACAGGGCATCGATACTCCAGAGTAGACTAGCGTATGCGCTTCTCATCCTAGCAGGGGAGACGGTTTGTCCCATAGCCGTCAGTACGTCGTACTTGAGATAGTATGTAGGTGCTCGTTAGGTTACGAGTACACCGGACAGGACTCGTCGGGAACTGTTGGTTGGTATTATACCTATCGCCAGTTATCAGTTCCCAGGTGACATGAGTACAGCTTAGTCCGTCGACTTGACACTGTCACATCGCCTAGAGTGTGTTCCCACTGTACTTAGATTACTACCCTACCACGGCTCAAAGGAGTCGTGCAAACAGGTAGTAGTTGGGTGCAGTCCTGAAGCACTTGGAGGCAGTGACGGTTAGACAGGATTTGTCTCTCCCGGTATTGGGGGTTGACATCGCGTTGTGTCTAGGAGAGCCATTACACAAGTAGTCCCTGGCCAGGGCAAGCGAGATATACTGGTAGGTTGCCAGTGTTATCTCAGGGTGTTCTGGGCTACACTCCGACACGACTTATACCACTATTAGGGGACTGACGTTCACCGCCCCCCTAGGCCCGCCATGCGATGTATCAGACGAACAGACCGGACTGTACGGAGATTGTCGCATACAGTTTCAGTAGGAGTTCCTCATCGGCCTTCTTATCGACATCTACCTGGGGACCGTTACGTACAGCTAGTGCCGCTTGCGGTCTGTGGTTAAACCCACTGCCAGCATAGTGTCGAGTCTTTAGAGTCCCCCACAGAGAGTTTCCCTGCATTGAGCGAAACGTGTAGAGGCCGTATGGTTTTACGGCAGGGCTACGATCACTTACGTGCACTTGTGTGCGTATGCTGTTCGGGCAGGCAATACTAGTGGGCTTTGGTTTAAGCCAGATCCTATGTGCATTCGCATTCTACGGAATGCGGATGCAGGTGTGTATGCACAGTCTCGAGGAGCGATAAAGGAGGACCTGCCCCATTTGGGTTTTGGCAGATGGTTCGGCCAAAACCGTAGTGTGGCAGACACATTAGGGTTCTGACAATTCGTTTGGTCAAAACCATTATGAGCCGGAGACATTGATTACTAATCCTTTTAGTGATAGATTAGTGATGGCTAATTGCATTGACCATTTGACCACTTAGACCTCTCTTGACTTTGTTGACCCGTTGACCGTGTTGACCATTGACCTTCAAGAGAGGTCTACACTCTTCTTTCATTTTCTTTTTTAATTTTTGATTATGATAATGGTCAATTCAATGTAGCATCAACTTTATCATGATGGGATTAGTAATGATGGTTTAGGGTGTATTATTGCAACCATGGTTCATTTGCTTTAGTTAATCCTTTCATTATTTTCTTCTCATTCTCTCTCTTGAAGTGAGAAGAAAAAGAAAAGCTCCATGGTTGCTAGGTTTTCTCTTTCTTCTTCCTCCTCTTGAAAATTCTTTTGATCTCATGTGTTGAGAGAAAAAGAACCCACATAGACAAACACATCCATCTATCTCTTCTACACAACCTAGGGCATCCAGATTAGCGATCTCTTTTCCCTAGTTGCCTCGGCTTGAGGTGGAGCTCGGTGTACAACTCTCGGGTGGATAGTCTTCGACTCAAGAAGGCCGCGGAGGTGACCAAGATCCGGATCAACCCTCGGAGCGTGGATGGACGAACCGGACAGCGGAGAGAAGACCCGATGGACCGGTTCCGTGAGGTATATTTTCTACAGCATAGTAGTCAAAGCCTCTACTTGTTTGCTAGTTTCTAGTTTAGCTAAGATCCTTGCTTTTGAGTCCATGTTGCCTTGCGCCAAATTATTGTTTTTTGCCGTTTCTGCCTCCCCGTAAGAACCGGGGTGAGCTACGTGGACTTACATTTGGAAAGGGTGATCCCGTGACAAGCCGGTAGATTACCGCGCTTGGAATCTTCCATACTGAATCTTTTCAGTATGGTGTCGATGTACCTGGACTGTGAGAGTCCCAGTATCCTCTTGGATCTGTCACGATAGATCCGGATCCCCAGAATGTATGAGCCATCACCCAGGTCTTTCATGGAGAACCTGTGTGACAAGAACCCCTTGACAGATTGTAGCATAGGAATGCCATTTCCTATTAAGAGAATGTCATCCACGTATAAAACGAGGAATACTACAGTTATCGCTACAAATCTACTATAGATGCATGGTTCATCTGGATTTTTGATAAAGCCAAATTCTTTGACCGTCTCATCAAAATAGATGTTCCAACTCCGCGATGCCTGCTTTAGTCCGTAGATGGACTTAAGCAACTTGCACACCTTTCCGCTGCTCCCACTCTGAATGAAACCCTCTGGCTGGTCCATATAAACACACTCCTCTAAATTTCCATTTAGAAAAGCGGACTTTACGTCCATCTGCCAAATCTCATAATCGTGGAAGGCAGCAATGGCAAGAAGGATCCGAATGGATTTCAGCATAGCTACTGGAGAAAAGGTCTCGCCATAGTCCAAACCAGGTCTTTGACGAAAACCCTTTGCAACCAGTCTAGCTTTATTGGTCTCAACCTATCCATCTACACTAATCTTCCTTTTGAAGATCCACTTCCATCCTACAAGTTTTACCCCATCTGGAGCAACGTCCAACGTCCATACTTTATTGGTGTACATGGACTCCATTTCGGTCCGCATTGCATCCAGCCATTTTACCAAGTCAACGCTCTGAATGGCCTGCTTGAAGCTAGTCGACTCATCATAATCAATGATGCAATCCTCTCTATCCCCGTCTATGAGAAAACCGTAGTATCTCTCGGGCGGATGAGACTGCCTACTACTCCTGCGGAGCGGCGTAGGAATTTCATGATCTTTCGAACCCTCTGGTTCTACTAAGCTTTCAGTAATAGCTCGTGGTTATGGAATTTCTTCCAGTGTATTGCGCTCCCACTTATCTGATTTTCCAAAAACTCAGTTTTCAAGACGTGGGCATGACGAGAAACATAAATCTTTTGTTCCTCTTCGGAATAGAAGAAATATCCCTTGGAGTTCTTTGGATATCCCACAAACTTGCACTGTACTGAGCGTGCCTCGAGTTTGTCCGCATGCTGCTTTTTGACAAAAGCTGGACATCCCCATGTCTTAATGTGATTAAGATAGGGTCTCTTTCCACACCACATCTGATATGGTGTAGTACGCACAGTCTTAGTTGGAACTCGGTTCAAAAGGTATCCAGCTGATTCTAGTGCATATCCCCAGAATGATCGCGGTAACTCAGCGTTACTCATTATGGACCGTACCATATCCAATAGGGTTCGGTTCCGTCTCTCCGATACACCGTTATGTTGCGGAGTGTATGGAGGAGTAAGCTGAGAGAGAATTCCATTCTCTTTTAAGTAATCCAGGAACTCGGCACTCAAGTATTCACCATCTCGATCAGATCTTAGTGTCTTGATACTTTTCCCGGTTTTTTTTTCTACTTCATTCTTATATTCCTGGAATTTTCCAAAGGCCTTGGATTTATGTGCAACACCTTAGGTCGTGTTTAAGGGTTAATTATATTTATTAGATAGTTTTTGGTAAAAAGTTTACCAAATTAAGTTTCAGATATTTTATTCTAATTAATGAATATTTTATTAGGGTTTTTCGAGACACACACACACTTGTGCATGTTAACTAGGGTTTAGATTTGGAGTTAAAACCATGATTAGCAACCATGGTGGGTTAACCTATTTGTATTAAGTGTTTTGGGATTTAATTGGGTTTTATTGATTTGTGTGTTGTTTTGTATATTTGAATTTCTTTTCTTGTGTTGACTTGATGAGAGAGAAGGAGTATGGGCAAAGGGCATGAGCCATGCTCATTAAATGAAAAGAGAGGGAGAGAGAGGGGGGTCTTTGACTTGTGCTCTCATTTCTCTCCTCATTCTCAATCTCCCAACTCTCTCACACACACACACTCAGCTGAGAGTGACAGGCAGCAGTTGCAGAAGAAGCACCAGCAGCAGCAACAGCATCATCATCATCAGCATCAGCATCAGCAGCAGCAGGCAGTGGCAGCAGCAACATCAACAGCAGCCCCCAGCAGCTGCAGCAGCACTTCCCATCTTCTCCACCCCCTTTCTCCTTGCACCTAGGGTCTTGTAAGGTATAGAATTTGAGCCCAACTTCTTGTTTGTTTAACGTATGTGTAGTTTAGCTTCGGTTTGTATAAAAAGTGAGATTTTGTGCTTAAAATGGTGATTTGTGTGAACTTATGGTTTAGTGCTGTTAATATTGGTTAACCTAGCCTAATTAGGTGTTATTAAGACCATGTAAACCTAGTTAGACCCCAGATTACACCAAAATACCATAGGGTTTCTTATTATGCAAAATTTAGTGTTTTTAGTGAACTTTTTGGATATATGTGATCTGCTATAGGCCCGAGTTGTTTAGGTTGAAATTGAGTTAACTGGAGCTTGTATACAAGGTATAGACCACACCACCAGAGCTCGAGACCCCCACCCCATAGTGAGGCCACCGGTTTATTCATTCTGGCCGCAATTTGCGGGCAGATAGGGGAATTTTTTGGTGATTTTTGCATGGGTAGGAGTCTGTTGTTATTTCTAGGCCAGTGGTATGTATAGTTTTGTAAGTTGTTAGCCTGGGTAGAATCTGGGACGTTATATCGTATTTCTAGTACGTTTGGTTCGCGCGATACGCGCGATACGCGAGAGGGTTCCATGATTCAGCGTATCGCGGCGTGTCGGGGTTAGTTTTAGACGCGTGCACACGTTTAGCGTATCGTACACACGCGCGTTTAGTTCGCGACACGAGCGTATCGTTTGACTTCGATATCGCGTTTTGCGAGATAGTTGCTCATATATGGATTCTTGTGTAATTCCAGGTTCGCAGGAGGGTACGTCGGACGAAGCTAAGAAAGGGAAGTAGGTGGTCGGCTACAAGTAGCGCACAACCAGGTGAGTAGATTTAACATCTACGGGGAAATCGCCCGTATGGCGTTAAGCGTCAGGGCGTGTTAGGATATTAGATTGTAGATGTTCATATGGACTGTAGTAGCATACCTTATTGTTGCATATAGAAATGATAGCATAGGACACTGCACTGTCACTAACGGTTCAAGTCGCACGAGCACGATTGATATGCTACACTCACACCGTTAGTGATTGCCATGACACCCACACATAGGATTGCTATAAATCATATATCATGCACACTGTATACTCATACCAGTGCACACATATATTGATATCTTCATACCTGAGCACATGCATACTGTATACTCATACCAGTGCACACATATATTGATATCTTCATACCTGCGCACATGCATACTGTATACTCATACCAGTGCACACATATATTGATATCTTCATACCTGCGCACATGCACACTTTATATTCATACCAGTCCACACATATATTGATATCTTCATACTTGCTTAGATTACGCATTGAGATATGTTGTTTCCATGTTAATTCTGGATTTGGGGAACCATGGATATTTCAAAGAGAATAGTTAATTATTTAAAAACCCGGTTTCCCTTGATATGATATTTCGGTGCGTCCACCATGTGTTTTCTCGGTACTAGAGTGATATATGTGAACCCGAATCGAGGAGTTGGATGAGGCCGATTACGGGTACATGGTAGACCCGGTATGGTACCCAGGGCGAGAACGGTTTCGCTGTGTAGTAGACGGTGAGCCTGGCAGAGGGACTACTACCTACCGGTGATTGGTTGGACCTGGCGGTTATCCGGAGGATACCGACCAGAGTCGATGGATGGATACGGGACGACTCGTACTGCCGGGGCCGAGGGCCGATACCGCAGACGGAGCCCGCGGGTTGATCCGGACTGACGGATGCCCTATACAGGAGGATTTGCGTGTCGATGCTTGGCACGAGTATTTCTTGATATTTTGGGTGCCGATGTTGGGCACTCACGATTATATGAGATTTACAGGATTTAAGGACCGAGGAGGATGACGACGCCTGAGTAGTATTGGGATTTGGGTGCATTGATGGGTACCGATTATACTTTCCACGATGACATTCCGTGTAGATGTTATATTTCCCATGCTCAGTATGTAGTAATTGATATCTCATCCTGTATCTATTGTACCTGACATAGTACACATGCTTGCACGATCATTGCATACCCTGTTCATTCTATATAGGGTGGTTAGACTGCATTGCTATACCTGATCATCATATTTCGTGCTCATCACATGGAGATGTTATTAGATCGCACTTGTTGCATGTTTTGAGCATCCAGTTCATCATATAGATGTTATCTGTTGATATAGGTTAGAGTATCGTTGCACGTGCATACTCGCGATTACCTTTATATGTTATCTTCTATTCACGAGTTGGCAACTCACCCCCGTTGTGCCACAGTGTTTGCAGATTGCCCTTCGGAGTAGTCGCGGCAGGCTACGTTCTTGCATCTTTTTGACACAGATACCCCTACAGTTGGTGTACTAGCTCTTTTGCTGATAGGTGGGTTTTGTGCGGTATCTGGTTATCTTTCAGTTATGTACATTGTTGTATCTAGTACTCTCCATCTACCACTTATGTATTGACTTAGAGACCAGTTGTGAGGACGATGTATATTATTTTGTATTCTGGCATCGAGCTCGTTGTGACCCGACTTTACTTATGCAGTTTATTCTATCTGTGATGTTTCCCACTTGTTGCTCATTTTCTTCGCTACGGCGTCGTATATTGTTATCTTAGTAATTGGTTCTATTAAATGCTTAAATCACTCTATACTTTTACTGGGTTTGATTTCTGGGTTTTCGGCTTAGTTAGTCGCGTTACGCCTGTAGACGTTACGTGGTTAAGTGCCGGTCACGGGCCAAACTTTTGGACGTGACATTATGTTTCATTAATAAGACATAACCGTACCTTGAAAAGTCATCTGTAAAAGTAATGAAGTAAGAATAACCGCTTCGCGCATGTGTAGACATTGGACCGCACACGTCGCTGTGTACGAGTCCCAAGAGCTCGCTCGCTCTTACTCCGTGTCCAGTGAACGGAGTCTTTGTCATCTTTCCTTTGAGACATGATTGAAAAGTGGCATACGATTGATATTCGAACGGATCCAAATATCCTTCTGTATGTAACTTTGTCAACCTTCTCTCATTGATGTGACCCAGTCTACAAAGCCATAAGAAATTCTGATTTATTTCCGGAGTCTTTCTTTTGTGTGTATTCTGGACATTGAAAATCTGTGGTTGGTTTAATACGTATATACCATTGCTTAATGTACCTGACCCAATCAGAACTTGATTAAGGTGAATGTTTACAACATTACTCACAAACGCAAATTCATAACCTTCTTTAGAAATCATAGATACAGAAATGATATTATAAGTTGCGTTGGGTACAAAAAAGCAATTACGTAAAACCAAAACATGTCCATCTGACATTCCCAGGTGATAGTCCCCCACGGCCTTAGCATCCATGCTAGCTCCGTTTGCAACTTTGAGGGTCATGTTACCTGCCTTCAAAACCCTACGGTTTCTCAACGCCTGCAAAGAATTATAGATATGAGATCCTGATCCGGTATCCAATACCCAGGAAGTAGAGTTTATTGATAGACAGTTTTCAATAACATACACACCTGAAGCTGAAGCCGCAACTTGCTTCAGATCTTGTGTTCTGGCTTTCCAAGCCCTGCAATCTTTCTTCCAGTGCCCACTCTTATGACAGAAAAGCACTCTTCCTTTCCTATAAGCTTCCCCGCTATCTTTGTTGCTTTTGTCTTTCCCTTCGTATCCACTTTACCAACACCGCCCCTTGGTTTGGCGGGGACTTTCTTCTTCTTTCCCTTGGCTTTCGCCTTGGATCTAGAAGAGGAAGATCCTCCTACAAACAAAGTGGATGTTTCCCTACCTTTCTGTAGGGTGCCCTCTGCACTCCTCAGCATGTTGAGGAGTTCTGAAAGTTCAACTTCCTTTTCTTATAAGTTGAAGTTCAGGATAAACTGGGAGTAAGTGGAAGGAAGGGACTGGAGAATCAAGTCCGTATAGAGCTCGTTCTCTAACGTGGTCCCAAGGTCCGCGAGCTCCTCAATAAAGCCAGTCATCTTAAGCACGTGTTCCGCTACTGATGATCCGATGGCCAACTTTGCCGAAAATAGCTTCTTCGACACTTCGTATCTTGCGATACGAGATTGCTCTCCATACAGTTCTTTTGTATGGAGAAATATGGATTCGAGGTCCATATTCTCGTTCCTCCTCTGATGTTCGTTGTCCATAGAGGCAAGCACGAGGCACTTGGCCTTCGCGCAATCGATCTCCCAAGTCTTACGGATTTCCTTATCCGCGACGCAGGAGGTGGGACCTGTGACAGGGGGAGCTTTGGTGGTAAGGAGATACCCCAACTTGTCATATGTGATTGCCATTTTGACATTCCTGAGCCAATCTTTGTAGTTTGGCTCTGTCAGTATGTTTTTATCTAGTAATAACTTAAGTCCGGTCATGATGTTTGGTCGCTGCAATTAGGAGAGAGAGAAGAAACACTTTAGCATGATGCTCTTTCAAGTTTAGAGTGGTTTTTAATTTGTCTAAACCGGATGGCTCCCACTGTCTCTCGAATCCCTCCTCAAACCAAAAAGGAAGAATTAGTCAGGATCATTCTCACCGTACAATACTTGCTTAACCGTTCGGCCAGGCTGGTGTCGGTACTTCGAGGGAGGTTTTCCAACGCTTTCACGAAGTTCCTTAATTAAATAACCTCTTTTCCCTGGGGGCGTAGCCCCGCTAACACCTTTCTAGACAACTACTTGGTTTATAGCATTGATCGTTAAGTGAGAAATTTCCCGAGGAGTAGCATATACATACAGTAGGATCGGGATCCAAATATCATTGCGTGACAAAACTGAAGGAATCCTACCAGAATCATCACACTCCAAATGGTATGCAGCGCTAGCAAGTTTCAGTTCTTTTGAAACTCCCGATGTGGATTTTTGCCCCATGCTCTTATGACCTTGACTTTGGCCAACAAATCATAAGTCACATGTCAAGTTCTACCCGTCGTTCTCCAGGTTAATTTGAGCCCACCAGCACATACCCTTGACTTTGGCCAACAAGATAGAACGACTGCCCCAAACCAACACATCTATCTATGCTGCACATGAATACCCAATAGCTACCAATCACTATGCCTTGACTTTGGCCAACAAACATAGCTTGAATACTATTGACCATCCATGTGAAACGACGGAGGGCTACGAATGGTTTTGGCGAAACCGTGAACGTAGTGAACTTGAAATAATCGAAGGAATGAGATAGCTTTTAAAAGGAGTGGATTAAGCTCCGCGTCTAAAAGTTATTTTTGAAAAGAAACCGAGTGGTTTTTTGAATGTGTTCCAACGACTTTTACTTGTTTTATTTTTCTTGCATTAATTCCAATGCGTCCGATCATTTAATCCTACCATTGCAGAAAACAACCAAAATATGACGTATGCTTATGCCATCCGCATTCGCCACGGGGCCTCGTCATTACCCGTTAGGTTACTTAACTAACGACAGAGCGGGGGCTGGACTAGCGCGGATGCAAAACATAAGCAACGCCTAAATAATATCATACAAAGATATATTGCAATGATAGCCATTTAAGATCACAGATGAATACATTGGATATACTAGGAATCCGCAATTCGTACGAGCCTGTAACGAAAAGCGTATTACACGGTCGCGATGAATAGCCAATACCCCACCCTAGACCCCTACGGGTGCGGCAAACTACCCGCCAAATATCCGAAGCGGAGCAACCTCCCTCAACGACATGAGTAGGCCACTCGGCACTTCGAGATACCCGGTAGTTTGTGCACCCCACCTTGGGTCTATCCTAGGAGCAAAAACAGTAAAAAGAAATTATACAATGACGGCTACAACCCTGACCCGGTTGTGCAGCCAAAAAATAATATTACATCAATTTACATATTACATGAATTGAAAGATAAAAGAAAACTCTCATCTCATAACCCCCCGGCTATTCATCCGCGACAATCCAATGAATTCATATACACGTACCATCAACATTACATATCACAGATATGTATAACCCCTACTAATCGACGTAGAGTGATTAGCGGACGTTCAATACATATAATACATCACAGATATATACCCGTCAGCTTATGTCTTTAGAAGTTCAATCAAAATACGGATTTTCAAGCCCCAAAAACAAATTTTGCTTTCTGGAAAATCTGGGCTGAAAAGACATATTGTAAAAATCCCAAAACAACCCCAGAAATACACTGCAACAAAATTGTGCCACGGCCGAGTCAACTCGGGCGCGGAACCGCGGCGGGAGCATGCTCACGCCGCATTTCCGCGGCGACTTGACCGGTTCGTTGGACCAATTTTCTTGGGTGTTTTGTAAAAAGCCTGAGTCGATTTTTGTTGTATGATTTTTCAATTTTTTGAACAGAATACAGAATCGACAGAAACTTGATTTTTCGGGTTCGTTTCGCGACTTTTTCTCCGATCGAATTTCTAGTAACTTTGCTAACATGTTAGATAGTGTTTAACTAGGCTCTGATACCACTGTAAGTCCATGCTACCCTTCCCCGGTACTTGCGGGGTTGCGGAAATTGTGAAAAACGATTTTCAAGAGGGTGGTAACATGGACTCATAATACGGATCTTTGTTAAACAACTAACTAACAACCTAACTAGAGTTTTACCTACTTGGTTAGGGGGCTATACCTTTCTTGAAATCCTTCGTCTTCGACTCTTTCCGGTGTATGGATCGGCCTCACCTCGTCGTCTCCTTGCGTCGAAGATGGATCCACCTGAAAGCTTCTACCTTTGGCTTCTTCTTCGAACTTGAAGAAACTAGAACACTTGGTTTGAAAAACCTTGTGAACTAGGATGAGTAGAGAAGTGATTTGGGTTTTCTTTTTATCTCAAAGGCAATGTTTCTCAACTCGTGAGAGGGTGTTGCCTTGAACTAGAGAGAGAGCAAGAGGAAGAGCATGAGGGAGAGCTCAAGCAAGAGAGAGAAATGAAAATGAGAGAATGAGTTACACTTTTGCCAACCTCTCTCCCATAATCCAAAAAGAATAATAATAATAATAATAATAATAATAATAATAATTGAGTATTATGTGATGGTTCATATCAAGTCAAGTGGCATTATCATTTCATGCACTCATATTGCTAAGCATAACAAGCAAGCAAAAGTCTTTTCCATGAAATGATAGCCATTGCAATGATGATGGTCAACTAGTCCAACCTAGTCAACCGGTCAACAAAGTCAACAAGTCAACAAAATCAACCCCTCATCTCAGCCATGGCACAATAATACTTAATTAATATTATCATTAATCATATTTCTTATTCTAATTAGGGTTTAGCCAAAAGTCAACAGTCAACAGTTAACAACCCCAATGAGAATCCTCTGCCTCTGTCTCTCTGTCAACTGTGCATACACACCCGCATCCGCGTTCCGAGGAACACGAATACAAACGAGATAAAACCAATCCCAAAAAGTACACTAGGATCTGGCTTAAACCAAAGCCTGCTAGTGTTAACTGTCAGGACACCAAACGTGCACAAGTGCACGGATGTGACCGAACCCTGTCGCAAAACCATGCGACCTGTCGCAAAATCATGCGACCTCTACTCTTTTGCCTAAAGGCGAATAGCTTTCTGTGTGGGACTCTAAAGACTGGACACTACGCTGGCAGTGGGTTTAACCACAGACCGCAAGCGACACTAGCTGTGCGTAACGGTCCCCAGGTAGATGCCGACAAGAAGACTGACGAGGTGAAGCCCATCTGAACTCCTACTGAGCCTGAATGTGACAATCTCTGCACAGTCCGGTCTGTTCTTCTGATACATCGCATGGCGGGCCTAGGGGACGGTAAACGTCAGTCCCCTAATAGCAGTACAAGTCATGTCGGAGTGAAGCCCAGAACACCCTGAGATAGCACTGGAAACCTACCAGTATATCTCGCTTGCCCTGTCCAGGGACTACTCGTGTAATGGCTCTCCTAGACATAGCTCGATGTCAACCCCCAATACCGAGAGAGACGAATCCTGTCTAACCGTTACTGCCTCCAAGTGCTTCGGGACTTCACCCAACTACTACCTGTTTGCATGACTCCTTTGAGCAGTGGTAGGGTAGTAATCTAAGTACAGTGGGAACACACTCGAGGCGAAGTGACAGTGTCAAGTCAGCGGACTAAGCTGTACTCATGTCACCTGGGAACTGATAACTGACGATAGGTATAGTACCAATCAGCAGTTCCCGACGAGTCCTGTCCAGTTTACTCGTAACCCAACGAGCACTCGCATACTATCTCAAGTACGACGTACTGACGGCTGTGGGACAGACCGTCTCCCACACTGGGATGAGAAGCACATACGCTAGTCTACTCCAGAGTATCGATGCCCTTTCTCGATAGTCCTGCGACTAGGGACCTGCATAAGGATGTGCTTATAGATTACCCAGCCCCCACTAGTGTGACTGCCATCACAACGCTGGTAATCAAGCAAAGATCCTATGGGCTCCACTAATGTGTATTGGTGATATACTAAAATAAACACATGTACACATTGAAGTAGAAACAAACCAAGTAGCATACTACTATATTGAGCAAGATTTTCTATACAAGGTAAATATCCCAAGCTTCCATTAAGTAATATACAAACTAGTATGATACAGTAATGGCCTCTAGGGCATATACACTAACACCTGGGGACCGTTACGCACAGCTAGTGCTCCTTGCGGTCTGTGGTTAAACCCACTGCTAGCGTAGTGTCGAGTCTTTAGAGTCCCAAACAGAAAGCTATTCGCCTTTAGTCAAAAGAGTAGAGGTCGCATGGTTTTGCGACAGGTCACATAGTTTTGCGACAGGGTTCGGTCACATCCGTGCACTTGTGCACGTTTAGTGTCCGGGCAGTTAACACTAGAGGGCTTTGGTTTAAGCCAGATCCTAGGGTACGTTTTGGGATTGGTTTTATCTCGTTTGTATTCGTGTTCCTCGGAACGCGGATACGGGTATGTATGCACAGTTGACAGAGAGACAAAGGCAGAGGACTCTCATTGGGGTTGTTGACTGTTGACTGTTGACCGTTGACTGTTGACTATTGACTTTTGGCTAAACCCTAATGAGAATAAGAAATATAATTAACAATAATATTAATTAAGTATTATAGTGACATGGTTGTTGAGGGGTTGACTTTGTTGACTTGTTGACTTTGTTGACCGGTTGACTAGGTTGGACTAGTTGACCATCATCATGATAATGGCTATCATTTCATGGCAAAGACTTTTGCTTGCTTGTTTGTTTTTGCAAAATGAGTGCATGAAATGATATAGCCATTTTGACTTGAACCATCACATAATACTTGATTACTATTTTGTTATGATGGTTTTGGATTATGAGAGCTTGGATGGCAAAAGAGTTACTCATTCTCTCATTTCGTTTCTCTCTCTTGCTTGAGCTCTCCCTCTTGCTTTTCCTCTTGCTCTCTCTCTAGCTCAAGGCAACACCCTCTCATGAGTTGAGAAACATTGCCTTAGAGATAAAAGAAAACCCAAATCACTTCTCTACTCATCCTAGTTCACAAGGTTTAGCAAACCAAGTGTTCTAGTTTCTTCAAATTCGAAGAAGAAGCCAAAGGTAGAAGCTTTCAGGTGGATCCATCTTCGGCGCAAGGAGACGACGAGGTGAGGCCGATCCGTACACCGGAAAGAGTTGAAGATGAAGGAGTTCAAGAAAGGTTTAACCCCCTAACCGAGTAGGTAAAACTATTGTTAGGTTTGTTAGTTAGTTGTTTAACAAAAATCCGTATTTTGAGTCCATGTTACCACCTCTTGAAAAATCGTTTTTCATCGTTTCCGCAAGCCCGTAAGTACCGGGAGAGGTAACGTGGACTTACAGTGGTATCAGAGCCTAGTTAAACACTATATAACATGTTAGCAAAGTAACTAGAAGTTCGATCTAAGAAAAAGTCGCGAAACACGCCCGTAAAATCAAGTTTCTGCCGATTCTGTTTTCTGTTCAAAAATTAATAAATCTGACACTAAAAATCGGCTCAGACTTTTTAAAACCCACACAAGAAATTTGGTCCATCGACTCGGTCAAAGCGCCGCGGAAACGCGGCGGGAGCATGCTCCCGCCGCGGTTCCGCGGCCGAGTTTACTCGGTCGTGGAAAAGGTTTCCAGCAGTGTTTTTCTGGGGCTGTTTTGGGATTTTTGGGATATGTTTTTTCTGCCCGGATTTTACAGAAAGAAAAATTACTTTTTGGGGCTTGAAAATCCATATTTTGATCGAACTTCTAAAGACTTAAGCTGACGGGTATATATCTGTGATGTGTTATATGTATTGAACGTCCGCTAATCGCTATACGTCGATTAGTGGGAGTTATACATATCTGTGATCTGTAATGTTGATGGTATGTGCATATGAATTCATTGGATTGTCGCGGATGAATAGCCAGGGAGTTGTGAGATGGGAGTTTTCTTTTATCTTTCAATTCACGTAATATGTAAATTGATGTAATATTATTTTTGGCCGCACAACCGGGTCGGGGTTGTAGCCGTCATTGTATAATTTCTTTTTACTGTTTTTTCTCCTAGGATAGACCCAAGGTGGGGTGCACAAACTACCGGGTATCTCAAAGTGCTTAGTGGCCTACTCACGTCATTGAGGGAGGTTGCTCCGCTTCGGATATTTGGCGGGTAGTTTGCCGCACCCGTAGGGGTCTAGGATGGGGTATTGGCTATTCATCGCGACCGTGTAATCCGCTTTTCGTTACAGGCTCGTACGAATTGCGGATTTCTAGTATATCCAATGTGTTCATCACTGATCTGAAATGGCTATCATTGCATTATATCTATGTATGATATTATTTAGGCGTTGCTTATGTTTTGCATCCGCGCTAGTCCAGCCCCCGCTCTGTCGTTAGTTAAGTAACCTAACGGGTAATGACGGGGCCCCGTCGCGAATGCGGATGGAATAAGCGTACGTCATATTTTGGTTGTTTTCTGCAATGGTAGGATTAAATGATGGGACGCCTTGGAATTAATGCAAGAAAAATAAACCAAGTAAAAGTCATTGGAACACTTTCAAAACCACTCGGTTTCTTTTCAAAAATAACTTTTAAACGCGGAGCTTAAGCCACTCCTTTTAAAAGCTATCTCGTTCCTTCGATTATATCAAGTTCACTACGTTCACGGTTTCGCCAAAACCATTCGTAGCCCTCCGTCGTTTCACATGAATGGTCAATAAGTATTCAAGCTATATATGTTGGCCAAAGTCAAGGCATAGTGATTGGTAGCTATTGGGTATTCATGTGCAGCATAGATAGATGTGTTGGTTTGGGGAAGTCGTTCTACCATTTTGGCCAAAGTCAAGGGTATGTGCGGATGGGCTCAAATTAACCTGGAGAATGACGGGTAGAACTTGCATGCGACTTATGATATTTTGGCCAAAGTCAAGGTCATAAGAGCATGGGGCAAAAATCCACAATGGGAGTTTCAAAAGAACTGAAACTTGCTAGCACTGCATACCATTTGGAGTGTGATGATTCTGGTAGGATTCCTTCAGTTTTGTCACGCGATGATATTTGGATCCCGATCCTACTGTGAGTATATGCTACTCCTCGGGAAATTTCTCACTTAACGATCAATGCTATAAACCAAGTAGGTGTCTAGAAAGGTGTTAGCGGGGCAACGCCCCCAGGGAAAAGAGGTTATTTAATTAAGGAACTTCGCGAAAGCGTTGGAAAACCTCCCTCGAAGTACCGACACCAGCCTGGCCGAACGGTTAAGCAAGTATTGTACAGTGAGATTGATCCTGACCAATTCTTCCTTTTTGGTTTGAGGAGGGATTCAAAAGACAGTGGGAGCCATCCTGTTTAGACAAATTAAAAACCACTCTAAACTTGCAAGAGCATCAAGCTAAAGTGTTTCTTCTCTCTCTCCTAATTGCAGCGACCAAACATCATGACCGGACATAAGTTACTACTAGATAAAAACATACTGATAGGGCCAAACTACAAAGATTTGCTCAGGAATGTCAAAATGGCGATCACTTATGACAAGTTGGGGTATCTCCTTACCACCAAAGCCCCCCTGTGCCAGGTCCCAAAACCAGCGTCGTGGATAGGGAAATCCATAAGACCTGGGAAATCGATTGCGCGAAGGCCAAGTGCCTCGTGCTTGCCTCTATGGACAACGAACATCAGAGGAGGCACGAGAATATGGATCTCGAATCCATATTTCTCCATACAAAAGAACTGTATAGAGAGCAATCTCGTATCGCCAGATACGAAGTGTTGAAGAAGTTGTTTTCGGCAAGGTTGGCCGTCGGATCATCGGTAGCGGAACACGTGCTTAAGATGATAGGCTTCATTGAGGAGCTCACGGACCTAGGGACCACGTTAGAGAACGAGATCTATACCGACTTGATTCTCCAGTCCCTTCCTTCCACTTACGCCCAGTTTATCCTGAACTTCAACTTGCAAGAAAAAGAAGTTGAACGTTCAGAACTCCTCAACATGCTGAGGAGTGCAGAGGGCACCCTACAGAAAGGTAGGGAAACATCCACTTTGTTTGTAGGAGGATCTTCCTCTTCTAGGTCCAAGGCGAAAGCCAAGGGAAAGAAGAAGAAAGCCCCCGCCAAACCAAGGGGCGGTGTTAGTAAAGTGGATACGAAGGGAAAGGCAAAATCAACAAAGATAGCGGGGAAGCTTATAGGGAAGGAAGAGTGCTTTTTCTGTCATAAGAGTGGGCACTGGAAGAAAGATTGCAGGGCTTAGAAAGCCAGAACACAGGATCTGAAGCAAGTTGCGGCTTCAGCTTCAGGTGTGTATGTTATTGAAAATTGTCTATCAATAAACTCTACTTCCTGGGTATTGGATACCGGATCAGGATCTCATATCTGTAATTCTTTGCAGGCGTTGAGAAACCGTAGGGTTTTGAAGGCAGGTGACATGACCCTCAAAGTTGCAAACGGAGCTAGCATGGATGCTAAGGCCGTGGGGGACTATCACCTGGGAATGTCAGATGGACATGTTTTGGTTTTACATAATTTCTTTTTTGTACCCAACGCAACTTGTGATATCATTTCTGTATCTTTGATTTCTAAAGAAGGTTATGAATTTGAGTTTGTAATTAATGTTGTAAACATTCACCTTAATCAAGTTCTGATTGGGTCAGGTACATTAAGCAATGGTATATACATACTAAACCAACCACAGATTTTCAATGTCCAGAATAGACACAAAAGAAAGTCTCCGGAAATAAATCAGACTTTCTTATGGCATTGTAGACTGGGTCACATCAATGAGAGAAGGTTGACGAAGTTACATACAGAAGGATATTTAGATCCATTCGAATATCAATCGTATGCCACTTGTCAATCCTGTCTCAAAGGAAAGATGACAAAGACTCCGTTCACTAGACACAGAGTAAGAGCGAGCGAGCTGTTGGGACTCGTACACAGCGACGTGTGCGGTCCAATGTCTACACATGCGCGAAGCGGTTATTCTTACTTCATTACTTTTACGGATGACTTTTCAAGGTACGGTTATGTCTTCTTAATGAAACATAAGTCCGAAGCCTTTGGAAAATTCCAGGAATATAAGAATGAAGTAGAAAAACAAACCGGCAAAAGTATCAAGACACCGAGATCAGATCGAGGTGGTGAATACTTGAGTGCCGAGTTCCTGGATTACTTAAAAGAGATTGGAATTCTCTCTCAGCTTACCCCTCCATACACTCCGCAACATAACGGTGTATCGGAGAGACGAAACCGAACCCTATTGGATATGGTACGGTCCATGATGAGTAACGCTGAGTTACCGCGATCATTCTGGGGATATGCACTAGAATCAGCTGCATACCTTTTGAACCGAGTTACAACTAAGACTGTCCCTACTACACCATATCAGATGTGGTGTGGGAAGAGACCCTATCTTAATCACATTAAGACATGGGGAAGTCCAGCTTTTGTCAAAAAGCAGCATGCGGACAAGCTCGAGGCACGCTCAGTACAGTGTAAGTTTGTGGGATATCCAAAGAACTCCAAGGGATATTTCTTCTATTGCGAAGAGGAACAAAAGGTTTTTGTTTCTCGGCATGCCCACTTCTTGGAAACTCAGTTTTTAGAGAATCAGATAAGTGGGAGCGCAATAGAACTGGAAGAAATTCCAGAACCACGAGCTATTACTGAAAGCTTAGTAGAACCAGAGGGTTCAAAAGAACATGACATTCCTACGCCGCTCCGCAGGAGTAGTAGGCAGTCTCATCCGCCCGAGAGATACTACGGTTTTCTCATTGACGGGGATAGAGAAGATTGCATCATTAATTATGATGAGCCGACTAGCTTCCAGCAGGCCATTCAGAGCGTTGACTCGGTAAAATGGCTGGATGCAATGCGGACCGAAATGGAGTCCATGTACACCAACAAAGTATGGACGTTGGACGTTGCTCCAGATGGGGTAAAACCCGTAGGATGCAAGTGGATCTTCAAAAGGAAGATTGGTGTAGATGGAAGCTAGACTGGTTGCAAAGGGTTTTCGTTAAAGACCTGGTTTGGACTATGAAGAGACCTTTTCTCCAGTAGCTATGCTGAAATCCATTCGGATCCTTCTTGCCATTGCTGCCTTCCATGATTATGAGATTTGGCAGATGGACGTAAAGACCGCTTTTTTAAATGGAAATTTAGAGGAGTGTGTTTATATGGACCAGCCAGAGGGTTTCATTCAGAGTGGGAGCAGCGGAAAGGTGTGCAAGTTGCTTAAGTCCATCTACGGACTAAAGCAGGCATCGCGGAGTTGGAACATCTGTTTTGATGAGACGGTCAAAGAATTTGGCTTTATCAAAAATCCAGATGAACCATGCATCTATAGTAGATTTGTAGCGAGAACTGTAGTATTCCTCATTTTATACGTGGATGACATTCTCTTGATAGGAAATGACATTCCTATGCTACAATCAGTCAAAGGGTTCTTGTCACACAGGTTCTCCATGAAAGACCTGGGTGATGCCTCATACATTCTGGGGATCCGGATCTATCGTGACAGATCCAAGAGGATACTGGGACTTTCACAATCCAGGTACATCGACACCATACTGAAAAGATTCAGTATGGAAGATTCCAAGCGCGGTAATCTACCGGCTTGTCACGGGATCACCCTCTCCAAAAAGATGTCTCCCAAGACTGATTTGGATAGGGATCGCATGTCTATTATACCCTACGCTTCTGCGGTAGGCTCTATAATGTATGCGATGTTGTGTACCAGACCAGATGTAGCTTATGCACTGAATGTGGTAGGACGGTATAAGTCAAACTCTGGGGAGAAACACTGGATAGCAGTAAAGAACATTCTCAAGTACCTGAGAAGGACTTAGGAGATGTTCTTGGTGTATGGCGGAAAAGACCTCCAGATCGAGGCCTCTGCTGACTCCAGCTTCCAGAGTGACAAGGATGATTCCAAGTCCATGTCGGGTTATGTCTTTACCCTCAATGGAGAGGCGGTGTGTTGGAAGAGTTCCAAACAGGAAACTGTTACTGACTCGACGATGGAAGCGGAATATATCGCTGCTGCAGATGCCGCAAAAGAAGCCGCCTGGATAAGGAAGTTCTTAACGGAACTTCAGGTTGTTCCGTCCATTGTTGATCCAATGCCACTGTATTGCGACAACAACGGGGCTATAGCTTTAGAAAAGGAACCCAGGTCCCATCAGAAGTCCAGACACAACTTGAGGCGGTATCACCTGATCAGGGAGATCTTGGGTCGCCAGGAGATTGAGGTTCGGAGAGTTTCTACAGAAGATAACACTGCTGATCCACTCACAAAGGCCTTACCCTAGACTCAGTTCGAGCAGCTGATCGAGATGACAGGTCTTCGATACTCCAGTACATGGCCTTAGTGCAAGTAGGAAATTGTTAGTGTATATGCCCTAGAGGCCATTACTGTATCTTACTAGTTTGTATATTACTTAATGGAAGCTTGGAATATTCACCTTGTATAGACAATCTTGCTCAATATAGTAGTATGCTACTTGGTTTGTTTCTGCTTTAATGTGTACATGTGTTTATTTTAGTATATCACCTATACACATTAGTGGAGCCCTTAGGATCTTAGCTTGATTACCAGCGTTGTGATGGCATTCACACTAATGGGGGCTGGGTAATCCACAAGCACATCCTTATGCAGGTCCCTAGTCGTAGGACTATCGAGACAGGGTATCGATACTCCGTAGTAGACTAAAGTATGCGCTTCTCATCCCAGTGTGGGAGACGGTCTGTCCCACAGCCTTTAGTACGTCGTACTTGAGATAGTATCCGGGTGCTCGTTAGGTTACGAGTACACTGGACACGACTCGTCGGGAACTGTTGGTTGGTACTATACCTATCATCAGTTATCAGTTCCCAGGTGACATGAGTACAGCTTAGTCCGCTGACTTGATACTGTCATTTCGCCTCAAGTGTGTTCCCACTGTACTTAGATTACTACCCTACCACGGCTCAAAGGAGTCGTTCAAACAGGTAGTAGTTGGGGGCAGTCCCGAAGCACTTGGAGGCAGTGACGGTTAGACAGGATTCGTCTCTCCTGGTATTGGGGGTTGACATCGCGCTGTGTCTAGGAGAGCCATTACACAAGTAGTCCCTGGCCAGGGCAAGCGAGATATACTGGTAGGTTTCCAGTGTTATCTCAGGGTGTTCTGGGCTACACTCCGACACGACTTGTACCGCTATTAGGGGACTGACGTTTACCGCCCCCTAGGCCCGCCATGCGATGTATCAGACGAACAGACCGGACTGTACAGAGATTGTCACATTCAGGCTCAGTAGGAGTTCAGATGGGTTTCACCAGCGTAGTGTCGAGTCTTTAGAGTCCCACACAGAAAGCTATTCGCCTTTAGGCAAAAGAGTAGAGGTCGCATGGTTTTGCGACAGGTCGCATGGTTTTGTGACAGGGTTCAGTCACATCCGTGCACCAGTGCACGTTTCGTGTCCGGACAGTTAACACTAGTGGGATTTGGTTTAAGCCAGATCCTAGTGTACGTTTTGGGATTGGTTTTATCTCGTTTGTATTCGTGTTCCTTGGAACGCAGATACGGGTGTGTATGCACAGTTGACAGGGAGACAGAGGCAGAGGATTCTCATTTGGGTTGTTGACTGTTGACTGTTGACTGTTGACTGTTGACTGTTGACTATTGACTTTTGGCTAAACCCTAATGAGAATAAGAAATATAATTAACAATAATATTAATTAAGTATTATAGTGATATGGTTGTTGAGGGGTTGACTTTGTTGACTTGTTGACTTTGTTGACCGGTTGAATAGGTTGGACTAGTTGACCATAATCATTACAATGGCTATCATTTCATGGCAAAGACTTTTGCTTGCTTGCTTGTTTTTGCAAAATGAGTGCATGAAATGATATAGCCATTTTGACTTGAACCATCACATAATACTTGATTACTATTTTGTTATGATGGTTTTGGATTATGAGAGCTTGGATAGCAAAAGAGTTACTCTTCCTCTCATTTCATTTCTCTCTATTGCTTGAGCTCTCCCTCTTGCTCTTCCTCTTGCTCTCTCTCTAGCTCAAGGCAACACCCTCTCATGAGTTGAGAAACATTGCCTTAGAGATAAAAGAAAACCCAAATCACTTCTCTACTCATCCTTGTTCATAAGGTTTAGCAAACCAAGTGTTCTAGTTTCTTCAAGTTCGAAGAAGAAGCCAAAGGTAGACGATTTCAGGTGGATCCATCTTCGGCACAAGGAGACGACGAGGTAAGGCCGATCCGTACACCGGAAAGAGTTGAAGACGAAGGGGTTCAAGAAAGGTATAACCCCCTAACCGAGTAGGTAAAACTCTTGTTAGGTTTGTTAGTTAGTTGTTTAACAAAGATCTGTATTTTGAGTCCATGTTACCACCTCTTGAAAAATCGTTTTTCATCATTTCCGCAAGCCCGTAAGTACCGGGAGAGGTAACGTGGACTTACACGTGGGAACGAGTGTTTTTCATTTCCGTCATGTCGGAGTAGCCGTTTCCTTATATAAGTTAAATTGTGATGTTAGATTCAAATACGGGATTTTCGGAGGCAGCGAGGAAAGGAAAATGATTGGCAATTCCTGAGTAGATACGACGTTTTCCGGTGAGTAGACTAAATATCTACCGGGGAATTTTGTAAAGATGGCGTGTTACGCCCGTAGTTTTATTTAAATAAATGCTTTACTTTGGTATGCTAAATTGATAATATGCATTCATATTCACATATACCTTGCTTAATTGCTAGGACACTGCACAAGTATCGACGAGTTATGCCACGTGCACATCTTACATGTTACACACACCTCGTCGATATTACCATGTCACTTTTACACTTAGTAAATTTCTTATTAAAAAGATTCATATCATATCTTAAACACCAATAACAATAGTAAATTGCATCACTAACATCATGTTTAGTATTTGAGTATTCTATGTTGATCTAAGAGGTAATTGCATTATTGAGGATTTATGGTTTTGAGTTTTGAATACTGTTACGTAAATCCAGTGATTTTCATAATTGATGTGAGATGTCCACCATGAGATGTTTTATGATTTGGTTTTATTCCGGTCCGAGTGGGGGAGATATACGGTCGCGAATTTTACGTTATCCAGACTGAGTGGGGAGATATACAGTTGGATACATGGTGGACCCGGTCGAGACCGAAGGGCAGAATAGCCTCATTTGAGGCGGGTGAGCCTAGCGAGGACACTCGATACCGGAGATAGTTGTGAAACACGGCGGATATCTAGATGATACCGACCGGTGTTTTGATTGCAGGGTCATTCGAGGAATGACGCCTGAGAGAAAGGGAAGTTTTGTGTCGATGATGGAGACGGAAAGATATCAATTATTGGAAATAAATGATGAGATTTCATTTTGGTTATGAAATTTATAGTACAGATCCATGCTTTCCACATACCATCATACATTTTACTTGTTCACATTTTAGTTAGTATGATCGTCATATTTACATTATTAGCCGTTATATGTTAGTTTATTCATTGAGTTGGCAACTCACCCCCCCCCCTCCCGCCCCGTTGTGCCACAGTTCCTTGCAGGGGTAGAGGGGACAGTTAGCGGCCGGTCAGATCTACTTTTCGCAGCTTATATCGTATCTTTTGATAGGTGGGTTATATATGTAGTAACCTGCTCTTTTGGTATTGTATTTTGTATCTAGAAAATCTCCATCAAACATGTATATGACTTAGAGTGAGAAATGATTATATGTATATTATTTGACAGATGGGACGGTTTAGTTCTATGTTTTAGTAATTTTCTTACTTATTGAAAATTCTTGTTAATGTCCTATACTCATGGACATTCGTCTCCACTATTGAGGTTGTTGATCCCAACTAGGAATGCAACCAAACTTAACGCTTTAAACTTGTTTAAATATTTAACTTCATAAACTGTGATTTTTACTTAAAACTAAATTTCTATGTAGAATTCCGCAAAAAGGATTTTGATCTTGGTTTTCGGCTTACTTGGAGCGTGTGTATATCTTTAGATATTATATAATTTAAGTGCCAGTCACATCCAAACTTTGGGTCGTGACACCTAATAAATATAGGTTTAAGCGAGACTAATCTCTTGAGCCTCAGGGAGCTGGAGAAGTGGGTGCTAGCCTATTTAAGGTAGACAACTTAACAACGGTGTTATCAATATGGTAATCGTCTTTGAAAAAGACACAAATCCTGCCGCCCATGTGCAGCGGTTACCGATAACATCAAAAAAATCAGGACTTCAATTTACTTCTCTAATTGTCTGACTCAGTTTGAGTCTCATTATAATCTGACTTGAATATGATTCAAGTACAATCTACAATCTACAATATTCCAATTCAATATGAATCCATGAATCCATTATACAACTTGACTTAATCGAATCATGTATATACATTCCATTTACATGATTCTCCAGTTACATCCATTTACATGATTCTACGGTTACATCCGTTTACTGATATCATAGTTTCGGTCAGTCAATCAATTATACAATCAATACAATTTACAAAACAAACAATACAAACAAGACATATCGGGGTTTAAGGGGTAGATTGGTACGGAAGGTGTTAGAAGTGGCACGAGACAGTAAGACTTAATAAACCTAACATGAATCCATTTGATGTTGTACCGTGGCATAAATGGTTCCTTGTACTATACTTGCCTCTAGTCTCTGGCATATAGAGACTCCTCTCGTATACACTGGCATTCTTCTGTACCAAGCTACAAACAACAGCATTAATACAATATTACAATAATATAATATAACTTTAAAAGATATCTTCTTATTCTGTCTATTCTACTTTCCTCTTATCTTTGGGACTTACCGAGCGATCTGTTCGCTGACGACATTCTATTTCTTTCTTCTTTGAATGTCGTCGGGTGATTTGTACCCGTCAGAGATCGAGCCCACTACTGAAGACTTGGACTAGTTCAGTGAAGACCCCGAGCTATAGTCATTGTACACTTTCCATTCAGTACTTTCATTTCTGTTATGCAAATGTTTAGGCATTGCTTTTTATTCTGTTGTATTTACTTTTCATGCATTCTTGTGCTTACTTTTATATTGCTTAGATACGCTTAGCGTATTTACTTCACAGTAAATACGTAGCGGACCAGTCCCGTCCTCTTCGCTGTATACCGGAAAGCGGGGCATGACACCATACTCCGCATTTATTTTATATGCATTGTTTAATGTATTAGTTGTACCTGATAGAGTACCTTTCATTATGGTTGCATTTATATACTGCTATTTTATATGCATTGTTTCATATATTAGTAGTACCTGATAGAGTACCTTTTATGACTGTTGCATTTACATGCTGTTATTTTATATGCATTGCTTCATGTATTCGTAGTACCAGATAAAGTACCTTACATGATTGTTGCATACATATTGCCATTTATTGCTATAAGCTTGCATGCATTAGATTCGCGCTGTACGTGCATACTTGCGATTACCTACATATGTTATTTGCTATTCACGAGTTGGAAACTCACCCCTGTTGTGCCACAGGGTTTTGCAGGTTGTCCCTCAAAGCAGTCGTTGGCAGGGTTTCCACCTTTCATATCATCTTTTGCAGCGAATACCGCTTCGGCTGACTGTGTGCAGTTTTGCTTAGGTAGGTTTTCCGGTTATCCGATGTTGCTTGTTGTACATTCGTTGTATCCTGTATTCTCCATCTACCACTATCCTGTATTGACTTAGAGACTGATGTGAGGACGATATTGTATATTATTTAGTGACTTGGAGATCTTTTATGCAGTTTTATTTATATCGTCTTTTTTTTCTGTTTCTTCGCTACGGCGTTGTATATCTGTTGTGGTGGTTGTTTTCCGCCTTTGGGCGTGTAGTTTACTCCCGTTGGGGATGTTTTACTTATATTCTTGTTATACCCGTTTTCGGGGTTAGTTTTTACAAAGGAGGTGCTGCCAAAATTTTTTAAGAAACTAAATTTGACTTTAAAGAATATGATTGAGTTTTTCAAAAGTTTAAACGATGTTCTTATCTTTTACTACTTTTAATGGTTTAGATTTCTGGGTTTTTGGCTTACTTAAATTGCGTTACGCCTGTAGACGTTTCGTAGTTTAAGGGCCGTCACATGCCAATTTCAGGTTGTGACAAAGTTGGTATCAAAGCGCTAGGTTTTTACCTTTCGGAGTGTAGGATGACCTTAGTATGATGGAGTAGGTAGCTTAAGCAGAGTAATGTAGTGTGTGTATGTCCGCGGCATACTCACGACACGGTACTCCGCCTAAAGTGACCTAAGTACCAATTGCTTGAAATTTCTTCTTTGATGATACATATCCTTGTGATTCGATTTCCGTGTTCTTATCGAATCCTTTTTCCATTTATATCCTTTACCGTCGATGACTATGATGACTCAGAGTGATGCAGTGAGAGCCGAGGTCAGAGTTGACTCGTTTGGGGCATGGACTGACCAGGATGGTACTCCCGCTGCACAAGAGCAGATTGTTCTGCCTTCGACAGATCGTATTGCTAGGCTTGTAGCTGTGATGCAGGACTTGCGCCAGACGATGAGGTCGTTGGTTGAGGCAAGTATAGTGCAGCGACAGGAGGTTGTCACCCCTGTTACCCAGTTGTTCCTTGCGATCAGCACACAACATAGTGTTACTTACACAGCACCAGTGGATGCAGCCCTAGTTGACGAGGCACGTCTTCCAGAGACTTTGAGAGTTTCGGAACAGAGGAGGGCTCGTGCAGGTGTACCAGCCCAGTGATAGAGGTTCAGTCGTCGTGATAGGTTTCGTGCACGTCGTGGGAGTAGCGGAGGCTTGGGAAGAGGATAGTCTTTTAGCTCGTATCCCCAAGAGGGTCAGCAGCCATGGAGAGGATGCTATCGATGCGGGAGCCTTCATCACTTCATCAAGAATTGTTCCTTAACACCGCGTCAGGCTCGTGTTCAGAGAGGTCGGGGACGCGGAGGGTTCGCTCACAGTGGACAGTTTGACAGAGGATGAGTTCAGCCAGTTGCGGGTAGAGGGCAGACACGAGAGTTTGCTTCTACTCATCGGGACGCGCGGGCGTCCAGTGCAGAGTTTTCAGGGATTCTTATTTCGTATGTTCTTTTGGTTCGTAGGTTTGTTTTGTTCGGGATCGATGCACCCGTTTGTTCTACACATTTTGTGCCGTGGTTGGTCCTAGAGTCGTGTTAGCTAGATCAGTTGTTTGTTGTGTTAATTTCTGTTAGCGATTCTTTTGTTGTGCGACACGTATTTCGGTCATGTGCCAATCGGATAGGAGATGGAGATTCTTCCGTCGTTTTAATCCTTCTAGAGATGTTGGATTCGACGTTCTCCTGGGCATGGACTAGTTAGCTACGTGTTATGCGTCTGTGGACTGCCGCGAGAAAACAGTCAAGTTTTGTTTTCCCGGCAAGTCAGTTCTTGTTGTGTGGGGGAAGACAGTGGTGTCGCCCCTCACAGCTTGAATTCTCCCTTTTTTTTGCTAGTCGGTTTTGCGGAGAAGATGTTGAGGATTCTTAGCCTCTAATTGTGATACCGGAGCCACAGTGGATTTGTTGGACCGGGTTCCTATCGTGCGAGAGTTTTCCGACGTTGTTCCAGAAGAGCCGGCGGAGCTTAAAGAGCTTAAGGATCTGCTGGAGAGTTACTAGATAGGGGGACTTGTTCGTCCAAGTGTTTCGCTTTGGGAGATCCTATTCTGTTCATCAGGAGAAAGACGGCAGTTTGAGGTTGTGTATTTATTGATCGTCAATTGAACCGAGTTACTGTGCGGATAGGTATCCTTTAGCTCGCATTGACGATTTGTTCGACTTGCTTCAGAGTACGAGACATTTTCTAAGTTTGTTTGGGATCAGGTCATCATTGGTTGCAGGTTCGGAGTGATGGCATTCTGAAGGCTGCTTTTGTGCGCGCTATGGCCTTATGAGTTTTTGGTGGCGTCGTTGGACTCACCAATGCCCTAGCAGTATTCAAGGATGTGATGAACCAGATTTCTTCAGGCCGTTCCTCGACCAGTTGATTGTTGTGTTATTGCTGACATTCTGGTCTATTCCAATGTGTCGTGAGGAACTTAAGCAGCACTTGAGGATTTGCTTTGCAGACATTGGGAGAGCCCCAGCGGTTTGCTAAATTCTCGGAGTGTTCCTTCAGGCTTAATTGTGTTGACTTCCTAAGGTCATGTGGTTACAGGAGACGGTTTTCGTACGGACCCGAGGGAAATCGAGGCCGTACAACTTTGGCCCAGACTTGTAGCAGGGAGGAGGTCCGCAGCTTTTAGACTTAGCCGGTTTTTACCGCCGTTTCGTGTTGGATTCCTTGTGTAGCGCTGCACCGTTGACCGGGTTGACCAGGAAGGGAGTTTCTTTTCTTGGACTGTGGCTTACGTGTGGATTTTTCTGCAGTTGAAGAATCGGTTGACAACTGCGCCCGTTCTTTATTGTTTTCTGGATTGGGCGACTTTGTTGTTTACTGTGATGTTTCATGAGTGGGGCTCGATTATGTACTGATGTAGCATGATAGAGTTATCGCTTATGCTCCTTGACAGTATGGGAAGTACGAGCAGGATATCCCACTCATGATCTGGAGATGGCCACAGTGGTCGTGCGTTGAAGATTGGGAGACACTACTTGTTCGGAGAGTCTTGTCAGATTTTCACGGACCATCAGAGCTTAATGTACATCTTCCTGCAGCGGCAACTGAGTTAAGACAGCGCCGTTGGATGGAGCTTGTGGAGGATTGTGTTTGTGAGATCCTCGTTACCCATGGCAAGGTGATTGTAGTAGCTGATGCTGGAGTCGTAGGCCCAGGGTTTGCTTTTCCCAGTTGTACGCAGTTCTGAGGCAGTCTTCTGCAGATTTACAGTTCTTGTGCGATCATTGAGTACAGCTTAAGTTCGCCTCTACTAAGGAGACAGCTTGCTCATGTCCGCGCCCGTCCACTTTTCCTTAATCGCTTTTGCGAGGCACAGCCAGCCGATGCTCGTTTGTCTGAAATTCTAGAGCATGTTCGGCCGGGTAAAGATTCGGAGTCCTTGATTTGTGACCTGGGTGTGCTATGTTTAGGGACGCGTTTGTGTGTACCTTGTTGGGGTAAAAATTTACACCCTGGTTGACCAAGTCAAAATCAAAGTCAACCCCAAGCCAAGCGAGGCCCAAGCCCAGATCCAGTGGGCCCATGCCCGGGTCGAGCCCGAACATGAAGCGGCCGGCCTCCCCCCATGCCAAGATAAAAATTTTGTAATAAATAATTTTGTTGCATTTCTTTTATTTTATTTTATGGATAAATGTAAGAAAAATAGGCATAAAGCCAAATTTTTGTAAAGCCATGGCTTATGTGCAAAAAGAAATGGCACATGAGCCATGGGGTGGGCAAAATGCCATTTTGTGAAGCCCAAAGGGCTATGTGTAAAGTGTATGGCCTATAAAGGCAAAGATAGTGAAATATCTCAACAACTTTTTTTCTCTCCCCAAAAAAGAATCCCGATCTGCCTCTTTCTCCTTCCTCAAGGTTCTAAAACCTTCCTTTTTTCTTTTGAATTAAATCAAGAGTTTAACTCTTCCTTTTCTCAAAATAAATAGATTTCCACCACAAAACCTATGAAGGGGAGCTCGGATCTCCAATCAGATCTCGAAAAGGGGGGGCTTTAAAGGCTCATCCCCCTTTCTCCACGATCCCCCCGGTCAAGAGCAAGAAGAAGGAGACCCATCTCCAAAAATCTAACTTTGGACAGACCCAAGGCTCAAAAGAAGAGCAATAAATCCCCCAGGAGTTTAACTCTTTTCTAAAGTTGCTGGAGTTTAACTCCATAATTTAATTTCTGTTGGAGTTTAACTCCATAAATTTGTTTCTGTTAGGAGTTCAACTCCCCAGCCTAGGGGCTATGCCTCCTTTTCCGCGGGTTTTTCCCGCGGTCACGTGTGCCCACGTGACCCCGAGGCGCCAAGGCGCCCATCGATCACGTGTGCGCACGTGACCCCAGGGCGCCAAGGCGGCCATCGGTCACGTGTGCGCACGTGACCCCCGGGGCGCTAAGGCGCCTATCGGTCACGTGTGCCCACGTGACCCCGGGGGGGCACCAAGGCGCCCATCGGTCATGTGTGCGCACGTGACCCCAGGGCGTCAAGGCCCCCCCTTTCGGTCACGTGTGCCCACGTGACCCTGGGGGCGCCAAAGTTCCCATCGGTCACGTGCGCGCACGTGACCCCGGGCATTAAGGCGCCCACCTGCTGTGCGAGCGTCCTTTAGACGCCATTTTGTTTTCTTTTCCCCCTCGTTTTACGTGCACTCCCCAACAAAATCCCTTCTGGAGTTTAAACCCTTTTAAAAAAATATATATATTCTTTGGAGTTTAACTCCACAATAAAGTTCTATTTTAGGAGTTTAACTCCGCATAAAATTCTTTTAGGAGTTTAACTCCATTTAAAATTCTTTGGAGTTTAACTCCACAATAAAATTCCTTTTGAAATTAAACTCCACTTTTAAAAAAAAACAAAGTGGGGAAGGAAAACATACACAGACTCCACGACACTGTCTTCCGTTAGAAAAAAATTTGTGGGGCCCCCGATATTTCCAAAACCCCTTCAAAACATGATACTGCACATTGAGTTCGCATGACCAGTTTAACCCGTCAATCGGAGGTTCTTTCGCTCCAAATGCGAAGGGTAATTAACGGAAGCTTAGTCAGCGGCTGCCGGAGATTCGGACCACCACAATCAATAAACCCCGGCCTACCCTAGGCAGGGGGAATCTGTAATGCGCCCGACAAGCGCGCGCGTATTCCCATCTCAATGGGGTGACGAAAAATACCCTACAGATTCTGGCACGCCCGGTGGGACCTTTCTTCCCTCCCATATCTCGGGTTAAGCGTTCATGCGAACTTATTTAACATATACGCCGATGTTTGTACTGAAATAATTTCTTTCTTTCGTGAAGCAATCAACTTTCAATGACGATGTCTCCTAAGACGAATTCGGCTTACGACGCGACCCCGATCTCCTACGTAGTCAAGATCAATGCCCGTATAGTTCTCCCCTCCAGTCTCAGCCGGCCATGGGAGGAGCCGCCCCGCTAGTTTGGCTCCGTCATCATCTACCCTGCCGGAAGCGCTCATCTGGCGGAGATCCTGTAAGTCGATGTACAACACCCCACGACTTGCGGGGAGGCGGAAATATGAAAAACGATCTTGTTCTTTGCTTAAACATCGACTAACCGCATGAATCGAAGCTAAACGATAACTAACATCAAACATAGAAGTTAACAACAACTATGTAAAGGGATTATACCTAAAGAACCGTGTCCTTCGTCTTTACGAACTCCACCTCCTCCTCGGCCTTCTCGAAGTAGTAGACGATCCACCCGAGAGCTTTACTCCAAGCTTAGCCTCTGAACTTGAGGCAACTAACTTTCTTTAAGTGCTAATCAAAGAAGCTAGGTGATATAGAGTGAGGGTTATGGTTTAATTAGTCTAACTAATCCTTGTACTCAACACATGAGAGGGGAGGATTAGGGTTTGAAGAGGGAGAGCTTGAGGAGAGAGAAGGTGAAGATAATAATGAAGCGAGAATAATGAGTTATGATAATATATATCAAGCATTTCTTTTATCAAGAAAAGAAAATAAAACAATTTAACAACCATACTTGATAATATCTAGTGATGATTCATCTCCATGAGTCATTAAGCATTTATGATGCATTAATGACATGGATGAATCATCCATATGACTCACTAATCACATTCATTGTATATGCCACCTAAATCTCCTTAGTCACCATCTTCTAGAAGCTTCTCGCACAATTACGAGAACGTCCCTCCTTTCCGCAAAAATACGGAAAAACTTTAGACTGTATAAATCCAATAACCGGATACCAGTAACTGGCTTAAACCAAAGCCGACTGGTAAAAACTGTCCGAAAGTCGTACGTGTGTAAACACACATATGCGTCCGAACCCTTGTCGTAAAACCATACGACCTCTATATCGTTTCGCCTGGAGTAGGGAAACTCTCTGTGTGGGACTCTAGAGACTCGACTGCTACGCTGGCAGTGGGTTTAACCACAGACCGCAAGCGGCACTAGCTGTACGTAACGGTCCCCAAGTAGATGTCGATAAGAAGGCCGATGAGGAAACCCATCCGAACTCCTACTGAGTCTGATGTGACAATCTCCGTACAGTCCGGTCCGTTCGTCTAAGACTATCGCATATCGGGCCTAGGGGGCGGCAAGCGTCAGTCCCCTAATAGAGGTACAAGTCGTGTCGGAGCGAAGCCCATTACACCCTGAGAAACTACTGGAACCTACCAGTAAATCTCGTTTGCCCTGGCCAGGGACTTTGCGTAATGGCTCTCTGACACAGCGCGATATCAACCCCCAATACCGGGAGAGACGAATCCTGTCTAACCGCCACTGCCTCCAAGTGCTCGGGACTGCACCCAACTGCTACCTGTTTGCACGACTCCTTTGAGCCGTGGTAGGGTAGCAATCTAAGAACAGTGGGACACACTCGAGGCGAAGCAGCAGTGTCAAGTCTGCGGACTATGCTGTACACATGTCACCTGGGAACTGTTCACTGACGACTGGTATAAAACTATCCAACAGTTCCCTGTGAGTCCTGTCCGGTGTACCCGTAACCCAACGAGCACCTGCATACTATCTCCAGTACGACGTACTGACGGCTGTGGGACAGACCATCTCTCCAACTGGGATGAGAAGCGTACACACTAGTCTACTCCGGAGTATCGATACCCTGTCTCAATAATCCAACGACTAGGGACCTGAATAAGGATGTGCTTGTAGACTACCCAGCCCCCACTAGTGTGACTGCCATCACAACGCCGGTAGTCAAGCAAGATCCTAAGAGCTCTATCAATACGTATACTCACATATTAAGATAGAAAACCAAGTAGCATACTACCATGTTTAGAAAGACTGTTATATACATGTGAATATCCTAAGCTTCCATTAAGTAATATACAAACTAGTATGATACAATAATGGCCCCTAGGGCATATACACTAACAATCTCCCACTTGCATTAGGGCCATGTACTGGCATATCGAAGACCGATGATCTCGAGTAGCCTCTCGAACTGAATCTGAGGTAGGGCCTTCGTGAATGGATCAGCAATGTTCTCTTCAGAAGCAACTCACGGTACCTCAATCTCCTGACGATCAATGATCTCCCTGATCAGGTAATACCGCCTTAAGATGTGTCTGGACTTCTGATGGGACCTTGGTTCCTTTGCTAAAGCTATAGCTCCGTTGTTGTCGCAATACAGAGGTATTGGATCAACTATGGTAGGAACCACCTGAAGTTCTGTTAGGAACTTCTTCATCCAGACTGCTTCTTTTGCGGCATCGCAAGCAGCTATATACTCCGCTTCCATCGTCGAGTCAGCAACGGTGTCCTTCTTGGAGCTCTTCCAGCACACCGCCCCTCCATTGAGGGTAAAGACATAACCCGACATGGACTTGGAATCGTCCTTATCACTCTGGAAGCCGGAATCAACAAAGGCCTCCAACCTGAGGTCTTTTCCGCCGTAAACCAAGAACATCTCCTTAGTCCTTCTCAGGTACTTGAGAATGTTCTTTACTGCTATCCAGTGCTTCTCCCCTGGGTCTGACTGATACCGGCTTACCACGCTCAGTGCGTAAGCTACATCTGGTCTGGTGCACAACATCGCATACATTATAGAGCCTACCGCAGAAGCGTAGGGTATAATAGACATGCGTTCCCTTTCCAAATCAGTCTTGGGAGACATCTCTTTGGAGAAGGTGATTCCGTGACAAGCCGGTAGATTACCGCGCTTAGAATCTTCCATACTGAATCTTTTCAGTACAGTGTCGATATACCTGGACTGCGAAAGTCCCAACATCCTCTTGGATCTATCACGATAGATCCGGATCCCCAGAATGTAAGAGGCATCGCCCAGGTCTTTCATGGAGAACCTGTGTGACAAGAATCCTTTGACAGATTGTAGCATAGGAATGTCATTTCCTATCAAAAGAATGTCATCCACGTACAAGACGAGGAATACGACACTTCTGGCTACAACTTTACTATATATGCACGGTTCATCTGGATTTTTGATAAAGTCATATTCTTTGACTGTTTCATCAAAATAGATGTTCCAACTCCGCGATGCCTGCTTTAGTCCATAAATGGACTTAAGCAGCTTGTATACTTTCCCGCTGCTCCCACTCTGATTGAAACCCTCTGGTTGATCCATATAGACGCACTCTTCTAAATTTCCATTCAGAAAAGCTGTCTTTACGTCCATCTGCCAGATTTCATAATCATGGAAGGCAGCAATAGCAAGAAGGACCCGAATGGATTTGAGCATAGCCACTGGAGAAAAAGTTTCGTCATAGTCCAAGCCAGGTCTTTGACGAAAACCCTTTGCAACAAGTTTAGCCTTATAGGTTTCCACCTGTCCATCTACACCAATCTTTTTCTTGAAGATCCATTTGCATCCTATGGGTTTTATCCCATCTGGAGCAAAGTCCAAAGTCCATACTTTGTTGGTGTACATGGACTCCATTTCGGTCCGCATTGCATCTAGCCATCGTACCGAGTCGCCGCTCTGGATGGCCTGCTGGAAGTCAGCAGGTTCATCATCACCTATGATGCAATCCTCTCTATCCCCATCTATGAGAAAACCGTAGTATCTCTCAGGCGGATGAGACGACCTACTACTTCTGCGAGGGGTGCGGGAATGTCCTGTTCTTCTTGAATTTCCGGTTCTACCAAACTTTCAGTAGCAGCTTGTGGTTCTGGAATTTCTTCCAGTTCTATTTCGCTCCCACTTATTTCTTTTTCTAAAAACTGATGTTCTAGAAAATGAGCATTACGAGAAACAAAAACCTTTTGTTCCTCTGCGTAATAGAAATAATATCCCTTGGAGTTCTTTGGATATCCCACAAACATACATTTTACTGATCGTGCCTCGAGCTTGTCCACATGCTGCTTTTTAACAAAAGCTGGACATCCCCAAATCTTCATATGCTGAAGATGGGGTTTCTTCCCAGTCCACATCTGATATGGAGTGGTAGGCACAGTCTTGGTAGGAGCCCTGTTCAGAAGATATGCTGCTGATTCAAGCGCATAACCCCAAAAAGATCGCGGTAACTCAGCATTACTCATCATGGATCGTACCATATCCAATAGGGTTCGATTCCGTCTCTCCGATACACCGTTATGCTGTGGAGTGTATGGAGGAGTAAGCTGAGAGAGAATTACTTTCTCTTTTAGGTAACCTAGGAACTCGGCACTCAAGTATTCACCACCTCGATCAGATCTAAGTGTCTTGATACTTTTGCCGGTTTGGTTTTCTACTTCATTCATATACTCTTGGAATTTCTCAAAAGCCTCGGATTGATGTTTCATCAGATAAATGAATCTGTATCTTGAGTAATCATCCGTGAAAGTAATGAAATAGGAAAAACCACCTCTTGCATGTGTAGACAATGGACCACATACATCGCTGTGTATGAGTCCTAAGAGCTCGCTCGCTCTTACTCCTTGTCCAGTGAATGGAGTCTTTATCATCTTTCCTTTGAGACAAGATTGACAAGTGTCATAAGTTTGATATTCGAACGAGTCTAAATATCCTTCTCTATGCAACTTAGTCAACCTTCTCTCATTGATGTGACCCAGTCTACAATGCCATAAGAAAGCTTTATTTAAATCTGGAGACTTTCTTTTTAGTGTGTTCTGGACATTGAAAATTTGGAGTTGGTTTAAAACATATATACCGTTATTTAGTGTACCGGACCCAATCAAACCATGATTAAGGTGGATGTTAACAACATCTCTTAAAAACGTGAAATCATAACCTTTATTTGATAACAAGGAAACTGATATGATATTACACGTTAAGCTTGGTACAAAAAAACAGTTATGTAAAACCAAAATGTGTCCACTCGTTATCCTAGGTGATAATCCCCGACGGACGCAGCTCCCACGCTAGCTCCGTTAGCAACCTTTAGGGTCATATCACCTTCCTTCAGCACTCTACGGTTTCTCAGTGCCTGCAATGAATTGCAAATATGAGATCCTGATCCGGTATCCAATACCCAGGAAGTAGAGTTGATCGACAGACAATTCTCAATTACAAACACACCTGAAGTTGAAGCCACAGCTTGCTTCGGTTCCTGGTTCTTGGCGTTCCACGCCTTGCAATCCTTTTTCCAGTGCCCTTTCCTGTGACAATGGAAGCACTCATCCTGGGCTACTACCGGTACCGCAAACTTTTTCTTTCCCTTCCCTCCCACCTTACTAACACCTCCTCTAGGTTTGGTGGCGGCCTTCTTCTTCCTTCCTTTGGCCCTTGCCTTAGACCCGGAAGAAGATGTACCGCTAACAAACATAGCGGGTGTTTCCCTTGTCTTCTGCAAGGTGCCCTCTGCACTCCTTAACATGTTCAAGAGTTCCGGAAGTTCAACTTCTTTTCTTTGAATGTTGAAGTTCAGGATAAACTGGGCGTAGGTGTGAGGAAGGGACTGGAGAATAAGGTCTGTATAGAGCTCATTATCCAAAGTCGTCCCAAGGTCTGCGAGCTCTTCAATATAGCCGATCATCTTTAGGACATGTTCTCCTACCGATGACCCGACAGCCAACCTCGCTCGAAACAAGTTCTTAGAGGTCTCGTATCTTGCTATACGAGATTGCTCTCCATAAAGTTCCTTTGTATGGAGAAATATGCCATCAAGGTCCATATCCTCGTGCCTCCTCTGATGTTCATTGTTCATTGAGGCAAGCACGATGCACTTGGCTTTTGCGCAATCTAAATCCCAGGTTTTGCGGATTTCCTTATCCGCATTGCTGGATTTGGGACCAGGGACAGCAGGTGCCATAGCGGTGAGGACGTACCCCAATTTGTCATAGGTCAAAGCCATTTTGACATTCCGCAGCCAATCTTTATAGTTTGGCCCTGTCAGTATATTTTTCTCTAAAAGTAACTTAAGTCCAGTCATTTTCAGGGTCGCTGCAATTAGGAGAGAGAGAAGAAAACTCTTTAGCATGATGCTCTTGCAAGTTTAGAGTGGTTTTTAGTTTATCTAAACTGGATGGCTCCGACTGTTTCTCGAATCCTTCCTCAAACCATAAAAGAAGAATTAGCCAGGACTATTCTCACTGTACAATTCTTGCTTAACCGTTCAGCCAGGCTAGTGTCGATACTTCGAGGGAGGTTTTCCAATGCTTTCGCGAAGTTCCTTAATTAAATAACCTCTTTTCTCTGGGGGCGTAACCCCGCTGACACCTTTCTGGACACCTACTTGGTTTATAGCATTGATCGTTAAGTGACGAATCTCCTGATAAGTAGCATATACTCACAGTAGGATCGGGATCCAAATATCATCGTATGATAATGTTGAAGGAATGCTACCAACATTCATCAAACTCCAAATGGTATGCATCACTTTGCAAATTTCAGTTTCTTTAGAAATTCCCGATATAAGTTTTTGCCCCATGCTCTTATGACCTTGGCTTTGGTCAAAATGTCATAAGTCACATGTCATGTTCTACCCATCACTATCTTGTCAATTTGAACCCATCCGTATATACCCCTGACTTTGGTCAAATGATAATACGACTGTCCCAAACCAACTCATCTATCTTATGCAACAAATGAAAACCCAGCAGCTACCAAACACTATGCCTTGACTTTGGCCAAAATGCATAGCTTGAATACTACTGAATACCCAAATGAAATGACGGAGGGCTACGAATAGTTTTGGCGAAACCGTGAACGTAGTGAACTTGATATAACCGAAGGAACCTGATAGCTTTTAAAAGGAGTGGTTAAAGCTCCGCATTTAAAAATATCTGTTTTTAAAATTAACCGAGTGGTTTCTTTTAAATTGATCCAACAATTAACTTTTGGTTTATTTTCTTTGCATTATAAATAATGCGTCCCATCATTAACCTATCATTGCAGAAAACAACGAAAATACAACGTCCTCTTATGCCATCCGCATTCGCCATGGGGTCCCGTCATCACCCGTTAGGTTACTTAACTAACGACAGAGCGGGGGCTGGGCTAGCGCGGGTGTAAAACATAAGTGACGTCTAAGTAGCTATCATATATAGATATTGTACATTCGTCAGACGCAATAATAGGCATTCCAGATCACAGATGAACTTTATTGGATTTGCAAGCAATCCGTGTTTGTTTTGAGCCTGCAACAAAAGACGGATTGTTAGTTATATGTATGCCCTAGAGGCCATTATTGTACATAGGATGTATATTGTAGTGGATGCTGGGACATATATAGGGAGGACTTTCTTGCTCGACATGATAGTATGCTATCTGGTTACCCTATACCTTAACGTGTATGCTGATTGTCTCTCTGTTACATGTTGGTAAAGCCCTTAGGATCTGTACTTGACTACCTGGACTATGATGCGGATCATACTAGTGGGGACATGGTAGTCCATAAGTACATCCTTCAAAGTCCCTAGTCGTGGGTGTATCGAGACGGGGCATCGATATACCAGAGTAGACTAGCGTATACCTTCTCGACCCATACAGATGGGCGATGGATGATCCCATATCCATCGGTGTTTGACATCAGAGATGATATACGGGTGCTCAGTAGAGACTGGGTACACTGGACGGACTCGCCGAGAACTCCCAGATGGTATTATACCTCACGTCAGATGGCAGTTCTCTGGTGACACTGGTACAGAGTAGTCTGTTGACCCGAGATCGTCATAGAGTCTTGTGTGGTTCCCACTGTGCTTTGATTTCCATCTTACCACGTCCAAGAGGGCGTGCAAAACGGTGGTTTTTGGGTACAGTCCCGAGTCACATGAAGGCAATGAGCGATAGGAGGGGATTCGTCTCTCCCGGTATAGGGGGTTGATGTTGCGCTGTGTTCGATTGGCTATAACAGGAAATCCCTGGCCAGGGTTGCTGAGATTTACTGGTAAGTGTTACCAGTAGTTTCTCGAACAGTTATAGACCTCATATCGACACGACTTATTGAGCTATTGGGGTCTGACGTCTACCACCCCTAGGCGAGATATGCGACATATCAGACGATCAGACCGGACTGTACGGTAGTGTTACTGGTCGGATTCACTGGAGTGTGAGCGGGCTTGCTCGTCGATCTTCAGATCGTTCAATACCCGGGTGGCCGTTACGTTTAGCAGACCGCTTGCGGCTTGTGGATGCTTGATATGATCATCATCTGCTGCCGGCGTATTGACGAGTCTTTAGAGTCCTACACAGTGGTTTCCTGGCTCAAGCGAAACGAAATAGAAGCGCATATGAGATATGTGCGGGACCGAGAATAATGCGTGTATGTGATACCGTATTCTATTCTCGCGATGAATGTATCGAATGGTTGTATGCGATATAACCTAGTTATCAATTCAAGCGTTGATTCGATAAGCCGATACATTGTATACTAGTCGGTTGTGTGCGACATGACCGGATCATTGAATCAAGTGTTGATTTAATGATTTAATGTATAATAATATATTTGATATATTACTTTGCATTAACTAGTACCGGTTCACTTTAAAATGGATTTTCTCGCTCGGATGTGCGCATTACATATGCGATATGATTTTGTGCACTTGCTTGTATCATGTTTGATGATGCATGCTTTTTTGGTTAAGTGTAAAGTATTAAACCTTGGTTAATGAAATGGTTAGGGTTTATAATTTAGTTATTCATTTATCTTATTTAGTTATCCATTTATTTTTGATAAATGAATAAAAGAAAGAGAAAAGGATGGTGGCTTCTTTTGTTGTTTTGTTAAAGCTTCATGAAGCTTTGACTTAGTCCACTATTCTTATCTCATCCTTAACCCTAACCATACCACTCAACCATGATTAATTCTCTACACTAAACCATGGTTCTAAGATGATAAGAATGTATTATTCTTTTCATTTTAGAATGATCTTATCATATATTTCCTTCTTCTTCTTCCTTGCTTCAAGTGAAGAAGCTTGAGGTCATCAATGGTGATTGATGTTTTTGAGTGAGAAATCCAATTCTAAAGTTAACCCACTTCCTATTTCTTCATCCTCTACCTCTTGCCAAGTAGTAGAGTGTGTTTACTTCACAAGTTTCATGACTTGGTGAAGTTGTGAGCTTGATCTAGCGATGCCTCGACGTAGATCATCTTCGGCATGGACATCGACGACCTAGCTTGCCCATTCTCCGACGAAGCCGACTCTAGAGCCCGGATTTGATTTGGACAGCGGAGACGACCTCGTTGCGGAGCCGTGGAGGTGAAGGACCGGATCTACAAAGGTTGTATTTCCGTATTCCCAATAGTTAAGTGTTAACTAGTTCTTTTTCGCCTAGACATCTAGTTATCGATCCGTAGTTTAGGGTTTGTAGGCACCATAATTTTTGAAATTGCCATGGTTGATGGCTTGGGAGACCTCACTAGAGTGCCTAGGAACCCTACACGGATTACACAGTTGTGATGAATAGCCATTACCCCACCCTAGACCCCAACGGGTACGGCAAACTACCCGCCCGGCAGTTTGTGCACCCCACCTTGGGTCTGTCCTAGGAGCAAAAAACAGTAAAAAGAAATAATACAACGGTGGCTACAACCGCAACCTGGATGTGCCCCGCAAAATAATATTACAACAAATTACATTTACATCAAATGAATTAAATAATAACCCATCACATAACCCCGGCTATACATCACAACAGTCCAACACAGTTCATATCCACAAACAGTAAAAACCATTACAGAAATCTGCAACCCCCTGCCAACCGACATACTAGCAGTTAGGGGAGGTTTACGAACACATTATACAAACACAGATATAATCCAACAAGCAAATACTGTATAATTTCGATCGATTAAACACTTTTAATTTTGCTCCAATACTTCTCTGTAAATTTGAAACCTGAGCAAAAATAAAATATTCCAGAAAATACCAAATATCACAGAGAAGCAACACAGGAAAATTGGGTTCCTGAATCGCCAACTCGGCGGCGGAATCGCGGCGGATCCCACCGATCCGCCGCGGTTCCGCGGCGCTTTAGGCGATTCAGGGGCCCAATTTTCTTGGGTGTTCTTCTACTGTCTTTTCAAGCTTTCTGAACATCCCTGAAAAAAATTTGGACTTCATTTAAAAATCGACAGAAACTAGTGATTTCGGGCTTTTCCGGTTTCGTTTTTTCCGTTCGAAATTCATACAAATTTGCAAGTAAGTTATTTATTGATTAGCGAGGCTCTGATACCACTGTAAGTCGATGTACAACACCCCATGACTTGCGGGGAGGCAGAAATATGAAAAACGATCTTGTTCTTTGCTTAAACATCGACTAACCGTATGAATCGAAGCTAAACGATAACTAACATCAAACATAGAAGTTAACAACTACTATGTAAAGGGATTATACCTAAAGAACCGTGTCCTTCGTCTTTACGAACTCCACCTCCTCCTCGGCCTTCTCGAAGTAGTAGACGATCCACCCGAGAGCTTTACTCCAAGCTTAGCCTCTAAACTTGAGGCAACTAACTTTCTTTAAGTGCTAATCAAAGAAGCTAGGTGATATAGAGTGAGGGTTATGGTTTAATTAGTCTAACTAATCCTTGTACTCAACACATGAGAGGGGAGGATTAGGGTTTGAAGAGGAGGAGCTTGAGGAGAGAGAATGTGAAGATAATAATGAAGTGAGAATAATGAGTTATGATAATATATATCAAGCATTTCTTTTATCAAGAAAAGAAAATAAAACAATTTAACAACCATGCTTGATAATATCTAGTGATGATTCATCTCCATGAGTCATTAAGCATTTATGATGCATTAATGACATGGATGAATCATCCATATGACTCACTAATCACATTCATTGTATATGCCACCTAAACCTCCTTAGTCACCATCTTCTAGAAGCTTCTCGCGTAATTACGAGAACGCCCTTCCTTTCCGCAAAAATACGGAAAAACTTTAGACTGTATAAATCCAATAACCGGATACCAGTAACTGGCTTAAACCAAAGCCGACTGGTAAAAACTGTCCAAAAGTCGTACGTGTGTAAACACACGTATGCGTCCGAACCCTTGTCGTAAAACTATACGACCTCTATATCGTTTCATCTGGAGTAGGGAAACTCTCTGTGTGGGACTCTAGAGACTCGACTACTACGCTAGCAGTGGGTTTAACCACAGACCGCAAGCGGCACTAGCTGTACGTAACGGTCCCCAGGTAAATGTCGATAAGAAGGCCGATGAGGAAACCCATCCGAACTCCTACTGAGTCTGATGTGACAATCTCCGTACAGTCCGGTCCGTTCTTCTAAGACTATCGCATATCGGGCCTAGGGGGCGGCAAGCGTCAGTCCCCTAATAGCGGTATAAGTCGTGTCGGAGCGAAGCCCATTACACCCTGAGAAACTACTGGAACCTACCAGTAAATCTCGCTTGCCCTGGCCAGGGACTTTGCGTAATGGCTCTCTGACACAGCGCGATATCAACCCCCAATACCGGGAGAGACGAATCCTGTCTAACCGCCACTGCCTCCAAGTGCTCGGAACTGCACCCAACTGCTACATGTTTGCACGACTCCTTTGAGCCGTGGTAGGGTAGCAATCTAAGAACAGTGGGACACACTCGAGGCGAAGCAGCAGTGTCAAGTCTGCGGACTATGCTGTACTCATGTCACCTGGGAACTATTCACTGACGACTGGTATAAAACCATCCAACAGTTCCCTGTGAGTCCTGTCCGGTGTACCCGTAACCCAACGAGCACCTGCATACTATCTCCAGTACGACATACTGACGGCTGTGGGACAGACCATCTCCCCAACTGGGATGAGAAGCGTACACACTAGTCTACTCCGGAGTATCGATGCCCTGTCTCGATAATCCAACGACTAGGGACCTGAATAAGGATGTGCTTGTAGACTACCCAGCCCCTACTAACGTGACTGCCATCACAACGCCGGTAGTCAAGCAAGATCCTAAGAGCTCTATCAATACTTATACTCACATATTAAGATAGAAAAACCAAGTAGCATACTACCATGTTTAGCAAGACTGTTATATACATGTGAATATCCCAAGCTTCCATTAAGTAATATACAAACTAGTATGATACAATAATAGCCCCTAGGGTATATACACTAACAGATCCCGGCGGAACAGGTGGCCAAGCCGGTCTCAAGGGGTAAGAGGCCGAATGTCGTGATCGCCAAGGCACCACAACCGAAACTTAAGACTGTATCTGAACGATTCTCTGGTGCTCCAGCGGGGGGCAAGGACTTCGATACAAAGGGCAACATCAAATGTTGCGGACGAGCTCAGGTGATGACTCCAACAAATGCACAATCGAGCATATCTCCAAGGCCTTCCATCGCCCGGTCTGCGGCGTCTTCCCAAAGAGCCGAAGTCTGCCAGGTCCTTAGAACAGAAAAGTTAAGGCAGAAGCGTCTCAGGTATCGAGTCAACAAGAGGGCCAAGGCTTCAGCCAAATGGAATCGTGTGAAGTTCCAAGTGCAGGGTTGCCCCGCGACGACGGCTGAGTCGGACGTAAGAATCAGCAATTCCTTCGAGCCTCTGAAGTGGGTTCAGAAAAACGCCATGAGCGCCAGAATCAAGAAGACAGCGGTCCGAACAGTGCCACAAAGAGACGTGTCTCGGCCCCAACAGAAAAAGTATGACACTGTCTCTTCAAGTGTCTATCAGGCGCTCTGTGCCGCACGAAAGCAACGGGGCAAATCCAGAAAAGAAGCGCCAGCACCATTCAAAAAGCTGGTTAGGCCAGCCGACTTCAATCGGCTACCGAAACAAGGAGGTCAAGACAGCGATCCGTGAAATCAGCCGCCAATGACCGAAAGACGGCTGGATATATCATCCATACGGTCTATATGGCGGGCGGGCGCCCCAGCGACAACCTTCGCAGCAAAAGCAAGGATGGGGCCACCACATCCCAAGCCTAATCTAGCCTGAATGTGGTTGCCGCCACCCAAGAACAGCCACCCCCGCTGGATGAAGAAAACCCTCTCGATGAGGATGATAGGCAGAAAGACCCCTCGGTCCATGCAGAGTCAAGCTCGGACAGCGAGGAAGAGCCTACTTTCCGCCCCAGGACTGCGGAGCAAGAGCTGCTTCAAGAGTTTCGAAAACAGCTCAGGAGCAAAGATAAAGAGATGGCCAAGCTCTATTCGAAGATTGACGACTTAACGAACGTGGTGATGCAGCTTACGGCTCAAATTGCTCGAGCGCCTCCCAATCAAGCACAAGCCACTACTAATCAGCCGAGTGATGACAATCCGAGGCAGCCAATGCCTGTTTCTTTGGGACCAAGACTGGTCGAGCCGCATGAAAGCCGACCACACTCCGCTTCTAGGGACGCCTTGGCCCCAGATAGCACTATCCCGCTAACATAGGATCGGATAATGGATTTGGTCACCAGCAAGGTTAAAACATTGGTGGCCGAAGCTGAAGCTCAAAAAGAAATTGGCAGTAGTGGGCGGCCATATCCCGCGCAGTACGATCTGATTGAGTTCCCAAGCGGCTACGTCATTCCTAAGTTCGGAAGATTTGATGGAACGGGGAATGCAAATCAGCACGTCGCCCACTTCAAAGCATCGTGCGGAAATACAGGGGGTAATGACGCGCTCCTTCTTCGTCAGTTTGTCAACAGCCTGACCGGCGTCGCCTTCGACTGGTATGCGAGTATACCGGACGGGTCTGTCATTACCTTTGCCCAAATGGAGTCCATGTTTCTCCATTGCCGACCTTATGAGGACCAAGACGGGGAAGAATGAAAGCAACACCGACTTTATCGCTCGATGGCGTAATCTCACAGTCAAGTGCGAACCGCCGCTGGAGCAGGACCAGTCCGTCAGCCTTCTCATTAGGAACCTCAGCAATTGGATGGTCCTATTCTTGTGTACGGCAGGCCTCAAGACATTTTAGGAGCTAACCAAAAAAGCCCAAATGCTGGAACGCTCGAAGCAGGAGTCCCCGCCGGATTCTCAGAGGGACAAAACTTGGAAAAGCAAGCGGGACGACAACCGTAGAAGCGGGAGTTCCAGCAGTACCAATGTCTTCAATGCGTCCGATAATGAAGAAAAGCGAAGGGCGGCCGAATCCAAAACTAACCGGTCTCGAAAGCCATTGCTGGGAGGAGATGGTCCTTCCCTAGAGGAACAAGGTTTACTCTTTCAGAAGGGACAAGGTCCGCAAGATATTTAAAGATGCCTTGAACAACGGCCTACAATTGCCGGAGTCAAAAATACCCCAAGAAGCAAAAATGACCGATAATCCCCTGTATTGCCCGTACCACCGAGTAGTGAGCCATGCGATCGAGGATTGCTATATCTTCAAGGACTGGGTCGAGAAGCAGTACAAGGCCGGAGAGATCGAGCTGTCCAAAAGCGTGTTGGTGAACAATCAAGTTGCAACCGCTAACTTTATACAGACAGAAGTTGAAGCCTTCTAGGAGCAGACAGCTGAACCTGCTGCCCTGACAAACGAAACGGACCCATCGCGGTCTCCATGGAGTACGCACATATCTAACAAGACGAAGAAGATGATAAAGCTACTTCGGAAAGAGCCCAGGACAGAATGGGAAGGGCAGAAGAGGCCTACCAGTCCAGCTGCCGATGCGGTTCCATCACGCTCAACATCCAAGAAGCTCAAGAAGAAGAAAAGTGCGGCTCGGCGCGAAAAGGAGTCTGCAGGGAGATCGGCCATTCAAAAATATATCGATTCCCTCGAAGAATATGAACAGAAGGAAAGAACTTTAGTTCAATTAAAAGAGTTCCTCCCTGTACAAGCGGCTGAAATTTTGGAGGAGTTAGAAGAAGACTCCAACGAAGAGATCCGAGTAGTGACCTGCTACGCCATCCATCTTGGTAGCGACTCTGAGGATGAGCTCTGTTTTCCTGAAGAGGACGAGGAGCTCGCCACAAAGGCCAACCAAATCCAGCTCAGAAGTGGCAAGGCTCTACCGCCAAATCAGGGCAATGCCCCAAAAGGAAAGGGAAAACAGGTGGCTAATGATGAAGATGGCGGGGAACCGGCTGATGAAAACTCGAGTCCTTCCCCAGTAGACTATAATGTCTTGGCTCACCTTCGAAGGCTTCCGTCTCTCCTGAGCATCTACGACGCCTTGGTCCTATCTAAGGAGCTTAGAGATGTTCTTATTCACGCTCTACAAAACCCCGAGCGGTATCAGGCTCACTTCGCGGAAATTAATATGAAAGAAGCTCAGCACGCTTTGCATGCCGCCGCAGTCACATTTAAGGATGAAGACTTGCTACTGGGGACAGCTGAGCACAATCGGCCACTTTACGTGACCGGGTACAGCGACGGAGATCGAATTAATCGCATATTGATTGATCCGGGGTCCTCAGTGAACATCATGAACTTGTGAACTCTGAAGAGTTTGTCAATGGACGTCCGACACCTGTCAAGAGAAAGGATTGTCATTCAAGGCTTCAACCAAAATTGCCAGCAAGTTCTGGGGTCTATAGCTTTGCCAATCAAATTCGGGGATCTGCAAACTGAAGCTACGATATACATGATCGACGCAGACACGTCTTATAAGATTCTCTTGGGGCGGCCGTGGCTCCACGATTACGGCATCATTCCGTCAACTCTCCATCAATGTATGAAGTATACTAAAAATGGCGAAGAAAGACGCATTGACGGAGACTTCCAGCCGTTCGGTGTGCATGAAGTCCTCTATGAAGATTCTCGGTACTTTATGAACCACCAAAATGCTAAGCCACAACTGACTGAGGATAGACCGGCCCCAAGACTCAAAAGCAAATCTGCGCCGGCTGTCACTTTCAAAAGCAAAAATGCCCAAGTGCACCTGCATTTCGGCAGCGACACTGATGAGTCCGACGCTGGAAGCCCGTCCTTCCGTAAAACTCGCCCTCGTTTCGGCAGCGATACGGACGAATCTATTACTGAAGGCCCATCTAGCAGCAAAGTCCGCCCTCATCTCGACAGTGACACTGAAGAGTCAGAAGAAGAGGACCTGCCGTGCAACAGCTGTGCAGATTGGACCCCCATGCAGCAAGCGAAACTACGAGAGACCTTCGAAGTCGCAGAAGGGTCCCTGGCCATCACAAGGGTGCCGGAACGGATGTGCAAAGAGTTCGATGCATTATCAGTCTCTACTGTGGACCAGCTGAAAACTTTCTACGTGCCCGGGAGGAAAAATGGACAGAAGGGCATCCTGTTTTACAGGTCAAACCCCGTTGTGCACCCGGACGATCTTTCTGTCATGTGCCTTCCCTATGAGAGAGGCATAAGAGCCGTCCTCAATCCCAGATACTATGCGCCCGAGATGCGGGAATACTTTAAGTAGTGCGGATGCCGGTTGTACCAAACGGAGTTCGAAGCAAAGTTTTACGAAGGGCTATGGTATCCGCCCCAGGTCCGAGCACTCATCGATGGACGAATTCCAGATAGACGGGGCATAGGCTACATTCAACCTGATTCCAAAGCGTGCTACATGATCCATGCTGGTAAGGCTAGCGAAGGATCAAATGATGATGACGAGATAGCCGAGCCAGAAGAAGCTCCTCAAGAGCTCGAAGATGGCGGACAAGCAACCTTTGACGAGCTAACCGAGATTGACTTAGGAACGCCCGATAATCCAAGGCCGACCTACATCAGCTCGCTCTTGTCAGAGGAAATGAAAGCGCAGATAATTGCCCTGGTGCATGAGTTCGTTGACTGCTTCGCGTGGACATACAAAGAAATGCCTGGCCTTTCCCCTGAAGTGGCCGTACATAAGTTGGCTATATCTCCTGATGCTAAGCCAGTCAAACGAGCTCCTCGAAGAATGAGAAGGGAACTAGAAGAAAAGGTCATCGAGGAAACTAAGAAGCTCATCGATGCCGGCTTCATCAGGGAAGAGAAATATGCGGATTGGATCGCATGCATAGTCCCAGGGAAGAAGAAAAATGGGCAGATCCGAGTTTGTGTCGATTTCAGGGACCTCAACACGGCATGTCCTAAAGACGACTTCCCGCTACCGGTCATGGAAATGATAGTCGATGACACCTTAAATTACGAGCTGTTCACCTTTATGGATGGCTCGTCTGGATACAATCAGATCAAGATGTCGCCTGTGGATGAGAAGCACACAGCATTTCGAACCCCGATCGGAATATACTGCTACAAAGTGATGCCGTTCGGGCTGAAGAACGCGGGCACTACATATCAAAGGACAATGCCTAATATCTTTGATGACCTAATTCATAAAGTCGTCGAATGCTATGTTGATGATCTGGTCGTCAAAACTGAAGCCAAGGCTGACCACATCCAAGATCTTAGGACCGTTCTCACCAGACTGAGGGAATGCGATCTGAAGATGAATCCTTTGAAGTGTGCTTTTGGCATGTCATCGGGAAAATTCCTGGGCTTTATAGTCCGGCATCGAGGGATCGAAATTGATCCATCAAAGATAAAGGCCATCATGGAGATGCCCCCTCCAAAGAGTCTGACGCAGTTGAGATCTTTCCAAGGCAAGCTTGCTTATATACGGAGGTTTATCTCAAATTTGTCGGGGAGATGTAGGCCCTTCTCAAAGCTTATGAAGAAAGGAGCTCCTTTCATCTGGGATGCCGAATGTCAAGCGGCGTTCGAAAGCATCGAACAATACTTGTTGCACCCGCCAGTGCTGGCCGCTCCCATTCCAAATAAACCGCTGATTCTCTACACTGCCGCGCTGGATGAGTCACTCGGTGCGCTCCTTGCCCAGAATAACGAGGAGGGAAAAGAAAATGCCCTCTACTACCTCAGTCGAACTCTAGTCGGGGCGGAACACAACTACTCCCCAATCGAAAAACAATGCCTGGTTCTAATATTTGCTGTGAAGAAGCTGAGGCACTATTTGCTCGCTCATCGGGTTATGCTGATCTCCAAGGTCGACCCGCTCAAACACTTGATAACCAAAGCAAGCCTAGCCGGAAGAATGGCAAGATGGGCTGTCATGCTACTTGAGTTTGACATAGTTTATACTCCTCAGAAAGCAGTAAAAGGGCATGCTCTTGCAGACTTTCTCGCTGCTCATCCTATACCAAAATGATCGCCGCTAAATTGTGAGTTACCCGACGAACAAGTGCTACACCTCGAGGAAGACGAGCCATATTGGGAGCTCTACTTCGATGGGGCCTCATCAATAAGGAGCTCCGGCAGATCAAACGTCCCGGAGTTAAAAGCAGGGATAAGATTGGTGTTTATCACACCATCAATGGGAACCTTACGGCGTTCTTTCGCTCTCACCGAGCCTCGGACAAACAATGAAGCTGAGTATGAAGCTCTGATAGCTGGTTTGGAGCTCGCCATAGAAATGGAAATCCTTCGGCTACGGTTTTACGGTGACTCCCAGCTTGTCGTCAACCAAGTAAGCGGCACCTATAAGATATACAACCCCGAGTTAGCTCGGTATAGAAGCCGGGTGGTGGAACTCATGAAACGGTTCACTCACATTGAACTAACAAGAGTCCCTAGAGCATTGAACGGAAAAGCCGACATACTCGCTCGCCTAGCCAAGGAGCTGGCTGATCCTGACTTGGACGAAATTCTGATCACAGTCAGGAGCCGACAAATTCTACCCCCAGTCTCTCTACGAGAAGAGGAAAGCGCGGAATAGGAGAGCAGTCCTGCCGAAGAAGCTTCGATCATCCAAGACGAGCCCGATTGGAGAGAACCCTTCATAGAGTACCTCCGATACGACAAGCTGCCCGAAGAAAAATCTACGAGGATTCAGCTGAAGAAGAGAGCTCTCCGATACGTGTTTGTAAATGACACGTTATACCGCAGGTCATATGACCAACTCTGGCTCAGGTGCCTATCATCGGCCGAAGCCCAAAAGGTCATGAAAGATGTTCACTCGGGCGTTTGCGGTGCTCACCAATCTGTCCCCAAGATGCGACTTGAAATCAAACAGCTAGGGTATTACTGGCCCACCATGATACGGGATTGCGGCGAGCATGCAAAGAAATGTCAGATCTGCCAAATCCATGGTGATTTCATTCACAAGCATCCCAATCCGTTGCATCCTACGGTGGCGTCGTGGCCCTTCGAAGTCTGGGGCACCGACATTGTTGGCCCAATTGATCCTCCGTCATCCAAAGGCCACCGGTTCATACTGGCCGCGACAGACTACTTCTGCAGATGGGCTGAAGCTGTCCCGCTAGAAGAAGTCAAGAAAAAAGATATTCAGACATTCTTCCAGCATAATATTCTATACCGCTTCGGTACGCCAAGAAGAATCATTTCTGACAACGGGCCTTCTTTCAAGAGCTTCAATGTCTCGAGGTTCGCTGCTCAGCACAAGATAGACTGGAGATATTCCTCCATCTATAATCCAAGAGCCAATAGGCTCGCCGAAGCCTTCAATAGGACTCATGAGGGGCTTTGGGCATATCGTACCACGCACCGTACTCCAACCCAGTCCACTCCATACTCATTGCTCTTCGGAGTGGAGGCGGTCCCCCCCTCGAAGTCGAAGTTCCAAGCTTAAGAATGGCCGTTCAGCATGAGTTGACGGAGGAGGAAAACGTGCTCCTCCGACTGGATGAACTCGATGCCCTCGAAGAAAAGAGGCTCGCGGTGCAGCAAAGTCTGGAGCTATACCGAGCCCAAATGTCACGGGCCTATGACAAGATAACCCATCTCCACGGTTTCAAGAAAGGTGAATTGGTGTTGGTCCTCAAAAGACCGATCATCCCCAATCGACATGCCAAGGGAAAATTCGAGCCAAACTGGGAAGGACCATACGTCATCGAGAAAGTGTTTGACGGAGGATCCTACCAACTAATAAGCGCCGAGGGAGAAAGGCCCATGCCACCCATCAATGGCCGATATCTCAAGAAATACTACATGTGAATGCTCTAAATCGCAGGCGAATTGAGCACATCAGCCCTACGGTCTGGATCATACATCCTGAAAAACCGTATACAATCCACGGGCGTAAATGACCCCTATCTCTCCCAAATCCTTCCGGTGTGACTACTTTTAAAGTCCCACCAGCGGCAAAAAAAAAAAAGAAGAAAAAAAAGAGAAGAAGAAGAAGAAAAGAAAAATAAAAGAAATAAAATAAAAAAAATAATAAACGGTATGTCCACAAGCAAAACGGGCACGGATGAAAACCCGAAAGGGCTCCGTGAGTAAAAACAGCAGGACTACCGGCGGGTCTGTGAAAACCCGAAAGGGCGCAAACTCGTGAAAAGAGATGAAATACACTCGCAAAGTCCCCTCGACCTTGTGAGGAGAAAACCCTGCGTGAGATCCTTATGACTCACAAAGAAGCAAAACACTTAGGAATCCTCACGATTCTTAAGGAGAAGATATACCCGCGGGATCCTTATGACTCGTAGGGAGAAAATGCTTTTATGGGACCTTCACGGCCCATAAAATTGAAAAGCCTTAGGTGACAGGAACCCAAACCTGTCTCCTAAGCCATCCTTCCCCGACGGGCAACGGCAAATGATGAGTCGCTCCTGGCATTTCTCTTCAGTGTTAGCAGTGCTGATGCCGACCAAAAACCCAAATCCTAAGTCCTCCCAAGGCAAGTGATGAGTTGCTCCTGGTATTATTCCAGTGCAGCAATGCTGATGCCAAACAAGACCCAAATTCAAAGTCCTCTCAATGGCGAATGATGAGTCGCTCCTGGTAGCATATTCCAGTGCAGCGATGCAGACGCCAACCAAATTCCAAATCCCATACCCCAACGGCGAATGATGAGTCGCTCCTGGTACCATATTCCAGTACAGCGATGCAGACGTCGACAAAGTCCCGAAATTTTTCCGGCCCTACGGTCTGGATCATACATCCTGCAAAACCGTATACAATCCACGGGCGTAAAACAATCCCAATCTCTCCCAAGTCCTACCGGTGAGACCACATTCAAAGTACAAAAAAAAAGAAAGAAAAATCCTCCCGGGGCAAATGATGAGTTGCTCCTGGCATTGTTCCAGTGTAGCAATGCAGATGCCAAACAAAGACCAAAATCCCAAAGTCCTCTCAATGACGGATGATGATTCACTCCTGGTACCATATTCCAGTATAGCGATGCTGATGTCAACCCAAATCAAAATCAACAAGTCAACTTCCACTCCGACACCGCAGAAAGCGGAGCAAGTCAGAATCCAATCTCGACACCGCGAGAAGCGGAGCGAGTCAAGTCTACCCCTGACACTGCAAGAAGCAGAGCAAGTCAAATCAAGAATCGACCGTCCAAGTCGCAAAAAGGGCAGCACCGACCGTCCAAGTCACTAAAAGGGCAGAACCGACCGTCCAAGTTGCAAAAAGGGCAGAACCGACCGTCCAAGTCGCAAAAAGGGCAGCACCGACCGTCCACGTCGCTAAAAGGGCAGCATCGACCGTCCAAGTCGCAAAAAGGGCAGCACCGACCGACCACGTCGCTAAAAGGGCAGCACCGACCGTCCAAGTCACAAAAAGGGCAGCACCGACCGTCCACGTCGCTAAAAGGGCAGTGCCAGCTTCCCAAAAGGTGGGAACCGAATCAAGTCGCCTCCACGTGAAAGAAGATCCATCAATTTCATGCACACGACCCACATATGTGGTGTGCATTTATTGATGGGGGGCAATTTGTTGGGGTAAAAATTTACACCCTGGATGACCAAGTCAAAATCAAAGTCAACCTCAAGCCAAGTGGGGCCCAAGCCCAGATCCAGTGGGCCCATGCCCGGGTCGAGCCTGAACATGAAGCGGCCGGCCTCCCCCCATGCCAAGATAAAAATTTTGTAATAAATAATTTTGTTGCATTTCTTTTATTTTATTTTATGGATAAATGTAAGAAAAATAGGCATAAAGCCAAATTTTTGTAAAGCCAGGACTTATGTGCAAAAAGAAATGGCACATGAGCCATGGGGTGGGCAAAATGCCATTTTGTGAAGCCCAAGGGGCTATGTGTAAAGTGTATGGCCTATAAAGGCAAAGATAGTGAAATATCTCAACAACTTTTTATCTCTCCCCAAAAAAGAATCCAGATCTGCCTCTTTCTCCTTCCTCAAGGTTCTAAAACCTTTCTTTTTTCTTTTGAATTAAATCAAGAGTTTAACTCTTCCTTTTCTCAAAATAAATAGATTTCCACCACAAAACCTACGAAGGGGAGCTCGGATCTCCAATCAGATCTCGAAAAGGGGGGGCTTTAAAGGCTCATCCCCCTTTCTCCACGATCCCGCCGGTCAAGAGCAAGAAGAAGGAGACCCATCTCCAAAAATCTAACTTTGGACAGACCCAAGGCTCAAAAGAAGAGCAATAAATCCCCCAGGAGTTTAACTCCTTTCTAAAGTTGCTAGAGTTTAACTACATAATTTAATTTCTGTTGGAGTTTAACTCCATAAATTTGTTTCTGTTAGGAGTTCAACTCCAAAATTTCCCTTGGGAGTTCAACTCCCCAGCCTAGGGGCTAGGCCTCCCTTTCCGCGGGTTTTTCCCGCGGTCACGTGTGCCCACGTGACCCCGAGGCGCCAAGGCCCCCATCGGTCACGTGTGCGCACGTGACCCCCGGGGCGCTAAGGCACCCATCGGTCACGTGTGCCCACGTGACCCCGGGGGGGCGCCAAGACGCCCATCGGTCACGTGTGCGCACGTGACCCCGGGGCGTCAAGGCCCCCCCTTCGGTCACGTGTGCCCACGTGACCCTGGGGGCGCCAAAGTGCCCATCGATCACTGCGCGCACGTGACCCCGTGCATTAAGGCGCCCACCTGCTGTGCGAGCGTCCTTTAGACGCCATTTTGTTTTCTTTTCCCCCTCGTTTTACGTGCACTCCCCAACAAAATCCCTTCTGGAGTTTAAACCCTTTTAAAAAAAATATATATTCTTTGGAGTTTAACTCCACAATAAAGTTCTATTTTAGGAGTTTAACTCCGCATAAAATTCTTTTAGGAGTTTAACTCCATTTAAAATTCTTTGGAGTTTAACTCCACAATAAAATTCCTTTTGAAATTAAACTCCACTTTTAAAAAAAAGAAAGGGGGAAGGAAAACATACACAGACTCCACGACACTGTCTTCCGTAAAAACTCTGCGGGGCCCCCGATATTTCCAAAACCCCTTCAAAACACGATACTGCACACTGAGTTCGCATGACCAGTTTAACCCGTCAATCGGAGGTTCTTTCGCTCTAAATGCGAAGGGTAATTAACGGCAGCTTAGTCCGCGGCTGCCGGAGATTCGGACCCCCACAATCAATAGACCCCAGCCTACCCTAGGCAGGGGGAATCTGTAATGCGCCCGATAAGCGCGCGCGTATTCCCATCGCAATGGGGTGACGAAAAACACCCTATATACCTGATACTGATTGGTAGAGACGCGAGATCGTAGAGCAAGCACATCAGTCAGCTTTCTGTGTTCGTCCAAGTTCCACTATTATATGACGTGACTTGTGAGATAGTTATGGATGGGCAGGGATGAAGAGTGAAGTTTCAGATTTCGTTTCGAGGTATCTGTCTTGTTGCAAGCTAAGGTTGAGCTTTGAGATCGGCTGGAGAGTTGCAACCTTTTTACCGTTCCGGGGTGGGAATGGGAGCAGATCTCCATGAATTTTGTTGTGGTGTCTACCTAGGTCTTGTCAAGGGTGTGACTCCTTTAGGGAGTTTATTGTTCGGTTATGCTTAGTTTGCTCAGTAGTTCTTTGATAAGTTTGTGCGTTTTCACGGAGTTCCTTCATGCATTGTGTCCAATAGAGGCATCGGTTTGCTTGCCTTCTTTGGCAGAAGCTTCTGGATGCCTTGGGTACTGGTTGAGCTTTAGCTCCGCTTTCCATCCGTTGGCTGATGGTCAGTTAGAGCGGACTATACAAACTCTGGAGGATATACTTGTGCGTACGTACTAACTTGTTGTTGGCAGTTGGGATCGTCACTTGCCATTGATAGGGTTCTCCTTCGATAGCTGTTATCAGGAGACATTCCAATTGGCAACCATTAGGCTTGTTGTTAGGTGGTGTCGATCGCCAGTCTGTTTTTCTGACTCTGCGTGAGTAGGATTTTTGGACCCCAACTAGTCGAGAAGCTTCGGAGATGATCCAGTTGATTCAGGCCAGGATGAGAGCAGCCCAGTGCAGACAAAAGTCTTATGTCGACCGTGGTGGTCGCAGACTTGAGTTCGCAGTGGGAGATCATGTATTCCTACGGATTTTTCCGATGAATGGTGTGTTGAGTTTTGGGGAGCTTATCCCCAGATTGTAGGCCCTTTCAAGATACTCAAGCGAGTTGGTACCGTTGCCTATAAATTGGCACTTCCGCCCAGATTATTGAGTATTCACCCCGTTTTCCTTGTGTCGATACTTCGCAAATACCTTCATGACCTTTCTCACATGATTCTGCACCAGACCATTTAGTTTTGACGCGATATTTTCGTTCACCAAAACCCGATAATGTTAGTGGATCGGCAAGTGGAGAAAATGTCGGTCAAGGGTCTTGCCGTCCGTGAAGGTCCTTTGGCATGGCCTGAGCAGCGAGGTGGTCACCTGGGAGACCGAAGACGAGATGAGTAAGAAATATCCCCACCTTTTTGAAGGTACGCGTAGCTAGATTTTTATATTCGGGGACCGAATTTTTTTAATAGGGAAGATTGTAACGCTTTGAAATTCGTTTAGATTAATTTCGTGTTAATTAGCGATAATGCGTGGTTTTACATAAAATCTCATAATTAATAAATTGCACATAAACTGGAATAAATCGAACTTTAATTGTGAAAATATGTAATTATATATATAACTGTGTTTTATTAATTATTAATTAGTTTAGTGTAACATGCTTGCAAAACTTAACACATATTGTAGCACATTCTTCTTTTCCCTCTTCATTAAAATTTTCATTTCCATTCGTTTTTTAAATAAAACCATAACAAATAAAACTAAAACTAATAAGAAAATAAGAGAAAAGAAAAGAAATGAGAGGCATGGTGCATTTAATGGGCATTGGGAGCTTTGACTTTGCACAACACACACTCTTTCTCTCCTTTACACCTCAGCAGCAGCAGCAGCTCCTGTAGCCTCCCCCCTCATTCTTTCCTTCTTCTCATCAATTCTAACCTCAAATCTTCATTAAAGCCCATCTACCATCACACCAACCTCACATTTATCATTCCAAGATCACTCCCTTGTTGGTTTTTTGAGCCAAATCTAAACTCTAGGGGCAAGGCCAGCAAGTTGTGCCACTACTTGACCTATTGTGAGGTATTAAGCCCACCTTAATCACCTCTTTGATAAACTTATAGTTTAATTAGCTTAAAGTAGTGTTTTTGTGTGTTTTAGTGCTAATTTTGAGGTTTAAGTGAAAATTAGGGTAAGTTAGGGTTTTTAAGGCTTGATTAACTTAGTTAGGTTCTTTTAGTGCTGTTTTAACCAAGTCTTTGTTTCAGTTTGCACTAAAATACCTTTTTTGTACCAAATTAGTGTTTTAAAAACGTTTTTAAACCAAGTTATAGGATACGGTGAATCTTCTATATCTTTGGTGGTTTTCTGGATTAGCAAACTTATACAGAGTAGTGTGTAGGGTTTTTAGAGTAGTGTGTAGGTTTTCGAGCCCGTTTCACCCCCAAAAATCCGGCGACATTCCCTCCCCATCCGAGCTCGCCGGCCTCCTGGGGGATTTGGGGATTGGTTCGGTACAGGGAGGTGTCTGTGAGTGTTTGGCTGTGTTTGGTGTTTTTTATTTTCTTGTTTTTGTTCCAGATAAAAATCTGGGACCAACTACCTTAATTTGTGTTTTGTGACTTGCGCGACACGTACGCTTCGAGTTTGGGTCTGATGTGTTCTGCGCATCACAGCGTATCGGGGTAGTTCTGTAGGGTTCCTAGGCACACCCATGAGGTTCTACAACTGATCAACCATGTCCAATTCAAAAATTTCATGTGCCAAAGAACCTTAAACTAGATCGTTACTAGAGGTAAAGGCGAAACTACAAGAAAGTTAACAACTTAACTTAAAAGTGAATGAGACTACAACCTTTGTAGATCTGGTCCTCCACTTCCTTAGCTCCGTGACGATGTCCCTTCGCTGCAATCATCGGATGCCGGACTCTAGCGTTGGCTTCATCGGAGAAATAAGCGGGCTAGGTCGTCGACTTCGATGCCGAAGATGATTTACATCGAGGCAACTCAAGATCAAGCTCCATCTTCACTTGGTCATAGAACTTGTGAAGATAATACACTCTACTACATGGCAAGTGGTAGAGGATGAAGAAATAGGAAGTGGGTTCACTTTGGATTTGGATTTCTCACTCTTTTGATCATGGCACCATTGGAGGTAGCATGGTTTCTTCTTCTTGAAAAAGAAGAAGAAGAAGAAAAAGAATATGATAAGCATAATAAAATCAATTGATTAATAATAATAAATCAAGTGATCTTATCATATAGCAACCATTGGTTAGTGTAACAAGTGTAGAGACTAAACTAGGGTTTATGTGAATGGTTAGGTTTATGGAAAGAAACAAAATGGTCAAAGCTTCATGAAGCTTCAAAGTAAAAAAACAAAAGAAGCAACCATTTTGTTTCTTGACCTAAAATAAACAAAATGAATAAGTAATTAAGAAAAGATAACAAAACCCTAACCATTAACCTAAACAAGGTTTAAAGCATACACACACCCAAGTTTGCATGTATCATCAAACATGATACAATTTAGTGCACAAAAATATATCACATATACTTCTTGTGCATATCAAGTAAGAAAATCCATCTTAAGTGAACAAATGCTAGTTAATGTAAAGTAATATATCAAATATATAATTATACATCAAATCATTAAATCAACACTTGATTTAATGATTCGGTCGTATCGCATATAACAGACTAATATCAAGTGTATCAATGTATCGAATCAACACTTGATTCGGTAACCCGGCTATATCAATATAACCGTCCAATGATACAAATCGCGAGAATGGAATACAGTATCACATACACGCATTATTCTCGGTCCTGCACATATCTCATATGCGCTCCTATTTCGTTTCGCTTGAGCCAGGAAACCTCTGTGTAGGACTCTAAAGACTCGTCAATACGCCGGCAGCAGGTGATGATCATATCAAACACCCACAAGCCGCAAGCGGTCTGCTAAACGTAATGGCCACCCGGGTATTGAGCGATCAGAAGATCAACGAGAAAGCCCGCACACACTCCTGTGAATCCAACCAGTAACACTTACCGTACAGTCCGGTTTGTTCGTCTGATATGTCGCATATCTCGCCTAGGGGTGGTAAACGTCAGACCCCAGTAGCTCGATAAGTCATGCCGATGTAAGGTCCATAACATAGCGTGAAACTACTGATAACTCTTACCAGTATATCACTACAACCCTGGCCAGGGATTTCCAGTTATGGCCAGTCGAGCATAGCGCAACATCAACCCCCAATACCGGGAGAGACGAATCCCCTCTTATCGCTCATTGCCTCCATGTGAATCGGGACTGTACCCAAAAACCACCTGTTTGCACGAATCAGTAGATCCGTGGTAGGGTGGAAATTTAAGCACGGTGGGAGACACACAAGACTCTATGACGATCTCGGGTCAACAGACTAAGCTGTACCAGTGTCACCAGAGAACTGCCATCTGACGTGAGGTATAATACCATATGGGAGTTCTCGGCGAGTCCGTTTATTGTACCCAGTCACCACTGAGCACTCGCATACCATCTCTGATGTCAAACACCAATGGATATGGGATCATCCATCGCCCATCACATGGGTCGAGAAGATATACGCTAGTCTACTCTGGAATATCGATGCCCCGTCTCGATATTCCCACGACTAGGAACATTGAAGGATATACTCATGGACTACCCAGGCCCCACTAGTATGATCTACATCATAGTCCTGGAAGTCGAGCACACATCCTAAGGGCTTTATCAACATGTAATAGAGAGACTGCAAGTATACATGTTAAGATAAAGAGCAACCAGATAGCGTACTATCATGTCGAGCAAGAAAGTCATACCTATATATGTCCCAGCATCCACTACAATATACATCCTATGTACAGTAATGGCCTCTAGGGCATACATATAACTAACAATCTCCCACTTGCACTAGGGCCATCTGTAGCAGTGGTTGCAGTATCACATACTCAACCATCCCATATAAGTCTCTCTATGGGAAAAAGCCTTTGTGAGTGGATCCGCCGTGTTGTCCTCTAAGTCTACTCTCCTATCCTCGATCACCCGGGAGATCAACTATCTCCATGATTAGGTGATGCTGCCTTAGAATATGTCTGGGTCACTGATGGGATCGGGGTTCCTTGGCCAAAGCCACACTTTCATCGTCACACAATGGTAGGAACCAAGTTCATCTTATGAACCAATATACACCCAAACTGCCTCTTTGGTAGTATCTTTAACAGCGATGTCATCAGCCTCTATCGTCTAGTCTGCCACGGCATATAGCTTGGAACTCTCCCAACATACCATCCCTCCACTGAGGGTAAAGACAATGCCTGCGACTGACATTCAGTCGTCCTTATCACCCTGGAACCTTTCCAGTGATTCTCCCCAGGATCGATTGATACCATCTCACTAAACTTAGTGAGAAGCCTAACATCCATTTAGATCTATCTCATAGATCCAAATCCCAGGATTTAGGAGGTATCACTTTGATCCTGTATGGAGAATCCTTGTGATAAGCGGAGATTGACCGAGTGTAGTATAGGAAACTATTTTCCTATTTCGAGTATGTTATCCACGTACAATACGAGGATGACCACCTTACTCTCTACTACCTTTTTGTACATACAAGGTTCATCTACCATTTTGATGAAGTTAAACTCTTTGACTATCACATCAAAACAGATGTTCCAACTCCGCGATGCCTGTTTTAATCTGTAAAGCAACTTGCACACGTTTCCGCTGCTCCCACTATTTACGAAGCCCGCTGGCTGTGTTCTTATAGACGTTCTCTTCTAAATCATTATTTAGAAAAGCAGTCATGGCACCCAACCACCAGATATCGTACTCATGGTATGTAGCAATGGTAAGTAGGATCCGGATGGACTTAAGCATAGCCACTGGAAAAGGTTTCATCATTATCCACGCCTGGTTGATGATGAAAAACCTTTAACAAGTCTAGCTTTGAAAGTCTCAACTTTTCCATCTACACCAAGTAATCTTCTCAAGATATACTTGCTCCTGGTGGGGATTTAACCCTTCAGATATAGCAACCAAAGTCCATACTTTGTTGGTGTACATGGATTCCATCTTAGATCGCTAAGCATCCAGCCATTCTTACAGAGTCCCTACTCTCGATGGCCTGCACGAAACTAGTTGGGTCATCATCTCATGATGCATTCCTCGCTCCCACTGTCATCGAGAAACTAAAGTATCTCTCAGGTGGATGAGGAACCCTGCTAGATCGGCGGAGAGACTGAGGTTCGTCGGGAACTATTGAATCCTTTGGTTCTGTTAAATCATCAGCTGCAGTTTGTATAGCTGGAACCTTTCTAGTTCTACAAAACTGACCTTGCCTCGATCTTGTCCGGATTTTGCTTTTGACATAGGCCGGATAATCCAAAATCTTAACTTACTTAAGAGATGGGCTCTTTCCATACCATATCTCATATGGAGTGGTAGGCATTGATTTGATTGGAATCTAATCCAATAGGCATGCAGCTTCTCAAGTGCACAATCCCCAAAAGGAAATAGGTAACTCCGTAGTACTCATCATAGAGCGCACTATATCATATAGGGTGTGATTGCTTTACCCCGATACACCGTTGTGCCGTGGTGTATTCAGAGGAGTAACACTGAGAGAGAATCTCATTCTCCTTTAGAATATTCCAAGAATTCTATGCACAAGTATTCTCCTCCTTGATCTCATCAAAGTACATAATACTTATACCCGTAATTTGGTTCTCTACTTCTAACTCATATTCTGTGAATATCTCAAAAGCTTCGGACTTATGTTTCAACAGGAACATATGGATGAATCTTGAGAGATCATCAGAGAATGTAATGAAGTACAAAGAACCAGTCCTAGCATGTGTAGACAGGGGACCTTACATACATCATCATGTATCAGTCCCAAGAGTTCAATAACTCTTTCTCTGTTTCGAGTAAACAGAGCTATGGTCATCTTATCTTTGTGACATGACTGGCAAGTTTCACAAGATGTAAATTCAAACTGATTTAAATATGCATCTAAATGTAACTTCAGCCAGTCGGGTCGCATTGATATGACCTAGTCTACAATGCCTCAAGAAGGATCCGTTCATTTCTGAACTGTTCCTCTTGTGTGTTCTGTATACTAGGAACTGTAGTTTGATTTAGAACGTCAATGTTTTTAGATAACGTGCCTGAACCGATCAACTTTTGAAATAGGAAATGTTCAAAACATTATCCAATAATCCAAAATTTTATCATTTCTTTACTAATAAAGAGATTGATATGATTTTGTACATCAGCTTCGGTATCTAATAGCATTTGTTCAGAATCAATGTATCGGTAATACAGGGTGACAGTGAACAACAGACTTGGCTGCAACACTTGCCCCATTTTCTGTCTCATGAAACTTATCACCCGTTCTCAGTTCTCTACCTTTCTGTAGCCCATGTAACGGATTACATTTTTGGGATCCTGATCCGGTATCAAATACCCAGGACGCAGAGGATACTGAGAAACTGTTCTTTATAATGAACACACCCGAAGGAGATGCATCATATGCACATTCTTCGTTTGGGCGGCATAGGAATTCTGGTATTCCCCTATTTCCTGCTCTGTCTTATAACAATTATAAGTTGGAGCGGGACCAATGTTCCCCAGCTCAGTATAACAAGCGGGTTCGGTCAATTCATCCATATTATTATCTTGATTAAGGCGTGATGTGGTTGCTACCTGGAGAGAGAGAGAAGAAAACACTCTACGTGCGCTCTTGCAAGATTAGACTGGTTATATATTTTATCTAATCAGGATGGCTCCCACTGTTTTTATCAAATCTTCCTTCAAACCTTAAAAGGAAAGACTAGCCGGGATTAATTACACTCTACAAGTTTGCCAATCTTTCAGCTAGGCCAGTATCGGTACTTTGAGGGAGGTTCCCTGTGCTTTCGCACGGACCTAATTAAAGTAAACCTCGTTTTCCCAAAGGCGTAACCCCGTTGACACCTTTCTAGACACCTACTTGATCGGCTAATTGTAAAGTGTAAAACTCTCCCAGGAGTAACAATTACTCGCAGTGGGTATTGGGATCCAATTATCATATAGAAGGTATGCAATCTCATTACAAATTTCAACATTTGAAACTCCCGATAATGGTTTTTACCCCTAGCACCTATGACCTTGGCTAAGGTCAACAAATCATAAGCACTAGTCAAGTTCTACCCGTCATTTCATGATTAATTAGACCCACCCACATGACCCTTGGCTAAGGTCAACAAAGACACATGATTGTCCTAACTAATCGCATCATATGCGGTGTAGGAAGACATCACTTAGCTACCGTACACTATGCCTTGACTATGGTCAACAAACACAGCACGAATACTAAGTACTCTACTTCCTAAAATGACGGAGGGTTGCGAATGGTTTTTATGAAAACCTTTAACGCTTTGAACTTGATCTCGTTGCGGAATCAAATGGTTTTTAAATGGAGTGTTTTTTAGGCTTTTCTAGTTTTGCTAAAGGGGTCACTCCCGGTGAAGGGATCGTCGGCCCTTTCCTCATCGAATAAGGTGCAGGATATATCATATATACCGCTGTGCAAAGCAGAAACTATAGAAGCAATCAAAAGACAAACCGAGGGTTGTAGCATCTGCCAGTTATTGCTAAAGGAGTCACTCCCGGTGAAGGGATCTCGGTCCTTTCCTTATCGAATAAGGTGCAGGATGTTCTACAAGGAACACCGCGATGCAAAGCAAGAACTGTAGCTACCTGTTTTATTTTTGAAATTTGATTCCACAACATCTTTTAGGTTTATTTTCTTTCATTAATCTCATTAATGAATGTCCCATCATTTATGTCTACCTAAACATCACAGATAAATATAACGTACGCTTATGCCATCCTCATTCGCCTCGATGTCCCGTCTGCACCGTTAGGTTATGTAACTAACGGCAGAGCAGGGCAGGGCTAGCACGGGTGTAAAACATAAGCAACGTCTATATAATATATCATATATACTATATACAATATCTATCTAAACATATCACATGATCACATCACAGATAACGCAGCAGAAAATATCATATGAAATATTGGATATACTAGGACGTCCGTGTTTTTAATACGAGCCAGTATAAAACACGGATTCCACGGTCGTGATGAATAGCCAATCCCACACCCCTAGACCCCTACGAGAGCAGCAAGAAACCCTACCAATTCTAGAGTTAGGAGACCCGGACTCGACTCCTCGAGATGGTCTCCCACTGGACCCTAGAACCCGGTTACTTGTGCTCCCCTCCTTGGGTCTATCCTAAAGCGGAAAAGTAAATAATATACATCAACGGTGACATCTTCCGCAACCTGGAAGTGCCCCAATAAAAGAATATTACATACAAGTTTTTACATGAATGAAAATGAAAAACACTCATCTCACATAAAAACCCCCGGCTATTCAAACACGACGATCCAATATAACATATCCAGCAACACATAACATCACATGTCATCAACGTAAGTAAACATGCGTAACCCAATTGTCGTTGACATATAGCAACGAAACCGGCGATATCACATATTACACTTACGGTCACAGAAAAGAAAGTGTAAAACTACAACGGTTGGAATCCGCAAACTCTTTAGACATCGCATGCCTAATCAAATGAATCCCTTAGACATCACATGCCTAACAATTATAAACCCCGCATTTTAGTCTCAATATCGAAAACACTTTTCAATATAAAGTCGGGCAATTCAACAAGATTCCCGACATCCAGAACGAATGCTCGTCGCAAACTTTAGTGGACGGCCGCACCCCCGATACCGTAGACGAAGTGCACTAAGGCGGAACACCGCTGCCGCGAGCACCCGAACGGATGCTTTTTGGCGACGGGGTTCTCTTACAGTCACTTGGTCGGGGCTATAGGGTGTAGCTGTCTATTAAGTTTACCGGCGAGTATCCGTGTAATCAACGTGATTGCGACGGACTTTTGATCGGATCAAAATTCCGTGGCAACCGATCAAGTGAGACTAAAGTGCTAGATTTATAATATTCAAATCAGTTATCTCATAACTAATTGTGGATTCCAAATATTGTATCACATTCCTGATAAATAGAAAATGTCAAACTTTCCGATCGAACATTCAAACACCCAAGTTTTCCCGAAACAACTCAACGCATGAAATAAGTTTAAAAACATTCACTTCATGCCACAGTACCAACGGTCCAGCCGTAGAAGGGTCAAGCCAACGCCTTACATGTGGCACGCCGTACTGCCCCAAACCCTAAGGTTCAAAGGGCAGTTCAAGACGGTCACATAATCGAGTTAAGGTTTGTTGTCTTCTAGAGGGTCCATCGTGTTACTTGCACTACTTAGAACGTTCTTAAACCACGGAAAAATCCAACACTTGGAAATTTCCCGGCAGGGGAAAAAGTGGGTATTTATATCCTGTCGAACTTTTCAACATGTTCTAAAATATCCGGAAAAACATAAATAAAGTTAAACAATCCGATCAAAACATCGAGTCCCCAAAACAACCCTAGAAAACTCAACACTTGAGTGGAATTAAAAAGTTCCCATAAAAAAATGACAAGAAAGGACCTAAGAATAATTACATGAAATTTCAGGGACTAATTCACAATTTTGGCCGCGGAACCGCCGTCAAACCAGTTCCGCCGTCGAATTTTTGAGTTATAGATCCGTACTTCACAGTAATTCTTAGTTTTTCCTGCTTAATTTTCGGAGCATTTTTAATTCACAAAAAACCACAGTTTGAAAAAATGTACAGAGAAGGGTTTTGATCGGGGTTTTGGGGTTCGATCGGATCTCTAACTTCGTCTACACTTCGCCTAAAGCTCTAGCTAGGCTCTAATACCACTGCAGGGTTCCTAGGCACACCCATAAGGCTCTACAACTGATCAACCATGTCTAATTCAAAAATTTCATATGCCAAAGAACCCTAAACTAGATCGTTACTAGAGGTAAAGGCGAAACAACAAGCAAGTTAACAACTTAACTTAAAAGTGAATGGGACTACAACCTTTGTAGATCCGGTCCTTCACTTCCTTAGCTCCGTGACGATGTCCCTTCGCTGCGATCATCGGATCCCGGACTCTAGCGTCGGCTTCATCGGAGAAATGGGCGGGCTAGGTCGTAGACTTCGATGCCGAAGATGATCTACGTCGAGGCAACTCAAGATCAAGCTCCATCTTCACTTGGTCATAGAACTTGTGAAGATAACACACTCTACTACATGGCAAGGGGTAGAGGATGAAGAAATAGGAAGTGGGTTCACTTTGGATTTGGATTTCTCACTCTTTTGATCATGGCACCATTGGAGGTAGCATGGTTTCTTCTTCTTGAAAAAGAAGAAGAAGAAGAAAAAGAATATGATAAGCATAATAAAATCAATTGATTAATAATAATAAATCAAGTGATCTTATCATATAGCAACCATGGGTTAGTGTAACTAGTGTAGAGACTAAACTAGGGTTTAGGTGAATGGTTAGGTTTAAGGAAAGAAACAAAATGGTCAAAGCTTCATGAAGCTTCAAAGTAAAAAACAAAAGAAGCCCCCATTTTGTTTCTTGTCCTAAAATAAACAAAATGAATAAGTAATTAAGAAAAGATAACAAAACCCTAACCATTAACCTAAACAAGGTTTAAAGCATACACACACCCAAGTTTGCATGTATCATCAAACATGATACAATCTAGTGCACAAAAATATATCACATATACTACTTGTGCACATCAAGTGAGAAAATCCATCTTAAGTGAACAAATACTACTTAATGTAAAATAATATATCAAATATATAATTATACATCAAATCATTAAATCAACACTTGATTTAATGATCCGGTCATATCGCATATAACCGACTAATATCAAGTGTATCAATGTATCGAATCAACAATTGATTCGGTAACCCGGCTATATCATATATAACCGTCCAATGATACAAATCGCGAGAATGGAATACAGTATCACATACACGCATTATTCTCGGTCCCACACATATCTCATATGCGCTCCTATTTCGTTTCTCTTGAGCAAGGAAACCTCTGTGTAGGACTCTAAAGACTTGTCAATACGCCGGCAGCAGGTGATGATCATATCAAACACCCACAAGCGGCAAACGGTCTGCTAAACGTAACGGCCACCCGGGTATTGTGCGATCAGAAGATCAACGAGCAAGCCCGCTCACACTCCTGTGAATCCAACCAGTAACACTTACCGTACAGTCCGGTCTGTTCGTCTGATATGTCGCATATCTCGCTTAGGGGTGGTAAACGTCAGACCCCAGTAGCTCGATAAGTCATGCCGATATAAGGTCCATAACATAGCGTGAAACTACTGATAACTCTTACCATTATATCACTACAACCCTGGCCAGGGAGTTCCAGTTATGGCCAGTCGAGCATAGCGCAACATCAACCCCCAATACCCGGAGAGACGAATCCCCTCCTATCGCTCATTGCCTCCATGTGAATCGGGATTGTACCCAAAAACCACCTGTTTGCACGACTCAGTAGAGCCGTGGTAGGGTGGAAATCAAAGCACGGTGGGAGACACACAAGATTCTATGACGATCTCGGGTCAACAGACTAAGCTGTACCAGTGTCACCAGAGAACTGCCATCTGACGTGAGGTATAATACCATATGGGAGTTCTCGGCGAGTCTGTTCAGTGTACCCAGTCACCACTGAGCACCCGCATACCATCTCTGATGTCAAACACCAATGGATATGGGATCATCCATCGCCCATCACATGGGTTGAGAAGATATACGCTAGTCTACTCTGGAATATCGATGCCCCATCTCGATATTCCCACTACTAGGAACATTGAAGGATGTACTCATGGACTACCCAGGCCCCACTAGTATGATCTACATCATAGTCCTGGAAGTCGAGCACACATCCTAAGGGCTTTATCAATATGTAATAGAGAGACTGCAAGTATACATGTTAAGATAAAGAGCAACCGGATAGCGTACTATCATGTCATGCAAGAAAGTCATACTATATATATCCCAGCATCCACTACAATATACATCCTATGTATAGTAATGGCCTCTAGGGCATACATATAACTAACAAGTTCTAGGTTTAGCACACACACGTTTAGCGTATTGATTTCACGTGTTTAGCTCGCGACGCTAGTTTTTCGTATTGTCTTGATATCGCGTTTTTGCAGGATTTAGCCTTATGTGTGTGTTGCTTTGTGTAAATTCATGGATCGCATGCGGGGACTTCGGACGCCGCGAAGAAGGGTAAGCAGGTGGTCGGATATACCTAGCTTGAGATTACTGGTGAGTAGATTTAACATCTACCGGGAAATTGCCTATATGGCGTTATTCTTCAGGGCTCGATAGGATTTTGTAGCCGCTTATCCACATTCGTATATGTTGATTTTGCATGAGCATCACTAAGTGCCATTATATTTTTATACTCGATTAGTACCTAGTGGACACCGCACTGTTACTAACGGTTTATGCTGCACGATCACTAATTGCATGCTACACACACTCCGTTAGTAATTGCCATGACACTCGCACTATAGAACTGCTATAAACCATATATCGTTTAGCTTACTTCATCATTGACGATTAGATATGATTCTGTTCCTTGTATGCATACATATTGTGTATTTCCATACTTGCATTTCACACTTGCTTATGCATACATATTTGACAACACCCGTATACCTTGTTATAGCTACACATATACATGAAGTGTATTACATCATTACTGATAGGTAGATACACAGATCTTGCTATACCGACATGGTTACGTATACCCGGCTATAGCTACATGTTCACTTTTTTATGATGTTGCGGTTGGTTTCGGAGAAATTAGGAACCGCGTGATAAACTTAATAACTTGTTGCAGTTAAATAGTGGTTTTTCCCTTATATGCTCACATTACTATTTCATGTTGCATATATTATATTTCTTGGATTTCGCATTGAGATATGTTTTCATATGATGTTTTCTGGATTGTTTTACTCCTGCATATATATATATCAGTGGTATGGGACGCGGATATATATATGTATACCCATCGTATATATATATATATATATATATATATATATATCAGTGGTATAGGACAATGTTATATATGTATAGCTTCATAATGATCTATGCTAATATACTTATTCATTATATATGTGAGGGGCCTATGTCCTCGGGGCCTATGTGCTCGATGAGAGGGGCCTATGTGCTCGGTGCCTATATGCTCGATGTGAGGGGCCTATGTGCTCGTGACTTATATGCTCGATGTGAGGGGCCTATGTGCTCGATATGAGGGGCCTATATGCCCGATGTGAGAATGACAAGGTTATACCACTACTACGAATAACGGTTGCCCCTACGGATTTATCCGTAGGGGCAACCCACTGCCCCTACGGATATCTGCGTAGGGGCGAAAAAATACCCCGTAGGTGCAAAGGCCGCAGGTGCAAGTTGAGGCCCTGAACTTGCCCCTACGGGCAAATTCTTGCCCCTACGGATATATATGTAGGTGTTATTGCCCCTACGGAGTACTCCGTAGGGGTAATCAAATCATATATGTATTTTTTTTTTGAATATATTGTATATGTTGGAGATAGTGCCCTCAGAGTCAATTATTGGATCACAGGCACGTGATTGCAATGATTGAGGGAGGACCTATCCCGGTAGGACAGTCTTACTCGAGATGATAGTATGCTATCTGGTTTACCTTTATCATCGTGTACTGCTTTAGGTGACCTGACGTGTCGCTATTGCACGTTGATTGAGCCCCTAGGATTCTTGCTTGACTGCCAGCAGTATGAGGGCGATCATATAAGTGAGAGCTGGAGTCTATAAGCACATCCTTAAAAGGTCCTTAGTCGTGGGAGTTTCGAGACAGGGCATCGATTCTCCAGAGTAGACTAGTGTATACAGTCGAGACCCCGACGAGGGGCAGTGGCCGGTCTCACAAGCCACTGGTGTCAGTAGGTTCACCTAAGATGTATACAGGTGCTCATTGGGTTATGAGTACACCGGACAGGACTCGCCGGGAACATGCTAGTTGGTCTTATATCTCATGTCAGATAGCAGTTCCCAGGTGACATGTGTACAGGTTAGTTCATCGACCTGGGGATCGTCATTTGTCTCGTGTGAGTTCCCACTGTACTTTGATTACTACCCTACCACGGCTCAAAGGAGTCGTGCAAACAGGTTTTAGTTGGGTACAGTCCCGAGCCACATGGAGACAGTGAGCGGATCTTCAGGGGTTCGTCTCTCCCGGTATTGGGGGTGAGGTCGCGCTGTGTCTAGGAGAGCCATTACACGAAGTCCTTGGCCAAGGCAGGAGATTTACTGGTAGGTATTCCAGTAGTATCTCAGGGTGTTCTGGGCTACACTCCGACACGACTTGTACCGCTTTTGGGGGTCTGACTTTTACCAACCCCCTAGGCCCGACATGCGATGCTCATAGACGAACGGACCGGACTGTACGGATATTGTCACTGACAGGCTCAGTAGGGTGTCAGGATGAGTTCGCTCATCGACGTCCCTTTTGGTCAATAGCTGGTGGCCCGTCACGTATTGGCTTATACCTCTGACGTGCTGGTGGTTAAATCCACAGCCATAGTATTGACGAGTCTTTAGAGTCCACCACACTTTCAGTTACTCAAGCTTTCGGGCGAAACGCTGTAGAGGCCGTATGGAGATATGGCAGGGTCCGATCAGATACGTGCGGTATTGCACGGATCAGGATCGGACGGTTTGTACTAATGGCCGTATGGGTATATGGCAGGGTTCGATCAGATACGTGCGGTATTGCACGGAACAGGATCGGACGGATATTACTAGCCGGCTTTAGTTTAAGCCGGATCCTAGTTTAGTACAGTGTAGATTTTGTCTCATTGCATTTGTATCCGGACGGAATACAGATGCGGGTGTGTATGCACAGTATGTGGTTTTCCTGTAATTTATTACGGGACCAGTTTTCTGGAGTTGCCAGTTTGCATTCCGTTCCGGCCGGTTTTCCTTTGTTCTTTCCCGGCCGGACTTTTCCGATGGAGGGTGTTATTTGCAAGTTTGCAAATAACACATTGTGGAGGATTTATTTGCAAGATGATTTATTAGGATAGCATCTTTTTGATTCCATTCTCTTCACTTGCTTTTTGTTGATAAGAAAGGATTAGATGTGATTAGAGTTTGATGTGAGATGGTTATGATTATGTTTTGGATGTGGTCACCACTTATGCTCCTACCATCACCTCCCTTCATGCTTCATAATCTTTCCACCACCATTTTCTAAGGATGAAGGTTTTCATGAGAAAAGAGAGAAGAAAAAGAGAAGAAGAAGAGAGCTTCATCTTTGAGAGAGTAGCATTCTTGATCTCATTTTTCATGTTAAGAAAAATGCAAGCACCATTTTTCTTATCTTGTTTCCTCCATCATCTTCAAATGGCAACAAACCCAAATGAGACATAGCTTCAACCCTACACATTCTACAGCAAATCTTGGACGCGTCGGCCAGCCTACTTCGCGCCCGAGTTGCCTCGGTATTGAGGTGGGAGCCCGTAAAAGTACCCGGCTTCGTGGTGCCCTTTCCAACGAGGAGGAGACGGACGGAGATCCCGCGAGGAGATCGGAGTGGAGATGAAGACCGGAGGACTCGGATCATTCGGTATATCTCTAACCCGTCCTCTTGTTAGCTTAGACTCGTTTAATGGCACGATCCGGGGTTTTAGTGCGCGGTGGTGCCGGTTTGCTAAGTCCGCAAAAATTAAAGTTTATCACCGTTTCCGCGTTTGGCCGTCGGATTGACGGCCGGGGCGCCGCCGTGCACTTACATTGGTATCAGAGCCTCGCCATTAACTTCGTCTAGCTTCATTTGATGTGTTTTTGCATTTCCGATCTACCAAAACTCCAAAATCTACATTTTTGTTAGCATCAGTTTCTGTTGAAATATTTTGGTCTCGAAAAATTTTTCAGGTTGTAAAATATTGATGTACTGGAAAATCTAAGAACTCTGTAAAATTTCGATGAAGTGAATCCACAGTGGGAGCGCGGAACCGCCGCATATACCCCCATTCCGCCGCTCTTCCGCCGCACACTATGGAGATCACTTCACCAATTTTTTTCAGAGGCTTTCTGGGCTTAAAATATGGGTTTTGGAATATTAAAATTGGGCCCAGGTTTTCTGTGAGTGCTACAGTTTTGATTGGGGGCCCACTTGTTAATTTTTGATCGATCGGATATTTTAAACACATTTTTCACAGTATTTACATTATATCTGCGACCGTGAATGTCACTCGATCGGTAAATCCCGTCTAACTGCTATAGCCCGGTTAGACGGATTTGCGAACGTGACTTTCACGTTGATGTTCTATGTTTATGCTGTGATGTTGCGGATCGGTCGGTGGGGATAGCCTGGATGCAATGCTAGTACAGTGCGGTTGTATTATGTACATTTGATATTGCGGGGCGAGCGTCCGACATGTGGACTGCCGTCACTGCCTGTTTGTATTATTCTTTTGGGGCACGACCAGGTTGCGGTCGATGTACCCGTTGTATGTATATTTTACTTTCTGTACTAGGATTACCCCGCGGAGGGGTGCACGGATAGCCGGGTTCTAGAAGGCAACAAGCCCGCATCTCATGGCATTGGGACGGAGGGGGCTTCACTCCAGGATTGGCTGGCTATTCGCCGCACTCGTAGGGGGTATAGGTTTTCATTGCACAGGCTATCCACACGACCAGGGGAACGTCGGGTTTCAGTAGTGGCTCTGTGAAACCCGGGGATCCCAGATATCTGTATTGTTCTGTGATGCTGTACATTTCTGTGATGTTGCATTTTATTCACGCCTTGAGCGAAATACTATATATTGGTATATATATTAGTAGATGTTGTATATGTTTTTCATCCGCGCTAGTCCAGTCCCCGCTCTGCCGTTAGTTAGCTAACCTAACGGGTGATGACGGGACCCAGTGGCGAATGCGGATGGCATATACGTACGTCAGTATATTTTCGTTCTTTGTGGTGTGATCAATTGATGGGACTGCATTGATTCGGATCAATGCAAGTTAAACAAACCTAATCTGATGTTGTTGGAACACTTTTCAAAAAGTTGTTATTGCAAGGACGTTCACTTTTGTTTTGCGTCGTGGTATTCATTTGGAATATCCTGCTCCTCAGTCGACGAGGCAAGGGCCGAGATCCCTTCACCGGGAGTGACCCCTTGGACAGAAGTTTGCGTCAGGGCATTAACTTCACTATAGCCGATTACTTTTGCTTTGCACAGTGATATTCTGTTATGAATATCCAGCACCCCATTCTACGGGGAAAGAGCCGAGATCCCTTCACCGGGAGTGACCTCTTTAGTAAAGGTTTTCGTCACTATATTTTCTAAAAAGCTATCCGTTCCTTCAACGATATCAAGTTCATTACGTTAAAGGTTTTCGCCAGAAACCATTCGTAGCCCTCCGTCGTTTCATATGGGTAGTCAATAGTATTCAAGCTGTGTTTGTTGGCCTTAGTCAAGGCACAGTGTTTGGTAGCTATTGGGTATTCATATGTTGCATAGATAGATGCGTTGGTTTGGGACAGTCGTATAGCCTTGTTGGCCCTAGTCAAGGGCTTGTACGGGTGGGTTCAAATCAACCTGGACAATGACGGGTAGAACTTGACATGTGACTTATGATTTGTTGGCCTTAGTCAAGGTCATAAGAGCATGGGGTAAAAATCCACATCGGGAGTTTCAAAAGAACTGAAACTTGCCAGACATGCGCATACCTTCTGGAGTGTGATGACGTGAGCGGATTACGTCACGTTATCATGCGATGAGAGTTGGATCCCGATTCCCACTGATGAGTTAGTTTACTCCTCGGGTATCCCCGACTAATTCTTCTTTCAGGTTTGGAGGAGAATTTGAGGTACAGTGGGAGGTTTCCAGATTAGATAAAGGGATAACCGTTCTGATCTAGGTTAGAGTGCACGCTGAGTGTTTCTTTTCTCTCTCTCTCTGGCAGCGACCATTGACCCGACCCTAAGACTATGACTCAGTGACCAAGTTGACCGAACCTTCTTAACACTGGCTTTTGGATTGTCAGAGTTGCAGACCTCATTGCCACTCCTACTTTTACCCTTTTCTCCAGGACACCCCGTATTACTGCGAACGTCCACTTCCATTGGACAAAGCCATCGTATGGTTAGATACGAACTCGAAGGAATTCGAGGATGGTTTCCGGTTCTGGAGAAAACGGATAGTATTATTCAGTTGTCTTTTCCTTTTTACCTTCTCTCAGGTTGCGAGTACTCCTTAGTTTAGGAGATAGTACACCTATTACGCAAATTGGATAGTCTTCTTCCAAACTTTAGGCTGGTGCCGAACAGTGTGGAATGAAGAAGACCAATTAGCCTAAACGGTGTGCAGAAGGTATTAAGATTAAGACAAAGCAAGGGATTAGTAAGAGGGCAAAGTAAATTGCGACTGGTATTCACGACCAAACCAAGTATTTCTTCGCCAATCCTAAATCTCCTTTGTATTTCTCCAGGACACTCCGTATCACTACGAAGATCCACAGTTTATTTGGATACTCCATCGTATGGTTATATACGAACTCGAAAGGAACTTGTTCTAGTTCGGGGATGGATTCTGGTTCAGGAGAAATAGGAATAAGGTTTATTCAGGTGTCTTTTATCCTCACCTTCTCTCGCATTGCGAATGCTCCTAGGATTAGGACAGTACACCCTTTATGCTTATTGGATAGTCTTCTTCCAAACCATAGGCTGGTGCCGAACGGTAGGGAAGGAAGAAAACCATTTGGCCTAAGGGGTGTACAGAAGGTAACGACTAAAGACATATAAAGGGATTTGGAGAGGTGGCAAAGAATTATACGGTTATAGTTGTGTATCTGGATAATGGTAGAGGCATTACTAGGAATACCGGGATACCCCAACGAAACATTTCAATGTTTCAGTTTCACTGTGTACTGTTAAAAGAAAACTGATTTCCCGATTAGACACTTGCTCCAGGGTATGTATTTACCAGGTTTGATTCTCACATCTGTATGGTTTTACAGATGATGAGAGGGAGTAAGTTATTGGGAATTGGGTGATCATCCTCATTATATCGGGATTCGTTGTAATCGGTGATATTTGAGGAGATCACCTGGGCTGTTTGCCGGTCGGCAAATATTTGGTTTTGAATATCCGCTGTTGTGCACCAATTTCAAATTGATATATCTGTACATCTATTTTCATAGAGTGAGATATACCTTTTGATATTATGTCGATGACATTTACCTATATCAGTGGATGGTTAGGTAAGGAGCATTAAACAGCGGTGTAATTCTTCTTAACCATAAGTACAGTATTCAACCTACGACACACAGTGAAAGAGTTGTTAGACTCGGCGGACTTATACAGAGTATTGTATGTTGTCCAGTGTCCATTAGGACAGAGGGGTTGGTCCTCATACTATATTCTGTTTACTTTTAACTTCTCTAGTTCTTAGACATGTGTTTCGTAGAAACACAGGGTCTAAGTTTTGAGGAGTTATAGGTATTTGAATAGAGTAGAGAACCAAGTGTAGCAAGTATCGGGATTCTTCAAAGTGATCGAAGATGTAGATACTTGTGTATGGTATTCAGTTGATGGTAAAGATAAAGAGAAATTGCTTCTCTTTTCAGGTTACTCATAATTGGAAGCATTCCTAAGTTGAGTAACGCTGATCGGCCTCCATCCATTTAGTTGACATGCACTGGAGATAGCTGCATTATTTGAATCTGGTTCAATTAATTCAGTGCCTCTGGTTCTATATTGGATATAGAACAGTTCATATCTTAACGTTGTTAAGGTACGGGGAGTTGTCCGGCTTATGATTAAAACCAGACACTGGACAGCTCAAGGCACGTTTCTGTAATGGCTGTTTGTGGGTTGACCCAGGCTATGACGAGGGTTGATTTTCTACCATCTGGCAGATCAATAGAAATATTGTTCTGGACTCGCCATAGTTTTATTAAAAATGGATTTTTTCAAAAACAGTAGTGGGAGTATGGTAGAACTGGAAGTGATTCCAGAACCGCAAACGATTACTGAAGATTTGATAAGGAACCTAAAGATTCAATCTGATTTGACATTCCATTGGCCACCCCGCAGATAAGGTGGGTAACTTCAGGCACCCGAGAGGTACTCCGGTAGCCTCAAGGACGGTGACAGGGAAGTTCTTGTTTACCCACACTTACCATTGTTGTTGTTCCAGGCTGCGAGACCCGGCAGGAGGATGAGTATAGCGTCGTTCTAAACTAGCTTTAGAAGTGCACGTCTATATGACTCTGCCAGAGAGTTGTCGTAGTCAGTGGGAGCAGCGGAAGCATTGGTGGATATCAGGCTCATGTCTATTTATAGACTAAAGCAGATGTAGCGGAGATACATCATCTATTTCTGATGTGACAGTCATAGGTTTGACTTCATCAGAATAGGGGATGGATCTGTTGAGAAGGTAGTAGGGTGTGATATCCTGGTATTTGGATGACATACACAGAGTAGGAAGTGATATTCCTATACTACGATCGGTTATACTTTGGTCGTCACAGGGTGGTTTCTCCACAAAGGACTTGGTCATTATATCAGACATACTGGTTACTAGATCTATGGTTTTAGATCTAGATTTGGGTGGTTTCCCAATGAGGGTACTTTGACAGCATTCTAAGAGTATTTAGAATGGACGACTCCTGGCACGGTAGTGTACCTGCAGGTGATGGAGTCACCCTCTCTAAAGGTGTCTTATAGACTAAAGTAGGGAGGGATGTGCATGATTGGCAGATCACTTGCTTAGGCAATTGAGTCAATCATGAGATGTCAAGTACCACACCAGATGTTGTTCTTGCACTAGATGCAATAAGTTGACATTGACCCAATCCTGGAGAAACAGTCGGAAGCAGTTTTAGAACATAAGTGGATGTTCTAGGGATATGATAACGACGGCCTCATTCGGGGGACAGTTATCATTCCAGGCTTTCAAGGTGACCTGGACGACAAGGAGGTTGTCAGAGTTATAGTTTTCCTTCTGACGAGGGGCAGTATTCTGGACAGGTGGTCCAAGGCAATACTGAGGGAGGCATGGCGCAGGATACTGATTAAGTTCAGTTGACGATACAGTCTAAGAAGTTTGGATTTGGAGTTCATTTATGAGCTCGGTCCCATCAGACATCCAGACACTCTAAGACAGGTATTGCTCATTTCGGGAGATGGCTTTCTCCGCGAACTTGAGATATAGAGAGACATAGAAAGAAACATCTAGGTGGATCCACTCACTGAGGCTATTCCCCGAACGCAATAGTTTCTCAAACAGGCTTTGTGCGACTGACTAGTAGAGGAGTTGGGTGTTCGGTATCACACGGGCTGTGAGTATGCGACATCGCAATAATTAGCCTTGAGTGCAAGTGGGAGATTGTTGGAGATAGTGCCCTCAGAGTCAATTATTGGATCACAGGCACATGATTGCAATGATTGAGGGAGGACATATCCCGGTAGGACAGTCTTACTCGAGATGATAGTATGCTATCTGGTTTACCTTTATCATCGTGTACTGCTTTAGGTGACCTGACGTGTCGCTATTGCACGTTGATAGAGCCCCTAGGATTCTTGCTTGACTGCCAGCAGTATGAGGGCGATCATATAAGTGAGAGCTGGAGTCTATAAGCACATCCTTAAAAGGTCCCTAGTCGTGGGAGTTTCGAGACAGGGCATCGATTCTCCAGAGTAGACTAGTGTATACAGTCGAGACCCCGACGAGGGGCGGTGGCCGGTCTCACAAGCCACTGGTGTCAGTAGGTTCACCTAAGATGTATACAGGTGCTCATTGGGTTATGAGTACACCGGACAGGACTCGCCGGGAACATGCTAGTTGGTCTTATACCTCATGTCAGATAGCAGTTCCCAGGTGACATGTGTACAGGTTAGTTCATCGACCTGGGGATCGTCATTTGTCTCGTGTGAGTTCCCACTGTACTTTGATTACTACCCTACCACGGCTCAAAGGAGTCGTACAAACAGGTTTTAGTTGGGTACAGTCCCGAGCCACATGGAGACAGTGAGCGGATCTTCAGGGGTTCGTCTCTCCCGGTATTGGGGGTGAGGTCGCGCTGTGTCTAGGAGAGCCATTACACGAAGTCCATGGCCAAGGCAGGAGATTTACTGGTAGGTATTCCAGTAGTATCTCAGGGTGTTCTGGGCTACACTCCGACACGACTTGTACCGCTTTTGGGGGTCTGACTTTTACCAACCCCCTAGGCCCGACATGCGATGCTCATAGACGAACGGACCGGACTGTACGGATATTGTCACTGACAGGCTCAGTAGGGTGTCAGGATGAGTTCGCTCATCGACGTCCCTTTTGGTCAATAGCTGGTGGCCCGTCACGTATTGGCTTATACCTCTGACGTGCTGGTGGTTAAATCCACAGCCATAGTATTGACGAGTCTTTAGAGTCCACCACACTTTCAGTTACTCAAGCTTTCGGGCGAAACGCTGTAGAGGCCGTATGGAGATATGGCAGGGTCCGATCAGATACGTGCGGTATTGCACGGATCAGGATCGGACGGTTTGTACTAATGGCCGTATGGGTATATGGCAGGGTTCGATCAGATACGTGCGGTATTGCACGGAACAGGATCAGACGGATATTACTAGCCGGCTTTAGTTTAAGCCGGATCCTAGTTTAGTACAGTGTAGATTTTGTCTCATTGCATTTGTATCCGGACAGAATACAGATGCGGGTGTGTATGCACAGTATGGGGTTTTCCTGTAATTTATTACGGGACCAGTTTTCTGGAGTTGCCAGTTTGCATTCCGTTCCGGCCGGTTTTCCTTTGTTCTTTCCCGGCCGGACTTTTCCGATGGAGGGTGTTATTTGCAAGTTTGCAAATAACACATTGTGGTGGATTTATTTGCAAGATGATTTATTATGATAGCATCTTTTTGATTCCATTCTCTTCACTTGCTTTTTGTTGATAAGAAAGGATTAGATGTGATTAGAGTTTGATGTGAGATGGTTATGATTATGTTTTGGATGTGGTCACCACTTATGCTCCTACCATCACCTCCCTTCATGCTTCATAATCTTTCCACCACCATTTTCTAAGGATGAAGGTTTTCATGAGAAAAGAGAGAAGAAAAAGAGAAGAAGAAGAGAGCTTCATCTTTGAGAGAGTAGCATTCTTAATCTCATTTTTCATGTTAAGAAAAATGCAAGCACCATTTTTCTTATCTTGTTTCCTCCATCATCTTCAAATGGAAACAAACCCAAATGAGACATAGCTTCAACCCTACACATTCTACAGCAAATCTTGGACGCGTCGGCCAGCCTACTTCGCGTCCGAGTTGCCTCGGTATTGAGGTGGGAGCCCGTAAAAGTACCCGGCTTCGTGGTGCCCTTTCCGACGAGGAGGAGACGGACGGAGATCCCGCGAGGAGATCGGAGTGGAGATGAAGACCGGAGGACTCGGATCATTCGGTATATCTCTAACCCGTCCTCTTGTTAGCTTAGACTAGTTTAATGGCACGATCCGGGGTTTTAGTGCGCGGTGGTGCCGGTTTGCTAAGTCCGCAAAAATTAAAGTTTATCACCGTTTTCGCGTTTGGCCGTCGGATTGACGGCCGGGGCGCCGCCGTGCACTTACAGTATATACCTACGGATACATCCGTAGGTCCTTGTACTACCCCTATGGATAACTCCGTAGGGGATATGCAGTGGCCCCTACGGACATATCCGTAGGGGCACTCCCAACACCCTGCACTGAGATCAGGGGGGAAAATGTCAGGAAACCTGATATTTTGCCCCTACGGATAAATCCGTAGGGGATAGACAGTGGCCCCTACGGATAAATCCGTAGAGGCAACCCACAACACCCTGCACTGAGATCAGGTGGGAAAATATCAGGTTTCCTGATAGTTTGCCCCTACGGATAACTTCGTAGGGGCAACGTATGTACCTACGGCTTAATCCGTAGGTACATATTGTCTGTATTTTTTTTAGAAATGGGCTGCTTGATTTTTTCCCGCCCTGTGCATAATACTATATACATCAATCAAATCATATATTGCAGTATTCATAATCACATCTCACGCATATATATAATATACAAAAGAAACCCAAAAACTGAATATGATATAAATACAAACCAATATCAATATCGTTTCAAAATGTAGTACAATGTGATATAAATACATGTTTCAAAAAATAAGAACCAAAAAGCTACCCTAGTTCGGTCTAGCTCCACCTCTGAATAACGTTAGAATAACGCGCGCCTGCTCCTCGGTCAATACACTCTGCAATGCTACAAATAAGGGAGTCTGAGCGGCATGTGGAGCTGGCGATGTGGTCTGCGCAGCCGCCGTCGAGGTAGTCGCTTATGGAGCCGCGGCTGCGGGAGTCTGAGTGGGCGGTGGAGCTACAGGAGCTGTCTGCGGAACCACAGCCGATGTAGTGGCTTGCGGAGCCGCAGCCGAAGGAGATGCATGTAGAGGCTCGGCCGATCTACCCTGTCGCGTCTGGACATAACGTGTGTAAGAAGCGTGTAAGAACTATGTATTATTCGAATTCGTTTCATTATTAAGTTATTTCGAAACCCTGTTTGGATATCTAGTTTGGAAAAGCGTTGTTTATTTTAATTACATATGTATGTATGATTAATCAAACTTAAGTCTAAAACCAAATAAGCTCAAGCTACGTACTATTATGGATATGTTGATATGTATATAATATGAAATGATATTTTACTATAAAGTAGTATACATACCAGCATCTCCTTCAACTCCTGAACGGTGGCCCTCAAGCCATCCAGTTCCTGATGGACATGCCGGTCACTGGAGACGGAGGAAGTAACCGCCGGGGTGGAGTCCAACCTCATATGGGCCCTGCTAGGGCCCAATCCCCGGCCTCTCTCCCAACCTCCGTGATGCCCTCCGTGTGCGGCGTCCAGAACTGGGGTCAGCAGCCTCGGATCGTTCTGTCCGGTAAAATCGATCCCCGAGGCCTGGGCCTGCTCAACCACCCGCTCCTACACCCACATTAAGCAGTAAAGTATAAGTATAAAATTTAAACTTGAACATTCCAAAACTAAAATTTCAAATTTGGGTAGAAAAAATATTAACACTTACGCAGTACTCCTGGGTAGCGACGTCGGGACATCGAAGCTCGCCCGTGGCGGGATCTGTCGAGGTGCCGTGGACGGCAAGATATGCGGACAGCACGCTCGGTGTACCACCTGACGCCACGGTCCGAGATGTCTGCAATATTAGAAAGTAACTCTTAATATTAGAAATATTAGAGAATAACTCTTAAAATTGCAGAATATTAGAGAATAACTCTTAATTTACCGATAACTCCATGGCTCGAGTAATGTTCCTCGAGCCACCTGTGTAAGTGGGGCGACCCCTCTTCGCCGACTTCCTGTTCTCCGTATTCTGAGCGGCCTGTTTCTGCACAACGCATTAACATTTAGTTTTCTAATTAAGAAACACAAAGAAATAAATTATATCATAAATAATGAATTAAATTTAAAATACATACTTGTTTGTGTTCGGAGTCGAAATAAGCGCACAATAGAGGCCATGTCTCTACGTCGACTCTCGCAAACGCCGGAGTAGATAGGAGGGCCGCTCTCTCTGCCTCGGGGGTCGCTATCAACAGGGAGTAGCAGTCGGCCTTCAGCTCATTCCTGTTGTATCGGACCTTGGCGTGCATGTTCTTCATCGGGCCATTGTACAGAGCATGAAGGTCGAGCACCCTCCCCGGGTGATCAGGGTCGGCTACAGGCTGAAAATCGTAATCCAACTGAAAATACAAAAAAAAACATTGTTATTAGATTGCAAGTGTTAATAATAAATATATTGGATAGATCAAATGAAAATATATATTAATACATACCCGAGCCTGATCAAAGAAGAGGACGAATGAGCGCTGGTGCTGCTCGCCCCACTCAACGTGAAGTGGATAGTTCTTCACGATTCGGCTCTCGTCCCCCAAATACCGGCCGAACCTCTCGGCATGAGGACCGGTATAGCGATAGTCAAGGGTAAAAAATAGGGGGAATGCTGCCTCCCCCTAGCTCTATCAGGCCTCAGCCTATGGGACTGATTCGGGCCTCGAGTCCCCCTCTGGGGATGGAGAGGCCCTGCGTCTGCACGAAATATCAAGACAATCAATAATAAGACAAAGTTGTATTAAGAAATCAAGGTTAAACAAAAATTCAAGTGTGATATATACCTCCGGTGACTAGCGCACGAGCCTGGGCCCGAGCAGCAGCACGAGCGGGACGATAGTTCCTCCGGTGAGGAACAACCGGGGTCCCGGACCCGGACGCATCCCCTCCAACTATAAAATAAACATCGACGCTAAATTTCCATGAAGTTCATATTTATTCTATAGAGCATATGTAAAATAAATAAATATTTTAAATTTATTCATACTAACCTGCAGACGATGCGGAGGGTATGGAAGCGGCAGGAGTGGCCCCTGTGGAAGGTGTGGACGCACCACCTATAATTAGACAATTAAAAATAGATTATATAAGTAATTACAAAAAGAATGTGTAGATCAATAATATAACGTTCTAAATCAATATGCATGCACTATAGGACATATAAACATACCCGCAGGTGCGGTGGTGTCACCACCTACAGCTAGACAATAATAAAAATTGCTAAGTAAGAGCAAAAGGAATGTGTATATTTATGATATAGCATTCTAAATCAATATACATACACTATATGATATATAAACATACCTGGAGGAGCGGGGGTGGCCTCTGTCCCAGATGTGGACGCATCACCAACAACTAGACAATCAAACATTGACAATATAAGTAATTTTGACATAAACATGCATGAATATCTGTAATATTACATTCAAAATGGATATGCGTGCAGTATACCTGGAGGTCTGGCCAAATCAACACGGAAGGAGGCATCCGAAGGGGTCTCCGATCTGGGTGCAAGACCGGCCCTCTGAAGCTCCCTACGGTGCTCTCCGGGCGGCAGAACCGCTCTGCCTCTGCCTCTGCCTCTGCCTCGGCTGGAGCTCCTGCCGCCCCTCGCTGCTCCCGACATCGTCATCAAATCTAGATAAACGGTTCATGGACGCATTAGATAATCATTAAAAGTATTGACTATATATGATCTAGAGCGTAAAATGTGAAGTAATAATATAACATTACTGATAACCTTTTTCGTTTCGTGGGCGCATCATACATATCTACTTGGATTTCATCGTCGATGTCATTTCTAACCCACGTAACTTCATGATCGGTCGAAGACAACCCGTCCTTCGAAACAGACGGTCGGAGCACTTTAAGCCTTCTCTCTTCTTCGTCCTCATCGCTGTCCTCGTATTCTGGGACATCGTAGACATCTCTAGGTTTCCATCGGCATACAACACTCCACCCCGGATGCTTCAAACACTGTGAGTAGTATACTTGGAACGCTTGGTTCGGAAAGATAAACGGATCGTCCTGACCGTAAAATCGAAGTGTGTTCACACTGGTCAATCCATATTCATCTTTCCAAGTCCCAAGATTGCTTCTCCACCTGTCTGTATCGGTTCGCGGATCGTACCAAGTACAGTGGAATATATAAAAGGGTTCTGATCGTCCGGGATAGTGGATGCCGAGTATACAATTTAAGTACCCATAGTAAATCACACCGTCCGATCCTACCGTCGCAATCCCACTATTCTGAGTGGTTCTAGATGTTTCTATGTCCTTAACTTCGAATTTGTATCCAAGGACACCAAATCCTTTGTAATATACAACCTCCATACTAGAAATTGAGCTAAACATCTTGAATCACTCTCAAATGATGCAGACAAGTTCGGATCGTGGATCTAACAAAACAAATTTTACGATAAATACATAACGATACAAGTTTAGATTAAAACTGATAGCAATAAAATGTAATTCGAATAACTTACATGCTCTGTGACCCAATCACAAAAATTATCCTGATGGTATTTTTCCAAACGCTCTTCGTTCCAATCAGGATGCCCCTCACGTACCTCGTTAAAATGAGTTCTGTTTTCGACAAATAATTGTGACATTAATATTATGTCATTTCATACACACACAAACACAGATATAACAATTAATCCAAAAGAACTTACTCTCTAATTTGTTCAAGACATGCGCAATTAAGCAAGATAAACCGGTATATCTTGTTGATAAACATAGTGTCTACCCTCTTATACTCGGCTTTACCATATGGCCCGTCTTGAATTCTTCGTGGTCGGTTAAGCCTTGTCTCAATGTTCTCGTCCAGATAGCGGGAACAAAATGTGGTTGCTTCATCAAGAAGATAACCTTGCATGATAGAACCCTCTGGTCTATTTTTATTGCGTATATACTTCTTAAGAGTGTAAAGGTACCTAATGAGAATATGTTGAATAAATAAACACGGGCATACAGGACAACAATAAATTTATAAATTGCGCGAAACGAAAAATTACACGTACCTCTCGACGGGATACATCCATCGATATTGTACCGGTCCGGCTAACTTCGCCTCAGTTGCAAGATGAACCGTCAAGTGTATTATGATATCGAAGAATGACGGTGGGAAAATACGCTCAAACTTGTAAAGTATCAACGCAATAGAATTTTCTAGTTTATCCAGCGTCGCAACCTCCAGTGTTTTAGCACACAACTCCCTGAAAAAACAACATAGGTCGTTGATTACTAGACCAACCGAGTCGGGGAGAGAAGTCCTGAGGGCTAATGGAAGAAGGTGCTCCACGATAACATGGTGATCATGACTTTTCAGCCCATCGATCTTGCCCTTCACAATTTTTATTTTCTTGCTGAATGATCCTGAGAAACCTGTGGGGACTTTCAAATCATGCAACACCTGCAGGAATCTTTTCTTCTCCGGTTGTGACATATGATAAGCGGCATTGGGAAGTACAAACTTGCCCGGTTTACCCGCTACCGATTTAGGGTGCAGTTCACTTCTTATTCCCCACTCTTGTAGATCCATCCGGGCATTCATGTTGTCTTTCGATTTCCCGTCTTTACACAGAAGCAAGTTAAGTATGTGCTCTGATACTCCCTTCTCTATATGCATGACGTCCAGACAATGACGCACTGAATTTGTAGACCAGTACGGAAGCTTGAAGAAAATGCTTAACTTGTTCCAATATTGTGGTTTGACTTGTCTCGTCGGATCCATCCCGAAGGTCACGTTATTGTAACCATCCCATTTAGCAGTCACGTCCTCTCCGGACAATGGGGATGGAGGCCCAAGAAGCTCCTGATGACCATCAAAGTGAACCGTGTCTAACCTATAGGGGTGGTTTGGAGGCAGAAAACGTCGATGGCCGCAATAACAAACCTTCCTGCTAAAATTCAAAAATTTTGATGTTGTGTGTTCATGGCAATGAGGACATGCTTTGTGACCATGTACGGACCAACCTGATAGCATTCCATACGCAGGAAAGTCATTAATTGTCCATATTAAAGCCGCACGCAGTATGAAGGTTGTATTTGTGTTTGAATCATATGTCTCTACACCATCAATGAACAAAGTTTTCAGCTCCTCGATCAGAGGTCGGAGATAGACGTCAATATTGTTCCCCGGTGAGTTTGGTCCGTCGATAAGAAGAGGTATCATAAAGTATGATTGGTCCATAGCCAACCAAGGCGACAGATTATAAATTATCATTACAACGGGCCATGTACTGTGACTTCCAGCCATATAGTTGAATGGGCAGAAGCCATCGGCAGCCAGTCCGAGCCGGACATTGCGAGGATCGCTACTGAATATTGCGTGCCTCCTATCGAAATCCTTCCATGCCGGTGAATCTCTTGGATGGCTTATTTTTCCATTTTCTCTTGGAGGAGCACGGTGATGCCAAATCATTGCCTCGGCTGTTTTCTTTCACCTGAATAGCCTCTGTAGCCTCTGTGTTATGGGAAAGTATCGTGCTATCTTCACCGGTATATCAGGCTTCTTATCAGAATCTTTCGGCTTATACCTGGCCTCTCCGCATGTTGGACACTCTTTCAAATCTGAATTCTCTTTCCGGTACAACACGCAATTTTTAGGACATGCTTGAATCTTCTCGCACTTTAGACCCAAATCAGACATCATCTTCTGGGCTTCGTACCAGCATTCGGGCACATTATTTCCCGGAGGTATAGAATCTTTCAAGAACGAAAGAAGCATTGTGAATGACTTGTTGCTCCATCCATTTAGGCACTTAATCTGGAAAAGTTGGACGAACCATGAGAGGGTGGAATACTTCGCATTCTCATAAATTGGTTTCCTAGCATCATTCATGAAATTTTCATATTTATCCGCACGCGGTCCCTGACCGGAAGGAATGTCATCTTGGGTACGAATAAATTCACCTAGGGCAGCCTCTACGATATCCTCCATTTCTTCTGATGGAAATAAATTTCCGTATCCTGCCGTATTACCGAATTCTTCTTCTTCTCCTGCCGCATTATCGTGTTCTCCTTCTTCTTCTACCGCAGTACTGCATTCTTCTCCTTCCCCGTGATATTTCCAAGTTGAATAAAGTCTAGTAAACCCATGTTTTACAATATGAAGCTCTGCCAATTCTACCTTCTGCCAGTACTTATTGCCAGATCTATCGCACGGACAGAGAATCTTCTCTATTATGATCTTATTATGTGCTCGTGCAAATTCAAGGAAAGCCGCAACTCCTGCGACAAACTTAGGTTGCATACGTTGTTTCCAATCCACATACATCCAGTCCTTAACTCTGACGTACTCATGGGCCATGTTAGACTGAATAACATATAAATTGAAGGTTATGCTGAATATATTGAGAAATATAAGAACGGGATAGTTACTGACAAAGGAGAAAATCCGTGTATATGCTTTGTGTGTGCGTTTGTCGTTGAAAAGAATAAATTATCGCACGTTATGTTAACCGATAGACGGGGACTAAGTGGCGCTTTTAGTTTCATATATGGGTATCGATGGGAATATGAAGGTTTCATATTATCATATATTGGTTTTAACCCGAACATCTCGAATCGCTCTCTAGTTATGCATTTGTATGTGTGTGTTCCGGCTGTCGGGGGTAGGCTTCTATCCCATTAAGAATGTATAGAGCGAACGTCCATCACTTGTGCTTTCAACCGTTTCGAGTAAATTTCAGCAGCACCTCCCCGCTGTTCTCCGAGTACACTGTAATAGAATAGATAATCATTTCAAAGCTGTGAAACAACGTTGAAATGAACATCTAATCTATCTTTGTACACGGAGAACCAGCGGAAAGGTACCGACGAAATATCTCGAAACGGATGAAAACACAAGTGAATGAAGGCGTTTGCTTTATACATTCTTAACTTGTCCACACGGGACAAATCTATGGGTTACCATACGATTGAATTTTCTCGTCGCGTAGACTATACGACGGTTGTTAGTATCGAGCTATACTGTCCGATATTTAACAACCTTCGTATAGTTCTAGGTCACGACGAGCATCGCACGTATGTTAACCGATAGACGGGGACTAAGTGGCGCTTTTAGTTTCATATATGAGTTTCGATGGGGATATGAAGGTTTCATATTATCATCGAGTATCATATATTGGTTTTAACCCGAACATCTCGAATCGCTCTCTAATTATGCGTTTGTTGTGTATTCTTGTTGTATGTGTGTGTTCCGGCTGTGGGGGGTAGGCTTCTATCCCATTAAGAATGTATAGAGCGAACGCCCATGCCCCTTTTACCAATCAAGAGAATACTACTAATAACTTATTGATAACATAAACAATATAATAATATTTTAGTATGTCAGGTTAAAATAATTGTATTAGCAAATACATTTTAGATAGTTATATAGACTACAAATTTCCAGAGAGAAAAAGTGGATGGGCAAGGAGAACAGAAGTTCCACTGTATTCACTTTTTGGATGGAACGATTTTGGTAGGCGGAAATCTATCATATACCAAAAAAGTTCTAACTGAAACCATCAACTTCCAATATTAGATTCATTCATAACTAACAATAAAAGGTTCTACTTCTCATTTTATTTGACTGGCACCAAATAAACCTATCCCATTAAAGATATACTTCAAAGTTCCAAACACCAATTCCAATTGACTAACCCCCTTACTTAATTTGGGTCAACAACATAAGCTTATTGAATATTATCAATCACTAAAGTAATATTAAGGAGTATGATAAAGTTCAATGTCAAGACTATGCATAAATTCTCGGAAGAAATATTCAAAAAAAATGATATCATGATCACTCAAGTAATATCTAATTTTCCCACAATAATTGAAAGGCATAGAGTTGAAGGGGATTATGAAGAAAGAATGGACCCAGTCACCACCCATCAAGCAGCTTTCTCCCTACACCAATTTACTTTCTGTTTTATGAAAGACATCCTAGTGTTGTCAAATATCTTACGACATGCAAATCAATCTTACGATTCAATACAAGATACAGGAAAATTAATAAGTATCTTATGAATGTATTTGTTGGATGATTGGATCAAGTAGTTTTAGGATACAATTTCTGCATCTTACAATATAATATAATGGAATCACAAATATTCAACCCAACTAATAAATGTGTTTCAAATATATTTAGAAAGATTTTTTAGTCACATTTTGGTTGCTAGTTTTAAGATAAGAAAACGGAGTATACGTTTGAATTTCCTATGTTAGCGGGACACATAACATCACTAAATTCATCGATCCATCCATGTATTTTGTTGTCATTAATCCACCTAACCCTAACCCCAACCTAACCCTAGCCCCAGCCCTACCCAGCCCCAGGGGCAGCCCCCAGCCCCAGCCGAGCCCAGCCCCAGCCCCAGCCCCCAGCCCCCAGCCCCAGCCCAGCCCAGCCCCAACCTAACCCTAACCCTAACCCCAGCGCGGCCAGCTAAACCCCAACACCAACCCTAAGGCAAACCCTAACCCCAGCCCCAGCCCCAGCAGCAGCGAACCCCAACCCTAACCCTAACCCCAACCCCGACCCCGACCCCGACCCCGACCGCGACCCCTGCCGAACCTCAACTCGCGCGAGCGCAACCCCCCGACCCCAGACCCAGCACGTATGTTAATCAAAAAATTCTTTAATTTACCTCAAGATTTACTCACCTGACCGGCGGTGGCGACGACCCGAACGGCGCTGGCGACGACCTGAACGGCGGTGGCGACGAGAACGCCGGTGGCGACGAGGAGGACGACGGTGGCGACGAGGAGTTGTTTTCGCGCGCGATCGAGATCGAGAGAGAAAGAAATTGTGAGCGTAGGCGATCGAGATCTGAGCTTTAGTAATTTGATATTTAGTTGCCCCAACGGATATACCCGTAGGTTCTTTGTTTGTGGCTCCGTAGGGGCAAACACCAAATTAAGAATTAATATTTTTATTCTTGGACGTCTGGGCCCGTAGGGGCAACCTTTTAGCTCTACGGATTAATCCGTAGGGCCAAGTTAAATCTGCCCCTACGGATTACAATATCCGTAGGGGCAACCCCCTATTTTACTAGTATACATATCTAATTTATATACATCATCATAATAATCTTGCAAATATACTCACTCAGGATATATGCGATTCACTCGATATTGGATACTGGTTATATGAGATTCACTCGATATTGGATACTGGTTATATGAGATTTAATCGATATTGGATACTGGTTATTGAGATTTACTTGATATTGGACATTCAGGATATATGAGACTTACAGGATATGAGAGCTAATTTGGGGGCTGATTTGAGGAAATTTTGTGATTTAGATTGTCTTGATGGAATTTGGTCTTGCCACGAGGTTAGGATTCCGTGGGGATGACATGTTTTATCCCATACTCCGCATTTATTTTATATGCATTGTTTCATGTATTAGTAGTACCTGATACAGTACCTTTCATGACTGTTGCATTTACATACTGCTATTTTATATGCATTGTTTCATGTATTAGTAGTACCTGATAGAGTACCTTTCATGATTGTTGCATTTACATGTTATTTTATATGCATTGCTTCATGTATTCGTAGTACCAGATAGAGTACCTTATATGACTGTTGCATACATATTGCCATTTATTGCTATCAGCTTGCATGCATTAGATTCGCGCAGTACGTGCATACTTGCGATTACCTGCATATGTTATTTACTATTCACGAGTTGGCAACTCACCCCCGTTGTGCCACAGGGTTTTGCAGGTTGTCCCTCAGAGCAGTCGTTGACAGAGTTTCCACCTTTCATATCATTTTTTGCAGCGGATACCGTTTCGGCTGACTGTGTGTAGTTTTGCTTAGGTAGGTTTTACGGTTATCCGATGTCGCTTATTGTATATTCGTTGTATCATGTACTCTCCATCTACCACTATCATGTATTGACTTAGAGACTGATGTGAGGACGATATTGTATATTATTTTGTGACTTAGAGATCTTTTATGCAGTTTTATTTATATCGTCTTTTTTTCTGTTTCTTCACTCCGGTGTTGTATATCTGTTGTGGTGGTTGTTTTCCGCCTTTTGGCGTATATTTTACTCCCATTGGAGATGTTTTGCTTATATTCTTGTTATACCCATTTTCGGGGTTAGTTTTTATAAAGGAGGTGCTGCCAAAATTTTTTAAGAAACAAAATTTGACTTTAAATAATTTGATTGAGATTTTCAAAAGTTTAAACGATGTTCTTATCTTTTACTACTTTTAATGGTTTAGATTTCTGGGTTTTCGGCATACTTAAATTGCGTTACGCCTGTAGACGTTGCGTAGTTTAAGGGCCGCCACATGCCAATTTCGGGTCGTGACACTAGCTTTACATAACGGCTACCCAGGTATTTGTTGATAAGAAGGTCGACGAGCAAGCTCATCCAAACTCCTACTGAGCCTATCTGTGACAATCTCCGTACATTCCGGTCTGTTCGTCTAAGAGTATTGCATATCGGGCCTAGAGGGTGGTAAACGGCAGTCCCCTAACAGCGGTATAAGTCGTGTCGGAGTGTAGCCCAGAACACCCTGAGAAACTACTGGAAAACCCTACCAGTAAATCTCACTTTCCCTGGCCAGGAACTTTATGTAATGGCTCTCCTAAACACAGCGCGATATCAACCCCCAATAGCGGAAGAGACGAATCCTGTCTAACCGCCACTGCCTCCAAGTGCTTCGGGACTGCACCCAATTACTACTTGTTTGCACGACTCAATAGAGCCGTGGTAGGATAAAAATCTAAGAACAGTGGGAACGCACTTGAGGCGAAGTGGCAGTGTCAAGTTAACGGACTAAGATGTACTCATGTCACCTGGGAACTGCTACCTGACGATAGGTATAGTACCAACCAGCAGTTCCCAACGAGTTCGTCCAGTGTAACTCATAACCCAATGAGCACCCGCATAATATCTCCAGTATGACGTACTGATGGCTGTGGGACAGACCATCTTCCCTACTGGGATGAGAAGCGTATACACTAGTCTACTCTGGAGTATCGATGCCCTGTCTCGATAATCCTATGACTAGGGACCTTTATAAGGATGTGCTTATAGACTACCCATCCCCCACTAGTGTGATCGCCATCACAATGCTGGTAGTCAAGAAAAGATCCTAAGGGCTCCATCAATATGTATTAGCGATATGTTAAAAAGAAACACATACACATATTAAGATAGATACAAACCAAGTAGCATACTACAATATCGAGCAAGACTGTCGTCAATCCATGTATATATCCCAAGCTTCCAAAATGTAATATACAAACTAGTACTATACAATAATGGCCTCTAGGGCATACATATCCAACAACTCTCTCCAGGATCTACTTGATACCTACTCACTACACTTAGTGAGTATGCTACATCGGGTCTGGTACATAGCGTCGCATACATGATAGAGCCTACTGCCGAAGAGTAGGGTATCCCTTGCATGCGAGCCCTCTCCAAATCAGTCTTAGAAGACATCTCTTTGGAGAGAGTCAGTCCAGAGATCATGGGTAATTCCCACAATTGGATTCTTCCATACTAAACCTCTTTAGTATGGTGTCAATATACCTGGATTTAGACAATCCTAGTATCCGTTTAGATCTATCTCTATAAATCTTAATTCCCAAAATGCAGGAGGCATCACCTAGATCTTTCATTGAGAATCTATTTGATAAGAAGAGCTTGACCGAGTGCAGCATAAGAACATCATTTCCCATCAAGAGTATGTCATCCATATACAATACGAGGAAGACAACCTTACTCTCTGCCACCTTCTTGTATATACAAGGTTCATCTACGTTCTTGATGAAGTCAAACTCTTTGACTACAACATCAAAATAGATGTTCCAACTCCGCGATGCCTGCTTTAACCCGTAGATGGATTTAAGCAGCTTGCACACATTTTCGCTGCTCCCACTGTCTACGAAGCCCTCTGGCTGAGTCATGTACACGCACTCCTCTAAATCACCATTTAGAAGGGCGGTCTTAACATCGATTTGCTAGATTTCGTAGTCATGGTATGCAGCAATGGCAAGTAGGATCCGGATGGACTTAAGTATAACCACTGGAGAAAAGGTTTCATCATAATCCACACCTGGTCGTTGAAGAAAACCCTTTGCAACAAGTCTAGCTTTGAAAGTCTCAACTTTTCCATCTACACCAAGTTTCTTCTTAAAGATCCATTTGCTCCCAATGGGTTTTACCCCTGCAGGAGCAACTTCCAAAGTCCATACTTTGTTGGTGTACATGGATTCTATCTCAGATTGCATTGCATCTAGCCACTTCAAAGAGTCCCTACTCGTGATGGCCTGTTCGAAGCTAGTCCGGTCATCATCTTCCATGATGCAATCCGCTCCCACCATCTACGAGAAAACCATAGTATCTCTCAGGTGGATGAGGAACCCTACTAGATCGGTGGAGAGGCTGAGGTTCGTTGGCTTCTATCGAATCCTCTAGTTCCACTAAATCTTCAGTTGTAGTTTGTTCTGCTGTAACTTCTTCCAGCTCTACCGCTTCGCCACTAATTTCTTTTGCAAGAAATTACTTTTCTAAAAAGGTGGCATGTTGAGGAACAAACACTTTTTGTTGTTCACTGGGGTAGAATAGTTATCCATATGAATTGCTTGGATATCCCACAAACTTGCAAAGAACTGATCTTGCCTCGAGCTTGTCCGGATTTTGCTTTTTAACATAGGCCGGACAACCCCATATCTTAACTCGTTTAAGAGATGGTCTCTTCCCATTCCATATCTCATATGGAGTGGTAGGCACTGATTTGGTTGGAACTATATTCAATAGATATATGGCTGTCTCAAGCGCATACCCCTAAAAGGAAATAGATAACTCAGCGGTGCTCATCATTGAGCGCACCATATCTAATAGGGTGTGATTCCTCCGTTCCGATACACCATTGTGCTATGGTGCATACGGAGGAGTAAGCTGAGAGAGAATCCCATTCTCTTTTAAATAATCCAGGAACTCATTGCTCAAGTATTCTCCTCCTCGATCAGATCGAAGGATCTTAATACTTTTACCCGTTTGGTTCTCGACTTCGTGCTTATATTCTTTGAATTTCTCAAAAGCTTCAGACTTGTGTTTCAATGGGAACACATGTCCGTATCATGAGAGATCGTCAGTGAATGTAATGAAGTACGAGGAACCATTCCTGGCATGTGTAGACATGGGACCGCATACATCACTATGTATCAGTCCCAAGAGTTCTGTAACTCTTTCTCCATGTCCACAGTTTTGGTCATTTTGGTCATTTTGCCTTTGAGACATGAATGGAAAGTTTCAAAAGATGATAATTCGAACGCATTCAAATAACCATCCTTATGTAACTTAGCTTAGTCATGTCGCATTGATATGACCTAGTCTACAATGCCACAAGAAGGATTCGTTCATTTCTGAACTCTTCCTCTTGTGTGTGCTTTGTACATTAAGAACCGTAGTTTGATCCAGAACACATATGCCATTATTTAACGAGCCTGATCCAATCAACTTTTGATTCAGGAAGATGTTCATAACATTATCCTGTACTACAAAATTATATTCTTCTTTACTTAATAAGAAACTGTTATAAGATTGCATATCAGGGTCGAAATGTAATAGCATTCGTTCAGAATCAATGTATTACCATTTGGTAACACTAGGTGATATTCGCCAACTGCTTTGGCTACAACATTTGCACCATTCCCTACTCTTACGGAATGATCACCCTCTCCCAGTTCCCTACATTTCCTTAGCCCATGTAACATATACATATGTGGCATCTCGATCCGGTATCTAATACCCAGGACGTAGAGTGAACTGAGAAACAGTTCTTGATAATTAACACACCCGAAGAAGATACATCAACATGCTCATTCTTCGTTTGGGCGGCGTGAGAATCTGGATATTCCTCTATTCCCTGATCAGTCTTATAACATTTATACGAAAGAACGGAAGCAACGTTCCCCTACCCAGTATAATAAGCGGGTTCGGTCAATACATCCATATTATTATATTGATTAAGGCCTGACATGGTCGCTACCTAGAGAGAGAAAGAAGAAAACACTTTAGCGTGCGCTCTTGCAAGATTAGATTGGTTATTATCTTATCTAATCAGGATGGCTCCCACTGTTTTCATCAAATCTTCCTTCAAACCGTAAAAGGTAAGACTAGCCGGGATTAATTACACTTTACAAGTTCGCCAATCTTTTGGCCAGGCCAGTGTTGGTACTTTGAGGGAAGTTCTCCGTGCTTTCGCATGGACCTAGCTAAAGTAAACCTCGTTTTCCCAGAGGCATAACCCCGTCAACACCTTTCTAGACACCTACTTGATCGGCTAATTGTCATGTGTAAAACTCTCCAAGGAGTAATTCTTACTCGCAGTGGGTATCGGGATCCAACAATCTCATAGAGGGTATGCAATCTCATTGCAAAGTTCAACACTTGAAATTCCCGATAATACTTTTGCCCCTAGCAACTCATGACCTTGGCTACGGTCAAAAAATCATAAGTGCTAGCCAAGTTCAACTCATCATTTCCCGTTTGAATTAAACCCACCCGTACGACCCTTGGCTAAGGTCAACAAAGTCGTACGACTACCCTAACTCAATCACATCTCATGTTTTAGCAGATAAACACTAATTAGCTACCGTATACTACGCCTTGGCTAAGGTTAACAAACGCAGCACGAATACTAACTAGTCTCTATCTGAAATGACGGAGGGCTACGATAGGTTTTTCAGAAAACCTTTCGCGTAATGAACTTGATATCATTGTAGAAACAAGTGATTTTGAAAAGGAGTGTTTTTTAGGCTTTTTCTAGTTTTGCTAAAGAGGTCACACCCGATGAAGGGATCTCGGCTCTTTCCTTATCGAATAAGGTGCAGGATATTTCAGAAATATCGCTATGCAAAGCAAGAACTATAGAAGCAATCACAAAACAAAACCGAGTGAGTTGTAGTATCTGCTAGTTTCGCTAAAGAGGTCACTCCCGGTGAAGGGATCTCGGCTCTTTCCTTATCGAATAAGGTGCTGGATATTCTATAAGGAATACCGCTATGAAAAGCAAAAACTAGAGCTACCTTTTTTATAAATTTGATCCTACAACATCTCTTAGGTTTCTTTTTCTTTCATTAATCTCATTAATGAATTCCCATTAATTATGCTTCCTAAGCATCACAGAAGAAACGAAAACATAACGTACGCTTATGCCATCCGCATTCGCCTCAGTGTTCCGTTATGCACCGTTAGGTTACTTAACTAACGGCATACCGGGACGGGACTAGCGCGGGTGTAAAACATAAGCAACGTCTACTATATATCTCATATATAATATATATCCATTTGTCTCAGAATCCACAGTGATCACATCACAGACCAGCAGAAGATAACATATGAAATATTGGATATATTAGGACGTCCGTGTTTTATTTTGAGCCTGTATAAAACACGGATTCCACAGTCGCGATGAGTAGCCAAACCCACATCCCTAGACCCCTACGAGAGCGGCAAGCAACCCTACCAAATCTAGGGTTAGGAGACCCGGTCTCGACTCCTCGAGATGGCCTCCCATTGGACCCTAGAACCCGGTTACTTACGTTCCCCTCCTTCGGTCTATCCTAATGCGGAAAAGTAAATAATATACAACAATGGTGACATCATCCTCAACCCGGAAGTGCCCCAATAAAAGAATATTATATACAATGAATTTTACATGAATGAAAATAAAAACCCTCATCTCACATAAAAACCCCGGCTATTCAAATCACGACGATCCAATATAACATATCACAGCAACACATAACATCACATGTTATCAACGTAAGTAAATATGTGTAACATTTCAGAAAAATAAAATATTATTTTTGGGAATTTTTATAATTAAATAATAAAAATTATGAATATTTTAATATTGCGGTATAATTAAATACCGATAAAGTGGGAAATATTTGGAAAATTATAGAAATTACTAAAAAGAGGGTGTTTTACATGAATTAAGAAAATTTTAAATTCATATGATTTATTTTATTCTATTTTAATGCTAATCGCGATTAAATATCACTAATCGTGCATTAAACTTGATTTGTGCACATGACATGCACCATGTCAAATTATACATAGTTACATTTTCCACCATATCTTTTCTTTATTTCTTCATGCCTTGTTTTGGTTTTAAAAATGAGAAGAAGAGAAGAGAAAAGAAAAAGAAAAGAAAAAGAAAAGAAAATGATAAAGAATGATGTATGGGCATTAGCGAGAGAGAGGGTGAGGGGTCAACCTTGGTTTTGGTTCATTCTCCCCTTCATTATTTCCTTCATCTCTTTCCCTACTTCATCCCCATGGCTGCCCTCTTCTTCACCTCCTCTTCATCCCCACAAAAAAGCCCCAAATCAACACAAAAACCTCATCCCCACTTCATTAAAAACTTGCACAAGCTCATCATAATCACTATGGACCAACAAAGTTTGAATTTTGAAGACTTGGGGCAACTCAAGAATTTTCTTGAGTTGCCAAGTAAGGTAATTCTCACACCATTAGTATAGTATTGCATTCCATTAGCTTCTATTGTTAGTTTATAATCGATATATTGAGATTTAGTGAACTTAAAATTTCCTAGAAGAAGTTTGTGGGATTCTTGAATTGTGAAGTGTAATTGAGGTTAGTAGAGACCATATAACCCCTTTAGTGATGATATAGTGGGCTAAACCAAAGATTAAAACCCCAATTCGCAAACTAAGAAAACCCCGATATCGTATTTTGTAGACTTTGTCATGGTAAATTGGAATCTGCTACAACTCGGGGACCTGGAAAATTATTTAGCAAACACAGTGATTCATGCAGACATCCTAGAAGCTACCACTTGTAACATTTCAGAAAAATAAGATATTATTTTTTGGAATTTTTATAATTAAATAACAAATATATTGAATATTTTAATAAGGCGGTATAATTAAATTACCGATAAATTGGGAAAATTTTGGAAAATTATGGAAATTACTGAAATGAAGGTGCTTTATGTGAAATATGCAAATTATAAGTTTTATGATTATTTATATTCAATTTTAATGCTAATCGCGATTAGATATCGTTAATCGTGCATTAAGCTAGTTTTGTGCACATTACATGCACCAAGTCATTTTCACACTTGTTTCATTTTCCAACATGATATATTGTTTTGGATGGTGTTGTTTTGAAATTAAGAGAAAAGAAAAGAAAAGATAACAAAAGAAAAGAAAAAGAAAAGAAAAGAGCAAACAAATAAGCATGGGGGGTAGTTATGAGGCATAGTGCTTTGACCTTGGACACTCTCTCTCTTTCCCTCACTCCCTCCAAGCTCCAGCAGCAGCCCCTCCCTTTTCCCTCCTTCTTCTTCTTTTTCTTCTTCTCCTTCTCTTCATTCAAGCTTCAAAACTTCATCCAAAGTCCACCCCCTCTTCACAAAAAATTTGCACAAGCTCACAAGCTACACTATGGACCAAGAAAGTTTGCATTTTGGTGCTCTAAGGGATTCATGAGTGCCAAAGGAGGTAATTTCTGCACCATCATAATTGTATTTCGATTCCTTAAGTATCCATACAAGTTTAGAATCGATATTGTGTAGTTTAGCGAACTTTGAAAATTTCAAGTTAAGGATTAGGGTTGAATTGATCCCAAAGGTGAAATTGAGGTGTAATTAGGGACTGCAACCCCTGTTGTGATGATGTAGTGGACTAAACCCGAGACTTAAACCCCGGATTACAAACTTAGAAACCTGATATCGGAAAAATTGTGGACTCTGTGAGAGTATAATGAAATATTCTAACACCCGGGGGACCTGAAAATTATTTAGCAAACACATAGGAGTGTGCAGGCAACCTAAGACCTCCCACTAAAACCCTAGCCCCTAATTACTCTCCTTGGCCGCCAATATATTCGTTCCAGCCTCAATTTGCAGACAGACCTGCTTTAAATTGGTTCATATTGGTTCTGTGGCTTTATCTCCAGTAAACTAGACTCCTCAAATATGCAAAATTGGCTAATTTGAACTTGGGTAAAATTTGGGACCATTTTCTTGAGTTGCTGCCTTGTATTTCACGATGTTTTTGGATTTAAGTTTTGGTATTTATCATTGTATTCCGTCGTGTGGCGTTTGAACGCCAACGATTAGGGTTATTGGTTGTGTTTTGCATGCGAGACTATAGGTTTTAACCTATCAGTGTTTCGTGCGACCTTTTGGTTTTCATGCGTGATTTCGTTTATGATGCAATATGTGATATGTAGGTACCTCATGAGGACTTCGAGATGACAAGCAAGCGCGTGGCGACATCGTTATCGGAAAGCGAAGATCAATGTGAGTAGATTTATATCTACGAGGGAAGTCGGGTGGATGGCGTATATCACCCCCGTAAATTCGTAAGATTTTGATGTGATGTCGTATAGATATACATATATGGATTATGGAGAGATATGAACCTTAGCAAGGAAAGCATTAGGAGATTATGGGTTAGTGTTAGCGAGAACAGAAGAAGTGATTTAGTTGGTTTCTTAGTCGTGAACCCTAAAGTAAGGTTGTACACATACATATACACACGGGATATGGTTTTGGGTGTATACGTCATATGTATATATATAAAAGTATATGTGGATGTGTTGGTTCTTATATATATATATATATATATATATATATATATATATACATACACGTATACACGGATGTTGAGGATATTATATGGTATTTGGAGATGAGTTGATGAGATTAGGCATGGTGCCATGAGATCGGTGATGTGTTTTTGTTCGTATTATGAGATACGACATGAGATTAGCGGATTGATGGGCGATGTGTATTCACACACACGCATACATATTTTTTGATGATATTAATTTTGTACTAGACTTAGATTAGTACCCCTGTCGCGATATGTGATGATAAGGATATCAGATGAGTAATTAGCTAAATATGATATTTGACCCGTACCCAGATTTGGGATGTCGTACGATAGATTTACCGTACAAGATATGATTATGATGTTAGATCCGCACTCTTGACTCGAGGATGTCATATATATATATATACATATATATATATATTGTATCGTACGTGATACTATTGAGGCGAGATCACCGATTACTAGATATATATATAGATCGACACAGACTTAGGTGGATTTCCTTACACTTTTGACTGGGCTTGAGTCATACTTGTTTTCAAAAGTGGGGAATTGTGAGCATTTTAAATACCAAACTGCATGCCTCATATATTGGGTAGGTATATTTTTCAGTATTGCTGTTACTACATCACTTTCTGTATATTCATGATGTTTCATCACATTGCTTGCTTGTACATATGTTATCTGTAATTATCATGAAACCCTGTTGTCAGGACACCAGCACCATTACCAATGATGTGTATGTTCCACGTACACTTGCTTGCCGGCTCACACACATCATCATCGGTAATTGCCGTGTCACGTACACTTTAGAAAATACTATTCATTGACATAGCTTGCTAGTTGACAGTTGCTATATGTTATAGCTTTCATATGCTAGTTTAATTATTGCATGATATCAGATGCATCCATATATTCATTGGTTATGCAGTATTATGGAGATTTATGCCGGTTTTCATTGTTATTGACATGATGACTTGATGATTTCGGATTATTCTTGATATTTTCTGGATTTGGAAACCGCATGTGAAAGTTTTGTAAACTGATGAATTCTTTTAAAGAGAAAAATGCGGTTTTCCTTGATATGTTGAGTACTGTCCACCATGATGTTTTCTCAGTTCTAAAATATTTTCGAGACCCGATTCGAGGAGTTGGATGAACCGTCTCGGGTACATGGTGGGCCCAGTATGGTACCCCGGGGCAAGAAGCTCGAGTTGTAGACGATGAGCCCGGCAGGGGAAGGCTGCCTACCGGTGATTTTACCTGGCGCGGCGGATATTCAGAGGATACCGTTCGTGGTCGTGTGATTGATGTTATGGGCCGATCCGGACTGACGGAGCCCGAGGTATTAAGATATTGAGATTTCAGACACTGAGATTTTGAGATTTGATGATACAGGCCAGTCCGGATAGCCGGAGCCTGAGATATTGAGATATTGAGATTTATGTTTTGTGTCGATGCTTGACATTGATTTCTCTGTTGATTTCATTGATGATACTCGATTTATATACATACAGAAATCTCATTAAAGAAAGAAAACAGTTGTCTCATTCATGATGTATTCTGTTTCCATTAGTAATGCATTCATACATCATATATCTGATATGTTGCTATCTGAGCCACGGACATGAGCACGTGGTATTGCACTTATGTGTAGATGGATCAGGATTTTTATTTGAGGATGTTACTTGATATGGCCTAGGATAGCGTCATACATGAGATTTCTACTCGTAGATGTTTTCTACTCACGATTTGGCAACTCACCCCCGTTGTGCCACAGTTTCTTGCAGGTTTTGCCGTACAGGTATCTTGACGGCTTGCTGGCACACTGCTTTCATTTCGGGTGATTGCTATGGTGGGTGGGTTCACTTGCATCGTGACCACCATTGTGCATTTATTATTTCAGTTGTATCTAGTAAATTCCATCAACCAGGCTTGTATATTTGATAGAGATAGATGACCAATGTATATTCTTTCGACCATAGAGTTATGCGCTGTATTATTATGGTTTTCCTCTGGTTTTCTTGATGATGTTGGATTTTTATCCTGAGTTTGATCCTCGCCCTTCGGCGTTGTATATTATATTGCTTGCGTGGTTGTGACCGTCATTTAACGAAGAGCTAGCTCCCGCTTAGGGATGCATTTTTCATTATATATGCTTTATCAGGTTTGTACCCATTGAGGTCAGTTTTTACAAAAGAAACTCTGCCGAAATTTTCAGAAAAGACTAGAGATTTTAAAAATGCATACTTCGGCTTATGTTGTTAAACTTCTTGCTTTATAATTGGCTTTTCCTTCACTCTACTGCTTTACTTGGTTTGGATTTCTGGGTTTTGGCTTACTTAGATTGCGTATGCCTCGAGACGTTTCGTGGTTTAAGTGCCGGTCATGTTCCGTGCTTTTTGGGTCGTGACAAAGTTGGTATCAGAGCGTTAGGTTTTACCTCCTGAGTGTAGGATGACCCTTGGTTGATGGAGTAGGAGACTTTAGTAGAATGACGTACCGTGTGTATGTTCCACGGCATACTTACGGTACGCTACTCCTCTTAAGAAGAATTAGGATGTACATTTGCTTGCACAGTATTATATTCATTCCTGTGATCTATCCTTATCAGTACCAGTTATGGTTTTGTTACCACGGTTGTACGGGCACAGAGAGCTACGGCTAGAGTTGCGGTCAGCATGAGCTCGTTACGGACGAGGACTGACTAGGGCGTGATTCCAGGGACATACGATTGCATAGACGTATCGTTTATTTGCGTTTTTGCGCCATTAGCGTTGATAGATCTCTATTACAAGATTTTTAGACGTGTAGATCAGCACCAGAGGATTGGGCCACTGATAGAGGCCAGCCAGGATGTGATGACCGTTAAAGCACCGATTATACTTGATGATTAAGGCACTGTTCAGCGTGCAGACGAATGGGCCAGTGATTTCGGCGAATGATGAGATATCGCCCTAGATGTTTGAAGCTAATGCCGCACGAGTTATACTTCGAGATATGATAGAAGATCGCTATTCACCAAAGATGAAAGACTAGGAGATGTGATTCATTGCCTACCCCGAAGCGAGGTCATCTGATTAACTGATTCCAGCTAGAGACGACTTCGCACAGATACGTTGGGAGTCGATAGATACGATTGAATGTCAGGAACCCATTTTCCAAGTTTAAAGTATTCGGAAAACAATGCAAGTAATTCTACGGACCCTCTAAAAGAATGAAACCCTAACTCGACATAATGACCATGTGAAAGCCCTTAAACCTTAGGGTTTGCAGCAGTTCCGCGGTGCCATTAATGAGGATTGGTTTTACCCTTCAACGGTTGGTCCATAGGTGCTGTGGCATATATTCGATACTAGTAAACTTTACCTAAGATGTTAAGCTCTTGAAGGATTATGGAGCCTTGACGAATCGATCGAAAAGTTCGACATCATTTGGATATCATGTGATGGGATACATTGCTTGGAAGACTCCAGATATGAGTATAGCCGTTGGAGAACAGTCTATGCTGCCATGAGGAGACGAGCCCGAATCAGTCGACATTGGAGGAAAGTTGAGTAAGAGGTTCGTATGAGATCGTGACGAGAGGACGTTCCACTCCGCTGACATCAGAGATGTGATACGCAAGCATAGGCGTTGACTATGGGTATATCTTCCACGAGGAGTCATGATGAGTATGCAGCCGTTCCGGGACAAGAAATATGTAGGGTTCCTAGGCACTCTCAAGAGGTCTCACAAGGTATCAACCATGCCAATTTCAAATTTTTACAAGTGCCGAGAAACCCTAATACGGATCGTTAACTAGAATTTTAGGCGAAACAAGCAACTGGTTAACAACTTAACTAAGTGAACGGAAATACAACCTTTGTAGATCCGGTTCTCCACCTCCATAGCTCCATGATGAAGTCTCCTTGCTGTCCAAATAGAATCCCGGGCTCTAGTGTCGGTTTCATCGGAGAAATGGGCGGGCTTGGTCGTCGGCTTCGATGCCGAAGATCTACGTCGAGGCAACACTAGATCAAGCTCCAACTTCACCAAGTCATGATACTTGTGAAGAAAACACCCTATACAACTTGGCAAGAGGTAGAGGATGAAGAAATAGGAGGTGGGTTCACTTTAGAATTGGATTTCCCACTCTTTTCATCAAATCACCATTGATGGTTGCAAGCTTCTTCATCTTGAAGAAGAAGAAGAAGAAGAAGAAGAAAAATTATGATAAGTTGATTAAAATACAAAAGAAAATGAATTCTTATCATATACAAACCATGGTTAAGTGTAGAGAATGAATCATGGTTAAGTGGAATGGTTAGGGTTAAGCATGAAGACAAAATGGTCACTTTGGTCAAACCTTCATGAAGCTTCAACAAGCTTCATCTTTGAAAACAACCATTTTCTCTTATTCTTTTGTCAAAACAAAATAAATAAATGCATAAATGGATCAAATGAAACCCTAACCATACTAACCATGGTTTAATCATACACTTAACCAAGTTAGCATGTATCATCAAACATGATACAATCTAGTGCACAAAAGTATATCACCTATACAACTTGTGCAAAGCAAGTAAGAAAATCCATTTAAAGTGAACCAATACTAATTAATGCAAAGTAATATATGAAATATATAATTATGCATTCAATCATTAAATCAACACTTAATTTAACGATCCGGTCATATCGCATATAACCGACTAATATCTAATGTATCGTCTTATCGAATCAATCCTCGATTCGATAACTAGGTTATATCGCATACAACCATTCGATACATTCATCGCGAGAATAGAATACGGTATCACATACACGCATTATTCTCGGTCCCACACATATCTCATATGCGCTCCTATTTCGTTTCGCTTGAGCCAGGAAACCTCTGTGTAGGACTCTAAAGACTCGTCAATACGCCGGCAGCAGGTGATGATCATATAAAACACCCACAAGCCGCAAGCGGTCTGCTAAACGTAACGGCCACCCGGCTATTGAGCGATCAGAAGATCGACGAGCAAGCCCGCTCATACTCCTGTGAATCCAACCAGTAACACTTACCGTACAGTCCGGTCTGTTCGTCTGATATGTCGCATATCTCGCCTAGGGGTGGTAAACGTCAGACCCCAATAGCTCGATAAGTCGTGTCGATATGAGGTCTATAACAGTTCGAGAAACTACTGGTAACACTTACCAGTAAATCTCAGCAACCCTGGCCAGGGATTTCCGGTTATAGCCAATCGAACAGTTCGAGAAACTACTGGTAACATCAACTCCCTATACCGGGAGAGACGAATCCCCTCCTATCGCTCATTGCCTCCATGTGATTCGGGACTGTACCCAAAAGCCACCGTTTTGCACGCCCTCTTGGACGTGGTAAGGTGGAAATCAAAGCATAGTGGGAACCACACAAGACTCTATGACGATCTCGGGTCAACAGACTACTCTGTACCAGTGTCACTAGAGAACTGCCATCTGACGTAAGGTATAATACCATCTGGGAGTTCTCGGGGAGTCCGTCCAGTGTACACAGTCTCCACTGAGCACCTGTATATCATCTCTGATGTCAAACACCAATGGATATGGGATCATCCATCGCCCATTTTCATGGGTCGAGAAGGTATACGCTAGTCTACTCTGGTATATCGATGCCCCGTCTCGATATACCCACGACTAGGGACCTTGAAGGATGTACTTATGGATTACCATATCCCCACTAGTATGATCCGCATCATAGTCCAGGTAGTCAAGTACATATCCTAAGGGCTTTACCAACATGTAACAGAGAGACAATCAGTGTACACGTTAAGGTAAACATCAACCAGATAGCATACTATCATGTCGAGCAAGAAAGTCCTCCCTATATATGTCCAAGCATCAACTACAATATACATCCTATGTATAGTAATGGCCTCTAGGGCATACATATAACTAACAAAATAGATATAGTAAAGATGATGAATTTCGGGTAGTTCGGCAGAAACGAGATTGGGGAGAGACCTTGACAGGACCTTTCTGGAAATACTATACGAGAAGACTAGGACCCAGATCTGTCATATTGCACACGCCCAGCAGGCCAGAGTTCAGCATCGTCGACGAGACATGTTATGAGTGACCATAAGAGTTGGCCAGATATCTTTAAAGGACGTGCCAGAGCGGACTACTTCCATTATCGTTTCAATATTGGACCGTTGAGCTAGGGAGCTATGTACTTAGCAATTCGCAGTGAGAGACGAGAGCCTAAGGAAATCAGACGACAGGCCATGATCAGGAGGCAAGTAGATATCTTGCTCTGCTAGCATTGGATGCACCGACACCTTCTCGACCTTGAAGGCAGGACAAATCGACGACAGTATTTACGATTTGTGATTTCGTGAGTTGACTATCACGTATCAGTCACTTGGGATTTCGGTATTTTGGGTAATTTATTGCATGATTGAGTTTTGATGACCGAGTTTCATGATATTTGCTTTTGTGCATCATGGTTGCACCTACTGGGTATTTACGTGTTTATGCATAGTTATTGCACTTGAGATATGTTTTTATACACCGTCGTGTTGATTTATGATTTGTGCGTATTTATTGCACTTGATGTTTATTCTGAGCCTTGGCTGCACATATTTATGATTTCATGGATTGCATACAGCTGATTTGATTTTTGTGCAAGTGTTATACACTCGATTTGGTTTTTGCACTCGGTATAGCTTACATGTGCTTGTAGTGCGTGAATACGTGTTTTGTGCACGCATTTGCATGCGTTTATGGATTTTATACACCTTGGCACACTCGGTGTTGCTTTTTATACGCATTTGAGTTATTGATGCATTTCCGTGCACTTGTTGTACCCGATTTGTATTTTGTGCAGTTGTTGCACTAGGTTTTTACGTTGTGCATTGTTGCACCATATTGTATTTCGTGCACTGGATGCACTGTATTTGGCATTTCGTGCACTGGATGCACCGGATTCGTATTTCGAATATTTGTTGCACCAGCTAGGTATTTTGTGCATTGGTTGTATCGGGCATATACTCCGTACCTTGGTTGCACCCGATATATGTCTTGAGCATTGGTGTTACCAGATTTGTGTTTTGTGCGCGTCTGCATTCGATGTTCGTTTTCATGCATGTTACTGCACTAGATACTTTTCACGGACTGATACGCTTGGATTCGATTTTGCGCATGTTTGGGCGCTTGATGCGATTTTGGTGCACACCAGATGCACTAAATCGAGATTCTTCATGCATATCAAATGCACCTGATATTGCTGTCAGGCATACCCGTTGCCCTTGATAGATGTTTTGTGCACACCCGATGCACTTAGATGATGTTTCTGTGCACATGTATGGAACATTTATGGGTTTCGATTTCTGTGCGCACCAGACGCACGTAGCATTCATATGCACGTTTTGGAACTGATTTCATATGTAGCAGTACGTTTTTATGATATTTTCTATTTGTTTTCGTATTGAGCAGGACTAGTCAGAGGACAGTACCTGGATATATTTTGCATGCATTAATAGTTATCGAAGGGATTTCCAAAAAGGGAGATATAGCCTCAGTATTTACCTACGTGTCTGAGATGACACGAAACATTTTATAAAGGAAACCCTTCTAAATTATTTTCAAAAAAACGGCGGGATGTGCATATTAAAAAAAAGATATATACATATATGGTTATTTTCTTACAATAGACGTCCGCCACTGTGCAGTGTTATGCGCATCGCACTGCAACATGAAAGGTTTGGCATGCATTTCCTACAGATGTTTACATGGATAGTTTTGATGTATATCATATTGGTTTCGTTTTAGATTTGACATTTGTGTCTACACCATGACTCCGATGATTGCGGGATGCTTGATGAAGTTTTGATTGAAGTTATCTTCTTATTGTTCATGCGCATGCATTGCGTTATGATGCGTTTTATATATTGATGATTTCGGAGCCCCGACGACTTAGACTTTTTACTGAAATGTTTTAGTATTTGAGGGGTTTAAATTTAAATTCAGGAACCGAATTTCTTTTAGGGGGGAAGACTGTAACATTTCAGAAAAATAAGATATTATTTTTATGAATTTTTATAATTAAATAACAAATATATTGAATATTTTAATAAGGCGGTATAATTAAATTACCGATAAATTGGAAAAAAATTGTAAAATTATGGAAATTACTGAAATGAAGGTTCTTTATGTGAAATATGTAAATTATAAGTTTTATGATTATTTATATTCAATTTTAATGCAAATCGCGATTAGATATCGCTAATCGTGCATTAAGCTAGTTTTGTGCACATTACATGCACCAAGTCATTTTCACACTTGTTACATTATCCTACATGATATTTTGTTTTGGATTGTGTTGTTTCTAAATTAAGAGAAAAGAAAAGAAAAGATAACAAAAGAAAAGAAAAAGAAAAGAAAAGATTAAACAAATAAGCATGGGGGGTAGTTATGAGGCATGGTGCTTTGACTTTGGACACTCTCTCTCTTTCCCTCACTTCCTCCAAGCTCCAGCAGCAGCCCCTCCCTTCCCCCTTCTCCTTCTCCTTCTTCTTCTTCTTCTTCACTTCATTCAAGCTTCAAAACTTCATCCAAAGTCCACCCCCTCTTCACAAAAAACTTGCACAAGCTCACAAACTACACTATGGACCAAGAAAGTTTGCATTTTGGTGCTCTAGGGGATTCATGAGTGCTAAAGGAGATAATTTCTGCACCATCATAATTGTATTTCGATTCCTTAAGTATCCATACATGTTTAGAATCGATATTGTATAGTTTAGCGAATTTTGAAAATTTCAAGTTAGGGATTATGGTTGAATTGATCCCAAATGTGAAATTGAGGTGTAACTAGGGACTACAACCCCTGCTGTGATGATGTAGTGGACTGAACCCGAGGTTTAAACCCCGGATTACGAACTTAGAAACCCGATATCGGAAAAATTGTGGATTCTGTGAGAGTATAATGAAATCGGAAAATTATTTAGCAAACATAGAGGAGTGTGCAGGCAACCTGGGACCCCCCACTAAAACTCTAGCCCCTAATTCCTCTCCTTGGCCGCCAATATATTCGTTCTGGCCTCAATTTGTGGCCAGACCTACTTCAAATTGGTTCGTATTGGTTCTATGGCTTTATCTCCAGTAAACTAGACTCCTCCTATATGCAAAATTGGCTAATTTGACCTAGGGTAAAATCTGGGACCATTTTCTTGAGTTGCTGCCTTGTATTTCGCGATGTTTTTGGATTTAAGTTTTGGTATTTGTCATTGTATTCCGTCGTGTGGCGTTTGAACACCAACGATTAGGGTTATTGGTTGTGTTTTGCATGCGAGACTATAGGTTTTAACCTATCGGTGTTTCGTGCGACCTTCTGGTTTTCATGCGTGATTTCGTTTACGATGCTATATATGATATGTAGGTACCTCACGAGGACTTCGAGACGACAAGAAAGCGCATGGCAACGTCGGAATCAGCAAGCGAAGATCAAGGTGAGTAGATTTATATCTACGGAGGAAGTCGGGTGGATGGCGTATAGCACCCCCGCAAATTCGTAAGATTTTGATGTGATGTGGTATAGATATACATATATGGGTTATGGCGAGATATGAAATTTAGCAAGGAAAGCATTAGGAGATTATGGGTTAGTGTTAGCGAGAAAAAAAGAAGGGATTTAGTTGGTTTCTTAGTCGTGAACCCTAAAGTAAGGTTGTACACATACATACACACACACGGGATATGGTTTTGGGTGTATACGTCATATGTGTATATATATATATATATGTATATGTGGATGTGTTGGTGCTTATATATATATATACACACACACACACATACACATATACACGGATGTTGAGGATATTATATGGTATTTGGAGATGAGTCGATGAGATTAGGCATGGTGCAATGAGATCGGTGATGTGTTTTGGTTCGTATTATGAGATACGACATGAGATTAGCGGATTGATGGGCGATGTGTATTCACACACACGCGTACATATTTGTTGATGATATTAATATTGTACTAGACTTAGATCAGAACCCCTGTCACGATATGTGATGATAAGGATATCAGATGAGTAATGAGATAAATATGATATTTGACCCGTACCCAGATTTGGGATGCCGTACGATAGATTTACCGTATGAGATATGATTATGATGTTAGATCCTCACTCTTGACTCGAGGATGTCATATATATATATATATATTGTATCGTACGTGATACTATTGAGGCGAGGTCACCGACTACTAGATATATATATAGATCGACTCAGACTTAGGTAGATTTCCTTACCCTTTTGACTGGTCTCGAGTCATACTTATTTTCAAAAGTGGAGAATTGTGAGCATTTTAAATACCAAACTGTATGACTAGTATATTGGGTAGGTATATTTTTTAGTATTGCTGTTACTACATCACTTTCTGTATATTCTTGATGTTTCATCGCATTGCATGCTTGTACATATGTTATCTGTAATTATCATGAAACCCTGCTGTCAGGACACCAACACCATTACCAATGATGCCTATGTTCCACGTACACCTGGTTGCCGGCTCACACACATCATCATCGGTAATTGCCATGTCATGTACACTTTAGAAAATACTATTTATTGACATAGCTTGCTAGTTGATAGTTGCTATATTTTATAGCTTTCATATGCTAGTTTAATTATTGCATGATATCAAGTGCGTTCATATATTCATTGGTTATGCAGTATTATGGAGATTTATGCCAGTTTTCATTGTTATTGACATGGTGACTTGATGATTTTGGATTATTTTTGATATTTTCTGGATTTGGAAACCGCATGTGAAAGTTTTGTAAACTGATGAATTATTTTAAAGTGAAAATTGCGGTTTTCCTTGATATGTTGATTATTGTCCACCATGTTGTTTTCTCGGTTCTGAGATGTTTTCGAGACCCGATTCGAGGGGTTGGGTGAACCGTCTCAGGTACATGGTGGGCCCGGTTTGGTACCCCGAGGCAAGAAGGTCGAGTTGTAGACGATGAGCCCGGCAGGGGCAGACTGCCTAACGGTGATTTTACCTGGCGCGGCGGATATCCGGAGGATACCGTTCGTGGTCGTGTAATTGATGATATGAGCCGATCCGGACTGACGGAGCCCGAGGTATTGAGATATTAAGACACTGAGATATTGAGATTTGATGATACAGGCCAGTCCGGATAGCCGGAGCCTGAGATATTGAGATTTATGTTTTGTGTCGATGCTTGACACTGATTCTCTGTTGATTTCATCGATGATACTCGATTTATATACATACAGAAATCTCATTAAAGAAATAAAACAGTTGTCTCATTCATGATGTATTCTGTTTCCATTAGTAATGCATTCATACATCATATATCTGATATGTTGCTATCTGAGGCACTGACATGAGCACATGGTATTGCACTTATGTGTAGATGGATCAAGATTTTTATTTGAGGATGTTACTTGATATGGCCTAGGATAGCGTCATACATAAGATTTCTACTCGAAGATGTTTTCTACTCACGAGTTGGCAACTCACCCCCGTTGTGCCACAGTTTCTTGCAGGTTTTGCCGTACAGGTATCTTGACGGCTTGCTGGCACACTGCTTTCATTTCAGGTGATTGCTTTGGTAGGTGGGTTCACTTGCATCATGACCACCATTGTGCATTTATTATTTCAGTTGTATCTAGTAAACTCCATCAACCAGACTTGTATATTTGATAGTGATAGATGACCAGTGTATATTCTTTCGACCTTAGAGTCACGTGCTGTATTATTATAGTTTTTCTCTGGTTTTCTTGATGATGTTAGATTTTTATCCTGAGTTTGATCCTCGCCCTTCAGCGTTGTGTATTATATTGCTTGAGTGGTTGTGACCGTCATTTGACGAAGAGCTAGCTCCCTCTTGGGGATGCCTTTTTCATTATATATGCTTTATCAGGTTTGTACCCGTTGGGGTCAGTTTTTACAAAGGAAACTCTGCCGAAATTTTCAAAAAAGACTAGAGAGTTTTTAAAAATCCATACTTCGGCTTATGTTGTTAAACTTCTTGCTTTATATTTGGTTTTTCCTTCACTCTACTACTTTACTTGGTTTGGATTTCTGGGTTTTGGCTTATTTAGATTACGTACGCCTCGAGACGTTTCGTGGTTTAAGTGCCAGTCATGTTCCGTGCTTTTCGTGTCGTGAAAAAGTTAGTATCAGAGCGTTAGGTTTTACCTCCTGATTGTAGGATGACCCTTGGTTGATGGAGTAGGCGACTTTAGTAGAGTGACGTACCGTGTTATGTTCCGCGGCATACTTACGATATGCTACTCTGCTTAAGAAGCCTTAGGATGTACATTTCCTTGCACAATATTATATTCATTCCTGTGATCTATCCTCATCAGTACGAGTTATGGTTTTGTTACCATGGTTGTACGGGCACAGAGTGCTACGGCTAGAGTTGTGGTCAGCATGAGCTCATCACGGACGAGGACTGACCAGGGCGTGATTTCAGGGACATACGATTGCATAGACGTATCGTTTATTTGCGTTTTTGCGCCATTAGCGTTGATGGATCGCTATTATGAGATTTCTTGGACGTGCAGATCAGCACCGGAGGATTGGGCCACTGATAAAGGCCAGCCAGGATGTGATGACCCATAAAGCACCGATTATACTTGATGATTAAGGCACTGTTCAGCATGCGGACGAATGAGCCAGTGATTTTGGTGAATGATGAGATATCGCCCTAGATGTTTGAAGCTAATGTCGCACGAGTTATACTTCGAGATATGATAGAAGATCGCTAGTCACTAAAGATGAAAGAATAGGACATGTGATTCATTGCCTACCCCGATGCGAAGTCATCTGATTGATTGATTCCAGCTAGAGACGACTTCACACAGATACGTTGGGAGTCGATAGAGACGATCGAATGTCAGGAACCCATTTTCCAAGTTTAAAGTATTCGGAAAACAATGCAAGTAATTCTACGGACCCTCTAGAAGAATGAAACCCTAACTCGACATAATGACCATGTGAAAGCCTTTGAACCTTAGGGTTTGCGGCAGTTCCACGGTGCTATTAATGAGGATTGGGTTTGCCCTTCTACGGTTGGTCCATAGGTGCTGTGGCATATATTCGATACTATTAAACTGTACCCAAGATTTTGAGCTCTTGGGGGATCATGGAGCCTTGACGAATCGATCGAAAAGTTCGACATCATTCGGATATAATGTGATGGGATACATTGCTTGGGAGACTCTAGATATGAGTATAGCCATTGGATCACAGTCTATGCAGCCACGAGGAGACGAGCCCGAATCAGTCGACATTAGAGGAAAGTGGAGTAAGAGGTTCGTATAAGATCGTGACGAGAGGACGTTCCACTCCGCTGACATTAGAGATGTGATACGCAAGCAGAGGCGTTGACTATGGGTATATCTTCCAGGAGGAGTCATGATGAGTATGCAGCCGTTCCGGAACAAGAAATAGATATAGTAAAGATGATGACATCCAGGCAGTCCGGCAGAAACGAGATTGGGGAGAGACCTTGACAGGACCTCTCTGGAAAAACTATACGAGAAGACTTGGACCCAGGATCAGTCATATTACACACGCCCAGCAGGCCAGAGTTTAGCATCGTCGACGAGACATGTTATGAGTGACCATAAGAGTTGGCCATAGATCTTTAGAGGACGTGCCAGAGCGGACTACTTCCATTATCGTTTCCATATTGGACCGTTGAGCTAGGGAGCTATGTACTTAGCAATTCGCAGTGAGAGACGAGAGCCTAAAGGCACCAGACGACAGGCCATGATCAGGAGGCAAGTAGATATCTTGCTCTGCTAGCATTGGATGCACCGACACCTTCTCGACTTTGAAGGAAGAACATATCGACGACAGTATTTACGATTTATGATTTCGTGAGTTGACTATCACGTATCAGTCACTTGGGATTTCTGTATTTTGAGTGATTTATTGCATGATTGAGTTTTGATGACCGAGTTTCATGATATTTGATTTTGTGCACCATGGTTGCACCTACTGGGTATTTACGTATTAGTGCATAGTTATCGCACTTGAGATATGTTTTTATACACCGTCGTGTTGATTTATGATTTGTGCGTATTTATTGCACTTGATGTTGATTTTGAGCTTTGGCTGCACATGTTTATGATTTCATGGATTGCATACAGATGATTTGAGTTTTGTGCAAGTGGTATACACTCGATTTGGTTTTTGCACTCGATATAGCTTACATGTGCTTGCAGTGCGTGAATACGTGTTTTGTGTACGCAGTTGCACGCGTTTATGATTCTATACACCTTGGCACACTCGGTGTTGCTTTTTATACGCATTTGAGTTATTGATGCATTTCCGTGCACATGTTGTACACGATTTGTATTTTGTGCAGTTGTTGCACTAGGTTTTTACGCTGTGCATTGTTGCACCATATTGTATTTCGTGCACTGGATGCACTGTATTTGGCATTTCGTACACTGGATGCACTGGATTCGTATTTCGAGCATTTGTTGCACCAGCTAGGTTTTTTGTGCATTGGTTGCATCGGGCATATACTTCGTACCTTGGTTGTACCCGATATATGTCTTGAGCATTGGTGTTACGAGATTTGTGTTTTGTGCGCGTCTGCATTTGATGTTCGTTTTCATGCATGTTACTGCACTAGATACTTTTCACGGACTGACGCGCTTGGATTGGATTTTGCGCATGTTTGGGCGCTTGATGCGATTTTGGTGCACACCAGATGCACTAAATCGAGATTCTTCGTGCATATTAGATGCACATGATATTGCTTTCAGGCACACCCGTTGCCCTTAACAGATGTTTCGTGCACACCCGATGCACTTAGATGATGTTTCTGTGCACATGTATGGCACATTCATGGGTTTCGATTTCCGTGCGCACCAGACACACGTAGCATTCATATGCACTTTTTGGGACTGATTTCATATGGAGCAGTATGTTTTTATGATATTTGCTATTTGTTTTCGTACTGAGCAGGACTAGTCAGAGGACAGTACCTGGATATATTTTGCAAGGATTAATAGTTATCGAAGGGATTTCCAAAAAGGGAGCATTAGTCTCAGTATTTACCAACGTGTCTGAGATGACACGAAACATTTTATAAAGGAAACCTTTCTAAATTATTTTCACAAAAATGGCGGGATGTGCATATTAAACAAAAGATATATACATATATAGTTATTTTCTTACAATAGACGTCCGCCACTGTGCAGTGTTATGCGTATCGCACAGCAACATGAAAGGTTTGGCATGCATTTCCTACAGATGCTTACATGGATAATTTTGATGTATATCATATTGGTTTCGTTTTAGATTTGACATTTGTGTCTACACCATGACTCCGATGATTCCGGGATGCTTGACGGAGTTTTGATTTGGAGTTATCTGCTCATTGTTCATGCGCATGCATTGCGCTATGATGCGTTTTATGTATTGATAATTTCGGTGCCCCGACGACTTGGACTTTTTACTGAAATGTTTTAGTATTTGAGGAGTTTAAATTTAAATTCGGGGACGGGGGGAAGACTGTAACATTTCAGAAAAATAAGATATTATTTTTGGGAATTTTTATAATTAAATAACAAATATATTGAATATTTTAATAAGGCGGTATAATTAAATTACCGATAAATTGGGAAAAATTTGGAAAATTATGGAAATTACTGAAATGAAGGTGCTTTATGTGAAATATGCAAATTATAAGTTTTATGATTATTTATATTCAATTTTAATGCAAATCGCGATTAGATATCGCTAATCGTGCATTAAGCTAGTTTTGTGCACATTACATGCACCAAGTCATTTTCACACTTGTTACATTTTCCTGCATGATATTTTGTTTTGGATGGTGTTTTGTTGAAATTCAGAGAAAAGAAAAGATAACAAAAGAAAAGAAAAAGAAATGAAAAGAGTAAACAAAAAGCATGGGGGGAGTTATGAGGCATGGTGCTTTGACCTTGGACACTCTCTTTCTTTCCCTCACTCCCTCCAAGCTCCAGCAGCAGCCCTTCCCTTTCCCCTTCTCCTTCTTCTTCTTCTTCTTCTTCTTCTCTTCATTCAAGCTTCAAAACTTCATCCAAAGTCCACCCCCTCTTGACAAAAAACTTGCACAAACTCACAAGCTACATTATGTACCAAGAAAGTTTGCATTTTGGTGTTCTAGGGGATTTATGAGTGCCAAAGGAGGTAATTTCTGCACAATCATAATTGTATTTCGATTCCTTAAGTATCCATACAAGTTTAGAATCGATATTGTGTAGTTTAGCGAACATTGAAAATTTCAAGTTAGGGATTAGGGTTGAATTGATCCAAAAGATGAAATTGATGTGTAATTAGGGACTACAACCCCTGTTGCGATAATATAGTGGACTTAACCCGAGACTTAAACCGCGGATTACGAACTTAGAAACCCGATATCGGAAAAATTATGGATTCTGTGAGAGTATAATGAAATCTTGTAACGCTTCGAAAATCGTTTAGGCAGTTTTTCGATAATCGGTAAAATAATCAGTCTTTTCCGTAAAAAGTCAAAATAATTATATTTTTTCAATATATGCCTAATTATACAATATTTAGATAAGATATTGTTAGAAATTGGTCACTAAATTGTCACTTAAAAAATTTTAGTCTTTTAAAATTTTTTCCTTAATTAATTATTTTTAGTATTATTTTAAGCTTTTAAATATACATTAAATTAGTATTAAATACAAATTTAAATGGGTAAATTACATACTTAGGAACCATTATAAACTAAAATCAAGTGTTAATAAAAAATTTATCAAGACTTTCCAAGTTTGTAGGTCTTTGGTTTGAAAATGGATCAAAATTGAATTAAAATGGGGTTTTTTGTAAAAATGATGTCATAAGTAGTAAATGCACTTGAGAGATGGTTTCTTCTTAGAAATTTCTACACAAATCCCTCACTTTCCCCTCCTCACACCCCTTGGCCGAGCCTCTCCTGATGCTGTCCCCATTTTTCCCCTCTCTTTTTTCTTCAAAATTCATGCAAAAATGCACAAAAATCCACAATTTTCTTTACTAATTCAAACCTAAACCCTATTCTATCTCTTCCCAAACCCTAATTAGTTTAAAGCATGGAGAAAGGAGGTGTCTTGGAGGCTAGTGCTATCTAGGGTTCAAAACTTGTAAGGTATAATTTTAATCTAGTTGTTAAATTGGTAGTTTAAATATGCTAATTTAGATTTTTAAAGTGTTATTTTGGTTATAATTTCTTGTTTAGGAAATTCTAAAGAGGGTTTAAAAAATCAATTTAGGGTTTTTACAATGTGTTCTTGATTATATGGTGTAATTAAATAAGTTAAGACATAGAAAACTTAAATTTGTTGTTAATTTGTAAATTGTTGTATTTAAATTTTTGTAATTAGGCTTTTGGCTAACTAGGTTTTTATAAAATATATATATTGGTGAGACAAAATTCTAATTAGGGTTTTTATCATTAGATTAAGGTTTTAATGTGTAGATTAACATGTAAATTGAATGTGAAACATAATCTAGTTACAAATTGCTAACATTTACTTTAAAATTTTCATAAAAAATGCTATTTTGTAAACTGGGTTTTTGAAATTTATTTAAAATGTGGGATTAAAAATCTAGTTAGGGCTTTAGCACATCATTAAGGTTTCCTTGAGTGGTTTAACAATTTAAAATATGCAAAATCAAGTTTAGTTGTGGAATTGTGAATTTTGGCTTAAAAGGTGTTAAATTTGGCTAAATTTGCAAACTAAAATTTTCAATTTAATACAAATTAATGTGATAAAAATATAGTATTGATTTGTATGACTTGTTTATTATATTTAGTGAATATTCTGGCCATTAGTTTCTTTTAAACATCAAGTTTTGAAGTGAAAAGGTTAATTGACGCTTTCTAGGTTTTCGGAAATAATCCGATTTAAATTATTTTGAGTTTTCGATAAGTTGCAGTCTATTGTATACTATAACTAGTAAGTTTTGGAACTATTATTTGTGAGTTTGGGTTTTTCTCGAACAATCGTCGTTTGTACGCCGATGTCGAGGGCTATTTGGTTATTTTGCATGAGCGGGTCATAGGTTTTAACCTTTGCTCGTTTCGTGCTTCGTTTTGGTTTTATCCACGATTCGGTTTACGATATACATATATGTTTGCGTATAGGTACCCCTCACATGGACTTCGGAAGATGAAGAAGAAGATGGCGGTATCAACTTCGGCAGAGAAGGACCAGGTGAGTAGATGTATATCTACGGGGGAAGTCGGGTGGATGGCGTTTAGCACCCCCGCAAACGTAGAATAGGGATATTACTTACTGTCATTAGGAAGTCGGACGCGACCTTAGATTCATGGCGAGTAGGGTCCTATTAAAGACTTTAGGTTGGACTAGACTGATTTAGAAAGACTTAACCAGAGGATGAATGTCTTAGAGGGAATTCGTAGGTTTCAGGTAGACACACACACACACGCACACACATACATTGACTCGGTGTATATGTATGTATGTATGTATGCATGTATGTATATATATATATGATTATGTGTAGGTTTCTATATGTATATATATATATATACATATAACATATACACGTGATATGGGGAGGATATATGATATCTAGGGAAGAGTCAGTATGATTGGGCGTGACGCCGTGAGTTAAAGATATACGATCGAGTATGATATGAGATGTACTATGATATTAGCAGATCGTTGGGAAATGAGAAAATGGATATTTATACATAAACGATAATAGGTGATGATGGTATTGAGATATACGAGACTCTGGAATAGAACCCGGACTGTAATATATGACTTAATCACGATATAATATATGTGACTTAATCACGATATGATATATATGACTTAATTATGATATGATATATGTGACATGATATTTCTGAGGACCATTTGACGATGTATATTTACACAGACAATGATATATGTTTGATGATATTGGGATGTATGCGATTATAGCACAATACCCTTGATCATGATATTATTTGATGATGATATTATACGAATGATGATGTACATAGGTGATAGCTGACCCGTACCCCGATTTTAGGATGCCGTACGATGGATTTTACCGTACGAGGCATAGATGTGGTGATTGATCCGCACTCTTGATTCGAGAAAGTCGTACTATGTACGTGACGCTATTGAGGCTAGATCGCCGACTATTAGAGATATCAACTCAGACTTTAGGTGGATTCTTATTTTCCTATCGACTAGCTTCCTTAGTTTTGTTCTTTAGTGGGTTAGATAGATACTAGTTTAGGATCGAGTAATATAGTTTGTAGTTATATATGTACATTCTAAATGAGCGGTTAATACACATTTACCTTTATATTCAGATGATAATCATCGCATCGCATGTTCATATATATGTTTCTTTATGCCAATATGAAACTCTTCCTGTTAGGACACCGGCACCATTACCGATGATGGGCATGTTCCACGTACACTTATTTGTCGGCAGACACACATCATCATCGGTAATTACCATGTCACGTACACTTTAGAACATATTATCTTTTATTGATAGAATCAGCTAAAGGCTAGATCAATATGATATTGTGTGATCTCTCTCATGTGATAGTTTAGACATTGCATTTATTACATAGACACTTCATGCATTCACATTTTCATGTTATCATGCAGTATTGTGGGGCTTATGCCGATACTCATTTTTACACACTCATGATTTTGGGATTTTGGAATTCTATAAGATTTCTGGATTTTGGGGAAAACCGCAAGAATATATATAAAAACTTCTCTCTCTTTCCCTCTCTTTTTAAAATACAAGTTGCGGTTTTCACGTGATGTATGTGTCGTCCACCATGAGGTTTCATGTTTTCTGTTGGATTTCGAGACACGATTCGAGGAGTGGATGAACCGTCTCGGGTACATGGTGGGCCCGGTATGGTACCTCGGGGCAAGAAGATCGAGTTGTAGACGATAAGCCTGGCAGGGGAAGACTACCTATCGGTGATGTCTGGCGCGGCGGATATCCGGAGGATACCGACCGTTGTTGTGAGATTTGATGATATGGGTCGATCCGGATTGACGGAGCCCGAGAGATTGAGACTATGAGATATTGAGACTATGAGCTATTGAGATTTTGAGTTTTACATATTTTGTGTCGATGCTTGACACGAATTTCTATGGATTTCATTGCTGTTTCAGATTACCATACAAATTTTACTATGATAAAGTTGAAGATTTCTTATACAGATATACCCAGATTTCGTGGTTGATTGTTTTACATTCATGGTGCATGCATACTCATACATATGACATGTTACTACTTGAGACACTGACACGAGCACTGCGCATTTGCACTTACGCATAGTCTTTTATCCTGCCACTACTAGATGACTAATGATATAATAAGTATATTATTATGACCTAGGAGAGCATCGTGCATGCGATTTCTACTCGTAGATGTCTTTTACTCAAGAGTTGGCAACTCACCCCCGTTGTGCCAAATTTTTCTTACAGGTTTCGATGTACAGGTTTCCTTGGCAGCTTGCTGGCACATCATTTCATTCAGGGTGATTTGCTTGGTAGGTTGGTTCACTTGTATTAGGATCGCCGTTGTACTTTTATTATTTCATTTGTATCTAGTAAGCTCCATCAACTAGACTTGTATTACTTGTTAGATTTAGTAGACCGGTTGTTTTTATTTCGACCTTAGAGTCGCGCTTGTATTATTATGGTTTCTGGTGGATTTGGTTTCCCTTTGAGTTTTGAGCCTCGCCCATCGGCGTTGTATATTTTAGTGCATTGTGTGGTGGTTTCCGCTTTTTGGCGTAGAGCTAGCTCCCGCTTGGGGATGCATTTTTATTGTTGCTTATATATATTCGTATTTGTACCCGTTTGGGGCCAATTTTTACAAAGGAGACTCTGCCGAAATTTTTGAGAAATTTGATGTTGTTTTTAAAACTTGTTTTCCTACACTTCTTCTTTTAAAGGGTTTAGATTTCTGGGCTTCGCCTTGCTTAGATTACGTTACACCTCTAGACGTTTCTTAATTTAAGTGCCGGTCACGTTCCGTATCTTCGGGTCATGACAAAGTTGGTATCAGAGCGCTAGGTTTAACCTTTGTCTAAGTCTAGGTTGACCTTGGTTGATAGAGTAGGTGACTTAGTTAGTGTGGCGTACCGTGGGTATGATCCGCCTCATACTTACGATACGCTACTCTGCTTAAGAAGCCTTAGGATGTACATTTCTTTGCACTGTATTCTATTCGTTCCTTTGATCTATATTCGTCGATGTCGGATGGTGGTTTCTGTTACCACGGTCGCACGGGCAAAGGGAGCTGAGGCTCGAATGCGATGACCATTAGGGTATCATTTATTCTTGAGGATTGAAGCATTGTTTAGCGTGCGGACGAAGGGTATTGATATGTCGTCCAGACGAAGTTAAAAGGTTCGAACGAATGTCAGAAACCCATTTTCCTAAGTTTAAGGTATTCGGAAGAACATGCAGGTATTTCTATGGACCCTCTAGAAGAATGAAACCCTAACTCGACATATTGACCGTGAGAACGCTGGTGAACCATAGGGTTTGCGGCAGTTCCGCGGTACCATTAGTGAGGCTCGGGTTTTCCCTTCTACGGCTGGTCCGCAGATGCTGGGGCATGTACTGGATATTTTTAAACTGTATTTGAGTGTTGAGCTCTCGGGGAATTATGGGATTTTGATGAATCAATCGAAAAGTTTAACGTAGTACGGATGTCAAATGAAGGGATAGATTACGTGGGAGACTCTTGATATAAGCATAGCCGTTTGTAGCACAGTCAGCACAGCGATGAGGAGACGAGTCCGAATCATTCGACACCAGAGGAAAGAGGCGCACATTGACGATAGTGTTTACGATTGCGATTTGGTGATTTGAAGTTCATATTTCCGTTGTTTGGATTTTGGTATTTTGAGGATTTTGTTCTATGATTGGTATTTCCTACGTATACATTCATTACACTCTATTCGTGTTTCATATATCAGTAGTATTGATGTTGTTTTGTACATACCCAGTGCACTTGATTTGGTTTTATACATTTTGAGATATTGATTTGATTTCGTGCATATGGGTTGTACATGATTTTGACGTATGCTTCGACATAGTTTTCATGCACTTTCCGTACTGTGATTTCGATTTTGATATTCGGTATATGTTTTTGTGCACCATGTGCACTTGATTGAGATTCTTGCGCACACTTGGCGCACTTGATACGATTTTGTGCACACCAGATGCACTAAATCGGGGTTTTGTGCAGATTAGATGCACCTGATATTATTGTCGTGCACGCCCGTTGCACTTGACAGATGTTTTTGGTGCACACTCGTTGCACTCAGTTTTGTTTCTGTGCGTATTCATAGGATCTGTAATTGACTTCGATTTTCGTGCGCACCGGACGCACGTAGTACCTCGTATACTGTGATTTGGATTGATTTCATTTTGAACAGTATGTTTTTATAATCATTACTATTTGATTTAGTAACCAGGTGGGACGTGTATGTTAAATAAAAGATATATATGTATAGCTATTTTTTTAAAATAAATGTCCGCTACTTATGCCGTGACACACGCATCGCACAGAGATTTTAAAAAGGGGTTTTGCATGCTTCTTTATTAAGATGTTTAGATGATTTTACTACGATGCACACTATATATAAGTTATAGTTTTGATGTATATCATGTTGGTTTTCGTATTGGGCTTTGATATTTTATTCTCACCATAACTCCGATGATTGCGTTATGTTTGATGAAGTTTTGAATTTGAGTTATGTACTTGTTTTTCATGCGCATGCATTGCGCTAAGATGCGTTTTATGTATTGATGATTTCGGAGCCTCGACGATTTGAGTGTTTTGGCTGAATGTTTTAGTTTGGGGGGGGGTTAATTTAAATTCGGGGACCGAATTTCTTTAAGGGGGGAAGATTGTAACGTTTCGAAAATCGTTTAGGCAATTTTTTGATAATCGGTAAAATAATCAGTCTTTTCCTTAAAATGTCAAAATAATTATATTTTTTCAATATAGGCCTAATTATACAAAATTTAGATAAGATATTGTTAGAAATTGGTCACTAAATTGTCACTTAAAAATTTCTAGTCTTTTAAAAAAAATCCTTAATTAATTATTTTTAGTATAATTTTAAGCTTTTAAATATACATTAAATACAAATTTAAATGGGTAAATTACATACTTAGGAACCATTATAAACTAAAATCAAGTGTTAACAAAATTTTTATCAAGACTTTCCATGTTTGTAGTTCTATGGTTTGATAATGGATCAAAATTGAATTAAAATGGTTTTTTTTTGTAAAAATGATGTCATAAGCATTAATGCACTTGAGAGATGGTTTATTCTTAGAAATTTCTACACAAATCCCTCACTTTCCCCTCCCCACAACCCTTGGCTGAGCCTCTCCTGCTGCTGTCCCCATTTTTGCCCTCTCTTTTTTCTTCAAAATTCAAGCAAAAATTCACAAAAATCCACAAAAATCCACAATTTTCTTCACTAATTCAAACCTAAACCCTATTCTACCTCTTCCCAAAACCTAATTGGTTTAAAGCATGGAGATAGGAGGTGTCTTGGAGGCTAGTGCTACCTAGGGTTCAAAACTTGTAAGGTATAATTTTAATCAAGTTGTTAAATTGGTAGTTTAAATATGCTAATTTAGATTTTTAAAGTGTTATTTTGGTTATAATTTCTTGTTTAGGAAATTCTAGAAAGGGTTTCAAAAATCAAGTTAGGGTTTTTACAATGTGTTCATGATTATATGGTGTAATTAAATAAGTTAAGACGTAGAAAACTTAAATTTTTTGCAAATTTGTAAATTGTTGTATTTAAATTGTTGTAATTAGGTTTTTGGCTAACTAGGTTTTTATAACAAATATATATTGGTGAGACAAAATTCTAATTAGGGTTTTTATCATTAGATTAAGGTTTTAATGTGTAGATTAACATGTAAATTGAATGCGAAACATAATCTAGTTACAAATTGCTAGCTTTTACTTTAAAATTTTCATAAAAAATACTATTTTGTAAACTAGGTTTTTGAAATTTATTTAAAATGTGGGATTAAAAATCTAGTTAGGGTTTTAGCACATCATTAAGGTTTCCTTGAGTGGTTTAACAATTTAAAATATGAAAAATCAAGTTTAGTTGTGGAATTGTGAATTTTGGCTTAAAAGGTGTTAAATTTGGCTAAATTTGCAAACTAAAATTTTCAATTTAATACAAATTAGTGTGATAAAAATATAGTATTGATTTGTATGACTTGTTTATTATATTTAGTGAATATTCTGGCCATTAGTTTCGTTTAAACATGAAGTTTTGAAGTGAAAAGGTTAATTGACGCTTTCTGGGTTTTCGGAAATAAACAGATTTAAATAATTTTGAGTTTTCTATAAGTTGCAGTCTATTGTATACTTTAACTAGTATGTTTTGGAACTATTATTTGTGATTTTGGGTTTTTCTCGAACAATCGGCGTTTGTACGTCGATGTCGAGGGCTACTTGGTTATTTTGCATGAACGGGTCATAGGTTTTAACCTATGCTCGTTTCTTGCGTCGTTTAGGTTTTATCCGCGATTCGGTTTACGATATACATATATGTTTGCGTATAGGTACCCCTCACATGGACTTCGGAAGATGAAGAAGTGGATGGCGGTATCAACTTCGGCAGACAAGGACCAGGTGAGTAAATGTATATCTACGGGGGAACTCGGGTGGATGGCGTTTAGCACCCCCGCAAACGTAGAATAGGGATATTACTTACTGACATTAGGAAGTCGGACGTGACCTTATATTCTTGGCGAGTAGGTCCTATTAAAGACTTTAGGTTGGACTAGACTGATTTAGAAAGACTTAACCAGAGGATGAATGCCTTAGAGGGAATTCGTAGGTTTTAGGTAGACACACACACACACATACATTGACTTGGTGTGTGTGTATATATATATATATAATTGTGTGTAGGTTTCTATATGTATATATATACATATAACATATACACGTGATATAGGGAGGATATATAATACCTAGGGAAGAGTCAGTATGATTGGGCGCGACACCGTGAGTTAAAGATTTACGATCGAGTATGATATGAGATGTACTATGATATTAGCGGATCGTTGGGAAATGAGAAAATGGATATTTATACATAAACGATAATAGGTGATGATGACATTGAGATATACGAGACTCTAGAATAGAACCCAGACTGTAATATGTGAGTTAATCACGATATGATATATGTGACTTAATCACGATATGATATAAATGACTTAATTATGATATGATATATATGACATGATATTTCTGAGGACCAATTGACGATGTATATTTGCACAGACAATGATATATGTTTGATGATATTGGGATGTATGCGATTATAGCACAGTATCCTTGATCATTATATTATTTGATGATGATATTATACGAATGATGATGTACATAGGTGATAGCTGACCCGTACCCCGATTTTGGGATGTCGTACGATGGATTTTACCGTACGAGACATAGATGTGATGATTTATCCGCACTCTTGATTCGAGAAAGTCGTACTATGTACGTGACGCTATTGAGGCTGGATCGCCGACTATTAGAGATATCGACTCAGACTTTAGGTGGATTCTTATTTTCCTATCGACTAGCTTCCTTGGTTTTGTTCCTTAGTCGGTTAGATAGATACTAGTTTAGGCTCGAGTAATATTGTTTGTAGTTAGATATGTACATTCTAAATGAGCGGTTAATACACATTCACCTTTATATTCAGATGATAATCATCGCATCGCATGTTCATATATATGTTTCTTTATGCCAATATGAAACTCTGCCTGTTAGGACACCGGCACCATTACCGATGATGCGCCTGTTCCACGTAAACTTATTTGCCGGCTCACACACATCATCGGTAATTACCATGTCACGTACACTTTAGAACATATTATCTTTTATTGATAGAATCAGCTAAAGGCTAGATCAATATGATATTGTGTGATTACTCTCATGTGCTAGTTTAGACATTGCATTTATTACATAGACACTTCATGCATTCACATTTTCATGTTATCATGCAGTATGGTGGGGCTTATGCCGATACTCATTATTACACACTCACGATTTTGGGATTTTGGATTTCTATGAGATTTCTGGATTTTGGGGAAAACCGCAAGAATATATATAAAAACTTCTCTCTCTCTTTTTAAAATACAAGTTGCGGCATTCTCGTGATGTATGTGTCGTCCACAATGAGGTTTCATGTTTTCTGTTGGATTTCGAGACCCGATTCGAGGAGTGGATGAACAGTCTCGTGTACATGGTGGGTCCGGTATGGTACCCCGTGGCAAGAAGATTGAGTTGTAGACGATGAGCCTGGTAGGGGAAGACTACCTATCGGTGATGTCTGGCGCGGAGGATATCCGGAGGATACCGACCGTTGTCGTGAGATTTGATGATATGGGCCGATCCGGACTGACGGAGCCCGAGAGATTGAGACTGTGAGATATTGAGACTATGAGCTATTTAGATTTTGAGTTTTACATGTTTTGTGTCGATGCTTGACATGGAATTCTATGGATTTCATTGCTGTTTCAGACTACCATACAAATTTTACTATGATAAAGTTAAAGATTTCTTATACAGATATACCCAGATTTCATGGTTGATTGTTTTACATTTATGGTGCATGCATACTCATACATATGACATGTTACTACTTGAGGCACTGACACGAGCACTGCGTATTTGCACTTACGCATGGTCTTTTACCCTGCCACTACTAGATGACTAGTGATAGAATAAGTATATTATTATGACCTAGGAGAGCATCGTGCATGCGATTTCTACTCGTAGATGTCTTCTACTCACGAGTTGGCAAATCACCCCCGTCGTGCAAAATTTTTCTTACAGGTTTCGATGTACAGGTTTCCTTGGCAGCTTGCAGGCACATCATTTCATTCAGGGTGATTTTCTTGGTAGGTTGGTTCACTTGTATCAGGACCGCCGTTGTACTTTTATTATTTCATTTGTATCTAGTAAGCTCCATCAAGTAGACTTGTATTACTTGTTAGATTTAGTAGACCGGTTATTTTTATTTCGACCTTAGAGTCATGCTTGTATTATTATGTTTTCTGGTAGATTTGGTTTGCCTTTCAGTTTTGAGCCTCGCCCTTCGGCGTTGTATATTTTAGTGCATTGTGTTGTGGTTTCCGCTTTTTGGTGTAGAGCTATCTCCCGCTTGGGGATGCCTTTTTATTGTTGCTTATTGTAGGGTGTTTTTCATCACCCCATTGAGATGGAAATACGCGCGCGCTTGTCAGGCGTACTACAGATTCCCCCTGCCTAGGGTAGGCAGGGGTTTATTGATTGTGGGGATCTAAATCTCCGGCAGCCGCGGACTAAGTTGCCGTTAATTACCCCTCGCCTTTAGAGCGAGAGAACCTCCGATTAGCGGGTTAAACAGGTCATGCGAACTCAATATGCAGCATTCGTGTGTTGTGTTTTGAAAGGGGGTTTTGGATACATCGGGAGCCACACAGAGTTTTTACGAGGGCCCCGCTACCCGGATAGCGGGCTGGGGGTCAAAAGGGCTAGCAGCCCCCATGCGGGGCAACGCCCCGGCCCAAATTTTTTTTGGGAGGGACGGTGTTGTAGAGTATGTGTGTATCTATATATATACATGTATACATATATAAAAAAAGGAAGAAAAAGCGCCCATAGGACGTGTGGGGCCAGCGTCTTGAGCGTTGTGCGCTTAGGTGCTGTGTGCTTAGGAGCTAGCGCGCCGCGTGTTCGACACGTGGGCGATGGGCGCTTAAGCACAAGGCACTCGAGCGCTAGCGCACCACGTGTCGACATGTGGGTGCTTGGCGCTTGAGCGCTGGGCGCTTGAGCGCAAGCGCACCACGTGTCGACACGTGGGCGCTTGAGCACTAGGCGCTCGAGCGCGAGCACGTCCCATGGGCGCTTGGCGCTTGAGTGCCAAGCGCTCGAGCGCTAGCCCGCCACGTGTCGGCACGTGGGCACTGGGCGCTCGAGTGCTAGTGCGCCACGTGTCGGCATGTCGGCGCTGGGCGGTAGCGCGCCACGTGTCTGCATGTGGGCGCTGGGCACTTGAGCGCAAGGCGCTGGGGCGCTGGCAAGAAAAATGGGCTTTTAGCCCCAGAAACTCCCGAAAGGGAAATTAGAGTGGAGTTAAACTCCTAAGCTGTTTTGAAGCTGATGAAAGGCTTCTCCCCTTGAGCCCTAGTTTTTTCCCAAAGTGGGGTTTCTGAAGATGGGTCTCCTTCTTCTTTCTCTGTTGGCAGGATCTTGAAGATCAAGAGATGTGAGATTTTAAAAATCTTTTCTTTTTGAGATCTAATGGAAGATCTGAGTTCCCTTTTATGTGTTTTATGGTGAAAAATTATTTAGTTTTATAAAATGAAGAGTAAAACTTTTGATTTAATTCAAAAGAAAGGAGAAGGTTTTAGAACCTTGAGGAAGGAGAAAGATCTCAGATCTAAAAATTTTTTTGGAGAGAGAAAAAGTTGTTGGGATATTTTCATTATCCTTGCCTTTATAGGCTTTACACTTTACATATAGCCTCTTGGGCTTTACAAAATTGCATTTTGCCCATCCAATACCTCATGTGTTATTTCTTTTTGCACATAAGCCATGCGTTTTAAAAAAATTTGGCTTTATGCCCATTTTCTTACATTTACTCATAAATTAAAATAAAAGAAATACAACAAAATTTTTTTTTACAAAAGTTTTATCTTGGCATGGGGAGGCCGGCTGCTTCATGTTCGGGCTCGACCCGGGCATGGCCCCACTTGATCTGGGCTTGGGCCCATTTGGCTTGGGGTTGACTTTGATTTTCACTTGGTCAACCGGAGTGTAAATTTTTACCCCAACAAATTGCCCCCATCAATAAATGCACACCACACATGTGAGTCGTGTGCATGAAATTGATGGATCTTCTTTCACGTGGAGGCGACTTGATTTGGTTCCCGCTTTTAGGAAGCTGGCACTGCCCTTTTTACGACATGGACAGTCGATGATGCCCTTTTAGTGACATGGACGGTCGGTTCTTCCCCTTTAGCGACTTAGACGGTCGATGCTGCCCTTTTAGCGACTTGGACGGTCGATGCTTCCATTTTTGCGACGTGGACGGTCGGTGCTGCCCTTTTTGCGACATGGACGGTCGCTGCTGCCCTTTTAGCGACGTGGACTGTCGGTTCTGCCATTTTTTGCTACTTGGACGGTCGATGCTGCCCTTTTTGCGACGTGGACGGTCGGTTATGCCCTTTTAGCGTCTTGGACGGTCGATTCTGCCATTTTAGCGACTTGGAAGATCGGTTCTGCCTTTTTAGCGACTTGGATGGTCGATGATGCCCTTTAAGCGACTTGGACGGTCGATGCTGCCGTTTTTGCGACGTGGACGGTTGGTGCTGCCCTTTTTATGACGTGGACGGTCGGTTCTGCCCTTTTTGCGACTTGGACGGTCGATGCTGCCCTTTTTAAGACTTGGACGGTCGGTGCTGCCCTTTTAGCGACGTGGACGGTCGATTCTTCCCTTTTGGCGACTTGGACGGTCGATGTTGCCCTTTTTGCGACTTGGACGGTCGGTGCTGCCCTTTTAGCGACGTGGACGGTCAGTTCTGCCCTTTTTGCGACTTGGACGGTCGGTGCTGCCCTTTTAGCGACGTGGACGGTCGGTTCTGCCCTTTTTGCGACTTGGACGGTCGGTGCTGCCCTTTTTGCGATTTGGACGGTCGGTGCTTGATTTGACTTGCTCCGCTTCTTGCGGTGTCAGGGTTGAAGTTGACTTGCTGATTCGATGTGGTTTGGGTTAACATCAGCACCGCTGCACTGGAATATGGTACAAGGAGCGAATCATTATTTGTCATGAGGCGATTTCCCTCATTCCCAGTTTAACAACTTATGGGTCATATGTTCCCAGTTTAACGACTTAGAGGTCATCTGTTCCCAGTTTAACGACTTAGAGGTCATCTGGATTGGAGTTTGGAATTTTTGGGTTAGGGTAAGCATCAGCGTTGCTAACACTGAACCACATGTGCCAGGAGCAATTCATCATTTGCCCTTTCCTGTTGGGAAGCGGTGGCTTAGGAGACAGGTTTAGGTCCCTATCACCTAAGGCTTTTCAATTTTATAAGCCGTAAGGGTCCCATAAAAGCATTTTCTCCCTACGAGTCGAAAGGATCTCGCAGGTGCACTTTCTCCTTAGGAGTCGTGGGGACTCCCAAGTGTGTTTTCCCTTTGTGAGTCGTAAGGATCCCACGAAGGTGTTTTCTTACGAGTCGTGAGGAACCCATATGTTGGTTCTCCTCATGTATCGTGAGGACACATGAGTGGGTCTTCCAAAATGGAGCATAAGTCCAACGGCGAAGAACGGCCGCTGGACTGGTGATTGCAGTGGGGTATGGGTATGATGAGAATTATTTTAGCCCGTGGATTGTATACGGTAGTCAATTTGAGGACTAACCGTAGGACTGGAGAATTTTGAGAAATTGGATTTTGGTTAGCGTCTGCATTGCTACACTGGAATATGGTACCAGGAGCGACTCATCATTCGCCGTTTGGGGACTTGGAATTTGGATCTTGTTTGGCATCAGCATTGCTGCACTGGAATAATGCCAGGAGCAACTCATCATTTACCTTGGGAGGACTTGGGATTTGGGTTTTTGGTCGGCATCAGCAACACTAACACTGAAGCGAAATGCCAGGGGCGACTCATCATTTGCCGTTTCCCGTTGGGGAACGATAGCTTAGGAGACAGGTTTGGGTCCCTATCACCTAAAGCTTTTCAATTTTATGAGCTGTGAGGGTCTCATAAAAGCATTTTCCCCCTACGAGTCGAGAGGATCTCGCAGGTGTATGTTCTCTTTAGGAATCGTGAGGATTCCTAAGCGTGTTGCTCCTTTGTGAGTCGTAAGGATCTCACGTAGGGATTTTCTCCTCACAAGGTCGAGAGGACTTTGCGAGTGTATTTCATCTCTTTTCACGAGTTTGCGCCATTTCGGGTTTTCACAAACTCGCCGGTAGTCCTGCTGTTTTTACTAACGGAGCCCTTTTGGGCTTTCTTCCGTGCCCGTTTTGCTTGTGGACATACCATTTTTTTCTTCTTTTGTTGGCCGCTGGTGGGACTTTAAAAGTAGTCTCACCGGCCGGATTTGGGAGAGATAGGGGTCATTTACGCCCGTGGATTGTGTACGATTTTGCAGGATGTATGATCCGGACCGTAGGGAGGGTGTGCTCAATTCGCCTACAACTTGGAGCATTCACACGTAGTATTTCTTGAGATATCGGCCATTAATAGGTGGCATGGGCCTTTCTCCCTCGGCACTTATTAGTTGGTAGGATCCCCCGTCGAACACTTTCTCGATGACATATGGTCCTTCCCAGTTTGGCTCGAATTTTCCCTTAGAATGAAGATTATGGATGATCGGTCTTTTGAGTACCAACACCGATTCTCCTTTCTTGAAAGTGCGGAGACAAGACATCTTGTCATAGGCTCGTGACATTTGGGCTCGGTACAGCTACAGATTTTGTTGCACCGCGAGCCTCTTTAGTTCGAGGGCTTCGAGCTCTTCAAGCCGAAGGAGCACGTTTTCCTCCTCCGTCAACTCGTGCTTAACGGCCATTCTTAAGCTTGGAACTTTGACTTCGAGGGGGAGGACCACCTCCACTCCGAAGATCAATGAGTATGGAGTGTACTGAGTTTGAGTACGGTGCGTGGTACGATATGCCCACAACACCTCGTGAAGTTTGAGATTCTAGTCTCTCTTGTTGGTTGAAGCATTTTTTCTCAGGAGTTTGCATAGTTCTTATTGAAGGCTTCGGCCAGCCCATTGGCCATTGGATTATAGATGGAGGAATATCTCCAGTCTATCTTGTGTTGAGTAGCGAATCTTGAGACTTTAAAGCTCTTGAAAGAAGGCCCGTTGTCAGAAATGATTCTTCTTGGTGTACCGAAGCGGTATAGAATATTATGCTGGAAGAATGTCAGAATATCTCCTGTCTTAACTTCTTTTAGCGGGACGGCTTCAGCCCATCTGGAGAAATAGTCAGTTGCGGCCAATATGAACCGGTGGCCTTTGGATGATGGAGGATCAATTGGGCCAACTATATCGGTTCCCCAGACTTCGAAGGGCCACGACGCCACCGTAGGATGCAACGGATTGGGGTGCTTGTGAATGAAATCACCGTGAATTTGGCAGATATAACATTTCTTTGCATGCTCTCCGCAATCCCGTATTATTGTGGGCCAGTAATACCCAAGCCGTTTAATTTGAAGTCGCATCTTGGGGCCAGATTGGTGAGCACCGCTAACGCCTGAGTGAACTTCTTTCATGACTTTTTGGGCTTCGGCCGATGACAGGCACCTGAGCCAGAGTTGGTCATATGACCTGCGGTATAGCGTGTCATTTACAAAAACGTATCAGAGAGCTCTCTTCTTCAGCTGAACCCTCGCGGACCTTCCTTCGGGCAGCTTGTCGTATCGGAAGTACTCTATGAAGGGTTCTCTCCAATCGGGCTCGTCTTGAATGGTCGAAGCTTCTTCGGCGGGACTGCTCTTCTGTTCCGCGCTTTCCTCTTCTCGTAGAGAGACAGGGGGTAGAATTTGCTGGTTCCTGACTGTGATCAGAATTTCGTCCATGTCAGGATCAGCCATCTCCTTGGCTAAGCGAGCGAGTACGTCAGCCTTTCCGTTCAACGCTCTAGGGACTCTCATTAGTTCAATGTGAGTGAACCGTTTCATGAGTTCCACCACCCGGCTTCTGTACCGAACTAACTCGGGTTTGTATATCTTATAGTCGCCGCTTACTTGGTTGACAACCAGCTGGGAGTCACCGTAAACCCGTAGCCGAAGGATTTCCATTTTCTATGGCGAGCTCCAAACCAGCTATCAGAGCTTCATACTCGGCCTCATTGTTTGTGCGAGGCTCGGTGAGAGCAAAAGAACGCCGTAGGGTTCCTATTGACGGCGTGATGAACACCAATCCTATCCTTTCTTTTATCTCCGGAACGCTTGATCTACTGGAGGTCCTTATTGATGAAGCTCCATCGAAGTAGAGCTCCCAACATGGTTCATCTTCCACGAGGTGCAGCACTTGTTCGTCGGGTAACTCACAATTTAGCGGCGACCTTTCTGGTATAGGATGAGCGACGAGAAAGTCTGCAAGAGCTTGCCCTTTCACTGCTTTCTGAGGAGTATAAACTATGTCAAACTCAAGTAACATGACAGCCCATCTTGACATTCTGCCGGCTAGGCTTGCTTTGGTCATCAAGTGTTTGAGCGGGTCGATCTTGGAGATCAGCATAACCCGATGAGCGAGCAGATAGTGCCTCAGCTTCTTCATAGAAAATATCAGAGCCAGGCATTGCTTTTCAATCGGGGAATAGTTGTGTTCCGCCCCGACTAGAGTTCGACTGAGGTAGTAGAGAGCATTTTCTTTTCCCTCCTCGTTATTCGGGGCAAGGAGCGCATCGAGTGACTCATCTAGCGCGGCAGTGTAGAGAATCAGCGGTTTATTTGGAATGGGGGTGGCCAGCACGGGAGGGTACAACAAGTATTGTTTGATGCTTTTGAACGCTGCTTGACATTCGGCATCCCAGATAAAAGGAGCTCCTTTCTTCATGAGCTTTGAGAAGGGCCTACATCTTCCTGATAAATTTGAGATAAACCTCCGTATATAAGCAAGCTTTCCTTGAAAAGATCTTAGCTGCGCCAGACTCTTCGGAGGGGGCATCTCCATGATGGCCTTTATCTTTTATGGGTCAACTTCGATCCCTCGATGTCGGACTATAAAGCCTATGAATTTTCCCGATGACACGCCAAAAGCGCACTTTAAAGGATTCATCTTCAGATCCTATTCCCTCAGTCTGGTGAGAACGGTCCTAAGATCTTGGATATGGTCGGCCTTGGCTTTAGTCTTGACGACCAAATCGTCAACATAGCATTCGACGAATTTATGGATTAGGTCATCAAAGATATTGGTCATTGCCCTTTGATATGTGGCACCTGCGTTCTTCAGTCCGAACGGCATCACCTTATAGCAGTATATTCCGATCGGGGTTCGAAATGTTGTGTGCTTCTCATCCTCAGGCGACATCTTGATCTGATTATACCCAGATGAGCCATCCATAAAGGTGAACAACTCATAATTTGAGGTGTCATCGACCATCATTTCCATGACCGGTAGCGGAAAGTCTTCTTTAGGGCATGCCTTGTTGAGGTCACTGAAATCGACACAAACTCGGATCTGCCCATTTTTCTTCTTCACCGTGACTATGCATGCGATCCAATCCGCATATTTCTCTTCTCTGATGAAGCCAGCATCGATAAGTTTCTTAGTTTCCTCGATGACCTTTTCTTCTAGCTCCCTTCTCATTCTTCGAGGAGCTTGTTTAACTGGCTTAGCATCAGGAGATATAGCCAGCTTATGCACGGCTACTTCAGGGGAAAGGCCAGGAATTTCTTTGTACGTCCACGCGATGCAGTCGACGAAATCATGCAGCAGGGCGATTATCTGCGCTTTCATTTCCTTTGATAAGAGTGAGCTGATGTAGGTTGGCCTTGGATTATCGGGCGTTCCCAAGTCAATCTCGTATAGTTCGTCGAAGGTTGCTTGTCCGCCATTTTCGAGCTCCTTTGGAGCTTCTTCTGGTTCGGCTAGCTCGTCTTCATCATTTGACTCTTCGCTGGCTTCCCCAATATGGATCATGTAGCATGCCTTAGAATCAGGCTGGATGAAACCTATGCCCCGCCTATTTGGAATTCGTCCATCGATGAGTGCTTGGACCTGAGGTGGATGCCATAGCCTTTCGTAAAACTTTGCTTCGGACTCCGTTTGATATAACCGGCATCCGCACTTTTTAAAGTATTCCCGCCTCTCGGGCGCATAGTATCTGGTATTGAGGACGGCTCTTATGCCTCTCTCATATGGAAGGCACACGACAGATAAATCGTCCGGGTGCACAACGGGGTTTGACCCATAAAACAAGATGCCTTTCTGTCCATTTTTCCTTCCGGGGATGTAGAAAGTTTTCAGCTGGTCCACGGTGGAGACTGCCGACGCATCGAGCTCTTTGCACATCTGCTCCGGTACCCTTGTGACGACTAGGGACCCTTCTGCAATTTCGAAGGTCTCTCGTAGTTTCGCTTCTTGCATGAGGGTCCAATCTGCACCGCTGTTGCACGGAAGGTCCTCTGCCTCCGACTCTTCAGTGTCGGTGCCAAGATGAGGGCGGACTTTGCTGCCAGATGGGGCTTCAGTAACAGATTCGTCCGTATCGCTACCGAAATGAGGGCGAGTTTTACGGAAGGACGAACTTCCAGCGTCGGACTCATCAGTGTCGTTACCGAAACGCGGGCGCACTTAGGCGTTTTTTCTTTTGAAAGTGACAGCCGGCTCAAATTTGCTTTTGAGTCTTGGGGCCGCTCTATCCTCAGTCAGTTGTGGCTTAGCATTTTTGTGGTTCATAAAGTACCGAGAATCTTCATATCGGACTTCATGCACACCGAACGGCTGGATGTCTCCGTCAATGCGTCTTTCTTCGCCATTTTTAGTATACTTCATGCATTGATGGAGAGTTGATGGGACGATGCCGTAATCGTGGAGCCACGGCCATCCCAAGAGAATCTTATAAGACGTGTCAGCGTCGATCACGTATATCTTAGCTTCAGTTTGCAGATCCCGAATTTGATTGGCAAAGCTATAGACCCCAGAACTCGCTGGCAGTTTTGATTGAAGCCTTGAATGACAATCATTTCCTTTGACAGGTGTCGGACGTCCATTAACAAACTCTTCAGTGTCCGCAAGTTCATGATGTTCACTGAGGACCCCGGATCAATCAATATGCGATTAATCCGATCTCCGTTGTTGTACCCGGTCACGTAAAGCGGCCGATTATGCTCAGTCGTTCCCAGTAGCAAGTCTTCATCCTTAAATGTGACTGCGGCGGCTTGCAAAGTGTACTGCGCTTCTTTCATATTAATTTCCGCAAAGCAAGCCTGATACCGCTCAGAGTTTTGTAGAGCATGAATGAGAACATCTCTAAGCTCTTGAGATAGAACCAAGGCATCGTAGATGCTAAGGAGAGATGGAAGCTTTCGGAGGTGAGCCAAGACATTATAGTCTACTAGGGAAGGACTCGAATCTTCATGAGCAAGTTCTCTGCCATCTTCTTCATTAGCGACTTGTTTTTCCTTCCCTTTTGGGGCGTTACCCTGATTTGGCGATAGAGCCCTGCCGCTTCTGAGCTGGATTTAGTTGGCTTTTGTGGCGAGCTCCTCGTCCTCTTCGGGAAAACAGAGCTCCTCCTTAGAGTCGCTGCCAAGATGGATGACGTAGCAGGTCACTACTGAGATCTTTTCATCGGAGTCTTCCTCTAACTCCTCCAGAATTTCAGCCGCTCGTACAGGGAGGAATTCCTTCAATTGAATCAGAGTTCTTTCCTTCTGTTCATATTCTTCGAGGGAATCGATATATTTTTGAATGGTCGATCTCCCTACAGACTCTTTTTCGCGCCGAGCTGCACTTTTCTTCTTCTTGAGCTTTTTGGATTTTGAGCCTGATGGAGCTACATTGGCAGCTGGAAAGGTAGGCCTCTTCTGCCCTTCCCATTCCGTCCTGGGCTCTTTCCGAAGTAGTTTTATCATCTTCTTCGTATTATTAGATATGTGCGTACTCCACGGAGACCGCGGTGAGTCCGTTTCAATTCTCAGGGCAGCGGGTTCGGCTGTCTGCTCCCAGAAGGTTTCAGCTTCTGTCTGTATGAAGTTGGTGGTTGCAACTTGATTTTTCACCAACACACTTTTGGACAACTCAATCTCTCCAGCCTTGTACTGCTTCTCGACCCAGTCCTTGAAGATATAGAAATCCTCGATCGCATGGCCCACTACTCGATGGTACGGGCAATACAGGAGATTGTCGGTCATTTTTGCTTCTTGGGGTCTTTTCGACTCCGGCAATTGTAGGCCGTTGTTCAAGGCATCTTTAAATATCTTGCGGACCTTGTCCCTTCTGAAAAGAGTAAACCTTGTTCTTCTTTTCCTCTAGGGAAGGCCCATCTCCTCCCAGCAATAGTTTTCGAGACCAGTTGGTTTTGGATTCGCCCGCCCTTCGCTTTTCTTCATTGTCGGACGAATTGAAGACATTGGTACTGCTGGAACTCCTGCTTCTACGGTTGTCGTCCCGCTTGCTTTTCTATGTTTTGTCTCTTTGATAATCCGGGGTAGACTTTTGCTTCGAGCGTTCCAGCATTTGGACTTTCTTGGTTAGTTATTGAAACGTCTTGAGACCTGCTGTACACAAGAACAGGACCATCCAATTGTTGAGGTTCCCAATGAGAAGGTTGACGGACCGGTCCTGCTCCAGCGGCGGTTCACACTTGACTGTGAGATTACGCCATCGGGCGATAAAGTCGGTGTTGCTTTCATTCTTCCCTGGCTTGGTCCTCACAAGGTCGGAAATGGAGATTTTATCACTGACACTCATGAACCTTTGCCGAAACAGAGACTCCATTTGGGCAAAGGTAATGACAGACCCGTCTGGTATACTCGCATACCAGTCGAAGGCGACACCGGTCAGGATGTTGACAAACTGATGAAGAAGGAGAGCATCATTGCCCTCTGTATTTCCACACGACGCTTTGAAGTGGGCGGCGTGTTGATTTGCATTTCCCGTCCGTCAAATCTTCTGAATTTAGGAATAACGTAGCCGCTCGGGAACTCGATCAGATCGTACTGTGCAGGATATGGCCGCCCACTACTGCCAATTGCTTTCTGAGCTTCAGCTTCAGCCACCAATGTTTTAACTTTGCTGGTGACCAAATCCATTATCCGATCTTGTGTTAGCGGTATAGTGCTATCTGGGGCCAAGGCGTCCCCAGAAGCAGAATGTGGCCGGCTTTCATGCGGCTCGACCAATCTTGGACCCAAAGGAACATGCATTGGCTGCTGCGGATTGTCATCACCCGGCTGATGAGTAGCGACTTGTGCTTGATTGGGAGGCGCTCGAGCAATTTGAGCCGTAAGATGCATCACAACATTCGTTAGGTCGTCGATTTTCGAATAGAGCTTGGCCATCTCTTTATCTTTGCTCTTGAGCTGTTTCCAAAGCTCTTGAAGCAGCTCTTGCTCCGCGGTCCTAGGGCGGAAAGTCGGCTCTTCCTCGCTGTCCGAGCTTGACTCTGCATGGACCCAGGGGTTTTTCTGCCTATCTTCCTCATCGATAAGGTTTTCTTTATCCAGCGGAGGCGGCTGTTCTTAGGAAGCGGCGACCACATTCAAGCCAGATTGGGCTTGGGATGTGGTGGCCCCATCCTTGCTTTTGCTGCGAAGGTTGTTGCTGGGGCGCCCGCCCGCCATATAGACCGTATGGATAACATATCCAGCAGTATTTTTATTATCGGCGGCTGATTTCACAGATCGCTGTCTTGACCCCCCTGTTTCGGTAGAAGGCAGTCGATTGAAGGCGGCTATCCTGACCAGGTTCTTGAATGGTGCTGGCACTTCTTTTCAGGGTTTGCCCCGCTGCTTTCGTGCGGCACAGAGTGCCTGATAGACTCTTGAAGAGACGGTGTCATTCTTTTTCTGTTGGGGCCGGGACACGTCTCTTTGTAACGACGTTCGGACCGCTGTCTTCTTGATTCTGGCGGTCATGGCATTTTTCTGAACCCACTTCAGAGGTTTGAAGGAATTGCTGATTTTTACGGCCGATTCAGTCGATGTTGCAGGATGACTCTGCTCTTGGAATATCACGTGACTCCACCTGGTTGGAGTCCTGGCCCTCTTGTTGGCTCGATACCTAAGCCGCTTCTGCCTTAAATTTTCTGTTTTAAGCACTTGGCAGACTTCGGCTCTTCGAGAAGACGTCGTAGATCGATTGATAGAGAGGCCAGAAGAGACGCCCGATCGTGCATTTGTTGGAGTCATCGCCTGAGCTCGTCCGTAACGTTTGATGTTGCCCTTCGTACCGGAAGTCTTGCCCCCGGCTGGAGCGCCAGGGAGTCGTTCAGACACCATCTTAAGTTTCGGTTGTGGTGCCTTAGCGATCACAACATTCGGTCTCTTGCCGCTTGAGACCGGCTTGGCCATCTGTTTTGCCAGGATTTCTGCCAGATGAGCGCTTCCGGCAGGGTAGATGATGACGGAGCCAAACTGGCGGGGCAGTTCCTCCCACTGTCGACTGAGGCTTACGGGGAGAACCAAACGAGCATTGATCATGACCACGTACGGGATCGGGGTCGCGTTGGAAGTTGAATTCGTCTTGGGAGACATTGTCGTCGAAAGTTGATTACTGCACGGGAAAAAAAACATCATTTCCGTATAGGAAATCGATATATATATTGATTGAGTTCGCATGAACGTTTAACCCGAAATATGGGAGGAGAGAAAGGTCCCAACGGGCGTGCCAGAATCTGTAGGGTGTTTTTCGTCACCCCATTGAGATGGGAATACATGCGTGCTTGTCAGGCATACTACAGATACCCCCTGCCTAGGGTAGGCGGGGGTTTATTGATTGTGGGGATCTGAATCTCCAGCAGCCGTGGACTAAGCTGCCGTTAATTACCCCTCGTCTTTGAAGCGAGGGAACCTCCGATTAACGGGTTAAACAGGTCATGCGAACTCAATGTGCAGCGTGCGTGTGTTGTGTTTTGAAAGGGGGTTTTGGATACATCGGGAGCCATGCTGAGTTTTTATGGGGTCCCGCTACTAGGATAACGGGCTGGGGGTCAAGGGGGCTAGCAGCCCCCTTACGGGGTGCGGGGCAGCGCCCCGGCCCAAAAATTTTTTTTGGAGGGACAATGTTGTAGAGTATGTGTGTATCTATATATATACATGTATACATATATAAAAAAAGGAAGAAAAAGCGCCCAAAGGATGCGTGGGGCAAGCTTCTGGAGCGCTGTGCGCTTAGGCGCCAGCGCGCCACGGGTTCAACATGTGGGCGCAGGGCGCCTAAGCGCTAGGTGCTCGAGCGCAAGCGTACCACGTGTCGACACGTGGGCGCTGGGCGCTCGAGCGCTGCGCACCACGTGTCGACACGTGGGCGCTCGGCGCTGGAGCGCTCGGCGCTTGAGTGCTAGGCTCTCGAGCGCTAGCGCGCCACGTGTCGGCACGTGAGCGCTTGAGCGCCAGGCGCACGAGCGCTAGCGCGCCACGTGTCGGCACGTGGGCGCTGGGCGCTCGAGCGCTAGCGCGCCACGTGTCGGCACGTGGGCGCTGGGAGCTTGAGCGCTGGGCGCTAGGTGCTTGTTCACACCATAATATTGCATTATTATATTCTCCATTCTTATTCTTTTTATAAATAAACGGGTGCTTTTGACGCATGTCTGCTACATGTTACAGGTTACAGGTTCTTGGAGCGAAAACAGTGAAAACGATATAAAGATGATGAAAAAGTGGACTTTAACCAATGAACAGAAGATCATGATCAATCCTACATCAAAGATAAAATTCACAAAGTACAAGGCAACGCAAGGTCCAAGATTTCAAGCGAACGGTTAAAAGGCCATTGCAAATTGTTCACTGGAAATCTGGAACAAACCTAAAATCCTAAATGGAAACGGACATATGGAAACAGGAAGACCAAGTCAATAAGAGCTAGCCCAAGAAAAATGATATTCCATAGCCACTATTGGGCCGCGGAACCGCGGCCAAACAGGGCCTTGGGCCGCGGTTCCGCGGCCATACAGAGTAATTAGAAGCTAAGCTTTTTACCATAATTTGTTGGCGGTGCTGACTAGTCAACCTAAGGGCTGTTTTTGTAATTTCAGACATGCGAGACAAATGTAACCCTAGGATTTCCTATTCTTTATAAATAGGAACTCTAAACATTGTAATTTCTTTATGCCTCCTTTTAATAATAAATTCCAGAACTCTTTTGGAGAGCATCGGTGTTTCTTTTCCATTCAGAAATTCAGATCTGACAACCCTGCATGGATGATTGGAGGGATGCATCTGTAAGTAGATTTAATTTCTCGCCCTAGTTTAGATTTCAATTCTTTGCCCTAGGTAGATTTAATTTCATGCCCTAGGAACTTGTTTAGGGTTTAGCTTTGGGGAAGGATTTTAAGAGATAAGATCTCTCATCCCTTTCTTACCCACCAAATATTTACAATAGGACTCCATGCATACACGCACACACCGCGCCCTACCGCCTCCTACCCCTCGAGGTAACGATGACACCGTAGTGTAAAGGCCCGGTTGCGCGCGTTTTCCATGGAGGTTAGGGTAAGGATCTCTAAAGGAAGGACAAGAATCTAGAGGAAGGAACACCTTCCCGAATGGATCTAATCCCCTTTATTGATAATTACCATAACTCCTCACAGATCTTCATTCGGGTATAGAAAGCGTTGAGGTTTACTTGCATTTCCAAACCATCCCTAAACCTAACCCTAGCAAGAATAGATCTAGTTAATTGCCCTAGAATAATTAGGTTTTTAGATTTAATAATTAATCCAAACACCTTTCGGAATTAACTCGTAAGAGCGATTAGGAGATTCACAACATCCCTGTGGACCGACCCGTACTCACCGGCTAGCTTCATGCGTCGCCGTTCTTGATTGCGGTTTAGAAATAGTTTTTGACATACAAATCTGTCACGACCCGAAAGTACGGAACGTGACTGGCACTTAGATTACGAGACGTCTAAAGGCGTACCGTAACCTAAGTCAGCCAAAGCCCAGAAATCTAACCCAAAATCAAAAGAGAGTGAAGGAAAACCTTAAATGAAAACGGTTTTTAAATCAATTAAGTTGCATAGAATCCCTTTTTAAAAACATCAAAAATTCCCGAAAATTTCGGCAGAGTCTCCCCTGTATTTTCTATCCCCCAAAATGGGTACAACAAGATAATAAACCTGTAATTATAAAAATGGCATCCCCAAGCGGGAGCTAGCTCTTCGCCCAAGGCGGATCACAACCACATGCAATATAATAGTAATATCAAGAAAAAGAGCATAAAAGAGATGCGAATACCCGAAAACCCACGTCGGCTCAAGTGAGCTCGACCCAAAAGAAACCACAAATATACAAATCTCTCAGTCTCATCACTAGGTCGTATATACAATACAAGTGGTAGATGGAGAATACTAGATACAATGATAAAGCAAAAAGAAATAAAGTATACTCGCAACCCACCTACGGGCGATGTCGCGAGTCTGAGCAAAAGGAACTGATGACAAGATAGCCCGCCGCTACAAGACTGACGAGTCCGACCTGCAAGACACTGTGGCACAACGGGGGTGAGTTGCCAGCTCGTGAGTAGAATATAACATCTAGTAAAGCAATCGTAAGAATGCACGCAATGCGGAACAACATGTATGTCCATATGTGATATAATAACTCTAGTATGCATGCACATGTATGCAATATCTTTTCTAACTCTTTAAGTGTTTTAAATGTTAATGTTACTGCATTCTTAACTTTTAGAAAATGAATGTCTGCATAATAGCTAAATATCATCAAGAAATCCTCTGAAAACCCGTGTCAAGCATCGACACCAAATAGGAATCACATCTGTCTCAATATCGGGCTCCGTCAGTCCGGATCGGCCCATATCATAAATCTCACGACAACGGTCGGTATCCTCCGGATATCCGCCGCGCCAGACATCACCGGTAGGTAGTCTTCCCCTGCCAGGCTCATCGTTTACAACTCGATCTTCTTGCCCCGGGGTACCATACCGGGCCCACCATGTACCCGAGACGGTTCATCCACTCCTCGAATCGGGTCTCGAAATCCAACAGAAAACATGAAAACTCATGGTGGACGACACATACATCACGAGAAAACCGCAACTTTGTTTTGAAAATGATAAAGATAAGGTTTTGTTAAATTCTTGCGGTTTTCCCCAAAAATCCAGAAATCGCAGCAAAACTGAAATCCTCAAGAAAATCATAATGTCCACATGTTATATATATGATAAATGTCTATGATATCAATGTGTATGATGTGAATTTTGGCTAGAGTTCTATGTAAATATGATGATGCTGCGAGATATGTGCATGCGATGCAGTTTCATATATCAAGTATGGATGCAGGTGACGATATTAAGATAAACAGGTTCTATTGTGCACATGGCATGGCAATTACCAAAGGCGTGTGTGTCACATGAATAGTGCGCGTGCTACAGATGCCAATGGTAATGGTGTTCGTGTCCTACGAAATGATATCGCATAGGTAGAGATGAATGTCCATGCAATTTAACATACTGTTCGCTATAAGGGTATGCAGTGTACATGAATGGATAAGCTAGCTAACAATATAATCTTGCAAAAAGTAGGGTAATCCTAACTAAGGGGGGGCGCCTCGCGCCATCCAGACGATTCCCCCATAGATGAATACATCTACTCACCTGAAATCCCCGCTAATCTGATCCGGCCACCGCTTTGCTTTTTCGCGCCGTATCCGAAGTTTCCCCGACCGATCCTATATTTGCACAATATCAAGCATAAGATTACAAAACCTAACACAATGCAAGTCACAACATACAATTATCCACGCTCTCAAATTAATCGTAGCATGCACTCAGTGCGCGGAAAAACGCACGAAAATCGCAATCCTTTCACTAAAATCGTCATTTCGGGGAAATCGACAAAACTACAACCCGACTAGACTAAACCCCGCGTTCGCGCATTCTAATAATCCTATACGAAGCTAATAATATTGCTAACCTAACGCAAATTGACCGCATTCTATTTTCTACAAAAATCTAGTAAGCGAATTTCTAGCCGATTTGATACAAACATCGAAATTTGTCGATTTAGCAAGCATATAATTTCACCATTAACCATTCTAATCAATTTGATAACCATCCCTAACATAATCCAACCATTATGCTACAAACCCTAATTTTTAAAATTCAAAACCTTCTCTTGATTTTTCATGAACAAGGATTTACACTAAATTAATACTTTAAACATCTAATTTAGCATAAGCAAACTACCAATTTGCAACTAGTTTAGGATTTTACCTTACAAGTGGAAACCTAGCATGATCAAGTCACCAAAAAAAAGCCTCCTTTCACCATGTTTTTGAACAAATTTGGGTTGAAGAGAGAAGGGATTAGGGTTAGGCTTTGAATGGAGATGGAAAAATGTGAATTTTTATTGATTTTTAGCAAGAAAAGAAGCAAGAATGAAGTGGGAAGTGGGGGGAAACCTGCAGAATTGAGGTCGGCTGCAGCTTGAGGAGGAAGTGGGGAAATTTTGGGGAAGTTTCTAGCTAATTACAACATCATATGATATCATATCATGCTTTCATATCAACCTTTTTCCAAAAAAACCCCTTTTTAAGCCATTTTTTCATAATTTTCCCACCAAAAATCTAAAAGTTTGCAAGACATGATATAATTTTATTAACACCATATTTTAGCTTATAAAGACTCCTAATTAAGAAATTTACCTAATTAAATTTGTATTTATCCCTAATTAAATGTATTTAAAAAGGCTTAAAATAATAAAAAAATAATTAATTACGAATTTTTTTTTATTTAACTAGATAATTATAAGTGACATTTTAGTGACAAAATTATAGTAATATCTTATCTAAATTTTGTATAATTAGGTCTACAGTCAAAATTATCAATTTTGACTTTTTACGGAAAAGCCGAAAAATTTGCCGATTACCGAAAAACTGCCTAAACGATTTTCGAAGGGTTACAAAATCAAATGGCGCCGTTGCCGGGGATGGCGTAGAACTTTCCTTTTCGTAATTTCGGGGTAATCATAAAAATTTAAAAAATCATAAAAAAAAATCCAAAAAATATAAAAAATATATAATCTGTTATTTTTGGAAGGGATACTTTGTTGTTTGAATTTTTGCAGGATATACAAATTCGGATCTGGAGATTTCCAGAAAGCAAAACAGGAAATAAAATATCGAAACAGAAGAAATTTTGAACAACAGAACAGGGGAATTTTTTTTGAGACCCAAAACCCCTAACCCGCCGCGATTCCGCAGCCAAAACCCACCTTAAGCCGCGGAACCGCGGCCTTCTAGTCGGATCAGAGCGGCAGAAATTTTTTGGGGACTCGAGCTGATGATCTCGCTGCGAAAACGCGGCACAAACGCATTTTTACCGTGGAAAGGCGGCGGTACAGTGACAACATCTTATGCAAATTTTTCTGTAAGGCCCACTGTCTCTTCTCTGTACATTTTGAAATATATTTTCTGAAAAATGCCTGCAAGATTTTGTGTGCTTTAAAAATATATTCCCTTCCAAATAACGATCTTGTACAGGATTTTTGCGCCCCGCTTGAAATAAAATTGATTGCAAGTAATATTTTGTTGTTGCATATCTTTTCTATAAAATATTTTGCTGTTGCATATCTTTTCTCTAAAATCTTTTTTGCAACAAAATATTTCCAAATAAAGAGAAAAAGAATGAAAATAAAAAGGACAAATATTTTATAGAAACTTGCAAAAAATTTTAGCCGCTAATAAATCCTTGCACCACCCTACCTTCCTTCTTGTCACCTTTCTTCTTCTAACATGGGTACCCCACATAATAAATCATTAGCCGAACTTTGGTATCCTGAACCTAATTTTGCGTCGTACGTCAATTTGTTCGGTCAATTTAAAGACGATCCTTCCTTGCCAAAAAAATCTTTGAATGATCACATAGAGGCGTCTAGGAGAAACAGTTTGACTTTTCAACCCATTTTGTGTCAACCAAGTCAACCTTTACCACTTCCATATGTTGATACCACTTCTTCAAGTCCTTCTGTCACTCCTAAGCCGATGTCCATTGCTGAGCATATTGCTCAATCTCGCAGTCGATCTTTCACCCCTCTCCACTCATCTAGTTCTAGGGATCCGCACGACTATTCACCTTTTTATCCATATGTTGACCCTACCCCTGTCCAACCACCCACTTCCTACAAGTCATACCCGACCTTCCCACCTTCACTAGACACTGTTTCTACACAGCCTGTTGGGAGTTTTGCATATCCAAACAATTTCGAATCTTTTACCGAAACCCCCTTACCACCCAAGTCTAGTTTGGAAGAGTCGGTGGAGGCGTATATCGCTGCAACAAATAAAATGACTAGGAATGTGGAAGCGTCTGTAGCCGCCCTTATGCAACCTGCTGAACCGGTAGCTAGTTTCCCGCTAGCTCAAAATTTTTTAATGTATAAGGAGGCGGTTGGACAGAGTGAGAATGAGAGAGGATTGCCAAATCAAACCTACCCGTACCCAATTGAAGCCCACAACTCCTGTTTTCCATCGATTGCCCTAAATAGTTCACCTGTTGAAAATAAAAACGAGTTGTGTGATTTTGTAGTGTTTGATTTGCCAAATTTTGAAGAACCCATTTCGAGTGAAACCGCACCTAATCCTTTCGATCTTTACACCTCCACTCTAGAACCTAAATCGATACATATCCATGCTTTTGATGAGGTGTCTAAAGAAATTGATTTTCACTTGATTGAGGATATAGACGCCGGGAATATTTCGGATGATGAACCTGTCGATTTGCTTGAAATTTTATGTTCAAATCATCATCCTGAGTTATTAAATGTTTCTCCCGAATCTCATATGCGTCTAGATTTTGATGATAACGGCATGGATGAGTTAAATATTGAGGATAGTATTGAGGAGAGTCTTGAGGATAATATCGAGGTTGAACCATTTTTATTTGATGTGTCTGATTTTCCAATTCATCCTCCTGAACCTTTGACTGTTATATCACCCTCCCTCCTTCCGATCGTTCCGATCCCGCTTGAAAACTGTGAGCTTGAAACCTTTTCCTTTGAATCTGACACAATTCTCACAGACGATAACACCTACGAGTGTTTCAATTTTTCGGACGATGCTGATGAATCACCGCCCGGGTTTGAGTCCTTTACATTTTCAGATGAGCCATCAGACTCGGTTGATTATAGTAGTTTCGAACCATTAATGGAATCTTTCAAGTTCGAAACAGTTTACTACGGCGAGAAAGATACTATCCCTAAGTCACTCCCTTTCGTCCGTCCCATTGTTCCGACCGAACAAGAGACCGTTACACTTTCATCTCCTATACCAAGTTCGGCGTACCCATGTTTTCTTGTGAATCTTGAGGGATTTGATCCCATTTCTCGACGAGTTGATAGGTTAGCGCAATCGCTTTTAACACATCGGTCATCACAAATTGCGCTAATTTATTCACTCGATTTACACCTTCAAGATCGTACTCCACTTCCTTCTTCTTTTCGCCATTCTTCTCCCCCACCGAGACCATATTCTACCATTCTTCTTTCCACACGGTCTCGCGTGCTTCTCATTTTCTTGCACCAACTATACCATTACCATGATAAGATCTTTGAATGGTTGGTGCTAACCTTTGGCTTGTGTAAGGCCAAGCTTAAGTTTGGGGGGAACCTTTGTATATATGTATATATTTTTGGTTTTCTTTTTCTATTAAAAAAAAACAAAAAAATTTCAAAACATTAAAAATGTAAAAAAAAATTATAAACAAATAAACAGGGGAGTACCGGCATTTTGACCCTCTTGGTTTAGCATGACAGTGAGGACACTGTCAAGTTCATGTTTGGGGGTATGCTCGGTACGTCTTCTTCCTCCGCATTCATTTGTACATATTTTTGCATTTGCATACTTATTTAAAAACCCATAAAAATTGAAAAATTTCAAAAATTATAAAAATTTATGTATTCAATTTTGGCTAATTGACTTGAGTTTGACAGATAGGTTAACTAGTTAGGAACAACTAGATCTTAGACTTAGTGAATTAAAAACCCTAAAAATAACATTCCTTAAAGTTTAACGGTAGAAAGTATATGCCTTGTAGTTTATTTAGAAATAGGCAAATTTTCGGTTCACTTCTTGGGCTAAGTCGAAACAAAGGAAAAGTATTGATGTTCTTATTAAAGTATAAGTTTGAAAAATAGTTCCTAGCTTAAGTCTAGATTCTGAAAACGTATACCCTATAATTTGCACAATCACGCACCTTGAAACTTGGAATAGTAGAAGAGACCTTGAAATGCTTTTGTCTAAAGTCCTTAGTACGAAGAAAATAAAAAAAAAGTGTGAATAAAGAATAAAAAATGGAAACTGGTTTTTGTGATTACTTAAGGCTGTAAAAATAGAAAAATATTTAGCGAGGGTGCTTCATCACCTAGTGCCTTAGACCAACTGGTTTGGGAGTCACTGCTAAAAATCTTGGGTGTTGCAAGACTAGGAATTACGCTTTAATGTGCAAACACATCTTGTAATCGGTTGTTGGTACATCAAGAAGTATTAACGGTCGCATGAAGGATGTGTAAGCAAAATTCAATTAAAAATTCACCTACTAAGAAGTGCTTTGGACAACGGACAAGAGTATGATTGCTTGATTTGAATTTCCAAGTGTAGGGGTGATTTATACACACACGTGGGGATATGTGATTGGAGTTTAGATGAGAGAAAGGGGTGAAGAATAAAACTTGTATCTTTAATAGAGTTGATAAAAATCCCTAAGTGGAGATGTAACCCTAGAAGGAAAACTTAAGAGATGCCGAAAGCTAAGTAAGTCTATAGAACATATATAATCTTAAGTTAAATAATGAGGAAGTGTGAAGAATGTGGGTGGATAATTTGCGGGTCGATGATAATAGAATTCTTAGTTAGAAAACCTAATTGGAGAACAAAAGTTAATGGGCCGAATTGATAGGATTTTGTGGGTAGTATCCGCTGAAATCCCTCAGGAGATAACACTCCTCCTACTAGGGACACCTAGAGCTTTAACGGCTTGTTGCACGTGCTCAGTGCAATCGCGTTTCCCTGCGAAAGTGCGGTTAGGATTTTTGTGAATAAAAATAAGTTTGCTCGAGGACGAGCAAAAGATAAGTTTGGGGGTAATTGTTCACACCATAATATTGCATTATTATATTCCCCATTCTTATTCTTTTTATAAATAAACGAGTGCTTTTGACGCATGTCTGCTACATGTTACAGGTTACTGGTTCTTGGAGCGAAAACAGTGAAAACGATATAAAGATGATGAAAAAGTGGACTTTAACCAATGAACAGAAGATCTTGATCAAGCCTACATCAAAGATAAAATTCACAAAGTACAAGGCAACGCAAGGTCCAAGATTATAAGCGAACGGTTAAAAAGCCATTGAAAATTGTTCACTGGAAATCTGGAACCAACCTAAAAGCCCAAATGGAAAAGGACATATGGAAACAGGAAGACCAAGTCAATAAGAGCTAGCCCAAGAAAAATGATATTCCGAAGCCACTATTGGGCCGCGGAACCGCGGCCAAACAGGGCCTTGGGCCGCGGTTCCGCGGCCATACAGAGTAATTAGAAGCTAAACTTTTTACCATAATTTGTTGGCGGTGCTGACTAGTCAACCTAAGGGCTGTTTTTGTAATTTCAGACATGCGAGACAAATGTAACCTTAGGGTTTCATATTCTTTATAAATAGGAACTCTAAACATTGTAATTTCTTTATGCCTCCTTTTAATAATAAATTCCAGACCTCTTTTGGAGAGCATCGGTGTTTCTTTTCCATTCAGAAATTCAGATCTGACAACCCTGCATGGATGATTGGAGGGATGCATCTGTAAGTAGATTTAATTTCTCGCCCTAGTTTAGATTTCAATTCTTTGCCCTAGGTAGATTTAATTTCATGCCCTAGGAACTTATTTAGGGTTTAGCTTTGGGGAAGGATTTTGAGAGATGAGATCTCTCATCCCTTTCTTACCCACCAAATATTTACAATAGGACTCCATGCATACACGCACACACCGAGCCCTACCGCATCCTACCTCTCGAGGTAACGATGACACCGTAGTGTAAAGGCCCGGTTGCGCGTATTTTCCATGGAGGTTAGGGTAAGGATCTCTAAAGGAAGGACAAGAACCTAGAGGAAGGAACACCTTCCCGAATGGATCTAATCCCCTTTATTGATAATTACCATAACTCCTCACGGATCTTCATTCGGGTATAGAAAGCGTTGAGGTTTACTTGCATTTCTAAACCATCCCTAAACCTAACCCTAGCAAGAATAGATTTAGTTAATTGCCCTAGAATAATTAGGTTTTTAGATTTAATAATTAATCTGAACACCTTTCGGAATTAACTCGTAAGAGCGATTAGGAGATTCACAACATCCCTGTGGACCGACCTGTACTCACCGGCTAGCTTCATGCGACGCCGTTCTTGATTGCGGTTTAGAAATAGTTTTTGACATACCAATCAGCGCTCGAGCGCTAGCGCACCACGTGTCGGCACGTGGGTGCTGGGCGCTTGACCGCTGGGCGCTCGAGCGCTAGCGCGCCACGTGTCGGCACGCAGGCGCTGGGCGCGCGCTGGGAGCTTGAGCGCAAGACGCTCGGGCGCCGGCAAGAAAAAAAGGGCTTTTAGCCCCAGAAACTCCGTAAAGGGAGATTAGAGTGGAGTTAAACTCCTAAGTTGTTTTGAAGCTGATGAAGGGCTTCTCCCCTTGAGCCCTAGTTCTTCCCCAAAGTGGGGTTTCTGAAGATGGGTCTCCTTCTTCTTTCTCTGTTGGCAGGATCTTGAAGATCAAGAGATGTGAGATCTTAAAAATCTTTTCTTTTTGAGATCTAATGGATGATCTGAGTTCCCCTTTATGGATTTTGTGGTGAAAAACTATTTAGTTTTATTAAATGAAGAGTAAAACTCTTGATTTAATTCAAAAGAAAGGAGAAGGTTTTAGAACCTTGAGGAAGGAGAAAGATCTCAGATCTAAAAATTTTTTTGGAGAGAGAAAAAGTTGTTGGGATATTTTCATTATCCTTGCCTTTATAGGCTATACAATTTACATATAGCCCCTTGGGCTTTACAAAATGGCATTTTGCCCATCCCATGCCTCATGTACTATTTCTTTTTGCACATAAGCCATGGGCTTTACAAAAATTTGGCTTTATGCACATTTTCTTACATTTACTCATAAAATAAAATATAAGAAATACAACAAAATTATTTATTACAAAAGTTTTATCTTGGCATGGGGGAGGCCAGCCGCTTCATGTTCGGGCTCGACCCGGGCATTGGCCCACTTGATCTGAGCTTGGGCCCATTTGGCTTGGGGTTGACTTTTATTTTGACTTGGTCAACCGGGGTGTAAATTTTTACCCCAACACTTATATATATTCGTATTTGTACCCGTTTGGGGCCAGTTTTTACAAAGGAGACTCTGCCGAAATTTTTGAGAAATTTGATGTTGTTTTTAAAACTTGTTTTCCTACACTTCTTCTTTTAAAGGGTTTAGATTTCTGGGCTTCGGCGTGCTTAGATTACGTTACGCCACTAGAAGTTTCGTAATTTAAGTGCTGGTCACGTTCCGTACCTTCAGGTCATGACAAATCTGCTAACACCCGGGGGACCTGAAAATAATTTAGCAAACACAAAGGAGTGTGCAGCCAATCTAGGACCGCCAACTAAAACCCTAGCCACTAATTCCTCTCCTTGGCCGCCAATATATTCGTTCTGGCCGCAATTTGCGTCCAGACCTGCTTCAAATTGGTTCGTATTGGTTCTGTGGCTTTATCTCTAGTAAACTAAACTCCTCCCATATACAAAATTGGATAATTTGACCTAGGGTAAAATCTGGGACCATTTTCTTGAGTTGTTGCGTTGTATTTCGCGATGTTTTTGGATTTAAGTTTTGGTATTTGTCATTGTATTCCGTCGTGTAGCGTTTGAACGCCAACGATTAGGGTAATTGGCTGTGTTTTGCATGCGAGACTATAGGTTTTAACCTATCGGTGTTTCGTGCGACCTTTTGGTTTTCATGTGTGATTTCGTTTACGATGCTATATGTGATATGTAGGTACCTCACGAGGATTTCGAGACGACAAGAAAGCGCGTTGCGACGTCGGCATTAGCAAGCAAAGAGCAAGGTGAGTAGATTTATATCTACGGGGGAAGTCGGGTGGATGGCGTATAGCACCCCCGCAACTTCGTAAGATTTCGATGTGATGTGGTATAGATATACATATATGGGTTATGGCAAGATATGAACCTTAGCAAGGAAAGCATTAGGAGATTATGGGTTAGTGTTAGCGAGAACAGAAGAAGGGATTTAGATGGTTTCTTAGTCGTGAACCCTAAAGTAAGGTTGTACACATACATATTCACACACGGGATATGGTTTTGGGTGTATACGTCATATGTATATATATATATATATATATATGTATGTATATTTGGATGTGTTGGTGCTTATGTATATATACATACTCATATACACGGATGTTGAGGATACTATATGGTATTTGGAGATGAGTCGATGAGATTAGGCATGGTGCCATGAGATCGGTGATGTGTTTTGGTTCGTATTATGAGATACGACATGAGATTTGCGGATTGATGGGCGATGTGTATTCACACACACGCATACATATTTGCTGATGATATTAATATTGTACTAGACTTAGATCAGTACCCCTGTCACGATATGTGATGATAAGGATATCAGATGAGTAATGAGATAAATATGATATTTGACCCGTACCCAGATTTAGGATACCGCACGATAGATTTACCGTACGAGATATGATTATGATGTTAGATCCGCACTCTTGACTCGAGGATGTCATATATATATATATATTGTATCGTACATGATACTATTGAGGCGAGATCACCGACCACTAGATATATTTATAGATCAACTCAGACTTAGGTGGATTTCCTTAGCCTTTTGAGTGGGCTTGAGTCATACTTGTTTTCAAAAGTGGAGAATTGTGAGCATTTTAAATACCAAACTGTATGACTCGTATATTGGGTAGGTATATTTTTTCAGTATTGCTTTTACTACATCACTTTCTGTATATTCATGATGTTTCATCGCATTGCATGCTTGTACATATGTTATCTGTAATTATCATGAAACTCTGCTGTCAAGACACCAGCACCATTACCAATTATGCGTATGTTCCACGCACACCTGCTTGCCGGCTCACACACATCATCATCGGTAATTTCCATGTCATGTACACTTTAGAAAATATTATTCATTGACATAGCTTGATAGTTGATAGTTGCTATATGTTATAGCTTTCATATGCTAGTTTAATTATTGCATGATATCGGATGCATCCATATATTCATTGGTTATGCAGTATTATGGAGATTCATGCCGGTTTTCATTGTTATTGACATGGTGAGTAGATGATTTCGGATTATTCTTGATATTTTCTGGATTTGGAAACCACATGTGAAAGTTTTGTAAACTTATGAATTATTTTAAAGAGAAAAATTCGGTTTTCCTTGATATGTTGAGTATTGTCCACCATGATGTTTTCTCGGTTCTGAGATGTTTTCGCGACCCGATTCGAGGAGTTGGATGAACCGTCTCGGATACATGGTGGGCCAGGTATGGTACCCTAGGACAAGAAGCTCGAGTAGTAGACGATGAGCCCGGCAGGGGCAGACAGCCAACCGGTGATTTTACCTAGCGCGATGGATATTCGGAGCATACCATTCATAGTCGTGTGATTGATGATATGGGCCGATTCGGACTGACGGAGCCCGAGGTATTGAGATATTGAGATTTGAGACACTGAGATATTGAGATTTGATGATACAGGACAGTCCGGATAGCCGGAGCCTGAGATATTGAGATATTGAGATTTATGTTTTATGTCGATGCTTGACACTGATTTCTCTGTTGATTTCATTGATGATACTCGATTTATATACAAACAGAAATCTCATTAAAGAAATAAAACAGTTGTCTCAGTCATGATATATTATGGTTCCATTAGTAATGCATTCATACATCATATATCTGATATGTTGCTATCTGAAGCACTGACATGAGCACGTGGTATTGCACTTATGTATAGATGGATCGGGATTTTTATTTGAGGATGTTACTTGATATGACCTAGGATAGCGTCATACATACGATTTCTACTCGTAGATGTTATCTACTTACGAGTTGGCAACTCACCCCGGTTGTGCCACGGTTTCTTGCAGGTTTTGCCGTACATGTATCTTGACGGCTTGCTGGCACAATGCTTTCATTTCGGGTGATTGCTTTGGTAGGTGGGTTCACTTGCATCGTGACCACCATTGTACATTTATTATTTCAGTTGTATCTAGTAAACTCCATCAACCAGACTTGTATATTTGATAGAGACAGATGACCAGTGCATATTCTTTCGACCTTAGAGTCGCGCGCTGTATTATTATGGTTTTCCTCTGGTTTTCTTGTTGATGTTGGATTTTTATCCTGAGTTTGATCCTCGCCCTTCGGCGTTGTATATTATATTGCTTGCGTGGTTGTGACCGTCATTTGATGAAGAGCTTGCTCCCGCTTGGGGATGCCTTTTTCATTATATATGCTTTATTAGGTTTGTACCCGTTGGGGTCAGTTTTTACAAAGGAAACTCTGCCGAAATTTTCAGAAAAGACTTGAGATTTTAAAATTGCATACTTCGGATTGTGTTGTTAAAATTCTTGCTTTAAAATTTGTTTTTCCTTGACTCTACTGCTTTACTTGGTTTGGATTTCTGGGTTTTGGCTTACTTAGATTATGTACGCCTCGAGACGTTTCGTGGTTTAAGTGCTGGTCATGTTCCGTACTTTTCGGGTCGTGACACCACTGAAACCCATGACCCAACCCTTTCATCATGGCCGCAATTTTAATCCCCTGGGCCGCAAATTGCGGCCTGGGTACCTCATTTTTGATGCGTGCTTCGTCCATGGCTTTATCTCCAGTAAATTAGACCCCTCCCATGTGCAAAATTGGCAAATTTCGTCTAGGGTAAAATCTGGGGCCCTTTTCTTGAGTTGCTGCATTGTTTTGCGACTTCGTTTTAATTTGGAATCTGGTATTTGAGATTTTGTTCCGTCGTCTGATGTTCGTACGTCAGTGACGGGGGTTGTTTGGTTTTGTTTTGCCTGCGAGACTATAGGTTTTAACCTATGAGCACACCGTGTGCCGTATTTGTTTTCCGGACTTGATGTTAATAGCGATTTCGATTGTGTGTCATTGTAGGTACCTTCGCATGAATTCCGAGGCGACGGAGCATGGCTTCATCGACTTTGGAAACCAAGGAGAAATGTGGGTAGATCTATATCTACGGGGGAAGTCGGGTGGATGGCGTATAGCAACCCCGAGAACTTTAATGGAAATCGATTTATATATAGATTATGGTTAAGGGAACCTTTAATAGAAAACTATAAATAGAGTTAAAAGATAGTTAGAGAAACCATATTAGAAACTAAAGGATAGTTAGAAGTGATATGATACGGCTAATATGTGATGACGGGATTTGAGGATGATGTTTGACGATATTGCCGTTTAGGGTATTATAAGACTAGATAGCCGATGTAAATGTGTCATCCGAACCATACCTACTTCCAAATTGAAGAATCGTATGCATCTTTTAAACAGATACCTTGAAGGACGTTATGGATTTTCAAATGTTATCTTTTCCTAAAAAACACTGTAGCCCCTACTTTCAAAACTACGATTCGTATCTCTTAAAAACCGAATATATGCTTCGGGTGTGTAGGTTAGATTAGAGACGTATGCTTATAGTAAAGGTAGAATGTATATGTAAAATTGACTTGATGTGGGATATAAATGCGATGAAAAGAATATATGACGTGATATGATGATTTGATGATATGTTAGTATACGGATGCGAGTCGATTGAGATGATTGATACCTTGCCGGTCCCCTGATATGAGATTGTTGTGGATCGTGAGTGATTTCAGTACGAGATTTTAGGTCCGTACCCCTCATTGTCATATAGGCTGATAGGATCACTAATGGTTTAATGCCGGCTTACGATGATTTTTCGTACGTTATGAGTTGGACTTGATGATTGATCCATCCCCTTGAATAGAGGATGTCGTACGATGGATTATACCGTACGTGATGTTGTGAGGCTGGATGCCGATTGATAGATTGACTGACTCGGTCATGTTAGATACGTATACCTGTCAACATTTGTATAAGATTTACTTTATGCTACGCTCATGTCACTCTCTTTTTATTACATATACCTGTGCTAGTATACCTAAACCATTATCGATGATGCGTATGTTACACTTACACTGATTGGACGGCTCACACACTTCATCATCGATAATTGCCATGTCACTACACAGTAGGATTGCTGCATTATGATATGACTCCTTGCATAATATACTTGCTATAGTAACATATGAACCTTTATACAATGTTGCATTTGACTTTGGAGAATTTGGGAACCGCAGGTTATATTTTAAAACTGGACTCATTTAAAAGAGCGGTTTTCCCTCGTTATGTGCACATCACTGTTCCCTGTTGCAAGGTATATGGAAATGCTTACATTTTGTTATATGTCGCGTACACCATACTTTACGATTATACGCATTGAGATATACTGTTTTCATGAAATTTCTGGATTTGAGAACCGTGGATATTTCAACGAAAAGTATGTATTGTTTTAAAAAAAACCGGTTTCTTTTGATATGATATTTCAGTGTGTCCACCATGCGTTTTCTCGGTTCTGAGACGTATGACAGAAACCCGATTCGAGGAGGTGGATGATCCGTTTGCGAGTTCATGGTGGACCCGGTATGGTTCCCCGGGGCGAGAAATGTTTTTCGTGGAGTAGACGATGAGCCTGGCAGGGTGGCTAGTACCTACCGGTGATTGGTTGGACCTGGCGGTTATCCGGAGGATACCGACCGGAGTCGTGAGATGTTATGGGCCGATTCGGACTGACGGAGCCCGAGAGATATGGGGATTTAGGGGTCGATGCTGGCACGGGTTTCATGATGTTTCGAGTGTCGATGTTGGACACTCAGGTTCCATGATTTTTATGTGTCGCGAGGGACACACGTTGTTTTATATCCTCATATTTTCATGCATATGCTTTTATGATATTTACATGCATGATCTTGTTATGTCATCGGTTGACATGTGGATGAGATCCACATGCATACATGCATTTATTATTACCGTTGGATGTTATCCGCAAGCTCATAGGCATTGATTACATCGTTGGCACATATACAGATACGGTCACCTTAGATATCATAGTATTACCTTTATGATATAGTTGACCTAGAAGTCGTTATTTATTCGATTTCTACCTGATGATGTTTTCAACTCACGAGTAGGCAACTCACCCCCGTTGTGCCATAATTCTTGCAGGTTGGCCGCATGGATCCGTAGCGGCATCGCAGGCACACAGCTGCATTCGAGTGTTTTGCTTTGGTAGATGGTACATGTTGGATCTGTTAGTTATATGTATGCCCTAGAGGCCATTACTGTACATATGATGTATATTGTAGTGGATGCAAGGACGTATATAGGGAGGACTTTCTTGCTCGACATGATGGTATGCTATCTGGTTGATCTTTACCTTAACGTGTATGCTGATTGTCTCTCTGTTACATGTTGGTAAAGCCCTTAGGATCTGTACTTGACTACCTGGACTATGATGCGGATCATACTAGTGGGGATATGGTAGTCCATAAGTACATCCTTCAAAGTCCCTAGTCGTGGGTATATCGAGACGGGGCATCGATATACCAGAGTAGACTAGCGTATACCTTCTCGACCCATACAGATGGGCGATGGATGATCCCATATCCATTGGTGTTTGACATCAGAGATGATATACGGGTGCTCAGTAGAGACTGGGTACACTGGACGGACTCGCCGAGAACTCCCAGATGGTATTATACCTCACGTCAGATGGCAGTTCTCTGGTGACACTGGTACAGAGTAGTCTGTTGACCCGAGATCGTCATAGAGTCTTGTGTGGTTCCCACTGTGCTTTGATTTCCATCTTACCACGTCCAAGAGGGCGTGCAAAACGGTGGTTTTTGGGTACAGTCCCGAGTCACATGGAGGTAATGAGCGATAGGAGGGGATTCGTCTCTCCCGGTATAGGGGGTTGATGTTGCGCTGTGTTCGATTGGCTATAACAGGAAATCCCTGGCCAGGGTTGCTGAGATTTACTGGTAAGTGTTACCAGTAGTTTCTCGAACAGTTATAGACCTCATATCGACACGACTTATCGAGCTATTGGGGTCTGACGTTTACCACCCATAGGCGAGATATGCGACATATCAGACGATCAGACCGGACTGTACGGTAGTGTTACTGGTCGGATTCACTGGAGTGTGAGCGGGCTTGCTCGTCGATCTTCAGATCGCTCAATACCCGGGTGGCCGTTACGTTTAGCAGACCGCTTGCGGCTTGTGGGTGTTTGATATGATCATCGCCTGCTGCCGGCGTATTGACGAGTCTTTAGAGTCCTACACAGAGGTTTCCTGGCTCAAGCGAAACGAAATAGGAGCGCATATGAGATATGTGCGGGACCGAGAATAATGCGTGTATGTGATACCGTATTCCATTCTCGCGATGAATGTATCGATTAGGTTATATGCGATATACCCTAGTTATCGAATCAAAGGTTGATTCGATAAGCCGATACATAGGATACTGGTCGGTTATATGAGATATGACCGGATCGTTAAATCAAGTGTTGATTTAATGATTTAATGTATAATTATATATTTGATATATTACTTTGCATTAACTAGTATCGGTTCACTTTTAATGGATATTCTCACTCGGGTGTGCGCATTGCATATGCGATATGATTTTGTGCACATGTTTGTATCATGTTTGATGATACATGTTTACTTGTGTTTTGTGTAAAGTTTAAACCATGGTTATGTGATGGTTAGGGTTTACATTTTCATATCTATTTATTTATTCATTTATTCATTTTGGAAAATGAAAAGCAAATGAGAAAATGGTGGCTTCTTTTGTTTTGTTCATGAAGCTTCATGAAGACTTTGACCAAGTGACCATTTTGTCTCATGCTTAACCCTAACCATCCCATTAACCATGATTTATTCTCTACACTTGACCATGGTTAAAGATGATAAGTATTCTTTTATTTCTATTTTCTAAAAAAGAACTTATCATATTCTTCATCTTCTTCTTCTTCTTCACTTCAAGAAAAAGCTTCACAAGCTTTAATGGCAAGTGATGAATTTGAGTGAGAAATCCAATTCTAAAGTCTGCCCACTTCCTATTTCTTCATCCTCTACCTCTTGCCAAGTAGTAGAGTGTGTTTACTTCACAAGTTTCATGACTTGGTGAAGTTGTGAGCTTGATCTAGCGATGCCTCGACGTAGATCATCTTCGGCATGGACATCGACGACCTAGCTTGCCCATTCTCCGACGAAGCCGACGCTAGAGCCCGGATTTGATTTGGACAGCGGAGAGGACTTCGTAGCGGAGCTATGGAGGTGGAGCACCGGATCTACAAAGGTTGTATTTCCGTATCTCTTAGTTAATTGTTAACTAGTTAGCTTTTTCGCCTAGATTTCTAGCAAACGATCCGTAGTCGGGTTTCTCGGCACCTAGAATTCAAAAAATTGGCATGGTTGATGCCTTGTGAGACCTCCTTGGGGTGCCTAGGAACCCTACAGGATCGTACCCCTCTTGTATTTATTATTCATATTGTATCTAGTCAACTCCATCAATCAAAATTATTATTTGTAAATAATGAGACTTAGTGAGACTTGTGGTTGCGAGACTTAGAACTAAAGGTTTTCCGCTACTTGTGGTTTTGATGTCTTGCTTATTTCTTTATCTTTTGTGGTGAACTTCGCAGTTGGGCATCGTATACTTATATTTACTGTCTTGCGTGGTTGTGATCCGCCGTTTGGCGAAGAGCTAGCTCCCACTTGGGGATGCCTTTATCATTATCTTGTATTGTGGTTTTGGATCAAAATATAAAAAAGGAGGTGCTGCCCAAATTTTTTTCAAAGGATGAAACATGTTTTCAAACTGGTAAATTTCACTTGCATTATTCATGTTCCTTTTCTATGCATTTAAGAAAACTTGATTTCATTATACCTCTATTTCAAAACTTCACCGCATTGTTTTTTTCTTAAAAAGCTTTAGATTTCTGAGTTTCGGCTTACTTGAATTACGTGACGCCTTTAGACGTGGCGTGATTTAAGTGCCGGTCATGAGCTAATATTTCGGGTTGTGACAATATGCCTATCCCAATTGTCGTTGACATATAGCACCGAAACCGGCAATACACCACATATTATACTTACGGTCGCAGAAAATAAAATGTTAAACTACAACATTTGGAATCCACAATCACCTTAGATATCATAAACCCGAAGTATCACATATTACGGATTTCATGCCTAACTATACGAATTCCACATATTGTATCACAACACATATAGCTAGGCGAAGTTAGACAATTCGATCGATTCAACGAATTCCCAAAATATCCCAGAGAGCTCAACACTTGAGCACTGTTAAAGTCAACTGGAGACATACCACAGTTCCTACGGACCTACAGCTGAAGAGCTCGACCCAAGCCTCTCAAGTGGTGCCGCGGATCCGCCGCCAAAACCATGTTTTGGCCGTGTATCTGCGGTCACTTAGACGAGTTAGGGTTTCGTTCTTCAGGTGTGTCCATAGAATTCCCTGGATGTTTTTCTGAATATTTTTAACATGGAAAAATCCAACTTTCGGAAAAATTTCCAGAGAGGGGGAATAATTCGGGTTTTCGGGGTTCGATCGGAATTCTAACTTCGTCTAGACAACGCCTAATGCTCTAACTTTGCTATGATACCACTGTAGGGTTTTATAGCACGACAACAAGGTTTAGGAAGGCATCAACCATGCCATTTTATAAATTTTTGGGATGCTATGAAACCCTAACCAAGATCTTAACTAGAGAATCAGGGTTAACTTTGCATGTAAGCAACTTTACAACTAAGTGAGAGGGATTACAACCTTTGTAGTCCGTTCCTTCTCTTCATAAGCTCCGAGTTGTGGTCCCTTCGCTGCGATCATCAAGCTCCCGGACTCTAGAGAGGCTCCATGAGGTGAATGATTCATCTTGCTTGAAGTCTTCGAAATCCAAGACAATCTACCTTGAGGAGACACAAACTCAAGCTAACTCTTCACTAATATAGAATTAGTGAAGCTAACACACTAATCTATATGGCTAGTATAGAAGAGGATGATGAATTAGGAATTTTGCTCTCTTTAGTTTTCTTTTTCTCACTTTATTTCATCACAAATGAAAAGGCTAGCAATCTTTTTGAGGAAGAAGAAGATGAAGTGATGAGAATAATTGTTGTGAGGATAAAAATGCAACCATGGGTCAAGTATATCATCCTTAACCCTTATAGAGACTTAACCATGAGCTATGGTTAAAGGTAAGGTTGATAAATATCTTAAACTAGACAAATAGAGTGGACAAAGTCAAAGAAGCCTACAAGCTTCTACAAGCTTCAACCATGACAAGAATCCACAATATTTGAATTACTTAATGATAAATATAAACCCTAATCTTAACCCTAGAATGGTTTAACTCTCATAAACCCTAGTTGTATTTATAACCTATCATGTTACAATTATACATATCATATCATATCATATATATATATATATATAATTTAGTAACAAAAGAAAAGAATACATTTAACATATATCACATATATATCAATGTATCCAAAATGAGAAAAAGAATTACTTAAGTGATCTTATATTAGTTAATGTAATGTAATATATCACATATATAATTATACATTAAATTATCAAATCAATACTTGATCTGATCCGGCTATATCACATATAACCGACCAATATAACATGTATCTTTTTATCGAATCAACACATGATCCGATAACCCGGTTATATCACATATAACCGGCCGATATCACATATCGTATTAATCTCGGTCCCGCACATATCACATATGTGCTCCTACTCCGTTTCGCCTGAGCCAGGAAACCTCTGTGTAGAACTCTAAAGACTCGTCAATACGCCGGCGATAGGTGATGATCATATCAAACACCCATAAGCTGCAAGCGGTTTGCTAAACGTAACAGCCACCCGGGTATTGAGCGATCAGAAGATCAACAAGCAAGCCTGTACACACTCCTGTGAATCCAATCAGTAACACTCCCATACAGTCCGGTCTCTTCGTCTGATATGTCGCATATCCAGTCTGGGGTGGTAAACGTCAGACCCCAGTAACCGATAATTCATGCCGATATGAGGCTCATAACAGGTCGAGAAACTAATGATAATACTTACCAGTAGATCTCCATATCAGCCCTGGCCAGGGACTTCCAGTTATATCCAATCGAACACAGCGCAACATCAAGCCCCAATACCGGGAGAGACGAAACCCCTCCTATCGCTCATTGCCTCCATGTGATTCGGGACTGTACCCAAAAGCCACCGTTTTTCACGTTCTCATGAACGTGGTAAGGTGGAAATCAAAGCACAGTGGGAATCATACAAGACTCTATGACAATCTCGGGTCTACAGACTAACTTGTACCAGTGTCACCAGAGAACTGCTATCTGACGATAGGTATAATACCTTCTAGGAGTTCACGGCGAGTCCGTTCAGTGTACCCAGTCTCCACTGAGCACCCATACACCATCATTGATGTCAAACCCCAATGGATGTGGGATCATCCATCGCCCATCATATGGGTCAAGATGCGTATACGCTAGTCTACTCTGGAGTATCGATGCCCTGTCTCGATACACCCTTGACTAGGAACAGTTATAGGATGTACTCTTGGACTACCCTGGCCCCACTAGTATGATCCGCATCATAGTCGTAGTAGTCGAGTACATATCCTAAGGGCTTTATTAACATGTGAGAGCAAAACAGTAAACCAATACAAGTCAACATGTTAAGACAAAGTGCAACCAGATAGCATACTATCATGCCGAGCAAGAAAGTCCTCTCTATATATATCCAAGCATCCACTATAATATACATCATATATACAACAATGGCCTTTAGGGCATATACATAACTAACATTTACATATCATGCGCATGTTATATTTCATGTATATGTGTGTGTGTGTGTAATGTAATTATGAATGAATATGTAGTTTCTCTTTTATTATTTTTCTTTTTGCATTATATGTGATGAGGTGGATTATTATTTGCTTTCTCATCTATTTATTCATGACACTTGGATGAAAGATAAAGTAAATGGTTTATGAAAAGAGTTTCTACTCTTTTCTCCTAACTATGGTTTTCATTTGCACTATGCTTTTCTCTTTCATCCAAGAACAAAAGGAAGAAGGAGAAGTAGAGAACAAAAGAAAAAGAGAGCAAAAGAGTTCATATTTCATGCTACATCTCTCTCATCTTATCTCTAGCAAGGATCAAGTGAGAGTTTCTTCAATTTTTTTGAAGTTGAAGTTAGAGCTGGAGGTCTTCGCGTGGATCATCTTCGACGGAGTCGATCGGAGATCAAGCCCGATCCAGAGCGCATTGGAGTTTAGCCGGAGTCCCGGGATCAACCATTGGAGCATGTGAAGACGCTTCAAAGTTTTTACATTCTCAACTAGCTATTTTGTTTACAAGTTTTAGTATATGGTAGTATTCTATGGTTTAGGTGTCTTGTTCGCTCGGATTTTGTTTTATTTCCTCTTCCGCAAAGTTTTCGAAACCCGTCCGGCGAGCAAAAACCCCTTACAGTGGTATTAAAGGCGCCCATAGACTTTTAACTTGCTTTTAGGTGGCTAATTGATTTGTATAACCATTTTTCAAAATGAATTGTTCATTGTTTTTTAAAACTGTCCCAAACCGGTAATTATTTTTACATATAACTCGCATCTCAGGGCTTTCGGTGTGGACCGAGAGTCCCGTGGTGGCACGAGAGCAACCCCAGGGTTGTCCCGGGGGCTTGGGTAGACTCCCACACCCGAGACCATCACGAAATGGTCTCGGGTGTGGCTCTAGGTGTAGGGTTCCTAGGCACTCTAATGGAGTCTCACAAGGCATCAACCATGCCAATTTCAAAGATTACGGTGCCGAGAAACCCTAGACTATGGATCGTTAACTAGAAATCTAGGCGACCAAAGCAACTAGTTTACAACTAAACTAAAAGAACGGAAATACAACCTTTGTAGATCCGGTTCTCCACCTCCATGGCTCCGCGATGATGTCTCCTCACTGTACAAAACGGATCTTGGGCTCTAGCGTCGGCTTCATCGGAGAAAAAGCGGGCTAGGTCATCGACGACGATGCCGAAGATGATCTACGTCGAGGCATCGCTAGATCAAGCTCCAACTTCACCAAGTCATGAAACTTGTGAAGAAAACGCCCTATACTACTTGGCAAGAGGTAGAGGATGAAGAAATAGGAGGTGGGTTCACTTTAGAATTGGATTTCTCACTCTTTTTCATCAATCACCATTGATGAAGTCAAGGTTTCTTCAAGTAGAAGATGATGAAGAAGAAGAAGATAATATATTAAGTGTTATGTAAAATGAAAATAATAATAATACTTATCATCTACCAACCATGGTCAAGTGTAGAGACTAAACTAGGGTTAGTGGGAATGGTTAGGGTTAAGCATGAGACAAAAATGGTCACTTAGGTCAAAGCTTCATGAAGCTTCAACTAGAATACAAAACAAGCCACCATTTTCTTTTCATGCCTTTCATTTTCCAAAAATCAATAGATAAATAAATAAGTGAATAAAACAAAACCCAACCATTAACATGTAACCATGGTTTGATCTTTACACAAAAACCCTAGCATAACATGTATCATCAAACATGATACAATCAAGTGCACAAAAGTATATCACATACACAATGTGCACATCCGAGTGAGAATATCCATTTAAAGTGAACCGATACTAGTTAATGCAAAGTAATATATCAAATATATAATTATACATTAAATCATTAAATCAACACTTGATTTAACGACCCGGTCATATCGCATATAACCGACTAGTATCCTATGTATCGGCTTATCGAATCAATACTTGATTCGATAACTAGGTTATATCGCATACAACCAATCGATACATTCATCGCGAGAATGAAATACGGTATCACATACTCGCATTATTCTCGGTCCCGCACATATCTCATATGCGCTCCTATTTCGTTTCGCTTGAGCCAGGAAACCTCTGTGTAGGACTCTAAAGACTCGTCAATACTCCGGTAGCAGATGATGATCATATCAAGCACCCACAAGCCGCAAGCGGTCTGCTAAACGTAACGGCCACCCGGGTATTGAGCGATCAGAAGATCGACGAGCAAGCCCGCTCATACTCCTGTGAATCCAACCAGTAACACTTACCGTACAGTCCGGTCTGATCGTCTGATAGGTCGCATATCTCGCCTAGGGGTGGTAAACGTCAGACCCCAATAGCTCGATAAGTCGTGTCGATATGAGGTCTATAACATTTCGAGATACCACTGGTAACACTTACCAGTAAATCTCAGCAACCCTGGCCAGGGATTTCCTGTTATAGCCAATCGAACACAGCGCAACATCAACTCCCTATACCGGGAGAGACGAATCCCCTCCTATCGCTCATTGCCTCCATGTGATTCGGGACTGTACCCAAAAACCACCGTTTTGCACGCCCTCTTGGACGTGGTAAGGTGGAAATCAAAGCACAGTGGGAACCACACAAGACTCTATGACGATTTCGGGTCAACAGACTACTCTGTACCAGTCTCACCAGAGAACTGCCATCTGACGTAAGGTATAATACCATCTGGGAGTTCTCGGCGAGTCCGTCCAGTGTACCCAGTCTCCACTGAGCACCCGTATATCATCTTTGATGTCAAACACCAATGGATATGGGATCATCCATCGCCCATCTGTATGGGTCGAGAAGGTATACGCTAGTCTACTCTGGTATATCGATGCCCTGTCTCGATACACCCACGACTAGGGACCTTGAAGGATGTACTTATGGACTACCATGTCCCCACCAGTATGATCCGCATCATAGTCCAAGTAGTCAAGTACACATCCTAAGGGCTTTACCAATATGTAACAGAGGGACAATGAGTGTACACGTTAAGGTAAAGAGCAACCAGATAGCATACTATCATGTTGAGCAAGAAAGTCCTCCCTATATATGTCCAAGCATCCACTACAATATACATCCTATGTAGAGTAATGGCCTCTAGGGCATACATATAACTAACAATCTCCCACTTGCACTAGGGCCATCTGATAGCAGTGGTTGTAGTATCTCATACTCAACCATCCCATAATAGTCTCTCTCTGGGAATAGGCCTTTGTGAGTGGATTCGCCGTGCTGTCCTCTGAGTCTACTCTCCTAACCCTGATCACCCTGGAGATCAGCCATCTCCATGATCAGGTGACACTGCCTTAGAATATGTCTGGATCACTGATGGGACCGGCGTTCCTTGGCATAAGCCACAATTCCATTGTCTCACAATGGTAGGAACGAAGTTCATCTCATGAACTAATATACATCCAGACTGCCTCTTTGGTAGCTTCTTAAGTAGCGATGTATTCATCCTTAATCGTCTAGTATGTCACGGTATCTAGCTTGGAACTCTTCCAACATACCGTCCCTTTACTGAGGGTAAAGACAATGCCTGCGACTGACATTCAGTCGTCATTATCACCCTAGAACCCTTCCAGTGATTCTCCCCAGGATCGATTTATACCATCTCACTACAACTAGTGAGAACCCTAACATCCAATTAGATCTATCTCATAGATCCAAAACCCAGGATTTAGGAGGCATCACTTTGATCCTTTATGGAGAATCATTGTGATAAGCGGAGATTGACCGAGCGTAGCATAGGAAACTCCTTCCCTATCATGAGTATGTCATCCACGTACTCTACGAAGATCATTACCATACTCCCTACTACCTTTTTGTTTATACAAGGTTCATCTACCATTTTGATGATGTCAACTTCTTTGACTAACTCATCAAAACAGATGTTCCAGCTCCGCGATGCCTGCTTTATCCTATAAAGCATCTTGTACACGTTTCCGCTGCTCCCACTGTTTACGAAGCCCTCTGGCTGTGTACTTATAGACGTTCTCTTCTAAAACATCATTTAGAAAAGCAGTCATGGCACCCAACCGCCAGATATCGTAGTCATGGTATGTAGCCGTGGCAAGTAGGATCTGGATGGACTTAAGTATAGCCACTGGAAAAGGTTTCATCATTATCCACGCCTGGTTGATGACGAAAACCTTTAACAAGTCTAGTTTTGAAAGTCTCAACTTTTCCATATACACCAAGTAATCTTCTCAAGATATACTTGCTCCTGATGGGGATTTAACCCTTCAGATATAGCAACCAAAGTCCATACTTTGTTGGTGTACATGGATTCCATCTCAGATCGCTAAGCATCCAGCCATTCTTACAGAGTCCCACTCCTGATGGCCAGCTCGAAACTAGTTGGGTCATCATCTCATGATGCAATCCTCGCTCCCACTGTCATAGAGAAACAGAAGTATCTCTCAGGTGGGTGAGAAAACCTACTAGATCGACGGAGAGGCTGAGGTTCGTTGGTAATTATTGAATCCTTTGGTTTTATCAAATCAACTGCTGTAGTTTGTATAGCTGGAACATTTCCAGTTCTACATAACTAACCTTGCCTCGAGCTTGTCCCGATTTTGCTTTTAGACATAGGCCGGACAACCCCAAATCTTAACCGACTTAAGACATGGGCTCTTCCCTTTCCATATCACATATGAAGTGGTAGGCAACTTGTTAGTTATATGTATGCCCTAGAGGCCATTACTATACATAGGATGTATATTGTAGTGGATGCTTGGACATATATAGGGAGAACTTTCTTGCTCGACATGATAGTATGCTATCTGGTTTATCTTTACCTTAACGTGTACACTGATAGTCTCTCTGTTACATGTTGGTAAAGCCCTTAGGATGAGTACTTGACTACCTGGACTATGATGCGGATCATACTAGTGGGGACATGGTAGTCCATAAGTACATCCTTCAAGGTCCCTAGTCGTGGGTGTATTGAGAAAGGGCATCGATATACCAGAGTAGACTAGCGTATACCTTCTCGACCCATACAGATGGGCGATGGATGATCCCATATCCATTGGTGTTTGACATCAGAGATGATATACGGGTGCTCAGTAGAGACTGGGTACACTGGACGGACTCGCCGAGAACTCCCAGATGGTATTATACCTTACGTCAGATGGCAGTTCTCTGGTGACACTAGTACAGAGTAGTCTGTTGACCCGAGATCATCATAGAGTCTTGTGTGGTTCCCACTGTGCTTTGATTTCCACCTTACCACGTCCAAGAGGGCGTGCAAAATGGAGGTTTTTGGGTACAGTCCCGAGTCACATGGAGGCAATGAGCGATAGGAGGGGACTCGTCTCTCCCGGTATAGGGGGTTGATGTTGCGCTGTGTTCGATTGGCTATAACCGGAAATCCCTGGCCAGGGTTGCTGAGATTTACTGGTAAGTGTTACCTGTAGTTTCTCGAACTGTTATAACCTCATATCGACACGACTTATCGAGCTATTGGGGTCTGACGTTTACCACCCCTAGGCGAGATATGCGACATATCAGACGAAGAGACCGGACTGTACGGTAAGTGTTACTGGTTGGATTCACTGGAGTGTGAGCGGGCTTGCTCGTCGATCTTCTGATCGCTCAATACCCTGGTGGCCGTTACGTTTAGCAGACCGCTTGCGGCTTGTGGATGTTTGATATGATCATCATCTGCTACCGGCGTATTGACGAGTCTTTAGAGTCCTACACAGAGGTTTCCTGGCTCAAGCGAAACGAAATAGGAGTGCATATGAGATATGTGCGGGACCGAGAATAATGAGTGTATGTGATACCGTATTCTATTCTCGCGATGAATGTATCGACTGGTTGTATGCGATATAACCTGGTTATCGAATCAATGATTGATTCGGTAAGCCGATACATAGGATACTAGTCGGTTATATGCGATATGACCGGATCGTTAAATCAAGTGTTGATTTAATGATTTAATGCATAATTATATATTTGATATATTACTTTGCATTAACTAGTATCGGTTCACTTTAAATGGATTTTCTCACTTGGTTTGTGCACATTGTATATGTGATATACTTTTGTACACAAGTTTGTATCATGTTTGATGATGCATACTTACTTGGGTTTGTGTAAAGACTAAACCATGGTTATATGAATGGTTAGGGTTTTTTTTTCTTTTTGATTTATCTTATTTAGTTATTCATTTTGAAAATGATAAGCATAAAGGGAAAATGGTGGCTTAATTTGTTTTCTAGTTGAAGCTTCTTGAACATTTGACAAAAGTGACCATTTTGTCTCATGCTTAACCCTAACCACTCCATTTAACCCTAGTCTATTCTCTACACCTAACCAAGGTTAGGATATGATAAGTATTCATTTTGGAAATAATCATAATATTCTTTCTTCTTCTTCTTCATCTTCTTCAATGAAGAAAGCTTGACTTCATCAATGGTGACTTGATGAAAAGTGTGAGAAATCCAATTCTAAAGTGAACCCACCTCCTATTTCTTCATCCTCTACCTCTTGCCAAGTAGTATAGGGTGTTTTCTTCACAAGTTTCTGTTAGTTATATGTATGCCCTAGAGGCCATTACTGTACATAGGATGTATATTGTAGTGGATGCTGGGACGTATATAGGGAGGACTTTCTTGCTCGACATGATAGTATGCTATCTGGTTGAACTTTACCTTAACGTGTATACTGATTGTCTCTCTGTTACATGTTGGTAAAGCCCTTAGGATCTGTACTTGACTACCTGGACTATGATGCGGATCATACTAGTGGGGACATGGTAGTCTATAAGTACATCCTTCACAGTCCCTAGTCGTGGGTATATCGAGACGGGGCATCGATATACCAGAGTAGACTAGCGTATACCTTCTCGACCCATACAGATGGGCGATGGATGATCCCATATCCATTGGTGTTTGACATCAGAGATGATATACGGGTGCTCAGTAGAGACTGGGTACACTGGACGGACTCGCCGAGAACTCCCAGATGGTATTATACCTCACGTCAGATGGCAGTTCTCTGGTGACACTGGTACAGAGTAGTCTGTTGACCCGAGATCGTCATAGAGTCTTGTGTGGTTCCCACTGTGCTTTGATTTCCATCTTACCACGTCCAAGAGGGCATGCAAAACGGTGGTTTTTGGGTACAGTCCCGAGTCACATGGAGGCAATGAGCGATAGGAGGGGATTCGTCTCTCCCGGTATAGGGGGTTGATGTTGCGCTGTGTTCGATTGGCTATAACAGGAAATCCCTGGCCAGGGTTGCTGAGATTTACTGGTAAGTGTTACCAATAGTTTCTCGAACAGTTATAGACCTCATATCGACGCGACTTATCGAGCTATTGGGGTCTGACGTTTACCACCCCTAGGCGAGATATGCGACATATCAGACGATCAGACCGGACTGTACGGTAGTGTTACTGGTTGGATTCACTGGAGTGTGAGCGGGCTTGCTCGTCGATCTTCAGATCGCTCAATACCCGGGTGGCCGTTACGTTTAGCAGACCGCTTGCGGCTTGTGGGTGTTTGATATGATCATCACCTGCTGCCGGCGTATTGACGAGTCTTTAGAGTCCTACACAGAGGTTTCCTGGCTCAAGCGAAACGAAATAGGAGCGCATATGAGATATGTGCGGGACCGAGAATAATGCGTGTATGTGATACCGTATTTCATTCTCGCGATCAATGCGTCGAATGGTTGTATGCGATATAACCTAGTTATCGATTCAAGCGTTGATTCGATAAGCCGATACATTGGATACTAGTCGGTTATATGCGATATGACCGGATCGTTAAATCAAGTGTTGATTTAATGATTTAATGCATAATAATATATTTGATATATTGCTTTGCATTAACTAGTATCGGTTCACTTTATATGGATTTTCTCGCTCAGATGTGCGCATTGCATATGCGATATGATTTGTGCACTTGCTTGTATCATATTTGATGGTGCATGCAAAAATGGTTAAGTATAAAGAATTAAACCTTGGTTAAAGGAATGGTTAGGGTTTATTATTTGTTATTCATTTATCTTATTTAATTATCTATTTATTTTTGATAAATGAATAAATGAAAAGATAATGAGGAAAATGGTTGCTTTCTTTTGACCATTCATGAATCTTCATGAAGACTTTGACCATTTTGTCTCATGCTTAACCCTAACCACTTCTATTAACTCAAGTTAATTCTCTACACCTAACCATGGTGAGAATTATGATAAGAATGGATTTTTCCTTTTATTTTAATTCTTATCATAATACTTATCTTCTTCTTGCTCTTCTTCTTCTTCATGAAGAAGCTTGTCTTCATCAATGGCATATTGAGCATATGAGTGAGAAATCCAATTCTAAAGTCTACCCACTTCCTATTTCTTCATCCTCTACCTCTTGCCAAGTAGTAGAGTGTGTTTCCTTCACAAGTTTTTAGGGCTTGGTGAAGGTGGAGCTCGATTTAGCGATGCCTCGACGTAGATCATCTTCGGCATGGACATCGACGACCTAGCTTGCCCATTCTCCGACGAAGCCGACGCTTGAGCCCGGATTTGATTTGGACAGCGGAGAGGACCTCGTTTCGGAGCTATGGAGGTGGAGCACCGGATCTACAAAGGTTGTATTTCCGTATCTTGTAGTTAAGTGTTAACTAGTTAGCTTTTTCGCCTAGTATTCTAGCAAACGATCCGTAGTCGGGTCTCTCGGCACCCGTAAAATTTTATATTGGCATGTTCGATGCCTTGTGAGAACTCATTAGGGTGCCTAGGAACCCTACAGTGGTATCAGAGCCTAGCTAGAGCCTTAGGCGAAGTCTAGACGGATTTTGAAGTCCGAACGACCCGAAACCCCAACCGGAAAATGCTCTCTGGACGTTTTCAGAAAACGTGGATTTTTTCAAATTAAAAATTTCTAAAAAATTCAGCAGAAAAAAATAAGAATTATGATGCAAAATTTTTCCGATGAACAGAACAAACCGCGGCGGATCAGCGGCATAAGCCTGCCTTATGCGGCGGTTCAGCGGCGGAATGATGACGTCATCGTACACTGTTTGCACAGTAACTCCTATTATTTTATGCTGGATTTTATGGGTATTTTTAAAATTTATTCCAGAGTTGTATTTTCTGGGATTATTTTGGGGATTCGGTGTTTCGATCGGAGTATCAAATTTTGTCTGTGTGGCTTTCCGGATAATTTTAGAATATGTTAAAAAGTTCGACCGGATATAAATACCTAATTTTTCCCCTGTCGGGAAATTTCCAAGTGTTGGATTTTTTCCGTAGTTTAACGACGTTCTAAGTAGTGCAAGTAACTCGATGGACCCTCTAGAAGACAACAAACCTTAACTCGATTATGTGACCGTCTTGAACTGCCCTTTGAACCTTCGGGTTTGAGGCAGTACGGCGTGCCACATGTGAGGCGTTGGCTTGACCCTTCTACGGCTGGACCGTCGGTACTGAGGCACGAACTGAATGTTGTTAGACTTATTTCATGTGTTGATCTGTATCGGGAAAACTTGGGTGTTCGAATGTTCAATCGAAAAGTTTAACATTTTCTGTTTATCTGGAATGGGATACAATAATTGGAATTCATAAATAGTTATGTGATAACTGAATGAATGTTATAAACATAGCACTTTAGTCTCACTTGATCGGTTGCCACGGAATTTTGATGTGATCAAAAGTCCGTCGCAAACACGTAGTGTACGCGGATACTCGCCGGGTAAACTTAATAGACAGCCTCGCTCCATAGCCCCGACCAAGTGACTGTAGGAGAACCCCGTCGCCGAAAGCATCCGTTCGGGTGCTCGCGGTAGCGGTGTTCCACCTTGGTGCACTTCGTCGACGGTATCAGGGGTGCGGCCGTCTACTGAAGTTTGCGACGAGCATTCGATCAGGATGTCGGGAACCCTGTTGAATTCCCCTACTTGATATTGAAAAGAGTTTTCGATAATGAGACTAAAATGCGGGGTTTATAATTGTTAGGCATGCGATGTCTAAGGAATTCATTTGGTCAGGCATGCGATGTCTGAGGTGGTTGCGGATTCCAACTGTTGTAGTTTTACACTTTCTTTTCTGTGACCGTAAGTGTAATATGTGATATCGCCGGTTTCGTTGCTATACGTCAACGACAATTGGGGTGCGCATATTTACTTACGTTGATGACATGTGATGTTATGTGTTGCTGGATATGTTATATTGGATCGTCGTGTTTGAATAGCCGGGGGTTTTTATGTGAGATGAGTGTTTTTCATTTTCATTCATGTAAAAACTTGTATGTAATATTCTTTTATTGGGGCACTTCCAGGTTGCGGAAGTAGTCGCCTTTTGTATATTATTTACTTTTCTGCACTAGGATAGACCCAAGGAGGAGGGCACAAGTAACCGGGTTCTGGAGTCCAGTGGGAGACCAACTCGAGGAGTCGAGTCCGGGTCTCCTAACTCTAGAATTGGCAGGGTTGCTTGCCGCTCTCGTAGGGGTCTAGGGGTGTGGGTTTGGCTATTCATCACGACTGTGGAATCCGTGTTTTATACTGGCTCGTATTGAAAACACGGACATCCTAGTATATCCAATGTTTCATATGTTTCTTCTGCTGCGATATCTGTGATGTGATCATGTGATGTTCTGTGATAGATACAGTATATAGTATATATGATATATTATATAGACGTTACTTATGTTTTACACCCGCGCTAGCCCTGCCCCGCTCTGCCGTTAGTTACCTAACCTAACGGTGCACGAGGGGACATCGAGGCGAATGCGGATGGCATAAGTGTACGTCGTATTTATCTGTGATGTTTAGGTATTTAAATGATGGGACTTCATTAATGTGATTAATGAATTAAAAGAAACCTAAGATGTTGTAGAATCGAATTTCAAAATAAAACAGGTAGCTACAGTTCTTGCTTTGCACAGCGGTATATATGATATATCCTGCACCTTATTTGATAAGGAAAGGACCGAGATCCCTTCACCGGGAGTGACTCCTTTAGCAATAACTGGTCGATGCTACGCCCTCGGTTTGACTTTTGATTGATTTTAAGAGTTTTTGCTTTGCACAGTGATATATATGATATATCCCGCACCTCATTCGACGAGGAAAGGACCGACGATCCCTTCACCGGGAATGACTCCTTTAGCAAAACTATAAAAGCCTCAAAAGCACTCCATTTCAAAATTCATTCGATCCTACAACGATATCAAGTTCATTACGCAATAGGTTTTCAGAAAAACCTGTCGTAGCCCTCCGTCATTTCAGATAAGTACTAGTTAGTATTCGTGCTGCGGTTGTTTGGCATGCGTCAAGGCGTAGTGTACGGTAGCTAACTAGTGCTTATCTGCCAGCATATGATGCGATTGGATTAGGGTATTCGTACGATGTTGTTTGGCATGCGTCAAGGGTCGTGCGGGTGGGTTTAATTCAATCAGGAAATGACGGGTTGAACTTGACTAGCAGACTATGGGTTGTTTGGCATGCGTCAAGGTCATAGCGAGCTAGGGGCAAAATATTATCGGGAATTTCAAGTGTTGAAATTTGCAATGAGATTGCATACCTTCTATGAGATAGTTGGATCCCGATACCCGCTGCGAGTAAGTGTTACTCCTGGGAGAGTTTTATACATTACAATTAGCCGATCAAGTAGGTGTCTAGAAAGGTGTCAACGGGGTTACGCCTCTGGGAAAACGAGGTTTACATTAATTAGGTTCGTGCGATAGCACGGGGGACCTCCCTCAAAGTACCGACACTGGCCTGGCTGAAAGATTGGCGAACTTGTAGTGTGTAATTAATCCCGGCTAGTCTTTCCTTTTAGGGTTTGAAGGAAGATTTGATAAAAAGCAGTGGGAGCCATCCTGATTAGATAAAATAATAACCAATCTATTCTTGACAGAGCGCACGCTGAGTGTTTTCTTCTCTCTCTCTCCAGGTAGCGACCATATCACGCCTTAATCAAGATAATAAAACGGATTATTGACCGAACCCGCTTGTTATACTGAGCTGGGGAATGCTGGTCCCGCTCCAACTTATAATTGTTATAAGACAGAGCAGGAAATTGGGGATTACCAGAATTCCCGTGCCGCCCAAACGAAGAGAGTGCATACTGATGCATCATCTTCGGGTGTGTTCATTACAGAGAACTGTTTCTCAGTATCCTTTACGTCCTGGGTATGTGATACCATATCAGGATCCCAGATATGTAATCTGTTACATAGGGCTACAGAAAGGTAGAGAACTGAGAACGGGTGATAAGTTTCATGAGGCAGAAAACGGGGCAAGTGTTGCAGCCAAGTCTGTTGGTCACTGTCACCCTGTATTACCAATACATTGATTCTGAACGAATGTTGTTAGATACCGAACCTGATATACAAAATCATATCTATCTCTTTATTAGTAAAGAAATGATAAAATTTTGTATTGTTGGATAATGTTTTGAACATTTCCTATATCAAAAGTTGATCGGTTCAGGCACGTTATCTAAAAGCATTGATGTTCTAAATCAAACTACAGTTCTTTGTATACGGAACACACACAAGAGGAAGAGTTCAGAAATGAACGAATTCTTCTTGAGGCATTATAGACTAGGTCAGATCAATGTGACCCGACTAGCTAGAGTTACATATAGATGCATATTTAAATCAGTTTGAATTTACATCTTGTGAAACTCGCCAGTCATGTCACAAAGATAAGATGACCACAGCTCTGTTTATTGGAAACAGAGAAAGAGTTGGTAAACTTTTGGGATGATACATGTTGATGTATGTAGGTCCCCTGTCTACACATGCCAGGAATGGTTCTTTATACTTCATTATGTTCTCTGATGATCTTTCGAGTTTCAGACCTATGTTCCTGTTGAAACACAAGTCCGAACCTTTTGAGATATTCACAGAATATAAGTTAGAAGTAGAGAACCAAAATGCAGGTATAAGTATTATGTCCTTTGATGTGATCAGGAAGGAGAATACTTGTGCACGGAATTCCTGGACCATTCTAAAGGAGAATGAGATTCTCTCTCAGCATTACTCCTCCGTATACACCATAGCACGATGGTATATCGGGGCGGAGCAGATACACCCTATTTGATAAGGTGTGCTCTATGATGAGTACTACTGAGTTACCTTTTTCCTTTTAGGGGTTATGCACTTGAGAAGCTGCATACCTATTGAATAAGGTTCGAATCAAATTAGTTGCCTACCATTTCATATGTGATATGGAAAGGGAAGAGCCCATGTCTTAAGCTAGTTAAGATTTGGAGTTGTCCGGCCTATGTCTGAAAGCAAAATCCGGACAAGCTCGAGGCAAGGTCTGTAATGTAGAACTGGAAAGGTTCCAGCTATACAAACTACAGGAGATGATTTGGTAGAACCGAAGGATTCAGTAGATACCAACGAACCTCAGCCTCTCCGCCGATCTAGTAGGGTTCCTCACCCACCTGAGAGATACTTCGGTTTCTCTATGACAGTGGGAGCGAGGATTACATCATGAGATGATGACCTAACTAGTTTCGAGCTGGCCATCAGGAGTAAGACTCTGTAAGAATGGCTGGATGCTTAGTGATCTGAGATGGAATCCTTATACACCAACAAAGTATGGACTTTGGTTGCTATATCTGAAGGGTTAAATCCCCATCAGGAGCAAGTATATCTTGAGAAGATTACTTGGTGTACATGGAAAAGTTGAGACTTTCAAAGCTAGACTTGTTAAAGGTTTGCATCATTGACCAGGTATGGATCATGACGAAACTTTTTCTAAGGAGCTATGCTTAAGTCCATCCAGATCCTACTTGTCACGGCTACATACCATGACTACGATATCTGGTGGTTGGGTGTCATGACTGCTTTTCTAAATGATGTTTTAGAAGAGTGCGTCTATAAGTACACAGCCAGAGGGCTTCGTAGACAGTGGGAGCATCGGAAACGTGTGCAAGATGCTTTATAGGATAAAGCAGGCATCGCGGAGTTGGAACATCTGTTTTGATGGATAAGTCAAAGAGTTTGACATCATCAAAATGGTAGATGAACCTTGTATAAACAAAAAGGTAGTAGGGAGTATGGTGACGTTCCTCGTAGAGTACGTGGATGACATACTCTTGATAGGGAAGGAGTTTCCTATGCTACGCTCGGTCAATCTCCGCTTATCACAATGATTCTCCACATAGGATCAAAGTGATACCTACTAAATCCTGGATTTTGGATCTATGAGATAGATCTAAATGGATGTTAAGATACTCACTAGTTGTAGTGAGATGGTATCAGTTGATCCTGGGGAGAATCACTGGAAGGGTTCCAGGGTGATAAAGACGACTGAATGTCAGTCGCAGGCATTGTCTTTACCCTCAGTAAAGGGACGGTATGTTGGAAGAGTTCCAAGCTAGATACCGTGGCATACTAGACGATAAAGGCTTGATACATCGCTATTTAAGATGCTACCAAAGAGGCTGTTCGGGTATATATTGGTTCATAAGATGAACTATGTTCCTCCCATTGTGCGACAATGGAGTTGTGGATTATGCCAAGGAACGCCCGTCCCATCAGTGATCCAGACATATTCTAAGGCAGTATCACTTGATCATGGAGATGGTTGATCTCCAGGGTGATCGAGGTTTGGAGAGTAGACTCAGAGGACAACACAGCGGATCCACTCACAAAGGCCTGTTCCCAGAGAGAGACTTTTATGGGATGGTTGAGTATGAGATACTACAACCACTGCTATCAGATGGCCCTAGTGCAAGTGGGAGATTGTTAGTTATATGTATGCCCTAGAGGCCATTACTGTACATAGGATGTATATTGTAGTGGATGCTGGGACGTATATAGGGAGGACTTTCTTGCTCGACATGATAGTATGCTATCTGGTTGAACTTTACCTTAACGTGTATACTGATTGTCTCTCTGTTACATGTTGGTAAAGCCCTTAGGATCTGTACTTGACTACCTGGACTATGATGCGGATCATACTAGTGGGGACATGGTAGTCTATAAGTACATCCTTCACAGTCCCTAGTCGTGGGTATATCGAGACGGGGCATCGATATACCAGAGTAGACTAGCGTATACCTTCTCGACCCATACAGATGGGCGATGGATGATCCCATATCCATTGGTGTTTGACATCAGAGATGATATACGGGTGCTCAGTAGAGACTGGGTACACTGGACGGACTCGCCGAGAACTCCCAGATGGTATTATACCTCACGTCAGATGGCAGTTCTCTGGTGACACTGGTACAGAGTAGTCTGTTGACCCGAGATCGTCATAGAGTCTTGTGTGGTTCCCACTGTGCTTTGATTTCCATCTTACCACATCCAAGAGGGCGTGCAAAACGGTGGTTTTTGGGTACAGTCCCGAGTCACATGGAGGCAATGAGCGATAGGAGGGGATTCGTCTCTCCCGGTATAGGGGGTTGATGTTGCGCTGTGTTCGATTGGCTATAACAGGAAATCCCTGGCCAGGGTTGCTGAGATTTACTGGTAAGTGTTACCTGTAGTTTTTCGAACAGTTATAGTCCTCATATCGACGCGACTTATCGAGCTATTGGGGTCTGACGTTTACCACCCCTAGGCGAGATATGCGACATATCAGACGATCAGACCGGACTGTACGGTAGTGTTACTGGTTGGATTCACTGGAGTGTGAGCGGGCTTGCTCGTCGATCTTCAGATCGCTCAATACCCGGGTGGCCGTTACATTTAGCAGACCGCTTGCGGCTTGTGGGTGTTTGATATGATCATCACCTGCTGCCGGCGTATTGACGAGTCTTTAGAGTCCTACACAGAGGTTTCCTGGCTCAAGCGAAACGAAATAGGAGCGCATATGAGATATGTGCGGGACCGAGAATAATGCGTGTATGTGATACCGTATTTCATTCTCGCGATCAATGCGTCGAATGGTTGTATGCGATATAACCTAGTTATCGATTCAAGCGTTGATTCGATAAGCCGATACATTGGATACTAGTCGGTTATATGCGATATGACCGGATCGTTAAATCAAGTGTTGATTTAATGATTTAATGCATAATAATATATTTGATATATTGCTTTGCATTAACTAGTATCGGTTCACTTTATATGGATTTTCTCGCTCAGATGTGCGCATTGCATATGCGATATGATTTGTGCACTTGCTTGTATCATATTTGATGGTGCATGCAAAAATGGTTAAGTATAAAGAATTAAACCTTGGTTAAAGGAATGGTTAGGGTTTATTATTTGTTATTCATTTATCTTATTTAATTATCTATTTATTTTTGATAAATGAATAAATGAAAAGATAATGAGGAAAATGGTTGCTTTCTTTTGACCATTCATGAATCTTCATGAAGACTTTGACCATTTTGTCTCATGCTTAACCCTAACCACTTCTATTAACTCAAGTTAATTCTCTACACCTAACCATGGTGAGAATTATGATAAGAATGGATTTTTCCTTTTATTTTAATTCTTATCATAATACTTATCTTCTTCTTGCTCTTCTTCTTCTTCATGAAGAAGCTTGTCTTCATCAATGGAATATTGAGCATATGAGTGAGAAATCCAATTCTAAAGTCTATCCACTTCCTATTTCTTCATCCTCTACCTCTTGCTAAGTAGTAGAGTGTGTTTCCTTCACAAGTTTTTAGGGCTTGGTGAAGGTGGAGCTCGATTTAGCGATGCCTCGACGTAGATCATCTTCGGCATAGTCATCGACGACCTAGCTTGCCCATTCTCCGACGAAGCCGACGCTTGAGCCCGGATTTGATTTGGACAGCGGAGAGGACCTCGTTGCGGAGCTATGGAGGTGGAGCACCGGATCTACAAAGGTTGTATTTCCGTATCTTGTAGTTAAGTGTTAACTAGTTAGCTTTTTCGCCTAGTATTCTAGCAAACGATCCGTAGTCGGGTCTCTCGGCACCCGTAAAATTTTATATTGGCATGTTCGATTCCTTGTGAGAACTCATTAGGGTGCCTAGGAACCCTACAGTTTCATGACTTGGTGAAGTGGGAGCTTGATCTTGTGATGCCTCGACGTAGATCATCTTCGGCATCGAAGCCGACGACCAAGCTCGCCCAATTCTCCGATGAAGCCGATGCTAGAGTTCGGGATGCGATTAGTACAGCGAGGGGACTTCATCATGGAGCTACGGAGGTGGAGAACCAGATCTACAAAGGTTGTATTTCCGTTCACTTAGTTAAGTTGTTAACTAGTTGCTTGTTTCGCCTAAAATTCTAGTTAACGATCTAGTCTAGGGTTTCTCGGCACCGTAAAATTTGAAACGGGCATGGTTGATGCCTTGTGAGACCTCTTGAGAGTGCCAAGGAACCCTACAGTGGTATCAGAGCCTAGCTAGAGCCTTAGGCGATGCGTAGACGGAGTTAGAAATCCGATCGAACCGAAACCGTAACCCTAATATTGGTCTCTGTACATTTTTGAAAATCGTGGATTTTTGAGAATTAAAAATATGCAGAAAACTCAGTAGAAGATTCTAAGAATTACTGTATAAAACGGGGCCCCTGAATCCATAAAAGCGCGGCGGAACCGCGGCATTAGCATGCTAATGCGGCGGTTCCGCGGCCCTTTTGTCTCTTCTTGCAATCAATTTTGCACAGTAATTCCTAGTTTGCAGTGCTGGTTTTTCTGGGAATTTTTAATCTTTTTTCAAGAGTTGAATTTTCTGGGTTGTATTGGGGACTCGGTTTATCGATCGGATTGTCTAATTTTGTCAGTGTGTTTTTCCGGATATTTTAGAAACTGTTAAAAAGTTCGACCGGATACAAATACCCAATTTTTCCCCTGTCGGGAAATTTCCAAGTGTTGGATTTTTCCGGTGTTTAAAGACGTTCTAAGTAGTGCAAGTAACGCGATGGACCCTCTAGAAGACAACAAACCTTAACTCGATTATGTGACCGTCTTGAACTGCCCTTTGAACCTTCGGGTTTGGGGCAGTACGGCGTGCCACATGTGAGGCGTTGGCTTGACCCTTCTACGGCTAGACCGTTGGTACTGAGGCATGAAGTGAATGTCTTTGAACTTGTTTCATGTGTTGAGCGGTTTCGGGAAAACTTGGGTATTCGATTGCTCGATCGGAAATTTTAACATTTTCTATTTATCTGGAATGTGATACAATAATTGAAATTCACAAGTAGTTATGAGATAACTGAATGAATGTTATAAACATAGCAATTTAGTCTCACTTGATCGGTTGCCACGGAATTTTGATGTGATCAAAAGTCCGTCGCAATCACGTAGTGTACGCGGATACTCGCCGGATAAACTTAATAGACTGCTACACTCCATAGCCCCGACCAAGTGACTGTAGGAGAACCCCGTCGCCGAATGCATCCGTTCGGGTGCTCGCGGTAGCGGTGTTCCACCTTGGTACACTTCGTCGACGGTATCGGGGGTGCGGCCGTCTACTGAAGTTTGCGACGAGCATTCGATCAGGATGTCGGGAATCTTGTTGAATTGCCCGACTTGATATTGAAAAGAGTTTTCGATAATGAGACTAAAATGCGGGGTTTATAATTGTTAGGCATGCGATGTCTAAGGAGTTCATTTGATTAGGCATGCGATGTCTATACAAGTTGCGGATTCCAACTGTTGTAGTTTTACACTTTCTTTTCTGTGACCGTAAGTGTAATATGTGATATCGCCGGTTTCGTTGCTATATGTCAACGACAATTGGGATGCGCATATTTACTTACGTTGATGACATGTGATGTTATGTGTTGCTGGATATGTTATATTGGATCGTCGTGTTTGAATAGCCGGGGGTTTTTATGTGAGATGAGTGTTTTTCATTTTCATTCATGTAAAAACTTGTATGTAATATTCTTTTATTTGTGGCACTTCTAGGTTGCGGAAGATGTCACCGTTTGTATATTATTTACTTTTCCGCACTAGGATAGACCCAAGGAGGGGAGCACAAGTAACCGGGTTCTGGAGTCCAGTGGGAGACCAACTCGAGGAGTCGAGTCCGGGTCTCCTAACTCTAGAATTGGTAGGGTTGCTTGCCGCTCTCGTAGGGGTCTAGGGGTGTGGGTTTGGCTATTCATCACGACCGTGGAATCCATGTTTTATACTGGCTCGTATTGAAAACACGGACGTCCTAGTATATCCAATATTTCATATGATTTTTCTGCTGCGATATCTGTGATGTGATCATGTGATATATGTTCTGTGATGGATACTGTATATAGTATATATGATATATTATATAGGCGTTACTTATGTTTTACACCCGCGCTAGCCCTGCCCCGCTCTGCCGTTAGTTACCTAACCTAACGGTGCACGAGGGGACATCGAGGCGAATGCGGATGGCATAAGTGTACGTCGTATTTATCTGTGATGTTTAGGTACATAAATGATGGGACTTCATTAATGTGATTAATGAAATAAAAAGAAACCTAAGATGTTGTAGAATCGAATTTCTAAAAATAAAACAGGTAGCTACAGTTCTTGCTTTGCACAGCGGTATATATGATATATCCTGCACCTTATTCGATGAGGAAAGGACCGAGATACCTTCACCGGGAGTGACTCCTTTAGCAATAACTGGCAGATGCTACACACTCGGTTTGTCTTTTGATTGCTTTTAAGAGTTCTGCTTTGCACCGAGATATATATGATATATCCAGCACCTCATTCGACGAGGAAAGGACCGACGATCCCTTCACCGGGAGTGACTCCTTTAGCAAAACTACAAAAGCCTAAAAAACACTCCATTTTAAAATCATTTGATTCTACAACGATATCAAGTTCATTACGCAATAGGTTTTCAGAAAAACCTGTCGTAGCCCTCCGTCATTTCAGATAAGTTGTATATAGTATTCGTGCTGCATTTGTTGGCTTTCGTCAAGGTGCAGTGTGCGGTTGCTATATGCTGCTTATCTGCTGCATACGATGCGATTGGATTAGGGTAGTCGTGCGGCTTTGTTGGCTTTCGTCAAGGGTCGTGCGGGTGGGTTTAATTCAATCAAGAAATGTACGGGTTGAACTTGACTAGCGGGCTATGGTTTGTTGGCTTTCGTCAAGGTCATAGCACGTTAGGGGCAAAATATTATCGGGAATTTCAAGTGTTGAAATTTGCAATGAGATTGCATACCTTCTATGAGATAGTTGGATCCCGATACCCACTGCGAGTAAGAGTTACTCCTGGGAGAGTTTTATACATTACAATTAGCCGATCAAGTAGGTGTCTAGAAAGGTGTTAACGAGGTTATGCCTCTGGGAAAATGAGGTTTACATTAATTAGGTTCGTGCGAAAGCACGGGGACCTCCCTCAAAGTACCGACACTGGCCTGGCTGAAAGATTGGCGAACTTGTAGCGTGTAATTAATCCCGGCTGGTCTTTCCTTTTAGGGTTTGAAGGAAGATTTGATAAAAAGCAGTGGGAGCCATCCTGATTAGATAAAATAATAACCAATCTATTCTTGCAAGAGCGCACGCTGAGTGTTTTCTTCTCTCTCTCTCTCCTGGTAGCGACCATGTCACGCCTTAATCAAGATAATAATATGGATATTGACCGAACCCGCTTGTTATACTGAGCTGGGGAACGTTGGTCCCGCTCCAACTTATAATTGTTATAAGACAGAGCAGGAAATTGGGGATTACCAGAATTCCCGTACCGCCCAAACGAAGAGAGTGCATGATGATGCATCATCTTCGGGTGTGTTCATTACAGAGAACTGTTTCTCAGTATCCTTTACGTCCTGGGTATGTGATACCGGATCTGGATCCCAGATATGTAATCTATTACATAGGGCTACAAAAGGGTAGAAAAACTGAGAACGGGTGATAAGTTTCATGAGACAGAAAACGGGGCAAGTGTTGCAGCCAAGACTGTTGGTCACTGTCACCCTGTATTACCAATACATTGATTCTGAACGAATGTTATTAAATACTGAACCTGATATACAAAATCATATCAGTCTTTTTATTAGTAAAGAAAGGATATAATTTTGTATTGTTGGATAATGTTTTGAACATTTCCTATATCAAAAGTTGATCGGTTCAGGCACGTTATCTAAAAGCATTGAAGTTCTAAATCAAACTACAGTTCCTAGTATACGGAACACACACAAGAGGAAGAGTTCAGAAATGAACAAATCCTTCTTGAGGTATTGTAGACTAGGTCATATCAATGCGACCCGACTAGCTTAAGTTACATATAGATGCATATTTAAATTAGTTTGAATTTACATCTTGTGAAACTTGCCAGTCATGTCACAGAGATAAGATGACCATAGCTCCGTTTACTGGAAACAGAGAAAGAGTTAGTTTACTCTTGGGACTGATACATGATGATGTATGTAAGGTCTCCTGTCTACACATGCCAGGACTGGTTCTTTATACTTCATTACGTTCTCTGATAATCTCTCAAGATTCAGATATATGTTCCTGTTGAAACACAAGTCCGAACCTTTTGAGATATTCACAGAATATAAGTTAGAAGTAGAGAACCAATACGGGTATAAGTATTATGTCCTTTGATGTGATCAAGGAGGAGAATACTTGAGCACGGAATTCCTGGACTATTCTAAAGGAGAATATGATTCTCTCTCAGCATTACTCCTCCGTATACACCATAGCACGATGGTATATCGGGGCGGAGCAATAGCACCCTATGTGATATGGTGTGCTCTATGATGAGTAATACTGAGTTACCTGTTTCCTTTTTGGGAGTTATGCACTTGAGAAGCTGCATACCTATTGAAAAGGGTTCGAATCAAGTCAGTTGCCTACCACTCCATATGAGATATGGAAAGGGAAGAACCCATGTCTTAAGCTAGTTAAGATTTGGGGTTGTCCGGCTTATGTCAAAAAGCAAAATCCGGACAAGCTCGAGGGAAGGTCTGTAATGTAGAACTGGAAAGGTTCCAGCTATACAAACTACAGCAGATGATTTGAAAGAACCAAAAGGATTCAATAGTTCCCGACGAATCTTTGCCTCTCCGCCGATCTAGTAGGGTTCCTCACCCACCTGAGAGATACTTCGGTTTCTCGATGACAGTGGGAGCGAGGATTGCATCATGAGATGATGACCCAACTAGTTTCGAACTGGCCATCAGGAGTGGAACTCTGTAAGAATGGCTGGATGCTTAGCGATCTGAGATGGAATCCATGTACACCAACAAAGTATGGACTTTGGTTGCTATATCTGAAGGGTTAAATCCCCATCAGGAGCAAGTATATCTTGAGAAGATTACTTGGTGTACATGTAAAAGTTAAGACTTTCAAAGCTAGACTTGTTAAAGGTTTTCGTCATTGACCAGGCGTGGATAATGATGAAACCTTTTTTCCAGTGGCTATGCTTAAGTCCATCCAGATCCTACTTGCCACGGTTACATACCATGACTACGATATCTGGCGGTTGGGTGCCATGACTGCTTTTCTAAATGATGTTTTAGAAGAGAACGTCTATAAGTACACAGCCAGAGGGCTTCGTAGATAGTGGGAGCAGCGGAAACGTATACAAGATGCTTTATAGGATAAAGCAGGTATCGCGGAGTTGGAACATCTGTTCTGATGTGTTAGTCAAAGAGTTTGACATCATCAAAATGGTAGATGAACCTTGTATAAACAAAAAGGTAGTAGGGAGTATAGTGACGATCCTCGTAGAGTACGTGGATGACATGCTCTTGATAGGGAAGGAGTTTCCTATACTACGCTCGATCAATCTCCGCTTATCACAATGATTCTCCATATAGGATCAAAGTGATACCTCCTAAATCCTAAGTATTCATCTATGAGATAGATGTAATTGGATGTTAGGATACTCACTAGATGTAGTGAGATGGTATCAATCGATCCTGGAGAGAATCACTGGAAAGGTTCCAGGGTGATAAGGACGACTGAAAGTCAGTCACAGGCATTGTCTTTACCCTCAGTAAAGGGACGGTATGTTGGAAGAGTTCCAAGCTAGATACCGTGGCATACTAGACGATAAAGGCAGGATACATCGCTACTTGAGGTTCTACCAAAGAGGCAGTCTGGATGTATATTTGTTCATAAGATGAACTTAGTTCCTCCCATTGTGTGACAATGGAGTTGTGGCTTATGCCAAGGAACGCCCATCCCATCAGTGATCCAGAAATATTCTAAGACAGTATCACCTGATCATGGAGATGGTTGATCTCCAGGGTGATCGAGGTTAGGAGAGTAGACTCAGAGGACAGCACGGCGGATCCACTCACAAAGGCATTTTCCCAGAGAGAGACTATTATTGGATAGTTGAGTATGAGATACTACAACCACTGCTATCAGATGGCCCTAGTGCAAGTGGGAGATTGTTAGTTATATGTATGCCCTAGAGGCCATTACTATACATAGGATGTATATTGTAGTGGATGCTTGGACATATATAGGGAGAACTTTCTTGCTCGACATGATAGTATGCTATATGGTTGATCTTTACCTTAACGTGTACACTGATAGTCTCTCTGTTACATGTTCGTAAAGCCCTTAGGATGAGTACTTGACTACCTGGACTATGATGCGGATCATACTAGTGGGGACATAGTAGTCCATAAGTACATCCTTCAAGGTCCCTAGTCGTGGGTGTATTGAGACAGGGCATCGATATACCAGAGTAGACTAGCGTATACCTTCTCGACCCATACAGATGGGCGATGGATGATCCCATATCCATTGGTGTTTGACATCAGAGATGATATACGGGTGCTCAGTAGAGACTGGGTACACTGGACGGACTCGCCGAGAACTCCCAGATGGTATTATACCTTACGTCAGATGGCAGTTCTCTGGTGACACTAGTACAGAGTAGTCTGTTGACCCGAGATCGTCATAGAGTCTTGTGTGGTTCCAACTGTGCTTTGATTTCCACCTTACCACGTCCAAGAGGGCGTGCAAAACGGTGGTTTTTGGGTACAGTCCCGAGTCACATGGAGGCAATGAGCGATAGGAGGGGACTCGTCTCTCCCGGTATAGGGGGTTGATATTGGGCTGTGTTCGATTGGCTATAACCGGAAATCCCTGGCCAGAGTAGCTGAGATTTACTGGTAAGTGTTACCTGTAGTTTCTCGAACTGTTATAGACCTCATATCGACACGACTTATCGAGCTATTGGGGTCTGACGTTTACCACCCATAGGCGAGATATGCGACATATCAGACGAAGAGACCGGACTGTACGGTAAGTGTTACTGGTTGGATTTACTGGAGTGTGAGCGGGCTTGCTCGTCGATCTTCTGATCGCTCAATACCCGGGTGGACGTTACGTTTAGCAGACCGCTTGCGGCTTGTGGATGTTTGATATGATCATCATCTGCTACCGGCGTATTGACGAGCCTTTAGAGTCCTACACAGAGGTTTCCTGGCTCAAGCGAAACGAAATAGGAGCGCATATGAGATATGTGCGGGACCGAGAATAATGCGTGTATGTGATACCGTATTCTATTCTCGCGATGAATATATCGACTGGTTGTATGCGATATAACCTGGTTATCGAATCAAGGATTGATTCGGTAAGCCGATACATAGGATACTAGTCGGTTATATGCGATATGACCGGATCGTTAAATCAAGTGTTGATTTAATGATTTAATGCATAATTATATATTTGATATATTACTTTGCATTAACTAGTATCGGTTCACTTTAAATGGATTTTCTCACTTGGTTTGTGCACATTGTATATGTGATATACTTTTGTACACAAGTTTGTATCATGTTTGATGATGCATGCTTACTTGGGTTTGTGTAAAGACTAAACCATGGTTATATGAATGGTTAGGGTTTTGTTTTCTTTTTGATTTATCTTATTTAGTTATTCATTTTGAAAATGATAAGCATAAAGGGAAAATGGTGGCTTAATTTGTTTTCTAGTTGAAGCTTCTTGAACATTTGACCAAAGTGACCATTTTGTCTCATGCTTAACCCTAACCACTCCATTTAACCCTAGTCTATTCTCTACACCTAACCAAGGTTAGGATATGATAAGTATTCATTTTGGAAATAATCAGAATATTCTTTCTTCTTCTTCTTCATCTTCTTCAATGAAGAAAGCTTGACTTCATCAATGGTGACTTGATGAAAAGTGTGAGAAATCCAATTCTTAAGTGAACCCACCTCCTATTTCTTTATCCTCTACCTCTTGCCAAGTAGTATAGGGTGTTTTCTTCACAAGTTTCATGACTTGGTGAAGTGGGAGCTTGATCTTGTGATGCCTCGATGTAGATCATCTTCGGCATCGAAGCCGACGACCAAGCCCGCCCAATTCTTCGATGAAGCCGATGCTAGAGTCCGGGATGCGATTTGTACAGCGAGGGGACTTCATCATGGAGCTACGGAGGTGGAGAACCGGATCTACAAAGGTTGTATTTCCGTTCACTTAGTTAAGTTGTTAACTAGTTGCTTGTTTCGCCTAAAATTCTAGTTAGCGATCTAGTCTAGGGTTTCTCGGCACCGTAAAATTTGAAACGGGCATGGTTGATGCCTTGTGAGACCTCTTGAGAGTGCCAAGGAACCCTACACAACAGATTTGATTCGAACCCTATTCAATAGGTATGCATCTTCTCAGGTGCATAACTCCCAAAAGGAAATAGGTAACTCAGTAGTACTCATCATAGAGCACACCTTATCATATAGGGTGTGATTGCTCCACCCTGATATACCATCGTGCTATGGTGTATACGGAGGAGTAATGCCGAGAGAGAATCTCATTCTCCTTTAGAATAATCCAGGATTTCCGTGCTCAAGTATTCTCCTCCCTGATCTCATCATAGGACATAATACTTATACCCGTATTGGTTCTCTACTTCTAAATCATATTCTGTGAATATCTCAAAAGGTTCGGACTTGTGTTTCAACAGGAACATAGGTCTGAATCTCGAAAGATCATCAGAGAATGTAATGAAGTATAAAGAATCGGTCTTGGCAAGTGTAGACAGGGGACCTACATACATCAACATGTATCATCCCAAGAGTTCACTAACTCTTTCTCTGTTTCCAGTAAACGGAGCTATGGTCATCTCATCTCTGTGACATGACTGGCAAGTTTCACAAGATGTAAATTCAAACTGATTTAAATATGCATCTATCATGTAACTTCAGCCAGTCGGGTCGCATTGATATGACCTAGTCTACAATACCTCAAGAAGGATTCGATCATTTCTGAACTCTTCCTTTTGTGTGTGTTCCGTATATTAAAGAACTGTAGTTTGATTTAGAACATCAACGCTTTTAGATAACGTGCCTGAACCGATCAACTTTTGATATAGGAAATGTTCAAAACATTATCCAACAATACAAAATTTTATCATTTCTTTACTGATAAAGAGACTGATATGATTTTGTATATCAGGTTCGGTATCTAATAACATTCATTCAGAATTAATGTATTGGTAATACAGGGTGACAGTGACCAACAGACTTGGCTGCAACACTTGCCCCGATTTCTGCCTCATGAAACTTATCACCCGTTCTCAGTTTTTCTACCTTTCTGTAGCCCTATGTAACAGATTACATATCTGGGATCCTGATCTGGTATCACATACCCAGGACGTAAAGGATACTGAGAAACAGTTCTCTGTAATGAACACACCCGAAGATGATGCATCAGCATGCACTCTCTTCGTTTGGGCGGCACGGGAATTCTGGTAATCCCCAATTTCCTGCTCTGTCTTATAACAATTATAAGTTGGAGCGGGACCAACGTTCCCCAGTTCAGTATAACAAGCGGGTTCGGTCAATAATCCGTATTATTATCTTGATTAAGGCGTGATATGGTCGCTACCTGGAGAGAGAGAGAAGAAAACACTCAGCGTGCGCTCTTGCAAGAATAGATTGGTTTTTATTTTATCTAATCAGGATGGCTCCCACTGCTTTTTATCAAATCTTCCTTCAAACCCTAAAAGGAAAGACTAGCCGGGATTAATTACACGCTACAAGTTCGCCAATCTTTCAGCCAGGCCAGTGTCGGTACTTTGAGGGAGGTCCCCCGTGCTTTCGCACGAACCTAATTAATGTAAACCTCGTTTTCCCAGAGGCGTAACCTCGTTAACACCTTTCTAGACACCTACTTGATCGGCTAATTGTAATGTGTAAAACTCTCCCTGGAGTAACTCTTACTCGCAGCGGGTATCGGGATCCAACTATCTCATAAAAGGTATGCAATCTCATTGCAAATTTCAACACTTGAAATTCCCGATAATATTTTGCCCCTAGCACCCTATGATCTTGACGGAGGTTAACAAACCATAGGCTACTAGTCAAGTTCAACCCGTCATTTCTTGATCGAATTAAACCCACCCGCACAACCCTTGACGGAGGTCAACAAGGCCGCACGACTACCCTAATCCAATCTGCATCATATGCATAAGCAGATAAATACTAGTTAGCTACCGCACACTACGCCTTGACGGAGGTCAACAAACGTAGCACGAATACTAAATAGGACTTATCTGAAATGACGGAGGGCTACGACAGGTTTTTCTGAAAACCTATTGCGTAATGAACTTGATATCGTTGTAGGATCGAATGAATTTTAAAATGGAGTGTCTTTGAGGCTTTTCTAGTTTTGCTAAAGGAGTCACTCCCGGTGAAGGGATCGTCGGTCCTTTCCTCGTCGAATGAGGTGCGGGATATATCATATATATCAATGTGCAAAGCAAAAACTCTTAAAAGCAATCAAAAGACAAACCGAGTGTGTAGCATCTGCCAGTTATTGCTAAAGGAGTCACTCCCGGTGAAGGGATCTCGGTCCTTTCCTCATCGAATAAGGTGCAGGATATATCATATATACCGCTGTGCAAAGCAAGAACTGTAGCTACCTGTTTTATTTTTGAAATAAAATTCTACAACATCTTAGGTTTCTTTTATTTCATTAATCGCATCAATGAAGTTCCATCATTTGAGTACCTAAACATTACAGATAAATACGGCGTACACTTATGCCATCCGCATTCGCCTCGATGTCCCCTCGTGCACCGTTAGGTTAGGTAACTAATGAAAGTCCTCTCTATATATATCCAAGCATCCACTATAATATACATCATATATACAGCAATGGCCTCTAGGGCATATACATAACTAACATTTACATATCATGCGCATGTTATATTTCATGTATATGTGTGTGTGTGTGTAATGTAATTATGAATGAATATGTAGTTTCTCTTTTATTATTTTTCTTTTTGCATTATATGTGATGAGGTGGATTATTATTTGCTTACTCATCTATTTATTCATGACACTTGGATGAAAGATAAAGTAAATGGTTTATGAAAAGAGTTTCTACTCTTTTCTCCTAACTATGGTTTTCATTTGCACTATGCTTTTCTCTTTCATCCAAGAACAAAAGGAAGAAGGAGAAGTAAAGAACAAAAGAAAAAGAGAGCAAGAGAGTTCATATTTCATGCTACATCTCTCTCATCTTCTCTCTAGCAAGGATCAAGTGAGAGTTTCTTCAATTTTTTTGAAGTTGAAGTTAGAGCTGGAGGTCTGCGCGTGGATCATCTTCGACGGAGTCGATCGGAGATCAAGCCCGATCCAGAGCGCATTGGAGTTTAGCCGGAGTCCCGGGATCAACCATTGGAGCATGTGAAGACGCTTCAAAGTTTTTACATTCTCAACTAGCTATTTTGTTTACAAGTTTTAGTATATGGTAGTATTCTATGGTTTAGGTGTCTTGTTCGCTCGGATTTTGTTTTATTTCCTCTTCCGCAAAGTTTTCGAAACCCGTCCGGCGAGCAAAAACCCCTTACAGTGGTATTAAAGGCGCCCATAGACTTTTAACTTGCTTTTAGGTGGCTAATTGATTTGTATAACCATTTTTCAAAATGAATTGTTCATTGTTTTTTAAAACTGTCCCAAACCGGTAATTATTTTTACATATAACTCGCATCTCAGGGCTTTCGGTGTGGACCGAGAGTCCCGTGGTGGCACGAGAGCAACCCCAGGGTTGTCCCGGGGGCTTGGGTAGACTCCCACACCCGAGACCATCACGTAATGGTTTCGGGTGTGGCTCTAGGTGTAGGGTTCCTAGGCACTCTAATGGAGTCTCACAAGGCATCAACTATGCCAATTTCAAAGATTGCGGTGCCGAGAAACCCTAGACTACGGATCGTTAACTAGAAATCTAGGCGACCAAAGCAACTAGTTTACAACTAAACTAAAAGAACGGAAATACAACCTTTGTAGATCCGGTTCTCCACCTCCATGGCTCCGTGATGATGTCTCCTCGCTGTACAAAACGGATCTTGGGCTCTAGCGTCGGCTTCATCGGAGAAAAAGCGGGCTAGGTCATCGACGACGATGCCGAAGATGATCTACGTCGAGGCATCGCTAGATCAAGCTCCAACTTCACCAAGTCATGAAACTTGTGAAGAAAACACCCTATACTACTTGGCAAGAGGTAGAGGATGAAGAAATAGGAGGTGGGTTCACTTTAGAATTGGATTTCTCACTCTTTTTCATCAATCACCATTGATGAAGTCAAGGTTTCTTCAAGTAGAAGATGAAGAAGAAGAAGAAGATAATATATTAAGTGTTATGTAAAATGAAAATAATAATAATACTTATCATCTACCAACCATGGTCAAGTGTAGAGACTAAACTAGGGTTAGTGGGAATGGTTAGGGTTAAGCATGAGACAAAAATGGTCACTTAGGTCAAAGCTTCATGAAGCTTCAACTAGAATACAAAACAAGCCACCATTTTCTTTTCATGCCTTTCATTTTCAAAAAATCAATAGATAAATAAATAAGTGAATAAAACAAAACCCTAACCATTAACATGTAACCATGGTTTGATCTTTACACAAAAACCCTAGCATAACATGTATCATCAAACATGATACAATCAAGTGCACAAAAGTATATCACATACACAATGTGCACATCCGAGTGAGAATATCCATTTAAAGTGAACCGATACTAGTTAATGCAAAGTAATATATCAAATATATAATTATACATTAAATCATTAAATCAACACTTGATTTAACGATCCGGTCATATCGCATATAACCGACTAGTATCCTATGTATCGGCTTATCGAATCAATACTTGATTCGATAACTAGGTTATATCGCATACAACCAATCGATACATTCATCGCGAGAATGAAATACGGTATCAAATACTCGCATTATTCTCGGTCCCGGACATATCTCATATGCGCTCCTATTTCGTTTCGCTTGAGCCAGGAAACCTCTGTGTAGGACTCTAAAGACTCGTCAATACTCCGGTAGCAGATGATGATCATATCAAGCACCCACAAGCCGCAAGCGGTCTGCTGAACGTAACGGCCACCCGGGTATTGAGCGATCAGAAGATCGACGAGCAAGCCCGCTCATACTCCTGTGAATCCAACCAGTAACACTTACCGTACAGTCCGGTCTGATCGTCTGATATGTCGCATATCTCGCCTAGGGGTGGTAAACGTCAGACCCCAATATCTCGATAAGTCGTGTCGATATGAGGTCTATAACATTTCGAGATACTACTGGTAACACTTACCAGTAAATCTCAGCAACCCTGGCCAGGGATTTCCTGTTATAGCCAATCGAACACAGCGCAACATCAACTCCCTATACCGGGAGAGACGAATCCCCTCCTATCGCTCATTGCCTCCATGTGATTCGGGACTGTACCCAAAAACCACCGTTTTGCACGCCCTCTTGGACGTGGTAAGGTGGAAATCAAAGCACAGTGGGAACCACACAAGACTCTATGACGATCTCGGATCAACAGACTACTTTGTACCAGTGTCACCAGAGAACTGCCATCTGACGTAAGGTATAATACCATCTGGGAGTTCTCGGCGAGTCCATCCAGTGTACCCAGTCTCCACTGAGCACCCGTATATCATCTTTGATGTCAAACACCAATGGATATGGGATCATCCATCGCCCATCTGTATGGGTCGAGAAGGTATACGCTAGTCTACTCTGGTATATCGATGCCCTGTCTCGATACACCCACGACTAGGGACCTTGAAGGATGTACTTATGGACTACCATGTCCCCACTAGTATGATCCGCATCATAGTCCAGGTAGTCAAGTACACATCCTAAGGGCTTTACCAACATGTAACAGAGGGACAATCAGTGTACACGTTAAGGTAAAGAGCAACCAGATAGCATACTATCATGTCGAGCAAGAAAGTCCTCCCTATATATGTCCAAGCATTCACTACAATATACATCCTATGTACAGTAATGGCCTCTAGGGCATACATATAACTAACACTAGGACAATAAGCGTGTAGCTGCGTGCTTGCTGACCCATCAGCCAACCCATGGCTATAAGCCCCTACCCAATGCCCCCTAGGGCTTTATGGGTCTTGTCCAAGGCCTCCCGGTGTCTCGGACAGTTTTTGGGTCATTTGGGTTTCGATTCATTTAAGAAATGGTGGTGTTTTGGGGCCGGAGCTGATCATGAATTTCAATTTTTGGAAATTCGATTTCGGCTTCACAGGTTTTAGAATTCATTGGCCATGGGTTCTGTATTGTCACGGTTAAAGTGTTTAACCTTGTTAATGTGATGGCATATGTGTTATGCAGTGTTTAGCATCGCCGAATTGATGTGATCAATTCGACGGGGTTGCACATGTGAGTCTGATATGTTCTATGTTAAATTTTTTTTGGTGTCAATTGGATTGTCGCAAAATGAATAGTACCGAGCGAAATTTTGTAATGTGATGTATTTCATTTCTTTCATGTTGTAAACAAATGTCTATTCTTTTATTCGGGGCGAGCGGTCGACATGTGGAAGTCACTACTGAAAGTGTACGTTAGCACCACCACTGGGTTTTAGTAGCATCAAGCATGCCATTTAAAAAAAATTTGGGGTTCTAATCTACACTAACTAAGATCTTTAACTAGAAGACTAGGGTTTAAGTTAGATATCAAAAAAACTATACTAAGAGAACGAAACTACAACCTTTGTAGATCGTGTCCTTCTCTTCAAATGCTCCGGGTTGTAGTCCACGCAACTCCACTAGTCTCCACTTGAAGATGGTACAAGCTCCCTTCGTGATCTTCGTGCTGAAAATGAACCACCCGAAGTCCACTAGTCCAAGCTACCTCTTAACTAAACTCTTCAGTGAAGGAAACACACTAGTTTAAATTGCTAATTCAAACTGGGATGGCGAAGTAGGGGTATAGTTTGGTCACTAGGGTTCTCACAAGCTCAAGGGTTCACAACTCATGTGAGGGATTGAGGTTAGAGGCGAGGTGAGGAAAAATGGAGAGAGCTGGAGAGTAAGAGCTCAAGAATATGGCTAAGGAAAAATGAGCTTAACTTAATGTTAGTGTATATGCCCTAGAGGCCATTACTGTATCATACTAGTATGTATATTACTTGATGGAAGCTTGGGATATTCACAGTTGTATAGACAATCTTGCTCGAAATAGTAGTATGCTGCTTGGTTTGTCTCTGCTTTAATGTGTACATGTGTTTCTTTTTATATATCACCTATACGCATTAGTGGAGCCCTTAGGATCTTTGCTTGATTACCGGCGTTGTGATGGCGATCACACTCGTGGGGACTGGGTAATCCATAAGCACATCCTTATGCACGTCCCTAGTCATGGGATTATCGAGACAGGGCATCGATACTCCGGAGTAGACTAGCGCATGCGCTTCTCATCCCAGTGCGGGAGGCGGTCTGTCCCACAGCCGTCGGTACGTCGTACTTGAGATAGTATGCGGATGCTCGTTAGGTTACGAGTACACTGGACAGGACTCGTCGGGGACTGTTGGTTGGTATTATACCTATCGTCAGTTAACAGTTCCCAGGTGACAGGAGTACAGCTTAGTCCGCTGACTTGACACTGTCACTTCGCCTCAAGTGTGTTCCCACTGTTCTTTGACTACTACCCTACCACGGCTCTACTGAGTCGTGCAAACAGGTAGTAGTTGGGTGCAGTCCCGAAGCACTTGGAGGCAGTGACGGTTAGACAGGATTCGTCTCTCCAGGTATTGGGGGTTGACATCGCGCTGTGTCTAGGAGAGCTATTACACAAAGTCCCTGGCCTGGGCTAGCGAGATATACTGGTAGGTTTCCAGTGATGTCACAGGGTGTTCTGGGCTACACTCCGACATGACTTGTACCGCTATTAGGGGACTGACGTTCGCCACCCCCTAGGCCCGCCATGCGATGTATCAGACGAACAGACCGGACTGTACGGAGATTGTCACATACAGGCTCAGTAGGAGTTCGGATGGGTTTACCTCATCGGCCTTCTTATCGACATCTACCTGGGGACCGTTACATACAGCTAGTGCTGCTTGCGGTCTGTGGTTAAACCCACTACCAGCGTAGTGTCGAGTCTTTAGAGTCCCACACAGAGAGTTTCCCTGCATTGAGTGAAACGTGTAGAGCCCGTATGGTTTTACGGCAGGGCTGCGATCACCTATGTACACTTGTGTGCGTGTGGTGTTCGGGCAGGCAATACTAGTGGGCTTTGGTTTAAGCCGGATCCTAGTATTGCACGGATGGATTTGTTTTGTCTTCTGTACATCCGCATTCTACGGAATGCGGATGCAGGTGTGTATGCACAGTTTTCCGGAGCGATGAAGGAGGAGGTGCCTCATTAGGGTTTTGGCAGTTGGTTTGGCCAAAACCGTTATGTGGCAGGCTCATTAGGGTTTTGACAGTTGATTCGGTCAAAACCATTTTGAGGCTGACTCATTAGGGTTTTGGCAATTCGATTTGTCAAAACCATTATGAGCCGCGGACATCATTTACTAATCCTTTTAGTGATAATTTTATGATGGCTAATTGCATTGACCATTTGACCACCATGACCTCTCTTGACTTTGTTGACCGGTTGACCGGTGTTGACCATTGACCTTCATGAGAGGTCTACACTCTTCTTTTCATTTTCTTTTTCTTTTTGATTATGATAATGGTCATTTCAATGTAGCCATCAACTTTATCTTGATAGGATTAGTAATGATGATGTTTTGGGATTATTGAACCATGGTTCATTTTCTTTAGCACACAATTCTTTTCTCATTCTCTCTCTTGCTCTTTCTCATGAGAAGAAAAGAAATGCTCCATGGTTGCTAGCTCCTCCTTTTTCCTCCTCTTGATTCATCTTTTGATCTCATGTGTTGAGAGAAAAAGATCCCACAAAGACAAACACTTCCATATATCTCCTCTACACATCCTAGGGCTTCTTGACTAGCAATCTTGTTGCCCTAGTTACCTTGGCTCGAGGTGGAGCTCGGTGTACATCTCTCGGGTGGATCATCTTCGACTCAAGAAGGCCGCGCAGGTGACCAAAGTCCGGATCAACCCTCGGATCATGGATGGACAAACGGCGCAGCGGAGTGAAGACCCGAAGGACCGGTATCATGAGGTATAACTTCTACGGCATAGTTGTTAGCACCTCCTTTAGTTTGCTAGTTTATAGTTTAGCAAAGATCCGGCTTTTACGGTCCATGTTACAAAGTCTAGAAATTTTTTTGTTTTACCGTTTCCTCAACCCCGAAAGTACCGGAAGAGGTAACGTGGACCTAACAGTGGTATCAGAGCCTAGCTAAACATAAACTAGTAAGTTAGCAGAGTGTTTAGAATATCGATCGGAAAAAAAGTCGCAAAACGCGCCCGAGAAAAACCAAGTTTCTGTCGAATTTTTATACTGCTCTAAAAATAATTTAACATACAAGAAAATTCGACTCAGGGTTTTCTAAAACCACAGCAGAAAACCGGTCCACTGAACTGACCAAACCACCGTGGTTCCACGGCAAGAACATGCTTCTTGCCGCGGTTCCGCGGCCGATTTGACTCGGCAGTGGACCGGGTTTTCTGCAGTGTTTTAGTTTGGGTGTTTTGGGGTTTTTTATACATGTTTTTTCTACCCAGATTTTCCAGAGAGCAAATTGACTTTTTGGGGTGGTTTCAAATCCATATTTTGATCGATATTCCGTAGACTTTAGCTAAATGGATATTTTCTGTGATGTGATATATATATTGAACGTCTACTAATCGCTATACATCGATTATTGGGGGTTATACATATTTGTGATCTGTAATGCTGATAGTTTGTGTATATGAACTCGTTGGATTTTCACGGATGAATAGCCGGGGTGGATGTGAGATGAGAGTTTCTTTTTCTTTCATTCATTGTAAAATTTGTAAATAGATGTAATATTATTTGTATGGCCGCACAACCGGGTCGGGGTTGTAGCCGTCATTGTATAATTTCTTTTTACTGTTTTTGCTCCTAGGATAGACTCAAGGAGGGGTGCATAAACTACCGGGTATCTCGAAGTGCCGAGTGGCCTACTCACGGGTTGAGGGAGGTTGCTTCGCTTCAGGTACTTGATGGGTAGTTTGCCGCACCTGTAGGGGTCTAGGGTAGGGTATTGGCTATTCATCGCGACCGTGTAATCCGCTTTTTCGTTGCAGCCTCGAACGAATCGCGGGTTCCTAGTATATCCAAAGTGTTCATCTGTGATCTGGATTGGCTATCATTGCTATATATCTATATATGATATCTATTTAGGTGTTGCTTATGTTTTGCATCCGCGCTAGTCCAGCCCCCGCTCTGTCGTTAGTTAAGTAACCTAACGGGTGATGACGGGCCCGGTGGCGAATGCGGATGGCATAAGCGTACGCCATATTTTGGTTGTTTTCTGTAATGGTAGGATTTAAATGACGGGACGCATTAAAAGAACTAATGCAAGAAAATAAACCTAAAAGACGTTGTTGGAACAATTTTTCAAAAAGCTGTTATTGCAAGGACGTTCACTTTTGTTTTGCACAGAGGTATTCAGTTATGAATGCCCAGCACCTCAGTCGACGAGGCAAGGGCCGAGATCCCTTCATCGGGAGTGACCCCTTGGACAAAAGTTTGCGTCAGGGTAATAACTTCACTATAGTCGATTATTCTTGGTTTTCATCGAGATATTCAGTTTGGAATATCCTGCACCTCATTCGACGAGGAAAGAGCCGAGATCCCTTCACAGGGAGTGACCTCTTTAGCAAAAGTTTTCGCCACTATATTTTCAAAAAGATTACCAGGTTCCTTCAACGATATCAAGTTCATTACGTTAACGGGTTTTTCGCCAAAAACCCAGCCGTAGCCCTCCGTCATTTCTTACAAGTAACACTTAGTATTCGTGCTGCGTTTGTTGACTCCGTCAAGGCGTAGTGTACGGTAGCTAAGTGCTGCTTGTTTGTAACAGTATATGGGATTGGTTAGGACAGTCGTATAACCTTGTTGACTCCGTCAAGGGTTGAACTTGACTAGGACTCTTTAATTTGTTGACTCCGTCAAGGTCACTTGGGTCCTAGGGGAAAAAACCACATCGGGAGTTTCTAAAGAAACTGAAACTTGCAGATTTAGCATACCTTCTGGAGTGTGGTGACTAGAGTGGATTCCGTCTAGGTCATCACACAATGATAGTTGGATCCCGATCCCACTGATGAGTTGGATTACTCTCGGGAGATTATTTCACATAACGATCAATGCTATAAACCTAGTAGGTGTCTAGAAAGGTGTTAGCGGGGCTACGCTCCTAGGGAAAAGAGGTTACTTAATTAAGGAACTTCGCGAAAGCGTTGGAAAATCTCCCTCGAAGTACCAACACCAGCCGGCTGAAAGGTTAAGCAAGTATTGTGACGTGCGATAAATCCTGACTAGTTCTTCTTTTAGGGTTTGAAGAAGAATTTGAGGAAACAGTGGGAGCCATCCTGGTTAGATAAATCAATAAACCAATCTAATATTGCAAGAGCGCACGCTGAGTGTTTCTTTTCTCTCTCTCCAGGTAGCAACCATTTCACGCCCTAATCAAGATAATAAAATGTATCGCTTGACCGATCCGAATTCTTATTCGGGGCTGGAGAACGTTGGTTCGTCTCTAACTTGTGACAACAGTCATAAGTATGAGCAAGGGAAAGAGGATTGTATGGATTCCAAGGATACCCAGTTGAAGAAGATGCATGGTTTTGCTTCTACTTCAGGTGTTCTTGTAATTGAGAACTTCTTTACGGTCAGCCCTACCTCCTGGGTACTTGATACCGGATCAGGATCTCATATCTGCAATTTATTGCAGGGACTAAGAAAAAGTATGAAAGTTGCACCTGCTGATATGTCGCTCAGAGTAGCGAACGGAGCACAAGTAAATGCTGCAGCCGTCGGTGAATATCACCTAGTATTGCCAAATGGCAAGACTATGATTTTGAACGATTGCTACTATGTACCTTCCATGGTTTGCAACATAATATCAGTTTCTTTACTCGAAAAAGATGGATATAACTTTGTTCTTGATAGAAATATCATGAAAATCTACCTTTATAAGGTAATGGTTGCAGAAGGTACACTGTGTAATGGTATCTACGTTCTAAATCAGAATACAGTTCTCAATATACAAAACACACGCAAGAGGAAGAATTCAGATACGAATGAATCCTACTTGTGGCATTGTAGACTTGGTCATATCGGAGAGAAAATACTAAGTAAGTTGCATAAAGTTGGACTCTTGAATGCGTTCGAGTTTTCATCTTATGAAACTTGTCCGTCTTGTCTCAAAGGGAAGATGACCAAATCTCCGTTCACCGGACATGGAGAAAGGGCAGCAGAGCTCTTGGGACTCATACACAGTGATGTATGTAGTCCTATGTCTATACATGCAAGGGGTGGGTTCTTGTACTTCATCACATTCACTGATGATCTCTCTAGATTCGGATATGTGTATCTTATGAAACACAAATCTGAAGCTTTTGAGAAATTCAAGGAATTCAGAAACGAAGTAGAGAACCAGACTGGCAAAGGTATTAAGATCCTCCGGTCTGATAGAGGAGGGGAGTACTTAAGCACGGAATTCCTAGATTACTTAAAAGAGAATGGTATTCTCTCTCAGCTTACTCCTCCTTATACACCACATCACAACGGTGTATCGGAGCGGAGGAATCGTACCCTACTGGATATGGTTCGCTCCATTATGAGTAATGCCGAGTTGCCTCTTTCATTTTGGCGACATGCGCTTCAGATAGAGGCATACCTATTGAATTACGTTCCATCCAAATCAGTGCCTAAGACTCCATATGAAATATGGAGTGGAAGAAATCCGTATCTTAAGCGATTTAAGATATGGGGTTGTCCGGCCTATGTGAAAACACAGAAACCAGACAAGCTAGAGGCACGGTCAGTTCTGTGTAAATTTATGGGATATCCTAAAGACTCACTAGGATATCTGTTCTACCACACTGAGGAACAGAAGGTGTTTGTATCTCGCCACGCTACCTTTTTAGAAAGGGAGTTTCTTGCAAAAGAAACTAGTGGGAGTTCGGTAGAACTGGAAGAAATTCAGCGACCACAAAATGTAACTGAAAATTTGGAGGAACAACTGAATTCAATAACCCCAAACGAACCTCAGCCACTCTGCAAATCTGGTAGGATTTCTCATCCGCCCGAGAGATACTACGGTTTTCTCATAGACGGGGATCGAGAGGATTGCATCTTGGAAGAAGATGACCCTACCAGTTTCAGGCAGGCCATTATCAGTAGGGACTCTGATAAGTGGCAAGAAGCAATGCAATCCGAAATGGAGTCCATGTACACCAATAAAGTGTGGACCTTGGATATTGCTCCACCCGGGGTAAAACCCGTTGGATGCAAATGGATCTACAAAAGGAAACTTGGTGTGGATGGGCAGGTGGAGACCTATAAGGCTAGACTCGTTGCAAAAGGTTTTCGTCAAAGACCTGGTTTGGACTATGACGAAACCTTTTCTCCAGTGGCTATGCTGAAATCCATTCGGATCCTACTTGCCATTGCTGCCTTCCATGACTATGAAATCTGGCAGATGGACGTTAAAACGGCTTTTCTAAACGGCTGTTTTGAAGAGTGCGTTTACATGGATCAGCCAGAAGGTTTCGTAGACAGTGGGAGCAGCGGGAAGGTGTGCAAGTAGCTTAAATCCATTTATGGATTAAAGCAGGCATCGCGGAGCTGGAACATCTATTTTAATGAGGCAATCAAGGAATTTGATTTCATCAAGAAGGAAGATGAACCTTGTGTCTATAAGAAGATTGTAGGACGAACTGTCGTGTTCCTAGTCTTGTACGTGGACGACATTCTTTTGATAGGAAATGACATTCCTATGCTACAATCGGTCAAGCTATTTTTGTCACAACGGTTCTCCATGAAGGACCTGTGTCATGCCTCGTACATTCTGGGGATCAAGATCTATAGAGATAGATCCAAGAGACTATTGGGACTTTCGCAGTCCAGGTACATAGAGACCGTACTAAAGAGATTTAGTATGGAGGATTCCAAGCGCGGTAACATACCCGCATTGCACGGAATTACCCTCTCCAAGAAGATGTCACCTAAGACTGACGAGGAGAGGGTTCGCATGAGCACTATACCCTACGCTTCGGCGGTAGGATCTATAATGTATGCGATGCTATGTACAAGACCAGATGTAGCTTGCACGCTGAGCGCGGTAAGCCGGTATCAGTCAGACCCAGGTGAGGACCACTGGACAGCAGTGAAGAACATTCTCAAGTACCTGAGAAGGACTACGGAGATGTTCCTGGTTTACGGTAATGGAGACCTCAGGGTCGAGTCCTTCACCGATTCAAGCTTCCAGAGTGACAAAGATGACAGCAAGTCTGTCTCGGGTTTTGTGTTTACCCTCAACGGAGGGGCGGTATGTTGGAGGAGTTCCAAACAGGATACCGTCGCAGACTCGACGATGGAGGCTGAATACATTGCTGCAAGAGATGCCGCAAAAGAGGCGGTCTGGATGAAGAAGTTCATTAGTGAACTTCAGGTGGTTCCGTCCATTGTTGACCCAATACCTTTGTATTGCGATAACAATAGGGCTATAGCTTTAGCGAAGGAACCAAGGTCTCATCAGAAATCCAAACACATCTTAAGGCGGTATCACCTGATCAGGGAGATCATTGATCGCCAGGAGATCGAGGTACGGAGAGTGGACACAAAAGACAACACGGCGGATCCATTCACGAAGGCCTTACCCCAGACTCAGTTCGAGTGGCTGATCGAGATGATAGGTCTTCGATACGCCAGTACATGGCCTTAGTGCAAGTGGGAGATTGTTAGTGTATATGCCTTAGAGGCCATTACTGTATCATAATAGTATGTATATTACTTGATGGAAGCTTGGGATATTCACAGTTGTATAGACAATCTTGCTCGAAATAGTAGTATGCTGCTTGGTTTGTCTCTGCTTTAATGTGTACATGTGTTTCTTTTTATATATCACCTATACGCATTAGTGGAGCCCTTAGGATCTTTGCTTGATTACCGGCGTTGTGATGGCGATCACACTCATGGGGACTGGTTAATCCATAAGCACATCCTTATGCACGTCCCTAGTCGTGGGATTATCGAGACAGGGCATCGATACTCCGGAGTAGACTAGCGTATACGCTTCTCATCCCAGTGCGGGAGGCGGTCTGTCCCACAACCGTCAGTACGTCGTACTTGAGATAGTATGCGGGTGCTCGTTAGGTTATGAGTACACTGGATAGGACTCGTCGGGGACTGTTGGTTGGTATTATACCTATCGTCAGTTAACAGTTCTGAGGTGACATGAGTACAGCTTAGTCAGCTGACTTGACACTGTCACTTCGCCTCAAGTGTGTTCCCACTGTTCTTTGACTACTACCCTACCACGGCTCTACTGAGTCGTGCAAACAGGTAGTAGTTGGGTGCAGTCCCGAAGCACTTGGAGGCAGTGACGATTGGACAGGATTCGTCTCTCCCGGTATTGGGGATTGACATCGCACTGTGTCTAGGAGAGCCATTACACAAAATCCCTGGCCAGGGCTAGCGAGATATACTGGTAGGTTTCCAGTGATGTCTCAGGGTGTTCTGGGCTACACTCCGACACGACTTGTACCGCTATTAGGGTACTGACGTTCGCCACCCCCTATGCTCGCCATGCGATGTATCAGACGAACAGACCGGACTGTACGGAGATTGTCACATACAGGCTCAGTAGGAGTTTAGATGGGTTTACCTCATCGGCCTTCTTATCGACATCTACCTGGGGACCGTTACGTATAGCTAGTGCCGCTTGCGGTCTATGATTAAACCTACTGCCAGCGTAGTGTCGAGTCTTTAGAGTCCTACACAGAGAGTTTCCCTGCACTGAGCGAAACGTGTAGAGGCCGTATGGTTTTACGGCAGGGCTGCGATCACCTACGTACACTTGTGTGCGTGTGGTGTTCGGGCAGGCAATACTAGTGGGCTTTGGTTTAAGCCGGATCCTAGTATTGCACGGATGGATTTGTTTTGTCTTCTGTGCATCCGCATTCTACGGAATGCGGATGCAGGTGGGTATGCACAGTTTTCCGGAGCGATGAAGGAGGAGGTGCCTCATTAGGGTTTTGGCAGTTGGTTCGGCCAAAACCGTTATGTGGCAGGCTCATTAGGGTTTTTACAGTTGATTCGGTCAAAACCATTTTGAGGCGGACTCATTAGGGTTTTGGCAATTCGTTTGGTCAAAACCATTATGAGCCGCGGACATCATTTACTAATCCTTTTAGTGATAATTTTATGATGGCTAATTGCATTGACCATTTGACCACCATGACCTCTCTTGACTTTGTTGACCGGTGTTGACCATTGACCTTCATGAGAGGTCTACACTCTTCTTTTCATTTTCATTTTCTTTTTGATTATGATAATGGTCATTTCAATGTAGCCATCAACTTTATCTTGATAGGATTAGTAATGATGATGTTTTGGGATTATTGAACCATGGTTCATTTTCTTTAGCACACAATTCTTTTCTCATTCTCTCTCTTGCTCTTTCTCATGAGAAGAAAAGAAATGCTCCATGGTTGCTAGCTCCTCCTTCTTCCTCCTCTTGATTCATCTTTTGATCTCATGTGTTGAGAGATAAAGATCCCACAAAGACAAACACTTCCATATATATCCTCTATACATCCTAGGGCTTCTTGACTAGCAATATTGTTGCCCTAGTTTCCTTGGCTCGAGGTGGAGCTCGGTGTACATCTCTCGGGTGGATCGTCTTCGACTCAAGAAGGCCGCGGAGGTGACCAAAGTCCGGATCAACCCTCGGAGCATGGATGGACAAACGGCACAGCGGAGTGAAGACCCGAAGGACCAGTATCGTGAGGTATAACTTCTACGGCATAGTAGTTAGCACCTTCTTTAGTTTGCTAGTTTCTAGTTTAGCAAAGATCCGGCTTTTACGGTCCATGTTACAAAATCTAGAAAATTTTTTGTTTTACCGTTTCCGCAACCCCGAAAGTATCGGGAGAGGTAACGTGGACCTAACACTTAAGAAATGAGTGTAGAAAGGCAACCCCAAGCTCACACATTATTGAAGCATGGAATAAAATGCAATACAAATAATGCACCATGCTTCAATAGTGCAAACAAATGAATAAACAAATATAAAAATCCATGCCTTGAACCATGCTCTCAAAAGTCTCCACATTTTTCTTCTGATTTTCTATTTTCTAAAAATAGAAAATCCATGCCATGCTTCATTTTAATATATATACATATATATATATATCATATATATATATTATGAAGAATAATTAGTGAGCTAATAATATTAGTTAATATATAATTATATCAAATATAATATATATCAAATTATGAAATTAACACTTGATTTAATAATCCGGTTATATCACATATAACCGACTAATATCATTTATCTGTATATCACAATATCAAATCAACACTTGATTCAATAATCCGGTTATATCATATATAACCTAACCGATAATAAATAACCGCCAGATTAGAATACGGTATCACATACCCGTATTTAGTCTGGTCCCCGCAAATATCAGCATATGTGTCATATTTCGTTTCGCTTGAACCAAGAAACTTCTGTGTGGAACTCTAAAGACTCGTCAATTCGCCAGCAGTAGATGATGATCATATCAATCACCTATAAGCCGTCAGCGGTACTAGTTGGACTTAACGGCTACCCAGGTATTGAGAGATTAGAAGATCAACAAGCAAGCTTGTCCAAACTCCCATGAAGCCTATAGGTAACACTTACCATACAGTCCGGTCTCTTCGTCTGATATTTCGCATATCGAGTCTAGGAGTGGTAACGTGAGACCACAGTAACTTGATAAGTCATGCCGATGTATGGCTCATAACGGTTCGAGAAACTAATGATAACACTTACCAGTAAATCTCTTCAACAGCCCTGGCCAGGAACTTACTTTTACAGTCAATCGAGCATAGCGCAACATCAACTTCCAATACCGGGAGAGACAAAACCCCTCCTATCGCTCATTGCCTCCATGTGAATCGGGATTGTACAAAAAATCCACCTGTTTGCACGCCTCCTTTGAGCCGTTGTAGGGAGGAAATCAAAGCACAGTAGGAGCCACACAAGACTCTATGACGATCTCGGGTCTACAGACTAACCTGTACCAGTGTCACCAGAGAACTGCTATCTGACGATAGGTATAGCACCAATTAGGAGTTCTCGACGAGTCCTGTTTAGTGTACCCATTCTCTAATGAGCACCTATGTATAATCTTTGATGTCAAACACTAATGGATATGGGATCAACCATCGCCCCCATACAGGGTCAAGAAACGTACACACTAGTCTACTCTGGTGTATCGATGCCCTGTCTCGATATACCCTCGACTAGGAATAATTAAAGGATGTGCTTGTAGACTACCCAGGTCCCAGTAGTATGATCTGCATCATAGTCCTGGTAGTCAAGCTGACACCCTAAGGGCTTTATCAACATGTATTGAGAGACAGTATAATAATACTATGTGTATATATTAAGATAAAGAATAACCAGATAGCATACTATCATGTCGAGCAAGAAAGTCCTCTATATATATTTCCAAGCATCCACTATAATATACATCAATGTACAATAATAGCCTCTAGGGTTTACATATCCCTAACAATCTCCCACTTGCACTAAGGACATTTGTTGTAGTATCTTATACCCAACATCCTAAATAGTCTCTCGAATTGCGTCTGGGGGAGGGCTTTCGTGAGTAGATCCGCTACGTTGTCCTTCGTGTCAACTCTCCTGATCTCGATCTCCCGGCGATCAACTATCTCCCGGATCAGGTGATACCGCCTAAGAATATGTCTGGATCTTTGATGGGACTGAGGTTCCTTGGCCAAGGCTACAGCTCCATTGTTATCACAATACACAGGTATTGGATGCCCAATGGATGGAACCACACCAAGTTCAGCTATGAACTTCATCATCCAGAAAACAACTTTGGTAGCATCGTTGGCAGCGATGTATTCATCCTCCATCGTCGAGCCTGCTACGGTATCTTGCTTGGAACTCTTGCAACATACCGCCCCTCCGTTGAGGGTAAAGACAAAACCCGAGACCGACTTACTGTCGTCCTTATCACTCTAGAAGCTCGAATCAGTAGAGGACTCCACCTAGAGTTCACCATTACCATACACCAAGAACATTTCTTTTGTCCTTCTCAAGTACTTAAGAATATTCTTCACAGTTGTCCAGTGGTTTCCCCCAGGATCTGATTGATACCTACTCACTACACCTAGAAAGTAAGCTACATCCGGTCTGGTATACAATATCGCATACATGATTGACCCGACTGCCGAAGCATAAGGTATCCCTTGTATACGAGCCCTCTCCAAATAATTCTTGAGAGACATCTCTTTGGAGAGAGTGATTCCTGAGAAAGCGGGTAAATTACCACGCTTAGAATCTTCCATACTAAACCTCTTTAGCATGGTGTCTATGTACCTAGATTGGGACAATCCTAACATCCATTTAGATCTATCTCTATAGATCTTAATCCCCAGGATGTAGGAGGCATCACCTAGATCTTTCATGGAAAACTTGTGTGATAAGAAAAGCTTGACCGAGTGTAGCAAAGAATATCGTTTCCTATCAAGAGTATGGCATCCACGTACAATACGAGGAAGACAACCTTACTCTCTACAACCTTCTTGTATATAAAAGGTTCATCTACGTTTTTGATGAAGTCAAACTCTTTGATAGCTTCATCGAAACAGATGTTCCAGCTTCGCGATGCCTGCTTTAATCCGTAGAATGATTTAAGCATCTTGCACACGCTTCCGCTGCTCCTACTGTCTACGAAGCCCTCTGGCTGAGTCATGTACATGCTCTCTTCTAAATCACCATTTAGAAAAGCGGTCTTGACGTCCATCTGCCATATTTCGTAGTCATGGTATGTAGCAATAGCAAGTAAGATCCTGATGGATATAAGCATAGCCACTGGAGAAAAGGTTTCATCATAATCAACACCAGGTCATTGACGAAAACTTTTTGCAACAAGTCTACCTTTGAAAGTCTCAAATTTTCCATCTACACCAATTTTCTTCTTAAAGATCCACTTGCTCCCGATGGGTTTTACCCTTTCAGGGGCAACTTCCAAAGTCCGTACTTTATTGGTGTACATGGATTCCATCTCGGATTGAATAGCATCCAGCCATTTCACAGAGTACCCACTTGTGATAGTCTGCTCGAAACTAGTTGGGTCATCATCTTCCATGATGCAATCCTTGCTCCCACCGTCAAAGAGAAAACCGTAGTATCTCTCAGGCGGATGAGGAACCCTACTAGATCTGCTGTAACGTTTTAGAAATCGTTATGCGAATTTTCCGTTAAAAGGTAAAATAGGCGGTGTTTTTCCGTAAAAACCCGGAAGTGATCATTTATCTGTATAGACTTAACAGCACCTATTTTAACTAGGAAATTGCTAGTTTGTGATTTTTAGTTGTCACTTGAAAATTTTACGAGCGGAACGATAGGCATCCCATAACGGGATGCCAACTACCGAATCATGAAGGCAAGTGAACGCAGTGAACGTCACTTTAATATTTTTCCTTAATTAAAATATTATTATAAGTTTTTAATTATGCACTTAATTAGTGGTAATTACAATTTTGATTGGGTTAGTTATGCTAAAGTGAATCTATGATAATTTAATCACAAGATTAAGCATTTAACCTTCTCTCCAAAATATCTAGATATTTGTTGAATTTAAAAGAAAACTTAATTAGAAAAGAAAAGGGTTTAAAAGGTGGCATGGTTGGGAGGTGCTATTAATGGAGCTTTAATGAGCTTTGAACTAGATTTTTCCACAACCTTCATCATTTCTTCTTGTTGGCCGACCCCCCTGGCTACCCTCTCATTTTCTCACCCCATTTGCACTCTTTAAAACTCAAATAAATCATCAAAAATTATCAAATAATCTCACAAACTCAAAAACAAATCCATACACATTATTCTTAAGCTTAACCAAGCTTGGATCTTCATGAAGGATAGCATTTTTGGAGGCTATTTTGGAAATCTTGTTGCATGTTTTAGAATCAAGTGGAGGTATAAAATCCTAATCCAAACCTTAGTTGATGTTTCAATAAATTAATCTAGCTTATTGGATGTTTAAATATGGCTTTAATTTGCATGTTTAGAAATTCAATAAAAAGTTTTGAAGATCAAGTTAGGGTTTTGATTAATTATAATGGTTAAGTGAGTTGTTTAGACAAGGAAAACTTAACGTAGTTGTGAGATTGTTAATTTGTTATCTTTCCTAATTGTCTAATTAAGCTTAAATGCAAACTAGCTTTTACTAAATCTTTTATAGGTGAGATTAAAATTGCAGTAAAGGTTTGTGTGACTTAGTTAAGCTACTTTGCGATGATTGTGATCGCTAGAATTGTTACAAACTTCTAGACATGAGCTAAAATGATGAAAAGTTGCTTACTAGGTTTTCGGTAAAATTAGAAATGGGTTTCTAATGAATTTTCGATGTTATATATAGTAGATTCCACGATATTTATTGTGTTGTGAATGCGCGAACGGTACGATCGGGATCTAGGCTTGGTGGTTGCGTAGTTTAGCGATCCTAGCTGAGATTGTGCCGATATTGTACGCGTTTTGTGCAATAGGTGCGCAGTGTGTTTATCTTCTGGACGTTATCCTTGCGTTTCGTTGTATTTATGTCGGCGCAGGATATTTAGTCTTATGTGTTGTGTTTATGAAATTTAGGATCGTGGGCAGGGACTTCGGACGCTGCGAAGAAAGGGAAGCATGTGGTCGGAGTTACTTAGCTCGAGGTTATCGGTCAGTAGATTTAACATCTACAGGGGAATCGCCCGCATGGCGTTATGCATCTGTGCTGGATTATATGACATGATTATTAGTTACAAGTTTTGCACATATAGAGATTGTGCATGAATTTCATTTCATATTATTACATGTTGTTCTGGGACTTATACCCATTGGACAATGCACTATTATTGACGGTTCATGTTGCACGAGCACTAATTGTATGCCACACACTCCGTCGATAATTGCCATAACACGCACAACCCATATACATATGTGATATTATATGGTTAGGGACATTGAGACATGATCCTTAATTCCGTTGTGTATAAGAAAGACAACATACACATATACCTTCTTATGCCTATATGCTAACACATATACATACGTGATAATGTATTGGTTAGGAACATTGAGATTTGATTCTTATTTCCATTGTGCATATGAGATATAGCTAACACATATACATACGTGATATTGTATTGGTTAGGAATAATTGAGACATTGATTCTTATTCTATTGCGCATATGAAAAGTGGCATACCTGTTGTAAGTCCACGATAGCGCCCCGGCCGTCTAACAGACGCCAAATGCCGAACAAAAACTTTTACAATTGGCGCTATCGCGTACTATAACCCGGATCTACCATTAAAGCTAAACTAACAAAATACAAAGTGGGTAGAATTGTTATACCGAACAATCCGAGTCTTTCGGTCTTCAACCATCATCCCACGCTTTGTTGCGGCTGCTCTGATCTCCAGAATCTCCGGTCTTCTCGTCCAGGTGGCACCACGTCGACGGATCTTTAAACGGGCTCCCGCCTCTGAACCGAGGTAACTCGGTCGTCAAGTTTTCTATAAGAGATGACCAAGATGAAGTAGAGAATGAGTAGAACACATTGTCTCGTTACTTCCAAAGCTACGGACGAACGGTTAATGAAGTTTCCTTTTGGATTTGTGATGGAATAAACTAAGAAATTTCCATATACCAAACAATCATAAACTTTTCAAGCAAATAACCATAATCTTCCACCAAGGGGTGGCCGGCTACTAAATAGGCAAAGGGGGTGAGTGTAGGAGGAGGGATGGTGACCATAAAGATAAAGCTTATCAATGACTCACTTAAACACCTAGTATGAACACATTAATGTAAATAATGACTCATTAACCTTAGTCACCCTTTCATTAATGCACCATTAATGAACAAATGAGTCACAAGCCACCTCATCATCCTAGTCACCATTTACATGCTTCCACACTCATCTCAAGAAAAGATAAATCCGCATTTAACCGAATGTTAAATACGGCTGATAGAAAACTGGAAACTGGCAACTTCCAAAAGTGATCCTGGAACGAATTTCAGGATAACCCCGTAATGGTATAAACATACCCGCATTTGTATTACGACCGAATACAAATGCAACTGAGACAAAGATATTATATCTACACAGTAAAATACTGGGTTCCGGCTTAAACCAAAGCCTACCAGTATTATCTGCCCGAAAAATGACACGTGCGAAAACGCACGTGCATTTTCCGAACCTTGCCATAAAACCATACGGCCTCTATAACGTTTCGCCCGAACTTGGGAAAGTGTCTGTGGGGTACTCTAATGACTCATCAACACACGGGCACTAGGTATAACCCCTAGCACGTCAGAGGTACAAGCTGTACGTAACGTTTGCCTATGTATTGATTGGAAGGGAAGCTGACGAGCGAACTTATCCATAAACCCTACTGCGTCTAACAGTGACAATATACATACAGTCCGGTCCGTTCGTCTATGAGTATCGCTTATCTGCCTAGGGGGCTGGTAACGTTAGACCCCCAATAGCAGTATAAGTCGTGTCAGAGAGTGGCCCAGAACACCCTGAGATACTACTGGAGTACCTACCAGTAAATCTCCTGCCTCGGCCGAGGGCTTTGTGTAATGGCTCTCCTAGACACAGCGCGATCTCACCCCCAATACCGGGAGAGACGAATCCCCTGCCGATCCTCTCACTTGCCTCCATGTGGCTCGGGACGGTACCCAAAAAAGACCTGTTTGCACGACTCCTTTGAGCCGTGGTAGGTGTAACGTTTTGAAAATCGTTTCGGTGAAATTTCGAAAAAATCGGTAAAATAAGGGATTTTCTGTAAAAAAGTCAAAATGCAAATATCTTTATTATAAAATTAAATATACATATTCTAGCTATGTAATTGTTATTATTTGGTGTTTATTGAGCCACTGGTGAAATTTCAAATTTTGTGAAAAAAATTATTTTATTATTATTTTAAGCCGTCACTAATACATTTAATTAGGGAAAATTACAAATTGGAATGAGTTGAAACAAATTTTGTGCATCATGACACATTAAATAAAATTTTATCATGTGGTTTTTGAAATGAAATCGTTTGCCAAAACGGTTTAGAAAATATCGAAGAAAAAGGCTTTTTTTCAGTGAAATTTAGTGTTAACGGGAGTTGGGGTAATACATTTATCTTTTTCCCTAACCCACACACCCACACCTCACCCTCTTTCCCTCTCCCCATGTGGCCGGCCCCACCATGACAGCCCTCCCCCTCTCCCTCTCTCCAATCACTTCTTTTGTCAAAGAAAAGAAAAGAAAAGAAAAGAGTAGAAAATGATAGAATTAGCGTGGACTTTGACTAGAGTGGACTTTCCCCACCTCACTCTCTCTCCTCCCTCACCCAATCCCCACCAATTCTGGCCAAAATCTGAACCCACAATAGCCCCCAAATTCTTCATCCATTTTCCATCAAAATCCCCAAATTTTCTATCAAAAATCCACCATTTTTCTCAAAAATTCAAAGCTAATTCTAAATCCAAGCTTTACGCATTATTTTTTAGCTATTCAAGCATGGATCTTGGAGCATGAAATCATTGTTGGAGGCTAAGATTTTTGCAAGTTTGATCTCAAGCTTGTGAGGTATAATCATAACCTTATGCTTAAATTGTTGTTAGATTACTTCAATCTTGCTATTAGGTGTTAAATTAGGGTTTTAAATTTCAAGTTTGAAATTTAAAGAAATGGTTTTGAATACTAAGTTAGGGTTTAGGTCATTTGATCATGATCTAATTGTGTGGTTATTATCTAGTGGGCATGCTAAAACAAAGTTAATTACTAGGTTACTAATTGTTTTTTAAAAATTGTTCAAATTATGCTAATTTGCTAACTAGGTTTTTGGAAATTTATTAAATGGTTTAGATTAAAATATGATTAAGGTTTCATGACATTATTAACATTATAAATTTTGGTTTAATACTATAGTGTATGCAAAACTAAGCTTAATTGATGAATTGTGAATTTTACTTTAAAAAGTGTTAAAATTGATATGTTAGCAAACTAGAATTTTGGAGTTAATGAAATTTAATGAGATTAAATTATAAGAATGGTTTATATGACTTTGTTATGATATTTAGTGGATATTGTGGCCGCTAGATTCGTTTATATATCGAGTTTTGTACTAAAACGGTTAATTTTTGCTTGCTTGATTTTCGGAAAAATGGCTTTTCAAGTGAGTTTGAGGTTTTTGTGAATTGCAACCTAATTCATGTTATAATTAGTGTTTGGGAATGCGTAAATGGGTGTGTTTGGGTTTTTCTCGATGGTTTGACGTTTGTAGATCGACATCGAGGGTTGCTTTAGCTATTCTTGCATGCGTAGCCGATAGGTTTTGACCTCTGCGTGCTACGCGTGCCGAATTGGTTTTCATATATCGTATCGATTTCGGATTTGGTTTTTATGCGATACGATACGTTGTGATATGTAGGTATCCCTATGTGGACTTCGAGACGACAAGCAAGTGCGTGGCGACGTCGGCACCGGCGAGCGAGGACCAGGTGAGTAGATTTATATCTACGGGGAGAAGTCGGGTGGATGGCGTATAGCACCCCCGCAGTCCGTGGTGGTGTATACACACCAACAATTATTATATGTTATTTGGGATTAATAACGATGTTTAGGATGGATATTGGTGTGTTGGATTATTTTAGTGTTGCGAACCCTAGGGTAGTTTTGCACTACACATACACACATACATACTTGCATACATCCCTATTTATATGTGCTCATGGGATTCTTTATAGTTATGTGTTCACATGGGTATGGGACTATGTGTTCACATACGGATTTGAGGATGATACTTGGGTCTGAGATGAGTCGATGAGATTTGTTTTGAGGTTGTGAATTCGGTGATATGGCAGGATTCGTATTTGAGATACGACATGACGTTGTAGCGGGTCCTTAACGTAGTGTTTCATACACGTCCTTGCATACTTAGGCGGTATCAGTATTGTACTAGACGTAGATCAGTAGCCCGATCATGATATTTGATAAAGAGGATACCAGGTGAATAGTATGATGAATGTGATATTGACCCGTACCCAGATTTGGGATGCCGTACGACGGATTTACGTACGAGCTATATTGATGATTGATCCGCACTCTTGACTTGGGATGTCTGATTTTAGATATGGTATCGGATATGATATTATTGAGGCGGGATCACCGACTAATATATATACAGGTATGTATATGTATCGACTCAGATGTTAGGTGTTTCCTTACCTGTAGTCCAGCTTGTTAGCTTAGCCCTTTAGTTTAGTTTAGTTGTTAGATTAGAGTCGATTCTTACCTATTTCAAAAACTAACGAATCGTGGATATTTTAAAAGACAGCCCAAGGGATCCTACGGATATTTCAAAAGACGTATCTTTTCATAAAAACACCGTAGCCCCTATTTTCAAAACCCCATGATTCGTGTTATTTCAAAAGGCACCATTTGTCGGACTTATATTAGATTAATGCAGATTAGTTATAGTTGCGTCTAGTATTCAGCTCCCGCTCATTATTGTGGTTCGCTTCTCATCGCATGCTTATATTATGTTTCATACTCCATTATTGATATGCTGTTAGGACACCAGCACCATTACCGATGATGCGTATGTACCACGTACACTTACTTGCCAGCTCACACACATCTTCATCGGTAATTGCCATGTCACGAACACTTTAGAAAATACTATTTCATTTGACATAAGTTGTTAGCTTATAGTTTAGACATGATGTTAGTGTACTTGCCTTATATGCTAGTTGACATTGTAGTTATTGCCTACTACTTCATGCATGTTATTATTCACTGTTGTGTCGCATTCATGGATTCTCATGCCTATATTCACTGTTTACATGCTATTGATGACTTGGATTCGGATTTCTTGAGATTTCTTGGATTTGGAAGAAAACCGCAAAAAACATAAATAAACCTTTTCTCTCTTTTAAAATAAAAAGTGCGGTTTTCCCATAATGTATGAGTCGTCCACCATTAGTTTACTGATGGATTTCGAGACCCGATTCGAGGAGTGGAGGAACCGTTTCGGGTACATGGTGGGCCCGGTGCGGTACCCCGGGGCAAGAGGAATATGTTGTTGACGTTGAGCCCGGCAGGGGAGCACTACCGACCGGTGATATTACCCGACGCGTCGGATATCCGGAGGATACCGTCGTGGTCTTGAGATAGATGGTAGGGGCCGTTCTGGATTGACGGCGCCCTAGATATTGTGATTGAGATTTTGAGATATTGAGGTACAGAGATTGTGATACAGAGATATCGAGATATTTGGACACTTGTTTTGTGTCGATGCTGGGCACTGTTTTATGCTGATTTCATTTATGGTACCTCACTTTTAGAATACAGAAATCTCACTGATTTATGAAAGCAGTTTCTTCAGTACATGCATTCTGTTTCATGCATTCATACATTGCTACCAGAGGCACTGACACGGCACATGGATTTACACTTGGGTTAGATATTTGCCCTAACCATTGTTATGGGTTGCTGGTTATTTATTTGAGGATATATTATGATCTTTGTCCTAGGATTGCGTTATTTATGCGATTTCTGTGCGCAGATGTTTTTCTACTCACGAGTTGGCAACTCACCCCCGTTGTGCCCCAGTTTCTTGCAGGTTTGCCGTACAGGGTTCTTTACGGCTCTGCGGGCATAGTTTCGTTCGGGTGATTTGCTAGTAGGTGGGTTTACTACCCCCATTATATATCTTGTATATCATTATTCTGTTGTATCTAGAAGTTCCATCAACAAAACATGTATTTATTTTGAGATAGAGACCAGTGATGTTATTCTTTCGACCTTAGAGTCGCGCGTTGTATTTCTGTGGATTTCTTGTTGTTTTAAGTTTCCTTTTGAGTTTTGATCCTCGCCCTTGGCGTTGTATATTATATTGCTTGTGTGGTTGTGATCGTCGATTGACGAAGAGCTAGCTCCCGCTTGGGGATGCCTTTTTATTGATTTCGTATACTATTCATGTTGTATCCCGTTTGGGAGCCAGTATTTACAAAGGAGACTCTGCCGAAATTTTCAGGAAATTTTTGATGTTTTAAAAAAAACAGCATAATACGGCTTATGCTATTGAAATTACTATCTTTAAGTGTAAGTCCATATTGCGACCCCCGGTGCTTACGGGGAGGCGGAAACGGTATAAAAAACAAATTTTTATCGCAAGAGGCAACATGGACTAAAACAATGTCGGGATCGTGTCTAAACTAAACTAGCAAACTTGCTAAAGAGAGTTAGCTACTATGGAAGATGGTTATACCTAAACTTGAACTCCTTCTTCTTTAAACGTTTGTAGAGGTTGATAGTTCTCTTCTTGTCGCCTTCTTCCGTCGAAGATGGATCCACCTCGAAGGTTCGACCTTTGGGCTCTTCCTCGATCTTTGAGTGAACTAGGGTTTCCGGCTTGCTAAACCTTGAACCTAGAATGAGTAGAGAGTGACTAAGGGTTGCTTTTCTTTTTAAAGAGAAGGATTCTCAACTCATGAGAAGGGTTCTCTTTTTCTAGAGGAAGAAGAAGATGAAGTGAGGAGAGAGAGTTGTTATGATAAAGTGAGCTCTTTTTCTTTTGCAACCATAACATAAAGCAAAAGAATTATCAAATAATAATAATAATGAAAATGAAAAGGTTGATGGAAAGTTTAAGAATGACCATTATCATTTCAAACATTAAATGAATTTGCTAGAATCAAAGAGCATCTTTCTTTTGTAATGATGATGGTCAAAACTTCAACCATGGTCAACAAGTCAACCATGGTCAACAAGTCAACATAAAAACCAACCATGACACAATTTCATTTTATTATATATTATTAATTGATATAACATAAATCCATTAGGGTTTGGAAAAAGACGACTGTCAACTGTGCATACGCACCCGTTCCGAAACCCTAATGAAAGCCCTCTTCCTCTTCCTCAAATAACCGTGCATACACACCTGCATCCTTGTTCCGAGGAACATGAATACTGAGAGATAAAAGCAACCCCAAAACATATACCAGCATCTGACTCAAACCAGAGCCAGCCAGTAATATCCGTCCGGACTCCAAAAGTGCACAAGTGCGCGGATGAGAACGAACCTTGTCGCAAAACCATGCGACCTCTACTCTGTTTTGCCCAGAGGCGAATACCCTCTGTGTGGGACTCTAAAGACTCGACACTACGCTGGCAGTGGGTTTAACCACAGACCGCAAGCGGCACTAGCTGTGCGTAACGGTCCCCAGGTAGCTGCCGACAAGAAGGCTGACGAGATGAAACCCCATCTGAACTCCTACTGAGTCTGAATGTGACATTCTCCGCACAGTCCGGTCTGTTCGTCTGATACATCGCATGTCGGGCCTAGGGGGCGGTAAAACGTCAGTCCCCCAATAGCGGTACAAGTCGTGTCGGAGTGAAGCCCAAAACACCCTGAGATAACACTGGACGCCTACCAGTATATCTCGCTTGCCCTGGCCAGGGACTACTTGTGTAATGGCTCTCCTAGACACAGCGCGATGTCAACCCCCAATACCGGGAGAGACGAATCCTGTCTAACCGGCACTGCCTCCAAGTGCTTCGGGACTGCACCCAACCACTACCTGTTTGCACGACTCCTTTGAGCCGTGGTAGGGTAGTGATCAAAGTGTAGTGGGAACACACTCGAGGCGAAGTGCCAGTGTCAAGTCAGCGGACTAAGCTGTACTCATGTCACCTGGGAACTGATAACTGACGATAGGTATAATACCAACCTTTCAGTTCCCGACGAGTCCTGTCCAGTGTACCCGTAACCTAACGAGCACCCGTATACTATCTCCAGTACGACATACTGATGGCTGCGGGACAGACCATCTCCCACACTGGGATGAGAAGCGCATACGCTAGTCTACTCCGGAGAATCGATGCCCTGTCTTGATAGTCCTGCGACTAGGGACCTGTACAAGGATGTGCTTATAGATTACCCAGCCCCCACTAGTGTGACTGCCATCACAACGCTGGTAATCAAGCAAAGATCCTAAGGGCTCCACTAATGCGTATAAGTGATATACTGAAATAAACACAAGTACACATTGAAGTAGAAACAAACCAAGTAGCATACTACTATATTGAGCAAGATCGTTTATACAAGGTGAATATCCCAAGCTTCCATCAAGTAATATACAAACTAGTATGATACAGTAATGGCCTCTAGGGCATATACACTAACAATCTCCCACTTGCACTAAGGCCATGAACTGGCGTACCGAAGACCTATCATCTCGATCAGCCGCTCGAACTGAGTCTGGGGTAAGGCCTTGGTGAATGGATCTGCAGTGTTCTTTTCTGAAGCAACCCTCCGAACCTCGATCTCCTTGCGATCCACGATCTCCCTGATCAGGTGATACCGCCTCAAGATGTGCCTGGATCTCTGATGGGACCTGGGTTCCTTTGCTAAAGCTATAGCCCCGTTGTTGTCGCAATACAGAGGTACTGGGTCAACAATGGACGGAACCACCTGAAGTTCTTTTAAGAACTTCCTTATCCAGACAGCTTCTTTTGCGGCATCAGATGCAGCGATGTATTCCGCTTCCATCGTCGAGTCTGCAACGGTTTCCTGTTTGGAACTCTTCCAACACACCGCCCCTCCATTGAGGGTAAAGACAAAACCCGACATGGACTTGGAATCATCCTTGTCACTCTGGAAGCTGGAGTCAGCAAAGGCCTCAATCTGGAGGTCTTTTCCGCCATACACCAAGAACATCTCCTTAGTCCTTCTCAGGTACTTGAGAATGTTATTTACTGCTATCCAATGTTTCTCCCCAGGGTTTGACTGATACCGGCTTACTACACTCAGTGCATAAGCTACATCCGGTCTGGTACACAACATCGCATACATTATAGAGCCTACCGCAGAAGCGTAGGGTATAATAGACATGTGATCCCTCTCCAAATCAGTCTTGGGAGACATCTCTTTAGAGAGGGTGATCCCGTGACAAGCCGGTAGGTTACCGCGCTTGGAATCTTCCATACTGAATCTTTTCAGTATGGTGTCGATGTACCTGGACTGTGAAAGTCCTAATATCCTCTTGGATCTATCACGATGGATCCGGATCCCCAGGATGTAAGAGGCATCACCCAGGTCTTTCATGGAGAACCTGTGTGACAAGAAACCCTTGACAGATTGTAGCATAGGAATGTCATTTCCTATTAAGAGAATGTCATCCACGTATAAAACAAGGAATACTACAGTTCTCGCTACAAATCTACTATAGATGCATGGTTCATCTGGATTTTTGATAAAGTCAAATTCCTTGACCGTCTCATCAAAACAGATGTTCCAACTCCGCGATGCCTGCTTTAGTCCATAGATGGACTTAAGCAACTTGCACACCTTTCCGCTGCTCCCACTCTGAATGAAACCCTCTGGCTGATCCATATAGACACACTCCTCTAAACTTCCATTTAGAAAAGCGGTTTTTACGTCCATCTGCCAAATCTCATAATCGTGGAAGGCAGCAATGGCAAGAAGGATCCGAATGGATTTCAGCATAGCCACTGGAGAAAAGGTTTCGTCATAGTCCAAGCCAGGTCTTTGACGGAAACCCTTTGCTACAAGTCTAGCTTTATAGGTCTCAACCTGTCCATCTACACCAATCTTCCTTTTGAAGATCCACTTGCATCCTACGGGTTTTACCCCGTCTGGAGCAATGTCCAACGTCCATACTTTGTTGGTGTACATGGACTCCATTTCGGTCCGCATTGCATCCAGCCATTTTACCGAGTCAATGCTCTGAACGGCCTGCTGGAAGCTAGTAGGCTCATCATAGTCTATGATGCAATCCTCTCTATCCCCGTCTATGAGAAAACCGTAGTATCTCTCGGGCGGATGAGACTGCCTACTACTTCTGCGGAGCGGCATAGGAATGTCCTGTTCTTTTGAACCCTCTGGTTCCATTAAGCTTTCAGTAATAGTCTGTGGTTCTGGAATTTCTTCCAGTTCTATTGCGCTCCCACTTACTTCTTTTTCTAAGAACTGATGTTCCAGAAAATGGGCATTACGAGAAACAAGGACTTTTTGTTCCTCTGCGTAATAGAAAAGATACCCCCTGGAGTTCTTTGGGTATCCCACAAACTTGCACAGTACTGAGCGTGCCTCGAGCTTATCCGTATGCTGCTTTTTGACATAAGCTGGACATCCCCAAATCTTCAGGTACTGAAGATAGGGTTTCTTCCCACTCCATAACTCATATGGTGTGGTAGGCACAGTCTTAGTAGGAACTCGGTTCAATAGGTATGCAGCTGTTTCAAGCGCATACCCCCAGAATGATCGCGGTAACTCAGCGTTACTCATCATGGACCGTACTATATCCAATAGGGTCCGGTTCCGTCTCTCCGATACACCGTTATGTTGCGGGGTGTATGGAGGAGTAAGCTGAGAGAGAATCCCATTCTCTTTTAAGTAATTCAGGAACTCGGCACTTAAGTATTCTCCACCTCGATCCGATCTTAGAATCTTGATACTTTTGCCGGTTTGTTTTTCTACTTCATTCTTAAATTCCTGGAATTTTTCAAAAGATTCTGACTTATGTTTCATTAAGAAGACATAACCGTATCTTGAAAAATCATCCGTAAAAGTAATGAAGTAAGAATAACCGCTTCGCGCATGTGTAGACATTGGACCGCACACGTCACTGTGTACGAGTCCCAAGAGCTCGCTCGCTCTTACTCCGTGTCCGGTGAACGGAGTCTTTGTCATCTTTCCTTTGAGACAGGATTGACAAGTGGCATATGATTGATATTCGAACGGATCCAAATATCCTTCTGTATGTAACTTAGTCAACCTTCTCTCATTGATGTGACCCAGTCTACAATGCCATAAGAAAGTCTGATTGATATCTGGAGACTTTCTTTTGTGTGTATTCTGGACATTGAAAATCTGTGGTTGGTTTAATACATATATACCATTGCTCAGTGTACCTGACCCAATCAAAACTTGATTAAGGTGAATGTTTACAACATTACTTACAAACGCAAATTCATAACCTTCTTTAGAAACCAAAGATACAGAAATGATATTACAAGTTGCGTTGGGTACAAAAAAACAATTACGCAAAACCAAAACATGCCCATCTGACATTCCCAGGTGATAGTCCCCCACGGCTTTAGCATCCATGCTAGCTCCGTTCGCAACTCTGAGGGTCATGTCACCTGCCTTCAAAAACCTACGGTTTCTCAACGCCTGCAAAGAATTACAGATATGAGATCCTGATCCGGTATCCAATACCCAGGAAGTAGAGTTTATAGAAAGACAGTTTTCAATAACATACACACCTGAAGCTGAAGCCGCAACCTGCTTCAGTTCCTGTGTCCTGGCTTTCCAAGCCCTGCAATCTTTCTTCCAGTGTCCACTTTTATGACAATAGAAGCACTCTTCCTTTCCAACAAGCTTCCCCGCAATCTTTGTTGCCTTTTCCTTTCCCTTCGTACCCACTTTACTAACACCTCCTCTTGGTTTGGCGGGGGCTTTCTTCCTCTTTCCCTTGGCTTTCGCCTTGGACCTAGAGGAAGAAGATCCTCCTACAAACAAAGCGGGTGTTTCCTTACCCTTCTGTAGGGTGCCCTCTGCGCTCCTCAGCAGGTTGAGGAGTTCTGAAAGTTCAACTTCCTTTTCTTGCAAGTTGAAATTCAGTATGAACTGGGCGTAAGTGGATGGAAGGGACTGGAGAATTAAATCTGTATAAAGTTCACTGTCCAACGTGGTCCCAAGTTCTGCGAGCTCCTCAATGTAGCCAATCATTTTAAGCACGTGGTCCGCTACCGATGATCCGACGGCCAACTTTGTCGAAAACAACTTCTTCGACACTTCGTATCTTGCGATACGAGACTGCTCTCCATACAGTTCTTTTGTATGGAGAAATATGGACTCGAGGTCCATATTCTCATGCCTCCTCTGATGTTCGTTGTCCATAGAGGCAAGCACGAGGCACCTGGCCTTCGCGCAATCAATCTCCCAAGTCTTACGGATTTCCTTATCCGCGACGCTGGAGGTGGGACCTGGGACGGGGGGAGCTTTGGTGGTAAGAAGATACCCAAGCTTGTCGTAAGCGATTGCCAATTTGACATTCCTGAGCCAATCTTTGTAGTTTGGCCCTGTCAGTATGTTTTTATCTAGAAGTAACTTAAGTCCAGTCATTTCGATTTGGTCGCTGCAGGGGGAGAGAAGAAACACTTAGCACGATGCTCTTGCAAGTTTAGAATGGTTTTTAATTTGTCTAAACAGGATGGCTCCCACTGTCTCTCGAATCCCTCCTCAAACCACAAAGGAAGAATTAGCCGGGATCAATCCCACCATACAATACTTGCTTAACCGTTCAGCCAGGCCAGTGTCGGTACTTCGAGGGAGGTTTTCCAACGCTTTCGCGAAGTTCCTTAATTTAAGAACCTCTTTTCCCTGGGGGCGTAGCCCCGCTAACACCTTTCTAGGCACCTACTAGGTTTATAGCATTGATCGTTTAGTGAGAAATTTCCCGAGGAGTAGCATATACTCACAGTAGGATCGGGATCCAAATATCATCGCGTGACGAAAATGAAGGAATCCTACCATAATCATCACACTCCAAATGGTATGCAAATCTAGCAAGTTTCAGTACTTATGAAACTCCCGATGTGGATTTTTGCCCCATGCTCTTATGACCTTGGCGTGAGGTCAAAATGTCATAAGTCACATGTCAAGTTCTTCCCATCATTATCCCGGTTGATTTGAATCCACCCGTACCTACCCTTGACGTAGGCCAAAATGGTGGTACGACTGTCTCAAAACAAAGCATTCTATCTATGCAACAGATAAATATCCGGCAGCTACCAATCACTATGCCTTGGCGTGAGGTCAAAATACATAGCTTGAATACTACCGTATATTTAACTGAAATGATGGAGGGCTACGAATGGTTTTGGCGAAACCGTGAACGTAGTGAACTTGATATAATCGATGGAACGAGATAGCTTTTAGAAGGAGTGGCTCAAGCTCCGCATTTAAAAGTTAGTTTTGAAAAGAACCGAGTGGTTTTTCGAAAGTGTTCCATCGACTTAAACTTGGTTTATTATCTTGCATTAGTTCTTTTAATGCGTGATATTCTTGCATTAGTTCTTTTAATGCGTCCCATCAATTAATCCTACCATTGCAGAAAACAACCAAAATATGACGTACGCTTATGCCATTCACATTCGCCACGTGGTCCCGTCATCACTCGTTAGGTTACTTAACTAACGACAGAGCGGGGGCTGGGCTAGCGCGGCTGTAAAACATAAGCAACGCCTAAATAGAAAGCAATGATAGACATTACAGATCACAGATGAATATATTGGATATACTAGCAATCCGCAATCCTTTCGAGCCTGCAATGAAAAGCGGATTACACGGTCGCGGTGAATAGCCAAATACCCCACCCAAGACCCCTACGGGTGCGGCAAACTACCCGCCAAGTACCCGGTAGTTTGTGCACCCCTCCATGGGTCTATCCTAGGAGCAAAAACAGTAAAAAGAATTATACAATGACGGCTACAACCCCGACCCGGTTGTGCGGCCAAACAAATAATAATTATTACATCAATTTACATTTACAATGAATGAAAGAAAACAAAAGCTCATCTCACATCCACCCCCGGCTATTCACCCGCGACAGTCCAACACATTCATATACACAATCCAATATCAAACACAGATCATGTATAACCCCGACTAATCGACTTATAGCGATTAGCCGACGTTCAATACATGCAATCAACACAGATATAACCAACATAGCCAAAGTGCAGTGAAGTTCGGAAAAAATACGGAATTATAGGACCCCAAAAGTGAATTTCAGTTCAGGAAAATCTGGGCACATATAATATATTTTAAAAATCCTAAAACCAACACAGACACACACTGCACGAAAAACGATGCAGAGAAGACGACAAACGGCGGCGGTTCCGCGGCACATGCCTACCTTGTGCCCCGGAAGCGCGGCGGTTTGAACGAAACAGTGGATCGTTTTTCATGGGTGTTCACACAAAACCCTGAGCCGAATTTTCAAGTATAAAGTTTTTCATTTAGAGCAGAAAAAAATTCAACAGAAACTTAGGGTTTTAGTTTTTCCGGTTTTGCGATTTTTCGGTTTCGAACTTCCATACACTTCGCTACCAAGCTAGTTTAAGTTTAGTTAGGCTCTGATACCACTGTAAGTCCATATTGCGACCCCCGGTGCTTACGGGGAGGCGGAAACGGTATAAAAAACAAATTTTTATCGCAAGAGGCAACATGGAATAAAACAATGTCGGGATCGTGTCTAAACTAAACTAGCAAACTTGCTAAAGAGATTTAGCTACTATGGAAGATGGTTATACCTAAACTTGAACTCCTTCTTCTTTAAACTTTTGTAGAGGTTGATGGTTCTCTTCTTGTCGCCTTCTTCCGTCGAAGATGGATCCACCTCGAAGGTTCGACCTTTGGGCTATTCCTCGATCTTTGAGTGAACTAGGGTTTCCGGCTTGCTAAACCTTGAACCTAGAATGAGTAGAGAGTGACTAAGGGTTGCTTTTCTTTTTAAAGAGAAGGATTCTCAACTCATGAGAAGGGTTCTCTTTTTCTAGAGGAAGAAGAAGATGAAGTGAGGAGAGAGAGTTGTTATGATAAAGTGAGCTCTTTTTCTTTTGCAACCATAACATAAAGCAAAAGAATTATCAAATAATAATAATAATGAAAATGAAAAGGTTGATGGAAAGTTTAAGAATGACCATTATCATTTCAAACATTAAATGAATTTGCTAGAATCAAAGAGCATCTTTCTTTTGTAATGATGATGGTCAAAACTTCAACCATGGTCAACAAGTCAACCATGGTCAACAAGTCAACATAAAAACCAACCATGACACAATTTCATTTTATTATATATTATTAATTGATATAACATAAATCCATTAGGGTTTGGAAAAAGACGACTGTCAACTGTGCATACGCACCCGTTCCGAAACCCTAATGAAAGCCCTCTTCCTCTTCCTCAAATAACCGTGCATACACACCTGCATCCTTGTTCCGAGGAACATGAATACTGAGAGATAAAAGCAACCCCAAAACATATACCAGCATCTGACTCAAACCAGAGCCAGCCAGTAATATCCGTCCGGACTCCAAAAGTGCACAAGTGCGCGGATGAGAACGAACCTTGTCGCAAAACCATGCGACCTCTACTCTGTTTTGCCCAGAGGCGAATACCCTCTGTATGGGACTCTAAAGACTCGACACTACGCTGGCAGTGGGTTTAACCACAGACCGCAAGCGGCACTAGCTGTGCGTAACGGTCCCCAGGTAGCTGCCGACAAGAAGGCTGACGAGGTGAAACCCCATCTGAACTCCTACTGAGTCTGAATGTGACATTCTCCGCACAGTCCGGTCTGTTCGTCTGATACATCGCATGTCGGGCCTAGGGGGCGGTAAAACGTCAGTCCCCCAATAGAGGTACAAGTCGTGTCGGAGTGAAGCCCAAAACACCCTGAGATAACACTGGACGCCTACCAGTATATCTCGCTTGCCCTGGCCAGGGACTACTTGTGTAATGGCTCTCCTAGACACAGCGCGATGTCAACCCCCAATACCGGGAGAGACGAATCCTGTCTAACCGGCACTGCCTCCAAGTGCTTCGGGACTGCACCCAACCACTACCTGTTTGCACGACTCCTTTGAGCCGTGGTAGGGTAGTGATCAAAGTGTAGTAGGAACACACTCGAGGCGAAGTGCCAGTGTCAAGTCAGCGGACTAAGCTGTACTCATGTCACCTGGGAACTGATAACTGACGATAGGTATAATACCAACCTTTCAGTTCCCGACGAGTCCTGTCCAGTGTACCCGTAACCTAACGAGCACCCGTATACTATCTCCAGTACGACATACTGATGGCTGCGGGACAGACCATCTCCCACACTGGGATGAGAAGCGCATACGCTAGTCTACTCCGGAGAATCGATGCCCTGTCTCGATAGTCCTGCGACTAGGGACCTGTACAAGGATGTGCTTATAGATTACCCAGCCCCCACTAGTGTGACTGCCATCACAACGCTGGTAATCAAGCAAAGATCCTAAAGGCTCCCCTAATGCGTATAAGTGATATACTGAAATAAACACAAGTACACATTGAAGTAGAAACAAACCAAGTAGCATACTACTATATTGAGCAAGATCGTTTATACAAGGTGAATATCCCAAGCTTCCATCAAGTAATATACAAACTAGTATGATACAGTAATGGCCTCTAGGGCATATACACTAACATTAAGTTGGTTTTTCCTGCACTCTACATCTTTTCTTGGTTTGGATTTCTGGGTTTTCGGTTTACTTAGATTACGTACGCCTCGAGACGTTCGTAGTTTAAGAGCCGGTCATGTTCCGTACTTTCGGGTCGTGACAGTAGGGTAGAAATCAAAGTACAGTGGGAACTAACACGACACAAATGACAACCTCCGGTCGATGAACTAACCTGTACACATGTCACCAGGGAACTGCTATCTGACGATATGTATAATACCAACTAGCATGTTCCCGGCGAGTCCTGTCCGGTGTACTCATAACCCAATGAGCACCTGTATACATCTTAGGTGATCCTACTGACACCAATGGCTTGTGAGACCGGCCATCGCCCCTCGTCGGGGTCTCGACTGTATACACTAGTCACTCTAGAGTATCAATGCCCTGTCTCGAAACTCCCACGACTAGGGACACTTTAAGGATGTGCTTACAGACTCCAGCTCCCACGTATATGATCGCCATCATACTGCTGGTAGTCAAGCAAGAATCCTATGGGCTCTATCATCATGCAATAGTGAACTAAAGCATGTATACGATGATAAAGTCAAACCAGATAGCATACTATCATTTTGAGCAAGACTGTCATATCGGTATAGGTCCTGCCTCAATCATTGCAATCACGTACCTGCGATCCAATAATTGACTTTGAGGGCACTATCTCCAACAATCTCCTACTTGCACTTAAGGCTAATTATTGCGATGTCGCATACTCACAACCCGTGTGATACCGAACATCCAACTCCTTTACTAATCAGTTTCACAAAGCTAGTTTGTAAAACTCTTTCGTTCGAGAAATAGCCTCAGTGAGTGGATCCTCCCTGCTGTTTCTTTCTATGTCTCTCTTAATCTTAAGTTCGCGGAGAAACCCATCTCCCGAATCGAGTAATACCTGTCTTATAATATGTCTGGATATCTGATGGGACCTAGTTCATAAATGAACTCCAAATCCAAACTTCTTAGACTGTATCGATCACTGAACCTAATCAATATCCAGCACCATGCCTCCCACAGTATCCTCTTAGACCACCTGTCCATAATACTGTCCCTCGTCAGAGGGAAAACTATAACTCTGACAATCACTCTGTCATCCATGTCACCTTTGAAGCCTGGAATGATAACCGTGTAACACTTTGAAATTTCCGTTAGAATGTTTTTCGTGATAATTAGTAATTGTGCGTGTTATTATATATGTGTTCTTAGGATTATTAGTTATTTTAGTCGATTTTACCCTAATTGGAAAATTTTCCATTTTTGTAGTGTACACTTGCACACTTGCCATATTGCAACCTAAGTTAAAGTGTTAGCATGATAACCATTTTCTTTCGTGCATGGTTGTTATTTTACCCACCCTTTTATCAAATAAAACCCCTTTCAATAATTCAAAATCCAAATAGAAAAATGAAGCATGGTGGTTAGGTGAGAATTGGCTTTTTTTGACTATTTTCCTTCTCTCTTCACTCTCTCTTTTCTCATTGCAGAAATTCTGCAGAGGCAGCAGCAAAACCCAGCAAAACTCATCACATTTCCTTCTCTCTTCACTTCTCTTTTGAATCCATACAAAATCCTATACAAAACCACACTTTTTCTTCACTAAAACCATGGGGAAAAGGGGCTTTTTGAGATGTTTGGAGGCAAATCTGCATACTTGAAGAGGGAGCTAGAACTTTTGGTGTTCTTAGGGTCTTTTGAAGGTATATAACTCTTGTTTAACACCCTTCTTCCATATCTTGTAGTAGTTTAGCTAGAAATCATATTTTGTGTGCATGTTTGGTGGTATTGAGGGGATTTAGTGATGATAGGTTAAAATTAGCATTTTTATGGCTCAATTAGCTTGTTAATGAGTTGTTAGTGTGATTTTAGACCTGGGTTTGCTTCAGATTACACAAAAATACCCTAAAGTTTCATTTTTGTGCAAAAGTGTGGATTTTAACTAGAAATAAGGTTCTGTAGGATCTGCTACTACCCGAGATATTTCAGAGTGAAACTAGATTTTTCTGTAGCATGTATGGGGGGTATTGAGTGCACACACCAAACCTGGGAGCCCAATTCCCAAGTGAGGCCGCCGGAATAATCATTCTGGCCTCAATTTGCGGCCAGATGGGTCAGATGGGGGTTGGGGTTTGGTCCACTGGAGTCTGCTGCTATATGGAGTATTTTGGTATATATATTTTTATAATATCTGTTCTGTATCAAAATCTGGAGTAGAATACCCTATTTCCCGTATTTTTTAATCTTCCGCGACATGCGTGATACGTGTGTGTGGGTTTGGGGTTTCTGCGTATCGCGACGCGTCGGAGTGGCTTCAGGCGTGTAATCACACGTTTTAGCGTATCGCGCACACGCGCGCTTGGTTTGCGACACGGGTTTCTAGTTGACTTTAAATGTCGTGTTTGTACGGTTTTGAGCTTATGAGTGATATATTATGAAATTATAGGATTCACAGGCGAGTGCGACGGGCGCCGCGAAGGAGGGGAACAAGTTGTCGGCTATACCTAACGAGAGACTACGGTGAGTAGATTTAACATCTACGGGGATATCGCCCGCATGGCGTTCTACGCCAGGGCTGATAGGATCTTATAGCTACATTTCCATACATTGAATGTTCATGGCTACTATTTAGTGCATACCACATTCCCTGATGTATGTATATAAACTAGAATTGATATAACACCGCACCCTTACTAACGGTTCATGTTGCACGAGAACTATCCTGCATGTTACACACACACCGTTAGTAATTGCCATGATATTCATACTTGATGCATATATCACATCGGATCATTATATTGTAGCTCATCTTTATGTGACTTGACATGATATTTGTACCTGATGCATATATCACATCGGATCATTATGTTGTAGCTCATCTTTATGTGACTTGACATGATATTCATACTTGATGCATATATCACATCGGATCATTATGTTGTAGCTCATCTTTATGTGACTTTACATGATATTCATACTTGATGCGTATATCACATCGGATCATTATGTTTTAGCTCATCTTTATGTGACTTGACATGATATTCATACTTGATGCGTATATCACATCGGATCATTATGTTGTAGCTCATCTTTATGTGACTTGACATGATATTCATACTTGATGCGTATATCACATCGGATCATTGACTTGCATATTGGTTTGGATTACATGTGATTTTTGGATTTGGGAACCGTGGCTATTTCAAATATGTAATTATTTAAAAACCTGATTCCCTTGATATGATATTTCGGTGCGCCCACCCTGTGTTTTCTCGGTGCTAGAGTAGCATATATGAGAGAGGATTGACCCGAACTCACGGATGCCCGATATATTGAGAAAGGGCTGACCCGGACTGCCGGATGCCGGATATATTGAGAGAGGGTTGACCCAGACTGACGGATGCGCGATATATTGAGAGAGGGCTGACCCGGACTGACGGATGCTCGATATATTGAGAGAGGGCTGACCCGGACTGACGGATGCCCGATATATATTGAGAGAGGGCTGACCCGGACTGACGGATGCCCAACATAGGAGGATTTGCGTGTCGATGCTAGACACGAGTATTTATGATATTTTGGTGCCGATATTGGGCATTCGTGATTCTCAGGGATGTACAGGATTGGAGGGCCGATGGGAGTGCCGGCGTCTGGGTTATTGGGATTTGCGGTGCATTGATGGATACCGATTATATATATATATATATTCCATGTTGACATTCCGTGTAGATGTTATATTTCCCATGCTCAGCATTCATTATTGCATTTCATCCTGTAGTTATATTACCTGATAGAGCACTTGCATGATTATTGCACATACTGCTTATCACGCATTGATATCATCTACTTGCATATGATAGAGTAGCGCAGTACGTGCACGCTCGCGATTACCTTTATATGTTATCTCTATTCACGAGTTGGCAACTCACCCCCGTTGTGCCACAGTGTTTGCAGGTTGCCCTTCGGAGTAGTCGCGGCAGGCTGCGTTCTTGCATCTTTTGACACAGATACCCCTACAGTTGGCGTACTAGCTCTTTTGCTGATAGGTGGGTTTTGTGCGGTATCTGTTTATCTTTCAGTTATGAACATTGTTGTATCTAGTACTCTCCATCTACCACTTATGTATTGACTTAGAGACAGTGTAAGGACGATGATGTATATTATTTGTATTCTGGTGTCGAGCTCGTTGTGAGCCGACTTACTTATGCAGTTTATTCTGTCTGTGATGTTCCCACTTGTTACTCTTGATCTTCGCTACGACGTCGTATATTGCTATCTTGGTGATTGTTTACTTAAGATTTCTTATCACTTCTAAATGCTTCCATTTAAAAACTTAAAACACTCTATACTTTTACTGGTTTGGTTTCTGGGTTTTTGGTTCACTTAGTTGCGTTACGCCTGTAGATGTTACGTGGTTAAGTGCCGGTCACGGGCCAAACTTTGGGTCGTGACAAAGTTGGTATCAGAGCATAGGTTTTACCTTCGGAGTGTAGGATGACTCTGGTATGATGGAGTAGGTAGCTGCAGCAGAGTGGCGTAGCGTGCGTATGTTCCGCGGCATACTCACGACATGGTACTCCGCCTAAGAGACCTTAGGACTTATTGATTGAAATTCCCTCATGATTGTATACATCCTTGCGATTTGATTTCTGTATCCTCATCGAATCCTACCTTCTTTTTGGCCATTATGCCGCCAAGGACTACGAGGGTGCAGAGAGCGGCCGTGAGAGCCGAGGTTCGAGTTGATTTATCTGAGACGAGGACTGATCCGAGTAGTACTCCTGTTGTACCAGGACAGGTTGTTCCCCCTACGACAGCTCAGATCGCTAGACTAGTGGTAGAGATGCAGGGCTTGCGCCAGGCGATGAGCTCGTTGGTGGAGGTCGTTCGAGCGCAGCGACAGGTGGTTGTCACCCCTGTTACCCAGTTGTTCCTTGCGATCATCATGCTGTATTCCGTCCCCTACATAGCACCGGTGGAGGCAGCCCCAGTGTACGAGACACGTCTTCCAGAAACCGTGAGAGTTTCGGAACAGTTGAGGAATCGTACTGGTGTACCAGCCCAAGGCAGAGACTTAGGACGAGGACAGTTGTTTGGCTCTTATCCCCATGGAGGACGGCAACCAGCGCGTAGATGTTTACGATGTGGGAGCCTTCAACACCTCATCAGGCAGTGTTCCTTCACACCACGTCAGGGTTGTATTCTGAGACGTCGTGGATGAGGAGGGTTCGCACAGAGGGGTCAGCTTAGTAGAGGAGGAGTTCGGTCAGTCGCAGATGAAGGACAGGCACAAGTTTTCGCTTCGACTCATCGGGACGCAAGGGCATCCAATGCAGAGCTTTCAGGTACTCTTTCACTATGTCCTTTGTTGCACACGTATTGTCTGATCCGGATCCTTGTGCTCGTATGTTTCCACGTACTCGTGCGTATCCAGACACTTTGTGGCGAGTTTGGGTAGAGTGTCCGGTTTGCTTGGTCAGCCGCTAGTTGTGACTACTCCCGTGGGAGAGTCGTTTGTCGCTAGTCACGTGTTCCGATCCTGTACCGTCCGTATTGGCGAGAGAGAGTTGCCGGTCGATTTGATCCTTCTTGAGATGTTGGACTTCGACGTTCTTTTGGGCATGGATTGGTTAGCCACGTGCTATGCTTCTGTTGACTGCCGCGAGAAGACAGTTAGATTTTGTTTTCCCGGCGAGTCGGTTTTTGTTGTGTTGGGGGACCGTGGTGCCACCCCTCACAGTGTGATTTCTTCTTTTCACGCGGGACAGCTTTTGAGGAAAGGATGTCAGGGATTTCTCGCCTATGTTTGCGATACTAGAGCTATAGTGGTTCCGTTGGATCAGGTTCCGGTTGTTAGCAAGTTCCCTGATGTGTTCCTTGACGAGCTTCCTGGGCTACCGCCCGAGCATGATATTTCTTTCTGTAGTGATTTGGTTCCTGGCACGGGGCCTATTTCGGTACCGCCTTATCGGATGGCCCCGGCGGAACTTAGAGAATTGAAGTGTCAGTTGCAAGATTTGCTGGATAAGGGACTTGTTCGACCCAGTGTTTCTCCTTGGGGTGCTCCAGTCCTGTTCGTCAAGAAGAAGGATGGCAGTTTGCGTTTGTGTATCGACTATCGCCAGCTGAACAGGGTGACAGTGCGGAAAAGGTATCCTTTGCTACGCATCGACGATTTGTTCGACCAGCTTCAGGGGGCAGGATACTTTTCGAGGATCGATTAGCGATCAGGCTACCATCAGCTGCGGGTTCGACAGGAGGACATTTCTAGGACAACTTTCCGCACGCGCTACGGCCATTATGAGTTTTTGGTGATGTCGTTCGGACTCACCAACGCGCCAGCAGCATTTATGGACTTGGTGAACCGCATTTTCCAGCTGTATCTTGATCTGTTCATCATAGTGTTCATTGACGATATCTTGGTGTATTCTCGGAGTAGAGAGGAGCACGGGCAGCACCTGCGGATTACACTGCAGACCTTGAGGGAGCATTAACTTTTCGCCAAATTCTCAAAGTGTGCTTTCTGGCTAGACAGCATAGACTTCTTGGGGAACATGATTACACGAGATGGTATATGTGTAGACCCGAGGAAGATCGAGGCAGTTCGGAGTTGGCCTAGACCCACTTCAGTGACGGAGGTTCGCAGCTTTCTAGGGCTGGCAGGCTACTACAGGCGATTCGTTCAGGACTTCTCCCGTATTGCTACACCTTTGACCGGGTTGACCCGGAAGGGAGTTCGTTTCGATTAGACGGAGGAGTGTGAGCACATTTTTCAGCAGCTACGGGCTTTACTGACTACGACCCCAGTGCTATCATTGCCTTCAGGATCAGGCGGATTTGTGGTCTATTGTGATGCTTCACGAGTGGGGCTAGGATGCGTATTGATGCAGCATGACAGGGTGATCGCGTATGCTTCGCGGCAATTAAGGAACATGAACAGAATTACCCCACTCATGATTTAGAGATGGCTGCAGTGGTCTTTGCATTTAAGATCTGGCGACATTACCTATATGGCGAGTCGTGCCAGATATTCACTGATCACAAGAGCTTAAAGTATATATTCCAGTAGCGATATCTGAACCTTAGACAGCGCCGATGGATGGAGTTAGTGAAGGACAACGATTGTGAGATCTTGTATCACCCGGGCAAGGCTTAATGTAGTGGCGGATTGTAACACCTTAGGATATGTTTAGTGTTTATTTATATTTAAATAAAGGGTTTTTAATAAAAAGTTTACCAAATTGTGTTTCAAGTATTTTTCCTAATTTAATAAAAAAATTTCTAGAATTTTCCTAGGCTTGCACAAACATGTTCATGTAAACTAGGGTTTTTAAATAAGGTAATACCATGATTAGTAACCATGGTGGGTTAATCATGGGGATTAAGTCTTTTGGGTTTTAATTAAGTTATTTAGTTATTTGATAGTGATTTTTTTTAATTTGAATTTCCTTTTGGGTGTTGACTTGGTGAGAGAGAGAGATAGAGAAGGCATCATGGCTTAGGCCATGCTTGCATTTAATGAAGAGAGAGAGTAGAGGGGTTGACAATTGGGGTTATGATTCCTCTCATTCTTTTGTTCTTTTCTCTCAACCTCACTCACACACACACACACTTACTTTCCCAGCAGCAGCAGCAGCCAGCATCCCCAGTAGCAGCAGCAGGCATCACAGCAGCAGCAGCAAGCACCCCAACAGCAGCAACAGCACCAGTGAGCAACAGTAGCAGCAGTTTGCAGCAGAAACAGCCACAACTCCAGCTGCAGCTCCTTCCCTTCACTTCTTCTTCTTCCTCCAGCTCCCTAGGGTCGAGTGTGGGGTATACTTCCTGAACTTACTCCCTAGTTTACTTGTTTAGTGTAGTTTTGCTTCGATTAGTGTTTATTGGTGCGTTTTAGTGCGATATGAGGTGATTAGTAGGAACCTTGAGCAAGTGATGTATGATTTGGTTTTAGTAGGTTGATAGAGTGTTGTTAGGGCCATTTTAACCCAGCTTAGCCCCCAATTACACTAAAATACCACGAGATCTCTTTTGAAGCAGATTCGCCGTTTTAAGCAAATTTTGTGTTTCTGTAAACTGCTATCGACCCGATGAGTTCAGATTAAATTTGAGATGACTATAGCATAGTGGTTAGGAGCTGATTCCCCTGGTAGAACCCGACCCCCTTAGGAATCCTTCAGGCCGCCGGAATATTCGATCTGGCCGCAAATTGCGGCCAGATGGGTGGGGTTTGGTCCTATAGGTGTCTGCTGCAACCCTTAGTCTCCTGGCATGTATAATTTTATTTGATTCTTGCTGTAGAAAAATCTGGAACTATATACCTATTTCTCGTATTTTAAACCTTCGCGACACGCGTGATACGCATGTGGTTTGGGGTTTCTGCGTATCGCGACGCGTCGGGGTAGTTTCAGGCGCGTAATCACACGTTTTTACGTATCGCGCACACGCGCTCTTCGTTTGCGACACGGGTCTCTAGGTTGACCCTAATATCACGTTTTTGTGGATTTGAGCTTATGTATGATATATTGTGTAATTCTAGCTTCGCAGGCGAGTGAGACGGACGCGGCGAAGAAGGGAAAGCATGTCGTTGGCTACACTTAGCGCGAGACTTCGGTGAGTAGATGTAACATCTACGGGGATATCGCCCGCATGGCGTTATGCGTCAGGCCTGATGGGACCTTATAGTTATATATTGCATTTACCTACATTGACTGTCATGTATACCATTGTTGCATACTGCATTCCCTACTATATGTATGTAACTTAGAATTGATAGAACACCGCACTATTACTAACGGTTCATGCTGCACGAGCACTAATCTTCATGTTACACACACACCGTTAGTAACTACCATGACACACTCACCGTAGAATTGCCATGATTATATTGCTGTAGTTCATTTCATATATGATTCGTTATGATTTTCATAGAAGTTGGGAGCCGCGAGATGTCTTTGAAAACTGAAACTATTTTAAAAAGCGGTTCTCCCTTGTACCTGCATTGTGACTTGATGTACATTGCATATCACATTTGGTTCACTCATTGGTGTTGGATTTCCATGAAATTTCTGGTTTTGAGGACCGTGGAATTATTTAAAGAAAAGATGCACTATTTGAAAACCCGGTCCCTCGTGATATGATATTTTGGTGCGTCCACCACGCGTTTTCTCGGTGCTGAGACGTGTGCTTGAAACCCGATTCGAGGAGTTAGATGATCCGTTTGCGGGTTCATGGTGGACCCGGTATGGTTCCCCGGGGCGAGAAATGTTTTTTGTGGTGTAGACGATGAGCCTGGCAGGGTGGCGAGTACCTACCGGTGATTGGTTGGACCTAGCGGTTGTCCGGAGGATACTGACCAGAGTCGAGAGATGGATGCGGGATGATCCGTACTGCCGGGGCCGAAGGCCGATACCGCAGACGGAGCCTGTGGGATGATCCGGACTGACGGAGCCCGATATACAAGGATTTGCGTGTCGATGTTGGACACGAGTATTTTATGATATTTTGAGTGCCGATGTTGGGCACTCGTTATTCTCAGTGATTTACAGGATTTGAGGGCCGAGAAGAGTGCCGGCGCCTGAGTTTATTTGGGATTTAGGTGCCGTTTGGGGCACCGATTATTCTTCCATGTTGATATTTCCATGTAGATGTTGTTTATCTCATGCTTAGCATTGTTTATCATACATTTCATCCTGTAGTCGTTTTACCAGATAGAGTATTTGCACGATTATTGCACCTACTGCTTGTCGCATATAGATCTTACTTGCTGGTATATGTTAGAGTAGCGCAGTACGTGCATGCTTGCGATTACCTTTATATGTTATCTCTATTCACGAGTTGGCAACTCACCCCCGTTGTGCCACAGTATTTGCAGGTTGCCCTTCACAGTAGTCGCGGCAGGCTGCCTTTTGCATCTTTTGGCTACAGATACCACTACAGTTGGTGTGAGAGCTGTTTTGCATTTTTGGTGGGTTGTGGTATCTGATTACTTTTATTGTACTCCTTTTGTATCTAGTATTCTCCATTTACCATTTATGTACTGGACTTAGCTACTGTGTGAGGACGATGATGTATATTTTGTATTCTGGTGTCGAGCTCGTGGGAGCCGACTGTTTTTATATGCAGTTTATATTTCTGTGATGTTTAATTATTGCTTATTCTTCGCTACGGCGTCGTATATTACTCTTGTGATGATGGTTTCCGCCGTTGGGCGTGATTGCTCCCGTTTGGGAATGTTTCATTTCATTATATTTCATCTTTGCTCATATCCTGTTTTATACCCGATTTTGGGATTACTTTTACAAAGGAAATGCTGCCAAAATTATTTAAATGAAAACGTAACTTTAAAAGAACTTATTGAATTATTTAAGGTTTTCTAAAGGTCTTAATTAAATGTTTTCAACACTCGCTACTTTTAAATGGTTTTGATTTCTGGGTTCGGCTTACTTAGTCGCGTTACGCCTGTAGACATAGCGTGGTTAAGTGCCGGTCACGAGTCGAAATATTCGGGTCGTGACAAAGTTGGTATCAGAGCGTAGGTTTTACTTTTCGGAGTGTAGGATGACCTTGGTATGATGGAGTAGGTAGCTGAAGCAGAGTGGCGTAGCGTGTGTATGTTCCGTGGTATACTCACGACACGGTACTCCGCCAAGGCGACCTTAGGACTTATTGATTTAAATTCCTTCATGAGTATATATATTCTTGTGATTCGATTTCCGTATTCTTATCGAATCCTAATTTCCTTTCAGCCATTATGCCGCCAAAGACTACGAGGGCGCAGAGAGCGGCCGCGGGGGCTGAGATTCGAGTTGACTCGTCCGAGATGAGGACTAATCCGGACAGTGCACCCGTTGTACCCGAGCAGACTGTTCCTCACATGACAGATCAGATCGCCACGCTAGGGGCTGGTATGCGGGAGATGCGCCAGACGGTGGGATCCAGCATGCAGGAGATGCGCCAGATGATAGGATCGCTAGTTGAGACGCTTCGAGCGCAGCGACCAGAAGTAGCTCTACCCATTCCAAAGACCGCGATGGTACCTACCGCACAGCCAGTTGCCCCTGCAGCCACGGAGGTGATTACAGTATCGCTATCAGAGTTCATGAGGCTGAAGCCTCCGGTCTTTACAGGCACCGATACAGCCGAGGACCCACAGTCTTTCATCGATAGGATGGCCCGGATATGCCGTTCCCTCAGATGCGAGAGGGGTTGAGTTCGTGAGCTTTCCCCTGGAAGGTCTTGCGCAGAAGTGGTGTGATTCAGTTGAGAAGGGCAGAGCGGCAGGTCTTCCTCCTATGACCTGGACGGAGTTTATGACAGTATTTCTAGCCCGTTTCCTTCCCCAGAGTGTTAGGGATGCCCAAGCACGCAGATTTGAGTCCTTGCGCCGGACGCCAGAGATGACAGTGGCAGAGTATGACGTGCTGTTTACAGAGCTAGCAGTCTATGCCCCGTATTTAGTGGCTACCGAGGAGTTGTGAGTCAAGAGATTTGTTCGAGGCTTGCTTACACCACTGTTCCTTGCGATCAGCACGCAGCACTACGAGACTTACGCAGCAGCTGTAGATGCAGCCTTATTGGTCGAGGAGCGCCTTGCTGAGACTTCGGTAGTTCCAAAGCCGAAGAGAGTTCGTACTAGTATATCCGCACGGAGACAGTCATTCAGACGCCGCGACAGGTATCGTTCTGGTACGAGGAGTACCAGAGATTCGGGACGAGGCCAGATGTTTAGTTCGTATCCTCAGGAGTGTCAGCAGTCATCGTGGGGTTGCTTTTGATGCGGCAGTCTACTTCACCTCGTTAGAGATTGTCCTGAGATACACCGGAGGGAGGCGGCAGCACCGCATGTTACTTTACCACCTTCACCACCCCAGAGGGCGTTGCCTGTTGTACCTACCGTTACTCCGCGTCAGACTCATACACAGAGAGGTCGTGGGCGCGGAGGAGTTGCTCAGAGAGGGCGAGATGACCGAGGCAGAGGGCAGTCAGTCACCGGTGGAGGACAGGCGCGGGTCTTTGCTTTGACGCATCGGGACACACAGGCGTCCAATGCGGCGGTTTAAGGTATCCTTTCAGTATGTTCTATTGATGCACACGTGTTGTTCGATCCCGGATCCACGCACTCGTACGTATCCACACACTTCGTGCCGAGTTTGGGTAGAGAGTCCGGTTTGCTTGATCAGCCGCTTGTTGTGACCAATCCTGTGGGAAAGTCGTTTGTTGCTAGGTACGTGTTCCGATCCTGTACCGTCTGTATTGGCGAGAGGGAGTTGCTTGTCGACTTGATCCTTCTCGAGATGTTGGACTTCGACGTTCTTTTGGGCATGGATTGGTTGGCCACATGCTATGCTTCTGTGGACTTCCGTGAGAAGACAGTTAGATTCTGCTTTCCCGGAGAGTCGGTTTTTGTTGTGTTGGGGGACCGTGGTGCCGCCCCTCACAGTGTGATTTCTTCTTTTCGCGCTGGACAGCTTTTGAGGAAGGGATGTCAGGGATTTCTCGCCTATGTTTGCGATGCTAGCGCTACGGAGGTTCCATTGGATCAGGTTCCGGTTGTTAGCGAGTTTCCTGATGTGTTCCCTGACGAGCTTCCTGGGCTACCGCCCGAGCGCGACATTTCTTTCTTTATTGATCTGGTTCCTGGCACGGGGCCTATTTCCATACCGCCTTATCGGATGGCCCCGGTGGAACTTCGAGAGTTGAAGGGTCAGTTGCAAGATTTGCTGGATAAGGGACTTATTCGACCCAGTGTTTCTCCTTGGGGTGGTCCAGTCCAGTTCGTCAAGAAGAAGGACGGCAGTTTGCGTTTGTGTATTGAGTACCGCCAGCTGAACATGGTGAAGTGCGGAACAGGTATCCTTTGCCGCCCATCGACAATTTGTTCGACCAGCTTCAGGGGGCAGGGTACTTTTCGAGGGTCAATTTACGATCGGGCTATCATCAGCTGCGGGTTCGACAGGAGGACATTCCCAGGACAGCTTTCCGTACGCGCTACGGCCATTATGAGTTTTTGGTGATGTCGTTCGGACTCACCAATGCGCCAGCAGCATTCATGGACTTGATGAACCGTATTTTCCGGCCATATTTGGACCTGTTCATCATAGTATTCATTGACGATATCTTGGTGTATTCCCGGAGCAGTGAGGAGCACGAGCAGCACCTGCGGATTACACTGCAGACTTTGAGGGAGCACCAGCTTTATGCGAAATTCTCCAAGTGTGCTTTCTGGATGGACATCGTAGACTTCTTGGGGCATGTGATTTCACGAGATGGTATATGTGTAGACCCGAGGAATATCGAGGCCGTTCAGCGTTGGCCCAGACCCACATCGGTTACGGAGATTCGCAGCTTTTTGGGGTTGGCCGGTTACTACAGGCGATTTGTGCAGGACTTCTCCAGTATTGCTACACCTTTGACCGGGTTGACCCGGAAGGGAGTTCCTTTCGATTGGACGGAGGAGTGCGAGCACAGTTTCCAGCAGCTACGAACTCGGCTGACTACAGCACCGGTATTATCTTTACCTTCCGGATCAGGCGGATTTGTGGTCTATTGTGATGCTTCGCGAGTGGGGCTAGGGTGCGTATTGATGCAGCATGACAGGGTGATTGCGTATGCTTCACGACAATTGAAGAAACATGAACAGAACTACCCCACTCACGATTTGGAGATGGCTGCAATGGTCTTTGCACTTAAGATCTGGCGACATTACCTATACGGCGAGTCGTGCCAGATATTCACTGATCACAAGAGTTTAAAGTATATATTTCAGCAGCGAGACCTGAACCTTAGACAGCGCCGGTGGATGGAGTTAGTGAAGGATTACGACTGCGAGATTTTGTATCACCCGGGCAAGGCGAATGTGGTGGCAGTTGCTTTGAGCAGGAGGCCCGGGGGTAGTCTGTCTTGTTTGAGCGCAGTACAGGGGCAGTCATCGGCAGATTGGCAGATATTATGCGTCAGCCGAGTACAGTTCGAGTTCACACCGATTGGAGAACAGATCGCGCATGTTCTTGCACGCCTACAGTTACTTGACCGCATACATGAGGCACAGCGCAGTGATGACCGATGTTCGGAGATCATGGCACAGATTGGACAGGGCAGATTTTCCGAGTTCGTGATCGATGATCAGGGGATACTGCGATTTGGAGTTAGACTGTGCGTACCAGATGCTGAGGGACTGCGGCGCGAGATTCTTGAGGAGGCACATCGATCAGTATATAGTGTTCATCCCAGTTCCACCAAGATGTACCATGACATGAGAGGTGTTTACTGGTGGGACGGAATGAAGTGAGACATCGCAGATTTTGTGTCGAGATACCTGACTTGTCAGTAGGTCAAGGCTGAGCACCAGAGGCCCGCGGGAGAGCTGCAGCCATTACCCATTCCAGAGTGGAAATGGGAGCAGATTTCGATGGATTTCGTTGTGGGTCTACCCAGGACTAGGCGAGGGTATGACTCCATTTGGGTGATCGTAGATCGTTTGACGAAAGCGGCTCACTTCCTGCCAGTGAAGACGACTTTCGGATTTGCTCAGTACGCCCAGATTTACATCGACGAGATAGTACGACTGCACGGAGTCCCGACAAGTATCGTGTCCGACAGAGGCACCCAGTTTACCGGTCGAGTATGGCAGAGGCTTCAGGAGGCTTTGGGCACTCGCTTGAGTTTCAGCATAGCATTTCATCCGCAGACCGACGGACAGTCAGAGCGGACTATTCAGACTCTCCAGGACATGCTCAGAGCATGTGTATTAGATTTCGGAGGTAGCTGGGATCATCACTTACCCTTAGTAGAGTTCTCCTACAATAACAGCTACCAGGAGACCATTCAGATGGCACCATTTGAGGCTCTTTATGGGAGGAGATGCAGATCGCCCGCCTGTTGGACAGAGCTCAGTGAGAGCAGTATCTTAGGGCCACAGATTGTTGAGGAGACGACCGCGAAGATCCAGTTGATTCGCGATAGGATGAGAGCAGCCCAGAGTTGGCAGAGATCTTATGCGGACCGTCGGCGGCGCAGACTTGAGTTTTCTGTTGGTGATCACGTTTTCTTGAGGGTCTCCCCAAAGAAAGGTGTGATGAGGTTTGGGAAGAAGGGGAAGCTCAGTCCCAGATATGTGGGCCCCTTCGAGATCCTCGAGCGTGTTGGTGCAGTTGCATACCGGTTAGCCCTTCCGCCCAGTTTTCCAGATGTGCACCCCGTATTTCACGTTTAGATACTCCGTAGATATATTCATGATCCTTCACATGCGATTCAGCACCCGACGATCCAGCTTGAGCGCGAACTTTCCTATACAGAGCAGCCAATGATGATCTTGGATCGATTAGTGAAGAAATTGAGATCGAAAGACATTCCATCAGTCATGGTACTTTGGCGTGGTCCGAGCAGTGAGGAGGTCACTTGGGAGACCGAAAGCGAGATGTGTAAGAAGTACCCCCATCTTTTCGAAGGTGCGTATAGTTAGATTTTGAAATTCGGGGACGAATTTCTTTAAGGGGGAGAGGTTGTAACACCTTAGGATATGTTTAGTGACTATTTATATTTAAATAAAGGGTTTTTAATAAAAAGTTTACCAAATTGTGTTTCAAGTATTTTTCCTAATTTAATAAATATTTTTCTAGAATTTTCTTAGGTTTGCACACACATGTGCATGTAAACTAGGGTTTTTAAATAAGGTAATACCATGATTAGTAACTATGGTGGGTTAATCATGGGGATTAAGTCTTTTGGGTTTTAATTAAGTTATTTAGTTATTTGATAGTGATTTTTTTTTAATTTGAATTTCCTTTTGGGTGTTGACTTGGTGAGAGTGAGAGAGAGAGAAGGCATCATGGCTTAGGCCATGCTTGCATTTAATGAAGAGAGAGAGTAGATGGGTTGACAATTGGGGTTATGATTCCTCTCATTCTTTTGTTCTTTTCTCTCAACCTCACTCACACACACACACACACTTACCTTCCCAGTAGCAGCAGCAGCCAGCATCCCCAGTAGCAGCAGCAGCAAGCACCCCAGCAGTAGCACCAGGACCAGTGAGCAACAGTAGCAGCAGTTTGCAGCAGCAACAGCCACAACTCCTGCTGCAGCTCCTTCCCTTCACTTCTTCTTCTTCCTCCAGCTCCCTAGGGTCGAGTGTGGGGTATACTTCCTGAACTTACTCCCTAGTTTACTTGTTTAGTGTAGTTTTGCTTTGATTAGTGTTTATTGGTGCGTTTTAGTGCGATATGAGGTGATTAGTGGGAACCTTGAGCAAGTGATGTATGATTTGGTTTTAGTAGGTTGATAGAGTGTTGTTAGGGCCATTTTAACCCAGCTTAGCCCCCAATTGCACTAAAATACCACCAGATCTCTTTTGAAGCAGATTCGTCATTTTTAAGCAAGTTTTGTGTTCCTGTAAACTGCTATCGACCCGATGAGTTCAGATTAAATTTGAGATGCCTATAGCATAGTGGTTAGGAGCTGATTCCCCTGGTAGAACCCGACCCCCTTAGGACTCCTTCAGGCCGCCGGAATATTCGATCTGGCCACAAATTGCTGCCAGATGGGTAGGGTTTGGGTTGGGGTTTGGTCCTACAGGTGTCTGCTGCAACCCTTAGTCTCCTGGCATGTATAATTTTATTTGATTCTTGCTGTAGAAAAATCTGGAACTATATACCTATTTCTCGTATTTTAAACCTTCGCGACACGCGTGATACGCATGTGGTTTGGGGTTTCTGCGTATCGCGACGCGTCGGGGTAGTTTCAGGCGCGTAATCACACGTTTTTACGTATCGCGCACACGCGCGCTTGGTTTGCGACACGGGTCTCAAGGTTGACCCTAATATCACGATTTTATGGATTTGAGCTTATGTATGATATATTGTGTGATTCTAGGTTCGCAGGCGAGTGAGACGGATGCGGCGAAGAAGGGAAAGCAAGTCGTCGGCTACACTTAGCGCGAGACTTCGGTGAGTAGATTTAACATCTATGGGGATATCGCCCGCATGGCGTTATGCGTCCGGCCTGATAGGACCTTATAGTTATATATTGCATTTACCTACGTTGACTGTCATGTATACCATTGTTGCATACTGCATTCCCTACTATATGTATGTAACTTAGAATTGATAGAACACCGCACTATTACTAACGGTTCATGCTGCACGAGCACTAATTTTCATGTTACACACACACCGTTAATAACTGCCATGACACAATCACTGTAGAATTCCCATGATTATATTGCTGTAGTTCATTTCATATATGATTCGTTATGATTTTCATAGAAATTGGGAGCCGCAAGATGTCTTTGAAAACTGAAACTATTTTAAAAAGCGGTTCTCCCTTGTACCTGCATTGTGACTTGATGTACATAGCATATCACATTTGGTTCACTCATTGGTGTTGGATTTCCATGAAATTTCTGGTTTTGAGGACCGTGGAATTATTTAAAGAAAAGATGCACTATTTGAAAACCCGGTCCCTCATGATTTGATATTTTGGTGCGTCCACCACGCTTTTTCTCGGTGCTGAGACGTGTGCTTGAAACCCGATTCGAGGAGTTGGATGATCCGTTTGCGGGTTCGTGGTGGACCTGGTATGGTTCCCCGGGGCGAGAAATGTTTTTCGTGGAGTAGACGATGAGCGTGGCAGGGTGGCGAGTACCTACCGGTGATTGGTTGGACCTGGCGGTTGTCCGGAGGATACTGACCAGAGTCGAGAGATGGATGCGGGATGATCCGTACTGCCGGGGCCGAGGGCCGATACCGCAGACGGAGCCCGTGGGCTGATCCGGACTGACGGAGCCCGATATACGAGGATTTGCGTGTCGATGTTGTACATGAGTATTTTATGATATTTTGAGTGCCGATGTTTGGCACTCGTGATTCTCAGAGATTTATAGGATTTGAGGGCCGAGGAGAGTGCCGGTGCCTGAGTTTATTTGGGATTTAGGTGCCGTTTGGGGCACCGATTATGCTTCCATGTTGATATTTCCATGTAGATGTTGTTTATCCCATGCTTAGCCTTGTTTATCATACATTTCATCCTGTAGTCGTTTTACCAGACAGAGCATTTGCACGATTATTGCACCTACTGCTCGTCGCATATAGATCTTACTTGCTGGTATATGTTAGAGTAGCGCAGTACGTGCATGCTCGCGATTACCTTTATATGTTATCTCTATTCACGAGTTGGCAACTCACCCCTGTTGTGCCACAGTATTTGTAGGTTGCCCTTCAGAGTAGTTGCGGCAGGCTGCCTTTTGCATCTTTTGGCTACAGATACCACTACAGTTGGTGTGAGAGCTGTTTTGCATTTTGGGTGGGTTGTGGTATCTGATTACTTTTATTGTACTCCTTTTGTATCTAGTATTCTCCATCTACCATTTATGTACTGGACTTAGCTACTGTGTGAGGACGATGATGTATATTTTTTATTCTGGTGTCGAGCTCGTGGGAGCCGACTGTATTTATATGCAGTTTATATTTCTGTGATGTTTAATTATTGCTTATTCTTCGCTACGGCGTCGTATATTACTCTTGTGATGATGGTTTCTACCGTTGGGCGTGATTGCTCCCGTTTGGGAATGTTTCATTTCATTATATTTCATCTTTACTCATATCCTGTTTTATACCCGATTTCGGGATTACTTTTACAAAGGAAATGCTGCCAAAATTATTTAAATGAAAACATAACTTTAAAAGAACTTATTGAGTTATTTAAGGTTTTCTAAAGGTCTTAATTAAATGTTTTCAACACTCGCTACTTTTAAATGGTTTTGATTTCTGGGTTCGGCTTACTTAGTCGCATTACGCCTGTAGACGTAGCGTGGTTAAGTGCCGGTCACGAGTCGAAATATTCGGGTCGTGACACGGATGCTTTGAGCAGAAAGCCCGAGGGTAGTCTATCTTATTTGAGCGTAGTACAGAGGCAGTCGTCGGCAGATTGGCAGATCTTATGCGACAGCCGGGTACAGTTCGAGTTTACGCCGATCGGAGGACAAATTGCGCATGTTCGTGCACGCCCACAGTTGCTCGACCGTATACATAAGACACAGCACAATGACGACCGATGTTCAGAGATCAGGGCATAGATTGGACAGGGCAGATTTTCCGAGTTTGGGATCGATGATCAGGGGGTACTACGATTCGGGACTAGACTGTGCGTACCAGATTCTGAGGGATTGCGGCGCGAGATTCGTGAGGAGGAACATAGATCGGTATATAGTGTTCATCCTGGTTACACCAAGATGTACCATGATATGAGAGGTGTTTACTGGTGGGACGGAATGAAGAGAGACATCGTAGATCTTGTGTCGAGATGCCTGACTTGTCAGCAAGTCAAGGCTGAGCACCAGAGGCCGCGGGAGAGCTACAGCCGTTACCCATTCCGGATTGGAAATGGGAGCAGATTTCTATGGACTTCATTATGGATCTACCCAGGACTAGTCCACGGTATGACTCCATCTGGGTGATCGTGAATCGTTTGATGAAAGTGGCTCACTTCCTACCGGTGAAGAAGACTTTCGGATTTGCTCAGTATGCCCAGATATACATCGACGAGATCGTACGACTACACGGAGTTTCGACATGTATCGTGTCCGACAGAGGCACCCAGTTTACCAGCCGGCTATGGTAGAGACTTCAGGAGGCTTTGGGCACTCGCTTGAGTTTCAGCACAGCATTTCATCCGCAGACCGACGGACAGTCAGAGCGGACTATTCAGACTCTTGAGGACATGCTCAGAGCATGCGTATTAGACTTCGGAGGTAGCTGGGATCATCATTTACCTTAGTAGAGTTCTCCTACAACAACAGCTACCAGGAGACCATTCAGATGGCACCGTTTGAGGCTCTTTATGGGAGGAGATGCAGATCGCCCGCCTGTTGGACAGAGCTCAGATTGTTGAGGAGACGACCGCGAAGATCCAGTTGATTCGCGATAGGATGAGAGAAGCCCAGAGTAGGCAGAGATCTTATGCGGACCGTCGTCGGCACAGACTTGATTTTTCTGTTGGTGATCATGTTTTCTTGAGGGTCTCCCCAATGAAAGGCGTGATGAGGTTTGGGAAGAAGGGGAAGCTTAGTTCCAGATATGTGGGCCCCTTCGAGATCCTCGAGCGTGTTAGTGCAGTTGCGTATCGATTGGCCCTTCCGCCCAGTTTTCCAGACGTGCACCCCGTATTTCATGTTTCGATGCTCCGCGGATATCTTCATGATCCTTCGCATGCGATTCAGCACACGACGATCCAGCTTGAGCGTGACCTTTCCTATGCAGAGCAGCCGTTGATCATTTTGGATCGACAAGTGAAGAAATTGTGATTGAAGGACATACCGTCCGTCAAGGTTCTTTGGCGTGGTCCGAGCAGAGAGGAGGTCACTTGGGAGACCGAGAGCGAGATGAGGAAGAGGTATCCCCATCTTTTTGAGGGTGCGTGTAGTTAGATTTTTAAAATTCGGGGACCGAATTTCTTTAAGGGGGGTAGATTGTAACACTTTGAAATTTCCGTTAGAATGTTTTTCGTGATAATTAGTAATTGTGCATCTTATTATATATGTGTTCATAGGATTATTAGTTATTTTAGTCGAGTTTACCCTAATTAGAAAATTTTCCATTTTTGTAGTGTACACTTGCATACTTTCCATGTTGTAACCTAGGTTAAAGTGTTAGCATGATAACCATTTTCTTTCATGCATGGTTGTTATTTTCGCCACCCTTTTATCAAATAAAACCCTTTTCAATAATTCAAAATCCAAATAGAAAAATGAAGCAAGGTGGTTAGGTGAGAATTGACTTTTTTTTGACTATTTTCCTTCTCTCTTCTCTCTATCTTTTCTCATTGCAGAAATTCTGCAGAGGCAGCAGAAAAACCCAGCAAAACTCATCACATTTCTTTCTCTTTTCACTTCTCTTTTGAATCCATACAAAATCCTATACAAAACCACACTTTTTCTTCACTAAAACCATGGGAAAAAGGGGCTTTTTGAGGTGTTTGGAGGCAAATCTGCTTACTTGATAGGGAGCTGGAACTTTTGGTGTTCTTAGGGTCTTTTGAAGGTATATAACTCTTTTTTAACACCCTTCTTCCGTATCTTGTAGTAGTTTAGCTAGAAATCATATTTTGTATGCATGTTTGGTGGTATTGAGGGGATTTAGTGATGATAGGTTAAAATTACCATTTTTATGGCTCAATTAGCTTGGTAATGAGTTGTTAGTGTGATTTTAGACCTGGGTTTGCTTCAAATTCCACAAAAATACCCTAAAGTTTCATTTTTGTGCAAAAGTGTGGATTTTAATTAGAAATAAGGCTCTATAGGATCTTCTACTACCCGAGATATTTCAGAGTGAAACTAGATTTTTCTGTAGCATGTATGGGGAGTATTGAGTGCACACACCAAACCTGGGAGCCCAATTCCCAAGTGAGGCCGCCGGAATAATCATTCTGGCCGCAATTTGCGGCCAGATGGGTCAGATGGGGGTTGGGGTTTGGTCCACTGGAGTCTGCTGCTATGTGGAGTATTTTGGTACATATATTTTTATAATATCTGTTCTGTATCAAAATCTGGAGTAGAATACCCTATTTCCCGTATTTTATAATCTTCCGCGACATGCGTGATACGTGTGTGTGGGTTTGGGATTTCTGCGTATCGCGACGCGTCGGAGAACTTCAGGCGCGTAATCACACGTTTTGGCGTATCGCGCACACGCACACTTGGTTTGCGACACGGGTTTCTAGTTGACTTTAAATGTAGTGTTTATACGGTTTTGAGCTTATGAGTGGTATATTGTGAAATTATAGGATTCGCAGGCGAGTGCGACGGGCGCCGCGAAGGAGGGGAACAAGTCGTCGGCAATACCTAGCGAGAGACTACGGTGAGTAGATTTAACATCTACGGGGATATCGCCCGCATGGCGTTCTACGTCAGGGCTGATAGGATCTTATAGCTACATTTCCATACATTGACTGTTCATGGCTACTATTTAGTGCATACCACATTCCCAGATGTATGTATATAAACTAGAATTGATAGAACACCACACCCTTACTAACGGTTCATGTTGCGTGAGCACTATCCTGCATGTTACACACACACCGTTAGTAATTGCCATGATATTCATACTTGATGCATATATCACATCGGATCATTATGTTGTAGCTCATCTTTATGTGACTTGACATGATATTCATACTTGATGCATATATCACATCGGATCATTATGTTGTAGCTCATCTTTATGTGACTTGGCATGATATTCATACTTGATGCATATATCATATCGGATCATTATGTTGTAGCTCATCTTTATGTGACTTGACATGATATTCATACTTGATGCATATATCACATCGGATCATTATGTTGTAGCTCATCTTTATGTGACTTGACATGATATTCATACTTGATGCATATATCACATCGGATCATTATGTTGTAGCTCATCTTTATGTGACTTGACATGATATTCATACTTGATGCATATATCACATCGGATCATTATGTTGTAGCTCATCTTTATGTGACTTGACATAATATTCATACTTGATGCAGATATCACGTCGGATCATTTTGTTGTAGCTCATCTTTGTGTGACTTGACATGATATTCATACTTGATGCACATATCACATCGGATCATTGACTTGCATATTAGTTTGGATTACATGTGATTTCTGTATTTGGGAACCGTGGCTATTTCAAATATGTAATCATTTAAAAACCCGGTTCCCTTGATATGATATTTCGGTGCGCCCACCCTGTGTTTTCTCGGTGCTAGAGTGGCATATATGAGAGAGGGCTGACCCGGACTGACGGATGCCCGATATATTGAGAGAGGGCTGACCCGGACTGACGGATGCCCGATATATTGAGAGAGGGCTGACTCGGACTGACGGATGCCCGATATATTGAGAGAGGGCTGACCAGGACTGACGGATGCCCGATATATTGAGAGAGGGCTGACCCGGACTGACGGATGCCCGATATATATTGAGAGAGGGCTGACCCGGACTGACGGATGCCCGACATAGGAGGATTTGCGTGTCGATGGTAGACACGAGTATTTATGATATTTGGGTGCTGATGTTGGGCACTCGTGATTACTAGGGATGTACAGGATTGGAGGGCCGATGGGAGTGCCGGCGTCTGGGTTGTTGGGATTTGCGGTGCATTGATGGATACCGATTATATATATATATATTCCACGTTGACATTCCGTGTAGATGTTATATTTCCTATGCTCAGCATTCATTATTGCATTTCATTCTGTAGTTATATTACCTGATAGAGCACTTGCATGATTATTGCACATACTGCTTATCACGCATTGATATCATCTACTGGCATATGATAGAGTAGCGCAGTACGTGCACGCTCGCGATTACCTTTATATGTTATCTCTATTCACGAGTTGGCAACTCACCCCCGTTGTGCCACAGTGTTTGCAGGTTGCCCTTTGGAGTAGTCGCGGCAGGCTGCATTCTTGCATCTTTTGACACAGATACCCCTACAGTTGGCCTACTAGCACTTTTATTGATAGGTGGGTTTTTTGCGGTATCTGTTTATCTTTCAGTTATGAACATTGTTGTATCTAGTACTCTCCATCTACCACTTATGTATTGACTTAGAGACAGTGTGAGGACGATGATGTATATTATTTGTATTCTGGTGTCGAGCTCGTTGTGAGCCGACTTACTTATGCAATTTATTCTGTCTGTGATGTTCCCACTTGTTACTCTTGATCTTCGCTGCGGCGTCGTATATTGCTATCTTGGTGATTGTTTACTTAAGATTTCTTATCACTTCTAAATGCTTCCATTTAAAAACTTAAAACACTCTATACTTTTACTGGTTTGGTTTCTGGGTTTTCGGTTCACTTAGTTGTGTTACGCCTGTAATCGTTACGTGGTTAAGTGCCGGTCACGGGCCAAACTTTGGGTCGTGACAAACCGTCTCCCGAAGGAGGCTCTCTTCATCAAATCCGTAGAACATGCACTTATGTTCTAAAACTGCTTCCTTATGTTTCTTCAGGATTGGATTAATATAAACTTATTGCATCTAGTGCAAAAACAACATCTGGTGTGGTACTTGACATCTCATGATTGACTCAATTGCCTAAGCAAGTGATCTGCCAATCATGCACATCTCTCTCCCCTTTAGTCTGTAAGACACCTTTAGAGAGGGTGACTCCATCACCTGCAGGTACACCACCATGCCAGGAGTCATCTATTCTAAAAAACCATTAGAATACTGTCACAGTACCCACATTGGGAAACTACCCAAATCTGGATCTAAAACCATAGATCTAGTAACCGGAATGTCAGATATTATATCCATATCCTGTCTGGAGAAACAACTGTGTGACGACCATAGTACGACCGATCGTAGTATAGAAATTTTACTTCCTACTCTGTGTATGTCATCCAAATACCAGGACATTACACCCTACTACCTTCTTAACAGATCCATCCCCTATTCTGATGAAGTCAAAGCCATGACTGTTACATGAAAATTAGATGATCTAACTCCGCTATATCTGCTTAAGCCTATAAATAGACATAAGTTACTTGCCCATTATGCTTCCGCTGCTCCCACTGACTATGACAACCCTCTGGCAGAATAATATATACGTACACTTCTAAAGCTAGTCTAGAACGACGCTATACTTATCCTCTTGCCGGGTCTCATAGTCTGGAACAACAGTAGTATCAAGTCTGGGTAAACAAGAACCTCCCTATCACCGTCCTTGAGTCTACCGGAGTACCTTTCGGGTGTCTGAGATTACCCACCATGTCTGCGAAGTGGCTATTGGAATGTCAAACTTGATTGAATATATAGATCCTATTAAATTCTCCGTAATCGTTTGCGGTTCTGGAATCACTTCCAGTTCTACCATACTCCCACTACTGTTTTCTGAAAAAATCCATTTTTACTAAAACTGTGGCGAGTCAAGAACAATATCACTATTGATCTTCCAGATGGTAGAAAAATCAACCCTCATCGAAGCCAGGGTCAACCCACAAACTGCCATTACAGAAACGTGCCTTGAGTTATCCAGTGTCTGGTTTTAAGCATAAGTTGGACAACTCCCCGTACCTTAACATCATTAAGATATGAACCAATCTATATACAATATAGAAATAGAGGCACTAATTTAATTGGAACCAAATTCAAATCATGCAACTGTCTCCAGTGCATATCAACTTAATGGAGAAAGGCTAATCAGCATTACTCAACTTAGGAATCCATCCAATTATGAGTAACCTGAAAGAGAAACAAGTTTCTCAAAACCATTAATATTATCTGAATACCAATCACAAGAATCTACATCTTCGATCTCTTTGAAGAATCCCGATACTTGCGATACCTGGTTCTCTACTTTATTCTTATACCCACAACTTCTCAAAACTTAGACATTGTATTTCTACGAAACACTTGTCTAAAAACTAGAGAAGTCACAAGTAAACAGAACATAGTACGAGGACCTACCCCTTTGTCCTGATGGACACTGGACAACATACAATACTCTGTATAAGTCCACTGAGTTGAATAACTCAAAACCTGTGCATCGTAGGTTGAAAACTTTACCCTGGCTATTTCCTCAAATATCACCAATTACAACGCATTCCGATATAATGAGGATAATCACCTAATTCCCAATAACTTACTCCCACTCATCATCTGTAAAACCATACAGATGTGAGAAACTCACCTGGTAAATTCATACCCTGGAGTAAGCATCTAATCGGGAAATCGGTTTTCTTTTAACAATGTACAGTGTAACTGAAACATGAAAATGTATCGTAGGGGTATCCTGGTATTCCTAGTAATGCCTCTTCCTTAATCTTATTCATGACTGTAACCGTATATTTCTTTTCCATCTCTCCAAATCCCTTTATTTGTCTTTAGTCCTTACTTTCTTTACACCTTCGTTAGGCTAAATGGTTTTCTTCCTTCCCTACCGTTCGGCACCAGCTTATGGTTTGGAAGAAGACTATCCAGTAAGCATAATAGGTGTACTCTCCTAATCCTAGGAGTACTCGCAACTTGAGAGAAGATGACGATAAAGGACAACTGAATAATATCTTATTCTATTTCTCCCGAACTGGGGAAAAGGCAAAGGTGAAATAGGAGTGGTGATGAAGTACGCGGTTTGGTCGTGAATGATAACAGTCGCAATTTACTTTGCCCTCTTTCTAATCCCTTCATTTTGTCATTATATATTACCTTCTGTACACCCTACTTAGGCTAATTGGTTTTCTTCATTCCCTTCCTTTCGGCACCAGCCTATGGTTTGGAATAAGACTATCCAATAAGCGTAATTGGTGTACTCTCCTAAACTAAGGAGCCCTCGCAACCTGAGAGAAGGTGATAACAAAAGACAACTGAATAAACTAATTCTATTTCTCCTGAACCTGGATCCATCCTCGAAAAAGTCCTTTCGAGTTCGTATATAACCATACGATGGATCTATCCAATGGAAGTGGATATCCGTAGTAATACGGGGTGTTCTGAGAAATGCAAAGGGTAAAAGAAGGAGCGGCAATGACTTATGCATCTCGGACAATCCGTAAGCCAGTATTTTAAGAAGGTTCGGTCAACTTGGTCACTGAGTCATAGTCTAGGGTCGGTCAAAGGTCACTGCCAAAGAGAGAGGGAAAAGAAACACTCTGCGTACACTCTAAACTAGATCAGAATGGTTATTACATTATCTAATCAGGAAACCTCCCACTGTAATCTCAAATTCTCCTCCAAACCTGTAAGAAGAATTAGTCGGGATCACCCGAAGAGTAAACCAACTCATCAGTGAGAATCGGGATCCAACTATCATCGCATGATAACTTGATGGAAGCCACTCAAGTTATCACACTCCAGAAGGTATGCGCATGCCTGGCAAGTTTCTAGTATGTTTGAAACTCCCGATGTGATTTTTGCCCCATGCTCTTATAACATTGACTAAGGGCCAAAATGTCATAAGTCACATGCCAAGTTCTACCCGTCACTATCCAGGTCAATTTGAACCCACCCGTACATACTCTTGACTAAGGGCCAAGTATAGTAATACGACTGTCCCAAACCAACGCATCTATCTATGCAACATGTGAGTACCCAGCAGCCACCAAACACTATGCCTTGACTAAGGGCCAAAATACATAGCATGAATACTACTGACCATTCATATGAAATGACGGAGGGCTACGGTAGTTTTTGGCGAAAAAACCTTTAACGTAATGAACTCGATCTCGTTGAAGGAACCTGATAGCTTTTTTATAAAAATATAGCGGCGAAAAACTTTTGCTAAAGAGGTCACTCCTGGCGAAGGGATCTCGGCTCTTTCCTCATGGAATGAGGTGCAGGATATTCCAACTGAATACCGCGATGCAAAGCAACCGATAATCGACTATATTGAAGTTATTACCCTTACGTAAACTTCTGCCCAAGGGGTCACTCCCGGTGAAGGGATCTCGGCCCTTGCCTCGTTGAATGAGGTGCGGGATATTCTAACTGAATATCACTATGCAAAACAAAAGGAAACATCTTTGTAATAACACCATTTTAAATTTGTTCCAGCAACATCAAATATAGGTTTGTTTTATCCTTGCATTGATAAGAATCAATGCAGTCCCATCAATCAATCATACCAGAAAAGAACGAAAATAAAATGTACGTATATGCCATCCGCATTCGTCACTGGGTCCCGTCATCACCCGTTAGGTTACTTAACTAACGACAGAGCGGGGGCTGAACTAGCGCGGGTGTAAAACATATACAACATCTAATAGTATATATACCAATATACAATAATCGCTCCAGGCGTGATAATATGCAACATTACAGAAAAGTAATAAGCATCACAGAACAATATAGATAATCTAGGATCCTCGAGTTTCACAGAGCCGCTGCTGAAACCCGACGTTCCCCTGGTCGTGTGGATAGCCTGTGCAATGAAACCTAGACACCTACGGGTGCGGCAAGTTACCCGCCAAAACCTGAAGCGAGGTAGTCCCCCACAGCATAGTGAATGGAACACCCGGCACTTCACGGAATCCGGTAAATTGAGCACCCCTCCTTGGGTCAACCTGTACCCCCTACGAGTGCGGCGAATAGTCTGCCAATTCTAGAGTGAGGTCACACTGCCTCTCAAAGCCATGAGATACGGACCCGTTGCCCTCCAGAACCCGGCTACTCATGCACTCCTTCGCGGGATAAACCTAGTATAGAAATAAAAATATGTACAACGGGTACATCAACCTCAACCCGGTCGTGCCCCAAAAGAATATTATATAACAGGCAGTGACGGCAGTCCACATGTTGGACGCTCGCCCCGCAATATCAAATATACAAATAAATCCAAACTGCACTATCATTGCACCCTGCTATCCACCACGACAAATCCGCAACATCACATCACAACACAGAACATCAACGCGAATGTCACGTTCGCAAACCCGTCTAAAAGAACTATAGCAATTAGACGCGATTTACCGCTCAAATGACATTTCTGGTCGGAGATATAAAGTAAGTACTATAAACTAACACGTTTAAATTTCGATCGACAAAATTTCCCAAAGTAGGCCCCACATACATCTACTGTACTGTAACAAAATCTGGGCCCAAAAGAACTATACCAGAAACTACAATTTCCAACAAAGAACCAACAGTAGAAAGATGACCAACTGAAACGCCAAGACGGCCGCGGTTCCGCGGTCGTACGGACGATTCAGTGGACCGTATTTCTCTGTTATTCTTTAAAAAGCCTGCTTGTTTTTCTGTGATGCTCAAAATAATTTTAAGACCCTTTTGAAAATCAACAGAAACTTTAGTGCTGAAAAATGTGATTTCGGAAATTCCGTTCGTTCGATCTTTTAAACGTGTTAGCACAAGTTAGTATAGCTTAATGGTGAGGCTCTGATACCACTGTAAGTCCACGGTAGCGCCCCAGCCGTCTAACAGACGCCAAATGCGGAACAAAAACTTTTACAACTGGCGCTATCGCGTACTATAACCCAGATCTGCCATTAAAGCTAAACTAACACAATACAAAGTGGGTAGAATTGTTATACCGAACGATCCGAGTCCTTCGGTCTTCAACCATCATCCCACACTTTGTTGCGGCTGCTCCGATCACCTGAATCTCCGGTCTTCTCGTCCAGGTGGCACCACGTCGACGGATCTTTAAACGGGCTCCCGCCTCTGAACCGAGGCAACTCGGTCGTCAAGTTTGCTAAAAGAGACGACCAAGATGAAGTAGAGAATGAGTAGAACACTTTGTCTCGTTACGTCCAAAGCTATGGACGAACGGTTAATGAAGTTGCCTTTTGGATTTGTGATGGAATGAACTAAGAAATTTCCATACACCAAACAATCATAATCTTTTCAAGCAAATAACCATAATCTTCCACCAAGGGGTGGCCGGCCACTAAATAGGCAAGGGGGTGAGTATAGGAGGAGGGATGGTGACCATAAAGATAAAGCTTATCAATGACTCACTTAAACACCTAGTATGAACACATTAATGTAAAGAATGACTCATTAACCTTAGTCACCCTTTCGTTAATGCACCATTAATGAACAAATGAGTCACAAGCCACCTCATCATCCTAGTCACCATCAAGAAGCTTCCACACTGATCTCAAGAAAAGATAAATCCGCATTTAACCGAATGTTAAATACGGCTGATAGAAAACTGGAAACTGGCAACTTCCAAAAGTGATCCTGAAACGAATTTCGGGATAACCCCGTAATGGTATAAACATACCCGCATTTGTATTACGACCGAATACAAATGCAACTGAGACAAAGATATTATATCTACACAGTATAATACTGGGTTCCAGCTTTAACCAAAGCCTACCAGTATTATCTGCTCGAAAAATGACACGTGCGAAAACGTACGTGCATTTTCCGAACCTTGCCAAAAAACCATACGGCCTCTACAACGTTTCGCCCGAACTTGGGAAAGTGTATGTGGGGCACTCTAATGACTCATCAACACACGGGCACTGGGTATAACCCCTTGCACGTCAGAGGTACAAGCTGTACGTAACATTTGCCTATGAATTGATTGGAAGGGAAGCTGACGAGCGAACTCATCCATAAACCCTACTGAGCCTAACAGTGACAATATACATACAGTCCAATCCGTTCGTCTATGAGTATCGCATATCTGCCTAGGGGGATGGTAACGTCAGGCCCCCAATAGCAGTATAAGTCGTGTCAGAGAGTGGCCCAGAACACCCTGAGATACTACTGGAGTACCTACCAGTAAATCTCCTGCCTCGGCCGAGGGCTTTGTGTAATGGCTCTCCTAGACACAGCACGATCTCACCCCCAATACCGGGAGAGACGAATCCCCTGCCGATCCGCTCACTTGCCTCCATGTGGCTCGGGACTGTACCCAAAAAAGACCTGTTTGCACGACTCCTTTGAGCCGAGGTAGGGTAGAAATCAAAGTACAGTGGGAACTCACACGACACAAATGACGACCTCAGGTCGATGAACTAACCTGTACACATGTCACCAGGGAACTGCTCTAGTCTACTCTGGAGTATCGATGCCCTGTCTCGAAACTCCCACGACTAGGGACACTTTAAGAATGTGCTTACAGACCCCAGCTCCCACGTATATGATCGCCATCATATTGCTGGTAGTCAAGCAAGAATCCTATGGGCTGTATCATCATGCAATAGTGAACTAAAGCATGTATATGATGATAAAGTCAAACCAGATAGCATACTATCATTTTGAGCAAGACTGTCATATCGGTATAGGTCCTGCCTCAATCATTGCAATCACGTACCTGCGATCCAATAATTGACTTTGAAGGCACTATCTCCAACACCTGTATACCTACATCTTACACATATGCCTTGCTATGCCTACCTATTTTAGCTACACATATACCTATAGGGTATTACATCAATATTGACAGGTATATTCACATATGAGATATAGTTACATATACATCATGCATACCTACTTATATGTACACCCACATACCTTGCTACAGCTACATGTACATCATGCATACCTACTTACATGTACACCCACATATCTTGCTATAGCTACATATACCCCTAAGTGGTATTGTATTGTCATTTGACATTGAGACGTTGATTATAGTGCTATTGCGCTTATGAAATGCATCATACATACCTGCTTACATGTAGAAACAAATATCTTGCTATATGATGCTGCACTTGATTTCGGAAGAATTGGGAACCACATGATATATTTTTAAACTGGATTCATTTAAAAGAGCGGTTTTCCCTTAATATTCTCATATTGCTGTTTTATGTTGCATACATCAGATTTCATGGATTTACGCATTGAGATATGGATTTCATGTGTTTTATAGGTTTGAGAACCGTGGGGTTATTTCAAGAATTTATGTATTGTTTGAAAACCCGATTTCACTTGATATGATATTTCAGTGCGTCCACCATGAGTTTTCTCGGTTCTAAGACTTGTGTTAGAAACCCGATGTGAGGAGTGGACGAGGCCGTGTGCGGGTACATGGTGGACCCGGTATGGTATCCCGGGGCAAGAAATGGTTGTCGATGGATAAGCCGATGAGCCTGGCAGGGGAGGTGCACTGCCTACCGGTGATATTATTTGGACTCGGCGGTTATCTTGAGGATACCGACCGAAGTTATGAGATGGATATAGGCCGACCCGTTCTGCTGGAGCCTGCGGGCCGATCCCGCAGACGGAGCCTATTATATGAGGATTTATGTGTCGATGCTGGACACTAGTTTTCATGATTTTTTCGGGTGTCGATGTTGGATACTCAGGTTCCATGAGACTTACAGGATATGAGGGTCGATCTGACGATGCAGTGCCTTTGGTTTTGGGATTTAGAATGTCTTGATGGACACTGGTCCTACCACGATGAGGATTCCGTGAGGATGACATATTTTATCCGATACTCAACATTTATTAGATATACATTGCTTCATGTATTAACAGTACCTGATAGAGTACCTTTCATGACTGTTGTATATACATATTTTCATTTATTGCTATCATCTTGCATGTGATAGATTATCGCAGTACGTGCGTACCTGCGATTACTTGCTTATGTTATTTACTATTCACGAGTTGGAAACTCACCCCCGTTGTGCCACAGTGTTTTGCAGGGTTAACCATCAGAGTAGTCGCGGCAGGGCTTCATATTATCTCTACTTTTGCGGATACCGCTACAGTTAGCTGTGAGGCCTTTTGCTTTAGGTGGGTTTCGCGGTTATCCATTTATGTACCTTGTTTATCTTTTGTTGGATCTAGTACTCTCCATCTACCACCTTTATGTATTTGACTTAGAGACGGGTTGTGAGAATCGATGTTGTATTATTTTGTGACTCTGGATGTCTTTTATGCTGTTGTCACTTTATATCGTCCATTTCTTCGCTACGGCGTCGTATATCTGTTGTGGTGGTTGTTTCCTCCTTTAGGAATGGATTTTCTCCCGTTTGGGGATGCTTTACTTATATTCTATGTTGTACCCGTTTTCGGGGCTAGTTTTTTTACAAAGGAGGTGCTGCCGAAATTTTTAAGAAAGTAAATTTGGACATTAAAGAATTTTTACTTGAGATTCCCAAAAGCTTTTTGACAATGTTCTTATCACCTACTACTTTTGATGGTTTAGATTGCTGGGTTTTCGGCTTACTTAAATTGTATTACGCCAGTAGACGTTACGTGGTTTAAGGGCCGTCACGTGCCAAATTTCGGGGCATGACAAAGTTGGTATCAGAGCGTTAGGTTTTACCTTTCGGAGTATAGGTTGACCTTGGTATGATGGAGTAGGTAGCTTAAGCAGAGTGACGTAGCGTGGCTATGTCCGTGGCATAGTTACGACACGGTACTCCGCCTAAAGTGACCAAAGTACTTATTGCTTGAAATTCCTTTCATGATTATATATATCCTTGTGATTCGATTTCCGTGTTCGTATCGGATCCTGTTTCCATTTCTGGCCATTATGCCGCCGAAGACTACAAGGGCACAAAGAGAGCCAGCGAGAGCAAAGGTCAGAGTTGACTCGTTTGGGACGAGGACTGACCAGGACGGTACGCTCGTTGTTCAGGAGCAGTTTGATCCGCCTTCGATAGATCATATCGCTAGGCTTGAGGCAGATATGCAGGACTTGCGCCAGATAATGGGATCGTTGGTTGAGGCCAGTCGACCACAGCGATAGGAGGTTGCCACCACTGTTACCCTGTTATTCCTTGCTATCAGCACACAGCTTTGTGTCACGTATACAGCAGCAGTGGACACAGCCTTACTAGATGAGTAGCATCTTTCCGAGACCTTGGGAGTTCCGGAACCAAGGTGTCACGACCCGCAGGGTACGGACGTGACTGGCACTTAAGTTTACGAAACGTCTCAAGACGTCCGTAAAATAAGTAAGACAAAGCCCAGAAACCAAAACCAAAAAGCAAAAGAGTGAAGGAAAAACCAATCAATTGAAAGCGAGTTTATCAAATAAGTCATATCAACCCTTTATAAAAACAATATCAATTTTTCCGAAAATGGGTACAACAAGAATATATATAAATCCAACAAATAAGGCATCCCCAAGCGGGAGCTAGCTCTTCGCCACAAGGCGGTCACAAATCCCACGCAATATAAAACAACAACATGCAAAATAATCATAAAGAAGCATGAGAAAAACAGCATGTCGACTCAAGTGAGCTCGACCCCAAAATACAGCATAAAAAGTCCACAAATCTCACAGTCTCATCTCTAGGTCAATATACAACAATACTGGTAGATACAGTAGATGGGGTACTCTAGATACAAAAATATACAAGATGGTACAAAAATAATAATACAACCCACCTACGAGCAAAAACCTCGAGTCCTGGCAAGAGAGGCAAAAGAAGCGGTGCGCCCGCCGCTACTGTGCTGACGGAGCGGACCTGCAAAAGACTGTGGCACAACGGGGGTGAGTTGCCAACTCGTGAGTAATAAATAACATCTATAGAGGCTATCACAAGTATACACAGAAGCATCCTAGCATCTATAATACAGGTATGGCAGGACATAATAGCAGGTATGTATGCAATATGAATATACTAGCAGGTATGAATGCAATGTGAATCAACTCATGATCTGAATGTGTAAGTATAAGAATCATGTTTTCCTTTAGGAATCTCTTTTGAAATACCAGCACAATACCACTAGAATCAACAAGAACCTGTGTCCAGCAACGACACCTCAAAACTATCACAAATCTCATATATCCATGTCATAGTATCTCCGGCCTCAGCCATCCAGCTGACCCATCTCAATATCAATATCTCATCATCTCGCGGCCACGGTCGGTATCCTCTGGATATCCGCCGTGCCAAACAGTCACCGGTAGGTAATCCGTCCCCTGCCAGGCTCATCGTCAGCACCACGAGCTTCTTGCCCCGGGGTACCTTACCGGGCCCACCATGTACCCGAGACAGTTCATCCGACTCCTCGAAACGGGTCTCAAAAACCACAGCAAACTCATGGTGGACGACACTTACATCACTAGAAAACCGCAATTTACACATTTTAAAAAAAAAATAAGTTTAAAAATTTTGCGGCTTTCCCCCGAAATCCAGAAATATCACAAAATCTCAAGAAATCCTCATTAATGCATATGCCAATGATAATGAATGCATATGGTATCAATAATCAAGTTGCGATGTATGATTGATAGACTAGGCATGAACAAATAACAAGATGAGATACATGCACATGATTAGCAATCTTACGATTTCATTTTAAGGAATTAAAGGTAATAGCACAGGTTTAAGCATCAATTATAGTAAAAGGTTTCAAATTATAGTTTATCTAGTGTGGTGGCATGGCAATTACCAGGGCGTGTGTGTAAGCATGAATAGTGCTCGTGCTGCATATAAAACCCCTGGCAATGGTGCAGGTGTCCTATAGAATGGGTTCGCATATGTAGGTCAAATAAGGTATGGATGTAGTTACTAATATCACTAAAATCTTAACTACTTAAACTATTGGGAGACTTGCGCCATCCAAACGATAGTCCCCCGTAGATGTTAAATCTACTCACCGGAATCCCTAGCTAGTCACGTCCAATCACCGCTTTCCCCTTTCGTGCCGCGTCTGACGTCTCCGCGACCGAACCTGGAATTTACATCAATACCAAACATAGGTTACATATCAAGAACGACGCAAATCCCAAACGAAAATACTAACGTTCACAAGCTAGGTACAACGTGCACAAGGTGCGCGGAACACACGCGAAAATCGCAAAAACTAACTAAAATCGTCGATTTGGTCGCCCAGCAAAGCAAAAACAACGATCACTCAAAAATCCGCACTCACACATCCTAAATGTCATAGGATATGCTAAAAATATAATCAAGTTATCACAAATAATTCTTCACATAATTTTATATAAAAACTAGTAAGCATTACATTCAAAAAAATCGGTGCAAAAATCGCCGATTTGCGACAAAAAGACTACAACCTAGCATAAACATACAACCGCATAACTAGTTAACCACAATCACTTTAATTATAACACATTACAATGCTTCAAATCATATTTTTCCATAAACAACCCTTTCTTGATTTTTATAACCATCAATTACATCCAATTTCACACTTGAAAAACATAAATTAACACATATCGAAGCCCACTTAAACAAAGAAATCTCTTAAATTAGGTTTGTATAATAACTAGATAACAAAATAACTTAATTAATCTCATAATGGTGTTCTAAACCCTAATTACAAGTCAAGCCACGAACTAAAAAAAACTAGATTAGAAATTAACACTAATTTAACATTTCAAAGTTCAAATTTAGCATAATACAACTAACAATTAACCATAGATTAGAAATTATACCTCCCAAGCCTAAACCCTTGGTTTCTATAACCACTCAAGACACCTCTTTTCTCCAAGATTTGAACAAATTTAGGTTTGAGAGGCGGTGGAAAAGGGGTTTGCTTTGAATTTGTGAAAGAAATTTTGGATTTTGATGGATTTTTGTGATAAAAATGAAGCAAAAAGGGAATGAGAATTGGGGAATTTTCTTGGGCTGTTGCTGCAGGATTTCTCAGCTGTTGAGGAGTGGGGAGAGGTGTGGGGGAGTTGGGGAAAGGTGTAGAGAAAGTTTCAAAGTAAAAAGACCAAGTCAAACAACAAAACCCATACCTAATTTAATATATTAAAACCCTTATCAGATCATTTTGTTCAAATGAGATGGGGAAACATTTTGTGGGCTTGCTGCTGAGGTGTGGCCGGCCAAGGGGTGAGGGAAGAGTGAATGGGGTTTTACAAAAAAAAATTTATGCAAAAAGACCCCCTACAAGTCCAAAATTGCAAGTTTTAGCTTAAATTCAATAAATTTCGTTTTCCATATTAAAAATTAGTTAAAACTTAAAATAAAATACTAAAATTTTATGTTACAACTAGATTTTAATTAACATGATTTTAAAGTGTAAATTTATCCCATTTAAATTTGTATTTATCGCTAATTTAATGTATTTTCTTACCGGTTTAAAATAATATTAAAAAATTGAAAAATAGGGAAAAAATTTTAAATGACCAAAAATTAATAAGTAACTCATTAGCTACTAAAAACTAGCAATTACCTATCCAAATTAGGTATAATTAGTCCTAAACTGCAAAATAACAAAAAAGACGGTTTACGGAAAAATACCGAATTTTCACCGATTTTCAGGAAAACACCAAAACGACTTTTCAAGGCGCCACAATCTTCCCCCCTTAAAGAAACTCGGTCCCGGAATTTAAAAATATAGCTACGCATACCTTCAAAGAGATGGGGATATTTCTTCCTCATCTCGCCCTCGGTCTCCTAGGTGACCTCCTCGCTGCTCGGGCCACGCCAAAGGTGTAGGGTTCCTAGGCACACTAGTGAGGTCTCATAAGGCATCGAACATGCCAAATTCAAAAAATCTAGGTGCCGAGAGACCCGACTACGGATCGTTTGCTAGAAAACTAGGCGAAAAGATAACTAGTTAACACTTAACTAATGGGATATCGGAAATACAACCTTTGTAGATCCGGTGCTCCACCTCCATAGCTCCGCAACGAAGTCGTCTCCGCTGTCCAAAAGGAATCCGGGCTCTAGAGTCGGCTTCGTCGAAGAAAAAGCGAGCTAGGTCGTCGATGTCCATGCCGAAGATGATCTACGTCGAGGCATCGCTAAATCAAGCTCCACCTTCACCAAGCCCTAAAAACTTGTGAAGGAAACACACTCTACTACTTGGCAAGAGGTAGAGGATGAAGAAATAGGAAGTGGGTAGACTTTAGAATTGGATTTCTCACTCATATGCTCAATATGCCATTGATGAAGACAAGCTTCTTCATGAAGAAGAAGAAGAGCAAGAAGAAGATAAATATTATGATAAGATTTAAAATAAAAGGAAAAATCCATTCTTATCATAATTCTCACCATGGTTAGGTGTAGAGAATTAACTTGAGTTAATAGAAGGGGTTAGGGTTAAGCATGAGACAAAATGGTCAAAGTCTTCATGAAGATTCATGAATGGTCAAAAGAAAGCAACCATTTTCCTCATTATCTTTTCATTTATTCATTTATCAAAAATAAATAGATAATTAAATAAGATAAATGAATAACAAATAATAAACCCTAACCATTCCTTTAACCAAGGTTTAATTCTTTATACTTAACCATTTTTGCATGCACCATCAAATATGATACAAGCAAGTGCACAAATCATATCGCATATGCAATGCGCACATTTGAGCGAGAAAATCCTTATAAAGTGAACCGATACTAGTTAATGCAAAGCAATATATCAAATATATTATTATGCATTAAATCATTAAATCAACACTTGATTTAACGATCCGGTCATATCGCATATAACCGACTAGTATCCAATGTATCGGCTTATCGAATCAACGCTTGAATCGATAACTAGGTTATATCGCATACAACCATTCGACGCATTGATCGCGAGAATGAAATACGGTATCACATACACGCATTATTCTCGGTCCCGCACATATCTCATATGCGCTCCTATTTCGTTTCGCTTGAGCCAGGAAACCTCTGTGTAGGACTCTAAAGACTCGTCAATACGCCGGCAGCAGGCGATGATCATATCAAACACCCACAAGCTGCAAGCGGTCTGCTAAACGTAACGGCCACCCGGGTATTGAGCGATCTGAAGATCGACGAGCAAGCCTGCTCACACTCCAGTGAATCCGACCAGTAACACTACCGTACAGTCCGGTCTGATCGTCTGATATGTCGCATATCTCGCCTAGGGGTGGTAAACGTCAGACCCCAATAGCTCTATAAGTCGTGTCGATATGAGGTCTATAACTGTTCGAGAAACTACTGGTAACACTTACCAGTAAATCTCAGCAACCCTGGCCAGGGATTTCCTGTTATAGCCAATCAAACACAGCGTAACATCAACTCCCTATACCGGGAGAGACGAATCCCCTCCTATCGCTCATTGCCTCCATGTGACTCGGGACTGTACCCAAAAACCACCGTTTTGCACGCCCTCTTGGACGTGGTAAGATGGAAATCAAAGCACAGTGGGAACCACACAAGACTCTATGACGATCTCGGGTCAACAGACTACTCTGTACCAGTGTCACCAGAGAACTGCCATCTGACGTGAGGTATAATACCATCTGGGAGTTCTCGGCGAGTCCGTCCAGTGTACCCAGTCTCTACTGAGCACCCGTATATCATCTCTGATGTCAAACACCAATGGATATGGGATCATCCATCGCCCATCTGTATGGGTCGAGAAGGTACACGCTAGTCTACTCTGGTATATCGATGCCCCGTCTCGATACACCCACGACTAGGGACTTTGAAGGATGTACTTATAGACTACCATGTCCCCACTAGTATGATCCGCATCATAGTCCAGGTAGTCAAGTACAGATCCTAAGGGCTTTACCAACATGTAACAGAGAGACAATCAGTGTACACGTTAAGGTAAAGATCAACCAGATAGCATACTATCATGTCGAGCAAGAAAGTCCTCTCTATATACGTCCCAGCATCCACTACAATATACATCCTATGTACAGTAATGGCCTCTAGGGCATACATATAACTAACAATCTCCCACTTGCACTAGGGCCATCTGATAGCAGTGGTTGTAGTATCTCATACTCAACCATCCCATAAAAGTCTCTCTCTGGGAACAGGCCTTTGTGAGTGGATCCGCTGTGTTGTCCTCTGAGTCTACTCTCCAAGCCTCGATCACCCTGGAGATCAACCATCTCCATGATCAAGTGATACTGCCTTAGAATATGTCTGGATCACTGATGGGACGGACGTTCCTTGGCATAAGCCACAACTCCATTGTCACACAATGGGAGGAACATAGTTCATCTCATGAACCAATATACACCCAAACAGCCTCTTTGGTAGCATCTTAAGTAGCGATGTATCCTGCCTTTATCGTCTAGTATGTCACGGTATCTAGCTTGGAACTCTTCCAACATACCGTCCCTTTACTGAGGGTAAAGACAATGCCTGCGACTGACATTCAGTCGTCTTTATCATCCTGGAACCCTTCCAGTGATTCTCCCCAGGACCAATTGATACCATCTCACTACAACTAGTGAGAATCCTAACATCCAATTAGATCTATCTCATAGATCCAGAACGCAGGATTTAGGAGGTATCACTTTGATCCTTTATGGAGAATTCTGGTGATAAGCGGAGATTGATCGAGCGTAGCATAGGAAACTCCTTCCCTATCAAGAGTATGTCATCCACGTACTCTACGAGGATCATCACCATACTCCCTACTACCTTTTTGTATATACAAGGTTCATCTACCATTTTGATGATGTCAACTTCTTTGACTAATTCATCAAAACAGATGTTCCAACTCCGCGATGCCTGCTTTATCCTATAAAGCATCTTGCACACGTTTCCGCTGCTCCCACTGTCTACGAGGCCCTCTGGCTGTATACTTATAGACGCTTTCTTCTAAAATATCATTTAGAAAAGCAGTCATGACACCCAACCACCAGATATCGTAGTTATGGTATGTAGCCGTGGCAAGTAGGATCTGAATGGACTTAAGCATATATCCTTGGAAAAAGTTTCATCATGATCCACACCTGGTCAATGATGCAAACCTTTAACAAGTCTAGCTTTGAAAGTCTCAACTTTTCCATGTACACCAAGTAATCTTCTCAAGATATACTTGCTCCTGATGGGGATTTAACCCTTCAGATATAGCAACCAAAGTCTATACTTTGTTGGTGTATAAGGATTCCATCTCAGATCACTAAGCATCCAGCCATTCTTATAGAGTCTTACTCCTGATGGCCAGCTCGAAACTAGTTGGGTCATCATCTCATGATGCAATCCTCGCTCCCACTGTCATAGAGAAACCGAAGTATCTCTCAGGTGGGTGAGGAACCCTACTAGATCGGCGGAGAGGCTGAGGTTCGTTGGTATCTACTGAATCCCTTGGTTCTATTAAATTATCAGCTGTAGTTTGTATAGCTGGAACATTTCCAGTTCTACATAACAGACCTTGCCTCGAGCTTGTCCGGATTTTTCTGTTAGACATAGGCCGGACAACCCCAAATCTTAACTAGCTTAAGACATGGGCTCTTCCTTTTCCATATCTCATATGGAATGGTAGGCAACTGATTTGATTGGAACCCTATTCAATAGGTATGTAGCTTCTCAAGTGCATAACACCCAAAAGGAAATAGGTAACTCAGTAGTACTCATCATAGAGCACACCTTATCATATAGGGTGTGATTGCTCCACCCCGATATACCATCGTGCTATGGTGTATACGGAGGAGTAATGCCGAGAGAGAATCTCATTCTCCTTTAGAATAGTCCAGGATTTCCGTGCACAAGTATTCTCCTCCTCGATCTCATCATAGGACATAATACTTATACCCGTATTGGTTCTCTACTTCTAACTTATATTCTATGAATATCTCAAAAGGTTCGGACTTGTGTTTCAACAGGAACATATGTCTGAATCTAGAGAGATTATCAGAGAATGTAATGAAGTACAAAGAACCGGTCTTGGCATGTGTAGACAGGGGACCTTACATACATCAACATGTATTATCCCAAGAGTTTACTAACTCTTTCTCTGTTTCTAGTAAACGGAGCTATGGTCATCTTATCTTTGTGACATGACTGGCGAGTTTCACAAGATGTAAATTCAAACTGATTTAAATATGCATCTATATGTAACTCCAGCTAGTCGGGTCGCATTGATATGACCTAGTCTATAATGCCTCAAGAAGGATCCGTTCATTTCTGAACTCTTCCTCTTGTGTGTGTTCCGTATACTAAGAACTGTGGTTTGATTTAGAACATTAATGCTTTTAGATAACGTGCCTGAACCGATCAACTTTTGATATAGGAAATGTTCAAAACATTATCCAACAATACAAAATTTTATCATTTCTTTACTAATAAAGAGACTGATATGATTTTGTATATCAGGTTCGGTATCTAATAACATTCGTTCAGAATCAATGTATTGTAATACAGGGTGACAGTGACCAACAGACTTGGCTGCAACACTTGCCCCGTTTTCTGCCTCATGAAACTTATCACCCGTTCTCAGGTCTCTACCTTTCTGTAGCCCTATGTAACTGATTACATATCTGGGATCCTGATCTGGTATAACATACCCAGGACGTAAAGGATACTGAGAAACAGTTCTGTATAATGAACACACCCGAAGATGATGCATCAGCATGCACTCTCTTCGTTTGGGCGGCACGGGAATTCTGGTATTCCCCAATTTCCTGCTCGGTCTTATAACAATTATAAGTTGGAGCGGGACCAACATTCCCCAGCTCAGTATAACAAGCGGGTTCGGTCAATAATCCGTTTTATTATCTTGATTAAGGCGTGATATGGTCGCTACCTGGAGAGAGAGAGAAGAAAACACTCAGCGTGCGCTCTTACAAGAATAGATTGGTTATTATTTTATCTAATCAGGATGGCTCCCACTGCTTTTTATCAAATCTTCCTTCAAACCCGAAAAGGAAAGACTAGCCGGGATTAATTACACACTACAAGTTCGCCAATCTTTCAGCCAGGCCAGTGTCGGTACTTTGAGGGAGGTCCCCCGTGCTTTCGCACGAACCTAATTAATGTAAACCTCGTTTTCCCAGAGGCGTAACCCCGTTGACACCTTTCTAGACACCTACTTGATCGGCTAATTGTAATGTATAAAACTCTCCCGGGAGTAACACTTACTCGCAGCGGGTATCGGGATCCAACTATCTCATAGAAGGTATGCAATCTCATTGCAAATTTCAACACTTGAAATTCCCGATAATATTTTGCCCCATGCGATCTATGACCTTGACTGAGTCAACAAACCATAGACCGCAAGTAAAGTTCAACCCGTCATTTCTCGATTGAATTAAACCCACCCGCACAACCCTTGACTGAGTCAACAAGGCCGCACGACTACCCTAATCCAATCGCATCATATGCTTTGCAGATAAGCAATAATCAGCTACCGCACACTACGTCTTGACTGAGTCAACAAACGCAGCACGAATACTAACTATTACTTATCTGAAATGACGGAGGGCTACGACAGGTTTTTAAGAAAACCTTTTGCGTAATGAACTTTATATCGTTGTATAATCAAATGATTTTAAAATGGAGTGCTTTTGAGGCTTTTCTAGTTTTGCTAAAGGAGTCACTCCCGGTGAAGGGATCGTCGGTCCTTTCCTCGTCGAATGAGGTGCGGGATATATCATATATATCACTGTGCAAAGCAGAACTCTTAAAAGCAATCAAAAGACAAACCGAGTGTGTAGCATCTGCCAGTTATTGCTAAAGGAGTCACTCCCGGTGAAGGGATCTCGGTCCTTTCCTCATCGAATAAGGTGCAGGATATATCACATATACCTCTGTGCAAAGCAAGAACTGTAGCTACCTGTTTTATTTTGAAATTCGATTCTACAGCATCTTAGGTTTCTTTTACTTTCATTAATCACATTAATGAAGTCCCATCATTTAAGTACCTAATCATCACAGATAAATACGACGTACACTTAAGCCATCCGCATTCGCCTCGATGTCCCCTCGTGCACCGTTAGGTTAGGTAACTAACGGCAGAGCGGGGCAGGGCTAGCGCGGGTGTAAAACATAAGTAACGCCTATATAATATATCATATATACTATATACTGTATCTATCAAAGAACATCACATGATCACATCACAGATATCGCAGCAGAAGAATCATATGAAATATTGGATATACTAGGACGTCCGTGTTTTCAATATGAGCCAGTATAAAACACGGATTCCACGGTCGCGATGAATAGCCAAACCCACACCCCTAGACCCCTACGAGAGCGGCAAGCAACCCTACCAATTCTAGAGTTAGGAGACCCGGACTCGAGTCCTCGAGTTGGTCTCCCACTGGACTCCAGAACCCGGTTACTTGTGCTCTCCTCCTTGGGTCTATCCTAGTGCGAAAAAGTAAATAATATACAAACGGTGACAACTTCCACAACGTGGAAGCGCACCAATAAAAGAATATTACATACAAGTTTTTACATGAATGAAAATGAAAAACACTCATCTCACATAAAAAAAACCCCGGCTATTCAAACACGACGATCCAATATAACATATCCAGCAACACATAACATCACATGTCATCAACGTAAGTAAATATGCGCATCCCAATTGTCGTTGACATATAGCAACGAAATCGGCGATATCACATATTACACTTACGGTCACAGAAAAGAAAGTATAAAACTACAACAGTTGGAATCCGCAATCACCTCAGACATCGCATGCCTGACCAAATGAATTCTTTAGACATCGCATGCCTATCAATTATAAACCCCGCATTTTAGTCTCATTATCGAAAACACTTTTCAATATCAAGTCGGGCAATTCAACAAGATTCCCGACATCCTGATCGAATGCTCGTCGCAAACTTTAGTAGGCGGCCGCACCCCTGATACCGTCGACGAAGTGCACCAAGGCGGAACACCGCTACCGCGAGCACCCGAACGGATGCTTTCGGCGACGGGGTTCTCCTACAGTCACTTGGTCGGGGCTATGGAGCGAGGCTGTCTATTAAGTTTACCCGGCGAGTATCCGCGTACCCTACGTGATTGCGACGGACTTTTGATCACATCAAAATTCCGTGGCAACCGATCAAGTGAGACTAAACTGCTATGTTTATAATATTCATTCCGTTATCACATAACTACTTGTGAATTCCAATTATTGTATCCCATTCCGGATAAATAGAAAATGTCAAACTTTCCGATCGAACAATCGAACACCCAAGTTTTCCCGATACAGATCAACACATGAAATAAGTCTAACAACATTCCGTTCGTGCCTCAGTACCAACGGTCCAGCCGTAGAAGGGTCAAGCCAACGCCTCACATGTGGCACGCCGTACTGCCCCAAACCCGAAGGTTCAAAGGGCAGTTCAAGACGGTCACATAATCGAGTTAAGGTTTGTTGTCTTCTAGAGGGTCCATCGAGTTACTTGCACTACTTAGAACGTCGTCAAACTTCGGAAAAATCCAACACTTGGAAATTTCCCGACAGGGGAAAAGTTGGGTATTTATATCCGGTCGAACTTTTTAACATATTCTAAAAATTATCCGAAAAGCCACACAGACAAAATTTGATAATCCGATCGAACTCATGAAAACCCAAAACAACCCCTGAAAACTCAACTGTATAATAAATATTAAAATATCCCAGGAAAATCAGCACAGAAATCTGAGAATTACTGTGAAAAGAAAAATGCACAAAACGACAAAACCACCGCTGAACCGCCGCGTCATGCATAGCACGTGCCGCGGTTCCGCGGTGGAAAAGTTGACTTAGGCCCACGAAATTTACAGTAATTCTTAGAAAACCCTGCTTGATTTTCTGCATATTTTTAATACTGAAAAATCCCTGTTTTTGAAAATTGGACAGAGAGCATGGGTGTGTTGGGATTTCGGGTTCGTTCGGAGTTCAAAATCCGTCTAGACTTCGCCTAAGGCTCTAGCTAGGCTCTGATACCACTGTAGGGTTCCTAGGCACACTAGTGAGGTCTCACAAGGCATCGAACATGCCAAATTCAAAAAATCTAGGTGCCGAGAGACCCGACTACGGATCGTTTGCTAGAAAACTAGGCGAAAAGATAACTAGTTAACACTTAACTAATGGGATATCGGAAATACAACCTTTGTAGATCCGGTGCTCCACCTCCATAGCTCCGCAACGAAGTCGTCTCCGCTGTCCAAAAGGAATCCGGGCTCTAGAGTCGGCTTCGTCGGAGAAAAAGCGAGCTAGGTCGTCGATGTCCATGCCGAAGATGATCTACGTCGAGGCATCGCTAAATCAAGCTCCACCTTCACCAAGCCCTAAAAACTTGTGAAGGAAACACACTCTACTACTTGGCAAGAGGTAGAGGATGAAGAAATAGGAAGTGGGTAGACTTTAGAATTGGATTTCTCACTCATATGCTCAATATGCCATTGATGAAGACAAGCTTCTTCATGAAGAAGAAGAAGAGCAAGAAGAAGATAAATATTATGATAAGATTTAAAATAAAAGGAAAAATCCATTCTTATCATAATTCTCACCATGGTTAGGTGTAGAGAATTAACTTGAGTTAATAGAAGTGGTTAGGGTTAAGCATGAGACAAAATGGTCAAAGTCTTCATGAAGATTCATGAATGGTCAAAAGAAAGCAACCATTTTCCTCATTATCTTTTCATTTATTCATTTATCAAAAATAAATAGATAATTAAATAAGATAAATGAATAACAAATAATAAACCCTAACCAAGGTTTAATTCTTTATACTTAACCATTTTTGCATGCACCATCAAATATGATACAAGCAAATGCACAAATCATATCGCATATGCAATGCGCACATTTGAGCGAGAAAATCCATATAAAGTGAACCGATACTAGTTAATGCAAAGCAATATATCAAATATATTATTATGCATTAAATCATTAAATCAACACTTGATTTAACGATACGGTCATATCGCATATAACCGACTAGTATCCAATGTATCGGCTTATCGAATCAACGCTTGAATCGATAACTAGGTTATATCGCATACAACCATTCGACGCATTGATCGCGAGAATGAAATACGGTATCACATACACGCATTATTCTCGGTCCCGCACATATCTCATATGCGCTCCTATTTCGTTTCGCTTGAGCCAGGAAACCTCTGTGTAGGACTCTAAAGACTCGTCAATACGCCGGCAGCAGGCGATGATCATATCAAACACCCACAAGCCGCAAGCGGTCTGCTAAACGTAACGGCCACCCGGGTATTGAGCGATCTGAAGATCGACGAGCAAGCCCGCTCACACTCCAGTGAATCCGACCAGTAACACTACCATACAGTCCGGTCTGATCGTCTGATATGTCGCATATCTCGCCTAGGGGTGGTAAACGTCAGACCCCAATAGCTCGATAAGTCGTGTCGATATGAGGTCTATAACTGTTCGAGAAACTACTGGTAACACTTACCAGTAAATCTCAGCAACCCTGGCCAGGGATTTCCTGTTATAGCCAATCAAACACAGCGCAACATCAACTCCCTATACCGGGAGAGACGAATCCCCTCCTATCGCTCATTGCCTCCATGTGACTCGGGACTGTACCCAAAAACCACCGTTTTGCATGCCCTCTTGGACGTGGTAAGATGGAAATCAAAGCACAGTGGGAACCACACAAGACTCTTTGACGATCTCGGGTCAACAGACTACTCTGTACCAGTGTCACCAGAGAATTGCCATCTGACGTGAGGTATAATACCATCTGGGAGTTCTCGGCGAGTCCGTCCAGTGTACCCAGTCTCTACTGAGCACCCGTATATCATCTCTGATGTCAAACACCGATGGATATGGGATCATCCATCGCCCATCTGTATGGGTCGAGAAGGTACATGCTAGTCTACTCTGGTATATCGATGCCCCGTCTCGATACACCCACGACTAGGGACTTTGATGGATGTACTTATAGACTACCATGTCCCCACTAGTATGATCCGCATCAAAGTCCAGGTAGTCATGTACAGATCCTAAGGGCTTTACCAACATGTAACAGAGAGACAATCAGTGTACACGTTAAGGTAAAGATCAACCAGATAGCATACTATCATGTCGAGCAAGAAAGTCCTCTCTATATACGTCCCAGCATCCACTACAATATACATCCTATGTACAGTAATGGCCTCTAGGGCATACATATAACTAACAAAAGGACCTTGACGGTCGGTATAACTTTCGATCTCAACTTCTTCACCTGCCGATCCAGGATGGCCACCGGCTGCTCTGCAAAAGAAAGGTCGCGCTCTAGCTGGATTGTCGGGTGCTGAATCGCATGCGAAGGGTCGTGAAGTTACTTACGGAGCATCGAAACATAGAAGGCGGGGTGAACATCGGGAAAGCTAGGTGGAAGAGCCAAACTATATGCAACTGCGCCGACACGCTCGAGAATCTCGAAGGGACCCACAAATCTGGGACTAAGCTTTCCTTTTCGTCCAAATCGCATCACGCCCTTCATCGGAGAGACCCTCAGAAAAACATGATCGCCAACTACGAACTCTAGCCTGCGACGGCGCCTGTCTGCATACGATTTCTGCCTTCTCTGAGCTGCTCTCATCCAGTCTCGAATAAACTGTATCTTCGCTGTCGTCTCCTCAACAAGCTGCGGCCCCAATATACTGCTCTCCTTGAGCTCTGTCCAACAAACGGGTGATCTGCATCTCCTCCCATACAATGCCTCAAAAGGTGCCATCTGAATAGTATCCTGGAAGCTGTTGTTGTAGGAGAACTCCACTAACGGTAAATGACGATCCCAGCTACCGCCGAAGTCTAAAACGCACGCTCTGAGCATGTCCTCGAGAGTTTGAATGATCCGCTCTGACTGTCCGTCGGTCTGCGGATGAAACGCTGTGCTGAAGCTCAAACGAGTGCCCAAAGCCTCCTGAAGTCTCTGCCAAAGTCGGCTGGTGAACTGGGTGCCTCGATCTGACACGATACAAGTCGGTACGCCATGCAACCGCACGATCTCGTTGATGTAAAGCTGGGCATACTGAGCGAAGATGAAAGTGGCCTTCATTGGCAGGAAGCGAGCCGCTTTCGTCAATCGATCTACGATCACCCAGATGGAGTCATACCCTCGACTGGTCCTGGGTAGACCCACAATGAAATCCATCGAAATCTGCTCCCATTTCCACTCTGGAATGGGTAACGGCTGTAGCTCTCCTGCGGGCCTCTGGTGCTCGGCCTTGACTTGCTGACAAGTCAGGCATCTCGATACAAACTCCGCAATGTCCCTCTTCATCCTGTCCCACCAGTAGGTCTCTCTCATATCATGGTACATCTTGGTGGAACCGGGGTGGACACTATACACTGATCGGTGTGCCTCCTCAAGAATGTCGCGCCGCAATCCATCAGCATCTGGTACGCACAGTCTAGATCCATATCGTAAAATCCCCTGATCATCAATCACGAACTCGGAAAATCTGCCCTGTCCCATCTGTGCCATGATCTCTGAGCAATGGTGGTCTCTGCGCTGTGCCTCATATATACGGTCAAGCAACTGTGGGCATGCACGAACATGCGCGAGCTGTCCCCCTGTCTGAGTGAACTCGAACTCAACTCGGCTGTCGCATAAAATCTGCCAATCTGCTGACGACTGCCTCTGCACTGCACGTAAAAAGGATAGACTACCCCCAGTCCTCCTGCTCAAAGCATCTGCCACCACATTCACCTTGCCTGGGTGATATAAGATCTCGCAGTCGTAGTCTTTCACCAACTCCATCCAACGACGCTGTCTGAGGTTCAGGTCTCGCTGCTGAAATATCTATTTTAAGCTCTTGTGTTCTGTGAATATTTGGCACGACTCGCCATATAGGTAATGTCGCCAAATCTTCAGTGCAAAGACCACTGCAGCCATCTCCAAATCGTGAGTGGGGTAGTTCTGTTCTTGCTTCTTCAACTGCCGAGAAGCATATGTGATCACCCGGCCATGCTGCATCAATACGCATCCTAACCCCACCCACGAAGCATCACAGTAGACCACAAATCCTCCTGATCCCGAAGGCAAAGATAATACCGGCGCCGTAGTCAAACAAGTCCGTAGCTGCTGAAAACTGCGCTCGTACTCCTCTGTCCAAACGAAAGGAACTCCCTTCCGGGTCAAACCGGTCAAAGGTGCAGCTATACGGGAGAAGTCCTGAACAAAACTCCTGTAGTAGCCCGCCAGGCCTAGAAAACAACGGATCTCAGTAACCGATGTAGGTCGGGGCCACTGCTGAACAGCCTCAATCTTCTTCGGGTCCATACATATGCCGTCTCTCGTAATCACGTGACCCAAGAATTCGAAGCTGTCCAGCCAGAATGCACACTTGGAGAACTTTGCGATCAGCTGGTGCTCCCTCAGAGTTTGTAACGTAATCCGCAAGTGCTGCTCGTGCTCCTCTCTGCTCCGGGAGTACTCCAAGATATCGTCGATAAACACGATGATGAACAAGTCAAGATACGGCCTGAATGTACGGTTCATCAAATCCATGAATGCTGCTGGGGTGTTGGTGAGTCCGAACGACATCACCAAAAACTCATAGCGGCCGTAGCGCGTGCGGAAAGCTGTCCTCGGTATATCCTCCTGTCGAACTCGCAGCTGATGGTATCCTGATCGCAAGTCGATCCTCGAAAAATACCCTGCACCCTGAAGCTGGTCGAACAAATCATCAATGCGTGGCAACGGATATCTGTTCCGCATGGTAACCTTGTTCAGCTGGCGGTAGTCGATACATAAGCGCAAACTTCCGTCCTTCTTCTTGACAAACAGGACCGGAGCACCCCACAGAGAAACACTAGGTCGAATAATCCCCTTATCTAACAAATCCTGCAACTGATCCTTCAGCTCTCGAAGTTCTGCCGGGGCCATCCGATAAGGCGGTATAGAAATAGTCCCCGAGCCGGGAATCAAATCGATGCAGAACTCAACGTCGCGCTCAGGTGGTAGCCCAGGTAGCTCATCAGGGAAAACATCAGGGAACTGACAAACAACCGGGACCCGGTCCAACGGAACCTCTGCAGCTCGAGTATCATAAATATACGCTAAGAATCCCTGACATCCCTTCCCAAGAGCTGACCAGTGCGAAGAGGCGAAATCAAGCTGGGAAGGGTGACGCTGCGGTCTCCCTGAATAACAAGGACTGGCTCTCCCGAAAAGCTAAATCTGACTGCCTTCTCACGGCAGTCCACCGAAGCATAATAAGTGGCAAGCCAATCCATGCACAGAAGCACATCAAAGTCCAGCATATCGAGGAGAATCAAATCAACCGATGAATCCCTCTCCCCGATACGAACGGAACACAATCGAAATACAAAACGAGCGACAATCGACTCGCCTACCGGAGTAATAACAACAAGCGGATGATCTAACGACGACGACTCACGGCCCAACATCGGTGCAAAGTGTGTAGATACGTACGAATGTGTGGAACCTGGGTCGAATAATACCCGTGCGTCGAAAGAGCAAACTGGCAAGGTACCTGTCACAACGGCATTGGATGCCTGCGCATCCTGCGGTGTCAAAGCAAATACTCGGGCCTGTCCTCCACCGATAGCGGGCTGACCTCGACCTCGGCCTCTGCCTCCTCGTCCTTTCTGAATAGGACCGCCGCGTCTACGGCCTCTGGGTGCACCTAACTGGCGTGGGGCATCGCCTGTGGTAGTAAGTAGGGCTCTTTGGGGATGGGGTGGTGATGGTGGTAGGGTCACATGCGGAACTGTCGCCGCTCCCTGTCGTCTCGCCGGACAGTCTCTGACAAGATGGTGCAGACTCCCGCACCCAAAACACCCTGGCGACGGCTGCTGTCCCTGGGGATATGAACCAAATAACTGACCCCGTCCAAATCCTCTGCCGGGGCCATCCCTCGGAAAGAATCTGGCACGCTGCCTCTGAGACGGCACCTCGGTGCGAATCCTCATCGGCCCAGAAATGGCCGAAGTCTGTGATATGCGTGCCTCCATCCATAATGCCGTATCCATAGCAGCTGAATAAGTGTCGTAGTGCTGGGAGCCAATGGCAAGATATAGCTGGGCATCAAGTCCCTGTACGAACCTCTTCACCCTCTTCGCTTCGGTATCTACCAGGTACGGGGCATATCGGGACAACTGTGTAAACTGAACATCATACTCAGACACCGTCATCCCAGGTGTCTTGACCAAGGCCTCGAAGCTACGAGCTCTGGCGTCACGAACGCTCTCTGGGCGGAAACGAGCTAGAAAGACCGCTGTAAACTCGGCCCAAGTCATAGGCGGTAGACCTGCAGCTCGACTTCTCAAGACTTACTCCCACCATATCTGCACGAGACCCTCTAGACGGAAACTCGCAAGCTCCACCCATCGATCATCCGAACATCTCAGCGAACGGCAGATCCTGGTTAAACTGTCAAGGAACGTCTGTGGGTCCTCCGCTGCCTCGGTGCCGGTGAATACTGGAGGTCTCAGCCTCATGAAATCCTGTAGTGAAACCGGGATGGTCACGGCGATAGTAGTAGGAGCAGGTATCATAGTAGTCTGGGATGTAGTAGGTGCGTCATCCGGCCTCAGTGTACGACTGGCGGCAACTAGGGATCCTACCATCTGACGTAGCTCCTGCATACTCCCCATCATCTGTCGGAACTCCTCCATACCAGTCTCAAGCCTATCCGTACGGCCTGGGGAAGGTGGATCGGTCTGTCCCTGCAGCGTAGGCATACCACCCTGCTCAGTCCTAGTCTCGGACGAGACAGCTCGAATCTCGTCTCGGGCGGCAGCCCTCTGTGCTCTCGTAGCCTTCGGTGGCATAGTGGCTGGTACAGGAAAAAGGATAATAAGAACAGTGCAATAGAATCATAGGATACACGGAATTAAAGAAGGAATTCAAGCAAGTATATCCTAAAGTCACTTAGGCGGAGTACCGTATCGCAAGTATGTCGCGGACATACACACGCTACATTACCCTGCTTAAGTCACTTACTCCATCTACCAAGGGTCATCCTACACCCAAAAAGGTAAAACCTATCACTCTGATACCAACTTTGTCATGACCCGCAGGGTACGGACGTGACTGGCACTTAAGTTTACGAAACGTCTCAAGACGTCCGTAAAATAAGTAAGCCAAAGCCCAGAAACCAAAACCAAAAAGCAAAAGATTGAAGGAAAAACCAATCAATTGAAAGCGAGTTTATCAAATAAGTCATATCAACCCTTTTTAAAAACAATATCAATTTTTCCGAAAATTTCGGCAGAGTCTCCTTTGTAAATACTGGCCCCCAAAATGGGTACAACAAGAATATATATAAATCCAACAAATAAGGCATCCCCAAGCGGGAGCTAGCTCTTCGCCACAAGGCGGTCACAAATCCCACGCAATATAAAACAACAACATGCAAAATAATCATAAAGAAGCATGAGAAAAACAGCATGTCGACTTAAGTGAGCTCGACCCCAAAATACAGCATAAAAAGTCCACAAATCTCACAGTCTCATCTCTAGGTCAATATACAACAATACTGGTAGATACAGTAGATGGAGTACTCTAGATACAAAACTATACAAGATGGTACAAAAATAATAATACAACCCACCTACGAGCAAAAACCTCGAGTCCTGGCAAGAGAGGCAAAAGAAGCGGTGCGCCCGCCGCTACTGTGCTGACGGAGCGGACCTGCAAAAGACTGTGGCACAACGGGGGTGAGTTGCCAACTCGTGAGAAATAAATAACATCTATAGAGGCTATCTCAAGTATGCACACAAGCATCCTAGCATCTATAATACAGGTATGGCAGGACATAATAGCAGGTATGTATGCAATATGAATATACTAGCAGGTATGAATGCAATGTGAATCAACTCATGATCTGAATGTGTAAGTATAAGAATCATGTTTTTCCTTTAGGAATCTCTTTTGAAATACCAGCACAATACCACTAGAATCAACAAGAACCTGTGTCCAGCAACGACACCTCAAAACTATCACAAATCAAATATATCCATGTCATAGTATCTCTGGCCTCAGCCATCCAGCTGACCCATCTCAATATCAATATCTCATCATCTCGCGGCCACGGTCGGTATCCTCTGGATATCCGCCGTGCCAAACAGTCACCGGTAGGTAATCCGTCCCCTGCCAGGCTCATCGTCAGCACCACGAGCTTCTTGCCCCGGGGTACCTTACCGGGCCCACCATGTACCCGAGACGGTTCATCCAACTCCTCGAAACGGGTCTCGAAAACCACAGCAAACTCATGGTGGACGACACTTACATCACTAGAAAACCGCAATTTACATATTTTAAAAAAAAATAAGTTTAGAAATTTTGCGGCTTTCCCCCGAAATCCAAAAATATCACAAAATCTCAAGAAATTCTCATAAATGCATATGCCAATGATAATGAATGCATATGGTATCAATAATCAAGTTGCGATGTATGATTGATAGACTAGGCATGAACAAATAACATGATGAGGTACATGCACATGATTAGCTATCTTACGATTTCATTTTAAGGAATTAAAGGTAATAGCACAGGTTTAAGCATCAATTATAGTAAAAGGTTTCAAATTATAGGTTAACTAGTGTGGTGGCATGGCAATTACGAGGGCGTGTGTGTAAGCATGAATAGTGCTCGTGCTGCATATAAAAACCCTGGCAATGGTGCAGGTGTCCTATAGAATGGGTTCGCATATGTTGGTCAAATAAGGTATGGATGTAGTTACTAATATCACTAAAATCTTAACTACTTAAACTATTGGGAGACTTGCACCATCCAAACGATAGTCCCCCGTAGATGTTAAATCTACTCACCGGAATCCCTAGCTAGTCACGTCCAATCACCGCTTTCCCCTTTCGTGCCGCGTCAGACGTCTCCGCGACCGAACCTGGAATTTACATCAATACCAAACATAGGTTACATATCAAGAACGACGCAAATCCCAAACGAAAATACTAACGTTCACAAGCTAGGTACAACGTGCACAAGGTGCGCGGAACACACGCGAAAATCGCAAAAACTAACTAAAATCGTCGATTTGGTCGCCCAGCAAAGCTAAAACAACGATCACTCAAAAATCCGCACTCACACATCCTAAATGTCATAGGATATGCTAAAAATATAATCATGTTATCACAAATAATTCTTCACATAATTTTATATAAAAACTAGTAAACATTACATTCAAAAAAATCGCTGCAAAAATGGCCGATTTGCGACAAAAAGACTACAACCTAGCATAAACATCCAACCGCATAACTAGTTAACCACAATCACTTTAATTATAACACATTACAATGCTTCAAATCATATTTTTCCATAAACAACCCTTTCTTGATTTTTATAACCATCAATTACATCCAATTTCACACTTGAAAAACATAAATTAACACATATCGAAGCCCACTTAAGCAAAGAAATCTCTTAAATTAGGTTTGTATAATAACTAGATAACAAAATAACTTAATTTATCTCATAATGGTGTTCTAAACCCTAATTACAAGTCAAGCCATGAACTAAAAAAAACTAGATTAGAAATTAACACTAATTTAACATTTCTAAGTTCAAATTTAGCATAATACAACTAACAATTAACCATAGATTAGAAATTATACCTTCCAAGACTAAACCCTTGGTTGCTCTAACCACTCAAGACACCTCTTTTCTCCAAGATTTGAACAAATTTAGGTTTGAGAGGAGGTGGAAAAAGGGTTTGCTTTGAATTTGTGAAAGAAATTTTGGATTTTGATGGATTTTTGTGATAAAAATGAAGCAAAAAGGGAATGAGAATTGGGGAATTTTCTTGGGCTGTTGTTGCAGGATTTCTCAGCTGTTGAGGAGTGGGGAGAGGTGTGGGGGAGTTGGGGAAAGGTGTACAGAAAGTTTCAAAGTCAAAAGACCAAGTCAAACAACAAAACGCATATCCAATTTAATATATTAAAACCCTTATCATATCATTTTGTTCAAATGAGATGGGGAAACATTTTGTGGGCTTGCTGCTGAGGTGGGGCCGGCCAAGGGGTGAGGGAAGATTGAATGGGGTTTTAGAAAAAAAAATTTATGCAAAAAGCCCCCCTACAAGTCCAAAATTGCAAGTTTTAGCTTAAATTCAATAAATTTCGTTTTCCATAATAAAAATTAGTTAAAACTTAAAATAAAATACTAAAAATTTATGTTACAACTAGATTTTAATTAACATGATTTTAAAGCTTAAATTTATCCCATTTAAATTTGTATTTATCGCTAATTTAATGTATTTTCTTACCGGCTTAAAATAATATTAAAAAATTGAAAAATAGGGAAATTTTTTTAAATGACCAAAAATTAATAAGTAACTCATTAGCTACTAAAAACTAGCAATTACCTATCCAAATTAGGTATAATTAGTCCTAAACTGCAAAATAACAAAAAAGACGGTTTACGGAAAAATACCGAATTTTCACCGATTTTCAGGAAAACAACAAAACGACTTTTAATGGCGCTACACAAGGAGGACTCATACATGTGTATCAGCCCAGAGAAAGATGCTTAGTCGCCGCGACAGTTTTCGTGCACGTTGCAGGAGTACCAGAGGCTTAGGATGAGGACAGTCATTTAGCTCTTATCCCCAGGAGGGTCAGCAGCCATCGTATGGATGTTTCCGGTGAAGGAGTTTCCATCACCTCGTCAGGAATTGTACTTTGGTACGCCAGAGGAGGGCAGCAGTACCATATGTTACCTTATCACCTTCACCTCAAGGAGAATCGTCTTTTGCGCCTGTTGTGGATCCGCGTCAGACTTTTTTTCAAAGAGGTCGTTGTCGCCGAGGGTTTTTTCCGAGAGTACAGGATGGCAAAGGCGGAGGATAGCCAATTGCAGGTAGAGGGTAGGCATGAGTGTTTGCTTCTACTCATCGGGACGCGTGGGCGTCCAATGCAGAGTTTTCAGGTAATCTTTTCGCATGATCTTCTGATGTGCATGTTTTGTTTAATTCGGGATCTATGCACTCGTTTGTTCTACACACTTCGTGTCGTGGTTGGGCCGAGTGTCGTGTATGCTAGATCAGCTGTTTGTTGTGTTTACTCCTGTTAGCGATTCTTTTGTTCCGTGACACGTGTTTCGGTTATGTGCCAATCGGATAGGAGATAGAGATTCGTCTGTCGATGTGATCCTTCTTGATATGTTGGACTTTTAAGTTCTCTTAGGCATGGACTGGTTAGCTACCTGCTATGCGTCTGTGGACTGCCGTAAGAAAACAGTCAGGTTTTGTTTTCCAGACGAGTCAGTTCTTGTTGTGCAGGGGGACCATCGTGCCTTTTACGCTAGTCGGCTTTTGAGGAGAAAATGTCGAGGATTCTTGGCTTTCATTCATGATACTGAAGCCACAATGGATTCATTGGACCGGATTCCTGTCGTGCGAGAGTTTTCCGACGTTGTTCCAGATGAGCCGGAAGAGCTTAGGGAGCTTAAAGGTCAGCTGCAGAGTTGCTAGATAGGGGGACTTGTACGTACAAGTGTTTCTCTTTAGGGAGCTCCTATTCTATTCGTCAAGGAGGACAGAAGTTTGAGGTTGTGCATTGATTTTAGTCAATTGAACCGAATTACGGTGTGGATAGGTATCCTTTACCTCGCCATGACGATTTCTTTGATCAGCTCCAGGATGCGGGACATTTTTTCTAAGTTTGATTTGGGATCAGGTCATCATCAGTTGCGGGTTCGGAATGACGACATTCTGACGACTGATTTTTGTGCGCGCTACGGGCATTATGATTTTTTAGTGGTGTCGTTGGACTCACCAATGCCCTAGGAGCATTCGTGGAAGTGATGAACCAGTTTTTTTTTCAGGTCGTTCCTCGACCAGTTTATTGTTGTGTTATTGATGACATTCTGGTCTATTCCAAGAGTTGTGAGGAACATGAACAACACTTGAGGATTGCTTTGCAGACATTGGGAGAGCACCGGCTGTTTGCTAAATTCTTGATGTGTTCCTTTAGGCTTGATTGTGTTGACTTCCTAGGTCATGTGGTTAAGGAAGACGGTATTCGTATGGACCCGAGGGAGATCGAGGCCGTACAGCTTTAGCCCAGACCTGTATGAGTGACAGAGGTCCGCAGCTTTTGAGCTTAGCCGGTTCTCACCGCCGTTTCATGCAGGAATTCTTGAGTATCGCTGCACCATTAACCGGACTGACGAGATAGGAAGGGAGTTCCTTTTTCTTGGACTGAGGCATGTGAGTTGAGTTTTCAACAGTTGGAGACTCGGTTGACAACTGCACCTGATCTATCTTTGCCTTCTGGATCGGGCGACGTTGTCGTTTATTATGATGTTTCGCGAGTGGGGCTCAATTGTGTACTGATGTAGCATGATAGAGTTATCGCTTATGCTTCCCGACAGTTGGAGGAAGTACGAGCAGAATCATCCCACTCGTGATATGGAGATGGCCGCGGTGGTCTTGCACTGGAGATTTGGGGACACTATTTGTACGGAGAGTCGTGTCAGATTTTCATAGACCACCAGAGCGTAATGTACATCTTCCTGCAGCGGGATCTGAGTTTGAGACAGCGCCGTTGGATGGATCTTATGAAGGATTGTTATTGTGAGATCCTTTATTACCTGGGGAAAGGCGATTGTGGTAGCTGATGCTTTGATTCGTTGGCCCGGGGGAGCTTGTTCCAGTTGTGCGCAGTTCAGAGACAGTCTTATGCAGATTTAAAGTTCTTGTGCGACCGTTGAGTACAGCTTAAGTTCGCCTCTACTGGGGGAACAGCTTGCTCATATCCCCGCCCGTCCACTTCTACTTAATCGTTTTCGTAAAGCACAGCCCGCCGATGCCCATATGTCTGAGATTCTTGAGCATGTTCGGCAGGGTAGAGATTCGGAGTTCTTGATTAATGTCCAGGGTGTGCTACGTTTAGGGACTCGTTGGCATGTACCCGATACCGATGGGTAGAGACGCGAGGTCCTAGAGCAGGCACATAAGTCAGCTTTTAGTGTTCACCTAAGTGCTACCAAGATGTAACGTAACTTAAGAGATAGTTATGGGTGGGCAGGGTTGAAGAGTGAAGTTTCAGATTTCGTTTTGAAGTGTTTGGCTTGTTAGCGAGCTAAGGTTGAGCATTTGAGACCGGCAGAAGAGTTGCGACTTATGACCGTTCTAGAGTGGGAATGGGAGCAGATCTCCATGAATTTCGTTGTGGGTCTACCCAGATCTAGTCGGGGGTACGAATCCATTTGGGTGATTGTTGTTCGGTTATGCTCAGTATGCTCTGTTTGCTCAGTTGTTCTTCGATAATTTGTGCATTTGAACAGAGTTCCTTCATGTGTTGTATCCAATAGAGGCATCCAGTTCACTAGCCATCGTTGGAAGAAGCTTCAGGAAGCCTTGGGTACTGGTTGAGCTTTAGCTCCGCTTCCCATCCGTAGGCCGATGGTTAGACAGAGCGGACTATACAGACTTTGGAGGATATACTTGTGTGTGCGTACTAATTTTTTGTTGGCTTTGGGATCGTCACTTTCCATTGATGGGGTTCTCCTACGATAACGGTTATCAGGAGACGACTCAGATGGCACCTTTCTAGACTTGTATGTTAGATTGTGTCGATTGCCAGTCTGTTTTACCGACTCCGCAAGGGCAGGATTTTTGGACCCCAGCTATTCAAGAGACTTTGGAGATGATCCAGTTGATTCAGGTAAGGATGAGAGTAGCCCAGTGCAGGCAGAAGTCTTATGCCGACCGTAGTTGTCGCAGACTTGAGTTCGCAGTGGGAGATCATGTATTCCTACGAATTTTTTCTGATGAAATGGAGTGTTGAGCTTTGGGAAGAAGGGAAGCTTAGTCCCAGATTGTAGGTCCTTTTTAAATCCTTGAGCGAGTTAGTATCGTTGCCTATCGTTTGGCACTTCCACCAAGATTTCTGAGTATTCACCCTGTATTCCTTGTATCGATACTTCGCAAATACCTTCATGACCTTTCTCACATGATTCAGCACCAGACCATTTTACTAGGACGCGATCTTTTCGTACACCAGCGGCCGAGAGTGATAGTGGATCGGCAGTTGGAGAAACTTCGGTCAAGGGTCTTTCCATCTGTAGAGGTTCTTTGGCATAGCCCGCCTTGTGAAGAGATCACTTAGGAAGCTGCGAGTGAGATGTGGATGATTTGCGCTCATCTCTTTGAAGGTATGCATAGTAAGAATTTTAATTCCGGGACGAATTTCTTTAAGGGGGATGATTGTAACGTTTTAGAAATCTTTATGCGAATTTTCCGTTAAAAGGTAAAACAGACGGTGTTTTTCCGTAAAAACCCGGAAGTGATCATTTATCTGTATAGACTTAACTGCACCTACTTTAACTAGGAAATTGCTAGTTTGCGGTTTTTAATTGTCACTTGAAAATTTTAGTTCACTTTAATATTTTTCCTTAATTAAAATATTATTATAAATTTTTAATTATGCACTTAATTAGTGATAATTATAATTTTTATTGGGTTAGTTATACTAAAGTGAATCTATGCTAATTTAATCACAAGATTAAGCATTTAACATTCTCTCCAAAATATCTAGATATTTGTTGAATTTAGAAGAAAACTTAATTAGAAAAGAAAAGGGTTTAAAAGGTGGCATGGATGGGAGGTGCTTTTAATGGAGCTTTAATGAGCTTTGAACTAGATTTTTCCACAACCTTCATCATTTCTTCTTGTTGGCCGACCCCTCCCCCCCCCCCCCCGGCTGCCCTCTCATTTTCTCACCCCATTTTCACTATTTAAAGCTCAAATAAATCATCAAAAATTATCAAATAATCCCACAAACTCAAATACAAATCCATACCCATTATTCTTTATCTTAACCAAGCTTGGATCTTCATGAAGGATGGCATTTTTGGAGGCTACTTTGGAAATCTTGTTGCATGTTTTAGAATCAAGTGGAGATATAAAATCCTTACCCTAAGCTTAGTTGTTGTTTCAATACATTAATCTAGCTTATTAAATGTTTAAATATGGCTTTAATTTGCATGTTTAGAAATTCAATAAAAAGTTTTGAAGATCAAGTTAGGGTTTTGATTAATTATAATGGTTAAGTGAGTTATTTAGACAAGGAAAACTTAACGTAGTTGTGAGATTGTTAATTTGTTATCATTCCTAACTGTCTAATTAAGCTTAAATGCGAACGAGCTTTTACTAAATCTTTTATGGGTGAGATTAAAATTGTAGTAAAGGTTTGTGTGACTTAGTTAAGCTACTTTGCGATGATTGTGATAGCTAGAATTGTTTTAACTTCTAGACTTGATCTAAAATGATGAAAAGTTGCTTACTAGGTTTTCGGTAAAATTAGGCATGGGTTTGCGATGTTATATATAGAAGATTCCATATATTTATTATGTTGTGAATGTGCGATCGGTACGATCGGGGTCTAGGCTTGATGGTTGCGTAGTTTAGCGATTCTAGTTGAGGTTGTGCCGATATTGTACGCGTTTTGTGCACTAGGTGCGCAGTGTGTTTATCTTGTAGACGTTATCCTTGTATTTCGTTGTCTTTGTGTTGGCGCAGGATATTTAGTCTTATGTGTTGTGTTTATGAAATTTAGTATCGCGAGCAGGGACTTCGGACGTTGTGAAGAAATGGAAGCAGGTGGTCAGATTTACTTAGCTCGAGGTCATCAGTGAGTAGATTTAACATCTACAGGGGAATCGCCTGCATGGCGTTATGCGTCTGAGCTAGATTATATGACATGATTATTAGTTACAAGTTTTGTACATATAGAGATTGTGCATGAATTTCATTTCATATTATTACTTATTGTGCTGGGACTTGTACCCATTGGACACTGCATTATTATTGACGGTTCATGTTGCACGAGCACTAATTGTATGCCACACACTCCGTCGATAATTGCCATGACACGCACAACCCATGTAAATATGTGATATTATATGGTTAGGGACATTAAGACATGATCCTTAATTCCATTGTGTATAAGAAAGACAGCATACACATATACCTTGATATGCCTATATGCTAACACATATACATACGTGATATTGTATTGATTAAGAACATTGAGACTTGATTCTTATTTCCATTGTGCATATGAGATATAGCTAACACATATACATACGTGATATTGTATTGGTTAGGAACAATTGAGACATTGAATCTTATTCCATTGCGCATATGAAAGGTAGCATACCTGTATACCTACATGCTTACACATATGCCTTGCTATGCCTACATGTTGTAGCTACACATATACCTATAGGGTATTACATCATTATTGACAGATATATACACATATGAGATATAGTTACATGTACATCATGCATACCTACTTACATGTACACCCACATACCTTGCTATAGCTACATATACCCCTAAGTGGTATTGTATTGTCATTTGACATTGAGACATTGATTATAGTGCTATTGCGCTTATGAAATGCATCATACATACCTGCTTACATGTAGAAACACATATCTTGCTATAGTTACATGTACACCTCATATGATGCTGCACTTGATTTCGGAGGAATTAGGAACCACATGATATATTTTAAAACTGGATTCATTTAAAAGAGCGGTTTTCCCTTAATATTCTCATATTGCTTTTTTATGTTGCATACATCAGATTTCATGGATTTACGCATTGAGATATGGATTTCATGTGTTTTATGGATTTGAAAACCGTGGGGGTATTTCAAGAATTTATGTATTGTTTGAAAATCCGGTTTCTCTTGATATGATATTTCAGTGCGTCTACCATGAGTTTTCTCGGTTCTGAGACTTGTGTTAGAAACCCAATGCGAGGAGTAGACGAGGCCGTGTGCGGGTATATGGTGGACCCGGTATTGTACCCCAGGGCGAGAAATGGATGTCGATGGATAAGCCGATGAGCCTGGCAGGGGAGGTGCACTGCCTACTGGTGATAGTATTTGGACTCGGCGGTTATTTGGAGGATACCGATCGGAGTTATGAGATGGATATAGGCCGACCCGTTCTGCCAGAGCCCGCGGGCCGATCCCGTAGACGGAGCCTATTATATGAGGATTTTCGTGTCGATGCTAGACACTAGTTTTCATGATGTTTTCGGGTGTCGATGTTGGACACCCAGGTTCCATGAGACTTACAGGATATGAGGGCCGATCTGAGGATGCGGTGCATTTGGTTTTAGGATTTAGATTGTCTTGATCGACACTGGTCCTGCCACGATGAGGATTCCGTGAGGATGACATATTTTATCCCATACTCAGCATTTATTTGATACACATTGCTTCATGTATTAGTAGTACCTTTCATGACTGTTGCATATATATATTGTCATTTATTGCTATCAGCTTGCATGTGATAGATTATCGCAGTACGCGCATACCTGCGATTACCTACTTATGTTATTTACTATTCACGAGTTGGCAACTCGCCCTCGTTGTGCCACAGTATTTTGCAGGGTTGACCCTCGAGTAGTCGCGGCGGGGCTTCATATTATCTCTACTTTTGCGGATACCTCTACAGTTGGTTGTGAGGCCTTTTGCTATAGGTGGGTATCACGGTTATCCGTTTATGTACCTTGTATATTTTTTGTTGGATCTTGTACTCTCCATCTACCACCTTCATGTATTGGACTTAGAGATGAGTTGTGAGGATCGATGTTGTATTATTTTGTGACTCTAGATGTCTTTTATGCTGTTGTCACTTTATATCGTCCATTTCTTCGCTACGACGTCGTATATCTGTTGTGGTGGTTGTTTCCGCCTTCGGGCATGGATTTGCTCCCGTTTGGGGATGCTTTACTTATATTCTATGTTGTACCCATTTTCGGGGCTAGTTTTTTTTACAAAGGAGGTGCTGCCGAAATATTTAAGAAAGTAAATTTGGACTTTAAAGAATTTTTACTTGAGATTCCTAAAAGCTTTTTGACAATGTTCTTATCACTTACTACTTTTGATGGTTTAGATTGCTGGGTTTTTGGCTTACTTAAATAGCGTTACGCCTGTAGACGTTACGTTGTTTATGGGCCGTCACGTACCAAATTTCGGGTCGTGATATCTGCGGAGTGGCTAGGGTCGTCGGGGACTATTGAATCCTCCAGTTCTACCAAATTTTCAGTTATAGTTTGTGTAGCTGGAACTTCTTCCAGTTCTACTGCATTCCCTTAATTTCATTCACAAAAAAATATTTTTCTAAAAAGGCGGCATGTCGAGAAACAAACACTTTTTGTTCCTCGGTGTGGTAGAAGATATACCCTCGCGAATTTTTAGGATATCCTAAAACCTTGAACAAAACTGATCTTGCCTCGAACCTGTCCGGATTTTGTGTTTTAACATAAGCCAGACAACCTCATATCTTAATAAAATTAAGACATGGTCTCTTCCCTTTCTATATCTCATATGGTGTGGTACAGATTTTGTGGGAACCATATTCAATAGATGTGCGGCTGTCTCAAGCTCATAACCCAAAAAGAAATAGGTAACTCAGCAATACTCATCATAGAGCGCACCATATATAATAGGGTGCGATTCCTGCATTCCGATACACCATTGTGCTGTGGTGTGTATGGAGGAGTAAGCTGAGAGAGAATCCCATTCTCTTTTAAATTATCCAGAAACTCCGTGCTTAAGTATTCTTCTCACCGATCAGATCGAAGGATTTTAATACTTTTTTACCCGTTTGGTTCTCCACTTCGCACTTATATTCCTTGAATTTCTCAAAAGCTTCAGACTTTTGTTTCAACAGGAACACATGTCCTTATCTTGAGAGATCATCGGTGAATGTAATAAATTATGAGGAACCATTCCTGGCAAGAGTAGACATAGGACCACATACATCATTATGTATGAGTCCCAAGAGTTCAGTAGCTCTTTCACCGTGTCTAGTAAACGGTGTTTTGGTCATCTTACCTAATAGACATGACTCGCAAGTTTCATAAGATGTAAATTCGAACATATTCAAATAACTATCTTTATATAACTTAGCTAGCCTTGTCGCATTGACATGACCTAGTCTACAGTGCCACAAGAAGGCTTCGTTCATTTCTGAACTCCTTCTCTTGTGTATGTTCTGTATGTTTAGAACTGTCATTTGATTTACAACGTATATACCATTACATAACGTACCAAACCCAATCAACACTTGATTTAGAAAAATGTTCATAACTTTATCCTCTAATGTGAAATTATATTCTTCTTTAGTTAGCAAAGAAACTGATATAATATTGCACATCATCTTTGGTACGTAATAACAGTCGTTCATATTAGTGATATATGCCCTAGAGGCTATTATTGTATCATACTGTAATGTATATTACTTAATGGAAGCTTGGGATATACACAGATATAGTAACAGTGTTGCTCGAAATGGTAGTATGCTACCTGGTTTGTTTCTACCTCAATATGTGCATGTGTTTTCGTAGCATATCGTTTATACATATTGGTAGAGCTCTAAGGATCTTTACTTGATTACCAGCGTAGTGACGGCAGTAACACTAGTGGGGGCTGGGTAGTCTATAAGCACTTCCTATACAGGTCCCTACTAGTAGGATTTGTTAGTTATATGTATGCCCTAGAGGCCATTACTGTACATAGGATGTATATTGTAGTGGATGCTGGGACATATATAGGGAGGACTTTCTTGCTCGACATAATAGTATGCTATCTGGTTGAACTTTACCTTAACGTGTATACTGATTGTCTCTCTGTTACATGTTGGTAAAGCCCTTAGGATCTGTACTTGACTACCTGGACTATGATGCGGATCATACTAGTGGGGACATGGTAGTCCGTAAGTACATCCTTTAAAGTCCCTAGTCGTGGGTGTAACGAGACGGGGCATCGATATACCAGAGTAGACTAGCGTGTACCTTCTCGACCCATACAGATGGGCGATGGATGATCCCATATCCATCGGTGTTTGACATCAGAGATGATATACGGGTGCTCAGTAGAGACTGGGTACACTGGACGGACTCGCCTAGAACTCCCAGATGGTATTATACCTCACGTCAGATGGCAGTTCTCTGGTGACACTGGTACAGAGTAGTCTGTTAACCCGAGATCGTCATAGAGTCTTGTGTGGTTCCCACTGTGCTTTGATTTCCATCTTACCACGTCCAAGAGGGCGTGCAAAACGGTGGTTTTTGGGTACAGTCCCGAGTCACATGGAGGCAATGAGCGATAGGAGGGGATTCGTCTCTCCCGGTATAGGGGGTTGATGTTGCGCTGTGTTCGATTGGCTATAACAGGAAATCCCTGGCCAGGGTTGCTGAGATTTACTGGTAAGTGTTACCAGTAGTTTCTCGAATAGTTATAGACCTCATATCGACACGACTTATCGAGCTATTGGGGTCTGACGTTTACCACCCCTAGGCGAGATATGCGACATATCAGACGATCAGACCGGACTGTACGGTAGTGTTACTGGTCGGATTCACTGGAGTGTGAGCGGGCTTGCTCGTCGATCTTCAGATCGCTCAATACCCGGGTGGCCGTTACGTTTAGCAGACCGCTTGCGGCTTGTGGGTGTTTGATATGATCATCACCTGCTGCCGGCGTATTGACGAGTCTTTAGAGTCCTACACAGAGGTTTCCTGGCTCAAGCGAAACGAAATAGGAGCGCATATGAGATATGTGCGGGACCGAGAATAATGCGTGTATGTGATACCGTATTCTATTCTCGTGATGAATGTATCGATTGGTTGTATGCGATATAACCTAGTTATCGATTCATGGATTGATTCGATAAGCCGATACATTGGATACTAGTCGGTTATGTGCGACATGACCGGATCATTGAATCAAGTGTTGATTTAATGATTTAATGTATAATTATATATTTGATATATTACTTTGCATTAACTAGTATTGGTTCACTTTAAATGGATTTTCTCACTTGAAGTTCACATGTTGTATATGTGATATACTTTTGTGCACTTGATTGTATCATATTTGATGATACATGTTTACTTGAGTTTGTGTAAAGATTAAACCATGGTTATTTAAATGGTTAGGGTTTTGTTTTTCATATCTATTTATTCATTTATTTATTTATTTTCTTTTTGGAAAAAGAAATGAGAAGAATGGTGGCTTTCTTTGTTTGTAGTTGAAGATTCATGAAGCTTTGACTTTGTCCACCATTCTTATCTCATGCTTAACCTAACCATTTGATTTAACCCTAGTTTAATATGTACACTTGACCATGGTTTGCATTATGATAAGTTTTCATTTTCTTTTCTTTTTTAAATGACTTATCATAACAATTAGCTTCTTCTTCTTCTTCACTTCAAGAAAGAAGCAAGCTCCATCAATGGTGATTGATGGAAATGAGTGAGAAATCCAATTCTAAAGTCTACCCACTTCCTATTTCTTCATCCTCTACCTCTTGCCAAGTAGTAGAGTGTGTTTTCTTCACAAGTTTCTTGGCTTGGTGAAGTCGGAGCTTGATTTAGCGATGCCTCGACGTAGATCATCTTCGGCATGGACATCGACGACCTAGCTTGCTCATTCTGCGACGAAGTCGACGCAAGAGCCCGGATTTCGATTTGGACAGCGAGGATACTTCGTTGCGGAGCTATGGAGGTGGAGCACCGGATCTACAAAGGTTGTATTTCCGTATTCCCTTAGTTAAGTTGTTAACTAGTTACTTTTCGCCTAGACATCTAGCAAACGATCCGTAGTTTAGGGTTTCTCGGCACGTTAAAATTTGAAATTGGCATGGTTGATGCCTTGTGAGACCTCTTGGGAATGCCTAGGAACCCTACAGTGGTATCAGAGCCTAGCTAGAGCCTTAGGCGAAGTCCAGACGGAATTTGAAGTCCGAACGAACCCGAAACCCGATCACAAACTTGCTCTCTGTACTTTTTCCGAAAATGCGGATTTTTGTGTATTAAAAATGCCTAAAAAATTCAATAAATAATTATAAGAATTACTGTGCAAACTCAGGTGAATAATTCATCTAACAGAGCGCGGAACCGCGGCACAAGCACTGCTTATGCGGCGGTTCCGCGGCTAGGTGATGACATCACCTTCCACTTGTTGCACAGTAATTCCTATTTAATTATTATGGATTTTCTGGGAATATTTAAAACTTATTCCAGAGTTGAAAGTTCTGAGTTGTTTTGGGGATTCGGTGTTTCGATCGGGGTATCAAATTTTGTCTATGTGGCTTTCCGGATAAATTTTTAGAATATGTTAAAAAGTTCGACCGGATATAAATACCCAATTTTTCCCCTGTCGGGAAATTTCCAAGTGTTGGATTTTTCCTTAGTTTAACGACGTTCTAAGTAGTGCAAGTAACGCGATGGTCCCTCTAGAAGACAACAAACCTTAACTCGATTATGTGACCGTCTTGAACTGCCCTTTGAACCTTCGAGTTTGGGGCAGTACGGCGTGCCACATGTGAGGCGTTGGCTTGACCCTTCTACGGCTGGACCGTTGGTACTGAGGTACGAACTGAATGTTGTTAGACTTATTTCATGTGTTGATCTATATCGGGAAAACTTGGGTGTTCGATTGTTCGATCGGAAAGTTTAACATTTTCTAATTATCTGGAATGTGATACAATACTTGGAATCCACAAGTAGTTATGAGATAACTAAATGAATGTTATAAACATAGCAGTTTGGTCTCACTTGATCGGTTGCCACGGAATTTTGATGTGATCAAAAGTCCGTCGCAATCACGTAGCGTACGCGGATACTCGCCGGGTAAACTTAATAGACAGCCTCACTCCATAGCCCCGACCAAGTGACTGTAGGAGAACCCCGTCGTCGAAAGCATCCGTTCGGGTGCTCACGGTGGCGGTGTTCCGCCTTGGTGCACTTCGTCGACGGCATCGTGGGTACGGCCGTCTACTGAAGTTTGCGACGAGCATTCGATCAGGATGTCGGGAATCTTGTTGAATTACCCGACTTGATGTTGAAAAGTGTTTTCGATAATGAGACTAAAATGCGGGGTTTATAATTGTTAGGCATGCGATGTCTAAGTAATTCATTTGGTCAGGCATGCGATGTCTGAGGTGTTTGTGGATTCCAACTGTTGCAGTTTGACACTTTCTTTTCTGTGACCGTAAGTGTAATATGTGATATCGCCGGTTTCGTTGCTATACGTCAACGACAATTGGGATAGACATATTTACTTACGTTGATGACATGTGATGTTATGTGTTGCTGGATATGTTATATTGGATCGTCGTGTTTGAATAGCCGGGGTTTTTATGTGAGATGAGTGTTTTTCATTTTCATTCATGTAAAAACTTGTATGTAATATTCTTTTTTTTGGGGCGCTTCCAGGTTGCGGAAGTTGTCACCGTTTGTATATTATTTACTTTTCCGCACTAGGATAGACCCAAGGAGGAGGGCACAAGTAACCGGGTTCTGGAGTCCAGTGGGAGACCAACTCGAGGAGTCGAGTCCGGGTCTCCTAACTCTAGAATTGGTAGGGTTGCTTGCCGCTCTCGTAGGGGTCTAGGGGTGTGGGTTTGGCTATTCATCACGACCGTGGAATCCGTGTTTTATACTGGCTCTTATTGAAAACACGGACGTCCTAGTATATCCAATATTTCATATGTTTCTTCTGCTGCGATATCTGTGATGTGATCATGTGATGTTCTGTGATAGATACAGTATATAGTATATATGATATATTATATAGGCGTTACTTATGTTTTACACCCGCGCTAGCCCTGCCCCGCTCTGTCGTTAGTTACCTAACCTAATGGTTCACGAGGGGACATCGAGGCGAATGCGGATGGCATAAGTGTACGTCGTATTTATCTGTGATGTTTAGGTACTTAAATGATGGGACTTCATTAATGTGATTAATGAAATAAAAGAAACCTAAGATGTTGTAGAATCGAATTTCAAAATAAAACAGGTAGCTACAGTTCTTGCTTTGCATAGAGGTATATATGATATACCCTGCACCTTATTCGATGAGGAAAGGACCGAGATCCCTTCACCGGGAGTGACTCCTTTAGCAATAACTGGCAGATGCTACACACTCGGTTTGTCTTTTGATTGCTTTTAAGAGTTTTTGCTTTGCACAGTGATATATATGATATATCCCGCACCTCATTCGACGAGGAAAGGACCGACGATCCCTTCACCGGGAGTGACTCCTTTAGCAAAACTAGAAAAGCCTCAAAAACACTCCATTTTAAAATTCATTTGATTCTACAACGATATCAAGTTCATTACGCAATAGGTTTTCAGAAAAACCTGTCGTAGCCCTCCGTCATTTCAGATACGTACTAGTTAGTATTCGTGCTGCGGTTGTTTGGCCTCCGTCAAGGCGTAGTGTACGGTAGCTAACTAGTGCTTATCTGCTAGCATATGATGCGATTGGATTAGGGTATTCGTACGGCGTTGTTTGGCCTCCGTCAAGGGTCGTGCGGGTGGGTTTAATTCAATCAGGAAATGACGGGTTGAACTTGACTAGCGGACTATGGGTTGTTTGGCCTCCGTCAAGGTCATAGCGAGCTAGGGGCAAAATATTATCGGGAATTTCAAGTGTTGAAATTTGCAATGAGATTGCATACCTTCTATGAGATAGTTGGATCCCGATACCCGCTGCGAGTAAGAGTTACTCCTGGGAGAGTTTTATACATTACAATTAGCCGATCAAGTAGGTGTCTAGAAAGGTGTTAATGAGGTTACGCCTCTGGGAAAACGAGGTTTACATTAATGAGGTTCGTGCGAAAGCATGGGGGACCTCCCTCAAAGTACCGACACTGGCCTGGCTGAAAGATTGGCGAACTTGTAGTGTGTAATTAATCCCGGCTAGTCTTTCCTTTTAGGGTTTGAAGGAAGATTTGATAAAAAGCAGTGGGAGCCATCCTGATTAGATAAAATAATAACCAATCTATTCTTGCAAGAGCGCACGCTGAGTGTTTTCTTCTCTCTCTCTCTCCTGGTAGCGACCATATCACGCCTTAATCAAGATAATAATACGGATTATTGACCGAACCCGCTTGTTATACTAAGCTGGGGAACGTTGGTCCCGCTCCACCTTATAATTGTTATAAGACAGAGCAGGAAACTGGGGAATACCAGATTTCCCGTGCCGCCCAAACGAAGAGAGTGCATGCTGATGCATCATCTTCGGGTTTGTTCATTATACAGAACTGTTTCTCAGTATCCTTTACGTCCTGGGTATATGATACCGGATCAGGATCCCAGATATGTAATCTGTTACATAGGGCTACAGATAGGTAGAGAACTGAGAACGGGTGATAAGTTTCATGAGGCAGAAAACGGGGCAAGAGTTGCAGCCAAGTCTGTTGGTCACTGTCACCCTGTATTACAATACATTGATTCTGAACGAATGTTATTAGATACCGAACCTGATATACAAAATCATATCTATCTCTATATTAGTAAAGAAATGATAAAATTTTGTATTGTTGGATAATGTTTTGGACATTTCCTATATCAAAAGTTGATCGGTTCAGGCACGTTATCTAAAAGCGTTGATGTTCTAAATCAAACTACAGTTCTTTAGTATACGAAACACACACAAGAGGAAGAGTTCAGAAATGAACGGATCCTTCTTGAGGCATTGTAGACTAGGTCATATCAATGCGACCCGACTGGCTAAAGTTACATTTAGATGCATATTTAAATAAGTTTGAATTTACATCTTATGAAACTTGTCAGTCATGTCACAAAGATAAAATGACCATAGCTCTGTTTAATGGAAACAGAGAAAGAGTTAGTGAACTCTTGGGATGATACATGTTGATGTATGTAGGTCCCCTGTCTACACATGCCAAGACCGGTTCTTTGTACTTCATTACATTCTCTGATAATCTCTTAAGATTCAGGCATATGTTCCTGTTGAAACACAAGTCCGAACCTTTTGAGATATTCACAGAATATAAGCGAGAAGTAGAGAACCAAAATACGGGTAAAAGTATTATGTCCTTTGATGAGATCAAGGAGGAGAATACTTGAGCACGGAAATTCTTGAACTATTCTAAAGGAGAATGAGATTCTCTCTCAGAATTACTCCTCCGTATACACCATAGCACGATGGTATATCGGGGCGGAGCAGATACACCCTATTTGATATGGTGTGCTCTATGATGAGTACTACTGAGTTACCTTTTTCCTTAAGGGGTTATGCACTTGAGAAGCTGCATACCTATTGAATTGGGTTCGAATCAAATCAGTGCCTACCGCTTCATATATGATATGGAAAGGAAAAGCCCATATCTTAAGTTGGTTAAGATTTGGGGTTGTCCGGGCTATGTCTAAAAGCAAAATCTGGACAAGCTCGAGGCAAGGTCTGTTATGTAGAACTGGAATAGTTCCATCTATACAAACTGCAGCTGATGATTTGATAGAACCAAAGGATTCAGTAGATACCAACGAACCTCAGCCTCTCCGCCGATCTAGTAGGGTTCCTCACCCACCTGAGAGATACTTTGGTTTCTCTATGACAGTGGGAGCGAGGATTGCTTCATGAGATGATGACCCAACTAGCTTCGAGCTGGCCATCAGGAGTGTGACTCTGTAAGAATGGCTGGATGCTTAGCGATCTGAGATGGAATCCTTATACACCAACAAAGTATGGACTTTTGTTGCTATATCTGAAGGGTTAAATCCCCATCAGGAGCAAGTATATCTTGAGAAGATCACTTGGTGTAGATGGAAAAGTTGAGACTTTCAAAGCTAGAATTGTTAAAGGTTTTCGTCATCGACCAGGCGTGGATAATGATGAAACCTTTTCCAGTAGCTATGCTTAAGTACATCCAGATCCTACTTGCCACGGCTACATACCATAACTACGATATCTGGCGGTTGGGTGCCATGACTGCTTTTCTAAATGATGTTTTAGAAGAGTGCGTCTATAAGTACACAGCCAGAGGGCCTCATAGACAGTGGGAGCAGCGGAAACGTGTGCAAGATGTTTTATATGATAAAGCAGGCATCGCGGGGTTGGAACATCTGTTTTGATGAAGAAGTCAAAGAGTTTGACATCATCAAAATGGTAGATGAACCTGTTAGTGTTTATGCCCTAGAAGGCCATTACTGTATCATACTAGTTTGTATATTACTTAATGGAAGCTTGGGATATTCACATGTATATAACAGTCTTGCTAAACATGGTAGTATGCTACTTGGTTTTTCTATCTTAATATGTGAGTGTACGTATTGATAGAGCTCTTAGGATCTTGCTTGTCTACCAGCGTTGTGATGGCAGTCACACTAGTGGGGGCTGGGTAGTCTACAAGCACATCCTTATTCAGGTCCCTGGTCGTTGGATTATCGAGACAGAGCATCGATATCCGGAGTAGACTAGTCTGTACGCTTCTCATCCCAGTTGGGGAGATGGTATGTCCCACAGCCGTCAGTACGTCGTACTGGAGATAGTATGCAGGTGCTCGTTAGGTTACGGGTACACCGGACAGGACTCACAGGGAACTGTTGGTTGGTTTGATACCAGTCGTCAGTGAGCAGTTCCCAGGTGACATGAGTACAGCATAGTCCGCAGACTTGACACTGCTACTTCGCCTCGAGTGTGTCCCACTGTTCTTAGATTGCTACCCTACCACGGCTCAAAGGAGTCGTGCAAACAGGCAGCAGTTGGGTGCAGTCCCGAGCACTTGGATGCAGTGGCGGTTAGACAGGATTCGTCCCTCCCGGTATTGGGAGTAGATATCGTGCTGTGTCAGAGAGTCATTACGCAAAGTCCCTGGCCAGGGCAAGCGAGATTTGCTGGTAGGTTCCAGTAGTTTCTCAGGGTGTAATGGGCTTCACTCCGACACGACTTATACCGCTATTAGGGGACTGACGCTTGCCGCCCCCCTAGGCCCGATATGCGATAGTCTTGGACGAACGGATCGGACTGTATGGAGATTGTCACATCAGACTCAGTAGGAGTTCGGATGGGTTTCCTCATCGGCCTTCTTATCGACAACTACCTGGGGACCGTTACGTACAGCTAGTGCCGCTTGCGGTCTGTGGTTAAACCCACTGCCAGCGTAGTAGTCGAGTCTCTAGAGTCCCACACAGAGAGTTTCCTACTCCAGGCGAAACGATATAGAGGTTGCATGGTTTTGCGACAAAGGGTTCGGACGCATACGTGTGTTTACGCACGTACGACTTTCGGACAGTTTTTACCAGTCGACTTTGGTTTAAGCTAGTTACTGGTATCCGGTTATTGGATTTTTACAGTCTAAAGTTTTTCCGTATTTTTGCGGATCGGAGGGGCGTTCTCGTAATTGTGCGAGAAGCTTCTAGAAGATGTGACTAAGGAGGTTACTTTGGATAAGATTGTGAGTCATGAGGGTGATTCATCATTATCATTATTGCACCATAAATGATAATGACACATGCTTAATGAATCACCATTTTGCATTTATGAAGCATGCTTATTCATTTCTATTATTCATTATTCTAAAAATAAGAATGCTTCATAATATATTATGATACACTCTCTCTCATCTCATTATCTTATCTCACATTCTCTCTTCTCAAGCTCTCATCTTCAAGAGACTAATCCTTAATCCTCATGTGTTGAGATCAAAGGATTAGTTAGACTTAAACATCCATTACCTTCACTCTATATCATCCTTTCTTCTTTGATTAGCAATCAAAGTAGATTAGTTGCCTCAAGTTAGAGGTGTAGCTTGGAGTTTTGCTCTCGGGTGGATCGTCTACTACCTAGAGAAGGCCGAGGAGAACAAGGAGATCGTAAAGACGAAGGACTAGTTTCATTTGGTATAATCCCTAAACACAATAGTTAAGAAACACTTTGTGTACGGTTATTTATAGTTTAGCTTCGATTCAAGCGGTTAGTCGATGTTCGTTCTTTAAACTTGGTCGTTTTTAAAAATTCCGCCTCCCCACAAGTACTGGGGTGTACTACATCGACTTACAGTGGTATCAGAGCCTCGCTAAACACTAAATAACTTGATTGCAAATTTGTACGAATTTCGAACGGAAAAACGAAGCCGGAAAACCCTAAATCTGTTCAGTTTCTGTCGAACTTAAAATGATGTCCAAAAATTTTTCAGGTAAGTTCAGAGAGCTTGAAAAGACACCAGAAGAACACCCAAGAAAAACAGTCACCTGAATCGCCTAACTCGCCGCGGAACCGCGGCCTCAGCCTACTGAGTCGCCGCGCTTCCGCCGCCGAGTTGGCGAGTCAGGAGCCGATTTTTCTTCTGTTGCTTCTGTGTATTATTTGGGGTTTTCTGGAATATTTAATATTTGCTCAGGTTACAGTTTAACAGAGCAGATTTTGGAGCAATATTGATGTTGTTTAATCGATCGAAATTGTACAGTATTTGCATATTGGATTATATCTGTGATTGTTTAATGTGTTCGTAAACCTCCCCTAACTGCTAGTATGTCGGTTGGCAGGGGGTTGCACATTTCTGTAATGGTTATATCTGTTTGTGCATATAAACTGTATTGGACTGTTGTGGTGTATAGCCGGGGTTTAGCAATGGGTTATTGTTTAATTCATTTGTTGTAAATGTAATTTGTTGTAATATTATTTTGCGGGGCACATCCAGGTTGCGGTTGTAGCCACCGTTGTATTATTTCATTTTACTGTTTTTGCTCCTAGGACTGACCCAAGGTGGGGTACACAAACTGCCGGGCGGGTAGTTTGCCGTACCCGTAGGGGTCGAGGGTAGGGTATCGGCTATTCATCACAACTGTGTAATCTGTCTTTTCTTGCAGGCTCAAAAGAAATACAGATTGCTTGCAAATCCAATATTGGTTATCTGTGTTCTGGAATGAATATCATTGCGTCAGACGAATGTAAAATATCTATATATATGATAGCTATTTAGACGTCACTTATGTTTTACACCCGCGCTAGCCCAGCCCCCGCTCTGTCGTTAGTTAAGTAACCTAACGGGTGATGACGGGACCCCGTGGCGAATGCGGATGGCATAAGAGGACGTTGTATTTTCGTTGTTTTCTGCAATGATAGGTTAATGATGGGACGCATTATCTATAATGCAAAGAAAAACAAACCAAAGTTTATATCGTTGGAACAATTTAAAAGAAACCACTCGGTTATTTTTAAAAACAGATATTTTTAAAATGCGGAGACTTAACCACTCCTTTTAAAAGCTATCAAGGTTCCTTCGATTATATCAAGTTCACTACGTTCACGGTTTCGCCAAAACCAGTCGTAGCCCTCCGTCATTTCTTATGGATAGTCAGTAGTATTCAAGCTATGCTTGTTGGCATACGTCAAGGCATAGTGTTTGGTAGCTGCTGGGGTATTCATTTGTTGCATAGATAGATGTGTTGGTTTGGGACAGTCGCATTACCTTGTTGGCATACGTCAAGGGTATATACGGGTGGGTTCAAATTAACAAGATAATGATGGGCAGAACTTGACATGTGACTTATGATTTGTTGGCATACGTCAAGGTCATAAGAGCATGGGGCAAAAACTTATATCGGGAATTTCTAAAGAAACTGAAATTTGCAAAGAGATGCATACCATTTGGAGTTTGATGAATGTTGGTAGGATTCCTTCAACATTATCATACGATGATATTTGGATCCCGATCCTACTGTGAGTATATGCTACTTATCAGGATATTCGTCACTTAACGATCAATGCTATAAACCTAGTAGGTGTCAGAAAGGTGTCAGCGGGGTTACGCCCCCAGAGAAAAGAGGTTATTTAATTAAGGAACTTCGCGAAAGCGTTGGAAAACCTCCCTCGAAGTATCGACACTGGCCTGGCTGAACGGTTAAGCAAGTATTGTACGGTGAGAATAGTCCTGGCTAATTCTTCTTTTATGGTTTGAGGAAGGATTCGAGAAACAGTGGGAGCCATCCAGTTTAGATAAACTAAAAACCACTCTAAACTTGCAAGAGCATCATGCTAAAGAGTTTTCTTCTCTCTCTCCTAATTGCAGCGACCCTGAAAATGACTGGACTTAAGTTACTTTTAGAAAAGAATATACTGACGGGGCCAAACTATAAAGATTGGCTGCGGAATGTCAAAATGGCCTTGACCTATGACAAATTGGGGTACGTCCTCACCGCTACGGCACCTGCTGTCCCTGGTCCCAAATCCAGCAATGCGGATAAGGAAATCCGCAAAACCTGGGATTTAGATTGCGCGAGAGCCAAGTGCATCATGCTTGCCTCGATGAACAATGAACATCAGAGGAGGCACGAGGATATGTCCCTAGATAGCATATTTCTCCATACAAAGGAACTTTATGGAGAGCAATCTCGTATAGCAAGATACGAGACCTCTAAGAAATTGTTTCGAGCGAGGTTGGCTGTCGGGTCATCGGTAGGTGAACATGTCCTACAGATGATCGGCTATATTGAGGAGCTCGCAGACCTTGGGACGACTTTGGATAATGAGCTCTATACAGACCTTATTCTCCAGTCCCTTCCTCCCACCTACGCCCAGTTTATCCTCAACTTCAATCTTCAAGGAAAAGAAGTTGAACTTGCGGAACTCCTGAACATGTTAAGGAGTGCAGAGGGCACCTTGCAGAAGGCAAGGGAAACACCCGCTATGTTTGTTGGCGGTGCATCTTCTTCCGGGTCCAAGGCTAGGGCCAAAGGAAGGAAGAAGAAGGCCGCACCCAAACCTAGAGGAGGTGTTAGTAAGGTGGGAAAGAAGGGAAAGAAAAAGTTTGCAGCACCGGTAGTTGGCCTGGATGAGTGCTTCCATTGTCACAGGAAAGGGCACTGGAAGAAGGATTGCAAGGCGTGGAACGCCAAGAACCAGGAACCGAAGCAAGCTGTGGCTTCGACTTCAGGTGTGTTTGTAATTGAGAATTGTCTGTCGATCAACTCTACTTCCTGGGTATTGGATACCGGATCAGGATCTCATATTTGCAATTCATTGCAGGCACTGAGAAACCGTAGAGTGCTAAAGGAAGGTGATATGATCCTCAGGGTTGCTAACGGAGCTAGCGTGGGAGCTGCGTCCGTCGGGGATTATCACCTAGGATTGACGAGTGGACATATTTTGGTTTTACATAACTGTTATTTTGTACCAAGTTTAACGTGTAATATCATATCGGTTTCCTTGTTATCAAATAAAGGTTATGATTTCACGTTTGTAAGAGATGTTGTTAACATCCACCTTAATCATGGTTTGATTGGGTCCGGTACTCTAAATAACGGTATATATGTTTTAAACCAACTCCAAATTTTCAATGTCCAGAACACACTAAAAAGAAAGTCTCCAGATTTAAATAAAGCTTTCTTATGGCATTGTAGACTGGGTCACATCAATGAGAGAAGGTTGACTAAGTTGCATAGAGAAGGATATTTGGACACGTTCGAATATCAATCTTATGACACTTGTCAATCTTGTCTCAAAGGAAAGATGACAAAGACTCCATTTACTGGACAAGGAGTAAGAGCGAGCGAGCTCCTAGGACTCATACACAGTGATGTATGCGGTCCAATGTCTACACATGCAAGAGGTGGTTATTCCTACTTCATTACTTTTACAGACGATTTCTCTAGGTTTGGACATGTCTTCTTGATGAAGCATAAATCCGAGGCCTTTGAGAAATTCAAGGAGTACAAGAGTGAAGCGGAAAACCAAACAGGCAAAAGTATTAAGACACTGAGATCTGATCGAGGTGGAGAATACTTAAGTGCCGAGTTCCTAGGTTACCTAAAAGAGAAAGGAATTCTCTCTCAGCTTACTCCTCCATACACTCCACAGCATAACGGTGTATCGGAGAGACGGAATCGAACCCTATTGGATATGGTACGATCCATGATGAGTAATGCTGAGTTACCGCGATCTTTCTGGGGTTATGCACTAGAATCAGCGATACATCTTTTGAACAGAGTTCCAACCAAAACTGTGCCTACCACACCATATCAGATGTGGAGTGGGAAGAAACCCTATCTTCAGTACCTGAAGACATGGGGATGTCCAGCTTTTGTGAAAAAAGCAGCATCCGGACAAGCTCGAGGCACGCTCAGTAGAGTGTAAGTTTGTGGGATATCCAAAGAACTCTACAGGATATTGTTTCTATTACGCAGAGGAACAAAAGGTTTTTGTTTCTCGACATGCCCGCTTCTTAGAAACTGAATTTTTGGAAAATCAGAAGAGTGGGAGCGTAGTAGAACTGGAAGAAATTCCAGAACCACAAACTGTTACTGAAAGATTGATAGAACCAGAGGTTCAAGAAGAACAGGACATTCCCGCACCCCTCCGCAGGAGTAGTAGGCCGTCTCATCCGCCTGAGAGATACTACGGTTTTCTCATAGATGGGGATAGAGAGGATTGCATCATAGATGATGATGAACCTACTGACTTCCAGCAGGCCATCAAGAGCGGCGACTCGGTACGATGGCTAGATGCAATGCGGACCGAGATGGAGTCCATGTACACCAACAAAGTATGGACTTTGGACTTTGCTCCAGATGGGGTAAAACCCATAGGATGCAAATGGATCTTCAAGAAAAAGATTGGTGTAGATGGACAAGTGGAAACCTATAAGGCTAGACTTGTTGCAAAGGGTTTTCGTCAAAGACCTGGTTTGGACTATGACGAAACTTTTTCTCCAGTGGCTATGCTCAAATCCATTCGGGTCCTTCTTGCTATTGCTGCCTTCCATGATTATGAAATCTGGCAGATGGACGTAAAGACGGCTTTTCTGAATGGAAATTTAGAAGAGAGCGTCTATATGGATCAGCCAGAGGGTTTCAATCAGAGTGGGAGCAGCGGGAAAGTATGCAAGCTGCTTAAGTCCATTTATGGACTAAAGCAGGCATCGCGGAGTTGGAACATCTGTTTTGATGAGACAGTCAAAGAATATGACTTTATCAAAAATCCAGATGAACCGTGCATATATAGTAAAGTTGTGGCCAGAAGTGTCGTATTCCTCGTCTTGTACGTGGATGACATTCTATTGATAGGAAATGACATTCCTATGCTACAATCTGTCAAAGGATTCTTGTCACACAGGTTCTCCATGAAAGACCTGGGTGATGCCTCTTACATTCTGGGGATCCGGATCTATCGTGATAGATCCAAGAGGATGTTGGGACTTTCGCAGTCCAGGTATATCGACACTGTACTGAAAAGATTCAGTATGGAAGATTCTAAGCGCGGTAATCTACCGGCTTGTCACGGAATCACCCTCTCCAAAGAGATGTCTCCCAAGACTGATTTGGAAAGGGAACGCATGTCTATTATACCCTACGCTTCTGCGGTAGGCTCTATAATGTATGCGATGTTATGTACCAGACCAGATGTAGCTTACGCACTGAGCGTGGTAAGCCGGTATCAGTCAGACCCAGGAGAGAAACACTGGATAGCAGTAAAGAACATTCTCAAGTACCTGAGGAAGACTAAGGAGATGTTCTTGGTTTACGGCGGAAAAGACCTCAGGTTGGAGGCCTTTGCTGATTCCGGCTTCCAGAGTGATAAGGACGATTCCAAGTCCATGTCGGGTTATGTCTTTACCCTCAATGGAGGGGCGGTGTGCTGGAAGAGCTCCAAGCAGGACACCGTTGTCGACTCGACGATGGAAGCGGAGTATATAGCTGCTTGCGATGCCGCAAAAGAAGCAGTCTGGATGAAGAAGTTCCTAACAGAACTTCAGGTTGTTCCTACCATAGTTGATCCAATACCTCTGTATTGCGACAACAACGGAGCTATAGCTTTAGCGAAGGAACCAAGGTCCCATCAGAAGTCCAGACACATCTTGAGGCGGTATCACCTGATCAGGGAGATCATTGATTCTCAGGAGATCGAGGTTCGGAGAGCTGCTTCAGAAGAGAACATTGCTGATCCATTCACGAAGGCCCTTCCTAAGATTCAGTTCGAGAGGCTACTCGAGATTATTGGTCTACGATATGCCAGTACATGGCCCTAGTGCAAGTGGGAGATTGTTAGTGTTTATGCCCTAGAAGGCCATTACTGTATCATACTAGTTTGTATATTACTTAATGGAAGCTTGGGATATTCACATGTATATAACAGTCTTGCTAAACATGGTAGTATGCTACTTGGTTTTTCTATCTTAATATGTGAGTGTACGTATTGATAGAGCTCTTAGGATCTTGCTTGTCTACCAGCGTTGTGATGGCAGTCACACTAGTGGGGGCTGGGTAGTCTACAAGCACATCCTTATTCAGGTCCCTGGTCGTTGGATTATCGAGACAGAGCATCGATATCCGGAGTAGACTAGTGTGTACGCTTCTCATCCCAGTTGGGGAGATGGTCTGTCCCACAGCCGTCAGTACGTCGTACTGGAGATAGTATGCAGGTGCTCGTTAGGTTACGGGTACACCGGACAGGACTCACAGGGAACTGTTGGTTGGTTTGATACCAGTCGTCAGTGAGCAGTTCCCAGGTGACATGAGTACAGCATAGTCCGCAGACTTGACACTGCTACTTCGCCTCGAGTGTGTCCCTCTGTTCTTAGATTGCTACCCTACCACGGCTCAAAGGAGTCGTGCAAACAGGCAGCAGTTGGGTGCAGTCCCGAGCACTTGGAGGCAGTGGCGGTTAGACAGGATTCGTCCCTCCCGGTATTGGGAGTAGATATCGTGCTGTGTCAGAGAGTCATTACGCAAAGTCCCTGGCCAGGGCAAGCGAGATTTGCTGGTAGGTTCCAGTAGTTTCTCAGGGTGTAATGGGCTTCACTCCGACACGACTTATACCGCTATTAGGGGACTGACGCTTGCCGCCCCCCTAGGCCCGATATGCGATAGTCTTGGACGAACGGACCGGACTGTATGGAGATTGTCACATCAGACTCAGTAGGAGTTCGGATGGGTTTCCTCATCGGCCTTCTTATCGACAACTACCTGGGGACTGTTACGTACAGCTAGTGCCGCTTGCGGTCTGTGGTTAAACCCACTGCCAGCGTAGTAGTCGAGTCTCTAGAGTCCCACACAGAGAGTTTCCTACTCCAGGCGAAACGATATAGAGGTTGCATGGTTTTGCGACAAAGGGTTCGGACGCATACGTGTGTTTACGCACGTACGACTTTCGGACAGTTTTTACCAGTCGGCTTTGGTTTAAGCCAGTTATTGGTATCCGGTTATTGGATTTTTACAGTCTAAAGTTTTTCCGTATTTTTGCGGATCGGAGGGGCGTTCTCGTAATTGTGCGAGAAGCTTCTAGAAGATGTGACTAAGGAGGTTACTTTGGATAAGATTGTGAGTCATGAGGGTGATTCATCATTATCATTATTGCACCATAAATGATAATGACACATGCTTAATGAATCACCATTTTGCATTTATGAAGCATGCTTATTCATTTCTATTATTCATTATTCTAAAAATAAGAATGCTTCATAATATATTATGATAAACTCTCTCTCATCTCATTATCTTATCTCACATTCTCTCTCCTCAAGCTCTCATCTTCAAGAGACTAATCCTTAATCCTCATGTGTTGAGATCAAAGGATTAGTTAGACTTAAACATCCATTACCTTCACTCTATATCATCCTTTCTTCTTTGATTAGCAATCAAAGTAGATTAGTTGCCTCAAGTTAGAGGTGTAGCTTGGAGTTTTGCTCTCGGGTGGATCGTCTACTACCTAGAGAAGGCCGAGGAGAACAAGGAGATCGTAAAGACGAAGGACTAGTTTCATTTGGTATAATCCCTAAACACAATAGTTAAGAAATACTTTGTGTACGGTTATTTATAGTTTAGCTTCGATTCAAGCGGTTAGTCGATGTTCGTTCTTTAAACTTGATCGTTTTTGAAAATTCCGCCTCCCCACAAGTACTGGGGTGTACTACATCGACTTAGAGAACCTTGTATAAACAAAAAGGTAGTAGGGAGTATGGTAACGATCCTCGTAGAGTACGTGGATGACATACTCTTGATAAGAAAGGAGTTTCTTATGCTACGCTCGATCAATCTCCGTTTATCACAAAGATTCTCCATGTAGGATCAAAGTGATACCTACTAAATCCTGGATTTTGGATCTATGAGATAGATCTAATTGGATGTTAGGATACTCACTAGTTGTAGTGAGATAGTATCAACCGATCCTAGGGAGAATCACTGGAAGTGTTCCAGGGTGATAAAGACGACTGAATGTCAGTCGCAGGCATTGGCTTTACCCTCAGTAAAGGGACGGTATGTTGGAAGAGTTCCAAGCTAGATACCGTGGCATACTAGACGATAAAGGTTGGATATATCGCTACTTAAGATGCTACCAAAGAAGCTGTTTGGGTGTATATTGGTTCATAAGATGAACTATGTTCCTCCCATTGTATGACAATGGAGTTGTGGCTTATGCCAAGGAACGCAGGTCCCATCAGTGATCCAGACATATTCCAAGGCAGTATCACTTGATCATGGAGATGATTGATCTCCAGGGTGATCAAGGTTAGGAGAGTAGACTCAGAGGACAACACGGCGGATCCACTCACGAAGGCCTGTTCCCAGAGAGAGACTTTTATGGGATGGTTGAGTATGAGATACTACAACCACTGCTACAGATGGCCCTAGTGCAAGTGGGAGATTGTTAGTTATATGTATGCCCTAGAGGCCATTACTGTACATAGGATGTATATTGTAGTGGATGATGGGACATATATAGGGAGGACTTTCTTGCTCGACATGATAGTATGCTATCTGGTTGAACTTTACCTTAACGTGTATACTGATTATCTCTCTGTTACATGTTGGTAAAGCCCTTAGGATCTGTACTTGACTACCTGGACTATGATGCGGATCATACTAGTGGGGACATGGTAGTCCATAAGTACATCCTTTAAAGTCCCTAGTCGTGGGTGTATCGAGACGGGGCATCGATATACCAGAGTAGACTAGCGTGTACCTTCTCGACCCATACAGATGGGCGATGGATGATCCCATATCCATCGGTGTTTGACATCAGAGATGATATACGGGTGCTCAGTAGAGACTGGGTACACTGGACGGACTCGCCGAGAACTCCCAGATGGTATTATACCTCACGTCAGATGGCAGTTCTCTGGTGACACTGGTACAGAGTAGTCTGTTGACCCGAGATCGCCATAGAGTCTTGTGTGGTTCCCACTGTGCTTTGATTTCCATCTTACCATGTCCAAGAGGGCGTGCAAAATGGTGGTTTTTGGGTACAGTCCCGAGTCACATGGAGGCAATGAGCGATAGGAGGGGATTCGTCTCACCCGGTATAGGGGGTTGATGTTGCGCTGTGTTCGATTGGCTATAACAGGAAATCCCTGGCCAGGGTTGCTGAGATTTACTGGTAAGTGTTACCAGTAGTTTCTCGAATAGTTATAGACCTCATATCGACACGACTTATCGAGCTATTGGGGTCTGACGTTTACCACCCCTAGGCGAGATATGCGACATATCAGACGATCAGACCGGACTGTACGGTAGTGTTACTGGTCGGATTCACTGGAGTGTGAGCGGGCTTGCTCGTCGATCTTCAGATCGCTCAATACCCAGGTGGCCGTTACGTTTAGCAGACCGCTTGCGGCTTGTGGGTGTTTGATATGATCATCACCTGCTGCCGGCGTATTGACGAGTCTTTAGAGTCCTACACAGAGGTTTCCTGGCTCAAGCGAAACGAAATAGGAGCGCATATGAGATATGTGCGGGACCGAGAATAATGCGTGTATGTGATACCGTATTCTATTCTCGCGATGAATGTATCGATTGGTTGTATGCGATATAACCTAGTTATCGATTCAAGGATTGATTCGATAAGCCGATACATTGGATACTAGTCGGTTATGTGCGACATGACCGGATCATTGAATCAAGTGTTGATTTAATGATTTAATGTATAATTATATATTTGATATATTACTTTGCATTAACTAGTATTGGTTCACTTTAAATGGATTTTCTCACTTGAAGTTCACATGTTGTATATGTGATATACTTTTGTGCACTTGATTGTATCATATTTGATGATACATGTTTACTTGAGTTTGTGTAAAGATTAAACCATGGTTATTTAAATGGTTAGGGTTTTGTTTTTCATATCTATTTATTCATTTATTCATTTATTTTCTTTTTGGAAAAAGAAATGAGAAGAATGGTGGCTTTCTTTGTTTGTAGTTGAAGATTCATGAAGCTTTGACTTTGTCCACCATTCTTATCTCATGCTTAACCTAACCATTTGATTTAACCCTAGTTTAATCTCTACACTTGACCATGGTTTGCATTATGATAAGTTTTCATTTTCTTTTCTTTTTTAAATGACTTATCATAACAATTAGCTTCTTCTTCTTCTTCACTTCAAGAAAGAAGCAAGCTCCATCAATGGTGATTGATGGAAATGAGTGAGAAATCCAATTCTAAAGTCTACCCACTTCCTATTTCTTCATCCTCTACCTCTTGCCAAGTAGTAGAGTGTGTTTTCTTCACAAGTTTCTTGGCTTGGTGAAGTCGGAGCTTGATTTAGCGATGCCTCGACGTAGATCATTTTCGGCATGGACATCGACGACCTAGCTTGCACATTCTCCGACGAAGTCGACGCAAGAGCCCGGATTTCGATTTGGACAGCGAGGATACTTCGTTGTGGAGCTATGGAGGTGGAGCACCGGATCTACAAAGGTTGTATTTCCGTATTCCCTTAGTTAAGTTGTTAACTAGTTACTTTTCGCCTAGACATCTAGCAAACGATCCGTAGTTTAGGGTTTCTCGGCACGTTAAAATTTGAAATTGGCATGGTTGATGCCTTGTGAGACCTCTTGGGAGTGCCTAGGAACCCTACAGGATTATCAAGACGGAGCATTTGTTAGTTATATGTATGCCGTAGAGGCCATTACTGTACATATGATATTGTAGTGGATGCTTGGACATATATAGGGAGGACTTTCTTGCTCGACATGATAGTATGCTATCTGGTTGCTCTTTATCTTAACATGTACACTTATTGTCTCTCTATTACATGTTGATAAACCCCTTAGGATGAGTACTTGACTACTAGGACTATGATGCGGATCATACTAGTGGGGCAGATGTAGTCAGTAAGTACATCCTTCAAATGTTTCTAGTTGTGGGAGTATCGAGACAGGGCATCGATACTCCAGAGTAGAATAGCGTATACGCTTCTCGACCCATGTGATGGGCGATGGATGATCCCACATCCATTGGTGTTTGACATTAGAGAAGGTATACGGGTGCTCAGTGGAGACTGGGTACACTGAACGGACTCGCCGAGAACTCCTAGATGGTATTATACCTATCGCCAGATAGCAGTTCTCTGGTGACACTGGTACAGGTTAGTCTGTCGACCCGAGATCGTCATAGAGTCTTGTGTGATTCCTATTATGCTTTGATTTTCACCTTACCACGTTCAAGAGATCGTGCAAAATGGTTGCTTTTGGGTACAGTCCCGAATCACATGGAGGCAATGAGCGATAGGAGGGGATTCGTCTCTCCCGGTATTGGGGGTTGATGTTGCGCTATGCTTGATTGGCCATAACAGGAAATCCCTGGCCAGGGTTGCTGAGGTAAGTGTTATCAGTAGTTTCTCGAACCGTTATGGACCTTGCATCGGCATGACTTATCAGGATATTGGGGTCTGACATTTACCACCCTAAGGCTGAGATATGCAACATATCTGACGAAGAGTCCGGACTGTACGGTAGTGTTACTGATTGGATTCACGGGAGTATGATTAGGCTTGCTTGTTGATCTTCTGATCGCTCAATACCCGGATGGCCGTTACATTTAGCAGACCGCTTGTGGCTTGTGGGTGACTGATATGATCACCACCTACTGTCGGTGTATTAACGAGTCTTTATAGTCCTACACAGAGGTTTCCTGGCTCAAGCGAAATGAAGTAGGAGCACATATGTGGTATGTGCGGGACCGAGATTAATACGTGTATGTGATACCATATTCTATTCTCGCGATATGTGATATCGAACGGTTATATGAGATATAGCCGGGTTATCGGATCAAGTGTTGATTCGATAAGTTGATACATATGATATTATTCGGTTCTATGTGATATAGCTGGATTATTAAATTAAGTGTTGATTTAATAATTTAATGTATAATTATATATTTGATATATTAATTTGCATTAACTAATATTAGCTCACTTAAACTTTTCTTTTTCTCACTTGTGTGCATATATTATATATGTGATATATATTAATGTACATTTTTTGTGTCATGCTTGATGCCACATACTTCATGGGTGTATGAGACTTACACTATACTTAAGATAATATTAGGGTTTTTATTTATCCAAGTAATTCAAAATTTGGTGGAATTATGTCATGGCTAGAACCTTGATGTGTCCATTGACTTAGTCCACTAATTTGTTTTAGTTAAGATATTTATTAACCTAACCATTATCCTTAGTCATAGTTTAGTTTCTACATGAGTTAGTGTATGACATAAACTCACCCATGGTTGCTATTCTCACTTCATGAGTTCCATTCTCATCTCCACTTCATCTTCTTCTTCCTCATGAGAAAGCTTTCTAGCTTTTCAAATGGTGAAGAAATATTGTGAGAAAAATAAATCTAAAGTGAGAAAAATTCCTACTTCATCATCATCTACTATACTAGCTATTTAGTTTAGGGTGTTTGCTTCACTAATTCCACATTAGTGAAGAGGCAGCTTGAGTTGGTGTCTTCTCGACGTAGATCATCTTTGGCCTTGAAGACTTCAAGCAAGCTTGTTCCGTTCATCTTGTGGAACCTTTCAAGAGTCCGGGAGTTCACTACGTAGAGCAAAGGGACTACTACACGGAGCTATTGAAGTGAAGGACCGGTCTACAAAGGTTGTATTCCTTGTTCACTTTGGAAGTAAAGTTGTTTATATTGTTGTTTCGTATAAATCTCTAGTTAAGATTCTAGGTTAGGGTTCTTTAGTACGGAAAAATTTTGAAATTTGCATGGACGATGCCTCCCGAAACCTTGTTGCCGTGCTGAACATCCCTATAGTGGTATTAGAGCCAAGCTAGAGAATTAGACGATATTTGTTAGATTACGAAACCGAAACTACCCCGAAACATGCAACACTAAAACCTTGATTCTGTCGATTTTTAAATGGCCTCTAAATTTTTTTAAGCAATTGCAGAAAGTTACATGAGATGTAACATGAACACATTAGATATTCGAGCCCTCCTCGCCGGACTTAGGCCGGCGACATCATACAAAAATCCAAGCTCGCCGGTTCTGTGATATGTTCTGGGCTTCAAATTTTGTATTTGTTCCAGTCTCTGGGTTTTGGTGTTTCAGGTGTCGCTTGTTTTTTCTAAGATTGTATGTGATGTGGTCTTATTGTATTGGCAATTCGGAGTGCTTTGTATTTGTAATTTTAACATTGTTTGGAGTTATTTAGACGACGTTAAAAAGTTTGAACGGATATCAATAACCTATTTTTTCCCTTGCTGGAAACTTTCCAAGAGTTGGATTTTTCCGTGTTTAAAATAATCAGAAAATCATGCAGGTGATTCTGTGGACCCTCTAGAAGAACGAAACCCTAACTCGATTCTGTGACCGTCGGAACCGCCACCAAACCCTAAGGTTTGTGGTAGTTCCGCGGCGTCATAGGTGAGGCAAGGGTTGACCCTTTTACGGTTGGTCCATATGTGTTGTGGCATGTTCTGAGTACTTTTTAAACTCCGCTCAAGTGTTGGGCTCTTTTGGAAATTTTGGGTGTTTGTTTATTCGATCGAAAAGTTTAACATCGTCTAGCTATCTATGATTGCGATACAATATTTGGAATCCACATAATTAGTTATGTGATAACTAGTTTGAATTTTATAAATCTAGCAATTTAGTCTCATTTGATCGGTTGTCATGGAATTTTGATGTGGATCAAAAGCCCGTTGCAATCACGTAGCAAACGCGGATACTCACCGGGTAACCTTACTAGATAGCCATGCCTTATAACCCCGAACAAGTGACTGTAGGAGAACCCCTCGCCAAAAGCATCCGTTCGGGTGATCGCGGCCGCGGTGTTCCGCCTAAATGCACTTCCTCGATGGTATCGGGGGTGCGGCCGTCTACTAAAGTTTCCGACGAGCATTCGATCAGGTTGTCGGGAATCTTGTTGAATTACCCGAAGGTTATTGAAAAGTGTTTTCAATATCGAGACTAAAATACGTGGTTTATAATTATTAGGCATGTGATGTCTAAGGAATTCATTTGGTAAGGCATGAAATCCAAAGTATGTGATACATTGGGTTTATGATGTCTAAGATGGTTGCGGATTCCAATTATTGTAATTTTTCACTTTCTTTTCTGTGACCGTAAGTGTAATATGTGGTGTATCGCCGGTTTCGTTGCTATATGTCAACGACAATTTGGATACGCATATTTACTTACGTTGATGACATGTGATGTTATGTGTTGATGTGATATGTTATATTGGATCGTCGTGTTTTGAATAGCAGGGTTTTTTTTATGTGAGATGAGAGTTTTTCATTTTCATTCACGTAAAAACTTGTATGTAATATTCTTTTATTGGGGCACTTCCGGGTTGAGAATGATGTCACCATCGATTTATATTATTTACTTTTCCGCATTAAGATAGACCCAAGGAGGAGAGCACAAGTAACCGGGTTCTAGAGTCCAGTGGGAGACTATCTCGAGGAGTCGAGTCCGGGTCTCCTAACTCTAGAATTGGGAGGGTTGCTTGCCACTCTCATAGGGGTCTAGGGATGTGGGTTGGCTATTCATCACGATCGTGGAATCCGTGTTTTTTACTGGCTTAATTTAAAACACGGAATTTCTAGTATATCCAATATTTCATATGTGTTCTTCTGCTGCTGATATTCTGTGATGTGATCACTTGATATTCTGAGATGAATGCTTATATTATTTAAATGATAAATAATAAATATTGCTGCTTTCGTTTCTCCTGTGAAGCTTAGGAAGCATAATTTATGGGACTTCATTAATGAGATTAATGAAATAAAAGAAACCTAAAGATGTTGTAGAAACTTGTATAAAACTGATAGCTCTAGCTCTTGCTTTGCATAGCGGTTTTCCTTGTAGAATATCCGGCACCTTATTCGATAAGGAAAGAGCCGAGATCCCTTCACCGGGAGTGACATCTTTAGCGAAACTAGCAGATACTACAACCCACTCGGTGTTGTCTTTTGATTACTTTTTTTGTTCATGCTTTGCATAGTGGTATTTATGAAATATCATGCACCTTATTCGATAAGGAAAGAGTCGAGATCCCTTCACCGGGAGTGACCTCTTTAGCAAAACTAGTAAAAGCCTAAAAAACACTCCTTTTCAAAATCACTCAATTCTACAACGATATCAAGTTCGTTACGCAAAAGGTTTTCTTAAAAAAACTGTCGTAGCCCTCCGTCATTTCAGATAAGTAATTTTTAGTATTCATGCTGCGTTTGTTGACCTTAGCCAATACGTAGTGTGCGGTAGCTAATTAGTGCTTATCTTCAAGCATATGATGTGATTGAGTTAGGGTAGTCGTACGGCTGTGTTGACCTTAGCAAAGGGTCGTACGGGTGGGTTTAATTCAATCAAGAAATGACGGGTTGAACTTAGCTAGAGCTTGTGATTTGTTGATCTTAGCCAAGGTCATAAGTTGCTAGGGGCTGAATATTATTAGGAATTTCAAGAGTTGAAATTTGTAATGAGATTGCAAACCTTCTATGAGATAGTTGGATCCCGATACCCACTGCGAGTAAGAGTTACTCCTGGGAGAGTTTTACACATTACAATCAGCCGATCAAGTAGGTGTCTAGAAAGGTGTTAACGGGGTTATGCCCCTAGGAAAAGGAGGTTTATTTTAATTAGGTCCGTGCGAAAGCATGGGGAACCTCGCTCAAAGTACCGGCACTGGCCTGGCCGAAAGATTGGCGAACTTGTAGGGTGTAATTAATCCCGGCTAGTCATACCTTTTAGGGTTTGAAGGAAGATTTGATAAAAACAGTGGGAGCCATCCTGATTAGATAAAATAATAACCAATCTAATCCTGCAAGAGTGCACGCAGAGTGTTTTCTTCTCTCTCTCTCCTGGTAGCGACCATGTCACGCCTTAATCAAGATAATAATATGGATGCATTGATCGAACCTTCTTATTATACTATGCTGGGGAACGTTGGTTCCGCTCTATCTTATAGTTGTTATAAGTCCGAGCAGGAAATAGGGGAATATCCGGATTTCCATGCGATCCAATCGAGGAATAATCATGATGGTGCATATTCTTCGGGTGTGCTCGTTACCAAGAACTGTTTTTCAGTCTCCTCTACGCCCTAGGTATATGATACCGGATCAGGATCCCATATATGTAATTTGTTACTTGGGCTATAGAAAGGTAAAGAGTTAAGATTGGGTGATATGTCTCTAAGTGTTAGAGAATAGTGCAATTGTTGCAGCCAAGTCAGTTGGTAAATATCACCTTGTATTACCAAACGGTAAATACATTGATTTTAAACGAATGTTATTACATACCGAACCTGATGTACAACATTACATCGGTCTCTTTATTAAGTTAAAGAAGGATATAATTTTGTATTGATGGATAATGTTGTGAATATTTTCCTTAATCAAGTGTTTATTGGATCAGGCACGTTATGTAATGGCATATATGTTCTAAATCAAACCACAGTTCAAAGTATATAGAACACACATAAGATGAATAGTTCAGAAATGAATGAATCCTTCTTGTGGCATTGTAGACTAGGTCATATCAACGCGACACGACCAGCTAAGTTACATAAAGATAAATGTAAGAATCTGTTCGAATTTTCATCTTATGATACTTGCCAGTCTTGTCACAAAGGTAAAGTGACCAATACTCCATTTACTCGAAACAGAGAAAGAGTTACTGAACTCTTGGGATGGATACATGATGATGTATACGGTCCTATGTCTACAAATGCCAAGGTTGGTTCTTCGTACTTCATTATATTCACTGATCTTCTCTCAGGACTCGGACATATGTTCATGTTGAAACACAAGTTGAAACTTTAGAGAAATTCAAGGAATATAAGTTTGAAGTTGAAGAACCAGACGGGTAGAAGTATTAAATCCTTCGATGTGATCGAGGAGGTGAATACTTGGACATGGAGTTCCTGTATTATTTAAAAGGAGAATGTGATTCTCTCTCAGCTTACTCCTTCGAATACACCATAGCACAACGGTGTATCGGGACGGAGGTATCGTACCCTATGAGATATGGCGTGCTCTATGATGAGTATTGTTGAGTTACCTGTTTTCTTTTGGTGTTTTGCACTTAAGAAGCTGCATACCTATTGAATGGGGTTCCAACCAAATCAGTGCCTACCGCTCCATATGAGATATGGAATGGGATGAGACCATGTCTTAAAAGAGTTAATATATGGGGTTGTCCAGCCTATGTTGAAAAGAAAAATCCGGACAAATTCGAGGCAAGGTCTGTAATGTAAGTTTGTTAGATATCCTGAACATTCGCAAGGAAATATCTTCTACCACACTGAGGAGCAAAAGGTGTTTTGTTTCTTGGCATGCCACCTTTTTAGAAAAGGAATTTCTTGTGAAGAAATTAGTGGTCATAAGGTAGAACTGGAAGGAGTTCCAGCTAGACAAACTAACAACTGATGATTTGGTGAAACCAAAGGATTCAATAGTCTCCAACGAACCTCAGCCTCTCCGCGAATCTGGTAGGGTTTCTCATCCACTTGAGAGATACTACGGTCTTCTCAGTGACAGTAGGAGCAAGGATTGCATTATGGTAGATGATGGCCCAACTAGGTTCATACAGGCCATCACAAGTGAAGACTTTGTGAAATGGCTGGATGCTATGCGATCAAAGATGAAATCCATGTACACCAACAAAGTATGACTTTGAATGTTGCACCTGAAGGGGTAAAACCCATTGGGAGCACATAGATATTGAGAAGATTCTTGGTGTAAATGGAAAAGTTGAGCCTTTCAAAGCTATGCTTAAGTCCATCAGGATTAAAGCAAGCATCGCGGAGTTGGAACATCTGTTTCGATGTGGCAGTCAAAGAGTTTGACTTCATCAAAATGGTAGATGAACCTTGTATATACAAGAAGGTTGTAGAGAGTAAGGTTGTCTTACACGTATTGTACGTAGATGACATACTCTTGATAGGAAATGGTTTCCTATGCTACACTCGGTCAAGCTCCTCTTATCACGAGAATTCTCAATAGAAGATCTGGATGATACCATCTACATCTTGTGGATTATGATCTATGGTGATAGATCTAAGTCGAGGGTGAATCGAGATAGGGCATCGATACTCCAGAGTAGACTAGCGTATACGCATCTTGACCCATATGATGGGCGATGGATGATCCCACATCCATTGGTGTTTGACATCAAAGATGGTATACGGGTGCTCGGTGGAGACTGGGTATACTGAATGGACTCGCCGAGAACTCCTAGATGGTATTATACCTATCGTCAGATAGCAGTTCTCTGGTGACACTGGTACAGTTTAGTCTGTAGACCCGAGATCGTCATAGAGTCTTGTTTGATTCCCACTGTGCTTTGATTTCCACCTTACCACGTTCATGAGAACATGCAAAACGGTGGCTTTTGGATACAGTCCCGAATCACATGGAGGCAATGAGCGATAGGAGGGGTTTCGTCTTTCCCGTTATTGGGGGTTGATGTCGCGCTGTGCTCAATTGGCTATAACAGGAAGTCCCTGGTAGGGCTGATATGGAGATCTACTAGTAAGTGTTATCAGTAGTTTCTCGACCCGTAAACCCGAAATATCACATATTACGGATTTCATGCCTAACAATATGAATTCCACATATTGTATCACATTACAGAAAGCTAGACGACGTTAAATAATTCGATCGAAACAACGAATTCCCAAAATTCCCAGAAAGCTCAACACTTAAGCATAATTAAAAATTCCTAGAAGCATGCACCAGTACCTACGGAACTACAGCTGAAGGGCCCGACCCAAGCCTCTTAAGTGGTGCCGTCGATCCGCCGCCAAAACCAGGTTTTAGCTTCGGATTCACGGTCACATAGACGAGTTAGGGTTTCGTTCTTCAAGTGTGTCCATAGAATTCCCTTCATGTTTTTCTGAATATTTTTAACATGGAAAAATCCAACTTTTTGAAAAATTTCCAGAGAGGGGGTCCAAAATGAGTTTTCGGGGTTCGATCGGACTTTTAGCTTCGCCTATGCAACGCCTGATGCTCTAACTAGGCTCTGATACCACTGTAAGGTTCTTAGGCACTAGAATAAGGTTTTACAAGGCATCAACTGTAAGTCGATGTTCAACACCCCAATACTTATGGGGAGGCGGAAATATGAATAACAATCTTGTTCTATGGTTAAACATCGAATAACCGTATGAATCGTTTGCTAAACAATTTTTAACAAAAGCTATAGAGTTCTAAACTACTATGTTAAGAGATTATACCAAACGGTTCTAGTCCTTCGTCTGAATGTTATCTACGGCCTCTTTGAATCTCCACGTCCTCTTCGGCTTTCTTCCGTGATAGACGATCCACCCGAGAACCCTAATCCAAGCTATAACCTCTAAACTTGAGGTTACTTAGTTTCTCTAGTCGCTAAATAGAGTAGCTAAGGTGATATAGAGATAGGTTATGGATTAATTAGTCTTTCCTAATCCTTGTTCTTAACTCATGAGGGTAGGATTAGGGTTTGGTGAAGGAGAGAGAACTTGAAGAGAGAGAGTGAGAAGATGATAATGATAATAATAATAATAATGAAAAAGCTTCTCACTAGATATATGAAACATAATGAATTAAAAGAAAATGAATAATATGAGATTATTCATCATGTTTCAATAATGCAAGTGGGTGATTCATCATGTGAGTCATTAAGCATTTAATGATGCATTAATGACATGATGAATCACTCACAATGAGTCACTAATTCATTAAATGATAATGCCATCTCTCCCTCCAAGTCATCACCTTCTAGATGCTTCTCGGAAAATTACGAGAACGCCCCTCCCATCCGTGAAAACACGGAAAAACTTTAGACTGTACAAATCCAATAACCTGATACTAGAATCTGGCTTAAACCAAAGCCGGCTAGTAAAAACTGTCCGAATGTCGTACGTGCATTCAAACACGTATACGTCCGAACCTTTGTCGTAAAACCATACGACCTCTATATCTTTTCGCTTGGGTTTGGGAAATCTCTATGTGGGACTCTAAAGACTCAACTACTACGCCGGCAGTGGGTTTAACCACAGACCGCAAGCGGCACTAGCTGTACGTAACGGTCCCCCGGTAGTTGTCGATAAGAAAGCCGATGAGGTAACCCATCTGAAATCCTACTGAGCCTGTCCGTGATAATATCCGTGCAGTCCGGTCTGTTCATCTAAGAGTATCGCATGTATGGTCTAGGGAGGTGGTGGACGTCAGACCCCTAATAACCGTACAAGTCGTGTCGGTATGGCTCAAGACCACCCGAGAATCTACTGATCAGTCCATCAGTAATTCTCAATCAGCCCTGGCCAGGGACTTATGGTAATGACCAACCGACCACAATGCGATATCAACTCCCTATACCGGGAGAGACGAATCCCTAACAGTCGCTCACTGCCTCCACGTGGCTCGGGACTGTGCCCAACTAAAACCTGTTTGCACGACTCCTTTGAGCCGTGGTAGGGTAATAATCAAAGCACAGTGGGAACTCACACGAGACAAATGATGACCTTAAGTCAACGGACTATCTGCACACATGTCACCTGAGAACTGCTATCTGACGTTAGGTATAATACCATCCAGTCAGTTCTCGGCGAGTCCTGTCCGGTGTACTCACACCCAGTGAGCATCTGTATACAATCTTAGGTGAACACCACCAATGGTTGCGGGACCAATCCATAGCCCGTCGTCAGGGTCTATATATGTATACACTAGTCTACTCCGGAGTATCGATGCCCAATCTCGATACACCCGCGACCAGGGACATCTAAGGGTGTGTCTATTGACTATCCAGCTCCTACTAGTATGACTGCCATCACAACGCCGGTAGTCAGACAAACACTTATGGGCTTTATCAACATATATATATAAATACCATGTAAAATATATCATACGTTAAGACAAAGTCAAACCAAATAGCGTACTATCATATCAAGCAAGACTGTCATGTACATACATATCCCAAGCATCCTATACAATGTAGGCCTCTACGGCATATATATCCTACAATCTCCCAGTTGCACTAAGGCCTATAATTGGTGCAATGAGTACCCACTGTTTCTACCAGATCCAGTTGCTGGCGTACCGCATGCCCTACATCTCAAATAGCCTCTCGAAGTGTACTTGAGGAATGGCCTTGGTGAATGGATCTGCCGTGTTGTCTTTTGTGTCCACTCTCCGTATCTCGATCTCCCGACGATCCACGATCTCCCTGATCAGGTGAAAACGCCTTAAGATATACCTGGATTTCTGATGGGACCTTGGTTCCTTCGCTAAAGCTACAGCGCCATTGTTATCGCAATACAAAGGTATTGGAATTGCAATGGATGGAACCGCCTGAAGTTCAGAAATGAACTTCCTCATCCAGACAGCCTCTTTTGCGGCTTCACTAGCAGCTATATACTCAGCCTCCATAGTTGAGTCTGCAACGGTATCTTGTTTGGAACTCTTCCAACATACCGCCCCTCCATTGAGGGTAAACACAAAACCCGAAATGGATTTAGAATCATCTTTGTCACTTTGGAAGCCGGAGTCGGTAAAAGCCTCTACCTGGAGGTCCCCATTACCGTAAATCAAGAACATCTCCTTAATCCTTCTCAGGTACTTGAGAATGTTCTTCACCGCTATCCAATGTTTCTCACCTTGGTCAGACTGATACCTGCTTACCACACTAAGTGCGTAAGCTACATCCGGTCTGGTACATAACATCGCATACATTATTGATCCTACCGCCGAAGCGTAGGGTATAATGCCCATGCGAGCCCTTTCTTCATCAGTCTTTAGAGACATCTCTTTGGAGAGGGTGATTCCGTGACAAGCGGGCATATTGCCGCGCTTGGAATCTTCCATACTAAATCTCTTTAGTATAGTGTCTATATACCTGGACTGTGAAAGTTCCAATGTTCTATTAGATCTATCACGATAGATCTTAATGCCCAGAATGTATGATGCATCTCCCAAGTCTTTCATGGAGAACTTCTGTGACAAGAAGAGCTTTACTGATTGTAGTATAGGGATATCATTCCCTATCAGTAGTATGTCGTCGACGTACAGAACGAGGAAGACTACTGCTCCTTCTACAATCTTCTTATAAATACATGGTTCATCTATATTTTTGATAAAGTCAAATTCCTTGACTGTCTCATCAAAGCAGATGTTCCAACTCCGCGATGCTTGCTTTAACCCATAAATGGATTTAAGCAATTTGCACACTCTTCCGCTGCTCCCACTGTCTAAGAAACCTTCTGGTTGATCCATGTAAACCCTCTCTTCCAAATGTCCATTTAGAAAAGCTGTTTTTACATCCATTTGCCAGATTTCATAGTCATGGAAGGCAGCAATGGCAAGCATGATCCGAATGGATTTAAGCATAGCTACTGGTGAAAAAGTTTCATCATAGTCCAATCCTGGTCTTTGACGAAAACCTTTTGCTACTAGTCCAGCTTTGTAGGTTTCCACTTGTCCAAATGTACCAATCTTCTTTTTGAAGATCCATTTGCACCCAACTGGTTTTACCCCAGGAGGAGCAACTTCTAAAGTCCATACTTTATTGGTGTACATGGATTCCATTTCGGATCTCATAGCATCCTGCCACTTCACTGAGTCGCTACTCATGATAGCCTGCTGAAAAATAGTAGGCTCATCATCATTGATGATGCAATCCTCTCGATCCCCATCAAGAAGAAAACCATAGTATCTTTCAGGAGGATGAGAAAACCTACTAGATCTGCGGAGTGGCGTTGGTTCGTCATGTTCTATTGAAATCTGAGATTCTTCTAAGTCCTCGGTAGCAGTTTGAGGTTCTGGAATTTCTTCCAGTTCTACCGCGCTCCCACTTATTTCTTTTCCAAGAAATTCGCTTTCTAAGAAGACAATGTGACGAGCGACAAACACCTTTTGTTCTTCAGTGTGGTAGACCATGTACCCCCTTGAATGCTTGGGGTATCCTACAAACTTGCATAAAACCGATCGTGCCTCGAGCTTGTCCGGATTATGCTTTTTAACATATACCGGACACCCCCATATCTTGATATACTTGAGATATGGTCTCTTCCCACACCACATTTCATATGGAGTGGTAGGTAAAGTCTTAGTTGGAACTCTATTCAATAGGTATGCGGCTGATTCTAGAGCAAATCCCTAGAAGGAAAGTGGCAACTCAGCACTACTCATCATTGAACGCACCATATCTAATAGCGTGCGATTCCTCCTTTCTGATACACCATTATGCTGAGGTGTATAAGGTGGAGTAAGCTGAGAGAGAATTCCATTCTCTTTTAAGTATTCAAGGAAACTGGTACTTAAGTATTCTCCACCTCGATCAGATCGAAGTGTCTTGATGCTTTTACCAGTTTGTTTCTCTACTTCATTTTTATACTCCTTAAACTTCTCAAAGGCCTCGGATTTATGTTTCATTAAGAATATATGTCCATACCTAGAGAAGTCATCAGTAAAAGTTATGAAGTAGGAGTGACCGCTTCATGCATGTGTAGACATTGGACCACATACATCACTGTGTATAAGTCCCAAAAGTTGTGTGGCTCTTTCTCCGTGTCCGGTGAACGGAGATTTGGTCATTTTTCCTTTGATACATGATTGACAAGTTGCATATGATGAATATTCAAACGGATCTAGATATCCATCTTTATGTAACTTAGTCAACCTTGTTTCATTTATATGACCAAGTCTACAATGCCATAGGAAGGCTTGATTCGAATCTGGAGCCTTTCTTTTACGCGTGTTTTGAATATTGAAAATTTGAGGTTGATTAAGTATGTATATGCCGTTTTCCAGTATGCCAAACCCAATCAGTTCTTGATTTAGGAGAATGTTCATGACATTTCTTTCAAGCGCAAAATTATATCCTTTATTAGACAACAAAGATACTGATATAATATTACACAACATACTGGGAATACAAAAACAGCTATACAATACCAAAATGTGTCAACTATTCAACCCTAGGTGATATTCCCCTATTGCAACTGAATCTACATGCATTCCATTGCCCATCCGGAGAGTCATATCACCTGCCCCCAGTACTCTACTATTTCTCAGATCCTGCAAAGAATTACATATGTGAGAACCAGAACCGGTATCAAGTACCCATGAAGTAGAGTTTACTGAAAGACAATTTTCGATTACGAACACACCTGAAGCAGAAGCAACAGCTTGCTTCATGTCCTTGGCTTTAAAGGCCAAACAGTCCTTCTTCCAGTGCCCCTGCTTGTGACAATAGAAGCACTCGTTCTTTTCTGCCTTCACCCTTCCTGCCTTATTCGTTCCCTGCACCTTCTTGACCCCACCCTTCAGTTTGGTGGCTTTCATCTTCTTCTTCCCTTTAGCTTTCGCTTTAGATTTAGAAGAAGATGATTGGCCAACATACAGAACGGGGGTCTTCTCCTTTTTCAAGGAGGTCTCTGCTACCCTCAACATATTGAGGAGCTTTGGAAGATCAGCTTCCATTTCATGCATGTTGAAGTTCAGCACAAACTGAGAGAAGGTGTGGGGAAGGGACTGCAAAATCAAGTCGATATACAAATCATTCTCTAGCACGCATCCCAGGTTTGCGAGTTCCTCAATGAGGGTGATCATTTTGAGTACGTGCTCTCCAACAGGCGATCCTGGAACTAACCTCATCTGGAAGAGTTTCCTTGAGGTTTCGTACCTCGCGATACGGGAGTGTTCACCATACAATTCCTTGCAATGGAGGAATATGGATACAATATCCATACTCTCGTGCTGTTTCTGGAGTTCATTATTCATGGACACCAGCACGATACACTTAGCTCGCTCACAGTCTAGATCCCAGGTTTTGCGAACTTCCTTGTCCGCAACTGAGGAATCTGGTCCAGGGATAAGGGGAGGAACAACGGTGGTAACATATGCAACTTTGTCATAAGTCAGCGCAATATTGACGTTCCTTAGCCAATCTTTATAGTTCTGCCCGGTCAGTATATTCTTTTCAAGTAATAGTTTAAGTCCAGTCATGGTAGCTGCCAGAGAGAGAGAGAGAAAAGAAACACTCAGCATATGCTCTTGCAAGTTTAGATTGGTTATTAATTTATCTAAACAGGATGGCTCCCACTGTTTCCTCAAATCCTACTTCAAAACCTAAAAGAAGAACTAGTCAGGATTTAATCACACGTCACAATTCTTGCTTAACCTTTTAGCCAGGATGGTGTTGGTACTTCGAGGGAGGTTTTCCAACGCTTTCGCGAAGTTCCTTAATTAAAGAACCTCTTTTCCCTGGAGGCGTAGCCCCTCTAACACCTTTCTAGGCACCTACTTGGTTTATAGCACTGATTGTTAAGTGAGAGAAATTCCCGAGAGTAATCCTACTCATCAGTGGGATCGGGATCCAACTATCATTGCATGATGCCCTAGATGGAAGCCACTCTAGTCACCACACTCCAGAAGGTAAGCTAAATCTGCAAGTTTCCTTTATGTTTGAAACTCCCAATGTGATTTTTACCCCAAGCTCTTATAGACCTTGACGTAGGCTAACAAGTCATAAGACGCAAGTCAAGTTCTACCCGTCGTTGTCCTGATCAATTTAAATACATCGTACAAGCCCTTGGCGTAGGCCAACAAGGTGTACGTCTGTATTAAACTAATGCATCTATCTATGCCACTACTACAAATAGGGGTTGCCCCTACGGATAAAGGAATCCGTAGGGGCAACGTTTTATTGCCCCTACGGATTAATCCGTAGGTGCCCACTGTTGTCCCTACGGTTTTCTATATTTTAATTTAAAAATATTTAATCATAATTTGCTGTTTGGCCCTACGGTGGCGCAAACAAAGAACCTACGGCTAAGTACGTAGGGGCATGTATACGGGTTAATAATAAAAAAAAAAGGCACAGAAAATCCCTCACCGTTCCCAAATTTTTCTTCTCTCTTATTCTTCCCGCGTCTCGATCCCGATCTCGTCGGCCATCGACGTCCTCATCCTGACCTCGCCACCGCAACCGTGCTTGACTCGTCGACTTCCACGTCGCAACCGTGCTTGACTCGTCGCCGATCGCATCGTCGACTACTGGCCTCCTCCGTCGTCTCCTCCACCGCGGTTAGTAAATTTCCAATTTTTACTTCTAATTTAATACTTTTATTTCCCTCTTTTGATGATGTTAGGGGTAGGGTTCAGGGATCTGGGTTCGGGTAGGGGTGGCATCGGGTCAGTTAGGGTTAGGGTTCGATTGGGGTTGGGGTTGGGGTTAGGGTAAGGGTTTGGTTGGGGCCGGTTGGGGTTGGGGTTGGGATTAGGGTTCGGTTGGGGTTGGGATTGGTGTTGGCCGGGTTGTGGTTAGGGTTAGGGTTCGATTGGGGTTGGGGTTGGGGTTAGGGTAAGGGTTTGGTTAGGGCCGGTTGGGGTTGGGGTTGGGATTAGGGTTCGGTTGGGGTTGGGATTGGTGTTGGCCGGGTTGTGGTTAGGGTTAAGGGTTAGGGTTAGGGTTATGGTATTTAGGGTTAGGGTTAGTGTTAGGGTTAGGGTCATGTTTAGGGTTAGAGGCTATGGTTAATTTGGGTTAATTGCAGTGTAGGGTTAATTTGGGTTAATTAGTGATAATTTGAAAAGGTTAGGGTGTTGATTAGGCTTAATTTGGTTAATTTGGGTAAATTTGGTTAAGTTTGGGTTGATTAGGGTTAATTAGGTTAATTTGGGTAAATTGGGTTAATTAGTGATAATTTGTGTTAGGGTAACAATTATGGTTAATTGTGGTTAATTAGGTTAATTTGGGTTATTTAGGTTTATGGTGCACTAATTTATTTAGTAGGATACACTAGTTCATTACAATAGGATACTCGATGACAACATAAACGTACAACTTTACCACAAACGCAAGAAAAATTTACCCTAAACATGAAATTTCGAACTCTTAATAACGAAACGTAAACGTAAAACTTATTCACGTTAAATGTTCAAGTTAAAACCAATATATGATACTCGATGATGATATGAAACCTTCATATTCCCATCGATACCCGTATATGAAACTAAAAGCGCCACTTAGTCCCCGTCTATCGGTTAACATACGTGCGATGCTCGTCGTGACCTAGAACTATACGAAGGTTGTTAAATATCGGACAGTATAGCTCGATACTAACAACCGTCGTATAGTCTACGCGACGAGAAAATTCAATCATATGGTAACCCATAGATTTGTCCCGTGTGGACAAGTTAAGAATGTATAAAGCAAACGCCTTCATTCACTTGTGTTTTCATCCGTTTCGAGATATTTCGTCGGTACCTTTCCGCTGGTTCTCCGTGTACAAAGATAGATTAGATGTTCATTTCAACGTTGTTTCACAGCTTTGAAATGATTATCTATTCTATTACAGTGTACTCGGAGAACAGCGGGGAGGTGCTGCCGAAATTTACTCGAAACGGTTGAAAGCACAAGTGATGGGCGTTCGCTCTATACATTCTTAATGGGATAGAAGCCTACCCTCGACAGCCGGAACACATACATACAAACGCATAATTAGAGAGCGACTCGAGATGTTCGGGTTAAAACCAATATATGATACTCGATGATGATATGAAACCTTCATATTCCCATCGATACCCGTATATGAAACTAAAAGCGCCACTTAGTCCCCGTCTATCGGTTAACATACGTGCGATGCTCGTCGTGACCTAGAACTATACGAAGGTTGTTAAATATCGGACAGTATAGCTCGATACTAACAACCGTCGTATAGTCTGCGCGACGAGAAAATTCAATCGTATGGTAACCCATAGATTTGTCCCGTGTGGACAAATTAAGAATGTATAAAGCAAACGCCTTCATTCACTTGTGTTTTCATCCGTTTCGAGATATTTCGTCGGTACCTTTCCGCTGGTTCTCCGTGTACAAAGATAGATTAGATGTTCATTTCAACGTTGTTTCACAGCTTTGAAATGATTATCTATTCTATTACAGTGTACTCGGAGAACAGCGGGGAGGTGCTGCCGAAATTTACTTGAAACGGTTGAAAGCACAAGTGATGGGCGTTCGCTCTATACATTCTTAATGGGATAGAAGCCTACCCCCGACAGCCGGAACACATACATACAAACGCATAATCAGAGAGCGACTCGAGATGTTCGGGTTAAAACCAATATATGATAATATGAAACCTTCATATTCCCATCGATACCCATATACGAAACTAATTAAAAGCGCCACTTAGTCCCCGTCTATCGGTCAACATAACGTGCGATAATTTATTCTTTTCAACGACAAACGCACACACAAAGCATATACATGGATTTTCTCCTTTGTCAGTAACTATCCCGTTCTTATATTTCTCAATATAGTCAGCATAACCTACAATTTATATGTTATTCAGTCTAACATGGCCCATGAGTACGTCAGAGTTAAGGACTGGATGTATGTGGATTGGAAACAACGTATGCAACCTAAGTTTGTCGCAGGGGTTGCTGCTTTCCTTGAATTTGCACGAGCACATAATAAGATCATAATAGAGAAGATTCTCTGTCCGTGCGATAGATGTGGCAATAAGTACTGGCAGAAGGTAGAATTAGCAGAGCTTCATATTGTAAAACATGGGTTTACTAGACTTTATTCAATTTGGAAATATCACGGGGAAGGAGAAGAATGCAGTACTGCGGTAGAAGAAGGAGAACACGATAATGCGGCAGGAGAAGAAGAAGAATTCGGTAATACGGCAGGATACGGAAATTTATTTCCATCAGAAGAAATGGAGGATATGGTAGAGGCTGCCCTAGGTGAATCTATTCGTACCGAAGATGACATTCCTTCCGGTCAAGGACCGCGTGCGGATAAATATGAAAATTTCATGAATGATGCTAGGAAACCAATTTATGAGAATGCGAAGTATTCCACCCTCTCATGGTTCGTCCAACTTTTCCAAATTAAGTGCCTAAATGGATGGAGCAACAAGTCATTCACAATGCTTCTTTCGTTCTTGAAAGATTCTATGCCTCCGGGAAATAATGTGCCCGAAAGCTGGTACGAAGCCCAGAAAATGATGTCTGATTTGGGTCTAAAGTGCGAGAAGATTCAAGCATGTCCTAAAAATTGCGTGTTGTACCGGAAAGAGAATTCAGATTTGAAAGAGTGTCCAACATGCGGAGAGGCAAGGTATAAGCCGAAAGATTCTGATAAGAAGCCTGATATACCTGTGAAGATAGCACGATATTTTCCCATAACACAGAGGCTACAGAGGCTATTCAGGTGCAAGAAAACAGCCGAGGCAATGATTTGGCATCATCATGCTCCTCCAAGCGAAAATGGAAAAATGAGCCATCCAAGAGATTCACCGGCATGGAAGGATTTCGATAGGAGGCACACAATATTCAGTAGCGATCCCCGCAATGTCCGGCTCGGACTGGCTGCCGATGGCTTCTGCCCATTCAACTATATGGCTGGAAGTCACAGTACATGGCCCGTTGTAATGATAATTTATAATCTGTCGCCTTGGTTGGCTATGGACCAATCATACTTTATGATGCCTCTTCTTATCGACGGACCAAACTCACCGGGGAACAATATCGACGTCTATCTCCGACCTCTGATTGAGGAGCTGAAAACTTTGTTTATTGATGGTGTAGAGACATATGATTCAAACACAAATACAACCTTCATACTGCGTGCGGCTTTAATGTGGACAATTAATGACTTTCCTGCATATGGAATGCTTTCAGGTTGGTCCGTACATGGTCACAAAGCATGTCCTCATTGCCATGAACACACAACATCAAAATTTTTGAATTTTAGCAGGAAGGTTTGTTATTGCGGCCATCGACGTTTTCTGCCTCCAGACCACCCCTACAGGTTAGACACGGTTCACTTTGATGGTCATCAGGAGCTTCTTGGGCCTCCATCCCCATTGTCCGGAGAGGACGTGACTGCTAAATGGGATGGTTACAATAACGTGACCTTCGGGATGGATCCGACGAGACAGGTCAAACCACAATATTGTTTTTTCAGGGACTTCTCTCCCCGACTCGGTTGGTCTAGTAATCAACGACCTATGTTGTTTTTTCAGGGAGTTGTGTGCTAAAACGCTGGAGGTTGCGACGCTGGATAAACTAGAAAATTCTATTGCGTTGATACTTTGCAAGTTTGAGCGTATTTTCCCACCGTCATTCTTCGATATCATAATACACTTGACGGTTCATCTTGCAACTGAGGCGAAGTTAGCCGGACCGGTACAATATCGATGGATGTATCCCGTCGAGAGGTACGTGTAATTTTTCGTTTCGCGCAATTTATAAATTTATTTTTGTCATGTATGCCCGTGTTTATTTATTCAATATATTCTCATTAGGTACCTTTACACTCTTAAGAAGTATATACGCAATAAAAATCGACCAGAGGGTTCTATCATGCAAGGTTATCTTCTTGATGAAGCAACCACATTTTGTTCCCGCTATCTGGACGAGAACATTGAGACAAGGCTTAACCGACCTCGAAGAATTCAAGACGGGCCATATGGTAAAGCCGAGTATAAGAGGGTAGACACTATGTTTATCAACAAGATATACCGGTTTATCTTGCTTAATTGCGAATGTCTTGAACAAATTAGAGAGTAAGTTCTTTTGGATTAATTGTTATATCTGTGTTTGTGTGTGTATGAAATGACATAATATTAATGTCACAATTATTTGTCGAAAACAGAACTCATTTTAACGAGGTACGTGAGGGGCATCCTGATTGGAACGAAGAGCGTTTGGAAAAATACCATCAGGATAATTTTTGTGATTGGGTCACAGAGCATGTAAGTTATTCGAATTACATTTTATTGCTATCAGTTTTAATCTAAACTTGTATCGTTATGTATTTATCGTAAAATTTGTTTTGTTAGATCCACGATCCGAACTTGTCTGCATCATTTGAGAGTGATTCAAGATGTTTAGCTCAATTTCCTAGTATGGAGGTTGCACATTACAAAGGATTTGGTGTCCTTGGATACAAATTCGAAATTAAGGACATAGAAACATCTAGAATCACTCAGAATAGTGGTATTGCGACGGTAGGATCGGACGGTGTGATTTACTATGGGTACTTAAATTGTATACTCGGCATCCACTATCCCGGACGATCAGAACCCTTTTATATATTCCACTGTACTTGGTACGATCCGCGAACCGATACAGACAGGTGGAGAAGCAGTCTTGGGACTTGGAAAGATGAATATGGATTGACCAGTGTGAACACACTTCGATTTTACGGTCAAGACGATCCGTTTATCTTTCCGAACCAAGCGTTCCAAGTATACTACTCACAGTGTTTGAAGCATCCGGGGTGGAGTGTTGTATGCAGATGGAAACCTAGAGATGTCTACGATGTCCCAGAATACGAGGACAGCGATGAGGACGAAGAAGAGAGAAGGCTTAAAGTGCTCCGACCGTCTGTTTCGAAGGACGGGTTGTCTTCGACCGATCATGAAGTTACGTGGGTTAGAAATGACATCGACGATGAAATCCAAGTAGATATGTATGATGCGCCCACGAAACGAAAAAGGTTATCAGTAATGTTATATTATTACTTCACATTTTACGCTCTAGATCATATATAGTCAATACTTTTAATGATTGTCTAATGCGTCCACGAACCGTTTATCTAGATTGGATGACGATGTCGGGAGCAGCGAGGGGCGGCAGGAGCTCCAGCCGCGGCAGAGGCAGAGGCAGAGGCAGAGCGGTTCTGCCGCCCGGAGAGCTCCGTAGGGAGCTTCAGAGGGCCGGTCTTGCACCCAGATCGGAGACCCCTTCGGATTCCTCCTTCTGTGTGGATTTTGCCACACCTCCAGGTATACTGCACGCATATCCATTTTCAATTTAATATTACAGATATTCATGCCTGTTTATGTCAAAATTACTTATATTGTCAATGTTTGATTGTCTAGTTGTTGGTCCTGCGTCCACATCTGGGACAGAGGCCACCCCCGCTCCTCCAGGTATGTTTATATATCATATAGTGCATGCATAATGATTTAGAACGTTATATTATTGATCTACACATTCTTTTTGCAATTACTTATCAAATCTATTTTTAATTGTCTAGTTGTTGGTCCTGCGTCCACATCTGGGACAGAGGCTACCCCCGCTCCTCCAGGTATGTTCATATATCATATAGTGTATGTATATTGATTTAGAATGCTATATCATAAATATACACATTCCTTTTGCTCTTACTTAGCAATTTTTATTATTGTCTAGCTGTAGGTGGTGACACCACCGCACCTGCGGGTATGTTTATATGTCCTATAGTTCATGCATATTGATTTAGAACGTTATATTATTGATCTACACATTCTTTTTGCAATTACTTATAAAATCTATTTTTAATTGTCTAATTATAGGTGGTGCGTCCACACCTTCCACAGGGGCCACTCCTGCCGCTTCCGTACCCTCCGCATCGTCTGCAGGTTAGTATGAATAAATTTAAAATATTTATTTATTTTACATATGCTCTATAGAATAAATATGAACTTCATGGAGATTTAGCGTCGATGTTTATTTTATAGTTGGAGGGGATGCGTCCGGGTCCGGGACCCCGGTTGTTCCTCACCGGAGGAACTATCGTCCCGCTCGTGCTGCTGCTCGGGCCCAGGCTCGTGCGTTATTCACCGGAGGTATATATCACACTTGAATTTTTGTTTAACCTTGATTTCTTAATACAACTTTGTATTATTATTGATTGTCTTGATTTTTCGTGCAGACGCAGGGCCTCTCCATCCCCAGAGGGGGACTCGAGGCCCGAATCAGTCCCATAGGCTGAGGCCTAATAGAGCTAGGGGGGAGGCAGCATTCCCCCTATTTTTTACCCTTGACTATTGCTATACCGGTCCTCATGCCGAGAGGTTCGGCCGGTATTTGGGGGACGAGAGCCGGATCGTGAAGAACTATCCACTTCACGTTGAGTGGGGCGAGCAGCACCAGCGCTCATTCGCCCTCTTCTTTGAACAGGCTCGGGTATGTATTAATATATATTTTCATTTGATCTATCCAATATATTTATTATTAACACTTGCAATCTAATAACAATGTTTTTTTTTGTATTTTCAGTTGGATTACGATTTTCAGCCTGTAGCCGACCCTGATCACTCGGGGAGGGTGCTCGACCTTCATGCTCTGTACAATGGCCTGATGAAGAACAGCAGGCCAAGGTCCGATACAACAGGAATGAGCTGAAGGCCGACTGCTACTCCCTGTGGATAGCGACCCCCGAGGCAGAGAGAGCGGCCCTCCTATCTACTCCGGCGTTTGCGAGAGTCGACGTAGAGACATGGCCTCTATTGTGCGCTTATTTCGACTCCGAACGCAAACAAGTATGTATTTTAAATTTAATTCATTATTTATGATATAATTTATTTCTTTGTGTTTCTTAATTAGAAAACTAAATGTTAATGCGTTGTGCAGAAACAGGCCGCTCAGAATACGGAGAACAGGAAGTCGGCGAAGAGGGGTCGCCCCACTTACACAGGTGGCTCGAGGAACATTACTCGAGCCATGGAGTTATCGGTAAATTAAGTGTTATTCTCTAATATTCTGCAATATTAAGAGTTATTCTCTAATATTTCTAATATTAAGAGTTACTTTCTAATATTGCAGACATCTCGGACCGTGGCGTCAGGTGGTACACCGAGCGTGCTGTCCGCATATCTTGCCGTCCACGGCACCTCGACAGATCCCGCCACGGGCGAGCTTCGATGTCCCGACGTCGCTACCCAGGAGTACTGCGTAAGTGTTAATATTTTTTCTACCCAAATTTGAAATTTTAGTTTTGGAAGGTTCAAGTTTAAATTTTATACTTATACTTTACTGCTTAATGTGGGTGTAGGAGCGGGTGGTTGAGCAGGCCCAGGCCTCGGGGATCGATTTTACCGGACAGAACGATCCGAGGCTGCTGACCCCAGTTCTGGACGCCGCACACGGAGGGCACCACGGAGGTTGGGAGAGAGGCCGGGGATTGGGCCCTAGCAGGGCCCATATGAGGTTGGACTCCACCCCGGCGGTTACTTCCTCCGTCTCCAGTGGCCGGCATGTCCATCAGGAACTGGATAGCTTGAGGGCCACCGTTCAGGAGTTGAAGGAGATGCTGGTATGTATACTACTTTATAGTAAAATATCATTTCATATTATATACATATCAACACAACCCTTATTAGTACGCAAGTCTGATTAATCATACATACATATGTAATTAAAATAAACAACGCTTTTCCAAACTAGATATCCAAACAGGGTTTCGAAATAACTTAATAATGAAACGAATTCGAATAATACACAGTTCTTAGACGCTTCTTACACACGTTATGTCCAGACGCGACAGGGTAGATCGGCCGAGCCTCCACATGCATCTCCTTCGGCTGCGGCTCCGCAAGCCACTACATCGGCTGCGGTTCCGCAGACAGCTCCTGTAGCTCCACCGCCCACTCAGACTCCCGCAGCCGCGGCTCCGCAAGCGACTACCTCGACGGCGGCTGCGCAGACCACGACGCCAGCTCCACATGCCGCTAAGACTTCTTTATTTGCAGTATTGGATAGTGTATTTACCGAGGAGCAGGCGCGCGTTATTCGAACGTTACTCGGAGGTGGAGCTGGACCGAACTAGGGTAGCTTTTTGGTTCTTATTTTTTGAAACATGTATTTATTTATATCACATTGTACTACATTTTGAAACGATATTGATATTGGTTTGAATTTATATCATATTCAGTTTTTGGGTTTCTTTTGTATATTATATATATGCGTGGGATGTGATTATGAATACTGCAATATATGATTTGATTGATGTATATAGTATTGTGCACAGGGCGGGAAAAAATCTAGCAGCCCTTTTTTAAAAAAAAATACAGAAAACATGTACCTACGGATTACTCCGTAGGTATATATATTGCCCCTACGGAGTTATCCGTAGGGGCAAACTATCAGGAAACCTGATATTTTCCCACCTGATATCAGTGCAGGGTGTTGGGGGTGCCCCTACGGATATATACGTAGGGGCCAATATTTATCCCCTACGTATATATCCGTAGGGGCAAAATATCAGGTTCCCTGATATTTTCCCCCCGATCTCAGTGCATTGTGTTGTGAGTGGCCCCTACGGAAACAGCCGTAGGGGCTACTTTATATCCCCTACGGCTGTATCCGTAGGGGACGAAATAGGACCTACGGATATATCCGTAGGTATATACAATATATTCAAAAAAAAAATTTAAATATATGATTTTATTACCCCTACGGGGTACTCCGTAGGGGCTATAGCACCTACAGAGTTATCCGTAGGGGCTTCAATTTATCCGTAGGGCCAAGTTCAGGACCTCAACTTGCACCTGCGGCCTTTGCACCTACGGGGTCTTTTTTCGCCCCTACGTATATATCCGTAGGGGTAGTGGGTTGCCCCTACCGATAAATCCGTAGGGGCAACCCTTATTTGTAGTAGCATGCAACAAATAGGCACACACACTGCTACCATACACTATGCCTTGACGTAGGCCAACAAGCATAGCAAGAATACGATGTGCTGTCTATCTGAAACGACGGAGGGTTACGGCTGGTTTTTGGAAAAAACCGTTAACGTAATGAACTTGATATGATTGAAGGAACAGTGATAGCTTTTATTTAAAAGGAGTGGTTTAAGCTCCGCATTTAAAATTTGCTTTTTCAAGAAAACCGAGAGGTTTTTAGAAATTGTTCCAACGATTTGGTTTAGGTTTTATTTTCTTTGCATTAATAATAATGCGTCCTATCATTAACCTATCATTACAGATAACAACGAAAATACAACGTCCTCTTATGCCATCCGCATTCGCCACGGGGTCCCATCATCACCCGTTAGGTTACCTAACTAACGACAGAGCGGGGGCTGGGCTAGCGCGGGTGTAAAACATAAGCGACGTCTAAATAGCTATCATATATAGATATTGTACATTCGTCAGACGCAATAATAGGCATTCCAGATCACAGATAAACAATATTGGATTTGCAAGCAATCCGCATTTCTTTTGAGCCTGCAATGAAAGACGGATTACACAGTTGTGATGAATAGCCATTTTCCCACCCAAGACCCCTACGGGTACGGCAAACTACCCGCTAAGTACCAGAAGTGAAGCGGTCTGCCCCAACACTTCAAAATACCCGGTAGTTTGTGCACCCCACCTTGGGTCTTTCCTAGGAGCAAAAACAGTAAAAAGAAATAATACAACGGTGGCTACAACCGCAACCTGGATGTGCCCCGCAAAATAATATTATAACTTATTACATTTACATCAAATGAATTAATACAATAACCCATCACAAAACCCGGCTAATCACCACAACAGTTCAATACAGTTTATATACAGAAACAGTTATATATAACATCACAGATATGTGCAACCCCCTGCCAACCGACATACTAGCAGTTAGGGGAGGTTTACGAACACATAAAACATTTCACAGATATAATCAGACATGCAAACACCGTATAATTTCGATCGATTAAACACTTTTAATTTTGCTCCAATACTTCTCTGTAAATATGAAACCTGAGCAAAAATAAAAATTTCCAGAAAACACCAAATATCATAGAGAATCAACACAAGAAACTTGGGCTGATGAGTCGTCCAAAGCGCGGCGGAATCGCGGCGGGTCGGTGGGATCGGCCGCGGTTCCGCGGCGCTATGGCCGATTCATGAGCCCAATTTTCTTGGGTGTTCTAATACATTCATTTAGGTCATTCTGAAGGTCCCTGAAAAATTTTTGGACCTCATTTAAAATTCGACAGAAAGTACATGATATCGGGGTTTTTCCGGTTTGTTTTTCTGTTCGAAATTCATACAAATTTGCAAGTGTGTTAAATATTGTTTAGCTAGGCTCTGATACCACTGTAAGTCGATGTTCAACACCCCAATACTTATGGGGAGGCGGAAATATGAATAACAATCTTTTTCTATGGTTAAACATCGAATAACCGTATGAATCGTTTGCTAAACAATTTTTAACAAAAACTATAGAGTTCTAAACTACTATGTTAAGAGATTATACCAAACGGTTCTAGTCCTTCGTCTTAATGTTATCTACGGCCTCTTTGGATCTCCACGTCCTCTTCGGCTTTCTTCCGTGATAGACGATCCATCCGAGAACCCTAATCCAAGCTATAACCTCTAAACTTGAGGTTACTTAGTTTCTCTAGTTGCTAAATAGAGTAGCTAAGGTGATGTAGAGATAGGTTATGGAGTAATTAGTCTTTCCTAATCCTTGTTCTCAACTCATGAGGGTAGGATTAGGGTTTGGTGAAGGAGAGAGAACTTGAAGAGAGAGAGTGAGAAGATGATAATGATAATAATAATAATAATGAAAAAGCTTCTCACTAGATATATGAAACATAATGAATTAAAAGAAAATGAATAATATGAGATTATTCATCATGTTTCAATAATGCAAGTGGGTGATTCATCATGTGAGTCATTAAGCATTTAATGATGCATTAATGACATGATGAATCACTCACAATGAGTCACTAATTCATTAAATGATAATGCCACCTCTCCCTCCAAGTCATCACCTTCTAGAAGCTTCTCCGAAAATTACGAGAACGCCCCTCCCATCCGTGAAAATATGGAAAAACTTTAGACTGTACAAATCTAATAACCTGATACTAGAATCTGGCTTAAACCAAAGCCGGCTAGTAAAAACTGTCCGAATGTCGTACGTGCGTTCAAACACGTATGCGTCCGAACCTTTGTCGTAAAACCATACGACCTCTATATCTTTTCGCCTGGGTTTGGGAAATCTCTGTGTGGGTCTCTAAAGACTCAACTACTATGCCGGCAGTGGGTTTAACCACAGACCGCAAGCGGCACTAGCTGTACGTAATGGTCCCCAGGTAGTTATCGATAAGAAAGCCGATGAGGTAACCCATCTGAAATCCTACTGAGCCTGTCCGTGACAATATCCGTGCAGTCCGGTCTGTTCGTCTAAGAGTATCGCAAGTATGGTCTAGGGAGGTGGTGGACGTCAGACCCCTAATAACCGTACAAGTCGTTTCAGTATGGCTCAAGACCACCCGAGAATCTACTGATCAGTCCATCAGTAATTCTCAATCAGCCCTGGCCAGGGACTTATGGTAATGACCAACCGACCACAGTGCGATATCAACTCCCTATACCGGGAGAGACGAATCCCTAACAGTCGTTCACTGCCTCCACGTGGCTCGGGACTGTGCCCAACTAAAACCTGTTTGCACGACTCCTTTGAGCCGTGGTAGGGTAATAATCAAAGCACAGTGGGAACTCACACGAGAAAAATGATGACCTTAAGTCAACGGACTATCTGCACACATGTCACCTGAGAACTGCTATCTGACGTTAGGTATAATACCATCCAGTCAGTTCTCGGCGAGTCCTATCCGGTGTACTCACACCCAGTGAGCATCTGTATACAATCTTAGGTGAACACCACCAATGGTTGCGGGACCAATCCATCGCCCCTCGTCAGGGTCTAGATATGTATACACTAGTCTACTCCGGAGTATCGATGCCCAATCTCGATACTCCTGCGACCAGGGACATCTAAGGGTGTGTCTATTGACTATCCAGCTCCCACTAGTATGACTGCCATCACAACGCCGGTAGTCAGACAAACACCCTATGGGCTTTATCAACATATATATATAAATACCAAGTAAAATATATCATACGTTAAGACAAAGTCAAACCAAATAGCGTACTATCATATCAAGCAAGACTGTCATGTACATACATATCCCAAGTATCATATACAATGTAGGCCTCTAGGGCATATATATCCAACATCAACCATGCCAAAATTAAATTTTTCAAGTGCCAAACAACATAAGCAAGGATCTTTACTAGAGAATTAGGGTTAATAATGAACAAGTAAACTACTTTACTTCTAAGAGTTAGGTATTACAACCTTTGTAGTTCGTTCCTTCGCTTCATAAGCTCCGAGTTGAGGTCCCTTCGCTGCGATCATCATGCTCCGGAACACTTGAGAAGCTCCATGAAGTGAATGATGCATCCTTTCTTGTAATCTTCACAATCCAAGATGATCTACCTTGAGGAATCACAAACCCAAGCTCTCTTTTCACTAATTAGGTATTAGTGAAGTGAACACCCTAATCTAAGTGGCTAGAATAGATGAGGATAAAGAAGTAGGAATTTTGCTCTCTTTTGTTTTCTATTTCTCACTTTAATTCATCACAAATGAAAAAGCTAGTGAGATTTTACTAGAGGAAGAAGAAGATGAATTGTGATGAATGAATTAGTATTGGGGTTAGAAATCCAACCAAGGGTTAAGCATGTAATGCTTAACCCTTGTAGAGAATAAACCATAGTTTAGGGTTAGGATAAGGTTAACAAATATCTTGATAAATATCTAAAGAGGGTAGACTAAGTCAACCTTCATGAAGCTTCTTCAAAGCTTATTCATGACTTAATCCATAATTAAGAATTAACCAAAATAATTAACCTAATCCCAACCCTAATCATGGTTTAACTCATAAACCCTAGTTGCATTTGAAACCCTGACATGTTACAATATTATATATCACATATATAATATATAATGTAACAAAAGAAAATAATACAATTAACATATATCACATATATATCAATGTATAATCAAGTGAGAAAAAGAATCATTTAAGTGAGCTTATATTAGTTAATGTAATGTAATATATCACATATATAATTATACATTAAATTATTAAATCAACACTTGATTTAATAACCCGGCTTTATTTCATATAACCGACTAATAAATTATGCATCTTTTTATCGAATCAACACTTGATCCGATAACCCTGCTATATCACATATACCCGGCCGATATCACATATCACGAGAATCGAATACGGTATCACATACACGTATTATTCTCGGTGCCGCACATATCATTTATCTGCTCCTACTCTGTTTTTCCTGAGCCAGGAAACCTCTGTGTAGGACTCTAAAGAATCGTCAATACGCCGGCAGTAGGTGATGATCATATCAAACACCCACAAGCTGCAAGCGGTCAGCTAAACGTAACATCCACCCAGGTATTGATCGATCAGGAGATCAACAAGCAAGCCTGTACACACTCCTGTGAATTCAATCAGTAACACTCCCGTACAGTCCGGTCTCTTCGTCTGATATGTCGCATATCTAGTCTAGGGGTGGTATAACGTCAGACCCCAGTAACCGATAAGTCATGTCGATGTGAGGCTCATAACTGGTCGAGAAACTACTGATAACACCTACCAGTAAATCTCCATTTCATCCCTGGCAAGGGACTTCCAGTTATAGCCAATCGAACACAGCGCAACATCAACTCCCAATAGCCGGAGAAACGAAACCCCTCCTATCGCTCATTGCCTCCATGTGATTCAGGACTGTACCCAAAAGCCACCGTTTTGCATGTCCTCTTGAACGTGGTAAGGTGGAAATCAAAGAACAGTGGGAATCACACAAGACTCTATGACGATCTCGGGTCTATAGACTAACCTGTACCAGTGTCACCAGAGAACTGCTATCTGACGATAGGTATAATACCATCTAGGAGTTCTCGAAGAGTCCGTTCAGTGTACCCAGTCTCCACTGAGTACCGGTATACCTTCTCTGATGTCAAGCACCAATGGATATGGGATCATCCATCGCCCATCATATGGGTCGAGAAGCGTATACGCTAGTCTACTCTGGAGTATCGATGCCCTGTCTCGATACACCCTCGACTAGAAACAGATATAGGATGTACTCTTGGACTACCCTGGCCCCAATAATATGATCTACATCATAGTCCCAGTAGTCGAGTACATATCCTAAGGGCTTTATCAACATGTGAGAGCAAGACAGTAAATCAATACAAGTCAACATGTTAAGACAATGTGAAACCAGATAGCATACTGTCATGTCGAGAAAGAAAGTCCTCTCTATATATATCCAAGCATCCATTATAATATACATCATATCTACAACAATGGCCTCTAGGGCATATATATAACTAACAATCTCCCACTTGCACTAAGGCCAGCTGTTGTATTATCTCATACCCAACAACCCGAAGAGTCTCTCAAAATGTATCTGGGGTATGGCCTTCGTGAGTGGATCCGCAGTGTTGTCCTTCGTGTCAACTCTCCTGACCTCGATCTCGCAGCGATCAACTATCTCCCGGATCAGGTTATACCGCCTCAAAATATACCTGGATCTCTGATGGGACCTGGGTTCCTTGGCCAAAGCCACAGCTCCATTGTTATCACAATACAAAGGTATTGGATGCTCAATGGACGGAACCACTCCAAGTTTAGTGATGAACTTCTTCATCCAGACAGCCTCTTTGGCAGCATCGTTGGCAACGATGTATTCAACCTCCATCATCGAGTCTGCCACGGTTTCCTGTTTGGAACTCTTCCAACTAACCGCCCCTCCATTGAGGGTAAAGACAAATCCTGATTGCGACTTAGAGTCGTCCTTATCACTTTGGAAGCTCGAATCGGTAAAGGACTCCACCTAGAGTTCTCCGTTACCATACACCAAGAACATATCCTTAGTCCTTCTCAAGTACTTGAGAATGTTCTTCACAGCTGTCTAGTGACTCTCTCTTGGATCTGCTTGATACCTACTCACTACACTTAGTGAATATGCTACATCGGGTCTGGTACATAGCATCGCGTACATGATAGAGCCTACTGCCGAAGCATAGGGTATCCCTTGCATGCGAGTTCTCTCCAAATCAGTCTTGGGAGACATCTTTTTGGAAAGAGTGAGTCCAGAGATCGTGGGTAAATTCCAACGCTTGGATTCTTCCATACTAAACCTTTTTAGTATGGTGTCAATATTCCTGGATTGGGACAGATCATAAGTCACATGTCAAGTTCCACCCATCATTGTCCAGTTTAATTTGAACCCACCCATACAAGCCCTTGACGAAGGTCAACAAGGCTGTACGACTGTCCCAAACCAACGCATCTATCTATGCAACAGAAAGGTAACAAGAAGCTACCATACACTATGCCTTGACGAAGGTCAACAAACATAGCATGAATACTAAGTGCTACTCGTCTGAAATGACGGAGGGCTACGAATGGTTTTTGGAAAAAAACCATTAACGTAATGAACTTGATATCATCGAAGGAACCTGATAGCTTTTTATAAATATATAGTGGCGAAAACCTTTGCTAAAGAGGTCACTCCCGGTGAAGGGATCTCAGCTCTTTCCCCGTAGAATGAGGTGCAGGATATTCCAACTAAATACCACGATGCAAAGCAAAAGCTAATTGACTATAGTGAAGTTATTATCCTGACGCAAACTTCTACCCAAGGGGTCACTCCCAGTGAAGAGATCTCGGCCCTTTCGTCGTCGACTGAGGTGCTGGATATTCATAACCGAATACCACTGTGCAAAACAAAAGAGAACGTCCTTGTAATAACAGCTTTTTGAAAATTGTTCCAACAACGTCAAACAGGTTTTTTTAGCTTGCATTGATCCGAATCAATGCAGTCCCATCAATTGATCACACAAATAAAGAATGAAAATACGATGTACGTATATGCCATCCGCATTCGCCACTAGGTCCCGTCATCACCCGTTAGGTTACTTAACTAACGACAGAGCGGGGACTGGACTAGCGCGGGTGTAAAACATATACAACATCTACTAGTATATATATCAATATATAATAATCGCTCATGGCATGATAAATGTAACATCACAGAAATGTAATAAGCATCATAGAACAATACAGATAATCTGGGATCCCCGGGATTCCTTTGAGCCGCAAGTGAAACCCGACGTTCCCCTGGTAGTGTGGATAGCCTGTGCAATGAAATCCTAGACCCCTACGGGCGCGACAAGTTACCCGCCAAAACCTGAAGCGAGGCAGCCCCCTTCAACAAAGTGAATGGACCACCCAGCACTTCACGGAATCCGGTTACTTGAGCACCCCTCCTTAGGTCAAACTATACCCCCTACGAGTTCGACTAATAGCCCGCCAATTCTTGAGTAAAGCCCCCTCCATCTCAAAGCCATGAGATTTGGGCTCGTTGACCTCTAGAACCCGGCTATCCGTGCACCCAACCGTGGGGTAATCCTAGTACAGAAAATAAAATATGAACAACGGGTACATCGACCTCAACCCGGTCATGCTCCAAAAGAATAATATACAAACAGGCAGTGACGGTATTCCATATGTCGGACGCACGCCCCGCAATATCAAATGTACAAATAAGACCAAACTGTACTACCATTGCATCCAGGCTATCCACCACGATAAATCCGCAACATCACAGCACGACACATAACATCAATGTGAATGTCACGTTCGCAAATCCGTCTAAAGGGGCTATAGCGATTAGACAAAATTTACCGATCAAATGACATTCACGGTCGTAGATATAATGTAATGCACTGTAAACTTTAAACAATATTATAAAATATCGGATCCGAAATAACCCCCGAATAGCCCAGAAAAACTGATAAAACCATATCCAAATTGGGACGAACAAACAATACCACTGCACCAACTTCCCAGAGACCAGACAAAAGCCCAAATACGAAGCCAAAAATCATCACCATGGCCGGCCTGGCCCGAAAAACATGAAAGGTGGCTGATTTTTTTCCGATGGCAAGGGCTCGTCTTCGGGCACTGGTCATATGGTCTCATGGGTGGTCTTCTGCACTTGTTTAAAAAAATTTCTGAACACTTTTAATAATTAACAGAGAGAAAAACTGCAGTGGCATTATTCGGGTTTAGTTTCGTTTTCGATAGATTAACATTGTTTAAAATAAGCTAGCTAAGGTTAATAGCGTGGCTCTGATACCATGTAAGTTTACAGTAGCGCCCCGGCCGTCTATCCGAGGCCAAAATGCGGAAACAAAAACTTTTCATAAACTTGAAACTGGCGCTAACGCAGACTTTAATCCCGGATCGAACCATTAACATTAAACTAGCAATCTAAAGAGGGTTAGATAAGCAATACCGATCGATCCATGTCCTTCGGTCTTTAGCAACCATATTTAGCTCCATGCGGCATCTCCGATCTCGCTCGATCTCCAATCTCCTCATTGGAAAGGGCACCACAACGATGAATCCTTTTACGGGCCCCCGCTTTGAACCGAAGCAACTCGGACACGAAGTTTGCTACCCGACGTGTCCAAGGTGAAGTAGAGAATGTGTATGATAACTTTGTCTCTTGACACTCTAGGATTCTCAACACATGAGATGGTTAGAGTGGTGGTAAAAGATGATGCCATGGTGGAGGTTGTGAGTAAGAAGAAGAAGGAAAAGAGAAGAGGCTTTTCTTTTCTTAATGTGTTGGAATGATAATGTTGTGAGAGCTAGAAAAAGAATCCAAGAGCTAAACCTTGCCTCATGGCTGCCCTCCCTCTCTCCTCTTATCATTTCAACACATTAAATCAATCCAAAATGTGACATATGCACAAATAAAGAGACCATGAGTCACTAGATTTCATGTGTCACAATAAATGCACCTCATGATGAAATCCACTCACAATTTCCACCATTTGTAAACATTAACCTAAATGTTTACCACAATAAAAAGAGAATGGCATCTACTAAAGTAAACTCGTGACGGATCACAAGGATACCCATCACCTGTATATACATACCTGCATCCGCATTCCGACTGAACGCAAATGCGATGAGACTAAAGTAATCCAACAAATCTAATACTAGGATCCGGCTTAAACCAAAGCCCACTAGTATGATCCGTCCGATCATGATCCGTGCACGACTGCACGTATATGATCGAACCCTGCCATAATACCATACGTCCTCTACAACGTTTCACCCGAAACTTGAGAAACTGTCTGTGGGGGACTCTAAAGACTCGTCAATACACTGGATGTGGATTTAACCACTAGCACGTCAGTGGTACTAGCTGTACATAACGGGCTACCAGGTATTGACCAAAAGGGAGGCCGATGAGCAAACTCATCCTAACACCCTACTAAGCCTGTCAGTGACAATATCCGTACAGTCCGGTCCGTTCGTCTATGAGTATCGCATGTCGGGCCTAGGGGGTTGGTAAAAGTCAGACCCCCAAAAGAGGTACAAGTCGTCTCGAAGTGTAGCCCAGAACACCTTGAGATACTACTGGAATACCTACCAGTAAATCTTCTGCCTTGGCCAAGGACTTCGTGTAATGGCTCTCCTAGACACAGCGCGATCTCACCCCCAATAACGGGAGAGACGAAACCCCTGCCGATCCGCTCACTGCCTCCATGTGGCTCGGGACTGTACCCAACTAAAACCTGTTTGCACGACTCCTTTGAGCCGTGGTAGGGTAGTAATCAAAGCACAGTGGGAACTCACACGAGACAAATGGCGATCTCAGGTCGATGAACTAACCTGTACACATGTCACCAGGGAACTGCTATCTGACGTCAGGTATAATACCAACTAGCATGTTCCCGGCGAGTCCTGTCTGGTGTACTCATAACCCAATGAGTACCTGTATACATCTTAGGTGATCCAACTGACACCAATGGCTTGTGAGACCGGCCACCGCCCCTTGTCGGGGTCTCGACTGTATACACTAGTCTACTAATGGAGTGTCAATGCCCAGTCTCGAAACTCCCACGACTAGGGACCACTTTAAGGATGTGCTTATAGACTACCCAACTCTCACGTATATGATCGCCATCATACTGCTGGTAGTAAAGCAAGAATCCTATGGGCTGTATCAATGTGCAATAGTGATCTGTGATATCACCTGAAGCATGTACACGATGATAAAGATAAACCAGATAGCATACTATCATTTTGAGTAAGACTGTCCTACCGGCATAGGTCATCCATCAATCATTGCAATCACGTGCCTGCGATCCAATAATTGACTTTGAGGGCACAATATCCAACAATCTCCCACTTGCACTTAAGGCTAATTATTGCGATGTCGCATACTCACAGCCTGTGTGAAATCGAACACCCAACTCCTATACTGATCTGTCTCACAAAGCCCGTTTGTGAAACTACTGCGTTCGAGGAATAGCCTCAGTGAGTGGATCCGCCCTGATGTTTCTTTCTATGTCTCTCTTTATCTCAAGTTCGCGGAAAAAGCCATCTCCCGAAATGAGCAATACATGTCTTAGAATATGTCTGGATATCTGATGGGACCTAATTCATAAATGAACTCCAAATCCAAAGTTCTTAGACTGTATCGTCTGTTGGAGATAGTGCCCTCAGAGTCAATTATTGGATCACAGGCACGTGATTGCAATGATTGAGGGAGGACCTATCCCGGTAGGACAGTCTTACTCGAGATGATAGTATGCTATCTGGTTTACCTTTATCATAGTGTACTGCTTTAGGTGACCTGGCGTGTCACTATTGCACGTTGATAGAGCCCCTAGGATTCTTGCTTGACTGCCAGCAGTATGAGGGCGATCATATAAGTGAGAGCTGGAGTCTATAAGCACATCCTTAAAAGGTCCCTAGTCGTGGGAGTTTCGAGACAGGGCATCGATTCTCCAGAGTAGACTAGTGTATACAGTCGAGACCCCGACGAGGGGCGGTGGCCGGTCTCACAAGCCACTGGTGTCAGTAGGTTCACCTAAGATGTATACAGGTGCTCATTGGGTTATGAGTACACCGGACAGGACTCGACGGGAACATGCTAGTTGGTCTTATACCTCATGTCAGATAGCAGTTCCCAGGTGACATGTGTACAGGTTAGTTCATCAACCTGGGGATCGTCATTTGTCTCGTGTGAGTTCCCACTGTACTTTGATTACTACCCTACCACGGCTCAAAGGAGTCGTGCAAACAGGTTTTAGTTGGGTACAGTCCCGAGCCACATGGAGACAGTGAGCGGATCTTCAGGGGTTCGTCTCTCCCGGTATTGGGGGTGAGGTCGCGCTGTGTCTAGGAGAGCCATTACACGAAGTCCTTGGCCAAGGCAGGAGATTTACTGGTAGGTATTCCAGTAGTATCTCAGGGTGTTCTGGGCTACACTCCGACACGACTTGTACCGCTTTTGGGGGTCTGACTTTTACCAACCCCCTAGGCCCGACATGCGATGCTCATAGACGAACGGACCGGACTGTACGGATATTGTCACTGACAGGCTCAGTAGGGTGTCAGGATGAGTTCGCTCATCGACGTCCCTTTTGGTCAATAGCTGGTGGCCCGTCACGTATTGGCTTATACCTCTGACGTGCTGGTGGTTAAATCCACAGCCATAGTATTGACGAGTCTTTAGAGTCCACCACACTTTCAGTTACTCAAGCTTTCGGGCGAAACGCTGTAGAGGCCGTATGGAGATATGGCAGGGTCCGATCAGATACGTGCGGTATTGCACGGATCAGGATCGGACTGTTTGTACTAATGGCCGTATGGGTATATGGCAGGGTTCGATCAGATACGTGCGGTATTGCACGGATCAGGATCGGACGGATATTACTAGCCGGCTTTAGTTTAAGCCGGATCCTAGTTTAGTACAGTGTAGATTTTGTCTCATTGCTTTTGTATCCGGACGGAATACAGATGCGGGTGTGTATGCACAGTATGGGGTTTTCCTGTAATTTATTACGGGACCAGTTTTCTGGAGTTTCCAGTTTGCATTCCGTTCCGGCCGATTTTCCTTTGTTCTTTCCCGGCCGGACTTTTCCGATGGAGGGTGTTATTTGCAAGTTTGCAAATAACACATTGTGGAGGATTTATTTGCAAGATGATTTATTATGATAGCATCTTTTTGATTCCATTCTCTTCACTTGCTTTTTGTTGATAAGAAAGGATTAGATGTGATTAGAGTTTGATGTGAGATGGTTATGATTATGTTTTGGATGTGGTCACCACTTATGCTCCTACCATCACCTCCCTTCATGCTTCATAATCTTTCCACCACCATTTTCTAAGGATGAATGTTTTCATGAGAAAAGAGAGAAGAAAAAGAGAAGAAGAAGAGAGCTTCATCTTTGAGAGATTAGCATTCTTGATCTCATTTTTCATGTTAAGAAAAATGCAAGCACCATTTTTCTTATCTTGTTTCCTCCATCATCTTCAAATGGCAACAAACCCAAATGAGACATAGCTTCAACCCTACACATTCTACAGCAAATCTTGGACGCGTCGGCCAGCCTACTTCGCGCCCGAGTTGCCTCGGTATTGAGGTGGGAGCCCGTAAAAGTACCCGGCTTCGTGGTGCCCTTTCCGACGAGGAGGAGACGGACGGAGATCCCGCGAGGAGATCGGAGTGGAGATGAAGACCGGAGGACTCGGATCATTCGGTATATCTCTAACCCGTCCTCTTGTTAGCTTAGACTAGTTTAATGGCACGATCCGGGGTTTTAGTGCGCGGTGGTGCCGGTTTGCTAAGTCCGCAAAATTAAAGTTTATCACCGTTTCCGCGTTTGGCCGTTGGATTGACGGCCGGGGCGCCGCCGTGCACTTACATTGGTATCAGAGCCTCGCCATTAACTTCGTCTAGCTTCATTTGATGTGTTTTTGCATTTCCGATCGACCAAAACTCCAAAATCTACATTTTTGTTAGCATCAGTTTCTGTTGAAATATTTTGGTCTCGAAAAATTTTTCAGGTTGTAAAATATTGATGTACTGGAAAATCTAAGAACTCTGTAAAATTTCGATGAAGTGAATCCACAGTGGGAGCGCGGAACCGCCGCATATACCCCCATTCCGCCGCTCTTCCGCCGCACACTGTGGAGATCACTTCACCAATTTTTTTCAGAGGCTTTCTGGGCTTAAAATATGGGTTTTGGAAAATTAAAATTGGGCCCAGGTTTTCTGTGAGTGCTACAGTTTTGATTGGGGGCCCACTTGTTAATTTTTGATCGATTGGATATTTTTAACACATTTTTCACAGTATTTACATTATATCTGCAACCGTGAATGTCACTCGATCGGTAAATCCCGTCTAACTGCTATAGCCCGGTTAGACGGATTTGCGAACGTGACTTTCACGTTGATGTTCTATGTTTATGCTGTGATGTTGCGGATCGGTCGGTGGGGATAGCCTGGATGCAATGCTAGTACAGTTTCTGTTGTATTATGTACATTTGATATTGCGGGGCGAGCGTCCGACATGTGGACTGCCGTCACTGCCTGTTTGTATTATTCTTTTGGGGCACGACCAGGTTGCGGTCGATGTACCCGTTGTATGTATATTTTACTTTCTGTACTAGGATTACCCCGCGGAGGGGTGCACGGATAGCCGGGTTCTAGAAGGCAACAAGCCCGCATCTCATGGCATTGGGACGGAGGGGGCTTCACTCCAGGATTGGCTGGTTATTCGCCGCACTCGTAGGGGGTATAGGTTTTCATTGCACAGGCTATCCACACGACCAGGGGAACGTCGGGTTTCAGTAGTGGCTCTGTGAAACCCGGGGATCCCAGATATCTGTATTGTTCTGTGATGCTGTACATTTCTGTGATGTTGCATTTTATTCACGCCTTGAGCGAAATACTATATATTGGTATATATATTAGTAGATGTTGTATATGTTTTTCATCCGCGCTAGTCCAGTCCCCGCTCTGCCGTTAGTTAGCTAACCTAACGGGTGATAACGGGACCCAGTGACGAATGCGGATGGCATATACGTACGTCAGTATATTTTCGTTCTTTGTGGTGTGATCAATTGATGGGACTGCATTGATTCGGATCAATGCAAGTTAAACCAACCTAATCTGATGTTGTTGGAACACTTTTCAAAAAGCTGTTATTGCAAGGACGTTCACTTTTGTTTTGCGTCGTGGTATTCATTTAGAATATCCTGCTCCTCAGTCGACGAGACAAGGGCTGAGATCCCTTCACCGGGAGTGACCCCTTGGACAGAAGTTTGCGTCAGGGAATTAACTTCACTATAGCCGATTACTTTTGCTTTGCACAGTGATATTCTGTTATGAATATCCAGCACCCCATTCTACGGGGAAAGAGCCGAGATCCCTTCACCGGGAGTGACCTCTTTAGTAAAGGTTTTCGTCACTATATTTTCTAAAAAGCTATCCGTTCCTTCAACGATATCAAGTTCGTTACGTTAAAGGTTTTCGCCAGAAACCATTCGTAGCCCTCCGTCGTTTCAGACGGGTAGCACGTAGTATTCATGCTATGTTTGTTGGCCTTCGTCAAGGCATAGTGTATGGTAGCTGCTTGTTGCCTTTCTGCAGCATAGATAGATGCGTTGGTTTGGGACAGTCGTATAGCCTTGTTGGCCTTCGTCAAGGGCTTGTGCGGGTTGGTTCAAATCAACCTGGACAATGACGGGTAGAACTTGACATGTGACTTATGATTTGTTGGCCTTCGTCAAGGTCATAAGAGCATGGGGTAAAAATCACATCGGGAGTTTCAAAAGAACTGAAACTTGCCAGATATGCGCATACCTTCTGGAGTGTGATACCGTGAGCGGATTCCGTCACGTTATCATGCGATGATAGTTGGATCCCGATTCCCACTGATGAGTTGGTTTACTCCTCGGGTGACCCCGACTAATTCTTCTTTCAGGTTTGGAGGAGAATTTGAGGTACAGTGGGAGGTTTCCAGATTAGATAAATTGGTAACCGTTCTGATCTAGGTTAGAGTGCACACTGAGTGTTTCTTTTGTCTCTCTCTCTGGCAGCGACCATTGACCCGACCCTAAGACTATGACTCAGTGACCAAGTTGACCGAACCTTCTTAACACTGGCTTTTGGATTGTCAGAGTTGCAGACCTCATTGCCACTCCTACTTTTACCCTTTTCTCCAGGACACCCCGTATTACTGCGAACGTCCACTTCCATTGGACAAAGCCATCGTATGGTTAGATACGAACTCGAAGGAATTCGAGGATGGTTTCCGGTTCTGGAGAAAACGGATAGTATTATTCAGTTGTCTTTTCCTTTTTACCTTCTCTCAGGTTGCGAGTACTCCTTAGTTTAGGAGATAGTACACCTATTACGCAAATTGGATAGTCTTCTTCCAAACTTTAGGCTGGTGCCGAACAGTGTGGAATGAAGAAGACCAATTAGCCTAAACGGTGTGCAGAAGGTATTAAGATTAAGACAAAGCAAGGGATTAGTAAGAGGGCAAAGTAAATTGCGACTGGTATTCACGACCAAACCAAGTATTTCTTCGCCAATCCTAAATCACCTTTGTATTTCTCCAGGACACTCCGTATCACTACGAAGATCCACAGTTTATTTGGATACTCCATCGTATGGTTATATACGAACTCGAAAGGAACTTGTTCCAGTTCGGGGATGGATTCTGGTTCAGGAGAAATAGGAATAAGGTTTATTCAGGTGTCTTTTATCCTCACCTTCTCTCGCATTGCGAATGCTCCTAGGATTAGGACAGTACACCCTTTATGCTTATTGGATAGTCTTCTTCCAAACCATAGGCTGGTGCCGAACGGTAGGGAAGGAAGAAAACCATTTGGCCTAAGGGGTGTACAGAAGGTAACGACTAAAGACATATAAAGGGATTTGGAGAGGTGGCAAAGAATTATACGGTTATAGTTGTGAATCTGGATAATGGTAGAGGCATTACTAGGAATACCGGGATACCCCAACGAAACATTTCAATGTTTCAGTTTCACTGTGTACTGTTAAAAGAAAACTGATTTCCCGATTAGACACTTGCTTCAGGGTATGTATTTACCAGGTTTGATTCTCACATCTGTATGGTTTTACAGATGATGAGAGGGAGTAAGTTATTGGGAATTGGGTGATCATCCTCATTATATCGGGATTCGTTGTAATCGGTGATATTTGAGGAGATCACCTGGGCTGTTTGCCGGTCGGCAAATATTTGGTTTTGAATATCCGCTGTTGTGAACCAATTTCAAATTGATATATCTGTACGTCTATTTTCATAGAGTGAGATATACCTTTTGATATTATGTCGATGACATTTACCTATATCAGTGGATGGTTAGGTAAGGAGCATTAAACAGCGGTGTAATTCTTCTTAACCATAAGTACAGTATTCAACCTACGACACACAGTGAAAGAGTTGTTAGACTCGGCGGACTTATACAGAGTATTGTATGTTGTCCAGTGTCCATTAGGACAGAGGGGTTGGTCCTCATACTATATTCTGTTTACTTTTAACTTCTCTAGTTCTTAGACATGTGTTTCGTAGAAACACAGGGTCTAAGTTTTGAGGAGTTATAGGTATTTGAATAGAGTAGAGAACCAAGTGTAGCAAGTATCGGGATTCTTCAAAGTGATCGAAGATGTAGATACTTGTGTATGGTATTCAGTTGATGGTAAAGATAAAGAGAAATTGCTTCTCTTTTCAGGTTACTCATAATTGGAAGCATTCCTAAGTTGAGTAACGCTGATCGGCCTCCATCCATTTAGTTGACATGCACTGGAGATAGCTGCATGATTTGAATCTGGTTCAATTAATTCAGTGCCTCTGGTTCTATATTGGATATAGAACAGTTCATATCTTAACGTTGTTAAGGTACGGGGAGTTGTCCGGCTTATGATTAAAACCAGACACTGGACAGCTCAAGGCACGTTTCTGTAATGGCTGTTTGTGGGTTGACCCAGGCTATGACGAGGGTTGATTTTCTACCATCTGGCAGATCAATAGAAATATTGTTCTGGACTCGCCACAGTTTTATTAAAAATGGATTTTTTCAAAAACAGTAGTGGGAGTATGGTAGAACTGGAAGTGATTCCAGAACCGCAAACGATTACTGAAGATTTGATAAGGAACCTAAAGATTCAATCTGATTTGACATTCCATTGGCCACCCCGCAGATAAGGTGGGTAACTTCAGGCACCCGAGAGGTACTCCGGTAGCCTCAAGGACGGTGACAGGGAAGTTCTTGTTTACCCACACTTGCCATTGTTGTTGTTCCAGGCTGCGAAACCCGGCAGGAGGATGAGTATAGCGTCGTTCTAAACTAGCTTTAGAAGTGCACGTCTATATGACTCTGCCAGAGGGTTGTCGTAGTCAGTGGGAGCAGCGGAAGCATTGGTGGATATCAGGCTCATGTCTATTTATAGACTAAAGCAGATGTAGCGGAGATAGATCATCTATTTCTGATGTGACAGTCATAGGTTTGACTTCATCAGAATAGGGGATGGATCTGTTGAGAAGGTAGTAGGATGTGATATCCTGGTATTTGGATGACATACACAGAGTAGGAAGTGATATTCCTATACTACGATCGGTTATACTTTGGTTGTCACACGGTGGTTTCTCCACAAAGGACTTGGTCATTATATCTGACATACTGGTTACTAGATCTATGGTTTTAGATCTAGATTTGGGTGGTTTCCCAATGAGGGTACTTTGACAGCATTCTAAAAGTATTTAGAATGGACGACTCCTGGCACGGTAGTGTACCTGCAGGTGATGGAGTCACCCTCTCTAAAGGTGTCTTATAGACTAAAGTAAAGAGGGATGTGCATGATTGGCAGATCACTTGCTTAGGCAATTGAGTCAATCATGAGATGTCAAGTACCACACCAGATGTTGTTCTTGCACTAGATGCAATAAGTTGACATTGACCCAATCCTGGAGAAACAGTCGGAAGCAGTTTTAGAACATAAGTGGATGTTCTAGGGATATGATAACGACGGCCTCATTCGGGGGACAGTTATCATTCCAGGCTTCCAAGGTGACCTGGACGACAAGGAGGTTGTCAGAGTTATAGTTTTCCTTCTGACGAGGGGCAGTATTCTGGACAGGTGGTCCAAGGCAATACTGAGGGAGGCATGGCGCAGGATACTGATTAAGTTCAGTTGACGATACAGTCTAAGAAGTTTGGATTTGGAGTTCATTTATGAGCTCGGTCCCGTCAGACATCCAGACACTCTAAGACAGGTATTGCTCATTTCGGGAGATTGCTTTCTCCGCGAACTTGAGATATAGAGAGACATAGAAAGAAACATCTAGGCGGATCCACTCACTGAGGCTATTCCCCGAACGCAATAGTTTCGCAAACAGTCTTTGTGCGACTGACTAGTAGAGGAGTTGGGTGTTCGGTATCACACGGGCTGTGAGTATGCGACATCGCAATAATTAGCCTTGAGTGCAAGTGGGAGATTGTTGGAGATAGTGCCCTCAGAGTCAATTATTGGATCACAGGCACGTGATTGCAATGATTGAGGGAGGACCTATCCCGGTAGGACAGTCTTACTCGAGATGATAGTATGCTATCTGGTTTACCTTTATGATCGTGTACTGCTTTAGGTGACCAGACGTGTCGCTATTGCACGTTGATAGAGCCCCTAGGATTCTTGCTTGACTGCCAGCAGTATGAGGGCGATCATATAAGTGAGAGCTGGAGTCTATAAGCACATCCTTAAAAGGTCCCTAGTCGTGGGAGTTTCGAGACAGGGCATCGATTCTCCAGAGTAGACTAGTGTATACAGTTGAGACCCCGACGAGGGGCGGTGGCCGGTCTCACAAGCCACTGGTGTCAGTAGGTTCACCTAAGATGTATACAGGTGCTCATTGGGTTATGAGTACACCGGACAGGACTCGCCGGGAACATGCTAGTTGGTCTTATACCTCATGTCAGATAGCAGTTCCCAGGTGACATGTGTACAGGTTAGTTCATCGACCTGGGGATCGTCATTTGTCTCGTGTGAGTTCCCACTGTACTTTGATTACTACCCTACCACGGCTCAAAGGAGTCGTGCAAACAGGTTTTAGTTGGGTACAGTCCCGAGCCACATGGAGACAGTGAGCGGATCTTCAGGGGTTCGTCTCTCCCGGTATTGGGGGTGAGGTCGCGCTATGTCTAGGAGAGCCATTACACGAAGTCCTTGGCCAAGGCAGGAGATTTACTGGTAGGTATTCCAGTAGTATCTCAGGGTGTTCTGGGCTACACTCCGACACGACTTGTACCGCTTTTGGGGGTCTGACTTTTACCAACCCCCTAGGCCCGACATGCGATGCTCATAGACGAACGGACCGGACTGTACGGATATTGTCACTGACAGGCTCAGTAGGGTGTCAGGATGAGTTCGCTCATCGACGTCCCTTTTGGTCAATAGCTGGTGGCCCGTCACGTATTGGCTTATACCTCTGACGTGCTGGTGGTTAAATCCACAGCCATAGTATTGACGAGTCTTTAGAGTCCACCACACTTTCAGTTACTCAAGCTTTCGGGCGAAACGCTGTAGAGGCCTTATGGAGATATGGCAGGGACCGATCAGATACGTGCGGTATTGCACGGATCAGGATCGGACGGTTTGTACTAATGGCCGTATGGGTATATGGCAGGGTTCGATCAGATACGTGCGGTATTGCACGGATCACGATCGGACGGATATTACTAGTCGGCTTTACTTTAAGCCGGATCCTAGTTTAGTACAGTGTAGATTTTGTCTCATTGCATTTGTATCCGGACGGAATACAGATGCGGGTGTGTATGCACAGTATGGGGTTTTCCTGTAATTTATTACGGGACCAGTTTTCTGGAGTTGCCAGTTTGCATTCCGTTCCGGCCGGTTTTCCTTTGTTCTTTCCCGGCCGGACTTTTCCGATGGAGGGTGTTATTTGCAAGTTTGCAAATAACACATTGTGGAGGATTTATTTGCAAGATGATTTATTATGATAGCATCTTTTTGATTCCATTCTCTTCACTTGCTTTTTGTTGATAAGAAAGGATTAGATGTGATTAGAGTTTGATGTGAGATGGTTATGATTATGTTTTGGATGTGGTCACCACTTATGCTCCTACCATCACCTCCCTTCATGCTTCATAATCTTTCCGCCACCATTTTCTAAGGATGAATGTTTTCATGAGAAAAGAGAGAAGAAAAAGAGAAGAAGAAGAGAGCTTCATCTTTGAGAGATTAGCATTCTTGATCTCATTTTTCATGTTAAGAAAAATGCAAGCACCATTTTTCTTATCTTGTTTCCTCCATCATCTTCAAATGGCAACAAACCCAAATGAGACATAGCTTCAACCCTACACATTCTACAGCAAATCTTGGACGCGTCGGCCAGCCTACTTCGCGCCCGAGTTGCCTCGGTATTGAGGTGGGAGCCCGTAAAAGTACCCGGCTTCGTGGTGCCCTTTCCGACGAGGAGGAGACGGACGGAGATCCCGCGAGGAGATCGGAGTGGAGATGAAGACCGGAGGACTCGGATCATTCGGTATATCTCTAACCCGTCCTCTTGTTAGCTTAGACTAGTTTAATGGCACGATCCGGGGTTTTAGTGCGCGGTGGTGCCGGTTTGCTAAGTCCGCAAAATTAAAGTTTATCACCGTTTCCGCGTTTGGCCGTCGGATTGACGGCCGGGGCGCCGCCGTGCACTTACATCGTCAACTTAATCTAATCAGTATCCTGCGCCATGCCTCCCTCAGTATCCGCTTGGACCACCTGTCCAAACCACTGCCCCTCGTCAGAGGGAAAACTATAACTTTGACAGTCACTCTGTCATCCAGGTCACTTTGGAAGCCTGGAATGATAACCGTCTCCAGAAGGAGGCTGTCGTTATTGTAAGGTTCCTAGGCACCCTAGTGAGGTCTCACAAGTGATCAAACATGCATAAATTAAATTTTACGGGTGCCTACAAACCCTAATACGGATCGTTTACTAGATATCTAGGCGAAACAAGCAAGTAAATGGAAATGAATCTAAAGGAAAGGGTCTACAACCTTTGTAGATCCGTTCCACCACCTCCTAAGCTCCGTGATGAAGTCCCCTCGCTGTCTAAATCATATCTTAGGCTCTAGCGTCGGCTTCATCGGAGAAAAACGGGCTAGGTCATCGACGACGATGCCGAAGATGATCTACGTCGAGGCATCGCTAGATCAAGCTCCAACTTCACCAAGTCAAGAAAACTTGTGAAGGAAACACCCTATACTACTTGGCAAGAGGTAGAGGATGAAGAAATAGGAAGTGGGTAGACTTTAGATTTGGATTTGACACACTTTTTCATCAATCACCATTGATGTAGCAAGCTTTCTTCTCATGGAGGAAGAAGAAGAAGATGAATAATAGAATATGATATGTATTATGTAAATGATAAATAAATCAATACTTATCATTTACTAACCCTTGGTTAGTTGTAGAGAATGGACCATGGTTAATTAGAATGGTTAGGGTTAAGTATAAGATAAGGATGGTGGACTAATTCAAAGCTTCAAGAATGTTCAACTAGCAAACAAAAAAAGCAACCATTCTTATCTCATCTTTTTCCAAAATAAATAGATAAATAAATAAGAAAAAAGAAAACCCTAATCATAATCTTAACCATGGTCTAATTCTTTACACTAACCCTAGCTTGCATGTATCATCAAACATGATACAATCATGTGCACAAAATATATCACATATGCAATGTGCACAAAACAAGTGAGTAAATCCATTTAAAGTGAACCAATACTAGTTAATGCAAAGTAATATATCAAATATATAATTATACATTAAATCATTAAATCAACACTTGATTTAACGATCCGGTCATATCGTATATAACCGACTAGTATCCAATGTATCGGCTTATCGAATCAATCCTTGATTCGATAACTAGGTTATATCGCATATAACCAATCGATACATTCATCGCGAGAATGGAATACGGTATCACATACTCGAATTATTCTCGGTTCCGCACATATCTCATATGCTCTCCTATTTCGTTTCGCTTGAGCCAGGAAACCTCTGTGTAGGACTCTAAAGGCTCGTCAATACGCCGGCAGCAGATGATGATCATATCAAGCATCCACAAGCCGCAAGCGGTCTGCTAAACGTAACGGCCACCCGGGTATTGAGCGATCAGAAGATCGACGAGCAAGCCCGCTCACACTCCTGTGAATCCAACCAGTAACACTTACCGTACAGTCCGGTCTGTTCGTCTGATATGTCGCATATCTCCCCTAGGGGTGGTAAACGTCAAACCCCAATAGCTCGATAAGTCATGCCGACGTGAGGTCCATAACATTCGTGAAACTACTGATAACTCTTACCAGTATATCACTGCAACCCTGGCCAGGGATTTCCTGTTATGGCCCGTCGAGCATAGCACAACATCAACCCCCAATACCGGGAGAGACGAATCCCCTCCTATCGCTCATTGCCTCCATGTGAATCGGGACTGTACCCAAAAACCACCTGTTTGCACAACTCAGTAGAGCCGTGGTAGGGTGGAAATCAAAGCACAGTGGGAGACACACAAGACTCTATGACGATCTCGGGTCAACAGACTAAGCTGTACCAGTGTCACCAGAGAACTGCCATCTGACGTGAGGTATAATACCATCTGGGAGTTCTCGGCGAGTCCGTTCAGTGTACCCAGTCTCCACTGAGCACCCGTATACCATCTTCGATGTCAAACACCAATGGATATGGGATCATCCATCGCCCATCGCATGGGTCGAGAAGATATGAGCTAGTCTACTCTGGAATATCGATGCTCCGTCTCGATATTCCCACGATTAGGAACAATGAAGAATGTACTCATTGACTACCCAGGCCCCACTAGTATGATCTGCATCATAGTCCTGGAAGTCAAGTAAACATCCTAAGGGCTTTATCAACATGTAATCAGAGAGACAGAAAGTATACATGTTAAGATAAAGAGCAACCAGATAGCATACTATCATGTCGAGCAAGAAAGTCCTACCTATATATGTCCCAGCATCCACTACAATATACATCCAATGTACAGTAATGGCCTCTAGGGCATACATATAACTAACAATCTCCCACTTGCACTAGGGCCATCTGTAGCAGTGGTTGCAGTATCACATACTCAACCATCCCATAAAGTCTCTCTTTGGGAAAAGGCCTTCGTGAGTGGATCCGCCGTGTTCTCCTCTGAGTCTACTCTCCTAACCTCGATCACCCTGGAGATCAACTATCTCCATGATCAGGTGATGCTGCCTCAGAATATGTCTGGGTCACTGATGGGACCAGGGTTCCAGGGTCGAAGCCACGCTTCCATTGTCATACAATGGCAGGAACCTAGTTCATCTTATGAACCAATGTACACCCAAACTTCCTCTTTGGTAGTATCTTTAATAGCGATGTTACCAGCCTTTATCGTCTAGTTTGCCACGGTATCGAGCTTGGAACTCTTCCAACATACCGTCCCTTTACTGAGGGTAAAGACAGTGCCTGTGACTGACATTCAGTCGTCTTTATCACCCTGGAACACTTCCAGTGATTCTCCCCAGGATCGATTGATACCATCTCACTACAACTAGTGAGTATCCTAACATTCAATTAGATCTATCTCATAGATCCAAAGCTTAGGATTTAGTAGGTATCACTTTGATCCTATATGGAAAATCTTTGTGATAAGCGGAGATTGATCGAGTGTAGCATAGGAAACTCCTTCCCTAACAAGAGTATGTCATCCACGTACTCTACGAGAATCGTCACCATACTCCCTACTACCTTTTTGTTTATACAAGTTTCATCTACCATTTTGATGATGTCAACTTCTTTGACAAATCCATCAAAATAGATGTTCCAACTCCGCGATGCCTGCTTCATTATGTAAAGCAACTTGCACACGTTTCCGCTGCTCCCACTGTTTACGAAGACCTCTAGCTGTGTTCTTATAGACGTTCTCTTCTAAATCAGTATTTAGAAAAGCAGTCATGGCACCCAACCGCCAGATATCGTAGTCATGGTATGTAGCCGTGGTAAGTAGGATCTGGACAGACTTAAGCATAGCTACTGGAAAAAGGTTTCATCATTATCCACGCCTGGTCGATGACGAAAACCTTTAACAAGTCTAGCTTTGAAAGTCTCAACTTTTCCATCTACACCAAGTAATCTTCTCAAGATATACTTGCTCCTGATGGGGATTTAACCCTTCAGATATTGCAGCTAAAGTCCATACTTTGCTGGTGTACATGGATTCCATCTCAGATCGCTAAGCATCCAGCCATTCTTACAGAGTCCCTACTCTCGATGGCCTGCTCGAAACTAGTTGGGTCATCATCTCATTATGCAATCCTTGCTCTCACTGTCATCGAGAAACCGAGGTATCTCTCAGGCGGATGAGGAACCCTACTAGATCGGCGGAGAGGCTGAGGTTCGTCGGGAACTATAGAATCTTATGGTTCAGTCAAATCATCAACTGCAGTTTTGTATAGCTGGAACCTTTCCAGTTCTACAGAACTGATCCTGCCTCGATCTTGTCCGGATTTTGCTTTAAACATAGGCCGGACAACCCCAAATCTTCACTCACTTAAGAGATAGGCTCTTCCCATACCATATCTCATATGGAATGGTAGGCAGTGATTTGATTCGAACCTAATTCAATAGGTATGCAGCTTCTCAAGCGTATAACACACAAAAGGAAATAGGTAACTCAGTAATACTCATCATAGAGCACACGATATCTAATATTGTGTGATTGCTCCGCCCCGATACACCGTTGTGCTGTGGTGTATTCAGAGGAGTAATACTGAGAGAGAATCTCATTTTCCTTTAGAATAGTCCAAGGATTCCATACTCAAGTATTCTCCTCCATGATCTCATCATAGGACATAATACTTATACCCGGTTATTGGTTCTCTACTTCTAACTTATATTCTGTGAATACCTCAAAAGGTTCGGACTTATGTTTCAACAGGAACATATGACTGAATCTTGAGAGATTATCAGAGAATATAATGAAGTAAAAAGAACCAGTCCTGGCATGTGTAGACAGGAGACCTTACATACATCATCATGTATCAGTCCCAAGAGTTTACTAACTCTTTCTCTGTTTCCAGTAAACAGAGCTGGTGTCATTATATCTTTGTGACATGACTGGCAAGTTTCACAAGATGTAAATTCAAACTGATTTAAATACGCATCTAAATGTAACTTCAGCTAGTCGGGTCGCATTGATATGACCTAGTCTACAATACCTCAAGAAGAATTCGTTCATTTCTGAACTCTTCCTCTTGTGTGTGTTCTGTATACGAGGAACTGTAGTTTGATTTAGAACGTCAATGCTTTTAGATAACGTGCCTGAACCGATCAACTTTTGATATAGGAAATGTTCAAAACATTATCCAACAATACAAAATTATATCATTTCTTTACTAATAAAGAGACTGATATGATTTTGTATATCAAGTTCGGTATCTAATAGCATTTGTTCAGAATCAATGTATTTGTAATACAGGATGACAGTGACCAACAGACTTGGCTGCAACACTTGCCCCGGTTTCTGTCTCATGAAACTTATCACCCGTTCTCAGTTTTTCTACCTTTTTATAGCCCTATGTAACAGATTACATATCTGGGATCCTGATCCGGTATCATATACCCAGGATGCAGAGGATACTGAGAAACAGTTCTCTGTAATGAACACACCCGAAGGAGATGCATCATATGCACTTTCTTCGTTTGGGCGGCATAGGAATTCTGGTATTCTCCAATTTCCTGCTCTGTCTTATAACAATTATAAGTTGGAGCGGGACCAACGTTCCTCAGCTCAGTATAACAAGCGGGTTCGGTCAATATTCCGTATTATTATCTTGATTAAGGCGTGATATGGTCGCTACCAGGAGAGAGAGAGAAGAAAACACTCTGCGTGCGCTCTTGCAAGATCAGATTGGTTATATATTTTATCTAATCAGGATGGTTCCCACTGTTTTTATCAAATCTTCCTTCAAACCTTAAAAGGAAAGACTAGCCGGGATTAATTACACTCTACAAGTTCGCCAACCTTTCAGCCAGGCCAGTGTCGGTACTTTGAGGGAGGTTCCCCGTGCTTTCGCACGGACCTAATTACAGTAAACCTCGTTTTCCCAGAGGCTTAACCCCATTGACACCTTTCTAGACACCTACTTGATCGGCTAATTGTAAAGTGCAAAACTCTCCCAGGAGTAACAATTACTCGCAGTGGGTATCGGGATCCAACTATCATATAGAAGGTATGCAATCTCATTGCAAATTTCAACACTTGAAAATCCCGATAAAGGTTTTTACCCCTAGCACCTATGACCTTAACTATGGTCAACAAATCATAAGTACTAGTCAAGTTCTACCCGTCATTTCGTGATTAATTAGACCCACCCACATGACCCTTAACTAAGGTCAACAAAGTCACGCGACTGTCCTAACTAATCGCATCATATGCAGTGTAGGAAGACATCACTTAGCTACCGCACACTGTGCCTTGACTATGGTCAACAAACACAGCACGAATACTAAGTACTCTACTTCCTAAAATGACGGAGGGTTGCGGCTGGTTTTTTTGAAAACCTTTAACGCTTTGAACTTGATCTCGTTGCGGAATCAAATGGTTTTTAAATGGAATGGTTTTTGAGGCTTTTCTAGTTTTGCTAAAGGGGTCACTCCCGGTAAAGGGATCGTCGGCCCTTTCCTCGTCGAATGAGGTGCGGGATATATCATATATATCACTGTGCAAAGCAGAAACTATAGAAGCGATCAAAAGACAAACCGAGGGTTGTAGCATCTGCCAGTTATTGCTAAAGGAGTCACTCCCGGTGAAGGGATCTCGGTCCTTTCCTTATCGAATAAGGTGCAGGATGTTCTACAAGGAACACCACGATGCAAAGCAAGAACTGTAGCTACCTTTTTTATTTTGAAATTCGATTCCACAACATCAATTAGGTTTATTTTCTTTCATTAATCTCATTAATGAATATCCCATCATTTAAGTCCACCTAACCATTACGGATAAATATAACGTACGCTTATGCCATCCGCATTCGCCTCGATGTCCCATCTGCACCGTTAGGTTAGGTAACTAACGCCAGAGCGAGGCAGGGCTAGCGCGGTGTAAAACATAAGCAACGTCTATATAATATATCATATATACTATATATAATAACTGTCACAGAACATCACATGATCTCATCACAGATAAAACACAGCAGAAGAAACATATGAAATATTGGATATACTAGGACGTCCGTGTTTTCAATACGAGCCAGTATAAAACACGGATTCCACGGTCGTGATGAATAGCCAATCCCACACCCCTAGACCCCTTCGAGAGCGGCAAGCAACCCTACCAATTCTTGGGTTAGGAGACCCGGACTCGACTCCTCGAGTTGGTCTCCCACTGGACCCCAGAACCCGGTTACTTGTGCTCCCCTCCTTGGGTCTATCCTAGTGCAGAAAAGTAAATAATATACATCAACGGTGACATCTTCCGCAACCTGGAAGTGCCCCAATAAAAGAATATTACATACAAGTTTTTACATGAATGAAAATGAAAAACACTCATCTCACATAAAAAACCCCCGGCTATTCAAACACGACGATCCAATATAACATATCCAGCAACACATAACATCTCATGTCATCAACGTAAGTAAATATGCGCATCCCAATTGTCGTTGACATATAGCAACGAAACCGGCGATATCACATATTACACTTACGGTCACAGAAAAGAAAGTGTAAAACTACAACAGTTGGAATCCACAACCACCTCAGACATCGCATGCCTGACCAAATGAATTCTTTAGACATCGCATGCCTAACAAATTATAAACCCCGCATTTTAGTCTCATTATCGAAAACACTTTTCAATATCAAGTCGGGCAATTCAACAAGATTCCCGACATTCTGATCGAATGCTCGTCGCAAACTTTAGTAGACGGCCGCACCCCCGAAACCGTCGACGAAGTGCACCAAGGCGGAACACCGCTACCGCGAGCACCCGAACGGATGCTTTCGGCGACGGGGTTCTCCTACAGTCACTTGGTCGGGGCAATGGAGTGAGGCTGTCTATTAAGTTTACCCAGCGAGTATCCGCGTACGCTACGTGATTGCTACGGACTTTTGATCACATCAAAATTCCGTGGCAACCGATCAAGTGAGACTAAAGTGCTATGTTTATAACATTCATTCAGTTATTTCATAACTATTTGTGAATTCCAATTATTGTATCACATTCCGGATAAATAGAAAATGTTAAACTTTCCGATCGAACAATCGAACACCCAAGTTTTCCCGATACAGCTCAACACATGAAATAAGTCTAACAGCATTCAGTTCGTGCCTCAGTAGCAACGGTCCAGCCGTAGAAGGGTCAAGCCAACGCCTCACATGTGGCACGCCGTACTGCCCCAAACCCGAAGGTTCAAAGGGCAGTTCAAGACGGTCACATAATCGAGTTAAGGTTTGTTGTCTTTTAGAGGGTCCATCGCATTACTTGCACTACTTAGAACGTCGTTAAACTACGGAAAAATCCAACACTTGGAAATTTCCCGACAGGGGAAAAATTGGGTATTTATATCCGGTCGAACTTTTTTAACATATTCTAAAATTTATCCGGAAAACCACACAGAAAAAATTTGATAATCCGAATCCCCAAAACAACCCCAGAAAATTCAACTCTGTAGTCAGATTTAAAATATCCCAGGAAAACCAACACAGCAAAATACGAATTACTGTACAAAATTCAAGTGCTGATGTGACAAGGTGACCGCGGAACCGCCGCACAAGCCATGCTTGTGCCGCGGTTCCGCCGCGTGTTAGTGGAATCATAATCTCGAATTTCACAGTAATTCTTAAAAAAGCCTGCTGATTTTTCTGCATATTTTTAATTTTGAAAAAGACCAGATTTTTAAAAAAGGACAGAGAGCATTTTTAGGGTTGGGGTTTCGGGTCGTTCGGACTTCAAACTCCGTCTGGACTTCGCCTAAGCTCTAGCAAGGCTCTGATACCAATGTAAGGTTCCTAGGCATCCTAGTGAGGTCTCACAAGTGATCAAACATGCACAAATCAAATTTTACGGGTGCCTACAAACCCTAATACGGATCGTTTACTAGATATCTAGGCGAAACAAGCAAGTAAATGGAAATGAATCTAAAGGAAAGGGGCTACAACCTTTGTAGATCCGTTCCACCACCTCCTAAGCTCCGTGATGAAGTCCCCTCGCTGTCCAAATCATATCTTAGGCTCTAGCGTCGGCTTCATCGGAGAAAAACGGGCTAGGTCATCGACGACGATGCCGAAGATGATCTACGTCGAGGCATCGCTAGATCAAGCTCCAACTTCACCAAGTCAAGAAAACTTGTGAAGGAAACACCCTATACTACTTGGCAAGAGGTAGAGGATGAAGAAATAGGAAGTGGGTAGACTTTAGATTTGGATTTCACACACTTTTTCATCAATCACCATTGATGTAGCAAGCTTTCTTCTCATGGAGGAAGAAGAAGAAGATGAATAATAGAATATGATAAGTATTATGTAAATGATAAATAAATCAATACATATCATTTACTAACCCTTGGTTAGTTGTAGAGAATGGACCATGGTTAATTAGAATGGTTAGGGTTAAGTATAAGACAAGGATGGTGGACTAATTCAAAGCTTCAAGAATGTTCAACTAGCAAACAAAAAAAGCAACCATTCTTATCTCATCTTTTTCCAAAATAAATAAGAAAAAAGAAAACCCTAATCATAATCTTAACCATGGTCTAATTCTTTACACTAACCCTAGCTTGCATGTATCATCAAACATGATACAATCATGTGCACAAAATATATCACATATGCAATGTGCACAAAACAAGTGAGTAAATCCATTTAAAGTGAACCAATACTAGTTAATGCAAAGTAATATATCAAATATATAATTATACTTTAAATCATTAAATCAACACTTGATTTAACGATCCGGTCATATCGTATATAACCGACTAGTATCCAATGTATCGGCTTATCGAATCAATCCTTGATTCGATAACTAGGTTATATCGCATATAACCAATCGATACATTCATCGCGAGAATGGAATGCGGTATCACATACTCGAATTATTCTCGGTTCCGCACATATCTCATATGCGCTCCTATTTCGTTTCGCTTGAGCCAGGAAACCTCTGTGTAGGACTCTAAAGACTCGTCAATACGCCGGCAGCAGATGATGATCATATAAAGCATCCACAAGCCGCAAGCGGTCTGCTAAACGTAACGGCCACCTGGGTATTGAGCGATAAGAAGATCGACAAGGAAGCCCGCTCACACTCCTGTGAATCCAACCAGTAACACTTACCGTACAGTCCGGTCTGTTCATCTGATATGTCGCATATCTCGCCTAGGGGTGGTAAACGTCAGACCCCAATAGCTCGATAAGTCATGCCGACGTGAGGTCCATAACATTCATGAAACTACTGATAACTCTTACCAGTATATCACTGCAACCCTGGCCAGGGATTTCCTGTTATGGCCAGTCGAGCATAGCACAACATCAACCTCCAATACCGGGAGAGACGAATCCCCTCCTATCGCTCATTGCCTCCATGTGAATCGGGACTGTACCCAAAAACCACCTGTTTGCACAACTCAGTAGAGCCGTGGTAGGGTGGAAATCAAAGCACAGTGGGAGACACACAAGACTCTATGACGATCTCGGGTCAACAGACTAAGCTGTACCAGTGTCACCAGAGAACTGCCATCTGACGTGAGGTATAATACCATCTGGGAGTTCTCGGCGAGTCCGTTCAGTGTACCCAGTCTCCACTGAGCACCCGCATACCATCTTCGATGTCAAACACCAATGGATATGGGATCATCCATCGCCCATCGCATGGGTCGAGAAGATATGCGCTAGTCTACTCTGGAATATCGATGCCCCGTCTCGATATTCCCACGACTAGGAACAATGAAGAATGTACTCATTGACTACCCAGGCCCCACTAGTATGATCTGCATCATAGTCCTGGAAGTCGAGTAAACATCCTAAGGGCTTTATCAACATGTAATCAGAGAGACAGAAAGTATACATGTTAAGATAAAGAGCAACCAGATAGCATACTATCATGTCGAGCAAGAAAGTCCTACCTATATATGTCCCAGCATCCACTACAATATACATCCAATGTACAGTAATGGCCTCTAGGGCATACATATAACTAACAGTTATCATATCCCTAGAACATCCACTTATGTTCTAAAACTTCTTCCGAATATTTCTCCCGGATTGGATTAATATCTGAACTTATTGCAGCTAGTGCAAAAACAACATCTGGTGTGGTACTTGACATCTCATGATTGACTCAATTGCCTAAGCAAGTGATACGTCAATCATGCACATCCCTCTCCTCTTTAGTCTGTAAGACACCTTTAGAGAGGGTGACTCCATCACCTGCAGGTACACTACCATGCCTAGAGTCGACCATTCTAAAGCACCATTAGAATGTTGTCTAAGTACCCAGATTGGGAAACTACCCAAATCTAGATCTAAAACCATAGATCTAGTAACCAGAATGTCTGATATAATATCTATATCCTATATGGAGAAACCACTGTGTGACAACCAAAGTATAACCGATCGTAGTATATGAACTTCACTTCCTACTCTGTGTATGTCATCCAAATACCAGGACATCACACCCTACTACCTTCTTAACAGATCCATCCCCTATTTTGATGAAGTCAAACCCATGACTGTCACATCAAAAATAGATGATCTATCTCCACTATATCCGCTTTAGTCTATAAATAGACATAAGCCACTTGTCCACTATGCTTCCGCTGCTCCCACTGACTACGACAACCCACCGGCAGAATAATATACACGTGCACTTCAAAAGCCGGTTCAGAACGACGCTATACTCATCCTCCTGCCGGGTCTCATAGCCTGGAACAACAGTAGTGTCAAATCTGGGTAAACAAGAACCTCCCTGTCACCGTCTTTGAGCATACCGAAGTACCTCTCGAGTGCCTGAAGTTACCCACCATATCTGCGGAGTGGCCAATGGAATGTCAATCCAGATTGAATCTTTAGGTCCTTATCAAATTTTCAGTAATCGTTTGTGGTTCTGGAATCACTTCCAGTTCTACCATACTCCCAGTACTGTTTTCTGAAAAAAATCCTTTTTTATCAAAACTGTGGCGAGTCAAGAACAATATCACTATTGATCTTCCATATGGTAGAAAGTCAACCCTCGTCATAGCCCGGGTCAACCCACAAACAACCATTACAGAAACATGACTTGAGTTATACAGAGTCTGGTTTTAAGCATAAGCTGGACAACTCCATACACCTTAACATCGTTAAGATATGAGCCATTCTATATCTAATATAGAAATAGAGGCCCTGATTTAATTGGAACCAGATTTAAATCATGCATCTGTCTCCAGTGCATGTCAACTAAATGGAGAGAGGCCGATCAGCATTACTCAACTTAGTAGTGCATCCAGATATGAGTAACCTGAAAGATAAACAAGTTTCTCAAAACCATTACTATCAACTGAATACCGAATACAAGTATCTACATCTTCGATCACCTTGAAGAATCCTGATACTTGCAACACCTGGTTCTCTACTTTATTCTTATACCTATAACTTCTCAAAACTTAGACCTTCCATTTCTACAAAACACTTGTCTAAAAACTAGAGAAATCACAAGTAAACAGAATACAGTACGAGGACCAACCCCTCTGTCCTAATGGACACTGGACAATTTTCAATGCTTTGTATAAGTCCCCTGAGTTGAATAACTCAAACCCTGTGCGTCGTAGGTTGAAAACTGTACTTATGGTTAAGAAGAATTACACCGCTGTTTAATGCTCCTTACCTAACCATAAACTGATATAGGTAAATGTCATGGACATAATTTCAAAAGGTTATATCTCACTTTATAAAAATAAACGTACAGATATATCAATTTGAAATTGGTGCATAACAACGGATATTCAAAACCAGATATTTGTCGTCTGGCAAACAACCCAGGCGATTTCCTCAAATATCACCAATTACAACGAATCCCGATATAATGAGGATGATCACCTAATTTCCAATAACTTACTCCCACTCACCATCTGTAAAACCATACAGATGTGAGAATCAAACCTGGTAAATACATACCCTGGAGCAAGGACTAATTGGGAAATCAGTTATCTGTTAACAACGCGCAGTGAGACTGAAACATGAAAATGTTTTGAAGGGGTATCCTGGTTTTCCTAGTAATGCCTCTTCCATTATCCAGATTCATGACTATAACCGTATATTTCCTTTCCATCTCTCCAAATCCCTTTATTTGTCTTTATTTATTACCTTCTGTACACCACCCTTAGGCTAAATGGTTTTCTTCCTTCCTTACCGTTCGACACCAGCCTATGGTTTGGAAGAAGACGATCCAATAAGCATAATGGGTGTACTCTCGTAATCCTAGGAGTACTCGTAACCTGAGAGGAAGTAAAGATAAAAGACAACTGAATAAACCTTATTCCTATTTCTCCTGAACCAGAATCCATCCCCGAACCGGAACAAGTTCCTTCAAGTTCGTATATAACCATACGATGGATTATCCAAATAACTGTGGATCTTCGTAGTGATACGGAGTGTTATGGAGAAATACAAAGGTGAAGTAGGACTGGCGATGAAATACTTGGTTTGATCGTGAATAACAGTCGCAATTTACTTTGCTCTCTTTCTAATCCCTTTATTTGTCTTTACTTATTACCTTCTGTACACCTAACTTAGGCTAATCGGTTTTCTTCATTCCCTAGCTTTCAGCACCTGCCTATGGTTTGGATGAAGACCATCCAATTAGCATAATAGGCGTACCGTCCTAATCCAAGGAGCACTCGCAACCTGAGAGAAGGTAAAAGGAAAAAGACAACTGAATAGTCCTATTCATTTTCTCCAGAACCGGAAACCATCCTCAAATATGGAACAAGTTCCTTCGAGTTCGTATATAACCATACGATGGTTTTATCTAATGGAAGTGGACGTTCGTAGTGATATGAAATGTTCCGTAGAAAAAGGGTAAAAGCAGGAGTGGCAATGGGGTATGCAACTCAGACAATCCAAAAGTCAGTGTTTTAGGAAGGTTCGGTTAACTTGGTCACTGAGTCATAGTCAACGGTCGGGCCATGGTCGCTGCCAAAGAGAGAGAGAAAAGAAACACTCTGCATGCACTCTAACCTAGATCAGAATGGTTATCAATTTATCTAATCAGGAAACCTCCCACTGTATCCTCAAATTCTCCTCCAAACCTGAAAGAAGAATTAGTCGGGATCACCCGAGGAGTAAACCAACTCATCAGTGGGAATCAGGATCCAACTATCATCGCATGATAAAGTGATGGAATCCCCTCACATTATCACACTCCAGAGGGTATGCACATGCCTGGCATGTTTCAGTTTCTTTAGAAACTCCCGATGTGATTTTTACCCCATGCTCTTATGACCTTGACGATGGTCAACAAATCATAAGTCACATGTCAAGTTCTACCCGTCATTGTCCAGGTTAATTTGAACCCACCCGTACAAGCCCTTGACGAAGGTCAACAAGGCTGTATGACTGTCCCAAACCAACGCATCTATCTATGCAATAGAAAGGTAACAAGCAGCTACCATACACTATGCCTTGATGAAGGTCAACAAACATAGCATGAATACTAAGTGCTACCCGTCAAAAATAACAGAGGGCTACGAATGGTTTTTGGCGAAAAACCATTAACGTAATGAACTTGATATCGTTGAAGCAACCGGATAGCTTTTTATAAATATATAGTGGCGAAAACCTTTGCTAAAGAGGTCACTCCCGGTGAAGGGATCTCGGCTCTTTCCCCATAGAATGAGGTGCAGGATATTCGAACTGAATACCATGATGCAATGCAAAAAGTAATCGACTATAGTGAAGTTATTATACTGACGCAAACTTATGCCCAAGGGGTCACTCCCGGTGAAGGGATCTCGGCCCTTGCCTCGTCGAATGAGATGTTGGATATTCATAACCGAATACCACTGTGCAAAACAAAAGAGAACGTCCTTGTAATAACAGATTTTTGAAAATTGTTCCAACAACATCAAACAGGTTTGTTTAGCTTGAATTGATACGAATCAATGCAGTCCCATCAATTGATCACACCAATAAAGAACGAAAATACGATGTACGTATATGCCATCCGCATTCGCCACTGGGTCCCGTCATCACCCGTTGGGTTACTTAACTAACGACAGAGCGAGAACTGGACTAGCGCGGGTGTAAAACATATACAACATGTACTAGTATATATATCAATATATAATAATCACTCATGGCGTGATAAATGCAACATCACAAAAATATAATAAGCATCACAGAACAATCCAAATAATCTGGGATCCATGGGTTTCCTTTGAGCCGCAAGTGAAACCCGACGTTCCCCTGGTCGTGTGGATAGCCTGTGTAATGAAATCCTAGACCCCTACGGGCATGGCAAGTTACCCGCCAAAACCTGAAACGAGGCAGCCCCCTTCAACAAAGTGAATGGACCACCCGGCACTTCACGGACCGGTAACTTGAGCACCCCTCCTTGTGTCAACCTATACCCCCTACGAGTGCGGCGAATAGCCCGCCAATTCTACAGTAAAACCCCCTTCGTCTCAAATCAATGAGATGCGGGCTTGTTGCCCTCTAGAACCCGGCTATTCGTGCACCCCACCGCGGGGTAATCCTGTACGGTTCCTGGGCACACTAATGAGGTCTCACAAGGCATCAACCATGCCAAATTCAAAAAATTCCGGTGCCGAGAAACCCTAACGCTATCGTTAACTAGAGATTAGGCAAAACTACAAGCTACTATAATGCTTTAGCACTAAGTGAACGGTGTCCCTTCGCTGCGATCATCGGATCTCGGACTCTAGTGTTGATTTCATCGGAGAAATGATCGGACTAGGTCGTCGACTTCGATGCCGAAGATGATCTACGTCGAGGCAACACAAGATCAAGATCCAACTTCACCAAGTCATGAAACTTGTGAAGAAAACACCCTATACTACTTGGCAAGTGGTAGAGGATGAAGAAATAGGAAGTGGGTTCACTTTAGAATTGGATTTCTCACTCTTTTTCTCAAGTCACCATTGAAGCTAGCAAGCTTCTTTCTTCTTGAAGAAGAAGAAGAAGAAGAAAAAGAATATGATAAGAATTATTGGAAAATAGAAAATAAGTGATTCTTATCATTATGCAACCTTGGATTAGATTAACAAGTGTAGAGAATAAACTAGGATTAGGTGAATGGTTAGGTTTAGCATAAAACAAAAATGGTAGACTTATTCAAAGCTTCATGAAGCTTCAACTATAAAACAAAGCAAGCCACCATTTCTCTTTTTGCCAAAAATGAATTAAGAGAATAAATAAATAAGTAAATCAAAACCCTAACCATTAACATAACCATGGTTTAATCATACACACCCAAGTTTGAATGTATCATCAAACATGATACAAACTAGTGCACAAAACTATATCATATATACAATGTGCACATCAAGTGAGAAAAATCCATCTTAAGTGAACAAATACTAGTTAATGTACAGTAATATATCAAATATATAATTATACATTAAATCATTAAATCAGCACTTGATTTAACGATCCGGTCATATCGCATATAACCGACTAATATCAAGTGTATCAATGTATCGAATCAACACTTGATTCGGTAACCCGGCTATATCACATATAACCGACCAATGATACAAATCGCGAGAATAGAATACAGTATCACATACTGGTATAATTCTCGGTCCCGCACATATCTCAGATGCGCTCCTATTTCGTTTCGCTTGAGCCAGGAAACCTCTGTGTAGGACTCTAAAGACTCGTCAATACGCCGGCAGCAGGTGATGATCATATCAAACACCCACAAGCCACAAGCGGTCTACTAAACGTAACGGACACCCGGGTATTGAGCAATCAGAAGATCGACGAGCAAGCCCGCTCACACTCCTATGAATCCAACCAGTAACACTTACCGTACAGTCCGGTCTCGTCGTCTGATATGTCGGATATCTCACCTAGGGGTGGTAAACGTCAGACCCCAATAGCTCGATAAGTCGTGTCGATATGAGGTCTATAACAGTTCGAGAAACTACTGGTAACACTTACCAGTAAATCTCAGCAACCCTGGCCAGGGATTTCCGGTTATAGCCAATCGAACACAGCGCAACATCAACTCCCTATACCGGGAGAGACGAATCCCCTCCTATCGCTCATTGCCTCCATGTGATTCGGGACTGTACCCAAAAACCACCGTTTTGCACGCCCTCTTGGACGTAGTAAGGTGGAAATCAAAGCACAGTGGGAATCACAGAAGACTCTATGACGATCTCGGGTCTACAGACAAACCTGTACCAGTGTCACCAGAGAACTGCCATCTGACGTGAGGTATAATACCATCTGGGGGTTCTCGGCGAGTCCGTCCAGTGTACCCAGTCTCCACTGAGCACCCGTATATCATCTCTGATGTCAAACACCAATGGATATGGGATCATCCATCGCCCATCTGTATGGGTCGAGAAGGTATACGCTAGTCTACTCTGGTATATCGATGCCCCGTCTCGATACACCCACGACTAGGGACCTTGAAGGATGTACTTATGGACTACCCTGTCCCCACTAGTATGATCCGCATCATAGTCCAGGAAGTCAAGTACACATCCTAAGGGCTTTACCAACATGTAACAGAGAGACAATCAGTGTACACGTTAAGGTAAAGAGCAACCAGATAGCATACTATCATGTCGAGCAAGAAAGTCCTCCCTATATATGTCCCGGCATCCACTACAATATACATCCTATGTACAGTAATGGCCTCTAGGGCATACATATAACTTACAATCTCCCACTTGCACTAGGGCCATCTATAGCAGTGGTTGTAGTATCTCATACTCAACCATCCCATAAAAGTCTCTCTCTGGGAATAGGTCTTCGTGAGTGGATCCGCCGTGTTGCCCTCCGAGTCTACTCTCCTAACCTCGATCACCCTGGAGATCAACAATCTCCATTATCAGGTGATGCTGCCTCAGAATACGTCTGGATCACTGATGGGATCGGGGTTCCAGGGCCAAAGCCACACTTCCATTGTCACACAATGGTAGGGACCTAGTTCATCTCATGAACCAATATACACCCAAACTGCCTCTTTGGTAGTATCTTAAGTAGCGATGTATCCAGCCTTTATCGTCTAGTATGCCACGGTATCTAGCTTGGAACTCTTCCAACATACCGTCCCTTTTCTGAGGGTGAAGACAATGCCTGTGACTGACTTTCAGTCGTCCTTATCACCCTGGAACCTTTCCAGTGATTCTCCCCAGGATCGATTGATACCATCTCACTACTACTAGTGAGAATCCTAGCATCCAATTACCTCTATCTCATAGATGAAAACTCAGGATTTAGGAGGTATCATTTTGATCCTATATGGAGAATCCTTGTGATAAGCAGAGATTGACCGAGCGTAGCATAGGAAACTCCTTCCTTGTCAAGAGTATGTCATCCACGTACTCTACGAGGATCACCACCATACTCCCTAGTACCTTTTTGTTTATACAAGGTTTATCTATCATTTTGATGATGTCAAACTCTTTGACTAACACATCAAAACAGATGTTCCAACTCTGCGATGCCTGCTTTATTATATAAAACATCTTGCTCGCGTTTCCGCTGCTCCCACTGTCTACGAAGCCCTCTGGCTGTGTACTTATAGACGCTCTCTTCTAAAACATCATTTAGAAAAGCTGTCATGACATCCAACCACCAGATATCGTATTCATGGTATGTAGCCGTGGCAAGCTGGATCTGGATGGACTTAAGCATAGCTCCTTAGAAAAGGTTTCATCATTATCCATACCTGGTCAATGATGCAAACCTTTAACAAGTCTAGCTTTGAAAGTCTTAACTTTTCCATGTACACCAAGTAATCTTCTCAAGATATACTTGCTCCTGATGGGGATTTAACCCTTCAGATTGAGCAACTAAAGTCCATACTTTGTTGGTGTACATGGATTCCATCTCAGATTGCTAAGCATCCAGCCATTCTTACAGAGTCCCACTCTTGATGGCCAACTCGAAACTACTTGGGTCATCATCTCATGATGCATTCCTCGCTCCCACTGTCATAGAGAAACAGAAGTATCTCTCAGGTAGGTGAGGAACCTTACTGGATCAGCGGAGAGGCTGAGATTCGTTGGAATCTACTGAATCCTTTGATTCTATCAAATCATCTGCTGCAGTTTGTATAGCTGGAAAATTTCCAGTTCTACATAACAGGTCTTTCCTCGAGCTTGTCGGGATTTTGCTTTTAGACATAGGCCGGACAACCCCAAATCTTAACTAACTTAAGATATGGGCTCTTCCCTTTCCATATCACATATGAAGTGGTAGGCAACTGATTTGATCAGAACCCTATTCAATAGGTATGCAACTTCACAAGTGCATAACTCCCTAAAAGGAAATAGGGAACTCAGTAGTACTCATCATAGAGCACACCATATCACATAGGGTGTTATTGCTCTGCCCCGATATACCATCGTGCTATGGTGTATTCGGAGGAGTAATGCTGAGAGAGAATCTCATTCTCCTTTAGATTAATCCAGGAATTCCGTCTCAAGTATTATCCTACTTGATCTCATCATAGGACATAATACTTATACCCGTATTTTGGTTCTCTACTTCTAACTTATATTCTGTGAATATCTCAAAAGGTTCGGACTTGTGTTTCAACAGGAACATATGTCTGAATCTTGAGAGATCATCAGAGAATGTAATGAAGTACAAAGAACCGGTCTTGGCATGTGTAGACAAGGGACCTTACATACATCAACATGTATCATCCCAAGAGTTCACTAACTCTTTCTCTGTTTCCAGTAAACAGAGCTATGGTCATCTTATCTCTGTGACATGACTGCCAAGTTTCACAAGATGTAAATTCAAACTAATTTAAATATGCATCTATGTGCAACTTAGCTAGTCGGGTCGCATAGATATGACCTAGTCTACAATACCTCAAGAAGGATTCATTCATTTCTGAACTCTTCCTCTTGTGTGTGTTCCGTATACTAAGAACTGTGGTTTGATTTAGAACTTTAATGCTTTTAGATAACGTGCCTGAACTGATCAACTTTTGATATAGGAAACGTTCAAAACATTGTCCAACAATACAAAATTATATCCTTTCTTTACTAATAAAGAGACTGATATGATTTTGTATATCAGGTTCGGTATCTAATAGCATTTGTTCAGAATCAATGTATTGGTAATACAGGGTGACAGTGACCAACAGACTTGGCTGCAACACATGCCCCTTTTTCTGTCTCATGAAACTTATCACCCGTTCTCAGTTCTCTACCTTTCTGTAGCCCTATGTAACAAATTACATATCTGGGATCCTGATCCGGTATCAAATACCCAGGACGTAGAGGATATGGAGAAACAGTTCTGTGTAACGAACACACCCGAAGATGATGCATCATATGCACTTTCTTCGTTTGGGCGGCACGGGAAATCTGGTATTCCCCAATTTCCTACTCTGTCTTGCTCTGTCTTATAACAATTATAAGCTGGAGCGGGACCAACGTTCCCCAGCTCAGTATAACAAGTGGGTTCGGTCAATTTATCCGTATTATTATCTTGATTAAGGCGTGACATGGTCGCTACCAGGAGAGAGAGAGAAGAAAACACTCTGCGTGCGCTCTTGCAAGATCAGATTGGTTATTATTTTATCTAATCAGAATGGCTCCCACTGTTTTTATCAAATCTTCCTTCAAACCCTAAAAGGAAAGACTAGCCGGGATTAATTACACGCTACAAGTTCGCCAATCTTTCAGCCAGGCCAGTGTCGGTACTTTGAGTGAGGTCCCCCGTGCTTTCGCACGAACCTAATTAATGTAAACCTCGTTTTCCTAGAGGCGTAACCCCGTTGACACCTTTCTAGACACCTACTTGATCGGCTAATTGTAATGTGTAAAACTCTCCCAGAAGTAACTCTTACTCGCAGCGGGTATCGGGGTCCAACTATCTCAAAGAAGGTATGCAATCTCATTGCAAATTTCAACACTTGAAATTCCCGATAATTTTGCCCCAAATGATCTATGACCTTGACAAGGTCAACAAACCATAGACCTTAAGTCAAGTTCAACCCGTCATTTCTTGATTGAATCAAACCCACCCGCACGACCCTTGACAAGGTCAGCAAGGCCGCACGACTACCCTAACCCAATCTGCATCATATGCATAAGCAGATAAATACTGGTTAGCTACCGCACACTGCGTCTTGACAAGGTCAACAAACGCAGCACGAATACTAAGCAGGACTTATCTGAAATGACGGAGGGCTACGACAGGTTTTTCTGAAAAGCTATTGCCGAAGTGTTGATTTCATCGGAGAAATGATCGGGCTAGGTCGTCGACTTCAATGCCGAAGATGATCTACGTCGAGGCAACACAAGATCAAGCTCCAACTTCACCAAGTGATGAAACTTGTAAAGAAAACACCCTATACTACTTGGCAAGTGGTAGAGGATGAAGAAATAGGAAGTGGGTTCACTTTAGAATTGGATTTCTCACTCTTTTTCTCAAGTCACCATTGAAGCTAGCAAGCTTCTTTCTTCTTGAAGAAGAAGAAGAAGAAGAAAAAGAATATGATAAGAATTATTGGAAAATAGAAAATAAGTGATTCTTATCATTATGCAACCTTGGGTTAGATTAACAAGTGTAGAGAATAAACTAGGATTAGGTGAAAGGTTAGGTTTAGCATAAAACAAAAATGGTAGACTTATTCAAAGCTTCATGAAGCTTCAACTATAAAACAAAGCAAGCCACCATTTCTCTTTTTGCCAAAAATGAATTTAGAGAATATATAAATAAGTAAATCAAAACCCTAACCATTAATATAACCATGGTTTAATCATACACACCCAAGTTTGCATGTATCATCAAACATGATGCAAACTAGTGCACAAAACTATATCATATATACAATGTGCATATCAAGTGAGAAAATACATCTTAAGTGAACAAATACTAGTTAATGTAAAGTAATATATCAAATATATAATTATACATTAAATCATTAAATCAACACTTGATTTAACGATCCGGTCATATCGCATATAACCGACTAATATCAAGTGTATCAATGTATCGAATCAACACTTGATTCGGTAACCCGGCTATATCACATATAACCGACCAATGATACAAATCGCGAGAATAGAATACAGTATCACATACTGGTATAATTCTCGGTCCCGCACATATCTTATATGCGCTCCTATTTCGTTTCGCTTGAGCAAGGAAACCTCTGTGTAGGACTCTAAAGACTCGTCAATACGCCGGCAGCAGGTGATGATCATATCAAACACCCACAAGCCGCAAGCGGTCTACTAAACGTAACGGCCACCCGGGTATTGAGCGATCAGAAGATCGATGAGCAAGCCCGCTCACACTCCTGTGAATCCAACCAGTAACACTTACCGTACAGTCCGGTCTCGTCGTCTGATATGTCGCATATCTCGCTTATGGGTGGTAAACGTCAGACCCCAATAGCTCGATAAGTCGTGTCGATATGAGGTCTATAACAGTTCGAGAAACTACTGGTAACACTTACCAGTAAATCTCAGCAACCCTGGCCAGGGATTTCCGGTTATAACCAATCGAACACAGCGTAACATTAACTCCCTATACCGGGAGAGACGAATCCCCTCCTATCACTCATTGCCTGGATGTGATTCGGGACTGTACCCAAAAACCACCGTTTTGCACGCCCTCTTGGACATGGTAAGGTGGAAATCAAAGCACAGTGGGAATCATACAAGACTCTATGACGATCTCGGGTCTACAGACTAACCTGTACCAGTGTCACCAGAGAACTGCCATCTAACGTGAGGTATAATACCATCTGGGAGTTCTCGGCGAGTCCGTCCAGTGTACCCAGTATCCACTGAGCACCCGTATATCATCTCTGATGTCAAACACCAATGGATATGGGATCATCCATCGCCCATCTGTATGGGTCGAGAAGGTATACGCTAGTCTACTCTGGTATATCGATGCCCCGTCTCGATACACCCACGACTAGGGACCTTGAAGGATGTACTTATGGACTACCATGTCCCCACTAGTATGATCCGCATCATAGTCCAGGAAGTCAAGTACACATCCTAAGGGCTTTACCAATATGTAACAGAGAGACAATCAGTGTACACGTTAAGGTAAAGAGCAACCAGATAGCATACTATCATGTCGAGCAAGAAAGTCCTCCCTATATATGTCCCGGCATCCACTACAATATACATCCTATGTACAGTAATGGCCTCTAGGGCATACATATAACTAACAAATCCTAGTAAAGAAAATAAAATATGTACAACAGGTACATCGACCTCAACCCGGTCGTGCCCCAAAAGAATAATATACAAACCGGCAGTGACGGCAATCCACATATCGGACCCTCGCCCCGCAATATCAAATGTACAAATAATACCGAACTGTACTACCATTGCATCCAGGCTATCCACCATGACAAATCCGCAACATCACAGCACAACACAGAACATCAACGTGAATGTCACGTTCGCAAATCCGTCTAAATGGGCTATAGCGATTAGACAAGATTTACCGATCAAATAACATTCACGGTCTCAGATATAATGTAATACTCTGTATACTTTAAACAATATTATAAAATATCGAATCCGAAATAACCCCCGAATAGCCCAGAAAAACTGATAAAACCATATCCAAATTGGGCCGAACAAACAATACCACTGCACCAACTTCCCAGAGACCAGACAAAAGCTTAAATACGAAGCCAAAAATCATCACCATGGCCGGCCTGGCCGGAAAAACATGAAAGGTGGCCGGTTTTTTTTCCGATGGCAGGGGATCGTCTTTAGGCACTGGTCATATGGTCTCATGGGTGGTCTTCTGCACTTGTTTTAAAATTTTTCTGAACACTTTAAAAAATTAACAGAGAGCAAAACTGCAGTGGCATTGTTCGAGTTTAGTTTCGTTTTCGATAGATTAACATTGTTTAAAACAAGCTAGCTAAGGTTAATGGCGTGGCTCTGATACCATGTAAGTCTACGGTAGCGACCCGGCCGTCTATCCGAGGCCAAAATGCGGAAAAAAAATTCTTATAAACTTGAAACTGGCGCTAACGCAGACTTTAATCTCGGATCGAACCATTAACATTAAACTAGCAATCTAAAGAGGGTTAGAAAAGCTATACCGATCGATCCATGTCCTTCGGTCTTTAGCCACCATCTTTAGCTCCATGCGGCATCTCCGATCTCGCTCGATCTCCAACCTCCTCGTCGGAAAGGGCACCACATCGATGAATCCTTTTACGGGCTCTCGCTTCGAACCGAAGCAACTCGGACACGAAGTTTGCTAGCCGACGTGTCCAAGGTGAAGCAGAGAATGTGTATGATAACTTTGTCTCTTGACACTCTAGGATTCTCAACACATGAGATGGTTAGAGTGGAGGTAAAAGATGATGTCATTGAGGAGGTTGTGAGCAAGAAGAAGAAGGAAAAGTGAAGAGGCCTTTCTTTTCTTAATGTGTTGGAATGATAATGTTCTGAGAGCTAGAAAAAGAATCCAAGAGCAAAACCTTACCTCATGGCTGCCCTCCCTCTCTCCTCTTATCATTTCAATACATTAAATCAATCCAAAATGTGACAAATGCATAAATAAAGAGACCATGAGTCACTAGATTGCATGTGTCACAATAAATGCACCTCATGATGAAATCTACTCACAATTTCCACCATTTGTAAACATTAACCTAAATGTTTACCAGGATAAAAAGAGAATGGCATCTACTAAAGTAAACTCATGACGGATCACAAGGATACCCCTCACCTGTATATACATACCTGCATCCACATTCCGACTGAATGCAAATGCGATGAGACTAAAGTAATCCAACAAATCTAATACTAGGATCCGGCTTAAACCAAAGCACACTAGTATGATCCGTCCGATCATGATTCGTGCAAGACTGCACGTATTTGATCGAACCCTTCTATAATACCATACGGCCTCTACAACGTTTCGCCCAAAACTTAAGAAACTGTCTGTGGGGGACTCTAAAGACTCGTCAATACACTGGCACTGGATTTAACCACTAGCACGTCAGTGGTACTAGCTGTACGTAACGGGCTACCGGGTATTGACCAAAAGGGAGGCCGATGAGCGAACTCATCCTAACACCCTACTAAGCCTGTCAGTGACAATATCGGTACTGTTCGGTCCGTTCGTCTATGAGTATCGCATGTCGGGCCTGGGGGGTTAGTAAAAGTCAGACCCCCAAAAGCGGTACAAGTCATATCGGAGTGTATCCCAGAACACCCTAAGATACTACTAGAATACCTACCAGTAAATCTCCTGCCTTGGCCAAGGAGTTCATGTAATGGCTCTCCTAGACACAGCGCGATCTCACCCCCAATAACGGGAGAGACATAACCCTTGCCGATTCGCTCACTGCCTCCATGTGGCCCGGGACTGTAACCAACTAAAATCTGTTTGCACGACTCCTTTGAGCCGTGGTAGGGTAGTAATCAAAGCATAGTGGGAACTCACACGAGACAAATGACGATCTCAGGTCGATGAACTAACTTGTACACATGTCACCAGGGAACTGCTATCTGACGTCTGGTATAATACCAACTAGCATGTTCCCGGCAAGTCCTGTCCGGTGTACTCATAAGCCAATGAGCACCGGTATACATCTTAGGTGAACCAACTGATACCAATGGCTTGTGAGACCGGCCACCGTCCCTCGTCGGGGTCTCGACTATATACACTAATCTACTAATGGAGTATCGATGCCCAGTCTCGAAACTCCCATGACTAGGGACCACTTTAATGATGTGCTTATAGACTACCTAACTCTCATGTATATGATTGCCATCATACTGCTGGTAGTCAAGCAAGAATCCTAAGGGCTCTATCAATGTGTAATAGTGATCTGTGATATCACCTGAAGCATGTACACGATGATAAAGATAAACCAGATAGCATACTATCATCTTGAGTAATACTGTCCTACCGGCATAGGTCCTCCCTGAATCATTGCAATCACGTGCCTGCGATCCAATAATTGACTTTGAGGGCACTATATCCAACACCTAATCCCCAAAATGCAAGAGACATCTCCTAGATCATTGATTAAGAATCTACGTGATAAGAAGAGCTTGACCGAGTGCAGCATAGGAACATCATTTCCTATCAAGAGTATGTCATCTACGTACAATACAAGGAAGACAATCTTACTCTCTGCAACCTTCTTGTAGATACAAGGATCATCTACGTTCTTGATGAAGTCAAACTCTTTGACTACCACATCAAAGAAGATGTTCCAACTCCGCGATGCCTGCTTTAAACCATAGATTGATTTAAGCAGCTTGCATACCGTTCCACTGCTCACATTGTCTACAAAGCCCTCTGGCTGAGTCATGTACACGCACTCCTCTAAATCACCATTTAGAAAGGCGGTCTTAACATCCATTTTCCAGATTTCGTAGTAATGTTATGCAGCAATGGCATGTAGGATCCGGATGGACTTAAGCATAGCCACTGGAGAAAAGGTTTCGTCATAATCCGTACCTGGTCGTTGACGAAAACCCTTTGCAACAAGTCTAGCTTTGAAAGTCTCAACTTTTCCATCCACACCAAGTTTCTTCTTAATGATCCATTTGCTCCTAATGGGTTTTACCCCTTCAGGAGCAACTTTCAAAGTCCATACTCTGTTGGTATACATGGATTCCATCTCAGATCGCATTGCATCCAGCCACTTCACAGAGTCACCACTCGTGATGGCCTGCTCGAAGCTAGTCGGGTCATCATCTTCCATGATGCAATCCTCACTCCCACCATCAATGAGAAAACCGTAGTATCTTTCAGGTGGATGAGAAACCCTACTAGATCGGCAGAGAGGCTGGGGTTCGTCAGGAACTACTGAATCCTCTGATTCCACTAAATCTTCTGTTGCAGTTTGTGTAGCTGGAACTTCTTCCGGTTCTACCTCATTGTCACTAATTTCTTTCTCAAGAAATTCCTTTTCTAAAAAGGTGGCATGTCGAGAAATAAACACCTTTTGTTCCACGGTGTGGTAGAAGATATACCCATGCGAATGTTTGGGATATCCAATAAACTTACACAGAAAATACCTTCCCCCGAGCTTGTCCGGATTATGTGTTTTCACATATGCTGGACAACCCCATATCTTAACATAATTAAGATATAGTCTCTTTCCTTTCCATATCTCATATGGAGTGGATGACACAGATTTAGTGGGAACCATATTCAATAGGTATGCAGCTGTCTCCAGTGCATATCCCCAAAAGGAAATAGGCAACTCAGCGGTGCTCATCATAGAACGCACCATATCTAATAGGGTGTGATTCCTCCGTTCCGATACACCGTTGTACTGTGGTGTATAAGGAGGAGTTAGCTGAGAGAGGATCCCATTCTCTTTTAGATAATCCAGGAACTCATTTCTCAAGTATTCTCCTCCTCGATCAGATCGAAGAATCTTAATAGTTTTACCCGTTTGGTTCTTTACTTCGTGCTTATATTCTTTGAATTTCTCAAAGGCTTCAGACTTGTGTTTCAACAGGAAGACATGTCCGTATCTTGAGAGATCGTCAGTGAATGTAATGAAGTACAAAGAACCATTCCTGGCATGTATAGACATGGGACCACATACATCACTATGGATCAGTCCCAAGAGTTCCGTAACTCTTTCTCCGTGTCCACTAAACGGAGTTTTGGTCATTTTACTTTTGAGACATGACTGGCAAGTGTCATAAGATGAAAATTCAAACGGATTCAAATATCCATCCTTAAGCAAGTTAGCTAGTCGTGTCGTATTGAGATGACCTAGTCTACAATGCCACAAGAAGGATTCGTTCATTTCTAAACTTTTCCACTTGTGTGTGTTTTGTACATTAAGTACTTTAGTTTGATTGAGAACATATATGCCATTATTTAGCGAGCCTGATCCAATTAACTTTTGATTCAGAAAGATATTCATAACATTATCCTGTACTACAAAATTAAATCCTTCTTTACTCAATAAAGAAACTGATATAATATTGCATATCAGGGTCGGAATGTAATAGCATTCCTTCCGAATCAATGTATTACCATTTGACAACACAAGGTGATATTCGCCAACAGCCTTGACTGCAACATTTGCACCATTCCCTACTCTTATGGAATGAACACCCTCTCCCAGTTCTCTACCTTTCTGCAACCCATGTAACATATTACATATGTGGGATCCCGATCCGGTATCTAATACCCAGGACGTAGAGTGAACTGAGAAACAGTTCTCGATAACTAACACACTCGAAGATGATGCATCATCATGCTTATTCTTCATTTGGGCGGCGTGAGAATCCGGATATAACCCTATTTCCTGTTCTGTCTTATAAAAAATATATGAAAGAACGGAACCAATGTTCCCCTGCTCAGTAATAAGCGGGTTTGGTCAATACATCTATATTATTATCTTGATTAAGGCCTGGAGAGAGAGAGAAGAAAACACTTTAGCGTATGCTCTTACAAGATTAGATTGGTTATTATCTTCTCTAATCAGGATGGCTCCCACTGTTTTCATCAAATCTTCCTTCAAACCCTAAAAGGTAAGACTAGCCGGGATTAATTACACTTTACAAGTTCGCCAATCTTTCGGACAGGCCAGTGTTGGTATTTTGAGGGAATTTCCCTGTGCTTACGCACGGACTTAATTAAAATAAACCTCATTTTCCCAGAGGCATAACCCTGTTAACACCTTTCTAGACACCTACTTGATTGGCTAATTGTCATGTGTAAAACTCTCTCAGGAGTAACTCTTACTCGCAGTGGGTATCGGGATCCAACTATCTCATAGAAGGTATGCAATCTCATTCCAAATTTCAACTCTTGAAATTCCCGATAATTCTTTTGACCCTAGCGTGCTATGACCTTGACGCATGCCAACAAACCATAGTCCGCTAGTCAAGTTCAACCCGTCATTTCCTGATTGAATTAAACCCACCCGCACGACCCTTGACGCAGGCCAACAAAGTCGTACGACTACCCTAGTCCAATCTCATCTTATGTTGCAGATAAGCACTAGTAAGCTACCGCACACTACGCCATGATGCAGGCCAACAAACGTAACATGAATACTAAGTAGTTCTTATCTGAAATGACGGAGGGCTACGCAGGTTTTTCAGAAAACCTTTTGCGTATCACTCCCGGTGAAGGGATCTCGGCTCTTTCATTATCGAATAAAGTGCAGGATATTTCACAAATACCGCTATGTAAAGCAAGAACTATAGAAGCAATCAAAAACAAAATCGAGTGAGTTGTAGCATCTTCTAGTTTCGCTAAAGAGGTCACTCCCGGTGAAATGATCTCGGCTCTTTCCTTATCGAATAAGGTGTTGGATATTCTACAAGGAATACCGCTATGCAAAGCAAAAACTAGAGCTACCATTTTTATAAATTTGATTCTACAACATCTTTTAGGTTTCTTTTCTTTTATTAATCTCATTAACGAATCCCATCAATTATGCTTCCTAAGCATCACGGATGAAACGAAAATACAATGTACGCTTATTCCATCCGCATTCGCCACAATGTTCCGTTATGCACCGTTAGGTTACTTAACTAACGGCATACCGAGACGGGACTAGCGCGGGTGCAAAACATAAGCAACGTTTACTATATATCATATATACAATAATAAAGCATTCATCTCACGCATAAAAAATGATCACATCACAGTATATCAGCATCAGAAGTTAACATATGAAATATTGGATATACTAGGAGGTCCGTGTTTTATTTTAAGCCTGTATAAAACACGGATTTCACGGTCGCGATGAATAGCTAAACCCACATCCCTAGACCCCCTACGAGAGCGTCAAGCAACCCTACCAATTCTAGGGTTAGGAGACCCGGTCTCGACTCCTCGAGATGGCCTCCCACTGTTGTAACGTTTTAGAAATTATTTTGCGAATTTTCCCGTTTTAGGGCAAAATTGTCGGTTTTTCCCGTTTTAACCCGATTTCGATCAAACGACCGTATAAACTTACCGACACCTAGTTTGGCTAAAATAAAGCTTGTGCGCGAACTTTGGGAGTATTTAGGACGTTTTGGTTCAGATAGAATTTTTCCCAAATAAAATATTATTTTAAGCGGTATTTTGTGCACGTAAATCGGGAAAAAATTTCTTTTGTGAATAAAATAATTTTATCACTAGAATTATTTTAGAAACTTCTTTTTAAATATCTAGATATTTTTGGAGTGCAAAAGGAATTATTTTAAAAAGAAAAGAAAAGGTGAAAAGGTGGCAAAATGCATTTATTAGCTTTTATTACTCATTTTCCTAGCAATTTCTTCACCCAAAATTCACAAAAATACCCCCATCTCTCCTTGGCCGACCCACATCCCCATTTCTGCCCATTTCAACTTCCAAGCTCATTTCTCACTCTTTTTCAATAAAAAACACAAAAAAAATCCAAAAATTCCTATATAAATATTAAACCATTTTTCCTTCACTAATCCTTCATGGATCTTCATCAAAGCTTGATTTTTGGAGGCTAATATGATGGATCTAATTTCATTTTGGTGTTCTTAAGAAGTTATAATTTCTTACCTTAATCCTTAATTAATTGCTTTAATCTTAAACTAGCTAATTTAGTTAGCTATTTATGTGCTTAGTTTAGCTTTTAAATTCATGATTAATTCATTATATTTGGTTTAAGAAATTCATGTTAGGGTTAAATTTTGATTAGGTGATTAGTGTTTATTTTAAGTGTTAAATTGTGTTTTGGAAAATATTAATATAGTAGAAAGTGTTAAAATTTTGCTAATAAGCATTTTGTTTAATTAAGCAAAGTTGCTTACTAGATTTTTGCTAAAACATAATTAGCGAGTGTTAAAAATATAGGATTGGTTTAGATAGCTTAGTTAGGATATTTTAAGGTATTTTTAATTGTTAGATTTGCGTTATCTTGAATCTAGTGCGATATATTGCGATAGGTTGCTTACTAGATTTCGGGGTTTTTCCGACGTAGGGTTCGTTTGGTAGTTGCGAGGTTATATCTAATGTATTCATCGTAATTTTTGTGTTGTGTTGCGCGATCAGGATGATCGGGGTCCATACTTTGTGTTTTGTAGTTTAGTGACCCCAATTAGGGTTTTGGCCGGTATCGTGCGTGATAGATGCGCTAAGCGCGCAGTGTAATTTTCCGGGCGTTTTCGTCGCGTTTCGTTGTCTTTTCGTCATTATAAGATATTTAGCTTATATGTGGTATTTATGAAATTTTAGGTTCGCAAGCAGGGATTTCAGGTGCTGCGGACAAGGGGAAGAAGGTGGTCGGATTTTCATAGCACGAGACCATCGGTGAGTAGATTTAACATCTACGGGGAAATCACCCGTATGACGTTATGCGTCGGGGCGAATATGATATGATAGCTGCATGTATTTGCATATTAGTTACTTTCATATGAATGTCATTGTATAGCATTATCTGTTGTACTTGACTCGTACCTTTAGATATAACACATTACTGACGGTTCATGTTGTACGAGCACTAAATTGTATGCTACACCCACACCGTCTGTAATTGCCATGACACGCACAAACACCTACATATGTGATATGATAGTGGATAGGAATGATTGGAGTAGTAACTCTTATTCTATTGTGCATATGAAATACTGTGGACACATACATACGTGATAATGCATTGGGCAGGAATAGTTAAGGTAGTGAACCTTATTCCACTTCACTTATATCTTGCTATATTTAATTATAGATCATGCATACATATTGACATGTACACCCTCGTACTTGATTACATGTAGATACTTAAACCTTGCTACACTTACATGTACACTTCATATGATACTGCATTTATTTTCGAAGGAATTGGGAACCGCATGATATGTTTTAAAGCTAGATTCAATTTAAAAAGCGGTTTTCCCTTTATATGCTCATATTGATGTTTTATGTTGCATATATCAGCTTTATATGGATTTTACGCATTGAGATATGGATTTCATATGATTTATGGATTTGAGAACCGTGGGGGATATTTTCAAGAAAACTATGTATTGTTTGAAAACCCGGTTTCTCTTGATATGATATTTGATGCGTCCACCATGTGATTTCTCGGTTCTGAGATTTGGCTTGTGATACCCGATTCGAGGAGCGGGACGCACCGTCTGTGGGTACATGGTGGACCCGGTATGGTATCCCGGGGTGAGTGGTGATTTCGTGGTGTAGACGATAAGCCTGACGGTGGGACCACTACCTACCGGTGATTGTATTTGGACTCGGCGGTTATCATGGAGATACCGACCGGAGTGAGGTATGACATATCGTCAGGGCCAGTCATGGTGACAGCGCCTGAGTTATGAGGATCTACGTGTCGATGCTAGACACGGGTTTCATGATGTTTCGAGTGTCGGTGTTTGACACTCAGGTTTTCGTGAGACATACAGGATGTGAGGGCCGATCTGAGGATGCGGTTCCTGAGGATTTGGGAATTGATGTGTCAGTGAGGGACACTGGTGTTTTTCCATGCTGATGATTTTTGCATGAGATTTTATATTATATCATCCCACACTCAGGATTATGTTGATATGCATTGTTTCATGTAGTTGTAGTACCCTGATGATGTACCTTTACATGATTGTTGCATATTCACCTATCATACTTATGCTATCGGATTACTTATGATAGATTGATCGTTGTTCGTGCATACTTGCGATTACTGTATGATGTTATTTACTATTCATCAGTTGGCAACTCACCCCCGTTGTGCCACAGTGTTATGCAGGACTTACCCTCTTAGTAGTCGCGGCAGAGCATCTTTTCATATCTACTTTTGCGGATACCGCTACGGTTGGCTTTGAAGCCTTGCTTTTAGGTGGGTTGCGGTTATCTGTTTGTACTTTGTATATTTTTTTGTTGGATCTAGTATTCTCCATCTATCACTATGTTGTATATGACGTAGAGATGACTTGTGAGGATTCAATGTTATATTTTGTGGTGACTTTAGGTGCCGTGCTCGTGGGTGCCGGTTTTGTTGAAAAGTTTTACTTCTTTATGCGGTTTTCTTTTATATTTCATCGCTTCGGCGTCGTATATATGTTGTGGTGGTTGTCTCCGCCGTTGGGCGTGATTTGCTCCCGTTTGGGATGCTTTTATTATTAACTATGTTGTACCCGTTTTCGGGGTTAGTTTTTACATAGGAGGTGCTGCCGAAATTTTTAAGAACGAAAACTAAACTTAAAGATTTTTACTTGAAAAATTCCGAATGTTTAAAACTATGTTTTCTCCGTTGATCCAGTTTTGGGTGGTTTAGATTTCTGGTTTTCGGCTTACTTAAGTTGCGTACACCTTTAGACGTTACGTGGTTTAAGTGCCGGTTACGGGCCAAATTTGGGTCGTGACAAAGTTGATATCAAAGCGCTAGGTTTTTACCTTTCGGAGTGTACGATGACCTTGGTATGATGGAGTAGGTAGCTTAAGCAGAGTGATATAGCATGTATATGTTCCGCGGCATACTTATGACACGGTACTCCGCCTAAGTGACCTTAGGACTTATTGATTGAAATTCCTTCCGTGATTGATATACATCTTTGTGATTCGATTTCCGTTTCCTTATCGATTCTTATTTCAATTTCCAGCCTATATGCCGCCGAAGACTACGAGGGCACAGAGAGCGGCCGCGAGGGCCGAGGCCAGAGTCGACTCGTCTGAGGCGAGGGTTGACCAGGGCGATACGCCTGTGGTACCGGAGCACATTGCTATGATTGGGGCTGGTATGTAGGACCTGCGCCAGATTGTGGGGACTTTAGTAGAGGCCATTCGAGCATAGGGGCAGGCTGTTGTTCCACCCGTTGCTGGGACCACGATGGTACCTACTGATCCGGCAGTCGTAGTTGCAGCTCCAGAGGTTATTACCGTGTCACTGACGGAGTTCATGAGGCTGAGGCCTCCGGTGTTTACTGGCACAGATGTTACTGAGGATCCGCAGTCGTTCATCGACCGGATGGCCAGGATTTATCGCTCACTCCGATGCTCCGACAAGAGATGGGTAGAGTTTGCGAGTTTCCGCCTGTAGGGTATGGCCCAGAAGTGGTGTGAGTCGTTGGAGAGGGGCAGAGCCGCTGGTCTTGCTCTTATGACCTGGGCTGAGTTTGTGACGTCGTTTCTTGCCTATTTTCTTCCACCGAGCATCAGGGATGCGCGAGCGCGCAGATTTGAGTCGTTACGTCAAACGCCGGAGATGACGGTGTCGGAGTATGATGTTTTGTTTACTGAGCTGTTGGTGTATGCTCCGTACCTGGTAGCGACTGAGGAGATGAGGGTGAAGAGGTTTGTTCGAGGCCAGCTTACCCAGTTGTTCCTAGCCATCAGCATTCAGCATTGCGACACGTATGCGGCAGCTGTCGATGCAGCCCTATTGGTGGAGGAGCATCTAGCTGAGTCATCGGTTATTCCAGAACCAAAGAGGACTCGTACGGATGAGCCAGCACGGGGACCGAGGTTTGTCCGCAGAGGAAGAGTTCCTTCAGACTCGGGGAGTAGCAGAGACGTGGGACGTGGCCAATTATTCAGTTCCTATTCCCAGGAGGTCCAGCGACCGTCTTATGGATGCTTCGGTTGTGGCAGTTTGCATTATCTTGTTCGGAATTGTACTGTGGTGCGTCAGAGAGGGCAAGCAGTACCGCAGGTTACCTTACCACCTTCTCCGCCTCAGAGAGCATTGCCTCTTATTCATGTTGTTGCGCCGTGTCAGACTCTTGCTCAGAGCGGTCGCGGTCGCGGTGGTTTTGTGCCGAGAGGACGAGGTGGCAGAAGCAGAGGACAGCCAGTAGCCCGTAGAGGGCAGGCACAGGTTTTTGCCTTGACTCACCAGGACGCTCAGGCGTCCAACGGTGTGGTTTCAGGTACCCTTTCCTTATGTTCTTTTGATGCACATGTTCTTTTCAATCCGGGATCTACGCAATCGTATGTTTCTACGCACTTCGCGCCGAGGTTAGGCCGAGAGTCGTGTTTGTTGGATCAGCCGCTAGTAGTGACTACTCCTGTGGGAGAGTCGTTTGTTGCGCGGCACGTGTTCCGATCATGTGCTGTCCGTTTAGGAGACAGAGATCTGTCCATCGACTTGATCCTTCTTGAGATGTTGGACTTCGACGTTCTGTTGGGCATGGACTGGATAGCGACTTGCTATGCGTCCGTGGACTGCCGCGAGAAGACAGTTAGATTTTGTTTTCCCGGCGAGCCAGTGTTTGTTGTGCAGGGGGACCGTGGTGCCGCCCCTCACAGTTTGGTTTCTGTTCTGTACGCTAGTCGGCTTTTGAGGAGGGGATGTCGGGGATTCTTGGCTTTCATTCATGTTACTGGAGCTACGGTGGAGTCGTTGGACCAGGTTTCTACCGTGCGAGAGTTTCCCGATGTCTTTCCCGATGAGTTATCTGGGTTGCCGCCAGAGCGCGATATTGAGTTTTGCATTGATCTGATTCCTGGCACGGAGCCTATTTCTATACCGCCTTATCGGATGGCTCCGGCAGAGTTTAGAGAGCTTAAAGATCAATTGCAAGAGTTGCTTGTTTTGGGACTTGTGCGTCCGAGTGTTTCACCGTGGGGAGCTCCTGTTCTGTTCGTCAAGAAGAAGGACGACAGTTTGAGGCTATGTGTGGATTATCGTCAGTTGAACCGAGTTACGGTGCGGAACAGGTATCCTTTACTCCACATTGACGATTTATTTGATCAGCTCCAGGGTGCGAAACATTTTTCGAAGATTGATTTGCGTTCGGGTTATCATCAGTTGTGGGTTCGGAATGATGACATTCCGAAGACTGCTTTTCGTACGCGCTATGGGCATTATGAGTTTTTGGTGATGTCGTTCGGACTCACCAATGCGCCAGCAGCGTTCATGGATCTGATGAACCAGATTTTCAGGTCGTTCCTCGACCAGTTCATTATAGTGTTTATTGATGACATACTGGTCTACTCTAGGAGTCATGAGGAGTATGAGCAGCACTTGAGGATTACTTTGCAGATATTGAGAGAGCACTGGCTGTATGCTAAATTCTCAAAGTGCGCAATTTGGCTTGATAGAGTTGACTTCCTGGGTCATGCGGTGACTGGTGATGGTATTCTTGTGGACCCGAGGAAGATCGAGGCTGTACAGCTTTGGCCTAGACCTGTATTGGTGACGCAGGTCCGCAGCTTTTTAGGCTTAGCTGGTTATTATCGCCGTTTTGTGCAGAATTTCTCGAGTATCGCTGCACCGCTGACTTGACTGACCCGGAAGGGAATTCCTTTTCTTTGGACTGATGCGTGCGAGCAGAGTTTTCAGCAGTTGAAGGCTCGGTTGACGACAGCACCAGTTCTTTCTTTACCTTCTGGATCGGGCGGCTATGTTGTTTCTTGTGATGCTTCTCGAGTAGGGCTCGGCTGTGTTTTGATGCAGCATGATAGGGTGATTGCATATGCTTCTAGGCAGCTGAAGAAGCACGAGCATAATTACCCCACTCACGATCTTGAGATGGCAGCAGTAGTCTTTGCGTTGAAGATTTTGAGACACAACTTGTACGGAGAGTCGTGTCAGATCTTCACAAATCACAAGAGTTTGAAGTATATCTTCCAGCAGCGCGATCTGAACCTGAGACAGTGCCGATGGATGGAGCTAGTGAAGGATTATGATTGTGAGATCCTTTATCACCCAGGAAAGGCGAATGTGGTAGCTGATGCTTTGAGTCGTAGGCCCGTGGGTAGCTTGTCCCAGTTGAGCGCAGTTCAGTGTCAGTTTTCTGCAGATTGGCAGCTCTTGTGTGATAGTAGAGTGCAGTTTGAGTTCACTTCCGCTGGAGGACAGTTTGCTCATGTCCGCACCCGTCCACTTCTTTTTGATCGTATCCATGAGGCGCAGCCCAGTGATGCCCGTTTGATTGAGATTCTTGACCTTGTTCGGCAAGGAAGAGTTTCGGAGTTCATGATTGATGACCAGGGTGTGCTACGATGCGGGACTCGCTTGTGTGTACCAGATGTTGATGGGTTGAGACGCGAGATCATAGAGCAGGCACATCAGTCGTCCTTTAGCATTCATCCAGGTTCCACCAAGATATACCGTGACTTGAGGGACTTCTACTGGTGGGAAGAGATGAAGCGAGATGTATCGGACTTCGTTTCGAGATGCCTGACTTGTCAGCAAGTCAAGGCTGAGCATCAAAGACCGGCTGGAGAGTTGCAGCCTTTACCCGTTCCGAAGTGGAAATGGAAGCAGATTTCCATGGACTTCATTGTGGGTCTACCCAGGACCAGTCGAAGGTATGACTCCATTTGGGTTATTGTAGACCGGTTGACGAAAGCGGCTCACTTTCTTCCAGTGAAGACCACTTTCGGTTATGCTCAGTATGCTCAGTTGTACATAGATGAGATTATGCGTTTGCACGGTGTTCCTATATGCATAGTATCCGACAGAGGCACCCTGTTTACTAGCCGTCTTTGGCAGAAGCTTCAGGAAGCTTTGGGTACCCGGCTGAGTTTTAGTACCGCTTTTCATCCACAGACCGATGGCCAGTCGGAGCGTACTATACAGACTCTAGAGGATATGCTCCATGCATGCGTGCTTGATTTTGGTGGCAGTTGGGATCGTCACTTGCCGTTGATTGAGTTCTCCTACAACAACAGCTTTCAGGAGACTATTCAAATAGCACCTTTTGAGGCTTTATATGGTAGGAAGTGTCGATCGCCAGTCTGTTGGACCGAGCTTAGTGAGAGTTTGGTTTTGGGACCCAAGATAGTTCAGGAGACCACGGAGAAAATCCAGCTGATTCAGGATAGGATGAGAGCAGCCCAGTGCAGGCAGAAGTCTTATGCCGACCGTCGTCGTCGCAGACTTGAGTTCGCAGTGGGGGATCATGTATTCCTGAGGATTTCTCCGATGAAGGGCGTTATGCGGTTTGGGAAGAAAAGGAAGCTCAGTCCCAGATTTGTAGGTCCTTTCGAGATCCTTGAGCGAGTGGGTTCTTTTGCTTATCGTTTGGCGCTCCCGCCCATTTTTCCGGATGTTCACCCTGTTTTTCATGTGTCGATGCTTCGTAAATACCTTTATGATCCTTCTCACACGATTCAGCACGAGACCGTTCAGCTTGAGCGTGATCTTTTGTTCACTGAGCAGCCGGTAGTTATTTTGGATCGGCAGGTGAAGAAACTTCGGTCAAAGGTCATGCCATCTGTGAAGATTCTTTGGCGTTGCCCGACTAGTGAGGAGATCACTTGGGAGGCCGAGAGCGAGATGCGGAAGAAATTCTCTCATCTTTTTGAAGGTACGCTTAGTACGAAATTTTAATTCGGGGACCGAATTTTTATAAAGAGGGGAGATTGTAACGTTTTAGAAATCGTTTTGCGAATTTTCCCGTTTTAGGGCAAAATTGTCGGTTTTTCCCGTTTTAACCCGATTTCGATCAAACGACCGTATAAGCTTACCGAAACCTAGTTTGGCTAAAATAAAGCTTGTGCGCGAACTTTGGGAGTTTTTGGGAGGTTTTGGTTCAGATAGAATTTTTCCCAAACAAAATATTATTTTAAGCGGTATTTTGTGCACGTAAATCGGGAAAAATTTTCTTTTGTGAATAAAATAATTTTATCACTAGAATTATTTTAGAAACTTCTTTTTAAATATCTAAATATTTTTTGAGTGCAAAAGGAATTATTTTAAAAAGAAATGAAAAGGTGAAAAGGTGGCAAAATGCATTTATTAGCTTTTATTACTCATTTTCCTAGCAATTTCTTCACCCAAAATTCACAAAAATACCCCCATCCCTCCTTGCCCGACCCACATCTCCATTTCTGCCCATTTCAACTTCCAAGCTCATTTTTCACTCTTTTTCAATCAAAAACACAAAAATAAATCCAAAAATTCATATATAAATATTAAACCATTTTTCCTTCACTAATCCTTCATGGATCTTCATCAAAGCTTGATTTTTGGAGGCTAATATGATGGATATAATTTCATTTTGGTGTTCTTGAGGAGGTATAATTTCTTACCTTAATCCTTAATTAATTGCTTTAATCTTAAACTAGCTAATTTAGTTAGCTATTTATGTGCTTAGTTTAGCTTTTAAATTCATGATTAATTCATTATATTTGGTTTAAGAAATTCTTGTTAGGGTTAAATTTTGATTAAGTGATTAGTGTTTATTTGAAGTGTTAAATTGTGTTTTGGAAAAGATTAATCCAGTAGAAAGTGTTAAAAATTTGCTAATAAGCATTTTGTTTAATTAAGCAAAGTTGCTTACTAGATTTTTGCTAAAACATAATTAGCGAGTGTTAAAAATATAGGATTGGTTTAGATAGCTTAGTTAGGCTATTTTAAGGTATTTGTAATTGTTAGATTTGCATTATCTTGAATCTAGTGCGATATATTACGATAGGTTGCTTACTAGATTTTGGGGTTTTTCCAACGTAGGGTTCGTTTGGTAGTTGCGAGGTTATATCTAGTGTATTCCTCGTAATTTTTGTGTTGTGTTGCGCGATCGGGACGATCGGGGTCCAGACTTTGTGTTTTGTAGTTTAGTGACCCCAATTAGGGTTTTGGCCGGTATCGTGCGCGATAGATGCGCTAAGCGCGCAGTGTAATTTTCAGGGCGTTTTCGTCGCGTTTCGTTGTCTTTTCGTCATTATAAGATATTTAGCTTATGTGTGGTATTTATGAAATTTTAGGTTCGCAAGCAGGGATTTCAGGTGTTGCGGACAAGGGGAAGCAGGTGGTCGGATTTTCATAGCTCGAGAACATCGTTGAGTAGATTTAACATCTACGGGGAAATCGCCCGTATGGCGTTATGCGTCGGGACGAATATGATATGATAGCTGCATGTATTAGCATATTAGTTACTTTCATATGAATGTCATTGCATAGAATTATCTGTTGTACTTGACACGTACCTTTAGATATAACACATTACTGACGGTTCATGTTGTACGAGCACTAAATTGTATGCTACACCCACACCGTCTGTAATTGCCATGACACGCACAAACACCTACATATGTGATATGATAGTGGATAGGAATGATTGGAGTAGTAACTCTTATTCTATTTTGCATATGAAATACTGTGGACACATATATACGTGATATTGCATTGGGAAGGAATACTTAAGGTAGTGAACCTTATTCCACTTCACTTATATCTTGCTATATTTACTTATAGATCATGCATACATATTGACAGGTACACCCTCGTACTTGATTACATGTAGATACTTAAACCTTGCTACACTTACATGTACACTTCATATGATACTGCATTTATTTTCGAAGGAATTGGGAACCGCATGATATGTTTTAAAGCTAGATTCAATTTAAAAAGCGGTTTTCCCTTTATATGCTCATATTGATGTTTTATGTTGCATATATCAGCTTTATATGGATTTTACGCATTGAGATATGGATTTCATATGATTTATGGATTTGAGAACCGTGTGGGATATTTTCAAGAAAACTATGTATTGTTTGAAAACCCGGTTTCTCTTGATATGATATTTGATGCGTCCACCATGTGATTTCTCGGTTCTGAGATTTGGCTTGTGATACCCGATTCGAGGAGCGGGACGCACCGTCTGCGGGTACATGGTGGACCCGGTATGGGACCCCGGGGTGAGTGGTTATTTCGTGGTATAGACGATAAGCCTGACGGTGGGACCACTACCTACCGGTGATTGTATTTGGACTCGGCGGTTATCATGGAGATACCGACCGGAGTGAGGTATGACATATCGTCAAGGCCAGTCATGGTGACAGCGCCTGAGTTATGAGGATTTACGTGTCGATACTAGACACGGGTTTCATGATGTTTCGAGTGTCGGTGTTTGACACTCAAGTTTTCGTGAGACATACAGGATGTGAGGGCCGATCGGAGGATGCGGTGCCTGAGGATTTGGGAATTGATGTGTCAGTGAGGGACACTGGTGTTTTTCCATGCTGATGATTTTTGCATGAGATTTTATATTATATCATCCCACACTCAGGATTATATTGGTATGCATTGTTTCATGTAGTTGTAATACCCTGATGATGTACCTTTACATGATTGTTGCATATTCACCTATCATACTTATGCTATCGGATTACTTATGATAGATAGATCGTTGTTCGTGCATACTTGCGATTACTGTATGATGTTATTTACTATTCACGAGTTGGAAACTCACCCCCGTTGTGCCACAGTGTTGTGCAGGACTTACCCTCTGAGTAGTCACGGCAGGGCATCTTTTCATATCTACTTTTGCGGATACCGCTACGGTTGGCTTTGAAGCCTTGCTTTTAGGTGGGTTGCGGTTATCTGTTTGTACTTTGTATATTTTTTTGTTGGATCTAGTATTCTCCATCTACCACTATGTTGTATATGACTTAGAGACAACTTGTGAGGATTCAGTGTTATATTTTGTGGTGACTTTGGGTGCCGTGCTCGTGGGAGCCGGTTTTGTTGAAAAGTTTTACTTCTTTATGCGGTTTTCTTTTATATTTCTTCGCTTCGGCGTCGTATATATGTTGTAGTGGTTGTCTCCGCCGTTGGGCGTGATTTGCTCCCATTTGGGATGCTTTTATTATTATCTATGTTGTACCCGTTTTCGGGGGTAGTTTTTACAAAGGAGGTGCTGCCGAAATTTTTAAGAACGAAAACTAAACTTAATGATTTTTACTTGAAAAATTCCGAATGTTTAAAACTATGTTTTCTCCGTTGATCCAGTTTTGGGTGGTTTAGATTTCTGGTTTTCGGCTTACTTAAGTTGCGTACGCCTTTAGACGTTACGTAGTTTAAGTGCCGGTTACGGGCCAAATTTGGGTCGTGACAACTGTACCCTAGAACCCGGTTACTTGCGCTCCTCACCTGGGTCTATCCTAATGCGGCAAAGTAAATAATATACAATGGTGACATCATCCTCAACCCGGAAGTGCCCCAATAAAAGAATATTACATATAATGAATTTCACATGAATGAAAATAAAAACCCTCATCTTACATAAAACCCCCGGCTAATCAAAACACAACAATCCAATATAACATATCATAGCAACACATAACATCTCATGTCATCAATATAAGTAAATATGCGTATACCAATTATCGTTGATGTATAGCAACGAAACCGGCGATACACCACATTTTACACTTACGGTCGCAGAAAACAAAATGTAAAACTACAACATTTGGAATCCACAATCACTTTACACATCGTAAACCCGAAATATCATATATTGCGGATTGCATGCCTAACAATATGAATTCCACATATTGTATCACATTACAGAAAGCTAGATGACGTTAAATAATTCGATCAAAACAACGAATTCCCAAAATTCTCAAAAAGCTCAACACTTAAGCATAATTAAAAATTCCCACAAGCATGCCCCAGTACCTACGGAACTACAGCCGAAGGGCCCGACCCAAGCCTCTAAAGTGGCGCCGCGGATCCGCCGCCAAAACCAGGTTTTAGCCGCGGATTCGCGGTCACGTAGACGAGTTAGGGTTTCGTTCTTCAGATGTGTCAATAGAATTCCCTGCATGTTATTCTGAATATTTTTAACATGGAAAAATCTAACTTTTTGAAAAATTTCCAGAGAGGGGGTCCAAAATGAGTTTTCGGGGTTCGATCGGATTTTTAGCTTTGCCTACGCAATGCCTAATGCTCTAGCTAGGCTCTGATACCACTGTAAGGTTCTTAGGCACTGATACCACTGTAAGGTTCTTAGGCACTAGAACAAGGTTCTACAAGGCATCAACCATGCCAAAATTAAATTTTTCAATGGTAAACAACCTAAGCAGGGATCTTTACTAGAGAATTAGGGTTAACAATGAACAAGTAAACTACTTGACTTCTAAGAGTTAGGGATTATAACCTTTGTAGTCTGTTCCTTCGCTTCATAAGATCCGGGTTGAGGTCCCTTTGCTGCGATCATCATGCTCCCGAACTCTTGAGAGGCTCCATGAAGTGAATGATGCATCTTTGCTAGTAATCTTCACAATCCAAGATGATCTACCTTAAGGAATCACAAACCCAAGCTCTCTTTTCACTAATTAGGTATTAGTAAAATGAACACCCTAATCTAAGTGGCTAGAATAGATGAGGATGATGAAATAGTAATTTTGCTCTCTTTTGTTTTCAATTTCTCACTTTAATTCATCACAAATGAAAAAGCTAGTGAGCTTTTGTGAGAGGAAGAAGAAGATGAATTGTGATGAATGAATTAGTGTCGAGGTTAGAAATCCAACCAAGGGTTAAGCATGTCATGCTTAACCCTTGTTGAGAATAAACCATAGGTTAGGGTTAGGGTAAAATTAACAAATATCTTGATAAATATCTAAAGAGGGTGGACTAAGTCAACCTTCATGAAGCTTCTTCCAAGCTTATCCATGACTTAATCCATCATTAAGAATTAACCAAAATAATTAACCTAATCCCAACCCTAATCATGGTTTAACTCATAAACCTTAGTTGCATTTGTAACCCTAACATGTTACAATATTATATATCACATATATAATATATAATGTAACAATAGAAAATAATACAATTAACATATATCATATATATATCAATGTATCATCAAGTGAGAAAAAGAATCATTTAAGTGGGCTTATATTAGTTACTGTAATGTAACATATCACATATATAATTATACATTAAATTATTAAATCAACACTAGATTTAATAACCCGGCTATATTTCATATAACCGACTAATATATTATGCATCTTTTTATTGAATCAACACTTGATCCGATAACCCGGCTATATCACATATACCCGTCCGATATCATATATCGCGAGAATCGAATACGGTATCACATACACGTATTATTCTCGGTGCCGCACATATCACATATGTGCTCCTACTCCGTTTTGCCTGAGCCAGGAAACCTCTGTATAGGACTCTAAAGAATCGTCAATACGCCAGCAGTAGGTGATGATCATATCAAACACCCACAAGCTGCAAGCGGTCAGCTAAACGTAACAGCCACCCAGGTATTGTTCGATCGGAAGATCAACAAGCAAGCATGTACACACTCCTGTGAATCCAATCAGTAACACTCCCATACAGTCCGGTCTCTGTAAGTCCATGCTACCCTTTCCCGGTTCTTACGGGGTTGTGGAAGTGGTGAAAACGATTTTCAAGAGGGTGGTAACATGGACTCAAAAACGGATCTTTGTTAAACTATCTATCTAACAACCTAACTAGGAGTTGTTAACTACTCGGTTAGGGGGTTATACCTTTCTTTCTTGAACTCCTTCGTCTTCAACCCTTGATGGTGTACGGATCGGCTTGACCCCGTCGTCTCCTTGCGCCGAACATCGATCCACCCGAAAGCTTCTACCTTTGGCTTCTTCTTCGAACTTTGAAGAAACTAGTTCACTTGATTTGCTAAACCTTGTGAACTAGAGTGAGTAGAGGAGAGTGTGTTGGGATTTTTCTCTATGGTTCTTACTTCTCAACACATGAGACAAGTGAACCATAGACTAGAGAGAGAGCAACAGGAAGAGGGTGAGAGCAAGAGAATGAGAGAGCTCAAGAGAGAGAAAGAAAATCGAAGAATGAGACTCTCTTTTCTCATTCACCCTCTTATAATCCAAAAGCATCATGAGCCATAATGATAATCAAGTATTATGTGATGGTTCATATCATATCAAAGGCAATATCATTTTCATGCACTCATTTTGCAAACCACAACAAGAAAGCAAAAGTCTTTGCATGAAATTGACAACCATTGTAATGATGATGGTCAACTAGTCCAACCTAGTCAACCGGTCAACAAAGTCAACAAGTCAACAAAGTCAACCCCTTTACAACCATGTCACTATAATACTTAATTAATATTATTGCTAATCATATTTCTTATTCTCATTAGGGTTAAGCAAAAGTCAACGGTCAACAGTCAACTGTCAACAGTCAACAGTCAACAACCCCAATGAGAATACTCTGCCTCTGTCTCTCTGTCAACTGTGCATACACACCCGCATCCGCGTTCCGAGGAACACGAATAAAAACGAGATAAAACCAATGCCAAAACGTACACTAGGATCTGGCTTAAACCAAAGCCCGCTAGTGTTAACTGCCCGGACACTGTACGTGCACAAGTGCACGGATGTGACCGAACCCTGTCGCAAAACCATGCGACCTCTACTCTTTTGCCTAAAGGCGAATAGCTTTCTGTGTGGGACTCTAAAGACTCGACACTACGCTGGCAGTGGGTTTAACCACAGACCGCAAGCGGCACTACCTGTGCGTAACGGTCCCTAGGTAGATGCCGACAAGAAGACTGACGAGGCGAAACCCATCTAAACTCCTACTGAGCCTGAATGTGACAATCTCCGTACAGTCCGGTCTGTTCGTCTGATACATCGCATGGCGGGCCTAGGGGCGGTAAACGTCAGTCCCCTAATAGCGGTACAAGTCGTGTCGGAGTGAAGCCCAGAACACCCTGAGATAACACTGGAAACCTACCAGTATATCTCGCTTGCCCTGGCCAGGGACTACTCGTGTAATGGCTCTCCTAGACACAGCGCGATGTCAACCCCCAATACCGGGAGAGTCGAATCCTGTCTAACCGTCACTGCCTCCAAGTACTTCGGGACTGCACCCAACTACTACCTGTTTGCACGACTCCTTTGAGCCGTGGTAGGATAGTAATCAAAGTACAGTGGGAACACACTCAAGGCGAAGTGACAGTGTCACGTCAGCGGACTAAGCTGTACTCATGTCACCTGGGAACTGATAACTGACGATAGGTATAGTACCAACCAACAGTTCCCGACGAGTCCTGTCCAGTGTACTTGTAACCCAACGAGCACCCGCATACTATCTCCAGTACGACATACTGATGGCTGTGGGACAGACCATCTCCCCTACTGGGATGAGAAGCGCATACGCAAGTCTACTCCGGAGTATCGATGCCCTGTCTCGATAGTCCTACGACTAGGGACCTGTATAAGGATGTGCTTGTGGATTACCCAGCCTCCATGAGTGTGACCGCCATCACAACGCTGGTAATCAAGCAAAGATCCTAAGGGCTCTACTAATATGTATAAGCGATATGCTAAAAGAAACACATGCACATATTGAAGTAGAAACAAACCAAGTAGCATACTACCATTTTGAGCAAGATTGTCTATACAACTGTGAATATCCCAAGCTTCCATTAAGTAATATAAAAGCTAGTATGATACAGTAATGGCCTCTAGGGCATATACACTAACAATCTCCCACTTGCACTAAGGCCATGAACTGGCGTATCGTAGACCTATCATCTCGATCAGCCGCTCGAACTAAGTCTGGGGTAAGGACTTCGTGAGTGGATCAGCAGTGTTATCTTCTGTATTTACTCTCTTCACCTCGATCTCCCGGCGATCTACGATCTCCCTGATCAGGTGGTACCGCCTCAAAATGTGCCTGGACTTCTGATGGGACCTGGGTTCCTTCGCTAAAGCTATAGCGTCGTTGTTGTCACAATACAGCGGTATTGGATCAACACTGGTAGGAACCACCTGAAGCTCCGTGAGGAACTTCTTCATCCAGACAGCTTCCTTTGCGGCATCGTAAGCAGCTATGTACTCCGCTTCCATAGTTGAGTCAGCAACGGTTTCTTTCTTGGAACTCTTCCAGCAAACCGCCCCTCCATTGAGGGTAAAGACATAACCCGACATGGACTTGGAGTCATCCCTGTCACTCTGGAAGCTGGAGTCAGCAAAGGCCTCGATCTGGAGGCCTTTTCCGCCATACACCAAGAACATCTCCTTAGTCCTTCTCAGGTACTTGAGAATGTTCTTTACTGCTATCCAGTGTTTCTCCCATGGGTTCGACTGATACCGGCTTACAACGCTCAATGCGTATGCTACATCTGGTCTGGTACACAACATCGCATACATAATAGATCCTACCGCAGATGCATAGGGTATTGATGACATGCGAGCCCTTTCCAAATCAGTCTTGGGAGACATCTCTTTGGAGAGGGTGATTCCGTGACAAGCCGGCAGATTACCGCGCTTGGAATCTTCCATACTGAATCGTTTCAGTATGGTGTCGATGTACCTTGACTGTGAAAGTCCCAACATCCTTTTGGATCTATCACGATAGATCTGGATCCCCAGAATGTAGTTGGCATCGCACAGGTCTTTCATGGAGAACCTCTGTGATAAGAATCCTTTGACTGACTGTAACATAGGAATATCATTTCCTATTAGGAGAATGTCATCGACGTACAAGGCGAGGAATACCACACTTCTCCCTACAAGCTTACTGTAAATGCATGGTTCATCTGGGTTTTTGACAAAGTCGAATTCTTTGACAGTATCATCAAAGCAGATGTTCCAACTCCGCGATGCCTGCTTTAGTCCATAGATGGACTTGAGCAACTTGCACACTTTACCGTTGCTCACACTCTGAATGAATCCCTCTGGCTGATCCATATAGACGCACTCTTCCAAATATCCATTTAGGAAAGCCTACTTTACGTCCATCTGCCAGATTTCATAATCATGGAAGGCAGCAATGGCAAGAAGGACCCGAATGGATTTCAGCATAGCCACTGGAGAAAAGGTTTCGTCATAGTCCAAACCAGGTCTTTGACGAAAACCCTTTGCAACAAGTCTAGCCTTATAGGTCTCAACCTGTCCATCTACACCAATCTTCCTTTTGAAGATCCACTTGCATCCTACGGGTTTTACCCCGTCTGGAGCAACGTCCAACGTCCATACTTTGTTGGTGTACATGGACTCCATTTCGTTCCGCATTACATGTAGCCATTTTACCGAGTCACTGCTCTGAATGGCTTACTGGAAGCTAGTAGGCTCATCATAATCAATAGTGCAATCCTCTCTATCCCCGTCTACGAGAAAACCGTAGTATCTCTCGGGCGGATGAGACTGCCTACTACTCCTGCGGAGCGGCGCAGGAATGTCCGGTTCTCCTGAAACTTCTGGTTCATCCAAGCTTTCAGTAACAGCTTGTGGTTTTGGAATTTCTTCCAGTTCTATTGCGCCCCCACTTATCTGATTTTCCAAAAATTCAGTTTCCAAGAAGTGGGCATGCGGAGAAACAAAAACTTTTTGTTCTTCTGCGGAATAGAAAAGATACCCCCTGGAGTTCTTTGGGTATCCCACAAACTTACACAGTACTGAGCGTGCCTCGAGCTTGTCCGCATGCTGCTTTTTTACAAAAGCTGGACATCCCCATACCTTAAGATACTTAAGACAGGGTTTCTGCCCACTTTACATCTGATATGGGGTGGTAGGCACAGTCTTGGTTGGAGCCTTGTTCAAGAGATATGCAGCTGCTTCTAGTGCATAACCCCAGAAAGATTGCGGCAACTCAGCCTTACTCATCATGGAACGGACCATATCCAATACGGTTCGGTTCCGCCTTTCAGATACACCGTTGTATTGTGGTGTGTATGGAGGAGTACGCTGAGAGAGAATTCCATTCTTTTTTAAGTAGTCTAGAAACTCGGCACTTATGTATTCACCACCTCGATCAGATCTCAGTGTCTTTATACTTTTGCCTGTTTGTTTTTCAACTTCATTCTTGTATTCCCGAAATTTCCCAAAGGCCTCGGATTTGTCCTTCATTAAGAAGACATGTCCATACCTAGAGAAATCATCTGTGAAAGTAATGAAGTATGAATATGTAGGGTTCCTAGGCACTCTCAAGAGGTCTCACAAGGCATCAACCATGCCAATTTCAAAAAATCTAGGTGCCGAGAAACCCGACTACGGATCGTTTGCTAGAAAACTAGGCGAAAAACAATCTAGTTAACAACTTAACTAATGGGATATCGGAAATACAACCTTTGTAGATCCGGTGCTCCACCTCCATAGCTCCGCAACGAAGTCGTCTCCGCTGTCCAAAAGGAATCCGGGCTCTAGAGTCGGCTTCGTCGGAGAAAAAGCGAGCTAGGTCATCGATGTCCATGCCGAAGATGATCTACGTCGAGGCATCGCTAAATCAAGCTCCACCTTCACCAAGCCCTAAAAACTTGTGAAGGAAACACACTCTACTACTTGGCAAGAGGTAGAGGATGAAGAAATAGGAAGTGGGTAGACTTTTGAATTGGATTTCTCACTCATTTCATCAAGTTGCCATTGATGGTCAAGCTTTTCTTCACTTGAAGGAAGAAGAAGAAGAAGCTAAAATATTATGATAAGTTTTTTGAAAATATAAAATAAAAGAATACTTATCATAATCTTTAACCATGGTAATGTGTAGAGAATCAATCATGGTTAAAGGAATGGTTAGGGTCAAGCTAGAGACAAAATGGTCACTTAGTCAAAAGATCAAGAAGCTTCAACTAGAATCCAAAATTAGCAACCATTTCATTTCATTTTCTTTTATTCATTTATCATAAATAAATGGATAATTAAATAAGATAAATGAATAACAAATAATAAACCCTAACCATTTCATTAACCAAGGTTTAATACTTTACACTTAACCAAAAAGCATGTATCATCAAACATGTTACAAGCAAGTGCACAAAATCATATCACATATATAATGCGCACATCCAAGTGAGAAAATCCATCTTAAGTAAACCGATACTAGTTAATGCAAAGTAATATATCAAATATATAATTATACATTAAATCATTAAATCAACACCTGATTTAACGATCCGGTCATATCGCATATAACCGACTAGTATCCAATGTATCGGCTTATCGAATCAACCCTTGATTCGATAACTAGGTCATATCGCATACAACCAATCGATACATTCATCGCGAGAATAGAATACGGTATCACATACACGCATTATTCTCGGTCCCGCACATATCTCATATGCGCTCCTATTTCGTTTCTCTTGAGCCAGGAAACCTCTGTGTAGGACTCTAAAGACTCGTCAATACGCCGGCAGCAGGCGATGATCATATCAAACATCCACAAGCCGCAAGCGGTCTGCTAAACATAACGGCCACCCGGGTATTGAGCGATCTGAAGATCGACGAGCAAGCCCGCTCACACTCCAGTGAATCCGACCAGTAACACTACCGTACAGTCCGGTCTGATCGTCGGATATGTCGCATATCTCGCCTAGGGGTGGTAAACGTCAGACCCCAATAGCTCGATAAGTCGTGTCGATATGAGGTCTATAACTATTCGAAAAACTACTGGTAACACTTACCAGTAAATCTCAGCAACCCTGGCCAGGGATTTCCTGTTATAGCCAATCGAACACAGCGCAACATCAACCCCCTATACCGGGAGAGACGAATCCCCTCCTATCGCTCATTGCCTCCATGTGACTCGGGACTGTACCCAAAAACCACCGTTTTGCACGCCCTCTTGGACGTGGTAAGATGGAAATCAAAGTACAGTGGGAACCACACAAGACTCTATGACGATCTCGGGTCAACAGACTACTCTGTACCAGTGTCACCAGAGAACTGCCATCTGACGTGAGGTATAATACCATCTGGGAGTTCTCGGCGAGTCCGTCCAGTGTACCCAGTCTTTACTGAGCACCCGTATATCATCTCTGATGTCAAACACCGATGGATATGGGATCATCCATCGCCCATCTGTATGGGTCGAGAAGGTACACGCTAGTCTACTCTGGTATATCGATGCCCCGTCTCGATACACCCACGACTAGGGACTTTGAAGGATGTACTTATGGACTACCATGTCCCCACTAGTATGATCCGCATCATAGTCCAGGTAGTCTAGTACACATCTTAAGGGCTTTACTAACAGAGAGACAAACAGTATACACGTTAAGGTAAAGATCAACCAGATAGCGTACTATCATGTCGAGCAAGAAAGTCCTCCCTATATATGTCCCAGCATCCACTACAATATACATCCTATGTACAGTAATGGCCTCTAGGGCATACATATAACTAACAATCTCCCACTTGCACTAGGGCCATCTGTAGCAGTGGTTGAAGTATCTCATACTCAAGCATCCCATAAAAGTCTCTCTCTGGGAACAGGCCTTTGTGAGTGGATCCGCTGTGTTGTCCTCTGAGTCTACTCTCCTAACCTCGATCTCCCTGGAGATCAACCATCTCCATGATCAAGTGATACTGCCTTAGAATATGTCTGGATCACTGATGGGACCGGCGTTCCTCGGCATAAGCCACAACTCCATTGTCTCACAATGGTAGGAACGTAGTTCATCTCATGAACCAATATACACCCAAACAGCCTCTTCGGTAGCATCTTAAGTAGCGATGTATCCTGCCTTTATCGTCTAGTATGCCACGGTATCTAGCTTGGAACTCTTCCAACATACCGTCCCTTTACTGAGGGTATAGACAATGCCTGTGACTGACATTCAGTCGTCTTTATCACCCTGGAACCCTTCCAGTGATTCTCCCCAGGGTCGATTGATACCTTCTCACTACAACTAGTGAGTATCCTAATGTCCAATTAAATCTATCTCATAGATCCAAAATCCAGGATTTAGGAGGTATCATTTTGATCCTATATGGAGAATCCATGTGACAAGCGGAGATCGACCGAGCGTAGCATAGGAAACTCCTTCCCTATCAAGAGTATGTCATCCACGTACTCTACGAGGATCGTCACCATGCTCCCTACTACCTTCTTGTTTATACAAGGTTCATCTACCATTTTGATGATGTCAAACTCTTTGACTAACGCATCAAAACAGACGTTCCAACTTCGCGATACCTGCTTTATCAGATAAAACATCTTGCACACGTCTCCGCTGCTCCCACTGTTTACGAAGCCCTCTGGCTGTGTACTTATAGACGTTCTCTTCTAAATCAATATTTAGAAAAGCAGTCATGGCACCCAACCGCCAGAAATCGTAGTCATGGTATGTAGCCGTGGCAAGTAGGATCTGGATGGACTTAAGCATAGCTACTTGAAAAGGTTTCATCATTATCCACAGCTGGTCAATGATGCAAACTTTTAACAAGTCCAGCTTTGAAAGTCTCAACTTTTCGATGTACACCAAGTAATCTTCTCAAGATATACTTGCTCCTGATGGGGATTTAACCCTTCAGATATAGCAACTAAAGTCCATACTTTGTTGGTGTATAAGGATTCCATCTCAGATCACTAAGCATCCAGCCATTCTTACAGAGTCTTACTCCTGATGGCCAGCTCGAAACTAGTTGGGTCATCATCTCATGATGCAGTCCTCGCTCCCACTGTCATAGAGAAACCGAAGTATCTCTCAGGTGGGTGAGGAACCCTACTAGATCGGCGGAGAGGCTGAGGTTCGTTGGAATCTACTGAATCCTTTGGTTCTACCAAATCATCAGCTGCAGTTTTGTATAGCTGGAACATTTCCAGTTCTACATGACTGACCTTGCCTTGAGCTTGTCCGGATTTTGCTTTTCAGACATAGGCTGGACAACCCCAAATCTTAACTAACTTAAGAAATGGGCTCTTCCTTTACCATATCTCATATGGAGTGGTAGGCAACTGATTTGATTCGAGCTGTATTCAATAGGTATGCAACTTCTCAAGCGCATAACTCCCAGAAGGAAAAAGGTAACTCAGTAGTACTCATCATAGAGCACACCTTATCATATAGGGTGAGATTGCTCCGCCTCGATATACCATCGTGCTATGGTGTATACGGAGGAGTAATGCTGAGAGAGAATCTCATTCTCCTTTAGAATAGACCAGGATTTCCGTGCTCAAGTATTCTCCTCCTTGATCTCATCAAAGGACATAATACTTTTACCCGTATTTTGGTTCTCTACTTCTGGCTTATATTCTGTGAATATCTCAAAAGGTTCGGACTTGTGTTTCAACACGAACATAGGTCTGAATCTCGAAAGATCATCAGAGAATGTAATAAAGTATAAAGAACCAGTCCTGGCATGTGTAGACAGGAGACCTTACATACATCAACATGTATCATCCCAAGAGTTCACTAACTCTTTCTCTGTTTCCAATAAACAGAGCTGTGGTCATCTTATCTTTGTGACATGACTGGCGAGTTTCACAAGATGTAAATTCAAACTAATTTAAATATGCATCTTTATGTAACTCTAGCTAGTCGGGTCACATTGATATGACCTAGTCTACAATACCTTAAGAAGGATCCGTTCATTTCTGAACTCTTCCTCTTATGTGTGTTCCATATACTAAGAACAGTAGTTTGATTTAGAACATCAATGCTTTTAGATAACGTGCCTGAACCGATCAACTTTTGATATAGGAAATGTTCAAAACATTATCCAACAATACAAAATTTTATCATTTCTTTACTAATAAAGAGATAGATATGATTTTGTATATCAGGTTCGGTATCTAACAACATTCGTTCAGAATCAATGTATTGGTAATATAGGGTGACAGTGACCAACAGACTTGGCTGCAACTCTTGCTCCGTTTTCTGCCTCATGAAACTTATCACCCGTTCTCAGTTCTCTACCTTTCTGTAGCCCTATGTAACAGATTACATATCTGGGATCCTGATCTGGTATCACATACCCAGGACGTAGAGGATACAGAGAAACAGTTCTTTGTAACGAACACACCCGAAGATGATGCATCAGCATGCACTCTCTTCGTTTGGGCGGCACGGGAATTCTGGTAATCCCCAATTTCCTGCTCTGTCTTATAACAATTATAAGTTGGAGCGGGACCAACGTTCCCCAGCTCAGTATAACAAGCGGGTTCGGTCAAAAATCCGTATTATTATCTTGATTAAGGCGTGATAAGGTCGCTACCAGGAGAGAGAGAGAAGAAAACACTCAGCGTGCGCTCTTGCAAGAATAGATTGGTTATTATTTGATCTAATCAGGATGGCTCCCACTGCTTTTTATCAAATCTTCCTTCAAACCCTAAAAGGAAAGACTAGCCGGGATTAATTACACACTACAAGTTCGCCAATCTTTCAGCCAGGCCAGTGTCGGTACTTTGAGGGAGGTCCCCCGTGCTTTCGCACGAACCTAATTAATGTAAACCTCGTTTTCCCAGAGGCGTAACCTCGTTAACACCTTTCTAGACACCTACTTGATCGGCTAATTGTAATGTATAAAACTCTCCCAGGAGTAACTCTTACTCGCAGCGGGTATCGGGATCCAACTATCTCATAGAAGGTATGCAATCTCATTGCAAATTTCAACACTTGAAATTCCCGATAATATTTTGCCCCTAGCTCGCTATGACCATGACGGAGGCCAAACAACCCACAGTCCGCTAGTCAAGTTCAACCCGTCATTTCCTGATTGAATTAAACCCACCCGCACGACCCTTGACGGAGGCCAAACAACGCCGTACGAATACCCTAATCCAATCGCATCATATGCTAGCAGATAAGCACTAGTTAGCTACCGTACACTACGCCTTGACGGAGGCCAAACAACCGCAGCACGAATACTAACTAGTACGTATCTGAAATGACGGAGGGCTACGTCAGGTTTTTCTGAAAACCTATTGCGTAATGAACTTGATATCGTTGTAGGATCGAATGAATTTTGAAATGGAGTGTTTTTGAGGCTTTTCTAGTTTTGCTAAAGGAGTCACTCCCGGTGAAGGGATCGTCGGTCCTTTCCTCGTCGAATGAGGTGTGGGATATATCATATATATCACTGTGCAAAGCAAAAACTCTTAAAAGCAATCAAAAGACAAACCGAATTTGTAGCATCTGCCAGTTATTGCTAAAGGAGTCACTCCCGGTGAAGGGATCTCGGTCCTTTCCTCATCGAATAAGGTGCAGGATATATCTCATATACCGCTATGCAAAGCAAGAACTGTAGCTACCTGTTTTATTTTGAAATTCGATTCTACAACATCTTAGGTTTCTTTTAATTCATTAATCACATTAATAAAGTCCCATCATTTAAATACCTAAACATCACAGATAAATACGACGTACACTTATGCCATCCGCATTCGCCTCGATGTCCCCTCGTGCACCGCTAGGTTAGGTAACTAACGGCAGATCGGGGTAGGGCTAGCGCGGGTGTAAAACATAAGTAACGTCTATATAATATATCATATAAACTATATACTGTATCTATCACAGAACATCACATGATCACACCACAGATATCGCAGCAGAAGAATCATATGAAATATTGGATATACTAGGACGTCCGTGTTTTCAATACGAGCCAGTATAAAACACGGATTCCACGGTCGTGATGAATAGCCAAACCCACACCCCTAGACCCCTACGAGAGAGGCAAGCAACCCTACCAATTCTGGAGTTAGGAGACCCGGACTCGACTCCTCGTGTTGGCCTCCCACTGGACCCCAGAACCCGGTTACTTGTGCCCTCCTCCTTGGGTCTATCCTAGTGCAGAAAAGTAAATAATATACAAACGGTGACAACTTCCGCAACCTGGAAGCGCCCCAATAAAAGAATATTACATACAAGTTTTTACATGAATGAAAATGAAAAAACACTCATCTCACATAAAAACCCCCGGCTATTCAAACACGACGATCCAATATAACATATCCAGCAACACTTAACATCACATGTCATCAACGTAAGTAAATATGCGCATCCCAATTGTCGTTGACATATAGCAACGAAACCGGCGATATCACATATTACACTTACGGTCACAGAAAAGAAAATGTAAAACTACAACAGTTGGAATCCGCAACCACCTCAGACATCGCATGCCTGACCAAATGAATTACTTAGACATCGCATGCCTAACAATTATAAACCCCGCATTTTAGTCTCATTATCGAAAACACTTTTCAATATTCAAGTCGGGCAATTCAACAAGATTCCCGACATCCTGATCGAATGCTCGTCGCAAACTTCAGTAGGCGGCCGCACCCCCGATACCGTCGACGAAGTGCACCAAGGCGGAACACCGCTGCCGCGAGCACCCGAACGGATGCTTTCGGCGACGGGGTTCTCCTACAGTCACTTGGTCGGGACAATGGGGTGAGACTGTCTATTAAGTTTACCCGGCGAGTATCCGCGTACGCTACGTGATTGCGACGGACTTTTGATCACATCAAAATTCCGTGGCAACCGATCAAGTGAGACTAAAGTGCTATGTTTATAACATTCATTCAGTTATCTCATAACTTATTGTGAATTCTAATTATTGTATCCCATTCCGGATAAATAGAAAATGTCAAACTTTCCGATCGAACAATCGAACACCCAAGTTTTCCCGATACAGCTCAACACATGAAATAAGTCTAACAACATTCCGTTCGTGCCTCAGTACCAACGGTCCAGCCGTAGAAGGGTCAAGCCAACGCCTCACATGTGGCACGCCGTACTGCCCCAAACCCGAAGGTTCAAAGGGCAGTTCAAGACGGTCACATAATCGAGTTAAGGTTTGTTGTCTTCTAGAGGGACCATCGCGTTACTTGCACTACTTAGAACGTCGTTAAACTACGGAAAAATCCAACACTTGGAAATTTCCCGACAGGGGAAAAATTGGGTATTTATATCCGGTCGAACTTTTTAACATATTCTAAAAATTTATCCGGAAAGCCACATAGACAAAATTTGATACTCCGATCGAAACACCGAATCCCCAAAACAACTGCAGAAAATTCAACTCTTGAATAAAATATAAAAATTTCCAGAAGACTCAGCTCTTTGACACAAGAATTACTGTGCAAGACACGTGACCCAAATCACCATCATGGCCGCGGAACCGCCGTGAAACCCAGGGTGGGGCCGTGGTTCCGCGGCTCTTTGATCGATTTACAGTCACGTGCTTCACAGTAACTCATAGGATTCCCTGCTGAATTTTATGGCAATTTTTAATTCTGGAAAATCCCAGATTTTAGAAAATTTCCAGAGAGCAATTTCCGGTTGGGGTTTCGGGTCGTTCGGACTTCAAAATCCGTCTAGACTTCGCCTAAGGCTCTAGCTAGGCTCTGATACCACTGTAGGGTTCCTAGGCACTCTCAAGAGGTCTCACAAGGCATCAACCATGCCAATTTCAAAAAATCTAGGTGCCGAGAAACCCGACTACGGATCGTTTGCTAGAAAACTAGGCGAAAAACAATCTAGTTAACAACTTAACTAATGGGATATCGGAAATACAACCTTTGTAGATCCGGTGCTCCACCTCCATAGCTCCGCAACGAAGTCGTCTCCGCTGTCCAAAAGGAATCCGGGCTCTAGAGTCGGCTTCGTCGGAGAAAAAGCGAGCTAGGTCGTCGATGTCCATGCCGAAGATGATCTACGTCGAGGCATCGCTAAATCAAGCTCCACCTTCACCAAGCCCTAAAAACTTATGAAGGAAACACACTCTACTACTTGGCAAGAGGTAGAGGATGAAGAAATAGGAAGTGGGTAGACTTTTGAATTGGATTTCTCACTCATTTCATCAAGTTGCCATTGATGGTCAAGCTTTTCTTCACTTGAAGGAAGAAGAAGAAGCTAAAATATTATGATAAGTTTTTTGAAAATATAAAATAAAAGAATACTTATCATAATCTTTAACCATGGTAATGTGTAGAGAATCAATCAGGGTTAAAGGAATGGTTAGGGTCAAGCTAGAGACAAAATGGTCACTTAGTCAAAAGATCAAGAAGCTTCAACTAGAATCCAAAATTAGCAACCATTTCATTTCATTTTCTTTTATTCATTTATCATAAATAAATGGATAATTAAATAAGATAAATGAATAACAAATAATAAACCCTAACCATTTCATTAACCAAGGTTTAATACTTTACACTTAACCAAAAAGCATGTATCATCAAACATGATACAAGCAAGTGCACAAAATCATATCACATATATAATGCGCACATCCAAGTGCGAAAATCCATATTAAGTAAACCGATACTAGTTAATGCAAAGTAATATATCAAATATATAATTATACATTAAATCATTAAATCAACACTTGATTTAACGATCCGGTCATATCGCATATAACCGACTAGTATCCAATGTATCGGCTTATCGAATCAACCCTTGATTCGATAACTAGGTCATATCGCATACAACCAATCGATACATTCATCGCGAGAATAGAATACGGTATCACATACACGCATTATTCTCGGTCCCGCACATATCTCATATGCGCTCCTATTTCGTTTCGCTTGAGCCAGGAAAGCTCTGTGTAGGACTCTAAAGACTCGTCAATACGCCGGCAGCAGGCGATGATCATATCAAACACCCACAAGCCGCAAGCGGTCTGCTAAACGAAACGGCCACCCGGGTATTGAGCGATCTGAAGATCGACGAGCAAGCCCGCTCACACTCCAGTGAATCCGACCAGTAACACTACCGTACAGTCCGGTCTGATCGTCTGATATGTCGCATATCTCGCCTAGGGGTGGTAAACGTCAGACCCCAATAGCTCGATAAGTCGTGTCGATATGAGGTCTATAACTATTCGAGAAACTACTGGTAACACTTACCAGTAAATCTCAGCAACCCTGGCCAGGGATTTCCTGTTATAGCCAATCGAACACAGCGCAACATCAACCCCTATACCGGGAGAGACGAATCCCCTCCTATCGCTCATTGCCTCCATGTGACTCGGGACTGTACCCAAAAACCACCGTTTTGCACGCCCTCTTGGACGTGGTAAGATGGAAATCAAAGCACAGTGGGAACCACACAAGACTCTATGACGATCTCGGGTCAACAGACTACTCTGTACCTGTGTCACCAGAGAACTGCCATCTGACGTGAGGTATAATACAATCTGGGAGTTCTCGGCGAGTCCGTCCAGTGTACCCAGTCTCTACTGAGCACCCGTATATCATCTCTGATGTCAAACACCGATGGATATGGGATCATCCATCGCCCATCTGTATGGGTCGAGAAGGTACACGCTAGTCTACTCTGGTATATCGATGCCCCGTCTCGATACACCCACGACTAGGGACTTTGAAGGATGTACTTATGGACTACCATGTCCCCACTAGTATGATCCGCATCACAGTCCAGGTAGTCAAGTACACATCCTAAGGGCTTTACCAACATGTAACAGAGAGACAAACAGTATACACGTTAAGGTAAAGATCAACCAGATAGCGTACTATCATGTCGAGCAAGAAAGTCCTCCCTATATATGTCCCAGCATCCACTACAATATACATCCTATGTACAGTAATGGCCTCTAGGGCATACATATAACTAACAGAATAACCACTTCGCGCATGTGTAGACATTGGACCACACACATCACTGTGTATGAGTCCCATGAGCTCGCTCGCTCTTACTCCGTGTCCAGTGAACGGAGTCTTTGTCGTCTTTCCCATGAGACAGGATTCAAAAGTGGCATACGACTGATACTCAAACGGATTCAAGTACCCCTCTTTATGTAACTTAGTTAATCGTGTCTCATTAATGTGACCCAGTCTACAATGCCATAAGAAGGCCTGATTTGTTTCCGGAGACTTTCTTTTAAGTGTGTTCTGGACACTGAATATCTGTGCTTAATTTAATACGTATATCCCGTTATTTAATGTACCTGACCCAATCAGAACTTGATTTAGGTGGATGTGTACTACATCGCTTACAAAAGTGAATTCATATCCTTCCTTAGAAAGTAACGATACAGATATGATATTACAAGTCGCACCTGGTACATACAAACAGTTACGCAAAATCAATATCTTCCCAGTTGTCAGTCCAAGATGATATTCCCCTACGGATTCAGCATCCATGCTCATTCTGTTAGCAACCCTGAGAGTCATATCACATTTCCTGATAACCCTACGGTTTCTCAGAGCCTGTAATGAATTACAGATGTGAGATCCTGATCCGGTATCCAATACCCAGGAAGTAGGGTTAACTGACATACAGTTCTCTATCATAAACACACCCGAAGCCGAAGCCACAACATGCTTCGAATTCTGGCTACTGGCTTTCCCTGCAATCCTTCTGCCAATGTTCATTCCCGTTACAATAGGAACGCCCCTCTTTTACTACATCAAGTCCTGAAACTTTTGCCCTTGCTTTTCCTTCTTCTTCCCTGGTTTCCTTCAGGGTATAAGCAGAGGGCAGGGACAGCAGAGGGCAGGGACTGTAGAATTAAGTCAGTACTTGACCCATTCTTCAACGTGGTCTCTAGGTCCGTGAGCTCAAAATAGCTGGTCTTTGTAAGGACGTTGTCCCCTACAGATGACCCGACAGCCAACCTCGCTTGAAGCAATTCGTTCGAGGTCTCATATCTTGTGATACGAGATTGCTCTCCATATAAATCTTTGTTATGGAGGAAGATAGAAACTGAGTCCATCTTCTCGTGCTGCCCCTCGTATGCACCATCAACTAAAGCTAACACGAGGCACTTGGCTTTCGCACAATCCTTTTCCGATGTCCTGTGGATGTAAATATCCGTGACAGGGGAAACTTGACCTGAGACGGCAGTGGTTTGATTAGTTAAGAGGTGTCCTAGCTTGTCATGGGTAATGGACATCTGGACAGACCTTTGCCAATCATAACAGCCAGGTTCAGTCAATTTATTATCTAGATGTAACCTAGGTGTGGTCACGGGGTCGCTGCAATTAAGAGAGAGAGAAGAAAACACTCAGCATGATGCTCTTGCAAGTTTAGAGTGGTTTTTAATTTGTCTAAACAGGATGACTCCCACGGTCTCTCGAATCCCTCCTCAAACCAAAAAGGAAGAATTAGTCAGGATCAATCTCACCGTATAATACTTGCTTAACCGTTCTGCCAGGCTAGTGTCGGTACTTTGAGGGAGGTTTTCCAACGCTTTCGCGAAGTTCCTTAATTTAAGAACCTCTTTTCCCTAGGGGCGTAGCCCCGCTAACTCCTTTCTAGACACCTACTTGGTTTATAGCATTGATCGTTAAGTGAGAAAGTTCCGAAGGAGTAGCATATACTCACAGTAGGATCGGGATCCAAATATCATCGTGTGATAAACTGAAGGAATCCTACCAGAATCATCACACTCCAAATGGTATGCATCTCTAGCAAGTTTAAGTTCATTTGAAACTCTCGATGTGGATTTTTGCCCCATGCTCTTATGACCATGACGAAAGTCAACAAATCATAAATCACATGTCAAGTTCTACCCGTCATTGTCCAGGTTAATTTGAACCCACCCGTATATACCCTTGACGAAAGTCAACAAGGTAATACGACTGTCCCAAACCAACGCATCTATATATGCTACATATGAACACCCAACAGCTACCAATCACTATGCCTTGACGAAGGTCAACAAACATAGCTTGAATACTATTGAATATTCATACGATACGACGGAGGGCTACGAATGGTTTTGGCGAAACCTTGAACGTAGTGAACTTGATATAATCGAAGGAACCTTGATAGCTTTTAAAAGGAGTGGCTTAAGCTCCGCGCTTTAAAAGTTATTTTTGAAAAGAAACCGAGTGGTTTTTGAAATTGTTCCAACGACTTTTACTTGGTTTATTTTTCTTGCATTAGTTCTTTTATTGTGTATTTTTCTTGCATTAGTTCTTTTAATGCGTCCCATCATTTAATCCTACCATTGCAGAAAACAACCAAAATATGACGTACGTTTATGCCATTCGCATTCGCCACGGGGCCCCGTCATTACCTGTTAGGTTGCTTAACTAACGATAGAGCGGGGGCTGGGCTAGCGCGGCTGCAAAACATAAGCAACGCCTAAATAATATCATATATAGATATATTGCAATGATAGCCATTTCAGATCACAGATGAACATATTGGATATACTAGGAATCCGCAATTCGTACGAGCCTGTAACGAAAAGCAGATTACACGGTCGCGGTGAATAGCCAAACCCCACCCAAGACCCCTACGGGTGCAGCAAACTACCTGCCAAGTACCCGAAGTGAAGCAACCTCCCTCAACTCCGTGAGTAGGCCACTCGGCACATCGGGATACCCGGTAGTTTGTGCACGCCCTCCATGGGTCTATCCTAGGAGCAAAAACAGTAAAAGGAAATTATACAATGACGGCTATAACCCTGACCCGGTTGTGCGGCCATATAAATAATATTATATCAATTTACAGATTTACATGAATTGAAAGAAAAGAAAACTCTCATCTCACAACCCCCGGCTATTCACCCGCGACAATCCAATGAATTCATATACACATACCAGCAACATTACAGATCACAGATTTGTATAACCCACACTAATCGACTTATAGCGATTAGCAGACGTTCAATACAAATATCACATCGCAGATATAAACCCGTTAGCCTTAGTCTTTAGAAGTTCGATAAAAATACGGATTTTCAAGCCCCAAAGACAAATTTTGCTTTCTGGAAAATCTGGGCGGAAAAGACATATTGTAAAAATCACAAAACACCCCACTGAACAAACTGTGAGGAAAATTACCCACGGCCGAGTCAACTCGGCCGCGGAACCGCGGCGGGAGCACGCTCCCGCCGCGTTTCCGCGGTGCTTTGATCGGTTCGATAGACGATTTTTATACAGTGAGTTTTAAAAACCCTGAGCCGAATTTTAAGGTATGATTTATTAATTTTTGGAACTGGAAAAATTCGGCAGAAAGTAGACATTTCGGGTTCGTTTTGCGACTTTTTTTTCCGATCGAACTTCTACTTACTTCGCTAACATGTTAGATAGTGTTTAACCTGGCTCTGATACCACTGTAAGTCCATGCTACCCTTCCCCGATTCTTACGGGGTTGCGGAAGTGGTGAAAAACGATTTTCAAGAAGGTGGTAATATGGACTCAAAAACAGATCTTTGTTAAACTATCTATCTAACAACCTAACTCGGAGTTGTTAACTACTCGGTTAGGGGGTTATACCTTTCTTTCTTGAACTCCTTCGTCTTCAACCCTTGATGGTGTACGGATCGGCTTCACCCCGTTGTCTCCTTGCGCCGAAGATCGATCCACCCGAAAGCTTTTACCTTTGGCTTCTTCTTCGAACTTTGAAGAAACTAGTTCACTTGGTTTGCTAAACCTTGTGTACTAGAGTGAGTAGAGGAGAGTGTGTTGGGATTTTTCTCTCTGGTTCTTGCTTCTCAACACATGAGACAAGTGAACCATTCACTAGAGAGAGAGCAACAGGAAGAGGGTGAGAGCAAGAGAATGAGAGAGCTCAAGAGAGAGAAAGCAAATCAAAGAATGAGACTCTCTTTCCTCATTCATCCTCTCATAATCCAAAAGCATCATGAGCCATAATGATAATCAAGTATTATGTGATGGTCCATATCATATCAAAGGCAATATCATTTTCATGCACTCATTTTACAAACCACAACAAGCAAGCAAAAGTCTTTGCATGAAAATGACAACCATTGTAATGATGATGGTCAACTAGTTCAACCTAGTCAACCGGTCAACAAAGTCTGTAAGTCCACGTTGCTCACCCTGGTTTTTACGGGGAGGCGGAAACGGCGAAAAACAATAATTTTGGCGCAAGGCAACATGGACTAAAAGTCGGATCTTTGCTAAACTAGAAACTAGGAAACACTAAGAGGTTTAACTACTATGCTTGTAGAAAATATACCTCACGGAACCGGTCCTTCGGGTCTTCATTCCGTTGTCCCACTCGTCCATCAAAGCTCCAAGCGTCGATCCGGACCTTGGGCACCTCCGCGGCCTTCTTGAGTCGAAGACGATCCACCCGAGAGATGTACACTAAGCTCCGCCTCAAGCCGAGGCAACTAGGGCAAAGTGATTGCTAGTCAAGAAACCCTAGAATGTATAGAGGAGATGTATGGATGTATTTGTCTTTGTGGGATCTTTTTCTCTCAACACATGAGATCAAAAGATGAGATCAAGAGGAGGAGGAAGAAGGAGAAAGGTTAGCAACCATGGAGCTTCTCATTTCAAGAGAGAGAATGAGAATGAACAAATGAAAAACATAACCAAGAGAAAACACAACCATGGTTGCAATAATGCAAAACATTATCATTACTAATCCCATCAAGATAAAGTTGATGGCTACAAATGACATGACCATTATCATAACAAAATGAAAAAGAAAACCAAAGAATACTTTAGACCTTTCAAGAAGATCCTAGTCAACTTTAGTCAAACGGTCAACAAAATCAAGATGGTCAAATGGTCAATGTAATTAGCCATAACATAATTATCAATAAAAGGATTAGTAAATAATGTCTCCGGCTCATAACGGTTTTGACCAAACAAATTGTCAAAAACCCTAATGAGTGTGCCACATTACAGTTTTGGCCAAACCATCTGCCAAAACCCTAATGGGGCACCTCCTCCTTCATCGCTCCTCAAAACTGTGCATACACACCCGCATCCGCATTCCGTAGAATGCGAACGCACAGAAGACAAATCAAATCCATCTGTGCAATACTAGGATCTGGCTTAAACCAAAGCCCACTAGTATTGCCTGCCCGAACAGCAAACGCACACAAGTGCACGTAAGTGATCGTAGCCGTGCCGTAAAACCATACGGCCACTACACGTTTCGCCCAGTGCAGGGAAACTCTCTGTGTGGGACTCTAAAGACTCGACACTACGCTGGCAGTGGATTTAACCACAGAACGCATGTGGCACAAGCTGTGCGTAACGGTCCTCAGGTAGACGTCGACAAGAAGGCCGATGAGATAAACCCATCCAAACTCCTACTGAGCCTGTATGTGACAATCTCCGTACCGTCCGGTCTGTTCGTCTGATACATCGCATGGCGGGCCTATGGGGGCGGTAAACGTCAGTACCCTAATAGCGGTACAAGTCATGTAGGAGTGTAGCCCAGAACACCCTGAGATAACACTGGAAACCTACCAGTATATCTCGCTTGCCCTGGCCAGGGACTACTTGTGTAATGGCTCTCCTAGACACAGCGCGATGTCAACCCCCAATACCGGGAGAGACGAATCCTGTCTAACCGTCACTGCCTCCAAGTGCTTCGGGACTGCACCCAACTACTACCTGTTTGCACAACTCTTTTGAGCCATGGTAGGGTAGTAATCTAAGTACAGTGGGAACACACTCGAGGCGAAGTGGCAGTGTCAAGTCGGCGGACTAAGCTGTACTCATGTCACCTGGGAACTGATAACTGACGATAGGTAGAATACCAACCAACAGTTCCCGACGAGTCCTGTCCAGTGTATTCGTAACCTAACGAGCACCCGCATACTATCTCAAGTACGACGTACTGACGTCTGTGGGACAGACCGTCTCTCCCGCTGGGATGAGAAGCGCATACGCTAGTCTACTCCGGAGTATCGATGCCCTGTCTCGATAGTCCTACGACTAGGGACCTGTATAAGGATGTGCTTATGGATTACCCAGCCCCCACGAGTGTGAACACCATCACAACACTGGTAATCAAGCAAAGATCCTAAGGGCTCTACTAATATGTATATAAGCGATATGCTAAAAGAAACACATGCACATATTGAAGTAGAGACAAACCAAGTAGCATACTACCATTTTGAGCAAGATTGTCTATACAACCGTGAATATCCTAAGCTTCCATCAAGTAATATACAAGCTAGTATGATACAGTAATGGCCTCTAGGGCATATACACTAACAAAGTCAACCCCTTTACAACCATGTCACTATAATACTTAATTAATATTATTGCTAATAATATTTCTTATTCTCATTAGGGTTAAGCAAAAGTCAACGGTCCACAGTTAACTGTCAACAGTCAACAGTCAACAACCCCAATGAGAATACTCTGCCTCTGTCTCTCTGTCAACTGTGCATACACACCCGCATCCGCGTTCCGAGGAACATGAATACAAACGAGATAAAACCAATCCCAAAACGTACACTAGGATCTAGCTTAAACCAAAGCCCGCTAGTGTTAACTGTCCGGACACTGTACGTGCACAAGTGCACGGATGTGACCGAACCCTGTCGCAAAACCATGCGACCTGTCGCAAAACCATGCGACCTCTACTCTTTTGCCTAAAGGCGAATAGCTTTCTGTTTGGGACTCTAAAGACTCGACACTACGCTGGCAGTGGGTTTAACCAAAGACCGCAAGCGGCACTAGCTGTGCGTAACGGTCCCCAGGTAGATGCCGACAAGAAGACTGACGAGGCGAAACCCATCTGAACTCCTACTGAGCCTGAATGTGACAATCTCCGTACAATCCGGTCTGTTCGTCTGATACATCACATGGCGGGCCTACGGGGCGGTAAACGTCAGTCCCCTAACAGCGGTACAAGTCGTGTCGGAGTGAAGCCCAGAACACCCTGAGATAACACTGGAAACCTACTAGTTTATCTCGCTTGCCCTGGCCAGGGACTACTCGTGTAATGGCTGTAGGGTTCCTAGGCACACTAATGAGGTCTCACAAGGCATCTACCATGCCAAATTCAAATTTTTGCGGTGCCGAGAAACCCTAATGCGATCGTTGACTAGAGTTTAAGGCGAAACTACAACTAGTAAACAACTTTACTCTAAAGTGAAAGAGACTACAACCTTTGTAGATCCAGTCCTCCACTTCCTTGGCTCTGTGATGACGTCCCTCCGCTGTACCCATCGAATCCCAGACTCTCGCGGTGGTTTCATCGAAGAAATGATCGGGCTCGGTCGTCGACTTCGATGCCGAAGATGATCTACGTCGAGGCAACACAAGATCAAGCTCCCACTTCACCAAGTCGTGAAACTTGTGAAGAAAACACCCTATACTACATGGCAAGTGGTAGAGGATGAATAAATAGGAAGTGGGTTCACTTTAGAATTGGATTTCTCACTCTTTTTCTCAAGTCACCATTGAAGCTAGCAAGCTTCTTTCTTCTTGAAGAAGAAGAAGAAGAAGAAGAAGAAGAAGAAGAAAAAGTATATGATAAGAATAATCAATAAATTGAAATAAAAATCATTCTTATCATATTAGCAACCATGGTTAAGTGTAGAGAATAATCTAAGGTTAGGTGAATGGTTAGGTTAGGCAAAAGAAACAAAAATGGTTGAACTTTTCAAAGCTTCATGAAGCTTCAATGTAAATCCTAAATAAGCAACCATTTCTTTTTCCTTTGCCAAAAAGAATAAAGTGAATAAATAAACAAGTAAATCAATACCCTAACCATTAACATAACCATGGTTTAATCATACACACCCAAGTTTGCATGTATCATCAAACATGATACAAACTAGTGCACAAAACTATATCATATATACAATGTGCACATCAAGTGAGAAAATCCATCTTAAGTGAACCAATACTAGTTAATGCAAAGTAATATATCAAATATATAATTATACTTTAAATCATTAAATCAACACTAGATTTAACGATCCGGTCATATCGCATATGACCGACTAATATTCAATGTATCAGCTTATCGAATCAATCCGTGATTCGATAACCAGGTTATATCGCATACAACCAATCGATACATTCATCGTGAGAATAGAATACGGTATCACATACACGCATTATTCTCGGTCCCGCACATATCTCATATGCGATCCTATTTCGTTTCGCTTGAGCCCGGAAACCTCTGTGTAGGACACTAAAGACTCGTCAATACGCCGGCAGCAGGTGATGATCATATCAAACACCCACAAGCCGCAAGCGGTCTGCTAAACGTAACGGCCACCCGGGTATTGAGCGATCAGAAGATCGACGAGCAAGCCCGCTCACACTCCTGTGAATCCAACCAGTAACACTTACCGTACAGTCCGGTCTCGTCGTCTGATATGTCGCATATCTCGCCAATGGGTGGTAAACGTCAGACCCCAATAGCTTAATAACTCGTGTCGATATGTGGTCTATAACAGTTCAAGATACTACTGATAACACTTACCAGTAAATCTCAGCAACCCTGGCCAGGGATTTCCGGTTATAGCCAATCGAACACAGCGCAACATCAACTCCCTATACCGGGAGAGACGAATCCCCTCCTATCGCTCATTGCCTCCATGTGATTCGGGACTGTACCCAAAAGCCACCGTTTTGCACGCCCTCTTGGACGTGGTAAGGTGGAAATCAAAGCACAGTAGGAATCACACAAGACTCTATGGCGATCTCTGGTCTACAGACTAACTTGTACCAGTGTCACCAGAGAACTGCCATCTGACGTAAGGTATAATACCATCTGGGAGTTCTCGGCGAGTCCGTCCAGTGTACCCAGTCTCCACTGAGCACCCGTACATCATCTCTGATGTCAAACACCAATGGATTTGGGATCATCCATCGCCCATCTATATGGGTCGAGAAGGTATACGCTAGTCTACTCTGGTATATCGATGCCCCGTCTTGATACACCCACGACTAGGGACCTTGAAGGATGTACTTATAGACTATCATGTCCCAACTAGTATGATCCGTATCATAGTCCAGGTAGTCAAGTACACATCCTAAGGGCTTTACCAACATGTAACAGAGAGACAATCAGTGTACACGTTAAGGTAAAGATTAACCAGATAGCATACTATCATATCGAGCAAGAAAGTCCTCCCTATATATGTCCCAGCATCCACTACAATATACATCCTATGTACAGTAATGGCCTCTAGGGCATACATATAACTAACAATCTCCCACTTGCACTAGGGCCAACTGATAGCAGTGGTTGCAGTATCTCATACTCAACCATCACATAAAAGTCTCTCTCTGGGAAAAGGCCTTTCGTGAGTGGATCCGCCGTATTGTCCTCTGAGTCTACTCTCCTAACCTCGATCCCCTGTGTTGCGCCACGGCAGCGCCCCGGCCTCTTTCTCGAGGCCAAAATGCGGAATAAAATTTTTTTCCCTTGCTCGGAAACCGGCGCTACCGCGGACAATTACCCGGATCGAAACCATTAACCTATACTAGCTAACTAGAGAGATAGGGTGAGAAGTTATACCAAGCGATCCGTGTCCTTCGGTCTTCATCTCCACTCCGATCTCTTGCGGAATCTCCGTCACCTCCTCGCTCGTCGGAAAGGGGCACCACGTAGCCGGAATCTTTTACGGGCTCCCGCCTCTTGACCGAGGCAACTCGGGCGCGAAGTTGGCTAGCCGACGCGTCCAAGGCTTGCTATAGAAATAGTGTAGTGAACTTGTCTCTTGGGGTTATTGAGGTTGCCATGGTTTGTGGAGGAAACAAGAAGGAACTTTGGAGAAGGGTTATTTTATTTTTGGAGCAAGCAAGAATGAGATGATATCTTTCCACCACTAGAAAAATGATACTCTCCTCTCACCCTCTCAAGAAATGGCCGGCCCTCTCATCTCTTGAATGAGATTGGAGAGAGAAAGAAAAGCAAGAAAGAATAAATCAACCATATAGAAATTAGTCACTCTCATTTCATTTCTTATCATATCAAACAACCATCACAATGAAAGCAAGTGAGAAGACCAAAAAAGGATCTCATGATGAAATAACAATCATGATGCCACAAATATGCAAAGAAACCCCTCACAGAATGTTAATTGCGAACTTGCAATTAACACCCTCCACCAAGAAAGTCCGACCGAGAAGGAATGAAGGAAAACCGGGCGGAACGGAATGCAAACTGGCAACCCCAGAAAACCGATCCCATAATAAATTACAGGAAAACCCCGCTACTGCAAATACATGCCCGCATTTGTATTCCCACTGAACACAAATGCAAAGAGACAAAACTACACTATCAAATACTAGAATCCGGCTTAAGCCAAAGCCGGCTAGTAAAAACTGTCCGATCACGATCCGTGCAATACCGCACGTATCTGATCGAACCCTGCCATATCTCCATACGGCCTCTACAGCGTTTCGCCCGAAACTTGAGTAACTGTAACTGAGTGTGGTGGACTCTAAAGACTCGTCAATACCTTGGCTGTGGATTTAACCACTAGCACGTCAGAGGTATAAGCCAATACGTGACGGGCCACCAGGTATTGACCAAATGGGACGTCGATGAGGAAGCTCACCCCGACACCCAACTGAGCCTGTCAGTGACAATATCCGTACAGTCCGGTCCGTTCGTCTATGAGTATCGCATGGCGGGCCTAGGGGGTTGGTGAAAGTCAGACCCCCAAAAGCGGTACAAGTCGTGTCGGAGCGTAGCCCAGAACGCCCTGAGATACTACTGGAATACCTACCAGTAAATCTCCTGCCTCGGCCGAGGGCTTTCCGTAATGGCTCTCCTAGACACAGCGCGACCTCACCCCCAATACCGGGAGAGACGAACCCCTGCAGATCCGCTCACTGCCTCCATGTGGCTCGGGACTGTACCCAACTAAAACCTGTTTGCACGACTCCTTTGAGCCGTGGTAGGGTAGTAATCAAAGCACAGTGGGAACTCACACGAGACAAATGACGATCTCAGGTCGATGAACTAACCTGTACACATGTCACCAGGGAACTGCTATCTGACATCTGGTATAAGACCAACTAGCAGGTTCCCGGCGAGTCCTGTCCGGTGTACTCATAACCCAATGAGCACCTGTATACATCTTAGGTGAACCAACTGACACCAGTGGCTTGTGAGACCGGCCACCGCCCCTCGTCGGGGTCTCGACTGTATACACTAGTCTACTAACGGAGTATCGATGCCCTGTCTCGAAACTCCTACGACTAGGGACCTTTTAAGGATGTGCTTATAGACCACCAGCTCCCACGTATATGATCGCCATCATACTGCTGGCAGTCAAGCAAGAATCCTAGGGGCTCTATCAACGTGTAATAGCGACATGTCAGGTCACCTAAAGCAGTACACGATGATAAAGATAAACCAGATAGCATACTATCATCTCGAGTAAGACTGTCCTACCGGGATAGGTCCTCCCTCAATCATTGCAATCACGTGCCTGTGATCCAATAATTGACTCTGAGGGCACTAACTCCAACAATCTCCCACTTGCACTCAAGGCTAATTATTGCGATGTCGCATACTCACAGCCCGTGTGATACCGAACACCCAACTCCTCTACTAGTCAGTCTCACAAAACCTGTTTGCGAAACTATTGCGTTCGAGGAATAGCCTCAGTGAGTGGATCCGCAGTGATGTTTCTTTCTATGTCTCTCTATATCTCATGTTCGCGGAGAAAGCCATCTCCCGAAACGAGCAATACCTGTCTTAGAATGTCTGGATGTTTGATGGGACCTAGCTCATAAATGAACTCCAAATCCAAACTTCTTAGACTGTATCAACAACTGAAACTAATCAGTATCCCGCGCCATGCCTCCCTCAGTATTACCTTGGACCACCTGTCCAAAATACTGCCCCTCGTCAGAGGGAGAGTCTATAACTCTGACAACCTGCATGTCGTCCATGTCACCTTGGAAGCCCGGAGTGATAACCGTCTCCTAAAGGAGGCAGCCGTTATCATATCCCTAGAACATTCACTTATGTTCTAAAACTGCTTCCGACTGGTTTTCCAGGATTGGATTAATATCAACTTATTGCATCTAGTGCAAGAACAACATCTGGTGTGGTACTTGACATCTCATGATTGACTCAAATGCATAAGCAAGTGATCTGCCAATCATGCACATCCTCTCCCCTTTAGTCTGTAAGACACCTTTAGAGAGGGTGACTCCATTACCTGCAGGTACACTACCATGCCAGGAGTCGTCCATTCTAAATACTCATAGAATGCTGTCAAGGTACCCTGATTGGGAAACCACCCAAATCTAGATCTAAAACCATAGATCTAGTAACCAGTATGTCTGATATAATATCCAAGTCCCTTGTGGAGAAACCACTGTGTGACGACCAAAGTATAACCGATCGTAGTATAGGAATATCACTTCCCACTACCTTCTCAACAGATCCATCCCCTATTCTGATGACGTCAAACCCATGACTGTCACATCAGAAACAGATGATCTATCTCCGCTACATTTGCTTTAGTCTATAAATAGACATAAGCCTGATGTCCACCAATGCTTCCGCTGCTCCCACTGACTACGACAACCCTCTGGTGGAGTCATATAGACGCGCACTTCTAAAGCTAGTTTAGAACGACGCTATACTCATTCTCCTGCCGGGTCTCGCAGCCTGGAACAACAACAATGGCAAGTGTGGGTAAACAAGAACTTCCCTGTCACCGTCCTTGAGGCTACCGGAGTACCTCTCGGGTGCCTGAAGTTACCCACCGTATCTGCGGAGTGGCCAATGGAATGTCAGTCCAGATTGAATCTTTAGGTTCCTTATCAAATCTTCAGTAATCGTTTGTGGTTCTGGAATCACTTCCAGTTCTACCATACTCCCACTACTTTTTCTGAAAAATCCAATTTTTTATTAAAACTGTGGCGAGTCTAGAACAATATTTCTATTGATCTGTCAGATGGTAGAAAATCAACCCTCGTCATAGCCTGGGTCAACCCACAAACAGCCATTACAGAAACGTGCCTTGAGTTATCCGGAGTCTGGTTTTAAGCATAAGCCGGACAACTCCCCGTACCTTAACATCGTTAAGATATGAACTGTTCTATATCCAATATAGAAACAGAGGCACTGATTCAATTGAACCAGATTCAAATCATGCAGCTGTCTCCAGTGCATGTCAACTAAATGGAAGGAGGCCGATCAGCGTTACTCAACTTAGGAATGCTTCCAATTATGAGTAACCTGAAAGAGAAGCAATTTCTCTTTATCATTACTATCAACTGAATACCATACACAAGTATCTACATCTTCGATCACTTTGAAGAATCCCGATACTTGCTATACCTGGTTCTCTACTCTATTCAAATACCTATAACTCCTCAAAACTTAGACCCTGTGTTTGCACGAAACATATGTCTAAGAACTAGAGAAGTTAAAAGTAAACAGAATATAGTACGAGGACCAACCCCTCTGTCCTAATGGACACTGGACAACATACAATACTCTGTATAAGTCCGCTGAGTCTAACAACTCTTTCACTGTGTGTCGTAGGTTGAAAACTGTACTTATGGTTAAGAAGAATTACACCGCTGTTTAATGCTCCTTACCTAACCATCCACTGATATAGGTAAATGTCGTAGACATAATATCAAAAGGTATATCTCACTCTATGAAAATAGACGTACAGATATATCAATTTGAAATTGGTGCATAACCGCGGATATTCAAAACCAAATATTTGCCGACCGGCAAACAACCCAGGTGACTTCCTCAAAATATCACCGATTACAACGAATCCCGATATAATGAGGATGATCACCCAATTCCCAATAACTTACTCCCACTCAACATCTGTAAAACCATACAGGTGTGAGAATCATACCTGGTAAATACATACCCTGGAGTAAGTGTCTAATTGGGAAAACAGTTTTCTTTTAACAGTACACAGTGAAACTGAAACATTGAAATGTTTCGTCGGGGTATCCTGGTATTCCTAGTAATGCCTCTTCCATTATCCAGATTCACAACCATAACCGTATAATTCTTTGCCACCTATCCAAATCCCTTTATATGTCTTTAGTCATTACCTTCTGTACACCCCTTTAAGCCAAATGGTTTTCTTCCTTCCCTACCGTTCGGCACCAGCCTATGGTTTGGAAGAAGACTATCCAAAAAGCATAAAGGGTGTACTGTCCTAATCCTAGGTGCACTCGCAACGCGAGAGAAGGTGAAGATAAAAGACACCTGAATGTACTTTATTCCTATTTCTCCTGAACTAGGATCCATCCCCGAACTGGAACAAGTTCCTTTCGAGTTCGTATATAACCATACGATGGATTATCCAATAAACTGGGATCTTCGTAGTAATACGGAGTGTCCTGGAGAAATACAAAGGTGATTTAGGATTGGCGAAGAAATACTTGGTTTGGTCGTGAATATCAGTCGCAATTTACTTTGCCCTTTTACTAATCCCTTTCTTTGTCTGAACTTAATACCTTCTGTACACCGTTTTAGGCTAACTGGTTTTCTTCATTCCCTACCGGTCGGCACCAGCCTATGGTTTGGAAGAAGACTATCCAATTTGCGTAATAGGTGTACTACTCCTAAACTAAGGAGTACTCGCAACCTGAGAGAAGGTGAAAAGAAAAGACAACTGAATAATCCTATCCGTTTTCTCCAGAACCAGAAACCATCCTCGAAGTCCTTCGAGTTCGTATATAACCATACGATGGTTTTGTCCAATGGAAGTGGACGTTCGTAGTAATACGGGGTGTCCTGGAGAAAAGGGTAAAAGTAGGAGTGGCAATGAGGTTTGCAACTCTGACAATCCAAAAGCCAGTGTTAAGAAGGTTCGGTCAACTTGGTCACTGAGTCATAGTCTTAGGGTCGGGTCAATGGTCGCTGCCAGAGAGAGAGAAAAGAAACACTCAGCGTGCACTCTAACCTAGATCAGAATGGTTATCACTTTGTCTAATCTGGAAACCTCCCACTGTATCTCAAATTCTCCTCCAAACCTAAAAGAAGAATTAGTCGGGGTCATCCGAGGAGTAAACTAACTCATCAGTGGGAATCGGGATCCAACTCTCATCGCATGATAACGTGACGGAATCCACTCACGTCACCACACTCCAGAAGGTATGCGCATGCCTGGCAAGTTTCAGTTCTTTTGAAACTCCCGATGTGAGTTTTACCCCTAGGACTCAAGTGACCTTGACACAGTCAACAAATCAAAGAGTCCTAGTCAAGTTCAACCCGTCATTATCCTGGATTGCATTAAACCCACCCGTACGAGCCCTTGACACAGTCAACAAGGCCGCACGACTGTCCTAACCAATCCCATTTATATGCTGCAAACAAACACTACTTAGCTACCGCACACTACGCCTTGACACAGTCAACAAACGCAGCACGAATACTAAGTAATATTTGTAAGAAATGACGGAGGGCTACGTCTAGTTTTTGGCGAAAAACTTTTAACGTAATGAACTTGATATCGTTGAAGGAACTGCATAGCCTTTTATAAAATATAGTGACGAAAACCTTTACTAAAGAGGTCACTCCCGGTGAAGGGATCTCGGCTCTTTCCCCGTAGAATGAGGTGCAGGATATTCCAACTGAATACCACGATGCAAAGCAAAAGTAATCGGCTATAGTGAAGTTAATGCCCTGACGCAAACTTCTGTCCAAGGGGTCACTCCCGGTGAAGGGATCTCGGCCCTTGCCTCGTCGACTGAGGAGCAGGATATTCCAAATGAATACCACGATGCAAAACAAAAGTGAACGTCCTTGCAATAACAGCTTTTTGAAAAATGTTCCAACAACATCAGATTAGGTTTGTTTATCTTGCATTGATCCGAATCAATGCAGTCCCATCAATTGATCACACCACAAAGAACGAAAATATACTGACGTACGTATATGCCATCCGCATTCGCCACTGGGTCCCGTCATCACCCGTTAGGTTAGCTAACTAACGGCAGAGCGGGGACTGGACTAGCGCGGATGTAAAACATATACAACGTCTACTAATATATATACCAATATATAGTATTTCGCTCAAGGCGTGAATAGAATGCAACAACACAGAAATGTACAGCATCACAGAACAATACAGATATCTGGAAGCCCCGGGTTTCACAGAGCCGCTGCAGAAACCCGACGTTCCCCTGGTCGTGTGGATAGCCTGTGCAATGAAAATCCTAGACCCCTACGGGCGCGGCAAGTCACCCGCCAAAACCTGAAGCGAGGCAGCCCCCTCCAGCACCGTGAATGGACCACCCAGCACTTCACGGAATCCGGTAACTTGGGCACCCCTCCTGGGTCAACCAGTACCCCCTACGAGTGCGGCGAATAGCCCGCCAATCCTAGAGTGAAGCCCCCTCCGTCTCAATGCCATGAGATGCGGGCCCGTTGCCCCCTAGAACCCGGCTATCCGTGCACCCCTCCGCGGGGTAATCCTAGTACAGAATGTAAAATATACATACACCGGGTACATCGACCGCAACCAGGTCGTGCCCCAAAATAATAATACAAACAGGCAGTGACGGCAGTCCACATGTCGGACGCTCGCCCCGCAAAATCAAATGTACATAATACAACAAAAACTGTACTAGCATTGCATCCAGGCTATCCCCCACGACCGATCCGCAACATCACAGCATAAACATAGAACATCAACGTGAAAATCACGTTCGCAAATCCGTCTAACCGGGCTATAGCAGTTAGACCGGATTTACCGATCGAGTGACATTCACGGTCGCAGATATAATGTAAATACTGTGAAATAATGTGTTTCAAATATCCGATCGATCAAACAATTAACAAGCGGGCCCCAAACCAATACTGTAGCAGTTACAGAAAACCTGGGCCCAAATTTAATATCCCAAAACCCTCAAAATTAGCCCAAAAGCCCACTGTAAAATTTCCACAGTGTGAGCACAGTAGACTGCGGCGGAAGCGCGGCCCAAAGTGGGGTTTGGCCGCGCTTCCGCGGTCAACTGTACGACTGACACTGTCGAATTTTTACAGTGGTCTTAGAATTTCGTGCACATTATTTTTCTGTAACCTGAAAAATTTTTAGACACCAAAAAATTCCAACAGAAAACTGATGTGAACAAAATACGGTTTTTTGAGATTTTGGTCGATCGGATAAGTAAAACGCATTAGAACAAGCTAGGTAAGGTTAATGGCGTGGCTCTGATACCATGTTGCGCCACGGCAGCGCCCCGGCCTCTTTCTCGAGGCCAAAATGCGGAATAAAAATTTTTTCCCTTGCTCGGAAACCGGCGCTACCGCGGACAATTACCCGGATCGAAACCATTAACCTATACTAGCTAACTAGAGAGATAGGGTGAGAAGTTATACCAAGCGATCCGTGTCCTTCGGTCTTCATCTCCACTCCGATCTCTTGCGGAATCTCCGTCACCTCCTCGCTCGTCGGAAAGGGGCACCACGTAGCCGGAATCTTTTACGGGCTCCCGCCTCTTGACCGAGGCAACTCGGGCGCGAAGTTGGCTAGCCGACGCGTCCAAGGCTTGCTATAGAAATAGTGTAGTGAACTTGTCTCTTGGGGTTATTAAGGTTGCCATGGTTTGTGGAGGAAACAAGAAGGAACTTTGGAGAAGGGTTATTTTATTTTTGGAGCAAGCAAGAATGAGATGATATCTTTCCACCACTAGAAAAATGATACTCTCCTCTCACCCTCTCAAGAAATGGCCGGCCCTCTCATCTCTTGAATGAGATTGGAGAGAGAAAGAAAAGCAAGAAAGAATAAATCAACCATATAGAAATTAGTCACTCTCATTTCATTTCTTATCATATCAAACAACCATCACAATGAAAGCAAGTGAGAAGACCAAAAAAGGATCTCATGATGAAATAACAATCATGATGCCACAAATATGCAAAGAAACCCCTCACAAAATGTTAATTGCGAACTTGCAATTAACACCCTCCACCAAGAAAGTCCGACCGAGAAGGAATGAAGGAAAACCGGGCGGAACGGAATGCAAACTGGCAACCCCAGAAAACCGATCCCATAATAAATTACAGGAAAACCCCGCTACTGCAAATACATGCCCGCATTTGTATTCCCACTGAACACAAATGCAAAGAGACAAAACTACACTATCAAATACTAGAATCCGGCTTAAGCCAAAGCCGGCTAGTAAAAACTGTCCGATCACGATCCGTGCAATACCGCACGTATCTGATCGAACCCTGCCATATCTCCATACGGCCTCTACAGCGTTTCGCCCGAAACTTGAGTAACTGTAACTGAGTGTGGTGGACTCTAAAGACTCGTCAATACCTTGGCTGTGGATTTAACCACTAGCACGTCAGAGGTATAAGCCAATACGTGACGGGCCACCAGGTATTGACCAAATGGGACGTCGATGAGGAAGCTCACCCCGACACCCAACTGAGCCTGTCAGTGACAATATCCGTACAGTCCGGTCCGTTCGTCTATGAGTATCGCATGGCGGGCCTAGGGGGTTGGTGAAAGTCAGACCCCCAAAAGCGGTACAAGTCGTGTCGGAGCGTAGCCCAGAACGCCCTGAGATACTACTGGAATACCTACCAGTAAATCTCCTGCCTCGGCCGAGGGCTTTGCGTAATGGCTCTCCTAGACACAGCGCGACCTCACCCCCAATACCGGGAGAGACGAACCCCTGCAGATCCGCTCACTGCCTCCATGTGGCTCGGGACTGTACCCAACTAAAACCTGTTTGCACGACTCCTTTGAGCCGTGGTAGGGTAGTAATCAAAGTACAGTGGGAACTCACACGAGACAAATGACGATCTCAGGTCGATGAACTAACCTGTACACATGTCACCAGGGAACTGCTATCTGACATCTGGTATAAGACCAACTAGCAGGTTCCCGGCGAGTCCTGTCCGGTGTACTCATAACCCAATGAGCACCTGTATACATCTTAGGTGAACCAACTGACACCAGTGGCTTGTGAGACCGGCCACCGCCCCTCGTCGGGGTCTCGACTGTATACACTAGTCTACTAACGGAGTATCGATGCCCTGTCTCGAAACTCCTACGACTAGGGACCTTTTAAGGATGTGCTTATAGACCACCAGCTCCCACGTATATGATCGCCATCATACTGCTGGCAGTCAAGCAAGAATCCTAGGGGCTCTATCAACATGTAATAGCGACATGTCAGGTCACCTAAAGCAGTACACGATGATAAAGATAAACCAGATAGCATACTATCATCTCGAGTAAGACTGTCCTACCGGGATAGGTCCTCCCTCAATCATTGCAATCACGTGCCTGTGATCCAATAATTGACTCTGAGGGCACTAACTCCAACACCCTGGAGATCAATCATCTCCATGATCAGGTGATACTGCCTTAGAATATGTCTGGATCACTGATGGGACGGACGTTCCTTGGCATAAGCCACAACTCCATTGTCACACAATGGGAGGAACTAAGTTCATCTCATGAACAAATATAAATCCAGACTGCCTCTTTGGTAGCATCTTAAGTAGCGATGTATCCAGCCTTTATCGTCTAGTATGCCACGGTTTCTAGCTTGGAACTCTTCCAACATACCGTCCCTCCACTGAGGGTAAAGACAATGCCTGCGACTGACATTCAGTCGTTCTTATCACCCTGGAACCTTTCCAGTGATTCTCCCCAGGATCAATTGATACCATCTCACTACAACTAGTGAGTATCCTAACATCCAATTAGATCTATCTCATAGATCCAAAACCCAGGATTTAGCAGGTATCATTTTGATCCTATATGGAGAATCATTGTGATATGCGTAGATTGACCGAGCGTAGCATAGGAAACATCTTCCCTATCAAGAGTATGTCATCCACGTACTCTACGAGGATCACTACCATACTCCCTACTACCCTTTTTGTATATACAAGGTTCAACTACTATTTTGATGATGTCAAACTGTTTGACTAACTCATCAAAACAGATGTTCCAACTCCGCGATTCCTGCTTTATCACATAAATCATCTTGCTCGCGTTTCTGCTGCTCCCATTGTCTACGAGGCCCTCTGGCTGTGTACTTATAGACGTACTCTTCTAAAACATCACTTAGAAAAGCAGTCATGGCACCCAACCACTAGATATCGTAGTCATGGTATGTAGCCGTGGCAAGTAGGATCTGGATGGACTTAAGCATAGCTACTTAGAAAAGGTTTCATCATAATCCATACCTGGTCGATGATGCAAACTTTTAACAAGTCTAGCTTTGAAAGTCTCAACTTTTCCATGTACACCAAGTAATCTTCTCAAGATATACTTGCTCCTGATGGGGATTTAACCCTTCAGATCAAGGAACTAAAGTCCATACTTTGTTGGTGTATAAGGATTCCATCTCAGATCGCTAAGCATCCAGCCATTCTTACAGAGTCCCACTCTTGATGGCCAGCTCGAAACTAGTTGGGTCATCATCTCATGATGCATTCCTCGCTCCCACTGTCATAGAGAAACCGAAGTATCTCTCAGGTGGGTGAGGAACCCTACTAGATCGGCGGAGAGGCTGAGGTTCGTTGGTAACTATTGAATCCTTTGGTTCTTCCAGATCATCAGCTGCAGTTTGTATAGCTGGAACATTTCCAGTTCTACATAACAGATGTTACCTCGAGCTTGTCCGGATTTTGCTTTTAGACATAGGCCGGACACACCCCAAATCTTAACAAACTTAAGATTTGGGCTCTTCCCTTTCCATATCGCATATGAAGTGGTAGGCAACTGATTTGATTTGAACCCTATTCAATAGGTATGCAGCTTCTTAAGTGCATAACTCCCAAAAGGAAATAGGAAACTCAGCAGTACTCATCATAGAGCACACCATATCACATAGAGTGCTATTGCTCCGCCCCGATATACCATCGTGCTATGGTGTATACGGAGGAGTAATTCTGAGAGAGAATCTCATTCTTCTTTAGAATAGTCCAGGATTTCCGTGCTTAAGTATTCTCCTCCTCGATCACATCAAAGGACATAATACTTATACCCGTATTTTTGGTTCTCTACTTCTAACTTATATTCTGTGAATATCTCAAAAGCTTCGGACTTATGTTACAACAGGAACATATGTCTGAATCTTGAGAGATCATCAGAGAATGTAATGAAGTACTAAGAACCAGTCTTGGCATGTGTAGACAGGGGACCTTACATACATCAACATGTATCAATCCCAAGAGTTCACTAACTCTTTCTCTGTTTCCAGTAAACAGAGCTATGGTCATTCTATCTTTGTGACATGACTGGCAAGTTCATAAGATGTAAATTCAAACTGATTTAAATATGCATCTAAATGTAACTTTAGCTAGTCAGGTCACATTGATCTGATCTAGTCTACAATACCTCAAGAAGGAATCGTTCAATTCTGAACTCTTCCTCTTGTCTATGTTCTGTATACTAAGAACTGTAATTTTATTTAGAACATCAATACTTTTAGATAACGTGCCTGAACCGATCAACTTTTGATATAGGAAATGTTCAAAACATTATCCAACAATACAAAATTATATCATTTCTTTACTAATAAAGAGACCGATATGATTTTGTACATCAGGTTCGGTATCTAATAACATTTGTTCAGAATCAATGTATTGGTAATACAGGGTGACAGTGACCGACAGACTTGGCTGCAACACTTGCACGGTTTTCTGCCTCATGAAACTTATCACCCGTTCTAAGTTCTTTACCTATCTGTAGCCCTATGTAACAGATTACATATCTGGGATCCTGATCCGGTATCAAATTGTTAGTGTATATGCCCTAGAGGCCATTACTGTATCATACTAGTTTGTATATTACTTAATGGAAGCTTGGGATATTCACCTTGTATAAACAATCTTGCTCAATATAGTAGTATGCTACTTGGTTTGTTTCTACTTCAATGTGTACATGTGTTTATTTTGCGATATCACCTATACACATTAGTGGAGCCCTTAGGGTCTTTGCTTGATTACCAGCGTTGTGATGGCAGTCACACTAGTGGGGGCTGGGTAATCTATAAGCACATCCTTATACAGGTCCCTAGTCGCAGGACTATCGAGACAGGGCATCGATACTCCGGAGTAGACTAGCGTATGCGTTTCTTATCCCAGTGTGGGAGATGGTCTGTCCCACAGCCATCAGTACGTCGTACTGGAGATAGTATACGGGTGCTCGTTGGGTTACGAGTACACTGGACAGGACTCGTCGGGAACTGACAGGTTGGTATTATACCTATCGTCAGTTATCAGTTCCCAGGTGACATGAGTACAGCTTAGTCCGCTGACTTGACACTGGCACTTCGCCTCGAGTGTGTTCCCACTGTACTTTGACTACTACCCTACCATGGCTCAAAGAAGTCGTGCAAACAGGTAGTAGTTGTGTGCAGTCCCGAAGCACTTGGAGGCAGTGCCGGTTAGCCAGGATTCGTCTCTCCCGGTATTGGGGGTTGACATCGCGCTGTGTCTAGGAGAGCCATTACACGAGTAGTCCCTGGCCAGGGCAAGCGAGATATACTGGTAGGCTTCCAGTGTTATCTCAGGGTGTTTTGGGCTTCACTCCGACACGACTTGTACCGCTATTAGGGGACTGACGTTTACCGCCCCTAGGCCCACCATGCGATGTATCAGACGAACAGACCGGACTGTACGGAGAATGTCACATTCAGACTCAGTAGGAGTTCAGATGGGGTTCACCTCGTCAGCCTTCTTGTCGGCATCTACCTGGGGACCGTTACGCACAGCTAGTGCCGCTTGCGGTCTGTGGTTAAACCCACTGCCAGCGTAGTGTCGAGTCTTTAGAGTCCCACACAGAGGGTATTCGCCTCTGGGAAAAACAGAGTAGAGGTCGCATGGTTTTTGCGGCAGGGTTCGTTCTCATCCGTGCACTTGTGCACTTTTGGAGTCCGGACGGATTATACTAGCAGGCTCTGGTTTGAGCCAGATACTGGTATATGTTTTGGGGTTGCTTTTATCTCTCAGTATTCTTGTTCCTCGGAACGAGAATGCAGGTGTGTATGCACAGTTGTTTGAGGCGGAGGAAGAGGTTTTTCATTAGGGTTTCGGAACGGGTGCGTATGCACAGTTGACAGTCGTCTTTTTCCAAACCCTAATAGAATTATGAAATATCAATTAATAATAGTAATTAAATGAAATTATGTCATGGTTGGTTTTGTTGACTTGTTGACCATGGTTGAATGTTTGACCAACATCATTACTTTGCAAGGATGCTCCTTGATTCTTGCTTACATTCATTTAATGTAGTGATGGTAATGGTCATTCCAAATACAACCATCAACTATTTCATTTTGAATTATTATTATTAATTAGATATATCTTTTTCTTTTTGTTATGGTTGTAAGAAAAAAAAAGAGCTCATTCTATCATAACCATTCTCTCTCCTCACTTCATCTTCTTCTTCCTCAAGCTCAAGGAGAATCCTTCTCATGTGTTGAGAATCCCTCTCCTTGAAAAGAAAACACCCCTTAGACACTCTCTACTCACTCTAGGATCAAAGGTTTAGCAAGCCGAAAATTCTAGTTCTCTCAAAGTTCGAGAAAGAGCCCGAAGGTTGAACCCTCAGGTGGATCCATCTTTGACGGAAGAAGGCGACGAGGAAAGAACCATCAACCTGTACAAAGTTTGAAGAAGAAGGAGTTCAAGTTTAGGTATAACCATCTTTCCGAGTAGCTAACTCTCTTTAGCTTGTTTACTAGTTTTAGTTTAGAAAAGATCCCGACTTTGTTAGTCCATGTTGCCCCATGCGCTAAAAACTTGATTTTTATACCGTTTCCGCCTCCCCGTAAGAACCGGGGGTCGCAACGTGGACTTACACAAATACCCAGGACGTAGAGGATACAGAGAAACGGTTCTTTGTAATGAACACACCCGAAGGAGATGCATCATATGCACTTTCTTCGTTTGGGCGGCACGGGAAATCTGGTATTCACCAATTTCCTGCTCTGTCTTATAACAATTATAAGTTGAAGCGGGATCAACGTTCCCCAGCACAGTATAACAAGCGAGTTCCGTCAAAGTATACATATTATTATCTTGATTAAGGCGTGACATGGTCGCTACCAGGAGAGAGAGAGAAGAAAACACTCTGCGTGCGCTCTTGCAAGATCAGATTGGTTATTATATTATCTAATCAGGATGGGTCCCACTGTTTTTATCAAATCTTCCTTCAAACCCTAAAAGGAAAGACTAGCCGGGATTAATTACATACTACAAGTTCGCCAATGTTTCAGCCAGGCCAGTGTCGGTACTTTGAGGGAGGTTCCCCGTGCTTTCGCACGGACCTAATTAATGTAAACCTCGTTTTCACAGAGGCGTAACCCCATTGACACCTTTCTAGACACCTACTTGATCGGCTAATTGTAATGTGTAAAACTCTCCCAGGAGTAACAATTACTCGCAGCGGGTATCGGGATCCAACTATCTCATAGAAGGTATGCAATCTCATTGTAAATTTCAACACTTGAAATTCCCGATAATTTTGCCCCTAACGTGCTATGACCTTGACGAAAGCCAACAAACCATAGCCCGCTAGTCAAGTTCAACCCGTCATTTCTTGATTGAATTAAACCCACCCGCACGACCCTTGACGAAAGCCAACAAAGCCGCACGACTACCCTAATCCAATTGCATCATATGCAACAGATAAGCTGCATATAGCTACCGCACACTGCACCTTGACGAAAGCCAACAAATGCAGCACGAATACTATATACAACTTATCTGAAATGACGGAGGGCTACGACAGGTTTTTCTGAAAACCTATTGTGTAATGAACTTGATATCGTTGTAGGATCGAATGATTTTTAAATGGAGTGTTTCTGAGGCTTTTCTAGTTTTGCTAAAGGGGTCACTCCCGGTGAAGGGATCGTCGGCCCTTTTCTCGTCGAATAAGGTGCGGGATATATCATATATATCACTGTGCAAAGCAGAAACTATAGAAGCAATCATAAGACAAACCGAGGGTTGTAGCATATGCCAGTTATTGCTAAAGGAGTCACTCCCGGTGAAGGGATCTCGGTCCTTTCCATATCGAATAAGGTGCAGGATGTTCTACAAGGAACACCGCGATGCAAAGCAAGAACTGTAGCTACCTGTTTTTGAAAATTCGATTCCACAACATCTTTAGGTTTCTTTTCTTTCATTAATCACATTAATGAAGTCCCATCATTTAAATCACCTAAACATCACAGATAAATACGACGTACACTATGCCATCCGCATTCGCCTCGATGTCCCCTCGTCCACCGTTAGGTTAGGTAACCAACGGCAAAGCAGGGCAGGGCTAGCGCAGGTGTAAAACATATGTAACGTCTATATAATATATCACATATATTATATATAGTATCTATCACAGAATATCAAATGATCACATCACAGATATCGCGGCAGAAGAATTCATATGAAATATTGGATATACAAGGACGTCCGTGTTTTCAATACGAGCCAGTATAAAACACGGATTACATGGTGATGATGAATAGCCAATCCCACACCCCTAGACCCCTACGAGAGCGGCAAGCAACCCTACCAATTCTAGAGTTAGGAGACCCGGACTCGACTCCTCGAGTTGGTCTCCCACTGGACTCCAGAACCCGGTTACTTGTGCACTCCTCCTTGGGTCCATCCTAGTGCGGAAAAGTAAATAATATACAACAACGGTGATAACTTCCGCAACATGGAAGTACCCCAATAAAAGAATATTACATACAAGTTTTTACATGAATGAAAATGAAAAACACTTATCTCACATAAAAAACCCCGGCTATTTAAACACGACTATCCAATATAACATATCCAGCAACACATAACATCACATGTCATCAACGTAAGTAAACATGCGTATCACAATTGTCGTTGACATATAGAAACGAAACCGTCGATATCACATATTACACTTACGGTCACAGAAAAGAAAGTGTAAAACTACAACAGTTGGAATCCGCAACTTCTTTAGACATCGCATGCCTAATCAAATGAATTCCTTAGACATCGCATGCCTAACAATTATAAACCCCACATTTTAGTCTCATTATCGAAAACACTTTTCAATATCTAGTCGGGCAATTCAACAAGATTCCCGAAAAACTGATCGAATGCTCGTCGCAAACTTTAGTAGGCGGCCGCACCCCCGATGCCGTCGACGAAGTGCACCAAGGCGGAACACCGCTGCCGTGAGCACCCGAACGGATGCTTTCAGCGACGGGGTTCTCCTACAGTCACTTGGTCGGGGCTAAGGCGTGTGGCTGTCTATTAAGTTTACCCGGCAAGTATCCGCATACGCTACGTGATTGCGATGGACTTTTGATCACATCAAAATTCCGTGGCAACCGATAAAGTGAGACTAAACCGCTAGATTTATAACATTCATTCAGTTATCTCATAACTACTTGTGAATTCCAAGTATTGTATCACATTCCAGATAAATAGAAAATGTTAAACTTTCCGATCGAACAATCAAACACCCAAGTTTTCCCGAAACAGATCAACACATGATATAAGTTTAAAAACATTCACTTCATACCTCAGTACCAACGGTCCAGCCGTAGAAGGGTCAAGCTAACGCCTCACATGTGGCACGTCGTACTGCCCCTAACCCTAAGGTTCAAAGGGCAGTTCAAGACTGTCACATAATCGAGTTAAGGTTTGTTGTCTTCTAGAGGGACCATCGCGTTACTTGCACTACTTAGAACGTCATTAAACTACGGAAAGTTCCAACACTTGGAAATTTCCCAACAGGGGAAAAATTGGGTATTTATATCCGGTCGAACTTTTCAAGATTTTCTAAAATTATCCGGAAAAACACAGACGAAGTTAAACATCCCGATCGAAACACCGAGTCCCCAATACAACCCAGAAAACTCAACTCTTGAGTGAAAATTAAAAATTCCCAGAAAAGTCAGGAAGGTAAATAGGACATTACTGTGCAAAATTTGATGAAAAATGCTTCCGTACGGCCGCGGAACCGCCGCACGAGCCATGCTCGTGCCGCGGTTCCACGGTGGTTTGATCGAATTGGGCTCTCGTTTTGCACAGTAACTCCTATAAAAGCCTGCTGATTTTTCTGCATATTTTTAATTTGAAAAAATGCATAGTTTTGAAAAATGTACAGAGAAGGCTTAGAATTAGGGTTTCGGGGTTCGATCGGGTTTCTAACATCGTCTACGCATCGCCTAAGGCTCTAGCTAGTCTCTGATACCACTGTAGGGTTCCTAGGCACACTAATGAGGTCTCACAAGGCATCTACCATACCAAATTTAAATTTTTGCAGTGTCGAGAAACCCTAATGCGATCGTTGATTAGAGTTTAAGGCGAAACTACAACTAGTAAACAAGTTTACTCTAAAGTGAAAGAGACTACAACCTTTGTAGATCCGGTCCTCCACTTCCTTGGCTCCGTGATGACGTCCCTCCGCTGTACCCATCGGATCCCGGACTCTCACGGTGGTTTCATCGAAGAAATGATCGGGCTAGGTCGTCGACTTCGATGCCGAAGATGATCTACGTCGAGGCAACACAAGATCAAGCTCCCACTTCACCAAGTCATGAAACTTATGAAGAAAACACCCTATACTACATGGCAAGTGGTAGAGGAAGAATAAATAGGAAGTGGGTTCACTTTAGAATTGGATTTCTCACTCTTTTTCTCAAGTCACCATTGAAGCTAGCAAGCTTCTTTCTTCTTGAAGAAGAAGAAGAAGAAGAAAAAGAATATGATAAGAATAATTAATAAATGGAAATAAAATTCATTCTTATCATATTAGCAACCATGGTTAAGTGTAGAGAATAAACTAAGGTTAGGTGAATGGTTAGGTTAGGCAAAAGAAACAAAAATGGTTGAACTTTTCAAAGCTTCATGAAGCTTCAATGTAAATCCAAAATAAGAAACCATTTCTTTTTCCTTTGCCAAAAAGAATAAAGAGAATAAATAAACAAGTAAATCAATACCCTAACCATTAACATAACCATGGTTTAATCATACACACCCAAGTTTGCATGTATCATCAAACATGATACAAACTAGTGCACAAAACTATATCATATATACAATGTGCACATCAAGTGAGAAAATCCATCTTAAGTGAACCAATACTAGTTAATGCAAAGTAATATATCAAATATATAATTATACATTAAATCATTAAATCAACACTTGATTTAACGATCCGGTCATATCTCATATGACCGACTAATATTCAATGTATCGGCTTATCGAATCAATCCTTGATTCGATAACTAGGTTATATCGCATACAACCAATCGATACATTCATCGCGAGAATAGAATGCGGTATCACATACACGCATTATTGTCGGTCCCGCACATATCTCATATGCGCTCCTATTTCGTTTCGCTTGAGCCAGGAAACCTCTGTGTAGGACTCTAAAGACTCGTCAATACGCCGGCAGCAGGTGATGATCATATCAAACACCCACAAGCCGCAAGCGGTCTGCTAAACGTAACGGCCACCCGGATATTGAGCGATCAGAAGATCGACGAGCAAGCCCGCTCACACTCCTGTGAATCCAACCAGTAACACTTACCGTACAGTCCAGTCTCGTCGTCTGATATGTCGCATATCTCGCCTAGGGGTGGTAAACGTCAGACCCCAATAGCTTGATAAGTCGTGTCGATATGAGGTCTATAACAGTTCGAGATACAACTGATAACACTTACCAGTAAATCTCAGCAACCCTGGCCAGGGATTTCCGGTTATAGCCAATCGAAAACAACGCAACATCAACTCCCTATACCGGGAGAGACGAATCCCCTCCTATCGCTCATTGCCTCCATGTGATTCGGGACTGTACCCAAAGCCACCGTTTTGCACGCCCTCTTGGACGTAGTAAGGTGGAAATCAAAGCACAGTGGGAATCACACAAGACTCTATGACGATCTCGGGTCTACAGACTAACCTGTACCAGTGTCACCAGAGAACTGCCATCTGACGTAAGGTATAATACCATCTGGGAGTTCTCGGCGAGTCCGTCCAGTGTACCCAGTCTCCACTGAGCACCCGTACATCATCTCTGATGTCAAACACCAATGGATATGAGATCATCCATCGCCCATCTGTATGGCTCGAGAAGGTATACGCTAGTCTACTCTGGTATATCGATGCCCCGTCTCGATACACCCACGACTAGGGACCTTGAAGGATGTACTTATAGACTATCATGTCCCCACTAGTATGATCTGCATCATAGTCCAGGTAGTCAAGCACACATCCTAAGGGCTTTACCAACATGTAACAGAGAGACAATCAGTGTACACGTTAAGGTAAAGAGTAACCAGATAGCATACTATCATATCGAGCAAGAAAGTCCTCCCTATATATGTCCCAGCATCCACTACAATATACATCCTATGTACAGTAATGGTCTCTAGGGCATACATATAACTAACGATGGCTCTCCTAGACACAGCGCGATGTCAACCCCCAATACCCGGAGAAACGAATCCTGTCTAACCGTCACTGCCTCCAAGTGCTTCGGGACTGCACCCAACTACTACCTGTTTGCACGACTCCTTTGAGCCATGGTAGGGTGGTAATCAAAGTACAGTGGGAACACACTCGAGGCGAAGGGACAGTGTCAAGTCAGCGGACTAAGCTGTACTCATGTCACCTGGAAACTGATAACTGACGATAGGTATAGTACCAACCAACAGTTCCCGACGAGTCCTGTTCAGTGTACTCGTAACCCAACGAGCACCCGCATACTATCTCCAGTACGACGTACTGATAGCTGTGGGACAGACCATCTCCCCTGCTGGGATGAGAAGCGCATACGCTAGTCTACTCCGGAGTATCGATGCCCTGTCTCGATAGTTCTACGACTAGGGACCTGTATAAGGATGTGCTTATGGATTACCCAGCCCCCACGAGTGTGACTGCCATCGCAACGCTGGTAATCAAGCAATGATTCTAAGGGCTCTACTAATATGTATAAGCGATATGCTAAAAGAAACGCATGCACATATTGAAGTAGAAACAAACCAAGTACCATAATACCATTTTGAGCAAGATTGTCTATACAACTGTGAATATCCGAAGCTTCCATTAAGTAATATACAAGCTAGTATGATACAGTAATGGCCTCTAGGGCATATACACTAACTGTCTCTTCGTCCGATATGTCGCATATCTAATCTAGGGGTGGTATAACGTCATACCCCAGTAGCCGATAAGTCGTGTCGATGTGAGGCTCATAACGGGCCGAGAAACTACTGATATCACTTACCAGTAAATCTCCATTTCAGCCCTGGCCAGGGACTTCCAGTTATAGACAATAGAACACAGCGCAACATCAACTCCCAATACCGGGAGAGACGAAACCCCTCCTATCGCTCATTGCCTCCATGTGATTGGGGACTGTAACCGTTTTGCACGTCCTCTTGAACGTGGTAATGTGGGAATCAAAGCACAGTGGGAATCACACAAGACTCTATGACGATCTCGGGTCTACAGACTAATCTGTACCAGTGTCACCAGAGAACTTCTATCTGACGATAGGTATAACACCATCTAGGAGTTCTCGGCGAGTCCGTTCAGTGTACCCAGTCTCTACTGAGCACCCGTATACCTTCTCTGATATCAAACACTAATGGATATGTGATCATCCATCGCTCAACATATGGGTCGAGAAGCGTATACGCTAGTCTACTCTGGAGTATCGATGCCCTATCTCGATACACTCTCGACTAGAAACAGTTGTTGGATGTACTCTTGGACTATCCTGGCCCTACTAGTATAATCTACATCATAGTCCCAGTAGTCGAGTACAGATCCTAATGGTTTTATCAACATGTGAGAGCAAGACAGTAAATCAATACAAGTCAACATGTTAAGACAAAGTGAAATCAAATAGCATACTATCATGTCGAGCAAGAAAGTCCTCTCTATATATATCCAAGCATCCACTATAATATACATCATATGTACAACAATGGCCTCTAGCGCATATATATAACTAACATATGTATAATTGTAACATGCTAGGTCATAAATGCAACTAGGGTTTATGAGAGTTAAAACATGCCAGGGTTAAGATTATGGTTTATATTTTTCATTAAGTAATTCAAATATTGTGGATTTTTGTCATGGCTGAAGCTTGTAGAAGCTTGTAGGCTTCTTTGACTTTGTCCACTCTTTTTGTCTAGCTTAAGATATTTATCAAGCTTACATTTAACCATAGCTCATGGTTAAGTCTCTACAAGGGTTAAGGATGACATTTTTAACCCATGGTTGCATTTCTAACCTCACAACAATATTCATTCATCACTTCCTTCTTCTTCTTCTTCATTAAAAAAGCTTGCTAGATTTTTCAAAGTGATGAAATGAAGTGAGAAATAGAAAACTAAAGAGAGCAAAATTTCTTCTTTATCATCCTCTTCTATACTAGCCATATAAATTAGTGTGTTAGCTTCACTAATCTCTAATTAGTGAAGTAATTGCTTGGGTTTGTGTTTCCTCAAGGTAGATCGTCTTGGATTGTGAAGTCTTCAAGCAAGGATGCCTCATTCACCTAATGGAACCTCTCTAGAGTCCGGGTGCTTGATGATCGCAGCGAAGGGACCTCAACTCGTTGCTTATGAAGCGAAGGAACGGACTACAAAGGTTGTAATCCCTATCTCTTAGTTGTAAAGTAGTGTACATGCAAAGTTAACCCTAATTCTCTAGTTAAGATCTTGGTTAGGGTTTCATAGCACCCCAAAATTTTATAAAATGGCATGGTTGATGCCTTCCTAAACCTTGTTGTCGTGCTATACAACCCCATAGTGGTATCAGAGCCAAGCTAGAGCATTAGGCGTTGTCTAGACGAACTTAGAATTCCGATCGAACACCGAAAACCCGAAACGGACCCCCAAAAGGTTGGATTTTTCCATGTTAAAAATATTCAGAAAAACATGCAGGGAATTTTATGGACACACCTGAAGAACGAAACCCTAACTCATCTAAGTGATCGCGGATCCGCGGCCAAAACATGGTTTTGGCAGCGGATCCGCTGTGCCACTTGAGAGGCTTGGGTCGGGCCTTCAGCTATAGGTCCGTAGGAACTGTGGTATGTCTCTAGTTAACTTTAATAGTGCTTAAGTGTTGAGATCTTTGGGACATTTTGAGAATTCGTTGAATCGATCGAATTGTCTAACTTCGCCTAGCTATCTGTGTTGTGATACAATATGTGGAATTCATATAGTTAGGCATGAAATCCGTAATATGTGATATTTCGGGTTTATGATGTTTAAGGTGATTATGGATTCCAAATGTTGTAGTTTTTCATTTTCTTTTCTGCGACCGTAAGTGTAATAAGTGGTGTATCGCCAGTTTCGGTGCTATATGTCAATGACAATTGGGATACGCATATTTACTTACATTGATGACATGTGATGTTATGTGTTGCTATGATGTGTTATATTGGATCGTCGTGATTTGAATAGCCGGGGGTTTTATGTGAGATGAGAGTTTTTTTATTTTCATTCATGTAAAATTCATTGTATGTAATATTCTTTTATTGGGGCACTTCCGGGTTGAGGATGATGTCACCATTGTTTTATATTATTTACTTTTCCGCATTAGGATAGACCCACGGAGGGGAGCACAAGTAACTGGGTTCTAGGGTCCAGTGGGAGGCCATCTCGAGGAGTCGAGACCGGGTCTCCTAACCCTAGAATTGGTAAGGTTGCTTGCTGCCCTCGTATGGGTCTAGGGATGTGGATTTGGCTATTCATCGCGACCGTGGAATCCGTGTTTTATACAGGCTCAAAATAAAACACGGGCATCCTAGTATATCCAATATTTCATATGTTATCTTCTGCTGCTCTGTGATGTGATCGCTGTGGATTCTGAGACGAATGGAAATATATTATATATTAGATATATAGTAGACGTTGCTTATGTTTTGCACCCGCGCTAGTGTTGGATATAGTTCCCTCAGAGTCAATTATTGGATCACAGGCATATGATTGCAATGATTGAGGGAGGACCTATGCCGGTAGGACAGTCTTACTCAAGATGATAGTATGCTATCTGGTTTATCTTTATCATCGTGTATTGTTTCAGGTGACCTTGCAGGTCACTATTGCATGTTGAAAGAGCCCTTAGGATTCTTGCTTGACGACCAGCAGTATGATGGCGATCATATACGTGAGAGCTGGGGTCTATAAGAACATCCTTAAAATGTCCCTAGTCGTGGGAGTTTTCGAGACAGGGCATCAATACTCCAGAGTAGACTAGTGTATACAGTCGAGACCCCGACGAGGGGCGGTGGCCGGTCTCACAAGCCATTGGTGTCAGTTGGTTCACCTAAGATGTATACAGGTGCTCATTGGGTTATGAGTACACCGGACATGACTCGCCGGGAACATGCTAGTTGGTATTATACCTGACGTCAGATAGCAGTTCGCTGGTGACATGTGTACAGGTTAGTTCATTGACCTGAGATCGTCATTTGTCTCGTGTGAGTTCCCACTGTACTTTGATTACTACCCTACCACGGCTCAAAGGAGTCGTGCAAACAGGTTTTAGTTGGGTACAGTCCCGAGCCACATGGAGGCAGTGAGCGGATCTGCAGGGGTTCGTCTCCCCCGGTATTGGTGGTAAGGTCGCGCTGTGTCTAGGAGAGCCATTACACAAAGCCTTCGGCCGAGGCAGGAGATTTACAGGTAGGCATTCTAGTAGTATCTCAGGGTGTTCTGGGCTACACTCCGACACGACTTGTACCGCTTTTGGGGGTCTGACTTTTAACAACCCCCTAGGCTCGCCATGCGATGCTCATAGACGAACGGACCGGACTGTACGGATATTATCACTGACAGGCTCAGTAGGGTGTCAGGATGAGTTCGCTCAACGACCTCCCTTTTGGTCAATACCTGGTAGCTCGTTACGTACGGCTAATACTTCTGACGTGCTAGTGGTTAAATCCACAGCCAAAGTATTGACGAGTCTTTAGAGTCCCCCACAGACAGTTACTCAAGTTTCGGGCAAAACGCTGTAGAGGCCGTATGGAGATATGGCAGGGTTCGATCTTATACATGCGGTATTGCACGGATCAAGATCGGACGGATAATACTAGCGGGATTTGGTTTAAGCCGGATCCTAGTATTGTACAGTGTAGATTTTGTCTCTTTGCATTTGTATTCAGTAGGAATACAAATGCAGGTATGTATATACAGTCGCGGGGTTTTCCTGTAATTTATTACGAGATCAGTTTTTTGAAGTTGCCAGTTTGCATTCCGTTTCGGCCAGTTTTTCTTTGTTCCTTCTTGGCCGAACTTTTGTGATGAGAGGGGCTTATTTGCAAGTGTGCAAATTAGGTATGTGGATGGGGTTTCTTGTAAATGAGGGATTATGATAATCTAGCATCTTTTGATTCCATTCTTTTCTTCACATGGTTTGCATTTAATGTGAAGGGATTTGTAAAAGACTTTGGATTAGATATGAGGTGACATCTTTTTCTTGTTATCATCCATTTTCTTCTCTTGCTTTTTGGCTTCACATTTTTCCTCCCATGAAAAGGATATGGCCGGCCACTTCTTGATGGAGAGAGCAATTCATTTTTGTGGGAGAAATTTTGTATCTCATTTTTCCATTCATGCAAAAAGACTAGCTCCATTTCATTGCTCATTTCATCTCCTCCCTCCAAAGGCAACTTCAATTACCCCAATGAGACAAAGATTACTACACTTAGCCTACAGCATCCTTGGGCACGTCGACTCGCCAACTTCGTGCTCGAGTTGCCTCGGTCCAGAGGTGGGAGCCCGTAAAAGAACCCGGCGATGTGGTGCCCGTTCCGACGAGGAGATGAAGACCGGAGATTCCACGAGGAGATCTGAGTGGAGGCTGAAGACCGAAGGACACAGATCGCTCGGTATAGCATTCTACCCTTTCTCTTGTTAGCTAGTTGTAGGTTAATGGTTACGATCCGGGTTTTTAGGATGCGGTAGTGCCGGTTTAAAGTCAAGAAAAATTTTCGTTTCCGCATTTTGGCCTCGGAAAGACGGCCGGGGCGCTACCGTAGTCCTACAGCTAGTCCCGTCCATGTACGCCGTTAGTTAAGAAACCTAACGGTGCATAACGGAACACTGAGGCGAATGTGGATGGAATAAGCGTACGTTGTATTTTCGTTTCTTCTGTGATGCTTAGGAAGCATAAATGATGGGATTCATTAATGAGATTAATGAAAGAAATAGAAACCTAAAAGATGTTGTAGAATCAAATTTTCAAAAAGGGTAGCTATAGTTCTTGCTTTGCATAGTGGTATTCCTTGTAGAATATCCAGCAACTTATTCGATAAGGAAAGAGCCGAGATCCCTTCACCGGGAGTGACCTCTTTAGCGAAACTAGCAGATACTACAAACTCACTCGGTTTAGTTTTTGATTGCTTCTATAGTTCTTGCTTTGCATAGCGGTATTCCTTGTAGAATATCCAACACCTTATTCGATAAGGAAAGAGCCGAGATCCCTTCACCGGGAGTGACCTCTTTAGTAAAACTAGTAAAAGCCTCAAAAATACTCCTTTTCAAAATCACTTGTTTCTATAACGATATCAAGTTCATTACGCAAAAGGTTTTCTGAAAAACCTGTCGTAGCCCTCCGACATTTCAGATAAGTGATATTTAGTATTCGTGCTACGTTTGTTGGCTTTCGTCAAGGCGTAGTGTGTGGTGGCTACTTACTGCTTATCTGTAGCATATGATGAGATTGGTTTAGGGTAGTCGTATGCTGATTGAATGAAATTCTTGTTGTTTGTGTAACTCAAATGATTCCCGGCAACGACGCCATTTGATTGATCTTTTCTCATTGTATAGTTTTAGAAAATGTATAGAAATCACAACCAAAAATATTTGTTTTGACCGCAATCAATTAACGGTGTCGGATGTAGCGCGTTAGCGAGTGCGGATCGTCCACAGGGATTGTGCGATTCGTTCGTATCTTGTTTTATTTGAATCGAAAATTTAATGAAAAGAAAACAAACAATTCATGATTTATAGTTGAAGTTCAAGAATTAGAAAATATAGATCTAATAACAAGAAAACGATAAAATCAAGAATTGAGAGTTTAATGATTTTTCCAACCAAATATCAAGAATCGAAATAAGGCTCGTAGGAATCGATCGGATCTATAGATGTGATGTAATCTTACGATGACGTATTCTTATCCTTCGATGAATTGATACTAGATCGATGATGATCGACGAGAATTAGGGATTTCTAGTGAAACTAGGGTTTCATCATTTATCCCTTGTTCCTTCGTCGATATCAATCACATTCTAGCCTCCAGTAAATTCAAGAAACGATCGTAGATCCCTAATTTCGAGCGATAACAATCGAGAAAGCATCGCAATGAAACTAGGTCATCGATTCTTGAACTTGCTAGGGTTTACAAAACTCGTAGGACTTAAGAATCATTTTATGATTTGTTACATCATCATTCTATTGATCATTTCGACTCCTTTACGAGCGGAGTTTTACTCAAACATCACAACAAGAACTAAAATTACAAATTGAGATCGAATCATGATGCAAGAATTTAAAGAAAGCGAGATTAACGAATTTCACCTTTTATTTATATCAACAATTCCAATACAATCACTCAAGAACTACAAGAGGAAGAACTCGATCGTCGATTTGGCTTCGCTCGGCTCCTTGAGTCGCGGATCGGCTTGGATCACTTGCTCGATTGAAGATCGGCTCCGCTCCTAAAAGGTTGAAGGCTTCACGTTTGATTTGGTACTCGGGATCTTGAATTTGGATTGGAATTAGGGTTAGGGTTTCGCACAAGTCGTGTCACTCAACTTGTGGAAGAAGATGGAGATTAATGAACAACTAAGGATTTAAGAAGAATTGAACCACAAAGGATTGAAGAAGAAAAATTAACCCTAGGTCTAGGCTTCTATTTATAGACTTCCCAAAACCCTAGATCTAGGATTTGAATTTTGAATTTCCCTCCAAAAGTTTGTTGAGGAGAAGCTTCTAGATGAAGTTTGTTAAGCCGAGCCTTCTAGATGTGCCACGTGGAGAATCTACAATGTTCTGGAAGCTTGGGCCGTTAGCTGAGACACGTGTAGGAAATCTGGGCATCTGAAGCCATCATAGCGCCACGGAACCACGGCTCAAGCGTGCTCCCGCCGCTGAACCGCGGCGGCTATCAAGCCTCAGGGCTTGATCTTTCACTGGTAATTACCGGGCTGACTTATGGGCCTTTATAAAATATGTTAAATCTTATTTTGCTTTCTTTATCACTGCCAGATCTCAGATCTTTGAGTTGACGTATCTTTTATCAGCACTTTGACAATTTTGGCCTGTCTCCTGGATTTTCCTGCACAATTTCTCGAGACAAGTGTTGCGCAATATAGGGATGATGCGATGCTATGATATACAGTCAATTTCCCTAGAAATGCCGGTTTTAAAGTCTAACACATGTAATCTGATATTTCCGGACTGTTTTGCTAATATGTGTAATATGAATGCCGAACACTTCTAGATGAGTGCAAAAGATAGGGAAATTGCCGTGTTAAAAATGCAGCATTTTCGACTGATCAAATTCCCCAAACTTATTTTCGATTGTCTCGAGAGAACTGTTTTATTAAAAATAGAAGGAGAAAATAAAGAAAGAGAAAAACTAACTAGCACACTTTCGTAGGCAACACGATTGCACTGAGCACGTGCAACAAGCCTTTAAACCTCTAGGTGTCCCTAGTAGGAGGAGTGTTGTCTCCTGAGGGTTTTCAGCGGATTGCACCCACAAAATCCAATAATAAAAGAAAATCATGAATATTACATTTAAAGAAAAGAATTGTAAAAGAAAGACTTTGAAAATTAGGGTTTCCGACTAAGCTAGCTTTTCGGTTGTCATGAGCCCTATCTTAATAGTCATGAAAAGATGTTAGAAATCACGTCCTTCCTCAATAAAACATCGTCTTATTTTTCAATCCTATCTTTCATCCAAACATCGATCATATCACCTGCGTGTGTGTAAAGGACATCCCTACACCCGGAGAATTCAATTCAAGCTATCATACTCTTGCCCATCAGCCTCAGTACTTTTTTATTAATGAATATTTAGATGAGATTGCTCACACACTTTCATGCGACCGTTAATACTTCTTGAGGTACTAACCGACCGATTACTTCTGTGCTTGCTTACTTGGTGTATTTTCCTCGTCTTGCACCACCTAAGGCTTAGCAGTGACTCCCAGACCAGTTGGCCTTAGGGCACTAGGTGAAGAGGCACCCTCGCTATATTTTTTTATTGCTGCCTTGGCGATAACAAAACCAGTGTTCATTTTTCTCACCATTTTATATTTTATTCAATTTTTTTTTATTTCCTTCATACATCGGCTTTTAGACAAGAGCATTTCAAGGTATCCTCTACTATCCCGAGTTTCAAGATGTGTGTAAGTGCGAATAGTAGGGTATCAACGTTCAAAATGTTTGGCTTCCAGAATAGAAACTATTTTTCAGACTTATTTTTATCCTCAGATTAGTGACGTCCTTCATCTTACTAACCCTTGGGACAACGGCTCATAACTACTTATTACTAGTTCGTTTAAAAAAACTTCTAATTTTCTTGGTTTTCTTAAATTTTTCTAATCTCATGGATGTAATTTTTCACTATCTAAACTTTTATTATCTTATTTATGTACAAAAAATATTTTTATCTTTTGAAATTTTTTAAATTTTTATAGGTTTTCAAAATGTTTTGGGCTTATGCAAACTATGATGCAAATGATGCGAAAATAAGCACAAACCTCCCCCAAACTTGTTTTCAACAGTGTCCTCACTATTGCCTTCTGGTAAATCTCGAAAAATCTGTAAGCTTTAGAGGAATTTATTAGTGGGGGCAAAATATTTAAGTAAAGACCCTCCCCCAAACTTATTTTTGGCTCATCATTTTGTAAAAATTTTCTTTTCAAGAGCCAGATTATACCCCCCCCCAAACTTGAGTTAAGCTATGTTAATCTTTGAAAATCACATGAGGGGGTCAAAAATCAGTGGTCGATGCCAAGCTTTGCAAAGACCGAAAGTTAACACCAACCATTCAAAATTTTATCAATGCAGTGCTCTGGTTGGTGGAAGAAGAAGTGGGGAAAAGGTAAGTGGTGGAATAGAATGTGTGTGCGTCTCATTTTGGAGAGACGATGCAGTGAATGTGATGGATTACTCGCATTCTTTTTACAGTTCAGAAGAAGGGGTGGAGATTCAATTTCATTGATTGGGAGATGATTCATCTCAACACCCGTGTCATTTAAAAATCCGAGTTCATCAGCGAAGATTTCCTCAAAAGTTCCATCCATACCCCGATGAATAATGTCATCACAAATCGCGGGGTGATCTTCAAACTCCAATAACAGTTCATAATCAGTGTTGATTGTTGACCCAGATATCTCGGTGCAAGAGTCCGTATGTGTATGATTCATACTTGGGTCAAACAATAACGTATGAAAAGAGTCAAGATCAGTATCAAGAGGATCATCAAATTCGCTGCTGTCGACATCCATTAAGTCGACAGAACAGACCTGAGCAGTAGGTTCGGAGGGTACACTTCCCAACTTGTAAATGTTCAGCTCTATTGACCTATTCCCGAAAGATAGGGTCATAGAACCGTTACGACAGTTGATTATAGCGTTGGAAGTGGCCAAAAAGGGGCGACCTAAAATCACCGGAATTTGGTTCCGTGGGTTCACTACAGGCAGTGTATCAATTACAATAAAGTCCACAGGGAATATAAATTCCCTGATTTTTATTAACACATCCTCCAGTTCACCCCTAGGTTTGGTGATTGATCGGTCAGCCATCTGGAGAGTGCAATGGGCTGGTTTCAACTCTCCGATTCCTAGTTGCTCATAAACCGAATATGGAAGCAAGCTAACACTAGCGCCAAGGTCTAGTAGAGCACGGTTGATGTGTTTTTCCCCAATAGAAATGGAAATAGTAGGACAACCAGGGTCCTTACGTTTCCTCGGTACTTGTTGGGGGAAAGCCGTGTCTACAGTCTTTGCCATGAATATCTTCTTGGGCACTTAAGTCTTCCTCTTCCTAGTGCACAAGTTCTTAAGAGTTTTCACATAGGACGGAACTTGTTGGATAGCATCTAGGAGAGGGATGTTGATGTTAACTTGCTTAAACATGTCCATAATCTTCTCCATATGTGGACTCGATGTGTTAGCCCTTAACCGATTAGGATAAGGTGCTTTAGCAATAAGCGCTGGGTCCATCATAGGAGAAGGAAGTGTGTGTGGACCCGATCCCAAAATAGAGTTGGGGATCGTCGGTGGTAGACTAGAAGAGATGGGCTGAGGTGGCGGGCCTTGTGGGAAACGAAGAATAGGCCCGCAAGAAGGTGGTGGGGTAGAAGAACTGGGGTCAGAATTAGAAGTAGAAGTGGAAGGAAAGGTCTCAGCCGGGGTGTTATTGATTGATTTTTCCGTATCATCAAACTCTTCCCCAACGTGATTGTCAAGCACTCTTCTAGATCTCAACGTGATTGCACTCACATGATGTGAATAGCCAGGATTGGGTAAAGGTTGAGCTGGAAGTTTCCCTTTCTCTCTTGCACTTATTTCGGCTTTTAATCGTGCAATTTCTTCTTCCATCGATTTAATACTCTCGCTTTGGGACTCAGAGTTTTTCTCAATTTTATCGACAGAAGACTTCATTTCAGCCGAAACTTGCATGATATTTGTTATGACCAAATTCATGTATTGTGCAAATGAAGAGGTTTCATCTGTCCCGGTCAACTGTAAAGGACTAGACAGTGCAGGTGTGTTGACCGGATTTTGAAAGTCATGTGCTTGGAAGGGGTGCTGACTCAATTGAAGTTTTGGTTACTGTTGTGGTGGAGGGACCCTTTAGAAATTGTTTTGGGTTGGAACCGTGTTTTGAGGTTGTGATTGGTTCCAAGCAAAATTAGGGTGATTCCTCCAACCTTGATTATATGTGGAAGAAAATTGATCGTTTCTAGGTCTTTGAAATGCGGCATTGGTATGCTCGTGACCTTGAAACAGAGAATCTCGTGGACATTCTTCCGTCAAATGAGAAGGATCAGAACAGCATCCACATACAGTTTTGGAGAGTGATATTTGACTTAGGATGGCTAAAAATTTGTTTTCCATAGTCTCGAGTTTCTTTTGCATAGCTGAAATGTCAGCTCTAACTCCTATAGAAATATTATTGCCATCCCTAGACGATTGACTCACACCCTCCCACTGTAAAGATTTTTCAGCGAAATCTTCTAAAAATTTCCAGGCTTCCCCATCATCTTTAGTCATGAAGTTGCCTTGACACATGGATTCAAGGATCTGTCTTGTGTTAGGATTAATGCCCTCATAAATGATTCGGCACAGTTCCCATCTAGGGATTCCGTGATGTGGGCATTGGACTAACAGATCCTTGAAGCGTTCAAGACATTGTGAAAATGTTTCATTTGGAAGCTGGGTGAATTGATTGATTTCTCTACGGACTCGAGTTGTCTTGTGATGTGGGTAGAATTTCTTAAGGAATGCTTTGACGAATTCTTCCCAATTTGAGATGGAATGTGCGGTAGTGTTATACAGCCACTTCTCGGCTATATCGCACAAGGTGAATGGGAGAAGACGTAGACGCATAGCATCCATAGAAAGCTGTGAGGTACCCATCATTGCGCATACATTTTCAAATTTGGTGATAAAGGCATATGCGTCTTCAGACTCGAGACCGTGAAATTTTGGTAGAAGGTTGATGTATTGGGGTTTAATTTGAAAATTTTCCCCGTTGGCTGGTGGAATGGAAAGACAGGTGGAAAGGGGACCTCGTGTTGGATAGCACCTCTCTTGGAGAGAGATGCGAGGTGGATTCTGCGCACCAACGGACGGCGGCAGATTAGTGGAAAAGAAGTTCGATGGAGACGGATCCATCGATGTGGGTGTGGTGGGGGGTAAAAGAAAGGGTAAATGTAGAAATACCGACTTTAGGGTCGATCGGGGAAACGCGGACTTAACGGGCACTAGAATCCCGTGTCCAGCCTATCTTGCACTAAAAAGGGTTAGTACAAGTGGCAGCGTGAATTTATAATTAGGGGAATGATGTGAATGCGGTGTTTGTTTTGAAAATTGGACGGATTTTTGAAAATATGATGCAATACAACAAATGCAACACACAAAACCCTAATTCTAGGGGTCACCTAGGTCAAATCTCTAGACCGCTCCTAACTGCCAAAAGACAAGTCGCAGGATAAATCCTCCACTGCCTCTTTGTCTCTCTTGTGGCCAGGTAAGTGCCAGGTAAGTGGGAGGTTCTCCACTACGTAAGTAGTGGGCCTAATTTAGTAACCACCAGCCTTCGACACACTTGCCTTAGACACCACAAAAGAAACGCGGATAAGCAATGAATTACCCACGGCCTTCTTCTGTTCTAAATGAGCGCGACGGTCCTTAGAGTCATCTCTAGATATTTTTTAGTTAATTAGGGTAATTGCGGATGCAAATTTTGCGATTTTCGGGGCTTAGGAATAGTAATGAACTCCCCACCTAATCTGGATTTGGTCTTTGCCCCTTAATGTCCGTATTAATTATGCAAACAACCACAAAATCAAAACACGCACAATTTAATTTTTTCTTTTTTGCGCGGCGCTGTGATTTTTGCAAAGAAACCTGCAGAAAAATGTTAATTGGAGCAGATTTAGGAAGGAGATAAGAAAGATAGAGGTTATTGTGAAAATTTTGTGCAGGGAATCTTCCAAAGAGGTGCGGAACCGCCGCAATAGGGCGCTAATGCCGCGGAAGGGCAGCCGTATGTGCTGTTCAGTGCACCAAAAATCTACAGTGAACTTCTGTTCACTCCTTGAGCTCTCTGGAAATTCCTGAAAAAAATTTCTCCAGCTCCAATGATGCTAGATTTTCTCGCACAAATCACAACAACTCGTATTAGTGTTTTGCGCGAATTTTGATCTAAAAATTATAATGGAATAAATCTTTCAATTCAAATTTCAATATAGAACGAATTAGCGCGCGATCCCCGGCAACGGCGCCATTTGATTGAATGAAATTCTTGTTGTGTATGCAACTCAAATGGTCCCCGGCAACGGCGCCATTTGATTGATCTTTTCTCATTGTGTAGTTTTAGAAAATGTATAGAAATCACAACCAACAATATTTTTTTTGACCGCAATCAATTAACGGTGTTGGATGTAGCGCGTTAGCGAGTGCGGATCGTCCACAGGGATTGTGCGATTCGTTCGTATCTTGTTTTATTCGAATCGAAAATTTAATGAAAAGAAAACAAACAATTCATGATTTATAGTTGAAGTTCAAGAATTAGAAAATATAGATCTAATAACAAGAAAACGATAGAATCAAGAATTGAGAGTGTAATGATTTTTCCAACCAAATATCAAGAATCGAAATGAGGCTCGTAGGAATCGATCGGATCTATAGATGTGATGTAATCTTACGATGACGTATTCTTATCCTTCGATGAATTGATACTAGATCGATGATGATCGACGAGAATTAAGGATTTCTAGTGAAACTAGGGTTTCATCATTTATCCCTTGTTCCTTCGTCGATATCATTCACATTTTAGCCTCTAGTAAATTCAAGAAACGATCGTAGATCCCTAATTTCGAGCGATAATGATCAAGAAAGCATCTCAACGAAACTAGGTCATCAATTCTTGAACTTGCTAGGGTTTACAAAACTCGTAGGACTTAAGAATCATTTTAAGATTTGTTACATCATCATTTTATTGATCTTCTTGACTCCTTTACGAGCAGAGTTTTACTCAAACATCAAAACAAGAACTACAATTACAAATTGAGATCGAATCATGATGCAAGAATTTAAAAAAAGCGAGATTAACGAATTTCACCTTTTATTTATATCAACAATTCCGTTACAATCACTCAAGAATTACAAGAGGAAGAACTCGATCGTCGATTTGGTTTCGCTCGGCTCCTTGAGTCACGGATCGGCTTGGATCACTTGCTCGATTGAAGATCGGCTCCGCTCCTAAAAGGTTGAAGGCTTCACGCTTGATTTGGTACTCGGGATCTTGAACTTGGATTGGAATTAGGGTTAGGGATTCGCACAAGTCGTGTCACTCAACTTGTGGAAGAAGATGAAGATTAATGAACAACTAAGGATTTAAGAAGAATTGAACCACTAAGGATTAAAGAAGAAAAATTAACCCTAGTTCTAGGCTTCTATTTATAGACTTCCCAAAACCCTAGATCTAGAATTTGAATTTTGAATTTCCTTCCAAAAGTTTGTTGAGGAGAAGCTTCTAGATGAAATTTGTTAAGCCGAGCCTTCTAGATGTGCCACGTGGAGAATCTACAATGTTTTGGAAGCTTGGGCCGTTAGCTGAGAGACGTGTAGGAAATCTGGGCGTCTGAAGCCATCATAGCGCCGTGGAACCGTGGCTCAAACGTGCTCCCGCCGCTGAACTGCGGCTGCTATCAAGCCTCAGGGCTTGATCTTTTACTGGTAATTACTGGGCTGACTTATGGGCCTTTATAAAATATTTTAAATCTTATTTGGCTTTCTGTATCACTGCCAGATCTCAGATCTTTGAGTTGACGTATCTTTTATCAGCACTTTGACAATTTTGGCCTGTCTCCTGGATTTTCCTGCACAATTTCTCGAGACAAGTGTTGCGCAATATAGGGATGATGCGATGCCATGATATACAGTCAATTTTCCTAGAAATGCCGGTTTTAAAGTCTAACACATGCAATCTGATATTTCCGGACTGTTTTGCTAATATGTGTAATATGAATGCCAAACACTTCTAGATGAGTGCAAAAGATAGGGAAATTTCCGTGTTAAAAATGCAGTATTTTCGACTGATCATACGCCTTTGTTGGCTTTCGTCAAGGGTCGTGCGGGTGGGTTTAATTCAATCATGAAATGTATGGGTTGAACTTGACTAGCGGACTATGGTTTGTTGGCTTTCGTTAAGGTTATAGCACGTTAGGGGAAAAAGTATTATTCAGAATTTCAAGCGTTGAAATTTGCAATGAGATTGCATACCTTCTATGAAATAGTTGGATCCCGATACCCACTGCGAGTAAGAGTTACTCCTGGGAAAGTTTTACAGATGACAGTTAGCCGATCAAGTAGGTGTATAGAAAGGTGTTAACGGGGTTATGCCTTTAATTAGGTTCGTGCGAAAGCACGGGGAACCTCCCTCAAAGTACCAACACTTGCCTGGCCGAAAGATTGGCAAATTTGTAAGGTGTAATTAATCCCGGCTAGTCTTATCTTTTAGGGTTTGAAAGAAGATTTGATGAAAACAGTGGGAGCCATCCTGATTAGATAAGATAATAACCAATCTAATCTTGCAAGAGCGTACGCTAAAGTGTTTTCTTCTCTCTCTTTCCAGGTAGTGACCATGTCAGGCCTTAATCAAGATAATAATATGAATGTATTGACCTAACCCGCTTATTATACTGAGCAGGTAAACGTTGGTTCCGTTCTTTCTTATAAATGTTATAAGACTGAACATGAAATAGGGGAATATCCGGATTCTCACGCCGCCCAAACGAAGAACAAGTATGTTGATTCATCTTCTTCGGGTGTGTTAGTTATCAAGAACCGTTTCTCAGCTCACTCTACGTCCTGGGTATTAGATACCGGATCGGGATCCCACATATGTAATATGTTACTTGGGCTAAGGAAAGGTAGAGAAATGGGAGATGGTGATCATTCCGTAAGAGTAGGAAATGGTGAAAATGTTGCAGCCAAAGCAGTTGGCGAATATCACCTTGTATTACCAAATGGTAATACATTGATTCTGAACGAATGCTATTACATTCCGACCCTAATATGCAATCTTATATCAGTTTCTTTATTAAGTAAAGAAGGATATAATTTTGTAGTACAGGATAATGTTATGAACATCTTCTTAAATCAAAAGTTGATTGGATCAGGCTCGTTAAATAATGGCATATACGTTCTGGATCAAACTACGGTTCTTAATGTACAAAGCACACACAAGAGGAAGAGTTCAGAAATGAACGAATCCTTCTTGTGGCATTGTATACTAGGTCATATGAATGCGACATGACTAGCTAAGTTACATAAGAATGGTTATTTGAGTGCGTTCGAATTATCATCTTATGAAACTTGCCATTCATGTCTCAAAGGCAAAATGACCAAAACTCCGTTGAGTGGACACGGAGAAAGAGTTATAGAACTCTTAGGACTGATACATAGTGATGTATGCGGTCCCATGTCTACACATGCTAGGAATGGTTCCTCGTACTTCATTACATTCACTGACGATCTCTCAAGATACGGGCATGTGTTCCTGTTGAAACACAAGTCTGAAGCTTTTGAGTTATTCAAAGAATATAAGCACAAAGTCGAGAACCAAACGGGTAAAAGTATTAAGATCCTTCGATTTGATCGAGGAGGAGAATACTTGAGCAATGAGTTCCTGGATTATTTAAAAGAGAATGGGATTCTCTCTCAGCTTACTCCTCCGTATACACTACAGCCCAACGGTGTATCAGAATGGAGGAATCGCACCCTATTAGATACGGCGCGCTCAATGATGAGCACTGCTGAGTTGCCTATTTCCTTCTAGGGGTATGCGCTTGAGACAACCATACACCTATTGAATATGGTTCCTACCAAATCAGTGCCTACCACTCCATATGAGATATGGAAGGGGAAGAGACCATCTCTTAATTATGTTAAGATATGGGGTTGTCCAGCCTATGTCAAAAGGCACAACCCGGACAAACTCGAGGCAAGGTCTGTTCTGTGTAAGTTTATAGGATATCCCAAAAACTCACAAGGGTATATCTTCTACCACACTGAAGAACAAAAGGTGTTTGTTTCCCGACATGCCACCTTTTTAGAAAAGGAATTTCTTGGAAAGGAAATTAGTGGCGAGGAGGTAGAACTGGAAGAAGTTCCAGCTATACAAACTACGATAGAAGATTTGGTAGAACCAGAGGATTCGATAGTTCCTGACGAACCCCAGCCTCTCCGCCGATCTAGTAGGGTTCATCATCCACCTGAGAGATACTACGGTTTTCTCATTGATGGTGGGAGCGAGGATTGAATCATGGAGGATGATGACCCGGCTAGCTTCGAACAGGCCATCACGAGTGGGGAATCTGGGAAGTGGCTGGATGCAATGCGATCTGAGATGGAATCCATGTACACCAACAAAGTATGGACTTTGGATGTTTCTCCTGAAGGGGTAAAACCCATTGGGAGCAAATGGATCTTTAAGAAGAAACTTGGTGTAGATGGAAAAGTTGAGACTTTCAAAGCTAGACATGTTGCAAAGGGTTTTCGTCAATGACCAGGTGTGGTTTATGACGAAACCTTTTCTCCAATGGCTATGCTTAAGTCCATTCGGATCCTACTTGCCATTGCTGCATACCATGACTACGAAATCTGGCAAATGCATGTTATGACCGCCTTTCTAAATGGTGATTTGGAAGAGTGCGTGTACATGACTCAGCCATAAGGCTTCGTAGACAGTGGGAGCGGCGGAAAGGTGTGTAAGCTGCTTAAATCCATCTACGGGTTGAAGCAGGCATCGCGGAGTTGGAACATTTATTTTGATGTGGTAGTCAAAGAGTTTGACTTCATCAAGAATGTAGACGAACCTTGTATATACAAGAAGGTGGCAGAGAGTAAGGTTGTCTTCCTCTTATTGTACGTGGATGATATACTCTTGATAGGAAATGATGTTCCTATGCTGCACTCGGTCAAGCACATCTTATCACATAGATTCTCAATCAAGATCTAGGTGATGCCTCCTGCATTTTGGGAATTAAGATCTATAGAGATAGATCTAAACGGATACTGGGATTTTCCTAATACAGGTACATCTACACCATACTAAAGAGGTTTAGTATGGAAGAATCCAAGCATGGGAACTTACCCACGATCTCTGGACTCACTCTCTCCAAAGAGATGTCTCCTAAGACTGATTTGGAGAGAGCTCACATGCAAGGGATACCCTATGCTTCGGCAGGAGGCTCTATCATGTACGCGATGCTATGTACCAGACCCGATGTAGCATACTCACTAAGTGTAGTAAGTAAGTATCAAGCAGATCTAGGAGAGAGCCATTGGACAGCTGTGAAGAACATTCCCAAGTACTTGAGAAGGACTAAAGAGATGTTCCTGGTGTATGGTAACGGAGAATTCCAGGTAGAGTGCTTTACCGATTCGAGCTTCCAAAGTGATAAGGACGACTCTAAGTCGCACACGGGATTTGTCTTTACCCTCAATGTAGGGGCGGTGTGTTGAAAGAGTTCCAAACAGGAAACTATGGCAGACTCGACGATGGAGGCCGAATACATCGCTTCCAACGATGCTGCCAAAGAGGCTGTCTGGATGAAGAAGTACATCACTGAACTTGGTGTGGTTCCGTCCATTGAGCATCCAATACCTTTGTATTGTGATAACAATAGAGCTGTAGCTTTGGCCAAGGAACCTAGGTCCCATTAGAGATCCAGGCATATTCTGAGGTGGTATCACCTGATCCGGGAGATAGTTGATTGCCGAAAGATCGAGGTCAGGAGAGTTGACACGAAAGACAACACTGCGGATCCACTCACGAAGGCCATACCCCAGATACAATTTGAGAGACTCTTCGGGATGTTGGGTATGAGATACTGCAACAGCTGGCCTTAGAGCAAGTAGGAGATTGTTAGTTATGTATATGCCCTAGAGGCCATTATTGTACATATGATGTATATTATAGTGGATGCTAGGATATATATAGAGAGGAATTTCTTTCTCGGTATGATAGTATGCTATCTGGTTGCTCATTATCTTTAACATGTTGACTTGTATTGGGTTACTGTCTTGCTCTCACTGTTAGTTGTATGTATGCCCTAGAGGCCAGTATTGTACAGATGATGTATATTATATTGGATGCTTGGACATATATAAAGATGACTTTCTTGCTCGATATGATAGTATGCTATCTGGTTACTCTTTATCTTAACATGTACACTAGTCTCTTTAAACTGTCTTATAGTTACATGTTGGTAAAGCCCTTAGGATGTGTACTTGACTACCTGGACTATGATGCAGATCATACTAGTGGGGACATGGTAGTCCATAGGTACATCCTTCAAGGTCCCTAGTCGTGGGTGTATCGAGACGGGGCATCGATATACCAGTGTAGACTAGCGTATACGCTTCTCGACCCATGAGATGGGCGATGGATGATCCCATATCCATTGGTGTTTGACATCAGAGATGGTATACAGGTGCTCAGTGGAGACTGGGTACACTGGACGGACTCGCCGAGAACTCCCAGATGGTATTATACCTCACGTCAGATGGCAGTTCTCAGGTGACACTTGTGAAGGTTAGTCTGTAGACCCGAGATCGTCATAGAGTCTTGTGTGATTCCCACTGTGCTTTGATCTCCACCTTACCACGTCCATGAGGGCGTGCAAAACGGTGGTTTTTGGGCACAGTCCCGAGTCACATGGAGGAAATGAGCGATAGGAGGGGTTTCGTCTCTCCCGGTATTGGGGGTTGATGTTGCGCTGTGCTCGATTGGCCGTAATAGGAAAGTCCCTGGCCAGGGCTGATCAGAGATATGCTGGTAAGTGTTACCAGTAGTTTCTCGACCCGTTATGAGCCTCACATCGGCACGACTTATCGGTTATTGGGGTCTGACGTTTACCACCCCTAGACTTGATATGCGACATATCAGACGAACAGACCAGACTGTACGGTAAGTGTTACTGGTTGGATTCACAGGAGTGTGAGCGGGCTAGCTCATCGATCTTCTGATCGCTCAATACCCGGATGGCCGTTATGTTTAGCAGACCGCTTGCGGCTTGTGGGTGCTTGATATGATCATCATCTGCTGCCGGCGTATTGACGAGTCTTTAGAGTCCTACACAGAGGTTTCCTGGCTCAAGCGAAACGAAATAGGAGCGCATATGAGATATGTGGGGGACCGAGAATAATGCGTGTATGTGATACCGTATTTCATTCCCGCGATGAATGTTTCGATTGGTTGTATGCGATATAACCTAGTTATCGAATCGAAAATTGATTCGATAAGTCGATACATTGGATACTAGTCGGTTATGTGCGACATGACCGGATCATTGAATCAAGTGTTGATTTAATGATTTAATGTATAATTATATATTTGATATATTACTTTGCATTAACTAGTATTGGGTCACTTTAAAAGGATTTTCTCACTTGAAGTGCACATTGTATATGTGATATATTTTTGTGTGCACTTGATTGTATCATGTTTGATGATACATGCTAACTTAAGTTTGTGTAAAGATTAAACCATGGTTATATGAATGGTTAGGGTTTTGTTTACTTATTCATTTATTTATATTGATTATTTATTTTGGAAAAGAAAAGGGAAATGGTGGCTTTCCTTGGTTCTTTCATGAAGCTTCATGAAGAGTTGAAAATGTTGACCATTTTGTTTTCTTCTCTTAACCTAACCATTCACCTAACCCTAGTTTTCTCTCTACACTTGACCATAGTTAGGATATGATAAGTATTCATATTATTTTCATTATAAAACCAATACTTATGATATTCTTCTTCTTCTTCTTCATCTTGATCAATAAGAAAAGCTTGCCTCCATTAATGGCATCTTGAGTAAAAGAGTGAGAAATCCAATTCTAAAGTGAACCCACCTCTTATTTCTTCACCCTCTACCTCTTGCCAAGTAGTATAGGGTGTTTTCTTCACATGTTTCACGACTCGGTGAAGTTGGAGCTTGATCTTGTGTTGCCTCGACGTAGATCATCTTCGGCATCGAAGCCGACGACCTAGCCCGCCCATTTCTCTGATGAAGCCGATGCAAGAGTCCAGGATTCGAGATGGACAGCGAGAGGACGTCTACGTGGAGCTAAGGAAGTGGAGAACCGGATCTACAAAGGTTGTAGCCTCTTTCCTTTAGTTAAAATGTTAACTAGTTTCACTTTTCGCCTAAACTCTAGTCAACGAATCCGTATTAGGGTTTCTCGGCACTTGTATAATTTGAAATTGGCATGGTTGATGCCTTGTGAGACCTCATTTGCGTGCCTAGGAATCCTACAGTAGTATCAAAGCCTAGCTAGAGCCTTAGGCAAAGTGTAGACGACGTTTGAAATCCGAACGAACATCGAAACCCTAATCCAAAATGCTCTCTGGACTTTTTTCAAAAACTGGGTTTTTTCCACATTAAAAATATGCAGAAAATTCAGCAGGGAATTGTAAGAAAAACTGTGCAGCACGTGCCCGTGATTCAATTAAAGTGCGGCGGAACCGCGGCACGAGCATGGCTCGTGCGGCGGTTCCGCGGCCATATTATTAGATTGGGTTTTTAAAATTGCACAGTAATTCCTATATTCAGGTGCTGTATTTTCTGGGAATTTTTAATATTTATTCAAGAGTTGAATATTCTGGGTTGTTTTGGGGATTCGATTATTCGATCGGATAATCAAACTTTGTCTAGGTGTTTTCCGGATAATTTTTGAATATGTTAAAAAGTTCGACCGGATATAAATACCCACCTTTTCCCCTGTCGGGAAATTTTCAAGTGTTGGATCTTTCCGTGGTTTAAAGACGTTCTAAGTAGTGCAAGTAACGCGATGGACCCTCTAGAAGACAATAAACCTTAACTCGATTATGTGACCGTCTTGAACTGCCCTTTGAACCTTAGGGTTTGGGGCAGTACGGCGTGCCACATGTGAGGCGTTGGCTTGACCCTTCTACGGCTGGACCGTTGGTACTGAGGCACGAAGTGAATGTTTTTGAACTTATTTCATGTGATGAGCCGTTTCGAGGAAACTTGGGTGTTCGATTGTTCGATCGGAAAGTTTAACATTTTCTATTTATCCGGAATGTGATACAATAATTGGAATTCACAAGTTGTTATGAGATAACTGAATGAATGTTATAAACATAGCAGTTTAGTCTCACTTGATCGGTTGCTACGGAATTTTGATGTGATCAAAAGTCCGTCGCAATCACGTAGCGTACGCGGATACTCGCCGGGTAAACTTAATAGACAGCCTCACTCCATAGCCCCGACCAAGTGACTGTAGGAGAACCCCATCGCCGAAAGCATCCGTTCGGGTGCTAGCGGTAGCGGTGTTCCGCCTTGGTGCACTTCGTCGACGGCGTCCGGGATGCGGCCGCCTACTAAAGTTTGCAACGAGCATTCGATCAGGATGTCGGGAATCTTGTTGAATTACCCGACTTGATATTGAAAAGTGTTTTCGATAATGAGACTAAAATGCGGGGTTTATAATTGTTAGGCATGCGATATCTAAGGAATTCATTTGATTAGGCATGCGATGTCTATGTAGGTTGCGGATTCCAACAGTTGTAGTTTTACACTTTCTTTTCTGTGACCGTAAGTGTAATATGTGATATCGCCGGTTTCGTTGCTATATGTCAACGACAATTGGGATGCGCATATTTACTTACGTTGATGACATGTGATGTTATGTGTTGCTGGATATGTTATATTGGATCGTCGTGTTCGAATAGCCGGGGGTTTTTATGTGAGATGAGTGTTTTTCATTTTCATTCATGTAAAAACTTGTATGTAATATTCTTTTACTGGGGCCCTTCCAGGTTGCGGAAGATGTCACCGTTGATGTATATTATTTACTTTTCCGCATTAGGATAGACCCAAGGAGGGGAGCACAAGTAACCGGGTTCTAGGGTCCAGTAGGAGACCATCTCGAGGAGTCGAGTCCGGGTCTCCTAACCCTAGAATTGGTAGGGTTGCTTGCCGCTCTCGTAGGGGTCTAGGGGTGTGGGATTGGCTATTCATCACGACCGTGGAATCCGTGTTTTATACTGCCTCGTATTGAAAACACGGACGTCCTAGTATATCCAATATTTCATATGATATTTTCTGCTGCGATATCTGTGATGTGATCATTTGATATGTTCTGATGGATACAGTATATAGTATATATGATATATTATATAGACGTTACTTATGTTTTACACCCGCGCTAGCCCTGCCCCGCTCTGCCGTTAGTTACCTAACCTAACGGTGCACGAGGGGACATCGAGGCGAATGCGGATGGTATAAGTATACGTCGTATTTATCTGTGATGTTTAGGTATATAATTGATGGGACTTCATTAATGTGATTAATGAATGAAAAGAAACCTAAGATGTTGTAGAATCAAATTTTAAACAAAAAGGGTAGCTACAGTTTTGCTTTGCATAGCGGTATATATGATGTCCCCTGCACCCTATTCGATGAGGAAAGGACCGAGATCCCTTCACCGGGAGTGACTCCTTTAGCAATAACTGGCAGATGCTACACACTCGGTTTGCTTTTGATTGCTTTTGGAGTTTTACTTTGCACAGCGATATATATGATATATCCCGCACCTCATTCGACGAGGAAAGGGCCGACGATCCCTTCACCGGGAGTGACCCCTTTAGCAAAACTAGAAAAAGCCTCAAAAACACTCCATTTCAAAATCATTCGATTATACAACGATATCAAGTTCATTACGCAATAGGTTTTCAGAAAAAACCTGTCGTAGCCCTCCGTCATTTCAGATAAGTTGCATATAGTATTCGTGCTACATTTGTTGGCTTTCGTCAAGGTGTAGTGTGCGGTAGCTATGTGCTGCTTATCTGCTGCATATGATGCGACTGGATTAGGGTTGTCGTACGGCTTTGTTGGCTTTCGTCAAGGGTCGTGCGGGTGGGTTTAATTCAGTCAAGAAATGTACGGGTTGAACTTGACTAGCGGGCTGTGGTTTGTTGGCTTTCGTCAAGGTCATAGCACGCTAGGGGAAAAAGCATTATCGGGAATTTCAAGTGTTGAAATTTGCAATGAGATTGCATACCTTCTATGAGATAGTTGGATCCCGATACCCACTACGAGTAAGAGTTACTCCTGGGAGAGTTTTACACATTACAATTAGCCGATCAAGTAGGTGTCTAGAAAGGTGTCAACGGGGTTACGCCTCTGGGAAAACGAGGTTTACTTTAATTAGGTCCTTGCGAAAGCACGGGGAACCTCCCTCAAAGTAGCGACACTGGCCTGGCTGAAAGATTGGCGAAGTTGTAGGGTGTAATTAATCCCGGCTAGTCTTTCCTTTTAGGGTTTGAAGGAAGATTTGATAAAAACCAGTGGGAGCCATCCTGATTAGATAAGATAATAACCAATCTGATCTTGCAAGAGCATACGCTAAAGTGTTTTCTTCTCTCTCTCTCCAGGTAGCGACCATGTCATGCCCTAATAAAGATAATAATATGGATGTATTGACTGAACCCGCTTATTTTACTGTGATGGGGAACGTTGGTTCCGTTCTTTCTTATAAGAGTTATTGGACTGAACAGTATATAGGGGAATGCCAGGATTCCCATGCCACCCGAATGAAGAAAGTACATGTTGATGCATTTTCTTCGAGTGTGTTCGTTACAGAGAACTGTTTCTCCATTTGCCCCACGTCCTGGGTATTAGATACCGGGTCAGGATCCCATATATGTAATCAGTTACATGGGCTCAGGAAAGGTAGAGAACTTGGAGAAGGTGATAAAGACATTAGAGTTGGAAATGGTGCAATTGTTGCAGCTAAGACTGTCGGGAAATATCACCATACATTACCAACTGGTAATACATTGGTTCTGAACGAATGCTATTACATGCCGAACCTGATATGCAACATTATATCGGTTTCTTTGTTGAGTAAAGAGGGATATAATTTTGTATTACAGGATAATGTTGTGAACATTTTCCGTAACCAAAAGTTGGTTGGATCAGGCACGTTGTGCAATGGCATTTATGTTCTAAATCAATCAACAGTTCTGAGCATAACGAACACGTGTTCATATCAGATTTTTGCATTTTCATACCGCCCAATTTTTATCACATTGCATATCGGTAGGTACTCTTGAGCCGTGCTTGCTAGTCAATTGCAGGATACAGGTTCTCGGCTCTTAACAATGAAATTCATGGAAAAACACGACAAAATCCGGGTTCCTGCCAACCACAGATAAAACACGGATCTCCGCTCTTTATCCGTCTGTTGCCACACACCAGTTTAAGAGACAAAATGGAAAATCGATGTCATTTTCATGCACAAGGCTCTATGGCAACACAAGATCCAAGAAATCTACGCGGAGCTCGAGGAAATCATGACAAAAAGATCCACATCAAATCATCTTTTGCTCACCAGAAATTCCGGAAAATTCGTGAAGAAAATCTGAGAAAACACATATGCCAGAATAAAAGACATAGAAGACCAGGGAAGTACAAGAAATTAGAGGGCCTAACTCATCAATACGGCCGCGGAACCGCGGCCAATAGGGGGGCTAGGCCGCGGTTCCGCGGCCGTTCAGGCTTGTCGGCTGAGTATTTTTTAGGGTTATTTTGGTCTTTCCATTTTAGTTCTGAATGTAGCCCTAGGTTTTCATTTTCCAACCTATAAATACCCCAGAACCTTGTGAAGCCAAGGGTGTGCATAATCTTTTATTTTTCTAGGTTTAGAATACTTGTTTCTTCTTCCTCTTCTCATCTCTTCTCAATTGAAAATCTTGTAGTGAGCTTTTGTGAGTGAAGAATGATGAATAAAGAAGAACCGTTTACTTATCATGCTTGTCTTGTTCTTTAGTTAACTTGTTAATTGTTGTAATTTTCATTTGTTAACTTAGTTGTTGTTATTTCTTATTGTTTCTTTCTTCTCTCTTTTTCTTTATCCTAAAAATAACCATGATGCTTACGCTTGATCCTTGCCAAGGTGAAGTCGCAAATAGCTAGTTGTTATCGTCTAATCTCTTTCTTTCTACCTTCCTCTTTTGTTTTGTTTTCTTTTCATTATGATGTGTGAGTAGTTTCATACTTGTTAGGGTAGGATAAGGGAAGTTTGAGAGAAGGAAATCTCTCTCACTCTTTCCTTGCCCAACATCTCAAAATCAATTCCCGTTAATTGAACCACAATCCGCTCCTTACGGCACCCTATCCTACATGATAGTGGTGATTCCGTAGTGAGACCGGTTGTGGTTGAATTAACCGGAGGTTATGGCTAAGAGCCAAGAACGGACGGACAAGCACCAAAAGGAAGAACTTAAGCGTTGGAAAGCCTAGCTTATACTCGCAAGTTCCTTCCTAGTCGTGCTAATCCCCGTTGTTGCCGATTACCGTAACACCGACATTAAGAGTGGCAAAGAAAAAAGTGAGGGACTCCTAACTCAAACTAACCTAATCCTAACCCTAACAAGCTCTCTTTACATATCATTTTAACACTTAGATAATCACAAACAAATCTGGAAAACTGGACTTAACTCGTTAAAGCACATAGAAAAAGATTCCCATCTCCCTGCGGACGACCTGTACTCAACCGGCTAGCTACAAGCGAAACCGTCTTGATTGCGGTAATTAACTAAACTTGAACATGTAGAATCTCTACCAATCAAATGGCGCCGTTGCCGGGGAGACGGTAGTTTATTTTCTTGTGTAATTTCGGGTTAACTTGTGAATATAAATATAACCGAAAAAAACAAAAAAAAAATATACTTTGTAAAAAATCATTTTGTTATTTTTGATTAGTTTTTGTGCAAGTGTGCAGGAAAATACGAAGTTCAAGTTCAGCGCCAAAGACGTGGGATATACGAAGTTCGAGTTCAGTGCTAATGACGTGGGAAGATAGACCCACATTTCGCGGCTACACCGCGACGGATCAAAAACGAAGCAAACAGTCTACTGAAACATTCTGGAGAAGATACAGTGAGTAAATAAATATTCAGAACATCCAGACAAGCAGAGGAGACCAAGACCAGCACCTCCACAAAATTTTACAGCCCAACTCCCTGTTCCTGCCGTGGAACCGCGGCATAAGAGGGCTTAGGCCGCGGAACCGCGGCCACTTGGTGGCTTCGTCAACTCATTTTCTCTGTGAGTCTTTCTCTTCGTTCTCCCACTCCTCTGGACTCCAATAAACTGTGTTTTCTACAGCATTCTTTGCGCAAATTCTCTTCCCCCTTCCAATAAACTGTTCTTGTGCAGGATTCTTTGCGTCGCGCTAAAAATAAAAATTGTTTGCAGTTGATTTGTTATCGCTTTGCATTCATTAATACGGACGTAAAGGGCTTGAAACCAATTCAGATTGGGTGGGGATTTCATCACCCTTCCCAGGACCCCAGAAATCACAAAAAGCATATGCATTGACCATCTTTAAATTAAAAAATACTAGACTCAGCCCTAAGGACTTCGCGCTCATTAAGACAGAGGACTAATTACAGGCATCGGCCGTTTATCCTATCCTGACTTTGCAGTGTCTAGGCAAGTGTGACGAAGGCAAGTGGTTACTTAATTATGGAACTTCGCGAAAGCGTTGGTCAACCTCCCACTTACCTGGCACTTATCTGGCCGCAATTGGCGGAGAAGAGGCGGTTTGAGGTCCTGTTTCTTGTTCTTTGGAACGGTTAGGAGCTGTCTAGTTGACCTAGGTGACCACTAGATCTAGGTGTGATTGTGCATATCTTGTTTGTGATTGCTTAAAGCCGTAAGTCCGTACATATTTCTGTAAAGTTCTTTCTAAAAAAAAAGGGGAAAAATCAAAAACTTTTATAAAAACTTGCCCTTTGTCGCCAAAATCCATTTTTCACCCACCACCCATCGCCTTTCTCCATTGACGTTTTCTTACCCTCACCTTCTCCGCTTTGACTATACTAAACTCGTTTAGTGTATGTCCGCTTGGACTCGGGACACTAGCGCCCGCCTAGTCCGCGTTACGTTAGTCGCTACCGACTACGCGATCGACTCAGACGTCGAAACTCCGTCCACTCCTCTTTCACCTTTACCTTTGCCGGCCAACTCCGACGTTGACCGGAATTCGGTTCATACATCTTCACCTTCACCATCACCAACCTCTTCTTCTGCGATGTCAGGATTTAATCCGAACATCTCTTTGACTACCCCTGGATTGGCTCCACCTCCTACGGAGACCATTAACCCACCACCACCGCCTGTTGTAGCGCCGCAGCGAATCGCGCTCCAGGATCGTTTCTATCCCACCCGTTCTGCACTTCCTACCTGCCTTTCTCTTCCACCGGCCAATGGGGATAATTTTGAAATTAAGCCCCACTTCATCAACATGCTTCCACGATTTCATCGGCTTGAATCTGAAGATGCCTATATCTTCATCAATAAATTTCAAAACGTTTGTGCCATGATGAAAACCACCCAGCTGTCGGACGATGCTATACGTCTACGGGTCATTCCGTTCACTCTATGCGATCTTGCTGAAAAATGGCTGTATAGCACCGCTTCCCACTCCATAACCAGTTGGGACGAGTTTGTTAAAGCGTTTCTCAAAAAGTTTTATCCGAATCATAAAACCGCAAGGATTCGCAATGAAATCAACCAATTCTCTCAGCTTCCTTCTGAACCCTTCTGGAAGTGCTTTGACCGGTACAAAGACCTTCTTGTTCAGTGTCCTCACCACGGTATAGAGAAATGGCAACTTTGCCAAACCTTATACGAGGGCCTGAACCCAGCAACGAAGTAGTTGTTGGAAACCATTTGTCAGGGCCACTTCCTATCGAAATCTGACGAGGAAGCGTGGCAGTTCTTTGACGACCTTACGGAGCAAACGCTACAATGGGAGAGCACCAGACCGACTTCTTCTTCTTCTACCTCCACTTCTACCAGTCAGTCTAGGGTAGGAATTCACCAACTTGATGTTTCTATTGCGATGAAAGCTGAAATGGCTGCAATAACGAGAAAGCTTGAAGCGATAGAGAGCAAATTCTCTTCTCCTGCTCCTACCCCTGTTCTTCCCCTTCGTACCATTTGCGCTTGTTGTTCCGATCCTTCTCACTTGACCGAAGAGTGTCCTTACAATCCACCATCGCAAGGACAGGATCAGGTTAATGCTGCATTTCAGCAAAGACCGAGGAATGTTCCATACTCTTCCACCTACATTCCCGGTTGGAGGAACCACCCCAATTTCGCCTGGAATCAGAATCAGAATCAATTCCAAGGCAACAATTTCCAAAGGGCCCCTCCGCCGCAACAACAAGCGCAACAACAAACTCAACAGCAGTTTCAGCAACCCTTCCAACCCCAACCTTTCCAAAATCAGACGAACAACTTTGCACCCAACAATTCTTTTCCACCAAACAACTTTGTTCCGTCAAACAACGATAAGGTTTCCTCGCTCGAACGAAGTCTGGAGGCGTTCGTCAAACAATCGACTCAATCAACCGCAAACATCCAGTCTTCCATTCAGTCCTTAGTGCAACAAACTGCCGCTCACGGGCAAAGCATCAAAACCATCGAGGCCCAGATTGCACAACTGAATACGGCCTTAAGCGAGCGAGAGAAGGGGAAGCTCCCGTCCCAACAACTCCCAAATCCCGGTCACCCACAGAATGTACATGTTGCTCTTGAACAACAGAATCATAATGTGAGTGCCGTGACCACATTGAGATCGGAAAGGATGCTGCAAAACAACATCGGCACACGGATCAATGATGACACCCCGGCCGCTTCTTCTTCTACTTCTTCTTCTTCGTCTCCTGCTTCTTCGTCTTCTGAGCCTATTCTCCGTTCTTCACAAGGCTCTCTTTCCTCTTCTTCTGCTTTGAATGGACCCACTTCTCACTCCACGAAAACACCTGTTCTGGGATCCGTTCCTACTCCACAATCTCCTCCACAAGCATTAGACTCAACCAATTTTAAAAACGTCCCATTTCCAAACCGGTTGAGGTCTAATAAACAAAATCCTCAAATGGAGAAGATTCTGGAGTTATTTAAGCTGGTTAACATTAACATTCCTCTTTTAGATGCTGTCCAACAAGTCCCGTCCTATGCGAAAATCTTAAAGGACTTGTGCACGAAAAAGAGGAAGTCTCAGGTACCCAAGAAAGTTTTCTTGGCTAGTGCTGTGAGTGATGCCCTTACCCAATCTTTACCACAAAAATGGAAGGACCCTGGCTGTCCTACGATTTCTATTACCATTGGGGATAAGAACATCAACTGCGCACTATTAGATCTTGGTGCCAGTGTTAACCTGCTTCCGTACTCAGTATACGAGCAATTAGGCGTCGGAGAGCTGAAACCCACACACTGCACTCTCCAAATGGCCGACCGATCGATCACCCATCCTAGGGGTGAGCTAGAGGATGTGTTAATAAAAGTCGGGGACTTTATATTCCCCGTTGACTTCATTGTATTAGACACACAGCCTGTAGCTAACCCCCGGAATCAAATTCCGGTGATACTCGGTCGCCCATTCCTTGCAACCTCAAATGCTGTGATCAATTGTCGCAATGGTTCGATGAACCTCTCTTTTGGAAACATGACGATTTAACTCAACATTTTTAGGTTAGGGAATCAGCCCGCCGAACCTAATGCTCATATACTGGACGTCTGCTCGATCCAGGAGATCACCCCAGAAGCATGTGAATTCGAGGAGTTTTTGTTTGATCACGATAATCTTGACGCCACTAGTGCGTTCCTCCTCGAACCTGCTGCTGTTTCTGCGCCCGACAACGACTACGAGTGTTTCACGTTCTTGAACGATTTTAGCCGCTCGCAACCCGAGTTTGAATCCTTCGAATTTCCGGATGAGTTACCTGAACCATCCGACTCGGTCGCTTACACTCGTTTTGAACCTTTGCTGGAATCCTTTGAGTTCGAGACCTCTGCACCAATCTTGCCTTCAATCGTTTCACCTCCGACACTCGAACTCAAGCCTTTGCCATCTCACCTTAAGTACGCTTACTTAGGTGAGAACGAGACCCTCCCTGTCATCATCTCGGCTTCTCTAGCTCCAGAGCAAGAGAAAGCCCTTCTCGCGGTCTTGCACAGCAACAGGCAAGCTTTTGGCTGGTCCATGGCGGACAATAAGGGGATTAGTCCCCTGATCGTTGAGCATCACATTCATCTGATGGATGATGCCAAACCAGCCCGGGATCCACAAAGACGGCTCAATCCAGTCATGAAAGAGGCTGTGAAGAAGGAGATCGTAAAATGTCTAGATAGTGGTATCATTTACCCTATCTCTGATAGCCAGTGGGTTAGCCCCATTCATGTTGTCCCCAAGAAGTCGGGCATCACGGTCATAACCAACGAGGCGAACGGGTTAATCCCTACTCGCACCCAAACTGGGTGGCGAGTATGCATCGATTACAGAAAACTCAACGCCGCAACGCGGAAAGACCACTTTCCGCTACCTTTCATTGACCAGATGCTTGAACGATTGGCCGGACACGAGTACTACTGCTTTCTTGATGGCTACTCCGGCTATAATCAGATTCCCATCGCCGAAAAAGACCAGGACAAGACCACTTTCACTTGTCCTTTCGGCACGTTTGCATATCGATGCATGCCCTTTGGGTTATGCAATGCGCCCGCTACCTTCCAGCGGTGTATGATGGGAATCTTCTCAGACATGGTGGAAAAATTTCTGGAGATTTTCATGGATGATTTCTCCATCTTCGGCGATTCCTTCAACGAGTGTTTGCTGCATCTTGACGCTGTCCTTACCCGATGTAAGGTCAAGAATCTCACTTTGAATTGGGAGAAGTGCCATTTCATGGTGCGCGAAGGTATTGTCTTAGGACATATCATCTCGCAAAATGGCATAGCGGTTGACAAAGCAAAGATTGAGGTCATTTCCAATCTACCTCCTCCCCGATGCGTCAGAGATATCCGAGCCTTCCTTGGCCATGCCGGTTTCTATAGACGGTTCATCAAGGACTTTAGCAAGATTGCTAGGCCCTTGACTCTTTTGCTGGCCAAGGATACGCCATTCGACTTCAACTCGAGCTGTGTGACTGCATTCGAGTCATTGAAACGCTCACTCACTTCTGCTCCCGTTCTTTCTTCCCCTGACTGGACGCACCCATTTGAGATTATGTGCGATGCATCTGACTTTGCCATTGGTGCTGTCCTAGGACAACACATCAACAAGATGCCGCACGTAATCTATTATGCGAGCCGAACCCTGAACGACGCCCAACTCAATTATATAACAACTGAGAAGGAATTCTTGGCTGTTGTATTTGCTTTAGAAAAGTTCAGGCCCTACCTCATCGGCTCTCCAGTCATTGTCTACACCGACTATTTTGCTCTGCGCCATCTTTTTGCGAAGAAAGATGCAAAATCTCGGTTAATCCGTTGGATTCTCTTGCTTCAAGAGTTTGACCTTGTCATTAAGCACAAACGAGGATGTGAAAACGTAGTTGCCGATTATCTCTCACGACTTCCTTCTTCGCCTTCGCTTCCAATTCCGATCAACGACGTTTTCCCGGATGAACAGCTCTTGACAGTATCTTGCGAACCCTGGTTCGCAGATATTGTAAACTATTTGGCCACGGGATTACTACCGACTGAATGGTCAAGTCAGGACAGACTTCGCTTCTTATCCCAAGTAAAACACTTTTACTGGGACGAACCCTATTTGTTCAAGTACTGTCCCGACCAGATTATTCGTCGGTGTGTCCCTAACGAGGAATTCAAGAGTGTGCTGTCATTTTGCGGCGATCAAGCGTGTGCGGGCATTTTGGCCCCAGAAAGACAACTGAGAAGATCTTGCAATGTGGTTTCTACTGGCCACAACTCTTCAAAGACGCTCATGACTATTGCAAGACTTGCTCCCGGTGCCAACACTTGGGCCGGATATCCCAGAGGAACGAGATGCCGCTCCAACCGATCTTGGTTATGGAGATTTTCGATGTTTGGGGGATAGATTTCATGGGGCCGTTTTCCAGCTCTTTCGGGAACTTGTACATCCTTCTCGCTGTTGATTACGTCTCTAAGTGGGTCGAGGCTGTGCCCAGCCGGACTAACGACAACAAGGTTGTCGTTAGGTTTCTTAAAGAAAACATTTTCTCCCGTTTTGGGCACCCCCGAGCGATCATTAGCGACAATGGAAGCCATTTCTGCAATAAGACTTTCGAGGCCTTGATGCGGAAATACTCCATTAATCATAAGCTATCCACGCCCTACCACCTCCAAACCTGCGGGCAGGCCGAAGTTTCAAATCGGCAAATCAAGCAGATACTGGAGAAGACGGTTTCTAAGAACCGTAAAGATTGGTCGCTGAAACTCACTGATGCCTTTTGGGCATTTCGAACCGCTTATAAGACCGACCTTGGCATGTCTCCCTATCGGCTTGTGTATGGAAAAGCCTGCCACCTACCTGTCGAAATAGAGCATCGCGCATTTTGGGCGATAAAGGAGCTGAATCTGTCTCTCGAAGATGCGGGCAGCCATCGGAAGCTGCAGTTGAATGAATTGAGCGAGCTTAGGGATGAGGCTTACGATAACGCGGTTGTCGTTAAGAACCGAACGAAGGTGTTTCACGATAAACACCTTTTGCGCAAAACTTTCGTACCTGGTCAGCAGGTACTGCTTTACGACGCCCGACTTCACTTCCATCCAGGAAAGCTCAGATCTCGCTGGAAAGGGCCGTATTTTGTGCGGAATGTGTATCCGCATGGCGCTGTGGATTTGGAAATTCCAAAGGACGGTTCATTTTTCAAAGTGAACGGACACCGACTTAAACCGTACCTTAGCGCCGAACCAACAGAGAAGCTCCTGTTCTTACAGGAGCCGGTTTACCCTGCATGATCTTCTTCTGCCTACCCCCAAACTTCGGTTATCCAGCCAAGAACAGTGGACATTGTTCCAAATAAGTTTGGGGGTATGTATATACCATTTTGTATATATTTGTGGATATTCTTTTTCTTTTTCTTTTCTTTAAAAACAAAAACAAAAAAAAAATTGTATATCGCTAACCGACAATTTTGACCCTTCAAATGATCTCTTCATGCAATGACGGTGAAGACACTCTCCAGTTTAAGTTTGGGGGTACGCTCGGTACGCATTTCTAACCTTCGCATTCATATGTATATTTTGCATCTGCATATTAAAATCCATAAAATCCATAAAAATCTGAAAATTTTCTAAAAACATAAAAACTTTTTTGTCAAGTTAGCTAGTGGGAGGACTCTGATTCAACATTTCGACGGTTTTGTTTGATAAAATAAGAATAACTAAATCTTATGTTTAGATTTTGAAAACCTCAAAGATAACTCTCCTTTAAAGTTAACTATAGCTGATATACGTCTTTACATCATACTACACGTGCCGTGAGTTTTTGGGAATTAGATGACAAGTCTTTTATGTCGAAAAACTTTTAAATAGATCAATGATTTTCTGAGGATCAAATAGGTTTGTTCTGAAATAAGTAATATCAAGAATGGTTTATGAAGTAAGTGAATATGAAGGAATGTAATTGATGCCTTAATTGGAACTAAGTCTGAAAAATAACCCATCTGAAACTTGATTGGAATGATTACACACCGAACCCACTAAACACGTCTTTTATCCAAAAAAAAATAAAAATAAAATATAATTGAACAGCCGGTTATATCTCCGTTCGTATTAAATCATCATGATTTTCACGCCAAACTGTCTTTTGTTTTTGGACCTAGGTAACTTGAGTAATTAAGTCCGCTGGGGTGTTTCTACACCTAATGCCCTAAAACCAACTGGTTTGGGTGCATTGGCCCAAAGCTCGCTAAGAAGCCTAGAAAGTCCAGATTAAAACAAAGTCAAGCAAGTGTTCTCTCCGAGTTAAAATTCCTAACGGTTCTTTGTGTGAGAATAATCTTGATAAAAGACAGGATTTTATAAAAATTTTAGCGGAGATATGAAGGTTTTATTCTATGATAAAGACTATTGCACGTTCACAGAGGTGTGTATGAAATGAAAACAAGAAGAAGGTGGAGTGAAAAATAAGACCTAGTTTCCTGTTAAGGAAGATAGAAATTCTAAAGTTGAAACTTTACTGGAAAACGAAACTTGAAAAATGCTTAACTCTTTATAAAACTTATGTGATCCTTTCAAAAATTTTATCTGGGCTTTATTGTGTGACATGATGAAGTAAATCGATCCTTCTGGAAACTTAACGACACTATTTGCACTGCACGTAAAGACATATAAAATCTGTAGTTAAATAAGAAGCGAGGTGTGAAAAATAAAGGTTCGATAGTCTAGACTTAGGGTAATAGAATTGTTATTTTCTGAAACAAAACTTTAGGGTTTGAATCATAGTTATTTTGCAAAACTAGCTTGACCGGATTTTGTGGGTAGTATCCGCTGAAAACCCTTAGGAGACAACACTCCTCTTACTAGGGACACCTAGAGGTTTAACGGCTTGTTGCACATGCTCAGTGCAATCGCGTTCCCTGCGAAAGTGAGGTTAGGAAATTTTTTGTGAATAAATTGGCTTTGCTCGGGACGAGCAAATGATAAGTTTGGGGGTATTTGTTCATATCAGATTTTTGCATTTTCATACCGCCCAATTTTTATCATATTGCATATCGGTAGGTACTCTTGAGCCGTGTTTGCTAGTCTATTGCAGGATACAGGTTCTCGGCTCTTAACAATGAAATTCATGGAAAAACACGATAAAATCCGGGTTCCTGCCAACCACAGATAAAACACGGATCTCCGCTCTTTATCCGTCTGTTGGCACACACCAGTTTAAGAGACAAAATGGCAAATCGATGTCATTTTCATGCACAAGGCTCTATGGCAACACAAGATCCAAGAAATCTACGCGGAGCTCGAGGAAATCATGACAAAAAGATCCACATCAAATCACCTTTTGCTCAACAGAAATTCTGGAAAATTCGTGAAGAAAATCTGAGAAAACACATATGCCAGAATAAAAGACATAGAAGACCAGGGAAGTATAAGAAATTGGAGGGCCTAACTCATCAATACGGCCGCGGAACCGCGGCCAATAGGGGGGCTAGGCCGCGGTTCCGCGGCCATTCAGGCTTGTCGGCTGAGTATTTTTTAGGGTTATTTTGGTCTTTCCATTTTAGTTCTGAATGTTGCCCTAGGTTTTCATTTTCCAACCTATAAATACCCCAGAACCTTGTGAAGCCAAGGGTGTGCATAATCTTGTATTTTTCTAGGTTTAGAATACTTGTTTCTTCTTCCTCTTCTCTTCTCTTCTCCATTGAAAATCTTGTAGTAAGCTTTTGTGAGTGAAGAATGATGAATAAGAAGAACCGTTTACTTATCATGCTTGTCTTGTTCTTTAGTTAACTTGTTAATTGTTGTAATTTTCATTTGTTAACTTAGTTGTTGTTATTTCTTGTTGTCTCTTTCTTCTCTCTTTTTCTTTATCCTTAAAACAACCATGATGCTTACGCTTGATCCTTGCCAAGGTGAGGTCGCAAATAGCTAGTTGTTATCGTCTAATCTCTTTCTTTCTATCTTCCTCTTTTGTTTTGTTTTCTTTTCATTATGATGAGTGAGTAGTTTCATACTTGTTAGGGTAGGATAAGGGAAGTTTGAGAGAAAGAAATCTCTCTCACTCTTTCCTTGCCCAACATCTTAAAATCAACTCCCGTTAATTGAACCACAATCCGCTCCTTACGGCACCCTATCCTACATGATAGTGGTGATTCCGTAGTGAGACCGGTTGTGATTGAATTAACCGGAGGTTATGGCTAAGAGCCAAGAACGGACGGACAAGCACCAAAAGGAAGAACTTAAGCGTTGGAAAGCCTAGCTTATACTCGCAAGTTCCTTCCTAGTCGTGCTAATCCCCGTTGTTGCCGATTACCGTAACACCGACATTAAGAGTGGCAAAGAAAGAAGTGAGGGACTCCTAACTCAAACTAACCTAATCCTAACCCTAAGAAGCTCTCTTTACATATCATTTTAACACTTAGATAATCATAAACAAATCTGGAAAACTGGACTTAACTCGTTAAAGCACATAGAAAAAGATTCCCATCTCCCTGCGGACGACCTGTACTCAACCGGCTAGCTACAAGCGAAACCGTCTTGATTGCGGTAATTAACTAAACTTGAACACGCAGAATCTCTACCAATCAACACACACAAGAGGAAGAGTTCAGAACTGAAAGAATCCTTCTTATGGCATTGTAGACTGGGTCACATCAATGCGACACGACTAGCTAAGTTGCATAAGGATGGATATTTGAAACCATACGAATTTTCATCTTATGACACTTGCCAGTCATGTCTCAAAGGCAAGATGACCAAAACTCCGTTTACGGGACACGGAGAAAGAGTTACCGAACTCTTGGGACTGATACATAGTGATGTATGCGGTCCCATGTCTACACATGCCAGGGATGGTTCTTCGTACTTCATTACATTCACTGACAATCTCTCAAGATACGGACATGTGTACTTGATAAGACACAAGTCTGAAGCTTTTGAGAAATTTAGAGAATATAAACAAGAAGTCGAGAACCAAACCGGAAAAAGTATTAAAATCCTTCGATCTGATCGAGGAGGTGAATACTTAAGCAATGAATTCCTGGACTTCCTAAAAGAGAATGGGATTCTCTCTCAGCTGACTCCTCCATATACACCACAGCACAACGGTGTATCAGAACGGAGGAACCGCACCCTATTAGATATGGTGCGCTCTATGATGAGCACAGCTGAGTTACCTATTTCCTTCTGGGGGTATGCGCTTGAGACAGCCATACATCTATTGAATATGTCCCCACCAAATCTGTGCCTACCACTCCATATGAGATATGGAAAAGGAAGAGACCATGTCTTAACTATGTTAAGATATGGGGTTGTCCAGCCTATGTCAAACAACAAAATCCGTACAAACTCGAGGCACGGTCTGTTCTATGCAAATTTATAGGATATCCCAAGAATTCACAAGGGTATATTTTCTACCACCCTGAGGAACAAAGAGTGTTTGTTTCTCGGCATGCCGCCTTTTTAGAAAAGGAATTTCTTGAAAAAGAGATTAGTGGTCATGAGGTAGAACTGGAAGAGGTTCCAGCTACAGAAGCTACAACAGAAGATCTGGTGGAACCAGAGGATTCAATAGTTGCCAATGAACCCCAGCCACTCCGCCGATCTAGTAGGGTTCCTCGCCAACCTGAGAGATACTACGGTTTTCTCATGGATGGTGGGAGCGAGGATTGCATCATGGAGGATGATGACCCAACTAGCTTCGAGCAGGCCATCACGAGTAGGGACTCAGTGAAATGGCTGGATGCAATGCGGTCCGAGATGGAATCCATGTACACCAACAAAGTGTGGACTTTGGATGTTGCTCCTGAAGGGGTAAAACCCATTGGGAGCAAGTGGATCTTCAAGAAAAAACTTGGTGTAGATGGGAAAGTGGAGACTTTCAAAGCTAGACTTGTTGCAAAGGGTTTTCGTCAAAGACCAGGTGTGGATTATGACGAAACCTTTTCTCCAATGGCTATGCTTAAATCCATCCGGATCATGCTTGCCATCGCTGCATATCATGATTACGAAATCTGGCAAATGGATGTTAAGACCGCCTTTCTAAACGGTGATTTAGAAGAGTGCGTGTACATGACTCAGCCAGAGGGCTTCGTAGACAGTGGGAGCAGCGGGAAGGTGTGCAAGTTGCTTAAATCCATTTATGGATTAAAGCAAGCATCGCGGAGTTGGAACATCTGCTTTGACGTCGTTATCAAAGAGTTTGATTTCGTCAAAAACCCAGATGAATCTTGTATCTACAAGAAGGTAGCAGAGAGTAAGGTTGTCTTCCTCGTATTGTACGTGGACGACATACTCTTGATAGGAAATGATATTCCTATGCTGCAATCGGTCAAGCTCTTCTTATCACAAAGATTCTCAATGAAAGATCTTGGTGATGCCTCCTGCATATTGGGAATTAGGATCTATAGAGATAGATCCAAACGGATATTGGGATTGTCCCAATCCATGTACATTGACACCATACTAAAGAGGTTTAGTATGGAAGAATCCAAGTGTGGGAACTTACCCACGATCTATGGAGTCACTCTCTCCAAAAAGCTGTCTCCCAAGACTGATTTGGAGAGAGCTCGCATGAAAGGGATACCCTATGCTTCGGCTGTAGGCTCTATCATGTACGCGATGCTATGTACCAGACCCGATGTTGCATACTCACTAAGTGTAGTGAGCAGGTATCAAGCTGATCCTGGAGAGAGTCACTGGACAGCTGTGAAGAGCATTCTCAAGCACTTGCGAAGGACTAAAGAGATGCTCTTGGTGTATGGTAACGGAGAACTCCAAGTGGAGTCCTTTACCGATTCAAGCTTCCAGAGTGATAAAAACGACTCTAAGTCGCAGTCGGGATTTGTCTTTACCCTTTACGGAGGGGCGGTTAGCTGGAAGAGTTCCAAGCAGGAAACCGTGACAGACTCGACGATGGAGGCTGAATACATCGCTGCCAACGATGCTGCTAAAGAGGCTGTCTGGATCAAGAAGTTCATTACTGAACTTGGTGTGGTTCCATCCATTGAGCATCCAATACCTTTGTATTGCGATAACAATGGAGCGGTGGCTTTGGCCAAGGAACCCAAGTCCCATCAGCGATCCAGGCATATTCTGAGGCGGTATCACCTGATCCGGGAGATAGTTGATCGCCGGGAGATCGAGGTCAGGAGGGTTGACACGAAGAACAGTACGGCGGATCCACTCACGAAGGCCATTCCCTAGATACAGTTTGAGAGACTCTTCGGGATGCTCTGTATGCGATACTACAGCAGCTGGCCCTAGTGCAAGTGGCAGATTGTTAGTTGTATGTATGCCCTTGAGGCCAGTATTGTACAGATGATGTATATTATATTGGATGCTTGGACATATATAGAGATGACTTTCTTGCTCGATATGATAGTATGCTATCTGGTTACTCTTTATCTTAACATGTACACTAGTCTTTTTAAACTGTCTTATAGTTACATGTTGGTAAAGCCCTTAGGATGTGTACTTGACTACCTGGACTATGATGCAGATCATACTAGTGGGGACATGGTAGTCTATAGGTACATCCTTCAAGGTCCCTAGTCGTGGGTGTATCGAGACGGGGCATCGATATACCAGTGTAGACTAGCGTATACGCTTCTCGACCCATGAGATGGGCGATGGATGATCCCATATCCATTGGTGTTTGACATCAGAGATGGTATACGGGTGCTCAGTGGAGACTGGGTACACTGGACGGACTCGCCGAGAACTCCCAGATGGTATTATACCTCACGTCAGATGGCAGTTCTCAGGTGACACTTGTGCAGGCTAGTCTGTAGACCCGAGATTGTCATAGAGTCTTGTGTGATTCCCACTGTGCTTTGATCTCCACCTTACCACGTCCATGAGGGCGTGCAAAACGGTCGTTTTTGGGCACAGTCCTGAGTCACATGGAGGAAATGAGCGATAGGAGGGGTTTCGTCTCTCCCGATATTGGGGGTTGATGTTGCGCTGTGCTCGATTGGCCATAACAGGAAAGTCCCTGGCCAGGGCTGATCAGAGATATGCTGGTAAGTGTTACCAGTAGTTTCTCGACCCGTTATGAGCCTCACATCGGCACGACTTATCGGTTATTGGGGTCTGACGTTTACCACCCCTAGACTTGATATGCGACATATCAGACGAACAGACCGGACTGTACGGTAAGTGTTACTGGTTGGATTCATAGGAGTGTGAGCGGGCTAGCTCGTCGATCTTCTGATCGCTCAATACCCGGGTGGCCGTTACGTTTAGCAGACCGCTTGCGGCTTGTGGGTGCTTGATATGATCATCATCTGCTGCCGGCGTATTGACGAGTCTTTAGAGTCCTACACAGAGGTTTCCTGGCTCAAGCGAAACGAAATAGGAGCGCATATGAGATATGTACGGGACCGAGAATAATGCGTGTATGTGATACCGTATTTCATTCCCGCGATGAATGTTTCGATTGGTTGTATGCGATATAACCTAGTTATCGAATCGAAGATTGATTCGATAAGTCGATACATTGGATACTAGTCGGTTATGTGCGACATGACCGGATCATTGAATCAAGTGTTGATTTAATGATTTAATGTATAATTATATATTTTATATATTACTTTGCATTAACTAGTATTGGTTCACTTTAAAAGGATTTTCTCACTTGAAGTGCACATTGTATATGTGATATATTTTTGTGTGCACTTGATTGTATCATGTTTGATGATACATGCTAACTTGAGTTTGTGTAAAGATTAAACCATGGTTATATGAATGGTTAGGGTTTTGTTTACTTATTCATTTATTTATATTGATTATTTATTTTGGAAAAGAAAAGGGAAATGGTGGCTTTCCTTGGTTCTTTCATGAAGCTTCATGAAGAGTTGAAAAGGTTGACCATTTTGTTTTCTTCTCTTAAGCTAACCATTCACCTAACCCTAGTTTGCTCTCTACACTTGACCATAGTTAGGATATGATAAGTATTCATATTATTTTCATTATAAAACCAATACTTATGATATTCTTCTTCTTCTTCTTCTTCATCTTGATCAAGAAGAAAAGCTTGCCTCCATTAATGGCATCTTGAGTAAAAGAGTGAGAAATCCAATTCTAAAGTGAACCCACCTCCTATTTCTTCACCCTCTACCTCTTGCCAAGTAGTATAGGGTGTTTTCTTCATAAGTTTCACGACTCGGTGAAGTTGGAGCTTGATCTTGTGTTGCCTCGACGTAGATCATCTTCGGCATCGAAGCCGACGACCTAGCCCGCCCATTTCTCCGATGAAGCCGATGCAAGAGTCCGGGATTCAAGATGGACAGCGAGAGGACGTCTACGTGGAGCTAAGGAAGTGGGGAACCGGATCTACAAAGGTTGTAGCCTCTTTCCTTTAGTTAAAATGATAACTAGTTTCACTTTTCGCCTAAACTCTAGTCAACGAATCCGTATTAGGGTTTCTCGGCACTTGTATAATTTGAAATTGGTATGGTTGATGCCTTGTGAGACCTCATTAGCGTGCCTAGGAACCCTACACTCACATGTTGATAAAGCCCTTAGGATAAGTACTTGACTACTAGGACTATGATGCGATCATACTAGTGGGGCTAGGGTAGTCTACGAGTACATCCTATAATTGTTCCTAGTTGAGGGTGCATCGAGACAGGGCATTGATACTCCAGAGTAGACTAGCGTATACGCATCTTGACCCATATGATGGGTGATGGATGATCCCACATCCATTGGTGTTTGACATCAAAAATGGTATACGGGTGCTCAGTGGAGACTGGGTACACTGAACGGACTCGCCGAGAACTCTTAGATGGCATTATACCTATCGGCAGATAGAAGTTCTCTGGTGACACTGGTAGAGGTTAGTCTGTAGACCCGAGATCGTCATAGAGTCTTGTGTGATTCCCTCTATGCTTTGATTTCCACATTACCACGTTCATGAGAACGTGCAAAACGGTGGCTTTTGTATACAGTCCCGAATCACATGGAGGCAATGAGCGATAGGAGGGGTTTCGTCTCTCCCGGTATTGGGGGTTGATGTTGCGCTGTGCTCGATTGGCTATAACTGGATGTCCCTAGTCAGGCTGATATGGAGATCTACTGGTAAGTGTTATCAGTAGTTTCTCGACCCGTTATGAGCCACACATCGGCACGACTTATCGGTTACTGGGGTCTAACGTTTACCACCCCTAGACTGGATATGTGACATATCAGACGAAGAGACCGGACTGTACGGTAATATTACTGATTGGATTCGCAAGAGTGTGACCAGGCTTGCTTGTTGATCTTCTGATCGCTCAATACCCGGGTGGCCGTTACGTTTAGCTGACTGCTTGTGGCTTATGGGTGTTTGATATGATCATCACCTACTGCCGGCATATTGACGAGTCTTTAGAGTCCTACACAGAGCTTTCCTGGCTCAGGCGAAACGGAGTAGGAGCACATATGTGATATGTGCGGGACCAAAATTGATACGTGTATGTTATACCGTATTCTATTCTCGCGATATGTGTTATCGGCCGGGTATATGTGATATAGCCGGGTTATCGGATCAAGTGTTGATTCGATAAATTGATACATATTATATTAGTCGGTTATATATAATATAGCCGGATTATTAAATCAAGTATTGATTTGATAATTTAATGTATAATTATATATGTGATATATTACATTACATTAACTAATATAAGCTCACTTAAGTAATTCTTTTTCTCACTTTGGATACATTGATATATATGTGATATATGTTAAATGTAATCTTTTCTTTTGTTACTAAATTATATATATGTGAAATGTATAATTGTAACATGCTAGGTTATAAATGCAACTAGGGTTTATGAGAGTTAAACTATGCCAGGGTTAAGATTAGGGTTTATATTTATCATTAAGTAATTCAAATATTGTGGATTTTTGTCATGGTTGAAACTTGTAGAAGCTTGTAGGCTTCTTTTGAAGGGTTAGACTCCCTGTAAGTCCACGTTGCCCACCCCGGTGCTTGCGGGGAGGCGGAAAACGGAATAAAAATCGGATTTTTACTACTCTAGGCAACATGGACTAGACAAAGTCGGCATCTTTACTAAACAAAACTAACTAAAAGCTAACTAGAAATTAGCTAAAAGGAAGAATGTTTATACCTAGGGCTTTATGTCCTTCTCTCCTTTCTCATTGGAGTGTAAGAAAGAGATCGCCTAGTCGCCTTCTCGAGTCGAAGAAGGATCCACCCGGAAGCCTCAACCTTTGGCTTCAACTTCAAGCTAGAAGTAACTAAGGTGCTAGAAGTGCTAATCCTAGAACCCTAGATGAGAGTAGAGATTATCTATAAGAGGTTTTCTCTCAAACTCAAGTGTTTCTCAACACATGAGAGGGGAGAGCTTGAGGAAGAGGAAGAGCAAGAGAGAGAAAGTATATGATAGAATGAGAGAATAATGAAGCATTCTCACATATATGTGTGAATTGTTGTAAATTGAAAATTAGTGAGATAATTGTCATGGTTTAATCAAGACATGACCATTATCATTTCATTTTTAATGCAAATTGCAAGGATCAAAGAGCATCTTTCAAATGAAATGATGATGGTCAAATTGTCAACCTAGGTCAACAAGTCAAGAATGTCAAATGGTCAACAACCCTAACCATGCACAATTATATTAAACTAATTTCAATTAACCATAATACACACATAAGAATTAGGGTTAACAAAATGACAATGGTCATTAACCCTAATCAAAGTCCTCTTCCTCTGTCTCAATCAACTGTGCATACGCACCCGCATTCGTGATCCGAGGAACACGAATACAAAGAGATAAAACCAATCCCAAATCGTATACTAGGATCTGGCTTGAACCAAAACCCGCTAGTATAAGCTGTCCGGACAGCAAACGTGCACAAGTGCGCGGATGTGAACGAGCCCTGTCGCAAAACCATGCGACCTCTACTCATTTTGCCTAAAGGCGAATAGCTCTCTGTGTGTGACTCTAAAGACTCGATACTACGCTGGCAGTGGGTTTAACCACAGACCGCAAGCGGCACTAGCTGTACGTAACGGTCCCCAGGTAGATGCCGATAAGAAGGCTGACGAGGTGACCCCATCTGAACTCCTACTGAGCCTGTATGTGACAGTCTCCGTACAGTCCGGTCTGTTTGTCTGATACATCGCATGGCGGGCCTAGGGGGCGGTGAAGGTCAGTCCTCTAATAGCGGTACAAGTTGTGTCGGAGTGTAGCCCAGAACACCCTGAGATAACACTGGAAACCTACCAGTATATCTCGCTTGCCCTGGCCAGGGACTACTTGTGTAATGGCTCTCCTCGACACAGTGCGATGTCAACCCCCAATACCGGGAGAGACGAATCCTGTCTAACCGTCACTGCCTCCAAGTGTTTCGGGACTGCACCCAAAAACTACCTGTTTGCACGACTCCTTTGAGCCGTGGTAGGGTAGTAATCAAAGTGCAGTGGGAACACACTCGAGGCGAAGTGACAGTGTCAAGTTAGCGGACTAAGCTGTACTCATGTCACCTGGGAACTGACAACTGACGATAGGTATAATACCAACCAACAGTTCCCGACGAGTGATGTCCAGTGTACTCGTAACCTAACGAGCACCCGCATACTATCTCAAGTACGACGTACTGACGGCTGTGGGACAGACCGTCTCCCATGCTGGGATGAGAAGCGCATACGCTAGTCTACTCCGGAGTATCGATGCCCTGTCTCGATAGTCCAACGACTAGGGACCTGTATAAGGATGTGCTTATGGATTACCCAGCCCCCACGAGTGTGAGCGCCATCACAACGCTGGTAATCAAGCAATAATCCTAAGGGCTCTAATAATATGTATATAAGCGATATGCTAAAAGAAACACATGCACATATTGAAGTAGAGACAAACCAAGTAGCATACTACTATTTCGAGCAAGATTGTATATACAACTGTGAATATCCCAAGCTACCATCAAGTAATATACAAACTAGTATGATACAGTAATGGCCTCTAGGGCATATACACTAACAATCCCCCACTTGCACTGAGGCCATGTACTGGCGTATGGAAGACCTATCATCTCGATCAGCCGCTCGAACTGAGTCTGGGGCAAGGCCTTGGTGAATGGATCTGCAGTGTTATCTTCTGAAGCAACCCTCCGAACCTCGATCTCCTGGCGATCTACGATCTCCCTGATCAGGTGATACCGCCTTAAGATGTGTCTGGATTTCTGATGGGACCTGGGTTCCTTCGCTAAAGCTATAGCCCCGTTGTTGTCGCAATACAAAGGTATTGGGTCAACAATGGACGAAACCACCTGAAGTTCTTTCAAGAACTTCCTCATCCAGACGGCTTCTTTTGCGGCATAAGATGCAGCGATGTATTCCGCTTTCATAGTCGAGTCAGCAACGGTTTCCTGTTTGGAGCTCTTCCAACACACCGCCCCTCCATTGAGGGTAAAGACAAAACCCGACATGGACTTGGAATCATCCTTGTCACTCTGGAAGCTGGAGTCAGCAAAGGCCTCAATCTGGAGGTCTTTTCCGCTATACACCAAGAACATCTCCTTAGTCCTTCTCAGGTACTTGAGAATGTTCTTTACCGCTATCCAGTGTTTCTCCTCAGGGTTTGACTGATACCTGTTTACCACACTCAGTGCATAAGCCACATCCGGTCTGGTACACAACATCGCATACATTATAGAGCCTACCGCAGAAGCGTAGGGTATAATAGACATGCGATCCCTCTCTAAATTAGTCTTGGGAGACATCTCTTTGGAAAGGGTGATCCCGTGACAAGCCGGTAGATTACCGCGCTTGGAATCTTCCATACTGAATCTTTTCAGTATGGTGTCGATGTACCTGGACTGTGAAAGTCCTAATATCCTCTTGGATCTGTCACAGTAGATCCGGATACCCAGAATGTATGAGGCATCACCCAGGTCTTTCATGGAGAACCTGTGTGACAAGAACCCCTTGACAGATTGTAGCATAGGAATGTCATTTCCTATTAAGAGAATGTCATCCACGTATAAAACGAGGAATACTACAGTTCTTGCTACAAATCTACAATAGATGCATGGTTCATCTAGATTTTTGATAAAGCCAAATTCCTTGACCATCTCATCAAAACAGATGTTCCAACTCCACGATGCCTGCTTTAGTCCATAAATGGACTTAAGCAACTTGCACACCTTTCCGCTGCTCCCACTCTGAATGAAACCCTCCGGCTGGTCCATATAGACACACTCCTCTAAATGTCCATTTAGAAAAGCGGTCTTTACGTCCATCTGCCAAATTTCATAATCGTGGAAGGCAGCAATGGAAAGAAGGATCCGAATGGATTTCGGCATAGCTACTGGAGAAAAGGTTTCGTCATAGTCCAAACCAGTTGCTGACGAAAACCCTTTGCAACCAGTCTAGCTTTACAGGTCTCAACCTGTCCATCTACACCAATCTTCCTTTTGAAGATCCACTTGCATCCTACGGGTTTTACCCCATCTGGAGCAATGTCCAACGTCCATACTTTGTTGGTGTACATGGACTCCATTTCGGCCCGCATTGCATCCAGCCATTTTACCGAGTCGACGCTCTGAATGGCTTGCTGGAAGCTAGTAGGCTCATCACAATCTATGATGCAGTCCTCTCTATCCCCGTCAATGAGAAAACCGTAGTATCTCTCGGGCGGATGAGACTGCCTACTACTCCTGTGGAGTGGCGTGGGAATGTCCTGATCTTTCGAACCCTCTGGTTCTACTAAGCTTTCAGTAATAGCTCGTGGTTCTGGAATTTCTTCCAGTTCTATTGCGCTCCCACTTATTTCTTTTTCTATGAACTGGTGTTCTAGAAAGTGGGCATGGCGAGAAACAAAAACCTTTTGTTCCTCTTCGTAATAGAAGAAATATCCCTTGGAGTTCTTTGGATATCCCACAAATTTGCACTGTACTGAGCGTGCCTCGAGCTTGTCCGTATGCTACTTTTTTACAAAAGCTGGACATCCCCATGTCTTAATGTGATTAAGATAGGGTCTCTTCCCACACCACATCTGATATGGTATAGTAGACACAGTCTTAGTTGGAACTCGGTTCAAAAGGTATGCAGCTGATTCTAGCGCATATCCCCAGAACGATCGCGGCAACTCAGCATTACTCATCATAGACCGTACCATATCCAATAGGGTTCGGTTCCGTCTCTCCGATACACCATTATGTTGCGGAGTGTATGGAGGAGTAAGCTGAGAGAGAATTCCATTCTCTTTTAAGTAACCCAGGAACTCGGCACTCAAGTATTCACCACCTCGATCAGATCTCAGTGCCTTGATACTTTTGCCTGTTTGTTTTTCTACTTCATTCTTATATTCCTGGAATTTTTCAAAAGCCTCGGATTTATGTTTCATTAAGAAAACATAGCCGTACCTTGAAAAGTCATCCGTAAAAGTAATGAAGTAAGAATAACCGCTTCGCGCATGTGTAGACATTGGACAGCACACGTCGCTGTGTACGAGTCCCAAGAGCTCGCTCGCTCTTACTCCATGTCCAGTGAACGGAGTCTTTGTCATCTTTCCTTTGAGACAGGATTGACAAGTTGCATACGATTGATATTCGAACGGATCCAAATATCCTTCTGTATGTAACTTAGTCAACCTTCTCCCATTGATGTGACCCAGTCTACAATGCCATAAGAAAGTTTTATCGATTTCTGGAGACTTTCTTTTGTGTGGATTCTGGACATTGAAAATCTGTGGTTGGTTTAATACGTATATACCGTTGTTCAATGTACCTGACCCAATCAAAACTTGATTAAGGTGAATGTTCACTACATTAGTTACAAATACAAATTCATAACCTTCTTTAGATAATAAAGATACAGAAATGATATTACAGGTTGCATTTGGTACAAAATAACAACTACGCAAAACCGAAAAGTGTCCATCTGACAATCCCAGGTGATAGTCCCCCACGGACTCAGCATCCATGCTAGCTCCGTTTGCAACTCTGAGGGTCATGTCACCTGCCTTCAAAACTCTATGTTTTCTCAACGCCTGCAAAGAATTACAGATATGAGATCCTGATCCGGTATCCAATACCCAGGATGTAGAGTTTATTGATAGATAGTTTTCAATAACAAACACACCTGAAGCTGAAGCAGCAACTCGCTTCAGATCCTGGGTTCTGGCCTTCCAAGCCTTGCAATCCTGTTTCCAGTGACCACTTTTGTGACAGTAGAAGCATTCATCCTTCCCCACCAGCTTTCCCGCTACCTTTGTTGCCTTTGCTTTTCCCTTCGTATCCACTTTATTGACACCGCCTCTTGGTTTGGCGGGGGCTTTCTTCTTCTTACCCTTGGCTTTCGCCCTGGACCTAGAAGAGGAAGATCCTCCTATAAACAAAGTGGATGTCTCCCTACCCTTCTGTAGGGTGCCCTCAGCACTCCTCAATATGTTCAGAAGTTCGGAAAGTTCAACCTCCTTTCCTTGCATGTTGAAGTTTAGGATAAACTGGGCGTAAGTGGAAGGAAGGGACTGGAGAATCAAATCAGTGTAGATTTCATTCTCCAACGTGGTCCCAAGGTCCGCGAGCTCCTCTATGTAGCCAATCATCTTAAGCACGTGTTCCGCTACCGATGATCCGACGGCCAATCTTGCCGAAAATAGCTTCTTCGACACTTCGTATCTTGCGATACGAGACTGCTCCCCATACAGTTCTTTTGTATGGAGAAATAAGGACTCCAGGTCCATATTCTCATGCCTCCTCTGATGTTCGTTGTCCATCAAGGCAAGCATGATGCATTTGGCCTTCGCGCAATCGATCTCCCATGTCTTACGGATTTCTTTATCCGCGACGCTGGAAGTGGGACCTGGGACAGGGGGAGCTTTGGTGGTAAGGACATACCCCAACTTGTCGTAAGTGATTGCCATCTTGACATTCCTGAGCCAATCTTTATACTTTGGCTCTGTCAGTATGTTTTTATCTAGTAATAACTTAAGTCCGGTCATGTTGAATGGTCGCTGCAATTAGGAGAGAGTCAAGAAACACTTTAGCATGATGCTCTTGCAAGTTTAGAGTGGTTTTTAGTTTGTCTAAACAGGATGGCTCCCACTGTCTCTCGAATCCCTTCAAAAACCGTAAAGAAAGAATTAGTCGGGATCAATCTCACCGTAAAATACTTGCTTAACCGTTCAGCCAGGCCAGTGTCGGTACTTCGAGGGAGGTTTTCCAACGCTTTCGTGAAGTTCCTTAATTAAGTAACCTCTTTTCCCTATGGGCGTAGCCCCGCTAACACCTTTCTAGACACCTACTAGGTTTATAGCATTGATTGTTAAGTGAGAGTTTTCTCGAGGAGTAGCATATACTCACAGTAAGATCGGGATCCAAATATCATCGCGTGATAAAACCGAAGGTGTCACGTCCCGAAAGTACGGAACATGACCGGCACTTAAACTACGAAACGTCTCGAGGCGTACGTAATCTAAGTAAGCCGAAAAACCAGAAATCCAAACCAAGAAAAGTAGTAGAGTGAAGGAAGAACCAATTTAAATCAAGTAGTTTTATTAGCATAAGCCGAATTATGCATTTTTAAAAACATCAAATATTTCTTAAAAATTTCGGCAAAGTCTCCTTTGTAAATACTGGCCCCCAAACGGGATACAACATGAATAGTATACGAAATCAATAAAAGGCATCCCCAAGCGGGAGCTAGCTCTTCGTCAATCGACGGTCACAACCACTCAAGTAATATAATACACAACGCCAAGGGCGAGGATCAAAACTCAAAAGGAAACTCAAAAGCACAAGAAATCCACAGAAATATAACGCGCGACTCTAAGGTCGAAAGAATAACATCACTGGTCTCTATCTCAAAATAAATACATGTTTGGTTGATGGAATTTACTAGATACAACTGAATAATATTATACAAAGTAATATGATGGGTACGATACCAATAAACCCACCTACTAGAAAGTCGCCCGAAAGAAGCAGTGCCAGCAAAGCCGTAATGGAACCTGTACGGCAAAACCTGCAAGAACTATGGCACAACGGGGGTGAGTTGCCAACTCCTGAATAGAAAAACATCTACGGACAGAAACCGCATGAACAACGCAATCCTAGGTCAACGATCATAATATAAAATCCTTATATATAACCAGCAACCCATAACCATGGCTAGGGCAAATATCTAACCCAAGTGTAATCCCATGTGCCCGTGTCAGTGCCTCAGATAGCAATGTATCATATGGATGATGTATGAATGCATGAAAAAGAATGCATGTACTGAAGAAAACTGCTTTCATAAATCAGTGAGATTTCTGTATTTTAAAAATGAGGTACCATAAATGAAATCAGCATAAAACAGTGCCCAGCATCGACACAAACAAGTGTCCAAATATCTCGATACCTCTGTATCACAATCTCTGTACCTCAATATCTCAAAATCTCAATATCTCAATCACAATATCTAGGGCGCCGTCAGTCCAGACCGGCCCCTACCATCCATCTCAAGACCACGACGGTATCCTCCGGATATCCGACGCGTCGGGTAAAATCACCGATCGGTAGTGCTCCCCTGCCAGGCTCAACGTCAACAACACGACCTTCTCGCCCCGGGGTACTGCACCGGGCCCACCATGTACCCGAAACGGTTCATCCAACTCCTCGAATCGGGTCTCGAAATCCATCAGCAAACTCATGGTGGACGACTCATACATCATGGGAAAACCGCGCTTTTCATTTAAAAAGAGAGAGAAGAAGTTTGTATAAGTTTTGCGGTTTTCCCCCAAATCCAGAAAATCTCATGGAAATCTGAATCCAAAACCTCAATAGCACGTAAAATAGTGAATATATGCATGAGAATCCATAAATGCGGCATAACAATGACTAACAGTATGCATGAAGTAGCAGGTAATAACTACAATGTCTAAACTAACATATAAGGCAAGTACACTAATATTATGTCTAAACTATTAGCTAACAGGCTATGTCAAGCAATAATATTTTCTAAGGTGTACGTGACATGGCAATTACCGATGAAGATGTGTGTGAGCCGGCAAGTAAGTGTACGTGGTACATACGCATCATCGGTAATGGTGCTGGTGTCCTAACAGTATGATATCAACAATGCAATAAGAAATTATAATATATGCGATGCGGAGCGAACAACAATAATGAGCGGAATACTAGATACAACGATAACTAAACTGCATTACCCTAATATAAGTCCTACAATAGTGCCCTTTGAAATAACACGAATCGCGGTGTTTTGAAAATTAGGGCTACGGTGTTTTTAAGAAAAGATACGTCGTTTGAAATATCCGTAGAATCCCTTGACCTGTCTTTTAAAATACCCACGATTCGTTAGTTTTGAAATAGGTAGGAGTCTAATCTAGTCTAACAACTACACTAAACTATACGGCTGAACTAACGAGCTGAACTACAGGTAAAGAAACCGCCTAACATCTGAGTCGATACGTATACATACCTGTATATGTATTAGTCGGTGATCCCGCCTCAATAATATCATATCCGATACCATATCTATAATCAGACATCCCAAGTCAAGAGTGCGGATCAATCATCAATATATAGCTCGTACGTAAATCCGTCGTACGGCATCCCCAAATCTGGGTACGGGTCAATATCATACTCATCACATTGTTCATCTGGTATCCTCTTTATCAAGATCATCATCTGGGGTACTGACCTACCTCTAGTACACTATTAATATCATTATTCACATGGCATTGTCATTCAAAGATCCGCTATAACATCAGGACGTATCTCAAGTACGAATCCTGCCATATCACCGATCTCACGGCCTCAACTCAAATCTCATCGACTCATCTCAATCCCAAGTATCATCCGCAATTCCAGTATGTGAACGCCTAGTCCCATACCCAGGTGAACACATAAACACATCTCCCCATATGCGCACAGGTAATAACATAGATGTATGCATGTGTGTGTGTGCGTGTGTGGGTGTAAGGACTACTCTAGGCTTTCGCAACAAACACTAAACTAATCCATGAACACCTAGAATCTACCTTTACCATCAAGTCTCATATCAACATAAAATATATAATCAAAATATATGTGTGTATACGTATTCGTATACGTCACCACGAACTGCGGGGGTGCTATACGCCATCCACCCGACTTCTCCCCGTAGATATAAATCTACTCACCTGGTCCTCGCTTGCCGGTGCCAACATCGCCACGCGCTTGCTTATCGTCTCGAAGTCCACATGGGGTACCTACATATTATAACGCACCGTATCGCAATAAAATCCGACTCATGACCAAAACGACACACGAATCCCACATAGGTCAAAACCTTTGGTTGCTTTCATAAATCAACCCAAAAAAACCCTCGACTTCGGCGTACAAACGCCAAACCATCGAGAAAAACCCAAACACACTCATTTACACAATCACAAGCACTAATTATAATATAAAATAGCTTAAAATTCACAAAAACCTCAAACTAACTTTAAAAGCTATTTTTCCGAAAATCTAGCAAGCAAAATTACCCGTTTTAGTACAAAACTCGACGTTTAAACAAATCTAGCGGCCGCAATATCCACTCAAAACTATAAATAAGTCATACAAACCCTAATTAGATTTTTAATCTCACTAACTTTCATTAACCCGAAATTCTAGTTTACAATTTTACCCAATTTTAACACTTTTAAAGCAACAATACATAATTCAACAACTAGACTAGGTTTCGCACAACCTAAGGTGTTAAAATACTCATTAACATGCCAAAGACGTGATGAAAGCCTTACCATATTTTAATTCTCAATTTAACATAATATTTAAAAAAACCAGTTTGCAATATATATAATTATCACAAATTTAAATTAACAAAAATGTAACTAGCAACTAGATTTGATTTAGCATAACATTTATATGTCAAATACATCCCACATAACCCTAATCTCACAACACAAAACCCCAATTTGAATTCAAACCCCTCTCTTGAATTCTAAATCAGGCACTTAAAACCAATTGAAAACCTATTTAAACATTTAATTAAGCTAACCTAAAGCAATTAACACAATTTAAGAAAAAGGTTAGAATTATACCTCATGATCAAGAGATCAAATATGAAAATCAAAGCCTCTAAAATGCCAACTTGCTCCCTAGATCCATGCAAGTTTGGCTAATGAGAAATGGGTAGGAGTTGGATTTGGATTTTGGAATTTATTTGATGGATTTTGAGGCAATTTTTGTTAATTTTTTTCCAAGAGAATGAGAAGGGAATTGGGAGGGGCTGCTGCTGAAGGAGGATGAAGGGCTCGGCCAGCAGGTGTGGGGGAGGGTGTGGAGTGTGTGGGGTGTGAAAAAGAAAGTCCAAGGCAAGATAAAATACCCCCAAGTCAACACACCAACTTCTTCTCTCATTATTCTTTTCTTTTCCTTTCTTTTCTTTTGCTTTTCTCTCCAAATCTTTAAGTGGGGAAGAGTGGAAGTGGGGGCTGCTGATTTGGAGAGGGGAGAGAGGGTGTGGGTGAGTGTGGGTGAGGGAAAAATGATAAATGTTATACCCCAATTCCATTAACACTAATTTCATTAATTAAGCCATTTTTCTTCGATATTTTCTAAACCGTTTTGCCAAACCATTTCATTCCAAAAACAACTTGATAAAATTTTGTTTAATGTATTATGATGCACAAAATTTGTTTCAACTCATTCCAATTTGTAATTTTCCCTAATTAAATGTATTAGTGACGGCTTAAAATAATATTAAAATAATTAATTTCGGAAAAAATTTCAGAAAATTTGAAATTTCACCAGTGGCTCAATAAACACCAATTAATAGCAATTACATAGCTAGAATATGTATATTTAATTTTATAATAAAGATATTTGTATTTTGACTTTTTACAGAAAACTCCCTTATTTTACCGGTTTTCCGAAATTTCAACGAAACGATTTTCAGCACGTTACAATCTTCCCCCCTTAAAGAAATTCGGTCCCAAATTTAAATTAAAATCCCCCCCAAATACTAAAACATCTAAGCAAAACCACCAAGTCCTCGGGGCTCCGAAATCATAAATACATAAAATAAATCGTAGCGCAGCGCATGTGCATGAAAAATGAGCATGTAACTCAAAATCAAACTCCATCCAGCATCCCGCAATCATCGGAGTCATGGTGAAGACATAATGTCTAAATCCAAAATGAAAATCAATATGATGTACATCATTAAAACACCTTGAAACAATGCATGCCAAATCTTCATTCAAATCGCTGTGCGATGCTCGCAGCACTGCACAGTGGCGGACGTCTATTGTAAGAAAATAACTATATATATATATATATATATATATATATATATATATATATATCCTTTGTTTAATATGTATGTTCCGCCGTTTTGGAAACAATTTAGAAGGGTCTCCTTGTTTTAAACATTTCGTGTCATATCAGACACGTAGGTAAATACTGAGACTATAGCTCGCTTTTTGGAAATCCCTTCAACAACTATCAATGCATGCAAAATGTAATCAGGTACTGTCCTCTAACTAGTCCTGCTCAGTACGAAAACACATAGAAAATATCATAAAAACCTACTGCTCTATAAGAAATCAATCCTAAAATATGCATACGAATACTACGTGTGTCTGGTGCGCACGGAAATCAAAATCCATATATGTGCCAACATATGCACAGAAACAAGATCTAAGTGCATCGGGTGTGCACAAAACATCTGTCATAGGCAACGTGAGTGCCTGACAGCAAAATCAGGTGCATCTGACATGCACGAAGAATCTCGATTTAGTGCATCTGGTGTGCACCAAAATCGCACCTCAAAACATGCGCGAAAATCCAAATCAGGTGCATCCATCGTGCACGAAATCATAAAATCCGATATCAAGCGCCGAACATGCGCAAAATCCAATCAGGTGCACAAGGTGCACAAAACAAATATCGAACATCACAATCGAAATCAAAGTCCAGTGCATCTAAATGCACAACATACGTAACACTGCACTGCAAGCATATATGAACTATACCGAGTGCAAAACCCAAATCGTGTGCGTACATACGCACAAAATCAACTCAACTGTATGAAACCCATAAAATCATAAACGTGAGAAACCAAGGCACGAAAATGATATCAAGTGCAACAGCTGTGCAAAAATCGTAAATACTCAGCAGGTGCAACCATGGTCCATGAAGACAAATATCATGAAACTCAATCATCAAAATCAATCATGCGAATAGATCACCCAAAATACGCAAAATCAAGTATGGCGGAATAGTCCCGCTCAAGCACATCCTCCAAGAAACTCCGGCCAACTGCCGTGGTCACTCAAAGCATATCTCATCGACGATCCTGAACTCTGGCCTGCCGGTGTGCATAACATGACCACTCCTGGGTCTAAGTCTTCTCATAATTTATTCCAGAAAGGTCTTGTCGAAATCTCTCCCAAATCTCGTCTCTGCCGAACTGTCCAGAAGTCATCGTCCCTTACTAGATCTGTTCTCGTTCCAGAACGGCTGCATACTCATCGCAACTCCTTCTGGAAGGTATATCCAAGTACAATGCCTCGGCATGAGTATCCCATCTCTGATGGCGGAGTGGAACGTCGTCTTATCAAGATCTCATACGAATCTCTTACTCCACTTTTTTCTGATGTCGACTGCTTCGGACTCGTCTCGTCGTGGCTGCATGGACTGAGCTCCAAAGGCTATCCTCGTATCTGGAGTCTCCCAAGAATGCATCTCACCACCTAGCATCCGAATGAAGTCAAACCATCCGATCGATTTGTCAAAACCTCATAATCCCCCAAGAGCTCAACATCTTGGGTACAGTATAATAGTATCGAGTACATACCCCAATATCGATGGTCCAGCCATAGAAGGGCAAACCCAAGCCTCACTAATGGCGCCGTGGAACTGCCGCAAACCCTAAGGTTCAAAGGCTTTCACACGGTCATTAGGTCGAGTTAGGCTTTCATTCTTCTAGAGGGTCCATAGAATTGCCTGCATGTCTTTCCGAATACTTTAAACTTGGAATAATAGGTTTCTGACATTCGATCATCTCTGTCGACTCTCAACGTCTCCGCGTGAAGTCGTCTCTAGCTAGAATCAATCTATCTGATGACCTCGCATCGGGGTAGGCGAACGAACTGCATGTCTTAGTCATTCATCCTCGGTGACTAGCGACCTTCCATCAACTCTTAGTACTACTCGTACTGCAATAGCTCCAACATTTGGGGCGATATCTCGTCGTTCGCAGCAACAACTCGCTCACTCATCTGCACGCTGAACCGTGCCTTAATCATCATGAATAAGTAATATATCAACGGTCATCAAAATCTGGTTGGCCTCTATCATTGGCTCATTCCTCTGCACGTCCGAGTAATCTCATATAGCGATCCATCAAATGCTCGGGGCGCGAAAACACAATAAAAGACACATCTCCGCAATCGTGTGTCGCCGGAATTACGCCATGGCCAGTCCTCGTTCGCAACTAGCTCGTGCTGACCTCAACTCTAGCCGTAGCTCTCCCTGCCCGAAATCATGGCAGCAAAACCATAACTGGTACCGATGAGGCTAGATCAGGAATGAATATAATACAGAACAAAGAAATGTATATCCTAAGGCTCCTTTGTTAGTTATATGTATGCCCTAGAGGCCATTACTATACATAGGATGTATATTTTAGTGGATGCTTGGACATATATAGGGAGGACTTTCTTGCTCGACATGATGGTATGCTATCTGGTTGCTCTTTACCTTAACGTGTATACTGTTTGTCTCTCTGTTACATGTTGGTAAAGCCCTTAGGATGTGTACTTGACTACTTGGACTATGATGCGGATCATACTAGTGGGAACATGGTAGTCCATAAGTACATCCTTCAAAGTCCCTAGTCGTGGGTGTATCGAGATGGGGCATCGATATACCAGAGTAGACTAGCGTATACCTTCTCGACCCATACAGATGGGCGATGGATGATCCTATATCCATTGGTGTTTAACATCGGAGATGATATACGGGTGCTCAGTGGAGACTGGGTACACTGGACAGACTCGCCGAGAACTCCCAGATGGTATTATACCTTACGTCAGATGGCAGTTCTCTGGTGACACTGGTACAGAGTAGTCTGTTGACCCGAGATCGTCATAGAGTCTTGTGTGGTTCCCACTGTGCTTTGATTTCCACCTTACCACGTCCAAGAGGGCGTGCAAAACGGTGGTTTTTGGGTACAGTCCCGAATCACATGGAGGCAATGAGCGATAGGAGGGGATTCGTCTCTCCCGGTATAGGGAGTTGATGTTGCGCTGTGTTCGATTGGCTATAACCGGAAATCCCGGGCCAGGGTTGCTGAGATTTACTGGTAAGAGTTATCAGTAGTTTCTCGAACTGTTATAGGCCTCAAATCGACACGACTTATCAAGCTATTGGGGTCTGACGTTTACTACCCCTAGGCGAGATATGCGACATATCAGACGATCAGACCGGACTGTACGGTAAGTGTTACTGGTTGGATTCACAGGAGTGTGAGCGGGCTTGCTCGTCGATCTTCTGATCGCTCAATACCCGGGTGGCCGTTACGTTTAGCAGACCGCTTGCGTCTTGTGGGTGCTTGATATGATCATCATCTGCTGCCGGCGTATTGACGAGTCTTTAGAGTCCTACACAGAGGTTTCCTGGCTCAAGCGAAACGAAATAGGAGCGCATATGAGATATGTGCGGGACCGAGAATAATACCAGTATGTGATACTGTATTTGATTCTCGCGATATGTAACATTGATCGGTTATATGCGATATAGCCTAGTTATCGGATGAAGTGTTGATTCGATAAGTTGTTACTATTGATATTAGTCGGTTATATGAGATATGACCGGATCATTAATCAAGTGTTGATTTAATGATTTAATGCATAATTATATATTTGATATATTACTTTGCATTAACTAGTATCGGTTCACTTAAGATGGATTTTCTCACTCGGATGTGCACATCGTATATGTGATATATTTTTTGTGCATTTGATTGTATCATATTTGATGATACATGATTGCTAGGGTTTGTGTAAAGAATTAAACCTTGGTTAAATAAATGGTTAGGGTTTTAATTTGATTATTCATTCATTTATCTATTTATTTTTGGATTAAATGAATGAGAAATGAAAACAAAAGGTTGCTTTTCTTCATGAAGCTTGTTGAAGCTTCATGAAGCTTTGACCAATATAACCATTTTGTCTTCATCTCCTTAACCCTAACCATTCCTTTAACCTTGGTCAATTCTCTACACATAAATATAGTTAAAATTATGATAAGAATTGATTTTTCTATTCTATTCTAAGAACTTATCATAATATTATCATCTTCTTCTTCTTCTTCTTTAAGAAGAAAACCTAGACTTCATCAATGGTGACTTGATGAAATGAGTGAGAAATCCAATTCTAAAGTGAACCCACTTCCTATTTCTTCATCCTCTACCTCTTGCCAAGTACTATAGGGTGTTTTCTTCACAAGTTTCATGACTTGGTGAAGTGGGAGCTTGATCTTGTGATGCCTCGACGTAGATCATCTTCGGCATCGTTGTCGATGACCTAGCCCGCCCATTCCTCCGACGAAGCCGACGCTAGAGCCCGGGCTTCCATTTGGACAGCGAGGAGACTTCATTGCGGAGCTATGGAGGTGGAGGACCGAATCTACAAAGGTTGTATTTCCGTTCTTTTAGTTATATTGTTAACTAGTTGCATCTTTCGCCTAAAATTCTAGTTAACGATCCGTATTAGGGTTTCTCGGCACTTGTAAAATTTGAAATTGGCATGGTTGATGCCATGTGAGACCTCTTGTGTATGCCAAGGAACCCTACAGTGGTATCAGAGCCTAGCTAGAGCCTTAGGCGAAGTCTAGACGACGTTTGAAATCCGAACGAACCGAAACCCTAACCCAAATAATGCTCTCTGTACATTTTTCAATTTCGGGGATTTTTCGATATTAAAAATATGCAGAAAAATCAGCAGGGAATTTGAAGAATTACTGTGGAGCCCGTACTCATGATTCCTCCAAAGCGCGGTGGAACCGCGGCAGAAGCATGGCTTCTGCGGCGGTTCCGCGGCCAATATGTCTCATCAGCCAACCATTTTTGCACAGTAATTCCTCTTTTATGGTGCTGGATTTTCTGGGAATTTTTAATATTTATTCAAGAGTTGAATATTCTGGGTTGTTTTGGGAATCAAAGATTCGATCGGATTATCAGATTTTGTCTATGTGGATTCCGGATAATTATTTTTTTTTGAATATGTTAAAAAGTTCGACCGGATATAAATACCCAATCTTTCCCCTACCGGAAAATTTCCAAGTGTTGGATTTTTCCGTAGTTTAACGACGTTCTAAGTAGTGCAAGTAACGCGATGGTCCTTCTAGAAGACAACAAACCTTAACTCGATTATGTGACCGTCTTGAACTGCCCTTTGAACCTTAGGGTTTAGGGCAGTACGGCGTGCCACATGTGAGGCGTTGGCTTGACCCTTCTACGGCTGGACCGTTGGTACTGAGGCACGAACTGAATGTTTTTAGACTTGTTTCATGTGTTGATCTGTATCGAGAAAACTTGGGTGTTTGAATGTTCGATCGGAAAGTTTAACATTTTCTAATTATCTGGAATGGGATACAATAATTGGAATTCACAAATAGTTATGAGATAACTGAATGAATGTTATAAACATAGCAGTTTAGTCTCACTTGATCGGTTGCCACGGAATTTTGATGCGATCAAAAGTCCCTCGGAATCACGTAGCGTATGCGGATACTCTCCGGATAAACTTAATAGACAGCCTCACTCCATAGCCCCGACCAAGTGACTGTAGGAGAACCCCGTCGCCGAAAGCATCCGTTCGGGTGCTCGCGGCAGCGGTGTTCCGCCTTGGTGCACTTTGTCGACAGCGTCGGGGGTGCGGCCGTCTACTGAAGTTTGCGACGAGCATTCGATCAGGATGTCGGGAATCTTGTTGAATTGCCCGACTTGGTATTGAAAAGAGTTTTCGATTTTGAGACTAAAATGCGGGGTTTATAACTGTTAGGCATGCGATGTCTAAGTAATTCATTTGGTCAGGCATGAGATGTCTGAGGTGGTTGCGGATTCCAACTGTTGTAGTTTTACACTTTCTTTTCTGTGACCGTAAGTGTAATATGTGATATCGCCGGTTTCGTTGTTATATGTCAACGACAATTGGGATACGCACGTTTACTTACGTTGATGACATGTGATGTTATGTGTTGCTGGATATGTTATATTGGATCGTCGTGTTTGAATAGCCGGGGGTTTTTATGTGAGATGAGTGTTTTTCATTTTCATTCATGTAAAAACTTGTATGTAATATTCTTTTATTTGGGGCACTTCCAGGTTGCGGAAGATGTCACCCTTTGTATATTATTTACTTTTCCGCACTAGGATAGACCCAAGGAGGGGAGCACAAGTAACCGGGTTCTGGAGTCCAGTGGGAGACCAACTCGAGGAGTCGAGTCCGGGTCTCCTAACTCTAGAATTGGTAGGGTTGCTTGCCGCTCTCGTAGGGGTCTAGGGGTGTGGGTTTGGCTATTCATCGCGACCGTGGAATCCGTGTTTTATACTGGCTCGTATTGAAAACGCGGACGTCCTAGTATATCCAATATTTCATATGTTTCTTCTACTGCGATATCTGTGATGTGATCATTTGATATGTTCTGTGATGGATACTTTATATAGTATATATGATATATTATATAGGCGTTACTTATGTTTTACACCCGCGCTAGCCCTGCCCCGCTCTGCCGTTAGTTACCTAACCTAACGGTGCACGAGGGGACATCGAGGCGAATGCGGATGGCATAAGTGTACGTCGTATTTATCTGTGATGTTTAGGTACTTAAATGATGGGACTTCATTAATGTGATTAATGAAAGTAAAAGAAACCTAATGATGTTGTAGAATCGAATTTCAAAATAAAACAGGTAGCTACAGTTCTTGCTTTGCACAGCGGTATATATGATATATCCTGCACCTTATTCGATGAGGAAAGGACCGAGATCCCTTCACCGGGAGTGACTCCTTTAGCAATAACTGGCTGATGCTACACACTCGGTTTGACTTTTGATTGCTTCTATAGTTTCTGCTTTGCACAGTGATATATATGATATATCCCGCACCTCAGTCGAAAAGGAAAGGGCCGACGATCCCTTCACCGGGAGTGACCCCTTTAGCAAAACTAGAAAAGCCTCAAAATCACTCCATTTCAAAACTTCATTTGATTCTACAACGATATCGAGTTCATTACGCAATAGGTTTTCAGAAAAACCTGTCGTAGCCCTCCGTCATTTCAGATAAGTCCTACTTAGTATTCGTGCTACGTTTGTTGACCACCGTCAAGGCGTAGTGTGCGGTAGCTAACTAGTATTTATCTGCTTATGCATATGATGCAGATTGGATTAGGGTAGTCGTGCGGCCTTGTTGACCTCCGTCAAGGGTCGTGCGGGTGGGTTTAATTCGATCAAGAAATGACGGGTTGAACTTGACTAGTAGCCTATGGTTTGTTGACCTCCGTCAAGGTCATAGGGTGCTAGGGGCAAAATTATCGGGAATTTCAAGTGTTGAGATTTGCAATGAGATTGCATACCTTCTATGAGATAGTTGGATCCCGATACCCACTGCGAGTAATTGTTACTCCTGGGAGAGTTTTACACATTACAATTAGCCGATCAAGTAGGTGTCTAGAAAGGTGTCAACGGGGTTACGCCTCTGGGAAAACGAGGTTTACATTAATTAGGTCCGTGCAAAAGCACGGGGGACCTCCCTCAAATTACCGACACTGGCCTGGCTGAAAGATTGGCGAACCTGTAGCATGTAATTAATCCCGGCTAGTCTTTCCTTTTAGGGTTTGAAGGAAGATTTGATAAAAACAGTGGGAGCCATCCTGATTAGATAAAATAATAACCAATATATTCTTGCAAGAGTGCACGCTGAGTGTTTTCTTCTCTCTCTCTCCAGGTAGCGACCATATCACGCCTTAATCAAGATAATAATACGGATGTATTGACCGAACCCGCTTGTTATACTGAGCTGGGGAACGATGGTCCCGCTCCAACTTATAATTGTTATAAGACAGAGCAGGAATTAGGGGATTACCAGAATTCCCGTGCCACCCAAACGAAGAGAGTGCATGCTGATGCATCATCTTCGGGTGTGTTCATTATACAGAACCGTTTCTCAGTATTCTTTACGTCCTGGGTATGTGATACCAGATCAGGATCCCGCATATGTAATTTGTTACATGGGCTACAGATAGGTAAAGAACTGAGAACGGGTGATAAGTTTCATGAGGCAGAAAACGAGGCAAGTGTTGCAGCCAAGTCTGTTGGTCACTGTCCCCCTGTATTACCAATACATTGATTTTGAACAAATGCTATTAGATACCGAACCTGATATACAAAATCATATCAGTCTCTTTATCAGTAAAGAAATGATAAAATTTTGTATTATTGGATAATGTTTTGAACATTTCCTATATCAAAAGTTGATCGGTTCAGGCATGTTATCTAAAAGCATTGATGTTCTAAATCAAACTACAGTTCTTAGTATACAGAACACACACAAGAGGAAGTGTTCAGAAATGAACGAATCCTTCTTGAGGCATTGTAGACTAGGTCATATCAATGCGACCCGACTAGCTGAAGTTACATGAAGATGCATATTTAAATCAGTTTGCATCTACATCTTGTGAAACTTGCCATTCGTGTCACAAAGATATAATGACACCAGCTCTGTTTATTGGAAACAGAGAAAGAGTTAGTGAACTCTTGGGATGATACATGTTGATGTATGTAAGGTCCCCTGTCTACATATGCCAGGACTGGTTCTTTGTACTTCGTTACATTCTTTGATAATCTCTCAAGATTCAGACATATGTTCCTGTTGAAACACAAGTCCGAACCTTTTGAGATATTCACAGAATATGATTTAGAAGTAAAGAACCAAAAAGGGTATAAGTATTATGTCCTTTGATGAGATCGAGGAGGAGAATACTTGAGCACGGAAATCCTGGATTGTTCTAAAGGAGAATGAGATTCTCTCTCAGCATTACTCCTCCGTATACACTATAGCACGATGGTATATCGGGGCGGAGCAATCACACCCTATATGATAAGGTGTGCTCTATGATGAGTACTACTGAGTTACCTATTTCCTTATTGGGAGTTATGCACTTGAGAAGTTGCATACCTATTAAATAGGGTTCAAATCAAATCAGTTGCCTACCGCTTCATATGTGATATAGAAAGGGAAGAGTCCATATCTTAAGTTGGTTAAGATTTGGGGTTGTCCGGGCTATGTCTAAAAGCATAATCCGGACAAGCTCGAGGCAAGGTCTGTTACGTAGAACTGGAAATGTTCCAGCTATACAAACTGCAGCTGATGATTTGAAAGAACCAAAGAATTCAATAGTTACCAACGAACCTCGGCCTCTCCGCCGATCTAGTAGGGTTTCTCACCCACCTGAGAGATACTTCTGTTTCTCTATGATAGTGGGAGCGAGGATTGTATCATAAGATGATGAACCAACTAGTTTCGAACTGGCCATCAGGAGTGGGACTCTGTAAGAATGGCTGGATGCTTTGCGATCTGATATGGAATCCATGTACACCAACAAAGTATGGACTTTGGTTGCTATATCTGAAGGGTTAAATCCCCATCAGGAGCAAGTATATCTTGAGAAGATTACTTGGTGTACTTGGAAAAGTTGAGACTTTCAAAGCTAGACATGTTAAAGGTTGTCATCATCGACCAGGCATGGATAATGATGAAACCTTTTCCAGTGCCTATGCTTAAGTCCATCCGGATCCTACTTGCTACGGCTACGTACCATGACTACGATATCTGGTGGTTGGGTGTCATGACAGCTTTTCTAAAATGATGTTTTAGAAGAGAGCGTCTATAAGTACACAGCCAGAGGGCCTCGTAGACAGTGGGAGCAGCGGAAACGTGTGCAAGATGCTTTATAGGATAAAGAAGACATCGCGGAGTTGGAACATCTGTTTTGATGTGTTAGTCAAACAGTTTGACATCATCAAAATGGTAGATGAACCTTGTATATACAAAAAGGTAGCAGGGAGTATGGTGATGATCCACGTAGAGTACGTGGATGACATACTCTTGATAGGGAAGGAGTTTCCTATGCTACGCTCGATCAATCTCCGCTTATCACAATGATTCTCCATATAGGATCAAAGTGATACCTCCTAAATCCTGGGTTTTGGATCTATGAGATAGATCTAATTGGATGTTAGGACTCTCACTAGTTGTAGTGAGATGGTATCAATCGATCCTGGGAAGAATCACTGGAAGTGTTCCAGGGTGATAAAGACGACTGAGTGTCAGTCACAGGCATTGTCTTTACCCTGAGTAAAGGGACGGTATGTTGGAAGAGTTCCAAGCTAAATACCGTGGCATACTAGACGATAAAGGCAGGATACATCGCTACTCAAGATGCTACCAAAGAGGATGTTTGGGTGTATATTGGTTCATGAGATGAACTTCGTTCCTCCCATTGTGTGACAATGGAGTTGTGGCTTATGCCAAGGAACGCCGGTCCCATCAGTGATCCAGACATATTCTAAGGCAGTGTCACCTGATCATGGAGATGGTTGATCTCCAGGGTGATTGAGGTTTGGAGAGTAGACTCAGAGGACAACACAGCGGATCCACTCACAAAGGCCTGTTCCCAGAGAGAGATTTTTATGGAATGGTTGAGTATGAGATACTACAACCACTGCTATCAGATGGCCCTAGTGCAAGTGGGAGATTGTTAGTTATATGTATGCCCTAGAGGCCATTACTATACATAGGATGTATATTGTAGTGGATGCTTGGACATATATAGGGAGGACTTTCTTGCTCGACATGATAGTATGCTATCTGGTTGCTCTTTACCTTAACGTGTATACTGTTTGTCTCTCTGTTATATGTTGGTAAAGCCCTTAGGATGTGTACTTGACTACTTGGACTATGATGCGGATCTTACTAGTGGGAACATGGTAGTCCATAAGTACATCCTTCAAAGTCCCTAGTCGTGGGTGTATCGAGACGGGGCATCGATATACCAGAGTAGACTAGCGTATACCTTCTCGACCCATACAGATGGGCGATGGATGATCCCATATCCATTGGTGTTTGACATCGGAGATGATATACGGGTGCTCAGTGGAGACTGGGTACACTGGACGGACTCGCCGAGAACTCCCAGATGGTATTATACCTTACGTCAGATGGCAGTTCTCTGGTGACACTGGTACAGAGTAGTCTGTTGACCCGAGATCGTCATAGAGTCTTGTGTGGTTCCCACTGTGCTTTGATTTCCACCTTACCACGTCCAAGAGGGCATGCAAAATGGTGGTTTTTCGGTACAGTCCCGAATCACATGGAGGTAATGAGCGATAGGAGGGGATTCATCTCTCCCGGTATAGGGAGCTGATGTTGCGCTGTGTTCGATTGGCTATAACCGGAAATCCCTGGCCAGGGTTGCTGAGATTTACTGGTAAGTGTTATCAGTAGTTTTTCGAACTGTTATAGGCCTCAAATCAACACGACTTATCAAGCTATTGGGGTCTGACGTTTACCACCCCTAGGCGAGATATGCGACATATCAGACGATCAGACCGGACTGTACGGTAAGTGTTACTGGTTGGATTCACAGGAGTGTGAGCAGGCTTGCTCGTCGATCTTCTGATCGCTCAATACCCGGGTGGCCGTTACGTTTTGCAGACCGCTTGCGGCTTGTGGGTGCTTGATATGATCATCATCTGCTGCCGGCGTATTGACGAGTCTTTAGAGTCCTACACAGAGGTTTCCTGGCTCAAGCGAAACGAAATAGGAGCGCATATGAGATATGTGCGGGACCGAGAATAATACCAGTATGTGATACTGTATTTGATTCTCGCGATATGTAACATTGATCGGTTATATGCGATATAGCCGAGTTATCGGATCAAGTGTTGATTCGATAAGTTGTTACTATTGATATTAGTCGGTTATATGCGATATGACCGGATCATTAAATCAAGTGTTAATTTAATGATTTAATGCATAATTATATATTTGATATATTACTTTGCATTACCTAGTATCGATTCACTTAAGATGGATTTTCTCACTCGGCTGTGCACATCGTATATGTGATATATTTTTTGTGCATTTGATTGTATCATATTTGATGATACATGATTGCTAGGGTTTGTGTAAAGAATTAAACCTTGGTTAAATAAATGGTTAGGGTTTTTATTTGATTATTCATTCATTTATCTATTTATTTTTGGATTAAATGAATGAGAAATGAAAACAAAAGGTTGCTTTTCTTCATGAAGCTTGTTCAAGCTTCATGAAGCTTTGACCAATGTAACCATTTTGTCTTCATCTCCTTAACCCTAACCATTCCTTTAACCTTGGTCAATTCTCTACACATAAATATAGTTAAAATTATGATAAGAATTGATTTTTCTATTCTATTCTAAGAACTTATCATAATATTATCATCTTCTTCTTCTTCTTCTTTAAGAAGAAAACCTAGACTTCATCAATGGTGACTTGATGAAATGAGTGAGAAATCCAATTCTAAAGTGAACCCACTTCCTATTTCTTCATCCTCTACCTCTTGCCAAGTACTATAGGGTGTTTTCTTCACAAGTTTCATGACTTGGTGAAGTGGGAGCTTGATCTTGTGATGCCTCGACGTAGATCATCTTCGGCATCGTTTTCGATGACCTAGCCCGCCCATTCCTCCGACGAAGCCGACGCTAGAGCCCGGGTTTCCATTTGGACAGCGAGGAGACTTCATTGCGGAGCTATGGAGGTGGAGGACCGGATCTACAAAGGTTGTATTTCCGTTCTTTTAGTTATATTGTTAACTAGTTGCATCTTTCGCCTAAAATTCTAGTTAACGATCCGTATTAGGGTTTCTCGGCACTTGTAAAATTTGAAATTGGCATGGTTGATGCCATGTGAGACCTCTTGTGTGTGCCAAGGAACCCTACATCCTTAAGTGGAGTAGCATATCGTAAGTATGCCGTGGAACATACCCACGGTACGTCACTCTACTTTAGTCACATATTCCATCAACCAAGGGTCATCCTACTCTCCGAAGGTAAAACCTAACGCTCTGATACCAACTTTGTCACGTCCCGAAAGTACGGAACATGACCAGCACTTAAACTACGAAACGTCTCGAGGCGTACGTAATCTAAGTAAGCCGAAAAACCAGAAATCTAAACCAAGAAAAGTAGTAGAGTGAAGGAAGAACCAATTTAAATCAAGTAGTTTTATTAGCATAAGCCGAATTATGCGTTTTTAAAAACATCAAATATTTCTTAAAAATTTCGGCAGAGTCTCCTTTGTAAATACTGGCCCCCAAACGGGATACAACATGAATAGTATACGAAATCAATAAAAGGCATCCCCAAGCGGGAGCTAGCTCTTCGTCAATCGATGGTCACAACCACACAAGTAATATAATATGCAACGCCAAGGGCGAGGATCAAAACTCAAAAGGAAACTCAAAAGCACAAGAAATCCACAGAAATATAACGCGCGACTCTAAGGTCGAAAGAATAACATCACTGGTCTCTATCTCAAAATAAATACATGTTTGGTTGATGGAATTTACTAGATACAACTGAATAATATTATACAAAGTAATATGACAGGTACGATACCAATAAACCCACCTACTAGCAAGTCGCCCGAAAGAAGCAGTGCCAGCAAAGCCGTAATGGAACCTGTACGGAAAAACCTGCAAGAACTATGGCACAACGGGGGTGAGTTGCCAACTCGTGAATAGAAAAACATCTACGGACAGAAACCACATGAACAACGCAATCCTAGGTCAACGATCATAATATAAAATCCTCAAATATATAACCAGCAACCCATAACCATGGCTAGGGCAAATATCTAACCCAAGTGTAATCCTATGTGCCCGTGTCAGTGCCTCAGATAGCAATGTATCATATGGATGATGTATGAATGCATGAAACAGAATGCATGTACTGAAGAAAACTGCTTTCATAAATCAGTGAGATTTCTGTATTTTAAAAATGAGGTACCATAAATGAAATCAGCATAAAACAGTGCCCAGCATCGACACAAAACAAGTGTCCAAATATCTCGATACCTCTGTATCACAATCTCTGTACCTCAATATCTCAAAATCTCAATATCTCAATCACAATATCTAGGGCGCCGTCAGTCCAGACCGGCCCCTACCATCCATCTCAAGACCACGACGGTATCCTCCGGATATCCGACGCGTCGGGTAAAATCACCGATCGGTAGTGCTCCCCTGCCAGGCTCAACGTCAACAACACGACCTTCTTGCCCCGGGGTACCGCACCGGGCCCACCATGTACCCGAAACGGTTCATCCAACTCCTCGAATCGGGTCTCGAAATCCATCAGCAAACTCATGGTGGACGACTCATACATCATGGGAAAACCGCGCTTTTCATTTAAAAAGAGAGAAGAAGTTTGTATAAGTTTTGCGGTTTTCCCCCAAATCCAGAAAATCTCATGGAAATCTGAATCCAAAACCTCAATAGCACGTAAAATAGTGAATATATGCATGAGAATCCATAAATGCGGCATAACAATGAACAACAGTATGCATGAAGTAGAAGGTAATAACTACAATGTCTAAACTAACATATAAGGCAAGTACACTAATATTATGTCTAAACTATTAGCTAACAGGCTATGTCAAGCAATAATATTTTCTAAGGTGTACGTGACATGGCAATTACCGATGAAGATGTGTGTGAGCCGGCAAGTAAGTGTACGTGGTACATACGCATCATCGGTAATGGTGCTGGTGTCCTAGCAGTATGATATCAACAATGCAATAAGAAATTATAATATAAGTATGCGATGCGGAGCGAACAGCAATAATGAGCGGAATACTAGACACAACGATAACTAAACTGCATTACCCTAATATAAGTCCTACAATAGTGCCCTTTGAAATAACACGAATCGCGGTGTTTTGAAAATAAGGGCTACGGTGTTTTTAAGAAAAGATACGTCGTTTGAAATATCCGTAGAATCCCTTGACCTGTCTTTTAAAATACCCACGATTCGTTAGTTTTGAAATAGGTAGGAGTCTAATCTAGTCTAACAACTACACTAAACTATACGGCTGAACTAACGAGCTGAACTACAGGTAAAGAAACCGCCTAACATCTGAGTCGATACGTATACATACCTGTATATGTATTAGTCGGTGATCCCGCCTCAATAATATCATATCCGATACCATATCTATAATCAGACATCCCAAGTCAAGAGTGCGGATCAATCATCAATATATAGCTCGTACGTAAATCCGTCGTACGGCATCCCCAAATCTGGGTACGGGTCAATATCATACTCATCACACTGTTCATCTGGTATCCTCTTTATCAAGATCATCATCTGGGGTACTGACCTACGTCTAGTACACTACTAATATCATTATTCACATGGCATTGTCATTCAAAGATCCGCTATAACATCAGGATGTATCTCAAGTACGAATCCTGCCATATCACCGATCTCACGGCCTCAACTCAAATCTCATCGACTCATCTCAATCCCAAGTATCTTCCGCAATTCCAGTATGTGAACACCTAGTCCCATACCCAGGTAAACACATAAACACATCTCCCCATATGCGCACAGGTAATAACATAGATGTATGCATGTGTGTGCGTGCGTGTGTGGGTGTAAGGACTACTCTAGGGTTTCGCAACAAACACAAAACTAATCCATGAACACCTAGAATCTACCTTTACCATCAAGTCTCATATCAACATAAAATATATAATCAAAATATATGTGTGTATACATATTCGTATACGTCACCATGAACTTCGGGGGTGCTATACGCCATCCACCCGACTTCTCCCCGTAGATATAAATCTACTCACCTGGTCCTCGCTTGCCGGTGCCAACGTCGTCACGCGCTTACTTGTCGTCTCGAAGTCCACATGGGGTACCTACATATCATAACGCACCGTATCGCATTAAAATCCGACTCATGACCAAAACGACACACGAATCCCACATAGGTCAAAACCTTTGGTTGCTTTCATAAATCAACCCAAGAAAACCCTCGACTTCGGCGTACAAACGCCAAACCATCGAGAAAAATCCAAACACACTCATTTACACAATCACAAGCACTAATTATAATATAAAATAGCTTAAAATTCACAAAAACCTCAAACTCACTTTAAAAGCTATTTTTCTAAAAATCTAGCAAGCAAAATTACCCGTTTTAGTACAAAACTCGACGTTTAAACAAATCTAGCGGCCGCAATATCCACTCAAAACTATAAATAAGTCATACAAACCCTAATTAGATTTTTAATCTCACTAACTTTCATTAACCCAAAATTCTAGTTTACAATTTTACCCAATTTTAACACTTTTAAAGCAACAATACATAATTCAACAACTAGACTAGGTTTCGCACAACCTAAGGTGTTAAAATACTCATTAACATGCCAAAGACGTGATGAAAGTCTTACCATATTTTAATTCTCAATTTAACATAATAATTAAAAAAACTAGTTTGCAATATATATAATTATCACAAATTTAAATTAACAAAAATGCAACTAGCAACTAGATTTGATTTAGCATAACATTTATATGTCAAATACATCCCACATAACCCTAATCTTACAACACAAAACCCCAATTTGAATTCAAACCCCTCTCTTGAATTCTAAATCATGCACTTAAAACCAATTGAAAACCTATTTAAACATTTAATTAAGCTAACCTAAAGCAATTAACACAATTTTAGAAAAAGGTTAGAATTATACCTCATGATCAAGAGATCAAATATGAAAATCAAAGCTTCTAAAATGCCAACTTGCTCCCTAGATCCATGCAAGTTTGGCTAATGAGAAATGGGTAGGAGTTGGATTTGGATTTTGGAATTTATTTGATGGATTTTGAGGCAATTTTTGTTAATTTTTTTCCAAGAGAATGAGAAGGGAATTAGGAGGGGCTGCTGCTGAAGGAGGATGGAGGGCTCGGCCAGCAGGTGTGGGGGAGGGTGCGGAGTGTGTGGGGTGTGAAAAAGAAAGTCCAAGTCAAGATAAAATACCCCCAAGTCAACACACCAACTTCTTCTCTCATTATTCTTTTCTTTTCCTTTCTTTTCTTTTGCTTTTCTCTCCAAATCTTTAAGTGGGGAAGAGTGGAAGTGGGGGCTGCTGATTTGGAGAGGGGAGAGAGGGTGTGGGTGAGTGTGGGTGAGGGAAAAATGATAAATGTTATACCCCAATTCCATTAACACTAACTTCACTAATTAAGCCATTTTTCTTCGATATTTTCTAAACCGTTTTGCCAAACCATTTCATTTCAAAAACCACATGATAAAATTTTGTTTAATGTATTATGATGCACAAAATTTGTTTCAACTCATTCCAATTTGTAATTTTCCCTAATTAAATGTATTAGTGACGGCTTAAAATAATATTAAAATAATTAATTTCGGAAAAAATTTCAGAAAATTTGAAATTTCACCAGTGGCTCAATAAACACCAATTAATAGCAATTACATAGCTAGAATATGTATATTTAATTTCATAATAAAGATATTTGTATTTTGACTTTTTACAGAAAACTCCCTTATTTTACCGGTTTTCCGAAATTTCACCGAAACGATTTTCTACACGTTACAGAAGGAATCCTACCAGAATCATCACACTCCAAATGGTATGCAGCGCTAGCAAGTTTCAGTGCTTATGAAACTCCCGATGTGGATTTTTGCCCCAATCTCTTATGACCTTGATTTTGGCCAAAATATCATAAGTCACATGTCAAGTTCTACCCGTCATTCTCCTGGTTAATTTAGACCCACCCGTACCTACCCTTGACTTTGGCCAAAATGGCAGCACGACTGTCCCAAACCAACGCATCTATCTATGCTGCACATGAATACCCAATAGCTACCAATCACTATGCCTTGACTTTGGCCAAAATACATAGCTTGAATACTTTTTGACCATTCATGTGGAATGACGGAGGGCTACGAATGGTTTTGGCGAAACCGTGAACGTAGTGAACTTGATATAATCGATGGAACGAGGTAGCTTTTAAAAGGAGTGGTTCAAGCTCCGCGTTTAAAAGTTTAGTTTTGAAAAGAACCGAGTGGTTTTCAAAGTGTTCCAATTGACTTTTACTTGGTTTATTTTCTTGCATTAGTTCTTTTAATGCGTCCCATCATTTAATCCTACCAATGCAGAAAACAACCAAAATATGACGTACGCTTATGCCATTCGCATTCGCCACGGGGCCCCGTCATCACCCGTTAGGTTATTTAACTAACGACAGAGCGGGGGCTGGGCTAGCGCGGCTGTAAAACATAAGCAACGCCTAAATAGTTATCATATATAAATATATACCAATGATAGACATTACAGATCACAGATGAATACATTGGATATACTAGGAATCCGTAATCCGTTCGAGCCTGCAACGAAAAGCTGATTACACGGTCGCGGTGAATAGCCAAAACCCCACCCAAGACCCCTACGGGTGCGGCAAACTACCCGCCAAGTACCCGAAGCGAAGCAACCTCCCTCAACACCGTGAGTAGGCCACTCGGCACTTCGAGATACCCGGTAGTTTGTGCACCCCCTCCATGGGTCTATCCTAGGAGCAAAAACAGTAAAAAGAATTATACAATGACGTCTACAACCCCGACCCGGTTGTGCGGCCATACAAATAATAATACATCAATTTACATATTACATGAATGAAAGAAAAAGAAACACTCATCTCACATCCACCCCGGCTATTCACCCGCGACAATCCAACGCATTCATATACACATACCATCATCAAACACAGATCACAGATATGTATAACCCCCACTAATTGACGTATAGCGAATAACCGACGTTCAATACATATAAACATCACAGATATAACCCATTAGTAAAAGTGTAGTGAAGTTCGATCAAAAAAATACGGATTTATAGGCCCCCAAAAACAAATTTCTTTTCTGGAAAACCTGGGCACAAATAAACCATCTTAAAAATCCCAAAACCATGTCAGAAGAACACTGCACCAAACTCGACCCAGAACTGAGTCAACTCGGCCGCGGTTGCGCGGCAGTAACTTGCTATTGCCGTGGAACCACGGCGCTTTGAACGATTCACTGGACCGGGTTTGGTGAGTTTCTTAACAAAACCCTGAGATGATTTTTGATGTAAGATTTATTTTATTTTGAGCAGAAAAAATTTCAACTGAAAGTTAGGGTTTTGCGTTTTTAGTTTTGTGATTTTTTACGATTGAACTTCCATACACTTTACTACCTAGCTAGTTTATGTTTAGTTAGGCTCTGATACCACTGTAAGTCCACGTTGCCCACACCGGTGCTTGCGGGGAGGCGGAAAACGGAATAAAAATCGGATTTTTACTACTCTAGGCAACATGGACTAGACAAAGTCGGGATCTTTACTAAACAAAACTAACTAAAAGCTAACTAGAAATTAGCTACAAGGAAGAATGGTTGTACCTAGGGCTTTATGTCCTTCTCTCCTAGCTCCTTGGAGTGTAAGAAAGAGATCGCCTTGTCGCCTTCTCGGGCGAAAAAGGATCCACCCAAAAGCCTCAACCTTTGGCTTCAACTTCAAGCTAGAAGTAACTAAGGTGCTAGAAGTGCTAATCCTAAAACCCTAGATGAGAGTAGAGATTATCTAGAAGAGGTTTTCTCTCAAGCTCAAGTGTTTCTCAACACATGAGAGGGGAGAGCTTGAGGAAGAGGAAGAGCAAGAGAGAGAAAGTATATGATAGAATGAGAGAATAATGAAGCATTCTCACATATATGTGTGAATTATTGTAAATTGAAAATTAGTGAGATAATTGTCATGGCTTAATCAAGACATGACCATTATCATTTCATTTTTAATGCAAATTGCAAGGATCAAAGAGCATCTTTCAAATGAAATGATGATGGTCAAATTGTCAACCTAGGTCAACAAGTCAAGAATGTCAAATGGTCAACAACCCTAACCATGCACAATTATATTAAACTAATTTCAATTAACCATAATACACATATAAGCATTAGGGTTAACAAAATGACAATGGTCATTAACCCTAATCAAAGTCCTCTTCCTCTGTCTCAATCAACTGTGCATACGCACCCGCATACGTGATCCGAGGAACACGAATACAAAGAGATAAAACCAATCCCAAATCATATACTAGGATCTGGCTTAAACCAAAGCCCGCTAGTATAAGCTGTCCGGACAGCAAACGTGCACAAGTGCGCGGATGTGAACGAGCCCTGTCACAAAACCATGCGACCTCTACTCATTTTGCCTAAAGGCGAATAGCTCTCTGTGTGGGACTCTAAAGACTCGACACTACGCTGGCAGTGGGTTTAACCACAGACCGCAAGCGGCACTAGCTGTACGTAACGGTCCCTAGGTAGATGCCGATAAGAAGACTGACGAGGTGACCCCATCTGAACTCCTACTGAGCCTGTATGTGACAGTCTCCGTACAGTCCGGTCTGTTCGTCTGATACATCGCATGGCGGGCCTAGGGAGGCGGTGAACGTCAGTCCCCTAATAGCGGTACAAGTCGTGTCGGAGTGTAGCCCAGAACACCCTGAGATAACACTGGAAACCTACCAGTATATCTCGCTTGCCCTGGCCAGGGACTACTTGTGTAATGGCTCTCCTGGACACAGCGCGATGTCAACCTCCAATACCGGGAGAGACGAATCCTGTCTAACCGTCACTGCCTCCAAGTGCTTCGGGACTGCACCCAAAAACTACCTTTTTGCACGACTCCTTTGAGCCGTGGTAGGGTAGTAATCAAAGTGCAGTGGGAACACACTCGAGGCGAAGTGACAGTGTCAAATCAGCGGACTAAGCTGTACTCATGTCACCTGGGAACTGATAACTAACGATAGTTATAATACCAACCAACAGTTCCCGACGAGTCCTGTCCAGTGTACTCGTAACCTAACGAGCACCGGCATACTATCTCAAGTACGGCGTACTGACGGCTGTGGGACAGACCGTCTCCCACGCTGGGATGAGAAGCGCATACGCTAGTCTACTCTGGAGTATCGATGCCCTGTCTCGATAGTCCAACGACTAGGGACCTGTATAAGGATGTGCTTATGGATTACCCAGCCCCCACGAGTGTGAGCGCCATCACAACGCTGGTAATCAAGCATTAATCCTAAGGGCTCTACTAAAATGTATATAAACGATATGCTAAAAGAAACACATGCACATATTGAAGTAGAGACAAACCAAGTAGCATACTACCATTTCGAGCAAGATTGTATATACAACAGTGAATATCCCAAGCTTCCATCAAGTAATATACAAACTAGTATGATACAGTAATGGCCTCTAGGGCATATACACTAACACTAGCGCCCCGGCCAACTTCCGTGGCCAAATGCGGAACAAAAATTTTACGACGAACATAAACTTGGCGCTAGAATAACACTATAACCCGGATCTTTATGATTGAAAGAATTAATGTTTAACCGCAATCAAGACGGTGTCGCTATGCAACTAGACGGTTGAGCACAGGTCGATCCACAGGGAGATGGTTGTATGTCCGTTCGAGTTTTAGACGAGTCAATAAAGAATGTGTATATGTTTGTTCAAATCTAACCTACGTGTTTTATATGCAAGTATAAAGTTGTTAAGAAAAAGATACGAAAGTGTAAGCTAAAGAAATCCGCACTCAAAACCTTTGAGCCGAGTCTTGACCAATTGAAGCTAGAGCAATCGGCAACAACGTGGATTAGGGTACTTAAGCACGGTATTCGTGGAATCCGGCTTATTGACCCTTGTCCGTCCGTTCTTGTCTCTTGCTTTCGCCTCCGGCCAAACCGAATGCAACCGGTTGTGGTTAGGAATCACCGTTACCTTGGTAGGGGTAGGGTGCCTAACGGAGCGCTTGCATAACGTTTGGGCGGAGTTCAAAGGAAAATAACGGGATAAGGAAATGAGGAATGAAACCTTGACTTACAATATTGTATTTATTCTTAACAACAACATATTACAACCATTCACAAAAAGAACCAAAAAGAGCAAAAGAAAAGATAAACAAAAAAAGAAAAGATTATAAGCAAGTAATTAAAAGTGCATGAAATTTAAGTGAAAGAAAGTAAATGAGCAAGAAATGAAACTAGGAACTATAGAACCCAAAACAAGACATGGGTTCAATAACCAAATCTTAAACTTGCAAACTCAATTAAGAGGTTGCAAGATCAAGAAAAGGCAAAGAACTCATGGAGAATGAAACACAAAAGAGAGAACATTATTGATTCCAAAATGATACAACCCCTTGAGATCAATGACCAAAGCTTAAACTTGCAAGCTCACTTAAGAGGTTGCAAGATCAAGTTAAGGTAGAGAGCTCAAGGCGGAAGCTAAGCAAAAAGAATGATACAAAATAACCCTCATCTTCATTTAACATCCACTCAAAAGCTCTCACAACAATTTAATGGAGGAAAAATGAAGAAGAAGAAGATGAAGTAAACCAAAAACTAACAAAAAGATGGCATGAAAAAAAAACCCATGGCTTGGCAAGTTCTGGGCAATTTATGAGCAAGGAACTGGAAACCTAGGGCAACAATCCGCCTCCTTATAAAATTACCAAACAGCCCCTAAAAGATCTCCTACTGAGAAGACCATACGGCCGTCGATCCGCGGCATAAGCGTGCTTATGCCGCGGAACCGCGGCCCTATAGAGGAATTGGATCTTAATCTTTTGTCAGTTTCCCCTGTTTGTGGTCCTCTTCAGTGTGGTATAGTACTTTTCTCAGAAGCTCTTCACAATTCTTCCAGAATTTCAGTAGATCAAAAGGTGATGTGATGTGGATCTTTTGCCATGATTTCCTCGAGCTCCGCATAAATATGTTGGATCTTGTGTTGACATTGAGCTTTCTGCGTGAAAATGACATCGATTTGCCATTTTTTCCCTTAAACTGGTGTGCGGCAAAATACGGATAGAGAGCGGAGACCCGTGTTTTATCTGTGGTTGGCAGTAATCCGGAATTTGTCATACTTTTCCATGAATTTCATTGTTTAGAGCTGAGAACCAGTATCCTGCAAATATGTAGCAAACACTGATTAAAAGCACCTTCCTATAAACAAACGAGCGTAAGAATGGGCGGTATGAAATGCAATACTCTGGTATGAACAAATACCCCCAAACTTAACTTTTGCTCGTCCCGAGCAAAACCAATTATTCACAAAAAAGTCCTAACCGCACTTTCGTATGGAACGCGATTGCACTGAGCACGTACAACAAGCCGTTAAACCTCTAGGTGTCCCTAGTAGGAGGAGTGTTATCTTCTGAGGGTTTTCAGCGAATTACACCCACAAAATCCCGTCAAGCTAGGGTCATAAGTTAACAACGATTCTACTCCTACAGCTTAGTATTTACGTTAGAAACTCTATCATCGTAAGTTAGAAATATCCAACCCTTATTTTTCACACCTCCTATCTACTTAACCTTGGATCCTATATGTTCCAAAAAATTTTAGAAAGATGTTGGTTCTCCTGAGTTTTCCTTCTAAAGTGCGGCCTCAAATCAGGGATTTTTATCAACTTTACAGAAAACACAAGTCTTATTCTTTATTTCTATCTTTTATCCAATCATCGATTGTATACCCCTACGTGTGTGTATATTTGCACCCCTGCACTCAAGAATTCAATTCAAGCTATAATACCCTTGTCCTAATACCTAATACTACTTCTTTTCATTTAATGATGGACGGTGTTGCTCACATACTTTTCATGCGACTATTAATGCTTCTTGAGGCACTAACAGCCGATTACTGAATGTGTGAGCTTAAAGCGTAAATAGCAGTTTCCGGGTCTTGACATTATTTATTTATTTTTCTTCTCTTTTATTTTTCTTTTTCAAGACCGGATATATTTTTCAATGATGCTCTTTTGGTGTTTAGCTTTAATTACCGTTTTTTCTTTCATACTAGGTTTTCAGGCAAGAGTATTTCTAGGTATCCTCTACTAACCCAAGTTTCAAGGTGTGTGTAAGTGCAGTTTGTAGGGTATATACTTTCTAAATTTGAACTCAAGAAAAGAAACTATTTTTCAGACTTATTCTTCAGTAAAGCATCAATACTTTCCCTTCATCTTGACTTAACTCAAGAACTGAACTCAAGATTACCTAATTCTAAAAAAAATTGTAAGGACGTATACATACCAAAGTTAAACAGAATGAGGGTTATTTTTAGGGTTTTCAATTCCTAAACCTAGAATTTAGTTACTTCTAATATATCAACTAAACTTTCAGAATAAAAATCTATGTTACCCTATTAGCTAACTTGACAACAAAGTTTTTATATTTTGGAAAATTTTCGATTTTTTATAGGTTTTTTTTATAAGGTATGCAAATGCAGAATATACAAATGAATGCGAAGGGAGAAAGCTTACCGAGCATACCCCCAAACTTAAACTTGACAGTGCCCTCACTGTCAGGCTACACCAAGATGGTCAAAATTGTCGGCGCTCTCAATAAAAACAAATTATATACAAAACAAAAAGGAAAACAAAAAAAATATATATACAAAAAAGGAGTCCCCCCCCCCAAACTTAAGTAAAACAGTGTTTCCACTGTTAAGCGTTGAAGTTCAGAATTAGGGGGGAAAGAGAATAGTATCAATCTATACAGGGCCTTACACTGGCCAAAAGTTAACACCAACCATTCTAAAAATTTAGCGCTATAATGTACAGGTTGGTCGAAGAATGCGGAGAGGTAAGAAATGGAGAATACATGAGATCGTATGGAGATAGAAGCAGGATACGGTCTCGGTATATGAGAGGAAGAATGGCGGAAGAGAGAAAGAAGTGGAATACAAACTTGAGGGTGGAAATGGATTGAATAAATTAGTACAATATGTAATGATCGATGTGAAAAGATAGATTGTACTAATCTATCAATATGGCGAGAAATTGGGTCAAATCCCTCAAGATTCGTGAGAAACCATGGGTACGCCGAACTCGGTAAACCAGACATATGAAATGAAAGTGAGACGGTTTCTTGCAAGGTCGGAACGATGGAAAGGATGGAGGTAGGTGATTGAGGAAGGTTATCGGTTAAAGGTTCAGGAGGGTGTACAAGGTCAATGAAAGGAACAGGATGAATTAGAAAATCCGACTCATCAATTAAAACTGGTTCATCCTCAAAAATATCCTAAAAGTTTCCTCAAAATTCAGCTTATCCATGCAAATTTCATCAAAATCAAGACGCATATGGGGTTCGGGAAAAACAATTAATGACTCGGGATGATGAATTGGAGAGAAAAACTCTGCCAAATCTACAGGTTCATCATCCAAAATATTCCCGGCGTCAATATCCTCAATCAAGTGAAAATCAATATTCTCAGACACCTCAACAAAAGCTTGGATATTAATCAATTCAGGTTCTAGAGTGGAGGTGTAGAGGTCAAAAGGATTGGGTGTGGTTTCACTCGAAGAGGACCCTTCACAATCGGGCAAATCAAACACTACAAGGTCACACAACTCATTATCTGTTCTATCTTTAATCAATGAATCGTTTGGAATACTAGATAGACATTCAAAACCGGAGTTGTGGGATTCAAGTTGAAACGGGTAGGCTTGATTCGGAAGGGGGTACATCTCACTCTCTCCACTCAAATTCTCAACCTGTACTACCGCCTCTTCATGGATTGGAAAATTTGGACCTAGTTGAAAACTAGATACCGGGTCCCTAGGTTGTATGAGGGCGGCCATGGACGCATTCAAATCCATCATCTGTTGGTACGACGCTACCCTAAAATCTTCCAAAGACTGTTCCAGACTAGACATGGGTTGTGAAGGGGTTTCAGTAAAAGATTCAAAGTTGTTTGGATACTGAAAACTCCCAAATGGCGGTTCAGAAGCAATGTCTAGGGAAGGTGTAAAAGTCGGGTAGGACTGGTAGGAATTGAATGGCTGGACAGGGGTAGGATCAATATTTGGATAAGAAGGTGAATGGAATTGTTGATCCCAAGAATCTGTAGTGGTGAAAGTAGTGAAAGATCGGCTACGGGATTGTTCAATATGTTCAGCAAGAGACATAGGTCTTGTGGTTACAACTGGACTTTCAAAAGGGGTATCAATGCAAGAATGGGTGAATGTTTGTGGTTGATACGAAGTGGATTGTGGGGTCCAGTTGTTTGTCCTAGACGCGTCTATCCGATCTTTCAAAGAGATTTTGGGTATGGAGGGATCGTTCGATGTTCGGCCAAAGCAACAACCGTAAGAAGTAATGTCTGGTTGTGGGTACCAAAGTTCGGCAAGAGTTTTTCGAGGTGGAGTACCCATGATATGAAGAGAGAAAGAAAGAAAGGAAGAGAAAAGGAGGGGAAAAAGAATGTGGATTTTTTTAATTTTTATTATAAAAAAAAATGTTTGTTTTTGGAGTTTTAAAAATTGTTTGTTTGAAAGAATACGGAATTATGGAACTAAAAATTTACAAGCACAATCACAATTTGCACAAACACACCTAGAGCTAGGGTCTTTAAAATCCTACTAGACTGCTCCTAACTGTTCCAAAGGGCTAGAAACAGGACCTCAAGCCGCCTCTTCTCCTCCAATTGCGGCCAGGTAAGTGCCAGGTAAGTGGGAGGCTCCCCACTACGTAAGTAGTGGTCCTAATTAAGTAACCACTTGCCTTGGACACACTTGCCTAGACACCGCAAAGTCAGGATAGGATTAAAGGCCGATGCCTACAACCAGTCCTCTGTCCTATTGAGCGCGACGTCCTTTAGGCTGAGTCTAGTATTTTTTATTAGCTCAAGGTAAAGCGTATGCAATTAGTGATTTGTGGGGTCTTAGGAAGGGTGATGAAATCCCCACCCAATCTGAATTGGTGTTATAGCCTCTTAATGTCTGTATTAATATATGCAAAGCGGTAAACAAACAAAATCTAAAACAACAAAAATTTATTTGGCGGCTGCGCAATCTGTGCAAAGAAACCTGCAGAAAATACAGTATAGTGGAATTCACAGAGAAGATAAAAGAACAGAGAAAAAGCAGAAAAAAATTAGGGCACTGAGACCTCAATACGGCCGAGGAACCGCGGCTAAAGCCCTCCTTTGACCGCGGTTCCGCGGCCAAACAGTGGAATTGGAGCCTCGAATTTGGTTCCCTGCACTCCCCTTGATCTCTACTCCAAAATAAAATGCTCTGTTTTCTTTTTTTATTACTGTACTTGCACCAGATTAGCCTGCACACTTGCACACAAAAATTATCAAAAATATCAAAAAGATTTTTTATTTTATTTTATTTATAATTTTATGTATATACAAAAAGAATATTAACCCGAATAACAAGAAAGAAGATACGTTACCGTCTCCCCGGCAACGGCGCCATTTGATTGAAAGAATTAAAGTTTAACTGCAATCAAGACGGTGTCGCTATGAAGCTAGCCGGTTCAGCATGGGTCGATCCACAGGGAGATGGTTGTATGTCCGTTCGAGTTTTAGACGAGTCAATAATTAATGTGTATATGTTTGTTCAAATCTAACCTATGTGTTTTATATGCAAGTATAAAGTTGTTAAGAAAAAGATACAAAAGTGTAAGCTAAAGAAATCCGCACTCAAAACCTTTGAGCCGAGTCTTGCCCAATTGAAGCTAGAGCAATCAGCAACAACGCGGATTAGGGTAGTTAAGCACGATATTCGTGGAATCCGGCTTATTGACCCTTGTCCGTCCGTTCTTGTCTCTTGCTTTCGCCTCCGGCCAAACCGAACGCAACCGGTCGCGGTTAGGAATCACCGTTACCTTGGTAGGGTAGGGTGACTAAAGGAGCGCTTGCGTAACGTTTGGGCGGAGTTCAAAGGAAAATAACAGGAAAAGGAAATGAGGAATGAAACCTTAAATTACAATATTGTATTTATTCTAAAGAAAAACATATTACAACCATTCACAAAACGAACCAAAAAGAGCAAAAGAAAAGATAAACAAAAAAAGAAAAGATTACAAGCAAGTAATTAAAAGTGCATGAAATTTAAGTGCAAGAAAGTAAATGAGCAATAAATGAAACAAGGAACCATAGAACCCAAAATAAGACATGGGTTTAATAACCAAATCTTAAACTTGCAAGCTCAATTAAGAGGTTGCAAGATCAAGAAAAGGCAAAGAACTCATGGAGAATGAAGCACAAAAGAGAGAACATTATTGATTCCAAAATGATACAACCCCTTGAGATCAATGACCAAAGCTTAAACTTGCAAGCTCACTTAAGAGGTTGCAAGATCAAGTTAAGGTAGAGAGCTCAAGGGGGAAGCTAAGCAAAAAGAATGATACAAAATAACCCTCATCTTCATTTAACATCCACTCAAAAGCTCTCACAACAATTTAATGGAGGAAAGATGAAGAAGAAGAACAAGAAGTAAAACAAAAACTAACAAAAAGAGGGCATGAAAAAAAAACACCCATGGCTTGGCAAGTTCTGGGCAATTTATAGGTTGGGAACTAGAAACCTAGGGCAACAATCTGCCTCCTTATAAAATTACCAAACAGCCCCTAAAAGATCTCCTACTGAGGAGACCATACGGCCGCGGATCCGCGGCCTAAGCGTGCTTATTCCGCTGAACCGCGGCCCTATAGAGGAATTGGATCTTCATCTTTTGTCGGTTTCCCCTGTTTGTGGTCCTCTTCAGTGTGGTATAGTACTTTTCTCAGAAGCTCTTCACAATTCTTCCAGAATTTCAGTAGATCAAAAGGTGATGTGATGTGAATCTTTTGCCATGATTTCCTCGAGCTTCGCATAGATATGTTGGATCTTGTGTTGAAATTGAGCTTTGTGTATGAAAATGACATCGAATTGCCATTTTGTCCCTTAAACTGGTGTGTGGCAACATACAGATAGAGAGCGGAGACCCGTGTTTTATATGTAGTTAGCAGTAATCCGGAATTTGTCGTACTTTTCCATGAATTTCACTGTTTAGAGCTGAGAACCAGTATCCTGCAAATATGTAGCAAACACTGATTAAAAGCACCTGCCTATAAACAAACGAGCGTAAGAATGGGTGGTATAAAATGCAATATTCTGGTATGAACAAATACCCCCAAACTTAACTTTTGCTCGTCCCAAGCAAAACCAATTATTCACAAAAAAGTCCTAACCGCACTTTCGCAGGGAACGCGATTGCACTAAGCACGTACAACAAGCCGTTAAACCTCTAGGTGTCCCTAGTAGGGGGAGTGTTGTCTCCTGAGGGTTTTCAGCGGATTACACCCATAAAATCCCGTCAAGCTAGGGTCATAAGTTAACATCGATTCTACTCCTACAGCTTAGTATTTACGTTAGAAACTCTATCATCCTAAGTTAGAAATATCCAACCCTTATTTTTCACACCTCCTATCTATTTAACCTTGGATCCTATACGTTCCAAAAAAATTTAGAAAGATGTTGGTTTTCCTGAGTTTTCCTTCTAAAGTGCGGCCTCAAATCAGGGATTTTTATCAACTTTACAGAAAACACAAGTCTTATTCTTTATTTCTATCTTTTATCTAAACATCAATTGTATACCCCTACGTGTGTGTATATTTGCACCCCTACACTCAAGAATTCAATTCAAGCTATAATACCCTGGCCCTAATACCTAATACTACTTATTTTCATTTAATGATGGACGGTGTTGCTCACACACTTTTCATGCGACTATTAATGCTTCTTGAGGCACTAACAGCCGATTACTGAATGTGTGAGCTTAAAGCGTAAATATCAGTTTCCGGGTCTTCACTTTATTTATTTATTTTTCTTTTCTTTTATTTTTCTTTTCAAGACCGGATATATTTTTCAATGATGTTCTTTTGGTGTTTAGCTTTAATTACCGTTTTTTCTTTCATACTAGGTTTTCAAGCAAGAGTATTTCTAGGTATCCTCTACTATCCCAAGTTTCAAGGTGCGTGTATGTGCAGTTTGTAGGGTATATACTTTCTAAATTTGAACTCAAGAAAAGAAACTATTTTTCAGACTTATTCTTCAGTAAAGCATCAATACTTTCCCTTCATCTTGACTTAACTCAAGAACTGAACTCAAGATTACCTATTTCTAAAAAAACTGTAAGGACGTATACTTACCAAAGTTAAACAGAATGAGGGTTATTTTTAGGGTTTTCAATTCCTAAACCAAGAATTTAGTTACTTCTAATATATCAACTAAACTTTCAGAATAAAAATCTAAGTTACCCTATTAGCTAACTTGACGACAATGTTTTTATATTTTGGAAAATTTTCGATTTTTTATGCGTTTTTTTTATAAGGTATGCAAATGCAGAATATACAAATGAATGCGAAGGAAGAAAGCTTACCGAGCATACCCCTAAACTTAAACTTGACAGTGCCCTCACTGTCAGGCTACACCAAGAGGGTCAAAATTGTCGGCGCTCTCTCTAAAAACAAATTATATAGAAAACAAAAAGGGAAACAAAAAATATATATATACAAAAAAGGAGTCCCCCCCCAACTTAAGTAAAACGGTGTTTCCACTGTTAAGCGTTGAAGTTCAGGATTAGGGGGGAAAGAGAATAGTATCAATCTATACAAGGCCATACACAGGCCAAAAGTTAACACCGACCATTCAAAAAATTTATCGCTATAATGTACAGGTTGGTCGAAGAATGAGGAGTGGTAAGAAATGGAGAATACGCGAGACCGTATGAAAATAGAAGCAGGATACGGTCTCAGTATATGAGAGGAAGAATGGCGGAAGGGAGAAAGAAGTGGAATACGAACTTGAAGGTGGAAATGGATTGAATAAATTAGTACAATCTGTAATGATCGATGTAAAAAGATGGATTGTACCAATCTGTCAATATGGGGAGAAATTGGGTCAAATCCCTCAAGATTCATAAGAAACCATGGGTACGCCGAACTCGGTAAACCAGACATATGAAATGAATGTGAGACGGTTTCTTACAAGGTCGGAACGATGGAAAGGATGGAGGTTGGTGATTGAGGAAGGTTATCGGTTAAAGGTTCAGGAGGGTGTACACGGTCAATGAAAGGAACAGGATGAATTGGAAAATCCGACTCATCAATTAAAACTGGTTCATCCTCAAAAATATCCTCAAAAGTTTCCTCAAAATTCAGCTTATCCATGCAAATTTCATCAAAATCAAGACGCATATGGGGTTCGGGAAAAACAGTTAATGACTCGAGATGATGAATTGGAGAGAAAAACTCTGCCAAATCTACCGGTTCATCATCCAAAATATTTCCGGCGTCAATATCCTCAATCAAGTGAAAATCAATAATCTCAGACACCTCAACAAAAGCATGGATATTAATCAATTCAGGTTCTAGAGTGGAGGTGTAGAGGTCAAAAGGATTGGGTGTGGTTTCACTCGAAAAGGACCCTTCACAATCGGGCAAATCAAACACTAAAAGGTCACACAACTCATTATTTGTTCTATCTTTAATCAATGAATCGTTTGGAATACTAGATAGACATTCAAAATCGAAGTTGTGGGATTCAAGTTGAAACGGGTAGGCTTGATTCGGAAGGGGGTACATTTCACTCTCTCCACTCAAATTCTCAACCTGTCCTACCGCCTTTTCATGCATTGGAAAATTTGGAGCTAGTTGAAAACTAGCTACCGGGTCACTAGGTGTATGAGGGCGGCCATGGACGCATTCAAATTCATCATCTGTTGATACGACGCTACCCTAAAATCTTCCAAAGACTGTTCCAGACTAGACATGGGTTGTGAAGGGGTTTCAGTAAAAGATTCAAAGTTGTTTGGATACTAAAAACTCCCAAATGGCGGTTCAGAAGCAATGTCTAGGGAAGGTGTAAAAGTCGGGTAGGACTGGTAGGAATTGAATGGCTGGACAGGGGTAGGATCAATATTTGGATAAGAAGGTGAATGGAATTATTGATCCCAAGAATCTGTAGTGGTGAAAGGAGTGAAAGATCGGCTACGGGATTGTTCAATACGTTCAGCAAGAGTCATAGGTCTTGTGGTTACAACTGGACTTTCAAAAGGGGTATCAACGCAAGAAGGGGTGAATGTTTGTGGTTGATACGAAGTGGATTGTGGGGTCCAGTTGTTTGTCCTAGACGCGTCTATCCGATCTTTCAAAGAGATTTTGGGCATGGAGGGATCGTTCGATGTTCGGCCAAAGCAACAACCGTAAGAAGTAATGTCTGGTTGTGGTTACCAAAGTTCGGCAAGAGTTTTTCTAGGTCGAGTACCCGTGATATGAAGAGAGAAAGAAAGAAAGGAAGAGAAAAGGAGGGGAAAAAGAATGTGGATTTTTTTTATTTTTATTATAAAAAAAATGTTTGTTTTTGGAGTTTTAAAAATTGTTTGTTTGAAAGAATACGGAATTATGGAACTAAAAATTTACAAGCACAATCACAATATGCACAAACACACCTAGAGCTAGGGTCTTTAAAGTCCAACTAGACTGCTCCTAACTGTTCCAAAGGGCCAGAAATAGGACCTCAAACCGCCCCTTCTCCACCAATTGTGGCCAGGTAAGTGCCAGGTAAGTGGGAGGCGCCCCACTACGTAAGTAGTGGTCCTAATTAAGTAACCACTTGCTTTGGACACACTTGCCTAGACACCGCAAAGTCAGGATAGGATAAACGGCCGATGCCTACAACCAGTGCTCTGTCCTATTGAGCGCGACGTCCTTAGGGCTGAGTTTAGTATATTTTATTAGCTCAAGGTAATACGTATGCAATTAGTGATTTGTGGGGTCTTAGGAAGGGTGATGAAATCCCCACCTAATCTGAATTGGTGTTATAGCCCCTTAATGTCCGTATTAATATATGCAAAGCGGTAAACAAACAAAATCTAAAACAACAAAAATTTATTTGGCGGCTGCGCAATCTGTGCAAAGAAACCTGCAGAAAATACAGTATGGTGGAATTCGCAGAGAAGATAAAAGAAAAGAGATAGGGCAGAAAAAAATTGGGGCACTGAGGCCTCAATTCGGCCGCGGAACCGCGGCTAAAGCCCCCCTTTGACCGCGGTTCCGCGGTCAAACGGTGGAATTGGAGCCTCGAATTTGGTTCCCTGCACTCCTCTTGATCTCTACTCCAAAATAAAATGCTCTGTTTTCTTTTTTGATTACTGTACTTGCTCCAGATTAGCCTGCACACCTGCACACAAAAATTTTCAAAAATAACAAAAAGATTTTTTATTTTATTCTATTTATAATTTTATATATATACAAAAAGAATGTTAACCCGAATAACAAGAAATAAGATACGTTACCGTCTCCCCGGCAATGGCGCCATTTGATTGAAAGAATTAAAGTTTAACCGCAATCAAGACGGTGTCGCTATGCAGTTAGCCGGTTGAGCACGGGTCGATCCACAAGGAGATGGTTGTATGTCCGTTCGAGTTTTAGACGAGTCAATAATTAATGTGTATATGTTTGTTCAAATCTAACCTATGTGTTTTATATGCAAGTATAAAGCTGTTAAGAAAAAGATACGAAAGTGTAAGCTAAAGAAATCCGCACTCAAAACCTTTGAGCTGAGTCTTGACCAATTGAAGCTAGAGCAATTGGAAACAACGTGGATTAGGGTACTTAAGCATGGTATTCATGGAATCTGGATTATTGACCCTTGTCCGTCCGTTCTTGTCTCTTACTTTCGCCTCCGGCCAAACCGAATGCAACCGGTCGCGGTTAGGAATCACCGTTACCTTGGTAAGGTAGGATGCCTAACGAAGCGCTTGCGTAACGTTTGGGCGGAGTTCAAAGGAAAATAACGGGATAAGGAAATGAGGAATGAAACCTTGACTTACAATATTGTATTGATTCTTAACAACAACATATTACAACCATTCACAAAACGAACCAAAAAGAGCAAAAGAAAAGATAAACAAAAAAATAAAAGATTACAAGCAAGGAATTAAAAGTGCATGAAATTTAAGTGCAAGAAAGTAAATGAGCAAGAAATGAAACTAGGAACCATAGAACCCAAAACAAGACATGGGTTCAATAACCAAATCATAAACTTGCAAGCTCAATTAAGTGGTTGCAAGATCAAGAAAAGGCAAAGAACTCATGGAGAATGAAGCACAAAAGAGAGAACATTATTGATTACAAAATGATACAACCCCTTGAGATCAATGACCAAAGCTTAAACTTGCAAGCTCACTTAAGAGGTTGCAAGATCAAGTTAAGGTAGAGAGCTCAAGGGGGAAGCTAAGCAAAAAGAATGATACAAAATAACCCTCATCTTCATTTAACATCCACTCAAAAGCTCTCACAACAATTTAATGGAGGAAAGATGAAGAACAAGAACAAGAAGTAAACCAAAAACTAACAAAAAGAGGGCATGAAAAAAAAACACCCATGGCTTGGCAGGTTCTGGGCAATTTATAGGCAGGGAACTGGAAACCTAGGGCAACAATCTGCCTCCTTATAAAATTACCAAACGGCCCCTAAAAGATCTCCTACTGAGGAGACCATACGGTCGCGGATCCGCGGCCTAAGCGTGCTTATGCCGCGGAACCGCGGCCCTATAGAGGAATTGGATCTTCATTTTTTGTCGGTTTCCCCTGTTTGTGGTCCTCTTCAGTGTGGTATAGTACTTTTCTCAGAAGCTCTTCACAATTCTTCCAGAATTTCAGTAGATCAAAAGGTGATGTGATGTGGATATTTTGCCATGATTTCCTCGAGCTCCGCGTAGATATGTTGGATCTTGTGTTGACATTGAGCTTTGTGCATGAATTTGACATCGATTTCCCATTTTGTCCCTTAAACTGGTGTGTGGCAACATACAGATAGAGAGCGGAGACCCGTGTTTTATCTGTGGTTGGCAGTAATCCGGAATTTGTCATACTTTTCCATGAATTTCACTGTTTAGAGCTGAGAACTAGTATCCTGCAAATTTTTAGCAAACACTAATTAAAAGCACCAGCCTATAAACAAACGAGCGTAAGAATGGGCGGTATAAAATTCAATATTCTGGTATGAACACTTTACCATAAACCTAGCAAGCAAAAGAAGAGTTCTATCTACAATGATTGAAGGTTATACCATAAACTTGAACTCCTTCTTCTCTTTGTTGTGAGCTCCTTGGAACGATCTAGATGGCTCCTCCTCACCGGCTTCTCTATATCGAAGAAGATCCACCCGAAGGCCTTTACCATATGCTCCTATCTCAACCATGAAGTAACTATAGTGCTTTGCTTGCTAGAATAAGAACCCTAGAGTGAGTAGAGAGTTGTTTTAGTGGTTAGATCTCACAAAGCTCTTGATTTTCAACTCATGAAACAAGAGAGCTTTGAGAGAGGAAGAGGAGAGAGCTAGCAAGAGAAAGAATGTATCATCATTAAATAAGAAGAGATAGCTCTCATATGAACAAAAAGAATAATGATAATTTTAATTAGGATAAATTGTCATGGTTGATGTTGATTTGACCATTATCATGTCACAATTAATGCTAAGCATGCTCACAAAAATATCTAAGTCAACATGGGTCAACTTAGTCAAATGGTCAAACCAATTAACCATGATACAATTATCTCTAATTAAAACTCATTAATCAATTTCCTCCATCTCATTATGGTTTTAATCAAGTCAATGGTTAAAACCCTAAAGAGGTTCCTCTGCCTCTATCAACTGTGTATACACACCCGCATCCGTGTTCCGAGGAATACGAATACAATGAGACCAACCCGAAACCAAATACTAGGATCTGGCTTAAACCAAAGCCCACAAGTATCAACTGCCCGAACACCGAACACGCACAAGTACACATATGTGAACGAACCCTGTCGTAAAACTATACGACCTCTACTCGTTTCGCCCAAAGGTGAACAACCCTCTGTGTGGGACTCTAAAGACTCGACACTACGCTGGCAGTAGGTTTAACCACAGGCCGCAAGCGGTACTAGCTGTACGTAACGGTCCCCAGGTAGATGCCGATAAGAAGACCGATGAGGTGAACCCATCTGAACTCCTACTGAGCCTGAATGTGACAATCTCCATACAGTCCGGTCTGTTCGTCTAAGAGTATCGCATGTCGGGCCTAGGGGGGAAGAAAACGTCAGACCCCTAATAGCGGTACAAGTCGTGTCGGAGTGTATCCGAGAACACCCTGAGAAACTACTAGAAACACTACCAGTAAATCTCGCTTGCCCTGGCCAGGGACTTTGTGTAATGTCTCTCCTAGACACAGCGCGATATCAACTCCCAATACCGGGAGAGACGAATCCTGTCTAACCGTCACTGCCTCCAAGTGCTTCGGGACTGCACCCAACTACTACCTGTTTGCACGACTCTATGGAGCCATGGTAGGGTAATAATCTAAGAACAGTGGGAACACACTCGAGGCGAAATGACAGTGTCAAGTCAACGGACTAAGCTGTACTCATGTCACCTGGGAACTGTTAACTGACGATAGGTATAATACCAACCAACAGTTCCCAACGAGTCCTGTCCAGTGTATTCATAACCTAACGAGCACCTGCATAATATCTCCAGTACGATGTACTGATGGCTATTGGACAGACCATCTCCCCTGTTGGGATGAGTAGCGTATGCACCAGTCTACTCTGGAGTATCGATGCCCTGTCTCGATAATCCTACGACTAGGGACCTGTATAAGGATGTGGTTATAGACTACCCAGCCCCCACTAGTATGATCGCGATCACAACGCCGGCAGTCAAGCAAAGATCCTAAGGGCTCCATCAATATGTATTAGCGATATGTTAAAAGAAACATATACACATATTATGATAGAAACAAACCAAGTAGCATACTACTATATTAAGTAAGACTGTCGTAAACCCGTATATATATCCCAAGCTTCCAAAATGTATAATACAAACTAGTACTATACAATAATGGCCGCTAGGGCATACATATCCAACAATCTCCCACTTGCACTAAAGGCCAGTAATTGGTGTACCGCATACCGAATGTCTGCTCTATGGCTAGCTGCTGGCGTACCGCATACCCAATAGCTCAAAAACTCGCTCGAACTGTGTTTGAGGGAGGGCCTTTGTGAATGGATCCACCGTGTTGTCTTTTGTGTCCACTCTCCATACCTCGATCTCTTGGCGATCAATGATCTCCCTGATCAGGTGATACCGCCTTAAGATGCGTCTAGATTTCTGATGGGACCGTGGTTCCTTCGCTAAAGCTATAGCCCCATTATTATCGCAATACAAAGGTATTGGGTCAACAATGGACGGAACCACCTAATGTTCACTAATGAACTTCTTTATCCAGACCGCTTCTTTTGCGGCATCGCTTGCAGCAATGTATTCAGCCTCCATCGTCGAGTCTGCGACGGTATCCTGTTTGGAACTCCTCCAACACACCGCCCCTAGGTTGAGGGTAAACACAAAACCCGAGACAGACTTTCTGTCATCCTTGTCACTCTGGAAGCTTGAATCGGTAAAGGACTCGACCCTGAGGTCTCCATTACCGTAAACCAGGAACATCTCCTTAGTCCTTCTTAGGTACTTGAGAATGTTCTTCACTGCTGTCCAGTGGTTCTCACCTGGGTCTGACTGATATCGGCTCACCACACTTAGTGCGTAAGCTATATCTGGTCTTGTACATAGCATCGCATACATTATAGATCCTGCCGCCGAAGCGTAGGGTATAGTGCTCATGTGAACCCTCTCCTCGTCAGTCTTGGGAGACATCTTCTTGGAGAGGGTGATTTAGTGCAGTGCGGGTATATTACCACGCTTGGAATCTTCCATACTAAATCTCTTTAGTACGGTCTCTATGTACCTGGACTGCGAATGTCCCAGTAATCTCTTGGATCTATCTCTGTAGATCCTGATCCCCAGTATGCATGTGGCATCACCCAGGTCCTTCATGGAGAACCGTTGTGATAAGAATACTTTACCGATTGTAGCATAGGAATGTCATTTCCTATCAAAAGAATGTCTTCCACGTACAAGACTAGGAATACGACAGTTCATCCTACAATCTTCTTATAAATACAAGACTCGTCCTCGTTCTTGATGAAATCAAATTCCTTGATTGCTTCATCAAAACAGATGTTCCAGCTCCGCGATGACTGCTTTAATCCGTAAATTGATTTAATCAACTTGCACACCTTCCCGCTGCTCCCACTGTCTACAAAACCTTCTGGCTGATCCATATAAACGCACTCTTCTAAACTGCCGTTTAGAAAAGCCGTTTTTACGTCCATCTGCCAGATTTCATAGTCATGGAAGGCAGCAATAGCAAATAGGATCCGGATGGATTTGAGCATAGCCACAGGAGAAAAAAGTTTCGTCATAGTCCACACCAGGTCTTTGACGAAAACCTTTTGCAACGAGTCTAGCCTTATAGGTTTCCACCTGCCCATCTACACTAAGTTTTCTTTTGTAGATCCATTTGCATCCAACGGGTTTTACCCCAGGTGGAGAAATATCTATGGTCCACACTTTATTGGTGTACATGGACTCCATTTCGGATCGCATAGCATCCAGACATTTATCAGAGTCCCTACTGACAATGGCCTGCCTGAAACTGGTAGGATCATCATCTTCCAAGATGCAATCCTCTCGATCCCCGTCTATGAGAAAATCGTAGTATCTCTCGGGCGGATAAGAAATCCTACCAGATCTGCGGAGTGGCTGAGGTTCGTCTGGGATTACTGAATCTAGTGGTTCCTCCAAATCCTCAGTTACATTTTGTGGTTCATGGATTTCTCCTAGTTCTACTGTACTCCCACTAGTTTCTTTTGCAAGAAACTCCCTTTCTAAAAAGGTAGCATGGCTAGATACAAACACCTTCTGTTCCTCAGTGTGGTAGAACAGATATCCTAGTGAATCCTTAGGATATCCCATAAATTTACATAGAACTAAACGTGCCTGAAGCTTGTTTTCACATAGGCCAGACAACCCCATATCTTAATAAATTTAAGACATGGTTTCTTAATACTCCATATTTCATACGGAGTTTTAGGCACAGATTTGGACGGAACTTGATTCAAAAGGTATGCCGCTGTCTGAAGCGCATGTCCCCAGAATGAAAGAGGCAACTCAGCACTACTCATCATGGAGCGAACCATGTCCAATAGGGTACGATTCCTCCGCTCCGATACACCGTTGTGCTGTGGTGTATACAGAGGAGTAAGCTGAGAGAGAATTCCATTCTCTTTTAAGTAATCTAGGAATTCCATGCTTAAGTACTCCCCTCCTCTATCCGATCGGAGGATCTTGATACTTTTGCCGATCTGGTTCTCTACTTTGTTTCGGAATTCTTTGAATTTCTCAAAAGCTTCGGATTTGTGCTTCATAAGATACACATATCAGAATGTAGAGAGATCGTCAGTGAATGTGATGAAGTACGAGAACCCACCCCTTGCATTTATAGACATTGGATCACACACATCACTGTGTATGAGTCCTAAGAGCTCTGTTGCTCTTTCTCCATGTCCGGTGAACGGAGATTTGGCCATCTTTCCTTTGAGACAAGACTGACAAGTTTCATAAGATGAAAATTCAAATGTATTCAAGAGTCCATCTTTATGTAACTTACTTAGTCTTTTCTCTCCGATATGACTAAGTCTACAATGCCACAAGTAGGATTCATTCGTATCTGAACTCTTCCTCTTGCGTGTGTTTTGTACATTGAGAACTGTATTCTGATTTAGAATATAGATACCATTACACAGTGTACCTTCTGCAACCAGTACCTTATCAAGGTAAATGTTCATGATATTTCTATCAAGAACAAAGTTATATCCATCTTTATCAAGTAAAGAAACTGATATGATGTTGCAAACCATGGAAGTTACATAGTAGCAATTGTTCAAAATCATAGTATTTCCATTTGGCAACACTAGGTGATATTCACCGACGGCTGCAGCATTAACTTATGCTCCATTCCCTACCCTGAGGGACATATCACCAGGTCCAACGATCCTACTTTTTCTCAGTCCCTGCAATAAATTACAAATATGAGATGCTGATCCGGTATCTAGTACCCAGGAGGTACGACTGACCGAAAAACAGTTCTCAACTACAAGAACGCCTGAAGTAGATACAATAGTATGCTTCTTCTTCAACTGGGTCTCCTCGGAATCCATACAATCCTCTTTCCCTTGTTCACACTTATGACTGTTGTCATAAGTTAGAGCTGAACTGACATTCCCCAACCCCGAATAAGAATTCGGATCGGTCAAGCGATACATTTTATTATCTTGATTAGGGCGTGAAATGGTTGCTACCTGGAGAGAGAGAAAAAAACACTCAGCATGCGCTCTTGCAAGATTAGATTGGTTATTAATTTATCTAACTAGAATGGCTTCCACTGTTTCCTCAAATTCTTCTTCAAACCCTAAAAGAAGAACTAGTCAGGATTTAATCACACGTCACAATACTTGCTTAACCTTTCAGCCAGGCTAGTGTTGCTACTTCGAGGGAGGTTTTCCAACGCTTTCGCGAAGTTCCTTAATTACATAACCTCTTTTCCCTGGAGGCTTAGCCCCGCTAACACCGTTCTAGACACCTACTTGGTTTATAGCATTGATTGTTAAGTGAAATAATCTCCCGAGAGTAATCCTACTCAACAGTGGGATCGGGATCCAACTATCATTGTGTAATGACCTTGATGGAATCCACTTTAGTCACTACACTCCAGAAGGTATGCTAAATCTACAAGTTTCCAGTATATTTGAAACTCCCGATGTGGTTTTTGCCCCTAGGACCCAAGTGACCTTAACGAATAATCAACAAATCAAAAGGTCCTAGTCAAGTTCAACCCGTCGTTATCCAGGATTGCATTAGTCCCACCTGCATGATCCTTGATGAATAATCAACAAAATCATGTGACCGTCCTAACCAATCGAATCTATCAGTGCAACAGAGAATTATTACTTAGCTACCGTTCACTGTGCCTTGACGAATAATCAACAAACGCAGCACGAATACTAAATATTAATTATTCGAAACGATGGAGGGCTACGGCTGGGTTTTTGGCGAATAACCCGTTAACGTAATGAACTTGATTTCGCTGAAAGAACCTGATAGCTTTGTAAATATATAGTGGCGAAAACTTTTGCTAAAGAGGTCATTTCCTGTGAAGGGATCTCGGCTCTTTCCTCGTCGAATGAGGTGCAGGATATTCCAAACCGAATACCACGATGCAAAGCAAAAATAATCCACTATAGTGAAGTTATTACCTTGACGCAAACCTCTGTCCAAGGGGTCACTCCCGATGAAGGGATCTCGGCCCTTGCCTCGTCGAATGAGGTGCTGAATATTCATAACCGAATACCTCTGTGCAAAACAAAAGAGAACGTCCTCGCAATAACAGCTTTTTGAAAATTGTTCCAACAACATCTTTTAGGTTTATTTTCTTGCATTAATCAAAATTAATGCGGTCCTATCAATTAACCTATCACACCAGAAAAGAACGAAAATAAAATGTACGTATATGCCATCCGCATTCGCCACTAGGCCCCATCATCAACCGTTAGGTTACTTAACTAACGACAGAGCGGGGGATGGACTAGCGCGAGTGCAAAACATATACAACATCTACTAGTATATTTATATAAGTATATACAACATTTGTCCCAGGCATGATAATAAACAACATCACAGAAACACAGCCAACAATACAGAATGGTGGATAATCTTGGAGCCCCGAGTTTCATTTGAGCCACAAATAAAACCAGATGTTCCATGTCGTCTGGATAGCCTGTGCAATGAAAACATGTACCCCCTACGAGTGTGGCGAATAGCCCGCCAATTCTAGAATGAAGCCCCCACCGTCTCAAGTCTACGAGAAAGAAGCCTCCTCCGTCTCAACGCCATGAGAAAGAAGCCCCCTCCGTCTCAACTCCATGAGATGCGGGCTTGCTGCCTTTCTAGAACCCGGCTATTCGTGCACTCCACCGCTGGGTAACCCTAATACAGAAAAAAAAAATAATATGTACAAACGGTGACTTCGACCTCAACCCGGTTGTGCCCCAAAATAATATACAACCCGGCAAAGACGGCAGTCCACATGTCGGACGCTCGCCCCGCAATAACAAATATACAAAAGAATTAAACTGCACCACTAATATTTCATCACATGCTATCCAACACGACTATCCAACCACAACCACAGAACAAGAACACAACATCAACACGAAAGTCACGTTCGTAAAACTCGTCTAAAAGAACATATAGCAATCAGACGAGTTTTACCGATCGAGTGACATTCCCGGTCGCAGTTAAAAGTGAATGTACTGTAAAATACACATTTAAAATTTCGATCGACTAAACCTTTCCAAATAGGCCCCAAAAGAAAATCCAACACTCAAATAAACCTGGGCAAAAACTATATATCACAAATATCATATTTTCATGAAATAGAGCTACAGAAATTTTTTTGGGTACTGTAGCCCAAAAAGCGCCGCGGAAGAGCCGCCAAATGCGCCATTCTGCTAACTTTCCACGGCGGAATTTTGGAGTTATGTCCTTAACTTTTTTCTGTAGCTATATTTTCGCCTGCATGTAATTCTAAGATACTCAGAAAAATTTTAGGACAACTTCGAAAATCGACAGCAAGCTCATGAACATAGATTCGTGATTCGGAAAAATTTGTCAATCGAGATTTTAACCTTGTGCAAACTAGCTAGTAGGGTTTATAGGTAGTCTCTTATACCAATGAAGGGTTAAACTAACGTCCCGGCCAACTTCCGTGGACAAATGCGGAACAAAAATTTTACGACGAACATAATCTTAGCGCTAGAATAACACTAAAACCCGGATCTTTACCATAAACCTAGCTAGCAAAAGAAGAGTTCTATCTACTATGATAGAAGGTTATACCTTAAACTTGAACTCCTTCTTCTCCTTGTTGTGAGCTACTTGGAATGATCTGGATGGCTCCTCCTCACCGGCTTCTTTATATCGAAGAAGATCCACCCGAAGGCCTCTACCTTGAGCTCCAACCTCAACCATGAAGTAACTAGAGTGCTTTGCTTGCTAGACTAAGAACCCTAGAGTCAGTAGAGAGTTGTTTTAGTGGTTAGATCTCACAAAGCTTTTGATTTTCAACTCATGAAACAAGAGAGCTTTGAGAGAGGAAGAGGAGAGAGCTAGCAAGAGAAAGGATGTATCATCATGATATGAGAAGAGATAGCTCTCATATGAACAAAAAGAATAATGATAATTTTAATTAGGATAAATTGTCATGGTTGATGTTGATTTGACCATTATCATGTCACAATTAATACTAAGCATGCTCACAAAAATATCTAAGTCAACATGGGTCAACTTAGTCAAATGGTCAAACCAATAAACCATGATACAATTATCTCTAATTAAAACTCATTAATCAATTTCCTCCATCTCATTATGGTTTTAATCAAGTCAATAGTCAAAATCCTAATGAGGTTCCTCTGCCTCTGTCAACTGTGTATACACACCCGCATCGGTGTTCCGAGAAACACGAATACAATGAGACCAACCCCAAACCAAATGCTAGGATCTGGCTTAAACCAAAGCCCACTAATATCAACTGCCCGAACACCGAACACGCATAAGTACGCATATGTGAACGAACCCTGTCGTAAAACTATACGACATCTACTCGTTTCGCCCAAAGGTGAACAACCCTCTGTGTGGGACTCTAAAGACACGACACAACGCTGGCAGAGGGTTTAACCACAGGCCGCAAGCGGTACTAGCTGTACGTAACGGTCCCCAGGTAGATGCCGATAAGAAGACCGATGAGGTGAACCCATCGGAACTCCTATTGAGCCTGAATGTGACAATCTCCGTACAGTCCGGTCTGTTCGTCTAAGAGTATCGCATGTCAGGCCTAGGGGACGGTAAACGTCAGACCCCTAATAGCGGTACAAGTCGTGTCGGAGTGTAGCCCAGAACACCATGAGAAATACTAGAAACACTACCAGTAAATCTCGCTTGCCCTTACCAGGGACTTTGTGTGATGGTTCTCCTAGACACAGCGCGATATCAACTCCCAATACCGGGAGAGACGAATCCTATCTAACCGTCACTGCCTCCAAGTGCTTCGGGACTGCACCCAACTACTACCTGTTTGCATAACTCAATAGAGCCGTAGTAGGGTAGTAATCTAAGAACAGTGGGAACACACTCGATGCGAAGTGACAGTGTCAAGTCAACGGACTAAGCTGTACTCATGTCACCTGGGAACTGTTAACTGACGATAGGTATAATACCAATCAACAGTTCCCGACGAGTCCTGTCCAGTGTACTTGTAACCTAACGAGCACCTATATACTATCTCCAGTACGACGTACTGATGGCTATAGGAAAGACCATCTCCCCTGCTGGGATGAGAAGCGTATGCACCAGTCTACTCTGGAGTATTGATGCCCTGTCTCGATAATCCTACGACTAGGGACCTTTATAAGGATGTGCTTATAGACTACCCAGCCCCCACTAGTGTGATTGCCCTCACAATGCCGGTAGTCAAGCAAAGATCCTTAGGGATCCATCAATATGTATTAGCGATATGTTAAAAAGAAACATATACACATATTAAGATAGAAACAAACCAAATAGCATACTACTATATTGAGCAAGACTGTCATAAACCCGTATATATATTCCAAGCTTCCAAAATGTATTATACAAACTAGTACTATACAATAATGGCCTCTAGGGCATACATATCCAACAATGTCCCACTTGCACTAAAGGCCAGTAATTGGTGTACCGCATACCCAATGTCTGCTCTATGGCCAGCTGCTGGCGTACCGCATACCCAATAGCTCAAAAAGTCGCTCGAACTATGTTTGAGGGAAGGCTTTTGTGAATGGATCCGCCGTGTTGTCTTTTGTGTCCACTCTCCGTACCTCGATCTTCTGGCGATCAATGATCTCCCTGATCAGGTGATACCGCCTTAAGATATGTCTGGATTTCTGATGGGACCGTGGTTCCTTCGCTAAAGCTATAGCCCCATTATTATCGCAATACAAATGTATTGGGTCAACAATGGACGGAACCACCTGAAGTTCACTAATGAACTTCTTCATCTAGACAGCTTCTTTTGCGGCATCGCTTGCAGCAATGTATTCAGCCTCCATCGTCGAGTCTGCGATGGTATCCTGTTTAGAACTCCTCCAACACACCGCCCCTCCATTGAGGGAAAACACAAAACGCGAGACATACTTGCTGTCGTCCTTATCACTCTGGAAGCTTGAATCGGTAAAGGACTCGACCCTGAGGTCTCCATTACCGTAAACCAGGAACATCTCCTTAGTCCTTCTTAGGTACTTGAGAATGTTCTTCACTGTTGTCTAGTGGTTCTCACCTGGGATTTGAACTCTGGTGGCTTGGTTCAGCAGTGCAAGGTATTACCAATGGGCTACAAGCTCTTTCTTGCTATTAATTAGCAAAACAAATATTTTACTTATGCTCAAGCAAAAGTACCGCTTTCTGAAATTTTGAAAAAATTCTACAGATAGTTGTACAGGAAATTTAGGGTTGTTACATTCTACCCTCCTTATAAAAATTTCGTCCTTGAAATTTGTAAAAGGAAAGTGTAACAGATACAAGGAAAGTATATCCATGGTTCGGTTCAGTCAATATAGATTGAATAGTTTGAACAGATTGAATATATGAATTCATGTTGAATTGTAGATTGTGGATTGTACTTGAATCATATTCAGGTCAGATTATTAATGAGACTCATTCTGAGTCAGAACAATTAGAAAAGAAATTGAAGTCCTGATTGTTTTGATGTTATCGGTAACTGTTGCACATGGGCGGCAGGATTTGTGTCTTTTTCAAAGACGATTACCGTGTTGATAAATCTTAAATAGGCAAGCACTCACTTCTCCGGCTCCCTGAGGCTCAAGAGATTGGTTCCGCTTAAACCTATGTTTACCAGTGTCCTTATGGTAATTTATAGAACTTGAGGGGTTTTATGTAAAAATACTTTTATATACTTTTCAAATTACACCCCAAGTATTTAATTATCGTCTTTAGAGTTGTAATAATTGTAGATTTTACATTTTTGATATTTCTAGTGAAAATAACCTACTTTCATAATATATGGTATTAAATTGTAATATTGCATTTGTATGGAATTCATGATTTTAATGTAAAGTGACTCTTGTGTTTTTAGAAAATGTTGGAATATTTATACTATCACAAAATAGATATTTTAATTATACATACATATATATATATATATATATATATATGTATATTTATATAAAAATGATTTTTAATATATATTATATTTCTAGAAATCTCATTTTCTTAAGATTTTGTATTTTGTAAATCTTTTGAGACCGAATGCCCTTTGCGGGGGTCTGCATCTCGCACTACTAAGCCCGAGGACGTGCGATAATCCGCACCATCCTGAACGGGTTTCCCAAATGAGTTGTAGCGGCGCTTTGCAAAGATTTGTTTAAAAATACTAAATCTTGTAAAAATGGTTTTATTAGTAAGGGTATTTATATGTAAAGGTTCGTTTCCCGTATTCTATATTCCAAAAAAGTATTGTGCTATGTTTCATATGAGTGTTGTGAGGAGGTAGGTCATTACCTCATGATCTACTTAAAGGTATAGCAAGATTGTGATGATTTAAATGTCGAAATGAAACTATATGGTATTTTAATGAAAAAGAGCGGTAAAAGTTACAAATGAAATATATTGGCACGAAACTTGTTCAACATGTTTGTTAATGTTTAATAGTCAACATGTAATGGTTTAACATGATTGTATTAAAGAAAAGTGAGAGTTTTAGTAAGAACCGAATCGGAAATCGGATTTGCTCTGATTCCGTCGGGTTTTAGAAATACGTATTTTAGAAAAGAGTAGAGAAAGGGGGAAGTGGGACTTACGGGTTTAGGACTTAGACAAGAGGAATAAGGAACGGGAGGAGGCGCCGGTGCATCGTTTCGTCGTCGGGAACTCCTATGGTTGTCGCCGGAAAAATTGCCGGAGCATCGCCTTTTGCTTCTTCCAAAGTACACTAGGCTTCTAGGAAATTTCTTGAGAGTTTTGCTCAGAATTTTGGGGTGAGGGGGTAGTGTTTAGGGGTTGTATTTATAGGGTTAGGCTAGGCTTAGTGTAGGTGAAAGGTTTAATTGAATAAAATGTAATAAAGTTGGGTTTAATGTGATTTAATGGGGCTCTGTTACTGGTCTATGTATTTAAACCATACAGGTGCACAGGGGAGGCCAAGAGTCAAGTTTTTCCTGTTAGTAACTCACCGGAATCAGTTACTCCGGCCAGCGGCGGTGGCCCAAGTCGGCCGGTCCGCCGGCCGAGTTGGCAGATCCGGGCCGAGTCCGGTGGCCGGAATCCCCCCCGACGGTCCATTACACCTCTGGCACAGTTATTTTTCAGGGTGTAGTGGGGTTTTTATGAAATATGCACGTGTAAACTGTTGGTATTCTAAAAATTCAAAATAAAATAATATTAAAAAAATAATGTAGGGTATGGGATTTGAAGTCTTGTGGCTTGGTTCAGCAGTGCAAGGTATTACCAATGAGCTATAAGCTCCTTCTTGTAATTAATTAGTAAAACAAATATTTAACTTATGCTCAGGCAAAAGTACCCCTTTCTGAAATTTTGAAAAAAATCTACAGAAAGTTGTACGGGAAATTTAGGGTTGTTACATGATTGGTAGAGATTCTGCGTGTTTAAGTTTAGTTAATTACCGCAATCAAAACGGTTTCGCTTGTAGCTAGCCGGTTGAGTACGGGTCGTCCGCAGGGAGATGGGAATCTTTTTCTATGTGCTTTAACGAGTTAAGTCCAATTTTCCAGATTTGTTTGTGATTATCTAAGTGTTAAAATGATATGTAAAGAGAGCTTGTTAGGGTTAGGATTAGGTTAGTTTGAGTTCGGAGTCGCTCACTTCTTTCGTTGCCACTCTTAATATCGGTGTTACGGTAATCGGCAACAACGGGGATTAGCACGACTAGGAAGGAACTTGCGAGTATAAGCTAGGCTTTCCAACACATAAGTTCTTCCTTTTAGTGCTTGTCCGTCCGTTCTTGGCTCTTAGCCATAACCTCCGGTTAATTCAACCACAACCGGTCTCACTACGGAATCACCGCTATCATGTAGGATAGGGTGCCGTAGGGAGCGGATTGTGGTTCAATTAACGGGAGTTGATTTAAGATGTTGGGCAAGGAAAGAGTGAGAGAGATTTCCTTCTCTCAAACTTCCCTTATCCTACCCTAACAAGTATGGAAACTACTCATACATCATAATGAAAAGAAAATAAAACAAAGAGGAAGATAAAAGAAAGAGATTAGAAGATAACAACTAGTTATTTGCGACCTCACCTTGGCAAGGATCAAGCGTAAGCATCATGGTTGTTTTAAGGATAAAGAAAAAGAGAAAGAAAGAAACAACAATAAATAACAACAACTACTTATCAATTAACGATTACAAGCGATTAATATAAAAAGAGCAAGACAAGCATAATAACAAAATGAACTTCTTTATTCATCATTCTTCACTCACAAAAGCTCACTACAAGTTTTTCAATGGAGAAGAGATGAGAAGAGGAAGAAGAACAAGTATTCTAAACCCTAAAAAATACAAGATTAAGCACCCTTGGCTTCACAAAGTTCTGGGCTATTTATAGGCAGGGAACTGGAAATCTAAGGCAAAATTATGCCTCTACATGAAAAGACCAAAATAACCCTGAAGTTTCGTCAACTGAGGAGACCGTACGGCCGCGGTTCCGCGGCCTAAGCATGCTAATGCCGCGGAACCGCGGTGCTTTAGAGGAGTTGGATCCTCGTATTTTTTGTGCTTCTTAGTGTTGATGTTTGGATCAGTTTGGTACACTTTTTTTCTCATAATCTCTCCACAAGTTGTCCAGAATTTCAGCAAGTCAAAAGGTGATTGGATGTGGATCTTTTTGTCATGATTTTCTCGAGCTCCGCGTAGATTTCTTGGATCTTGTGTCGCCATTGAGCCTTGTGCATGAAAATGACATTGATTTGCCATTTTGTCTCTTAAACTGGTGTGTGGCAACAGAAGGATAAAGAGCAGAGACCCGTGTTTTATCTGTGGTTGGCAGGAACCCGGATTTTGTCGTGTTTTTCCATGAATTTCACCGTTTAGAGCCGAGAACCTGTATCCTGCAATTGACTAGCAAACACGGCTCAAGAGTACCTACCGATATGCAATGTGATAAAAATTGGGCGGTATGAAAATGCAAAAAACTGATATGAATATTACACATCCTCGGGCTCTGAGCCCATTCCTCAGCTTCCAGTGGGCTCCCCTTTCCTGAGAACTATTTGGGATGTAAAGCTCTGAATTGCTTCACTCCAGGTGCTTCAGCCTCGGGACGGTTCAAGAGATGCCGTTGTCCCTCTAGGAAGCAGTGGATTGCCTCAAGCAGAACCGTTTGCTCGTTGGGTGGAGCAGGAACGGCAGGTGTGATTGGTAGTGGAGGTGGAGTGTTGTTGAAGTTGGTGCTGGTGTTGTTAGGAGAATCCATAATCTTGAATGAAAAAATTAGGTTAGGACAGATTCAAAGTATATGATTCAAGGAATATGAAATTGTAAGATTCAGGGAATATGAATTGTAAAGAATGTTTTAGTGGCTGGTTCTTGTGTTATATTGCTTAGGTTGTTCACGCAGAACAGAACTGCATGATAGAGTTTCATAGAACTCTAACCTGCATGGGCCACCAACAAAACCTGTCACGCCCCGCTTCCCAGTATAAGCGCAGAGGACGCGATGAGGCCGCTACATATTTACTCTGTAGTAAATACGCTAAGCGTATCTAAGCAATATAAAAATAAATACACAAGAGACAAGATATAATAAAACAGCAACTTTATTTATTCATATTCTTTTTGTACAATGCATTGAAAAGTAAATACATCTGAAAGAAACAATGCCTAAACAGTGGCATAACAGGAAAGGAAAAGTACTGAAAGAAAATGTGTACAATGAACTAAAGCTCTAGGTCTTCAATGAAGTGGTCTAAGTCTTCACTAATGGGCTCGATCTCCGAAGTGTCCAGATCACCTGACGACATTCAAAGAAGAAAGAAGGAGAATGTCGTCATTGAAAAAATCGCTCGGTAAGTCCCAAAGATAAGGGAGAAATAGAATAGACAGAAAGAGAAGGTAGCTTTTAAAGTTGTATTATATTATTTCAGTGTTAACGCTATTGTTTGTAGCTTGGTACAGAAGAATGCCAGTGTATACAAGAAGAGTCTCACTTGCCCCGGAGACTAAGGTATCAGGAACTCAAGGAACCGTTCATGCCACGGTACAACAGCAATTGAATTTAGGTTAGGTGTCTTATGGTTACTGTCTCGTACCACTTCTAACACCTTCTGTACCAATCTACCCCTTATACCCCGAGATGTCTTGTTGTATAGTTGTATTGTATTGTCCTGTATTGTAAATTGTATAGATTGTATAATTGGATGACTTACCGAAACCATGATATCAGTAAATGGATGTAACTGTAGAATCATGGATGTAAATGGAGAATCATGTAAATGGAAGTATATCCATGGTTCGGTTCGGTCAATTAGATTGAATATATTGAATAAATGGATTCAAGGATTCATATTGAATTGTATTGTAGATTGTAGATTATACTTGAATCATACTCAAGTCAGATTATTAATGTGACTCATTCTGGGTCAGACAATTAGAAAAGAAATTGAAGTCCTGATTGTTTTGATGTTATCAGTAACCGCAGCATATGGGCGGCAGGATTTGTGTCTTTTTCAAAGACGATTACCTTATTGATAACACTATTGTTAAGTTGTCTACCTTAAATAGGCAAGCACCAACTTCTCCGGCTCTCTGAGGCTCAAGAGATTGGTCCCTCTTAAACTTATATTTACTAGGGTCCTTAGGGTAATTTATAAAACTTGAGGGGGTTTTATGTAAAAATACTTTTGTATAACTTTCAAAATACACCCCAAGTGTTTAATTATCGTATTTAGAGTTGTAATAAATGTAGATTTTATATATATGATGTTTCTAGTGAATGTAGGGTGTTTTTCGTCACCCCAGTGAGATGGGAATACGCGAGCGCTTGTCAGGCGTACTACAGATTCCCCCTGCCTAGGGTAGGCCGGGGTTTAATGATTGTGGGGATCCGAATCTCCGGCAGCCGCGGACTAAGCTGCCGTTAATCCCCCGCCTTTGGGGCGAGGGAACCTCCGATTAACGGGTTAAATTGGTCATGCGAACTCAATGTGCAGTGTGCGTGTGTTTTTTTTTGAAAGGGGGTTTTGGATATATCGGGAGCCACGCAGAGTTTTTACGGGGGTCCCGCTACCCGGATAGCGGGCTGGGGGTCAAGGGGGCTAGCAGCCCCCTTGCGGGGTTCGGGGCAGCACCCCGGCCCGAAAATTTTTTTGGAGGGGGAGAATGTGGCGGAGTATGTATATGTGTGAATTTGTATACATATGTATATGTATATGTATATACATAAAAAGAGGGGGAAAAGGCATCCAAGGGATGCGTGGGGCAGCACCTTGGGCGCTGTGCGCTTAGGTGCTGTGCGCTCAGCGCGCGCAGCGCGCGCCACGTGTCGGCACGCGGGCGCCTTGCGCACTTGCGCAGGTGCGCAAGCGCGCGCGCCACGTGTCGGCACGCGGGCGCCTTGCGCACTTGCGCAAGTGCGCAGATGCGCAAGCGCGCGCGCCACGTGTCGGCACGCGGGCGCCTTGCGCACTTACGCAGGTGCGCAAGCGCGCGCGCCACGTGTCGGCACGCGGGCGCCTTGCGCACTTGCGCAAGCGCGCAGATGCGCAAGCACGGGCGCCACGTGTCGGCACGCGGACGCCTTGCGCACTTGCGCAGGTGCGCAAGCGCGCGCGCCACGTGTCGGCACGCGGGCGCCTTGCGCACTTGCGCAGGTGCGCAAGCGCGCGCAGGTGCGCAAGCGCGCGCGCCACGTGTCGGCACGCGGGCGCCTTGCGCACTTGCGCAGGTGCGCAAGCGCGCGCGCTACGTGTCGGCACGCTGGCGTCTTGCGCACTTGCGCTGCGCGCCGGAGAGGCACAAGAGGCTTTTAGCCTGAAAAAAAGGGATTTCTCAAAGGAGAAATCAGAGAGGAGTCGGGCTCCTGAATGTGTTTTGGGTTTAAATGGAAGTGGTTCTTCTTCTTCCTCCTGTCACTTGCTGGATCTTGAAGATCAAGAGATGTGAAATCTCAAAATCTCTCCTTTTTAAGATCTGATGACAGATCCAAGTTCCCCTTTGTGGGTTTTGTGGTGAAAAACTATTTAGTTTTGAAAAAGGAAGAGTAAAACTCTTGATTTAATTCAAAAGAAAGAAGAAGGTTTTGGAACCTTGAAGAAGGAGGAAAGAGCTCAGCTCTGAAACTTTTTTGGAGAGAGAAAAAGTTGTTGGGATATTTCATTATCTTTGCCTTTATAGGCCATACATTTTACACATAGCCCCTTGGGCTTCACAAAATGGCATTTTGCCTATCCCATGGCTCATGTGCCATTTCTTTTTGCACATAAGCCATGGGCTTTACAAAAATTTGGCTTTATGCCTACTTTTCTTACATTTATCCGAAAATAAAATAAAAGAAATACAACAAAATTATTTATTACAAAATTTTTATCTTGGCATGGGGGGAGGCCGGCCGCTTCATGTTCGGGCTCGACCCGGGCATGGGCCCACTGGATCTGGGCTTGGGCCCACTTGGCTTGGGGTTGACTTTGATTTTGACTTGGTCAACCGGGGTGTAAATTTTTACCCCAACAAATTGCTCCCCATCAATAAATGCACACCACATATGTGGGTCGTGTGCATGAAATTGATGGATCTTCTTTCACGTGGAGGCGACTTGATTTGGTTCCCGCTTTTTGGGAAGATGGCACTGCCCTTTTTACGACATGGACGGTCGTTCTGCCCTTTTTGCGTCTTGGACGGTCGGTGCTGCCCTTTTAGCGACGTGGACGGTCGGTTCTGCCCTTTTTGCGACGTGGACGGTCGGTGCTGCCCTTTTAGCGACGTGGACGGTCGGTGCTGCCCTTTTAGCGACGTGGACGGTCGGTTCTGCCCTTTTTGCGACTTGGAAGGTCGGTGCTGCCCTTTTAGCGACGTGGACGGTCGATGCTGCCCTTTTAGCGACGTGGACGGTCGGTTCTGCCCTTTTTGCGACTTGGACGGTCGGTGCTGCCCTTTTAGCGACGTGGACGGTCGGTTCTGCCCTTTTTGCGACTTGGACGGTCGGTGCTGCCCTTTTAGCGACGTGGACGGTCGATGCTGCCCTTTTAGCGACGTGGACGGTCGGTTCTGCCCTTTTTGCGACTTGGACGGTCGGTGCTGCCCTTTTAGCGACGTGGACGGTCGGTGCTGCCCTTTTAGCGATGTGGACGGTCGGTGCTGCCATTTTAGCGACGTGGACGGTCGATGCTGCCCTTTTAGCGACGTGGACGGTCGGTGCTGCCCTTTTTGCGACTTGGACGGTCGGTGCTGCCATTTTAGCGACGTGGACGGTCGATGCTTGATTTGACTTGCTCTGCTTCTTGCAGTGTCAGGGGTAGACTTGACTTGCTCCGCTTCTTGCGGTATCGAGATTGGATTCTGACTTGCTCCGCTTTCTGTGGCGTCGGAGTGGAAGTTGACTTGTTGATTTTGATTTGGGTTGACATCAGCATCGCTATACTGGAATATGGTACCAGGAGCGAATCATCATCTGTCATGGAGAGGATTTTGGGATTTTGGTTTTTGTTTGGCATCTGCATTGCTGCACTGGAATAATGCCAGGAGCAACTCATCATTTGCCCCGAGAGGATTTGGGAGAAATTAGGATTGTTTTACGCCCGTGGATTGTATACGGTTTTGCAAGATGTATGATCCAGACCGTAGGGCCGAAAAAATTTCGGGACTTTGTCGGCGTCTGCATCGCTGCACTGGAATATGGTACCAGGAACGACTCATCATTCGCCGTTGGGGTATGGGATTTGGAATTTGGTTAGCGTCTGCATCGCTGCATTGGAATATGGTACCAGGAGCGACTCATCATTCGCCACTTGGGGATTGGGGAGCGATGGCTTAGGAGACAGGTTTAGATCCCTACCACCTAAGACTTTTCAATTTTATGGGCCGTGAGGGTCCCATAACGGTATTTTCTCCCTGCGAGTCGTAAGGATCCCGCAGGTGTATGTTCTCCTTAGGAGTCGTGGGGACTCCTAAGTGTGTTTTTCCTTCGTGAGTCGTAAGGATCCCACGAAGGTTTGTTCTCCTTATGTATCGTGAGGACACATGAGTGGGTCTTCTCAATAGAGCATAATTCCAAAGGCGGAGACCAGCCGCGTGACTGGTGATTACGGTGGGGCCTGAGGGTGATGAGAATTATTTGAGCCCGTGGATTGTATACGGTAGTCAATTTGGGGACCAACCGTAGGGCCAGGAGAATTTTGAGAAATTGGATTTTGGTTGGCGTCTGCATCGCTGCACTGGAATATGGTACCAGGAGCGACTCATCATTCGCCGTTTGGGGACTTGGAATTTGGATCTTGTTTGGCATCAGCATTGCTGCACTGGAATAATGCAAGGAGCAACTCATCATTTGCCTTGGGAGGACTTGGGATTTGGGTTTTTGGTCGGCATCAGCACCGCTAACACTGAAGCGAAATGCCAGGAGCGACTCATCATTTGCCGTTGCCCGTTGGGGAACGATGGCTTAGGAGATAGGTTTGGGTCCCTACCACCCAAGGCTTTTCAATTTTATGGGCCGTGAGGGTCCCATAAAAGCATTTTCTCCCTACGAGTCGTAAGGATCCCGCAGGTGTATTTTCTCCTTAGGAATCGTGAGGATTCCTAAGTGTGTTGCTCCTTTGTGAGTCGTAAGGATCTCACGCAGGGGTTTTCTCCTCGCAAGGTCGAGAGGGCTTTGCGAGTGTATTTCATCTCTTTTCACGAGTTTGCGCCCTTTCGGGTTTTCACAGACTCGCCGGTAGTCCTGCTGTTTTTACTCACGGAGCCCTTTCGGGTTTTCATCCGTGCCCGTTTTGCTTGTGGACATACCGTTTATTTCTTCTTCTTTTTTTTTCTTTTTCTTTTTTTTTTTTTTTTTTTGGCCGCTGGTGGGACTTTAAAGTAGTCTCACCGGCAGGATTTGGGAGAAATAGGGGTCATTTACGCCCGTGGATTGTATACGGTTTTGCAGGATGTCTGATCCAGACCGTAGGGCTGATGTGCTCAATTCGCCTGCGACTTGGAGCATTCATGTGTAGTATTTCTTGAGATATCGTCCATTGATGGGTGGCATGGGCCTTTCTCCCTCTGCACTTATTAGTTGGTAGGATCCTCCGTCGAACACTTTCTCGATGACGTATGGTCCTTCCCTGTTTGGCTCGAATTTTCCCTTGGCATGTCGATTGGGGATGATCGGTCTTTTGAGGACCAACACTAATTCACCTTTCTTGAAAGCGCGGAGACGGGTTATCTTGTCATAGGCCCGTGACATTTGGGCTCGGTATAGCTCCAGATTTTGCTGCACCGCGAGCCTCTTTTCTTCGAGGGCATCGAGTTCTTCAAGTCGAAGGAGCACGTTTTCCTCTTCTGTCAACTCATGCTGAACGGCCATTCTTAAGCTTGGAACTTCGACTTCGAGGGGGAGGACCGCCTCCACTCCGAAGAGCAATGAGTATGGAGTGGACTGAGTTGGAGTACGGTGCGTGGTACGATATGCCCACAATGCCTCGTGAAGCTTGAGATTCCAGTCTCTCTTGTTGGCTGAAGCATTTTTCCTCAGGAGCTTGCATAGAGTCTTATTGAAGGCTTCGGCTAGCCCGTTGGCTCTTGGATTATAGATGGAGGAATATCTCCAGTCTATCTTGTGCTGAGTAGCGAACCTTGAGACATTGAAGCTCTTGAAAGAAGGCCCGTTGTCAGAAATGATTCTTCTTGGTGTACCGAAGCGGTATAGAATATTATGCTGGAAGAATGTCAGAATATCTTTTGTCTTGACTTCTTTTAGCGGGACAGCTTCAGCCCATCTGGAGAAGTAGTCTGTCGCGGCCAGTATGAACCGGTGGCCTTTAGATGACGGAGGATCAATTGGGCCAACAATGTCGGTGCCCCAGACTTCGAAGGGCTACGACGCCACTGTAGGATGCAATGGATTGGGATGCTTGTGAATAAAATCACCGTGAATTTGGCAGACATAACATTTCCTTGCATGCTCTCCGCAATCCCGTATCATGGTGGGCCAGTAATACCCAAGCCGTTTGATTTGAAGTCGCATCTTGGGGCCAGATTGGTGAGCACCGCAAACGCCCGAGTGGACATCTTTCATGACCTTTTGGGCTTCGGCCAATGACAGGCACCTGAGCCAGAGTTGGTCATATGACCTGCGGTATAACGTGTCATTTACAAACACGTATCGGAGAGCTCTTTTCTTCAGCTGAATCCTCGCAGATTTTTCTTCGGGCAGCTTGTCGTATCGGAGGTACTCTATGAAAGGTTCTCTCCAATCGGGCTCGTCTTGGATGATCGAAGCTTCTTCGGCAGGACTGCTCTCCTGTTCCGCACTTTCCTCTTCTCGTAGAGAGACTGGGGGTAGAATTTGTCGGCTCCTGACTGTGATCAGAATTTCGTCCATGTCAGGATCAGCCAGCTCCTTGGCTAGGCGAGCGAGTATGTCGGCCTTTCCGTTCAATGCTCTAGGGACTCTTGACAGTTCAATGTGAGTGAACCGTTTCATGAGTTCCACCACCCGGCTTCTGTACCGAGCCAACTCGGGTTTGTATATCTTATAATTGCCGCTTACCTGGTTGACGACAAGCTGGGAGTCACCGTAGACTCGTAGCCGACGGATTTCCATTTCTACGGCGAGCTCCAAACCAGCTATCAGAGCTTCATACTCAGCTTCGTTGTTTGTCCGAGGCTCGGTGAGAGCGAAAGAACGCCGTAGGGTTCCCATTGATGGTGTGATGAACACCAATCCTATCCCTGCTCTTATCTCCGGGATGCTTGATTTACTGGAGGTTCTTATTGATGAGGCTCCATCGAAGTAGAGCTCCCAACATGGCCCATCTTCCTCGAGGTGTAGCACTTGTTCGTCGGGTAACTCACAATTTAGCGGCGACCCTTCTGGTATGGGATGAGCAGCGAGAAAGTCTGCAAGGGCTTGCCCTTTTACTGCTTTCTGAGGAGTATAAACTATATCAAACTCAAGTAGCATGACAGCCCATCTTGCCATCCTGCCGGCTAGGCTTGCTTTGGTCATCAAGTGTTTGAGCGGGTCGACCTTGGAGATCAGCATAACCCGATGAGCGAGCAGATAGTGCCTCAGCTTCTTCATAGCAAATATTAGCGCCAGGCATTGCTTTTCGATTGGGGAGTAGTTGTGTTCCGCCCCGACTAGAGTTCGACTGAGGTAGTAGAGGGCATTTTCTTTTCCTTCCTCGTTATTCTGGGCAAGGAGCGCACCGAGTGACTCGTCCAGCGCGGCAGTGTAGAGAATCAGTGGTTTATTTGGAATGGGAGCGGCCAGCACTGGAGGGTGCAACAAGTATTGTTTAATGCTTTCGAAGGCTGCTTGACATTCGGCATCCCAGATAAAAGGAGCTCCTTTCTTCATGAGCTTTGAGAAGGGCCTACATCTCCCCGATAAATTTGAGATAAACCTCCGTATATAAGCAAGCTTGCCTTGAAAAGATCTTAGCTGCGTCAGACTCTTCGGAGGAGGCATCTCCATGATGGCCTTTATCTTTGATGGGTCAACTTCGATCCCTCGATGTCGAACTATGAAGCCCAGGAATTTTCCCGATGACACGCCAAAAGCGCATTTCAGAGGATTCATCTTCAGATCAAATTCCCTCAGTCTGGTGAGAACGGTCCTAAGATCCTGGATATGATCGGCCTTGGTTTCAGTCTTAACGACCAGATCATCAACATAACATTCGACGACTTTATGAATTAGGTCATCGAAGATATTGGTCATTGCCCTTTGATATGTAGCACCTGCGTTCTTCAGTCCGAACGGCATCACCTTGTAGCAATATATTCCGATCGGAGTTCGAAATGCTGTGTGCTTCTCATCCTCAGGCGACATCTTGATCTGATTATATCCAGACGAGCCATCCATAAAAGTGAACAGCTCGTAATTTGAGGTGTCATCGACCATCATTTCCATGACCGGTAGCGGGAAGTCGTCTTTAGGACATGCCTTGTTGAGGTCCCTGAAATCGACACAAACTCGGATCTGCCCATTTTTCTTCTTCACTGGGACTATGCATGCGATCCAGTCTGCATATTTCTCTTCCCTGATGAAGCCGGCATCGATGAGTTTCTTGGTTTCCTCGATGACCTTTTCTTCCAACTCCCTTCTCATTCTTCGAGGAGCTTGTTTGACTGGCTTAGCATCAGGAGATATAGCCAGCTTATGCACGGCTACCTCAGGAGAAAGGCCAGGAATTTCTTTGTACGTCCACGCGAAGCAGTCGACGAACTCACGCAGCAGGGCAATTATCTGCTCTTTCATTTCCTCCGACAAGAGTGAGCTGATGTAGGTCGGCCTTGGATTATCGGGCGTTCCTAAGTCAATCTCGGCTAGCTCATCAAAGGTTGCTTGTCCGCCATCTTCGAGCTCTTGAGGAGCTTCTTCTGGCTCGGCTATCTCGTCATCATCATTTGATCTTTCGCTGGCTTCACCAACATGGATCATGTAGCACGCTTTGGAATCAGGTTGAATGTAGCCTATGCCCCGTCTATCTGGAATTCGTCCATCGATGAGTGCTCGGACCTGGGGCGGATACCATAGCCCTTCGTAAAACTTTGCTTCGGACTCCGTTTGATATAACCGGCATCCGCACTTCTTAAAGTATTCCCGCATCTTGGGCGCATAGTATCTGGGATTGAGGACGGCTCTTATGCCTCTCTCATAGGGAAGGCACGCGACAGAAAGATCGTCCGGGTGCACAACGGGGTTTGACATGTAAAACAGGATGCCCTTCTGTCCATTTTTCCTCCCGGGCACGTAGAAAGTTTTCAGCTGGTCCACGGTAGAGACTGACAATGCGTCGAGCTCTTTGCACATCCGTTCCGGCACCCTTGTGATGGCCAGGGACCCTTCAGCGACTTCGAAGGTCTCTCATAGTTTCGCTTGCTGCATGGGGGGCCGATCTGCACAGCTGTTGCACGGCAGGTCCTCTTCTTCTGACTCTTCAGTGTCACTGCCAAGATGAGGGCGGACTTTGCTGCTAGACGGGCCTTCAGTAACAGATTCGTCTGTATCGCTGCCGAAATGAGGGCGAGTTTTGCGAAAGGACGGGCTTCCAGCGTCAGACTCATCAGTGTCGCTGCCGAAATACGGGCGTACTTGGGTATTTTTGCTTTTGAAAGTGATAGCCGGCGCAGATTTGCTTTTGAGTCTTGGGGCCGTTCTATCCTCAGTCAGTTGTGGCTTAGCATTTTGGTGGTTCGTAAAGTACCGAGAATCTTCATAGCGGACTTCATGCACACCGAACAGTTGGATGTCTCCGTCAATGCGTCTTTCTTCGCCATTTTTAGTATATTTCATGCATTGATGGAGAGTTGACGGAATGATGCCATAATCGTGGAGCCATGGCCGCCCCAAGAGAATCTTATAAGACGTGTCGGCGTCGATCACGTATATCTTAGCTTCAGTTTGCAGATCCCCGAATTTGATTGGCAAAGCTATAGACCCTAGAACTTGCTGGCAATTTTGGTTGAACCCTTGAATGACAATCCTTTCCCTCGACAGGTGTTGGACGTCCATTGACAAACTCTTCAGAGTTCGCAAGTTCATGATGTTCACTGAGGACCCCGGATCAATCAATATACGATTAATTCGATCTCCGTCGCTGTACCCGGTCACGTAAAGCGGCCGATTATGCTCAGCCGTTCCCAGTAGCAAGTCTTCATCCTTAAATGTGACTGCGGCGGCATGCAAAGCGTGCTGGGCTTCTTTCATATTAATTTCCGCAAAGTGAGCCTGATACCGCTCGGGGTTTTGTAGAGCGTGAATGAGAACGTCTCTAAGCTCCTTAGATAGGACCAAGGCGTCGTAGATGCTCAGGAGAGATGGAAGCTTCCGGAGATGTGCCAAGACATTATAGTCCACCGAGGAAGGATTTATGTTTTCGTCGGCCGGTTCTCTGCCATTTTCTTCATTAGCGACTTGTTTTTCCTTCCCTTTTGGGGCGTTGCCCTGATTTTGCGGTAGAGCTCTTCCGCTTCTGAGCTGGATTTGATTGGCCTTTGTGGTGAGCTCCTCGTCCTCTTCGGGAAAACAGAGATCATCCTCGGAGTCGCTGCCAAGATGGATGGCATAGCAGGTCACTATTGGGATCTCTTCATTGGAGTCTTCTTCTAACTCCTCCAGAATTTCAGCCGCTTGTACAGGGAAGAACTCCTTCAATTGAATCAATGTTCTTTCCCTTTGTTCATATTCTTCGAGGGAATCGATATATTTTTGAATGGTCGATCTCCCTGCAGGCTCCTTTTCGCGCCGAGCTACACTTTTCTTCTTCTTGAGCTTCTTGGATTTTGAGCCTGATGGAGCTGCATTGGCAGCTGGACTGGTAGGCTTCTTTTGCCCTTCCCATTCCGTCCTGGGTTCTTTCTGAAGTAGCTTTAGCAGCTTCTTCGTCTTATTAGATATGTGCGTACTCCACGGAGGCTGCGATGAGTCGGTTTCGTTTGTCGGGGCAGCGGGTTCAGCTGTCTGCTCCAAGAAGGCTTCAACTTCTGTCTGTATAAAGTTGGCGGTCGCAACTTGATTGTTCACCAACACGCTTTTGGACAGCTCGATCTCTCCAGCCTTGTACTGCTTCTCGACCCAGTCTTTGAAGATATAGCAATCCTCGATCGCATGGCTCACTACTCGGTGGTACGGGAAATACAGAGGATTGTCGGTCATTTTTGCTTCTTGGGGTCTTTTCGACTCCGGCAATTGGAGGCCGTTGTTCAAGGCATCTTTAAATATCTTGCGGACTTTGTCCCTCCTGAAAGAGTAAACCTTGTTCTTTTTCTCCTCTAGGGAAGGCCCATCTCCTCCCAGCAATGGCTTTCGCGACCGGTTGGTTTTGGATTCGCCCGCCCTTCGCTTTTCTTCATTGTCGGACGCATTGAAGACATTGGTACTGCTGGAACTCCCGCTTCTACGGTTGTCGTCCCGCTTGCTTTTCCAGGTTTTGTCTCTCTGAGAGTCCGGCGGGGACTCTTGCTTCGAGCGTTCTAGCATTTGGACTTTCTTGGTTAGCTCCTGAAATGTCTTGAGGCCCGCAGTACACAAGAATGGGACCATCCAATTGCTGAGGTTCCCAATGAGAAGGCTGACGGACTGGTCCTGCTCCAGCGGCGGTTCGCACTTGACCGTGAGATTACGCCATCGGGCGATAAAGTCAGTGTTGCTTTCATTCTTCCCCGGCTTGGTCCTCACAAGGTCGGCAATGGAGATTTTATCACTGACGCTCATGAATCTTTGCCGGAACAGAGACTCCATTTGGGCAAAGGTAATGACGGACCCGTCCGGTATACTCGCATACCAGTCGAAGGCGACGCCGGTCAGGCTGTTGACAAACTGACGGAGAAGGAGCGCGTCATTGCCCCCTGTATTTCCGCACGATGCTTTGAAGTGGGCGACGTGCTGATTTGCATTCCCCGTTCCATCAAATCTTCCGAACTTAGGAATGACGTAGCCGCTTGGGAACTCAATCAGATCGTACTGCGCGGGGTATGGCCGCCCACTACTGCCGATTTCTTTCTGAGCTTCAGCTTCGGCCACCAATGTTTTAACCTTGCTGGTGACCAAATCCATTATCCGATCCTGTGTTAGCGGGATAATGCTATCTGGGGCCAAGGCGTCCCCAGAAGTAGAGTGTGGCCGGCTTTCATGTGGCTCGACCAGTCTTGGACCCGAAGGAACAGGCATTGGCTGCCTCGGATTGTCATCACCCGGCTGATTAGTAGCGGCTTGTGCTTGATTGGGAGGCGCTCGAGCAATTTGAGCCGTAAGCTGCATCACAACATTTGTTAGGTCGTCAATTTTCGAATAGAGCTTGGCCATCTCTTTATCCTTGCTCCTGAGCTGTTTTCGAAGCTCTTGAAGCAGCTCTTGCTCCGCAGTCCTGGGGCGGAAAGTCGGCTCTTCCTCGCTGTCTGAGCTTGACTCTGCATGGACCGAGGGGTCTTTCTGCCTATCATCCTCATCGAGAGGGTTTTCTTCATCCAGCGGGGGCGGCTGTTCTTAGGCAGCGGCAACCACATTCAGGCTAGATTGAGCTTGGGATGTGGTGGCCCCCTCCTTGCTTTTGCTGCGAAGGTTGTCGCTGGGGCGACCGCCTGCCATATAGACCGTATGGATGATATATCCGGTCGTCTTTCTATCATTGGCGGCTGATTTCATGGATTGCTGTCTTGACCCCCTTGCTTCGGTAGCTGGTAGTCGATTGAAGGCGGCTGGCCTAACCAGTTTCTTGAATGGTGATGGCGCTTCTTTTCTAGGTCTGCCCCGCTGCTTTCGTGCGGCACAGAGTGCTCGATAGACTCTTGAAGAGACAGTGTCATACTTTTTCTGTTGGGGCTGGGACACGTCTCTTTGTGGCACTGTTCGGACCGCTGTCTTCTTGATTCTGGCGGTCATGGCGTTTTTCTGAACCCACTTCAGAGGCTCGAAGGAATTGCTGATTCTTATGTCCGACTCAGCCGTCGTCGCGGGGAAACCCTGCACTTGGAACTTCACATGATTCCATTGGGCCGAAGCCTTGGCCCTTTTGTTGGCTCGATACCTGAGCCGCTTCTGCCTTAACTTTTCTGTTCTAAGTACCTGGCAGACTTCAGCTCTTTGGGAAGACGCCGCAGACCGGGCGACGGAGGGCTTTGGAGATACGCTCGATTGTGCGTTTGTTGGAGTCATCGCTTGAGCTCGTCCGCAACTTTTAATGTTGCCCTTCACATCGGAAGTCTTGCCCCCAGCTAGAGCGCCAGGGACTCGTTCAGACACCATCTTAAGTTTCGGTTGTGGTGCCTTGGCGATCACGACATTCGGCCTCTTACCCCTTGAGACCGGCTTGGCCACCTGTTCCGCTGGGATCTCTGCCAGATGAGCGCTTCCGGCAGGGTAGATGATGACAGAGCCAAACTGGCGGGGCGGTTCCTCCCATTGTCGACTGAGGCTTGCGGGGAGAACCACACGAGCGTTGATCTTGACCACGTACGGAATCGGGGTCGCTTTAGAAGTTGAATTCGTCTGGGAAGACATTGTCGTTGAAGGTTGATTGCTGCACGGAAAAAAAAAACATCATTTCAGTACAGGAAATCGATATGTATATTGATTGAGTTCGTATGAACGTTTAACCCGAAATATGGGAGGAGAGATTGGTCCCACCGGGCGTGCCAGAATTTGTAGGGTGTTTTTCGTCACCCCAGTGAGATAGGAATACGCGAGGGCTTGTCAGGCGTACTACAGATTCCCCCTGCCTAGGGTAGGCCGGGGTTTAATGATTGTGGGGATCCGAATCTCCGGCAGCCGCGGACTAAGCTGCCGTTAATTACCCCCCCGCCTTTGGGGCGAGGGAACCTCCGATTAACGGGTTAAATTGGTCATGCGAACTCAATGTGCAGTGTGCGTGTGTTTTGTTTTGAAAGGGGGTTTTGGATATATCGGGAGCCACGCAGAGTTTTTACGGGGGTCCCGCTACCCGGATAGCGGGCTGGGGGTCAAGGGGGCTAGCAGCCCCCTTGCGGGGTTCGGGGCAGCGCCCCGGCCCGAAAATTTTTTTGGAGGGGGAGAATGTGGCGGAGTATGTATATGTGTGAATTTGTATACATATGTATATGTATATGTATATACATAAAAAGAGGGGGAAAAGGCATCCAAGGGATGCGTGGGGCAGCACCTTGGGCGCTTTGCGCTTAGGTGCTGTGCGCTCAGCGCGCGCACGCGCGCCACGTGTCGGCACGCGGGCGCCTTGCACACTTGCGCAGGTGCGCAAGCGCGCGCGCCACGTGTCGGCACGCGGGCGCCTTGCGCACTTGCGCAAGCACGCAGATGCGAAAGCGCGCGCGTCACGTGTCGGCACGCGGGCGCCTTGCGCACTTACGCAGGTACGCAAGCGTGCGCGCCACGTGTCGGCACGCGGGCGCCTTGCGCAATTGCGCAAGCGCGCAGATGCGCAAGCGCGGGCGCCACGTGTCGGCACGCGGGCGCCTTGCGCACTTGCGCAGGTGCGCAAGCGCGCGCCACGTGTCGGCACGCGGGCGCCTTGCGCACTTGCGCAGGTGCGAAAGCGCGCGCGCCACGTGTCGGCACGCTGGCGCCTTGCGCACTTGCGCTGCGCGCCGGAGAGGCACAAGAGGCTTTTAGCCTGAAAAAAAGGGATTTCTCAAAGGAGAAATCAGAGAGGAGTCGGGCTCCTGAATGTGTTTTGGGTTTAAATGGAAGTGGTTCTTCTTCTTCCTCCTGTCGCTTGCTGGATCATGAAGATCAAGAGATGTGAAATCTCAAAATCTCTCCTTTTTAAGATCTGATGACAGATCCAAGTTCCCCTTTGTGGGTTTTGTGGTGAAAAACTATTTAGTTTTGAAAAAGAAAGAGTAAAACTCTTGATTTAATTCAAAAGAAAGAAGAAGGTTTTGGAACCTTGAAGAAGGAGGAAAGAGCTCAGCTCTGAAACTTTTTTGGAGAGAGAAAAAGTTGTTGGGATATTTCATTATCTTTGCCTTTATAGGCCATACATTTTACACATAGCCCCTTGGGCTTCACAAAATGGCATTTTGCCTATCCCATGGCTCATGTGCCATTTCTTTTTGCACATAAGCCATGGGCTTTACAAAAATTTGGCTTTATGCCTACTTTTCTTACATTTATCCGAAAATAAAATAAAAGAAATACAACAAAATTATTTATTACAAAATTTTTATCTTGGCATGGGGGGAGGCCGGCCGCTTCATGTTCGGGCTCGACCCGGGCATGGGCCCACTGGATCTGGGCTTGGGCCTACTTGGCTTGGGGTTGACTTTGATTTTGACTTGGTCAACCGGGGTGTAAATTTTTACCCCAACAGTGAAATTAACCTAATTTCATAATATAGGGTATTAAATTGTAATATTGCACTTTGTATGGAATTCATAGTATTTTAATGTAAAGTGGCTCCTGTGTTTTTAGAAAAATTTAGAATATTTATATTATCACAAAATAGATATTTTAATTATACATATATATATATATATATTTATATAAAAATAATTTTTAATATATCTTATATTTCTAGAAATCTCATTTTCTTAAGATTTTGTATTTTGTAAATCTTTCGAGACCGAATGCCCCTTGCGGGGCTCTGAATCTCGCACTACTAAGCCCAGGGACGTGCGATAATCCGCACCATCCCAGTCGGGTTCCCCAAAATGGGTTGTAGCGGCGCTTTGCAAAGATTTGTTTAAAAATACTAAATCTTGTAAAAAAATGGTTTTATTAATAAAGTTATTTATATGTAAAGGTTCGTTTCCTGTATTCTATGTTCCTAAATATCAAGGGTATATAGCAAGATAAATATATAGCTATATATTTATCTTTCTATATACCCTTGGTATTACCTGTTTTAAGTATTGTGCTATGTTTCATATGAGTGTTGTGAGGAGTTAGGTCATTACCTCGTGATCTACTTAAAGGTATAGCAAGTTTGTGATGTTCAAATGTCGAAAATGAAACTATATGGTATTTTAATGAAGATGTACGGTAAAATGGAAATAGCAATATCTTTTGATATAAAACTTGTTCAATATGATTAGATAGCGTTTAATAGTCAACATGTAATGGTTTAATAAGATTGTATTAAAGGAAAAGTGAGATTTTAGGAAGAACCGAATCGGAAATCGGATTTGCTCCGATTCCTTCGGGTTTTAGAATTTCGTATTTTCAGAAAGAGTAGAGAAGGGGGAAGGTTGTACTTACGGGTTTAGCTTAAAGAGGAGAGGGAGAGGGAGTGGACGTAGCTTCCGGTGAGTCGTTTCGTCGCTTCGTCGCCGGGATCTCTTAGGGTTGTCACTGGAAAAATCGCCGGAGCTTCGCCTTTCGCTTCTTCCAAAGTACACTAGGGTTTTAGGAAATTTCTTGAGAGTTTGCTCAGAATTTTGGAGTGAGGGGTTAGTGTTTAGGGATTGTATTTATAGGGTTAGGGTAGGTGAAAGGTTAAAATGAAAAAATATGATAAAATGTATTAAAATGTATTAGAAGTTGAATAATTAGGGTTTTAAAAGAGCTCTGTTACTGATCCATGGAAATAAAGTATACAGGGGTGCAGGGGAGGTGAAAAGCCAAAAGTTTCATGTTGATGACTCGGCGGTCCGGCCGGCGGCGGCGGCCCGTGTCGGCCGGTCCGCCGGCCGTTTCGGCCGAGTCCGGCCGAGTCAGGTGGTCGGAGTCCTACTTGCTGGTTCACCAACTCTCTGGTACAATTAGATTTTTGGGTATAGTGGGGTTTTGTGAGATATGCACGTGTAAACTCTTGGTATTCTAAAAATTCAAAATAAAACAATATTAAAAATATTGTGGGGTATGGGATTTGAACTCTGGTGGCTTGGTTCAGCAGTGCATGGTATTACCAATGAGCTACAAGCTCCTTCTTACTATTAATTAGCAAAACAAATATTTAACTTATGCTCGGGCAAAAGTACCCCTTTCTGAAATTTTGAAAAAATTCTACAGAAAGTTGTACAGGAAATTTAGGGTTTCTACAGATTGGGCCACTGCTAGAGGCCGACAAGAATGTGATGACCATCAATGCACCGTTTATTCTTGATGATTGATGCATTGTTTAGTGTGCGGACGAATGATCTAGTTGTTGCTGCGACTGACAAGATATCGCCCCAGATGTTTGAAGCTAATGCAGCACGAGTTGTATTTAGAGATATGATAGAAGATCGCTAGTCATCCAAGGATGCATGACTAGGACATGTCGTTCGTTTTCATACCCCGATACAAGGTCATCCGATCGATTAATCTCAGCTAGAGAAGACTTCACGCAGGCACGTTGAGAGTCGATAGAAATGAACGAATATCATAAAACCATTTTTCCAAGTTTAAGGTACTTGGAAAAACATGCAAGTAATTCTGTGAACCCTCTAGAAGAATGAAACCCCAACTCAACATAATGACCTTGGAACCGCTTTTGAACCTTAGGGTTTGCGGAAGTTCCGCGGTGCAATTAATGAGGCTTGGGTCGCCCTTTTACGGCTGGTCCATAGGTACTATGGCATGTACTGGATATTATTAAACTGTGCTCAAGTGTTGAGCTTTTGGGGAATTTTAGGACTTTGATGAATCGGTCGAAAAGTTTAACGTCGTCCAGATATCATGTGATGGGATACAATTCTTGGAATAGACAAGAAAGTTAATTTGAATTTTATAAATCTAGCAATATAGTCTCAGTTGATCGGTTGCCACGGGATTTTGATGAGATGACATTCCACTCCATTGACATCAGAGATGTGATACGCATGCATAGGGTTTGAATATAGATATATCTTTCAGCAGGAGTCGTAATGAGTATGCAGCTGTTCAGGAATAAGGAATGGATTTAGTAAAGGGTGATAACTTCTGGGCAGTTCGGCAGGAATGAGATTTGGGAGAGACCCCGACAGAATCCTTCTGGAATACTACACGAGAAGACTTGGACACGGGATCGGTCGTATCACGTACACCCAGTAGGCCAAAGTTCGACATCATCGACGAGATATGTTATGAGTGACAATGATAGTCGGCCAGAGATTTTAGAGGATGTGCTAGAGCAGAACTGTTTTCGTCATCATTCCATATTGGGCCATTGAGCCGAGGAGCTATGTAACTGACAATCCGCAGTGAGAGACGAGAGCCTAAGGGCACAAGGCACCAGACCATGGACAGGAGGCAAGTAGATATCTTGCTCTGCTAGTTTTGGATGCACCGACACCTTCTCGACTTGAAGGAAGGACATATCGACGACAGTGTTTACGATTTGTGATTTGGTGATTCGAATATCACGTGTCCGTCATTTTGGATTTCGGTATTTTGGGCAATTTATTTGCATGATTGAGATTTTGTGCACCACAGTTGCACTCGACTTCGATGTGATGTCGTTCGAGATATTTGATTTGATTTCATGCCTATGGTATGTATGTGTTTTGAATTGTGCTTTCGGTGTAGTTTTCATGTACTCTTAGTACTTAGATTCGATTTTGTGCACACTGATGCACGTGGTTGTGAGATTATATACCGCGGTATACCTGATTTGGATTGATGTATGTTGTATACCGTCGATTTCTATTGTGACATTCGATATTTGTTTTCGTGCACCTTATGCACTTGATTTGGATTCTTGCGCATACTTGGCACGCTCGATGCGATTTTGGTGCACACCAGTTGCACTAAATTGTGATTTTTCATGCATATCAGATGCACTTGATTTTGTTGTCAGGCACAACCGTTGCCCTTGACAGGTGTTTTCGTGCACACCCATTGCACATAGATTTTGGTTTTTGTGCACATGTATGGCACATTCATTGATTTCGATTTCTGTGCGCACCAGACGCACGTGGCATTATTATTTATATTATTGAGTATGATTTCCTTTGAGCAGTACGTTTTTATGATATTTACTATTTGGTGTAGTAGCTGAGCAGGACTAGTCCAAGGACAGTACCTGAATATGTTTTTGCATGCATCGATAGCTACCGAAGGGATTTCCAAAGAGGAGCTATAGTTTCAGTATTTTCCCTATGTGTCCGAGATGACACGAAACTTGTTACAAAGGAAACCCTTCTAAATTATTTTAAAACAACGGGACGTGTGTGATAAATAAGGGATATATATATATATATATATATATATATATATATGTATGTATGTATGTATATATAGTTATTTTTCTACAATAAACGTCCGCTACTTGTGCTGTGATACGCGCATCGCACAACGAATTGAAAAGGTTTGGCATGCATTTCTTTCAGATGTTTTGACGAGTTACAACGATGCTTACTATGTACACGTTATAGTTTTGATGTATATCATTTTGGTTTTCGTATTGGACTTTGACGTTGGTATCTTCACCTTGACTCCGATGATTGCGTGATGCTTGACGGAGTTTTGATTTTGAGTTATATACTCATTTTTTCATACGCATGCATTGCGCTGAGATGTGTTTTAAGTATTGATGATTTCGGAGCTCCGACGACTTGATTGTTTTGCTGAAATATTTTAGTATTTGGGGGAGCTTCATTTAAATTTGGGGACCGAATTTCTTTAAGGGGGAAGATTGTAACGTTTTGAAAATCGTTTAGGTGAAATTTCGGATAATCGATAAAATAACTTGTGTTTTCCGTAAAAACCAAGATATAATCACTTTTCAACAGACTTAAATACACCTATTCTAGCTATGAAATTGGTACTATTTGGTAATTATTTGGTCATTTGTAAATTTGCTAGTTTACTAAAATATTTTCCGAAATTAATTATTTTAAATATTATTTTAAGCCTTCACTGATACATTTAATTTTTGATAATTACAAATTGAAATGGGTTAATACAAGTTTTGTGCATCATGACACATTAAACCAAAATGTAATATGTTGGTCTTGAAATGAAAGAAATTGTCAAGATGGTTTTAGAAAAATATAAAAGAAAAAGGCTTAAGTTTGTGAAAATAAATTAAAGTAATTAGGAATTGAGGGGTAGTGTTTATTTTCTTGTGTTCCCTCACTCACTCACACACACACCCTACTCCCTAAAACTGGCCGAACCCATGGCTGTCCCACTCCCCATTTCCAACTCCAATTTATGAAGAAAAGAAAAGAAAAAGGAATAAAGAAAGATGAGGTATTGTGTTGACTTGAGGTATGGGTTCTTGACTTGGCCAATTACTTTCCCCACCTCACTCTCTCTCCCCTCTTCCCATTCCCAGCCGAGCCCCCTCACAAAAGCAGGCCCCCCCCATTTTCTCCTCTCATTTCTCTTTAAAAAATTCATCAAAATTGCCTCAAAAATCAACACAAAACCTCACAAATCCCAAATCCAACCTTTACCCATTATTTATTTGCCCAAGCTAGCATGAATCAAGGAGCAAGAGAGAATTTTGGGATGGCTAAGTTGCAAGCTAGATCTATGGTTTGTGAGGTATAAATCCTAACCAAATTGTTTAATAGTTGCTATAATACTTCAATATAAGCTAATTAGATGCTTAATTATGTTTTAATTTCAAAATTGGAAATTCAAGCTTGGGGGTTGAATTCAAGTTAGGGTTTTGAGTATTTGGATTATGGTTGTGTGATGTATTTAAGATCTTAAGACATGTAAAAGCAAAGCTAGTTGCTAGTTTGCTAATTGTATTTTAAAATTGTTCTAATTAAGTTTTTTAGCAAACTAGGTTTTTAGGATTTATGTAATGAGATGAAATAAAAATTTAGTTATGGTTTGTCTGACTTAATTAAGATAATTAGTGACCATTTTGGCCACTAGATTTGTTAAAATATCAAGTTTTGAATAAAAATGGAAAATGATGCTTACTAGGTTTTCGAAAATAAATCGATTTGATTTATTTTGAGGTTTTGATGAGTTAAAACTTATTTCATATTATATTTAGTGAGTTGTGAAACCACGAATGGTACATTTTAGTTTTAAGTTTGGGGACTTTCACGTATAGTGACCCTCGTTGTACTTTGTAGCATTGTCGCGGCGCGTTTCGGGCACCAAGTGTTTGCGCGTCGGGTTAATGCTCATGATTGACTTGTATTGTTTGTGTCCATGACTATTTATATTTATTCTCTTATTTCCTTGTGTACGTTGTTAGGATCGGGTGCAGAGGCATCGGACGTGGCGCAAAAATGACAGAGCTGAAATCGGATCAAATTAGCTGAGGCGTCCAGGTGAGTAGATGTATATCTACGGGGGAAGTCGGGTGGATGAAGTATAGCACCCCCGCAGTTTCGTAGTGTAGTCTACGTATGTGTGTGTGTGTGTGTGTGTGTGTGTGTGTGTTGTGTGTTGTGAGACGCTATTAATTAGCAAGAATGCTTTAGGAGATCATGGGTTATTTTTGGTGTAATTGAAGATTAATGCTTTAGTTTAGTTCGTAGTCGCGAAACCCTAGAGTATAGTTGTTACACACACACACATATGCACACACATGATATGTATGGGGTGTATATGGTTATATATATATATGTGTGTGTGTGTGTGTGTGTGTGTGTGGATGCGTTGGTGCGCGCGCACGCGCGCGCACACACACACACATATATACACATATGCGTATACACGGATGATGATGATAGTATATGATCCTTGGAGATGAGTCGATGTGATTGGGCATGATGCCGTGAGATCGGTGATGTGAATTGGGTCGTGTTATGATATACGACATGATATATGAGTGGATCATTGGGCGATGTGTTTTCATACACACACGGATATATGTTGATTGTATCGGAATGTACTAAACTTTAGATCAATACCCCTAGTTCTTGATATTATGCTAATGATACTATATGAATAATGAGATAAATGTGATATTTGACCCATACCCCAATTTTGGGATGTCGTACGATGGATTTTACCGTACGAAGTATAAATATTGATCCGCACTCTTGACTTGAGAATGTCGTATTATATATTTTATCATATGTGACGCTATTGAGGCGGGATCACCGACTACTAGATATATCGACTCGGACTTAGGTGGATTTCCTTACCCGTTCGATTAGTCTCTTAGTTTAGTCATGTAGTTATCAGGTAGATGTTAGACCGGCTCGAGTCATACTTATTTTCAAGCTAACGAATCGTGAGTATTTTAAAGACAGGCCGGGAATACTACAGATATTTCAAAGGATGTACCTTTTCTTAAAAACATCGTAGCCCCTATTTTCTAAAAACCACGATTCGAGCTATTTCGAATGCTAAAACTGTATGACTCGTATATATAAATGTATATTCTTATATGTTACGGTTACTACATCTTTTCCATATATTCATGTTGTTCTTATCGCATTGCATGCTTATACTTGTGATTTCCTTTGTTATTATGAACCTATGCTGTCAGGTCACCAGCACCGTTACCGATGATGCGTATGCTCCACGTACACTTGTTTGCCGGCTCACACACATCATCATCAGTAATTTCCATATCACGTACACTTTAGAAAATATTACTTCATGGATATAACTGCTGGTAGATAGTTCCGATATCTAATTACTATGCTAGTTTAAATATTGCATTCTTTGCTTAAATACCTTGCATGTATATGTATTCATTTCTCATGCGATATCATGGAGCTTTATGCCGATATTCACTGTTCACTGACTCGAGATTTTGAGATTTCGGATCTTTTATGAGATTTCTGGATTTGGGAAACATCATGTGAAAGTTTATAAACTTATGATTTGTTTTAAAGAGAAAGATGCGGTTTTCCTTGATATTATATTTTCTCGATTTTGAGATATTGAGATTTAAGATGGTTATGGGTCGATCCTGTTCATACGGAGCCCGAGATATTGAGATATTGAGATTTGAGATGGTTATGGGCCGATCCTGTTCATGCGGAGCCAAAGATATTGAGATATTGGGATATATATTTTGTGTCGATACTTGACACGGATTCTCTGTTGATTTCACTGATGATACTTCGGTTTTTATACAAAAAATCTCACTGAGATAAGAAAACAGTTTTCTCATTCATGATGTATTTTACTTTCATTCTTAGTGCATCCGTACATCATATATGTGACATGTTGCTACCTGAGGCACTGACAGGAGCACTTGGTATTACACTTATGTATAGATGTTTACCCTTGCCATTATTAGATGCTTCAGGTTATATTTTTTTGAGGATATTTTATTGTATGACCTAGGAGAGAGTCATACATGCTTTTTCTTCTCGGTGATGTTTTCTACTCACGAGTTGGCAACTCACCCCCGTTGTGCCACGTTTCTTGCAGGTTTGGCCGTACAGGTTTCTTTACGGCTTGCTGGCACACTGCTTCCTTCCGGATGATTGCCTTGGTAGGTGGGTTCACTTGTATTGTGACCACCGTAGTAGTTGTATTTATTTCAGTTGTATCTAGTAACTCCATCAACCAGACATGTATTATTTGGACAGACTTAGAAAACCAGTTGTTTATTCTTTCTACCTTAGAGTCGCGCGCTTGTATTATTATGGTTTTCTGGCTTCCTTGATGATGTTAGCTTTCATTCTGAGTTTTGATCCTCGCCCTTCGGCGTTGTATATTATATTGTTTGCGTGGTTGATCCGCCAATTGGCGAAGAGCTAGCTCCCGCTTAGGGATGCCTTTATTCATCATTTATATATATTTCATGTGTTGTACTCGTTTGGGGCCAGTATTTACAAAGGAGACTCTGCCGAAATTTTCGGGAAAATATGACGTTGCTTTTAAATGTTTAACGCCACTTATTTATTAAAACCCCTTTCATTAAAACAAGTTTTCTTCACTTCTTCTTTAAAATGATTTAGATTTTTGGGCTTTTGGCTTACTTGAATTAGGTGGGGTCTTATAGACTTCACATGATTCAAGTGTCAGTCACGTGCTATTTCGGGTCGTGACATTATGTCATCTAAAAAATTAACAAAATCACAAAATACCCTTCTTCATCATCATCTATCTTCTTCTTTAATTCACCCTATCCCTAACCCTAACCTCACTCCTTGATGATACTCATGAGTGAGGATTCCCCACATCATGACACGTAGCAGATGACGTGTCGTCCACTTAAGCCCACTAGATTCCTGAGGGCTATGGAGCTCGAATAGGTATGATGCAATGGTGACATTCTTCGGCGTCTCGCCACCGAGGTAGCGCTCGACCTTTTAGGAGCCTCTCATGAGTATGTTCCCTCTTTGTCTAACTGTCACGACCCGAAATGGCACGTGAATGGCACTTGAATCATATGAAGTCTATAGGACCCCATCTAATTCAAGTAAGCCAAAACCCAGAAATCTAAACCATTTAAAGAAGGAAGTGAAGGAAAACTTTAGTTTTAAAGCAAGTGGTTTAATAAAATAAGCCGAAGTATGCATTTTTAAAACCTCTAGTCTTTTCTGAAAATTTCGGCAGAGTTTCCTTTGTAAATACTGGCCCCAAACGGGTAAAACACATCAAATATATATAAAGGCAACCCTAAGCGGGAGCTAGCTCTTCGCTAATTGGCAGTCATAACCACGCAAGCAATATAATATACAACGCCGAAGGGCGAGGATAAAAACTCAGAAGAAACAAGAGAAAACCATAATAATACAAGCGCGTGACTCCAAGTTTGAAAGAAAACACAACTGGTCTTCTAAGTCTATAATAATACAAGTCTGGTTGATGGAGTTTACTAGATACAACAGAAATATAAATAGAAGATACAATGGTGGTCATGATGCAAGTGAACCCACCTACAAAAGCAATCACCCGGAATGAAGTAGTGTGCCAGCAAAGCCTCTAAGGAAACCTGTACGGCAAAACCTGCAAGAAACAGTGGCACAACGGGGGTGAGTTGCCAACTCATGAGTAGAAAACACCACCGAGCAAAAATCACATGTATGACTCAATCCTAGGTCATACGATAATAATATATCCTTAATATAAAATAACCCTGAAATATCTACACATAAGTGTAATATCAAGTGCTCGTGTTAGTGCCTCAAGTAGCAACATATCATATATATGATGTATGAATGCATAAAAACAGAATACATCTAAACGAGAAAACCGTTTTCTTAATTTAGTGAGATTTCTGTATATTTAAAAATCGAGGTATCATCAATGAAATCAACATAAAATTCGAGTCAAGCATCGACACAAAACATATATCCAAATATCTAATATCTCGGGCTACGGCCATCTGGACTGGCCCATATCATATGATCTCAATACCTCAATTCTCAATATCTCGGGCTCCGTCTATCCGGACTGGCCCCTGGGCTCCGGCAATCCGGAATGGCCCCAAATCATCAAATCTCACGACTACGTCGGTATCCTCCGGATATCCACCGTGTCACAAATAACCGGTCGGTAGTGCTCCCCTGCCAGGATCAACGCCATCATCTGCGACCATCTTGCCCTCCTCGAATCGGGTGTATGATATCGCTCAAGAGCCGAGAAAACTCATGGTGGACATATCTCACATCATATCATGAGAAAACCGCACTTTTTATCTTTTGAAAATGATAAATGAGTTTATAAAATCTCCTGGTTTCTCCAAATCCAGAAATCTCATGGAAAATCCGAAATCCAAAAATGAAGAGTCAATAATAGTGAATACCGGTCTCCGGCAATCCGGACTGGCCCTATAATATTGCATGATAAATGAATATATAAACATGCATGGGTATCTAATTAAGAATGCAATATCTAAACTAGCACAGTAATGATATATCTGAACTATCAGCTAACAAGTGATATCAATAAAATAATATTTTCCAAAGTGTACGTGACATGGCAATTACCGATGATGATGTGTGTGAGCCGGCAAGCAAGTGATTGTGAACATACGCATCATCGGTAATGGTGCTAGTGTCCTGACAGCATGGGCTTATAATAAACAAGAATCACAAGTATAAGCATGCAATGCGATAATAACATGAATCTATGGACAATGAATAGTAAACGCAGCAAATAAGAATATACGTTTCCAAATACGAGTCATACAATTTTGGCATTTGAAATAACACGAATCGTGGTGTTTAGAAAATAGGGCTACGGTGTTTTTAAGAAAAGGTACGTCCTTTGAAATATCCGTAGTATCTCTTGGCCTGTCTTTAAAATACTCACAATTCATTAGTTTTGGAAATAAGTATGACTCGAGCCCAGTCTAACATCTACTAAGTAACTACAGGACAAAGCTAAGAGACTAATCAAAGGGTTAGGAAAACCAGCTAAGTCTGAGTCGATATATGTATATAGTAGTCGATGATCCCGCCTCAATAGCGTTACAAACGATAAAATATATAATGTGACATCCTCGAATCATGAGTGTGGATCTATCATCATAATTATATTTCGTACGGTAAATCCATCGTACGGCATCCCAAAATCGGGGTACGGGTCGCTTATCACATATACCTCAATATCCATATGGTATCGTTATCATAATATCATGAACATGGTACTGATCTAAGTCTAGTACATACCGATACCATCAACATATATCCGCATATGTATGAAAACACATCGCCCATCAATCCGCTAATATAATACGGCGCATCTCATAACACGACCCAAATCACGCCACCGATCTCACGGCATCATGCCCCATCACATCGACTCATCTCCAAGTATCATATATTATCCTCATCATCCATGTATACGTATACATATATATATATACATATTCACATACATATATGTATATATATATATATATACATATCCCCATATACGCACAAGACATCGAATGTATGCGTGTGTGTGTGAGTGTGTGCAAATCATTACTCTAGGATTTCGCGACTAAGAAACTAAGCTAAAAACATATTCCTACAATTACTCTAAAACAAACCAAAGTCACCTAAAGCATTTCTTGCTAAGTTATCCTCGTATCACAAAACACAATATCATAAATATATATATATATATACGTAGACTACACTACGAGACTGCGGGGGTGCTATACGCCATCCACCCGACTTCCCTCATAGATATATATCTACTCACCTTGATCCTTGCTTGCCGAAGTCGATGTCGCCAACCTCTTCTACATCATCCGAAGTCTACGTGGGAGTACCTACATATCACACATAGTATCGTAAACTGAAATCGCATACGAAAACCAAAACGGCATACGTATAAACATAGGTTAAAACCTATGATCTATGCATGCAAGAATAACCTAACAACTCTCGACGATTGACGTACAAACGTGAATCGACCAATAAAAACACGAATACCAAACCTCAAGTTATTAAAGACCGCAAAATGAAAGCAGCAACTTTGGAAAACTCTTCCAGATTTTACCCTAGGTGAAATTAGCCAATTTTGCACATGTGGAGGGTCTATTTTAATGAGAATGGATCCATGGACCAAACACGTATCCATTCACCATCACCCTGGCCGCAATTCGCAGCCAGAAGGGATATATTTGCGACCAAGTCCTGGAGTTAGGGCCTCGGGTCTTGGGGTTAGCTCCTAGGTTGCCTGCACGACTCACAGTGATCGCTAAATATTTTTCAGGTGCCCCGGGTCATAGCAGAACTCAATACATCACCACAATTTCCAGAAAATCCAGTGTCGGCAGATTTCAAAGTTCGTATTTGGGTATCTGGGCTAAGTTTGATCCAGTAGTCTAGCACTGGGCGGGTTTGTAGTCACTACGTACACTCACATACCCCATCCCAACTCAAGGAAAGCCCTAACCCTCATCTTGGAATTTTCTAAGTTCCCTAAACCACACTTAATCGATTCTAAACTAACATGGATGCTAAAGGAATTGAAATACTACACTAATGGTGAAGAATATACCTCATTTGGCAGCTCAAGAAAATTCTTGAGTTGCCCCAAGTCTTCAAAATCCAATTTTTTCTTGATCTCCCATGCTTGTAGCGAGCTTGTGCATGCTTTTAGTGAAGAGGGTGAAGTGTTTTGATATATTTTTGGTGGTGTTTTGAGGGGTTGAGGTGGTGGAGGAGAGAGGGCAGCCAAGGGTTGAGAGGGAGAGAGAATGATGAAGATAAAAAAAATGGAGGGAACACAAATGGGAGACAGGTCAATGACCCCTCACCTCACTCTCTCTTCTCTCTCTTGCCCATACTTCTTTCTTTACTATTTTTCCTTTTCTTTTCTATTCTCCTTTATCTTTTCTTTTTAAAACCACAAAACAATACAACCCATAAACACATGAAGGAAAACAAAATGACATGGTTCATAAAATGTAACAAGTATTTTTTTGAAAAAAAAGTGACATGGTTCATGTCATGTGCACAAATCAAGCTTAATGCACGATTAGTGATATTTAATCGAGATTAGAACTTAACCCTATTTTAAATGAGTATTTAAAATCTATAAATGCTCATATCATATAAAACACCCTCATTTCAGTAATTCTTATAATTTCTAAATATTTCCCAATTTATCGGTATTTAATTATACCGCATCATTAAAATATTCATAATATTTATTATTTAATTATATAAATTCCCAAAAATAATATTTTATTTTTCTGAAATGTTACACTAACCGCCAGCCAATATCTCAGTGCCCCTGTTTGGCCGGGAGCATGGAGCACGAGCGTCCTCATAATGGCTTCGTGTATTTCGCCACGATGAGATCTCCGCCGCTCCACATCTCGCATCCCATGCCAGCGTATTTCGCCATTAATGAGCGCATCTCGCCATTAATGCGGACGTTATGCCTGGGCGAAATTGATGGTGAGAATCTCGTAACGGCTCGCTCCGATGCGACCCCTATATAAACCCTTCCTCCAGATGATTCAGGTAACTTGAATTCAATCCAATACACTGCTACTCTGCTAAATATTCCCCGGTACTTACTTGATCATCGGAGGGTCCAACGGCGGTCTCCCAACCCGGGACTTCTTTGTAGGTTGCTCGGCGTCCTCACCAACCAAAAAAGCCATTGAGATCCACACGCTCAATCTTCCACAACAAATCTCAACTGTTCAGCCCGCTAGCCACAAAATCGACGGAGGACATCTAAGGGAGATCCCGACCTCCATCAGTTGGCGCCGTCTGTGGGAACACCATCTCCCATCCAAAAAAGTTGATCTTTCTCCTTCGATTCAAAGGCCAACGATCATCGCAACTGTAACGTTTAAAAAATAAATAAATAATTAAATAAATAAAATCCTTTAGGTGAATTTTCGGATAATCGGTAAAATAAACCGTATTTTCCATAAAACTCAACTATAATTATTTTTCAATATAGTATTAAATACGTCTATTTTAACTATATAATTACTAGTAAACGGTGTTTATTTAGTGACTTATAATTATTAGTTTACTTAAATATTTTTCCTTAATTAATTAAATTCAAATATTAACATATGCTTTAATTATGCATTAAATTATTGCAAATTACAGATTAGAAATGGGTTAATTTTAAAAAATGAGCCATGACATATTAGAATTTATTTTGTAACATGTTTATTTTGTTGCAATGTGTCTTCATAATTCTAGAGTTTTCTATAGGAAAATTTAAGTAGAAAATAAATAAAATAAAGAAATAAATGAAAAGACAAAAGTGAGATGATTAATTAATGGAACTTCTACACATTTCTACACTCATCTCACATTTCCCTCTCCCACTCATGTGGCCGTCCTCACCTTGGGCAGCCTCCCCCCCTATTTCTCCACTTCATTTTACTTCAAAAATTTCCAAAAATTCATAAAAAAATCCAAAATAAAAGCTCAAAATCCAAATCCAATTTCGACCCATTATTCTTTGATCAAAAGTAAGCATGGATCTTGGAGCTAGAGAGCAATTTAGAGGACCTAGAACTCAAGTTCTTAAGATTGTGAGGTATAAATCCTAACCCTAAAGTTTAATATTTGATTAATTACTTCAAGTAAATGAATTTGTGTGTTTAATTATGATTTAAATTTCTAACTTGAAAAATTCAAGAAAGGGCTTTTGAATGCAATTAGGGTTCTTATCATGTAATCATGGTTTGAAAGTGTAGTGTGACATCTTAGAGTTTGCACATTGAAATTTAGTTGTCAAATTACTAATTGTTACATTTTAATTGTTCAAAATTTAAGCTAATTGTAAACTAGATTTTTATAAAACATATAAATAGGTGAGATAAAATTCTAGTGAGAATGTTTATCAATTCTTCATGAATTTAATGGGTAGATTAACATGTTAATTGAATGCAAAAGCTAATCTAGTTACCAGTTTCAAATTGTTAGTTGGAAATTATACTAATTATGCTAGTTTTTGCTAACTAGGTTTTTGGAAATTCATTAAATAATTGAGATTAAAATCCAATTTGGGTTTTTATGACATTATTAACATTTTAAATTGTAGTTTAACACTTTAGTTCATGCAAAATCTAGCTTAGTTGTTGAATTGTGAATTTTTCTTTAAAGAAAATATTAAAAATTGATATTTTTGCAAACTAGAATTTTCAATTTAATACAAATTGATGAGGTTAAATTATGGTGATGGTTTGTATGACTTAGTTATGATATTTAGTGACTATTATGGCCAATAGTTGGGTTAAAACATCAAGTTTCGAATTAAAACGAAAATTTAGTGCTTTCTAGGTTTTTGCGAAATAAAACGATTTGATTAATATTAAGGTTTTGATTATTTAAACCCTATTTTATATTATAATTAGTGAGTTTTGGAACTACGACTTGTATGTTCGTGTTTTATCTCGATCAATCGGCGTTTGTACGCCGATATTGAGGGATATTTGGTTCTTTTGCATGAGCGGGTCATAGGTTTTAACATATGCGCCGTTTTGGGATTTATCCGCGATTTCGGTTTACGATATTATATATGTTTGCGTATAGGTACCCCTCACGTGGACTTCGGACGATGAAGAAGAGGATGGCGACATCGACTTCGGCGGACAAGGACCAGGTGAGTAGATGTATATCTACGGGGGAAGTCGGGTGGATGGCGTATAGCACCCCCGCAAACGTAGAATAAGGATATTACATACTGTTATTAGGAAGTCGGACGTGACCTTAGATTCTTGGCGAGTAGGGTCCTATTGAAGACTTTAGGTTAGAATAGACTGATTTAGAAAGACTTAACCAGAGGATGACTGCCTTGGAGGGAATTCGTAGGTTTCATGTAGACACATACACACACGCACACACACATACACTTGACTTGGTGTATATGTTTATATATATATATATATATATGAATGTGTGTAGGTTTCTATATGTGTGTGTATATATATATATATAAAACATATACACGTGATATGAGGAGGTTATATGATACATGGGGTTGAGTCGGTATGACTGGGCATGATGCCGTGAAATATTAGATATACGATCGAGTTATGACATGAGATGTGTTATGATATTAGCGGATCATTGGGGAATGAGAAAATCTATATTTATATATAAACGATAATAGGTGATGATGACATTGAAATGTACGAGACTCTAGAATAGAACCCGGATTGTAATATGTGACTTAATCAAGATATGATATTTGACATGATATTTTAGTGGATCATTTGACACAGACAATGATAAATGATTGATGATGTTGGGATGTATGCGATTATAGTACAGCACCCTTGATCATGATATTGTTTGATAATGAGACTATACGAACGACGATGTTTATATGTGATAGTTGACCCGTACCCCTATTTTGGGATGTCGTACGATGAATTTTACCGTACGGGGCATAGATATGATAATTGATCCGCACTCTTGACTCGAGGAAGTCGTACTACGTACGTGACGCTATTGAGGCTGGATCGCCGACTACTAGAGATACCGACTCAGACTTTAGGAGGATTATTCTTACCTTTTGACTAGTGTCTTTAGTTAGTTCCTTAGTTGGTTAGGTAGATTTTAGTTTAGGCTCGAGTCATATTCATTTTAAAAACCACGATTCGTGCTTCTTCAAAACAAAAAACGGTATGACTCGTAATTAGTAAGTATTTTCTAGTTATGCGTTTACTACACATTCACTGTTATATTCATGTTGTATTCATCGCATTCCATGTTCACACATATGATTTTTAGCTAATATGAAACTCTGCCTGTTAGGACACCAACACCATTACCGATGATACACATGTTCCACGTACACTTATTTGCCGGCTTACACACATCATCATCAGTAATTGCCATGTCACGTACACTTTAGAACATATTATCTTTTATTGATATAATCAGTTAAATGCTAGTCCAGTATAATATTGTGTGATTACCCTCATGTGCCAGTTTAGACATTTCATTTATTACTTAGACACTTAATGCATTCACATTTTCATATTATCATGCAGAAATGTGGGGCTTATGCCGATACTCTTTATTTACTTACTCATGATTTTTAGATTTTGGATTTCTATGAGATTTCTGGATTTTGCGGAAAACCGAAAGAATATATATATATAAAAACTTCTCTCTCTCTCTCCCCCTCTCATTTTAAAATACAAGTTGCGGTTTTCTCGTGATGTATGTGTCCCATGAGATTTCATGTCTTCTGTTGGATTTCGAGACCCGATTCGAGGAGTGGATGAACCGTCTCGGGTACATGGTGGGCCCGGTATGGTACCCCAGGGCAAGAAGCTCGAGTTGTAGACGATGAGCCTGGCAGGGGAAGACTACCTACCGGTGATGTCTGCCGCGGCGGATATGCGGAGGATACGGACCGTTGTCGTGAGATATGATGATATGGGCTGATCCGGACTGACGGATCCTGAGATATTGAAACTATGAGATATTGAGACTATGAGGTATTGAGACTTTAAGATTTACATGTTTTATGTCGATGCTTGACACGGATTTCCATGGATTTCATTGATGGTGTTTCGGATTACCATACAAATTTTACTATGATAAAAATCAAATATTTCTTATACAGATATATCCAGATTTCATGGTTGATTGTTTTACATTCATGGTGCATGCATACTCATACACATGACAAGTTACTACTTGAGGCACTGACACGAGCACTGAGCATTGCACTTACGCATAGATTATTACCCTGCCACTACTAGATGACTAGTGTTATATTAAGTATATTATTATGACCTAGGACAGCGTCGTGCATGCGATTTCTACTCGCAGATGTCTTCTACTCACGAGTTGGCAACTCACCCCCGTTGTACCAAATTTTCTTACAGGTTTCGACGTACAGGTTTCCTTGGCATCTTGCTGGCACATCATTTCATTCAGGGTGATTTGCTTGGTAGGTTGGTTCACTTGTATCAGGACCGCCGTTGTACTTTTATTATTTCATTTGTATCTAGTAAGCTCCATCAACCAGACTAGTATTATTGGTAGATTTAGTAGACCAGTTGCTTATTCTTTTGACCTTAGAGTCGCGCTTGTACTATTATGGTTTTCTGGTGGTTTGGTTTTCTTTTGAGTTTTGAGCCTCGCCCTTCGGCGTTGTATATTATAGTGCATTGTGCGGTGGTTTCCGCCATTTGGCATAGAGATAGCTCCCGCTTGGGGATGCCTTTTTATTGTTTGTATATATTATTCTTGTTTGTACCCGTTTGGGGCCAGTTTTTACAAAGGAGACTCTGCCGAAATTTTTGAGAAAATTTGATGTTGCTTTTAAACTTTTTTCTTACATGTTTTCCTTTACTTATTCTTTTAAATTGTTTAGATTTCTGGGCTTCAGCTTGCTTAGATTACGATACGCCTCTAGACGTTTCGTAATTTAAGTGTCGGTCACGTTCCGTACCTACGGGTCGTGACAGCAACGAGGATCCTGAAAGTGTTTACTAGCACCACGATATGGTTAAAACGGACATCACACATGCTATTTTCAAAATTTCATGGTGCTAATGAACACTAACCTAGAATCTAACTAGAAGATTATTGTTTTAAACATGATATCAAAAAACTACAATAAGAGAAAGAGTACACGACCTTCGTAGACCAAGTCCTTCTCTTCAAATGCTCCGGGTAGAAGTCCACATGACTCCTCAAGGCTCTACTTGAGAGGATGAACAAGATTCCTCCGATGACCTTCGTGCCAAAGATGATCTACCCGAAGCTCCACTAATCCAAGCTACCTCTTCACTAAACTCTTTAGTGAAGGAAACACACTACACTTGATTGCTAATCAAGTGTCGGATGATGAAATAGAGCTTTTGTTTGCTCACTAGGGTTCTCACAAGCTCAAGATTTCACAACTCATGTGAGGGATTGAGCTTAGAGGTGGAGGTGAGGAAAATGTAGAGAGCAAGAGCTCAACTCAAGAAAAATGAACTCTAAAATGGCTAAGTGTTAGAATGGCTCATTCTCTTGACCTCACTTCATGGAATAAAATTGCAATAAAAATTGCAACCATGCTTGAATAGTGAGTCAAGACCAATAAACAATAGATAAAAGTCATGCTTCACCCATGCCCAAAATATCTCCACATTTTACACCTCATTTTCTATTTTCTAAAAATAGAAAATCCATGCCATGCTTCATATAATATATATATATATATATATATATATCACATATATATTTATATATATATATATCACATATATATTTATATATATATATATATCACATATATATATATATATTATGAAGAATAATTAGTGAGCTAATAATATTAGTTAACATATAATTATATCAAATATATTATATATCAAATTATTAAATCAACACTTGATTTAATAATCCGGTTATATCACATATAACCGACTAATATCATTTATCTGTATATCACATTATCAAATCAATACTTGATTCGATAATCCGGTTATATCATATATAACCTAACTGATAACAAATAATCGCCAGATTAGAATATGATATCTCATACTCGTATTTAATCAGGCCCCCGCACATATCAGCATATGTGCCCTACTTCGTTTCGCTTTAACCAGGAAACTTCTATGTGGGACTCTAAAGACTCGTCAATACGCCAGCAGTAGGTAATGATCACATCAGTTACCCACAAGCCGTCAGCGGTACTAGCTGGACGTAACGGCTACCCAGGTATTGAGCGAATAGAAGATCAACAAGCAAGCTTGTCCAAACTCCTATGAAGCCTATAGGTAGCACTTACCGTACAGTCTGGTCTCTTCGTCTGATATGTCGCATATCTAGACTGGGGGTGGAATCGTCAGACCCTAATAACTAGATAAGTCATGCCGATTTAACGCCTATAACGGTACGAGAAACTACTGATAAAACTTACCAGTAAATCTCATCAACATCCTTGGACAGGGACTTCCTGTTATAGCCAATAGAGCATAACGCAACATCAACTCCCTATACCGGGAGAGACGAAACCCCTCCTATCGCACATTGCCTCCATGTGACTCGGGACTGTACCCAAAATCCACCTGTTTGCATGACTCCTTTGAGCCGTGGTAGAGAAGAAATCAAAGCACAGTGGGAACCACACAAGACTCTCTGATGATCTTGGGTCTACAGACTAAAATGTACCAGTGTCACCAGAGAACTGCTATCTCACGATAGGTATAGTACCATCTAGGAGTTCTCGACGAGTCATGTTCGGTGTACCCATTCTCTAATTAGCACCTGTGTACAATCATTGATGTCAAACTGTTAGTTATGTGTATGCCCTAGAGGCCATTATTATACATATGATGTATATTATAGTGGATGCTTGGACATATATGGAGAGGACTTTCTTGCTCGATATGATAGTATGCTATCTGGTTGCTCTTTGTCTTAACATGTAGACTTGTATTATGATACTATCTTGCTCTCACATGTTGATAAAGCCCTTAGGATGTGTACTTGACTTCCAGGACTATGATAGAGATCATACTAGTGGGGCCAGGGTAGTCCACAAGTACATCCTTTAATAGTTTCTAGTCGAGGGTGTATCGAGACAGGGCATCGATATTCCAGAGTAGACTAGCGTATACGCTTCTTGACCCATATGGTGGGCGATGGATGATCCCACAGCCATTGGTGTTTGACATCAAAGATGGTATACGGGTTCTCAGTGGAGACTGGGTACACTGAACGGACTCGCCGAGAACTCCTAGTTGGTATTATACCTATCGTCAGATAGCAGTTCTCTGGTGACACTGGTACATGTTAGTCTGTATGTTCCCTCACGGAAACCGAATAAAAAATATAAAAGCAAAGGGAAAAAGTCCCTAAACGGAGCATCGCATACCTACACGTGATAAGCACTGCGCTGGATAAAGAAAGGCTGAAATTGAGGCTAAAACTGAGGCTCACGTGCAGACACGTGACCCTCTATATACAAAGTATATAGACGCCTTCTTAAAAAAAACAATTGGCCAGGAAAAAGTGACGTCATAGCACGCGACGCTCTTTTATGTGCTTAACTTTGAGGGGTCACGTGCTACATGTGATAGACTCCTGTGCCTCCTGAAACAATAAAAGAAAATTCTAATTAGAAGGGACCAAAAGCCTTATTTGGAAAGTATTTCCTTGGATCCTTCTAAACAAGAAAGATAACGCTTTGTAAAACAGAGCGCCGTCGGATTAAAGATCCAATGGTGATTAAAAATCACCAAACTACAGAAAAATTCTGTGCAAGGAAATATCTTCCTAAACCGGCTAAGAATTACAAAAAGAAATATCTTCTGTAAAACAGATTTCCTCGGATTAAAAATCCAACGGTAAATAAAATTCACCAAGTTATTTAAAAGATCATGTTGGTTGATTAGAAAATCAATCAAAATCTCTCAATGAGAGATTTTCTAAAACAAATTGATTCTTTTCTTTCCCCTATAAATAAGAGCAGAGATAAAAAAGAAAAAGAAAAGGAAGGAAGAGTGAAGTTTTTAGGGAGGAGGAAGTTTTCAAGTTTCGAAAAAGAAAAGAGAGAGAGAGAGAGAGACCCCTCGTAAGCAAAAGTAAAGAGAATTTAATTCTCCAGAGAAAAAAATGAAAAAGAAATTCTAGGTAAGAGGGAACAAAACACAGAGAGAATATCTTATCCCCTTTTTACCTCCATAAGAGTTTAAGTCTTCTAAAAAGAACTAAGTTCTTCCTCTGGTTAAGATCTGCAGAAGCAAATCTCCCCACAAGTTAAGAATTTAATTCTCATCGGGGAGATTCTGCCATGCAGATCCAAAACTTAGGGGAAGATCTAAGTTCAGAGAATTTAATTCTCCCAAAAAGTAAATAAGAATTTAATTCCTCTAATGAAACAAGAGTTTAACCTTTCATATGAGAACTTAGTTCTCCCTTATGGTAAAAGATCTGCAGAAGTAGATCTCCCCACAAGTTGAGAATTTAATTCTCATCGGGGAGATTCTGCCATACAGATCCCAAACCTAAGAGAAAAACTAAGTCTTAAGAATCCAACTCTCATAAATCAATGGGCTCGAAAGTCTCGAAACTCAGGATCTCTAGGGATGTAAAAGGATTGGCACACAACATGATAATAGCCGATCACGTGCTCCCACGTGAGCGCCTGTGATGAGCAAAAGAGAATAAAAAGATTGGCTCACGTGATCACACATGACTCCATAGTAGTGCTTAGCACTTACAAAGCAAAAGGGAATAAATTAAAGGCAGTTTCCAATTTTGAGGCGCCTCACGTGCTCCCACGTGACCCAATAGCACTTAGCACACAGAAAAGAACAAAAGATCAAACCCGTAGAGGCAGCACCTCAAATTCTTGAAGTCTAATACTACTCAAGCACCTCACGTGACCCCATGTGAGCGCCACTAAATTTTAGTGTTTAACACTATTTTGGGCACATCACGTGGGTGCACGTGATCGCTGAATATATGTTAGTGTTGAACACTATGGAAGGATATCAATTGACCTCCTCATGCTCAGGGTCTCTAAAACCGATCTCAGTTCCAAACACAGCTAGTAAGCTCCCAACAGATGACATCTAAACTGATGTTCATCCCGCTTCCCCAAATCTGGGCATTGGTTCAAGGGTACATCTCTTCATACCTCTGATACATGTCGTTGTAATCCTTCAACGTCTTCAGAGAGATGGAGGGTCCCAATAACTAATAACTTTTGGTGCATCCCCATACTGGTTAAACCAAAACCCCATGGACTATGAGGTCCTTAAACTCAAAGACTATGAGGTCCTTAAACTCATGGACTATGATGTCCTTAAACTTTATGGACTGTAAGGTCCTTAAACTCAAAAACTATGATGTCCTTAAACTCATAGACTATGATGTCTTTAAACTTTACAGACTATGATATCTTTAAACTCCATGGACTATGATGTCCTTAAACTTATGGACCGCAATGTCCCTAAACTAAAACAATAGAGCCCAAATGCTTTTTTGTTGGATTTAAATGATCCTAAAATCCTGTTGAGTAGATCTTAGTCTAAAATTAGAATAACATATCCATAACAAACGTTTAAGTTGATCTTAGTCTCAAACGAGATTAACGATCCTTAAACCCAACCCAAACCCAAATCTAAGAAAATACGGATTTAGACTAATCCATGCCCTACTGGAGACAACATAAATTAGTCTTCGTATACAATCCATGGGCAACCAAAAATAAAAAAAAAACACACGACACGAAGTGACCATCTGGAGAAAGAGAAAGTGATTACCGCGATGCGGTAGTGTAATTAACTGCAGGGGCTTACGCCTGCAAGGAAGAGCGTCCCCACAATCAAAAACCCCTCACAGTGAGGGGGAATCTGACGAAGTCTGCTACAACGGCCGCATCCGTCTAAACCTCCGATACACGGTGCCATAAATCACTTTGGCATCTTCGGAGAGGTGGACAGATAAAACCCAATAGCATCTGCCCCCAAATTCAGGCTAGACGTTTGTCTTCCCGGTCATCGGCGGTAAACAGATTCTGGCACGCCCGGTGGGACCTTTTCCTCTTTCCACTCCACACTTCATGTGTCTTGTGCATGAACAAATTGCGGTTTGCTATGGTTGCCCCTGGATTCAAGGTACTAAGATTTGGTGTCTTGCTTCGTGCAGAAAGGAAGATGGCGTCAGTGGCTTCCACTTGCACCAATAGCAACAACTGCAACAACTCCCACTCCGTCATTGCCGGAGGAGTGACCTATGGGCCCCAAGCGGCCTCCATCTTTGCCATGCCAGTGGAACAGGTGACTCAGGCCACCACTGTATTGTTCTTTAGGACCATGATCCCACCGGCAAGCATTAGCATCCCAATGCTGTCACAGGAAGCTCCGAAGAAGTCAGTCTTTGATCGGCTTGCAACTACCGCGGCCCATCTCAATGGGTAGCCCAAATCAAACACCTCGGTATTTAACGGACTAGGCCAAAGCTCAAGCGGGCCAGTGAAGAAGCCTGCGATACCCGAAGGAGTTATCCCAAAGCGGATAGCTATTCCAACTCCGACAGACAAAGTCGTTAAAGGAGCTTCTTCTGCAAAGGGATCAGTCTTCGCTAGACTGTCCGCTCCAATTCTCGCTTCGGGCGAAGACACCAAGGCTGCCTCCCCTGCTTAAAGTTCATTCTTTAACAGATTGGACATTTCTTCTCAGCGGACGTCAGTCTTCAATAGGCTAGTACCAACAACAACCCTTCACCAGAACAAAGGGCATGGGGAAGCCACCCCCGTAACTGATCCAATACCATCTGCAAGACATGCTCGACTTAGCCACTGGCGCCAAGTGAGGAAAGCTGGGGGTAGTTCCCCTTCTGGACTGACTCCACCAGCTCCAATGGTAGAAATTGATGTTGCTGTTCCAACTGGGAACAACATTGAACCACTTAGGAGGGTGTGCAAAAACTCTTCGACTGCCGTGTTGAAAAGGTCTCCTCTACCTATGGAGAATGTTACAAAGGCGAACCCGGAACGGCCCCTACAACTTCGGCCGCCCACAAAAGGAGAAGGCCAGAGATGATCCCTGCATCTGTGATGAATCACAAGGGCATTGAATCCAAACACCCCAAGTCTGGGGGCAAGGTAGTGCATACTGTTTATATGGCTTCCGGAAAAGAGGAAAGCCGTGCTTCTACGGGTCATCGACCGCTCACACGGTCTATGACAAAAACTCAGGAGCAGCAACAAAAGCTCCAGGAGATGCTGACACAGATGGCTGCACTCACTAGGCGAAAAGAAAGCCCGGAAACGTCGTCGGAGCAGCGTCAGGAACAAGAAACCGATGCCGAGTTCCTCCAAAAAATCCTTGAGAAGAAAGACAAAGAGTCCATGGAACAAGCGGCCAACATAAAACAAATGGCGCTATTGTTCCAAGATATGGTAGGCATGATGATCCCACCGGACCCTCCAGCCGAAGAGCCTCAAGTAATAATTGAAGACGATAGATGGGAGACATAAAACACTCTTCCGGCCTCTTCAGCTGCAAAGGAGGAAACAATCTCGAAAGCGGCGCTCGATGATTATATAGCTCAACAGATATGAGCTCATCAAGCAAACGAAGCTGCTGACCATGTCGTCAGAACTGGGCGACCATATCCAAGCTGGTACGATCAGATTAAGTACCCGCCAGGATACACGATTCCTAAGTTCCATGTATACAAGTGGACAGGAAATCCCCATCAACATGTCGCTCAGTTCAGGGCTCTGTGCGGCAACACTGGAGGTGACGATAAACTATTGCTTCGCCAATTCGTCGGTAGCTTGGCGGAGACGGCGTTCGAATGGTATTCAGAGCTTCCCAACGACTCCGTCAAAAATTTTACGGAGATGGAATTGCTATTCACCCAGCGTTTCGCAAGCGCTAGCGAACACACCCCAATCACGGCGTTGATCAATGTCAGGGTGAAGCCGGACGAAACATGGGTTCAGTACGCCATTCGGTGGCGGAACCTGTGGTCAAAGTGCGAACAACGCATAAAAGAAGCTCCTGCCGTGGGCATGTTCGTGGGTACCCTTGATCCGCAGGCGACCATATCCCAGTTCATGATGTTTTTCAAGCCAACTACATTCTAGGCCTTGATTGACAAGCTGGCCCAAATGGATCAGATGGGCCATAGACCGTCTTCCTCGAAAATGGAGCCTCGAAACGAAAAGGGGAAAGCGAAAGCGACCTTCGTCGCCAATGCTTAGTAGCAGCCCAATGGTCCAAAGACAGCTGATCGCCAAAACGATAGACATCGATTCTTCAATGAGAAGCTAAAACGCCCTTATTTGTTTTCCCGGGATAAAACGAGGAGACTATTCAAGCTGGGGGTGCGCAACAGACTCATTAATCTGCCAGATCCAAGAAGTCCACTACAGCTGGGCGACGCCAACAATCCTAATTACTGCCACTACCATCGAGCAGTAGGCCATCCAATCGAAGATTGCGTCGTCTTCAAAGGCTGGATTGAGGACCAATACTAACAGGGCAAATTCACGCTGTCTGAGAATTGGAAGGTAAGCCCGCCCCAGCCACATGCTCCTAAAAAGGTGGACACGCCGGGGCATCGTGCTCTTTTATAGAAGAAGCTCCATGGGAGGTCGCTCTTTCAGCCAAAACGAAAAGAATGCTGAAGGATTTCCAAACATGCCCTGCGATCAGGTGGAAAAGTCCGATGGAACCCGAGGTCATTGAGGGAATGCTGAAGCCGCACCCGACGCCAAGAATTGGTAGTGATAGTCAAAACGCCCATGCCCAGCCGTCAAAGTCTTCAAAGAAGAAGAAGAAGACCAAAAAGTTCGTGAAGCCTGATGACAAGCGCACGGACATGCAAAAACATATCGACGCATTGGAAGAATATAACCAGAAGGCACGAATCCTGGCCACACTCCAAGAGTTTCTCAACCACATCCTTGAAGACGGAGATGGCGACAAGGATGAGGGGGAAGACTCATCAGATGAACCTGAGGAATATGTGGCAAGCTGCCACGTGATTTCTCACTTGTCAATAGATGGTGAAGAAGCTCCTGATGCAGAGAAACTGGGGGCAGGATCGGTGCCAAAACCCTTAGAACCGTCTAACGAAATGATCGACATGCTGCTGAACGAAGCCCGTCAAAAGAGCAAAGATGATCAAGAACGCGAAATGGCCATATTCGAAAGGTCCAGGAATCAGCGTCAATTTGAAGAAGTCATGGAAGGGATGGGTCGCAAAACACTCCAACCAGATCAAAGCACATCCACAGTAGACAAAAGCAAACTTAAGACGAGGAAACGGTTCGCCAAAGTCTTGTCCATGGGAATGAAGCTGCCACCTTTCAAAGGGAATACTCCCGGCAGTATGCACCCTGACGAAGCGGACGTACATCCCACCTATTTCTTATACCATTAGAGGATTGAAAATCCTACCGAAGAATGCATGGCCTTTAAAAAATGGTGTCAAGGGTATTTCGTTCGCAGGTAACACTTCAAGAGGATGAAGCGTGAAGCTCGTCGACAGCGAAAAACTGCGACAGACGAACGTGAAAGAACTACAGGCAACTGTCACATGGTTGAATCCGGGGGATCACAAGTTCTCACCTTCGGAAGCGACTCTGACGAAGAAATAGCCCTCGGCCCTCTCTTCAAGGAATCCATCTCCGAAACAGAAGAGTCGAAGACCTGCGAGAATATTCAGCTGCGTAATCGCACGTACCGAAAAGAATCTCGGACCCACAAACAAAGGATCAAGCAAAAAAGATAAAGGGAAAGAAAAGGTCACTGAAGATATCGCCCTCGATGATCGAGTGGTCGAAGAGCTGGCAGCCAAGGACCCGCCCAAGAAAAACAAGGTGGATTACAACGTTCTGGCACACCTGAGGAAAATACCCTTGCAGCTAAGCATCCTCGATGCCCCTTCTGCTATCTAAAGAGACGAGAGATTCTCTAATCAAGGCACTGCAAGAGCCCGAGAAGTTCCGAGCCTGCCTTGTCGAAGAAAAGATGAAGGACGAGCTGGAAGAAGTGCACACAGCTGACATCACTTTTGGCGATGAAGATCTACTCCTCGGAACATGCGAGCACAACCGTCCCTTGTATGTCGCCGGATACTACCATGACATCAAGATAGGAAAGATCTTAGTTGACAACGGGTTCTCTGTCACCCTCCTAAATGTGAGGGTGCTAAATGAAATCTGCATGAGCGTTCAACACCTCGCTCAGGATAAAATCACTATCTCCGGGTTCGACTCCCAGCCATCACGGACGCTCGGGTCTATGATACTGACATTACGCTTTGGGTCGCTCGTCACTGACATCAAGTTCCACGTCATTGATGCCAAGACTTGCTATAACGCCTTGCTTGGTAGGCCTTGGTTACATGAGTACAACATCATCCCTTCTACACAACATCAGTGTATGAAGTAATTCAAAGATGGTCTCGAGTACACCGTTACGGGGTAGCTAAACCCATTCTCTGTGAACGAAGTTCGAAAATATGAAGACGACAAGTACTTCCTGCCAGACTTTGAAGACAAGGAAAGGTGCCATAAACCAGAGAATAAGGAAAAATCTATCACCACTATTCCGGTCTTCGAAAGCGATACGGAGGAGGAGGAAGAGATAGTCTATTCAGGACTGCCCCAATGCAGTAAGCCGGGACCTTATTCTGGTCTTCGGCAGTGACTCTGAAGACGAAGTCAACACAGTGTTCTTAGTTCGTCCATCGGTGTAGGCCCTCAATGGAGATGATCAGAGTTTGCAGATCACTATGGTTCCGCGGCAGCACTACAGAGAGCTTGACGCACTTGATACCTATAGTGTACAGGAACTGCAGACATTCTACGTCCCTCCCAGGAGAAGAGATGAAAAGGAGATCCTATTCTATCGGTCCACGGAGACTAAAGTCGAAAGAGAAATCTGGCATGGTGCTGATTGTACGCTTGACAGGCTCCAGCCCATCCGTCTCCCCAGATACTACACAGAAGGATTAAAAAGGTTGTTGAGGCGCCAAGGCGTACCCTTCAAACAGACTGCTCGACAAGCTCAGTTCTACAACAGGATTTGGAACGTCTCCGGAACTCAGTGAATATTGCCTAACGGAAAAATGGAAACGATCAGGCTCGGATTTATCCAGTCCAAGAAACGGGAGCTGTTCCATGGCTTCCATGTCATAAGGGACCTCGATGAAGAAACAAATGCTCTTCTAAAAGATGCTGATGCTGAGCCAGAACGCGGTCCTGTCGTAAAAATGTCGAGTCCGTCGTTTGAAGAATAGACGGACAAGCTAATAAGAGAAGCGAGTCAAAAGTCTTGGAACGACCACAGTTGCGAAATGGCCATTTACGAGAAAGCCAAGACGCAACGCCTCCTTCAGCCGGCCATGGAGGATGATGATGCCCTTCACCGTCAGCCCGCCATGCATTCCCAAGACATAAAAAAGGCCCGATGCAGAGGCGAAAACAGGTCGATGAACGGAAAAAACGTTCGATAGAGGCAAAACGGATACAGAAGGCCACACGATCAAGAAAATGTCAGTCGGAGCCCGTTCCTTATGAAAAAGATGGATCGGGCATACTCTTTCCCTCAAGAAAAGACAAGGAGAATCTTCAACCTTGTCACGAAACATCAAATGATGACACTCCCGGGGTCTCGACACCCCGATCAAGCAAACGAGGTTCATCACCAAGATTATTGCTCCTATCACAGAGCGATAGGACATCCTCTTGAAGACTGCTTTACCTTCAAGAACTGGTCGAAGACCAGTACCAACTCGGCAGGTTCGCTCTATCCAACAGTTGGAAGGTAGCCCCACCGTAAAGGCATGTACCAAAAGCAACGTACATGGCGAGAGTAGAATTGGACCAACATCGGTCCTGGAAATGATCTCGAACGTGCCACACGATAACGCTGTCAGAAGAAGGAGAGCGCGAGAATATGGATGACCTCCCCTGGTGCTTCGAAAATGAAGATGAAGATGAGCTGATCTCAGAATTTCCACCGGCGCCAAAAGAGATTGAGGATGGGATACACACCACGGCGGATAACCTAAGGAAAATCGACTTAGGGACGGCAAACGATCTGCGACCTACGTTCGTCAGTGAGATGCTGTCTAAAGAACAGGTGGCTACGCTAAAAGATGTGCTCATGTAGTATAAAGATAGCTTCGCATGGAACTACTCTGAAATGCCGGGACTAGATCCAGAAGTAGCCGTGCATAAATTGGCGATATCTCCGGATGTCAAGCACCAAGAAGGATGTGGCTTGAACTTGAAATGTGTATCAACGCCGAAGTCAAGAAGCTAATCGAATCCGGCTTCATCCAAAAAGTTCAATACCCTGACTGGATCGCCAACATCGTCCCAGTGATGAAGAAAAATAGAATGGTGCGCATTTGCGTGGACTTTCGGGACCTCAACAAAGCTTGCCCGAAGGATGACTTTCCCGTACCGGTTACCGAGCTGATGATAGAAAACACGTCCACTCATGAAGTCTTCTCCTTCATAGATGGCTCATCAGGATACAATCAGATAAAGATGCATCCCGAAGACCATAAGCATACCGCTTTCCAGACTCCTCTAGGCATATTCTGCTACAAAGTGATGCCCTTCGGTCTAAAGAACGCCGGCGCTACCTATCAGAGGGCCATGACGAAGATTTTCGATGACCTCATTCATGAAATCGTCGAATGCTATATTGGCGACCTCGTGGTGAAAAGCAAATCATATGAGGAGCACTGGAGGCATCTGGAGATGGTGTTTCAACGTCTTCGGAAATACAACCTGAAGATAAACCCTCTCAAATGCGCGTTTGGAGTTTCCTCGGGCAAATTCCTTAGATTCATCGTCCGACATTGAGGCATCAAAATAGATCTGTCAGAGATCAAGGCGATCATAGAAATACCTCCGCCAAGAACTCTCAAGCAACTGCGGTCTCGCCAAGGGAAGCTCACGTATATCCGACGGTTCATAGCCAATCTCTCCGGCAAATGCTGCCCCTAAAGCCATTTAATGAAGAAGGGGACCCCTTTCGTCTGGGATCGCAAATGCCAAAGCGCACTAGACGAAATCAAGCAATACTTGCAGAATCCGCCAGTATTGACCGCTCCGGTCAAGGGAAAGCCTCTCATCTTGTACACAACAGCCCTGGAAGGTTCTTTAGGTGCACTAAGGGAAGGAGAGAGCCCTCTACTATTTGAGTTGAGTTCTCCTGGGGGCAGAAAACAACTACTCCCCCATCGAAAAACACTGCCTGGCGTTAATCTTTGCAATAACGAAGCTCAAACACTATGCGTTAGCGCATGAGGTCAACCTCATATCAAAAGTGGATCCTCTCAAATACTTGATGTCAAGAGCCATACTAACGGTGCGGCTCGCGAAATGGGCCCTCCTCTTGATGAAGTTCTCGATAACTTATCATCCCCTCAAGGCAGTAAAAGGCCAGGCTATCGCCGACTTCCTCGCTGTGCATCCGATACCTGCCGATTCACCCCTAAATTGCGAGTTGCCGGAGGAACACGCGTTTGACACGATTGACAGGGAGAGAAGAGAAAGTGATACCCGATGGGAACTCTATTTTGACGGAGCATCTTCTATGAAGAAGCAACAACACAACACCCCTATAATCAAATCGGGGTTAGGCTTTATCTTCGTGACTCCGAAAGGAGGAATAATGCTCTTTGCCTTCTCCTTAACAGAGCCGAGGTCAAACAATGAAGCCGAATATGAGGCTTTGATAGCAGGGCTTGAGATCGCTATCGACATGGGAATCGAAAACCTCCTCATATACGGAGACTCCCAATTGGTCGTTAGCCAAGTAAACGGTGACCATCAAATGTACAAACCAGAGTTGGTAAAGTACGGCGAGAGAGTGCAGCAACTGCTGACTCAAATTCCCTCCTACACTCTGAAAATCATTCCGCATACGGAGAATAGCAAAGCGGATGCGTTAGCCATGCTTGCTAAAGAACTGGCTGACGAAAATCTCAACGATGTAAGGATCATTGTACAAAGTCATCAAGTTCTTGCACCAGCCAAAATATCTCTGGAGTCGTCTGAAGAAAAGGAAGCGACCAAGGAGACATCCTTGCAAATAGAGGACCAGGAAAATGTTAAGGATTGGAGAGAAGTCTTTATAGACTACTTCAAATCCCGTCAAACACCTAAAGATGCATCCTCGAGACATCGGCCCATGAAATGAGCTAGTCAATGATACTCTATATAAGAGATCATTCGACTCTCTGTGGCTAAGATGCCTGGGACCGGAAGAAGCAAGGAGAGTCGTTCAAGAAACTCACGACGGACTCTGCGGTTCTCACCAAGCCGGGACAAAGATGAAGCTGAAGATCAAAAGGATGGTCTACTATTGGCCCACGATGATTCAGGACTGTCTCGAGTACTCGAAACAGTGCCACTCATGCCAGATTCATGGGAACTTCATCCACCAGCATCCAAATCCGCTACACCCAACGGTGGTTAGCTGGCCGTTCGAAATGTGGGGAACTGACATAATTGGGCCCATCGAACCAGCATCATCCAGAGGACATAGGTTCATATTGGCGACAACCGATTACTTCTCTATGTGGGCGGAAGCAGTACCGCTGAGAGAAGTGAACACAGAGAATATCCTCCATTTCTTCAAGACACACGTCATCTATCGGTTCGGCACTCCGCAACGGATTATCTCCGATAACAGACCGGCTTAAAGAAGTCATAAAATCAGCCGCTTCGCACAACAGCATAACATAGACTGGAGATACTCTTTGGTCTATAATCCCCGAGCTAACGGTCTGGCTGAAGCTTTCACCAAAACCTTGACGAAGATCATGAAGAAGACGGCGTCCAAAAATAAAAAGGAATGGCACGAGAGACTGCATGAAGCACTTTGGGCTTATCGGACCACGTTCAAAATGGCTACGAATACAACGCCGTATGCATTGGTATTCGGCGCTGAAGCGGTACTCCCCTTAGAGATAGAGCTACACTCTTTACGAGTTGCAGTTCATTATGAGCTAACGGACGAAGAGAATGCTCATCTTCGGCTCGAGCAGCTCGACGCCCTGGATGAAACTCGTCTCATGGCGCAGCAAAACCTAGAAACTTATAAAGCAAGGATGACGCGCTCATACGAAAGGTTGACTAAGCCGAGAACATTCCGCCATGGCGAACTCGTGCTAGTGGTCAAAAGACCTATGATCCCCCAATCGTGCCAAACGGGTGAAATTCGAGCCGAACTATGAAAACCCGTACATCATAGACAAGGTCTACAATGGTGGGGCCTATCTACTCATGGATATGTATGGCGAAAGACCTTTCAGGGTAATAAACGACCGGTTTTTGAAAAAATACTACGCCTGACGAGTCATGGCCTAGGTCAACAATAGATGACGACGCCTATGTCCGCTCGCTATCTTCCCAAGCCCAAACTCTATAAGTGTTATCTGGTGAAATCTCGCCTCGAAAACGTGCCATGGACCGAAACGACCCTAAACTAACAGCGGACCGAGATGTCCTAAAACTAACAACGGACCGAAATGTCCTAAAACAAACTATGGACCGAAAAGTCCCTAAACTAATAGCGGACCGAGATGTCCAAAAACTAACAACGGACCGAAATGTCCTAAAACTAACTACGGATCGAAACGTCCCTAAGCTACAACGAACCGCAGCATTCTTAGGCTAACGCGGCAAAAAAAAGAAAAAAAGGGATAGGTCCATAAGCGAAATGGGCACGGATGAAAACCCGAGAGGGCTCAGTGAGTAAAAACAGCAGGGCTACCGGCGAGTTTGTGAAAATCCGAAAGGGCACAATCTCGTTAAGAGACACTTGCAAGGTCCTCTCGACCTTGTAAGGAGAAAAATACCTGCGTGAGATCCTTACGACTCATAAAGGAGTGGCACACTTAGGGATCCCCACGATTCCTTAGGAGAAATTACACTTACGAGATCCTCAAGACCCGTAAGGAGAATCCTCTTATGAGACCCTCATGGCTCACAAGATTCAAAAGCCTTAAGCTACAGGGATCTGAACCCGTTCTTAAGCCATCACAATCCCCAGTCTGCCCTACAAACGGTTCGATATTGACCCTTGTATACAATCCACGGGCACAAATAAACATCTCAACCACCAAGTTCCCGCCAATGGCGTGAAAGCCTCCTATTTGGTGAACAACACTTGTAAGTCCTATCGATTTACAAGGAGAAAACACTCTTGCAAGATCCTTACGACTTACAAGAGAACAAACACATAAGAATCCTCACGATTCCTAAGGTGAAAACGCACATGCGAGATCCTCACGACTCGTAGGGAGAAGTACCTTTATGAGACCCTTACGGCTCATAAAGTCAAAAGCCTTAGTCGACAGGATCTTAACCCTGTTTGCTAAGCCACCTTTGTTCGAATCGACGGAGAAAAATGATGTTCACTCCTGGCAATATTCTAGTTGTAGCGATGCTGATGCCTAACTCGGTATCAAATTCCAAGTCTTTTCACGGCAAATGATGATTCGCTCCTGGCAATATCCCAGTCGTAGCGATGCTGATGCTTAAAATCGGTATCAGACCCCAAGTCCCCTACTCGCGGCATAAAGACGGTAAGCCATAAATGCATGTGAAATAGCCGAAATGATAGGGCAACTTGCAACAAAATCAGCAAGTAAAATATCTGCATTCAAAAATAGCCAAAATGAATGAGCAACTCGAAATAAAAAGTAATGAGTAAAAAGGAAAAAATAGCCGAAATGATTGGGCACCGTGAAAAATAGCCAAAATGATTGGGCAATCGCGAACAACGTGATATAAAAGCTGAAATGATAGAGCATTGCGAAAAGAGATTAAAAAAAATGAAAGAATGAAACTTTTTGCCCTACAGGAAAGTCTATACTGACCCCTGTATACAATCCATGGGCATAAACAAAAAAAAGAGGACCATATTTCCCCACCAGACCTTGTCAAAGGGAGGGCCAGATCTCGACGGCAACATCTGCACACCAGAGGACCAACACGGCGTTACTTATCAACTCCAGCAGGATGCAGACGCAACATCAACAACCGACCTCAAGGTCACAACGAAGCGGAGCCATGGAAAAGTCCCTAGTTCCAAATCTTGACGGCCACCTCTACAGCCTAGATACCAACAACTGCGTTACTCTTCTTGCCAGCAGGGCACGGACGCGACACCACCAAGCGGAGCAACGACAAAGTCCCCAGTTCTAAGACTCTACGGTCCACAGACAACCTAGAGTCAACCCGACGTCATCCAATGACCTCCCTATCATCAAGCAACACTTCGACTCGGATACATGTCAACCCCTGACCTCCTTGTCGTAAAGAAATGCTTTGACTCGGATACATGTCAACCCCTGATTTCTCTGTCGTCAAGCAATGCTTCGACTCGGATACATGTCAACCCTTGACCTCCCTGTCGTCAAGCAACGCTTCGACTCGGATACATGTCAACACTTGACCTCCCTATCGTCAAGCAACGGTTCGACTCAGATACATGTCAACCCTGACCTCCCTGTTGTCAAGCAACGCTTCGACTCGGATACATGTCATCTCTTGACTTCCCTGTCATCAAGCAACGCTTCGACTCGGATACATGTCAACCCCTGACCTCCCTATCATCAAGCAACGCTTCGACTCGGATACATGTCAACCCCTGACCTCCCTATAGTCAAGCAACTCTTCGACTCGAATACATGTCAACCCCTGACCTCCTTGTCATAAAGCAACGCTTCGAATCGGATACATATCAACCCCTGACCTCCCTGTCATCAAGCAATGCTTCGACTCGGATACATGTCAACCCTGACCTCCCTGTCGTCAGGCAACGCTTCGAATCAGATACATGTCAATCCATGACCTCCTTGTGGTAAAGCAATGCTTCGACTCGGATACATGTCAACCCTTGACCTCCTTGTCGTCAAGCAACGCTTCGACTCGGAAACATGTCAACCCCTGACCTCCCTATCATCAAGCAACGCTTCGACTCCGATACATGTCAACCCCTGACCTTCTTGTCATAAAGCAACGCTTCGACTCGGATAAATGTTAACCCTTGACCTTGCTGTCGTCAAGCAACGCTTCGACTCGGATACATGTCAACCCCTGACCTCCCTGTCGTCAAGCAACGCTTCGACTCGGATACATGTCAACCCCTGACCTCCTTGTCGTAAAGCAACGCTTCGATTCGGATACATATCAACCCTTGACCTCCCTATCATCAAGCAACGCTTCGACTCGGATACATGTCAACCCCTGACCTTCTTGTCGTAAAGCAACGCTTCGACTCAGATACATGTCAACCCCTGACCTCCCTGTCGTAAAGTAACGCTTCGACTCGAAAACATGTCAATCCCTAACCCCCCTGCCAGTGCAATGCTCCATCTCGAAATATATCAACCCGTGATCTGCCTGTCGTAAAGCAATGCTTCGACTCGAAAATAAGTCAACACACGAACCTATCAACCCATAAAAAGAAAGTTCTCTCGTGAGATCCTTATGACTCTCACAAGAAAATATACTTAGGCGTCCTTAAGACCCCTAAGTAGAAATTACACATACGAGATCTTCTCGACCCGCAGGGAGAAAAATCATTATGAGACCCTCACGGCTCATAAAGTTGAAAAGTCTTAGGTGGAAAATCCTAACCTTGTCGCCTAAGCCATCGCTGCCCTGCAAGAAGATCAAGATAAACTACATATGGACCACATCCATCAGAGCTACATGCAAGCACGAGATAAAAAAATTATATGACTTTTATTCATGAATTCAAAATGAATACAAGATACATGTCGTAAAAAGAATCAAAATGGATACAAAATACCCTCTCATTCAGGAGTGGATAAAATAAAAATTTTAAAAAAATTCTTTAAGCCGGCGGATGACACAATAAGCTCCTCAATTCATCGCTCTTCCGCCGGGCCTCGGCTTCAAGCTTGGTTATCGCCACGAGACGGATATCCGCCTGAGACTGTTGAGCCTGATACGAGGCGAGCCGAATCTCAAGCTCCTTTCTAGCAACTTTGTGAGCTTCTAGCGGGTAAAGATAACGGCTTTATCAACAGCCACCACCTCCCTGATAGCTTCTTGGAGCACCCGCCAAATGTCATATGCATGAGTGGTCTTAGTAATTGGCCGCGCACCGTTCGATCCATCCTCGCAGACTTGATTTCAGGGTTAATATGTCAAAGAGAAGGCAGATGCATTCAAACCCGTGTGGGCAGACCTCCACTCGACGCCAATTCTCGATCCAAAACTCAAACTATTTTCTCTTTCTGGCAACAAGGAAAGTCTTCGGTATGTACCCCATTAAGCATGCGTTCACGACTATATTCCTGTTTAAATGGAAATGGTATCCAAAACGTGCTGATTTATGGACAACACGACGATAGTGTTCGCGCTTAAAGGAAATTCCCAGGGGTCAAGTATAAGGCTCATGTACGCAGGTGGGATGCACGTGCGAATATACGTCGAACAAAAAATTCAACAGAAAGCATTCAGCAATTAATAATAAGAGAAATACATTGATCTAAATATACTACTCTACAGGGAAAGGATCACCAAATATGGGATTAGAGATACAAGGGTTAACAAAACAAAATACAAAATTCCCCAGCTCCCTCTCTGTCTTCTCGAACATGTCGAAGCGACGGTTTTCGCGAGGAGTTGCTCCCCACCGATTAGCGCTATGCTCATCAGCAAAAGCGGACATGATAACCCGCCAGGCTCTTATCTGACCTAGTTGATGAATCGAGCGATCCTTCAGAGCCCGAGTAATCAAGCATGCCTCGTAAAAACACTCGATCTTGTCCTCTGCCGCATCGAGGATCGCCGGAGTCATCTCTGTCGGATGAGGAGGGATGTCGGCGAGCACGGCTAGAAAGATCGTCCGGAGCCAAATGGTGCCCATAGGAAGAGGAGAGCCCTTACGAGTTAGAAGCTCGTATATCACCACTTCACATTGAGCGTCGATGAATAGGGGATCTGCTAGCCGCGCAGCAAGGTGAGGAACCATCTCCTCGATAGGAACCTCCCATGGTTGCCGACGAGCGTAGAGGCTGTTGCAAGCCATAAATTGTGATTTTTCTCTCAAGATGATAACCTTAAGGTCTAAATGGTTTTCTCTTTAGAGAAGAAGAAAGGCCTTGGCTTCAAGTTATAAAGTGATGCATTCAATACTATGCACGGAAAATGTTGTGCATGGTGGAACTATTCCCAAGGACTAGAAAAAGAGAAGTACATCAGAAATGAAGGAGGTGACTGTTGGAGATAGTGCCCTCAGAGTCAATTATTAGGTCACAGGTACGTGATTGTAATGATTGAGGGAGGACCTATCCCGGTAGGACAGTCTTACTCGAGATGATAGTATGCTATCTGGTTTACCTTTATCATCGTGTACTGCTTTAGGTGACATGACACGTCGCTATTACACGTTGATAGAGCCCCTAGGATTCTTGCTTGACCACCAGCAGTATGAGGGCGATCATATAAGTGGGAGCTGGGGGTCTATAAGCTTATCCTTAAAAGGTCCCTAGTCGTGGGAGTTTCGAGACTGGGCATCGATACTCCATTAGTAGACTAGTGTATACAGTCGAGACCCCGACGAGGGGCGGTGGCCGGTCTCACAAGCCACTGGTGTCAGTTGGATCACCTAAGATGTATACAGGTGCTCATTGGGTTATGAGTACACCGGACAGGACTCGCCGGGAACATGCTAGTTGGTCATATACCAGACGTCAGATGGCAGTTCCCTGGTGACATGTGTGCAGGTTAGTTCATCGACCTGGGGATCGTCATTTGTCTCGTGTGAGTTCCCACTGTACTTTGATTACTACCCTACCACGGCTTAAAGGAGTCGTGCAAACAGGTTTTAGTTGGGTACAGTCCCGAGCCACATGGAGGCAGTGAGCGTATCTTCAGGGGTTCGTCTCTCCCGGTATTGGGGGTGAGGTCGTGCTGTGTCTAGGAGAGCCATTACACAAAGTCCTTGGCCAAGGCAAGGAGATTTACTGGTAGGTATTCCAGTAGTATCTCAGGGTGTTCTGGGCTACACTCCGACACGACTTGTACCGCTTTTGGGGGTCTGACTTTTACCAACCCCCTAGGCCCGCCATGCGATACTCATAGACGAACGGACCGGACTGTACGGATATTGTCACTGACAGGCTCAGTAGGGTTGTCGGGCTAAGTTCGCTCACAGACGTCCCTTTTTAGTCAGTACCTGGTAGCCCGTCACGTATTGGCTTATACCTCTGACGTGCTAGTGGTTAAATCCACAACCATGGTGTTGACGAGTCTTTAGAGTCCCCCACATTTCAGTTACTCAGCTTTCGGGCGAAAGGTTGTAGAGGCCGTATGGAGATATGGCAAGGTCCGATCAGATACGTGCGGTATTGCACGGATCAGGATCGGACAGTTTGTACTATAGGCCGTATGGTTATATGGCAGGGTTCGATCAGATACGTGTGGTATTGCACGGATCAGGATCGAACAGATATTACTATCCGGTTTTGGTATAAGCCGGATTCTAGTATAGTACAGTGTAGATTTTGTCTCATTGCATTTGTATTTCGGTCGGAATACAAATGCGGGTGTGTATGCACAGTATCGGGGTTTTCCTGTAATTTATTACGGGACCAGTTTTCTGGAGTTGCCAGTTTGCTTTCCGTTTCGGCCGATTTCCATTGTTCCGTTCATTGGCCGAAGATTGGTGGAGGAGGGCTTATTTGCATTGTTGCAAATAGGCATTTGTGGAAGGGGGTCTTTGCATTTTGTTGTATCATGATAGCACCCTCCTTTGACTTGCTTGACTTCATACTTCATGATGGCTTGACTTTGTTAGCATCATGGTTGTTGATGATGGTTGTGGTTGTGTGTGGTTTTTGCTTGTGATCATATTCTTTCATGATGCCCTCTTGCATCATTGCTTCCACCCACCCCTTGACCTTGCTCTCTCTCTCTCTCTCCAATCACACATGAAGGGGGGGCCGGCCATTCCTTGGTGGGAATGGGATTGATTTTCTTTTTGATGTGTGGAGAAAAATATGATACATTCCTTCTTGAGTATGCTCCATTTTTTTTTCTCACCTCTCTCCAAGCTCTTTTTTTCCTTCACCAATGGCAATTCCAAAAACCCCAAAAAATGAGACTTGCTCACTACATATTCTACAACGAACCTTGGGCACGTCGAGTAGCCGGCTTCGTGCCCGAGTTGCCTAGGCATTGAGGTGGGAGCCCGTAAACGATGTAGGCAACGTGGTGCACTTCCGGCGACGAGGATGAGACGGACGGGACATTCCGCAGGAGATCGGGACGATGGCGAGAAGACCGGAGGACTTGGATCGTCGGTATATCTCTAACCCATCTTCTAGTTAGCTTAGACTAGTTAATGGTTCGATCCGGATGTTTAGTGCGCGGTGGTGCCGGTTTGCTAAGTCCGCAAAAATTTAAGTTATTCACCGCTTCCGCACTCCGGCGTCGGATCGACGGCCGGGGCGCCGCCGTGCACTTACAGTGGTATCAGAGCCTCGCCATTAACTTCGTCTAGCTTCGTTTGATGTGTTTTTCAGTTCCGATCGACCAAAATTCCGAAAACCCAATTTATGTTCACATCAGTTTTCTGTTAAGATTTTTTGGTGTCCAAAAATTTTTCAGGTGACAGAAAAGTGATCTACCAAAAAATATAAGAGTTCTGTAAAAATTCGACGATGTAAAGCTACAGTGTGAGCGCGGAACCGCCGCGGAAACCCCATACATGCCGCCCTTCCGCGGCGCACTGTGCACGTCACATCACCAAATTTTTACAGATGCCTTCTGGGTTTATTTCAGGGGTTTTGGAATATTAAAATTGGGCCAATTATTTCTGTGAGTGCTACAGTATTAGTTTGGGGCCCACTTGTTAATTTTTGGTCAATCGGAAAATCTTAAACACATTTTTCACAGTATTTACATTATATCTGCGACCGTGAATGTCACTTGATCGGTAAATCCGGTCTAACTGCTATAGCCTGGTTAGACGGATTTGCGAACGTGACTTTCACGTTGATGTTTTGTTTTTGCTGTGATGTTGCGGATCGGTCGTGGGGGATAGCCTGGATGCAATGCTAGTAGAGTTTTGTTGTATTATGTACATTTGATATTGCGGGGCGAGCGTCCGACATGTGGACTGCCGTCACTGCCTGTTTGTATTATTATTTTGGGGCACGACCTGGTTGCGGTCGATGTACCCGTTGTATGTATATTTTACTTTCTGTACTAGGATTACCCCGCGGAGGGGTGCACGGATAGCCGGGTTCTGGAGGGCAACAAGCCCGCATCTCATGGCATTGAGACGGAAGGGGGCTTCACTCTAGGATTGGCGGGCTATTCGCCACACTCGTAGGGGGTAGAGGTTGACCCAGGAGGGGTGCCCAAGTTACCGGATTCCGTGAAGTGCTGGGTGGTCCATTCACGGTGCTGAAAGGGGCTGCCTCGCTTCAGGTTTTGGCGGGTAACTTGCCGCGCCCGTAGGGGTCTAGGTTTTCATTGCACAGGCTATCCACACGACCAGGGGAACGTCGGGTTTCAGCGGCTCTGTGAAACCCGGGGATCCCAGATATCTGTATTGTTTCTGTGATGCTGTTCATTCTCTGTGATGTTGCATTTCTTTCACGCCTTGAGCGAAATATAATATATTGGTATATATATTAGTAGATGTTGCATATGTTTTGCATCTGCGCTAGTCCAGTCCCCGCTCTGTCGTTAGTAAGCTAACCTAACGGGTAATGACGGGACCCAGTGGCGAATGCGGATGGCATATACGTACATCAGTATATTTTCGTTCTTTTTGGTGTGATCAATTGATGGGACTGCATTGATTCGAATCAATGCAAGTTAAAACAAACCTAATCTGATGTTGTTGGAACACTTTTCAAAAGGCTGTTATTGCAAGGACGTTTACTTTTGTTTTGCATCGTGGTATTCATTGGAATATCCTGCTCCTCAGTCGACGAGGCAAGGGCCGAGATCCCTTCACCGGGAGTGACCCCTTGGACAGAAGTTTGCGTCAGGGCATTAACTTCACTATAGCCGATTACTTTTGCTTTGCATCGCGGTATTCAGTTGGAATATCCTGCACCCCATTCTACGGGGAAAGAGCCGAGATCCCTTCACCGGGAGTGACCTCTTTAGCAACGGTTTTCGTCACTATATTTTCAAAAAGCTATCAGTTCCTTCAACGATATCAAGTTCCTTACGTTAAAGGTTTTCGCCAGAAACCATTCGTAGCCCTCCGTCGTTTCAGACGGGTAGCACGTAGTATTCATGCTATGTTTGTTGACCTTCGTCAAGGCATAGTGTATGGTAGCTGCTTGTTACCTTTCTGTTGCATAGATAGATGCGTTGGTTTGGGACAGTCGTATAGCCTTGTTGACCTTCGTCAAGGGCTTGTACGGGTGGATTCGAATTAACCTGGATAATGACGGGTAGAACTTGACATGTGACTTATGATTTGTTGACCTTCGCCAAGGTCATAAGAGCATGGGGCAGAAATCACATCGGGAGTTTCAAAAGAACTGAAACTTGCCAGATATGCGCATACCTTCTGGAGTGTGGTAGCGTGAGCGGATTCCGTCACGTTGTCATGCGATGAGAGTTGGATCCCGATTCCCACTGATGAGTTGGTATACTCCTCGGGTAACCCCGACTAATTCTTCTTTCAGGTTTGGAGGAGAATTTGAGGTACAGTGGGAGGATTCCAGATTAGATAAATTGGTAACCATTCTGATCTAGGTTAGAGTGCACGCTGAGTGTTTCTTTTCTCTCTCTCTTTGGCAGCGACCATTGACCCGACCCTAAGACTTTGACTCAGTGACCAAGTTGACCGAACCTTCTTTAACACCGGCTTTTGGATTGTCAGAGTTGCAAACCTCATTGCCACTCCTACTTTTACCCTTTTCTCCAGGACACCCCGTTTTACTACGAACGTCCACTTCCATTGGACAAAACCATCGTATGGTTAGATACGAACTCGAAAGAATTTATTCGAGGATGGTTTCCGGTTCTGGAGAAAACGGATAGGATTATTCAGTTGTCTTTTCCTTTTACCCTCTCTCAGGTTACGAGTACTCCTTGGTTTATGGGTAGTACACCTATTACGCAAATTGGATTGTCTTCTTCCAAACCTTAGGCTGGTGCCGACCGGTAGGGAATGAAGAAAACCAATTAGCATAACGATGGTGTGCAGAAGGTATTAAGTTCAGACAAAGCAAGGGATTAGTAGGAGGGCAAAGTAAATTGCAACAGATATTCACGACCAAACCAAGTATTTCTTCGCCAATCCTAAATCACCTTTGTATTTCTCCAGGACGATCCGTATCACTACGAAGATCCACAGTTTATTGGATACTCCATCGTATGGTTATATACGAACTCGAATGGAACTGGTTCCAGTTCGGGGATGGATTCTGGTTCAGGAGAAATAGGAATAAGGTTTATTCGGTTGTCTTTTATCTTCACCCTCTCTCATTGCGAGTGTTCCTAGGATTGGGACAGTACACCCATTATGCTTATTGGATAGTCTTCTTCCAAACCATAGGCTGGTGCCGAACGGTAGGGAAGGAAGAAAACCATTTGGCCTAAAGGGGTGTACAGAAGGTAAAGACTAAAGACATATGAAGGGATTTAGAGAGGTGGCAAAGAACTATACGGTTACAGTCGTGAATCTGGAAGAGGCATTACTAGGAATACCAGAATACCCCATCGGAACATTTCAATGTTTCAGTTTCACTGTGTAATGTTAAAGGAAAACTGATTTCCCGATTAGATACTTACTCCAGGGTATGTATTTACCAGGTACGATTCTCACATCTGTATGGTTTTACAGATGATGAGTGGGAGTAAGTTATTGGGAATTGGGTGATTATCCTCATTATATCGGGATTCGTTGTAATCGGTGATATTTGAGGAAATCACCTGGGCTGTTTGCCGGTCGGCAAATATTTGGTTTTGAATATCCGCTGTTATGCACCAATTTCAAATTGATATATCTGTACGTCTATTTTCATAGAGTGAGATATACCTTTCTGAAATTATGTCTACGACATTTACCTATATCAGTGGATGGTTAGGTAAGGAGCATTAAACAGCGGTGTAATTCTTCTTAACCATAAGTACAGTTTTCAACCTACGACACACAGTGAATGAGTTATCAGACTCAAGGGACTTATACAGAGTATTGTATGTTGTCCAGGGTCCATCAGGACAGAGGGGTTGGTCCTCGTACTACATTCAGTTTACTTATGACTTCTCTAGTTTTTAGACAGGTGTTTCGTGGAAACACAGGGTCCGAATTTGGAGAAGTTATTGGTATTTGAATACAGTAGAGAACCAGGTGTAGCAAGTATCGGGATTCTTCAAAGTGATCGAAGATGTAGATACTTGTATGTGGTATTCAGTTGATAGTAGTGATTAAGAGAAATTGCTTCTCTTTCAGGTTACTCATAATTGGAAGCATTCCTAAGTTGAGTAACGCTGATCAGCCTCCTTCCATTTAGTTGACATGCGCTGGGGACAGCTGCATGATTTGAATCTGGTTCAATTAAATCAGTGCCTCTGGTCCTATATGGGATATAGAACAGTTCGTATCTTAACGATGTTAAGGTACGGGGAGTTGTCCGGTTTATGATTAAAACCAGACACTGGACAACTCAAGGCACGTTTCTGTAATGGCTGTTTGTGGGTTGACCCAGGCTATGACGCGGGTTGACTTTCAACCATCTGGAAGATCAATAGCAATATTGTTCTTGACTCGCCACAGTTTTAAATTAAAAATGGATTTTTTCAGGAAAACAGTAGTGGGAGTATGGTAGAACTGGAAGTGATTCCAGAACCACAAACGATTACTGAAGATTTGATAAGGAACCTAAAGATTCAATCTGAATTGACATTCCATTGGCCACTCCGCAGATAAGGTGGGTAACTTCAGGCACCCGAGAGGTACTACGGTAGCCTCAAGGACGGTGACAGGGAAGTTCTTGTTTACCCACAATTACCATTGCTGTTGTTCCAGGCTGCGAGACCCGGCGGGAGGATGAGTATAGCGTCGTTCTAAACTAGTTTTAGAAGTGCACGTCTATATGACTCTGCCAGAGGGTTGTCGTAGTCAGTGGGAGCAGCGGAAGCATTGGTGGACAGGTAGCTTATGTCTATTTACAGACTGAAGCACCAGTAGCGGAGATAGATCATCTATTTCTGACGTGACAGTCATGGGTTTGACTTCATCAGAATAGGGGATGGATCTGTTGAGAAGGTAGTAGGGTGTGATATCCTGGTATTTGGATGACATACACAAAGTAGGAAAGGAAACTCCTATACTACGATCGGTTATACTTTGGTCGTCACACAGTGGTTTCTCCACATGGACTTGGACATTATATCTGACATACTGGTTACTAGATCTATGGTCTTAGATCTAGATTTGGGTGGTTTCCCAATCAGGGTACTTGACAGCATTCTAAGAGTATTTAGGATGGACGACTCCTGGCACGGTAGTGTACCTGCAGGTAACGGAGTCACCCTCTCTAAAGGTGTCTTACAGACTAAAGGGGAGAGGGATGTGCATGATTGGCAGATCACTTGCTTAGGCAATTGAGTCAATCATGAGATGTCAAGTACCACACCAGATATTGTTCTTGCACTAGATGCAATAAGTTGACATTAATCCAATCCTGGAGAAACAGTCGGAAGCAGTTTTAGAACATAAGTGGATGTTCTAGGGATATGATAACGACAGCCTCATTCGGGAAACAGTTATCATTCCAGGCTTCCAAGGTGACATGGACGACAAGGAGGTTGTCAGAGCTATAGTTTTCCTTCTGATGAGGGGCAGTATTTTGGACAGGTGGTCCAAGGCAATACTGAGGGTGGCATGGCGCAGGATACTGATTAAGTTCAGTTGACGATACAGTCTAAGAAGTTTGGATTTGGAGCTCATTTATGAGCTATGTCCCATCAGACATCCAGACACATTCTAAGACAGGTATTGCTCATTTCGGGAGATGGGTTTCTCCGCGAACTTGAGATATAGAGAGACATAGAAAGAAACAACTAAGCGGATCCACTCACTGAGGCTATTCCTCGAACGCAATAGTTCCGCAAACGAGCTTTGTGAGACTGACTAGTAGAGGAGTTGGATGTTCGGTATCACACGGGCTGTGAGTATGCGACATCGCAATAATTAGCCTTGAGTGCAAGTGGGAGATTGTTGGAGATAGTGCCCTCAGAGTCAATTATTAGGTCACAGGTACGTGATTGTAATGATTGAGGGAGGACCTATCCCGGTAGGACAGTCTTACTCGAGATGATAGTATGCTATCTGGTTTACCTTTATCATCGTGTACTGCTTTAGGTGACATGACACGTCGCTATTACACGTTGATAGAGCCCCTAGGATTCTTGCTTGACCACCAGCAGTATGAGGGCGATCATATAAGTGGGAGCTGGGGGTCTATAAGCTTATCCTTAAAAGGTCCCTAGTCGTGGGAGTTTCGAGACTGGGCATCGATACTCCATTAGTAGACTAGTGTATACAGTCGAGACCCCGACGAGGGGCGGTGGCCGGTCTCACAAGCCACTGGTGTCAGTTGGATCACCTAAGATGTATACAGGTGCTCATTGGGTTATGAGTACACCGGACAGGACTCGCCGGGAACATGCTAGTTGGTCATATACCAGACGTCAGATGGCAGTTCCCTGGTGACATGTGTGCAGGTTAGTTCATCGACCTGGGGATCGTCATTTGTCTCGTGTGAGTTTCCACTGTACTTTGATTACTACCCTACCACGGCTTAAAGGAGTCGTGCAAACAGGTTTTAGTTGGGTACAGTCCCGAGCCACATGGAGGCAGTGAGCGTATCTTCAGGGGTTCGTCTCTCCCGGTATTGGGGGTGAGGTCGTGCTGTGTCTAGGAGAGCCATTACACAAAGTCCTTGGCCAAGGCAAGGAGATTTACTGGTAGGTATTCCAGTAGTATCTCAGGGTGTTCTGGGCTATACTCCGACACGACTTGTACCGCTTTTGGGGGTCTGACTTTTACCAACCCCCTAGGCCCGCCATGCGATACTCATAGACGAACGGACCGGACTGTACGGATATTGTCACTGACAGGCTCAGTAGGGTTGTCGGGCTAAGTTCGCTCACAGACGTCCCTTTTTAGTCAGTACCTGGTAGCCCGTCACGTATTGGCTTATACCTCTGACGTGCTAGTGGTTAAATCCACAACCATGGTGTTGACGAGTCTTTAGAGTCCCCCACATTTCAGTTACTCAGCTTTCGGGCGAAAGGTTGTAGAGGCCGTATGGAGATATGGCAAGGTCCGATCAGATATGTGCGGTATTGCACGGATCAGGATCGGACAGTTTGTACTATAGGCCGTATGGTTATATGGCAGGGTTCGATCAGATACGTGTGGTATTGCACGGATCAGGATCGAACAGATATTACTATCTGGTTTTGGTATAAGCCGGATTCTAGTATAGTACAGTGTAGATTTTGTCTCATTGCATTTGTATTTCGGTCGGAATACAAATGCGGGTGTGTATGCACAGTATCGGGGTTTTCCTGTAATTTATTACGGGACCAGTTTTCTGGAGTTGCCAGTTTGCTTTCCGTTTCGGCCGATTTCCATTGTTCCGTTCATTGGCCGAAGATTGGTGGAGGAGGGCTTATTTGCATTGTTGCAAATAGGCATTTGTGGAAGGGGGTCTTTGCATTTTGTTGTATCATGATAGCACCCTCCTTTGACTTGCTTGACTTCATACTTCATGATGGCTTGACTTTGTTAGCATCATGGTTGTTGATGATGGTTGTGGTTGTGTGTGGTTTTTGCTTGTGATCATATTCTTTCATGATGCCCTCTTGCATCATTGCTTCCACCCACCCCTTGACCTTGCTCTCTCTCTCTCTCTCCAATCACACATGAAGGGGGGGGCCGGCCATTCCTTGGTGGGAATGGGATTGATTTTCTTTTTGATGTGTGGAGAAAAATATGATACATTCCTTCTTGAGTATGCTCCATTTTTTTTTCTCACCTCTCTCCAAGCTCTTTTTTCCTTCACCAATGGCAATTCCAAAAACCCCAAAAAATGAGACTTGCTCACTACATATTCTACAACGAACCTTGGGCACGTCGAGTAGCCGGCTTCGTGCCCGAGTTGCCTCGGCATTGAGGTGGGAGCCCGTAAACGATGTAGGCAACGTGGTGCACTTCCGGCGACGAGGATGAGACGGACGGAGATCCCGCGAGGAGATCGGATTGGAGATGAAGACCGGAGGACTTGGATCGTCGGTATATCTCTTTCCCATCTTCTAGTTAGCTTAGACTTGTTAATGGTTTTCGATCCGGGTTATAGTGCGCGGTGGTGCCGGTTTGCTAAGTCCGCAAAATTTAAGTTATTCACCGCTTCCGCTTTCCGGCGTCGGATTGACGGCCGGGGCGCCGCCGTGCACTTACAGTGACTTATTAGAAGCAGAGCAGGGAGATGAAACGACCTCATCAGCAGAGCCTCACGTGCATAGCACGTGAGCACCAACCTTGATCCTTATTGGAAGTTAAAACAGCATCGCACATGCATAACACGTGAGCAGGCGCTAATACAGGATTGAAATCCCCCAACAGTACCTCATATGCAAAACACGTGAACACCAACAACAGTGTGACAAAACTTCATAAAGAACGTATGTAAACATAAATAAGGAGAAATGAAAGTTTTGTCATTCATACCCTGAAAATTCATACAAAAATAAAAGAAAATGTTTACAATGGTAAAACATTAAATCCGGGACATGGATTAAGAAATTCGAAAGTAAGGCCGTCTAAGATGTTTTTGGCCTCTCTGACCATTCTCGTGTGCATCCTCTCACGAATGCAAGCGTTAAGATCTTCACTAATATCCTCCACCCTCTGATAAGCAGTGATTATCGTCGTCTGTTGGAAATTTTGATGCAAGATATCAATGAGATTATCTCGTCGTTTCTTCGAGATCAGGCCCGACAGATACACTGAGTGCACCTTATCTTCGGCATCATTCAGTGCCTTAAGCGGCATGGCTTTGTAAAATCCAGGAAGTGCTCCCCAAATTGCTCTAACTATAATCTTCAAAAGAGCGGAGCGATGAGGAAGTAGTCGACCGTTGTATTCATTGAAACGGCTCATAATCTCAGCACATTGGGCGTTTGTAAACTCCTGGTTTTGGTAGCGGCCTTGTGCGCGAATGTCCTCGTAAGAAATAATTTCGTCAAGACTGTACAGATGAGTGGCCATAGTGTCTGAAAAGAGACATCGGTAAAAGATTAGCAATCAAGAAGACCCTCATTAAATAGACATTGGGATTTAAACAAATTCTTGGGAAAACAAGTTCTGTTAAGTATCCAACAAATTCAAATTTTTGCGAATAAGGGTAAAACCCTATGAAAAGATTTTCAAGAAAACCAGGGAATAAAATTCCCAAAGGGTCCTCTTGATTTTTCAGAGCTAAGATCTTCGGTTTACGAATTAAATACCTTTTATTTGATGGAATTAAATTCCAAAAAACTCATGAAAACATATGAGAAACCAAATCCCATGAAGCCTCAAAAAGAATCAGAGGGGAATGCCGGAGATATGAAGGTTTACTGCTCAAAGTTCACATCTTTGGATCTCTAAGAGACGGCTTTTCAGAAGAGAGCTAAGCTCTCATAATGGATTTAAAATCCAGAAGTTGTTCAAAAAGAAAAGTTCTATCTGATGTGCAAGATCTTTACCAAAAAGGGTTTCTTTTTTACAGTGTTTTAACTCTGGAATTGCAATGGCAGAGAACTAAGCTCTGAGGAGGAGAATTAAATTCTCAAAGAAAATGAAGAAGGAAGAAAATGAAAGAAACAGTGGCTGCCTATGGAACCAAACCCTCGCATTCATAAGACGTGACAAGGGTGGTTCACCTTCCCGTTCATCTATACGATCCAACAGCTGTAAAAGTGGCAGCGTTGCACCCGCGTGCAAGCCACGTGAGAACAACGCTGTGGGGGCATTTGTTCCTTCACGGAAACTGAATAAAAAAATATAAAAGCAAAGGGAAAAAGTCCCCAAACGGAGCATCACGTGCCTATACGTGATAAGCACTGTGCTGGATAAAGCAAGGCTGAAATTGAGGCTAAAACTGAGCCTCACGTGTAGACACGTGACCCTCTATATACAAAGTATATAGACGCCTTCTTAAAACAAACAATTGGCCAGGAAAAAGTCACGCGATAGCATGTGACGCTCTTAGATGTGCTTAAGTTTTAGGGGTCACGTGCTACACGTGATAGACTCATGTGCCTCCTGAACCAATAGAAGCAAATTCTAATTAGAAGGGACCAAAAGCCTTATTTGGAAAGTATTTCCTTGGATCTTTCTAAATAAGAAAGATTACGCTTTGTAAAACAGAGCGCCGTCGGATTAAAGATCCAATGGTGATTAAAAATCATCAATCTACAGAAAAATTATGTGCAAGGAAATATCTTCCTAAACCTGCTAAGAATAACAAAAAGAAATATCTTCTGTAAAACAGAAGTCCTCGGATTAAAAATCCAACGGTGAATAAAATTCACTAAGTGATCAAAAAGATCATGTTGGTTGATTAAAAAATCAATCAAAATCTCTCAATTAGAGATCTTCTAAAACAAATTGATTCTTTTCTTTCCCCTATAAATAAGAGCAGAGATAAAAAAGAAAAAGAAAAGGAAGGAAGATAGAGGTTTTTAGGGAGGAGGAAGTTTTCAAGTTTCGAAAAAGAAAAGAGAGAGAGAGAGACCCCTCGTAAGCAAAAGAAAAGAGAATTTAATTCTCCAAAGAAAAAAAAGAAAAAGAAATTCTAGGTAAGAGGGAACAAAACAAAGATAGAATATCTCATCCCCTTTTTACTTCCATAAGAGTTTAACTCTTCTAAAAATAACTTAGTTCTTCCTCTCGTTGAGATCTGCAGAAGCAAATCTCCCCACAAGTTAAGAATTTAATTCTCATCGGGGAGATTCTGCCATGCAGATCCAAAACTTAGGGGAAGAACCAAGTTCAGAGAATTTAATTCTCCCAAAAAGTAAATAGGAATTTAATTCCTCTAATGAAACAAGAGTTTAACCTTTCATATGAGAACTTAGTTCTCCCTTATGGTAAAAGATCTGCAGAAGTAGATCTCCCCACAAGTTGAGAATTTAATTCTCATCGGGGAGATTCTGCCATACAGATCCCAAACCTAAGAGAAAAACTAAGTCTTAAGAATCCAATTCTCATAAAACAATAGGCTCGAAAGTCTCAAAACTCAGGATCTCCAAGTACGTAAAAGGATTGGCACCCAACATGATAACAGCCGATCACGTGCTCCTACGTGAGCACCTATGATGAACAAAAGAGAATAAAAAAGATTGGCTCACGTGATCACACGTGACTCCATAGTAGTGTTTAGCACTTACAAAGAAAAAAGGGAATAAATCAAAAGCAGTTTCCACTTTTGAGGCGCCTCACGTGCTCCCACATGACCCAATAGCACATAGCGCTCAGAAAAGAACAAACCCGCAGAGGCAGCACCTCAAATTCTTAAAGTCTAATAGTACTTCAAGCGCCTCACGTGACCCCACGTGTGCGCCTCTGAATTTTAGTGTTTAACACTATTTTGGACAAATCACGTGGGTGCACGTGAGCGCTGAATATATGTTAGTGTTGAACACTATGGAAGGCTAATAATTGACCCCCTCATGCTCTGGGTCTCTAAAACCGATCTCAGTTCCAAAGGCAGCTAGTAAGCTCCCAACAGATGACATTTAAACTGATGTTAATCCAGCTTCCCTAAATATGGACATTGGTTCAAGGGTACATCTCTTCATACCTCTGATACATGTCGTTGTAATCCTTCAACGTCTTCAGAGAGATGGAGCATCCCAATAACCAATAACTTTGGGTGCATCCTTAGACTGGTTAAACCAAAACCCCGTGGACTATGAGGACCTTAAACTCATGGACTATGAGGTCCTTAAACTCATGGACTATGATGTCCTTAAACTTTATGGACTATGAGGTCCTTAAACTCGTGGACTATGATGTCTTTAAAATTTATGGACTGTGAGGTCCTTAAACTCATAGACTATGATGTCTTTAAATTTTATAGAGTATGGTGTCTTTAATATCCATGGACTATGATGTACTTAAACTTATGGACCGCAATGTCCCTAAACTAAAACAATAGAGCCCAAATGCTCTTATGTTGGATCTAAATGTTCCCAAAATCCTGTTGAGTAGATCTTAGTCTAAAATTAGACTAACGTATCCTTAACAAACGTTTAAGTAGATCTTAGTCTTAAACGAGATTAACGATCCCTAAACCAAACCCAAACCTAAATCTAAGAAAATACGGATTTGGACTAATCCACGTCCTACGGGCGCAGCATAAATTAGTCTCCGTATACAATCCATGGGCAACCAAAAATAAAACAAACACACACGACACAAAGTGACCATCTGGAGAAGGAGAAAGTGGTTACCGCAATGCGGTAGCGTAATTAGCTGCAGGGGGTTGCGTCTGCAGAGAAGAGCGTCCCCACAATCAAAAACCCCTCACGGTGAGGGGGAATCTGACGAAGTCTGCTACAACGGCTGCATCCGTCTAAAGCTCCGATACACGGTGCCATAAATCACTTTAGCATCTTCGGAGAGGTGGACAGATAAAACCCAATAGCATATGCCCCCAAATTCAGGCTAGACGTTTGTCTTCCCGGTCTTCGGCGGTAAACACTGTAGACCCGAGATCATCATAGAGTCTTGTGTGATTCCCACTGTGTTTTGATTTCCACCTTACCACGTTCAAGAAAACGTGCAAAATGGTGGCTTTTGGGTACAGTCCTGAATCACATGGAGGCAATGAGCGATAGGAGGGGATTTGCCTCTCTCGGTATTAGGGGTTGATGTTGCGTTTTGCTCGATTGGCTATAACAGGAAGTCCCTGGCCAGGGCTGATATGGAGATTTACCGGCAAGTGTTATCAATAGTTTCTCAACCCGTTATGAGGCTCATATCGGCACGACTTATCGGTTACTAGGGTCTGACGTTTACTACCCCTGGACTAGATATGCGACATGTCAGATGAAGAGACCAGACTGTATGGTAGTGTTACTAACAGGCTTTACAGGAGTATGAGCAGGCTTGCTTGTTGATCTTCTGATCTCTCAATATCCGGGTAGCCGTTACGTCCAGCTAGTACCGCTGACGGCTTGTGGGTGCCTGATATGATCATCCCCTACTGCCGGTGTATTGACGAGTTTTTAGAGTCCTGCACAGAGGTTTACTAGCTCAGGCAAAACGAAGTAGGAGCACATATGTGATATGTGCGGGACCGATATTAATACGAGTATGTGATACCGTATTCTATTCTCGCGATATGTGATATCGGTCGGTTATATGTGATATAGCCGGGTTATCGAATCAAGTGTTGATTCGATAAGTTGATACAAATAATATTAGTCGGTCATATGAGATATAGCCGGATTATTAAATCAAGTGTTGATTTAATAATTTAATGTATAATTATATATTTGATATATTTACATTAACTAATATTAGCTCATTTAAGAATTTCTTTATCTCACTTATGCATTTGATATATATTAATTGTGTTTCTTTTTGTGTCATGCTTGATGCCACATGCCACATGGGTGTATGAGACTCACACAATGCTCATGATAAAGAAAGGTTTATTTATTTAAAATAAATCTAAATTAGTTGGAAATTAGTTATATGTGTGAAGCTTGTGGAAGCTTGTGGACCCATTGACTTAGTCCACTAGTTTTGTTTTAAATTAGATATTTATTAACCTAACCATTATCTAAACCGATGGTAAAGTCTCTACATGAGTTATATGAGATATTTTATCACCCATTATTGGCTTCATCTTCTTCATCAACAAGAGAGAGCTCTCTAGGTTTTGGAGAGGTGAGGAAAATTAGTGAGAAAAAGATTTCTAAAGTGAGCAAAAATCCTACTTCATCATCCTGTACTAGATTAGCCATTTAGTTTAGGGTGATAGATTCACAGTTAGTGAAGAGGTAGATTGAGTTAGTGTCTCCTCGACGTAGATCATCTTCGGCCTCGAAGACTTCAAGTAAGCTTGTTCCTTTCATTTTGTGGAGCCTTTCTAGAATCTGGGAGTTCACTACTTGGAGCGAAGGGACTACTGCATGGAGTTATTGAAGTGAAGGACCAGTCTACAAAGATTGTATTCCATGTTCACTTAGATGTAAAATAGTTTACGTGTTGTATTGTCTAATTCTCTAGTTAAGATTCTAAGCTTAGCGTTGTTCAGCATGGCAAATTTTTTAAAATGGTATTGACGATGCCTCCCGAAACCTTGCTGTCGTGCTAGGCATTCCTACAGTGGTATCAGAGCCAAGCTAGAGAATTAGACGATATTTATAGAATTATGAAACCGAAACATCGGGAAAAAAACCTAGTTTCTATCGAAATTTTCAGAGTGTCTAAATTTTTTTTAAGCAATTGCAGAATGTTACATGAGATGTAATATGAGCACCAAACGAATATGAACTCCATCCGCCGGATTTGACCCGGTGAGATACTTCAAAAAACTGGCCTGGCCGGCCCATTAATATATTCTCGGGTTCGTTTTGGTTTGGTGCTTCAGGTTCTGGGTTTTGGTGTTTCAGGTGTTGCTTGTTTTTACTGAAATTGCATGTGATGTTAACTTTCTATAAAGGCAATTCGGAGTGTTTCGTAGTCGTAATTTTAACATCGTTTCGGGTAATTTAGACGGCGTTAAAAAGTTCGAACGAATATCAATAACCCATTTTCTCCCTCGCTGAAAATTTTTCAAGAGTTAGATTTTTTCAATGTTTAAAACATTCAAAAATAATGCAAGTAATTCGATGGACCCTCTAGAAGAACAAAACCCTAACTCGATTCTATGACCGTCAGAACCGCCGCCAAACCATAGAGTTTGCAGTAATTCTGCGACGCCATAGGTGAAGCAAGGGTCGGCCCTTCTACGGTTGGTCCATAGGTACTGTGGCATGTTATGAGTATTTTTAAACTGTGCTCAAGTGTTGAGCTCTTTGGGAAATTTTGGGTGTTTATTGATTCGATCGAAATGTTTAATATCGTCTAGCTATCTGTGAAATGTGATACAATATTTGGAATTCACATTGTTAGGAATGAAATCCGAAGTATGTGATATTTCGGTTTTATGATGTCTAAGGTGATTGTGGATTCCAAATGTTGTACTTTGACATTTTCTATTCTACACCCGCAGGTGTAATATGTGGTGTATCGCCGGTTTCGTTGCTATATGTCAACGACAATTGGAATACGCATATTTACTTATGTTGATGACATGTGATGTTAAGTGTTGCTGGGATATGTTATATTGGATCGTCGTGTTTTTAATAGCCGGTTTTTTTTATACGTCAGATGAGAGTTTTTCATTTTCATTCATGTAAAAAAATTGTATGTAATATTCTTTTATTGAGACACTTCCAGGTTGAGGATGATGTCAGCATTGTTGTATATTATTTAGTTTTCCGTATTAGGATATACCCAAGGTGGGGAGCACAAGTAACTGAGTCTTAGAGTCCAGTGGCAGACTATCTCGAGGAGTCGAGACCGGGTCTCCTAACTCTAGAATTGGTAGGGTTGCTTGCCACTCTCGTAAGGGTCTAGGGATGTGGGTTTGGCTATTCATCGCGACCATGAAATCCGTGTTTTATACTGGCTTAATTTAAAACACGGAATTCCTAGTATATCCAATATTTCATATGTTATCTTCTGCTGCTGATATTCTTTGATGAGATCACTTTATATGCGTGAGACGAATGCTTTATTATTATATATATGATATATAATAAACGTTGCTTATGTTTTGCACCCGCGCTAGTCCCGCTCCGCTATGCCGTTAGTTAAGTAACCCAACGGTGCATAACGGGACACTATGGCGAATGCGGACGGCATAAGCGTACGTTGTATTTTCGTTTCTTCTGTGATGCTTAGGAAGCATAATTGATGGGACTTCATTAATGAGATTAATGAAAAAGAAAGAAACCTAAAAGATGTTGTGGAATCAAATTTTCAAAAAGGGTAGCTCTAGTTTTTACTTTACATAGCGGTATTCCTTGTAGAATATCCTGCACCTTATTCGATAAGGAAAGAGCCGAGATCCCTTCATCGGGAGTGACTTCTTTAGAAAAAGCTAGCAGTTGCAACAACCAACACGGTTTTGTTTTTTATTGCTTTTTTAGTTCATGCTTTGTATAGTGGTATTTGTGAAATATCTTGCACCTTATTCGATAAGGAAAGAGCCGTGATCTTTTCATCGGGAGTGACTTCTTTAGGAAAACTAGTAAAAACCTCAAAAACATTCCTTTTCAAAATCACTAGATTCTACAAGATATCAAGTTCATTACGCAAAACGTTTTTCTTAAAAAAACTTGCCGTAGCCCTCCGTCATTTCAGATAAAAACTATTTAGTATTTGTGCTGCATTTGTTGACTATGTTAACGCGTAGTGTGCGGTAGATAATGTAGGGTTCCTAGGCACCCTAGTGAGGTCTCACAAGGCATCAACTATGCCAATTTCAAAAATTCTGGTGCCGAGAAACCCTAGTGTACGGATCGTTTGCTAGAAAACTAGGCGAAAAACAATCTAGTTAACAACTTAACTAATGGGTACGGAAATACAACCTTTGTAGATCCGGTCCTCCACCTCCACGGCTCCGAGATGAGGTCCTCTCCGCTGTCCAAATCAAATCCGGGCTCTAGCGTCGGCTTCATCGGAGAATGGACGGGCTAGGTCATCGACGACGTGCCGAAGATGATCTACGTCGAAGCATCACTAGATCGAGCTCCACCTTCACCAAGTCTTGAAAACTTGTGAAGGAAACACACTCTACTACTTGGCAAGAGGTAGAGGATGAAGAAATAGGAAGTGGGTAGACTTTAGTTTTGGATTTCTCACTCATTTCATCAATCCACCATTGATGTAGTCAAGCTTTTCTTCTTGAAATGAAGAAGAAGAAGAAAGCAAGAAGATGATAAAAATTATGATAAGTTATTAAAGAATAAATAAAAATCCATTCTTATCATAATTCTCACCATGGTTAGGTGTAGAGAATTAACTTGAGTTAATTGAATTGGTTAGGGTTAAGCATGAGACAAAATGGTGACTAAGTCAAAAGTTCATGAAGCTTCATGAAAGAAAACAAAAGAAGCCACCATTCTATTTTATGCAATTTATTTTCCAAAAATAAAAACAAATGAATAAATGAATAATCAAATAAAAACCTTAACCATTTCTTTAACCAAGGTTTAATTCTTTACACAAACCCTAATTTGCATGTATCATCAAATATGATACAAACAAGTGCACAAAATCATATCGCATATGCAATGCGCACAACCGAGCGAGAAAATCCATTTAAAGTGAACCGATACTAGTTAATGCAAAGTAATATATAAAATATATAATTATGCATTAAATCAATAAATCAACACTTGATTTAACGATCCGGTCATGACACACATAACCGACTGGTATCATTAGTAACATCTTATCGAATCAACACTTGATCCGATAACCCGGCTATATCGCATATAACCGATCAATGTCACATCGCGAGAATCGAATACAGTATCACATACTCGTATTATTCTCGGTCCCGCACATATCTCATATGCGCTCCTATTTCGTTTCGCTTGAGCCAGGAAACCTCTGTGTAGGACTCTAAAGACTCGTCAATACGCCGGCAGCAGATGATGATCATATCAAACACCCACAAGCCGCAAGCGGTCTGCTAAACGTAACGGCCACCCGGGTATTGAACGATCTGAAGATCGACGAGCAAGCCCGCTCACACTCCAGTGAATCCAACCAGTAACACTACCGTACAGTCCGGTCTGATCGTCTGATATGTCGCATATCTCGCCTAGGGGTGGTAAACGTCAGACCCCAATAGCTCAATAAGTCGTGTCGATATGAGGTCTATAACAATTCGAGAAACTACTGGTAACACTTACCAGTAAATCTCAGCAACCCTGGCCAGGGATTTCCTGTTATAGCCAATCGAACACAGCGCAACATCAACCCCCTATACCGGGAGAGACGAATCCCCTCCTATCGCTCATTGCCTCCATGTGACTCGGGACTGTACCCAAAAACCACCGTTTTGCGCGCCCTCTTGGACGTGGTAAGATGGAAATCAAAGCACAGTGGGAACCACACAAGACTCTATGACGATCTCGGGTCAACAGACTACTCTGTACCAGTGTCACCAGAGAACTGCCATCTGACGTGAGGTATAATACCATCTGTGAGTTCTCGGCGAGTCCGTCCAGTGTACCCAGTCTCTACTGAGCACCCGTATATCATCTCTGATGTCAAACACCAATGGATATGGGATCATCCATCGCCCATCTGTATGGGTCGAGAAGGTATGCGCTAGTCTACACTGGTATATCGATGCCCCGTCTCGATACACCCACGACTAGGGACTTTGAAGGATGTACTTATGGACTACCATGTCCCCACTAGTATGATCCACATCATAGTCCAGGTAGTCAAGTACAGATCCTAAGGGCTTTACCAACATGTAACAGAGAGACAATCAGCATACACGTTAAGGTAAAGGGTAACCAGATAGCATACTATCATGTCGAGCAAGAAAGTCCTCCCTATATATGTCCCAGCATCCACTACAATATACATCCTATGTACAGTAATGGCCTCTAGGGCATACATATAACTAACAATCTCCCACTTGCACTAGGGCCATCTGTAGCAATGGTTGCAGTATCTCATACTCAACCATCCCATAAAAGTCTCTCTCTGGGAAAAGGCCTTTGTGAGTGGAACCGCTGTGTTGTCCTCTGAATCTACTCTCCTAACCTCGATCACCCTGGAGATCAACTATCTCCATGATCAGGCGATGCTGCCTTAGAATATGTCTGGATCACTGATGGGACGGACGTTCCTTGGCATAAGCCACAACTCCATTGTCACACAATGGGAGGAACTAAGTTCATCTCATGAACCAATATACACCCAGACTGCCTCTTTGGTAGCATCTTAAGTAGCGATGTATCCTGCCTTTATCGTCTAGTATGTCACGGTATCTAGCTTGGAACTCTTCCAACATACCGTCCCTTTACTGAGGGTAAAGACAATGCCTGCGACTGACATTCAGTCGTCTTTATCACCCTGGAACCCTTCCAGTGATTCTCCCCAGGATCTATTGATACCATCTCACTACATCTAGTGAGAATTCTAACATCCATTTAGATCTATCTCATAGATCCAAAACCCCAGGATTTAGTAGGTATCACTTTGATCCTATATGGAGAATCATTGTGATAAACGGAGATTGACTGAGCGTAGCATAGGAAACTCCTTCCCTATCAAGAGTATGTCATCCACGTACTCTACGAGGATCGTCACCATACTCCCTACTACCTTTTCGTATATACAAGGTTCATCTACCATTTTGATGAAGTCAAACTCTTTGACTACCACATCAAAACAGATGTTCCAACTCCGCGATGCCTGTTTTATCTTATAAATCATCTTGCACACGTTTCCGCTGCTCCCACTGTCTACGAAGCCCTCTGGCTGTGTTCTTGTAGATGCTCTCTTCTAAAACATCATTTAGAAAAGCAGTCATGACACCCAACCACCAGATATTGTAGTCATGGTATGTAGCCGTGACAAGTAGGATCTGGATGGACTTAAGCATAGCTACTTGAAAAAGGTTTCATCATTATCCACACCTGGTCAATGATGCACACTTTTAACAAGTCTAGCTTTGAAAGTCTCAACTTTTCCATGTACACCAAGTAATCTGCTCAAGATATACTTGCTCCTGATGGGGATTTAACCCTTCAGATATAGCAACCAAAGTCCATACTTTGCTGGTGTATAAGGATTCCATCTCAGATCACTAAGCATCCAGCCATTCTTACAGAGTCTTACTCCTGATGGCCAGCTCGAAGCTAGTTGGGTCATCATCTCATGATGCAATCCTCGCTCCCACTGTCATAGAGAAACCGAAGTATCTCTCAGGTGGGTGAGGAACCCTACTAGATCGGCGGAGAGGCTGAGGTTCGTTGGAATCTACTGAATCCTTTGGTTTTATCAAATCAACAGCTGCAGTTTGTATGGCTGGAACATTTCCAGTTCTACATAACAGACCTTGCCTCGAGCTTGTCCGGATTTTGCTTTTAGACATAGGCCGGACAACCCCAAATCTTAACTGGCTTAAGACATGGGTTCTTCCCTTACCATATCACATATGAAGTGGTAGGCAACTGATTTGATTCGAACCGTATTCAATAGGTATGCAACTTCTCAAGCGCATAACTCCCAGAAGGAAAAAAGGTAACTCAGTAGTACTCATCATAGAGCACACCTTATCATATAGGGTGTGATTGCTCCGCCCCGATATACCATCGTGCTATGGTGTATTCGGAGGAGTAATGCTGAGAGAGAATCTCATTCTCCTTTAGAATAGTCCAGTATTTCCGTGCTCAAGTATTCTCCTCCTTGATCTCATCATAGGACATAATACTTATACCCTTATTGGTTCTCTACTTCTAACTTATATTCTATGAATATCTCAAAAGGTTCGGACTTGTGTTTCAACAGGAACATATGTCTGAATCTTGAGAGATTATCAGAGAATGTAATGAAGTACAAAGAACCGGTCTTGGCATGTGTAGACAGGGGACTTACATACATCAACATGTATCATCCCAAGAGTTCACTAACTCTTTCTCTGTTTCCAATAAACAGAGCTAGTGTTATTTTATCTTTGTGACATGACTAGCGAGTTTCACAAGATGTAAGTTCAAACTAATTTAAATATGCATCTTTATGTAACTCTAGCCAGTCGGGTCGCATTGATCTGATCTAGTCTACAATACCTCAAGAAGGATTCGTTTATTTCTGAACTCTTCCTCTTGTGTGTGTTCCATATTCTAAGAACTGTAGTTTGATTTAGAACATCAAGGCTTTTAGATAACGTGCCTGAACCGATCAACTTTTGATATAGGAAATGTTCAAAACATTATCCATCAATACAAAATTATATCCTTTCTTTACTAATAAAGAGACTGATATGATTTTGTATATCAGGTTCGGTATCTAATAACATTCGTTCAGAATCAATGTATTCTGGTAATACAGGGTGACAGTGACCAACAGACTTGGCTGCAACACTTGCCCCGTTTTCTGCCTCATGAAACTTATCACCCGTTCTCAGTCCTCTACCTTTCTGTAGCCCTATGTAACAGATTACATATCTGGGATCCTGATCCGGTATCACATACCCAGGACGTAAAGGATACTGAGAAACAGTTCTCTGTAATGAACACACCCGAAGATGATGCATCAGCATGCACTCTCTTCGTTTGGGCGGCACGGGAAATCTGGTATTCTGGTATTCCCCAATTTCCTGCTCTGTCTTATAACAATTATAAGTTGGAGTGGGACCAACGTTCCCCAGCTCAGTATAACAAGCGGGTTCGGTCAATAATCCGTATTATTATCTTGATTAAGGCGTGACATGGTCGCTACCAGGAGAGAGAGAGAAGAAAAACACTCAGCGTGCGCTCTGGCAAGAATAGATTGGTTATTATTTTATCTAATCAGGATGGCTCCCACTGCTTTTTATCAAATCTTCCTTCAAACCCTAAAAGGAAAGACTAGCCGGGATTAATTACACACTACAAGTTCGCCAATCTTTCAGCCAGGCCAGTGTCGGTACTTTGAGGGAGGTCCCCCGTGCTTTCGCACGAACCTAATTAATGTAAACCTCGTTTTCCCAGAGGCGTAACCTCGTTAACACCTTTCTAGACACCTACTTGATCGGCTAATTGTAATGTATAAAACTCTCCCAGGAGTAACTCTTACTCGCAGCGGGTATCGGGATCCAACTATCTCATAGATGGTATGCAATCTCATTGCAAATTTCAACACTTGAAATTCCCGATAATATTTTGCCCCTAGCGTCCTATGACCTTGACAGAGGTCAACAAACCATAGGCTGCTAGTCAAGTTCAACCCGTCATTTCCTGATTGAAGTAAACCCACCCGCACAACCCTTGACAGAGGTCAACAAGGTCGCACGACTACCCTAAATCAATCACATCATATGCTTATGCAGATAAGCACTAATCAGCTACCGCACACTACGCCTTGACAGAGGTCAACAAACGTAGCCCGAATACTAACTAGTACTTATCTGAAATGACGGAGGGCTACGACAGGTTTTTCTGAAAACCTATTGCGTAATGAACTTGATATCGCTGTAGAATCAAATGATTTTAAAATGGAGTGCTTTTGAGGCTTTTCTAGTTTTGCTAAAGGAGTCACTCCCGGTGAAGGGATCGTCGGTCCTTTCCTCGTCGAATGAGGTGCGGGATATATCATATATATCACTGTGCAAAGCAAAAACACTTAAAAGCAATCAAAAGACAAACCGAGTGTGTAGCATCTGCCAGTTATTGCTAAAGGAGTCACTCCCGGTGAAGGGATCTCGGTCCTTTCCTTATCGAATAAGGTGCAGGATATATCACATATACCGCTGTGCAAAGCAAGAACTGTAGCTACCAGTTTTATTTTGAAATTCGATTCTACAACATCTTAGGTTTCTTTTATTTCATTAATCATATTAATGAAGTCCCATCATTTAAGTACCTAAACATCACAGATAAATACGACGTACACTTATGCCATCCGCATACGCCTCGATGTCCCCTCGTGCACCGTTAGGTTAGGTAACTAACAGCAGAGCGGGGCAGGGCTAGCGCGGGTGTAAAACATAAGTAACGCCTATATAATATATCATATATACTATATACTGTATCTATCATAGAACATCACATGATCACATCACAGATATCGCAGCAGAAGAATTATATGAAATATTGGATATACTAGGACGTCCGTGTTTTCAATACGAGCCAGTATAAAACACGGATTCCACGGTCGTGATGAATAGCCAAACCCACACCCCTAGACCCCTACGAGAGCGGCAAGCAACCCTACCAATTCTAGAGTTAGGAGACCCGGACTCGACTCCTCGAGTTGGTCTCCCACTGGACTCCAGAACCCGGTTACTTGTGCCCTCCTCCTCGGGTCTATCCTAGTGCGGAAAAGTAAATAATATACAAACGGTGACAACTTCCGCAACCTGGAAGCGCCCCAATAAAAGAATATTACATACAAGTTTTTACATGAATGAAAATGAAAAACACTCATCTCACATAAAACCCCCCGGATATTCAAACACGACGATCCAATATAACAAATCCAGCAACACATAACATCACATGTCATCAACGTAAGTAAATATGCGCATCCCAATTGTCGTTGACATATAGCAACGAAACCGGCGATATCACATATTACACTTACGGTCACAGAAAAGAAAGTGTAAAACTACAACAGTTGGAATCCGCAATCTGCATAGACATCGCATGCCTAATAAAATGAATACCTTAGACATCACATGCCTAACAATTATAAACTCCGCATTTTAGTCTCAAAATCGAAAACACTTTTCAATATCAAGTCGGGCAATTCAACAAGATTCCCGACATCCTGATCGAATGCTCGTCGCAAACTTCAGTAGACGGCTGCACCCCCGATACCGTCGACGAAGTGCACCAAGGCGGAACACAGCAGCCGCGAGCACCCGAACGGATGCTTTCGGCGACGGGGTTCTCCTACGGTCACTTGGTCGGGGCTATGGGGTGAGGTTTTCTATTAAGTTTACCCGGAGAGTATCCGCGTACGCTACGTGATTGCGACGGACTTTTGATCATATCAAAATTCCGTGGCAACCGATCAAGTGAGACTAAAGTGCTATGTTTATAACATTCATTCAGTTATCTCATAACTTCTTGTGAATTCCAATTATTGTATCCCATTCCAGATAAATAGAAAATGTTAAACTTTCCGATCGAACAATCGAACACCCAAGTTTTCCCGAAACATCAACACATGAAATAAGTCTAACAACATTCAGTTCGTGCCTCAGTACCAACGGTCCAGCCGTAGAAGGGTCAAGCCAACGCCTCACATGTGGCACGCCGTACTGCCCCAAACCCGAAGGTTCAAAGGGCAGTTCAAGACGGTCACATAATCGAGTTAAGGTTTGTTGTCTTCTAGAGGGACCATCGCGTTACTTGCACTACTTAGAACGTCGTTAAACTACGGAAAAATCCAACACTTGGAAATTTCCCGACATGGGAAAAATTGGGTATTTATATCCGGTCGAACCTTTTAACATATTCTAATATTTTTCCGGAAAGCCACATAGACAAAATTTGATACCCCGATCGAAACACCGAATCCCCAAATCAACTCCAGAAAATTCAACTCTTGAATAAATATTAAAAATTCCCAGGAAAACCACCACAGAAAAATGAGAATTACTGTGAAAATTAAAATGCACAAAACGACAAAGCCGCCGCGCATCCGCCGCACGAGCCATGCTCGTGCCGCGGATCCGCGGCTCTTTGATGGAATTACGAGCACGAATTTCACAGTATCTCTTAAATTCACCTGCTGATTTTTCTGCATATTTTTAATGTTGAAAAACTCACTGTTTTCAAAAAAGGACAGAGAGCATGTTAGAAATGGATTTTCGGGTTCGTTCGGACTTCAAACTCCGTCTGGACTTCGCCTAAGGCTCTAGCTAAGCTCTGATACCACTGTAGGGTTCCTAGGCACCCTAGTGAGGTCTCACAAGGCATCAACCATGCCAATTTCAAAAATTCTGGTGCCGAGAAACCCTAGTGTACGGATCGTTTGCTAGAAAACTAGGCGAAAAACAATCTAGTTAACAACTTAACTAATGGGTACGGAAATACAACCTTTGTAGATCCGGTCCTCCACCTCCACGGCTCCGAGATGAGGTCCTCTCCGCTGTCCAAATCAAATCCGGGCTCTAGCGTCGGCTTCATCGGAGAATGGACGGGCTAGGTCGTCGACGACGTGCCGAAGATGATCTACGTCGAAGCATCACTAGATCGAGCTCCACCTTCACCAAGTCTTGAAAACTTGTGAAGGAAACACACTCTACTACTTGGCAAGAGGTAGATGATGAAGAAATAGGAAGTGGGTAGACTTTAGTTTTGGATTTCTCACTCATTTCATCAATCCACCATTGATGTAGTCAAGCTTTTCTTCTTGAAATGAAGAAGAAGAAAGCAAGAAGATGATAAAAATTATGATAAGTTATTAAAGAATAAATAAAAATCCATTCTTATCATAATTCTCACCATGGTTAGGTGTAGAGAATTAACTTGAGTTAATTGAATTGGTTAGGGTTAAGCATGAGACAAAATGGTGACTAAGTCAAAAGTTCATGAAGCTTCATGAAAGAAAACAAAAGAAGCCACCATTCTATTTTATGCAATTTATTTTCCAAAAATAAAAACAAATGAATAAATGAATAATCAAATAAAAACCATAACCATTTCTTTAACCAAGGTTTAATTCTTTACACAAACCCTAATTTGCATGTATCATCAAATATGATACAAACAAGTGCACAAAATCATATCGCATATGCAATGCGCACAACCGAGCGAGAAAATCCATTTAAAGTGAACCGATACTAGTTAATGCAAAGTAATATATCAAATATATTATTATGCATTAAATCATTAAATCAACACTTGATTTAACGATCCGGTCATGACGCACATAACCGACTGGTATCATTAGTAACATCTTATCGAATCAACATTTAATCCGATAACCCGGCTATATCGCATATAACCGATCAATGTCACATCGCGAGAATCGAATACAGTATCACATACTCGTATTATTCTCGGTCCCGTACATATCTTATATGCGCTCCTATTTCGTTTCGCTTGAGCCAGGAAACCTCTGTGTAGGACTCTAAAGACTCGTCAATACGCCGGCAGCAGATGATGATCATATCAAACACCCACAAGCCGCAAGCGGTCTGCTAAACGTAACGGCCACCCGGGTATTGAACGATCTGAAGATCGACGAGCAAGCCCGCTCACACTCCAGTGATCCAACCAGTAACACTACCGTACAGTCCGGTCTGATCGTCTGATATGTCGCATATCTCGCCTAGGGGTGGTAAACGTCAGACCCTAATAGCTCAATAAGTCATGTCGATATGAGGTCTATAACAATTCGAGAAACTACTGGTAACCCTTACCAGTAAATCTCAGCAACCCTGGCAAGGGATTTCCTGTTATAGCCAATCGAACACAGCGCAACATCAACCCCCTATACCGGGAGAGACGAATCCCCTCTTATCGCTCATTGCCTCCATGTGACTCGGGACTGTACCCAAAAACCACCGTTTTGCACGCCCTCTTGGACGTGGTAAGATGGAAATCAAAGCACAGTGGGAACCACACAAGACTCTATGACGATCTCGGGTCAACAGACTACTCTGTACCAGTGTCACCAGAGAACTGCCATCTGACGTGAGGTATAATACCATCTGGGAGTTCTCGGTGAGTCCGTCCAGTGTACCCAGTCTCTACTGAGCACCCGTATATCATCTCTGATGTCAAACACCAATGGATATGGGATCATCCATCGCCCATCTGTATGGGTCGAGAAGGTATGCGCTAGTCTACACTGGTATATCGATGCCCCGTCTCGATACACCCACGACTAGGGACTTTGAAGGATGTACTTATGGACTACCATGTCCCCACTAGTATGATCCACATCATAGTCCAGGTAGTCAAGTACAGATCCTAAGGGCTTTACCAACATGTAACAGAGAGACAATCAGCATACACGTTAAGGTAAAGGGTAACCAGATAGCATACTATCATGTCGAGCAAGAAAGTCCATCTATATATGTCCTAGCATCCACTACAATATACATCCTATGTACAGTAATGGCCTCTAGGGCATACATATAACTAACAGATAATTAGTGCTTATCTGCTAAAGCATGAGATGCGATTGGATTAGGTTAGTCGTACGACTTTGTTGAGTATGTTAAGGGTCGTACGGTGGGTTTAATTCAATCGGGAAATGACGGGCTGAACTTGGCTAGCGCTTATGATTTGTTGACTATGTTATTGTCATAAGTTGCTAGGGGAAAAATATGTTGGGATACCTAGCACGGCAGCAAGGTTTTGGATGGTATCGTCCATGCCAAATTAAAATTTATGCCGTTCTAGATAACCCTAACCTAGAATCGATACTAGAGAATCATGCGTAATCATAAAGAAAACATCTTTACTACTAAGAGATTAGGGATTACAACCTTTGTAGTCCGTTCCTTCACTTCATAAGCTCTGAGTTGAGGTCCCTTCGCTGTGATCATCCTGCTCCCGGACTCTAGAGAGGCTACATGAGGTGAATGATCCATGGTTGCTTGAAGTCTTCACTATTAAAGATGATCTACCTTGAGGAATCACAAACCCAAGCTATTACTAATTAGAGATTAGTGAATCTAACACACTAATCTATATGGCTAGTATAGATGAGGATGATGAAGTAGGAATTTTGCTCTCTTTATTTTTCTATTTCTCACAATCATTCATCACAAAATGAAAAAGCTAGAAAACTTTTGTGAGGAGGAAGAAGAAGATGAAGTGTGATGAATAAAATGAATTATTGTTGGTTAGAAATGCAACTAAGGGTTAAGCATGTCATGCTTAACCCTTGTAGAGACTTGACCATAGGCTAGGGTTAGTCTTAGGTTAACAAATATCTTAAGGTAGACAAAAAGGGTGGAGAAAGTCAAAAAAGCCTACAAGCTTCTTCCAAAATATCAACCATGACAAATTCCACAATTTTGTATTTCCTTAATAACAGATATAGACCCTAATCTAATCCTAGCATGGTTTAAGTCTCATAAACCCTAGTTGCATTTGTAACCTAGCATGTTACAATATCATATATCACATATATAATATTTTATAACAAAAGAAAATAATACAATTAACATATATCACATATATATCAATGTATCATCAAGTGAGAAAAAGTAATTCTTAAGTGAGCTAATATTAGTTAATGTAATTTAATATATCAAATATATAATTATACATTAAATTATTAAATCAACACTTGATTTAATAATCCGGCTATATCACATATAACCGACTAATATAATATGTATCATTTTATCGAATCAACACTTGATCCGATAACTCGGCTATATCACATATACCCGGCCGATATTGTAAGGTTACTAGGCACACTCAAGGGGTTCCACAAGGCATCAAACATGCCAAATTCAAATTTTTAGGTGCCGAGAAACCCTAAACGAGATCGTTAACTAGAGGATGGGCGAAACGAAATGCAAGCAAACAACTTTACTAACAAGTGAAAGGGATTAAAACCTTTGTAGATCCGATCCTCCACTTCTTTAGCTCCGTGTTGACGTCCCTCCGCTGCGATCATCGGGATCCCGGACTCTAGCGATGGTTTCGTTGGAGAAATGATCGGGCTAGGTCGTTGACTTCGATGCCGAAGATGATCTACGTCGAGGCGACTCAAACTCAAGCTCCATCTTCACTAGGTCATGAAACTTGTGAAGATAACACACTTTACAACATGGCAAGTGGTAGAGGATGAAGAAATAGAAAGTGGGTTCACTTTAGAATTGGATTTCTCACTTGATTTCTTCACTTGGAATTTTCAAGAAAACTTTCCTCTCTTCATGAAGAAGAAGAAGAAGAAGAAGAAGAAGGAAAATGAAAAATGAATTAATTCAAAAAGAAAATTCAAGTGAAGGTTATCATAATGCAACCAGGGGTAAGTTAACTCATGTAGAGAGCAAACCATAGTTTAGGTACTGGTTAGGTTTAAGGATAAGACAAAATGGTTTAGACTTTTCAAAGATGCTATGAAGCTTCATGAAGCTCTAAGCCAAAAATAAAGAAAAGCACCATTTTGTTTTTACAAAATGAATAAAGAAAATAAAACCCTAAACCCTAACCATTAACTAAACATGGTGTAAATCAAACACATACCCAAGTTTGCATGTATCATCAAACATGATACAATCTAGTGCACAAACATATATCATATATACAATGTGCACAATCTAGTGAGAAAAATAATCTTAAGTGAACCAATACTAGCTAATGTAAAGTAATATATCAAATATATATACATTAAATCATTAAATTAACACTTGATTTAACGATCCGGTCATAACCGACTAATATCATGTGTATCAATATATCGAATCAACACTTGATTAAGTAACCCGGCTATATCACATATAACCGTCTGATGATACAAATCGCGAGAATAGAATACAGTATCACATAATGGTATTATTCATGGTCCCGCACATATCTCATATGCGCTCCTATTTCGTTTCGCTTGAGCCAGCAAACCCCTGTGTAGGACTCTAAAGACTCGTCAATACGCCGGCAGTAGGTGATGATCATATCAAACACCCACAAGCCGCAAGCGGTGTGCTAAACATAATGGCCACCCGGGTATTGAGCGATCAGAAGATCAACAAGAAAGCCCGCCAGTTCTCCTGTGAATCCAATCAGTAACACTACCGTACAGTCCGGTCTCGTCGTCTGATATGTCGTATATCTCGCCTAGCGGTGGTTAACGTCAGACCCCAGTAGCTCGATAAGTCGTGTCGATATGAGGTCTATAACAGTTCGAGAAACTACTGGTAACACTTACCAGTAAATCTCAGCAATCCTGGCAAGGGATTTCCGGTTATAGCCAATCGAACACAGCACAACATCAACTCCCTATACCGTGGGAGATGAATCCCCTCCTATCGCTCATTGCCTCCATGTGATTCGGGACTGTACCCAAAAACCACCGTTTTGCACGCCCTCTTAGACGTGGTAAGGTGGAAATAAAGCATAGTGGGAATTACACAAGACTCTATGAAGATCTCGGGTCAACAGACTACTCTGTACCAGTGTCACCAGAGAACTGCCTTCTGACGTGAGGTATAATACCATCTGGGAGTTCTCGGCGAGTCCGTCCAGTGTACCCAGTCTCCACTGAGCACCCGTACATCATCCTTGGTATCAAACACCGATGGATATGGGATCTTCCATCGCTTATCATATGGGTCAAGATGCGTATATGCTAGTCTACTCTGGTGCATCGATGCCCTGTTTCGATACACCCACAACTATGGACCTTGAAGGATGTACTTATGAACTACCATGTCCCCACTAGTATGATCCGCATCATAGTCCAGGTAGTCAAGTACACATCCTAAGGGCTTTAACAACATGTAACTGAGAGACAATCAGTATACACGTTAAGGTAAAGTGTAACCAGATAGCATACTATCATGTCGAGCAAGAAAGTCCTCCCTATATATGTCCAAGCATCCACTACAATATACATCGTATGTATAGTAATGGCCTCTAGGGCATACATATAACTAACAATCTTCCACTTGCACTAGGGCCATCTGTTGTGGTATCACATACCCAACAATTAGCTACGGTTGAAGTATCTCATACTCAACCATCCCATAAAAGTCTATATTGGGAAAAAAGGCCTTCGTGAGTGGATCCGCGCTGTTGTCCTCTGTGTCTACTCTCCTAACCTTGATCTCCCTGGAGATCAACCATCTCCATGATCAGGTGATACTGCCAAAGAATTATATCTGGATTTCTGATGGGACGGTAGTTCCTTGGCTAAAGCCACAACTCCATTGTCACACAATGGTAGGAACGAAGTTCATCTCATGAACTTATATTTATCCAGACTGCCTCTTTGGTAGCATCTTTGGTAATGATGTATCATGCCTTTAATCATCTAGTATGTCAAGGTATCTAGCTTGGAACTCTTCCAACATACCGTCCCTCCACTGAGGGTAAAAGACAATGCCTGCGACTGACATTCAGTCGTTTTTATCACCCTGGAACCTTTCCAGTGATTCTTTCTAGGATCGATTGATACCATCTCACTACAACTAGTGAGTATCCTAACATCCAATTAGATCTATCTCATAGATCCAAAACCCAGGATTTAGGAGGTATCACTTTGATCCTATATGGAGAATCCTTGTGATAAGCGGAGATTGACCAAGCGTAGCATAGGAAATTCCTTCCCTATCATGAGTATGTCATCCACGTACTCTACGAGGATCACCACCATACTCCCTACTACCTTTTTGTATATACAAGGTTCATCTACCATTTTGATGAAGTCAAACTCTTTGACTACCACATCAAAACAGATGTTCCAACTCCGCAATGCCTGCTTTATCACATAAAACATCTTGCACACGTTTCCGCTGCTCCCACTGTCTACGAAGCCCTCTAACTGTGTACTTATAGACTCTCTCTTCTAAATCTTTATTTAGAAAAGCAGTCATGACACCCAACCGCCAGATATCGTAGTCATGGTATGTAGCCGTGGCAAGTAAGATCTGGATGGACTTAAGCATAGGTACTTAGAAAAGGTTTCATCACAATCCATAGCTGGTCAATGATGCAAACCTTTAACATGTCTAGCTTTGAAAGTCTCAACTTTTCCATGTACACCACAGTAATCTTCTCAAGATATACTTGCTCCTGATGGGGATTTAACCCTTCAGATAAAGCAACCAAAGTCCATACTTTGTTAGTGTAAAAGGATTCCATCTCAGATCGATAAACATTCAGCCATTCTTACAGAGTCCCACTCCTGATGGCCAGCTCGAAACTAGTTAGGTCATCATCCCATGATGCAATCCTCGCTCCCACTGTCATAGAGAAACTGGAGTATCTCTTAGGTGGGTGAGGAAACCTACTAGATCGGCGGAGAGGCTGAGGTTTGCTGGTTACTATTGAATCCTTTGGTTCTACCAAATCATCTGCTGCAGTTTGTATAGCTGGAACCTTTCCAGTTCTACTTAACAGAACTTGCCTCGAGCTTGTCCAGATTTTGCTTTTAGACATAGTCTGGACAACCTCAAATCTTAACCATCTTAAGATATGGGCTCTTCCCTTTCCATATCACATATGAAGTGGTAGGCAACTGATTTGATTTGAACCCTATTCAATAGGTATGCAGCTTCTCAAGTGCATAACTCCCAAAAGGAAATTGGAAACTCAGTAGTACTCATCATAGAGCACACCATATCATATAGGGTGCTATTGCTCCGCCCCGATATACCATCGTGCTATGGTGTATACGGAGGAGTAATGCTGAGAGAGAATCTCATTCTCCTTTAGAATAGTCCAGGAATTCCGTGCTCAAGTATTCTTCTCCTTGATCTCATCAAAGGACATAACACTTATACCCGTATTTTGGTTCTCTACTTCTAACTTAAATTCCGTGAATATCTCAAAAGGTTCGGACTTGTGTTCCAACAGGAACATATGTCTGAATCTAGAGAGATTATCAGAGAATAAAATGGAGTACAAAGAACCGATCTTGGTATGTGTAGACATGGGACCTACATACATCAACATGTATCATCCCAAGAGTTCTATAACTCTTTCTCTGTTTCCAATAAACAGAGCTGTGGTCATTTCATCTTTGTGACATGACCGGCAAGTTTTACAAGATGTAAATTCAAACTGATTTAAATATGCATCTAAATGTAACTTTAGCTAGTCGGGTCACATTGATTTGACCTAGTCTACAATACCTCAAAAAGGAATCGTTCAATTCTGAACTCTTCCTCTTGTGTGTGTTCTTTACATCAAGAACTGTGGTCTGATTTAGAATGTATATTCTTTTAGATAACGTGCCTGAACCGATCAACTCTTGATATAGGATATGTGCAAAACATTATCCAACAATACAAAATTATATCCTTTCTTTACTAATAAAGTGACCGATATAATTTTGTATATCAGGTTCGGTATCTAATGATATTCGTTCAGAATCAATGTATTCTGGTAATATAGGGTAACAGTGACCAACAGACTTGGCTGCAACACTTGCACCGTTTTCTGTCTCATTAAACTTATCACCCGTTCTCAGTTCTCTACCTTTCTGTAGCCCATGTAACAGATTATATATGCGGGATCCTGATCCGGTATCTCATACCGAGGACGTAAAGGATACTGAGAAACAGTTCTATGTAATGAACACACCTGAAGATGATGCATCAGCATGCACTTTCTTCGTTTGGGTGGCACGGGAAATCTGGTATTCCCCTATTTCCTGCTCTATCTTATAACAATTATAAGTTGGAGCGGGACTAACGCTCCCCAGCTCAGTATAACAAGCGGGTTCGGTCAATTCATCCGTATTATTATCTTGATTAAGGCATGATATAGTCGCTACCTGGAGAGAGAGAGAAGAAAAAACTCAGCGTATGCTCTTGCAAGATCAGATTGGTTATTATTTTATCTAATCAGGATGGCTCCCACTGTTTTTATCAAATCTTCCTTCAAACCTTAAAAGGAAAGACTAGCCGGGATTAATTACACGCTACAAGTTCGCCAATCTTTCAGCCAGGCCAGTGTCGGTACTTTGAGGGAGGTTCCCCGTGCTTTCGCACGGACCTAATTAAAGTAAACCTCGTTTTCCCAGAGGCGTAACCCCGTTGACACCTTTCTAGACACCTACTTGATCGGCTAATTGTAATGTGTAAAACTCTCCCAGGAGTAACTCTTACTCGCAGCGGGTATCGAGATTCAACTATCTCATAGAAGGTATGCAATCTCATTGCAAATTTCAACACTAGAAATTCCCGATAATTTTGCCCCTAACGTGCTATGACCTTGACGAAAGCCAATAAACCATAGCCCGCTAGTCAAGTTCAACCCGTACATTTCTTGAATGAATTAAACCCACCCGCACGACCCTTGACGAAAGCCAAGAAAGACGTACGACTACCCTAATCCAATCGCATCGTATGCAGCAGATAAGCAGCATATAGCTACCGCACACTACACCTTGACGAAAGCCAACAAATGTAGCACGAATACTATATACAACTTATTTGAAATGACGGAGGGCTAAGACAGGTTTTTCTGAAAACCTATTGCGTAATGAACTTGATATCGTTATAGAATCAAATGATTTTAAAATGGAGTGTTTTTGAGGCTTTTCTAGTTTTGCTAAAGGGGTCGCTCCCGGTGAAAGGATCGTCGGCCCTTTCCTCATCGAATAAGGTGCAGGATATATCATATATACCGCTGTGCAAAGCAAGAACTATAGGAGCAATCAAAAGACAAACCGAGGGTTGTAGCATCTGCCAGTCATTGCTAAAGGGGTCACTCCCGATGAAGGGATCTCGGCCCTTTCCTTATCGAATAAGGTGTAGGATGTTCAACAAGGAACACCGCGTTGCAAAGCAAGAACTGTAGCTACCTGTTTTTGAAAATTCGATTCCACAACATCTTTTAGGTTTCTTTTATTTCATTAATCATATTAATGAATTCCCATCATTTAAATCACCTAAATATCACAGATAAATACGACGTACACTTATGCCATCCGCATTCACCTCGATGTCCCCTCGTGCACCGTTAGTTTAGGTAACTAACGGCAGAGCGGGGCAGGGCTAGCGCGGGTGTAAAACATAAGTAACGTCTATATAATATATCATATATACTATATACAGTATCTATCACAACATATCAAATGATCACATCACAGATATCGCAGCAGAAGAAACATATGAAAAATTGGATATACTAGGATGTCCGTGTTTTCAATACGAGCCTGTATAAAACACGGATTCCACGGTCGCGATGAATAGCCAAACCCACATCCCTAGACCCCTACGAGAGCGGCAAGCAACACTGCCAATTCTAGGGTTAGGAGACCCGGTCTCGACTCCTCGAGATGGTCTCCCACTGGACCCTAGAATCCGGTTACTTGTGCTCCCCGCCTTGGGTCTACCTAATGCGGAAAAGTAAATAATATACAAAAGGTGACATCAACCTCATCCCGGAAGTGCCCCAATAAAAGAATATTACATACAAGTTATTTACATGAATGAAAATGAAAACTCTCATCTCACATAAAACCCCCGGCTATTCAAACGCGACGATCCAATATAACATATCCAGCAACACATAACATCACATGTCATCAACGTAAGTAAACATGCGTATCCCAATTGTCGTTGACATATAGCAACGAAACCGGCGATATCACATATTACACTTACGGTCACAGAAAAGAAAGTGTAAAACTACAACAGTTGGAATCCGCAACCTCTTTAGACATCGCATGCCTAACAATTATAAACTCCGCATTTTAGTCTCTTTAACGAAAACTCTTTTCAGTATCAAGTCGGCAATTCAACAAGATTCCCGACATACTGATCGAATGCTCGTCGCAAACTTTAGTAGACGGCCGCACCCCCGGATGCCGTCGACGAAGTGCACTAAGGCGGAACACCGCTGCCGCGAGTACCTGAATGGATGCTTTTGGCTATGGGGTTCTCCTACAGTCATTTGGTCGGGGCTATGGGGCATGGCTGTCTATTAAGTTTACCGGCGAGTATCCGCGTATGCAACGTGATTGCAACGGACTTTTGATCACATCAAAATCCCGTGGCAACCGATCAATTGAGACTAAAGTACTATGTTTATAACATTGAAATCAGTTATCTCATAACTACTTGTGGATTCCAAATATTGTATCACATTCCAGATAAATAGAAAATGTTAAACTTTCCGATCGAACAATCAAACACCCAAGTTTTCCCGAAACAGCTCAACACATGAAATAAGTTCAAAACCATCCACTTCATGCCACAGTACCAACGGTCCAACGGTAGAAAGGTCAAGCCAACGCCTCACATGTGGCACGCCGTACTGCCCCTAACCCTAAGGTTCAAAGGACGGTTCAAGACGGTCACATAATCGAGTTAAGGTTTGTTGTCTTCTAGAGGGTCCATCGCGTTACTTGCACTACTTACACGTTCTTAAACTACGGAAAAATCTAACACTTGGAAATTTTCCGGCAGGGGAAAAATTGGGTATTTATATCCGGTCGAACTTTTTAACATGTTCTAAAATTATCGAAAAAACACATAGATGGAGTTAAACTTTCCAATCGAAACACCGAGTCCCCAATACAACCCAGAAAACTCAACTCTTGACTGCAAATTAAAAATTCCTAGAAAACACAGGAACAATATTAAGACATTACTGTGCAAACAGTGAACAAAGAGGCCACTTTATGGCCGCGGAACCGCCGCGTGACGTAGGGTACGAACACGGTTCCGCGGCGCCTTTATTGAATTGGGGTCACGTGCTTCACAGTAATGCTTAGAAATGCCTGCAGATTTTTTTTGAGTATTTTTAATTAGGAAAAAACCACATTTTCAGAAAATGTACAGAGAGGGGTTAAAGGTTAGGGTTTCGGGGTTCGATCGGATTTCTAACATCGTCTACACTTCGCCTAAAGCTCAAGCTAGGCTCTGATACCACTGTAGGGTTACTAGGCACACTCAAGGGGTTCCACAAGGCATCAAACATGCCAAATTCAAATTTTTAGGTGCCGAGAAACCCTAAACGAGATCGTGTACTAGAGGATAGGCGAAACGATATGCAAGCAAACTACTTTACTAACAAGTGAAAGGGATTACAACCTTTGTAGATCTGGTCCTCCACTTCTTTAGCTCCGTGTTGACGTCCCTCCGCTGCGATCATCGGGATCCCGGACTCTAGCGATGGTTTCGTCGGAGAAATGATCGGGCTAGGTCGTTAACTTCGATGCCGAAGATGATCTACGTCGAGGCGATTCAAACTCAAGCTCCATCTTCACTAGGTCATGAAACTTGTGAAGATAACACACTCTACTACATGGCAAGTGGTAGAGGATGAAGAAATAGGAAGTGGGTTCACTTTAGAACTTGATTTCTCACTTGATTTCTTCACTTGGAATTTTCAAGAAAACTTTCCTCTCTTCATGAAGAAGAAGAAGAAGGAAAATGAAAAATGAATTAATTCAAAAAGAAAATTCAAGTGAAGGTTATCATAATGCAACCATAGGTAAGTTAACTCATGTAGAGAGCAAACCATAGTTTAGGTAATGGTTAGGTTTAAGGATAAGACAAAATGGTTTAGACTTTTCAAAGATGCTATGAAGTTTTATGAAGCACTAAGCCAAAAATAAAGAAAAGCACCATTTTGTTTTTACAAAATGAATAAAGAAAATAAAACCGTAAACCCTAACCATTAACTAAACATGGTGTAAATCAAACACATACCCAAGTTTGCATGTATCATCAAACATGATACAATCTAGTGCACAAACATATATCATATATACAATGTGCACAATCTAGTGAGAAAAATAATCTTAAGTGAACCAATACTAGCTAATGAAAAGTAATATATCAAATATACAATTATACATTAAATCATTAAATCAACACTTGATTTAACGATCTGGTCATAACCGACTAATATCATGTGTATCAATATATCCAATCAACACTTGATTCGGTAACCCTGCTATATCACATATAACCGTCCGATGATACAAATCGCGAGAATAGAATACAGTATCACATACTGGTATTATTCTCGGTCCCGCACATATCTCATATGCGCTCCTATTTCGTTTCGCTTGAGCCAGGAAACCCCTGTGTAGGACTCTAAAGTCTCGTCAATACGCCGGCAGTAGGTGATGATCATATCAAACACCCACAAGCCGCAAGTGGTGTGCTAAATGTAACGGCCACCCGGGTATTGAGCGATCAGAAGATCAACAAGCCCGCTAGTTCTCCTGTGAATCCAATCAGTAACACTACCGTACAGTCCGGTCTCGTCGTCTGATATGTCGTATATCTCGCCTAGGGGTGGTTAACGTCAGACCCCAGTAGATCGATAAGTCGTGTCGATATGAGGTCTATAACAGTTCGAGAAACTACTGGTAACACTTACCTGAAAATCTCAGCAACCCTGGCCAGGGATTTCCGGTTATAGCCAATCGAACACAGCACAACATCAACTCCCTATACCGGGAGAGACGAATCCCCTCCTATCGCTCATTGCCTCCATGTGATTCGGGACTGTACCCAAAAACCACCGTTTTGCATGCCCTCTTGGACGTGGTAAGGTGGAAATCAAAGCACAGTGGGAATCATACAAGACTCTATGACGATCTCGGGTCAACAGACTACTCTGTACCAGTGTCACCAGAGAACTGCCATCTGACGTGAGGTATAATACCATCTAGGAGTTCTCGGCGAGTCCGTCTAGTGTACCCAGTCTCCACTGAGCACCCGTACACCATCCTTGATTTCAAACACCGATTGATATGGGATCATCCATCGCCCATCATATGGGTCAAGATGCGTATACGCTAGTCTACTCTGGTGCATCGATGCCCTGTATCGATACACCCACGACTGGGGACCTTGAAGGATGTACTTATGGACTACTATGTCCCCACTAGTATGATCCGCATCATAGTCCAGGTAGTCAAGTACACATCCTAAGGGCTTTACCAACATGTAACTGAGAGACAATCAGTATACACGTTAAGGTAAAGTGTAACCAGATAGCATACTATCATGTCGAGCAAGAAAGTCCTCCCTATATATGTCCAAGCATCCACTACAATATACATCGTATGTACAGTAATGGCCTCTAGGGCATACATATAACTAACAGATATCACATATCGCGAGAATAGAATACGGTATCACATATCGTATTATTCTCGGTCCCGCACATATCACATATGTGCTCCTACTCTGTTTCGCCTGAGCCAGGAAAGCTCTGTGTAGTACTCTAAAGACTCGTCAATACGCCGGCAATAGGTGATGATCATATCATACACCCACATGTTGCAAGCGGTCAGCTAAACGTAACAGCCACCCAGGTATTGAGCGATCAGAAGATCAATAAGCAAGGCTATACATACTCCTGTGAATCCAATCAGTAACACTCCCGTACAGTCCGGCCACTTCGTCTGATATGCTGCATATCCAGTCTAGGGGTGGTAAACGTCAGACCCCAATAACCGATAAGTCGTGTCGATGTGAGGCTCATAACGGGTCGAGAAACTACTGATAACACTTACCAGTTGGTCTCCATATCAGCCCTGGCCAGGGACTTCCAGTTATAGCGAATCGAACACCGCGCAACATCAACCCCCAATACCGGGAGAGACGAAACCCTTCCAATCGCTCATTGCCTCCATATGATTCGGGACTGTACCCAAAAGCCACCGTTTTGCACGTTCTCATGAATGTGGTAAGGTGGAAATCAAAGCATAGTGGGAATCACAAAAGTCTCTATGACAATCTCGGGTCTACAGACTAACCTGTACCAGTTTCACCAGAGAACTGCTATTTGAAGATAGGTATGATAACATCTAGGAGTTCTCGGCGAGTCCGCTCAGTGTACCCAGTGTCCACTGAGCACCCGTACACCATCTTTTATGTCAAAAACCAATGGATGTGGGATCATCCATCGCCCATCACATGGGTCAAGATGTGTATACGTTATTCTACTCTGGAGTATCGATGTCCTGTCTCGATACACCCTCGACTAGGAACAGTTATAGGATGTACACTTGGACTATCCTGGCCCCACTAGTATGATCTGCATCATAGTCCTAGTAGTTGAGTACATATCCTAAGGGCTTTATCAACATGTGAGAGCAAAAGAGTAAACCAATACAAGTCAATATGCTAAGACAAAGTGAAACCAGATAGCATACTATCATGTCGAGCAAGAAAGTAATCTCTATATATATCCAAGCATCCACTATGATATACATCTTATTTACAACAATGGCCTCTAGGGCATATACATAACTAACAATCTCCCACTTGCGCTAAGGCCAGCTGATGTAGTATCTCATACCCAACATCCCGCAGAGTCTCTCAAATTGTATCTGGGGTATGGCCTTCGTGAGTGGATCCGCAGTGTTGTCCGTCATGTCAACTCTCATTACCTCGATCTTACGGCGATCAACTATCTCCCGGATCAGGTGATACCACCTCAGAATATGCCTGGATCTCTGATGGGATCTGGGTTCCTTGGCCAAAACCACAGCTCCATTGTTATCACAATACAAAGGTATTAGATGCATAATGTGTGGAACCACACCAAGTTCAGTGATGAACTTCTTCATCCAGACAGCCTCTTTGGCAGCATCGTTGGCAGTGATGTATTCAGCCTCCATCGTCGAGTCTGCCACGGTTTCCTGTTTGGAACTCTTCCAACAAACCGCCCCTCCATTGAGGGTAAAGACAAATCCTGAGTGCGACTTAGAGTCGTCCTTATCACTTTGGAAGCTCGAATCTGTAAAGGAATCCACTTGGAGTTCTCCGTTACCATACACCAAGAGCATCTCCTTAGTCATTCTCAAGTACTTGAGAATGTTCTTCACAGCTGTCCAGTGACTCTCTCCTGGATCTTCTTAATACCTACTCACTACACTTAGTGAGTATGCTACATCGGGTCTGGTACATAGCATCGCGTACATGATAGAGCCTACTGCCTAAGCATAGGGTATCCCTTGCATGCGAGCTCTTTCCAATTCAGTCTTAGGAGACATCTCTTTGGAAAGAGTGAGTCCAGAGATCGTGGGTAAGTTCCCATGCTTGGATTCTTCCATACTAAACCACTTTAGTATGGTGTCAATGTACCTAGATTGGGACAATCCCAGTATCCGCTTAGATCTATCTCTATAGATCATAATTCCCAAAATGCAGGAGGCATCACCTAGATCTTTCATTGAGAATCTATATGATAAGAAGAGCTTGACCGAGTGCAGCATAGGAACATCATTTCCTATCAAGAGTATGTCATTCACGTACAATACGAGGAAGACAACCTTACTCTCTGCCACCTTCTTGTAAATACAAGGTTCATCTACGTTCTTGATGAAACCAAACTTTTTGACTACAACATCAAAACAGATGTTCCAGCTCCGTGATGCCTGCTTTAACCCGTAGATGGATTTAAGCAACTTGCACACCTTTCCGCTACTCCCACTGTCTATGAAGCCCTCTGGCTGAGTCATGTATACACACTCCTCTAAATCACCATTTAGAAAGGCGGTCTTAACATCCATTTGCTATATTTCATAGTCATGGTATGCAGCAATGGCAAGTAAGATCCGGATGGACTTAAGCATAACCACTGGAGAAAATGTTTCATCATAATCCATACCTGGTCGTTGACGAAAACTCTTTGCATCAAGTCTAGCTTTGAAAGTCTCAACTTTTATATCTACACCAAGTTTCTTCTTAAAGATCCATTTGCTCCCAATGAGTTTTACCCATTCAGGATCAATTTCCAAAGTCCATACTTTGTTGGTGTACATGGATTCCATCTCAAAACGCATTGCAATCAGCCACTTCATAGAGTCCCCACTCCTGATGGCCTGCTCGAACATAGTCGGGTCGTCATCTTCCAAGATGCAATCTTCGCTCCCACCATCAATAAGAAAAACGTAGTATCTCTAAAGTGGATGAGGAACCCTTCTAGATCGGCGGAGCGGCTAAGGTTCGTCGGGAACTACTGAATCCTCTGGTTCCAATAAATCATCAGTTGTAGTTTGTGCTGCTGGAACTTCTTCCGGCTCTACCTCTTCGCCGCTAATTTCTTTTGCAAGAAATTCCTTTTCCAAAAAGGTGGCATATTGAGAAACAAACACCTTTTGTTCCTCGGCGTGGTAGAAAATATATCCTTGTGAATTCTTAGGATATCCAACAAACTTGGAAAGAACTGATCGTGCCTCGAGTTTGTCCGGATTTTTCCTTTTGACATAGGCCGGACAACCCCATCTCTTAAATCGTTTAAAATATGGTCTCTTTCCACTCCATATCTCATATGGTGTGGTAGGTACAGATTTAAATGGAACTTGATTCAATAGGTATGCTGCTATCTCAAGCGCATAACCACAAAAGGAAATATGTAACTCAGCAGTGCTCATCATAGAGCGCACCATATCTAATAGGGTGCGATTCCTCCGCTCTGATACACCGTTGTGATGTGGTGTATATGGAGGAGTAAGCTGAGAGAGAATCGCATTTTCTTTTAAATAGTCCAGTAACTCATTGCTCAAGTATTCTCCTCCTCGATCAGATCGAAGGATCTTAATACTTTTACCCGTTTGGTTCTCGAATTCATGCTTATATTCTCTGAATTTCTCAAAAGCTTCAGACTTGTGTTTCAGCAGGAACACATGTCCGTATCTTGAGAGATCATCAGTGAATATAATGAAGTACGAAGAACCATTCCTGGCATGTGTAGACATGGGACCACATACATCACTATGTATCATTCCCAAGAGTTTCGTAACTCTTTCTCCGTGTCCACTAAACGGAATTTTAGTCATCTTGCCTTTGAGATATGACTGGCAAGTATCATAAGATGAAAATTCTAACTGATTCAAATATCCATCCTTATGTAACATAGCTAGTCGTGTCGCATTGATATGACCTAGTCTACAATGCCACAAGAAGGATTCGTTCATTTCTGAACTTTTCCTCTTGTGTGTGTTTTGTACATTAAGAACCGTAGTTTGATCTAGAACGTATATGCCATTATTTAATGAGCCTGATCCAATCAACTTTTGATTCAGGAAGATTTTCTTAATATTATCCTGTACTATAAAATTATATCCATCTTTACTTAATAAAAAAACTGATACAAAATTGCATATCAGGGTCGGAATGTAATAGCATTCATTCAGAATCAATATATTACCATTTGGCAACACAAGGTGATATTCGCCAACTGCTTTGGCTGCAACATTTGCACCATTCCCTACTCTTATGGAATGATCACCCATTCCCAGTTCCCTACCTTTTCGTAGCCCATGTAACACATTACATATGTGGGATCCCGATCCGGTATCTAATACCCAGGACGTAGAGTGAACTGAGAAACAGTTCTCGATAACAAACACACCCGAAGAAGATGCATCAACATGCTTATTCTTCGTTTAGGCGGCGTGAGTATCCGGATATGTCCCTATTCCCTGCTCAGTCTTATAACATTTATAAGAAAGAACGGGACCAACGTTTCCGTGCTCAGTATAATAAGCGGGTTTGGTCAATACATCCATATTATTATCTTGATTAAGGCCTGACATGGTCGCTACCTGGAGAGAGAGAGAAGAAAACACTTTAGCGTGCGCTCTTGCAAGATTAGATTGGTTATTATCTTATCTAATCGGGATGGCTCCCACTGTTTTCATCAAATCTTCCTTCAAACCCTAAAAGGTAAGACTAGCCGGGATTAATTACACTTTACAAGTTCGCCAATCTTTCGGCCAGGACAGTGTTGGTACTTTGAGGGAGATTCCCCATGCTTTCGTATGGATCTAATTAAAATAAACCTCTTTTTCCCAGAGGCACAACCTCGTTAACACCTTTCTAGACACCTACTTGATCGGCTAATTGTCATGTGTAAAACTCTCCCAGGAGTAACTCTTACTCGCAGTGGGTATCAAGATCTAACTATCTCATAGAAGGTATGCAATCTCATTGCAAATTTCAACACTTGAAATTCCCGATAATTCTTTTGCCCCTAGCAACTTATAACCTTAACATAGTCAACAAATCAAAATTGCTAGCCAAGTTCAACCCGTCATTTCCCGATTGAATTAAACCCACCCGCACGACCCTTAAATAGTCAACAAAGTCGTACGACTACCCTAATCCAATCGCATCTCATTCTTTAGCAGATAAATACTAATTAGCTACCGCACACTACGCCTTAACATAGTCAACAAACGTAGAACGAATACTAAGTATGAATTATCTGAAATGACGGAGGGCTACGTCAGGTTTTTCAGAAAATCTTTCGCGTAATGAACTTGATATCGTTGTAGAAACAAGTGATTTTGAAAAAGGAGTGTTTTTTAGGCTTTTACTAGTTTCGCTCACTCCCGGTGAAAGGATCCCGGCTCTTTCCTTATCGAATAAGGTGCAGGATATTTCACAAATACCGCTGTGCAAAGCAAGAACTTTAGAAGCAATCAAAAGCAAAACCGTGTGAGTTGTAGCATCTACTAGTTTCTCTAAAGAGGTCACTCCCGGTGACGGGATTTCGGCTCTTTCCTTATCGAATAAGGTGCTGGATATTCTACAAGGAATACCGCTATACAAAGCAAAAACTAAAGCTACCCTTTTTATAAATTTGATTCTACAACATCTTTTAGGTTTCTTTTATTTCATTAATCTCATTAATGAATTCCCATAATTTATGCTTCCTAAGCATCACATAAGAAACGAAAATACAACGTACGCTTATGTCATCCGCATTCGCCACAGTGTCCCATTATACACCGTTAGGTTACTTAACTAACGGCATCCAGGGGCGGGACTAGCGCGGGTGCAAAACATAAGCAACGTTTATTATATATCATATATACAATAATAAAACATTCGTCTCAAGCATATAAAATGATCACATCACAGTATTTCAGCAGCAGAAGATAACATATGAAATATTGGATATAGTAGGAGGTCCGTGTTTTATTTTGATCCTATATAAAACACGGATTCCACGGTCGCGATGAATAGCCAAACCCATATCCCTAGACCCCAACGAGAGCAGCAAGCAACCCTCCCAATTCTAGGGTTATGAGACCCAGTCTCAACTCCTCGAGATGGCCACCCACTGGACCCTAGAACCCGGTTGCTTATGCTCTCCTCCTTGGGTCTATCCTTATGTGGAAAAGTAAATAATATACAATGGTGACATCATGTAACATTTCAGAAAAGTAAAATATTATTTTTGGGAATTTTTATAGTTAAATAATAAAATATTGAATATTTTAATAGGGCGGTATAATTAAATGCCGATAAATTGGGAAAAATTTGGAAAATTATGGAAATTACTGAAAAGAGGGTTCTTTATGTGATTTAAGCAAATTGTGAAAGTTTATGATTTACTTGACACTATTTTAGTGCTAATCACGATTAAAAATCGCTAATCGGGCTTTAAGCGTGTTTAGTGCACATGTTATTTTTTTAGCACTTGTTACATTTTTCCTACATGATTTTTGGGTGTATGGTTATTTGTTATGGGTTTAGTATTGCAAGAGAAGAAAAGAAAAGAAAACAAAAGAAAAGAAAAAGGAATGATAGAATAATGAGGTATGGGCAAGTGAGAGAAAGCGAGGGGTCAAGAGAGAGCCATGCCCACTTGTTTCCTTCTTCTTCCTTAATCATTTTATCCCCCCATTTCCTCATGTGTTGCTGCCCTCATCTCCCCCTCCACAAATCACCTCATTTCATCACCAAAACAAACCCAAAACCCAACTCCCACTTCACAAAAAATGTGCACAAGCTCTCAAGCTACACTTTGGACCAAGAAAGTTTGCATTTTGGCGCTGTAGAGGATTCATGAGTGCCAAATGAGGTAATTCCTTCACACTTAGTGTGGTTTTTCCTTCACTTTAAACCAATTATGTGTTTAGTTGTGATTTGGTGCGATTTGGTGAACTTTGGAGATTCCTAGTGAGGGTTAAGGGTTTATTTGAGTTGTGTTGGTGAACTTGAGCCTTATTGGTGACCTTAAACCCCCCTTGGTGTTACAAACCCAGAACTTACACTAGATAAAACCTGAAGCCCAATTTTCTGAGAAACAGAAACTTTGTATGTCGGTTTGTGAGGTATTGGTGTGTGCAGAGAAAACTGGGATGACCTGGGCTATTTTCAAGACTAGCAAACAACTTCAGGAGCTTAGATTGATTACTAGGAGACCACCCTACAAACACGACACCCCAACTCCCTACCAGGGCCGAGGTGTCCAGAATTTGAGGGTAGGGGCGGCCACATTGTTGAGTCAGGGGTCCAGGTTGCTTCAGTAGGCCACATACACCATATATATCACCCTAGTGTTGTTTTGGAACATTGTTTTCACCCTAGACAAAATATGGGACTATTTCCTTGTGTTGCTGCTTTGATTCAAGTTATGGTTTTACGTATTTTAAATTCTAGATTGTAGTATTTGTGCCTTATCTCGATCACTTGACGTTTGTACGTCTATATCGAGTGATATCGGGTTGATTTGCGGGAGTAGACCATAGATTTTGACCTATGTGAGTTCTGCGTGTCGTTTTAGTTTCGATTTGGTTTTAATGCGATACGATGCGTTGTGACATGTGGGTACCACCATGTATACTTCGAGACGACAAGCAAGCGCGTGGCGACGTCGGCATCGGTAAACGAAGATCATGTGAGTAGATATATATCTACGGTGGAAGTCGGGTGGAAGGCGTATAGCACCCCCGCAGTTCGATGTATAATATGCTATATATATACTATATATATATGATATCTTTTACGTGAGACATGGATATTCAGGATATGGTTATGTGTTTATGGATTAGTTTAGTGTTGGTTGCGAAACCCTAGAGAGTTGTTACACCCACACACGCACACACATACTTGCATACATTCATTCTTTTACTTGTGTGTATATAGGGATATGTATGTGTGTGTGTGTGTGTACCCTTGGGTATACGACTATGTATGTATGTATCTATATATATATATATATATATATATACATAGTCCCATACCCAAGCGGGTGTGTGTGTGTGTGTGTATACGTACACGTATACACGGATGATGAGGATAGTACTTGGGATTGGAGATGAGTCGATGAGATTGGGCTTGAGGCCGTGAGATCGGTGATGTGACATGGTTCGTATTTGAGATACGACGTGATGTTTTAGCGGGTCCTTTTGGCGTGGTATTTTCATACACATGCATGCATATACATAGATTGGTATCAGTGTTGTACTAGACGTAGATCAGTACTCCGGATCATGCTATTTGATAAAGAGGATACCAGATGAAAAAAGTGATAGATGTGACATTTGACCCATACCCAGATTTGGGATGCCGTACGACGGATTTACCGTACAATCTATATTGATGATAGATCCGCACTCTTGACTTGAGGATGTCATGTTATAGATATTATATCGTATGGGATACTACTGAGGCGGGATCACCGACTGTTATATATATATATATATGTATCGACTCAGATGTTAGGCGATTTCCTTACCTTTCGATCAGCCTGTAGTTACTTGTAAATGATAGATTAGACTCGAGTCATACCTATTTCAAAACTAACGAATCGTGAGTATTTTAAAGACAGGCCAAGGGATTCTATGGATATTTCAAAGGACGTACATTTTCTTAAAAACACCGTAGCCCTTATTTTCAAAACACCACGATTCGTGTTATTTCAAATGGTAAAACTGTACGACTCATAATTAGACATATGCAGATTCGTTATCATTGTATTTGATATTCAGCTCCCGTATATTCTTGCTGCTAGCATCGCATTGCAGGCCTATATTCTGTTTTCATATGTTAATATTGAAATCATGCTGTTAGGACACCAGCACCATTACAGATGATGCGTATGTTTCACATACACTTACTTGCTGGCTCACACACATCATCATCGGTAATTGCCATGTCACGTACACTTTAGAGAATATTATTTTATTGACATAGCTTGTTAGCTGATAGTTTCGACATGATATTAGTGTACTTGCCTTATATGCCAGTTTAGACATTGCAGTTATTACTTGCCACTTCATGCATATTATTATTCATTGTTATGCAGTATTATAGAGTTTTATGCCAATATTCACTGTTTACTCGGTATTGATGGTTGGATTTCGGATTTTCATGAGATTTCCTAGATTTGGGAGAAAACTGCAAGAATATGTATAAACTACTCTCTCTCTCTCTTTAAAAATGCAAGCTGCGGTTTTCTCATGATGTATGAGTCGTCCACCATGAGTTTTCATAGTAGCTGTTGGATTTCGAGACCCGATTCGAGGAGACATAGGAACCGTCTCGGGTACATGGTGGACCCGATGAGGTACCCCGAGGCGAGAGTGATTTCATGGAGGATGATGAGCCTGGCAGGGGGCACTACCTACCGGTGATATTTTTGGACTCGTCGGTTATCCGGAGGATACCGAACGGAGTCATGAGATGGATATATGCTGATCCGTTCTGCCGGAGCCCGCGGGCCGATCCCGCAGATGATACGGATGCCTGAGATATTGAGATTTGAGTTTTGAGATTTGAGACACTGAGATATTGAGATTTGTTGATACAGGCCAGTCCGGGTAGCCGGAGCCTGAGATATTGAGATATTGGGGTTTATGTTTTGTGTCAATGCTTGACACGGATTTCGCTGTTGATTTCATGATGATACTCGATTTATATACATACAGAAATCTCATTAAATAAAAGAAAACAATTGTCTCACTCATTTCATTACATTACAATCATACCTCATACATATGATATATTGCTACCTGAGGCACTGACACGAGCACATGGGATTACACTTATGTATAGATGTTTACCCTTGCCACCTTTCCATGCTTCAGACTTATCATTTGAGGTTATATATATATATTTGATCGTATTGACCTACGATTGTGTCATATATACGATTTCTGCTCGGTGAAGTTTTCTACTCACGAGTTGGCAACCCACCCCCGTTGTGCCACAGTTTCTTGCAGGTTTTGCCGTACAGGTTCCGTTACGGCTTTGCTGGCACACTCCTTCCATTCCTGGTGATTTTCTTTGGTAGGTGGGTTCACTTGCATCGTGACCCCCATTGTACTTATTTTATTCAGTTGTATCTAGAAACTCCATCAACCAGACATGTATATTTATTTCAGACTTAGCAGACCAGTGATGTTTATTCTTTTGACCTTAGAGTCGCACGCTGTATTACTATGGGTTATTCATGTTGATTTGAGTTTCCTTTTGAGTTTTGATCCTCGCCCTTCGGCGTTGTATATTATATGCTTGCGTGGTTATGGCCGTCGATTGACGAAGAGCTCGCTCCCGCTTGGGGATGCCTTTTATCATTGATGTATATATTTATCATGCTGTACCCCGTTCAGGGCCAGTATTTACAAAGGAAACTCTGCCGAAATTTTCAGAAAAGACTTGTGATTTTAATATGCATATTCGGCTTATTTCAATAAAACATTTCTTCAAAATGGTTTTAGATTTCTGGGCTTTTGGCTTACTTGAATTAGATGGGGTCCTATAGACTTTATATGAATCAAGGGCCAGTCACGTGCTATTTCGGGTCGTGACACATCATCCTCAACCCGGAAGTGCCCCAATAAAAGAATATTACATACAATGAATTTTACATGAATGAAAATAAGAACCCTCATCTCACATAAAAACCCCGTCTATTCAAATCACGACGATCTAATATAACATATCACAGCAACACATAACATCACCCGTCATCAATGTATGTAAATACGCGTGTCCCAATTATCGTTGATGTATAGCAACGAAACCGGCGATACACCACATATTACACTTACGGCCGCAGAAAAGAAAGTGAAAAACTACAACATTTGGAATCCACAATCACCTTAGACATCATAAATCCGAAATATCACGTATTACGGATTTCATGCCAAACTATATGAATTCCACATATTGTATCACATTTCAGAAAAAGCTAGACGACGTTAAATATTCCGATCGAATCAACAAACACCCAAAAATTCCCAAGAGCTCAACACTTGAGCGTAGTTTAAAAATACCCAGTACATGCCATCATACCAATGAACCAGCCGTAGAAGGGCCAACCAATGCCTCACATGTGGCACCGCTGAACTACCACAAATCGTAGGGTTTAGTGGCGGTTCTGATGGTCACATAATCGAGTTAAGCTTTCGTTCTTCTAGAGAGTCCACTGTATCAATTGTGCGATATTTGAATGTTCTTTAACTAAGGAAAAATCCAACATTTGAAAATATTCTGGCAAGGGTTAAAGTGGGTATTTGATATCCGATCGAAATTTTTAACACCGTCTAAATTAACCCGAAACAAAACCTAGAATTACGAATACAAAACACTCCGAATTGCCTTTGCTAAAAGTTAACATCACATGCAAAATTAGAAAAAACAAACAACACCTAAAGTACGAAAACCCAGAGCCTTGAACACTGTAAAAATTTCAACCCTAAACAGGCCGATGTGGCCGGTTTTGATACATGTGTGGACGGCCCAATTCCGAGGGAATGGGGTGAATTTTTTACAGTGTTCATTATGTATCTCATACATCATTCTGCAACTGTTTAAAAAAAAATTGACATCTGAAAAATTTCGACAGAAACTAGGGTTCGTATTCGAGTGTTCCGGAGTTGTTTCGGTTTCGTAATCCTACACTAATCCGTCTAATTCTCTAGCTAGGCTCTAATACCACTGTTGTGATACATAGCACGGCAGTAAGGTTTCGGGTGGCATCGTCCATGCCAAATTAAAATTTATGCCATTCTAGATAACCCTAACCTAGAATCGATACTAGAGAATCATGCGGAATCATAAAGCAAACATCTTTACTACTAAGAGATTAGGGATTACAACCTTTGTAGTCCGTTCCTTCGCTTCATAAGCTCTGAGTTAAGGTCCCTTCGCTGCGATCATCCTGCTCCCGGACTCTAGAAAGACTACATGAGGTGAATGATCCATGGTTGCTTGAAGTCTTCACTATTAAAGATGATCTACCCAGAGGAATCACAGACCCAAGCTATTACTAATTAGAGATTAGTGAAGCTAACACACTAATCTATATGGCTAGTATAGATGAGGATGATGAAGTAAGAATTTTGCTCTCTTTATTTTTCTATTTCTCACAATCATTCATCAAAAAATGAAAAAGCTAGAAAGCTTTTGTGAGGAGGAAGAAGAAGATGAAGTGTGATGAATAAAATGAATTATTGTTGAGGTTAGAAATGCAACCATGGGTTAAGCATGTCATGCTTAACCCTTGTAGAGACTTGACCGTAGGCTAGGGTAAGACTTAGGTTAACAAATATCTTAAGCTAGACAAAAAGGGTGGAGAAAGTCAAAGAAGCCTACAAGCTTCTTCCAAAATATCAACCATGAAATATTCCACAATTTTGAATTTCCTTAATAACAAATATAAACCCTAATCTAACACTAGCATGCTTTAAGTCTCATAAACCCAAGTAGCATTTGTAACCTAGCATGTTACAATATCTTATATCACATATATAATATTTTGTAACAAAAAAAATAATACAATTAACATATATCACATATATATCAATGTATCATCAAGTGAGAAAAAGTAATTCTTAAGTGAGCTAATATTAGTTAATGTAAATTAATATATCAAATATATAATTATACATTAAATTATTAAATCAACACTTGATTTAATAATCCGGCTATATCACATATAACCGACTAATATAATATGTATCATTTTATCGAATCAACACTTGATCCGATAACCCGGCTATATCACATATACCCGGCCGATATCACATATCGGGAGAATAGAATACGGTATCACATATCGTATTAATCTCGGTCCCGCACATATCACATATGTACTCCTACTCCATTTCGCCGGAGCCAGGAAATCTCTGTGTAGGACTCTAAAGACTCGTCAATACGCCGGCAGTAGGTGATGATCATATCATACACCCACAAGCTGCATGCGGTCAGCTAAACGTAACAGCCACCCGGGTATTGAGCGATCAGAAGATCAGCAAGCAAGCCTGTACATACTCCTGTGAATCCAATCAGTAACACTCCCATACAGTCCGGCCACTTTGTCTGATATATTGCATATCCAGTCTAGGGGTAGGAAACGTCAGACCCCAGTAACCCATAAGTCGTGTCGATGTGAGGCTCATAACGGGTCGAGAAACTACTGATAACACATACCAGTTGGTCTCCTTATCAGCCCTGGCCAGGGACTTCCAGTTATAGCCAATCGAACACCACGCAAAATCAACCCCCAATACCGGGAGAGACGAAACCCCTCCTATCGCTCATTGTCTCCAGGTGATTCGGGACTGTACCCAAAAGCCACAGTTTTGCACGTTCTCATGAACGTGGTAAGGTGGAAATCAAAGCACAGTGGAAATCACACAAGACTCTATGACGATCTCGGGTCTAGAAACTAACCTGTACCGGTGTAACCAGAAAACTGCTATCTGACGATAGGTATAATACCATCCAGGAGTTCTCGGCGAGTCCGTTCAGTGTACCCAGTCTCCACAGAGCACCCGTACACCATCTTTGATGTCAAACACCAATGGATGTGGGATCATCCATTGCCCATCATATGGGTCAAGATGCGTATACGCTAGTCTACTCTGGAGTATCGATGCCCTATCTCGATACACCGTCGATTAGGAACAGTTATAGGATGTACTCTTGGAATATCCTAGCCCCACTAGTATGATCCGCATCATAGTCCTAGTAGTCGAGTACATATCCTAAGGGCTTTATCAACATGTGAGAGCAAAAGTGTAAACCAATACAAGTCAACATGCTAAGACAAAGTGAAACCAGATAGCATACTATCATGTCGAGTAAGAAAGTCCTCTCTCTATATATCCAAGCATCCACTATAATATACATCATATGTACAACAATGGCATCTAGGGCATATACATAACTAACAATCTCCTACTTGCACTAAGGCCAGCTGTTGTAGTATCTCACACCCAACATCCCGAAGAGTCTCACAAATTGTATCTGGGATATGGCCTTCATGAGTGGATCCGCAGTGTTGTCCTTCGTGTCAACTCTCTTGACCTCGATCTTACAGCGATCAACTATCTCCCGGATCAGGTGATACCACCTCAGAATATTCCTGGATCTCTGATGGGACCTGGGTTCCATGGACAAAACCACAGCTCCATTGTTATCACAATACAAAGGTATTGGATGCACAATGGACGGAACCACGCTAAGTTCAGTGATGAACTTCTTCATCCAGACAGCCTTTTTGGCAGCATCGTTGGCAGCGATGTATTCAGCCTCCATCGTCGAGTCTGCCATTGTTTCCTGTTTGGAACTCTTCCAACAAATCGCCCCTCCATTGAGGGTAAATACAAATCACGAATGCGACTTAGAGTCGCCCTTATCAATTGGAAACTCGAATCGGTAAAGGACTCCACTTAGAGTTCTCCGTTACCATATACCAAGAACATCTCCTTAGTCCTTCTCAAGTACTTGAGAATGTTCTTCACAGATGTCCTTTGACTCTCTCCTGGATCTGCTTGATACCTACTCACTACAGTTAGTGAGTATGCTACATCGGATCTAGTACATAGCATCGTGTACATGATAGATTCTACTTCCTTGCATGCGAGCTCTTTCCAAATCAGTCTTAGGAGACATCTCTTTGGAAAGAGTGAGTCCAGAGATCGTGGGTAAGTTCCTATGCTTGAATTCATCCATACTAAAACTCTTTTAGTATGGTGTCAATGTACCTGGATTGGGACAATCCCAGTATCCGCTTAGATTTATCTCTATAGATCTTAATTCCCAAAATGCAGGAGGCATCACCTAGATCTTTCATTGAGAATCTATATGATAAGAAGAGCTTGACCGAGTGCAGCATAGGAACATCATTTCCTATCAAGAGTATGTCATCCACGTACAATACGAGGAAGACAAACTTACTCTCTGCCACCTTCTTGTAAATACAAGGTTCATCTACGGTCTTGATGAAGTCAAACTCTTTGACTACAACATCAAAACAGATGTTCCAGCTTCGCGATGCCTGCTTTAACCCGTAGATGGATTTAAGCAGCTTGCACACCTTTCCGCTGCTCCCACTGTCTATGAAGCCCTCTGGCTGAGTCATGTACACGCGCTCCTCTAAATCACTATTTAGAAAGGCGGTCTTAACATCAATTTGCCGGATTTCGTAGTCATGGCATGTAGCAATGGCAAGTAAGATCCAGATGAACTTAAGCATAGCCACTGGAGCAAATGTTTCATCATAATTCACACCTGGTCGTTGACGAAAATCCTTTGCAACAAGTCTAGCTTTGAAAGTCTCAAATTTTCCATCTACACCAAGTTTCTTCTTGAAGGTCCATTTGCTCCCAATGAGTTTTACCCCTTCAGGAGCAATTTCCAAAGTCCATACTTTGTTGGTGTACATGGATTTCATCTCAGATCGCATAGCATCCAGCCACTTCACAGAGTCCCCACTCGTGATTGCCTGCTCGAAGCTAGTCGGGTCATCATCTTCCATGATGCAATCCTCTCTCCCACCATCAATGAGAAAACCATAGTATCTCTCAGGTGGATGAGGAACCCTACTAGATCGGCGGAGCGGCTGAGGTTCGTAGGAAACTACTGAACCCTCTGGTTCCAATAAATCATCAGTTGTAGTTTGTGCTTGTCAGGACCCGAAATTGGCACGTGACGGCCCTAATACTACGCAACGTCTACAGGCGTAACGCAGTAAAAGAAAGCCAAAACCCAGAAATCTAAACCATCAAAAGACAAGAAAAGATAAGAAATATTGTTTAAACTTTGAAAATCGCAACCCGAATTCTTTAAAAGTCCAACTTTATTTCCTTTAAAATTTTGGCAGCACCTCCTTTGTAATAACTAACCCCAAAAATGGGTACAACATAAATAAAAGGAAAGCATCCCCAAACGGGAGAAAATACACGCCCAAAGGCGGAAAACAACATGTTAGTTATATGTATGCCCTAGAGGCCATTACTGTACATAGGATGTATATTGTAGTGGATGCTTGGACATATATAGGGAGGACTTTCTTGCTCGACATGATAGTATGCTATCTGGTTACTCTTTACCTTAACGTGTACACTGATTGTCTCTCTGTTACATGTTGGTAAAGCCCTTAGGATGTGTACTTGACTACCTGGACTATGATGCGGATCATACTAGTGGGGACATGGTATTCTATAAGTACATCCTTCAAGGTCCCTAGTCGTGGGTGTATCGAGACGGGGCATCGATATACCAGAGTAGACTAGCGTATACCTTCTCGACCCATACAGATGGACGATGGATGATCCTATATCCATTGGTGTTTGACATCAGAGATGATATACGGGTGCTCAGTGGAGACTGGGTACACTGGACGGACTCGCCGAAAACTCCCAGATGGTACTATACCTTACGTCAGATGGCAGTTCTCTGGTGACACTGGTACATGTTAGTCTGTAGACCCGAGATCGTCATAGAGTCTTGTGTGATTCCCACTGTGCTTTGATTTCCACCTTACCACGTTCAAGAGGGCGTGCAAAACGGTGGCTTTTAGGTACAGTCCCGAATCACATGGAGGCAATGAGCGATAGGAGGGTATTCGTCTCTCCCGGTATAGGGAGTTGATGTTGCGCTGTGTTCGATTGGCTATAACAGGAAATCCCTGGCCAGGGTTGCTGAGATTTACTGGTAAGTGTTATCAGTAGTTTCTCGGACTGTTATAGACCTCATATCGACACGACTTATCGAGCTACTGGGTCTGACGTTTACCACCCCTACGCGAGATATGCGACATATCAGACGAACAGACCGGACTGTACGGTAAGTGTCACTGGTTGGATTCACAGGAGTGTGAGCGGGCTTGCACGTTGATCTTCTGATCGCTCAATACCCGGGTGGCCGTTACGTTTAGCAGACCGCTTGCGGCTTGTGGGTGTTTGATATGGTCATCATCTGCTGCCGGCGTATTGACGAGTCTTTAGAGTCCTACACAGAGGTTTCCTGGCTCAAGAGAAATGAAATAGGAGCGCATATGAGATATGTACGGGACCGAGAATAATGCATGTATGTGATACCGTATTCTATTCTCGCGATGAATGTATCGATTGGTTGTATGCGATATAACCTAGTTATCGAATCAAGGATTGATTCTATAGGCCGATACATTGGATATTGGTCGGTCATATGCGATGTGACCGGATCGTTAAATCAAGTGTTGATTTAATGATTTAATGTATAATTATATATTTGATATATTACTTTACATTAACTAATATTGGTTCACTTAAGATTACTCTCTCACTTGAATGTGCACATTGTATATATGATATTGTTTTGTGCACTAGTTTGTATCATGTTTTATGATACGTGCAAACTTGGGTGTGTATGATTAAACCATGGTTATGTTAATGGTTAGGGTTTTGATTTACTTATTTATTTATTCTCTTTATTCATTTTGGCAAAGGAAAAAGAAATGGTGGCTTGCTTTGTCTTTTGATGAAGCTTCATGAAGCTTTGAAAAGTTCAACCATTTTTGTTTCTTTTGCCTAGCCTAACCATTCACCTAACCCTAGTTTATTCTCTACACTTTACCATGGTTGCATTATGATAACTATCACTTGGATTTTCTTTTTATTGATAATTCTTTTTCTTTCTTCATCTTCATTTTTCTTCATGATGAGAAGAAACCATGGCTAAAAAATTCGAAGTGTTGATTCTAAGTGAGAAATCCAAATCCAAAGTGAACCCACTTCTTATTTCTTCATCCTCTACCACTTGCCAAGTAGTATAGGGTGTTTTCTTCACAAGTTTCATGACTTGGTGAAGTTGGAGCTTGATCTTGAGTTGCCTCGACGTAGATCATCTTCGGCATCGAAGTCGACGACCTAGCCCGATCATTTCTTCGATGAAGCCATCGCTAGAGTCCGGGATCCGATGATCGCAGCGGAGGGACATCATCATGGAGCTAAGAAAGTGGAGCACCGGATCTACAAAGGTTGTATTTCCGTTCACTTAGTACTAAAGCAGTTTAGTAGCTTGTAGTTTCACCTAAAATCTAGTTAATGATCGCATTAGGGTTTCTCGACACCTAGAAAAATTTGATTTTGGCATGGTTGATGCCTTGTGAGACCTCATTAGTGTGCCTAGGAACCCTACACAACCACCACAACAAATATACGACGCCGTAACGAAGAAATAAAAGACGATATAAAGGAAACTGTATAAAAGACAACCAAGTCACAGAATAATATACAAAATCGTCCTCACCAAGTCTCTAAGTCAACATGAAAATAGTAGATGGAGAGTACAAGGATACAACAAATATACAATACAACAACGAATAACCACAAAACTCACCTAAGCAAATTGCACACTGTGAGCTGATGTGGTATCCGCAGCAAAAGATGATAAGATAGATGAATAGCCTGCCTCGACTACTCTGGGGAACAACCTGCAAAACAACTGTGGCACAACGGGGGTGAGTTGCCAACTCGTGAATAGTAAATAACATATGCAGGTAATCGCAAGTATGCACGTACATCACGAATCTAACATATGCAATTAATAGCAATAAAAGTCATATGAATGCAATAATCATGAAAGGTACACTAGCAGGTACAACTAATACATGAAGCAATAATATATGACAATCGGTATGCAATAATCGTGCAATAATGATATGAAAATGTATATATGCAACAGTCATGAAAGGTACTCTAGCAGGTATGACTAACATATAAAGTAATGCATATAAATAAAGGTATGTAAATGCAACAGTCATGAAAGGTACACTAACAGGTACTACTAATACATGAAACAGTGCATAAACAATAAATGTGAAGTATGGAATGAAATATGTCATTTCCACGGAATCCAGACATCATGGTAGGATCAAAATCCATCAAGACAATCCAAATCCCAAATTCCTCAAATCAGCCCCCAAATTGGCTATCATATCATATAAGTCTCACAAATCCTTAATGTACAATATCGAATAAATCTCATATATCACGAATGTATAAAATCAAGTGAATCTCATATATCCTTTATGTACAATATCAAGTAATCTCAAATGTCCTAAATCCAATATCAAGTGAATCTCTTATATCCTAGGTATATTTGCATGAATAAATATGATGAAGTATATGAATTTATATGTATACATATATATTAGCGTCCCATTCCACTAATATATATATATATATATATATGCATATATAACAGCGTCCCATTCCACTGTTATATATACTTAGAAGTAAAATATCATGAAAACAATATGTCAAGCATCGATACAGAAAGGCTGATCTATCAGGTGCTGTCACCAAGACTGGCACCCTGATAGGTACGTATCACACGCTATCCGAAAAGCACGATTGCCTAACTCTGACCATCGTCTTTCTACGTATCCATACGTACATGACTCCCGTCGGTATCCCCATGATAACCGCCGAGTCATTGGTAATGTCACCGGAGTGTATGGTTCCCCTGCCAGGCTCAATCGGCAAGGTCCATCAATCTTCTTGCCCTGGGGTACCTCCGGGCCCCACCATGTACCCTCATACGGCCTACGATGCCTCTTCGCATGGGGTATATATATCAGAACCGATAAATCTCATGATGGATGCTGAAATATCATATCAAGGGAAACCAAGTTTTTCAAATAATGCATAATTTCATGAAACTATCACGGTCCCCAAATCCAGAAAACATCATGAAAAATCCATATCTCAATGCGAAAATCCATTAATAAACTATACGCAACATAAAACTGTCATGTAAGCATATAAAGGAAAAGCCGCTAATTAACTGCAACAAGTTAATATAAATATCATGCGGTTCCTAATTTCTCCAATTCTAAATAACATCAAGTAAAGGTAAACATGTAGCTATAGCCAGATATATGTGTAAACATAAAGGTATAGCAAGGTATATGTATCTACCTATAAGTAATGATGTAATATACCCCCTGGGTATAAGTGAAGTATGTGTGCAAGGTATACCTGTAGATATTTCATTAAGTGTGTATATATCTATCGCTAATGGTACAATTCTCTATAGGTATACAGGTAACTAGCATGTAAGTTTGTCAAGGCATATGTGTAAGCATGTAGGTATACAGGTATGCTAGGTATCATATGCGATAAGAAATATGAATCAATGTCACAATGTCCCTAACCAAACAATATCATATCAATAAGTGGGTTGTGCGTGTAATGACAATTATTGACGGTGTGTGTGGCATACAATCAGTGCTCGTGCAACATAGCCGTCAATAATAGTGCAGTGTCCTAAGGATACTAGTCCAAGCACAACAATTAACTTAGCAGTAGTGTATATGCGTAATTCTAAATATGACATAGAATATGCGACAATATTAACATCTCTAGCCCAGACGCATAACGCCATGCGGGCGATTCCCATGTAGATGTTAAATCTACTCACCAACGCTCCTGCCCAAGTGAAGCCAACCACCTGTTTTCCCTTTGTAGCAGTGTCCGAAGTCCCCGCCTGCGAACCTACAACATTAAAACAATAAAGCAAGTACATATTTGTAATAGACCCAGAACACATACAACTACATTTGACCGACGCAACAACACAAAACTTACTCTCAAGTGTCCGTATTGTAGCTAACGTGCGTAGCGACACGACGAAAAAAACTTAAGAGCAAAACCACACAAAGTGCACGATCCATGTCGTATAACGTATCGCGCTTAAACGAAACACAAGAAACTACCTAGTTGATCCCAGATTTTGTATACTGAGAAAACTCAACAACCAAACAAGACCAAATACACCCAAACCACAGCATAGACCTACCCACAAAAACCCAAACCACAACTCCACCCAGGGGCCGATCTCGCTGGAATTCCATTCAGACGTCGTCGGCCGAGGTCCGAGCAGGGTAGTCCGTTCTTCAGGTAAGGTCCTATGGTCTCAGGTACAACACAACAACATGTTTGGTTTTCTAGTAAAAACTCCGGGTCACAGCAGATCAAAGATGTCATATACGACACTAAAAATACGATATTATGCACAAAACTTAACTTTAAACATTCTAAACTAAAACTAAAAGTCTAAACAACACAATAACTACATAAACAACAGAAAGAGATTAATACCTAACCAAAAGAACTCAAAGATCCAAGCTTTGCATGCTCCAAGGCATCCAAGAGGCAAAAGGTGATCAAAGATGTGATTTTTGTTGAGATTGTGAAGTTTTGTGATGGTTATTATGAAGAACTTGAGAGTGTTCAGTTTGAGTGTGAGGGATATGAAAGAATAAAAGAGATAGAGAAATGAGAGAGAGGAAATGATAAAGAGAGAGGGAGAGAGAGAGGTGAGGTTAAGGGTGAGTATAACCACCTCATTAATGCACCATTAATGTTTTCGCACACACCTCATCACTCCAAAACAAATATCTTCTCTCTTCTCACAAAAGATATAGGGTTTAGTTTAAGGATTGGATTAAACAAGGATTAGGTTAATTGCCAAGGTTGCTAAGAACAAAATTAACACAAACAAACCCTCACATTAACGTGCACACGTGCGTGCATGTCGATAACAAATAATAATAAATTATTAATTAAATGTTATAAAATGTGAAGAACCCGAATTGGTAAACTTTTTACAGTAAACCCGCATTAACGTCTAAACTAACACTAACCGAAATCTAAGGCGTTACAATCTCACCACTTATAAAAATTCGTCCCCAAATTTAAAATTCTCAATAAGCGTACCTCCAAAGAGAAGTTTACAAAACTCTCATATCTCGCTCGCAGCCTCCAAGTGATTACCTCACTATATGGCTACGTCTAAGAAAACCCTTCATAGATGGCAAGACCCTTGACCGAAGCTTCTCCACCTGCCGAGCCGTTAACAGAATTGGCTGTCGGTGAACGAAAGATCGCTTCTCAAGCTAAATGGTCTGGTGCTGAATCATGTGAGAAAGGTCGTGAAGGTAATTGCAAAGTGTCGACACAAGGAATACGGGGTGAATACTCAATAATCTGGGCGGAAGTGCCAAATTAAAAGCAACGGAACTAACTCGTTTTAAGGATCTCAAAAGGACCTATAATCCTGGGATAAGCTTCCAAAAAATCAACACGTCATTCATCGGAAAAATCCGTAGGAGTACATAATCTCCTACTGCGAACTCAAGTCTGCGACCACCACGGTCGGCATAAGACCTCTATCTGCACTGGGCTACTCTTATCCTGACCTGAACCAACTGGATCATCTCCGAAGTCTCTAGACTAGCTAGGGTCCAAAAATCTTACTTACGCAGAGTCAGAAAAAAACAGATTGGCGATCGACACGACCTAACAAATAAACCTAAAGGTTGCCAATTGGAGTGCCTCTTGATAACTGCTATCGAAGGAGAACCCTAACAATGGCAAGTGACGATCCCAACTGGCGACAACAATTAGTACGTATGCAGAAGCATATCCTCCAAAGTCGGTATAACCCGCTCTCACAAAACCATCATCCTGCGGATGGAAAAGCGGAGCTAAAGCTCAACCAGTACCCAAGGCTTCCTGAAGCTCCTGCCCAAGACGTCAAGCGAACAGGGTGCCCTCATTGGGTATGACCCATGAAGGAACTCCGTGCAACGCACAACTTAACAAAGGACAACTGAGAAAACCGAGTATAACCGGACGACAAACATCCAAATGGAGTCACACCCTGACTAAACCTGGGTAGACACCATAACGAAATTCGTAAAGATCTGCTCCCATTCCCACTCCGGAACGGTTAAAGGTTGCAAATCTCCAGCCGGTCTCAGATGCTCAACCAAAACACACAACAAGACAGACACTTTGAAATGAAACCCGAAACTTCTCTTTACATCCCTGCCCACCCGTAACTATCTCACAAGTTACGTCAAATGCTGGTGGAACTTGAATAAGTACAGAGAGTTGACAGATGTGCCTGCTCTAGGATTTCACGTCTCTACCCAATGGTATCAGGTACACAAACGCGTCCCTAAACTTAGCATACCCTTGTCACAAATCAAGGTCTCTGAATCTTTACCCAGCCGAGTATGCTCAAGTATCTCTGACGAACGAGCATCGGCGGGCTGTGCCTCACGGAAGCGATTAAGGAAAAGTGGTCGGGCGCGGACACGAGCAAGCTGTCCCCTCAGTAGAGGCGAACTTAAGCTGTACTCAACGATCGCACAAGAACTGTAAATCTGCAGAAGACTATCTCAACAATCAAAACCCGCTGCAGGAAGATGTACATTAAGCTCTGGTGGTCCATGAAAATCTGACACGACTCTTCGAACAAGTAGTGTTTCCAAATCTCCAACGCAAGACCACCGCGGCCATCTCCAGATCAGGAGTGGGATATCCTGCTCGTACTTCCTCCAACTTTCGGGAAGTAAAAGCGATAACTCTATAGTGTCACCTCAGTACACAGTCGAGCCCCACTCGCGAAACATTACAGTTAAACAACACGGTCGCCCGTACCAGAAAGCAAAGAAAGAACTGATGCAGTTGTTAACCAAGTCTTCAACTGCTGAAAAACTCCGCACGCATGCCTCAGTCCAAAGAAAAGAACCTCCTTTCCGGTCAGGCCAGTCCACGGTGCAGCACTACACTAGCAATCCTGCACGAAACGGCGGTAAAAACCTGCTAAGCCCAAAATCTGCGGACCTCCGTCCGGCACACAAGTCTGGGCCTAAGCTGTACGGCCTCGATCTTCCTCGGAACCATACGAAAACCGTCTCCCGTAACAACAAGGCCTAGGAGTCAACACAAACAAGCCTGAAGGAACACTCCGAGAATCTAGCAAACCGCTGGGGCTCTCCCAACGTCTGCAAAACAAATCCTCAAGTGCTACTCCTATCCCTCACGACACATTGAATAGACCGGAATGTCGTCAATAACACAACAATAACTGGTCGAGAAACGGCGTGAAGAAATCTGGTTCATCATATCTACGAATGCTGCTAAGGCATTGGTGAGTTCAATGACACCACCAAAACACACAAAACCCATAGCACGCACAAGGCAGTCTTCGGAATGTCATCACTCCGAACCCGCAACAATGATGACCTGATCCCGAACAAACTTAGAAAAAATGTCTCGCACTCAGGAGCTGATCAAGAAATCGTCAATGTGAGGTAAAGGATACCTATCCGCACCGTAAGCCGGTTAAATTGACGATCAATCGATACACAACCTCAACTGTCGTCCATCCCCCTGACGAACAGAAATAGGAGATCCTCAAAGCGAAACACTCAGACGCACAAGCCCCCCAACAAACAACTCTGCAGCTGATCCTTAAGCTCCTTAAGCTTCGCCGGCTCATCTGGAACAACGTCTGAAAACTCTCGCAGTAAAGGAAATCCGGTCCAAAAAACCCACTGTGGCTCCGGTATCATGAATGAACGCCAAGAATCCTCGACATCTTCTCCTGGAAAGCCGACTAGCGAAAAAGGTTGAATTCAAGCTGTGAGAGGCGGCTCCACTGTCCCCCTACACAACAAGAACTGACTCGCCGGGGAAAACAACACCTGACTGTTTTCTCGCGGTAGTCCACAGATGCCCAGCACGTAGCTAACCAGTCCGTACCCAGGAGAATGTCAAATCCAACATCTCTAGAAGGATCAAAGTGACGGACGAATCTCAATCTCCTATCCGATTGGCACACGACTAAAATACATGTCGCGCAACAAAAGAATCGCTGACAGAAGTTAACAAAACAAACGGCTGATCTAGCTAACACGAATCTCCTCATCCCAAACCTCTGCTACTCCCGCGACGGTCACGAAAGTTGTTTCGACGACAATGCCTATGTCTCTGGGCTGGTACACCGGTATGAGTCCTCCACGGTTCCGGAACTCCTAAAGTCTCTGGAATACTTGTCTCGTCAACTAGGGCTGCATCCACTGGTGCTATGTAAGTGACGGAATGTTGTGTGCTGATTGCAGGGAACAACTGGGTAACAGGGGTGACAACCTCCTGTCGCTGCGCTTGAACGGCCTCAACCAATGAACTCATCGTCTGGCGCAAGTCCGGCATCTCTGCCATAAGCTTAGCGATACTATCTGTCGACGGCGGATCCGTCTGCTCCTGTGCAACGAGCGTGCCATCGTGGTCAGTCCTCGTCCTACCCGAGTCAATTCTGACCTCGGCCCTCGCTGCACCTCTCTGAGTCCCCATAGTCATCGGCGGCAAAGGATATAAATAGAGATAGGATTCGATATGAACACGGAAATCGAATCACAAGGATATGAATCAAGTACGGAATTTCAAGCAATTTGTACTTATGTCATTTTAGGCGGAGCACCACAACGTGAGTATGCTGCAGACATACACACACTACGTTACTTTGCTTAAGCTACCTACTCCATCATACCAAGGTCATCCTACACTCCGAAAGGTAAAACCTAGCACTCTGATACCAACTTTTTCATGACCCAAAATTGGCACGTCCCTAATACTACCCAACGTCTACAGGCGTAACGCAGTAAAATAAAGCCAAAACCCAGAAATCTAAACCATCAAAAGACAAGAAAAGATAAGAAACATTGTTTAAACTTTGAAAACCGCAACCCAAATTCTTTAAAAGTCCAACTTTATTTCCTTTAAAATTTTGGCAGCACCTCCTTTGTAATAACTAACCCCAAAAATGGGTACAACATAAATAAAAGGAAAGCATCCCCAAACTGGAGCAAATACACGCCCAAAGGCGGAAAACAACCACCACAACAAATATACGACGCCGTAGCGAAAAAATAAAAGGCGATAAAAAGGAAACTGTATAAAAGACAACCAAGTCACAGAATAATATACAAAATCGTCCTCGCTAAGTCTCTAAGTCAACATGAAAATAGTAGATGGAGAGTACAAGGATACAACGAATATAAAATACAACAACGAATAACCACAAAACCCACCTAAGAAAACTGCACACTGTGATCTGATGCGGTATCCGCAGCAAAAGATGATAAGATAGATGAATAGCCTGCCTCGACTACTCTGGGGAAGAACCTGCAAAACAATTGTGGCACAACGGGGGTGAGTTGCCAGCTCGTGAATAGTAAATAACATATGCAGGTAATCACAAGTATGCACGTACAGCGCGAATCTAACATATGCAATTAATAGCAATAAATGTCATATGAATGCAATAATCATGAAAGGTACACTAGCAGGTACAACTAATACATAAAGCAATAATATATGACAATCAGTATGCAATAATGATATGAAAATGTATATATGCAACGGTCATGAAAGGTACTCTAGCAGGTACAACTAACACATGAAGTAATGCATATAAATAAAGGTATGTAAATGCAACAGTCATGAAAGGTACACTAACAGGTACTACTAATATTTTAAGTAGTGCATAAACAATAAATGTGAAGTATGGAATGAAATATGTCATTTCCAAGGAATCCTGACATCGTGTTAGGATCAAAACCCATCAAGACAATCCAAATCCTAAATTCCTCAAATCAGCCCCCAAATTGGCTCTCATATCAGATAAGTCTCACAAATCCTTAATGTACAATAACGAATAAATCTCATATATCCCGAATATACAAAATCAAGTGAATCTCATATATCATTTATGTACAATATCAAGTAATCTCAAATGTCCTAAATCCAATATCAAGTGAATCTCTTATATCCTAGGTATATTTCCATGAATAAATATGATGAAGTATATGAATTTATATGTATACATAGCGTCCCATTCCACTGATATATATATATATATATATGCATATATAACAGCGTTCCATTCCATTGTTATATATACTTAGAAGTAAAATATCATGAAAACAATGTATCAAGTATCGACACAGAAAGACTGATCTATCAGGTGTTGTCACCAAGACTGGCACCCTGATAGGTATGTATCACACGCTATCCGAAAAGCATGAGTGCCTAACTCTGACCCTCGTCTTTCCACGTATCCATACGTACATGACTCCCGCCGGTATCCCCATGATAACCACCGAGTCATTGGTAATGTCACCGGAGTGTATGGTTCCACTGCCAGGCTCAATCGGCAAGGTCCATCAATCTTCTTGCCCCGGGGTACCTCCGGACCCCACCATGTACCCTCATACGTCCCACGACGCCTCCTCGCATGGGGTATATATATCAGAACTGATAAATCTCATGGTGGATGCTGAAATATCATATCAAGGGAAACAGGGTTTTTCAAATAATACATAATTTCATGAAACTACCACGGTCCCCAAATCCAGAAAACATCATGAAAAATCCATATCTCAATATGAAAATCCATGAATAAAATTTACACAACATAAAACTGTAATGTATGCATATAAACGTGTTAGTTGTATGTATGCCCTAGAGGCCAGTATTGTACAGATTATGTATATTATATTGGATGCTTGGACATATATAGAGATGACTTTCTTGCTCGACATGATAGTATGCTATCTGGTTGCTCTTTATCTTAACATGTACACTAGTCTCTTTATACTGTCTTATAGTTACATGTTGGTAAAGCCCTTAGGATTTGTACTTGACTACCTGGACTATGATGCAGATCATACTAGTGGGGACATGGTAGTCCATAAGTACATCCTTCAAGGTCCCTAGTCGTGGGTGTATCGAGACGGGGCATCGATATACCAGAGTAGACTAGCGTATACGCTTCTCGACCCATGTGATGGGCGATGGATGATCCCATATACATTGGTGTTTGACATCAGAGATGGTATACGGGTGCTCGGTGGAGACTGGGTACACTGGACGGCCTCGCCGAGAACTCCCAGATGGTATTATACCTCACGTCAGATGGCAGTTCTCAGGTGACACTTGTGCAGGTTAGTCTATAGACCCGAGATCGTCATAGAGTCTTGTGTGATTCCCACTGTGCTTTGATCTCCACCTTACCACGTCCATGAGGGCGTGCAAAACGGTGGTCTTTGGGTACAGTCCCGAGTCACATAGAGGCAATGAGCGATAGGAGGGGTTTCGTCTCTCCCGGTATTGGGGGTAGATGTTGCGCTGTGCTCGATTGGCCGTAACAGGGAAGTCCCTAGCCAGGGCTGATCAGAGATTTGCTGGTAAGTGTTACCAGTAGTTTCTCGACCCGTTACGAGCCTCACATCGGCACGACTTATCGGGTTATTGGGGTCTGACGTTTACCACCCCTAGACTTGATATGCGACGTATCAGACGAAGAGACCGGACTGTACGGTAAGTGTTACTGGTCGGATTCGCAGAAGTGTGAGCGGGCTAGCTCGTCGATCTTCTGATCGCTCAATACCCGGGTGGCCGTTACGTTTAGCAGACCGCTTGCGGCTTGTGGGTGCTTGATATGATCATCATCTGCTACCGGCGTATTGATGAGTCTTTAGAGTCCTACACAGAGGTTTCCTGGCTCAAGCGAAACGAAATAGGAGCGCATATGAGATATGAGCAGGACCGAGAATAATGCGTGTATGTGATACCACATTTCATTCTCGCGATATATGTTTCGATTGGTTATATTCGATATGACCTAGTTATCGAATCATTGATTCGATAAATCGATACATTGGATTCTAGTCGGTTATGTGCGACATGACCGGATCATTGAATCAAATGTTGATTTAATGATTTAATGCATAATTATATATTTGATATATTGCATTGCATTAACTAGTATTGGTTCACTTTAAACGGATTTTTCTCACTTGATGCACATTGTATATGTGATATGCTTCAGTGCACTACTTTGTATCATGTTTGATGATACTTGATAATGTGGTTAAGTGTAAAGGGTTAAACCATGGTTAAGTGATGATTAGGGTTTGGGTTTTTCATTTATTTATTTGTTTATTTATTTGGAAAGGATTAAGTTGAGAATGGTTGCTTATTTTGGAGCTATGTTGAAGCTTCTTGAAGCTTTGACATGGTCCACCATCCTTATCTCATCCTTAACCCTAACCACTCTAACTAACCTTGGTTTAATCTCTACACTTGACCATGGTCAAGATATGATAAGTATTCATATTAGTTTTGTTTTTAAAAATAGAACACTTATCATTCTTGCTTCATCTTCATCTTCTTCTTCTTCTTCAAGCTTGCTACTTTAATGGCAACTTGAGATCTAGTGAGATAAATCCAATTCTAAAGTGAACCCACCTCCTATTTCTTCACCCTCTACCTCTTGCCAAGTTGTTTTGGGTGTTTTCTTCACAAGTTTCACAACTTTGTGAAGTCGGAGCTTGAGCTTGTGCAACCTCGACGTAGATCGTCTTTGACACGAAGCCGACGACCTATTCCGCACGTTTCTCCGATGAAGCCGTCACGAGAGTCCAAGGTTCAAGATGGACAGCGAGAGGACGCCTCATAGAGCTAAGGAAGTAGGTATCCGGATCTACAAAGGTTGTAGCATCTTAACTTTAGTTAAATTGTTAACTAGATTTATATTTCGCCTAGAATTCTAGCGACGATCCGTAGTCTAGGGTTTCTCGGCACCATTTTTTTTTGAAATTGGCATGTTCGATGCCTTGTGAGACCTCACTAGGGTGCCTAGGAACCCTACAGTGGTATCAGAGCCTAGCTAGAGCCTTAGGCGAAGTCCAGACGGAGTTTGAAGTCCGAACCAACCCGAAAACCCATTACAAACATGCTCTCTGTACTTTTTCTAAAAACGTGGATTTTTCCAGATTAAAAATTTCCAAAAAATTCAGCAGGGAATTTAATAAGTTATTGTGAAGCACGTTTTACTAAATCAACTACTGAGGCGTGGAACCGCGGCCCCCACCATTGGAAGCGCGGCGGTTCCGCGGCCACTGTGCTGATTTACAGAAAGTGGTTTGCACAGTAATTCATTTCATGTAGTGCTGAGTCTTCTGGGAATGTTTAATATTCATTCAAGAGTTGAATTTTCTGGGATTGTTTTGGGGATTCGGTATTTCGATCGGATTATCAAATTTCGTCTTTTGTGTTTTTCCGGATAATTTTCAGAATATGTTAAAAAGTTCGACCGGATATAAATACCCAATTTTTCCCCTGTCGGGAAATTTCCAAGTGTTGGATTTTTCCGTAGTTTAACGACGTTCTAAGTAGTGCAAGTAACGCGATGGACCCTCTAGAAGACAACAAACCTTAACTCGATTATGTGACCGTCTTGAAATGCCCTTTGAACCTTCGGGTTTGGGGCAGTACGGCGTGCCACATGTGAGGCGTTGGCTTGACCCTTCTACGGCGGGACCGTCGGTACTGAGGCACGAACTGAATGTTGTTAGACTTATTTCATGTGTTGAGCTGTATCGGGAAAACTTGGTTATTCGACTGTTCGATCGGAAAGTTTAACATTTTCTGTTTATCTGGAATGTGATACAATAATTGGAATTCACAAGTAGTTTTGAGATAACTGAATGAATGTTATAAATCTAGCAATTTAGTCCCATATGATATTGAAAAGAGTTTTCGATAATGAGACTAAAATGCGGGATTTATATCTGTTAGGCATGTGATGTCTAAAGAAGTTGCGGATTCCAACTGTTGTAGTTTTACACTTTCTTTTTTGTGACCGTAAGTGTAGTATGTTCATATCGCCGGTTTCGTTGCTATACGTCAACGACAATTGGGGTATGCATACTTACTTACGTTAATGACATGTGATGTTATGTGTTGCTGGATATGTTATATTGGATCGTCGTATTCGAATAGCCGGGGGTTTTTATGTGAGATGAGTGTTTTTCATTTTCATTCATGTAAAAACTTGTATGTAATATTCTTTCATTTGGGGCGCTTCCAGGTAGCGGAAGTTGTCACCCGTTGTATATTATTTACTTTTCCGCATTAGGATAGACCCAAGGAGGGGAGCACAAGTAACCGGGTTCTGGGGTCCAGTGGGAGACCAACTCGAGGAGTCGAGTCCGGGTCTCCTAACCCTAGAATTGGCAAGGTTGCTTGCCGCTCTCGTAGGGTTCTAGGGGTGTGGGATTGGCTATTCATCACGACCGTGGAATCCGTGTTTTATACTGGCTCGTATTGAAAACACAGACGTCCTAGTATATCCAATATTTCATATGTTTATTCTGCTGCGATATCTGTGTTGTGACTCTTTGATGGATATATTATATAGTATATATGATATATTATATAGACGTTACTTATGTTTTACACCCGCGCTAGCCCTGCCCTGCTCTGTCGTTAGTTACCTAACCTAACGGTGCACGAGGGGACATCGAGGCGAATGCGGATGGCATAAGTGTACGTCATATCTATCTGTGATGTTTAGGTATTTAAATGATGGGACTTCATTAATGTGATTAATGAAAGATAAGAAACCTAAGATGTTGTAGAATCGAATTTTAAAATAAAACAGGTAGCTACAGTTCTTGCTTTGCACAGCGGTATATATGATATACCCCGCACCTTATTCGATGAGGAAAGGACCGAGATCCCTTCACCGGGAGTGACTCCTTTAGCAATAACTGGCAGATGCTACACACTCGGTTTGCTTTTGACTGCTTTTGGTTTTTTGCTTTGCACAGCGATATATATGATATATCCCGCACCTCATTCGACGAGGAAAGGACCGAGATCCCTTCACCGGGAGTGACTCCTTTAGCAAAACGAGAAAAGCCTCAAAATCACTCCATTTCAAAACATCATTTGATTCTACAACGATATCAAGTTCATTACGCTCATGGTTTTTATGAAAAACCTGCGTAGCCCTCCGTCATTTCAGATAAGTATTAGTTAGTATTCGTGCTGCGGTAGTTTGGCCTCCGTCAAGGCGCAGTGTACGGTAGCTAACTAGTGCTTATCTGCTAGCATATGATGCGATTGGATTAGGGCATTCGTACGGCGTTGTTTGGCCTCCATCAAGGGTCGTGCGGGTGGGTTTAATTCAATCAGGAAATGACGGGTTGAACTTGACTAGCGGACTATGGGTTGTTTGGCCTCCGTCAAGGTCATAGGACGCTAGGGGCAAAATATTATCGGGAATTTCAAGTGTTGAAATTTGCAATGAGATTGCATACCTTCTATGAGATAGTTGGATCCCGATACCCGCTGCGAGTAAGAGTTACTCCTGGGAGAGTTTTACACATTGCAATTAGCTGATCAAGTAGGTGTCTAGAAAGGCGTCAACGGGGTTACGCCTTTGGGAAAACGAGGTTTACAGTAATTAGGTTCGTGCGAAAGCACGGGGGACCTCCCTCAAAGTACCGACACTGGCCTGGCTGAAAGATTGGCGAACTTGTAGTGTGTAATTAATCCCGGCTAGTCTTTCCTTTTAGGGTTTGGAGGAAGATTTGATAAAAAGCAGTGGGAGCCATCCTGATTAGATAAGATAATAACCAATCTGATCTTGCACGAGCATACGCTAAAGTGTTTTCTTCTCTCTCTCTCCAGGTAGCGACCATTTCATGCCCTAATGAAGATAATAATATGGATGTATTGACCGAACCCGCATGTTATACTGTGCTGGGGAACGTTGGTTCCGTTCTTTCCTATAAGAGTTATAGGAATGAACAGGATATAGGGGAATACCAGGATTCCCATGCCACCCGAATGAAGAAAGTACATGTTGATGCATTTTCTTCGGGTGTGTTCGTTACTGAGAACTGTTTCTCCATTTGCTCTACGTCCTGGGTATTAGATACCGGGTCAGGATCCCATATATGTAATCAGTTACATGGGCTTAGGAAAGGTAGAGAACTTGGAGAAGGTGATAAAGACATTAGAGTTGGAAATCGTGCAATTGTTGCAGCTAAGACTGTCGGGGAATATCACCTTGTATTACCAACTGGTAATACATTGGTTCTGAACGAATGCTATTACATGCCGAACCTGATATGCAACATTATATCGGTTTCTTTATTAAGTAAAGAGGGATATAATTTTGTATTACAGGACAATGTTATGAACATTTTCCGTAACCAAAAGTTGGTTGGATCAGGCACGTTATGCAATGGCATTTATGTTCTAAATCAATCAACGGTTCTGAGCATAACAAACGCACACAAGAGGAAGAGTTCAGAACTGAACGAATCCTTCTTGTGGCATTGTAGACTGGGTCACATCAATGTGACACGACTAGCTAAGTTGCATAAAGATGGATATTTAAATCCGTTTGAATTTTCATCTTATGACACTTGCCAGTCATGTCTCAAAGGCAAGATGACCAAAACTCCGTTTACGGGACACGGAGAAAGAGTTACCGAACTCTTGGGACTGATACATAGTGATGTATGCGGTCCCATGTCTACACATGCCAGGGATGGTTCTTCGTACTTCATTACATTCACTGACGATCTCTCTAGATTCGGATATGTGTTCCTGATGAAACACAAATCAGAAGCTTTTGAGAAATTTAGGGAATATAAACAAGAAGTTGAGAACCAAACCGGAAAAAGTATTAAAATCCTACGATCTGATCGAGGAGGTGAATACTTGAGCAATGAATTCTGGGACTTCCTAAAAGAGAATGGGATTCTCTCTCAGCTGACTCCTCCATATACACCACAGCACAACGGTGTATCGGAGCGGAGAAATCACACCCTATTAGATATGGTGCGCTCTATGATGAGTACAGCTGAGTTACCTATCTCCTTCTGGGGATATGCACTGGAGACTGCTGCATACCTACTGAATAGAGTTCCGACCAAATCAGTGCCTACCACTCCATATGAGATATGGAATGGCAAGAGACCATGTCTTAATTTTATTCAGATATGGGGTTGTCCGGCCTATGTTAAAACACAAAATCCGGACAAGCTCGAGGCAAGGTCTGTTCTATGTAAGTTTATTGGATATCCCAAACATTCGCGAGGGTATATCTTCTACCACTCCGAGGAACAAAAAGTGTTTGTTTCTCGGCATGCTACTTTCTTAGAAAAGGGTTTTCTTATGAAACAGATTGGTGGCATTGAGGTAGAACTGGAAGAGGTTCCAGCAATACAGACTACAACAGAAGATTTGGTTGAACCAGAGGATTCCATAGTCCCCGATGAACCCCAGCCTCTCCGCCGATCTAGTAGGGTTCCTCGCCAACCTGAGAGATACTACGGTTTTCTCATTGATGGTGGCAGTGAGGATTGCATCATGGAGGATGATGACCCAACTAGCTTCGAGCAGGCCATCACGAGTGGGGACTCAGTGAAATGGCTGGATGCTATGCGGTCTGAGATGGATTCCATGTACACCAACAAAGTATGGACTTTGGAAGTTGCTCCTGAAGGGGTAAAACCCATTGGGAGCAAGTGGATCTTCAAGAAGAAACTTGGTGTAGATGGGAAAGTGGAGACTTTCAAAGCTAGACTAGTAGCAAAGGGTTTTCGTCAAAGACCAGGTGTGGACTATGACGAGACCTTTTCTCCAGTAACTATGCTTAAATCCATCCGGATCATGCTTGCCATCGCTGCTTATCATGATTACGAAATCTGGCAAATGGATGTTAAGACCGCCTTTCTAAATGGTGATTTAGAAGAGTGCGTGTACATGACTCAGCCAGAGGGCTTCGTAGACAGTGGGAGCAGCGGGAAGGTGTGCAAGCTGCTTAAATCTATTTATGGATTAAAGCAAGCATCACGGAGTTGGAACATCTGCTTTGACGTCGTTATCAAAGAGTTTGATTTCGTCAAAAATCCAGATGAACCTTGTATCTACAAGAAGGTGGCAGAGAGTAAGGTTGTCTTCCTCGTATTGTACGTGGACGACATACTCTTGATAGGAAATGATATTCCTATGCTGCAATCGGTCAAGCTCTTCTTATCACAAAGATTCTCAATGAAAGATCTTGGTGATGCCTCCTGCATATTGGGAATTAGGATCTATAGAGATAGATCCAAACGGATTTTGGGATTGTCCCAATCCAGGTACATTGACACCATACTAAAGAGGTTTAGTATGGAAGAGTCCAAGCGTGGGAACTTGCCCACGATCTCTGGAGTCACTCTCTCCAAAGAGATGTCTTCCAAGACTGATTTGGAGAGAGCTCGCATGCAAGGGATACCCTATGCTTCGGCAGTAGGCTCTATCATGTATGCGATGCTATGTACCAGACCCGATGTAGCATACTCACTAAGTGTAGTGAGCAGGTATCAAGCTGATCCTGGAGAGAGTCACTGGACATCTGTGAAGAGCATTCTCAAGTACTTGCGAAGGACTAGAGATATGTTCTTGGTGTATGGTAACGGAGAACTCCAAGTGGAGTCCTTTACCGATTCGAGCTTCCAGAGTGATAAGGACGACTCTAAGTCGCAGTCGGGCTTTGTCTTTACCCTTTACGGAGGGGCGGTTAGCTGGAAGAGTTCCAAGCAGGAAACCGTGGCAGACTCGACGATGGAGGCTGAATACATCGCTGCCAACGATGCTGCTAAAGAAGCTGTCTGGATCAAGAAGTTCATTACTGAACTTGGAGTGGTTCCATCCATTGAGCATCCAATACCTTTGTATTGCGATAACAATGGAGCGGTGGCTTTGGCCAAGGAACCCAGGTCCCATCAGCGATCCAGGCATATTCTGAGGCGGTATCACCTGATCCGGGAGATAGTTGATCGCCGGGAGATCGAGGTCAGGAGAGTTGATACGAAGAACAACACGGCGGATCCACTCACGAAGGCCATTCCCCAGATACAGTTTGAGAGACTCTTCGGGATGCTCGGTATGAGATACTACAGCAGCTGGCCCTAGTGCAAGTGGGAGATTGTTAGTTGTATGTATGCCCTAGAGGCCAGTATTGTACAGATTATGTATATTATATTGGATGCTTGGACATATATAGAGATGACTTTCTTGCTCGACATGATAGTATGCTATCTGGTTGCTCTTTATCTTAACATGTACACTAGTCTCTTTATACTGTCTTATAGTTACATGTTGGTAAAGCCCTTAGGATTTGTACTTGACTACCTGGACTATGATGCAGATCATACTAGTGGGGACATGGTAGTCCATAAGTACATCCTTCAAGGTCCCTAGTCGTGGGTGTATCGAGACGGGGCATCGATATACCAGAGTAGACTAGCGTATACGCTTCTCGACCCATGTGATGGGCGATGGATGATCCCATATCCATTGGTGTTTGACATCAGAGATGGTATACGGGTGCTCCGTGGAGACTGGGTACACTGGACGGACTCGCCGAGAACTCCCAGATGGTATTATACCTCACGTCAGATGGCAGTTCTCAGGTGACACTTGTGCAGGTTAGTCTGTAGACCCGAGATCGTCATAGAGTCTTGTGTGATTCCCACTGTGCTTTGATCTCCACCTTACCACGTCCATGAGGGCGTGCAAAACGGTGGTCTTTAGGTACAGTCCCGAGTCACATAGAGGCAATGAGCGATAGGAGGGGTTTCGTCTCTCCCGGTATTGGGGGTAGATGTTGCGCTGTGCTCGATTGGCCGTAACAGGGAAGTCCCTGGCCAGGGCTGATCAGAGATTTGCTGGTAAGTGTTACCAGTAGTTTCTCGACCCGTTACGAGCCTCACATCGGCACGACTTATCGGGTTATTGGGGTCTGACGTTTACCACCCCTAGACTTGATATGCGACGTATCAGACGAAGAGACCGGACTGTACGGTAAGTGTTACTGGTCGGATTCGCAGGAGTGTGAGCGGGCTAGCTCGTCGATCTTCTGATCGCTCAATACCCGGGTGGCCGTTACGTTTAGCAGACCGCTTGCGGCTTGTGGGTGCTTGATATGATCATCATCTGCTACCGGCGTATTGACGAGTCTTTAGAGTCCTACACAGAGGTTTCTTGGCTCAAGCGAAACGAAATAGGAGCGCATATGAGATATGTGCAGGACCGAGAATAATGCGTGTATGTGATACCGCATTTCATTCTCGCGATATATGTTTCGATTGGTTATATTCGATATGACCTAGTTATCGAATCATTGATTCGATAAATCGATACATTGGATTCTAGTCGGTTATGTGCGACATGACCGGATCATTGAATCAAATGTTGATTTAATGATTTAATGCATAATTATATATTTGATATATTGCATTGCATTAACTAGTATTGGTTCACTTTAAACGGATTTTTCTCACTTGATGCACATTGTATATGTGATATGCTTTAGTGCACTACTTTGTATCATGTTTGATGATACTTGATAATGTGGTTAAGTGTAAAGGGTTAAACCATGGTTAAGTGATGATTAGGGTTTGGGTTTTTCATTTATTTATTTGGAAAGGATTAAGTTGAGAATGGTGGCTTATTTTGGAGCTATGTTGAAGCTTCTTGAAGCTTTGACATGGTCCACCATCCTTATCTCATCCTTAACCCTAACCACTCTAACTAACCTTGGTTTAATCTCTACACTTGACCATGGTCAAGATATGATAAGTATTCATATTAGTTTTGTTTTTAAAAATAGAACACTTATCATTCTTGCTTCATCTTCATCTTCTTCTTCTTCTTCAAGCTTGCTACTTTAATGGCAACTTGAGATCTAGTGAGATAAATCCAATTCTAAAGTGAACCCACCTCCTATTTCTTCACCCTCTACCTCTTGCCAAGTTGTTTTGGGTGTTTTCTTCACAAGTTTCACAACTTTGTGAAGTCGGAGCTTGAGCTTGTGCAACCTCGACGTAGATCGTCTTTGACACGAAGCCGACGACCTATTCCGCACGTTTCTCCGATGAAGCCATCACGAGAGTCCAAGGTTCAAGATGGACAGCGAGAGGACGCCCTCGTGGAGCTAAGGAAGTGGGTATCCGGATCTACATAGGTTGTAGAATCTTAACTTTAGTTAAATTGTTAACTAGATTTATATTTCGCCTAGAATTCTAGCGACGATCCGTAGTCTAGGGTTTCTCGGCACCATTTTTTTTTGAAATTGGCATGTTCGATGCCTTGTGAGACCTCACTAGGGTGCCTAGGAATCCTACAGAACGAAAAGCCGCTAATTAACAGTAACAACTTAATATAAATATCATGCGGTTCCTAATTTCTCCAATTCTAAATAACATCAAGTAAAGGTAAACATGTAGCTATATCCAGATATATGTGTAAACATAAAGGTATAGCAAGGTATATGTATCTACCTATACGTAATGATGTAATATACCCCCTAGGTATTAGTGAAGTATGTGTGCAAGGTATACCTGTAGCTATGTCATTAAGTGTGTATGTACCTATCGCTAATGGTACAATACTCTAAAGGTAAACTGTAACATTTTCAAAATAATAAAATATAATTTTTGGGAATTTTTATAATTTAATATTATTTTAATGAATATTTTAATATTCTGGTATAATTAAATACAAATAAATGGGGAAAAATTATGTAAAATTCTAAAATAGGGCATTTTATGGAATTATGCCATTTTAAAGTTTTAAGATTAGTTATATGCTAATTTAGTGCTAATCGCGATTAAAAATCGCTAATTGGATTTTTAGCATTTTTGTGCAAAAATGTGCACATATCATTTTCTACACTTGTTACACTTGTTACATGTTTTGGGTGCATGGTTGCTTAGAGTTCACCATGGTGGGAAAAGAAAGGAAAAGAAAGAAAAGAAAAGAAAACAAAGAAAGATAAAGGTCTCATGATGAGAGAGAGATCATGTCAACCCCCACTTTTTGAACCATACTCCCATCATTTCCTCACACCCATTTCTCTATCCCCTCTCTTTGGAGCTGCTGCTGCTCTTCCTCCTGCTCCCTCATCTCCCTCCCCTTCACTTCATAGATCCCTCTCATTTCCCTCACCAAAACCCCATTCCCACTTCACAAAACTTGCTCCCAAGCTCACTAGCTACACTTTGAACCTAGCAAGATTGGATTTGGAGGACTTTGAGCAACTCAAGAATTTTCTTGAGTTGCCAAAGGAGGTAATTTCTGCACCCTAGTGTAGTATTTCAATTTCCTTGTGCATCAATTCTAGTTTCATGTCGATATGGTTTTGTTTGGTGGATTTGTGAAACATCAAGTTAAGTTTTAGGGTTTGATCTGAAATCAAAGTGAAATTGAGGCTTGTTGTGACCTTAGAACCCTTAGTGTGATGCCAATTTAGACCCAAACCTGAACTTGAAACCAGAATACGGATTTATGAGACGATTTCGTAGAAAAACTGTGAATCTGTGATCGTATTTCGGAATCTGCTATCACCCCGAGACCCTAAAAATAAAACTGAGTTGACAGTGAGTTATGCAGGCACCATGGAACCACCACACAAAGCCCTAGCCCCTAATTCTTTGATTGGGCCGCAGATTTAATCCCTTGCGGCCAGAGCAGGTTGGAACCCCTTCGTTTTTGTTCTGTAGCCTATTGCCCTATAAACTTGACCCTGGGTATGTGCAATTTTGACTGATTCCATCTAGGGTAAAATCTGGGTTGATTTGCTTGAGTTGGCGTCTGATTTATGACTTGTTTTTGCATGGATTTTGGTATTTGGTGATACGTTTCTGTCGGGTGGCGTTTGGACGTCAACGACAAGTGGATATTGATCGTGTTTACATGCGAGAAGATAGGTATTTACCTATGCGAGTAGCTTGTGCTATTTTGGTTTCCGATGTGATTTTCATGTGCTTTAGCGTTGTGATATACTTGTAGGTACCCTACGTGATGTTGAGGCGAAGAAGATGAAGATAGCGACATCGGCATCGGCACACGAGAAGCAAGGTAAGTAGATTTATATCTACAGGGAGAAGTCGGGTGGATGGCGTATAGCACCCCCGCAGTCCGTGGTGATGTATACGAATACGTATACACATATATACTTATTATGTGTTGTTAGGATTATTGATGGTAATAATGGAATTATTGATGATAAGGATGTATTGGTTTAGTATAGTGCGAACCCTAGAGTAGTGGGTGCACGCACACATACACATACACACATACTTGCATACATTCTTTCATTTATCTGTGCGCATATGATGGTGTGTATATCTACACATGGGTATGGGACTATGTGTTCATATACGAGATTTGAGGATGATACGTGGGATTGAGATGAGTCGATGAGATTTGATTGAGGCTGTGAGATTTGGCGACATGGCAGAGTTCGTATATGAGATGTGATATGATGGTAGTTATACCTGTTATGTGATGAGATAATGTGATATTGACTTAGATTTAGGTGGTTTTCATACCCCTCCCGATTGACCTGATTGTTGGGTTCGTAGTTCGCATAGTAGGCGTTAGACTAGACCCGAGTCATACCTATTTCAAAACTAACGAATCGGGGATATTTAAAAGATAGGCAAAAGGGTTTCTACGGATATTTTCAAACGACACATCTTTTCTTAAAACACCGTAGCCCTTATTTTACCAAAAACCCTGATTCGTCTTATTTCAAAAGGCAAGGCTGCATGATATATTTATTGAGGCGGTTCTTTACTGTTGCACTGATTATTCGATTTCCGCATATTCATGCTATTTGCATTGCATTGCCTGTGTTTATTGATATATTACAGTTATGCTGCTAGGACACCATCACCATTATCGATGATGCGTATGTTCCACGTACACTTGTTGCCGGCTCACACACTTCATCATCGATAATTGCCATGTCACTACACTGTAGTATTGTTGCATTCAGGATATGATTCTTGCAGGACAGACTGATGTGCTTACATTTTTTTTACATGTTACATACATCATGCTTTCTGATTATACGCTTTGAGATATGTTGTTTCCATGATATTTCTGGTTTTGGGAACCGTGTGTGTTTCAAAAGGGATTATGTAACTGTTTTAAAACCCGGTTACCCTTGATATGATATTTCAGTGCGTCCACCATGTGTTTTCTCGGTGCTGAGAGTGACATGTGAAACACGATTCGAGGAGGCGGATGAGGCCGATTGCGGGTACATGGTGGACCCGGTATGGTTTCCCGGGGCAAGAAATGTTTTTCGTGGAGTAGACGATGAGCCTAGCAGGGTGGCGAGTACCTACCGGTGATTGGTTAGACCTGGCGGTTATCCGGAGGATACCGACTAGAGTCGATAAATGGATATGGGCGTACTGCTGGGGCCGAGGGCCGATTCCACAGACGGAGCCCGTGGGCTGATCCGGACTGACGGAGCCCGTTATATGAGGATTTACGTGCCGTTGCTGGGCACGGTTTTCATGATGTTTTCGAGTGTCGATGCGGGGAACTCCGGTTCCATGATTTTGACGTGTCGCGAGGGACACAGGTGGTTTATATCCTCATATTTCCATGCATATGCTGATGATATTTACATGCATGATGGTTTTGTCATTTGGGTGACGAGTGGACGGGATCCACGTACATGCAGATTGATTTCAATGATTATACCTCACATTTATGACATGTTATTACCTGAGGCACTGACACAGGTATTTAGCACTACCTCATGTATAGAAATTACATTGCCAGTTTAGCATGCTTCAGCCTTATTCATATTGAGGTTTATTTATATATGATCGTATTGACTTAGGATGGGTCATACATTCGATTTCTGCTTGTAGATATTTTTCTATTCACGAGTTGGCAACTCACCCCCGTTGTGCCACAGTCCTTGCAGGTTTTTGCCATACAGATTCCATAGCGGCATTTCTGGCACACTGCTTCTATATGGGTGACTTGCGTTGGTAGGTGGGTTCTTTTGTATCAGAACCGCCATTGTTCCTGTATTATTCATTGTATCTAGAAATTCCATCAACCAAAACTTGTATATTGTTTCAGACTTAGAAAACAGTGTTGTATTATTTCGACCTTAGAGTTGCGCTTGTAGTATTACGGTTTTCTGGCTGTTTTGAGTTCTTTTTGGGTTTTGATCCTCGCCCTTTGGCGTTGTATATTATTATTGCTTGCGTGGTTGTGACCGTCGATTGACGAAGAGCTAGCTCCCGCTTGGGGATACCTTTTATCATTTCATATATATTATTCTTGTTGTACCCCGTTCGGGGCCAGTTTTTACAAAAGAAACTCTGCCGAAATTTTCAGGAAAGGCTACACATTTTAAAAATGCATATTCGGTTTAGTTATTTAAAAACTTTGATTTTCGAAACAAGATTTCTTTACTTCTTAAAACCAGTTTTCCTTATTTACTCTTTAAATGGTTTTAGATTTCTGGGCTTTTGGCTTACTTGGATCAGATTGGGTCCTATAGACTTCATATGGTTCAAGGGCCAGTCATGTGCTCTTTCGGGTCGTGACAAAGTTGGTATCAGAGCGCTAGGTTGCCCTTGGTTCGAGTCTAAGTTTGACTATGTGGAGCCTAGGGCGTTATATATATATACGGAACTTAGGCTTGACCTTACGGAACTTAGACTTAGTCGAGGGGGTATTATACCCGAACTTTCGTCGCATAGGATGCCCTTGGTTGATGGAGTAGGTAGCTTGAGTAGAGGGACGTACCGTACGTATGTTCCGCGGCATACTTACGACACGCCACTACGCTTAAGAAACCTTAGGATGTACATTTCCTTCCACCGTATTATATTCCTTCCTATGATCTATCCTCATCGATACTGGTTATGCTTTTGCCGCCACGATTGCACGGGCAGAGTGAGCTACGGCTCGAGTTGCGTCAGCATGAGCTCGTCGTGGACGAGGACTGACCAGGGCGTGACTCCAAAGACATACGATTGCATATTGAGGAGTCGTCTTATTGTGTTTTCGCGCCATGAGCATTGGATTGATCGCTTTTACGAGATTTCACGGACGTACCGATCGGTACTAGAGGATTGAGGCATTGATAGAGGCCAGCCAGGATGTGATGACCGTTGATATATCTGTTATCCAGGACGATCGAGGCGCTGCTTAGCGTATAGACGAATGGGCCAGTTGTTGCTGCGAATGATGAGATATCGCCCAGATGATTGGAGCTACTACAGCATGAGCATATACTTCGAGATATGATGATGAGTCGCTAGTCACCGAGGATGAATGACTAGTACATGTGGTTCGTTCGCTTACCCCGATACGAGGTCACCAGATAGATTGATTCCAGCTAGAGGCGACTTCACGCAGATTCGTTGAGAGTCGATTGAGACGATCGAATGTCAGGAACCCATTTTCCAATTTTAAAGTATTCGGAAAGACATGCAAGCGATTCTATGGACCTTCTAGAAGAATGAAACCCTAACTCGACATAATGACCGTGTGAAAGCCTTTGAACCTTAGGGTTTGCGGCAGTTCCGCGGCGCCATTAGTGAAGCTTGGGTTTGCCCTTCTACGGCTGGACCACCGATGTTGTGGTATGTACTTGATACTATTAAACTGTACCCGAGATGTTGAGCTCTTGGGGGATTATGAGGTTCTGACGAGTCGATCGGACGATTCAACATCATTCGGATATCATGTGATGGGACACTGCTTGGGAGACTCCAGATACGAGCATAGCCGTTGGAGCGCAGTCTGTGTAGCCACGATGAGATGAGTCTGAATCAATCGATATTGAAGCAGAGTGGAGTAATGAGTTCGCATGAGATTTCGACGAGATGCGATATGCACGCTGAGGACGTGTTCAGCTAGATATTTCCTACTGAGTGATGAAGATACCGAGTTCGTGATTTCGAGTCCATGTGAGGGACTTCGGATGGACCGTAGCCGAGGACATTGCAGTGCGCAGATAGAGACGCGGCGTCGAAATGGATGATGATACAGACAAGCGGGACAAGAAGTTCGTGTGAGACGCGGACGAGCTGTTACTTTTCCCCGTTAAGATTAAAGGTCGGATATGCATACAGAGGCGCAGGGATGCCACCAGCTTTCGAGTAGATGTTGTATTAAGGACGCAGGTGTCCAGAGAGCGAGAAAGGATTACGCCAGAGTACTAGCGTCCGTACAGTTTGGCTTAGGCGAGATCAGAAGAGACCTTGAGCAGGATTTCTTCCAGTACACTGCTGCAATAAGATTTGCACCAGGAGCTGATGTCAGATGTGCTGCTTTACGAGCGGTCGTGAGGATTGACCGAGAGATGACGAGAGAAGTGCCAGAACGGAATCGTTCCTGTTAGCACACCTGACCGGGCCGATGAGCCGATGGATTTGCAAGATTAGTAATCCACAGGGAAGATAAGGAACCAGGGGCAGAGAACGCCAGCCGCGAGAAAGAGGCAAGTAGATATCTTGCGCCGCTAGCACTGGATATACCGACGGCGGTATTTATGATTTGTGATTTGACTATCACGTATCCGTCACTTTGGATTTCGGTATTTTGGGCGATCTATTCGTATGATTTAGTCTTGATGACTGAGTTCCATGATATTTGATTTTATGCACCATGGTTGCACCTACTGGGTATTTATACCTTGCGCATAGTTATTACTCTTGAGGTATTGATTGTGATTTCAGGCCTATTTTATGCCGGTGATTTGATTTACGCTTCCAGCATAGTTTTCATGTACTTTTAGTGTTTTGATTTGATTTGTGCACACTGATGCACGAGGTTGTGAGATTTTCCATCGCGGTACACCTTATTTTGATTAAGCCGCATTGTACATTGTTTCGTGCCTTGGCTGCACCTGATTATGACTTCATGGATTTCATACGGTTGATTTGAGGCTGTGCATATGTCACGCACACGATTTGATTTTGCACTCGGTACAGCTTATATGTGCTTGTAGTGCATTGATATGTGTTTTGTGCACGCAGTTGCACACGTTTATGATTTCCTTTATACCTGGGTACACTTGGTGTTGCTGCTTACGCATTTGAGTTATTTCTTGGTATTTGTACATGGGTTGCACCAGTTCTATACTTCGTGCGTCTGTCGCACCAGTTTTATGTTTCTTGCGTTTATCGCATCAGATTTATATTTCATGCCTTTGTTGCTCCAGATTTATATTTTGTGCACTACGGTTGCACCTGACTTCGATTTGATGTCATTCGATATGTCGATTTTGACCCTGATATTGATGATTGATTCTTACACTCCGTGCTTTGATTGGACTTACGCATGTTCGGCGTTGCTATTGGATTTTGTGATTCCGTGCATGTTGAGTGCGCAGGGTTTAGATTTTCATTCGTGCACGATGGATGCACCGATTTGGACTTTCGCGCATGTTGGGTGCATGTTTTGAGATACGATTTTGGTGCACACCAGATGCACTAAATCGAGATTCTTCGTGCATGTCATATGCACCTGATTTGGCCGGCAGGCACACACGTTGCCTATGACAGATACTTCGTGCACACCCGTTGCACCTGGATGTTGTTTTGTGCACCTGTATGGCACATATATGGATTTTGATTTCCGTGCGCACCAGAAGCACATGGTGGTGTTATGTGCATTTTTGGGATTTATTCCATTTGGAGCAGTACATTTTTATGATATTGGATATTTGTTTTCATACCGAGCAGGACTAGTCAGAGGACAGTACCTGGATATTTTTTGCATGCATTGATAGTTATCGAAGGGATTTCCAAAGAGCAAGCTATAGTCTCAGCATATATACCTACGTGTCCAATATGACACGAAACGTTTTAAAACCAAGGAGACGCTTCTAAATTGTTTTCAAAACGGCGGAACGTACATAGTAAACAAAGGATATATACGTATATAGTTATTTTTCTTATGAAAAACGTCCGCCACTGTGCAGTGTTACGTGCATCGTACGGCGATTTAAAAATATTTGGCATGCATTTACATCAGCTATTCACATGTATAGACTGGATGTCTACATGTATAGTTCTGATCTATATCATATTGGTTTTGTATTGGATTTGATATTTGTGTCTTTACCATGACTACGATGATTGCGGGATGCTTGACGGAGTGTTGCTTTTGAGTTATCTGCTCAGTATTCATGCGCATGCATTGCGCTATGATGTTTTATGTATAGATGATTTCTGAGCCCCGATGACTTGGAATTTGTATTGAAATATTTTAGTATTTGGGGGTTTAAATTTAAATTCGGGGACCTAAGGGTGGTAGATTGTAACGTTTTCAAAATAAAAAAATATGATTTTTGGGAATTTTTATAATTTAATATTATTTTAATGAATATTTTAATATTCTGGTATAATTAAATACAAATAAATGGGGAAAAATTATGGAAAATTCTAAAATAGGGTATTTTATGGAATTATACCATTTTAAAGTTTTAAGATTACTTATATGCTAATTTAGTGCTAATCGCGATTAAAAATCGCTAATTGGATTTTTAGCATTTTTGTGCAAAAATGTGCACATATCATTTTCCACACTTGTTACACTTGTTACATGTTTTGGGTGCATAGTTGCTTAGAGTTCACCATGGTGGGAAAAGAAAGGAAAAGAAAGAAAAGAAAAGAAAAGAAAGAGAGATAAAGGTCTCATGATGAGAGAGAGACCAAGTCAACCCCCACTTTTTGAACCATACTCCCATCATTTCCTCACACCCATTTCTCTCTCCCCTCTCTTTGGAGCTGCTACTGCTCTTGCTCCTGCTCCCTCATCTCCCTCCCCTTCACTTCATAGATCCCTCTCATTTCCCTCACCAAAACCCCATTCCCACTTCACAAAACTTACTCCCAAGCTCACTAGCTACACATTGAACCTAGCAAGATTGGATTTGGAGGACTTTGAGCAACTCAAGAATTTTCATGAGTTGCCAAAGGAGGTAATTTCTGCACCCTGGTGTATTATTTCAATTTCCTTGTGCATCAATTCTAGTTTCATGTCGATATGGTGTTGTTTGGTGGATTTGTAAAACATCAAGTTAGGGTTTAGGGTTTGATCTGAAATCAAAGTGAAATTGAGGCTTGTTGTGACCTTAGAACCCCTAGTGTGATGCTCATTTTGAGCCAAACCTAAACTTGAAACCAGAATACGGATTTATGAGACGATGTCGGAGAAAAACTGTGAATCTGTGATCGTATTTAGGAATCTGCTATCACCCCGAGACCCCAAAAATAAAACTGAGTTGACAGTGAGATGTGCAGGCACCATGGAACCACCACACAAAGCCCTAGCCCCTAATTCTTTGTTTGGGCCGCAGATTTAATCCCTATGGCCGCAAATTGCGGCCAGAGCAAGTTGGAACCCCTTCGTTTTTGTTCTGTAGCCATTTGCCCTATAAACTTAACCCTGGGTATGTGCAATTTTGACTGATTCCATCTAGGGTAAAATCTGGGTTGATTTGCTTGAGTTGGCGTATGATTTACGACTTGTTTTAGCATAGATTTTGGTATTTGGTGATACGTTTCTGTCGGGTGGCGTTTGGACGTCAACGACAAGTGGATATTGATCGTGTTTACATGCGAGACGATAGGTTTTTACCTATGCGAGTAGCGTGTGCTATTTTGGTTTCCGATGTGATTTTCATGTGCTTTAGCGTTGTGATATACTTATAGGTACCCTACGTGATGTTGAAGCGAAGAAGATGAAGATAGCGACATCGGCATCGGCACACGAGAAGCAAGGTGAGTAGATTTATATCTACGGGGAGAAGTCGGGTGGATGGCGTATAGCACCCCCGCAGTCCGTGGTGATGTATACGAATACGTATAACATATATACTTATTATGTGTTGTTAGGATTATTGATGGTAATAATGGAGTTATTGATGATAAGGATGTATTGGTTTAGTATAGTGCGAACCCTAGAGTAGTGGGTGGACGCACACATACACATACACACATACTTGAATACATTCTTTCATTTATCTGTGCGCATATGATGGTGTGTATATCTACACATGGGTATGGGACTATGTGTTCATATACGAGATTTGAGGATGATACGTGGGATTGAGATGAGTCGATGAGATTCGATTGAGGCTGTGAGATTTGGCGACATGACAGAGTTCGTATATGAGATGTGATATGATGGTAGTGATACCTGTTATGTGATGAGATAATGTGATATTGACTTAGATTTAGGTGGTTTTCATACCCCTCTTGATTGACCTGATTGTTGGGTCCGTAGTTCGCATAGTAGGCGTTAGACTAGACCCGAGTCATACCTATTTCAAAACTAACGAATCGGGGATATTTAAAAGATAGGCAAAAGGGTTTCTACGGATATTTTCAAACGACACATCTTTTCTTAAAACACCGTAGCCCTTATTTTACCAAAAACCCTGATTCGTCTTATTTCAAAAGGCAAGGCTGCATGATATATTTATTGAGGCAGGTTCTTTACTCTTGCGCTGATTATTCGATTTCCGCATATTCATGCTATTTGCATTGCATTGCCTGTGTTTATTGATATATTACAGTCATGCTGCTAGGACCCCAGCACCATTATCGATGATGCGTATGTTCCACGTACACTTGTTGCCGGCTCACACACTTCATCATCGATAATTGCCATGTCTCTACACTGTAGTTTTGTTGCATTCAGGATATGATTCTTGCAGGACAGACTGATGTGCTTACATTTCTTTTACATGTAACATACATCATGCTTTCTGATTATACGCATTGGGATATGTTGTTTCCATGATATTTCTGGTTTTGGGAACCGTGGGTGTTTCAAAAGGGAATATGTAACTGTTTTAAAACCCGGTTACCCTTGATATGATATTTCAGTGCGTCCACCATGTGTTTTCTCGGTGCTGAGAGCGACATGTGAAACCCGATTCGAGGAGGAGGATGAGGCCGATTGCGGGTACATGGTGGACCCGGTATGGTTCCCCGGGGCAAGAAATGTTTTTCGTGGAGTAGGCGATGAGCCTAGCAGGGTGGCGAGTACCAACCGGTGATTCGTTGGACCTGGCGGTTATCCGGAGGATACCGACCAGAGTCGATAGATGGATATGGGCGTACTGCTGGGGCCGAGGGCCGATTCCGCAGACGGAGCCCGTGGGCTGATACGGACTGACGGAGCCTGTTATATGAGGATTTACGTGCCGATGCTGGACACGGTTTTCATGATGTTTTCGAATGTCGATGCGGGGCACTCCGTTTCCATGATTTTGACATGTCGCGAGGGACACAGGTGGTTTATATCCTCATATTTCCATGCATATGCTGATGATATTTACATGCATGATGGTTTTGTCATTTGGGTGACGAGTGGACGGGATCCACGAACATGCAGATTGATTTCATTTATTATACCTCATATTTATGACATGTTATTACCTGAGGCACTGACACGGGTATTTGGCACTACCTCATGTATAGAGATTACATTGCCAGTTTAGCATGCTTCTGACTTATTCATATTGAGGTTTATTTATATCTGATCGTATTGACTTAGGATGGGTCATACATTCGATTTCTGCTTGTAGATATTTTTCTATTCACGAGTTGGCAACTCACCCCCGTTGTGCCACAGTGTTTGCAGGTTTTTGCCATACAGATTCCATAGCGGCATTTCTGGCACACTGCTTCTATATGGGTGACTTACATTGGTAGGTGGGTTCTTTTGTATCAGAACAGCCATTGTTCCTGTATTATTCATTGTATCTAGAAATTCCATCAACCAAAACTTGTATATTGTTTCAGACTTAGAAAACAGTGTTGTATTATTTCGACCTTAGAGTCGCGCTTGTATTACGGTTTTCTGGCTGTTTTGAGTTCTTTTTGGGTTTTGATCCTCGCCCTTTGGCGTTGTATATTATTATTGCTTGCGTGGTTGTGACCGTCGATTGAGAAAGAGCTAGCTCCCGCTTGGGAATGCCTTTTATCATTTCATATATATTATTTTTGTTGTATCCCATTCGGGGCCAGTTTTTACAAAAGAAACTCTGCCGAAATTTTCAGGAAAGGCTACACATTTTAAAAATGCAAATTCGGCTTAGTTATTTAAAAGCTTTGATTTTCGAAACATGATTTCTTTTCTTCTTAAAACCAGTTTTCCTTATTTACTCTTTAAATGGTTTTAGATTTCTGGGCTTTTGGCTTACTTGGATCAGATGGGGTCCTATAGACTTCATATAGTTCAAGGGCCAGTCATGTGCTCTTTCGGGTCGTGACATATACAGGTAACTAGCACGTTGGTATGTCAAGGCATATGTGTAAGCATGTAGGTATACAGGTATGCTATATATCATATGCGATAAGAAATATGAATCAACGTCACAATGTCCCTAACCAAACAATATCATATCTATAAGTGGGTTGTGCGTGTCATGGCAATTAATGACGGTGTGTGTGGCATACAATCAGTGCTCATGCAACATGAGCCGTCAATAATAGTGCAGTATCCTAAGGATACTAGTCCAAGCACAACAATTAACTAAGCAGTAGTGTATATGCGCAATTCTAAATATGACATAGAATATGCGACAATATTAACATCTCTAGCCCAGACGCATAACGCCATGCGGGCGATTCCCCTGTAGATGTTAAATCTACTCACTAACACTCCTGCCTAGGTGAAGCAAACCACCTGTTTTCCCTTTGTAGCAGTGTCCGAAGTCCCCGCCTATGAACCTACAACATTAAAACAATAAAGCAAGTACATATTAGTAATAGACCCAGAACACATACAACTACATTTGACCGACGCAACAACACAAAACTTACTCTCAAGTGTCCGTATTGTGGCTAACGTGCGTAGCGACACGACAAAAACAATTTAAGAGCAAAACCACCCAAAGTGCACGATCCATGTCGTATAACGTATTGCGCTTAAACGAAACACAAGAAACTACCTAGGTGATCCTAGATTTTGCATACTGAGAAAACTAAACAACCAAACAAGACCAAATACACCCAAACCACAGCATAGACCTATCCATAAAAACCCAAACCCCAACTCCACCAAGGGGCCGATCTCACCGGAATTACCTTCAGACGTCGCCGGCCGAGGTCCGAGCAGGGTAGTTCGTTCTTCAGGTATGGTCCTATGGTCTCAGGTACAACACAACAACATTGTTTGGTTTTCTAGTAAAAACTCCGGATCACAGCAGATCAAAAATGTCATATACGACACTAAAACTACGATATTATGCACAAAACTTAACTTTAAACATTCTAAACTAAAACTAAAAGTCTAAACAACACAATAACTACATAAACAACAAAAAGAGATCAATACCTAAGCAAAAGAACTCAAAGATCCAAGCTTTGCATGCTCCAAGGAATCCAAGAGGCAAAAAGTGATCAAAGATGTCATTTTTGATGAGATTGTGAAGTTTTGTGATGGTTTTTATGAAGAACTTGAGAGTGTTCAGTTTGAGTGTGAGGGATATGAAAGAATAAAAGAGATAGAGAAATGAGAGAGAGGAAATGATAAAGAGAGATGGAGAGAGAGAGGTGAGGTTAAGGGTGAGTATATCCACCTCATTAATGCACCATTAATGTTTTCACACACACCTCATCACTCCAAAACAAATATCTTCTCTCTTCTCACAAAAGATCTAGGGTTTAGGTTAAGGATTGGATTAAACAAGGATTAGGTTAAGTGTCATGGTTGCTAAGAACAAAATTAACACAAACAAATTCTCACATTAAAGTGCACACGTGCGTGCATGTCCATAACAAATAATAATAAATTATTAATTAAATGTTATAAAATGTGAGAAACCTGAATTGGTAAACTTTTTACAGTAAACCCGCATTAACGTCTAAACTAACACAAACCGAAATCTAAGGCGTTAGAGTGCTGCTGAAACTTCTTCCAGCTCTACCTCTTCGCCACTAATTTCTTTTGCAAGAAATTCCTTTTCCAGAAAGGTGGAATATTGAGAAACAAACATCTTTTGTTCCTCGGTGTGGTATAAAATATATCCTTGTGAATTCTTAGGATATCCCACAAACTTGCAAAGAACTGATCGTGCCTCGAGTTTGTCCGGATTTTGCCTTTTGACATAGGCCGTACAACCCCATATCTTAACTCGTTTAAAATATGGTCTCTTACCACTCCATATCTCATATGGTGTGGTAGGTACAGATTTAGAAGGAACTTGTTTCAATAGGTATGCTGCTATCTCAAGCGCATAACCCCAAAAGGAAATAGGTAACTCAGCAGTGCTCATCATAGAGCGCACCATATCTAATAGGGCGCGATTCCTCTGCTCCGATACACCGTTGTGCTGTGGTGTATATGAAGGAGTAAGCTGAGAGAGAATCCTATTTTTTATAAATAGTCCAGGAACTCATTGCTCAATTATTCTCCTCCTCAATCAGATCGAAGGATCTTAATACTTTTACCCGTTTGGTTCTCGACTTCGTGCTTATATTCTCTAAATTTCTCAAAAGCTTCAGACTTGTGTTTTAGCAGGAACACATGTCCGTATCTTGAGAGATCGTCAGTGAATGTAATGAAGTACGAAGAACCATTCCTGGCATGTGTAGACATGGGACCACATATATCACTATGTATCAGTCCCAAGAGTTCCGCAACTCTTTCTTCGTGCCCACTAAACGGGGTTTTGGTCATCTTGCCTTCGAGACATGATTGGAAAGTATCATAAGATGAAAATTCGAACTGAATCAAATATCCATCCTTATGTAACTTAGCTAGTCGTGTCGCATTGATATGACCTAGTCTACAATGCCATAAGAAGGATTCGTTCATTTCTGAACTTTTCCTCTTGTGTGTGTTTTGTACATTAAGAACCGTAGTTTGATCTAGAACGTATATGCCATTATTTAATGAGCCTGATCCAATCAACTTTTGATTCAGGAAGATGTTCATAACATTATCCTGTACTACAAAATTATATCCTTCTTTACTTAATAAAGAAACTGATATAAGATTGCATATTAGGGTCGGAATGTAATAGCATTCGTTCAGAATCAATGTATTGTTGGAGATAGTGCTCTCAGAGTCAATTATTGGATCACAGGTACGTGATTGCAATGATTGAGGGAGGAGCTGTCCCAGTAGGACAGTCTTACTCAAGATGATAGTATGCTATCTGGTTTATCTTTATCATCGTGTACTGCTTTAGGTGACCTTACAAGTCTCTATTACACGTTGATAGAGCCCTTAGGATTCTTGCTTGACTACCAGCAGTATGAGGGCGATCATATACGTGAGAGCCGGAGTCTATAAGCACATCCTTAAAAGGTCCTTTGTCGTGGGAGTTTCGAGACTGGGCATCGATACTCCATTAGTAGACTAGTGTATACAGTCGAGACCCCGACGAGGGGCGGTGGCCGGTCTCACAAGCCATTGGTGTCAGTTGGTTCACCTAACATGTATACAGGTGCCCATTGGGTTATGAGTACACCGGACAGGACTCGCCGGGAACCTACTAGTTGGGATTATACCAGACGTCAAATAGCAGTTCCCTGGTGACATGTGTACAGGTTAGTTCATCGACCTGAGATCGTCATTTGTCTCGTGTGAGTTCCCACTGTGCTTTGATTACTACCCTACCACGGCTCAAAGGAGTCGTGCAAACAGGTTTTAGTTGGGTACAGTCCCGAGCCATATGGAGGCAGTGAGCGGATCTGCAGGGGTTCGTCTCTCCCGGTATTGGGGGTGAGGTCACGCTGTGTCTAGGAGAGCCATTACACAAAGCCCTCGGCCGAGGCAGGAGATTTAGTGGTAGGTATTCCAGTAGTATCTCAGGGTGTTCTGGGCTACACTCCGACACGACTTGTACCGCTTTTGGGGGTCTGACTTTTACCAACCCCCTAGGCCCGCCATGCGATACTCATAGACGAACGGACCGGACTGTACGGATATTGTCACTGACAGGCTCAGTAGGGTGTCAGGATGAGTTCGCTCATCGACGTCCCTTTTTGTCAGTAGCTGGTGGCCCGTCACGTATGGCTAATACCTCTGACATGCTAGTGGTTAAATCCCCAGCCATAGTATTGACGAGTCTTTAGAGTCCACCGCACTTAGTTACTCAAGTTTCGGGCGAAACGCTGTAGAGGCCATATGGAGATATGGCAGGGTTTGATCAGATACGTGCGGTATTGCACGGATCGTGATCGGACGGGTTTTTACTAGCCGGCTTTGGTTTAAGCCGGTTCCTAGTATTAGACAGTGTAGATTTTGTCTCCTTGCATTTGTATTCAGTGGGAATACAAATGCGGGCATGTATCTGCAGTTGCGGGGTTTTTCTGTAATTTATTACAGGATCAGTTTTCTGAAGTTGCCAGTTTGCAATCCGTTTCGGCCGGTTTTCCTTTGTTCTTTCCCAGCCGGACATTTCCGATGGAGGGGGTTATTTGCAAGTTTGCAAATAACTTATTGTGGAGGGGTTTCTTGCATTTGTGGCATTATGATAGGATAAGCATCTTTGCTCTTTCATGATGGTTTAGCATTTATGAGATTAGAATGGATTAGAATTGATTTGATCTTGTTATCATCACTTTGGGTTGTAGTCACCCTCTCCTTTTTCCTACCATCACCTACCTTCAAGTATTGGATTTTTCCTCCACCATTTTGAGACTAGAGGGGCCGGCCACAAATGGGAGAGAGAATGAGAGAGTTCATTTTTCATGTGAGGGATTGATTCATCTCATTTCATTCTATGCTTGCTAAATTTTCAACCTCTCTCCAAAAGTTCTTTGATTCCTCCATCATGGCAACTTCACTACCCCAAATGAGACGATGTTTTCTACACTTAGTCTACAGCATCCCTTGGACACGTCGGCTAGCCAACTTCGCGCCCGAGTTGCCTCGGTCCAGAGGTGGGAGCCCGTAAAAGAATCGGGCTACGTGGTGCCCTTTCCGACGAGGAGGTGACGGACGGAGATTCCGCGGGAGATCGGAGTGGAGACGAAGACCGAAGGACTCGGATCGCTCGGTATATCCCTCACCCCTTCTCTTGTTAGCTAGGATTAGGTTAATGGTTACGATCCGGGTTTTATTGTCCGCGGTAGCGCCAGTTTAAAAGTTAAAAAAAAATTTTGATTCCGCATTTTGGCCTCGAGTAGATGGCCGGGGCGCTGCCGTGGCGCAACATGGTATCAGAGCCACGCCATTAACCTAGTCTAGCTTGCTCTAACGTGTTTACAAGTTCGATCGAACGGATTTTCCGAAAACCCATTTTCATTTGCACAGTTTTCTGTCGAAATTTTTTTGGCTCTAAAAATTTTTCAGTATATTGCAGTGACATGTGCAGGGAATTCTAAGCATTCTGTGAAAATTTGGTCGCGTGATCTCACTATTCCACCGTGGAACCGCGGCCAAACCCACGTATTTGCCGCGGTTCCGCGGCCATTTTTACTATTCATTGGACCAAATTTTTGCAGTGAGCTCCTGGGTTGAAAATGGGGTTTTTGGAATATTCTTTTTGGGCCTAGACTCTCTTTAAGTGAAACAGTAATGCTTGGGGCCCACTTCGATAAATTTGATCGATCAAAAAGTTTAAACACATTAGTTCACAGTATTTACATTATATCTGCGACCGTGAATATCACTTGATCGGTAAATCCTGTTTAACTGCTATAGCCCGGTTAGACGGATTTGCGAACGTGACATTCACGTTGATGATCTGTGATTGTGCTGTGTTGTTGCGGATCGGTCGTGGGGGATAGCCTGGTTGCAGTATTAGTACAGTTTTGTTTTATTATATTCATTTGATATTGCGGGGCGAGTGTCCGACATGTGGACTGCCATCACTGCCTGTTTGTATTATTCTTTTGGGGCACGACCAGGTTGCGGTCGATGTACCCGTTGTATGTATTTTTTACTTTCTGTACTAGGATTACCCCGCGGAGGGGTGCACGGATAGCCGGGTTCTAGAGGGCAACGGGCCCGCATCTCATGGCATTGAGACGGAGGGGGCTTCACTCTAGAATTGGCGGGCTATTCACCGCACTCGTAGGGGGTATAGGATTGACCCAGGAAGGGTGCCCAAGTTACCGGATTCTGTGAAGTGCTGAGTGGTCCATTCACGTTGCTGAAAGGGGCTGCCTCGCTTCAGGTTTTGGCGGGTAACTTGCCGCGCCCGTAGGGGTCTCATTGCACAGGCTATCCACACGACCAGGGGAACGTCGGGTTTCAGTAGCGGCTCTATGAAACCCGGGGATCCCAGATATCTGTATTGTTCTGTGATGCTGGTTACATTTCTGTGATGTTGCTTTTTATCACGCCTTGAGCGAAATATTATATATTGATATATATACTAGTAGATGTTGTATATGTTTTGCATCCGCGCTAGTCCAGTCCCCGCTCTGTCGTTAGTTAGCTAACCTAACGGGTGATGACGGGACCCAGTGGCGAATGCGGATGGCATATACGTACGTCATTATTTTCGTTCTTTATGGTGTGATCAATTGATGGGACTGCGTTGATTCAGATCAATGCAAGATAAACAAACCTATTCTGATGTTGTTGGAACTTTTTTCAAAAAGCTGTTATTGCAACGACGTTCACTTTTATTTTGTATCGTGGTATTCAGTTGGAATATCCTGCTCCTCAGTCGACGAGGCAAGGGCCGAGATCCCTTCACCGGGAGTGACCCCTTGGACAAAAGTTTGCGTCAGGGCAATAACTTCACTATAGCCGATTACTTTTGCTTTGCACGTGGTATTCAGTTGGAATATCCTGCACCCCATCCTACGAGGAAAGAGCCGAGATCCCTTCACCGGGAGTGACCTCTTTAGCAAAGGTTTTCGTTACTATATTTTTATAAAAGGTTATCCGGTTCCTTCAGCGATATCAAGTTCATTACGTTAAAGGTTTTTCGCCAAAAACCAGCCGTAGCCCTCCGTCATTTCATATTGGTATTGCTTAGTATTCGTGCTACGTATGTCGTGCTCAGCCGAGGCGTAGTGTGCGGTAGCTCTGTAATGCTTTTCTGTCTTATGGATATGTGATTGGTTAGGACAGTCGTACGGTCATTTTGGCTCAGTCAAGGACTCATGCGGGTGGGTCTAATGCAATCAAGATAATGACGGGTTGAACTTGACTAGGATCCTTTGATATGTTGGCTCAGTCAAGGTCACTTGGGTCCTAGGGGTAAAAACATACATCGGGAGTTTCTAAAGAAACTGAAACTTGCCAGGCATGCGCATACCTTCTGGAGTGTGGTGACGTGAGTGGATTCCGTCACGTTATCATGCGATGATAGTTGGATCAGGATTCCCACTGATGAGTTAGTTTACTCCTCGGGTGATTGTTCACACCATAATATTGTATTATTATATTCCCCATTGTTATTCTTTTTATAAATAAACAGGTGCTTTTGACGCATGTCTGCTACACATTACAGGTTACAGGTTCTTGGACCGAAAACAGTGAAAAAGACAAAAGACGACACAAAAAAAGGACTTTGACCAACAAATAGAAGGATCTTAATCAAGCCTACACAAAAGATCAATACAAGGCAACGCAAGGTCCAAGATTACAAAGCGAACGGTTAAAAGTCCACTGCAATTGTTCACTGGAGATCTGGAAGAAATAGAGAAGCCAAATTGAATAAAGATCCAAAGAAATAAAAAGCCCAAGAAGCCCAGAATCAGTTCCAAAATTTCCAGACATAAAATTTTACCAAAGCTTAGAAGTCTACTTTAACTAGGTCTACCAAAGGATATTTTGGTAAATGTAGACATGCGAATCAATTGTAACCTAGGGTTTCTATCTCTTATAAATAGAAGCCCAAATCATTGTATTCTTTTTATGCCTCCACATGCCTCCCTTCATTAATAAATTTCAGATTTCTTTTGGAGAGCATCAATTTGTAAGTTTTTTATTTTCTGCCCTAGGTTAAATTTTCTTTTCTTGCCCTAGATAAATTTAATTTCTTGCCCTAGTTAATCTTTTATTCTCTGCCCTAGATAAATGTATTTCAATTCCCTAATGAGTGAGTAGTCTCCTCGCTTGTTAGGGTTAGATCTGGGGAAGGTTTGAGAGACGAAGATCTTTCATCCCCTTTCTTGCCCATCATATATTTTCATAGAACTCCATGCATACCTTCTTATTCCGCTCCCTACGGCACTCTACCCACGAGGTAGCGGTGATACCGTAGTCTAAAGGCCCAGATTTTAAGGTTTTCCATGGAGGTTAGGGTAAAGATTAAGAAAGGAAGGACAAGGATCTAGAGGAAGAACAATCTTCCCAATCATCCTAATCCCTTTTATTAATATTTACCATAACACCTAATTAGATCTTCATATGGGTATAGAAAGCGGTGAGATTTATAGACTTTCCAAACTTAACCTAGAGCTAACCCTAGCAAGACTTAGATCTAGATTAAGTTAGTGTTTTAGATTTAATAATCAATCCGAACACCCTTCGGAATTAACTCGTTTGCGCGACTAGGAAATTCACAAAATCCCTGTGGACCGACCCGTACTCACCGGCTAGCTACATGCAATACCGTTCTTGATTGCGGTAATAGATAGTTTTTGAGATACATCAGGCGGATAATACTAGTGGGCTTTGGTTTAAGCCGGATCCTAGTATTATATTGATGGATCAGTTTTGTATCATTGTATTCGTGTTTCTCGAAACACGGATACAGGTATGTATATACGGATGAGAGGGGCATTATTGTAATTACTCAAGATTGCTATTAGAAGGAGACACATCATTAGGGTTTTGGTTATTTACTTGATTAAAACAATTATGAAGTAGAGGAAATTATTTGTTATTTTTTATAAATGATAATGTGCCAAGGCTACTTGGTTTGACTATTTGACTTAGATATTTTGTGAGATATTTTGTGGCACTAGATATTTTATGTGAGATATTTTTCTTGCCATGCTTGTAGTCATATCAAGGGAGCCATCTCAATTATCATTATAAAAAAATAAAAATTCTTTCCTCCAGCCATCTCCTTCTTCTTCCTCTCAAACCTTAAGTCTCATAAGTTGAGAAACCCAGGGTTCCAAGAGACAAACCACTCCATCTTCTTTCTCTATATCACCTAAGCCGTCTAGTTTAGCAAGCTAGTTACCCTAGTTACCTCAGATTTGAGGTTGGTGCTCGGACTATAGACTCTCAGGTTGATCGTTTTTGACTCGAGGAAGCCGACGAGGAAGAATCGATCCGTTTCAATCCTCGGAGCCTACGATGACGAGGAGGACAGCGAGAAGACCCGAATGACATAATACAATGAGTTATAACATTCATCCGGGTAGTTAAACCTCAAGTAGTTTGCTAGCTAGGGTTTATGATAGATCCTTGGTTCTATTCGGTGTTGCGAATCCCGTAAAAATCATTTTTTGCAATTTCCGCCTCCCCACGAACACGTGGGGTGCGCGACATCGACTTACATGCACATGCCTGGCAACTTTCCTGTATGTTTGAAACTCGCCATATGATTTTTACCCCTAGGACCCAAGTGACCTTGACAAGGTCAACATGTCAAAAGGTCCTAGTCAAGTTCAACCCGTCATTATCCTGATTGCATTAGACGCACCCGCACAGACCCTTGACAAGGTCAACAAGGTCGAACAACTGTCCTAGCCAATCAACATATCCATGCGACAGAAAAATATTACAAAGCTACCATACACTACTGTTAGTTGTATGTATGCCCTAGAGGCCATTATTGTACATATGATGTCTTAGTTATATGTATGCCCTGGAGGCCATTACTGTACATATGATGTATATTGTAATGTATTCTTGGACATATAAAGGGAGGACTTTTTTGCTCGACATGATAGTATGCTGTCTGGTTGTATTTTATCTTAACATGTACTCTGATTGTCTCTATGTTACATGTTGATAAAGCCCTGAGGATATGTACTCGACTACTGGGACTATGATGAGATCATACTAGTGGGGCCACGGTAGTCGAAGAGTACATCCTATAACAGTTCCTAGTCGAAGGTGTATCTGTTAGTGTATATGCCCTAGAGGCCATTACTGTATCATACTAGCTTGTATATTACTTAATGGAAGCTTGGGATATTCACCTTGTATATACAATCTTGCTCAAAAGAGTAGTATGCTACTTGATTTGTTTCTACTTCAATGTGTACATGTGTTTATTTTAGTATATCGCCTATACACATTAGTGGAGCCCTTAGGATCTTTGCTTGATTACCAGCGTTGTGATGGCAGTCACACTAGTGGGGCTGGGTAATCTATAAGCACATCCTTATGCAGGTCCCTAGTCGCAGGACTATCGAGACAGCATCGATACTCCGGAGTAGACTAGCGCATGCGCTTCTCATCCCAGAGTGGGAGATGGTCTCTCCCACAGCCATCAGTACGTCGTATTGGAGATAGTATGCGGGTGCTCGTTGGGTTACGAGTACACTGGACAGGACTCGTCGGGAATTGACCAATTGGTATTATACCTATCGTCAGTTACAAGTTCCCAGGTGACATGAGTACAGCTTAGTCCGCTGACTTGACACTGTCACTTCGCCTCGAGTGTGTTCCCACTGTACTTTGATTACTACCCTACCACGGCTCAAAGGAGTCATGCAAACAGGTAGTAGTTGGGTGCAGTCCCGAAGCACTTGGAGGCAGTGACGGTTAGACAGGATTCGTCTCTCCCGGTATTGGGGGTTGACATCGCGCTGTGTCTAGGAGAGCCATTACACGAGTAGTCCCTGGCCAGGCAAGCGAGATATACTGGTAGGCTTCCAGTGTTATCTGAGGGTGTATTGGGCTTCACTCCGACACGACTTGTGCCGCTATTAGGGGACTGACGTTTTCCGCTCAGAAGAACAGACCGGACTGTACTGAGATTGTCACATTCAGGCTCAGTAGGAGTTCAGATGGGTTTCACCTCATCAGTCTTCTTGTCGGCATCTACCTGGGGACCGTTACGCACAGCTAGTGCCGCTTGCGGTCTGTGGTTAAACCCACTGCCAGCGTAGTGTCGAGTCTTTAGAGTCCCACACAGAAAACTATTCGCCTTTAGGCAAAAGAGTAGAGGTCGCATGGTTTTACGACAGGTCGCATGGTTTTGCGACAGGGTCCGGTCACATCCGTGGACTTATGCGCGTACAGTGTCCGGACAGTTAACACGAGCGGGCTTTGGTTTAAGCCGGATCCTAGTGTACGTTTTGGGATTGTTTTTATCTCGTTTGTGTTCGTGTTCCTCGGAACGCGGATGCGGGTGTGTATGCACAGTTGATAGAGAGACAGAGGCAGAGTATTCTCATTAGGGTTGTTGACTGTTGACTGTTGACAGTTGACTGTTGACCATTGACTTTTGCTTAACCCTAATAAGAATAAGATATATGATTAACATTAATATTAATTAAGTATTGTAGTGACATGGTTGTTGAGGGGTTGACTTTGTTGACTTGTTGACTTTGTTGGCCGGTTGACTAGGTTGGACTAGTTGACCATCATCATGACAATGGCTATCATTCCATGACAAAGACTTTTGCTTGCTTATTTATTTATGCAAAATGAGTGCATGAAATGATATAGCCATTTTGACTTAAACCATTTACACAATACTTGATTACTATTTTTTGTTATGATGGCTTTTGGATTATGAGAGGTGAGAATGAGAGGAGTATGGTTCATTCTATCATTTGCTTTCTCTCTCTTGAGCTCTCTCCTTCTCAAGCTCTCCCTCTTCCTCTTGCTCTCTCTACCTCAAGGCAAACCATTCTCATGTGTTGAGACTCATTGCCTTAGAGATAAAAAGACACCAAAACATTCCTCTACTCATTCTAGTTCACAAGGCCTAGCAAGCCAAGTGATCTAGTTTCTTCAAAATTCGAAGAAGAAGCCAAAGGTAGAAGCTTTCGGGTGGATCCATCTTCGGCGCAAGGAGACGACGAGGTGAGGCCGATCCGTACACTGGAAGGAGTCAAAGACGAAGGAGTTCAAGAAAGGTATAGCCCCCTAACCGAGTAGGTAAACTCTTGTTAGGTTGTTAGTTAGATGTTTAACAAAGATCCGGTTTTGAGTCCATGCTACCGCCTCTAGAAAATTGTTTTTCACCAAATTCCGCATGCCCGAAAGTACCGGGAGAGGTGGCATGGACTTACAGTGGTATCAGAGCCTAGTTAAACTCTATCTAACATATTAGCAAAGTAACTAGAAGATCGATCAAAGAAAAAGTCACGAAACGAACCCGATTTGTCAAGTTTCTGCCGATTTTTTTTCTGTTCAAAATTTGAAAAATTTCATCTTAAAAATCGGCTCAGGCTTTTTATAGAATAACCACAAAATTTGGGCCCACGAACCGATCAAAGCGCGGCGGGAGCACGCTCCCGCTGCGGTTCTTCGGCCGAGTTGACTCGGCCGAGGTCCAAATTTAGTGCAGTGTATTTCTGGGGTTGTTTTGGGATTTTTGGAATATGTCTTTTCAGCCCAGATTTTCCGGAACGAAAATTTTGTGTTTGGGGCCTAAAAATCCGTATTTTTGATCGAACTTCTAAAGACTTAAGCTGACGGGTTTTTTATCTGTGATGTGATATTTGTATTGAACGTCTGCTAATCGCTATATGTCGATTAGTGGGGGTTATACAAATCTGTGATCTGTAATGTTGCTGGAATGTGTATATGAATTCATTGGATTGTTGCGGGTGAATAGCCGGGGGGTTGTGAGACGAGAGTTTTCTTTTCTTTCAATTCATATAAATTTATAAATTGATGTAATAATTATTTGTATGGCCGCACAACCGGGTCGGGGTTGTAGCCATCATTGTATAATTTCTTTTAACTGTTTTTGCTCCTAGGATAGACCCATGGAGGGGGTGCACAAACTACCGGGTATGCCGAAGTGCCGATTGGCCTACTCACAGAGTTGAGGGAGGTTGCTTTGCTTCGGGTACTTGGCGGGTAGTTTGCCGCACCCGTAGGGGTCTTGGGTGGGGTATTGGCTATTCACCGCGACCGTGTAATCTGCTTTTCGTTACAGGCTCGTACGAATTGCGGATTCCTAGTATATCCAATGTGTTCATCTGTGATCCGAAATGGCTATCATTGCAATATATCTATATATGATATTATTTAGGCGTTGCTTATGTTTTACAGCCGCGCTAGCCCAGCCCCCGCTCTGTCGTTAGTTAAGTAACCTAACGGGTAATGACGGGGCCCCGTGGCGAATGCGAATGGCATAAGCGTACGTCATATTTTGGTTCTTTTCTGCAATGGTAGGATTAAATGATGGGACGCATTAAAAGAACTAATGCAAGAATATCACGCATTAAAAGAACTAATGCAAGAAAATAAACCAAGTTAAAGTCGTTGGAACACTTTCGGAAAACCACTCGGTTCTTTTCAAAACTACCTTTTAAATGCGGAGCTTGAGCCACTCCTTTTAAAAGCTATCTCGTTCCATCGATTATATCAAGTTCACTACGTTCACGGTTTTGCCAAAACCATTCGTAGCCCTCCGTCGTTTCACATGAATAGTCAATATTATTCAAGCTGTGTATGTTGGCCAAAGTCAAGGCATAGTGATTGGTAGCTATTGGGTATTCATGTGTAGCATAGATAGATGCGTTGGTTTGGGACAGTCGTACTGCCTTTTTGGCCAAAGTCAAGGGTAGGTACGGGTGGATCCAAATTAACCTAGAGAATGACGGGTAGAACTTGACATGTGACTTATGATATTTTGGCCAAAGTCAAGGTCATAAGAGCATGGGGCAAAAATCCACATCGGGAGTTTCAAAAGAACTGAAACTTGCTAGTGTTGCATACCATTTGGAGTGTGATGATTCTGGTAGGATTCCTTCAGTTTCGTCACGCGATGATATTTGGATCCCGATCCTACTCTGAGTATATGCTACTCCTCGGGAAATTTCTCACTTAACGATCAATGCTATAAACCAAGTAGGTGTCTAGAGAGGTGTTTGCGGGGCTACGCCCCCAGGAAAAAGAGGTTATTTAATTAAGGAACTTCGCGAAAGCGTTGGAAAACCTCCCACGAAGTACCGACACTGGCCTGGCTGAACGGTTAAGCAAGTATTGTACGGTGAGATTGATCCTGACTAATTCTTCCTTTTTGGTTTGAGGAGGGATTCGAGAAACAGTGGGAGCCATCCTGTTTAGACAAACTAAAAACCATTCTAAACTTGCAAGAGCATCATGCTGAGTGTTTCTTCTCTCTCCTAATTGCAGCGACCAATCGACATGACTGGACTTAAGTTACTCCTAGATAAAAACATACTGACAGGGCCAAACTACAAAGATTGGCTCAGGAATGTCAAGATGGCAATCAATTACGACTAGCTGGGGTATCTTCTTACCACCATAGCTCCCCCTGTCCCAGGTCCCAAAACCAGCGTCGCGGATAAGGAAATCCGTAAGACCTGGGAAATCGATTGCGCGAAAGCCAAGTGCCTCGTGCTTGCCTCTATGGACAACGAACATCAGAGGAGGCACGAGAATATGGACCTCGAATCCATATTTCTCCATACAAAAGAACTGTATGGAGAGCAGTCTCGTATCGCAAGTTACGAAGTGTCGAAGAAGTTATTTTCGGCAAGGTTGGCCGTCGGATCATCGGTAGCGGAACACGTGCTTAAGATGATTGGCTAAATAGAAGAGCTCACGGACCTTGGAACCACGTTGGAGAATGAGCTCTATTCGAACTTGATTCTCCAGTCCTTTCCTTCCACTTACGCCCTGTTTATCCTGAACTTCAACTTACAAGAAAAGGAAGTTGAACTTTCAGAACTCCTCAACATGCTGAGGAGCGCAGAGGGCACCCTACAGAAAGGTAGGGAAACATCCACTTTGTTTGTAGGAGGATCTTCCTCTTCTAGGTCCAAGGCGAAAGCCAAGGGAAAGAAGAAGAAAGCCCCCGCCAAACCAAGGGGCGGTGTTAGTAAAGTGGATACGAAGGGAAAGGCAAAAGCAACAAAGAAAGTGGGAAAGCTTGTGGATAAGGAAGAATGCTTCTATTGTCATAAGAAGGGACATTGGAAGAATGATTGCAGGGCTTGGAAAGCCAGAACACAGGATATGAAACAGGTTGCGGCTTCAGCTTCAGGTGTGTATGTTATTGCAAACTGTCTTTCAATAAACTCTACTTCCTGCGTATTGGATACCGGATCAGGATCTCATATCTGTAATTCTTTGCAGGCGTTGAGAAACCGTAGGGTTTTGAAGGCAGGTGACATGACCCTCAAAGTTGCAAACGGAGCTAGCATGGATGCTAAGGCCGTGGGGGACTATCACCTGGGAATGTCAGATGGACATGTTTTGGTTTTGCGTAATTGCTTTTTTGTACCCAACGCAACTTGTAATATCATTTCTGTATCTTTGGTTTCTGAAGAAGGTTATGAATTTGCGTTTGTAAGAAATGTTGTAAACATTCACCTTAATCAAGTTCTGATTGGGTCAGGTACATTAAGCAATGGTATATACGTATTAAACCAACCGCAGATTTTCAATGTCCAGAATACACACAAAAGAAAGTCTCCGGAAATAAATCAGACTTTCTTGTGGCATTGTAGACTGGGTCACATCAATGAGAGAAGGTTGACGAAGTTACATACAGAAGGATATTTGAATGCGTTCGAATATCAATCGTATGCCACTTGTCAATCCTGTCTCAAAGGAAAGATGACAAAGACTCCGTTCACTGGACATAGAGTAAGAGCGAGCGAGCTCTTGGGACTCGTACACAGCGACGTGTGCGGTCCAATGTCTACACATGCGCGAATCGGTTATTCTTACTTCATTACTTTTACGGATGACTTTTCAAGGTACGGTTATGTCTTCTTAATGAAACATAAGTCCGAAGCCTTTGGAAAATTCCAGGAATATAAGAATGAAGTAGAAAAACAAACCGGCAAAAGTATCAAGATTCTAAGATCGGATCGAGGTGGTGAATACTTGAGTGCCGAGTTCCTGGACTATTTAAAAGAGAACGGAATTCTCTCTCAGCTTACTCCTCCATACACTCCGCAACATAACGGTGTATCGGAGAGAAGGAACCGAACCCTATTGGATATGGTACGGTCCATGATGAGTAACGCTGAGTTACCGCGATCATTCTGGGGGTATGCGCTAGAATCAGCAGCATACCTTTTGAACCGAGTTCCCACTAAGACTGTGCCTACTACACCATATGAGATGTGGTGTGGGAAGAGGCCCCATCTCAATCACATTAAGACATGGGGAAGTCCAGCTTTTGTCAAAAAGCAGCATGCGGGAAAGCTCGAGGCACGCTCAGTACAGTGCAAGTTTGTGGGATATCCAAAGAACTCCAAAGGATATTTCTTCTACTGCGAAGAGGAACAAAAGGTTTTTGTTTCTCGTAATGTCCACTTTCTAGAACACCAGTTCTTAGAAAAGGAAATTAGTGGGAGCGCAGTAGAACTGGAAGATATTCCAGAACCACAGACTATTACTGAAAGCTTAGTAGAACCAGAGGGTTCAAAAGAACAAGACATTCCTACGCCGCTCCGCAGGAGTAGTAGGCAGTCTCATCCGCCCGAGAGATACTACGGTTTTCTCATAGATGGGGATAGAGAGGATTGCATTATAGATTATGATGAGCCTACTAGCTTCCAGCAGGCCGTTCAGAGCGTTGACTCGGTAAAATGGCTGGATGCAATGCGGACCGAAATGGAGTCCATGTACACCAACAAAGTATGGACGTTGGACATTGCTCCAGACGGGGTAAAACCCGTAGGATGCAAGTGGATCTTCAAAAGGAAGATTGGTGTAGATGGACAGGTTGAGACCTATAAAGCTAGACTTGTTGCAAAGGGTTTCCGTCAAAGACCTGGCTTTGACTATGACGAAACCTTTTCTCCAGTGGCTATGCTGAAATCCATTCGGATCCTTCTTGCCATTGCTGCCTTCCACGATTATGAGATCTGGCAAATGGACGTAAAGACCGCTTTTCTAAATGGAAATTTAGAGGAGTGTGTCTATATGGACCAACCATAGGGTTTCATTCAGAGTGGGAGCAGCGGAAAGGTGTGCAAGTTGCTTAAGTCCATCTATGGACTAAAGCAGGCATCGCGGAGTTGGAACATCTGTTTTGATGAGACGGTCAAGGAATTTGGCTTTATCAAAAATCCAGATGAACCATGCATCTATAGTAGATTTGTAGCGAGAACTGTAGTATTCCTCGTTTTATACGTGGATGACATTCTCTTAATAGGAAATGACATTCCTATGCTACAATCTGTCAAGGGGTTCTTGTCACACAGGTTCTTCATGAAAGACCTGGGTGATGCCTCATACATCCTGGGGATCCGGATCCATCGTGATAGATCCAAGAGGATATTAGGACTTTCACAGTCCAGGTACATCGACACCATACTGAAAAGATTCAGTATGGAAGATTCCAAGCGCGGTAACCTACTGGCTTGTCACGGGATCACCCTCTCTAAAGAGATGTCTCCCAAGACTGATTTGGAGAGGGATCGCATGTCTATTATACCCTACGCTTCTGCGGTAGGCTCTATAATGTATGCGATGTTGTGTACCAGACCGGATGTAGCTTATGCACTGAGTGTGATAAGCCGGTATCAGTTAAACCCTGGGGAGAAACACTGGATAGCGGTAAAGAACATTCTCAAGTACCTGAGAAGGACTAAGTAGATATTCTTGGTGTATGGCGGAAAAGACCTCCAGATCGAGGCCTTTGCTGACTCCAGCTTCCAGAGTGACTAGGATGATTCCAAGTCCATGTCAGGTTTTGTCTTTACCCTCAATGGAGGGGCGGTGTGTTGGAAGAGTTCCAAACAGGAAACCGTTGCAGACTCGACGATGGAAGCGGAATACATCGCTGCATCTGATGCCGCAAAAGAAGCTGTCTGGATGAGGAACTTCTTGAAAGAACTTCAGGTGGTTCCGTCCATAGTTGATCCAATACCTCTGTATTGCGACAACAACGGGGCTATAGCTTTAGCGAAGGAACCCAGGTCCCATCAGAGATCCATACACATCTTGAGGCGGTATCACCTGATCAGGGAGATCGTGGATCGCCAGGAGATCGAGGTTCGGAGGGTTGCTTCAGAAAATAACACTGCAGATCCATTCACCAAGGACTTGCCCCAGACTCAGTTCGAGCGGCCGATCGAGATGATAGGTCTTCGATACGCCAGTACATGGCCTTAGTGCAAGTGGGAGATTGTTAGTGTATATGCCTTAGAGGCCATTACTGTATCATACTAACTTGTATATTACTTAATGGAAGCTTGGGATATTCACCTTGTATATACAATCTTGCTCAAAATAGTAGTATGCTACTTGGTTTGTTTCTACTTCAATGTGTACATGTGTTTATTTTAGTATATCGCCTATACACATTAGTGGAGCCCTTAGGATCTTTGCTTGATTACCAGCGTTGTGATGGCAGTCACACTAGTGGGGCTGGGTAATCTATAAGCACATCCTTATGCAGGTCCCTAGTCGCAGGACTATCGAGACAGGGCATCGATACTCCGGAGTAGACTAGCGCATGCGCTTCTCATCCCAGAGTGGGAGATGGTCTGTCCCACAGCCATCAGTACGTCGTACTGGAGATAGTATGCGGGTGCTCGTTGGGTTACGAGTACACTGGACAGGACTCGTCGGGAACTGACCAGTTGGTATTATACCTATCGTCAGTTATCAGTTCCCAGGTGACATGAGTACAGCTTAGTCCGCTGACTTGACACTGTCACTTCGCCTCGAGTGTGTTCCCACTGTACTTTGATTACTACCCTACCACGGCTCAAAGGAGTCGTGCAAACAGGTAGTAGTTGGGTGCAGTCCTGAAGCACTTGGAGGCAGTGACGGTTAGACATGATTCGTCTCTCCCGGTATTGGGGGTTGACATCGCGCTGTGTCTAGGAGAGCCATTACACGAGTAGTCCCTGGCCAGGGCAAGCGAGATATACTGGTAGGCTTCCAGTGTTATCTCAGGGTGTATTGGGCTTCACTCCGACACGACTAGTACCGCTATTAGGGGACTGACGTTTTCCGCCCCCTAGGCCCGCCATGCGATGTATCAGACGAACAGACCGGACTGTACGGAGATTGTCACATTCAGGCTCAGTAGGAGTTCAGATGGGTTTCACCTCGTCAGTCTTCTTGTCGGCATCTACCTGGGGACCGTTACGCACAGCTAGTGCCGCTTGCGGTCTGTGGTTAAAGCCACTGCCAGCGTAGTGTCGAGTCTTTAGAGTCCCACACAGAAAGCTATTCGCCTTTAGGCAAAAGAGTAGAGGTCGCATTGTTTTGCGACAGGTCGCATGGTTTTGCGACAGGGTCCGGTCACATCCATGCACTTGTGCGCGTACAGTGTCCGGACAGTTAACACTAGCGGGCTTTGGTTTAAGCCGGATCCTTGTGAACGTTTTGGGATTTTTTTATCTCGTTTGTGTTCGTGTTCCTCGGAACGCGGATGCGGGTGTGTATGCACAGTTGACAGAGAGACAGAGGCAGAGTATTCTCATTAGGGTTGTTGACTGTTGACTGTTGACAGTTGACTTTTGCTTAACCCTAATAAGAATAAGATATATGATTAACATTAATATTAATTAAGTATTGTAGTGACATGGTTGTTGAGGGGTTGACTTTGTTGACTTGTTGACTTTGTTGACCGGTTGACTAGGTTGGACTAGTTGACCATCATCATGACAATGGCTATCATTCCATGGCAAAGACTTTTGCTTGCTTGTTTATTTATGCAAAATGAGTGCATGAAATGATATAGCCATTTTGACTTAAGCCATTTACACAATACTTGATTACTATTTTTTGTTATGATGGCTTTTGGATTATGAGAGGTGAGAATGAGAGGAGTATAGTTCATTCTATCATTTGCTTTCTCTCTCTTGAGCTCTCTCCTTCTCAAGCTCTCCCTCTTCCTCTTGCTCTCTCTACCTCAAGGCAAACCATTCTCATGTGTTGAGACTCATTGCCTTAGAGAAAAAAAGACACCAAAACATTCCTCTACTCATTCTAGTTCACAAGGCCTAGCAAGCCAAGTGATCTAGTTTCTTCAAAGTTCGAAGAAGAAGCCAAAGGTAGAAGCTTTCGGGTGGATCCATCGTCGACGCAAGGAGACGACGAGGTGAGGCCGATCCGTACACCGGAAGGAGTCGAAGACGAAGGAGTTCAAGAAAGGTATAGCCCCCTAACCGAGTAGGTAAACTCTTGTTAGGTTGTTAGTTAGATGTTTAACAAAGATCCGGTTTTGAGTCCATGCTACCGCCTCTAGAAAATTGTTTTTCACCAAATTCCGCATGCCCGAAAGTACCGGGAGAGGTGGCATGGACTTACAGTATCGAGACAGGGCATCGATACACCAGAGTAGACTAGCGTATATGCATCTTGACCCATATGATGGGCGATGGATGATCCCATATCCATCGGTGTTCGACATCAAGGATGGTGTACGGGTGCTCAGTAGAGACTGGGTACACTGGACGGACTCGCCGAGAACTCCCAAATGGTATTATACCTCACGTCAGTAGGCAGTTCTCTAGTGACACTGGTACAAAGTAAATTGTTGACCCGAGATCGTCATAGAGTCTGTTAGTTATATGTATGCCCTAGAGGCCATTACTATACATAGAATGTATATTGTAGTGGATGCTTGGACATATATAGGGAGGACTTTCTTGCTCGACATGATAGTATGCTATCTGGTTGCTCTTTACCTTAACGTGTACACTGATTGTCTCTCTGTTACATGTTGGTGAAGCCCTTAGGATGTGTACTTGACTACCTGGACTATGATGAGGATCATACTAGTGGGGACATGGTAGTCCATAAGTGCATCCTTCAAGGTCCCTAGTCATGGGTGTATCAAGACGGAGCATCGATATACCAGTGTAGACTAGCGTATACCTTCTCGACCCATAGAGATGGGCGATGGATGATCCCATATCCATTGGTGTTTGACATCAGAGATGATATACGGGTGCTCAGTGGAGACTGGATACACTGGACGGACTCATCAAGAACTCCCAGATGGTATTATACCTTACGCCAGATGGCAGTTCTCTGGTGACACTGGTACAGAGTAGTCTGTTGACCCGAGATCATCATAGAGTCTTGTGTGATTCCCACTATGCTTTGATTTCCACCTTACCACGTCCAAGAGGGCGTGCAAAACGGTGGTTTTTGGGTACAGTCCCGAATCATATGGAGGCAGTGAGCGATCGGAGGGGATTCGTCTCTCCCGGTATAGGGAGTTGATGTTGCGCTGTGTTCGATTGGCTATAACCGGAAATCCCTGGCCAGGGTTGCAGAGATTTACCGGTAAGTGTTACCTGTAGTTTCTTGAACTGTTATAGACCTCATATCGACACGACTTATCGAGCTATTGGGGTCTGACGTTTACCACCCCTAGGCGAGATATGCGACATATCAGACGATGAGACCGGACTGTACGGTAAGTGTTACTGGTTGGATTCACAGGAGTGTGAGCGAGCTTGCTCGTCAATCTTCTGATCGCTCAATACCCGGATGGCCGTTACGTTTAGCAGACCGCTTGCGGCTTGTGGGTGTTTGATATGATCATCACCTGCTGCTGGCGTATTGACGAGTCTTTAGAGTCCTACACAGAGGTTTCCTGGCTCAAGCGAAACGAAATAGGAGCACATATGAGATATGTGCGGGACCGAGAATAATGCGTGTATGTGATACCGTATTCTATTCTCGCGATGAATGTATCGATTGGTTGTATACGATATAACCTAGTTATCGAATCAAGGATTGATTCGATAAGCCGATACATTGGATATTAGTCGGTTATATGCGATATGACCGGATCGTTAAATCAAGTGTCGATTTAATGATTTAATGTATAATTATATATTTGATATATTACTTTGCATTAACTAGTATTGGTTCACTTAAGATGGATTTTCTCACTTGATGTGCACATTGTATATGTGATATATTTTTGTGCACTTGTTTGTGTTAGTTATATGTATGCCCTAGAAGCCATTACTGTACATAGGATGTATATTGTAGTGGATGCTGGGACATATATAGGGAGGACTTTCTTGCTCGACATGATAGTATGCTATCTGGTTGAACTTTACCTTAACGTGTATACTGATTGTCTCTCTGATACATGTTGGTAAAGCCCTTAGGATGTGTGCTTGACTACCTGGACTATGATGTGGATCATACTAGTGGGGACATGGTAGTCCATAAGTACATCCTTCAAAGTCCCTAGTCGTGGGTGTATCGAGACGGGGCATCGATATACCAGAGTAGACTAGCGTATACCTTCTCGACCCATACAGATGGGCGATGGATGATCCCATATCCATCGGTGTTTGACATCAGAGATGATATACGGGTGCTCAGTAGAGACTGGGTACACTGGACGGACTCGCCGAGAACTCCCAGATGGTATTATACCTCACGTCAGATGGCAGTTCTCTGGTGACACTGGTACAGAGTAGTCTGTTGACCCGAGATCGTCATAGAGTCTTGTGTGGTTCCCACTGTGCTTTGATTTCCATCTTACCACGTCCAAGAGGGCGTGCAAAACGGTGGTTTTTGGGTACAGTCCCGAGTCACATGGAGGCAATGAGCGATAGGAGGGGATTCGTCTCTCCCGGTATAGGGGGTTGATGTTGCGCTGTGTTCGATTGGCTATAACAGGAAATCCCTGGCCAGGGTTGCTGAGATTTACTGGTAAGTGTTACTAGTAGTTTCTCGAACAGTTATAGACCTCATATCGACACGACTTATCGAGCTATTAGGGTCTGACGTTTACCACCCTAGGCAAGATATGCGACATATCAGACGATCAGACCGGACTGTACGGTAGTGTTACTGGTCGGATTCACTGGAGTGTGAGCGGGCTTGCTCGTCGATCTTCAGATCGCTCAATACCCGGGTGGCCGTTACGTTTAGCAGACCGCTTGCGGCTTGTGGGTGTTTGATATGATCATCGCCTGCTGCCGGCGTATTGACGAGTCTTTAGAGTCCTACACAGAGGTTTCCTGGCTCAAGCGAAACGAAATAGGAGCGCATATGAGATATGTGCGGGACCGAGAATAATGCGTGTATGTGATACCGTATTTCATTCTCGCGATGGATGTATCGATTAGGTTATATGCGATATACCCTAGTTATCGAATCAAAGGTTGATTCGATAAGCCGATACGTAGGATACTGGTCGGTTATATGCGATATGACCGGATCGTTAAATCAAGTGTTGATTTAATGATTTAATGCATAATTATATATTTGATATATTACTTTGCATTAACTAGTATCCGTTCACTTTAAATGGATTTTCTCACTCGGTAGTGCACATTGTATATTCGATATAGTTTTGTGCACTTGATTGTATCATGTTTGATGATACATGTTTACTTGTGTTTTGTGTAAAGTTTAAACCATGGTTATGTAATGGTTAGGGTTTACATTTTCATATCTATTTATTTATTCATTTATTCATTTTGGAAAATGTAAAGCAAATGAGAAAATGGTGGCTTCTTTTGTTTTGTTCATGAAGCTTCATGAAGACTTTGACCAAGTGACCATTTTGTCTCATGCTTAACCCTAACCATCCCACTAACCATGATTTATTCTCTACACTTGACCATGGTTCAAGTTATGATAAGGATTATATCTCTTTTCTATTTTAATTAATCTTATCATATCATATTCTTCTTCTTCTTCCTTGAACTTCAAGAAGAAAGCTTACCTCATCAATGGTGATTGATGAATTAGAGTGAGAAATCCAACTCTAAAGTTAACCCAACTCCTATTTCTTCATCCTCTACCTCTTGCCAAGTAGTAGAGTGTGTTTTCTTCACAAGTTTCTTGACTTGGTGAAGTCGGAGCTTGATTTAGCGATGCCTCGACGTAGATCATCTTCGGCATGGACATCGACGACCTAGCTTGCCCATTCTCCGACGAAGCCTACGCTTGAGCCCGGATTTGATTTGGACAGCGGAGAGGACCTCGTTGCGGAGCTATGGAGGTGGAGCACCGGATCTACAAAGGTTGTATTTCCGTATCTTGTAGTTAAGTGTTAACTAGTTAGGTTTTTCGCCTAAATTTCTAGCCAACGATCCGTAGTCGGGTTTCTCGGTACCTAGATTTTTTGAAATTGGCATGGTTGATGCCTTGTGAGACCTCATTAGGATGCCTAGGAACCCTACAGTTTGTATCATGTTTGATGATACATACAAACTTGGATTTGTGTAAAGGCTTAAACCATGTTTAGTGAATTGTTAGGGTTTCATTTCACTTATTTATTTATCTTTTCTTTTTTGGTTAAAAGATAAAAGAAAAACAAAATGGTTGCTTTCAAACATGGAGCTTGTTGAAGCTTCATGAAGCTTTGACCAAGTGACCATTTTGTCTTCTTCTCCTAACCCTAACCATTCATCTAAACTCTAGTTAATTCTCTACACAAAACCATGGTTAAAAATATGATAAGAATCATTTTTATTTTCCATTTTTAAAACACTTATCATATTCTTTTCTTCTTCTTTTCCTTCTTCAACATGAAGAAAACCTTGCCTCCATCAATGGCAACTTGAGAAAAAGAGTGACAAATCCAATTCTAAAGTGAACTCACATCCTATTTCTTCATCCTCTACCACTTGCCAAGTAGTATAGGGTGTTTTCTTCACAAATTTCATGGCTTGGTGAAGTTGGAGCTTGATCTTGTGTTTCCTCGACGTAGATCATCTTCGGCATCGAAGTCGACAACGTAGCCCTCCCATTTCTCCGATGAAGCCGACGCTAGAGCCCGGGATCCGATGATCGCAGCGAGGGGACTTCATCACGGAGCTATGGAGGTGGAGGACCGGATATACAGAGGTTGTATTTTCGTTTACTCTTAGTTAAGTTGTTAACTAGTTATCGGTTTCGCCAAAACTCTAGTCAACGATCCGTATTAGGGTTTCTCGGCTCTTGTAAAATTTGAATTTGGCATGGTTGATGCCTTGTGAGACCTTATTAGTGTGCCTAGGAACCCTACAGTGGTATCAGAGCCTAGCTAGAGCCTTAGGAGAAGTGTAGACGACGTTTGAAATCCGAACGAACATCGAAACCCTAACTCAAATTGCTCTCTGGACAATTTTCTAAAATGTGGATTTTTGTGAATTAAAAATATTCCGAAATATCATCAGGAATTTCTAAGAATTACTGTGAAGCTCGATCACCAGATTCCATCAAAGTGCGGCGGAACCGCGGCGTTAGCATGGCTAATGCGGCGGTTCCGCGGCCATTTTGTTTCTTCTCCCATTGATCTTTGCACAGTAATTTTTATATTTTGGTGCTGTATTTTCTGGTAAATTTTAATATGCACTCAAGAGTTGAGTTTTCTGGGTTGTATTGGGAGTTCGTAGATTCGATCGGATTATCAGACTTTGTCTATGTGGCTTTCCGGGTATTTTTAGAATATGTTAAAAAGTTCGACCGGATATAAATACCCATCTTTTCCCCTGTCGGGAAATTTCCAAGTGTTGGATCTTTCCGTGGTTTAATAACGTTCTAAGTAGTGCAAGTAACGCGATGGTCCCTCTAGAAGACAACAAACCTTAACTTAATTATGTGACCGTCTTGAACTGCCCTTTGAACCTTCGGGTTTGGGGCTGTACGGCGTGCCACATGTGAGGCGTTGGCTTGCCCCTTCTACGGCTGGACCGTTGGTACTTAGGCACGAAGTGAATGTTTTTAAACTTATTTCATGTGTTGAGCTGTTTCGGGAAAACTTGGGTGTTCGAATGTTCGATCGGAAAGTTTAACATTTTCTATTTATCCGGAATGTGATACAATAATTGGAATTCACAAGTAGTAATGAGATAACTGAATGAATGTTATAAATCTAGCGGTTTAGTCTCACTTGATCGGTTGCCACGGAATTTTGATGTGATCAAAAGTCCGTCGCAATCACGTAGCGTACGCGGATACTCTCCGGGTAAACTTAAAAGGCAGTCTCACTCCATAGCCCCGACCAAGTGACTGTAGGAGAACCCCGTCGCCGAAAGCATCCGTTCAGGTGCTCGCGGCAGCGGTGTTCCGCCTTGGTGCACTTCGTCGACGACATCGGGGGTGCGGCCGCCTACTAAAGTTTGCGACGAGCATTCGATCTGGATGTCGGGAATCTTGTTGAATTACCCGACTTGATATTGAAAAGTGTTTTCGATAAAGAGACTAAAATGCGGGGTTTATAATTGTTTGGCATGCGATGTCTAAGGAATTCATTTGGTCAGGCATGCGATGTCTGAGGAGGTTGCGGATTCCAACTATTGTAGTTTTACACTTTCTTTTCTGTCACCGTAAGTGTAATATGTGATATCGCCGGTTTCGTTGCTATATGTCAACGACAATTGGGATGCGCATATTTACTTACGTTGATGACATGTGATGTTATGTGTTGCTGGATATGTTATATTGGATCGTCGTGTTTGAATAGCCGGGGTTTTTTTTATGTGAGATGAGTGTTTTTCATTTTCATTCATGTAAAATCTTGTATGTAATATTCTTTTATTGGGGCACTTCCAGGTTGCGGAAGATGTCACCTTTTGTATATTATTTACTTTTCCGTACTAGGATAGACCCAAGGAGGAGGGCACAAGTAACCGGGTCATGGAGTCCAGTAGGAGACCAACTCGAGGAGTCGAGTCCGGGTCTCCTAACACTAGAATTGGTAGGGTTGCTTGCCGCTCTCGCAGGGGTCTAGGGGTGTGGGTTTGGCTATTCATCGCGACCGTAGGATCCGTGTTTTATACTGGCTCGTATTGAAAACACGGACGTCCTAGTATATCCAATGTTTCATATGATTCTTCTGCTGCGATATCTGTGATGTGATCATGTGACATGTTCTGTGATAGATACAGTATATATGATATATTATATAGGCGTTACTTATGTTTTACACCCGCGCTAGCCCTGCCATGCTCTGCCATTAGTTACCTAACCTAACGGTGCACGAGGGGACATCGAGGCGAATGCTGATGGCATAAGTGTACGTCGTATTTATCTGTCGTGTTTAGGTAATTTAAATGATGGGACTTCATTAATGACATTAATGAAATAAAAGAAACCTAAAGATGTTGTAGAATCGAATTTCAAAAATAAAACAGGTAGCTACAGTTCTTGCTTTGCACAGCGTTATATATGATATATCCTGCACCTTATTCGATGAGGAAATGACCGAGATCCCTTCACCGGGAGTGACTCCTTTAGCAATAACTGGTAGATGCTACACACGCGGTTTGTCTTTTGATTGCTTCTATAGTTTCTGCTTTGCACAGTGATATATATGATATATCCCGCACCTCATTCGACGAGGAAAGGGCCGACGATCCCTTCACCGAGACTGACCCCTTTAGCAAAACTAGAAAAGCCTCAAAAAACACTCCATTTTAAAATCATTTTCTTCTACGACGATATCAAGTTCATTACGCAATAGGTTTTCAGAAAAACCTGCCGTAGCCCTCCGTCATTTCAGATAAGTAGTAGTTAGTATTCGTGCTACGTTTGTTGGCCTGCGTCAAGGCGTAGTGTGCGGTAGTTAACTAGTATTTATCTTCTTATGCATATGATGCAGATTGGATTAGGGTAGTCGTGCGACTTTGTTGGCCTGTGTCAAGGGTCGTGCGGGTGGGTTTAATTCAATCAAGAAATGACGGGTAGAACTTGACTAGCGCACTATGGTTTGTTGGCCTGCGTCAAGGTCATAGGACTCTAGGGGCAAAATTATCGGGAATTTCAAGTGTTGAAATTTGCAATGAGATTGCATACCTTCTATGAGATAGTTGGATCCCGATACCCGCTGCGAGTAAGAGTTACTCCTGGGAGAGTTTTACACATTACAATTAGCCGATCAAGTAGGTGTCTAGAAAGGTGTCAACGGGGTTACGCCTTTGGGAAAACGAGGTTTACATTAATTAGGTTCGTCCGAAAGCACGGGGGACCTCCCTCAAAGTACCGACACTGGCCTGGCTGAAAGATTGGCGAACCTGTAGCGTGTAATTAATCCCGGCTAGTGTTTCCTTTTAGGGTTTGAAGGAAGATTTGATAAAAACGGTGGGAGCCATCCCGATTAGATAAAACAATAACCAATCTATTCTTGCAAGAGCGCACGCTGAGTGTTTTCTTCTCTCTCTCTCCAGGTAGCGACCATATCACGCCTTAATCAAGATAATAATACGGATTATTGACCGATCCCGCTTGTTATACCGAGCTGGGGAACGTTGGTCCCGCTCCCACTTATAATTGTTATAAGACAGAGCAGGAAATTGGCGAATACCAGAATTCCCGTGCCACCCAAATGAAGAAAGTGCATATGATGCATCTCCTTCGGGTGTGTTCATTACAAAGAACTGTTTCTCTGTATCCTCTACATCCTGGGTATTTGATACCAGATCAGGATCTCAGATACGTAATCTGTTACATAGGGCTACAGAAAGGTAGAGAACTGAGAACGGGTGATAAGTTTAATGAGGCAGAAAACGGGGCAAGTGTTGCTGCCAAGTCTGTTGGTCACTGTCACCCTGTATTACCAATACATTGATTCTGAACGAATGTTATTAGATACCGAACCTGATATACAAAATCATATCACTCTCTTTATTAGTAAAGAAATGATAAAATTTTGTATTGTTGGATAATGTTTTGAACATTTCCTATATCAAAAGTTGATCGGTTCAGGCACGTTATCTAAAAGCTTTGATGTTCTAAATCAAACTACAGTTTTTAGTATACAGAACACACACAAGAGGAAGAGTTCAGAAATGAACGAATCCTTCTTGAGGCATTGTAGACTAGGTCATATCAATGCGACCCGACTAGCTGAAGTTACATGTAGATGCATATTTAAATCAGTTTGAATTTACATCTTGTGAAACTTGCCAGTCATGTCACAAAGATATAATGACACCAGCTCTGTTTATTGGAAACAGAGAAAGAGTTAGTGAACTCTTGGGATGATACATGTTGATGTATAAAGGTCCACTGTCTACACATGCCAAGACCGGTTCTTTGTACTTCATTACATTCTCTGATGATCTCTCAAGTTTCAGACATATGTTCCTATTGAAACACAAGTCCGAACCTTTTGAGATATTCACGGAATATAAGTTAGAAGTAGAGAACCAAAATGAGGGTAGAAGTATTATGTCCTTTGATGTGATCAGGGAGGAGAATACTTAAGCACGGAATTCCTGGACTATTCTAAAAGAGAATGAGATTCTCTCTCTGCATTACTCCTCCGTATACACCATAGCACGATGGTATATCGGGGCGGAGCAATCACACCCTATGTGATATGGTATGCTCTATGATGAGTACTACTGAGTTTCCTATTTCCTTTTGGGAATTACGCGCTTGAGAAGCTGCATACCTATTGAATAGGGTTCAAATCAAATCAGTTGCCTACCACTTCATATGTGATATGGAAAGGGAAGAGCCCATATCTTAAGTTAGTTAAGATTTGGGGTTGTCCGGCCTATGTTTAAAAGGAAAATCAGGACAAGCTCGAGGCAAGGTCAGTTATGTAGAACTGGAAAGGTTCCAGCTATGCAAACTACAGCAGATGATTTGGTACAACCAAAGGATTCAGTAGATACCAACGAACCTCAGCTTCTCCGCCGATCTAGTAGGGTTTCTCACCCACCTGAGAGATACTTCTGTTTCTCTATGACAGTGGGAGCGAGGATTGCATCATGAGATGATGACCCAACTAGTTTTGAGCTGGCCATCAGGAGTGGGACTCTGTAAGAATGGCTGGATGCTTAGCGATCTGAGATGGAATTCTTATACACCAACAAAGTATGGACTTTGGTTGCTATATCTGAAGGGTTAAATCCCCATCAGGAGCAAGTATATCTTGAGAAGATTACTTGGTGTACTTGGAAAAGTTGAGACTTTCAAAGCTAGACTTGTTAAAGGTTTGCATCATTGACCAGGTATGGATTATGTTGAAACCTTTTCTAAGGATCTATGCTTAAGTCTATCCAAATCCTATTTGCCACGGCTACATACCATGACTACGATATCTGGCGGTTGGGTGCCATGACTGCTTTTCTAAGTGATATTTTAGAAGAGTGCGTATATAAGTACACAGCCAGAGGGCCTCGTAGACAGTGGGAGCAGCGGAAACGCGAGCAAGATGTTTTATGTAAAGCAGGCATCGCGGAGTTGGAACGTCTGTTTTGATGTGTTAGTCAAAGAGTTTGACATCATCAAAATGGTAGATGAACCTTGTATATACAAAAAGGTAGTAGGGAGTATGGTGGTGATCCTTGTAGAGTACGTGGATGACATACTCTTGATAGGGAAGGAGTTTCCTATGCTACGCTCGGTTAATCTCCGCTTATCATAAAGGATTCTCCATATAGGATCAAAGTGATACCTACTAAATCCTGGGTTTCGGATCTATGAGATAGATCTAAATGGATGTTAGGATTCTCACTAGCTGAAGTGAGATGGTATCAATCGATCCTAGGGAGAATCACTGGAAGTGTTCCAGGGTGATAAGGACGACTGAATGTCAGTCACAGGCATTGTCTTTACCCTTGGTAAAGGGACGGTATGTTGGATGAGTTCCAAGCTAGATACCGTGGCATACTAGATGATAAAGGCTGGATACATCGCTACTTAAGATGCTACCAAAGAGGCAGTCTGGGTGTATATTGGTTCATGAGATGAACTTAGTTCCTCCCATTGTGTGACAATGGAGTTGTGGCTTATGCTAAGGAACGTCTGTCCCATCAGTGATCCAGACATATTCTAAGGCAGTATCACCTGATCATGGAGATGGCTGATCTCCAAGGAGATCGAGGTTAGGAGAGTAGACTCAGAGGACAACACGGCGGATCCACTCGCAAAGGCCTTTTCCCAGAGAGAGACTATTATGGGATGGTTGAGTATGAGATACTACAACCACTGCTATCAGATGGCCCTAGTGCAAGTGGGAGATTGTTAGTTATATGTATGCCCTAGAGGCCATTACTATACATAGGATGTATATTGTAGTGGATGCTTGGACATATATAGGGAGGACTTTCTTGCTCGACATGATAGTATGCTATCTGGTTGCTCTTTACCTTAACGTGTACACTGATTGTCTCTCTGTTACATGTTGGTGAAGCCCTTAGGATGTGTACTTGACTACCTGGACAATGATGCGAATCATACTGGTGGGGACATAGTAGTCCATAAGTGCATCCTTCAAGGTCCCTAGTCGTGGGTGTATCGAGACGGGGCATCGATATACCAGTGTAGACTAGCGTATACCTTCTCGACCCATAGAGATGGGCGATGGATGATCCCATATCCATTGGTGTTTGACATCAGAGATGATATACGGGTGCTCAGTGGAGACTGGGTACACTGGACGTACTCGTAGAGAACTCCCAGATGGTATTATACCTTACGTCAGATGGCAGTTCTCTGGTGACACTGGTACAGAGTAGTCTGTTGACCAGAGATCGTCATAGAGTCTTGTGTGATTTCCACTGTGCTTTGATTTCCACCTTACCACGTCTAAGAGGGCGTGCAAAACGGTGGTTTTTGGGTACAGTCCCGAATCACATGGAGTCAGTGAGCGATAGGAGGGGATTCGTCTCTCCCGGTATAGGGAGTTGATGTTGCGCTGTGTTCGATTGGCTATAACCGGAAATCCCTGGCCAGGGTTGCAGAGATTTACCGGTAAGTGTTACCTGTAATTTCTTGAACTGTTGTAGACCTCATATCGACCGACTTATCGAGCTATTGTGGTCTGACGTTTACCACCCCTAGGCGAGATATGCGACATATCAGACGACGAGACTGGACTGTACGGTAAGTGTTACTGGTTGGATTCACAGGAGTGTGACCAGGCTTGCTCGTCGATCTTCTGATTTCTCAATACCCGGGTGGCCGTTACGTTTAGCAGATCGCTTGCGGCTTGTGGGTGTTTGATATGATCATCACCTGCTGCCGGCGTATTGATGAGTCTTTAGAGTCCTACACAGAGGTTTCCTGGCTCAAGCGAAACGAAATAGGAGCACATATGAGATATGTGCGGGACCGAGAATAATGCGTGTATGTGATACCGTATTCTATTCTCGCGATGAATGTATCGATTGGTTGTATGCGATATAACCTAGTTATCGAATCAAGGATTGATTCGATAAGTCGATACATTGGATATTAGTCGGTTATATGCGATATGACCGGATCGTTAAATCAAGTGTTGATTTAATGATTTAATGCATAAATATATATTTGATATATTACTTTGCATTAACTAGTATTGGTTCACTTAAGATGGATTTTCTCACTTGATGTGCACATTGTATATATGATATAATTTTGTGCATTTGATTGTATCATGTTTGATGATACATGATAGTTTGGTGTATAGTTTAAACCATGGTTGGTCAATGGTTAGGGTTTCTTTTGCTTCATTTACTTATTCATTTATTTATCCATTTTGTTTATTTTAGCAAAAGAAAATGCTAAAGAGAAAATGGTGGCTTTCTTTGTTTGTAATTGAAGCTTCATGAAGCTTTGACTACATGACCATTTTGTCTCATGCTTAACCCTAAACCATTAAACCTAACCATGGTCTATTCTCTACACCTAACTAAGGTTAGGATATGATAAGTATTCATTTGATTATTCTTTTTCAATAAGATTGATCATATTCTATCTTCTTCTTCTTCTTCATCTTCAAAGAAGAAAAGCTTGCCTCCATCAATGGCAACTTGAGCAAATGAGTGAGAAATCCAATTCTAAAGTGAACCCACTTCCTATTTCTTCATCCTCTACCTCTTGCCAAGTAGTATAAGGTGTTTCCTTCACAAGTTTTCATGGCTTGGTGAAGGTGGAGCTTGATCTAGTGATGCCTCGACGTAGATCATCTTCGGCATCGTCGTCGATGACCTAGCCCGCTTTTTCTCCGATGAAGCCGATGCTAGAGTCATGGTTCGATTTGGACAGCGGAGAAGACTTCATCATGGAGCTATGGAGGTGGAGAAACGGATCTACAAAGGTTGTATTTCCGTTCTTTTAGTTTAGTTGTAAACTAGTTTCAATGTTTCGCCTAGACATCTAGTTAACGATCCGTATTAGGGTTTCTCGGCACCCGTAAAATTTGAAATTGGCATGGTTGATGCCTTGTGAGACCTCATTAGTGTGCCTAGGAACCCTACAGTGGTATCAGAGCCTAGCTAGAGCCTTAGGCGATGCGTAGACGATATTAGAAACCCGATCGAACCCCGAAACCCTAACTTTTAACCCTCTCTGGACTTTTTCTGAAAAAGTGGTTTTTTCCAAATTAAAAATGCTTAAAAAATTCAGCAGGAAATTCTAAGAATTACGGTGCAAAAAGTGGTTCTTTCTAAAGCGCGGCGGAACCGCGGCATTAGCCGCCTATTGCGGCGGTTCCGCACCCATTTAGTCTCTTCAGTCGACCATTTTTGCACAGTAACTTCTTTATTTAAATGCTGAGTTTTATGGGAATTTTTAATATTTATTCAAGAGTTGAAATTTCTGGATTGTATTGGGGACTCGGTGCTTCGATCGGATTGTCTAATCTTGTCTATGTGTTTTCCGGATAATTTTTGAATATGTTAAAAAGTTCGACCGGATATAAATACCCAATTTTTCCCCTGTCGGGAAATTTCCAAGTGTTGGATTTTTCCGAGGTTTAAAGACGTTCTAAGTTGTGCAAGTAACGCGATGGTCCCTCTAGAAGACAACAAACCTTAACTCGATTATGTGACCGTCTTGAACTGCCCTTTGAACCTTCGGGTTTGGGGCAGTACGGCGTGCCACATGTGAGGCGTTGGCTTGACCCTTCTACGGCTGGACCGTTGGTACTGAGGCATGAAGTGAATGTCTTTGAACTTATTTCATGAGTTGATCTGTATCGGGAAAACTTGGGTGTTTGAATGTTCGATCGGAAAGTTTAACATTTTCTATTTATCTGGAATGTGATGCAACAATTGGAATTCACAAGAAGTTATGAGATAACTGAATGAATGTTATAAACATAGCAGTTTAGTCTCACTTGATCGGTTGCCACGGAATTTTGATGTGATCAAAAGTCCGTCGCAATCACGTAGGGTACGCGGATACTCGTCGGGTAAACTTAATAGACAGCCTCACTCCATAGCCCCGACCAAGTGACTGTAGGAGAACCCCGTCGCCGAAAGCATCCGTTCGGGTGCTCGCGGCAGCGGTGTTCCGCCTTGGTGCACTTCGTCGACGGTATCGGGGGTGCGGCCGCCTACTAAAGTTTGCGACGAGCATTCGATCAGAATGTCGGGAATCCTGTTGAATTGCCCGACTTAATATTGAAAAGTGTTTTCGATAATGAGACTAAAGTGCGGGGTTTATAATTGTTAGGCATGTGATGTCTAAGGTATTCATTTGATTAGGCATGCGATGTCTATGCGGATTGCGGATTCCAACTGTTGTAGTTTTACACTTTCTTTTCTGTGACCGTAAGTGTAATATGTGATATCGCCGGTTTCGTTGCTATATGTCAACGACAATTGGGATACGCATGTTTACTTACGTTGATGACATGTGTTGTTATGTGTTGCTGGATATATTATATTGGATCGTCGGGTTTGAATAGCCGGGTTTTTTTATGTGAGATGAGTGTTTTCATTTTCATTCATGTAAAAACTTGTATGTAATATTCTTTTATTGGGACACTTTCAGGTTGCGAAAGATGTCACCCTTTGTATATTATTTACTTTTCCGCACTAGGATAGACCCAAGGAGGGGAGCACAAGTAACCGGGTTCTGGGGTCCAGTGGGAGACCAACTCGAGGAGTCGAGTCCGGGTCTCCTAACTCCAGAATTGGTAGGGTTGCTTGCCGCTCTCGTAGGGGTCTAGGGGTGTGGGTTTGGCTATTCATCACGACCGTGGAATCCGTGTTTTATACTGGCTCGTATTGAAAACACGGACGTCCTAGTATATCCAATATTTCATATGATTCTTCTGCTGCGATATCTGTGATGTGATCATGTGATGTTCTGTGATAGATACAGTATATAGTATATATGATATATTATATAGACGTTACTTATGTTTTACACCCGCGCTAGCCCTGCCCTGCTCTGCCGTTAGTTACCTAACCTAACGGTGCACGAGGGGACATCGAGGCGAATGCGGATGGCATAAGTGTACGTCGTATTTATCTGTGATGTTTAGGTAATTTAAATGATGGGACATCATTAATGAGATTAATGAAATAAAAGAAACCTAAAGATATTGTAGAATCGAATTTCAAAAATAAAACAGGTAGCTACAGTTCTTGCTTTGCACAGCGGTATATGTGATATATCCTGCACCTTATTCGATGAGGAAAGGACCGAGATCCCTTCACCGGGAGTGACTCCTTTAGCAATAACTGGCTGATGCTACACACTCGGTTTGTCTTTTGATTGCTTTTAAGAGTTTTTGCTTTGCACAGTGATATATATGATATATCCCGCACCTTATTCGATGAGGAAAGGACCGACGATCCCTTCACCGGGAGTGACTCCTTTAGCAAAACTAGAAAAGCCTCAAAAGCACTCCATTTTTTAAAATCATTTGATTCTACAACGATATCAAGTTCATTACGCAATAGGTTTACAGAAAAACCTGTCATAGCCCTCCGTCATTTCAGATAAGTACTAGTTAGTATTCGTGCTGCGGTTGTTTGGCATGCGTCAAGGCGTAGTGTACGGTAGCTAACTAGTGCTTATCTGCTAGCATACGATGCGATTGGATTAGGGTATTCGCACGGCGTTGTTTGGCATGCGTCAAGGGTCGTGCGGGTGGGTTTAATTCAGTCAAGAAATGTACGGGTTGAACTTGACTAGCGGACTATGGGTTGTTTGGCATGCGTCAAGGTCATAGCACGCTAGGGGCAAAATATTATCGGGAATTTCAAGTGTTGAAATTTGCAATGAGATTGCATACCTTCTATGAGATAGTTGGATCCCGATACCCGCTGCGAGTAAGAGTTACTCCTGGGAGAGTTTTATACATTACAATTAGCCGATCAAGTAGGTGTCTAGAAAGGTGTTAACGAGGTTACGCCTCTGGGAAAACGAGGTTTACATTAATTAGGTTCGTGCGAAAGCACGGGGGACCTCCCTCAAAGTACCGACACTGGCCTGGCTGAAAGATTGGCGAACTTGTAGTGTGTAATTAATCCCGGCTAGTCTTTCCTTTTAGTGTTTGAAGGAAGATTTGATAAAAACAGTGGGAGCCATCCTGATTAGATAAAATAATAACCAATCTATTCTTGCAAGAGCGTACGCTGAGTGTTTTCTTCTCTCTCTCTCCAGGTAGCGACCATATAACGCCTTAATCAAGATAATAATATAGATAAATTGACCGAACCCGCTTGTTATACTGAGCTGGGGAACGTTGGTCCCGCTCCAACTTATAATTGTTATAAGACAGAGAAGGAAATTGGGGAATACCAGAATTCCCGTGCCACCCAAACGAAGAGAGTGCATGCTGATGCATCATCTTCGGGTGTGTTCATTACAAAGAACTGTTTCTCAGTATCCTCCGCATCCTGGGTATATGATACCGGATCAGGATCCCGAATATGTAATATGTTACATAGGGCTACAGAAAGGTAGAGAACTGAGAACGGGTGATAAGTTTCATGAGGCAGAAAACGGGGCAAGTGTTGCAGCCAAGTCTGTTGGTCACTGTCACCCTGTATTCGAAATACGTTGATTCTGAACGAATGTTATTAGATACCGAACCTGATATACAAAATCATATCTATCTCTTTATTAGTAAAGAAATGATAAAATTTTGTATGGTTGGATAATGTTTTGAACATTTCCTATATCAAAAGTTGATCGGTTCAGGCACGTTATCTAAAAGCATTGATGTTCTAAATCAAACTACAGTTCTTTAGTATACGGAACACACACAAGAGGAAGAGTTCAGAAATGAACGAATCCTTCTTGAGGCATTGTAGACTAGGTCATATCAATGCGATCCGACTGGCTGAAGTTACATTTTAGATGCATATTTAAATCAGTTTGAATTTACATCTTATGAAACTTGCCAGTCATATCACAGAGATAAGATGACCATAGCCCCATTTACTGGAAACAGAGAAAGAGTTAGTGAACTCTTGGGATGATACATGTTGATGTATGTAGGGTCCCTGTCTACACTTGCCAAGACCGGTTCTTTATACTTCATTACATTCTCTGATGATCTTTCGAGATTCAGACCCATGTTCCTGTTGAAACACAAGTCCGAACCTTTTGAGATATTCATATAATATAAGTCAGAAGTAGAGAACCAAAATAAGGGTATAAGTATTATGTCCTTTGATGAGATCAAAGAGGAGAATACTTGAGCACGGAAATCCTGGATCATTCTAAAGGAGAATGAGATTCTCTCTCAGCATTACTCCTCCGCATACACCATAGCTAGATGGTATATCGGGGCGGAGCAATCACACCCTATATTATAAGGTGTGCTCTATGATGAGTACTACTGAGTTACCTATTTCCTTTTGGGGAGTTATGCACTTGAGAAGCTGCATAACTATTGAATAGGGTTCAAATCAAATCAGTTGCCTACCACTTCATATGTGATATGGAAAGGGAAGAGCCCATATCTTAAGTTTGTTAAGATTTGGGGTTGTCCGGGCTATGTCTAATAGCAAAATCCGGACAAGCTCAAGGCAAGGTCTGTAATGTAGAACTGGAAAGGTTCCAGCTATACAAACTACAGCAGATGATTTGATAAAACCAAAGGATTCAATAGTTACCAACGAACCTCAGCCTCTCCGCCGATCTAGTAGGCTTCCTCACCCACCTGAGAGATACTTCGGTTACTCTATGACAGTGGGAGCGAAGATTGCATCATGAGATGATGACCCAACTAGTTTCGAGCTGGCCATCAGGAGTAAGACTCTGTAAGAATGGCTGGATGCTTAAAGATCTGAGATGGAATCCATGTACACCAACAAAGTATGGACTTTGGTTGCTATATCTGAAGGGTTAAAACCCCATCAGGAGCAAGTATATCTTGAGAAGATTACTTGGTGTAGATGGAAAAGTTGAGACTTTCAAAGCTAGACTTGTTAAAGCTTTTCGTCATCGACCAGGCGTGGATAATGATGAAACCTTTTCAAGTAGCTATGCTTAAGTCCATCCAGATCCTACTTGCCACGGCAACATACCATGACTACGATATCTGGCGGTTGGGTGCCATGACTGCTTTTCTAAATGATGTTTTAGAAGAGGACGTCTATAAGTACACAGCCAGAGGGCTTCGTAGACAGTGGGAGCAGCGGAAACGTGTACAAGATGCTTTATAGGTTAAAGCAGGCATCGCGGAGTTGGAACATCTGTTTTGACGTGTTAGTCAAAGAGTTTGACATCATCAAAATGGTAGATGAACCTTGTATAAACAAAAAGGTAGTAGGGAGTGTAGTGACGATCCTCGTAGAGTACGTGGATGACATACTCTTGATAGGGAAGGAGTTTCCTATGCTACGCTCGGTCAATCTCCGCTTATCACAAGGATTCTCCATAAAGGATCAAAGTGATACCTCCTAAATCCTGGGTTTTGGATCTATGAGATAGATCTAATTGGATGTTAGGATTCTCACTAGTTGTAGTGAGATGGTATCAACCGATCCTGGGGAGAATCACTGGAAGGGTTCCAGGGTGATAAGAACGACTGAAAGTCAGTTACAGGCATTGTCTATACCCTCAGTAAAGGGACGGTATGTTGGAAGAGTTCCAAGCTAGATACCGTGGCATACTAGACGATAAAGGCTGGATACATCGCTACTAAAGATGCAACCAAAGTGGCTGTCTGGGTGTATATTTGTTCATGAGATGAACTTAGTTCCTCCCATTGTGTGACAATGGTGTTGTGGCTTATGCCAAGGAACGTCCGTCCCATCAGTGATCCAGACACATTCTAAGGCAGTATCACCTGATCAAGGAGATAGTTGATCTCCAGGGTGATCGAGGTTAGGAGAGTAGACTCAGAGGACAACACGGCGGATCCACTCACAAAGGCCTTTTCCCAGAGAGAGACTTTTATGGGATGGTTGAGTATGAGATACTACAACCACTGCTGTCAGATGGCCCTAGTGCAAGTGGGAGATTGTTAGTTATATGTATGCCCTAGAGGCCATTACTATACATATGATGTATATTGTAGTGGATGCTTGGACATATATAGGGAGGACTTTCTTGCTCGACATGATAGTATACTATCTGGTTGACCTTTACCTTAACGTGTTCACTGATTGTCTCTCTGTTACATGTTGGTAAAGCCCTTAGGATGTGTACTTGACTACCTGGACTATGATGCGGATCATACTAATGGGGACATGGTAGTCCATAAGTACATCCTTCAAAGTCCCTAGTCATGGGTGTATCGAGACGGGGCATCGATATACCAGTGTAGACTAGCGTATACCTTCTCGACCCATACAGATGGGCGATGGATGATCCTATATCCATTGGTGTTTGACATCAGAGATGATATACGGGTGCTCAGTGGAGACTGGGTACACTAGACGGACTCGCCGAGAACTCCCAGATGGTATTATACCTTACGTCAGATGGCAGTTCTCTGGTGACACTGGTACAGAGTCGTCTGTTAACCCGAGATCGTCATAGAGTCTTGTGTGGTTCCCACTATGCTTTGATTTCCATCTTACCACGTCCAAGAGGGCGTGCAAAACGGTGGTTTTTGGGTACAGTCCCGAGTCACATAGAGGCAATGAGCGATAGGAGGGGATTCGTCTCTCCCGGTATAGGGGGTTGATGTTGCGCTGTGTTCGATTGGCTATAACCGGAAATCTATGGCCAGGGTTGCTGAGATTTACTGGTAAGTGTTACCTATAGTTTCTCGAACTGTTATAGACCTCATATCGACACGACTTATCGAGCTATTGGGGTCTGACGTTTACCACCCCTAGGCGAGATATGCGACATATCAGACGACGAGACCGGACTGTACGGTAAGTGTTACTGGTTGGATTCACAGGAGTGTGAGCGGGCTTGCTCGTCGATCTTCTGATCGCTCAATACCCGGGTGGCCGTTCCGTTTAGCAGACCGCTTGAGGCTTGTGGGTGTTTGATATGATCATCATCTGCTGCCGGCGTATTGACGAGTCTTTAGAGTCCTACAAAGAGGTTTCCTGGCTCAAGCGAAACGAAATAGGAGCGCATATGAGATATGTGCGGGACCGAGAATAATGCGTGTATGTGATACCGTATTCTATGCTCGCGATGGATGTATCGATTGGTTGTATGCGATATAACCTAGTTATCGAATCAAGGATTGATTCGATAAGTTGATACATTGGATATTAGTCGGTTATATGCGATATGACCGGATCGTTAAATCAAGTGTTGGTTTAATGATTTAATGCATAAATATATATTTGATATATTACTTTGCATTAACTAGTATTGGTTCACTTAAGATGGATTTTCTCACTTGATGTGCACATTGTATATATGATATACTTTTGTGCATTTGATTGTATCATGTTTGATGATACATGATAGTTTGGTGTATAGTTTAAACCATGGTTGGTCAATGGTTAGGGTTTCTTTTGCTTCATTTACTTATTCATTTATTTATCCATTTTGTTTATTTTAGCAAAAGAAAATGCTAAAGAGAAAATGGTGGCTTTCTTTGTTTGTAATTGAAGCTTCATGAAGCTTTGACTACATGACCATTTTGTCTCATGCTTAACCCTAAACCATTAAACCTAACCATGGTCTATTCTCTACACCTAACTAAGGTTAGGGTATGATAAGTATTCATTTGATTATTCTTTTTCAATAAGATTGATCATATTCTATCTTCTTCTTCTTCTTCATCTTCAAAGAAGAAAAGCTTGCCTCCATCAATGGCAACTTGAGCAAATGAGTGAGAAATACAATTCTAAAGTGAACCCACTTCCTATTTCTTCATCCTCTACCTCTTGCCAAGTAGTATAGGGTGTTTCCTTCACAAGTTTTCATGGCTTGGTGAAGGTGGAGCTTGATCTAGTGATGCCTCGACGTAGATCATCTTCGGCATCGTCGTCGATGACCTAGCCCGCTTTTTCTCCGATGAAGCCGATGCTAGAGTCATGGTTCGATTTGGACAGCGGAGAGGACTTCATCATTGAGCTATGGAGGTGGAGAAACGGATCTACAAAGGTTGTATTTCCGTTCTTTTAGTTTAGTTGTAAACTAGTTTCATTGTTTCGCCTTGACATCTAGTTAACGATCCGTATTAGGGTTTCTCGGCACCCGTAAAATTTGAAATTGGCATGGTTGATGCCTTGTGAGACCTCATTAGTGTGCCTAGGAACCCTACAGATATTATGATTGATATTTTCAAGTGGCTCACTTTTGACCCTACCCAAACCCTAGCCCTAGTTAATTCTCTACATGGGTTTAGTTGACCATGGTTGCATTATTCATCATATTTATCTTTTCATTATTCATCACAAAAGGATTCTAATGATATTCTTCTTCTTCTTCCTTCTTCTTTCTTTCATGGAAAAAGCTTTCTAGCTTTTTTCCAAGTGATGAAAATGAGTGAGAATAAGAAAATAAAAGAGAGAGAAAATCCTACTTCATCATTCTCATCTATCCTTGCCTTTTAGATGAGAGTGTTCACTACATTTAGTGAGTGTTAGTTTGTGTTAATGAAACTTCAAGGTAGATCATCTTTGTTATCGAAGATCGGAAGCAAGACTGCATCTTTCTCTTCGTGGAGCCTCTCGAGAGTCCGGAACACGATGATTGCAGCGAAGGGACCTCAACACGGAGCTTAAGAAGTGAATGACCGGATCTACAAAAGTTGTAATCCCTCTCACTTAGTGTTAAAGTGTTTAACATGCTTTGTTTCGCCTAAACTCTAGTTTAAAGATCCGGCTTTGGGTTGTTCGGCACGGCTAAATTTTAAATCGGGCATGGTTGATGCCTCGTAGACCCTTGTGGCAGTGCATAGCAACCCTACAGTGGTATCAGAGCCAAGATAGAGCTTTAGGCGAAGTCTAAACAAAGTTTAAAGTCCGTTCGAACACCGAAACACTAATTTGAACCCCTCTCTGGATATTTTTCTAAAATGTGATTTTTTATGAATTAAAAATGCTAAGAAAATTAAGCAGGAAAAACTAAGAATTACTGTGAAGTACAGACCTGTAATGCGCTGATTTAACCACGGAACCGCGGCCAAACCAAGGGTTTGGAGGCGGTTCCTGGCCAAAATTTTGAATTAGTCCCTGGAACTTCATATATTTATTCTTAGGTCCTTTCTTGTCATTTTTTCTGGGAATTTTTTAATTCCACTCAAGTGTTGAGTTTTCTAGAGTTGTATTGGGAACTCGTTGATTCGATCGGATAATTTAACTTCGTTTAGTTTTGTCCGGGTAATTTCTAGAACGTGTTAAAAAGTTCGAACGGATATCAATAACTCACTTTTTCCCCTGCCGGAAAATTTCCAAGCGTTGGATTTTTTCGTAGTTTAGGAACGTTCTAAGTCATGCAAGTAATGCGGTGGACCCTCTAGAAGACAACAAAGCTTAACTCGATTATATGACCGTCTTGAACTGCCTCTAAACCTTAGGGTTTGTGGCAGTACGGCATGCCACATGTGAGACGTTGGCTTGACCCTTCTACGGCTGGACCATTGGTACTGTGGCATGCGATGGATGTTTTTAAACTGATTTCAAGTGTTGAGATATATTGGGGAAATCTTGGATGTTTGATTATTCGATCGGAAAGTTTAACATTGTCTATTTATCTGGAATGTGATACAATATTTGGAATCCACAGGTTGTTATGAGATAACTAATTTGAATGTTATAAATCTAGCAGTTTAGTATCAGATGATCGGTTGCCACGGAATTTTCATGTGATCAAAAGTCCGTCGCAATCACGTAGCGTACGCGAATACTCGCCGGGTAAACTTAATAGATAGCCACGTCCCATAGCCCCGACCAAGTGACTGTAGGAGAACCCCGTCGCCAAAAGCATCCGTTCGGGTGCTCGCGGCAGCGGTGTTCCACCTTAGTACACTTCGTTGACGGCATCTGGGGGTGCGGCCGTCTACTAAAGTTTGCGACGAGCATTCGATCAGGATGTCGGGAATCTTGTTGAATTGCCCGACTTGATATTGAAAAGAGTTTTCGATAATGAGACTAAAATGTGGGGTTTATAATTGTTAGGCATGCGATGTCTAAGGAATTCATAAGGTTAGGCATGCGATGTCTAAGGAGGTTGCGGATTCCAACTGTTGTAGTTTTACACTTTCTTTTCTGTGACCATAAGCGTAGTATGTGGTGTATCGCCGGCTTCGTTGCTATACATCAACGACAATCGGGATACGTATACTTGCTTACGTTGATGATATGAGATATTACGTGTTGCTGTGATATGTTATATTGGATCGTCGCATTCTGAATAACCGGGGTTTTTATGTGTCATTAGAGTTTTTTCTTTTTCATTCATGTAAAATTCATTTGTATGTAATATTCTTTTATTGGGGCACTTCCGGGCTGAGGATGATGTCACCATTGTATATTATTTACTTTTCCGCATTAGGTAGACCCAAGGCGGGGAGCATAAGTAACCGGGTTCTAGGGTCCAGTGAGAGACCATCTCGAGGAGTCGAGACCGGGTCTCCTAACCCTAGAATTGGCAGTGTTGCTTGCCGCTCTCGTAGGGGTCTAGGGATATGGGTTTGGCTATTCATCACGACCGTGGAATCCGTGTTTTATACAGTCTCGTATTAAAACACGGATATCCTAGTATATCCAATATTTCATATATGTTTCTTCTGCTGCAATGTTCTGTGATGAGATCATATTACTGCCTGAGACGAATGTTTATATTATATATGTTATATTGCATATTTCGTTTCAAAAGTGATGCTTGTGAAGCATATTAAAATGGGACTTTGTTAATGAGATTAATGAAATAAAAGAAACCTAAGTTGTTGTAGAAACTTGTTTAAAAACTGGTAGCTCTAGTTCTTGCTTTGCATAGCGGTGTTCCTTGTAAAACATCCAGCACCTTATTCGATAAGGAAAGAGCCGAGATCCCTTCACCGGGAGTGACCTCTTTAGTGAAACTAGCAGATGCTACAAACTCGGTTTGTCTTTTGATCGCTTCTATAGTTCTTGTTTTGCATAGTGGTATTTGTGAAATATCCTGCACCTTAATCGATGAGGAAAGGGCCGACGATCCCTTCACCGGCAGTGACCCCTTTAGCAAAACTAGAAAAGCCTAAAAAACACTCCATTTAAAATCACTCGATTCTACAACGATATCAAGTTCATTAAGCAAAGGGTTTTCTTAAAAACCTGTCGTAGCCCTCCATCATTTCAGATAAGTACTTCATAGTATTTGTGCTGCGTTTGTTGGCTTTTGTCAAGGCGTAGTGTGTGGTAGCTATTTATTCTTATCTATATAAGCATATGTTGCGATTGAGTTAGGGTAGTCGTGCGACTTTGTTGGCATTCGTCAAGGGCCGTGCGGGTGGGTTTAATTCAATCGGGAAATGACGGGTTGAACTTGACTAGTAGCCTATGGTTAGTTGGCATTCGTCAAGGTCATAGGATGCTAGGGGCAAAAATATTATTGGGAATTTCAAGTGTTGAAATTTGCAATGAGATTGCATACCTTCTATGAGATAGTTGGTTCCCGATACCCGCTGCGAGAAAGAGTTACTCCTGGGAGAGTTTTACACATTACAATTAGCCGATCAAGTAGGTGTCTAGAAAGGTGTCAACGGGGTTACGCCCCTGGGAAAACAAGGTTTACTTTAATTAGGTTCGTACGAAAGCACGGGGGACCTCCCTCAAAGTACTGACACTGGCCTGACTGAATGATTGGCGAACTTGTAGAGTGTAATTAATCCCGGCTAGTCTTTCCTTTTAGGGTTTGAAGGAAGATTTGACTAAAACAGTAGGAGACATCCTGATTAGATATATTAGATAACCAATCTAATCTTGCAAGAGCAAACGCTGAGTGTTTTCTTCTCTCTCTCTCCAGGTAGCGTCCATATCACGCCTTAATCAAGATAATAAAACGGATGTATTGACCGAACCCGCTTGTTATACTGAGCTGGGGAACGTTGGTCCTGCTCCAACTTAAAATTGTTAAAAGACAGAGCAAGAAATAGGGGATTACCAGAATTCCCGTGCTGCCCAAACGAAGAAAGTGCATGTTGATGCATCTTCTTCGGGTGTGTTTATTACAGAGAACTGTTTCTCAGTTTCCTTTACGTCCTGGGTATGAGATACCGGATCAGGATCCCGCATATGTAATCTGTTACATGGGCTATAGAAAGGTAGAGAACTGAGAACGGGTGATAAGTTTCATGAGACAGAAAACGGTGCAAGTGTTGCAGCCAAGTCTGTTGGACACTGTCACCCTGTATTACCAGAATACATTGATTTTGAACGAATGTTATTAGATACCGAACCTGATGTACAACATCATATCAGTCACTTTATTAGTAAAGAAAGGATATAACTTTGTATTGTTGGATAATGTTTTGAACATTTCCTATATTAAGAGTTGATCGGTTCAGGTACGTTATCTAAAAGCATTGACGTTCTAAATCAAACTGTAGTTCTTAGTATTAAGAACACACACAAGAGGAAGAGTTCAGAAATGAATGAATCCTTCATGAGGCATTGTAGACTAGGTCATATCAATGCGACCCGACTGGCTGAAGTTACATATAGATGCATATTTAAATTAGTTTGAATTTACATCTTGTGAAACTTGCCGGTCATGTCACAAAGATACGAAGACCATAGCTATGTTTATTAGAAACAGAGAAAAAGTTAGTGAACCCTTGGGATTGATAAATGATGATGTATGATGGTCCCCTGTCTACACATGCCAAGACTAGTTCTTTGTACTTCATTACATTCACTGATGATCTCTCAAGATTCGGACTTATGTTCCTGTTGAAACACTAGTCTGAACCTTTTGAGATATTCACAGAATATAAGTAAGAAGTAGAAAACCAAAAAAAAGGGTATAAATATTATATCCTTTGATGAGATCAAGGAGGAGAATACTTGAGCACGGAATTTCTGGACTATTCTAAAGGAGAATGAGATTCTCTCTCAGCATTACTCCTCCGTATACACCATAGCACGATGGTATATCGGGGCGGAGCAATAGCACCCTATGTGATATGGTGTGCTCTATGATGAGTACTACTGAGTTTCCTATTTCCTTTTAGGAGTTATGCACTTGAGAAGCTGCATACCTATTGAATAGGGTTTAAATCAAATCAGTTGCCTACCACTTCATATGTGATATGTAATGGGAAGAGCCCATATCTTAAGTTTGTTAAGATTTGGGGTTGTCCGGCCTATGTCTAAAAAGAAAAATCTGGACAAGCTCGAGGCAAAGTCAGTTCTGTAGAAGTTTGTTGGATATCCCAAGCATTTGCAAGGGAATATCTTCTACCAAACCGAGGAACAAAAGATGTTTTTGTTTCTCAACATGCCACCTTTGTGAAAGAGAATTTCTTGTGAAGAAATTAGTGGTCATGAGGTAGAACTGGAAGGAGTTCCAGCTATACAAACTACAGCAGATGATTTGGTAGAACCAAAGGATTCAATAGTTTCCAACGAACCTCAGCCTCTCCGCCGATCTAGTAGGGTTCCTCACCCACCTAAGAGATACTTTGGTTTCTCTATGACAGTGGGAGCGAGGATTGCATCATGAGATGATGACCCAACTAGTTTCGAGCTGGCCATCAGGAGTGGGACTCTATAAGAATGGCTGGATGCTTAGCGATCTGAGATGGAATCCTTATACACCAACAAAGTATGGACTTTGGTTGCTTTATCTGAAGGGTTAAATCCCCATCAGGAGCAAGTATTGTTAGTGTATATGCCCTAGGGGACATTATTGTATCATACTAGATTGTATATTACTTAATGGAAGCTTGGGATATTCACAGTTATATATATACAGTCTTGCTAAAAATGGTAGTATGCTACTTGGTTTGTGTCTACTTTAATATGTGCATATGTTTCTTGTAACGTATCACTTATACATATTAGTAGAGCCCATAGGATCTTTGCTTGATTACCAGCGTCGTGATGGCAGTCACACTAGTAGGGGCTGGGTAGTCTGTAAGCAACATCCTATACAGGTCCCTGATCGTTGGATTATCGAGATAGGGCATCGATATTCCGGAGTAGACTAAGTGTGTACGCTTCTCATCCCAGTTGGGGAAATGGTCTGTCCCACAGCCATTAGTACGTCGTACTGGAGATAGTATGCAGGTGCCCGTTAGGTTACGGGTACACCGGACAGGACTCGCCGGGGAACTGATTGGTTGGTATTATATCCATCGTCAGTTAACAGTTCCCAGGTGACATGAGTACAGCATAGTCCGCAGACTTGACACTGCCACTTTGCCTCGAGTGTGTCCCACTGTTCTTAGATTGCTACCCTACCACGGCTCAAAGGAGTCCTGCAAACAGGTAGCAGTTGGGTGCAGTCCCGAGCACTTGGAGGCAGTGGCGGTTGGATAGGATTCGTCTTTCCCGGTATTGGGAGTTGATATCGCACTGTGTCAGAGAGCCATTACGCAAAGTCCCTGGCCAGGGCAAGCGAGATATACTGGTAGGTTCCAGTAGCTTCTCAGGGTGTAATGGGCTTCGCTCCGACACGACTTATACAGCTATTAGGGGACTGACGCTTGCCGCCCCCTAGGCTTGATATGCGATAGTCTTAGACGAACAGACCGGACTGTACGAAGATTGTTACTTCAGGCTCAGTGGGAGTTCGGATGATTTTCCTCATCGGCCTTCTTATCGACATCTACCTGGGGACCGTTACATACAGCTAGTGCCGCTTGCGGTCTGTGGTTAAACCCACTGCCAACGTAGTGTCGAGTCTTTAGAGTCCCACACAGAGAGTTTCCCTACTCCAGGCGAAACGATATAGAGGTCGTATGGTTTTACGACAAGGGTTCGGACGCATACGTGTGTTTACGCACGTACAACATCTGGACAGTTTTTACTAGTCAGCTTTAGTTTAAACCAGTTACTAGTATCCGGTTATTGGATTTATACAGTCTAACGCTTTTCCGTGTTTTCACGGATAGGAGGGGCGTTCTCGTAATTGTGCGAGAAGCTTCTAGAAGATGGTGACTAAGGAGGTTTAGGTGGTATATACATTGAATGAGATTAGTGAGTCATATGGATGATTCATCCATGTCATTAATGCTTCATAATTGCTTAATGACTCATGGAGATGAATCACCATAAGATATTTATCAAGCATGGTTGTAAATCATTTATCTTTTCTTTTCTTAAAAAACAATAATGCTTGATATATATTATGATAGCTCATTTTTCTCATTTCATTATCATGTTCATCTTCTCTCTCCTCAAGCTCTCTCTCTTCAAACCCTAATCCTTCCCTCTCATGTATTGAGTACAAGGGTTAGCTAGACTAATACATCTATAACCTCACTCTATATCACATAGTTAGCTTAGATTAGCGATTTGAGCAAACTAGTTATCTCAAGTTTGAGATTAAGCTTGGCGTAGGAACTTTCGGGTGGATCGTCTTTGATTCGAGGAGGTCGTTGAGGTGCCGATGTTCCAAGGAGCTAACGAGGAGTGGAGGACAGCGATGAAGACCCGAAGGACATTGTTCTTGAGATATAATCACTTCACATAGTAGTTTAGAACTTCTATGATTGTTGTTAGTTATCGTTTAGCTTCGATTCATGCGGTTAGTCGATGTTTAAGCAAAGAACAAGATCGTTTTTCATATTTCCGCCTCCCCGCAAGTCGTGGGGTGTTGCACATCGACTTACAGTGGTATTAGAGCCTCGCTAAACAATAAATAACTCACTTGCAATATTGTATGAATTTTGAACGGAAAAAACAAACCGGAAAACCCCGATATCATGTGTTTTCTGTCGATTTTTAAATGAGGTCCAAAAATTTTTCAGGGACCTTCAGAAAGCCCTAATTGATAGTATTAGAACACCCAAGAAAACTGGGCTCATGAATCGTCTAAAGCGCCGCGGAACCGCGGCAGATCCCACCGATCCGCCGCGATTCCGCCGCCGAGTTGCCGATTCATCAGCCCAATTTTCCTGTGTGGGTTCTCTGTGATATTTGGTATTTTCTGGAATTTTTTAATTTTTGCTTAGGTTTCAGATTTACAGAGAAGTATTGGAGCAAAATTAAATGTGTTTAATCGATCGAAATTATACGGTGTTTGCTTGTTGGATTATATCTGTGTTTGTATAATGTGTTCGTAAACCTCCCCTAACTGCTAGTATGTCGGTTGGCAGGGGGTTGCATATTTCTGTAATGGATTTTATTTTTTTGTGTGTATGAACTGTGTTGGACTGTTGTGATGTATAGCCGGGGTTATGTGATGGGTTATTATTTAATTCATTTGACGTAAATGTAATTTGTTGTAATATTATTTTGCGGGGCACATCCAGGTTGCGGTTGTAGCCACCGTTGTATTATTTCATTTTACTATTTTTTGCTCCTAGGAAAGACCCAAGGTGGGGTGCACAAACTTCCGGGCGGGTAGTTTGCCATACCCGCAGGGGTCTTGGGTGGGGTAATGGCTATTCATCACAACTGTGTAATCCGTCTTTTGTTGCAGGCTCAAAACAAACACGGATTGCTTGCAAATCCAATAAAGTTCATCTGTGATCTGGAATGAATATTATTGCATCTGACGAATGTACAATATCTATATATGATAGCTATTTAGACGTCACTTATGTTTTACACCCGCGCTAGCCTAACCCCGCTCTGTCGTTAGTTAAGTAACCTAACGGGTGATGACGGGACCCCGTGGCGAATGCGGATGGCATAAGAGGACGTTGTATTTTCGTTGTTTTCTGCAATGATAGGTTAATGATGGGACGCATTATTATAATGCAAAAAAAATAAACCAAAGTTTAATCGTTGGAACAAATTTAAAAGAAACCACTCGGTTATTTTAAAAGGATCAAATTTTTTAATTGCGGAGCTTTAACCACTCCTTTTAAAAAGTATCAGGTTCTTTCGATTATATCAAGTTCACTACGTTCACGGTTTTTCCAAAACCATTCGTAGCCCTCCGTCATTTCTTATGGATGGTCAGAAGTATTCAAGCTATGTTTGTTGGCCCTTAGTCAAGGCATAGTGTTTGGTAGCTGCTGGGGTATTCATTTGTTGCATAGATAGATGCGTTGGTTTGGGACAGTCGTATTACTTTGTTGGACCTTAGTCAAGGGTATGTACGGGTGGGTTCAAATTAACCTGGACAATGACGGGTAGAACTTGATATGTGACTTATGATTTGTTGGCCCTTAGTCAAGGTCATAAGAGCATGGGGCAAAAAATCCACATCGGGAATTTCTAAAGAAACTGAAATTTGTAGAGAGATGCATACCATTTTGGAGTTTGATGAATGTTGGTAGGATTCCTTCAACATTATCATACGATGATATTTTGGATCCCGATCTTACTGTGAGTACAAGCTACTTATCAGGAGATTCGTTACTTAACGATCAATGCTATAAACCAAGTAGGTGTCTAGAAAGGTGTCAGCGGGGTTACTGTAGGGTTCCTAGGCACTCTAATGGAGTCTCACAAGTGATCAAACATGCACAAATCAAAAATTCCTTGTGCCTACAAACCCTAATACGGATCGTTAACTAGAAATCAAGGCGATGCAAGCAAGTAAACGGAATTATAGCTAAAGGGAAGGGGCTACAACTTTTGTAGATCCGGTCCTCCACCTCCTAACCTCCGCGATGAAGTATCCTCGCTGTACAAATCGGATCTTGGGCTCTAGCGCCGGCTTCATCGGAGAAAAGCGGGCTATGTCGTCGACGACGATGCCGAAGATGATCTACGTCGAGGCATCGCTAGATCAAGCTCCAACTTCACCAAGTCAAGAAAACTTGTGAAGGAAACACCCTATACTACTTGGCAAAAGGTAGAGGATGAAGAAATAGGAAGTGGGTAGACTTTAGATTTGGATTTCTCACACTTTTTCATCAATCACCATTAATGTAGCAAGCTTTCTTCATGGAAGAAGAAGATGAAGAAGAAGAAGAAGAAGATATGATAAGTTATTTTAAAAAGGAAAATAAATGAATACTTATCATAATCTTACCCTTGGTTAAGTGTAGAGAATCAACTAGGGTTAGTGAATGGTTAGGTTTTGTAGATGAAGACAAAATGGTCAAAGCTTCTTGAAGCTTCAAAGAAAAGAACAAAATAATCAACCATTTTATTTTCTTTCCAAATGAAGAATGAATAAATAAATAAATAGTCAATAAATACAAAACCCTAACCATTACACAACCATGGTTTAATCATACACTTAACTAAGTATGCATGTATCATCAAACATGATACAATCTTGTGCACAAAAATATATCACATATACAACTTGCAAAATTCAAGTGAGTAAATCCATTTAAAGTGAACCAATACTAGTTAATGCAAAGTAATATATCAAATATATAATTATACATTAAATCATTAAATCAACACTTGATTCAATGATCCGGTTATGTCGCATATAACCGGCTAGTATCCAATGTATCGGCTTATCGAATCGATCCTTGATTCGATAACTAGGTTATATCGCATATAACCAATCAATACATTCATCGCGAGAATGGAACACGGTATCACATACACGAATTATTCTCGGTCCCGCACATATCCCATATGTGCTCCTATTTCGTTTCGCTTGAGCCAGGAAACCTCTGTGTAGGACTCTAAAGACTCGTCAATACGCCGGCAGCAGATGATGATCATATCAAACACCCACAAGCCGCAAGCGGTCTGCTAAACGTAACGGCCACCCGGGTATTGAGCGATCAGAAGATCGACTAGCAAGCCCGCTCACACTCCTGTGAATCCAACCAGTAACACTTACCGTACAGTCCGGTCTGTTCGTCTGATATGTCGCATATCTCGCCTAGGGGTGGTAAACGTCAGACCCCAGTAGCTCGATAAGTCATGCCGACTTGAGGTCCATAACATTCGTGAAACTACTGATAACTCTTACCAGTATATCACTGCAACCCTGGCCAGGGATTTCCTGTTATGGCCAGTCGAGCATAGCGCAACATCAACCCCCAATACCGGGAGAGACGAATCCCCTCCTATCGCTCATTGCCTCCATGTGAATCGGGACTGTACCCAAAAACCACCTGTTTGCACGACTCAGTAGAGCCGTGGTAGGGTGGAAATTAAAGCACAGTGGGAGACACACAAGACTCTATGATGATCTCGGGTCAACAGACTAAGCTGTACCAGTGTCACCAGAGAACTGCCATCTGACGTGAGGTATAATACCATCTGGGAGTTATCGGCGAGTCCGTTCAGTGTACCCAGTCTCTACTGAGCACCCGCATACCATCTCTGATGTCAAACACCAATGGATATGGGATCATCCATCGCCCATCGCATGGGTCGAGAAGATATACGCTAGTCTACTCTGGAATATCGATGCCCCGTCTCGATATTCCCTCGACTAGGAACATTGAAGGATGTACTCATGGACTATCCAGGCCCCACTAGTATGATCTGCATCACAGTCGTGGAAGTCGAGTACACATCCTAAGGGCTTTATCAACATGTAACAGAGAGACAGAAAGTATACACGTTAAGATAAAGAGCAACCAGATAGCGTACTATCATGTCGAGCAAGAAAGTCCTACCTATATATGTCCCAGCATCCACTACAATATGCATCCAATGTACAGTAATGGCCTCTAGGGCATACATATAACTAACAATCTCCCACTTGCACTAGGGCCATCTGTAGCAGTGGTTGCAGTATCACATACTCAACCATCCCCTAAAAGTCTCTCTTTGGGAAAAGGCCTTCGTGAGTGGATCCGCCGTGTTGTCCTCTGAGTCTACTCTCCTAACCTTGATCACCCTGGAGATCAACTGTCTCCATGATCAGGTGATGCTGCCTCAGAATTTGTCTGGGTCACTGATGGGACCATGGTTCCAGGGCCAAAGCCACAGTTCCATTGTCACACAATGGTAGGAACCTAGTTCATCCTATGAACCAATATACACCCAAACTGCCTCTTTGGTAGTATCTTTAATAGCGATGTCACCAGCCTTTATCTTCTAGTTTGTCACGGGATCTAGCTTGGAAATCTTCCAACATACCGTCCCTTTACTGAGGGTAAAGACAATGCCTGTGACTGACATTCAGTCGTCTTTATCACCCTGGAACCCTTCCAGTGATTCTCCCCAGGATCGATTGATACCATCTCAGTACATTTAGTGAGAATCCTAGTATCTAATTACATCTATCTCATAGATGAAAACTCAGGATTTTAGGAGGTATCACTTTGATCCTATTGGAGAATCTTTGTGATAATAGGAGATCGACCGATCGTAGCATAGGAAACTCTTTTCCTATCAAGAGTATGTTGTCCACGTACAATACGAGGATAACTACCTTACTCTCTACTACCGTTTTGTATATACAAGGTTCATCTACCATTTTGATGAAGTCAAATACTTTGACTACCACATCAAAACAGATGTTCCAACTCCGCGATGCCTGCTTCATCACATAAAACATCTTGCACACGTTTCCGCTGCTCCCACTGTTTACGTAGCCCTCTGGCTGTGTTCTTATAGACATTTTCTTCTAAATCATTATTTAGAAAATTAGTCATGGCACCCAACCACCAGATATCGTAGCCATGGTATGTAGCTGTGGCAAGTAGGATCTGGATGGACTTAAGCATATTCCGTGGAAAAAGGTTTCATCATTTTCCGTGCCTGGTCGATGACGAAAACCTTTAACAAGTCTAGCTTTGAAAGTCTCAACTTTTCCATCTACACCAAGTAATCTTCTCAAGATATACTTGCTCCTGATGGGGATTTAACCCTTCAGATATAGCAACCAAAGTCCATACTTTGTTGGTGTATAAGGATTCCATCTCAGATCGCTAAGCATCCAGCCATTCTTACAGAGTCCCTACTCTCGATGGCCTGCTCGAAACTAGTTGGGTCATCATCTCATGATGCATTCCTCTCTCCCACTGTCATCGAGAAACCGAGGTATCTCCGCGGAACCGCGGCCAATAGGGTGTCTAGGCCGCGGTTCCGCGGCCGTACTGGGCCTTCAGTATGTAATTTTTCATGGGTAGTTGGGTCTTTTCATATGGGGTCAGAATTTGGCCGTAGGGTTTCAGAACACTGCCTATAAATACTCCAGAATTGAGCTAAGCCAAGGGTCATTCTTTGTTCTTCTTTCTTTTTAGGATTTAGTCTTTTTCTTCTTCTTCTTCATTTCTTTTTCCATTAAATTGTAGTGGGAGCTTTTTGAGTGGGAGATCAATGAAGATGAGGGCTTTTTGTATCATTCTCTTTTGTTTCTTCGTCCCCTTGAGATTCTTGCTTTCTCTTGATCATTCAACCTCTTCATTGAGCTTGAATGGTTAAGGGTTAGTTATTGATCTCAAGGGTCGTATTTTCTTATGGAATTAGCGCTTCATTTCACATGCGTTCTCTACCCTTCCCTTGATCTTGCAACCTCTTGATTGAGCTTGCAAGTTTAAGGGTTGGCTATTGATCACATGCTTGTCTTGAGTTCTAGTTTCTTGTTCTTTTTATCGCTTTTTATTACTTGCTTATTATTATCTTGCTTTACTTTCTTGCAATTTTATTCATGCACTTAATTACTTGTAATCTTTTCTTTTCTTTGTTCTTTTCTTTTGCTCTCTTTTGTTCATTTTGTGAATGATTGTAATTATTGTTGTTAAGATGAAATACGGTATTGTAAGCTAATATCTTCTTTCTCATTTCCTTTTCCTGTTATTTTCCATTGAACTCCGCCCAAACCATACGCAAGCGCTCCGTTAGGCACCCTACCCTAACTAGGTAACGGTGATTCTTAACCGCGACCGGTTGCGTTCGGTTTGGCCGGAGGCGAAAGCAAGAGACAAGAACGGAAGGACAAGGGTAAATAAGCCGTATTCCGTGAATACCGCGCTTAAATCCCCTAATCCACGTTGTTGCCAATTGCTTTAGCTTCAATTGGTCAAGACTCGGCTCAAAGGTTTTGAGTACGGATTTCTTTAGCTTACAATATCGTATCTTCTTCTTAACAACTTTATACTTGCAAATAATACACATAGGTTAGAATCGAACAAACTCATACACAAATTCTTTATTGACTCGTCTGAAACAAGAACGGACATACAACCATCTCCCTGTGGATCGACCCGTGCTCAACCGGCTAGCTGCATAGCGACACCGTCCTGATCGCGGTATACTTTAGAACTTTGAACATCCGACACGCTTTTGGCGTGCGATCAAATGGCGCCGTTGGCGGGGAGACGGTAGCGTATTTTCTTTCTTGTTATTCGGGTTAATATTCTTTTTGTATATATTTATAAAAAAAAAATATTTTCTTTTTGTTTTTTTTGATAATTTTTTTGTGGGCAAGAGTGCAGATTTTTGCAGATTTGCAAACTGCGATTGTGGGGAGCAAAGTGTACATTCAAGGCTAAGGTGATTGCAAAGTATAGTGCCAAAGATCCGGGTAGTTTGACCCGCGCAAGCGAACTTTTCAAACTTACCGTATTTGATTCAACGGGGATTTCCTAACCCAAAATCTTAACGGTACGTATTTTTCTAACACCTTCTTATCAAATCCGACGCATCCAATATACTATTCTTTGCAGGATTCTTTGCAAGTTCGCTAGCAAACGCTAAAAATTGACTAACCCGTATTTGTTGCAGTGCCGTGCTTAAAATAAAAAACAATTGTTTGATTCTTTATAGAATTTTTATTAAATTGCGCATTGCATACATTAATACGGATTTAAGGGCAAGCGAACCCCACAACATACGGTAAAGGATTTCATCACCTTTTCCGTGGCCCACAAATCACGAACTTGAGCATAACGTTTACCCGCACAAAATTTAAAAGAAACTAGACTTTAAGCCTTAAGGACTTCGCGCTCACTAGGAGAAGTTAACTGTGTTTAGAACCTTGCTTAACGGTATATTGTTTACGGGGTGTCTAGGAAAGTGTTAACGGCGAAACCGCCAAAAGAGAAAGGGTTATTTAATTAAGGAACTTCGCGAAAGCGTTGGAAAACCTCCCCTTATCTCTGCACTTACATGGCCTCGTGATCAGTGTATCTTGAGCCCGTTTCTCGACACAGTTTTACTTCGACAATCAAGTTCTGGAGCAGGTCTAGTTGACCTAGGTGAACCCTAGAACGATTAGGTGTGTGGTATTTTTGTGTCGTGATTGTTTTTTGTCCATATTCTTTTTGTGTGTATATTTCATTCTTCTGTTAATATATAAACTAAAAAAAAAATTAAAAAATAAAAATATAAAAATCACATTCTTTTTCCCCTCCTTTTCTCTTCCTTTCTTTCTTTCTCTTTTCATATCATGGGTACTCCACCTCGCAAAACTCTTGCCGAACTTTGGTACCCACAACCAGACATTACTTCTTACAGTTCTTGCTTTGGCCGAACATCGAACGACCCCTCCATGCCCAAAATGTCATTGAAAGATCGCATAGCAGCATCTAGGACAAACACTTGCACTCCTCATTCCACTTTGTATCAACCTTTTCAACCTCCCGCACCCGCTTATGTTGATACCCCTTTTGCAAGTCGTCCCTTGTCCATCGCTGAACGTATTGAACAATCTCGTAGCCGATCTTTCACTCCTTTCACCACTATAGATTCTTGGGATCAACAATTCCATTCGCCTTCTTATCCAAATGTTGATCCTGCTCCTGTCCAGCCATTCAATTCATACCAGTCCTACCCGACTTTTGCACCTTCCCTAGACATTGCTTCTACACAGCCTTTTGGGAATTTTCAGTATCCAAACATCTTTGAATCTTTTACTGAAACCCCTTCACAACCCATGTCTAGTCTAGAACAGTCTTTGGAAGACTTTAGGGTAGCGTCGTACCAACAGATGATGGATTTGGATGCGTCCATGGCCGCCCTCATACAACCTAGTGACCCGGTAGCTAGTTTTCAACTAGCTCCAAATTTTCCAATGTATGAAGAGGCGGTCGGACAGGCTGTGAATTTGAGTGGAAAGAGTGAGCTGTACCCCCTTCCAAATCAAACCTACCCGTTTCAAATTGAATCCCACAACTCCTGTGTTGAAAGTCTATCAAGTGTCCCAACTGCATTATCAATTGAAGATAGAATGTTTAATGAGTTGTGCGACTTTGTATGGTTTGATTTGCCAGATTGTGAAGGGACCTTGCCAAGTGAAACCACAAACAATCCTTTTGACCTCTGCACCTCCATCTTAGAACCTGAATTGATTGAAATCCATGCTTTCGATGAGATGTCGGAGAAAATTGACTTTCACTTGATTAAGGATATTGACGCCGGGAATATTTTGGATGATGAACCTGTAGATCTGGCAGAGTTTTTCTCTCCAATTCATCATCCCGAGTCATTAAATGTTTTTCCCGAACAACATATGCGTCTGTACTTTGATGAAATATGCATGGATGAGCTTAACTTTGACGAGAATTTTGAGGATATTTTTGAGGATGAAACAGTTCTAGATGATGAGTCGGATTTTCCAATTCATCCTGTTCCTTTCACTGACTGTGTACACCCTCCAGAACCCTTAACCGATACCCTTCCTCAACCACTTCCCTCCATCCTTTCCATCGTTCCGACCTTGCAAGAACCCGTACCATTTTCACTTCCTGTGTCTGGTTTACCGAGTTCGGCGTACCCATGGGTTCTTACGAATCTTGAGGGATTTGACCCAATCTCTCGCCGGGTTAATAGATTAGCACAATCGCTGTTTACACATCGCTCATCACAAATTGTGCTAATCTATTCACTCCATTTCCTCCCTCAAGTTCGTATTCCACTTCTTTTTCCCTTCCGCCATTCTTCTTCCTCTCATATACCGAGACCGTATCCCGCTTCTCTCCGCATACGGTCTCGCGTATTCTCCATTTCTTTCCTCTTCACCTTCTTTCACCAGCCACTGCTTTATCACGATAAGATCTTTCAATGGTTGGTACTAACTTTTGGCCTGTGTAAGGCCTTGTATAGCTTGATACTGTTCTTTCCCCTCCTAATCCTGAACTTCAACGCTTAACAGTGGAAACACGGTTTTACTTAAGTTTGGGGGGGACTCTTTTTGTGTATATATTTTTGTTTTCCTTTTTGTATATAATTTGTTTTTAGGGAGCGCCGACAATTTTGACCCTCTTGGTATAGCCTGACAGTGAGGGCACTGTCAAGTTTAAGTTTGGGGGTGTGCTCGGTAAGCTTTCTTCCTTCGCATTCATTTGTATATTTTGCATTTGCATACCTTATTAAAAACCCACAAAAATTGAAAATTTTCCAAAAAATATAAAAACTTTGTCGTCAAGTTAGCTAATAGGGTAACTTAGATTTTTATTCCGAAAGTTTAGTTGGCATATTAGAAATAACTAAATTCTAGGCTTAGGAATTGAAAACCCTAAAAATAACCCTCATTCTGTCTAACTTTGGTAAGTATACGTCCTTACAGTTTTTTTTAGAAATAGGTAATCTTGAGTTCAGTTCTTGAGTTAAGTCAAGATGAAGGGAAAGTATTGAAGCTTTACCGGAGGATAAGTCTGAAAAATAGTTTCTTTTCTCGAGTTCAAATTTAGAAAGTATATACCCTACAAACTGCACTTACACGCACCTTGAAACTTGGGATAGTAGAGGATACCTAGAAATACTCTTGCTTGAAAGCCTAGTATGAAAGAAAAAACGGTATTTAAAGCTAAACACCAAAAGAGCATATTATATTTCCGGTCTTGAAAAAGAAAAAGAAAAAGAAAAAGAAAAAGAAAAAATAGAATAAAGTCAAGGCCTGGAAACTGCTATTTACGCTTTAAAGTTCACACATTCAGCAATCGGTCGTTAGTGCCTCAAGAAGCATTAATAGTCGCATGAAAGGTGTGTGAGCAAATCCGTCCATCCTTAATGAAAAGAAGTAGTATTAGGTATTAGGGCAAGGGTATTATAGCTTGAATTGAATTCTTGAGTGTAGGGGTGCAAATACACACACACGTAGGGGTATACAATCGATGTTTGGATAAAAGATAGAAATAAAGAATAAGACTTGTGTTTTCTGTAAAGTTGATAAAAATCCCTAATTTGAGGCCGTACTTTAGAAGGAAAACTCAGGAGAACCAACATCTTTCTAAACTTTTTTGGAACGTATAGGATCCAAGGTTAAATAGATAGGAGGTGTGAAAAATAAGGGTTGGATATTTCTAACTTAGGAGGATAGAATTTCTAACGTAAATACTAAACTGTAGGAGTAGAATCGATGTTAACTTATGACACTAGCTTGACGGGATTTTGTGGGTGTAATCCGCTGAAAACCCTCAGGAGACAACACTCCTCCTACTAGGGACACGTAGAGGTTTAACGGCTTGTTGCACGCGCTCAGTGCAATCGCGTTCCCTGCGAAAGTGCGGTTAGGATTTTATTTTTGTGAATAATTGGTTTTGCTCGGGACGAGCAAAAGTTAAGTTTGGGGGTATTTGTTCATAATAGAATACTGCATTTTATACCGCCCATTCTTACGCTCGGTTGTTTATAGGTAGGTGCTTTTAATCCGTGTTTGCTACATATTTACAGGCCACAGTTTTCTAGTCCAAAATAACGCAATTGATACTAAATCTCCAATGCTACGCCAAAATACAGAACATCTGTTGACCGCAGATAAAAGCCGGCTTCCGGTCATCCGTATCCGTCCAGTGCCGCTTACCTGTTCCAGAGACAAGACATATGACAGTGGTCATTCGTGTCTCGGACAAGCACAGAGCACGAGGGGGGCAGCACAAGAATCAATGGGTGCGCGGAGCTCGAGGGAGAAAGGTCAAATCAATCAAAAGTTAAGCTATGATTGGACTGTGCAGATCTGAAGCAACTGTGGAAGCAAATTGCAGTTTGGTATATGTAGAAAAACACAGGACAAAAGAACAGGAAAACCCCCAAAAGACGACGGCCCAACTCCACTAAATGGCCGCGGAACCGCGGCCAATAGGGGATCTAGGCCACGGTTCCGCGGCCGTACTGGGCCTTCAGTATGTAATTTTTCATGGGTAGTTGGGTCTTTTCATATGGGGTCAGAATTTGGCCCTAGGGTTTCAGAACACTGCCTATAAATACTCCAGAATTGAGCTAAGCCAAGGGTCATTCTTTGTTCTTCTTTCTTTTTAGGATTTAGTCTTTTTCTTCTTCTTCTTCATTTCTTTTTCCATGAAAATTGTAGTGAGAGCTTTTTGAGTGGGAGATCAATGAAGATGAGGGCTTTTTGTATCATTCTCTTTTGTTTCTTCGTCCCCTTGAGATTCTTGCTTTCTCTTGATCATTCAACCTCTTCATTGAGCTTGAATGGTTAAGGGTTAGTTATTGATCTCAAGGGTCGTATTTTCTTATGGAATTAGCGCTTCATTTCACATGCGTTCTCTACCCTTCCCTTGATCTTGCAACCTCTTGATTGAGCTTGCAAGTTTAAGGGTTGGCTATTGATCACATGCTTGTCTTGAGTTCTAGTTTCTTGTTCTTTTTATCGCTTTTTATTGCTTGCTTATTATTATCTTGCTTTACTTTCTTGCAATTTTATTCATGCGCTTAATTACTTGTAATCTTTTCTTTTCTTTGTTCTTTTCTTTTGCTCTCTTTTGTTCATTTTGTGAATGATTGTAATTATTGTTGTTAAGATGAAATACAGTATTGTAAGCTAATATCTTCTTTCTCATTTCCTTTTCCCGTTATTTTCCATTGAACTCCGCCCAAACCATACGCAAGCGCTCCGTTAGGCACCCTACCCTAACAAAGTAACGGTGATTCTTAACCGCGACCGGTTGCGTTCGGTTTGGCCGGAGGCGAAAGCAAGAGACAAGAACGGAAGGACAAGGGTAAATAAGCCGTATTCTGCGAATACCGCGCTTAAATCCCCTAATCCACGTTGTTGCCAATTGCTTTAGCTTCAATTGGTCAAGACTCGGCTCAAAGGTTTTGAGTACGGATTTCTTTAGCTTACAATCTCGTATCTTCTTCTTAACAACTTTATACTTGCAAATAATACACATAGGTTAGAATCGAACAAACTCATACACAAATTCTTTATTGACTCGTCTAAAACAAGAACGGACATACAACCATCTCCCTGTGGATCGACCCGTGCTCAACCGGCTAGCTGCATAGCGACACCGTCCTGATCGCGGTATACTTTAGAACTTTGAACATCCGACACGCTTTTGGCGTGCGATCAGGAACCCTACCAGATCGGCGGAGAGGCTGAGGTTCGTCGGAAACTATTGAATCCTTTGGTTCTGTCAAATCATTAGCAGTTTTGTACAGCTGGAACCTTTCCAGTTCTACAGAACTGATCTTGCCTCGATCTTGTCCGGATTTTTCTTTTGACATAGGCCGGACAATCCCAAATCTTAACTTACTTAAGAGATAGGCTCTTCCCATACCATATCTCATATGGAGTGGTAGGCACTGATTTGATTCGAACATAATTCAATAGGTATGCAGCTTCTCAAGCGCATAACTCCTTAAAAGGAAATAGGTAACTCAGTAATACTCATCATAGAGCACACGATATCTAATATTGTGTGATTGCTCCGCCCCGCTACACCATTGTGCTGTGGTGTATTCAGAGGAGTAATACTGAGAGAGAATCTCATTTTCCTTTAGAACAGTCCAAGGATTCCATGCACAAGTATTCTCCTCCCTGATCTCATCATAGGACATAATACTTATACCCGTATTTTGGTTCTCTACTTCTAACTTATATTCTGTGAATATCTCAAAAGGCTCGGACTTGTGTTTCAACAGGAACATATGTCTGAATCTTGATAGATCATCAGAGAACGTAATGAAGTAAAAAGAACTGGTCCTGGCATGTGTAGACAGGAGACCTTACATACATCATCATGTATCAGTCCCAAGAGTTCATTAACTCTTTCTCTGCTTCCAGTAAACAGAGCTGGTGCCATTATATCTTTGTGACATGACTGGCAAGTTTCACAAGATGTAAATTCAAACTGATTTAAACATGCATCTAAATGTAACTTCAGCTAGTCGGGTCGCATTGATATGACCTAGTCTACAATACCTCAAGAAGAATTTGTTCATTTCTGAACTCTTCCTCTTGTGTGTGTTCAGTATACAAGGAACTGTAGTTTGATTTAGAACGTCAATGCTTTTAGATAACGTGGCTGAACCGATCAACTTTTGATATAGGAAATGTTCAAAACATTATCCAACAATACAAAATTATATCATTTCTTTACTAATAAAGAGACTGATATGATTTTGTATATCAGGTTCGGTATCTAATAGTATTTATTCAGAATCAATGTATTGGTAATATAGGGCGACAGTGACCAACAGACTTGGCTGCAATACTTGCCCCGTTTTTCTGCCTCATGAAACTTATCACCCGTTCTCAGTTTTTCTACCTTTTTGTAGCCCTATGTAACAGATTACATATCTGGGATCCTGATCCGGTATCATATACCCAGGATGTAGAGGATACTGAGAAACAGTTCTTTGTATTGAACACACCCGAAGGAGATGCATCATATGCACTTTCTTCGTTTGGGCGGCATAGGAATTCTGGTATTCCCCAATTTCTTGCTCTGTCTTATAACATTTATAAGTTGGAGCGGGACCAACGTTCCCCAGCTCAGTATAACAAGCGGGTTTGGTCAATACATTCATTTTATTATCTTGATTAAGGCAAGATATTGTCGCTACCAGGAGAGAAAGAGAAGAAAACACTCTGCGTGCGCTTTTGCAAGATCAGATTGGTTATATATTTTATCTAATCAGGATGGCTCCCACTGTTTTTATCAAATCTTCCTTCAAACCTTAAAAGGAAAGACTAGCCGGGATTAATTACACTCTACAAGTTCGCCAATCTTTCAGCCAGGCCAGTGTCGGTACTTTGAGGGAGGTTCCCCGTGCTTTCGCACGGACCTAATTACAGTAAACCTCATTTTCCCAGAGGCGTAACCCCGTTGACACCTTTCTAGACACCTACTTGATCGGCTAATTGCAAAGTGCAAAACTCTCCCAGGAGTAACAATTACTCGTAGTGGGTATCGGGATCCAACTATCACATAGAAGGTATGCAATCTCATTGCAAATTTCAACACTTGAAACTCCCGATAAAGATTTTTACCCCTAGCACTTATGACCTTAACTATGGTCAACAAATCATAAGCACTAGTCAAGTTCTACCCGTCATTTCGTGATTAATTAGACCCACCCACATGACCCTTAACTAAGGTCAACAAAGTCACGCGACTGTCCTAACTAATCGCATCATATGCGGTGTAGGAAGACATCACTTAGCTACCGTACACTGTGCCTTGACTATGGTCAACAAACACAGCACGAATACTAAGTACTCTACTTCCTAAAATGACGGAGGGTTGCGAATGGTTTTTGTGAAAACCATTAACGCTTTGAACTTGATCTCGTTGCGGAATCAAATGGTTTTTAAATGGAATGTTTTTGAAGCTTTTCTAGTTTTGCTAAAGGGGTCACTCCCGGTGAAGGGATCGTCGGCCCTTTCCTCATCGAATGAGGTGCGGGATATATCATATATATCACTGTGCAAAGCAGAAACTATAGAAGCAATCAAAGGACAAACCGAGTGTGTAGCATCTGCCAGTTATTGCTAAAGGAGTCACTCCCGGTGAAGGGATCTCGGTCATTTCCTCATCGAATAAGGTGCAGGATGTTCTATAATGAACACCGCGATGAAAAGAAAGAACTGTAGCTACCTGTTTTTATTTTGAAATTCGATTCCACAACATCAATTAGGTTTATTTTCTTTCATTAATCTCATTAATGAATATCCCATCATTTAAGTCCACCTAAACATCACAGATAAATATAACGTACGCTTATGCCATCCGCATTCGCCTCGATGTCCCGTCTGCACCGTTAGGTTAGGTAACTAACGGCAGAGCGGGGCAGGGCTAGCGCGGGTGTAAAACATAAGCAACGTCTATATAATATATCATATATACTATATATAATATCTGTCACAGAACATCACATGATCACATCACAGATAACGCAGCAGAAAATATCATATGAAATATTGGATATACTAGGACGTCCTTGTTTTCAATACGAGCCAGTATAAAACACGGATTCCATGGTTATGATGAATAGCCAATCCCACACCCCTAGACCCCTACGAGAGCGGCAAGGAACCCTACCAATTCTAGGGTTAGGAGACCCGGACTCGACTCCTCGAGATGGTCTCCCTCTGGACCCTAGAACCCGGTTACTTGTGCTCCCCTCCTTGGGTCTATCCTAGTGCAGAAAAGTAAATAATATACAAACGGTGACATCTTCCGCAACCTGGAAGTGCCCCAATAAAAGAATATTACATACAAGTTTTTACATGAATGAAAATGAAAAAACACTCATCTCACATAAAAACCCCCGGCTATTCAAACACGACGATCCAATATAACATATCCAGCAACACATAACATCACATGTCATCAACGTAAGTAAATATGCGCATCCCAATTGTCGTTGACATATAGCAACGAAACCGGCGATATCACATATTACACTTACGGTCACAGAAAAGAAAGTGTAAAACTACAACAGTTGGAATCCGCAATCTCTTTAGACATCGCATGCCTAATCAAATGAAATACTTAGACATCGCATGCCTAACAATTATAAACCCCGCATTTTAGTCTCAAAATCGAAAACACTTTTCAATATAAAAGTCGGGCAATTCAACAGGATTCCCGACATTCAGATCGAATGCTCGTCGCAAACTTTAGTAGGCCGCCGCACCCCCGATACCGTCGACGAAGTGCACTAAGGAGGAACACCGCTGCCGCGAGCACCCGAACGGATGCTTTCAGCGACGGGGTTCTCCTACAGTCACTTGGTCGGGGCAATGGAGTGAGGCTGTCTATTAAGTTTACCCGGCGAGTATCCGCGTATGCTACGAGATTGCGACGGACTTTTGATCACATCAAAATTCCGTGGCAACCGATCAAGTGAGACTAAACTACTAGATTTATAACATTCATTCAGTTATCTCATAACTAATTGTGAATTCCAATTATTGTATCACATTCCAGATAAATAGAAAATGTTAAACTTTCCGATCGAACATTCTAACACCCAAGTTTTCCCGACACAGTTCAACACATTAAATAAGTCTAACAACATTCAGTTCGTGCCTCAGTACCAACGGTCCAGCCGTAGAAGGGTCAAGCCAACGCCTCACATGTGGCACGCCGTACTGCCCCAAACCCGAAGATTCAAAAGGTAGTTCAAGACGGTCACATAATCGAGTTAAGGTTTGTTGTCTTCTAGAGGGACCATCGCGTTACTTGCACTACTTAGAACGTCGTTAAACCACGGAAAAATCCAACACTTGGAAATTTCCCGACAGGGGAAAAATTGGGTATTTATATCCGGTCGAACTTTTTAACATATTCTAAAATTTATCCGGAAAGCCACATAGACAAAATCTGATAATCCGATCGAATCACCGAATCCCCAAAACAACCCCAGAAAATTCAACTCTTGAATAAATATTAAAAATTCCCAGAAAATCCAACTCCAGAAAATAGGAATTACTGTGCAAAAATGGGAAGCTGACGTCATCACACGGCCGCAGAACCGCCGCAGAAGCCAGGCTTCTGCCGCGGTTCCGCCGCACTTTGGTGGATTCATGGGTGCGAGCTTCACAGTAATTCTTACAATTCCCTGCTGATTTTTCTGCATATTTTTAATATCGGAAAACTCCAGATTTTAGAAAAAGTCCAGAGAGCATGTTTGGTTTAGGGTTTCGGGTTCGTTCGGGTTTCAAACTTCGTCTACGCATCGCCTAAGGCTCTAGCTAGGCTCTGATACCACTGTAGGGTTCCTAGGCACTCTAATGGAGTCTCACAAGTGATCAAACATGCACAAATCAAAAATTCCTTGTGCCTACAAACCCTAATACGGATCGTTAACTAGAAATCAAGGCGATGCAAGCAAGTAAACGGAATTATAGCTAAAGGGAAGGGGCTACAACCTTTGTAGATCCGGTCCTCCACCTCCTAAGCTCCGCGATGAAGTATCCTCGCTGTACAAATCGGATCTTGGGCTCTAGCGTTGGCTTCATCGGAGAAAAGCGGGCTAGGTCGTCGACGACGATGCCGAAGATGATCTACGTCGAGGCATCGCTAGATCAAGCTCCAACTTCACCAAGTCAAGAAAACTTATGAAGGAAACACCCTATACTACTTGGAAAGAGGTAGAGGATGAAGAAATCGGAAGTGGGTAGACTTTAGATTTGGATTTCTCACACTTTTTCATCAATCACCATTGATGTAGCAAGCTTTCTTCATGGAAGAAGAAGATGAAGAAGAAGAAGAAGATATGATAAGTTATTTTAAAACGGAAAATAAATGAATACTTATCATAATCTTACCCTTGGTTAAGTGTAGAGAATCAACTAGGGTTAGTGAATGGTTAGGTTTTGTAGATGAAGACAAAATGGTCAAAGCTTCTTGAAGCTTCAAAGAAAAGAACAAAATAATCAACCATTTTATTTTCTTTCCAAATGAAGAATGAATAAATAAATAAATAGTCAATAAATACAAAACCCTAACCATTACACAACCATAGTTTAATCATACACTTAACTAAGTATGCATGTATCATCAAACATGATACAATCATGTGCACAAAAATATATCACATATACAACTTGCACAATTCAAGTGAGTAAATCCATTTAAAGTGAACCAATACTAGTTAATGCAAAGTAATATATCAAATTTATAATTATACATTAAATCATTAAATCAACACTTGATTCAATGATCCGGTTATGTCGCATATAACCGGCTAGTATCCAATGTATCGGCTTATCGAATCGATCCTTGATTCGATAATTAGGTTATATCGCATATAACCAATCAATACATTCATCGCGAGAATGGAACACGGTATCACATACACGAATTATTCTCGGTCTCGCACATATCCCATATGTGTTCCTATTTCGTTTCGCTTGAGCCAGGAAACCTCTGTATAGGACTCTAAAGACCCGTCAATACGCCGGCAGCAGATGATGATCATATCAAACACCCACAAGCCGCAAGCGGTCTGCTAAACGTAACGGCCACACGGGTATTGAGCGATCAGAAGATCGACGAGCAAGCCCGCTCACACTCCTGTGAATCCAACCAGTAACACTTACCGTACAGTCCGGTCTGTTCGTCTGATATGTCGCATATCTCGCCTAGGGGTGGTAAACGTCAGACCCCAGTAGCTCGATAAGTCATGCCGACTTGAGGTCCATAACATTCGTGAAACTACTGATAACTCTTACCAGTATATCACTGCAACCCTGGCCAGGGATTTCCTGTTATGGCCATTCGAGCATAGCGCAACATCAACCCCCAATACCGGGAGAGACGAATCCCCTCCTATCGCTCATTGCCTCCATGTGAATCGGGACTGTACCCAAAAACCACCTGTTTGCACGACTCAGTAGAGCCGTGGTAGGGTGGAAATAAAAGCACAGTGGGAGAAACACAAGACTCTATGACGATCTCGGGTCAGCAGACTAAGCTGTACCAGTGTCACCAGAGAACTGCCATCTGACGTCAGGTATAATACCATCTGGGAGTTCTCGACGAGTCCGTTCAGTGTACCCAGTCTCTACTGAGCACCCGCATACCATCTTCGATGTCAAACACCAATGGATATGGGATCATCCATCGCCCATCGCATGGGTCGAGAAGATATACGCTAGTCTACTCTGGAATATCGATGCCCCGTCTCGATATTCCCTCGACTAGGAACATTGAAGGATGTACTCATGGACTATCCAGGCCCCACTAGTATGATATGCATCACAGTCCTGGAAGTCGAGTACACATCCTAAGGGCTTTATCAACATGTAACAGAGAGACAGAAAGTATACACGTTAAGATAAAGAGCAACCAGATAGCGTACTATCATGTCGAGCAAGAAAGTCCTACCTATATATGTCCCAGCATCCACTACAATATACATCCAATGTACAGTAATGGCCTCTAGGGTATACATATAACTAACAGTTATGCCCCCAGAGAAAAGAGGTTATTTAATTAAGGAACTTCGCGAAAGCGTTGGAAAACCTCCCTCGAAGTATCGACACTGGCCTGGCTGAACGGTTAAGCAAGTATTGTACGGTGAGAATTGTCCTGGCTAATTCTTCTTTTATGGTTTGAGGAGGGATTCGAGAAACAGTGGGAGCCATCTTGTTTAGATAAAATAAAAACCAATCTAAACTTGCAACAGCATCATGCTAAAATGTTTTCTTCTCTCTCTCTTAAATTGCAGCGACCTTGTGACCATACATAGGTTACATCTAGATAACAAATTGACTGAATCTGACTTATATCACTGGCAAAGGTCTGTCCAGATGTCCATTGGCTATGACAAGCTGGACCACCCTATTACTACTCCAGATCCCACAGTCTCAGGTCCAGTTTCCACTGTCACGGATATGGATATCCGTCAGACAAGGGAAAAGGATAAAGCGAAAGCTAAGTGCTTCGTGTTAGCTTCAGTTGATGGTGTATACTAGAAGCAGCACGAGAAGATGGACTTAGTTTCCATCTTTCTCCATAATAATAAAGATTTATATGGAGAGCAATCTCATATCACTAGATATGAAACCTCGAGCGAATTAATTCAAGCGAGGTTAGCTGACGGGTCATCTGTAATGGACAACGTCCTTACAATGTCTAGCTGTATTGATGAGCTCCAGGACCTGGAGATCGCGTTGTGAAACGAGTCAAACACTGACTTGATTCTACAGTCTCTGCCCTCTACCCTGAGGGAAACCAAGGAGGGAGAAGGAAAGAGAAAGGCAAAAGTTTCGGGACTGGATATAGTAAAAGAGGGACGTTCCTATTGTTATGGGATTGGGCATTGGCAGAATGATTGCAGGGCTTTAGAAGCCAGTAGCCAGGATACGAAGCATGTTGCGGCTTCGACTTTGGGTGTGTTTATGATAGAGAACTGTATGTCAGTTAACCCTACTTCCTGGGTATTGGATACCGGATCAGGAACTCACATCTGTAATTCATTACAGGCTCTGAGAAATCGTAGGGTTATCGGGATAGGTGATATGACCCTCACAGTTGCTAACGGAATGAGCATGGACGCTGAATCCATAGGGGAATATCATCTTGGAATGACAACTGGGCAGATATTGATTCTGCGTAACTGTTTTTATGTACCAGGTACGACTTGTAATATCATATTTGTACCCTTACTTTCTAAGGAAGGATATGATTTTGCTTTTACAAGAGATGTGGTTCACATCCACCTAAATCAAGATTTGTTTGGGTCACGTAGATTAGAAAATGGAATATACGTATTAAATCAAGCTCAGATTTTCAGTGTCCAGAACACACTTAAAAGAAAGTCTCCGGAATTAAATCAGGCTTTCTTATGGCATTGTAGACTAGGTCACATCAATAAGAGGAGGCTGACTAAGTTACATAGAGAAGGATATTTGAATCCGTTCGAATATCAATCTTATGCTACTTGTGAATCTTGTCTCATGGGAAAGATGACAAAGACTCTGTTTACTGGACACGGAGTAAGAGCGAGCGAGCTCTTAGGACTCGTACACAGTGACGTATGCGGTCCAATGTCTACACATGCGCGAGGTGGTTATTCCTACTTCATTACTTTTATGGATGATTTCTCTAGTTATGGATATGTCTTCTTAATGAAGCATAAATCCGAGGCTTTTGAGAAATTCCAAGAATACAAGAATGAAGTGGAAAAACAAACAGGCAAGAGTATAAAGACACTGAGATCTGATCGAGGTGGTGAATACTTAAGTGCCGAGTTCCTGGGTTACTTAAAAGAGAATGGAATTCTCTCTCAGCTTACTCCTCCATACACACCACAACACAATGGTGTATCAGAAAGGAGGAATCGAACCCTATTGGATATGGTTCGTTCCATGATGAGTAAGGCTGAGTTACCACGATCATTCTGGGGATATGCACTAGAATCAGCTGCATATCTTTTGAACCAGGTTCCTACCAAAACTGTGCCTACCACACCATATCAGATGTGGAGTGGGAAGAAACCCTGTCTAAAACATTTTAAGACATGGGGATGTCCAGCTTTTGTAAAAAAGCAGCATGCGGACAAGCTCATAGCACACTCAGTAAAGTGTAAGTTTGTAGGATATCCAAAGAACTCAAAGGGATATTATTTCTATTACGCAGAGGAACAAAAGGTTTTTGTTTCTCGTCATGCCTGCTTCTTAGAAACTGAATTTTTAGAAAATCAGAAGAGTGGGAGCGCAATAGAACTGGAAGAAATTCCAGATCCACAAGCTATTACTGAAACCTTGGTAGAACAAGAAGGTTCAGGTGAACAGGACATCCCGACGCCACTCCGCAGGAGTAGTAGGCAATCTCATCCACCCGAGAGATACTATAGTTTTCTCATAGACGGGGATACAGAGGATTGCACTATTGATTATGATGAGCCTACTAGCTTCCAGCAAGCCATTCAGAGCGGTGACTCGGTAAAATGGCTAGATGCAATGCGGACCGAAATGGAGTCCATGTACACCAACAAAGTATGGACTTTGGACATTGCTCCAGATGGGGTAAAACCCGTAGGATGCAAATGGATCTTCAAAAAGAAGATTGGTGTAGATAGACAGGTTGAAACCTATAAGGCTAGACTTGTTGCAAAGGGTTTCCGTCAAAGACCTGGTTTGGACTATGACGAAACCTTTTCTCCAGTGGCTATGCTTAAATCTATTCGGGTCCTTCTTGCTATTGCTGCCTTCCACGATTATGAAATCTGGCAGATGGACGTAAAGACGGACTTTCTAAATGGAAATTTGGAAGAAAGCATCTATATGGATCAGCCAGAAGGATTCATTCAGAGTGGGAGCAGCGGTAAAGTATGCAAGTTGCTTAAAGTCCATTTATGGACTAAAGCAGGCATCACGGAGTTGGAACATCTGTTTTGATGATGCTGTCAAAGAATTTGACTTTATCAAAAATCCAGATGAACCATTCATATACAGTAAGATTGTAGGGAGAGCTGTAGTATTCCTCGTCTTGTACATGGATGACATTCTCCTAATAGGAAATGATATTCCTATGTTACAGTCAGTCAAAAGATTCTTGTCACATAAATTCTCCATGAAAGACCTGGGTGATGCTACCTACATTCTGGGAATCCGGATCTATCGTGATAGATCAAAGAGGATATTGGGACTTTCGCAGTCCAGGTACATAGACACCATAGTAAAGAGATTCAGTATGGATGATTCTAAGCGCGGTAACCTACCGGCTTGTCAGGGAATCACCCTCTCCAAAGAGATGTCTCCCAAGACTGATTTGGAAAGGGATCGCATGTCGATTATACCCTACGCTTCTGCGGTAGGCACTATAATGTATGCGATGTTATGTACCAGACCAGATGTAGCATACGCACTAAGCGTTGTAAGCCGGTATCTGGCAAACCCAGGGGAGAAGCACTGGATAGTAGTAAAGAACATTCTTAAGTACCTGAGAAGGACTAAGGAGATGTTCTTGGTGTATGGCGGAAAAGACCTTCAGATGGAGGCTTTTGCCGACTCCGGCTTCCAGAGTGACAAAGATGACTCCAAGTCCATGTCGGGTTATGTCTTTACCCTCAATGGAGGGGCGGTCTGTTGGAAGAGTTCCAAACAGGAGACCGTTGCTGACTCAACGATGGAAACAGAGTACATAGCTGCTTGCGATGCCGCAAAAGAAGCAGTCTGGATGAAGAAGTTCCTCACAGAACTTCAGGTGGTTCCTACCAGTGTTGGTCCAATACCTCTGTATTGTGACAACAACGACGCTATAGCTTTAGCGAAGGAACCCAGGTCCCATCAGAAGTCCAGACACATCTTAAGGAGGTATCACCTGATCAGGGAGATCGTAGATCGCCGGGAGATCGAGGTGAAGAGAGTAGAGACGGAGAATAACATTGCTGATCCATTCACAAAGGCCCTTCCTCAGACACAGTTCGAGAGGCTATTCGAGATGATAGGTCTACGATATGCCAGCTCATGGCCCTAGTGCAAGTGGGAGATTGTTAGTGTATATGCCGTAGGGGCCATTATTGTATCATACTAGATTGTATATTACTTAATGGAAGCTTGGGATATTCACAGTTATATATATACAGTCTTGCTAAAAATGGTAGTATGCTACTTGGTTTGTGTCTACTTTAATATGTGCATATATTTCTTGTAACGAATCACTTATACATATTAGTAGAGCCCATAAGATCTTTGCTTGATTACCAGCGTCGTGATGGCAGTCACACTAGTGGGGGCTGGGTAGTCTGTAAGCAACATCCTATATAGGTCCCTGGTCGTTGGATTATCGAGATAGGGCATCGATATTCCGGAGTAGACTAAGTGTGTACGCTTCTCATCCCAGTTAGGGAAATGGTCTGTCCCACAGCCATTAGTACGTAGTACTGGAGATAGTATGCAGGTGCCCGTTAGGTTACGGGTACACCGGACAGGACTCGCCGGGGAACTGATTGGTTGGTATTATACCCATCGTCAGTTAACAGTTGCCAGGTGACATGAGTACAGCATAGTCCGCAGACTTGACACTGCTACTTCGCCTCGAGTGTGTCCCACTGTTCTTAGATTGCTACCCTACCACGGCTCAAAGGAGTCGTGCAAACAGGTAGCAGTTAGGTGCAGTCCCGAGCACTTGGAGGCAGTGGCGGTTAGATAGGATTCTTCTCCTCCGGTATTGGGAGTTGATATCACACTGTGTCAGAGAGCCATTACGCAAAGTCCCTGGCCAGGGCAAGCGAGATATACTGGTAGGTTCCAGTAGCTTCTCAGGGTGTAATGGGCTTCGCTCCGACACGACTTATACAGCTATTAGGGGACTGACGCTTGCCGCCCCCTAGGCTTGATATGCGATAGTCTTAGACGAACAGACCGGACTGTACGAAGATTGTCACTTCAGGCTCAGTGGGAGTTCGGATGATTTTCCTCATCGGCCTTCTTATCGACATCTACCTGGGGACCGTTACGTACAGCTAGTGCCGCTTGCGGTCTATGGTTAAACCCACTGCCAGCCTAGTGTCGAGTCTTTAGAGTCCCACACAGAGAGTTTCCCTACTCCAGGCGAAACGATATAGAGCTCGTATGGTTTTACGACAAGGGTTCGGACGCATACGTGTGTTTACGCACGTACGACATCCGGACAGTTTTTACTAGTCGTCTTTGGTTTAAGCCAGTTACTAGTATCCGGTTATTGGATTTATACAGTCTAAAGCTTTTCCGTGTTTTCACGGATAGGAGGGGCGTTCTCGTAATTGCGCGAGAAGCTTCTAGAAGATGGTGACTAAGGAGCTTTAGGTGGCATATACATTGAATGAGATTAGTGAGTCATATAGATGATTCTTCCATGTCATTAATGCTTCATAATTGCTCAATGACTCGTGGAGATGAATCGCTATAAGATATTTATAAGGCATGGTTGTAAATCATTTTTCTTTTCTTTTCCTGAAAAACAATAATGCTTGATATATATTATGGTAGCTCATTTTTCTCATTTCATTATCATGTTCATCTTCTCTCTCCTCAAGCTCTCTCTCTTCAAACCCTAATCCTCACCTCTCATGTGTTGAGTACAAGGGTTAGCTAGACTAATACATCTATAACCTCACTATATATCACCTAGTTAGCTTAGATTAGCGATTTGAGCAAACTAGTTATCTCAAGTTTGAGATTAAGCTTGGCGTAGGAACTTTCGGGTGGATCGTCTTTGATTCGAGGAGGTCGTTGAGGTGCCGATGTTCCAAGGAGCCTACGAGGAGTGGAGGACAGCGATGAAGACCCGAAGGACATGGTTCTTGAGGTATAATCACTTCACATAGTAGTTTAGAACTTCTATGATTGTTGTTAGTTATCATTTAGCTTCGATTCTTGCGGTTAGTCGATATTTAAGCAAAGAACAAGATCGTTTTTCATATTTCCGCCTCCCCGCAAGTCGTGGGGTGTTGCACATCGACTTACACGTATATCTTGAGAAGATTACTTGGTGTGCATTGAAAAGTTGAGACTTTTAAAGCTATGCTTAAGTCCATCCAGATCCTACTTGCCACGGCTACATACCATGACTACGATATCTGGCGATTGGGTGTCATGACTGCTTTTCTAAATGATGTTTTGGAAGAGAGCGTCTATAAGTACACAGCCAGAAGGCTTCGTAGACAGTGGGAGCAGCGGAAATGTGTGCAAGATGTTTTATGTGATAAAGCAGGCATCGCGGAGTTGGAACGTCTGTTTTGAAGTGGTAGTCAAAGAGTTTGACTTCATCAAAATGGTAGATGAACCTTGTATATACAAAAGGTAGTAGGGAGTATGGTGGTGATCCTCGTAGAGTACGTGGATGACATACTCTTGATAGGAAAGGAGTTTCCTATGCTACGCTCGGTCAATCTTCGCTTATCACAAGGATTCTCCGTATAGGATCAAGGCGATACCTCCTAAATCCTGGGTTTTGGATCTATGAGATAGTTCTAATTGGATGTTAGGATTTTCACTAGTTGTAGTGAGATGGTATCAATCGATCCTGGGGAGAATCACTGGAAAGGTTCCAGGGTGATAAGAACGACTGAATGTCAGTCGCAGGCATTGTCTATACCCTCAGTGGAGGGACGGTATGTTGGAAGAGTTCCAAGCTAGATACCGTGACTTACTAGACGATTAAAGGCAAGATACATCGTTACCAAGGATGCTACCAAAGATGCAGTCTGGATATATATAAGTTCATGAGATGAACTTCGTTTCTACCATTGTGTGACAATGGAGTTGTGGCTTTAGCCAAGGAACTACCGTCCCATCAGAAATCCAGAAATAATTCCTAGGCAGTATCACCTATCATGGAGATAGTTGATCTCCAGAGAGATCGAGGTTAGGAGAGTAGACACAGAGGACAACAGCGCGGATCCACTCACAAAGGAATTTTTCCCAGTAGAGACTTTTATGGGATGGTTAAGCATGAGATACTTCAGCCACAGCTAATTGTTGGGTATGTGATACCACAACAGATAGCCCTAGTGCAAGTGGGAGATTATTAGTTATATGTATGCCCTAGAGGCCATTACTGTACATATGATGTATATTGTAATTGATGCTTGGACATATATAGGGAGGACTTTCTTGCTCGAAATAATAGTATGCTATCTGGTTGTACTTTATCTTAACATGTACTCTGATTTTCTCTATGTTACATGTTGATAAAGCCCTTAGGATATGTACTCGACTACTGGGACTATGATGAGATCATACTAGTGGGGCCACGGTAGTCGACGAGTACATCCTATAACAGTTCCTAGTCGAGGGTGTATCGAGACAGGGCATCGATACACCAGAGTAGACTAGCGTATACGCATCTTGACCCATATGATGGGCGATGGATGATCCCATATCCATCGGTGTTTGACATCAAGGATGGTGTATGGGTGCTCAGTAGAGACTGGGTACACTGGACGGACTCGCCGAGAACTCCCAGATGGTATTATACCTCACTCAGATGGCAGTTCTCCGGTGACACTGGTACAGAGTAGTTTGTTGACCCGAGATCGTCATAGAGTCTTGTGTGATTCCCACTGTGCTTTGATTTCCATCATACCACGTCCAAGAGGGCGTGCAAAAAGGTGGTTTTTGGGTATAGTCCCGAATCACATGGAGGCAATGAGCGATAGGAGGGGATTCGTCTCTCCCGGTATAGGGAGTTGATGTTGTGCTGTGTTCGATTGGCTATAACCCGAAATCCCTGGCCAGGGTTGCTGAGATTTACTGGTAAGTGTTATCAGTAGTTTCTCGAACTGTTATAGAACTCATATCGACACGACTTATCGAGCTACTGGGGTCTGACGTTTACCACACCTAGGCAAGATATTCGACATATCAGACGACGAGACCGGACTGTACGGGAGTGTTACTGTTTGGATTCACAGGAGAATGTACAGGCTTGCTTGTTGATCTTCTAAGCGCTCAATACCTGGGTGGCTGTTACGTTTAGCTGACTGCTTACAGCTTGTGGGTGTTTGATATGATCATTACCTACTGCCGGCGTATTGATGATTTTTTAGCATCCAACACAGAGGTTTCTTGACTCAGGAAAAACAGAGTAGGAGCACATATGTGATATGTGCAGGACCGAGGATAATGCGGTATGTGATACCGTATTGGATTCTCACGATATGAGATATCGGCCGGGTATATGTGATATAGCCGGGCCATCGTATTAGTCGGTTATATGCGATATATCCAGATTGTTGGATCAAGTGTTAATTCGATAATTTAATGTATAATAATATATATGATATATTAAATTACATTAACTAATATTAGCTCACTAAAAGATTCTTTTTCTTACTCGGGTAATACATTGATATATATGCGATATATGTTAATTGTGTTTTGTTACGATAAATATTATATATGTGATATATAATATTGTAATATGATATGGTTATTAATGCAACATGTTTTGTGGAGTTTAAACATGATTAGGGTTTGGATTAGGGTTAAGACTTCTAGTAGATTCTAGAAGCTTTTCTTTTGTCTTGGAAAGGATATTATGCTTGATATTTTCAAGTGATTCACTTTTAACCCAACCTAAACCCTAGCCCTAGTTAATTCTCTACATGGGTTTAGTTGACCATGGTTGCATTATTCATCATATTTATCTTTTCATTATTCATCAAAAAAGGATTCTAATGATATTGTTCTTCTTCTTCCTTCTTCTCTCTTTCATGGAAAAAGCTTTCTAGCTTTTTTCCAAGTGATGAAAATGAGTGAGAATAAGAAAATAAAAGAGAGCAAAAATCCTACTTCATCATTCTCATCTATCCTGTCCCTTTAGATGAGAGTGTTCACTTCATTTAGTGAGTGTTAGCTTGTGTTAATGAAACTTCAAGGTAGATCATCTTTGTTATCGAAGATCGGAACCAAGACTGCATCTCTCTTCGTGGAGCCTCTCGAGAGTCTGTAACACGATGATCGCAGCGAAGGGACCTCAACACGGAGCTTAAGAAGTGAAGGACCGGATCTACAAAGGTTGTAATCCCTCTCACTTAGTGTTAAAGTGTTTAACATGCTTTGTTTTGCCTAAACTCCAGTTTAATGATCCGGCTTTGGGTTGTTCGGCACGGCTAAATTTTAAATCGGGTATGGTTGATGCCTCGTAGACCCTTGTGGCAGTGCATAGCAACCCTACATGATGTATATTATAGTGGGTGCTTGGACATATATAGGGAAGACTTTCTTGCTCGACATGATAGTATGCTATCTGGTTGCTCTTTATCTTGACATGTATACTTATTGTCTCTCTATTACATATTGATAAAGCCCTTAGGATGTGTACTTGACTACCAGGATTATGATGCAGATCATACTGGTGGGGCCAGGGTAGTCTATAAGTACATCCTTCAATTGTTCCTAGTCGTGGGAGTATCGAGACGGGGCATCGATATTCCAGAGTAGACTAGCATATACGTTTCTTGACCCATATGATGGGTGATGGGTGATCACATATCCATTGGTGTTTGACATTAAAGATTGTGTACGGGTGCTCAGTGGAGACTGGGTACACTGAACAGGACTCACCGAGAACTCCTAGATGGTATTATACCTCAAGTCATATAGCAGTTCTTTGGTGACACTGGTACAGGTTAGTCTGTAGACCCGAGAACGTCATAGAGTCTTGTGTGATTCCCACTGTGCTTTGATTTCCACCTTACCACGTTCAAGAGAATGTGCAAAACGGTTGTTTTTGGGTACAGTCCCGAGTCACATGGAGGCAAGGAGCGATAGGAGGGGATTTCTTCTCTCCCGGTATTGGGGGTTGATGTTGCGCTATGCTCGATTGGCCATAATAGGAAATCCCTGACCAGGGTTGCTGAGTTTTACTAGTAAGTGTTATCAGTAGTTTCTCGAACCGTTATAGGCCTCACATCGGCATAACTTATCAGGCTATTGGGGTCTGACGTTTACCACCCCCAAGCTGGATATGCGACATATCAGACGAAGAGACCGGACTTTACGGTAGTGTTACTTATTGGATTCGCAGGAGTATGAACAGGCTTGCTTGTTGATCTTCTGATCACTCAATACCCGGTTAGCCGTTACGTCCAGATAGTACCGCTGACGGCTTATGAGTGACTAATATGACCATCACCTACTTCCGGAGTATTGACGAGTCATTAGAGTCCTACACAGAGGTTTCCTGGCTCAGGAGAAATGAAGTAGGAGCACATATGTGATATGTACGGGACCGAGATTAATACATGTATGTGATACCATATTCTATTCTCGCGATATGTGATATCGGTCGGTTATATGTGATATAGCCGGGTTATCGAATCAAGTGTTGATTCGATAAGTTGATACATATGATATTAGTCAGTTATATGTAATATAGCCGGATTATTAAATCAAGTGTTGATTTAATAATTTAATGTATAATTATATATTTGATATATTAATTTACATTAACTAATATTAGCTCACTAAGCATTTCTTTTTCTCACTTATGTACACTTAATATATATGTGAAATATATTATTGTGTCATGCTAGTTGCTACATGCAACATGGGTGTATGAGACGCACACCATGCTTGTCGGCCTCGAAGACTTCAAGAAAGCTTGTTCATTTCACCTTGTTGAGCTTTACTAGAGTCCGGGAGATCACTACTTGGAGCAAAGGGACTACTACACGCAGCTTTTGAAGTGAAGGACCGGTCTACAAAGATTGTATTTCTTGTTCACTTAGATGTAAAGATGTTTACATGCTAGGTTACGTCTAATTCTTTAGCTAAGATTCTAGGTTAGGGTTCTTTAACGCGCCAAATTTTTGAAAACGGCATGGTTGTTTCCTCCCCAAACCCAGTGGTCGTGCTAGGGAACCCGGCAGTGGTATCAGAGCCAAGCTAGAGAATTAGACGATATTTGTAGAATTATGAAACCGAAACGACTCCGAAACCTCGAGAAAAAGGATAGTTTCTATCGAAATTTTTAAGTGCCCTAAATTTTTTAAACCAAATGAAGAATGTTACATGAGATGTAACATGAACACCAGAGCAAAACGAGTCACTTTCACTGGGTTTCACCCGGCGAAACTTGTCCAAAAACCGGTCCCATCGGTTTTCTATTGGTGTTTTGGTCTCGTTTTAGTTTGGTGTTCCAGGTTCTGGGTATTGGTGTTTCAGGAATTGTTTGTTTTTAATAAGATTGCATGTGATGTTATCTTTCTGTAAAAGCAATTCGGAGTATTTCGTAGTCGTAATTTTAACATCGTTTCGGGTAATTTTTACGACGTTAAAAGGTTCGAACGAATATCAAATACCCATTTTTCTCTCTCGCTTGAAATTTTCCAAAAGTTGGAATTTTCCAAGTTAAAAATATTCGAAAAATCATGCAGGTAATTCTATGGACCCTCTAGAAGAACGAAACCCTAACTCGATTCTATGACCGCCGGAACCCCCACAAAACCCTAAGGTTTGCGGTAGTTCCGCGGCGCCATAGGCGAGGCAAGAGTTGGCCCTTCTACGGTTGGTCCGTAGGTACTGTGGTATGTTTTGGGTATTTTTTAACTCCGCTCAAAGTGTTGAGCCCTCTGGGAAATGTGGGTGTTTGTTGATTCGATTGAAACGTTTAACATCGTCTAGCTATCTGTTAATTGTGATACAATATTTGGAATCCACAAAAATTAGTTTTGTGAAAACTAGTTTGAATTTTGTAAACCTAGAAATTTAGTCTCAATTGATCGGTTGCCATGGGATTTTGATTCGGATCAAAAATCCGTCGCAATAATGTAGTGTATGCAGATACTCGCCCGGTAACGTTACTAGATAGCCACGCCCCATAGCCCCAACCAAGTGACTGTAGGAGAACCCCATTGCCAAAAGCATCCTCCCGGGTGCTCGCGGCCACGCTGTTCCGCTTAAGTGCACTTCGTCGACGGCATCGAGGGTGCGTCCGTCTACTAATGTTTCCGACGAGCATTCGATCATCTTGTCGGAAATCTTGTTGAAATGCCCGACTTGTTATTGAAAAGTGTTTTCAATATCGAGACTAAAATGCAGGGTTTATAATTGTTAGGCATGTGATGTCTAAGAAATTCATTTGGTTACGCATGAAATCCAAATTATGTGATATTTCGGGTTTATGATGTCTAAGGTGGTTGCGGATTCCAATTGTTGTTGTTTTCACTTTCTTTTCTGGGACCGTAAGTGTAATATGTGGTGTATCGCCGGTTTCGTTGCTATACGTCAACAACAATTGGGATACACATATTTACTTACGTTGATGACATGTGATGTTATGTGTTGCTGTGATATGTTATATTGGATCGTCGTGTTTGAATAGCCGGGTGTTTTTGCGTGATATGAGAGTTTTTCATTTTCATTCATAGAAAAACCTGTATGTAATATTCTTTTATTGGGGCACTTCCTGGTTGATGATGATGTCACCATTGATGTATATTATTTACTTTTCTCATTAGGATTGACTCAAGTTGGGGAGTACAAGTACCCGGGTTCTTGTAACGCTTTGAAAATTCGTTTAGGTCAATTATATGTTAATTAGTGATAATAGGATATTTTCTTAAAACCTAATTAATAACTATTTTCCACGTCGACTGGACTAAATCTATTTTAATTGTGAAATTATGTAATTACATATATAATTGTGTTTTATTAGTTAACATTTAAATTATTGTTCACTTAACTATCTATTTTCCTTATTTATTATTTACTAATCTAAATTTTTAAAAAAACATGCATAAATCTAGCATTACCTAGGTCAATATGTGTTTTAGTAACCATGACAACTCAACACTAACTTTGTAATATACATTTCCTTCCGGTCCTTTTTATGGTTCTAGTTTTCTTTAAAAAAAAAGAAAATGGAAATTAAATGAAAAAGGGTAGCATGGTGCATTTATGACGCATGGGGGGCTTGACTTTGAACACACACACACCATCACTCTCTCTTTCTCCCCTTAGCTCTCGGCCAAGCCCCAGCAGCCCTTCCCCTTCATGCTCTTCTTCTTCTTCTTTCATTCCAAGCCTCCATTTCCATCAGAAGAAAAATCCCTCAAAACCTTACAAAAGAATCTCTTGCTAAATACTTCAAAACAAATCCTTTTTGGTTCTTGAGGCATGTTACAGCTTTAAGAGGCAAGATCTGCAAGATTGAACCATTCTTAGATCATCTTGAGGTATAAGCCTAAACTAAATACTTAATTTGCTAAACTTTTAGTTTATTAAGCTTAATGTAGTGTTTGAGTGGTAATTAGTGCTAATTATGTGATTTAAGAGGAGATTAAGATAGGTTAGGGTTTTTATGGCTTGAATAGGGTAACTAAGTGTAGTTAGTGCCTAATAATCCAAGTCTTTTCACAGGTTTACACTAAAATACCTTTATGTCGCTAATTAGTGTTTTAAAACGGTTTTATATCAAGTTTTTGGATACGGAGTATCAACTATTTCTGCGGTTATTTTTAGAGTAAACAAACATATACAGTAGACTATACCTTGCGATTAGAGTGTTGTGTAGAAATACGAGCTCGTTTTACCCCACTTGACCCGGCGAAATCTCCATGTTTTCCGAACTCGCCGGCCCCCTGGTGGAGTAGGGAGTTGGTGCTTTGCAGACAGATGTCTGTATGTATTTTATAGTGTTTGGTATTGCTTGTTTTCTTGGTTTTTTCTCCAGATAAAATCTGGTACCAATTACCGATAATTATAGTATTGTGACTTGCACGACACGTACGTTCCGAGTCTTGGTTTATTGTCTGGTGTGTATCACAGTCAATCGGGGTGGTTTCAGACGTTAGCACACACGTTTTGGTGCTTCGAGTGCACACGTGTTTATCTTGTAACGCTAGTTTTCCCGTATGGTCTTGATATCGCGTTTTGCAGCATATTAGCCTTATGTGTGTTGCATTATGTGATTCTAGGATCGGTCACGGAGGCATCGGACGTGTCACGGAAAAGAAAAGCGGTGATTGTATCAGACTAGCGGAGGCGTTCCGGTGAGGAGAAGTACACATCTACCGGGAATCATCTGGATGGCGCAAGACGCCTGATAGTTAGAATTTCGATTAGTACTTGCACTTATATGCATAGTTCCTAGTTATTCATCTCGTTCCATCGCATCATCTTTTTTATATATATGTGATATCATCTCGTAGGACACTTGCACCATTACCATTGGTTTATGCTGCACGGGCACTATTCATGGGGACACACACGCCTTGGTAATTGCTATGCCACAAACACTATATAACTTGTTTAAACCCGAATCTAAAAAATTGCACTATATATGATTTGTAAACCTGTACTTGTATATTTAATTCATCAGGATGGATACGTATGATTGCTAGTCATATACATATATCTCATTGCATCATCGTTCATGCATAGTTTTCTAGTCACGCATCGTATTTCATATTGTTGATACCATAGGCATTCATCATCGCCGACATGTATACATGTGGTGATTTTTCTTGAGGATTTCGGTATTACGAGATTTCGGGGTTTTGGGGGAAAACCGCAAGAATTTATAAACCTGTTATCATTTTAATAATGAAAGTTACGGTTTTCTCGTGATATGATGTATGGGTCGTCTACCATGAGATTTCTCGGTTCTTCAACGGTATCATACACCCGATTCGAGGAGGAGGAGGAACCGTCTGTGGGTGCATGGTGGACCCGGTGCGGTACCCCGGGACAAGATGGTCGCAGATGATGGCGTTGAGCCCGGCAGGGGAGCACTACCGACCGGTTATTAGTGACGCGGTGGATACCGACGTAGTCTTGCGATATGATGATATGGGCCAGTTCGGATTGCCGGAGCCTGAGATATTGAGGTATTGATATATTGAGACATCATGGTATTGAGACTTGAGATGTTGAGACATTGAGATATTCATATTTGGTGTCGATACTTGACACGGATTTCTAATTGATTTCATTGATGAAAGTAGAGTTAAATTACAGAAGTTTTACTAAAATAAGAATACAGATTTTCTCGTGCTAAACATATTCAGATCTCGTGTTGTTTATGCATTCATGTTGCATACATACTAGTGCATTGCATCATATTTGTATAGAAAGGACGTGACGAAATTGTGTGCTTGCTTACGATAGCCTTATTAGATATTACTTATTACTCACGAGTTGGCAACTCACCCCCGTCATGCCACAGTGTTTTACAGGTCTGACCCGTCAGCACAGTAGCGGCGGGCGGACTTCCTCATTTTGTTCCTTTTGCTTGGACTCGCGGCATTGCTCGTAAGTGGGTTGCGAGGTTATTTTGTTTTCACTTGTAATATTATTGTAACTAGTATACTCCATCTACCGTATCTACCACTTTTACCATTGTATTTGCGACTTAGAGATGAGACAGTGAGATTTGAATATTTTTGTTGTTTCTTTGGGGTCGAGCTCACTTGAGCCGACGTGATAGTTTCTTACTTTTGTGCCTTTATATGTTTATTTTGCACGGTGATGATATATATTGTGTGCGATTATGATTCCGCCATTGGAGAAGAGCTAGCTCCCCCTTGGGGATGCCTTATTTCATTATGTACATGTATTTTTGTGTTGTACCCGTTTGGGACCAGTATTTACAAAGGAGACTCTGCCGAAATTTTCGGAAAAAATGTGATGTTGCTTTTAAAAGCTTGATGTGACTTATTTGGTTAAAAATCGCTTTCTTTAATTTGGTTTTCCTTCACTCTACTTGTTTAATTGGTTTTGATTTCTGGGCTTTGGCTTACTTAGATTACGTACACCTCGAGATGTTTCGTAATTTAAGTGCCAGCCATGCTCCGTACTTTTCGGGTCGTGACAAAGTTGGTATCAGAGCGTTAGATTTTACCTTTCTGAGTGTAGGATGACCCTTGGTAGATGGAGTAGGTGACTTAAGCCGAGTGACGTAGCGTGTGTATGTTCTGCGGCATACTTACGATACGGTACTCCGCCTAAGTGACCTTAGGATATAATTGCTTGTAATTCCTTCTTCGATTCCTTACATCCCATTTTACTATTGCACTGTTCTTATTATCCTGTTTCGTGTACTAGCCATTATACCGCCGAAGGTCACGAGGGCTCAGTGGGCTGCCGCCAAAGATGAGATACGAGCGGGCTCGTCTGAGACGAGGACCGATCATGACGGTACGCCTACCCCTCAGGGACAGATTAATCCGCCTTCCCCAGGCCGCATTTCCAGGCTAGAGTCAGGTATGCAGGAGTTACGTCAGATGATGGGATCTTTAGTTGAGGCTAGTCGGACACAGAGATCTGAGGATGTTCCTTCCACTGCACACACCACGATTGTACCTGCTGCCCAGACAGTTGTTCCTCCTACTACCGAGACCATTCCCGTATCATTACAGGAGTTTATGAGGCTGAGGCCTCCAGTCTTTACCGGCGCAGATGCACCGGAGGATCCGCAGACATTCCTCGACAGGATGGCTAGGATTTGCTATTCACTGAGATGTTCTGACAATAGATGTGTGGAGCTTGCGAGTTTTTGTCGAGAGGGTCTTGCTCAGACGTGGTGCGAGTCAGTCGAGAGAGGTCGAGCTGCAGGTCTACCTCCTATGACTTAGGATGAGTTCACAGTGGTATTTCTTGCCCGTTTCCATCCGGAGAGCGTCCGGGATGCTCGAGCCCATAGTTTTGAGGTTTTGTGCAAGACTCCAGGGATGACGGTGTCTGCATATGATATCCAGTTTACTCAGTTGTCCCGATATGCTCTTTACCTTATGGACACCGAAGAGAAACGCATAAAGAGGTTCGTAAGGGGGTTAGGCACACAGTTATTTCTTTCTATTGGCGCCCAGCACTTCGACACTTATGCAGCCGCGGTGGATGCAACCTTACTTTTGGAGGAGCGCATTTCGGGGACTTCACTCGTTTCGGGGCCGAAGAGGATTCATACAGATATACCACCTCCAGTACAGTTTGGCAGAGGCATGGCAGGCAGAGGTCATGGCGGATTCTTTCTAGGCCGTGGTGGTGGTCGAGGCATGATACGAAGCCAGTTGTTCAGTTCCTATTTACCAGGTCAGCGGCCACCGCCAGGATGTTATTGGTGCGGGAGTCTAGGTCACCTTTTCAAGAATTGTACTGCGAGGCGATAGGGTGAAGCGACAGTTCCTTATGCGACCCTTCCACCCTCACCCCCTGCTCAGAGAGCTCTACTTCCTACCCCTGGTGGTACTCCACGCCAGGCAGACGCTCCCAGAGGCCATAGGCGTGGCGGTCCTGTTCAGATAGGACGAGGAGTTAGCGGCCGTGGCAGAGGACAGCCAGCTATTAGTGGTGGACAGGCCCGAGTGTTCGCTTTGACTCCGTAGGAAGCGCAGGCATCCAATGGCGTTGTGACAAGTACCTTGCCAGTATGTTTTTTCGACGCACGTGTATTATTCGACCCAGGTTCCACACATTCGTATGTATCTACACACTTTGCACCGATGTTGGAACGAGAGTCATCGTCGTTAGATCAGCCGCTTATTGTCATTACTCCGGTAGGCGAGTCGTTTGTCGCTCGATTTGTGTTTCGATCGTGTTCTGTTCATATCGGGGAGAGGGATTCTTCGATTGATTTGATTCTCCTCGATATGTTAGACTTTGGCGTTCTTCTACGCATGGACTGGATAGCTACTTGTTATGCATCCGTGGACTGCCGTGAAAAGGCAGTCAGGTTTATTTTTCCGGGTGAGCCAGTTCTTGTTATTTTGGGGGACCGTAGCGTCACCGTTCCCAGCTTGATTTCTTCTCTTCGCGCTGGTCAGCTCTTGAGGAAAGGATGTCATGGATTCCTAGCGTATGTCTGTGATACTAGAGCCGCAGAGGGCCCGTTAGAACAGGTCCCCATTATGAGAGAGTTTCCTGATGTCTTTCCTGACGAGCTGCTTAGTTTACCGCCAAAGTGCGATATTGTGTTCTGCATCGACTTTATCCCCGGCACGGGGCTTATTTCCATACCGCCTTATCGGATGGCCCCGGCGGAGCTTAGAGAGCTGAAGGATCAGTTGCAAGATTTGCTGGATAAAGGGCTTATTCGACCGAGTGTGTCTCCTTGGAGTGCTCCTGTTCTGTTTGTCAAGAAAAAGGACGACAGTTTGCGTTTGTGTATTGATTATCGTCAGCTGAACCGGGTTACTGTGCGGAACAGATATCCCTTAACTCATATTGATGATTTGTTCGACCATCTCCTGGGTGCGGGACATTTCTCGAAGATTGACTTGGGATCAGGTTACCATCAGTTGCGGGTTCGACTGGATGATATTCCGAAAACTGCTTTTCGCACATGTTACGGGCATTACGAATTCATGGTGATGTCGTTCGGGCTCACCAATGCCCCAGCAGCGATGGACTTGATGAATCGCATTTTCAGGCTGTATCTTGATCAGTTCATTATCATATTCATTGATGACATCTTAGTATATTCTCGGAGCCGAGAGGAGCACGAGCAGCACTTGTGGATCACATTACAGACTTTGAGAGAGCACCAGCTGTTCGTGAAATTCTCCAAGTGTGCATTCTGGCTTGTCAGTGTTGATTTCTTGGGTCATGTTGTTATGAGAGATGGTATACGTATGGACCCGAAGAAGATCGAGGCCGTTCAGCATTGGCCCAGACCGACATCAGTTACGGAGATCCACAGCTTTCTAGGCCCAGCCGGCTACTATCGACGTTTTGTTCAGGATTTCTCCCGTATCGCTGCCCCGTTGACCGGGTTGACCAGGAAAGCAGTTCCTTTTATTTGGACCGAGGCGTGCGAGTATAGCTTCCAGCAGTTGAAGACTCGTTTGACTACTGCACCAGTGTTATCATTGCCTTCGGGATCGGGCGGTTTTCTGGTTTATTGTGATGCTTCTCGAGTGGGGCTAAGCTGTGTGTTGATGCAGTACGGTAGGGTCATCGCTTATGCTTCTCGGCAGCTGAAGAAGCACGAATAGAACTATCCCAGTCATGATTTAGAGATGGCTGCGGTGGTTTTTGCACTTAAGATATAGAGACATTACCTATACGGCGAGTCGTGCCAGATATTCATGGACCACAAGAGCTTGAAGTATAACTTTCAGCAGCGAGATCTAAATTTGAGATACCGCCGTTGGATGGAGCTAGTGATAGACTGTGATTGCGAGATTCTTTATCATCTGGGAAAGGCTAATGTAGTGGCAGATGCTTTGAGTCGGAGACCCGGAGGTAGCTTATCTTGTTTGAGTGCAGTTCCTAGGCAGTCGTCGGCAGAATGGCAGATTCCATGCGACAGTCGAATCCAGTTCGAGTTTACTCCGACCGGGGGACAGCTTGCGCATATCCGTGCACGTCCACAGTTACATGACCGTATCCGTGAGGAACAGTCCAGTGATGACCGCTTTTCAGAGATTACGGAGCAGGTTAGACAGGGTAGAGATTCTGAGTTCGTGATCGATGATCAGGGGATACTACGATTTGGGACTCGACTGTGCGTACCAGATTCTGAGAGATTGAGGTGTGAGATTCTTGAGGAGGCACATCGATCGGTATACAGTGTTCATCCGGGTTCCACCTAGATGTATCATGATTTGAGAGATGTTTACTGGAGGGAAGGGATGAAGAGAGATGTCACAGACTTTGTTTCGAGATGCCTGACTTGTCAGCAAGTCAAGGCCGAGCACCAGAGGCAGCGGGAGAGTTACAGCCTTTGCCCATTCCGGAGTGAAAGTGGGAACAGATTTCTATAGACTTCATTATGGGTCCACCCAGGACCAGTCGAGGGTATAACTCTATTTGGGTGATCGTGGATCGATTGACGAAAGCGGCTCACTTTCTGCCTGTGAAGACCACTTTTGGATTTGCTCAGTATGCCCAGATATACATTGATGAGATTATGCGACTGCATGGCGTCCCGACTTGTATTATGTCCGACTGAGGCACCCAGTTCACCGGCCGACTATGGCAGAAACTTCAGGAGGCTTTGGGTACCCTATTGAGTTTCAGCACAGCTTTTCATCCGCAGACCAATGGTCAATCAGAGCGGATTATTCGGACTCTTGAGGACATGCTCCGAGCATGCGTTTTAGATTTCGGTGGCAGCTGGGATCATCATTTGCCCTTAATATAGTTCTCCTAGAATAACATCTTCCAGGAAACGATTCAGATGGCACACTTCGAGGCATTATATGGGAGGAGATTTCGATCACCCGTATGTTGGACAGAGCTCGGTGAGATCATTATTTTAGGGCCGCAGATTGTGCAAGAGATGACCAAAAAGATTCAGTTGATTCGTGATAGGATGAGAGCGGCCCAAAGCAGGTAGAAATCTTATGCAGACCGACGTCGGCTCAGACTTGAGTTTACTGTAGGCGATCATGTTTTCTTGTGGGTCTCTCCGATGAAGGGCGTGATGAAATTTGGGAGGAAATGGAAGCTTAGTCCCAAATATATGGGCCCCTTCGAAAATCCTCGAGCGTGTCGGTGCAGTTGCTTATCGATTGGCTCTTCCGCCCAGTTTCCCAGATGATCACCCCGTATTCCATGTATCGATGCTCTGCAAGTACCTTCATGGCCCTTCTCATGCGATTCTGCACCAGACGATCCTGCTGGAGCGCGACCTTTCTTTCATTGAGCAGCCGGTGGTCATTCTGTATCGGCAGGTGAAGAAATTGAGGTCAAAGGTTATACCGTCCGTAAAGATTATTCGGCGTGGCCCGAGCAGCGAAGAGGTCACCTGGGAGACCGAGGATGAAATGAGGAAGAAATATCCCGATCTCTTCGAAGCTACGCGTAGCTAGATTTTAAATTCGGGGACCGAATTTCTTTAAGGGGGAAGATTGTAACGCTTTGAAAATTCGTTTAGGTCAATTGTATATTAATTAATGATAATAGGAGATTTTCTTAAAACCTAATTAATAACTATTTTCCACGTCGACTGGAGTAAATCTATTTTAATTGTGAAATTATGTAACTACATATATAATTGTGTTTTATTAGTTAACATTTAAATTATTGTTCACTTAACTATCTATTTTGCTTATTTATTATTTACTAAGCTAAATTTTTAAATAAACATACACAAATCTAGTATTACCCTAGGTCAATATGTGTTTTAGCAACCTGACAACTCAACACTAATTTTGTAACATCATTTCCTTCTAATCCTTTCTATGGTTCTAGTTTTCTTTTAAAAAAAAGAAAATTTAAATTAATTGAAAAAGGGTAGCATGTTGCATTTTTGAGTCATGGGAAGGCTTGACTTTGAACACATACACACACCCTCAATCTCTTTCCCCCCATTAGCTCTCGGCCAAGCCCCAGCAGCCCCTCCCCTTCATCCTCTTCTTCTTCTTCTTTCATTCCAATCCTCCATTTCCATCAAAAGAAAAATCCCTCAAAACCTCACAAAAGAATCTCTTGCTAAATACTTCAGAACAAATCCTTTTTAATTCTAGAGGCAAGTTTCAGCTTTAGGAGGCAAGATCTGCAAGATCGAACCATTCTTAGATCATCTTGAGGTATAAGCCTAAAATAAATACTTAATTTGCTAAAATTTTAGTTTATTAAGATTAATGTAGTGTTTGAGTGGTAATTAGTGCTAATTATGTGATTTAAGAGGAGATTAAGATAGGTTAGGCTTTTTATGGCTTGAATAGGGTAACTAAGTGTAGTTAGTGCTTAATAATCCAAGTCTTTTCACAGGTTTACACTAAAATAACTTAATGTCGCTAATTAGTATTTTAAAACGGTTTTAAATCAAGTTTTTGGATACAGAGTATCTTCTATTTCTGTGGTTATTTTTAGAGTAAACAAACATATACAGTAGACTATACCTTGTGATTAGAGTGTTGTGTAGAAATACAAGCCCGTTTTAGCTCACTTGACCCGGTGAAACCTCCATGTTTTCCGAGCTTGCCGGCCCCCTGGTGGAGTTGGGAGTTGGTGCTTTGCAGACAGGTGTCTGTATGTATTTTATAGTGTTTGGGGTTGCTTGTTTTCTTGGTTTTTGCTCCAGATAAAATATGGGACCAATTACCAATAATTAGAGTATTGTGACTTGCACGACACATACGTTCCGAGTCTTGGATTAGTGTTTGCTGTATATCACAGCCAATCGGGGTGGTTTCAGACGTTAGCACACACGTTTTGGTGCTTCAAGTGCACACGCGTTTAGCATGTGACGCTAGTTTTCTCGTATGGTCTTGATATCGCGTTTTGCAGGATATTAGCCTTATATGTGTAACATTGTGTGATTCTAGGATCGGTCACGGAGATATCGGACGCGGTACGGAAAGGAAAAGCGGTGATTAGATCAGACTAACGGAGGCGTTCTGATGACTAGATGTACACATCTACGGGGGAATCGTCTAGATACTGCAAGAAGCCCGATAGTTAGAATTTCGATTAACACTTGAACTTATATGCGTAGTTCCTAGTTATCCATCTCGTTGCAATGCATCAACTTTTATATATATGTGATATCATCTCATAGGACACTTGCACCATTACCATTGGTTTATGCTGCATGGGCACTATTCATGGGACACACACGCCTTAGTAATTGCTATGCCACGAACACTATATAACTTGTTTAAACCCGAATCTAAAAAATTGCACCATATATGATTTGCAGACCTATACTTGTATATTTAATTCATCAGGATGGATATGTAGGATTGCTAGTCATATGCATATATCTTATTGCATCATCGTTCATGTATAGTTTTCAAGTCACGCATCGTATTTCATATTGTTGATACAATAGGCGTTCATCATCGCCGACATGTGTACATATGGTGATTTTTCTTGAGGATTTCAGTAATATGAGATTTCGGGGTTTTTGGGGAAAACCGCAAGAATTTATAAACCTATAATCATTTTAATAATGCAAGTTGCGGTTTTCTCGTGATATGATGTATGGGTCGTCCACCATGAGATTTCTCGGTTCTTGAGCGGTATCATACACCTGATTCGAGGAGGAGGAGGAACCGTCTGTAGGTGCATGGAGGACCCGGTGCGGTACCCCGGGACAAGATGGTCGCAGATGATGGCATTGAGCCCGGCAGGGGAGTACTACCGACCGGTTATTGGTGACGCGGCGGATATACGGCGGATACCGGCATAGTCTTGAGATATGATGATATGGGCCAGTCCGGATTGCCGGAGCCCGAGATATTGAGGTATTGATAAATTGAGACATTGAGGTATTGAGACTTGAGATGTCGAGACATTGAGATATTCATATTTGTTGTCGATACTTGACACAGATTTCTAATTGATTTCATTGATGAAAGTACAGTTAAATTACAGAAGTTTTACTAAGATAAGAATACAGATTTTCTCATGCTAAACATATTCAGATATCATGTTGTTTATGCATTCTTGTTGCATACATACTAGTGCATTGCATCATATTAGTATACGTCGGCCGTGACGAAATTGTGTGCATGCTTACGATAGCCTTATTAGATATTACTTATTACTCACGAGTTGGCAACTCACCCCCGTCGTGCCACGGTGTTTTGCAGGTCCGACCCGTCAGCATAGTAGCGGCGGGCGCACTTCATCATTTTATTCCTTTTGCTTGGACTCACGGCATTGCTCGTAGGTGGGTTGCGAGGATATTTTGTTTCCACTTGTACTATTATTGTATCTTGTATACTCCATCTACCGTATCTACCACTTTTACCATTGTATTTGCAACTTAGAGATGAGATGGTGAGATTTGTATATTTATGTTGTTTCTCTGGGGTCGAGCTCACTTGAGCCGACGTGGTGCTTTCTTACTTTTGTGCCTTTATTTGTTTATTTTTCTTGGTGATGATATATATTGCGTGCGATTGTGATTCCGCCATTGGCGAAGAGCTAGCTCCCGTTTGGAGATGCCTTATTTCATTGTGTACATGTATTGTTTTTTTGTACCGGTTTGGGGCCAGTATTTACAAAGGAGACTCTGCCAAAATTTTCGAAAAAAATATGATGTTGCTTTTAAAATCTTGATATGACTTATTTGTTTAAAAATTGCTTTCTTTAATTTGGTTTTCCTTCACTCTACTTCTTTAATTGGTTTTGATTTCCGGGCTTTGGCTTACTTAGATTACGTACGCCTCGAGACGTTTCGTAATTTAAGTGCCAATCACGCTCCGTACTTTTCGGGTCGTGACAGTTCTGGGGTCAAGTGGGAGACCATCTCGAGGAGTCGAGATCGGGTCTCCTAACTCTAGAATTTTAGGATTGCTTACTGCTCTCGTAGGGGTCTAGGGATGTGGGTTTGGCAATTCATCAGGACCGTGGAATCCGTGTTTTTTACCGGCTTAATTTAAAACACGGAATTCCTAGTATATCCAATATTTCATATGTGGAATTTTGCTGCTGATATTCTGGGATGTGATCACTTTATATGATGAGATGAATGTTGTTATTATATATATGATATATAATAAGCTTTGCTTTTGTTTTGAACCCGCGCTAGTCCCGCCCCGCTATGCCTGTAACGTTTTGAAAATCGTTTAGGTGAACTTCCGGATAATCGGTAAAATAACTGGTGTTTTCCGTAAAAACCAGGAAATAATTATTTTTCCACATAAACTTAAATTTACCTATTCTGGCTATGAAATTGCTAGTATTTGGTATTTAATTGGTCACTTTTAAATTTCTAGCTTACTTAAATATTTTCCGTAATTAATTGTTTTCATATTATTTTAAGATTTCACTAATACATTAATTTAGTGAAAATTACAAATTTGAATGGGTTAATCATTCATTACTGAACCATGACAATTATGTAACAAGTTATAATATGTTCACTTGTTCTCATAATGTCTGCATAATTCTAGAGAATCCTAGGGGAAAAGTTAATTGAAAATAAAATTTAAAGAAAATTATTAATAAACTAATGAGCATGGTGTTTTATAAGTGGGGTATGGGGAGAGTTGACTTTGTAATTTCTCTCTCACACACACACTCCCCATCCCAACCCCATGCTGGCCGAGCACAGCCCCCCTCTTCCACTTACTTTCCCATCTCATCCAAAATGTGACGAAATTATTTATTAATGAAAGAACTAAAAGAGGTAATAAAATGGGAGAAGTTTCTACACATGTCCCCACACTTCTCTCTCTCCTCCTCCTCATTTCAACCTTGGCCGAGCCCTCCCTAAAAAAAATCTACAGCAACCCCCTCATCTCCCCACACCATTTCACACCAAAAATCTTAACAAAATGCATTAAAAATCAAAACAAAAATCCCAAAAACTCCAAATCTAATCTTTACCCATTTTTCCTTGGCTACTCTAGTATGGATCTTGGAGCATGGAAACAAGTTTTGGAGACTACGTGACAAGCTAGATCTATGGTTTGTGAGGTATAAATCTTGACCTATAGTTAATTTGTTGTTTGAATACTTAAATCTAACTCAATTAGTTAGTAATATGGCTTCAATTTCAAGAATTGAGTTTTCAAGATAAGGGTTGAATTGGAAGTTAGGGTTTTGATTTATTGGTTATGGTTGTGATGTGTAATTTAACATCTTGAGAATTTCAAAACCCAACCTAGTTGTTAGTTTGCTAATTGTCACTTTAAAATTGTACTAATTGCATAATTTTGCAAACTAGAATTTGGGATTAACGAAAATAGGTAAGATTAAAATCTAGTTAATGGTAGTGTTAATTAAGATATTTAGTGAGCCGTGTGGCCACTAGAATTATTAAAACGTCAAGATTTGAACTAAAATGGAAGATGGATGCTTACTAGGTTTTTGAAATAAATCGATTTTAATTAAGTTTGAGGTTTTGATGAGTAATAACTTAATCCCTAAGATATTTAATGTGTTCTGAAGGCGCAATAGGTACGAATGGGTACTAGGATGGGTGATTTTCACATATAGTGACCCTCGCTGTAGTTTATGGCGTTGTCGCGGCGCGTTTCGTGCACCAAGTGTGTGCGCGTCGGGTTAATGCGCGTGGTTGACTTGTATTGTTAGTGTCCGCGACTATTTATATTTATTCTCTTATTTTCTTGTGTGGGTTGCTAGGATCGGGCGCAGAGGCGTTGGACGTGGCGCGGAAATAACAGAGCTGAAATCGGATCAGATTAGCCGAGACGTCCAGGTGAGTAGATGTATATCTACGGGGAAAGTCGGGTGGATAGCGTATAGCACCCCCGCCGTTTCGTAGTGTATCATGCAATTATATTATATATACACGCGCGCGCGCGCGCGCGTGTGTGTATTGGGAGACTTGGATAATTAGTAAGGGAGGTTTTAGCAGATCATGAGTTAGTTTAGCGTAACTAGAAGATAGTACTTTTTGTTTAGTTTCTTAGTTACGAAACCCTAGAGTTAAGGTTTACACACACACGCATGCACACACGTGTTATGTTTTGGTGTGTATGATGTGTGTGTGTGTGTTGTAATATTTCAGAAAAATAAAATATTATTTTTGTGAATTTTTATAATTAAGTAATAAATATTATGAATATTTTATAAATGCGGTATAATTAAATACCGATAAATTGTAAAATATTTGGAAATTTTGTTAATTATTGGATTTGAAAGAGGTTATAAGATTTGAGCATTTATAGATTGTTATATAACTAATTATTTGCATTTTAATGCTAACCGCGATTAAATATTGTTAATCGTTCATTAAGCTAGTTTTGTGCATGTGAAATGCACCTATTCATTTTTCATTTTCCTCCATGGATTTTCTTTATTTCTTCATGCTTGGGTTGGGTTTTAAAATGAGAGGAAAAGCGGTGATTTTATAGTGATACGCCGGATATCCGGAGGATACCGACGTGGCCTTGGGATTTATGATACAGGCCATTCCGGATAGCCGGAGCCTAAGATATTGAGATTTATGATACAGGCCAGTCCGGATAGCTGGAGCCTGAGGTATTGAGATTTGATGATACAGGCCAGTCCGGATAGCCGGTGCCTGGAATTTTGAGATTTAAATTTTGTGTCGATGCTAAACACTGATTTTTTGTTGATTTCATTGATGATACCTCGATTTATATAAACAGGAATCTCACCAATTAAAGAAAACAGTTTTCTCATTCATGATGTATTCTATTTTGATTATATTGCATTAATACTTCATATTTATGATATGTTGCTACCTGAGACACTGACACAAGCACTTGGTATTACGCTTATGTATAGATGTTTACCCTTGCCACCTTATCATGCTTCAGGCGTTATCATTTGAGATTTTATATATATTTGATCGTATTGATCTAGGATTGAGTCATACATACGAGTTCTGCTCTGTGATGTTTTCTACTCATGAGTTGGCAACTCACCCCTGTTGTGCCGCAGTTCTTGCAGGTTTTGCCGTATAAGTTTCGTTGCGGCTTTGCTGGCACACTGCATTCATTCCGGGTGATTGCTTTGGTAGGTGGGTTCACTTGTATCGTGACCACCATTGTACTGTGTTTTATTCAGTTGTATCTAGTAAAATCCATCAACCAGACTTGTACATTATTGCAGACTTAGAAAACCAGTTGTTATTTTTTTGACCTTAGAGTCGCGCGTTGTATTATTATAGGTTTTCTTGATGATTTTGAGTTTCCTTTTGAGTTTTGATCCTCGCCCTTCGGCGTTGTATATTATATTGCTTGCGTGGTTGTGACCGTCAATTGACGAAGAGCTAGCTCCCGCTTGGGCATGCCTTTATTCATATTATTCATGTTGTACCCCTTTTGTGGCCAGTATTTACAAAAGGAACTCTGCCTAAATTTTCAGAAAAGACTTGATGTTTTAAAAATGCATACTTCGTCTTATGTTGTTAAACTACTTGGTTTAAAACTAAACTTTTCCTTCTTTCTTCTTTTAAATGGTTTAGATTTCTGGGATTTTTTTGGCTTACTTGAATTAGATGGGGTCCTATAGACTTCATATGATTCAAGTGGCAGTCACGTGCCATTTCGGGTCGTGACAAAGTTGGTATCAGAGTGCTAGGTTAATCTTGGTTCGAGTCTATGTTTGAGTATGCGGAGCCTAGGGCGTTTGTATATATTCGGAACCTAGGCTTGACCTTACGGAACATAGACTTAGTCGAGAGGGTATTAGACCCGAACTTTCGTCGCGTAGGTTGACCTTGGTTGATGGAGTAGGTGACTTAAAGAGAGTGGCGTACCGTGTGTATGTTCCGCGGCATACTTATGATACGCTGCTACGCTTAAGAAGCCTTAGGATGTACATTTCCTTGCACATTATTATATTCATTCCTATGATCTATCCTCATCATTATCGATTTATGGTTTTTGCTGCCACGATTACACGGGCAGAGAGAGCTGCGGCTAGAGTTACGTCAGCACGATCTCGTCACGGACGAGGACTGACCAGGGCGTGATTCCAGGGACACACGATTGTATAGATGTATCGTCCTATTGTGTTTTCGCGCCATGAGCGTTTGAGGGATCACTTTTACAAGATTTCTTGGACGTGCAGATCAGCACCAGAGGATTGGGCTACTGCTAGAGGCCAGCCAGAATGTGATGACCGTCAATGCACCAATTATTTGATGATTTAGGCATTGTTCAGTGTGCGGAAGAATGATTCATTTGTCGCTGCGACTGACGAGATGTCGCCAGATGTTGAAGCTAACGCCGCACGAGTTGTACTTAGAGATATGATAGAAGATCGCTAGTCACCCAAAGAGGAATGACTAAGACATGTGATTCGTTGCCTACCCCGATGCGAGATCATCAGATTGATTGATTCCAGCTAGAGACGACTTCATGCAGGTACGTTGAGAGTCGATAAAAGACGATCGAGTGTCAGAAAACCATTTTCCAAGTTTAAAGTATTCGGAAAAACATGCAAGTATTTCCGTGGACCCTCTAGAAGAATTAAACCCTAATTCAACATAATGACCATGAGAACGCTCTGAAACCTTAGGGTTTATAGCAGTTCCGCGGTGCCATTAATGAGGCTTGGGTTTGCCCTTCTACGGCTGGTCCATAGGTGCTGTGGCATGTACTGGAATACTATTAAACTGTACTCAAGATGTTGAGCTCTTAGGGGATCATAGAACTTTGATTAATAGATCGAAAGGTTCGACGTCATTCGGATATCATGTGATGAGATACATTGGATGGGAGACTGCAGATACGAGTATAGCTGTTGGAGCGCAGTCCATGCAGCCACGAAGAGACATGTCCGAATCAGTCAACATTAGAAAAAAGTGGAGTAAGCGGTTCATACGAGATCTTGATGAAATGACGTTCCACTGCGCTGACATCAGAGATGTGATACGCATGCAGAGGCATTGTACATGGATATATCTTACAGAAGGAGTCATGATGAGTTTGCAGCCGTTCCGGAACAGGAAATAGATTTGGTAAAAGCTGATGACTTCCGGGCAGTTCGGCAGAAACGAGATTTGGGGGAGACTTCAACAGAACCTTTCTGGTATACAATACGAGAAGACTTGGACCCAGGATCGGTCATATTATGCACACCCAGTAGCCAGAGTTCGGCATCGTCGACGAGACATATTCTGAGTGACCATGACAGTTGGCCATAGATGTTTTGAGGATGTGCAAGAGCGGGACTATTTCCGCCATCTTTGATTTCGGTATTATTGGCGATTTATTCGCATGCTTGAGATTTTGTGTACAACAGTTGCACTTGACCTCGATTTGAAATCATTCGAGATGTTGATTTTGATTTTTTTCCTATGGTATGCATGTGATTTGACTAATGCTTTCGGCCTAGTTTTCAGGCACTTTTAGTATTTTGATTCGATTTTGTGCACGCTGATGCACATGGTTGTGAGATTTTATACCACGGCATACCTGATTTGGTTTGAGATGTGCTGCATACCGTTGATTTCGATTATGATACTCGTTATTTGTTTTCATGCACCTTGTGCACTTGACTTGGATTCTTGCACATACTTGGGCGCTTGATGCGATTTTGGTGCACGCCAGATGCACTAAATCGAGATTCTTCGTGCATATCAGATGCACATGATATTGCTGTCAGGCACACCCGTTGCCTTTGACAGGTGTTCCGTGCATACCCGTTGCACTTAGATTTTGTTCTGTGCACATGTAACATTCATGGATTTCGATTTCCGTGCGCACCAGATGCACGTGGCATTCTTATATACATTTTTGGATTGATTCCTTGAGCTGTGTGTTTTTATGATAGTTTACTATTTAGTATAATGACTGAGCAGGACTAGTCCGAGGACAGTACCTGAATATATTTTTGCATGCATTGATAGTTATCGAAAGGATACCAAAAAGGAGCTATAGTCTCAGTATTTACCTGCGGTCCGAGATGACACCAAATTTTTTTACAAGGGAACCCTTCTAGATTATTTTCAAAAAAACGGCGGGACGTGTATGTTAAACAAAGGATATATATAGATATAGTTATTTCCATATAATAGACGTCCGCCACTGTGCAGTGATACGCGCATCGCACAGCGACTTGAAAAGGTTTGGCATGCATTTCTTAAAGATGTTTTGACGAATTTACAAAGATGTGTACATGTATAGTTTTGATGTATATCATGTTGGTTTTCATATTGGGCTTTGACATTGGTGTCTTCGCCAGAACTCCGATGATTGCGGGATTCTTGACGGAGTTTTGATCTTGAGTTATATACTCGTTTTCATGCGCATGCATTACGCTACGATGTGTTTTATGTATTTATGATTTCGGAGCCCCGACGACTGGAACTTTTTACTGAAATGTTTTAGTATTTGAGGGGTTTAGATTTAAATTCGGGGACCGAATTTCTTTAAGGGGGGAAGACTGTAACATTTCAGAAAAATAAAATATTATTTTTGGGAATTTTTATAATTAAATAATAAATATTATGAATATTTTATAAATGCGGTATAATTAAATACCGATAAATTGGGAAATATTTGGAAATTATGTTAATTATTGGATTTGAAAGAGATTATAAGATTTGAGCATTTATAGATTGTTATACAACTAATTATATTCCATTTTAATGCTAATCGCGATTAAATATCGCTAATCGTTCATTATGCTAGTTTTGTACATATGACATGCACCAAGTCATTTTTCACACTTGTTACATTTTCCTCCATGGCTTTTCTTTATTTCTTCGTGTTTGGGTTGGGTTTCAAAATGAGAGGAAAAGAAAACAAAAGAAAAGAAAAGAAAAGAAAAGGTTAAAGAAAGAGGTATGGGCAAGAGAGAGAAGAGTGAGAGAGAGGTGAGGGGTCAACCTTGGACCTTGGTCATTGTTTCTTCCTTCATCTTCATCATTTTCTTTTCCTCTTCACCTCCATGGCTGCCCTCTCACTCCCCCTCCTCTTCATCTTCACAAACACCACAAAACTCCATCTCCACTTCATTAAAAACATGCATAAGCTCCCTATAAGCACTTTGGACCAAGAAAAATCAGATTTTGAGCACTTAGGGCAACTCAAGAAAATTCTTGAGTTTCCAAATGAGGTAATCTCTTCACCATCAGTGTAGTAATCCTTTCCTTTTAGCACTTGTACATGATTAGAAGTGTTTAAGTGTAGTTTGGTGATGTTTGAGAATTCCAAGTTAGGGTTTAGGAGATTTTATGAGTTATGATAGTGTAATTGAGGTTTAGTAGAGGCCACAAACCCCTGTAGTGATTGTATATTGAAGTAAAACAGAGACATAGAAATCTCCGATATCGGATTTTATGGATTCTGTGAGGATATATTGGTATCTGCTATCAACCGGGACACCAGAAAAATATTTACCAAGCATAGTGATGTGTGCAAGTGACCAGAAGACTGCCACTGAAACCCTAGCCCCTAATTCATTACCTTGGCCGTAGATTTATTCGTATTGGCCGCAAATTGCGGCCATGTTGGGATGAAAGCGAGTGATTTTTGGTCTGTGGCATTGTTATCTGATATCTAGAGCAACCCCATATGCAATTTTGGTTAATTTCACCTAGGGTAAAATCTGGGACCATTTTCTTGAGTTGCTGCATTGTTTTGCGACTTCTTTTTAATTTGGGATTTGGTATTTGATATTGTGTTCCGTCGTCTGATACTTGTACGTCAGCGACGGGGGGTTGTTTGGTGGTTTTGCCGGCGTAGGCTATAGGTTCTAACCTATGAGCGATTCGCATGCCGTTTTGGTTTTCATGTTCGATTCTTGATACTATATGACGCATTGGAAATTGTAGGTACCCCACGTGGACTTTGAGACGACGAGGATGAGCGTAGCGTCGTCGACTCCAGCAAGCGAGGATCGAGGTGAGTAGATATATATATACGGGGGAAGTCATGTCGATGGCGTATAGCACCCCCGCAGTTTCGTAGTATAGAACGCGAATGCGTTATGATATATATAGATGTATACTTATATGTTATTATAAGATGTGTTTACTTAGCTAGAAATTCTTTAGAGGACTTTGGGCTAGTGTAAGTGTATTTGGTAGTTAGTGCTATAGTTTAGTGTTAGTCGTGAAACCCTAGAATAAGGTTTACACCCACACGCGCGCACACACACACACACTTTCATTGTTTTACTTGTGCGTATATGGGGATATATATATATATATATATATATACATACATACATACATATAGGTATGTGAATATGTATATATATATATGTGTGTGTGTGTGTGTGTGTGTGTGTGTGTGTGTGTGTATACATATACTTAGATATGAGGATAGTATATGATATTTGGATATGAGTTGATGAGATTGGGCGTGATGCCATGAGATCGGTGATATGACATGGTTCGTATTATGAGATACGACATGATATTATAGCGGGTTCTTATGCATTGTGTTTTCATACACACGTATATATATATGTAGATGGTATCAGTATTGTACTAGACTTAGATCAGTACCCCCAGTTCACGATATGTGATGATAAGGATACCGGATAAATAATGAGATAAACGTGATATTCGACCTGTATCCAGATTTGGGATGCCGTACGATGGATTTACTGTACGAGCTATATTGATGATAGATCCACACACTTGACTCGAGGATATCATATTATATATATTGTATCGTATGTGATACTATTGAGGGGGGGATCACGGACTATATATATATATATATATATATATATATCGAGTCAGACTTAGGTGGTTTTCCTTACCCTTTCGATCAGTCTGTTAGTTTAGTCCAGTAGTTTACTTGCAGATGTTAGGCTAGACTCGGGTCATACCTACTTCAAAACTAACGAATCATGAGTATTTTAAAGACAAGCCAAGGGATTCTACGGATATTTCAAAGGACGTACATTTTCTTAAAAACACCGTAGCCCTATTTTCTAAACATCACGATTCGTGTTATTTCAAATGGCAAAACTGTATGACCCATATATGTTAATGTAGATTCCTTATTGTTGCATTTACTATTCATTTCGGTATATTCGGTATTGCTGCGTTTAGTATTCATTCTCCGTTTATCCATGTTGTTATCATCACATTGCATGTTTATTGTGTACTTTAGTGACTATGAAACCATGCTGTCAGGACACCGGCACCATTACCGATGATGCATATGATCCACGTACACCTGCTTGCCGGCTCACACACATCATCATCGGCAATTGCCATGTCACGTACACTTTAGAGAATATTAATTCATTGATATTTCTTGCTAGTCTATAGTTCCGATATATCATCACTGTGCTAGTTTAGATGTTGTATTTATTATTGTGATATTTCATGCATGTTTACATATTCATTTGTCATGCAATATTATACGGGCCAGTCCGGATTGCCGGAGTCCAGTATTCATTATTATTGATTCTTCATTTTGGATTTCGGAGTTTTCCATGAGATTTCTGGATTTGGAGAAACGCAAGATTTATAAACTCATTTTCATTTCAAAAAATAAAAAGTGTGGTTTTCTCATGTTATGATTGAGATATGTCCACCATGAGTTTTCTCGGCTCTTGAGCGATATCATACACCCGATTCGAGGAGGAGAAGGAACCGTCTGTTGGTGCATGGTGGACCCGGTGCGATACCCAGGGCGAGAAGGTCGCAGATGATAGCGTTGAGCCTGAGACAGGAGAGCTCTACTGACCGGTGATTTTATTGTCACACGCCGGATATCCGGAGGATATCGACGTGGTCTTGGGATTTATGATACAGGCCAGTCCGGATAGCCAGAGCCTAAGATATTGAGATTTATGATACAGGCCAGTCCGGATAGCCGGAGCCTGAGGTATTGAGATTTGATGATACAGGCCAGTCCGGATAGCCGGAGCTTGGAATTTTGAGATATATATTTTGTGTCGACGCTAGAAACTAATTTTCTATAGATTTCATTGATGATACCTCGATTTATATAAACAGAAATCTCACCAATTAAATAAAAAAGTTTTCTCATTCAAGATGTATTCCGTTTTCATTATATTGCATTAATACGTCATATTTATGATATGTTGCTACCTGAGGCACTGACACGAGAACTTGGTATTACACTTATGTATAGATGTTTACCGTTGCCACCTTATCATGCTTTAGGCGTTATCATTTGAGGTTATATATATATTTGATCGTATTGACCTAGGATTGAGTCATACATACGATTTCTGCTCTGTGATGTTTTCTACTCACGAGTTAGCAACTCACCCCCGTTGTGCCACAGTTCTTGCAGGTTTTGCCGTACAGGTTTCGTTGCGGCTTTGCTGGTACGCTGCTTTTTTTCCGGGAGATTGCTTTGGTAGGTGGGTTCACTTGCATCGTGACCACCAATGTAGTGTGTTTTATTCAGTTGTATCTAGTAAACTCCGTCAACCAGACTTGTATATTATTGCAGACTTAGAAAAGCAGTTGTTATTCTTTCGACCTTAGAGTCGCGCGTTGTATTATTGTAGGTTTTCTTGATGATTTTGAGTTTCCTTTTGAGTTTTGATCCTCGCCCTTCGGCGTTGTATATTATATTGTTTGCGTGATTGTGACAGTCAATTGACGAAGAGCTAGCTCCCGCTTGGGGATACCTTTATTCATATTATTCATGTTGTACCCCTTTTGGGGCCAGTATTTACAAAGGGAACTCTGCCGAAATTTTCAGAAAAGACTTGATGTTTTAAAAATGCATACTTCGGCTTATGTTGTTAAACTACTTGGTTTAAAACTAAACTTTCCCTTCTTTCTTCTTTTAAATGGTTTAGATTTCTAGGATTTTTTTGGCTTACTTGAATTAGATGGGGTCCTATAGACTTCATATGATTCAAGTTCCAGTCACGTGCCATTTCGGGTCGTGACATACACACACACACACACACACATATATGTTAGTTGTATGTATGCCCTAGAGGCCAGTATTGTACAGATGATGTATATTATATTGGATGCTTGGACATATATAGAGATGACTTTCTTGCTCGATATGATAGTATGCTATCTGGTTACTCTTTATCTTAACATGTACACTTGTCTCTTTATACTGTCTTATAGTTACATGTTGGTAAAACCCTTAGGATGTGTACTTGACTACCTGGACTATGATGCAGATCATACTAGTGGGGACATGGTAGTCCAAAGGTACATCCTTTAAGGTCCCTAGTCGTGGGTATATCGAGACGGGGCATCGATATACCAATGTAGACTAGCGTATACGCTTCTCGACCCATGAGATGGGCGATGGATGATCCCATATCCATTGGTGTTTGACATCAGAGATGGTATACGGGTGCTCAGTGGAGACTGGGTACACTGGACGGACTCGCCGAGAACTCCCAGATGGTATTATACCTCACGTCAGATGGCAGTTCTCAGGTGACACCTGTGCAGGTTAGTCTGTAGACCCGAGATCGTCATAGAGTCTTGTGTGATTCCTACTGTGCTTTGATCTTCACCTTACCACGTCCATGAGGGCGTGCAAAACGGTGGTCTTTGGGTACAGTCCCGAGTCACATGGAGGCAATGAGCGATAGGAGGGGTTTCGTCTCTCCCGGTATTGGGAGTTGATGTTGCGCTGTGCTCGATTGGCCGTAACAGGGAAGTCCCTGGCCAGGGCTGATCAGAGATTTGCTGGTAAGTGTTACCAGTAGTTTCTCGACCCGTTATGAGCCTCACATCGGCATGACTTATCGGTTATTGGGGTCTGACGTATACCACCCCTAGACTTGATATGCGACATATCAGACGAACAGACCGGACTGTACGGTAAGTGTTACTGGTTGGATTCACAGGAGTGTGAGCGGGCTAGCTCATCGATCTTCTGATCGCTCAATACCCGGATGGCCGTTACGTTTGGCAGACCGCTTGCGGCTTGTGGGTGCTTGATATGATCATCATCTGCTACCGGCGTATTGACGAGTCTTTAGAGTCCTACACAGAGGTTTCCTGGCTCAAGCGAAACGAAATAGGAGCGCATATGAGATATGTGCAGGACCGAGAATAATGCATGTATGTGATACCGCATTTCATTCTCGCGATATATGTTTCGATTGGTTATATTCGATATGACCTAGTTATCGAATCATTGATTCGATAAATCGATACATTGGATTCTAGTCGGTTATGTGCGACATGACCGGATCATTGAATCAAGTGTTGATTTAATGATTTAATGTATAATTATATATTTGATATATTACTTTACATTAACTAGTATTGGTTCACTTTAAACGGATTTTTCTCACTTGATGCACATTGTATATGTGATATGCTTTTGTGCACATTTTTGTATCATGTTTGATGATACTTGATCATTTGGTTAAATGTGTAGAATTAAACCATGGTTAATTTGATAATTAGGGTTTTACATATTCATTTATTTATTTGGAAATGATTTAAAGAGAATGGTGGCTTTCTTTTGTCATTAGTTGAAGCTTCATGAAGCCTTGACTTTTGCAACCATTCTTGTCCTCATGCTTAACCCTAACTCTCCAAATGACCATGGTTTATTCTCTACACATAACCCTAGTTAGATTATGATAAGTATGAATTTTCTTTTCATTTTAAAGAACTTATCATAAAATTAGCTTCATCTTCTCCTTCTTCTTCAAGATAGAAACCTTGATGCCATCAATGGCAACTTGAGTTCTAGTGAGAGAAATCCAATTCTAAAGTGAACCCACCTCCTATTTCTTCACCCTCTACCTCTTGCCAAGTTGTTTTGGGTGTTTTCTTCACAAGTTTCACAACTTTGTGAAGTCGGAGCTTGAACTTGTGATGCTTCGACGTAGATCGTCTTTGACACGAAGCCGACGACCAAGCTCGCCCGTTTCTCCGATGAAGCCGACGATTGAGTTCGGGATTCATGATGGACAGCGAGAGGACACCCACGTGGAGCTAAGGAAGTGGAGAACCGGATCTACAAAGGTTGTAGCATCTAACTTTTAGTTAAGTAGTTAACTAGATTATCTTTTCGCCTAAACTTCTAGTCAACGATCCGTATTAAGATTTCTCGGCACCCATAATTTTTGAAATTGGCATGGTTGATGCCTTGTGAGACTTCATTAGAGAGCCTAGGAACCCTACAATATACACGTGTGATGAGGAAAGTATATGATACTTGGTGATGAGTCGATATGATCGGGCACGATGCCGTGAGATTGGTTATGCGATTTGGGTCGTGCTATGAGACATGACATGATATTATAGCGGAACGATGAGGGATGTGTTTTCATACATACGCGGATATATGTTGATGGTATCGGAATGTACTAGATTTTAGATCAGTACCCCTAGTGTATGATATTATGATAATGATACCAGATGAATAATGAGGTATATGTGATATTGACCCGTACCCCGATTTTAGGATGCCGTACGATGGATTTTACCGTACGAGCTATAAATATGATGATTGGTCCGCACTCTTGACTCGAGGATGTCGCATTATATATTTTATCGTACGTGACGCTATTAAGGCGGGATCACCGTCAACTAGATATATCGACTCGGACTTAGGTGGATTTCCTTACCTTTTCAACTAGTCTTTTAGTTTAGTCCTATAGTTTATTTGGTAGATGTTAGATTGGGATCGAGTCATACTTATTTTCAGAAACTAACGAATCGTGAGTATTTTCAAAAAACAACCCGGGGAATATTACGGATTTCAAAGGATGTACCTTTTCTTAAAAGTACTGTAGCGCTATTTTCTAAAAAGCCACGATTCATACTATTTTAAATAACAAACTGTATGACTCGCATATCGAAATTCATATTCTTAAGTGCTGCATTTACTATTCATGCGCTGTTATATTCATGTTCTCATCGCATTGCATGCTCATACCTGTGTTTCTTTAGTTATTATAAACCCTGTTGTCAGGACACCGGCACCATTACCGATGATGCGTATGTTCCACGTACACTTTCTTGCCGGCTCACGCACATCATCATCGGTAATTTCCATGTCACGTACAATCTAGAAAATATTACTTCATGTATATAACTGCTTATAGATAGTTCCAATATCTAATTACTATGCTAGTTTAAATATTGCATTCTTTGCTTAGATACCATGCATGTATATGTATTCATTTGTCATGCGATATCATGGAGCTTTATGCCGATATTCACTGTTCACTGACCCGTGATTTTTCGATTTCGGATCTTTTATGAGATTTCTGGATTTGGAAAACCGCATGTGAATGGTTATAAACTTATGATTTGTTTTAAAGAGAAAGATGCGGCTTTTCTTGATATGATGTTTTCTCGATTTTGAGGTAGTTATGGGATGATCCTGTTCATGTAGAGCCCGAGATATTGAGATATTGTGATATTGAGATTTGATGATATGGGCCGATCCAGATCATGTGGAGCCCATGGGCCAATCCTGATCATGCAGAGCCTATCGGCCGATCCTGTTCATGCGGAGCCCGATATATTGAGATATTGAGATTTGAGATGGTTATGGGCCGATCCTGTTCATGCGGAGCCCGAGATATTGTGATATCGAGATATTGGGATATATATTTTGTGTCGATGCTTGACACGGATTCTCTATTGATTTCATTTATGAAATTTTGGTTTTATACAAAAAATCTCACTGAGATATGAAAACAGTTTTCCCATTTCAAATGAATTCTGTTTCATTCATAATGCATTCGTACATCATATATGTGATATGTTGCTACCTGAGGTACTGACACGAGCACTTGGTATCATACTTATGTTTAGTTGTTTACCTCGCCATTTTAGCTGCTTCAGGTTATATATATTATGAAGATATTATCGTATGACCTAGGATAGAGTCATACATGCGATGTCTGCTCGGTGATGTCTTCTACTCACAAGTTGGCAACTCACCCCCGTTGTGCCACAGTTTCTTGCAGGTTTTGCCGTACAGGTTTCGTTGCGGCTTGTTGGCACATTTCTTCTTTCCGGATGATTGCCTTGTTAGGTGTGTTCACTCGCATCATGACCACCATTGTACTTTATTTATATTTTGTTGTATCTAGTAACTCCATCAACTAGACTTGTATATTTTGATAGACTTAGAAAACCAGTTGTGTATTATTTTCGACCTTAGAGTCGCGCTCTTGTATTATTTGGGGTTCTTCTCTGGTTTTCTTGAGGTTGTTGGTTTTATTTCTGAGTTTTGATCTTCGCCCTTCGGCGTTATATATTATATTGCTTGCGTGGTTGTTTCTGCCAATTGGCGTAGAGCTCTCTCCCGGTTGGGGATGCCTTTATTCAATATGTATATTGTTCATCTTTGTACCTATTTGGGGCTAGTATTTACAAAGGAAACTCTGCCAAAATTTTTGGAAAAGACTTGAGGTTTTAAAAATAATTACTACGGCTGATTTTGATTAAAACACTTGCTTTGAAACTAAGTTTTCCTCCACTTCTTCTTCAAAATGGTTTAGATTTCTGGGCTTTTGGCTTACTTGAATTAGGTGGGGTCCTATAGACTTCACATGATTCAAGTGCCTGTCACGTGCTATTTCGGGTCGTAACAAAGTTGGTATCAAAGCGCTAGGTTTAACCTTGCTTCGAGTCTAGGTTTGACTCTGTGGAATCTAGGGCGTATATTTATATTCGGAACCTAGGCTTGACCTTACGGAACTTAGACTTGGTCGGGGGGTATTAGACCCGAACTTTCGTCGTGTAGGTTGACCTTGGTTGATGGAGTAGGTGACTTATGTAGAGTGACGTATTATGTGTTTGTTCCGCGGCATGCTTACGATACGCTAATCCGCTTAAGAAGCCTTAGGATGTACATTTCTTTGCACAGTATTCTATTTGTTCATATGATCTATCCTCATCGATATCGGTTGGTGGTTTTGTTACCACGATTGCATAGGCAGAAAGAGATGCGGCTAGAGTTGCGGTCAGCATGAGCTCGTCTTGGACGAGGACTGACCAGGGCGTAATTCCGGTGACACCCGATGACATAGATATGTTGTTTTATTGTGTTTCCCGCACCATGAGCGTTTGATGGATTTCTTTTACTGAAATTTCTCGAATGTGTAGATCAACACCAGAGGATTGGGCCACTGCAAGAGGCCGGCTAGAATGTGATGACCGTTAATGCACCGTTTATTCTTGATGGTTGAGGCACTGTTCAACATGCGGACGAATAAGTCAATTGTTGCTGCAACTGACAAGATATCGCCCTAGATGTTTGAAACTAGTGCAGCACGAGTTGTACTTTGAGATGTGATAGAAGATCGCTAGTCACCTATGGATGAATGACCAGGGCATGTGGTTCGTTTGCATACCCCGATACGAGGTCATCAAATTAATTGATTCCAGCTAGAGAAGGCTTCACGCAGGTACGTTGAGAGTCGATAGAAAACGAACGAATGTCAGAAACCAATTTTTCCAATTTTAAGGTATTCGGAAAAATATGCAAGTAATTCTGTGGACCCTCTAGAAGAATGAAACCCTAACTCGAAATAATGACCATGGAAACGCTTTTGAACCTTAGGGTTTGCGGCAGTTCCACGGTGCCATTAATGAGGTTTGGGTTTGACCTTCTACGGCTGGTCCATAGGTACTGTGGCACGTACTGGATATTATTAAACTGTGCTCAAGTGTTCAGCTTTCGGAGGATTATGAGACTTTGATGAATCGATCGAAAAGTTCGACGTCGTCCGGATATCGTGTGATGGGATACATTACTTGGGAGACTCAAGGTATGAGTATAGCCGTTGTAGCGCAATCCATACAGCTACGAAGAGACGAGTCCGAATCAGTCGACATTCGAGAAAAGTGGAGTAAGAGCTTCGTACAAGATTTTGACGAGATGACGTTCCACTCCGTTGACATCAGAGATGTGATACTCATGCAGAGGCATTAAATATAGATATATTTTCCAGAAGGAGTCGTGATGAGTATGCAGCCGTTCTAGAACAAGAAATAGATTTAGTAAAGGGTGATAAATTCCGGGTAGTTCAGTAGAAACGAGATTTGGGAGAGATCCCGACATGATCTTTCTGGAAATACTAAACGAGAAGACTTGGACCCAGGATCGGTCGTATTACGCACACCCAGTAGGCCAGAGTTCGGCATCATCGACGAGACATGCTATGAGTGACCATGATGGTTGGCCTGAGATTTTAGAGGATGTTCCAGAGCAGAACTGTTTCCGTCATCATTCCACATTGGGCCGTTGAGCCGATGAGTTATATAACTGACAATCTGCGGTGAGATACGAGAGCCTAAGGGCACAAGGCGCCAGACCCGAAAAGGAAGCAAGCAGATATCTTGCTCTGCTAGCTTGGGATGCACTGATACCCTTCGACATTGGAGAAGGAGCATATCGACGACAGTGTTTGCGATTTGCGATTTGGTGATTCGAATATCGCGTGTCTGTCATTTTGGATTTCGGTGTTTTGAGCAATTTATTTGCATGTTTGAGATTTTGTGCACCGCAGTTGCACTCGACTTCGATTTGATGCCGTTCGAGATGTTTGATTTTGTTTTCATGCCTATAGTATGAATGTGATTTGATTTGTGCCTTCAGGTGTAGTTTTCATGCACTTTTAGTACTTTGATTCGCTTTTGTGCACGCCGATGCACGTGGTTGTGAGATTATATACCACGGTATACCTGATTTGGGTTGAGGTATGTTGTATACCGTTGATTTCGATTGTGATATTCGATATTTGTTTTCGTGCACCTTGTGCACTTGATGTGGATTCTTGCGCATACATGACCCGCTTGATGCGATTTTGGTGCACACCAGATATACTAAATCGAAATTTTTCGTGCATATCAGATGCACCTGATATTGTTGTCTGGCACAACAGTTGCCCTTGACAGGTGGTTTCATGCACACCCGTTGCACTTAGAGTTTATTTCTGTGCACATGTATGGAACATTCATTGATTTCGATTTCTGTGCGCACCAGACGCACGTGGCATTATTACATATACCGTTGAGTATGATTTCCTTTGAGTAGTACATTTTTTTGATATTTACTATTTAGTTTAGTAGCCGAGTAGGACTATTCTGAGAACTGTACCTAGGTGTTTTCGCATGCATCGATAGTTACCGAAGGGATTTCCAAAAAGGAGCTACAGTCTCAATATTTTCCTATGTGTCCGAGATGACAAGAAACATTTCACAAGGAAAACCCTTCTAAATTATTTTTAAAACAACGGGACGTGTGTGATAAACAAAGGATATATATATGTATATATATAATTAATTTCTATAATAAACGTCCGCTGCTTGTGCTGTGATACGCGCATCGCACAGCGACTTGAAAAGGGTTTGGCATGCATTTCTTTCAGATGTTTTGACGAGTTTACAACGATGTGTACTATGTACATGTTTTAGTTTCGATGTATATCATATTGGTTTTCGTATTGGACTTTGACATTGGTCTCTTCACCATGACTCCGATAATTGCGTGATGCTTGATGGAGTTTTGATTTTGAGTTATATACTCGTTTTCATGCGCATGCATTGCACTAAGATGTGTCTTGAGTATTTAAGATTTCTGAGCCCCGCCGATTTGAGTGTTTTGCTGAAATGTTTTAGTATTTAGGGAGTTATAAATTAAATTCGGGGACCGAATTTCTTAAAGGGGGGAAGATTGTAACGTTTTGAAAATCGTTTAGGTGAAATTCCGGATAATCGGTAAAATAACAGGTGTTTTCCGTAAAATCCAGGAAATAATTATTTTCCCACAAAAACTTAAATATACCTATTCTGGCTATGAAATTGCTAGTATTTGGTATTTAATTGGTCACTTGTAAATTTCTAGCTTACTTAAATATTTTCCGTAATTAATAGTTTTAATATTATTTTAAGCTTTCACTAATACATTAATTTAGTGTAAATTACAAATTTGAATGGGTTATTCATTCATTAGTGAACCATGACAATTATTTAACAAGTTATAATATGTTCACTTGTTCTCATAATGTCTCCATAATTCTAGAGAATCCTAGGGGAAAAGCTAATTGAAAATAAAATTTAATGAAAATTATTAATAAACTAATGAGCATGGTGTTTTATAAGTGAGGTATGGGGAGAGTTGACTTTGGAATTTCTCTCTCACACACACAGTCCCTATCCCAACCCCATGTTGGACGAGCACAACCCCCCTCTCTTCCACTCACTTTCCCATCTGACGCGAACGGGATCGCGCCGAGATGTTGCCTTCCGTTGATCTGCTGATGGCGACGATAGGTGGCTAAGATTGGATCTAGAGGCTGGCTCATGAAGTGTGTAGATCTTAATGGGTTTGAGGTTGTTTGGGCCGAGCTACCTACAAGGAAGTCCCGGGGTGGTTGTACCACCGAGGACCCTCCGACGGTCAAGTTAGAGAGGAAATCCGAGCAGAGTAACAGCTTAGTGGAGTAAAAATGGCTTACTTGAACTGTCTGGAGGAGGGGTTTATATAGTAGTGGCAGTAGGCAGGCTGGCGCGAGAATCACACCGGCCGCTATGCTCCCGACATCACGCCCGTGTGATGGACGGGATCCCACATTAATGGCGAGACATGCTCGTTAATGGGGGATCATGATGGCGTGGAACGTAGGATGTGTCCGGCGGATATCTCGCACATGGCGAGATTCGCGGGATAGCGGTTGCGCCTGTGAGTGGTGTCGTTGGTCGGTCGATGAGACTGAGGAAGATGAGCTCGGCGGGAGAGCTCGGGGATGAGCGGGAGAGCCGAGCTATCTTGGTTCTGCTGGAGCCCGGAGGCGAGCTGAGATGGCCGAGGAGGCCAGTTGTGCAGGGGGCTCGGAGACAAGCCAGCAGTTGTTTGTCTGTAGGATGGGCATGGAGTGGTCTGGTCGGCCACTGTAGGACCTTTCTTGTGAGCTTTGGGACACGTCATCAGCCAAGTGTCACGATCTGGGAGATCACCGATATCGAGCTTCATCATTATCCCCCCCACTCTCATCCCGACCAGCTGACGGGTCGGGTCGAGAGTGGTCTGCCGGTCACCCGAGGTGATCTCCTTTTTCTAAGGTATTGTGGCATGTTCCCGGGAAATTCGTCGTATTCTGTGGATGGTGTCAGCGTATCAGGGGTCAGATCTTCCATTAAAGAGGATGCGCCGGATCGTGCGTACGTTCACCGAAGCGACTGCCTACATGTCGGGCACTGGTTGGATGATATGACGGGCCGCAAGTTTCCTGCTCCCGATGGGGTGCGACCAATGTGTGCACGACAGGTAGAGCGATGGTGTTCATTGAGTGTGAAGAGTCATTTTAGCGGGATACGACTGAGGCCGTTGGATGTGTTACGCCAACTGCTAAAAATAGAGGTGGTTCCACATGAGGACCCATTCCACTTCATAATTTCCTCGCCTTCGGTATTGTCAGCTCGACGTTTTCCTCTTTAGGTCGGGATTCCTGCGTTTTCTCTTCCAAGGACTCCTCTTCATTTGGTTGGATGTCTTCTTTTTCTTTCTTATGCTTCTTCTCCTTCTGAGTAGAGCCTGCTTCTCCATTTGGCTGGACAAATGGATCGATCCAGGACTCTTGGTGCCCTCGGTGCTCAGTCGCGGAGGGGGGCTGGCGGTGCGGCCGTGCCTCCGGCTGAACTGAGCCCCGTACCAAATGTGCCGCCAACGGCGGGGCCATCTGCCTCATCACGAGCTCCCGATGATTGTCCCGGCAGCGGCCAAAGGCGTCCATAGGTTCCCGAGCCCCAGACGAGGGATGCAGGAGAGGAAGAAGACGGGATTCCTCTTAAGAGGAAGAGGACTGTCTCTCGCATGCCACCGAAAGAGATTCCAGGGGGGATTCCTGTGCAGGAGGGTGACTTTCATTTCGTGGTCCCGTCAGGGCTTTCCGTTGCCGCCAGCCAGCCTGCTGGTATGGAGGAGTCGGTCGAGGACAAGATTCCGCGGGGGACCCTGAGGGCCTAAATGGAGGCTATAGCTTAGGAGGCAGTGCAGGTATGTACTCCCTCATGTGTTATTTCGAGCGCCCTTTATTTAGTTCGAGTGTCTATAAGCCTTTCTGCTGTTTTCATCAGGTCGTTCAGCACCGCGCCCTCGTTACTCGTATGGAGGCCGAGGGGGCTATCCATGCTACGAGGCCGGCAGGAGAGCCTTCTTCGGAGGACGAGGATCTATGACTTGAGCTGCGTATGGAGAGGGAGAGGATGGCCATCTTTGAAGCCCGATCGACCGTCATGGAGCTCGCCGTCTCAAAGTGCTGGGAGTCCTATCACTGCCTAAGTGAGTCCCACCGAGTCATCAAGGCTAAGTTGGTGGAACTGGCCGATCTCTTTGCAGCCATGAAGAGGGAAAGGGATGCCAGCAGGCGGGATGCTGAGGCGGTGCTTCAGGCGGTGAAGGCTGCCGAGATTCGGGCTAGAAAGGCGGTGACTGATTACAAGGGGTCGGACCATTTTTACGTCTACCTCGGTGAAGCCTCTGTCGTTGCATGGAACAAAGCTCTTGATGTCGTCAAGGAGCAGTTTCAGGAGTTTGCCGATGGTGAGCTTCGTGCTCGGGTCACTTTCAATGGTCATACCTCTAGCCGATGGTGATGAGGGAGGTGAGGTCTTGGCCGGGCTTGCGGCCCAAACTTTTTGGCTTTTCTTCCTCTCTTTTTTGTAAGCCTCTGGGTAATTTGATAGGGCAGGGGAGCCCACAATACCCTTGTAAAGACATTTAGCTTTGTGAATAAAAACTTTTTACAGTCGTGTTTCCGCGCGTATTTTCTTAAGTCGGTAAACACTTGTATTTGCACAGTACTGCCTTCGTTTTGTGTCGGTTCTTCGTCTAGCGATTACACGTCGAGTTGAATCTGTTCATTTTCCAAGCGTGCAAAGACCGGTGGGAAGACGGTATCTCTATGTATTTTCACAGTACTGCCTTCGTGTTGTGTCGGTTCTTCTTCTAGAGATTACGCGTCGAGTTGAATCTGTTCATTTGCCAAGAATGCAAAAACCGGTGGGAAGACGGTATCTCTATGGCCCCGAAGTCGAGGTGGAGATCGCTCAGACGAAGATAGACCGAATGCCTATTGGTGAGGGCTTTGTTCCTTAGTTGTTGGAGGGGCCGTCAGAGGCCTACTAAGGAGGGGCCGTCAGAGGCCTAGCAGTGTAGCTGCCCAGTGCCTCATAGTGAGGGCTTAGGTCCCTGGCGGTATGGGGTAGGGAGCTACCAGCCAGGGATAACCGAGCAAGGGTAGGCCCGGTTGCCTCTTGGAGAGGGCTTAAATCCTTAGCACGGGAGGGGCCGTAAGAGGCCTACTATGGATGGGCCGAGCAGGGTTACTTCCCGGTACCTCTTGGCGAGGGCTTTGATCCTTAGTGTGGGAAGGGCCGTAAGAGGCCTACTAAGGATAGGCTGAGCAGGTTACTTCCCGGTTCCTCTTGGTGAGGGCTTTGATCCCTGGCGTTGTGGAGTAAGGAGCTACAAGCTTGGGATAACCGAGCAAGGGCGGCCCAGGTTGCCTCCTGCGAGGGCTTTTGATCCTTAGCGCGGGAGGGGCCGTAAGAGGCCTAATAAGGACGGGCCGAGCAGGGATGTTGATCGGTGCCTCTAGGCGAGGGCTTTGATCCTTAAGTATGGCCGAGTAGGGTTGCTGCCCGGTGCCTCTTGGCGAGGGCTTTGATCCTTAAGGATGGCCGAGCAGGGTTGTTGCCCGGTGCATCTTGGCGAGGGCTTTGATCCCTGGAATTATGGGGTAGGGATCTACCAGGCAGGGATAGCCGAGTAGGGTGGCCGCTCGGCTTCCTCTTGGTGAGGTCTTTGATCCCTGGCATTGTGAGGTAGGGGGCTACCGGCCGGGGATAGCCGAGTAGGGTAGCCGCTCGGATACCTATTTGCGAGGGCTTTTGATCCTTAGCATGAGAGGGGCCGTAAGGGGCCTACTAAGGATGGACCAAGCAGTGAAGCTGCTCAGTTGCCTCTGTAAGTCCATATTGCGACCCCCGGTTCTTACGGGGAGGCGGAAACGGTATAAAAAACAAATTTTTATCGCAAGAGGCAACATGGACTAAACAAGGTCGGGATCGTGTCTAAACTAAAACTAGCATACTTAGCTAAAGAGGGTTAGCTACTCGGATGGAGATGGTTATACCTAAACTTGAACTCCTTCTTCTTCAAACTTTGTAGAGGTTGATGGTTCTCTTCTTGTCGCCTTCTTCTGTCGAAGATGGATCCACCTCGAGAGTTCGACCTTTGGGCTCTTCCTCGTGCTTTGAGTGAACTAGGGTTTCCGGCTTGCTAAACCTTGGACCTAGAATGAGTAGAGAGTGACTAGGGGTTGTCTTTCTTTTCTAAAGAGAAGGATTCTCAACACATGAGAAGGGTTCTCTTTAGCTTAGAGGAAGAAGAAGATGAAGTGAAGAGAGAGAGTGAATATGATAGAATGAGCTATTCTTTTTCTTTCTTGCAACCATAATGCAAAAGAAAAAGAATTATCAATAATAATAATAATGAAAATGAAAAGGTTGATGGAAAGTTTTAGAATGACCATTATCATTACAAACATTAAATGAATTTGCTAGAATCAAAGAGCATCTTTCTTTTGTGATGATGATGGTCAAAAGTTCAACCATGGTCAACAAGTCAACCATGGTCAACAAGTCAACAAAAACTAACCATGACACAATTTCATTTTATTATATATTATTAATTGATATAATACAAATCCATTAGGGTTTGGAAAAAGACGACTGTCAACTGTGCATACGCACCCGTTCCGAAACCCTAATGAAAGTCATCTTCCTCTTCCTCAAAAAACCGTGCATACACACCTGCATCCTTATTCCGAGGAACATGAATACGGAGATAAAAGCAACCCCAAAAACATATACCAGTATCTGACTCAAACCAGAGCCAGCCAGTAATATCCGTCCGGACTCTAAACGTGCACAAGTGCGCGGATGAGAACGAACCCTGTCGCAAAACCATGCGACCTCTACTCTGTTTTGCCCAGAGGCGAATACCCTCTGTGTGGGACTCTAAAGACTCGACACTACGCTGGCAGTGGGTTTAACCACAGACCGCAAGCGGCACTAGCTGTGCGTAACGGTCCCCAGGTAGATGTCGACAAGAAGGCTGACGAGGTGAAACCCCATCTGAACTCCTACTGAGTCTGAATGTGACATTCTCCGTACAGTCCGGTCTGTTCGTCTGATACATCGCATGTCGGGCCTAGGGGGCGGTAAAACGTCAGTCCCCCAATAGCGGTACAAGTCGTGTCGGAGTGAAGCCCAAAACACCCTGAGATAACACTGGAAACCTACCAGTATATCTCGCTTGCCCTGGCCAGGGACTACTCGTGTAATGGCTCTCCTAGACACAGCGCGATGTCAACCCCCAATACCGGGAGAGACGAATCCTGTCTAACCGTCACTGCCTCCAAGTGCTTCGGGACTGCACCCAATCACCACCTGTTTGCACGACTCCTTTGAGCCGTGGTAGGGTTGTGATCAAAGTGCAGTGGGAATACACTCGAGGCGAAGTGCCAGTGTCAAGTCAGCGGACTAAGCTGTACTCATGTCACCTGGGAACTGATAACTGACGATAGGTATAATACCAACCTGTCAGTTCCCGACGAGTCCTGTCCAGTGTACTCGTAACCCAACGAGCACCCGTATACTATCTCCAGTACGACGTACTGATGGCTGTGGGACAGACCATCTCCCACACTGGGATGAGAAGCGCATACGCTAGTCTACTCCGGAGTATCGATGCCCTGTCTCGATAGTCCTGCGACTAGGGACCTGTATAAGGATGTGCTTATAGATTACCCAGCCCCCACTAGTGTGACTGCCATCACAACGCTGGTAATCAAGCAAAGATCCTAAGGGCTCCACTAATGCGTATAAGTGATATACTGAAATAAACACAAGTACACATTGAAGTAGAAACAAACCAAGTAGCATACTACTATATTGAGCAAGATTGTTTATACAAGGTGAATATCCCAAGCTTCCATCAAGTAATATACAAACTAGTATGATACAGTAATGGCCTCTAGGGCATATACACTAACAATCTCCCACTTGCACTAAGGCCATGTACTGGCGTATCGAAGACCTATCATCTCGATCAGCCGCTCGAACTGAGTCTGGGGTAAGGCCTTGGTGAATGGATCTGCAGTGTTCTCTTCTGAAGCAACTCTCCGAACCTCGATCTCCTTGCGATCCACGATCTCCCTGATCAGGTGATACCGTCTCAAGATGTGCCTGGATCTCTGATGGGACCTGGGTTCCTTTGCTAAAGCTATAGCCCCGTTGTTGTCGCAATACAGAGGTACTGGGTCAACAATGGACGGAACCACCTGAAGTTCTTTTAAGAACTTCCTTATCCAGACAGCTTCTTTTGCGGCATCAGATGCAGCGATGTATTCCGCTTCCATAGTCGAGTCTGCAACGGTTTCCTGTTTGGAACTCTTCCAACACACCGCCCCTCCATTGAGGGTAAAGACAAAACCCGACATGGACTTGGAATCATCCTTGTCACTCTGGAAGCTGGAGTCAGCAAAGGCCTCAATCTGGAGGTCTTTTCCGCCATACACCAAGAACATCTCCTTAGTCCTTCTCAGGTACTTGAGAATGTTCTTTACTGCTATCCAATGTTTCTCCCCAGGGTTTGACTGATACCGGCTTACTACACTCAGTGCATAAGCTACATCCGGTCTGGTACACAACATCGCATACATTATAGAGCCTACCGCAGAAGCGTAGGGTATAATAGACATGCGATCCCTCTCCAAATCAGTCTTGGGAGACATCTCTTTAGAGAGGGTGATCCCGTGACAAGCCGGTAGGTTACCGCGCTTGGAATCTTCCATACTGAATCTTTTCAGTACGGTGTCGATGTACCTGGACTGTGAAAGTCCTAATATCCTCTTGGATCTATCACGATGGATCCGGATCCCCAGGATGTAAGAGGCATCACCCAGGTCTTTCATGGAGAACCTGTGTGACAAGAAACCCTTGACAGATTGTAGCATAGGAATGTCATTTCCTATTAAGAGAATGTCATCCACGTATAAAACAAGGAATACTACAGTTCTCGCTACAAATCTACTATAGATGCATGGTTCATCTGGATTTTTGATAAAGTCAAATTCCTTGACCGTCTCATCAAAACAGATGTTCCAACTCCGCGATGCCTGCTTTAGTCCATAGATGGACTTAAGCAACTTGCACACCTTTCCGCTGCTCCCACTCTGAATGAAACCCTCTGGCTGATCCATATAGACACACTCCTCTAAATTTCCATTTAGAAAAGCGGTTTTTACGTCCATCTGCCAAATCTCATAATCGTGGAAGGCAGCAATGGCAAGAAGGATCCGAATGGATTTCAGCATAGCCACTGGAGAAAAGGTTTCGTCATAGTCCAAGCCAGGTCTTTGACGGAAACCCTTTGCTACAAGTCTAGCTTTATAGGTCTCAACCTGTCCATCTACACCAATCTTCCTTTTGAAGATCCACTTGCATCCTACGGGTTTTACCCCGTCTGGAGCAATGTCCAACGTCCATACTTTGTTGGTGTACATGGACTCCATTTCGGTCCGCATTGCATCCAGCCATTTTACTGAGTCAACGCTCTGAACGGCCTGCTGGAAGCTAGTAGGCTCATCATAGTCTATGATGCAATCCTCTCTATCCCCGTCTATGAGAAAACCGAAGTATCTCTCGGGCGGATGAGACTGCCTACTACTTCTGCGGAGCGGCATAGGAATGTCCTGTTCTTTTGAACCTACTGGCTCTTCCAAGTTTTCAGTAATAGCTTGTGGTTCTGGAATCTCTTCCAGTTCTATTGCGTCCCCACTTATCTGGGTTTCCAAAAACTCAGTTTCCAAGAAGCGGGCATGTTGAGAAACAAAAACCTTTTGTTCCTCAGCGGAATAGAACAGATACCCCCTGGAGTTCTTTGGGTATCCCACAAACTTACACTGTACTGAACGTGCCTCGAGCTTGTCCGCATGCTGCTTTTTTACAAAAGCTGGACATCCCCATATCTTAAGGTACTTAAGACAGGGTTTCTTCCCACTCCACATCTGATATGGAGTGGTAGGCACAGTCTTGGTAGGAGCCTTGTTCAAGAGGTATGCAGCTGCTTCTAGTGCATAGCCCCAGAAAGATCGCGGTAACTCAGCCTTACTCATCATGGAACGAACCATATCCAATAGGGTTCGATTCCTTCTTTCCGATACACCGTTATGTTGCGGAGTGTATGGAGGAGTACGCTGAGAGAGAATTCCATTCTCTTTTAAGTAGTCCAGGAACTCGGCACTCAAGTATTCACCACCTCGATCCGATCTTAGGATTTTAATACTTTTGCCTGTTTGTTTTTCAACTTCATTCTTGTAATCCCGAAATTTCTCAAAGGCCTCGGATTTGTGCTTCATTAAGAAGACATGTCCATACCTAGAGAAATCGTCTGTGAAAGTAATAAAGTATGAATAACCGCTTCGCGCATGTGTAGACATTGGACCACACACGTCACTGTGTATGAGTCCCAAGAGCTCGCTCGCTCTTTCTCCGTGTCCAGTGAACGGAGTCTTTGTCATCTTTCCCATGAGACAAGATTCACAAGTGGCATAAGACTGATACTCGAACGGATCCAAGTATCCTTCTTTATGTAACTTAGTCAACCGTGTCTCATTGATGTGACCCAGTCTACAATGCCATAAGAAAGCCTGATTGATATCTGGAGACTTTCTTTTGTGTGTATTCTGGACATTGAAAATCTGTGGTTGGTTTAATACGTATATACCATTGCTCAGTGTACCTGACCCAATCAGAACTTGATTAAGGTGAATATTTACAACATTACTTACAAACGCAAATTCATAACCTTCTTTAGAAACCAAAGATACAGAAATGATATTACAAGTTGCGTTGGGTACAAAAAAGCAATTACGCAAAACCAAAACATGTCCATCTGACATTCCCAGGTGATAGTCCCCCACGGCTTTAGCATCCATGCTAGCTCCGTTCGCAACTCTGAGGGTCATGTCACCTGCCTTCAGAAACCTACGGTTTCTCAACGCCTGCAAAGAATTACAGATATGAGATCCTGATCCGGTATCCAATACCCAGGAAGTAGAGTTTATAGAAAGACAGTTTTCAATAACATACACACCTGAAGCTGAAGCCGCAACCTGCTTCAGTTCCTGTGTCCTGGCTTTCCAAGCCCTGCAATCTTTCTTCCAGTGTCCACTCTTGTGACAATAGAAGCATTCCTCTTTACCAACAAGCTTCCCCGCAATCTTTGTTGCCTTTTCCTTTCCCTTCGTACCCACTTTACTAACACCGCCTCTTGGTTTGGCGGGGGCTTTCTTCCTCTTTCCCTTGGCTTTCGCCTTGGACCTAGAGGAAGAAGATCCTCCTACAAACAAAGCGGGTGTATCCCTACCTTTCTGTAGGGTGCCCTCTGCGCTCCTCAGCAGGTTGAGGAGTTCTGAAAGTTCAACTTCCTTTTCTTGCAAGTTGAAATTCAGTATGAACTGGGCGTAAGTGGATGGAAGGGACTGGAGAATTATATCCGTATAGAGTTCACTATCCAACGTGGTCCCAAGTTCCGCGAGCTCCTCAGTGTAGCCAATCATCTTAAGCACGTGGTCCGCTACCGATGATCCGACGGCCAACTTTGTCGAAAATAACTTCTTCGACACTTCGTATCTTGCGATACGAGACTGCTCTCCATACAGTTCTTTTGTATGAAGAAATATGGATTCCAAATCCATATTCTCGTGCCTCCTCTGATGTTCGTTGTCCATTGAGGCAAGTACGAGGCATCTGGCCTTCGCGCTGTCAATCTCCCAAGTCTTACGGATTTCCTTATCCGCGACGCTGGAGGTGGGACCTGGGACGGGGGGAGCTTTGGTGGTAAGAAGATACCCCAGCTTGTCGTAAGAGATTGCCAATTTGACATTCCTGAGCCAATCTTTGTAGTTTGGCCCTGTCAGTATGTTTTTATCTAGAAGTAACTTAAGTCCAGTCATTTCGATTTGGTCGCTGCAGGGGGAGAGAAGAAACACTTAACACGATGCTCTTGCAAGTTTAGAATGGTTTTGAATTTGTCTAAACAGGATGGCTCCCACTGTCTCTCGAATCCCTCCTCAAACCACAAAGGAAGAATTAGCCGGGATCAATCCCACCGTACAATACTTGCTTAACCGTTCAGCCAGGCCAGTGTCGGTACTTCGAGGGAGGTTTTCCAACGCTTTCGCGAAGTTCCTTAATTTAAGAACCTCTTTTCCCTTGGGGCGTAGCCCCGCTAACACCTTTCTGGGCACCTACTAGGTTTATAGCATTGATCGTTTAGTGAGAAATTTCCCGAGGAGTAGCATATACTCACAGTAGGATCGGGATCCAAATATCATCGCGTGACGAAAATGAAGGAATCCTACCATAATCATCACACTCCAAATGGTATGCAAATCTAGCAAGTTTCAGTACTTATGAAACTCCCGATGTGGATTTTTGCCCCATGCTCTTATGACCTTGACGAAGGTCAACAAATCATAAGTCACATGTCAAGTTCTTCCCGTCATTATCCAGGTTAATTTGAACCCACCCGTATATACCCTTGACGAAGGTCAACAAGGCAATACGACTGTCCCAAACCAACGCATCTATCTATGCTACATATGAACACCCAATAGCTACCAATCTCTATGTCTTGACGAAGGTCAACAAACATAGCTTGAATACTATTGAATTTTCATACGAAACGACGGAGGGCTACGAATGGTTTTGGCGAAACCGTGAACGTAGTGAACTTGATATAATCGATTGGAACGAGATAGCTTTTAGAAGGAGTGGCTCAAGCTCCGCATTTAAAAGTTAGTTTTGAAAAGAACCGAGTGGTTTTTCGAAAGTGTTCCAACGACTTTAACTTGGTTTATTATCTTGCATTAGTTCTTTTAATGCGTGATATTCTTGCATTAGTTCTTTTAATGCGTCCCATCATTTAATCCTACCATTGCAGAAAACAACCAAAATATGACGTACGCTTATGCCATTCGCATTCGCCACGGGGTCCCGTCATCACTCGTTAGGTTACTTAACTAACGACAGAGCGGGGGCTGGGCTAGCGCGGCTGTAAAACATAAGCAACGCCTAAATAGAAAGCAATGATAGACATTACAGATCACAGATGAATACATTGGATATATTAGCAATCCGCAATCCTTTCGAGCCTGCAACGAAAAGCGGATTACACGGTCGCGGTGAATAGCCAAATACCCCACCCAAGACCCCTACGGGTGCGGCAAACTACCCGCCAAGTTCCCGGTAGTTTGTGCACCCCTCCATGGGTCTATCCTAGGAGCAAAAACAGTAAAAAGAATTATACAATGATGGCTACAACCCCGACCCGGTTGTGCGGCCAAACAAATAATAATTATTACATCAATTTACATTTACAATGAATGAAAGAAAAAACAAAAGCTCATCTCACATCCACCCCGGCTATTCACCCGCGACAGTCCAACACATTCATATACACATTCCAGCACATTACAGATCATGTATAACCCCGACTAATCGACTTATAGCGATTAGCCGACGTTCAATACATGCAAACATCACAGATATAACCAACATAGCCAAAGTGCAGTGAAGTTCGGAAAAAAATACGGAATTATAGGACCCCAAAAGTGAATTTCTGTTCTGGAAAATCTGGGCACATATAATATATTTTAAAAATCCCAAAACCAACACACAAACACTCTGCACGAAAATCGATGGACAGAAGAAGACAAACCGCGGCGCTTCCGCCGCACATGCCTACCTCGTGCGGCGGAAGGGCGGCGGTTTGAGGGAATTAGGTCATCGTTTTTCATGGGTGCACTTACAAAACCCTGAGACGATTTTACAAGTATAAAGTTTTTCATTTTGAGCCAAAAACATTTCAACAGAAACTCAGGTTTTGTAATATTTCCGGTTTTGTGATTTTTCGTTTCCGAACTTCGTTACACTTCACTACCAAGCTAGTTTAAGTTTAGTTAGGCTCTGATACCACTGTAAGTCCATATTGCGACCCCCGGTTCTTACGGGGAGGCGGAAACGGTATAAAAAACAAATTTTTATCGCAAGAGGCAACATGGACTAAACAAGGTCGGGATCGTGTCTAAACTAAAACTAGCATACTTAGCTAAAGAGGGTTAGCTACTCGGATGGAGATGGTTATACCTAAACTTGAACTCCTTCTTCTTCAAACTTTGTAGAGGTTGATGGTTCTCTTCTTGTCGCCTTCTTCTGTCGAAGATGGATCCACCTCGAGAGTTCGACCTTTGGGCTCTTCCTCGTGCTTTGAGTGAACTAGGGTTTCCGGCTTGCTAAACCTTGGACCTAGAATGAGTAGAGAGTGACTAGGGGTTGTCTTTCTTTTCTAAAGAGAAGGATTCTCAACACATGAGAAGGGTTCTCTTTAGCTTAGAGGAAGAAGAAGATGAAGTGAAGAGAGAGAGTGAATATGATAGAATGAGCTATTCTTTTTCTTTCTTGCAACCATAATGCAAAAGAAAAAGAATTATCAATAATAATAATAATGAAAATGAAAAGGTTGATGGAAAGTTTTAGAATGACCATTATCATTACAAACATTAAATGAATTTGCTAGAATCAAAGAGCATCTTTCTTTTGTGATGATGATGGTCAAAAGTTCAACCATGGTCAACAAGTCAACCATGGTCAACAAGTCAACAAAAACTAACCATGACACAATTTCATTTTATTATATATTATTAATTGATATAATACAAATCCATTAGGGTTTGGAAAAAGACGACTGTCAACTGTGCATACGCACCCGTTCCGAAACCCTAATGAAAGTCATCTTCCTCTTCCTCAAAAAACCGTGCATACACACCTGCATCCTTATTCCGAGGAACATGAATACGGAGATAAAAGCAACCCCAAAAACATATACCAGTATCTGACTCAAACCAGAGCCATCCAGTAATATCCGTCCGGACTCTAAACGTGCACAAGTGCGCGGATGAGAACGAACCCTGTCGCAAAACCATGCGACCTCTACTCTGTTTTGCCCAGAGGCGAATACCCTCTGTGTGGGACTCTAAAGACTCGACACTACGCTGGCAGTGGGTTTAACCACAGACCGCAAGCGGCACTAGCTGTGCGTAACGGTCCCCAGGTAGATGTCGACAAGAAGGCTGACGAGGTGAAACCCCATCTGAACTCCTACTGAGTCTGAATGTGACATTCTCCGTGCAGTCCGGTCTGTTCGTCTGATACATCGCATGTCGGGCCTAGGGGGCGGTAAAACGTCAGTCCCCCAATAGCGGTACAAGTCGTGTCGGAGTGAAGCCCAAAACACCCTGAGATAACACTGGAAACCTACCAGTATATCTCGCTTGCCCTGGCCAGGGACTACTCGTGTAATGGCTCTCCTAGACACAACGCGATGTCAACCCCCAATACCGGGAGAGACGAATCCTGTCTAACCGTCACTGCCTCCAAGTGCTTCGGGACTGCACCCAATCACCACCTGTTTGCACGACTCCTTTGAGCCGTGGTAGGGTTGTGATCAAAGTGCAGTGGGAATACACTCGAGGCGAAGTGCCAGTGTCAAGTCAGCGGACTAAGCTGTACTCATGTCACCTGGGAACTGATAACTGACGATAGGTATAATACCAACCTGTCAGTTCCCGACGAGTCCTGTCCAGTGTACTCGTAACCCAACGAGCACCCGTATACTATCTCCAGTACGACGTACTGATGGCTGTGGGACAGACCATCTCCCACACTGGGATGAGAAGCGCATACGCTAGTCTACTCCGGAGTATCGATGCCCTGTCTCGATAGTCCTGCGACTAGGGACCTGTATAAGGATGTGCTTATAGATTACCCAGCCCCCACTAGTGTGACTGCCATCACAACGCTGGTAATCAAGCAAAGATCCTAAGGGCTCCACTAATGCGTATAAGTGATATACTGAAATAAACACAAGTACACATTGAAGTAGAAACAAACCAAGTAGCATACTACTATATTGAGCAAGATTGTTTATACAAGGTGAATATCCCAAGCTTCCATCAAGTAATATACAAACTAGTATGATACAGTAATGGCCTCTAGGGCATATACACTAACAGCCTCTTGGCGAGGGCTTTGATCCCTAGCGCTTTAGGGTAGGGAGCTACCGGTCAGGGATAGCCGAGCAGGGTAGCCGCTCGGCTGCCTCTTTGCGAGGGCTTTTGATCCTTAGCGCCGGAGGGGCCGTAAGGGGCCTGCTAAGGATGGACCAAGCAGTGAAGCTGCTCAATTGCCTCTTGGCGATGGCTTTGATCCCTGGCGCTTTTGGGTAGGGAGATTCCATCCAGGGATAACCGAGCAAGCGCGGGCCCGGTTGCCTCTTAGTGAGTGGGCTTCGATCCTTAGCGCAGGAGGGGCGTAAGAGGCCTGCTAAGGATAGACCGAGCAGGGTTGACGCCCGGTTGCGCAAGAATTTGCCAACCCTCCAGATGCGTGAACATCGGGAAGGGTAATAGTCACGGATGACATGTGTCAGTATCGCCACATGGCGGCGTGGCATTGGAGGAGCTGTCGCGATTCCCAAGATTCGTGCCGGTATGCATGAGAATCCGGATCCTTGAAGATTTGCTTGGGGTTATAAATAGAGAGGGAGATGGCAGCTCCCCTGGCATCGCTTTCTTTGAGATGACCGGACGCGTGTATTTGATCGAAGAGATCATCTCCCTTGATGATGTCTCTTTGTATGACCAATCTCTGATCGAGGATGGGTACCGGGGAGTCGTTCAGCGCCTAGAGGATCACTTTGGCCAGCTTCTGCCTCAGCGGTCATCCCTGCTTCAGATGCTTATGTACGCGATTTGGAGGGGGTCCCCGGGTCTGGATAACCCCTTCACCGAAGACCTTCTGGACGAAGTGCTCGACAAGGTGCGTTCGATCTTCCTGTTCGGCCTCATCTCGAAGGCCAGGAACGATCGATCCTTGGCTCTCATCCTGGAGTGTTTCAAGATGAGGTACGTCGTGGGCCAAGGCTCAGAAGGCGGTGCGTCGGTTGCTTCTGTGGCTTCTCGGGTCCGCGCACTGCGTCGGCGGGAGCGGGCTATAGCGGCGAGGGCCCGACTAACGGAAATTTACTCCGAGTATCACCAGGAGTACTTCCTTTATCCCATTCCACCTATTTTGTAACCTTATCTTTTTCTGTTAGGCCGAGGAGCCTATAGTACCTTTTTGGATGAATAAGACCCTTCTTTTGCAATGTTCTAGCGTTCCCTTCTTTTTATTTGAATGCAATGTGGATTTAGAAAATTTTACATTGTCTTTGTGAAAGTAGAGGTACACACTCGTAGGTATTCATTTTACTGGTACAGCTTGAGCTTCTCAGCATTGTAAGGCCGTAGAAACTCGTGCCCGTCCGTGTCCTGTAAGCGGTCGGCTCCGCCGGGAAGTACCTCGGAGATGAGGAAAGGACCGTCCCATTTTGGGGAAAACTTATGTAGCCTGCCTTGATCGACGAACTCGTTTCGCTGTAGGACCAGATCTCCGGTCCTGAAAGAGCGACGCTTGACTCGCGCGTTGTAGTATCGGGCAGTTTGCTGCTGATAGGCGGCAGCCCTGATCTGAGCCCGGTATCGTTTCTCCAGCAAGATGTCCAGGTTGGTCCATAGTACCGTGGTGTTTGCTTCGTCGTCGAAGTGTTCGACCCGATGACTGGGTAGCCCGATCTCCGCTGGGACTATTGCCTCGGTCCCGTAGCAGAGGCTGAAAGGGGTTTCCCCGGTGGGGGTCTTCCTTGACGTGCGCAGGGCCCATAAGACCCGGGGCAGTTCCTCGACTCAACTGCCTTGGCGTCCTTCTAGGCGGGTCCAGAGACCTCGGAGGACGTCCCGGTTAGAAACTTCGGCATGCCCGTTGCATTGGGGATGTGCGACCGCGGCAAACTTCAAGAGGATATGATACTCATTGCAGAAATCCTTCACTTTCTCATTTTCGATCTTCGTCCCGTGGTCGATGATGATACACCTAGGGATGCCGAATTGAAGTATCAGGTTGTTCTGCAGGAACTTGATGGCCGTGGCCGCATCCGGTTTCCTGATGGGGACGGCCTCGATCCACTTTGTGAAGTGATCTACTGCGACGAGGACATATTTGTGCCCACCCGCACTGGTAGGGAACTGGCCTACCATGTCCAATCCCCACTAGGCGAACGGCCACGGAGAGGTTAGGGCGGTCTGCTCGGTAGCCGGAAGGGGAGGTATGCTTGTTTGGAGATGGCAGCTTTTGCATCTCCTGACGATCTTCTGGGTGTCTTGGTGAATAGTTGGTCAGTAGTACCCCTGGAGCAATGCCTTCTGGATCAAGGTGTGGGCCCCTTGGTATGCGCCGCCGACCCCTTCGTGGATTTCTCGGAGGATGTAGTCGGCTTCATGGGGGTCAACGCACCGGAACTGGGGCCGAGTGAAGGATTTCTTATAAAGGTTCCTATTGCTCCAGACGAAGAGACGGGATTTGGCCCAGAGACGGCGGGCTGCTCCCCGATCTTCTGGGAGTGCACCATCCCTTAGGAATTCCACGAGGGGCTTCCTCCAGTCTTGGTCATCTTCCTGTGCTGTTTATACATAGAGTATTGTCGCCCCGTCTTCCACGCTGGGCCGTGGCAAGGTCTCGAAGAGGATAGATCGCTTGTTGTTGGCTGAGTAGGATGGGACCAGCTTGCTCAGGGCGTCGGCTTGGGCATTGAGCCGCTGGGTATTTGCTCTACCTGGACTTCTCCGAAGTTCATCCGAAGTTTTCTTACCTCGGCCAGATATTTCACCATTAGAGGTTCCTGGGCCTCGAAGTGGCCGGTCACCTGGCCAACGACAAGGGCTGAGTCACTGTGGATCCGAATTGTTTTCAGCCCCAGCTCAGAGGCCAGGCGCAATCCAGCCAGCAGGGCCTCGTACTCTGCCGCGTTGTTTGAGGCCTTGAATCCGAGCTTTAGAGAATACTCCATTTTTGCATCGTTCGGGCCCTGAAAGATGATTTCGGCGCAATAGCATTCCTCGGTTGAGGACCCGTCGACGTAAATGACCCACTCAGGGACCAAGTCGGGTTTCCCCACGATCGGGTGTTGAGCCACGAGGGTCGGCGTGGAATCCGGTTCCTTGCTGGGGATGGTGCACTCAACGATAAAATCGACCAGGACTTGTGCTCTGATGGCCTGCCTCGAGCTGTATTTTATGTCAAACAGGGATAACTCCCACCTCCACTTCTCTAAGCGAACCGAGGATTCGGGTGAGGCGAGCATATCCCCCAGCGGGCGTTCGGTGAGAACGAGGATAGTGTGCGCCTGGAAGTAGTGCCGTAGCTTTCTTGAGGCCACAATGAGTGCCAAGACAATCTTCTCTATGGCTGGGTACCTCGTTTCTGCGTCTTTGAAGACGTGGCTCACGTAGTACACCGGCTTCTGCGCTCCGTCGACCTCTCGAACGAGCACTGAGCCTGCTGCTTAGTCGGATACCGCCAGATACAGTGATAGCTCGTCTCCTTCAACTGGTCGGGTGACCAGTGGTGGCGTCGCAAGGTGCCTCTTTAATTGGTCAAAGGCAGTCTGGCACTCTTCTGACCACTCAAACCTCAGGATTTTCCTTAGAGCTTTGAAGAACGGGAGACACTTTTCCCCGGACCTCGACATGAAACGGCTCAGAGTGGCTACATACTCTGTCAGTCGCATGATCTCACGTTGGTCTTGGGCACGGTCATGTTGAGGATAGCGTCAATTTTTTCCGGGTTAGCCTCGTTCCTATGGTGGGTGACCATGAAACCGAGGAACTTTCCCCCGGTGACCCCGAATGAGCACTTGGCGGGGTTCAGTTTCATTTTGAACTTGCGGAGTACCTCGAAGGCCTCGCCCAGGTCCTTGGCGTGGTCGGTCGATGAGACTGATTTGACGAGCATATCGTCGACCTAAACTTCCATGTTCCTGCCGATCTGTGGCTTGAACATGCGGTTGACCAACCGTTGGTACGTAGCCCCAGCGTTCTTGAGGACGAATGGCATCACCTTGTAGCAGTATACCCCCCGGTCCTTTGTGAATACGGTAAGATCTTTGTTTGCCGGATTCATACGGATCTGATTGTAGCCGGAGAAGGCATCCATGAAGCTCAATGGCTCGTTGCCTGCCGAGCTGTCGACGAGCTGATCTATCCGAGGTAGGGGATAGTTGTCTTTAGGGTAGGTCTTGTTGAGGTTGGTGAAGTCGACGCACATGCACCACTTCCCGCTTGGCTTCTTGACCAGGACTACGTTCGCTAGCCATTCCGAATAGGGCACATTCCGAATGAAGTTGGTGGTGAGGAGCCGATCTACCTCGTCCTCGATAGCCTTCTATTTGACCGGGGCGAAGCTTCGCTTTTTCTGTCTGACGGGTCGGGCTGTAGGATCTACCCCGAGCTTGTGAGATATAACTTTGGGGTCGATCCAAGGCATGTCAGCAGGCGCCTAGGAAAACACGTCGGAGTTGTCTCTGAGGAAATGAACCAGGTCATCTCGCCGAGTTCCTGTCAGGGGCGACCCGATCTGAATGAGTTTTTCTTCGTCCCCTTCTACGAGGGGGGCCTCTGTCAGAGGCTCTACCGGGGTCCCTCGGACATCTTTTTGCTCGTATCGAGTGCCCAGAGAACCCTTGATGTCACCTTCACCTTCGACATCATCTACTTGCCTCTCCTATGGAGATGTTGCGGTGAAGCAAACCTTTGCAATTCGCTGGTCTCCATAGACCCGACCTATCCCGCCCTGGTCGAGAGGGGACTTCATCTCCAGGTGGTAGGTCGATATCTGGGCCCGGAGGGAGTTCAGCGTGGGGCGGCCAAGGAGAATGTTGTAGGACTATGGAATTCTCGCTACGATGAATTCCACCGGCACTGTCCGCGTACGGCCGGCCTCCCCGACGTTGAACTACATAGTGATTACTCCTTCCACCGGGATGGAGTGGTTGGTGAATCCTGAAAGGACGTGGGAGGTCGGCCTCAGGTCTGCCGTGGTGAGCCCCATGCGTAGAAAGCAGTCAAGAAGAGAATGTCTGCTGAGCTTCCCGAGTCGACCAGGATCCTATGCACCTCGTATCGATGGACCCGAGCCATAATCACCAGGGGGTCGTTGTGGGGCAGGGATATGCCGTGAAAGTCCCCGTCGTCAAAAATGATAAGCTCGGTCTCCCTTGCCTTCTTCCTCGGATGGCTGTCGGCCTCCACGACTGGAGTGGGGTGCTGAGTCTTGCAGGTACTCGACGTACCCCCCGCCGTCATGACCATGATTTTTGATGAGCCTCGGTTCCTTTAGGTGAGGTTCCTTATGCCTCCCGGTGAGGTTGTTTTTGAGCTGCCGTGGCGAGTCTCGCGTGCGCGACCCCATCGAGGGAGGGGGTGCGGTCATGCCTGCGAACAGGCGAGATGACCGCCACCGCCTCGGGAAAGACAGGGGTGCGACGAGACTTGGGGAAAAGCTCTCTGGCGTATGACCTCGGAGCCAAACGAAGCGGTGCCCACCGAGTTATTGAATATGTCGGCCCGGGGGACCTACGTCTGTTGGAAACAGTGAGGCGACGATTGGCCGTGCCTGCACGATCGGAGCCTTCTCTCCCTCTGTAAGGGTCCCGGTCCTGCTGAGGGGGACCGGTGGTCTAGGGATCTTGCCTTGCCGTTTGGACGTGGATGGGTGCCTCCACGACGGACGCGAGTCGGTATATCCGGCCGGCAAGGGCGTTGATGGCATTCGGTGGAGGAGGTTCGTCCGTGCCTCCGTTGAGGGAGAGGCGGTGGCTTGTGCCTGGATCATTGTGATGATCACTCGCCATTAGGTTGAGATCAAAAGATGAACTTTTGTTTTTGTGGAATCAAGGTTTCCCACAGACGGCGCCAGCTGACGCAATTGGGATCGCGCCGAGATGTTGCCTTCCGTTGATCTGCAGATGGGACGATAGGCGGCTGAGATTGGATCTGGAGGCTGGCTCCTGAAATGTGCGGATCTCAATGGGTTTGAGGTTGTTTGGGCCGAGCTACCTACAAGGAAGTTCCGGGGTGGTTGTACCACCAAGGACCCTCCGACGGTCAAGTTAGAAAGGAAATCCGAGCAGAGTAACGGCTTAGTTGAGTAAAAATGGCTTATTTGAACTGTCTGGAGGAGGGGTTTATATAGCGGTGGCAGCAGGCAGGCTAGCGCGAGAATCATGCCGGGCGTTGCGCTCCCGACGTCACACCCGCGTGATGGGCGGGATCCCGCATTAATGGCGAGACAGGCTTGTTAAAGGGGGATCGTGATGGCATGGAACGTGGGATGTGGCCGGCGGATATCTCGCGCATGGCGAGATTCGCGGGATGGTGGTTTCACCTGTAAGTGGTGCCGTTGGTCGGTCGATGAGACCGAGGAAGATGAGCTCGGCGGGAGAGCTCGGGGACAAGCGGGAGAGTCGAGCTATCTTGGTTCGGATAGAGCCCGGAGGGGAGCTGAGAGGGCCGAGGAGGCCAGTTTTGCAGGGGGCTCGAAGATTAGCCAGCAGTTGTTTGTCTGTAGGACGAGCATGGGAGTGATCTGGTCGGCCACTGTAGGTCTTTTCTTGTGAGCTTTGGGACACGTCATCAGCCACGTGTCACGATTTGGGAGATCACCCATATCGAGCATCATCACCATCTCATCCAAAATGTAATGAAATTATTAATTAATGAATGAACTAAAAGAGGTAATAAAATGGGGGAAGTTTCTACACATGTCCCCTCACTTCTCTCCCTCTCCTCCTCATTTCAACCTTGGCCGAGCCCTCCCTAAAAAAAATCTGCAGCAGCCCCCTCACCCCCCACACCATTTCACACCAAAAATCTTAACAAAATTCATCAAAAATCGAAACAAAAATCCCACAAACTCCAAATCCAATCTTTACCCGTTTTTCTTTGGCTACTCTAGTATGGATCTTGGAGCATGGAAACAAGTTTGGGAGACTAGGTGACAAGCTAGATCTATGGTTTGTGAGGTATAAATCTTGACCTATAGTTAATTTGTTGTTTGAATAATTAAATCAAACTCAATTAGTTAGTAATATGGCTTCAATTTCAAGAATTGAGTTTTCAAGAGAAGGGTTGAATTGGAAGTTAGGGTTTTGATTTATTGGTTATGGTTGTGATGTGTAATTTAACATCTTGAGAATTTCAAAACCAAACCTAGTTGTTAGTTTGCAAATTGTCACTTTAAAATTGTACTAATTCCTTAATTTTGCAAACTAGAATTTGGGATTAATGAAAATAGGTAAGATTAAAATCAGTTAGTGGTTTTGTTACTTAATTAAGATATTTAGTGAGCATTGCGGCCCCTAGAATTGCTAAAACGTCAAGATTTGAACTAAAATGGAAGATGGATGCTTACTAGGTTTTTGAAATAAATCGATTTTAATTAAGTTTGAGGTTTTGATGAGTAAAAACATAATCCCAAAGATATTTAATGTGTTGTGAAGGCGCAATGGGTATGAGTGGTAATAGGATGGGTGATTTTCACGTATAGTGACCCTCGTTGTAGTTTGTGGCGTTGCCGCGGCGTGTTTCGTGCACTAAATGTGTGCGCGTCACGTTAATGTGCGTGGTTAACTTGTATTGTTTGTGTCCACGGCTATTTATATTTATTCTCTTATTTCCTTGTGTACATTGCTAGGATCGGGTGCAAAGGCGTCGGACGTGGCTTGGAAATGATAGAGCTGAAATCGGATTAGATTAGCCTTGGCGTCCGGTGGGTAGATGTATATCTACGGGGGAAGTCGGGTGGATGGCGTATAGCACCATCACAGTTTCGTAGTGTAGCATGCAAATATATATATTATATATACATACATACATACATACATACATACATATATATATATATATATATATATCTGTGTGTGTGTGTGTGTGTATTGTAAGACTTGGATAATTAGTAAGGGAGGTTTTAGCAGATCATGAGTTAGTTTTAGCGTAACTAGAAAATAGTGCTTTTAGTTTAGTTTCTTAGTTACGAAACCCTAGAGTTAAGGTTTACACACACACACGCATGCACACACGTGTTATGTATTTGTGTGTATGATACATGTATATATATATATGTGTGTATGTGGATGACTTGCTATACACACACACACACACACACACATACGTATACATGTGTGATGAAGAAAGTATATGATACTGGGTGATGATTCGATATGATCGGGCACGATGCCGTGAGATTGGTTATGCGATTTGAGTCGTGCTATGAGACACGACAAGATATTATAGCGGATCGAAGAGCGATGTGTTTTCATACACACGCGGATACATGTTGATGGTATCGGAATATACTAGATTTTAGATCAATACCCCTAGTGTATGATATTACGATAATGATACCAGATGAATAATGAGGTATATGTGATATTGACTCGTACCCCGATTTTGGGATGCCGAACGATGGATTTTACCGTATGAGGTATAAATATGATGATTGGTCTGCACTCTTGACTCGAGGATGACACATTATATATTTTATCGTACGTGACGCTATTGAGGCAAGATCACCAACTACTAGATATATCGACTCGGACTTAGGCGGATTTCCATACCTTTTCGACTAGTCTTTTAGTTTAGTCCGGTGGTTTATTTGGTAGATGTTAGATCGGACTCGAGTCATACTTATTTTCAGAAACTAACGAATCGTGAGTATTTTTGAAAGACAACCCAGGGAATATTACAGTTTCAAAGGATGTACCTTTTTTTAAAAGTACTGTAGCCCTATTTTATAAAAAGCCACGATTCGTACTATTTTAAATGCCAAACTGTATGACTCGCATATTGAAATTCATATTCTTAAGTGTTGTGTTTACTATTCATGCGCCGTTATATTCTTGTTCTCGTCGCATTGCATGATCATACCTGTGTTTCTTTAGTTATTATGAACCGGTTGTCAGGACACCAGCACCATTACTGATGATGCGTATGTTCCATGTACACTTGCTTGCCGGCTCACACACATCATCATCTGTAATTTCCATGTCACGTACACTCTAGAAAATATTACTTCATGGATATGACTGCTTGTAGATAGTTCCGATATCTAATTACTATGCTAGTTTCAATATTGCATTCTTTGCTTAAATACCATGCATGTATATGTATTCATTTGTCATGCGATATTATGGAGCTTTATGCCGATATTCACTGTTCACTGACTCGTGATTTTGAGATTACCGATCTTTAATGAGATTTCTGGATTTGGAAAACTGCATGTGAATGTTTATAAACTTATTATTTGTTTTAAAGAGAAAGATATTGTTTTCCTTGATATGATGTTTTCTCGATTTTGAGATAGTTACGGGCTGATCCTGATCATGCGGAGCCCGAGATATTGAGATATTGAGATTTGAGATGGTTATGGGCCGATCCTGTTCATACGGAGCCCGAGATATTGAGATATTAAGATATTGGGATATATATTTTGTGTCGATTCTTGACACGGATTCTCTGTTGATTTCATTGATGATATTTCGGTTTTATACAAAAAATCTCACTGAGATATGAAAACAGTTTTCCCATTTAAAATGAATTCTGTTTCATTCATAATGCATTCGTACATCATATATGTGATATGTTGCTACCTGAAGCACTGACACGAGCACTTGGTATCATACTTATGTTTAGTTGTTTACCTCGCCATTTTAGCTGCTTCAGGTTATATAAATTATGAGGATATTATCGTATGACCTAGGATAAAGTCATACATGCGATTTCTGCTCGGTGATGTCTTTTACTCATGAGTTGGCAACTCACCCCCGTTGTACCACAATTTCTTGCAAGTTTTGCCGTACAAGTTTCGTTGCGGCTTGCTGGCATATTACTCCTTTCCGTATGATTGCTTTGGTAGGTGGGTTCACTCTCATCATGACCACCATTGTATTTTATTTATATTATGTTGTATCTAGTAACTCCATCAACCAGACTTTTATATTTTGATAGACTTAGAAAACCAGTTGTGTATTTTTTTCGACCTTAGAGTCGCACGCTTGTATTATTTGGGGTTCTTCTCTTGTTTTCTTGAGGTTTTTGGTTTTCTTTATGAGTTTTGATCCTCGCCCTTCAACGTTGTATATTATATTGCTTGCGTGGTTGTTTCCGCCAATTGGCGTAGAGCTAGTTCGATAATGAAAGAAAAAGAAACCTAATGATGTTGTAGAAACTTGTTTGAAAACTGGTAGCTCTAGTTCTTGGTTTGCATAGCGGCATTCCTTGTAGAATATCCAGCACCTTATTCGATAAGGAAAGAGCCAAGATCCCTTCACCGGGAGTGACCTCTTTATCGAAACTAGCAGATGCTACAAACCCTCGGTTTGTCTTTTGATTGCTTTTATAGTTTTTGCTTTGCATAGCGGTATTCCTTGTAGAATGTCCAGCACTTTATTCGATAAAGAAAGTGCCGAGATCCCTTCACCGGGAGTGACCACTTTAGCAAAACTAGTAAAAGCCTAAAAAAACACTCATTTTCAAAATCACTCGATTCTACAACGATATCAAGTTCATTACGCAAAAGGTTTTTCTTAAAAACCTGTCATAGCCCTCCGTCATTTCTGTTAGTTATATGTATGCCGTAGAGGCCATTACTATACATATGATGTATATTGTAATGGATGCTTGGACATATATAGGGAGGACTTTCTTGCTCGACATGATAGTATGATATCTGGTTGTACTTTATTTTAACATGTACTCTAATTGTCTCTATATTACATGTTGATAAAGCCCTTAGGATATATACTCGACTACTGGGACTATGATGAGATCATACTAGTGGGGCCACGGTAGTCGACGAGTACATGCTATAACTGTTCCTAGTCTAGGGTGTATCGAGACAGGGCATCGATACACCAGAGTAGACTAGCGTATACGCATCTTGACCCATATGATGGGCGATGGATGATCCCATATCCATCGGTGTTTGACATCAAGGATGGTGTACGGAATGCTCAGTAGAGACTGGGTACACTGGACGGACTCGCCGAGAACTCCCAGATGGTATTATACCTCACGTCAGATGGCAGTTCTCCGGTGACACTGGTACAGAGTAGTCTGTTGACCCGAGATCGTCATAGAGTCTTGTGTGATTCCCACTGTGCTTTGATTTCCATTATACCATGTCCAAGAGGGCGTACAAAAAGGTGGCTTTTGGGTACAGTCTCGAATCACATGGAGGCAATGAGCGATAGGAGGGGATTCGTCTCTCCCGGTATAAGGAGTTGATGTTGTGCTGTGTTCGATTGGCTATAACCGGAAATCCCTGGCCAGGGTTGCTGAGATTTACTAGTAAGTGTTATCAGTAGTTTCTCGAACTGTTATAGAACTCATATCGACACGTCCTATCGAGCTACTGGGGTCTGACGTTTACCACCCCTAGGCGAGATATGCAACATATCAGACGACGAGACCGGACTGTACGGGAATGTTACTGATTGGATTCACAGGAGAATGTACAGGCTTGCTTGTTGATCTTCTGATCGCTCAATACCCGGGTGGCCGTTACGTTTAGCAGACCGCTTGCGGCTTGTGGGTGTTTGATATGATCATCACCTACTGTCGACATATTGACGAGTCTTTAGAGTCCTACACAGGGGTTTTCCTGGCTCAAGCGAAACGGAGTAGGAGCACATATGTGATATGTGCTGGACCGAGATTGATACGATATGAGATACCGTATTCTATTCTCGCGATTTGTAACATTGATCGGTTGTATGCGATATAGCCGGGTTATCGGATCAAGTGTTCATTCGATAAGTTGTTACACAAAATATTAGTCGGTTATAGCCGGGTTATTAAATCAAGAGTTGATTTAATAATTTAATGTATAATTATATATTTGATATATTACATTACATTAACTAGTATTAGCTCACTTATGATTTATTTTCTCACTAGTTGTGCATAAGTGTATATGTGATATATATATTTGTGTCCATATGATTGTGTCATGCTTGATGATACATCAAAGATGGGTGTATGAGACTTATACCAAGATTAGGGTAAAGATTAGGGTTTGGTTTATATCTTAAGAATAACAAAAGAGAAAGACTTTGTCAAAGTTCTCAAGCTTTCATGAAGCTTGTGGAAACATTGACAAAGTCAACTCTTTTGTCATTTTTAAGGATATTTAGTTAACCCAACCCTTAACCTCATGCTTTGGTTAATTCTCTACATGAGTTAAGCATGATAGCTTAACTCACCCATGGTTACATTATTGAGAGGATAATTAATTCATATGATGAATATTCTTTCTTCTTCTTCTTCTTCATCAAGCTCCATGAAAAGCTTGCTAGCTCTAATGGTGCCATGAGAAAAAGTGTGAAAAAAATCAATTCTAAAGTGAGCCCACTTCCTACTTCTTCATCCTCTACTACTTGCCATGTAGTATAGGGTGTTCACTTCACAAAGTTCATGACCAAGTGAAGGAATAGCTTGAGTTAGTGTCTCCCCGACGTAGATCATCTTCGGCCTCGAAGTCTACGACCTAGCCCGTTCATTTCTCCGAGGAAACCATCGCTAGAGTCCGGGATCCCGATGATCGCAGCGAAGGGACGTCAACATGGAGCTTTAGAAGTGAAGGACCGGATCTACAAAGGTTGTAATCCCTCTCACTTAGTGTTAAAGTGTTTAACATGTTCGTTTTCGCCTAATCTCTAGTTTAAAGATCCGGCTTTGGGTTGTTCGGCACGGCTAAAATTTTAATCGGGCATGGTTGATGCCTTGTGGAACCTTGTTAGAGCGCCTAGCAACCCTACAGTAACAACTTATCAATCCAACACTTGATCCGATAACCCGGCTATATCGCATATATAACCGACCGATATCACATATCGTGAGAATAGAATGCGGTATCACATATACCCATTAATATCGGTCCCACACATATCACATATGTGCTCCTACTCCGTTTCGCATGAACCAGGAAACCTCTGTGTAGGACCCTAAAGACTCGTCAATACGCCGGAAGTAGGTGATGATCATATCAAACACCCACAAGCCGAAAGTGGTCTGCCAAACGAAACGGCCACCCGGGTATTGTGCGATCAGAAAATCAACAAGCAAGCCTGCTCGTACTCCTGCGAATCCAATCAGTAACACTACCATACAGTCTGATCTCTTCGTCTGATATGTCGCATATCTCGTCTAGGGGTGGTAAACGTCAGACCCCAGTAACTCAATAAGTCGTGCCGATATGAGGCTCATAACAGGTCGAGAAACTACTGATAACACTTACCAGTATATCTCTGAAGCAGCCCTGGCTAGGGACTTCCTTTTATAGCCAATCGAGCACAGCGCAACATCAACTCCTAATACCGGGAGAGACGAAACCCTTCCTATCGCTCATTGCCTCCATGTGATTACGGACTGTACCCAAAAGCCACCATTTTGCACGTTCTCTTAAACGTGGTAAGGTGGAAATCAAAGAACAGTAGGAATCACACAAGACTCTATGACGATCTCGGGTCTACAGACTAACCTGTACTAGTGTCACCAGAGAACTGCCATCTGACGTGAGGTATAATACTATCTGGGAGTTCTCGGCAAGTCCGTGCAGTGTACCCAGTCTCCACTGAGCACCCATATACTTTCTCTGATGTCAAACACCGATTGATATGGGATCATCCATCTCCCATCTACATGGGTCGAGAAGCTATACGCTAGTCTACTCTAGTGTATTGATGCCCTGTCTCGATACACCCACGACTAGGAACATTTGAAGGATGTATTTATCGACTACCCTGTCCCCACTAGTATGATCTGCATCATAATCCTGGTAGTCAAGTACTCATCCTAAGGGCTTTATCAACATGTAATATAGAGACAATCAGTGTACATGTTAAGATAAAGAGCAACCAGATAGCATACTATCATGTCAAGCAAGAAAGTCCTCCCTATATGTGTCCAAGCATCCACTACAATATACATCGTATGTACAGTAATGGCCTCTAGGGCATACATATAACTAAAAATAAGGTCAACTGAAAGTCAGTCTCAGGCTTTGTCTTTACCCTCAGTGGAGGGACGGTATGTTGGAAGAGTTCTAAGCTAGATATCGTGGCAAACTAGACGATAAAGGCTAAATACATCGCTACCAACGATGCTGCCAAAGTGGATGTCTGGATATTTTTTGTTCATGAGATGAACACGGTTCCTACCATTGAGCATCCATTAACTGTTATTGTGACAATAATGGAGGTGTGGATTTGGCCTAGGAACCCCGGTCCCATTAGCTATTCAGACATATTCTGAGGCAGTATCACCTGATCAGGGAGATGGTTGATCTCCAAGGGATCGAGGTAAGGAAAGTCGACGCGAAGGATAACACGGCGGATCCACTCACAAAGGCCTTTCCCAAAAGAGACTTTTATGGGACGTTGGATATGAGATACTACAACAACTGATATTCCAAAGTAGACTAGCGTGTACGTTTCTTGACCCATATGATGGACGATGGGTGATCCAACATCCATTGGTGTTTGACATCAAAGATTGTATACAGGTGCTCAATGGAGACTGGGTACACTGAATAGGACATACCGAGAACTCCTAGATGGTATTATACCTCACGTCAGATAGCAGTTCTCTGGTGACGCTGGTACAGATTAGTTTATAGACCCGAGATCGTCATAGAGTCTTGTGTGATTCCCACTGTGCTTTGATTTCCACCTTACCATGTTCAAGAGAACATGCAAAACAGTGGTTTTTAGGTACAGTCCCGAGTCACATAGAGGCAATGAGCGATAGGAGGGGATTTCGTCTCTCCCGGTATTGGGGGTTGATGTTGCGCTCTGCTCAATTGGCCATAATAGGAAATCCATGGCCAGGGTTGCTGAGATTTACTGGTAAGCATTATCATTAGTTTCTCAAGCCGTTATGGGCCTCACATCGGCATGACTTATCAGGCTATTAGGGTCTGACATTTACCACCCTCAGGCTGGATATGCGACATATCAGACAAAAAGATCAGACTGTACGATAGTGTTACTTATTGGATTCGCAGGAGTATGAAAAAGCTTGCTTGTTTATCTTCTGATCGCTCAATACCCGGGTATCCATTACGTCCAGCTAGTACCGCTGATGGCTTGTGGGTGATTGATATGATCATCACCTACTGACGGAGTATTGACGAGTCTTTAGAGTCCTACAAAGAGGTTTCCTGGGTCAGCCAAAACGAAATAGGAGCACATATGTGATATGTGCGGGACCGAAATTAATACGTGTATGTGAAACTGTATTCTATTCTCGCGATATGTGATATCGGTCGGTTATATATGATATAGCCGGGTTATCGAATCAAGTGTTAATTCGATAAGTTGATACATATGATATTAGTCGGTTATATGTGATATAGCCGGATTATTAAATCAAGTGTTGATTTAATAATTTAATGTATAATTATATATTTGATATATTAATTTATATTAACTAATATTAGCTCACTTAAGCGTTTCTTTTTCTCATTTGTGTATATTTAATATATATATGATATATATTATTGTGTAATGCTTGTTGCTCATGCAACATGGGTGTATGAGACTCACACCATGCTTAACATAATTAAGGGTTTTATTTATTTAAAGTAAATCAAAATTAGTTGGAAATTAGTCACATGGTTTGAGCTTAGTGGAAGCTTGTAGAACTATTGACTTGGTCCACTAATTTTGTTTTATTTGAGATATTTATTAACCAAACCATTACCTTAAGCCATGGTTAAGTCTCTACATGAGTTAATATGAGATATTTTCTCACCCATGGATGCTATTCTCACTCATTGATTCATTCATTCTATTATCCACTTCATTTTCTTCTTCATCTCCAAAATGCTCATTAGGTTTTTGGGAGGTGAAGAAAATTAGTGAGAAAAATATTTCTAAAGTGAGCAAAAATCCTTCTTCATCAACCTACACTAGATTAGCCATTTAGTTTAGGTTGTTTGCTTCACTAATTCCTAATTAGTGAAGAGGTAGCTTGAGTTAGTGTCTCCTCGACGTAGATCATCTTCGGCATCGAAGACTTAAAGCAAGCTTGTTCATTTCACCTTGTGGAGCCTTATTAGAGTCCGGGAGATCACTACTAGGAGCGAAGGGACTACTACACGGAGATTTTGAAGTAAAGGACCGGTCTACAAAGGTTGTATTACTTGTTCACTTAGATGTAAAGATGTTTACATGCTAGGTTACATCTAATTCTCTAGTTAAGATTCTAGGTTAGGGTTCTTTAACACGCCAAATTTTTGAAAACGGCATGGTCGATGCCTCTCGAAGTCCAGTGGTCGTGCTAAGGAACCCAGCAACTACGCCTTGACAAGGTCAACAAATGCAGCACGAATACTTAGCAATACTAATCTGAAATGATAGAGGGCTACGACTAGTTTTTGGCGAAAAAATTTTAAGGTAATGAACTTGATCTCGTTGAAGGAATCTAAGTGGTTTTACAAATATATAGTGGCGCAAACTTTTTCTAAAGAGGTCACACCCTGTAAAGGGATCTCGACTCTTTCCTCGTCGAATGAGGTGCAGGATATTCCAAACTGAATACCACGATGCAAAGCAAAAGAATCGACTACAGTGAAGTAATTACAATGATGAAAACTATCGCCCAAGGGGTCACTCTCGATGAAGGGATCTCGTCCCTTGCCTCGTCGAATGTGGTGCGGGATATTCCCAATTGAATACCACTGTGCAAAGCAAAAGAAAACGTCTGTAATGTCTGTTTTTCAAAACTTGGTTCCAAAAACATCAGATAGGTTTGTTTTCCTTGCATTGATCAGAATCAACGCGGTCCCATCAATTAAACATATCACACCACAGAAACGAACGAAAACAAAATATACGTATATGCCATCCGCATTCGCCACTTGGCCCCGTCATCACCCGTTAGGTTACTTAACTAACGATAGAGCGGGGGCTGGACTAGTGCGGGTGGAAAACATATACAACATCTACTAGTATATATATAAATATATATAACAATCGTCCCAGGCATAATATAAAGAAACATCACAGAATCTCAGCCAAGCAACACAGAGTGGTGCATAATCCTGGAGCCTCGGGTTTCACTTGAACCGCAAATGTGACCCGATGCTCCTTGTCCTGTGGATAGCATGTGCAATGAAAACCTAGACCTCTACGAGTGCGGAAAGTTACCCTCCAATCCCAGAAGCAGGGCAACCCTAATCAACAACGTGAATGGGCCACCCAGCACATCACAGAATCCGGTAACTTGGGCACCCCTCCGTGGGTCAACCTATACCCCTTACGGGTACGGCGAATAGCCCGCTAATTCTAGAGTGAGGTCCTCTCCGTCTCAAAGCCATGAGATGCGGACCCGTTGCCCTCCAGAACCCGGCTATTCGTGCACTCCACCGCGGGGTAATCCTAGTACAGAAAAGAAATTGTACAAGGGTGACATCGACTTCAACCCTGTCGTGCCCCAAATAAATAATATACAAAATGGCAGTGATGACAATCCACATGTCGGACGCCCGCCCCACAATATCAAATGTACAAATGAATCTAAATTGAACTACTATTGCACCACTGGCTATCCACCACGATGATACAACCAAAACAGCAACACAACACAACGTGAATGTCATGTTCGTAAACCCGTCTAAAAGACATATAGCAATTAGATGAGTTGTACCGCTCTAATGACATTCATAGTAGTGCATGTACTGAAAACCACACATTTAAAATTTCGATCGACTAAACTTTTCCAAATTGGCCCCAAATGCAAATCATGCACTCAAACAAATCTAGGCCAATACTATATATCAAAAAAATCATATTTCCATGAACTAGAGCCCCAGAAAAAATTATGGGCGCTATAGCCCAAAAAGCGCGGCGGTTCCGCGGCAAAATGTGACATTTTGCTCCGGTCCGTGGCAGAATTTTGAAGTTAGGTGTCCAAATTTTTTTCGTAGCTCTAATTTTTCCTGCACATATTTTTAAGATACCCAAAAAAATTTGAACAGCTTTCAAATTCGACAGCAGGCACATGAACATGGAACTGTGATCCGGAAAAATTGGTCGATCGAGATTTTAACCTTATGCAAACTAGCTAGTAGGGTTTATGGGTTTGCTCTGACACCATGTTGGGTTATGCTAGTGCTCCGGCCATCAATCCGTGGCTAAATGCGGAACAAAAATTTAAAAAAACCGACGCTACCTCAACCCGCTTCTACGGATCTACCATTAACCCTAAACTAGCAATATTTAAAGAGAGTTAAGAATGGTTATACCGAATGATCCGTGTCCTTCGGTCTTGAACCATCATCCCAAGTTCCTAGAGGCCTCCTTGATCAAGCTTGATCTTTGGTCTCCCTCCATCGAAGATGATCCACCCGAGAGTCTATGAATCGAGCTCCAACCTCATATTCGAGATAACTAGGGTACCTAGATCACTACACTAGATAGCCTAGAAGATGTAGAGAGTGATGAAGGATTAATTTGTCTCAAGACACCCTAGGTTTCTCAACACATGAAAGGGTTAGGGTGGAGGAAGAAGAAGATGCCATGAGGATGAGAATGTGAAGAAAAGAAAAACTCAAGTGAGAAAAATGGCTAAGTGTTGTGAGTATATCAAGCATGCTAGCAACTAAAGAAAATATCTCCCATGCCAATAAAATATCTCACAACCCTTACTAAATATCAAGCATCCTAGAATAGTGCACTATGAGTCACCTCATGAGTCACCACCAAGCATGCCATCAATTTAATGCCAAAAAACAAATCATCCTCCACCTCATAAACCATTTAAACCTAAATGTTTTAAAACAAATGAGGTTGCACTTCTAGAAGCACCTTGTAATAATAATACAAGAATACACCTCATCCGTATATACATACCCGCATCCGTATTCCAACAGAATACTAATACAATGAGAGGAAAATAATCCAACAATATAATACTAGGATCCGGTTTAAACCAAAGCCCACTAGTATTATCCATCTGAATCATGATCCGTGCACAAGTGCACAATATGATCGAACCCTGCCGTAAAACTATACGGCCTCTACATCATTTCGCCCGAAGCAGGAAAACCCTCTATATGGGACTCTAAAGACTTGTCAATACGCTGGCAGTGCGTTTAACCACAAGCACGCCAGCGACACTAGCTGTACGTAACGGCTACCCAGGTATTGAGCGAAAGGGAGGTCGACGAGCAAACTCATCCTAAAACCCCTACTGAGCCTGACAGTGACAATATCCGTACATTCCGGTCCGTTCGTCTAAGAGCATCGCATATCGTGTCTAGGGGGTGGAAAAGTCAGACCCCTAATAATGCGACATTTAGTGTCGGCATGAAGCCCATCACCTACTAAGAAACTACTGATCCGAATTAGTAATTCTCGAGTACCTTGTCCAAGGATTTCTGGTGATGACCACCCGTGCACTGCGCGACATCAACCCCCAATACCGGGAGATACGAATCCCTGACGATATGCTCACTGCCTCCATATGGCTCATGATGTAAATCCATGCTACCCTTCCCCGGTACTTACGGGGTTGCGGAAGTGGTGAAAAACGATTTTCAAGAGGTGGTAACATGGACTACTAATACGGATCTTTGTTAAAAAACTAACTAACAACCTAACTTGAGTTTACCTACTCGGTTAGGGGGCTATACCTTTCCTGAACTCCTTCGTCTTCAACTCCTCCCGTTGTACGGATCGGCCTCAACTCGTCGTCTTCTTGCGCCGAAGATGGTTCCACCCGAAAGCTTCTACATTTGGCTTCTTCTTCGAACTTTGAAGAAACTAGAACACTTGGCTTGCTAGGCCTTGTGAACTAGAATGAGTAGAGGAATGTTTTGGTGTCTTTTTATCTCTAAGGCAATGAGTCTCAACACATGAGAATGGTTTGCCTTGAGCTAGAGAGAGCAAGAGGAAGAGGGGGAGCTTGAGAATGAGAGAGCTCAAGAGAGAGAAAGCAAATGAAAGAATGAGCCACACTTTTTTCATCCAACCTCTCATAATCCAAAAGCCATCATTACCAAAATAGTAATCAAGTATTGTGTGATGGTTTAAGTCAAAATGGCTATATCATTTCATGCACTCATTTTGCATAAATAAACAGGCAAGCAAAAGTCTTTGCCATGCAATGATAGCCATTGTCATGATAATGGTCAACTAGTCCAACCTAGTCAACCGGTCAACAAAGTCAACAAGTCAACAAAGTCAACCCCTCAACAACCATGTCACTATAATACTTAATTAATATTAATGTTAATAATATTTCTTATTCTCATTAGGGTTAAGCAAAAGTCAATGGTCAACGGTCAACAGTCAATAACCCCAATGAGAATCCTCTGCCTATGTGTCTCTGTCAACTGTGCATACACACCCGCATCCGCGTTTCGAGGAACACGAATACAAACGAGATAAAACCAATCCTAAAACGTACACTAGGATCTGGCTTAAACCAAAGCCCGCTAGTGTTAACTGTCCGGACACTGTACGTGCACAAGTGCACGGATGTGACCGAACCCTGTCGCAGTACCATGCGACCTGTCGCAAAACCATGCGACCACTACTGTTTTGCCTAAAGGCGAATAGCTTTCTGTGTAGGACTCTAAAGACTTGACACTACGCTGGCAGTGGGTTTAACCACAGACCGCAAGCAGCACTTGCTGTGCGTAACGGTCCCCATGTAGATGCCGACAAGAAGACTGACGAGGTGAAACCCATCTGAACTCCTACTGAGTCTGAATGTGACAATCTCTCAGTACAGTCCGGTCTGTTCGTCTGATACATCGCATGGTGGGCCTAGGGGGCGGTAAACGTCAGTCCTCTTATAGCGGTACAAGTCGTGTCGGAGTGTAGCCCAGAACACCCTGAGATGACACTGGAAACCTACCAGTATATCTCGCTTGCCCTGGCCAGGGACTACTCGTGTAATGGCTCTCCTAGACACAGCGCGATGCAAACCCTCAATACCGAGTGAGACGAATCCAGTCTAACCGTCACTGCCTCCAAGTGCTTCGGGACTGCACCCAACTACAACCTGTTTGCATGACTCCTTTGAGCCGTGGTAGTGTAGTAATCTAAGTACAGTAGGAACACACTCGAGGCGAAGTGACAGTGTCAAGTTAGCGGACTAAGCTGTACTCATGTCACCTGGGAACTGATAACTGACGATAGGTATAGTACAAACCAACAGTTCCCGACGAGTCATGTCCAGTGTACTCGTAACCCAACGAGCACCCGCATACTATCTACAGTACGACGTACTGATGGCTTTGGGACAGACCATCTCCCACACTGGGATGAGAAGCGCATACGCTAGTCTACTCCGGAGTATCGATGCCCTGTCTCGATAGTCCTGCGACTAGGGACCTGCATAAGGATGTGCTTATAGATTACCCAGCCCCCACTAGTGTGACTGCCATCACAACGCTGGTAATCAAGCAAAGTTCCTAAGGGCTCCACTAATGTGTATAGGTGATATACTAAAATAAACACATGTACACATTGAAGTAGAAACAAACCAAGTAGCATACTACTATATTGAGCAAGATTGTCTATACAAGGTGAATATCCCAAGCTTCTATTAAGTAATATACAAACTAGTATGATACAGTAATGGCCTCTAGGGCATATACACTAACAATCTCCCACTTGCACTAAGGCCATGTACTGGCGTATCGACGACCTATCATCTCGATCAGCCGCTCGAACTGAGTCTGGGATAAGGCCTTTGTGAGTGGATCAACAGTGTTATCTTCTGTAGAAACTCTCCGAACCTCGATCTCCTGGCGACCCGCGATCTCCCTGATCAGGTGATACCGCCTCAAGATGTGTCTGGTCTTCTGATGGGACCTTGGTTCCTTTGCTAAAGCTATAGCCCCGTTGTTGTCGCAATACAGAGGTATTGGATCAACAATGGACGGAACCACCTGAAGTTCAGTTAAGAACTTCCTTATCCAGACAGCTTCTTTTGCGGCATCTGCAGCAGCGATATATTCCGCTTCCATCGTCGAGTCAGCAACGGTTTCCTGTTTGGAACTCTTCCAACACACCGCCCCTCCTTTGAGGGTAAAGACATAACCCGACATGGACTTGGAATCATCCTTGTCACTCTGGAAGCTGGAGTCCGCAAAGGCCTCGATCTGGAGGTCTTTTCCGCCATACACTAAGAACATCTCCTTAGTCCTTCTTAGGTACTTGAGAATGTTCTTTACCGCTATCCAGTGTTTCTCCCCAGGGTTTGACTGATACTGGCTTACCACACTCAGTGCATAAGCTACATCTGGTCTGGTACACAACATCGTATACATTATATAGCCTACCGCAGAAGCGTAGGGTATAATAGACTTGCGATCCCTTTCCAAATCAGTCTTGGGAGACATCTCTTTTGAAAGGGTGATCCCGTGACAAGCCGGTAGATTACCGCGCTTGGAATCTTCCATACTGAATCTTTTCAGTATGGTGTCGATGTACCTGGAATGTGAAAGTCCCAGTATCCTCTTGGATCTATCACGATAGATCCGGATCCCAAGAATGTACGAGGCATCACCCAGGTTTTTCATGGAGAACCTGTGTGACAAGAACCCCTTGACAGATTGTAGCATAGGAATGTCATTTCCTATTAAGAGAATGTCTTCCACGTATAAAACGAGGAATACTACAGTTCTCGCTACAAATCTACTATAGATGCATGGTTCATCTGGGTTTTTTATAAAGCCAAATTCCTTGACCGTCTCATCAAAACATATGTTCCAACTCCGCGATGCCTGCTTTAGTCCGTAGATGGACTTAAGCAACTTGCACACCTTTCCGCTGCTCCCACTCTGAATGAAACCCTCTGGCTGGTCCATATAAACACACTTCTCTAAATTTCCATTTAGAAAAGTGGTCTTTACGTCCATCTGCCAAATCTCATAATCGTGGAAGGCAGCAATGGCAAGAAAGATCCGAATGGATTTCAGCATAACTACTGTAGAAAAGGTCTCGTCATTGTCCAAAACAGGTCTTTGACGAAAACCCTTTGCAACCAGTCTAGCTTTATAGGTCTCAACCTGTCCATCTACACCAATCTTCCTTTTGAAGATCCACTTGCATCCTATGGGTTTTACCCCATCTGGAGCAACGTCCAACGTCCATACTTTGTTTGTGTACATGGACTCCATTTCGGTCCGTATTGCATCCAGCCATTTTACCGAGTCAACGCTCTGAATGGCCTGCTGGAAGCTAGTTGGCTCATCATAATCTATGATGTAATCCTCTCTATCCCCGTCTATGAGAAAACCGCAGTATCTCTCGGGCCGATGAGACTGCCTACTACTCCTGCGGAGCGGCTTAGGAATGTCATGATCTTTCGAACCCTCTGGTTCTATTAAGCTTTCAGTAATAGCTCGTGGCTCTGGAATTTCTTCCAGTTCTATTGCGCTCCCACTTATCTGATTCTCCAAAAACTGAGTTTCTAAGAAGTGGGCATGCCGAGAAACAAAAACCTTTTGTTCCTCTTCGCAATAGATGAAATATCCCTTGGAGTTCTTTGGATATCCCACAAACTTGCACTGTACTGAGCGTGCCTCGAGCTTGTCCGCATACTGCTTTTTGACAAAAGCTGGACTTCCCCATGTCTTAATGTGATTAAGATAGGGTCTCTTCCCACACCACATCTCATATGGTGTAGTAGGCACAGTCTTAGTTGGAACTCGGTTCAAAAGGTATGCAGCTGATTCTAGTGCATATCCCCAGAATGATCGCGGTAACTCAGCGTTACTCATCATGGACCGTACTATATCCAATAGGGTTCGGTTCCGTCTCTCCGATACACCGTTATGTTGCGGAGTGTATGGAGGAGTAAGCTGAGAGAGAATTCTATTCTCTTTTAAATAGTCCAGGAACTCGTCACTCAAGTATTCACCACCTCGATCCGATCTTAGTGTATTGATACTTTTGCCGGTTTGTTTTTCTACTTCATTTTTATATTCCTGGAATTTTCCAAAGGCTTCGGATTTATGTTTCATTAAGAAGACATAACCGTACCTTGAAAAGTCATCCATAAAAGTAATGAAGTAAGAATAACCGCTTCGCGCATGTGTAGACATTGGACCGCACACGTCGCTGTGTACGAGTCCCAAGAGCTCGCTCGCTCTTACTCCGTGTCCAGGGAACGGAGTCTTTGCCATCTTTCCTTTGAGACAGGATTGACAAGTGGTATACGATTGATATTCGAACGGATTCAAATATCCTTCTGTATGTAACTTCGTCAACCTTCTCTCATTGATGTGACCCAGTCTACAATGCCATAAGAAAGTCTGATTTATTTCCGGAGACTTTCTTTTGTGTGTATTCTGGACATTGAAAATCTGTGGTTGGTTTAGTACGTATATACCATTGCTTAATTTACCTGACCCAATCAGAACTTGATTAAGGTGAATGTTTACAACATTACTTACAAACTCAAATTCATAACCTTCTTTAGAAATCAAAGATACAGAAATGATATTACAAGTTGCGTTGGGTACAAAAAAGCAATTACGTAAAACCAAAACATGTCCATCTGACATTCCCAGGTGATAGTCCCCCACGGCCTTAGCATCCATGCTAGCTCTGTTTGCAACTTTGAGGGTCATGTCACCTGCCTTCAAAAGCCTACGGTTTCTCAACGCCTGCAAAGAATTACAGATATGAGATCCTGATCCGGTATCCAATACCCAGGAAGTAGAGTTTATTGATAGACAGTTTTCAATAACATACACACTTGAAGCTGAAGCCGCAACTTGCTTCAGATCCTGTGTCCTGGCTTTCCAAGCCCTGCAATCTTTCTTCCAGTGACCACTCTAATGACAGAAAAAGCACTCTTCCTTCCCTATAAGCTTCCCCGCTATCTTTGTTGCTTTTGCCTTTCCCTTCGTATCCACTTTACTAACACCGCCCCTTGGTTTGGCAGAGGCTTTCTTCTTCCTTCCCTTGGCTTTCGCCTTGAACCTAGATGATGAAGATCCTCCTACAAACAAAGTGGATGTTTCCCTACCTTTCTGTAGGGTGCCCTCTGCATTCCTCAGCATGTTGAGGAGCTCTGAAAGTTCAACTTCTTTTTCTTGTAAGTTGAAGTTCAGGATAAACTGGGCGTAAGTGGAAGGAAGGGACTGGAGAATCAAGTCCGTATAGAGCTTATTCTCCAACGTGGTCCCAAGGTCCGCGAGCTCCTCAATGAAGCCAATCATCTTAAGCACGTGTTCCGCTACCGATGATCCGATAGCCAACCTTGCCGAAAATAACTTCTTCGACACTTCGTATCCTGCGATACGAGATTGCTCTCCATACAGTTCTTTTTTATGGAGAAATATGGATTCGAGGTCCATATTCTCGTGCCTCCTCTGATGTTCGTTGTCCATAGAGGCAAGCACGAGGCACTTGGCCTTCGCGCTATCGATCTCCCAAGTCTTATGGATTTCCTTATCCGCGACGCTGGAGGTGGGTCCAGGGACAGGGGGAGCTTTGGTGGTAAGGAGATACCCCAACTTGCCATAAGTGATTGCCATTTTGACATTCCTGAGCCAATTTTTGTAGTTTGGACCTGTCAGTATGTTTTTATCTAGTAATAACTTAAGTCCGGTCATGATGTTTGGTCGCTGCAATTAGGAGAGAGAGAAGAAACACTTTAGCATGATGCTCTTGCAAGTTTAGAGTGGTTTTTAATTTGTCTAAACAGGATGGCTCCCACTGTCTCTCGAATCCCTCCTCAAACAAAAAAGGAAGAATTAGTCAGGATCAATCTCACCGTACAATACTTGCTTAACCATTCGGCCAGGCTGGTGTCGGTACTTCGAGGGAGGTTTTCCAACGCTTTCGCGAAGTTCCTTAATTTAAGAACCTCTTTTCCCTGGGGGCGTAGCCCCGCTAACACCTTTCTAGACACCTACTTGGTTTATAGCATTGATCGTTAAGTGAGAAATTTCTCGAGGAGTAGCATATACTCATAGTAGGATCGGGATCCAAATATCATTGCGTGACAAAACTGAAGGAATCCTACCAGAATCATCACACTCCAAATCGTATGCAGCGCTAGCAAGTTTCAGTTCTTTTGAAACTCCCGATGTGGATTTTTGCCCCATGCTCTTATGACCTTGACTTTGGCCAAAATATCATAAGTCACATGTCAAGTTCTACCCGTCATTCTCCAGGTTAATTTGAGCCCATCCGCACATACCCTTGAGTTTGGCCAAAATGGTAGTATGACTGCCCCAAACCAACACATCTATCTATGCTCCACATGAATACCCAATAGCTACCAATCACTATGCCTTGACTTTGGCCAACATACATAGCTTGAATACTATTGACCATCCATGTGAAACGACGGAGGGCTACGAATGGTTTTGGCGAAACCGTGAACGTAGTGAACTTGATATAATTGATGGAACGAGATATCTTTTAAAAGGAGTGGCTTAAGCTCCATGTTTAAAAGTTATTTTGAAAAGAAACCGAGTGGTTTTTGAAAGTGTTCCAACGACTTTTACTTTGTTTATTTTTCTTGCATTAGTTCTTTTAATGCGTCCCATCATTTAATCCTACCATTGCAGAAAACAACCAAAATATGACATACGCTTATGCCATTCGCATTCGCCACGGGGCCCGTCATTACCCGTTAGGTTACTTAACTAACGACAGAGCGGGGGCTGGGCTAGCGCGGCTGTAAAACATAAGCAACGCCTAAATAATATTATATATAGATATATTGCAATGATAGCCATTTCAGATCACAGATGAATTCATTAGATATACTAGGAATCCGTAATTCGTACGAACCTGTTACGAAAACCGGATTACACGGTCGCGATGAATAGCCAATACCCTACCCTAGACCCCTACGGGTGCGGCAAACTACCCGCCGAATATCCGAAGCGGAGCAACCTCCCTCAACGACATGAGTAGGCCACTCGGCACTTCGAGATACCCGGTAGTTTGTGCACCCCACCTTGGGTCTATCCTAGGAGCAAAAACAGTAAAAAGAAATTAAACAATGACGGCTACAACCCTGACCCGGTTGTGCGGCCAAAAATAATATTACATCAATTTACATATTACATGAATTGAAAGAAAAGAAAACTCTCATCTCACAACTCCCGGCTATTCATCCGCGACAATCCAAAGAATTCATATACACATACCATCAATCATTACAGATCACAGATATGTATAACCCCCACTAATCGACGTATAGCTATTAGCGGACGTTCAATACATATAACACATCACAGATATATACCCGTCAGCTTAAGTCTTTAGAAGCTCGATAAAAATACGGATTTTCAAGCCCCAAAAACTAATTTATCTTTCTGTAAAATCTGGGCAAAAAACACATATCCCAAAAATCCCAAAAAACCCCCAGAAACACTCAGCAAGAAATAGTTTCCTCGACCGAGTCAACTCTGCAGCGGAACCGTGGCGGGAGCAAGCTCCCGCCGCGTTTCCGCGGCGCTTTGACCGATTCGATGGACCAAATTTCTTGGGTGTTTAAACAAAAGCCTGAGCCGATTTTTAAGATAAGATTTATCATTTTGTGGACAGAAAAAAAATTCGGCAGAAACTTGATTTTACGGGTTTGTTTCGCGACTTTTTCTTCAATCGAACTTCTACTTACTTTGTTAACATGTTAGATAGTGTTTAACCTGGCTCTGATACCACTGTAAGTCCATGCTACCCTTCCCCGGTTCTTACGGGGTTGCGGAAGTGGTGAAAAACGATTTTCAAGAGGGTAGTAACATGGACTACTAATAGGGATCTTTGTTAAACAACTAACTAACAACCTAACTTGAGTTTACCTACTCGGTTAGGGGGCTATACCTTTCTTGAACTCCTTCGTCTTCAACTCCTCCCGGTGTAGGGATCGGCCTCACCTCGTCGTCTCCTTGCGCCGAAAATGGATCCACACGAAAGCTTCTACCTTTGGCTTCTTCTTCAAACTTTGAACAAACTAGAACACTTGGCTTGCTAGGCCTTGTGAACTAGAATGAGTAAAGGAATGTTTTGGTGTCTTTTTATCTCTAAGGCAATTAGTCTCAACACATGAGAATGATTTTCCTTGAGCTAGAGAGAGCAAGAGGAAGAGGGAGAGCTTGAGAAAGAGAGAGCTCAAGAGAGAGAAAGCAAATGAAAAAATGAGCCACACTTTTCTCATCCAACCTCTCATAATCCAAAAGCCATCATAACCAAAATAGTAATCAAGTATTGTGTGATGGTTTAAGTCAAAATGGCTATATCATTTCATGCACTCATTTTGCATAAATAAACAGGCAAGCAAAAGTCTTTGCCATGCAATGATAGCCATTGTCATGATAATGGTCAACTAGTCCAACCTAGTCAACCGGTCAACAAAGTCAACAAGTCAACAAAGTCAACCCCTCAACAACCATGTCACTATAATACTTAATTAATATTAATGTTAATAATATTTCTTATTCTCATTAGGGTTAAGCAAAAGTCAATGGTCAACGGTCAACAGTCAATAACCCCAATGAGAATCCTCTGCCTATGTGTCTCTGTCAACTGTGCATACACACCCGCATCCGCGTTTCGAGGAACACGAATACAAACGAGATAAAACCAATCCTAAAACGTACACTAGGATCTGGCTTAAACCAAAGCCCGCTAGTGTTAACTGTCCGGACACTGTACGTGCACAAGTGCACGGATGTGACCGAACCCTGTCGCAGTACCATGCGACCTGTCGCAAAACCATGCGACCACTACTGTTTTGCCTAAAGGCGAATAGCTTTCTGTGTGGGACTCTTAAGACTCGACACTATGCTGGCAGTGGGTTTAACCACAGACCGCAAGCGGCACTAGCTGTGTGTAACGGTCCCCAGGTAGATGCCGACAAGAAGACTGACGAGGTGAAACCCATCTGAACTCCTACTGAGTCTGAATGTGACAATCTCTCTGTACAGTCCGGTCTGTTCGTCTGATACATCGCATGGCGTGCCTAGGGGCGGTAAACGTCAGTCCCCTAATAGCGGTACAAGTCGTGTCGAAGTGTAGCCCAGAACACCCTGAGATGACACTGGAAACCTACCAGTATATCTCGCTTGCCCTGGCCAGGGACTACTCGTGTAATGGCTCTCCTAGACACAGCGCAATGTCAACCCCCAATACAGGGAGAGACGAATCCTGTCTAACCGCCACTGCCTCTAAGTGCTTCGGGACTGCACCCAACTACTACCTGTTTGCACGACTCCTTTGAGCCGTGGTAGAGTAGTAATCTAAGTACCGTGGGAACACACTCGAGGCGATGTGACAGTGTCAAGTCAGCGGACTAAGCTGTACTCATTTCACCTGGGAACTGATAATCGACGATTGGTATAGTACCAACCAACAGTTCCCGATGAGTCCTGTCCAGTGTACTCATAACCAAACGAGCACCCGCATACTATCTCCAGTACGACGTACTGATGGCTGTGGGACAGACCATCTCCCACACTGGGATGAGAAGCGCATACGCTAGTCTACTCCGGAGTATCGATGCCCTGTCTCGATAGTCCTGCGACTAGGGACCTGCATAAGGATGTGCTTATAGATTACCCAGCCCCCACTAGTGTGACAGCCATCACAACGCTGGTAATCAAGCAAAGATCCTAAGGGCTCCACTAATGTGTATAGGTGATATACTAAAATAAACACATGTACACATTGAATTAGAAACAAACCAAGTAGCATACTACTATATTGAGCAAGATTGTCTATACAAGGTGAATATCCCAAGTTTCCATTAACTAATATACAAACTAGTATGATACAGTAATGGCCTCTAGGGCATATACACTAACACGGGATGGTACCCAACTAAAACCTGTTTGCACGACTCCTTTGAGCCGTGGTAGGGTAGTAATCAAAGCATAGTAGGAACTCACACGAGAAAATGACGATCTCAGGTCGACAGACTAACCTGCACACATGTCACCTTGGAACTGCTATCTGACAATAGTTATAGTACCAACTAGCAGGTTCCTGGCGAGTCCGTCTGGTGTACTCATAACACAATGAGCACCTGTAAACATCTTAGGTGAACAAAATGACACCAATGGCTTGTGAAACCGGCCACCGCCCCTCGTCGGGGTCACGATCAATATATAGTCTACTCTAGAGTATCGATGCCCAGTCTCGAAACTCCCACGACTAGGGACATTTAAGGATGTGCTTATAGACCACCCAGCTCCCACGTATATGATCGCCATCATAATGCTGGTAGTCAAGCAAGAATCCTATGTGCTCTATCAACATCTAATAGTGATCTGTAATGCCACCTAATGCTGTACATGATGATAAAGAAAACCCAGATAGCATACTATCATCTCGAGTAAGACTGTTCTACCAGTATAGGTCCTCCCTCAATCATCATAATCACCTGCCTGCGACTATGATAATTGCCTTGAGGGAACTATAGCCAACAAATGCGTCCATGGCCACCCCCATACAACCTAATAAACCGGTAGCTAATTTCCAACAAGCTCCTAATTTTCCAATGTATGATGAGGCAATAGGACAATTTGAGGATTTGAGTCATGAGAGTGAGCAGTACACCCTTCCAAGTCAAACCTACCCGTTCCAAATTGAATTCCACAACTCCAGTTTCGAAAGTCTATCGAGTGTCCCACATAAATCATCAATTGAAGATAGAACGTTTGATGAGTTGTGGGACTTTATAGTGTTTGATTTACCTGATTGTGAAGGGACCCTGTTAATTGAAACTACACTCAATCCCGTTGATCTCTACACCTCCATGCTAGAACCAGAATTGATTGAAATCCATGATTGATGAGGTGTTTGAGAAATTTAACTTTCACTTGATTGAGGATATCGACACTAGGAATATTTTGGATGATGAACCGACAATTTTGGATGAGTATTTCTCACTAACTCATCATGTCCTTTCACTTTCATGTGGACATCATCCCGAGTCATTAACTGTTTTTCCTGAACCCCATATGCGTCTGGAAATTGATGATTAATGCATGGATGAGCTGATTTTTGAGGAGATTTTGAAGATATCATTGAGGATGAAGCAGTTTTACTTGATGAGTCGGATTTTCCAATTCATCGTGTCCCTTTCATTGACTGTGTACACTCTCATGAATCATTAACCGATACCATTCCTAAAATGATTCCCTCCATCCTTTCCATCGTTCCCACTTCACAAGACACCGTACCACCTTCATTTTCTGTGTCTGGTTTACCAGTTCGGTCAACCCATGTTTTCTTACGAATCTTAAGAGGTTTGACCCCATTTCTCGACGTATTGATAGATTAGTACAATCTATTTTTTCACTCCGATCATTCCAGACTGTACTAATTTATTCAATCCATTTCCACCCTCAAGTTCGTATTCCATTTCTTTCTCCCTTTCGCAATTCTTCTCCTCTACCGAGACCATACGCCGCTTCCATCCCCACACGGTCTCGCGTATTCTCCATTTTTTCCTCTCCGCATTCTTTCACCAACTCGGGCTTTATCGCGATAAATTTTTTGAATGGTTGGTGTTAACTTTCGGCCTGTGTAAGGCCTTGTATAGACTAATATTGTTCTCTTCCCCCATAACTCTAAACTTTAACGTTTAAACAGTGGAAACACTGTTTTACTTAAGTTTGGGAGAGACCTTTTTGTGTGTATATATTTTTGGTTTGCTTTTTCTTTTGTAAAAAAATGATAAAAAAAACATAGGAGCGCCGACAATTTTGACCCTCTTGGTGTAGCATGACAGTGAGGGAACTGTCAAGTTTAAGTTTGGGGGTGTGCTCGGTAAGCTTTCTACCTTCGCATTCATGTGTATATTTTGCATTTGCATACTTATTAAAAACCCACAAAAATCGAATTTTTTTCCAAAGATATAAAAACTTTGTCGTCAAGTAAGCTGGTAGGATAACTTAGATTTTTATTCCAAAAATTTAGTTGATACGTTAGAAATAACTAAATCGTAGGCTTAGGAATTAGAAACCCTAAAAATAACCTTTCTTCTGTTTAACCTTGGTAAATATGCGTCCTTGCAGTTTTTTTAGAAGTAGGTAATCTTGAGTTCTGTTCTTGAGTTAAGTCGAGATAAAGGGAAAGTATTGAAAGCTTTATTGAAGGACAAGCCTGAAAAATAGTTTCTATTCTTGAGTCCAAATTTAGAAAGTGTATACCTTACAAATCGCACGTACACGCACCTTGAAACTTGGGATAGTAGAGGATACCTAAAAATACTCTTGCCTGAAAACCTAGTATGAAAGGGAAAAAACGGTATTTAAAGCTAACCACGAAAAGAGCATCTTTGAAAAATATATCCGGTCTTGAAAAAGAAAAATAAAGAAAAAGAAAAATAAAGAAAAAGAAAAAAGAAGAATAAAGTACTAGACCTGGAAAGTACTATTTACGCTTTAAGCTCACACATTCAGTAATCGGCTGGTTAGTGCCTCAAGAAGCATTAATAGTCGCATGAAAGGTGTGTAAGCAAATCCGTCCATCATTAACGAAAAGAAATAGTATTTGGTATTAAGGCAAGGGTACTATAGCTTGAATTGAATTCTTGAGTGTATGGGTGAAATTTTACACACACACGTAGGGGTATACGATCGATGTTCGGAGGAAAGATAAGGATAAAGAATAAGAATTATGTTTTCCATAAAGATGATAAAAATCCCGGATTGGAGACTGCGCTTTAGAAGAAAAACTAAGGAGAAACCGAAATCATTCTAAACTGTCAAAACATATAGGATCTGAGGTTGAATAAATAGGAGGTGTGAAAAAAAAGGTTGAATATTTCTAACTTAGGATGATAGAATTTTTATCTTAGATACTAAACTGAAGGAGTAGAATCGACGTTAACTTATGAAACTAGCTTGACGGAAGTTTGTGGGTAGTATCCGCTGAAAACCCTCAAAAGACAACACTCCTCCTACTAGGGACACCTAGAGGTCAAACGGCTTGCTGCACAAGCTCAGTGCAATCGCGTTCCCTGCGAAAGTGAGGTTAGGACTTCTTGTGAATAAATGGTTTTGCTCGGGATGAACAAAAGTTAAGTTTGGGGGTATTTGTTCATACAAGAATATTGCATTTTATACAGCCCATTCTTCTTCTCGTTTGTTTATAGGCAGGTGTTTTTAATCTGTGTTTGCTACATATTTACAGGTTATAGGTTCCCAGTCCAAAATAACGCAAATCATACAAAATCTCAATAGTCATGCCAAAATCCAGAACATCTTCCACAGACAGATAAAAGCCGGGTTCCGGTCATCCATATCCGTCCAGTGCCGTTTACCAGTTCAAGAGACAAGACAAATAACAGTGGTCATTCATGTCTCGGACAAACACAGAGCACGAGAGGGGCAGCACAAGATTCAATGGGTGCGCGGAGCTCGAGGGAGATAAATATCAAATGAATTAAAAGTGAAGCCATTTTGGACTGCTGAAGATCTGAAGAAATTATGGAATCAATTTACAATTTGGGACCTGTAAAACACAAGAAAATAGCAACATGGAGAAGCCCTAGAAAAATCACCCCGCAACTCCCCCAAAGATCCGCGGAACCGCGGCCAATATGACCATTATGCGGTGGTTCCGCGGCCGAGTCAACTCCTCGGAGTCAGATAGGAGTTTGGGGGTAGTTTTGTAACTTTGTATGAGCTCAGAATTTGGCCCTAGGGTTTCAACTATCGGCCTATAAATAGCCCAGTGTTGTGCCAAGTAAAGGATGCTTCCTTTTAGTTAGGAATTAGAGTAGATTAGTTTGTATTTCTTCTTCTTCATCATCTATTCTCGATAAAAGTCTAGTGAGAGCACTTGAGTGGAAAATCAATGAAGATGAGAGTTTTTATTTAACTTGTATCTTTATTATCTAGTCGTGTAATTTTAATTCTTAGTGTAGTTTTATTATTGTTGTTAAGTAGTTGTTGTTATTTCATTTCTTGTTGTCTTTTTCTTTTCTTCTTATCCGTATTTTCAAGAAATGATACTCGACGGAGTCCCTTGCTTACGTGAGGGCCCAAGTAATTAGCTTGCATCTTTGTAAAACCATATTTTTCCTTTCTTTCTTTAGTTCTTTCTTATTTTGTTTTTATTTCCTATTAAATGTGTGAATAATTTTCACAGTTGTTAGGGTCTAAGGAAGGTTTGTATGAGAGATGGAATAATCCATTGTGCTTCTCTTCGCCAAACATCCTAAAATGAACCTAGACCAAACAAACGCAACCACCTCACTTAGGCGTTCTATATGTGACATATAACCACGACCTAAGTCGAGAAGTCTTTTGGGCGCACTACAACGTGACGTGTAGTTGTGACTTAATTGGATATATGGTTGCAGGTGTTTGGCCTAGGGTTGGAAATAAGCGCATGTAGCGAACGAACAAGGGGAACTAGGAATGGATTTAGCATTGGAAAGCTTGCTTAAACTGGCAAATCCCATTCCTATGTTCTCCTAATCCCCGCTACGTTCGATTATCTCAACATCGTTTTAAGAATGGCAAAAGACAAGTACAAGACTAATCCTAACTCTACTAACCAACCTTAACCATAACAAACTTACTTGAACATAAATACGATCACTTAAGATAGTTTTGAACATATACATATACATTCTTAATTGACTCGTCTAAAACAAGAACGGACATACAACCATCTTCCTGTGGATCGACCCGTGCTCAACCGGGTAGCTGCAAGTGACACCGTCTTGATTGCGGTAAGTAGAGAATAGAGTAGAACGCATATCATAAAATGTATCGCGTTTCCTCTTACAATCAGGGAGTGACCTCTTGGGCAAGAGTCTACGTCATTGTAATAACTTCACTATAGTCGATTCTTTTGCTTTGCATCGTGGTATTCAGTTAGGAATGTCCTTCATCTCATTCAATGAGGATAGAGCCGAGATCCTTTCACAGGGAGTGACCTCTTTAGAAAATGTTTATCCACTATATATATTTGTAAAACCACTCGGTTCCTTCAACGATATAAAGTTCATTACGTTAATGGTTTTTCGACAAAAACCAACCATAGCCCTCCGTCATTTCCTATGAGTAGTACTTAGTATTCATGCTGCATTTGTTGACTGTGTCAAGGCGTAGTGTGCGGTAGCTAAGTAGTGCTTGTTTGTAGCATGCAATGTGATTGGTCAGGAGAGTCGTGCGGCCTTGTTGACTTTGTCAAGGGATCTTGCGGGTGGGTTTTATGCAATCAAGATAATTACAGGTTAAACTTGAATAGGACCTTTTGATTTGTTGACTGTGTCAAGGACACTTGGCTCCTAGGGGAAAAAACCAGATCAGGAGTTTCAAATATACAAGAAACTTTCCAGGCATGCGCTTACCTTATGGAGTGTGGTGACTTGAGTGGCTTCCATCAAATTATCATGCGATGATAGTTAGATCCCGATTCCCACTGATGAGTAGGTGTTACTCCTCGGGTGATTTTCAGTTGATCCCGACTAATTCTCCTTTTAGGGTTTAAAGGAGAATTCGAGGAAACAGTGGGAGCCATCTTTGGTTAGATAAAGTGATTAACCAATCTAATCTAGGTTAAAGTGCACACCGAGTGTTTATTTTCTCTCTCTCTTTGGCTGCGACCATGGAATGACCCTAAACTAAAGCTTATGAACCAAGTTAACCGAAACTTCTTAAAACACTTTGGCTTTTGGATTGTCATTAAGTCGCATATATCCCTGCTTCTCCTACTTTCCTTTTGCATTTATCCAGAACACTCCATTTCACTACGAAGATCTATATTTTTTAGATGTGCCATCGTATGGTTACATACGAACTCGAAGGAACTTATTTCAGTTCGAGGATGGTTTCCGATTCTGGAGAAATTGAATAGGATTATTCAGTTGCCTTTTCTCTTTAACTTCTCTCAAGTTGCGAGGGCTCCTAGTGTTAGGAGAGTACACCTAATACGCTTATTGGATAGTCTTCTTCCAAACCAAAGGCAGGGTGCCAAAAGGTAAGGAAGGAAGAAAACCTATTAGCCTAAGTATGGTGTCCAGAAGGTAATAAGTAAATACATATAAAGGGATTAGAGTGAGGGCAAAGGAAATTGCGACTACTATCATTCACGACGAAGCCGCGTATACACCTGCTACTCCTACCTCCCCTTTGCATTTCTCCAGAACACTCTGTATCACTACGAAGATCCATATTGCTTTGGATATGCCATCGTATAGTTACATGCGAACTCGAAAGAACTTGTTTCAGTTCGAGGAAGGTTTCCGGTCCTGGAGAAATATAATAGGATTATTCGGTAGTCTTTTCTCTTTACCTTCTCTCAGGTTGCGAGAGTTCCTTGTATTAGGAGAGTACACCTATTATGCTTATTGGATAGCCTTCTTCCAAACCTTAGGCTGGTGCCGAAAAGTAAGGAAGGAAGAAAACCAATTAGCTTAAGTATGGTGTACAGAAGGTAAGAAGTAAAGACATATGAAGGGATTGGAGTGAGGACAAGAAATATACGGTTACTGTCATGAATCTGGATAGTACAAGAGGCATTACTAGAAATACCCGACCACCCCTTTTGAAACAGTTTCATTTTTTAGTTTTACCGTGCGGTATTAATTGAAAACTGCTTTCCTAATTAGATTCCGACTCTAGGGTATGTATTTACCAGACTTGATTCTCACATCTGTATAGCGTTACAGATGATGGGTGGGAGTAAAATATTGGGAATTGTGTGATTAGATCCTCAATATGTATCAGAATTCTTTGTAATTGGTGATATTTGAGGAAATCACCAGGGTTTTGCCTAACGGTAAATATTTGGTTTTGAATATCCGTTATTATGAACCAATTTCAAACTGATATATCTGTACGTTTATTTATAAAGAGAAATATAACTTTTTGAAATTATGTCTATGACATTTACCTATATCAGTTGATGGTTAGGTAAGATGCATTGAAAAACAGTGTAATTCTTCTTAACCATAACACAGTTATCAACCTACGACACGCAGGGTTTGAGCTATTAAACTCAGTGGACGTATACAGAGTACTGCATGTTGTCCGATATCCGTGAGGACAAAGAGGTTGGAACTCGTACTATATTCTGTTTACTCATGACTTCTCTAGTTTTAGACAAGTATTTTATTGAAATAAAAGGTCCAAATTTTGAGAAGTTATAAGTATAAGAATAAAGTAGAGAACCATACGTTGCAAGTATCAAGATTCTTCAAGGTGATCGAAGATGTAGATACTTGTGCTAGGTATTCCGTCGTAAGTAATAGTTTTTGAGAACGTGCTTTTCTTTCAGGTTACTCATACGTGGGTGCATTCTTTGATGAGTAATGCTTCTTGGCCTTCTTCCATTTAGTCGATATGCACTGGAAAAGGCTGCATGTATTTTGAATCTGGTTCCAATTAAATTAGTGTCTTTTTTTTCTATATTGGATTTAAAATGGATTCATACATAACGATGTTAAGGCATATGGAGTTGTCTGGCTTATGCTTAAAACCAGATTCTGGATAAACTCAAGGCATGTTTCTGTAATTGTAGTTTGTGGGTTATCCCATGCTTTGACGAGGGTTAACATTCTACCATTTGGAAGATCAATGGTTATATTGTTCTTGACTCGCCATATTTTTAGTAAAATGAATTCTTTTTAGAAAACATTAGTGGGAGTATAGTAGAACTTGAAATGATTCCAGAACCACAAACGGTTACTGAAAATTTAATAGAACCTGAGGATTCAATTGGATTCGACAATCCATTAGCCACTCGGCAGATTTGGTGGGTAACCTCAGCCACCCGAGAGGTCTTTGGTCTTCTCAAAAACAGTGACAACGAGGTTTTTGATGACCAAAGCTTGCCACAACTGCTGTCCTAGACTATAAGATCTAGCAGGAGGACGGGTATAACGTCGTTCTAAATTTGCTTCAGAAGTGCACGTGTATATGACCCTGCTAGAGGATTGTTGTAGTCAGTGGGAGCAGCGGAAGTATAGTGAGCAAGTAGCATATGTCTATTTATAAACTAAAGCAAGTATAGCGGAGATAGATCATCTAGTTTTGATATGACAGTCATAGAGTTTGACTTCATCAGAACAACAGATGGACCTAGTAAGAAGGTAGTAGGGTGTGATGTCCTGGTATTTGGATGACATGCTCTTGATAGGAAGTGATCTTCTTATACTACGATCGATTATACTGTGGTTGTCATAAGTTGTTTCTCCATATAGGATCTGGATAAAATTTTAAGGATTCTGGTGACTTGATCTATGGTTTTAGATCTAGATTTTGGATGTGTCCCAATTCAGGTACTTGACACTATTCTAAAGTGTTTTAGAATGGACGACTCATGGCGTGGTGGTGTACCCGCAGGTGATGGAGTCGCCCTCTCTAAAGAGATGTCTTCTAGACTGATTAGGAGAGGGATTTGCATGATTGGCATATCACTTGCTTAGGCAATTGAGTCAATCATGAGATGTCAAGTACCACACCAGATTTTTTTTGCACTAGCTACAATAAACATATATTAATCCAATCCTGAAGAAACATTGGTAAGCAGTTATGTTAAAGTGTATGTTAGAACCACCACTGGGTTTTACTAGCATCAAGCATGCCGTTTTAAAAATTTTCAGGGTGCTAATCTACACATACCAAGATCTTTAACTAGATGATTGGGGTTTAAGCTAGATATAATAAAAACTATACTAAGAGATGGATGGCTACAACCTTTATAGACCGTGTCATTCTCTTCTAAAGCTCCGGGTTGTAGTCCACGCGACTCCACTAGGCTCCACTTGAAGGTTCAACAAACTTCTTCCGATGACCCTCGTGCCGAAGATGATCCACCCGAAGTCCGCCAATCCAAGCTACCTCTTCACTAAGTTCTTTAATGAAGGAAATACACTACATCAAAGCGCTAATCTAGTGTAGGATGGTGAAGTAGGGATGTTGTTTGTTCACTAGGATGCTCAAGCTCTATGGTTCACATCACATGTGAGGGTATAGAGCATGATGGTGGAGGTGAGGAAAAAGGGAGACAGTTAGAGAAAAAGAGCTCATCTCATGAGCTCAAGAAAGAAAAATGGCTAACTCTAAAACTCAAGTGAAGAATGGCTTAACTAATGACTCACTCATTGAAGCATGAAAAATCAACCAAATATAGGAACCATGCTTCTATAGTGATCCCAAATGAATAAACAATTAGAAAAGCCATGCTTCATCCTATTCCTTATTTTCCATTTTCTAAAAATAGAAAATAATGGCATGCTTCATTATATATATATATATATATATATATATATTAATAATATATATATTATGAAGAATAATTATTAGTGAGCTAATGATATTAGTTAACTTATAATTATATCAAATTATTAAATCAACACTTAATTTAATAATCCGCTTATATCAGATATAACCGACTAATATCATTTATCTGTATATCACATTATTAAATCAACACTTGATTCGATAATCTGGTTATATCACATATAACCTAACCGATATCAAATAACTGCCAGATTAGAATACGGTATCACATACTCGTATTTAATCAGGCCCCCCGCACATATTAACATATGTGCCCTACTTCTTTTCGTATGAACCAGGAAACTTCTGTGTGGCACTCTAAGGACGCGTCAATACACCAGCAATAGGTGATGATCACATCATTCACCCATAAGCCGTCAGTGGTAATAGCTGGACGTAACGGCTACCCAAGTATTGAGCGATTAGAAGATCAACAAGAAGCTTGTCCAAATTCCTATGAAACCTATAAGTAACACTACCGTACAGTCCGGTCTCTTCGTCTGATATGCCGCATATCGAGTCTAGGGGTGGTAAAGTCAAACCCCAGTAACTTGATAAGTCATGCTGATGTATGGATCATAACGGTTCAAGAAACTACTGGTAATTCTTTCCGGTAAATATCATCAACAGCCCTGGCCAGGGACTTCCAGCGCAACATCAACTCCCAATACTGGGAGAGACGAAAGCCCAACTATCGCTCATTGCCTCCATGTGACTCGGGACTGTACCAAAAATCCACCAGTTTGCACGACTCCTTTGAGCCGTGGTAGGGAAGAAATCAAAGCATAGTGGGAGCCACACAAGACTCTATGACGATCTCAGGTCTACAGACTAACATGTACCAGTGTCACCCGAGAACTTCTATCTGACGATAGGTATACTACCAACTAGGAGTTCTCGGCGAGTCCTGTTCGATGTACCCATTCTCTAATGAGCACCTGTGTACAATCTTTGATGTCAAACACCAATGGCTATGGGATCAACCATCGCCCCCATACAGGGTCAAGAAACGTATACACTAGTCTACTCTGGAATATCAATGCCCTGTATCGATATTCTCTCGACTAGGAACAATTAAAGAATGTGCTTGTAGGCTACACAATTCCCAGTAGTATGATCTGCATCATAGTCCTGGTAGTCAAGCTACATCCTAAGGGATTTATCAACATGTATATGAGAGACAATATAATAATACCAGTGAACATGTTAAGATAAAGGCAACCAAATATTATACTATCATGTCGAACAAGAAAGTCCTCTATATATATGTCCAAGCATCCACTATATCATACAATAATTGCATCTAGGGCATACATATTCCTAACATTATGAACATAAGTGGATGTTCTTGGTATATGGTAACGGCAGCCTCCTTCAGGAGGCGGTTATCATATCAGGCTTCCAAGGTGACCTAGATGATAGAATGACTGTCAGAGTTATAGTTTTCCCTGTTTTTTGAGGGGCAGTATGTTGGACAGGTGGTCCAAGCGGATACTGAGGAAGGCATGGCGCGGGATACTGATTAAATTCAGTGGATGATACGATATAAGAAGTTTGTTGGATTTAGAGTTCATTTGTGAACTGGGTCCCATCAGATATCCAGACAAATTGTAAGATAGGTATCGCTCATTTCAGAAGACAGTCTTTCTCCGCAAAGTTGAGATATAGAGAGATAAAGATAGAAACATTGGAGTGGATACACTCATTGAGGTTATTTCTCGAACACAGTAGTTTCGCAAACGGGCTTTGCGAGACTGATTAGTAGAGAAGTTGGGTGTTCGATATCACACGGGCTGTGAGTATGCGATATCGCAATAATTAGACTTAAGTGCAAGTGGGAGATTGTTGGCTATAGTGCCCTCAAGTTAATTATTATAATCGCACGCATGCGATTGTGATGATTGAGGGAAGATCTATACGGGTAGAACATTCTTACTCAAAATGATAATATGCTATCCGGTTTGTCTTTATCATCATGTACTTGCATTATATGGTATTATAGATCACTGTTACATGTTGATAGAGCCCATAAGATTCTTGCTTGACTACCAGCATTATGATGGAGATCATATACGTGGCAGCTGGGTGGTCTATAAGAACATCCTTAGATGTCCCTAGTCGTGGGAGTATCGAGACTGGGCATCGATACTCCATAGTAGACTAGTGTATACTTTTCGAGACCCCGACGAGGGGCGGTGGCCAGTCTTACAACACATTGTTGTCAGTTAGTCACCTAAGATAGTATACAGGTGCTCATTAGGTTATGAGTACACTGGACGGACTCGTCGGGAATCTGCTAGATGGTATTATACCTATTGTCTGATAGCAGTTCTCAGGTGACATGAGTACAGGTTAGTCTGTCGACCTGAGATTTTCATTTGTTTCATGTGAGTTCCCACTGTGCTTTGATTACTATCCTACCACGGCTCAAATGGGCCGTGCAAACAGGTTTTAGTTGGGTAAAGTCCCGAGCCACATGGAGGCAGTTAGCGGATCGTCGGGGATTCATCTCTCCCAGTATTGGGGGTTGATGTCGCACTGTGCATGGGTGGCCATCACCAGAAATCCTTAGCCATGGTAGAATAAATTTACTGATTTGGATCAGTAGCTTCTTAGTGGGTGATGGGCTCCAGATCGACACGAAATATCACGTTATTAGGGGTCTGACTTTATCCACCCCTTAGACTCGATATATGATACTCTTAGACGAACAGACCGGACTGTATAGAGATTGTCATTGGCAGGCTCAGTAGGGGTCAGTAGGGGTTAGGATGAGTTTTCTCGTCGGCCTTTCTTTCATTCAATACTTGGGTAGCCGTTACGTACAGCTAGTGCCGCTGACGTGCTTGAGGTTAAACCCACTGCCTGCGTATTGACGAGTCTTTAGATTCCCCACATAGAGTGTTTCTCTGGTTATAGCGAAATGATGTACTAGCCTTATTGGATACGTGTAGGGTTCCAATCGAATGATTGTACTAGTTATCCGGACTTTCGATCGGACGGTTGATAATACTAGCCGGCTCGGGTTTGAGCCAAATTATTACCTGATTTAATAATTTACGTATATGTATTTCTATATGTATATTCTACTATTATGTTCTTTGTGTTATTCTATCTCTTAGGGTATTCGTATTTCAGTACGAATACAGATATGTATATACCGTAGAGTGTAATCCGTATTTATACGGAAAACATTATAGAAGGTGGACACCTCATTTTAGATTTAACCATTTATTATAAATGGTAAATGAGGTGTAAAGGAAGAGAGCGGGGAGTATGGTGAGAATCATGCTTGTATAGTGTTTCACAAATGAATTAACAATTCATTTGTGCAAACTATTCAAAGTTCTCCATTAAAGATCTGGGTGATGCCTCCTATATCTTGGGGATTAAGATCTATAGAAATAAATCTAAACGGATGTTGGGATTGTCCCAATCCAGGTACATTGACACCATACTAAACAGGTTTAGTTTAGAAGATTGTAAGCATGGTAATTTACCCTTTTGTTCAGGAATCACTCTCTCCAAAGAGATGTCTCCCAATATTGATTTAGAGAGGGCTCGCATGCAAGGGATACCCTATGCTACGGCAGTCGGGTCTATCATGTATGCGATGTTGTGTACCAGACCAAATGTAGTTTACTTACTGGGTGTAGTGAGAAGGTATCAATTAGATCCTGGGAAAAGCACTGGACAGCTGTGAAGAACATTCTTAAGTACTTAAGAAGGACTAAAGAAATGATCTTGGTGTATGGTAACGGTGAACTCCAGGTGGATTTCTTTACCGATTCGAGCTTCCAGAGTGAAAAGGACGACAGTAAGTCGGTCTCGGGTTTTGTCTTCACCCACAATAGAGGGTGGTATGTTGGAAGAGTTCCAAGCAAGATACCGTAGAAGACTCGAAGATGGAGGCTGAATACATCGCTGCCAACGATGCTGCCAAAGAGACTGTTTGGATGAAGAAGTTCATAGCTGAACTTAGTGGGGTTCCATCCACTGAGCATCTAATACATATATATTGTGATAAAAATGGAGCTGTGGCTTTGGCCAAGGAACCTCGGTCCCATCAGCGATTCAGACATATTCTTAGGCGGTATCACCTGATCCGGGTGATAGTAGATCAATGGGAGATCGAGGTCAGGAGAGTTGACACGAAGGACAACATAGCGGATCCACTCACGAAGGTCTCCCCCAAGACGCAGTTTGAGAGACTTTTTGGGATGTTGGGTATGAGATACTACAATAACTGGCCTTAGTGCAAGTGGGAGATTGTTAGGAAGATGTATGCCCTAGAGTCCATTATTGTATGATATAGTGGATGCTTAGACATATATATAGAGGACTTTGTTGCTCGACATGATAATATGCTATCTGGTTGCTCATTATCTTAACATGTACACTTGTATTATTATACTGTGTCTCTGTTACATGTTGATAAAGCCCTTAGGATGTCTGCTTCACTAACAGGACTATGATGCGGATCATACTACTGGGACTTGTGTAGTCCACAAGCACATCCTTTAAATGTTCCTAGTCGAGAGGATATCGAGACAGGGCATCGATATTCCAGAGTAGACTAGTGTGTATATTCCTTGACCCTGAAGGGGGCGATGGTTGGTCCCATAACCATTGGTGTTTGACATCAAAGATTGTACATAGGTGCTCATTAGAGAATGGTTACACCGAACAGGACTCGCCGAGAACTCCAAGATGGTACCATACCAATCGTTAGATAGCATTTCTCTGGTGACACCGGTACAGGTTAGTCTGTAGACCCAAGATCATCATAGTGTCTTGTGTGGTTCCCACTGTGCTTTGATTTCCTCCCTACCACGTCTCAAAGGAGTCGTGCAAACAGGTGGATTTTAGGTACAGTCCCGAGTCACATGGAGGCAGTGAGCGATAAGAGGGGTTTCGTTAATCCCGGTATAGGGAGTTGATGTTGCGCTATGCTCGATTGGCTATAACAGTAAGTCCCTGGCCAAGGCTGATGAGATTTACTGGTAAGTATTATCATTAGTTTCTCATACCGTTATGAGCCATACATCGGCATGACTGATCAAGTTACCGGGGTCTGATGATTCTACCCCTAGACTCGATATGCGACATATCATACGAAGAGACCGGACTGTACGATAAGTTTTACTTATAGCCTTCATGGGAGTTTGGACAAGCTTGCTTGTTAATCTTCTAATCGCTCAATACCTGGGTAGCCGTTACGTACAGCTAGTACCGCTGACGGCTTGTGGGTAACTGATGTGATTACCTACTGCTGGCATATTGATGAGTCTTTAGAGTCCCACACAGAAGTTTCATAGTTCAAGCGAAACGAAGTAGGGCACATATGCTGGTATGTGTGTGGGCATGATTAAATACGATTATGTGATATCGTATTCTAATCTGGCGATAAATGTTATCGGTTAGGTTATATGTGATATAACCGGATTATTGAATCAAGTGTTGATTTGATAATGTGATATACAGATAAATGATATTAGTCGGATATATATGATATAACTGGATTTTAAATCAAGTGTTGATTTAATGATTTGATATATATTTATATTTGATATAATTATATATTAATTAATATTAAGCTCACTAATTATTTTTTTCTTAATATATGTGTGTGTGTGTGTGTGTGTGTGTGTGTGTGATATGTATATATGCATATAATATGAAGCATGGTTGGAATTTCTATTTTGGGAAAATAGAAATGAGGTGGGAAAATGGGGAGATATTTTGAGCGTGGGTGAAGCATGGCATTTTACATTTGCTTACACTATTGGAGTATGGTTGCTATTTTATTATTGAGTTTAATAGCATGCTTCAATAAGTGAGCAAAGGTTGAAGCCATTCTACACTTGATCATTTCCTTAGCTCATTTTTTCTCTAGCTTTTTCCATCTCCTTCTTCCTCCACCTCAAAGCCCTAACCCTCACATATGATGTGAACCATAAGGTTTTGCATAAATCTTATGTGAGCTTAGAAACCCTACTTCACCATCATACACTTGATTAGCACTTGAGTATAGGGTGTTTCCTTCACTAAAGAAAGATTAGTGAAGAGGTAGCTTGGATTAGAGGAACTTCGGGTGGACCATCTTCGACACGAAGATCGCGAAGAAAGTTCATGCACTTATTCAAGTGGATCCTAGAGGAGTCGTAGGGACTACTACCCGTAGCTTTAGAAGAGAAGGACACGGTCTACAAAGCTTGTAATCTCCATCTCTTAGTATAACATTTTCTATATGTTTATATAAACCCTAATAATCTAGTTAGATCCTAAGTTAATGTAGCTTAGTGTAGGGTTCCTAGGCACACAATAGAGGTCTCACAAGGCATCAACCATGCCAATTTCAAATTTTACAAGTGCCGAGAAACTTTAATACGGATCGTTAACTAGAATTTTAGGCGAAAAGATAAACTAGTTAACAACTTAACTAAAGTTAAGAAGCTACAACCTTTGTAGATCCGGTTATCCACTTCCTTAGCTCCACGTAGTCGTCCTCTCGCTGTCCAAGTCGGATCTCGGACTCTAACATCGGCTTCATCGGAGAAATGAACGGACTAGTCGTCGGCTACGAAGCCGAAGATGATCTACGTCGAGGTTACACAAGATCAAGCTCCAACTTCACCAAGTTGTGAAACTTGTGAAGAAAACAACCTATACTACTTGGAAAGAGCTAGAGGGTGAAGAAATAGGAGGTGGGTTTACTTTAGAATTGGATTTCTCACACTTTTGCTCAAGATGCCATTAATGGTGGCAAGCTTTTTCTTGAAGAAGAAGATGATGAAGAAGATAGAATATGATGAGTATTTCTTTAAAATGCAAAAGAAATGAATACTTATCATAATATGAACCATGGTAAGGTGTAGAGAATTGACTAAGGTTAGATGAATGGTTAGGGTTAAGCATGAAGACAAAATGGTCACTTTGGTTAAAGCTTTATGAAGCTTCAACAAGCTTCAAGAATAATAGCAACCATTTTGTTTTCTTTTGCAATTTCTTTTTAATTAAAAAGTTAAATGAATGAATAAATAAAAACCCTAACCATTTACTTAACCAAGGTTTAATTCTTTTCACTTAACCAAATGAGCAAGTATCATCAAACATGATACAAACATGTGCACAAAAGTATATCACATATACAACTTGCACATCAAGTGAGAAAATCCATTTAAAGTGAACCAATACTAGTTAATGCAAAGTAATATATCAAATATATAATTATACATTAAATCATTAAATCAACACTTGATTCAATGATCCGGTCATGTCGCACATAACCGACTAGTATTCAATGTGTCGACTCATCGAATCAATCTTCGATTCGATAACTAGGTTATATCGCATACACCAATCGAAACATTCATCGTGAGAATGAAATACGGTATCACATACACGCATTATTCTCGGTCCCGCACATATCTCATATGCGCTCCTATTTCATTTCGCTTGAGCCAGGAAAACTCTATATAGGACTCTAAAGACTCGTCAATACGCCGGTAGCAGATGATGATGATATCAAGCATCCACAAGCCGCAAGCGGTCTGCTAAACGTAACGGCCACCCGGGTATTGAGCGATCAGAAGATCGACGAGCAAGCCCTCTCACACTCCTGTGAATCCAACCAGTAACACTTACCGTACAGTCCGGTCTGTTCGTCTGATATGTCGCATATCAAGTCTAGGGGTGGTAAACGTCAGACCCCAATAACAGATAAGTCGTGCCGATGTGAGGCTCATAACGGGTCGAGAAACTACTGGTAACACTTACCAGCAAATCTCTAATCAGCCCTGGCCAGGGACTTCCCTGTTACAGCCAATCGAGCACAGCACAACATCAACCCCCAATATCGGGAGAGACGAAACCCCTCCTATCGTTCATTGCCTCCATGTGACTCGGGACTGTACCCAAAGACCACCGTTTTGCACGCCCTCATGGACATGGTAAGGTGGAGATCAAAGTACAGTGGGAATCACACAAGACTCTATGACGATCTCGGGTCTACAGACTAACCTGTACAAGTGTCACCTGAGAACTGCCATCTGACGTGAGGTATAATACCATCTGGGAGTTCTCGGCGAGTCCGTCCAGTATATCCAGTCTCCACTGAGCACCCGTATACCATCTCTGATGTCAAACACCAATGGATATGGGATCATCCATCGCCCATCTCATGGGTCGAGAAACGTATACGCTAGTCTACACTGGTATATCGATGCCCCATCTCGATACACCCACGACTAGGGACCTTGAAGGATGTACCTATGGACTACCATGTCCCCATTAGTATGATCTGCATCATAGTCCAGGTAGTCAAGTACACATCCTAACCGGAAAAAGTATTAAAATCCTTCGATCTGATCGAGGAGGTGAATACTTGAGCAATGAATTCCTGGACTTCCTAAAAGAGAATGGGATTCTCTCTCAGCTGACTCCTCCTTATACACCACAGTACAACGGTGTATCTGAACGGAGAAACCGCACCCTATTAGATATGGTGCGCTCAATGATGAGTACAGCTGAGTTACCTATTTCCTTCTGGGGATATGCGCTTGAGACAGCCATGGACCTATTGAATAGAGTTCCTACCAAATCAGTGCCTACCACTCCATATGAGATATGGAAAGGGAAGAGACCACATCTTAATTATATTAAGATATGGGGTTGTCCAGCCTATGTCAAAAGACAAAATCCGGACAAACTCGAGGCAAGATCTGTCTTATGTAAGTTTGTAGGATATCCCAAAAATTCACAAGGGTATATCTTCTACCACCCCGAGGAACAAAAGGTGTTTGTTTCTCGACATGCCACTTTCTTAGAAAAAAGTTTTCTTATGAAATAGATAAGTGGCATTGAGGTAGACCTGGAAGAGGTTCCAGCGACACAGACTACAACAGAAGATTTGGTTGAACCAGAGGATTCCGTAGTTCCCGATGAACCCCAGCCACTCCGCCGATCTAGTAGGGTTCCTCGCCAACCTGAGAGATACTACGGTTTTCTCATGGATGGAGGGAGCGAGGATTGCATCATGACGGATGATGACCCAACTAGCTTCGAGCAGGCCATCACGAGTAGGGACTCAGTGAAATGGCTGGATGCTATGCGGTCCGAGATGGAATCCATGTACACCAACAAAGTATGGACTTTGGAAGTTGCTCCTGAAGGGGTAAAACCCATTGGGAGCAAGTGGATCTTCAAGAAGAAACTTGGTGTAGATGGGAAAGTGGAGACTTTCAAAGCTAGACTTGTAGCAAAGGGTTTTCGTCAAAGACCAGGTGTGGACTATGACGAAACCTTTTCTCCAGTGGCTATGCTTAAATCCATCCGAATCATGCTTGCCATTGCTGCCTTTCATGACTACGAAATCTGGCAAATGGATGTTAAGACCGCCTTTCTAAATGGTGATTTAGAAGAGTGCGTGTACATGACTCAGCCAGAGGGCTTCGTAGACAGTGGGAGCAGCGGGAAGGTGTGCAAGCTGCTTAAATCCATTTATGGATTAAAGCAAGCATCGCGGAGTTGGAACATCTGCTTTGACGTCGTTATCAAAGAGTTTGATTTCGTCAAAAATCCAGATGAACCTTGTATCTACAAGAAGGTGGCAGAGAGTAAGGTTGTCTTCCTCGTATTGTACGTGGACGACATACTCTTGATAGGAAATGATATTCCTATGCTGCAATCGGTCAAGCTCTTCTTATCACAAAGATTTTCGATGAAAGATCTTGGTGATGCCTCCTGTATATTGGGAATCAGGATCTATAGAGATAGATCCAAAAGGATACTGGGATTGTCCCAATCCAGGTACATTGACACCATACTAAAGAGGTTTAGTATGGAAGAGTCCAAGCGTGGGAACTTGCCCACGATCTCTGGAGTCACTCTCTCCAAAGAGATGTCTCCCAAGACTGATTTGGAGAGAGCTCGCATGCATGGGATACCCTATGCTTCGGCAGTAGGCTCTATCATGTATGCGATGCTATGTACCAGACCCGATATAGCATACTCACTAAGTGTAGTGAGCAGGTATCAAGCTGATCCTGGAGAGAGTCACTGGACAGCTGTGAAGAGCATTCTCAAGTACTTGCGAAGGACTAGAGATATGTTCTTGGTGTATGGTAACGGAGAACTCCAAGTGGAGTCCTTTACCGATTCCAGCTTCCAGAGTGATAAGGACGACTCTAAGTCGCAGTCGGGTTTTGTCTTTACCCTTTACGGAGGGGCGGTTAGCTGGAAGAGTTCCAAGAAGGAAACCGTGGCAGACTCGACGATGGAGGCTGAATACATCGCTGCCAACGATGCTGCTAAAGAAGCTGTCTGGATCAAGAAGTTCATTTCTGAACTTGGAGTGGTTCCATCCATTGAGCGTCCAATACCTTTGTATTGCGATAACAATGGAGCGGTGGCTTTAGCCAAGGAACCCAGGTCCCATCAGCGGTCCAGGCATATTCTGAGGCGGTATCACCTGATACGGGAGATAGTTGATCGCCGTGAGATCGAGGTCAGGAGAGTTGACACGAAGAACAACACGGCGGATCCACTCACGAAGGCCATTCCCCAGATACAGTTTGAGAGACTCTTCGGGATGCTCGGTATGAGATACTACAGCAGCTGGCCCTAGTGCAAGTGGGAGATTGTTAGTTGTATGTATGCCCTAGAGGCCAGTATTGTACAGATTATGTATATTATATTGGATGCTTGGACATATATAGAGATGACTTTCTTGCTCGACATGATAGTATGCTATCTGGTTGCTCTTTATCTTAACATGTACACTAGTCTCTTTATACTGTCTTATAGTTACATGTTGGTAAAGCCCTTAGGATTTGTACTTGACTACCTGGACTATGATGCAGATCATACTAGTGGGGACATGGTAGTCCATAAGTACATCCTTCAAGGTCCCTAGTCGTGGGTGTATCGAGACGGGGCATCGATATACCAGAGTAGACTAGCGTATACACTTCTCGACCCATGTGATGGGCGATGGATGATCCCATATCCATTGGTGTTTGACATCAGAGATGGTATACGGGTGCTCAGTGGAGACTGGGTACACTGGACGGACTCGCCGAGAACTCCCAGATGGTATTATACCTCACGTCAGATGGCAGTTCTCAGGTGACACTTGTGCAGGTTAGTCTGTAGACCCGAGATCGTCATAGAGTCTTGTGTGATTCCCACTGTGCTTTGATCTCCACCTTACCACGTCCATGAGGGCGTGCAGAACGGTGGTCTTTGGGCACAGTCCCGAGTCACATGGAGGCAATGAGCGATAGGAGGGGTTTCGTCTCTCCTGGTATTGGGGGTTGATGTTGCGCAGTGCTCGATTGGCCGTAGCAGGGAAGTCCCTGGCGAGGGCTGATCAGAGATTTGCTGGTAAGTGTTACCAGTAGTTTCTCGACCTGTTATGAGCCTCACATCAGCACGACTTATCGGGTTATTGGGGTCTGACGTTTACCACCCCTAGACTTGATATGCGACATATCAGACGAAGAGACCGGACTGTACGGTAAGTGTTACTGGTCGGATTCGCAGGAGTGTGAGCGGGCTAGCTCGTCGATCTTCTGATCGCTCAATACCCGGATGGCCGTTACGTTTAGCAGACCGCTTGCGGCTTGTGGGTGCTTGATATGATCATCATCTGCTACCGGCGTATTGACGAGTCTTTAGAGTCCTACACAGAGGTTTCCTGCTTCAAGCGAAACGAAATAGGAGCGCATATGAGATATGTGCAGGACCGAGAATAATGCGTGTATGTGATACCGCATTTCATTCTCGCGATAAATGTTTCGATTGGTTATATTTGATATGACCTAGTTATCGAATCATTGATTCGATAAATCGATACATTGAATACTAGTCGGTTATGTGCGACATGACCGGATCATTGAATCAAATGTTGATTTAATGATTTAATGTATAATTATATATTTGATATATTACTTTGCATTAACTAGTATTGGTTCACTTTATACGGATTTTCTCACTTGATGCACATAGTATATGTGATATGCTTTTGTGCACTTTTTTGTATCATGTTTGATGATACTTGATCATTTAGTTAAGTATATAGAATTAATCCATGGTTAATTTGATAATTAGGGTTTTGCATATTCATTTATTTATTTATTTGTTTATTTATTTATTTGGAAAAGATAAAGATAAGAATAGAACTTATCATAACCATCATCTTCTTCTTCTTCTTCAAGCTTGCTACTTTAATGGCAACTTGAGCAAAAGTGAGTAAAATCCAATTCCAAAGAGAACCCACCTCCTATTTCTTCACCCTCTACCTCTTGCCAAGTTGTTTTGGGTGTTTACTTCATAAGTTTCACAAGTTTGTGAAGTCGGAGCTTGAACTTGCAATGCCTCGAGGTAGATCGTCTTTGACACAACGCCGACGACCTAGCTTGCCCGTTTCTCCGATGAAGCCAAAGTTCGAGTTTGGGAATCGAGATGGACAGCGAGAGGATGCCTTCGTGGAGCCAAGGAAGAGGATTACCGGATCTACAAAGGTTGTAGCATCTAACCTATAGTTAATTTGTTAACTAGTTTTATATTTCGCCTAGACATCTAGCAACGATCCGTTAACTAGGGTTTCTTGGCACCATAATTTTTAAATTTGGCATGTTCGATGCCTTGTGAGACTTCATTAGGATGCCTAGGAACCCTACAATACAACCTTTGTAGATTCGTTTCTCCACCTCCATAGCTCCGCAATGAAGTCTCCTCGATGTCCATATCAAATCCCGGGCTCTAGCGTCGGCTTCATCGGAGAAAGAGCGGGCTAGGTCATCGACGACGTGCCGAAGATGATCTACGTCGAGGCATCGCTAGATCAAGCTCCAACTTCACCAAGTCTAGAAAACTTGTGAAGGAAACACCCTATACTACTTGGCAAGAGATAGAGGATGAAGAAATAGGAAGTGGGTTCACTTTAGAATTTGATTTCTCACTCATTTCATCAATCCACCATTGATGAAGTCAAGCTTTTCTTCATTAAGATGAAGAAGAAGAAGAAGAAAATGTTATGATAAGTTTTTTTAAAATAGAAAATAAATTGAATACTTATCATCTCTCAACCATGGTTAAGTGTAGAGAATAAATCATGGTTAGTGGGAATGGTTAGGGTTAAGCATGGAGACAAAATGGTCACTTGGTCAAAGCTTCATGAAGCTTTAACTAGAAAACAAATTAAGCCACCATTTTCCTTTATGCATATTATTTTTCCAAAAAGAATAAATAGACAAATAAATGAAAAAGAAAACAAAACCCTAATCATAAGTTTAACCATGGTTTTATTCTTTGCACTTAACCAAGTAAACATGTATCATCAAACATGATACAACAATATGTACAAAAAGTATATCACATATACAACTTGTACATCCAAGTGAGAAAATCCTTTAAAGTGAACCAATACTAGTTAATGCAAAGTAATATATCAAATATATAATTATGCATTAAATCATTAAATCAATACTTGATTTAACGATCCGGTCATATCGCATATAACCGACTAATATACAATGTATCGGCTTATCGAATCAACCCTCGATTCGATAACTAGGTTATATCGCATATAACCATTCGATACATTCATCGCGAGAATAGAATACGGTATCACATACACGCATTATTCTCGGTCCCGCACATATCTCATATGCGCTCCTATTTCGTTTCGCTTGAGCCAGGAAACCTCTGTGTAGGACTCTAAAGACTCGTCAATACGCCGGCAGCAGGTGATGATCATATCAAACACCCACAAGCCGCAAGCGGTCTGCTAAACGTAACGGCCACCCGGGTATTGAGCGATCAGAAGATCGACGAGCAAGCCCGCTCACACTCCTGTGAATCCAACCAGTAACACTTACCGTACAGTCCGGTCTAATCGTCTGATATGTCGCATAGCTCGCCTAGGGGTGGTAAACGTCAGACCCCAATAGCTCGATAAGTCGCGTCGATATGAGGTCTATAACAATTCGAGAAATAACTGGTAACACTTACCAGTATATCTCAGCAACCCTGGCCAGGGATTTCCTGTAATAGCCAATCGAACACAGCGCAACATCTACCCCCTATGCCGGGAGAGACGAATCCGCTCCTATCGCTCATTGCCTCCATGTGATTCGGGACTGTACCCAAAAACCACCGTTTTTCACGCCCTCTTGGACGTGGTAAGATGGAAATCAAAGCACAGTGGGAACCACACAAGACTCTATGATGATCTCAGGTCAACAGACTACTCTGTACCAGTGTCACCAGAGAACTGCCATCTGGCGTAAGGTATAATACCATCTGGGAGTTCTCGGCGAGTCCGTCCAGTGTACCCAGTCTCCACTAAGCACCCGTATATCATCTCTGATGTCAAACACCAATGGATATGGGATCATCCATTGCCCATCTGTATGGGTCGAGAAGGTATATGCTAGTCTACTCTGGCATATCGATGCCCCGTCTCGATACACCCACGACTAGGGACTTTGAAGGATGTACTTATGGACTACCCTGTCCCCACTAGTATGATCTGCCTCATAGTCCAGGTAGTCAAGCACACATCCTAAAGGCTTTACCAACATGTAATAGAGAGACAAACAGTGTACAAGTTAAGGTAAAGATCAACCAGATAGCATACTATCATGTCGAGCAAGAAAGTCCTCCCTATATATGTCCCAGTATCCACTACAATATACATCCAATGTACAGTAATGGCCTCTAGGGCATCCATATAACTAACAGGCGGAATAGGTAAAACGGAAATTTTTCCCTAGCTAGTTAACATGGACCGTTTCATGAAGGATCGTTGCTAAACAAAACTAACAAAAATGTACAAGTTATAACTACTATATAGAATGGTTATACATAGTCTTGAACTCCTTCTCATCTTGTTGTTCTCTTGAACTCCTTCTCTTCTTGTTGTTCTCCTCCTTGCTTGCTCCTTGTAGTAGTTTGAACGGCTCATCCTGCTCGTCTCCTCTTTGTCGAAGATAGATCCACCCGAGGGCCTCGAACTTGAGCTTCTACCTCAACCTAGAGGTAACTAAGGTATTTGGTTTGCCAAACCTAGTACCCTAGAAAGAGTAGAGATGTGTTATGGTGGCTTTGTCTCAAAAACTTATGATTTCCAACATATGGAACATTTAAGCTTTGAGAGAGGAAGAAGAAGAGCTTTTGCAAAGAGAGAGAAAAGATATGATAGAATTAGAGCTCTCTTTTGCAACCATGCTCATATGAGAATAATAAATTAACAATAATAATCAAAAAGGAAAATGTGATGGTGAGTATGGAATGACCATTATCATTTCATAATAAATGCAATTTGCAAAGATCAAGAAGCATCTTTGATATGAAATGATTATGGTCAAAATATCAACAATGGTCAAAATGTCTACCATGGTCAAATGGTCAACCCAACCATCACACAACAATCCTTGATTATCATTATTAATCATATTTATCATTCTCATTAGGGTTTGGAAAAAGTCGACGGCCAACAAGTCAACCAAAGTCAAACGGTCAACAACCCTAATGAGAATCCCCTGCCTCTGCCTCTATCAACTGTGCATACACACCCGCATCCGCGTTCCGAGGAACATGAATACAATGAGACAAAATCAATCCCAAAACTAATACCAGTATCTGGCTTAAACCAAAGCCCACTAGTAATAATTGCCCGGTCACCAAACGTGCACAAGTGCGCGAGTGTGAACGAACTCTGTCGCAAAACCATGCGACCTCTACTCAGTTTTGCCCAAAGGCGAGTAACCCTCTGTGTGGGACTCTAAAGACTCGATACTACGCTGGGAGTGGGGTTAACCACAGAATGCAGGCGTCACTAGCTGAACGTAACGGTCCCCAGGTAGATGCCGATAAGAAGACAGATGAGGTGAATCCAACCGAAGTCCTACTGAGCCTGTATGTGACAATCTCCGTACAGTCCGGTCTGTTCGTCTAAGAACATTGCATGGCGGGCCTAGGGGGAGGTAAACGTCAGTCCCTTACTAGCGGTACAAGTCGTGCCGGAGTGTAGCCCAGACACCTGAGATAACACTGGAAACCTACCAGTCTATCTCGCTTACCATGGCCAGAGACTTTGTGTAATAGCTCTCCTAGACACAGCGCGATATCAACCCCCAATACCGGGAGTGACGAATCCTGTCTAACCATCACTGCCTCCAAGTGCTTCGGGACTGTGCCCAACTACTACCTGTTTGCACGACTCAGTAGAGCCGTGGTAGGGTAGTAATCTAAGAACAGTGGGAACACACTTGAGGCGAAGTGACAATGTCAAGTCAGCGGACTAAGCTGTACTCATGTCACCTGAGAACTGTTAACTGACGATAGGTATAATACCAACCAATAGTTCCCAACGAGTCCTGTCCAGTGTACTCGTAACCTAACGAGCACCTGCATACTATCTCCAGTACGACGTACTGATAGCTGTGGGACAGACCATCTCCCCCGCTGGGAAGAGAAGCGTATGCACTAGTCTACTCTGGAGTATCGATGCCCTGTCTCGATAATCCTACGACTAGGGACCAAAATAAAGATGTTCTTATAGACTACCCAGCCCCCACTAGTGTGATCGCCATCACAACACCGGTAGTCAACCAAAGATCCTAAGGGCTCTACCAATATGTTTTTAGCGATATGTTAAAAGAAACATATACACATATTAAGATAGAAACAAACCAAGTAGCATACTACTATATCGAGCAAGACTGTCGTAAAACCATATATATATCCCAAGCCTCCAAAATGTATTATACAAACCAGTACTATACAATAATGGCCTCTAGGGCATACATATCTAACATTTATAAATGAAACCCTTCTAAATTATTTTCAAAAACGGTGGGACGTGCATATTGAACAAAAGATATATACATATTTGGTTATTTTCTTACAATAGACGTCCGCCACTGTGCAGTGTTATGCGCATCGCACAGCAACATGAAAGGTTTGGCAAGCATTTCCTACAGATGTTTACATGGATAGTTTTGATGTATATCATATTGGTTTCATTTTAGATTTGACATTTGTGTCTACACCATCGCTCTGATGATTGCGGGATGCTTGACGGAGTTTTGATTTAGAGTTATCTTCTCATTGTTCATGCACATGCATTGCGCTATGATGCGTTTTATGTATTGATGATTTCGGAGCCCCGACGACTTGGACTTTTTACTGAATTTTTTTAGTATTTGAGGGGTTTAAATTTAAATTCGGGGACCGAATTTATTTAAGGGGGGAAGACTGTAACATTTCAGAAAAATAAGATATTATTTTGGGAATTTTTATAATTAAATAACAAACATATTGAATATTTTATTAATGCGGTATAATTAAATAACGATAAATTAAGAAAAATTTGGAAAATTATAGAAATTATTGAAATGAGGGTGTTTTAAGTGATTTAGGCGAATTATGAATTTTTATGATTAATTATATGCACTTTTAATGCTAATCGCGATTAAATATCGCTAATCGCGCATTATGCATGTTTTATGCCCATGACATGCACATGTCACATTTTTTCACACTTGTTACCTTTTTCTATCATGGTTTTTTACTTATTTTTATCATGCATGGCTTTTTAAATGAAAAGAAAAGAGAAGAAGACAAAAACAAAAAAAATAGGATAAGGTATCATGATGACAAGAGGGATAGGCATGAGAGAGAGAGAGGGTGAGGGGTCAAACCTAGGCATGGCTCATTGTTTCTCTCTTCATCTCTTCACCATTTCTTCTCCCTCTTCACCCATGGCAACCCCCATCTCCCTCCTCCACTTCAAGCCTCAAAACACCCCCAAAACAAACCCAAAACCCCATCTCCATTTCACAAAAAGCATGCACAAGCTCAAGGGAAGCACATTGGACCAAGAAAAATCAAATTTTGAGGACTTTGGGCAACTCAAGAATTTTCTTGAGTTGACAATTGAGGTAATTTCTGCACCTTTAGAATGGTATTTAAATTCTTTAGACATCTATATATGTTTAGTATCGATATCGAGTGGTTTTGTGAACCTAAAAATTTCTAGATGAGGGTTTTGAGAAATTTTGAATCGTGAAGTGTAATTGAGGTTAGTAGAGACCTTATGACCCCTGTAGAGATTGTATCTTGGATTGAAACCATAGAATAAACCCTGGAATATGTACTTAGAAACCCCGACATCGGAAAACTATGAAAATATGATGGTAATTGGAAATCTGCTAACACTCAGGGACCTGAAAAATTAATTAGCAAAGACAGTGATACATGCAGGCAACCTAGGACCCCCCACTGAAACCTTAGCCCCTAACCCTCTACCCAGGCTGCAGAAAAATTCTTTCCGGCCGTAATTTGCGGCCAGACCTGGGGCATTTTGCTTCGTGTTTCGTCTGTAGCTTCATCTCCAGTAAACTAGACCCTCCATATGTGCAAAATTGGCTAATTTGGGCTAGGGTAAAATCCTGAACTGATTTTCAAGATTTATGATTTTATTTTCGATGCTGCATGTGATATGTAGGTACCTCACGAGGACTCCGAGACGACAAGCAAGCGCATAGTGACATCGGCATCGGCAAGCGAAGATCAAGGTGAGTAAATTATATCTACACGAGGGAAGTCGGATGGATAGCGTATAGCACCCCCGCAAAGTTGTGAGAATTGATATGATGTGATATAGATATACATTTATATGTTGTTTAGAGACATGAACACTTAGCAAGAGGAGCTTTATGAGATCATGGTTTTAGTGTTAGCGAGAGTTAAAGAAAGTACTTTAGTGGATTTCTTAGTCAAGAAACCCTAGAGTAAAGATTTACATACACGCACATACACATACTCGCGTACATTTACTTCCTTATGCGTATTGGGAACATAAATATATTGGTATTCATATTCTTTTATGATGAGGATGTTATATGATACTTGGGAATGAGTAGATATGATAGGGCATGATGCCGTGAGATATTAATATGTGACAGAGATATGTCAGGATGTTATAGTGGATCGTTGGACGACGATACCATGTGGATGATGATATATATATGATAGTTGACATATGATCGAAATATGAGATGAGTTATGTTATGATATTTATAATGGATCGCTTGGGCGATGTATATTTCTATATGATAATATGTGCTGATGACATCGGATTGTATGAGACTTTAAATCAATAGTTAGATCATGATATTGTTGATGATAATAGTAGTGTACCAGACTTAGATCAGTACCCCCTGCTCGCGATACGTGATGATGTCGATACCAGATGAATAATGAGATAAATATGATATTTGACCCGTACCCTAATTTGGGATGCCTTACGATGGATTTACCGTACTATTGATGATAGATCCGCACTCTTAACTCGAGGATGTCAAATTAGATGGTGTATCGTATGGGATACTATTGAGGCGGGATCCCGACTATCATATAGATATATATACATATCGACTCAGATGTAGGTGGTTTCCTTACTCTTTTCAAGTAGCCTGTTCGCTCAGTCCTGTAGTTTATTGTAAATGTTAGACTAGATTCGATTCATACCTATTTCAAAGCTAACGAATCGTGGGTATTTTAAAAGACAGGACAAGGGATTCTACGGATATTTCAAAGGATGTATCATTTCTTAAAAACATCGTAGCCCTTATCATCAAAAACACCACGATTCGTATTATTTCAAATGGCAAAACAGTATGACACATGTATATCGATGTAGATTCCTTATTGTTACGTTATCATTCATGTCCCGCATATTTTGTTTGCATTTACTATTCATTGCCATTTGTCATGTTGTTATCGTCTCATTGCATGTTTACGGTGTATTTAGTAATTATGAGACCATGCTGTCAGGACACCAGCACCATTACCGATGATGCGTATGCTCCACATACACTTGATTTCCGGCTCACACACATCTTCATCGGTAATTGCCATGTTACGTACACTTTAGAAAATACTATTTCATTGACATTGCTTGCTAATTGATAGTTGCTACATGTTATAGCTTTCATATGCTAGTTTAATTATAGCATGATATCATATGCATCCGTATGTTAACTGGTTATGCAGTATTATGGAGATTTATGCCGGTTTTCATTGTTATTGACATGGTGACTAGATGATTTCGGATTCTTCTTGATATTTTCTGGATTTGGAAACCGCATGTGAAAGTTTTGTAAACTGATGAATTATTTTAAAGAGAAAAATGCGGTTTTTCTTGGCATGTTGAGTATTGTCCACCATGGTGTTTTCTCGGTTCTGAGATGTTTTCGAGACCCGATTGGGGGAGTTGGATGAACCGTCTCGGGTACATGGTGGGCCCGGTAAGGTACCCCGGTGCAAGAAGCTCGAGTTGTAGACAATGAGCCCTGTAGGTGCAGAAGTCTTGGTTAGGGATTATGCCCTACCAAGAGCAAGTGCCCTACCTAGCGGTGATTTTACCTGGCGCGGCGGATATCCGGAGGATACCGTTCGTGGTCGTGTGGTTGATGATATGGGCCGATCCGGACTGGCGGAGCCCGAGATATTGAGATTTGAGACAATGAGATATTGAGACTTGAGACACTGAGATATTGTGATTTGATGATACAGGCCAGTCCAGATAGCCGGAGCCTGAGGTATTGAGATACCGAGATTTATGTTTTGTGTTGATGCCGGAAACTGTTTTATCTGTCGATTTCATTGATGATACGCGATTTATATACGTACATAAATCTCATTAAATAAAGAAAACAGTTGTCTCATTCCTGATGTATTCTGTTTCATTCGTAATTCATTCATACATCTTATATCTGATATGTTGCTATCTGAGGCACTGACACAAGCACGTGGTATTGTATGTATACGTAGATGGACCGAGATATTTATTTGAGGATATTACTTGTTATGACATAGGATAGCGTCATACATGCGATTTCTACTCGTAGATGTTTTCTACTCACGAGTTGGCAACTCACCCATGTTGTGCCACAGTTCCTTGCAGGTTTTGCCGTACAGGTTTCGTTTAGGTTTTGCTGGCACACCGTTCCTTCCGAGTGATTGCTTTGGTAGGTGGGATCTTTTGCATCAGGACTACCATTGTATATTTGTTATTTCAGTTGTATCTAGTAAAACTCCATCAACCAGACTTGTTTATTTGATAAAACTAGAAGACCAGTGTATATTCTTACGACCTTAGAGTCATGCTTGTATTATGATGGTTTTCTGGTGGATATGGGCTTTCTTTTGAGTTTTGATCCTCGCCCTTCGGCGTTTTATATTATATTGCTTGCATGGTTGTGACCGTCAATTGACGAAGAGCTAGCTCCCGCTTGGGGATGCCTTTATTCATTATATATGATTTATCAGGTTTGTACCCGTTTGGGGTCAGTTTTTACAAAGGAATCTCTGCCGAAATTTTCAGAAAAGACTTGAGATTTTAAAAATGCATTTTTCGCCTTATGTTGTTAAACTTCTTGCTTTAAAATTGGTTTTACTTCACTCTACTGCTTTACATGGTTTTGATTTCTGGGTTTTGGCTTACATAGATTACATACGCCTTGAGACGTCTCGTAATTTAAGTGCCAGTCACGCTCGGTACTTTTTGGGTCGTGACAGACTCGCCTGAACCAAGGAAACCCTTTGTGTGCGACTCTAAAAACTTGACAGTACGTTGGCAGTGGGTTTAACCACAAGTCCGTCAGCGGCACTAGTTGTACGCAACGGCAACCTAAGTACATGTCGAAAAGAAGGCCGATGAGCGAACTCATCCAAACCCCTACTGAGTTTGTCCATGACAATCTCCATGAAGTCCGGTCTGTTCGTCTAAGAGTATAGCATGTAAGGTCTAGGGGTGGAAAACGTGAGACCCTTAATAACCAAACAAGTCGTGTCAGTGTGGCTCAAGACCATCCGAGAATCTACTTGTTCAACCACCAGTAATTCTCAATCCGCCATGGCCAGGGACTTATGGTGTTGACCAGCAGATCACTGCGCGACATCGACTCCCTATACCGGGAGAGACGAATCCCCAACAGTCGCTCACTGCCTCCATGTAGTTCGGGACTGTACCTAACTACAACCTATTTGCACGACTCCTTTGAGTCGTGATAAGGTAGTAATCAAAGCATGGTGGGAACTCACACGAGACAAATAACGACCTCTGGTCGACAGACTATCTGCACTTATGTTACCGGAGAACTGTTATCTGACGCTAGGTATAATACCATCTAGTCAGTTCTCGACGAATCATGTCCGGTGTACTCACACCCAGTGAGCACTTGTATACAATCTTAGGTGCACCTCAAAAATGGTTGCAGGACCAATCCATCGCCCCTGGCGCCCATAGGTCCCTCAGCAGCTACTTTTTACGTAATCCCCCCGTCAGGGTCTAGATATGTATACACTAGTCTACTCTCAAGTATCGATGCCCAGTCTCGATACTCCTACAACTAGGGGCACTGCCTATTGACTACCCAGCTCCCACAAGTATGATCACCATCACAACGTAGTTAGTCAGGAAAAGATCCTATGGACTTTATCAATATGTATACAAGATATGAAATACAAAGTAAAACACATCATATGTTAAGGTAAAGACAAACCAAATAGCATACTATAATATCGAGCAAGATTATCCTGTACATATATATCCCTAGTATCTTATACAATGAAGGCCTCTAGGGCATACATATCCAACACTTTCCTCGGACCTCGGTTGCACCCGACCTTCCGGAGATCTCCCCGATGTACCTTCCCTATGCGCCTAGCAACTAGCCAACTGCTCGCCTCTAAAATATCCTACAGCTGATCCAAGATGGCCTCATTGGTCGTCTCCGAGCAATCATAGAGTTGAGCTTCCTCAGTTTTCTAGCTCATCTCCGAGCTATACTATAGCTTAGATTCCTCAGCATCCCTGTTTGGCCGGGAGCACAGATCACGAGTGCCCCTGTAACGGTTCCATGTATCTCTCCACAACAAGATCTCCACCGCTCCACGTCCCACATCCCAAATTAGCGTATCTCGCCATTAATGAGCGTATCCTTCCATCAATACGAATGTGATGCAAGAGCAAAACGGACGGCGAGAATCACACATCGGCTCACTCCAATGTGACCTCTATAAACCCTTCTTCCAGACAATTCAGGTAACTCAAACTGATTCCAATACGCCGCTGCCCTGCCATTATTACTCGGTACTTACTTGATCGGCGGAGGGTCCTACGGTGGTTGCCCACCCTGGGACTTCCCTTACAGGTAGCTTGGTATCAACGATAACCCACTGAGATCCATACATTCAACCCTCACTCCCAATCACAACCGTTCAGAACCGCTTGCATCAAGATCGACGGAGGACAACTACTGAGGGAGATCCGTACCTCCATCACCCCTACTTAGTTGCCTAATAACATAAAGACGGCTTCTAGAATAAGCTAGAATCCCATTCACAAACACAGTACACGTGCATTTTAACACTCCCCTCAAACTGGAGCATACACATTGTTAAAAGTTTAATGTTTATTTAAAGTTGAGGGAGTGATGGGCTTTTTATAGATACACATAGGCGTTTGATTTAAGTTGGTTCCAATAGTAGGACTCAAACCTTACTGAAATTTGATGCATCTTATATATTATACCCATGTGTTTCTTTTGTTGTTTCTAATGTGGGACTATCTTTAAAGTTTCATCATTTGGTTTTTTTTACTTTCAACACACCCCCTCACGTGAAATCATTTGGTTTTTCTTGGTGTGGTTGTCACGTGTAGGATCGACCCATTGGCTCTGATACTATGTCAAAGTTATTTTTTTAAAGTAGAGTAGAGTTTAAAATTAGAGAAGAGTTGGAGAGAGTGATAGGTTTTTTATACGTATACATGGGTATTTGATATAAGTGTGTTCCAACAATAAAACTCAAGCTTTGTTGAGATTTGTCCTATCTTATATCTTATATCCATGTGTTTCTTTTGTTGTTTCTAATATGGGACTATCTTTAAAGTCTCATCATTTGGTTTTTTGCTTTCAATACATACCATACATGTCCAGCTTGTTACATATAAAATGCACTCTATTTCTTCCCAAAGGCTTTGTGAACAAATCTACTAACTAACTGATGAGCAGATTGAACATAAAAAGTGTCAACGGTCATATCTTCAACCTATCCCCGCACAAAATGGCAATCAACTTCGATGTGTTTCGTACGCTCGTAAAACACAAGATTTGAGGCTATATAGATTGCGGTCTTATTATCGCAGTATAGTCGAATAGAAAAGGTAGGACCAAAGACAAGTTCTCTAAGTAAGAAACTGATCCATACAAGCTCACAAGTGGTGTTCGTCAGGGATCGATACTCTGACTCAGCACTGGAACGAGACACTACACTCTTCTTCTTACTCTTCCAAGAAACCAAGTTGCCTCCGACAAACACATAGTATCCTGTAGTGGACCTACGATCAGTTGGGGACCCAGTCCAATCTGCATTAGTGAACCCTTCTACCTAAGAATGCCTATGGTCTGAATACAATAGACCTGTCCTTGGAGCATTCTTCAAGTATCTGTAACACTTTGAAATTTCGTTAGAATGTTTTTCGTGTTAATTAGTATTTGTGCGTATTATTATATATGTGTATATAGGATTATTAATTATTTTTACTCGTATTACCCTAATTGGGAAAATTTCCATTATGTAGTGTACACTTGCACACTTAGCATTTTTTGACTTAGGTTTTAAAGTGTTAGTATGTTAACCATTCTTTGTTGCATGGTTCATTGTTATCCCCACCCTTTTTCCAAGTCAAAAACCCTTTTTAAAATTCAAAATTTCAATTAAAATATGAAGCATGGTGTTATGTGAGAACCCTTGACTTTTGACCCATTTTTTCCTTCTCTCTTCTCTCTCTTTTCTCATTTCTGGAAATTCTGCAGAGAGGCAGCAGCAACATCAGAAATTCATCAGCTTTTTCATTCCATTTTCATTTCTCTTTGATCTCTACACAAAACCCTACCCAAAATCCCTTTTCCCTTCACAAAAACAATGGAAAAATGACCTTTTGGGGAGTTTGATGGCGAATCTGGACACTTCAGGCTAGAGCTAGGGATTTTGGTGTTTCTTAAGGTCTTTTGAAGGTATTAACTCATGTTTAACACCCTCTTCCCATATCTTGTAGTATTTTTAGCAAAATATCACATTTTGGTGCATTTTTAGTGCTATTGAAGGGATTTAGTGATGATATGTTAAAAGTAACATTTTTATGACTTGATTAGCTTGGTAATGTGTTGTTAGTGTGTATTTAGACTTGGGTTTGCTTCAGGTTCCACAAAAATACCCTAAAGTATTGTTTTAGTGCTAAATTGGACTTTTTAACTAGAAATAAGGATCTGTTGGATCTGCTACAACCCGAGTTGTTTCAAAATGAAATTGGAATTACTGTAGCATATACAGGGGGTTTAGAGTGCACACACAAAACCGGGGGACCCACCTCCCTACCCAGGCCACCAGAAAATGCATTCTGGCCGCAAATTGCGGCCAGATGGGTGAGTTGGGGGTTGGGGGTTGGGCCACTGGAGTCTGCATCTATGTGGAGTGTTTTGGTATATATATTTTTGTAATATTTGTTCTGTATCAAAATCTGGAGTTGAATACCCTATTTCCCATATTTTTACTCTTTCGCGACACGCGTGATACGTGTGTGTGGGTTTGGGGTTTCTGCGTATCGTGACGCGTCAGAGTGACTTCAGGCGCGTAATCACACGTTTTAGCGTATCGCGCAAACGCGCGCTTGGTTTGCGGCACAGGTTTCTAGTTGACTTTAAATGTCGTGTTTGTATGGTTTTGAGCTTATGTGTGATATTCTGTGGAATTCTAGGTTCGCAAGCAAGTGCGACGGACGCCGCGAAGAAAGGGAAGCAAATCGTCGGCTATACCTAGCGAGAGACTACGGTGAGTAGATTTAACATCTACGGGGAAATCGCCCGCATGTCGTTATGCGTCAGGGCTGATAGGACCTTATAGCAGCATATTACATTTACCCACATTGACTGTTCATGGCTACTATTTTGTGCATACCACATTCCCTGCTATAGGTATATAAACTAGAATTGATAGAACACTGCACCATTACTAACGGTTCATGTTGCACGAGCACTATCCTGCATGTTACACACACACCGTTAGTAATTGCCATGACACTTACGCTGTAGAATTTCCATGATCATTATGTTGTAGCTCATCTTTATGTGACTAAACATGATATTCATACTTGATGAATATATCGCATTGCTTTGACTTGCATATTGATTCGGGTTACATGATATTCATACTTGATGCACACATCACATTGCTTTGATTTGCATATTGATTCAGGTTACATGATATTCATACTTGATGCATATATCACATTGCTTTGATTTGCATATTGATTCGGATTACATGAAATTCATACTTGATGCTTATATCACATTGCTTTGATTTGCATATTGATTCAGATTACATGATATTCATACTTGATGCATATATCACATTGCTTTGACTTGCATATTGATTCGGGTTACATGATATTCATACTTGATGCACACATCACATTGCTTTGATTTGCATATTGATTCGGATTACATGATATTCATACTTGATGCATATATCACATTGCTTTGACTTGCATATTGATTCGGATTACATGATATTCATACTTGATGCATATATCACATTGCTTTGACATGCATATTGATTCGGGTTACATGATATTCATGCTTGATTCATATATCACATTGCTTTAACTTGCATATTGATTCGGATTACATTGTATATTCATACTAGTGCCCACATACATTGATATCTTCATACCTGCGTACATGCACACTGTATACTCATACCAGTGCACACATACATTGATATCTTCATACCTGCGCACATTCACACTGTATACTCATACCCATGCACACATACCTTGATATCTTCATACCTGCGCACATGCACACTGTATACTTATACCAGTGCACACATACATTGATATTTTCATACCTGCGCACACGCACACTGTATACTCATACCAGTGCACACTTACATTGATATTTTCATACCTGTGCACATGCACATTGTATATTCATACCAGTGCACACATACATTGATATCTTCATACTTTCTTAGATTACACATTGAGATATGTTGTTTCCATGTTAACTCTGGATTTAGGAAACCGTGGATATTTCAAAAGAGAATAGTTCATTATTTAAAAACCCGGTTTCCCTTGATATTATATTTCGGTGCGTCCACCATGTGTTTTCTCGGTGCTAGAGTGATATATGTGAGCCCGAATCGAGAATTTGGATGAGGCCGATTACGGGAACATGGTGGACCCGGTATGGTACCCCGGGGCGAGAACGGTTTCGCTGTGTATTAGACGGTGAGCCTGGAAGAGGGACTACTACCTACCGGTGATTGGTTGTGTTAGTGTATATGCCCTAGAGGCCATTACTGTATCATACTAGTTTGTATATTACTTAATGGATGCTTGGGATATTCACCTTGTATATACAATCTTGCTCAAAATAGTAGTATGCTACTTGGTTTGTTTCTACTTCAATGTGTACATGTGTTTATTTTTGTATATCGCCTATACACATTAGTAGAGCCCTTAGGATCTTTGCTTGATTACCAGCGATGTGATGGCCGTCACACTAGTGGGGCTGGGTAATCTATAAGCGCATCCTTATGCAGGTCCCTGGTCGCAGGACTATCGAGACAGGGCATCGATACTCCGGAGTAGACCAGCGCATGCGCTTCTCATCCCAGTGTGGGAGACGGTCTGTCCCACAGCCGTCAGTACGTCGTACTTGAGATAGTATGCGGGTGCTCGTTAGGTTACGGGTATACTGGACAGGACTCGTCGGGAACTGACTAGTTGGTATTATACCTATCGTCAGTTATCAGTTCCCAGGTGACATGAGTACAGCTTAGTCCGCTGACTTGACACTGTCACTTCGCCTCGGGTGTGTTCCCACTGTACTTTGATCACTACCCTACCACGGCTCAAAGGAGTCGTGCAAACAGGTGGTGGTTGGGTGCAGTCCCGAAGCACTTGGAGGCAGTGACGGTTAGACAGGATTCGTCTCTCCCGGTATTGGGGGTTGACATCGCGCTGTGTCTAGGAGAGCAATTACACGAGTAGTCCCTGGCCAGGGCAAACGAGATATACTGGTAGGTTTCCAGTGTTATCTCAGGGTGTTTTGGGCTTCGCTCCGGCACGACTTGTACCGCTATTGGGGGACTGACGTTTACCGCCCCCTAGGCCCGCCATGCGATGTATCAGACGAACAGACCGGACCGTACGGAGAATGTCACACTCAGGCTCAGTAGGAGTTCAGATGGGTTTCGCCTCGTCGGTCTTCTTGTCGGCATTACCTGGGGACCGTTACGCACAGCTAGTGCCGCTTGCGGTCTGTGGTTAAACCCACTGCCAGCGTAGTGTCGAGTCTTTAGAGTCCCACACAGAAAGCTTTTCGCCTTTAGGCAAAAGAGTAGAGGTCGCATGGTATTGCGACAGGTCGCATGGTTTTGCGACAGGGTTCGGTCACATCCGTGCACTTGTGCACGTACAGTGTCCGGACAGTTTACACTAGCGGGCTTTGGTTTAAGCCAGATCCTAGTGTATCTTATGGGATTGGATTTATCCAGTTTGCATTCGTGTTCCTCGGAACGCGGATGCGGGTGTGTATGCACAGTTGACAGGGAGGCACAGACAGCGGATTCTCATTAGGGTTGTTGACAGTTGACCGTTGACTTTTTGACTTTTTGCTCAACCCTAATGAGAATATGATATGCGATTAACTATTATATTAATTAAGTATTATGGTGACTTGGTTGTTGACTTTTGTTGACTTTGTTGACTTGTTGACTTTTGTTGACTTGTTGACTTTGTTGACCGGTTGACTAGGCTTGACTAGTTGACCATCATGATAACCATGGTTATCATTTCATGCCAAAGACTTTTACTTGCTTGTTCATTTCAGTAAAATGAGAGCATGACATGATAAGGTTATGGTTGCTTCAACCATCACATAAGACTTTTATTGATATGATGAGTTATGATTACATTGGATTATGAGAGGGTGAGAGACAAAAGAGAGCCTTATTCTTTCTTGCTCATTCTCTCTCTTGTTCTTGTGCTCTCCTCTTGCTCTCACCCTCAACCTCTTGCTCCCTCTCTTGATCTATGGTTCTCTTGTCTCATGAGTTGAGAATCAAGAACCATAGATAAAATCCCATTCTATTTCCTCTCTACTCATTCTAGTTCACTAGGTTTAGCAAACCAAGTGAACTAGTTTCTTCAAAGAACGAAGAAGGAGCTAAAGGTTTGAGCTTTCAAGTGGATCTATCTTCGGCGTACGGAGACGACAAGAAGGAGCCATCGGACCACCATCGGAGCTTGAAGAGAAGGAGTTCAAGACAAGTTTAGGTATAACCATCTCCATCCGAGTAGCTAACTCTCTTTAGCTAAGTATGCTAGTTTTAGTTTAGTCAAAGATCCCGACTTTGCTTAGTCCATGTTGCCCCTTGCGCTAAAAATTTGATTTTTATACCGTTTCCGCCTCCCCGTAAGAACCGGGGGTCGCAACGTGGACTTACAGGTTGGACCTAGAAATTATCCGGAGGATACTGACCAGAGTCGATAGATGGATGCGGGATGATCCGTACTGCCGGGGCCGATGGCAGATACCGCAGACGGAGCCCGTGGGCTGACCCGGACTGACAGGGCCCGATGGATGAGGATTTGCGTGTCGATACTGGACACGAATACTTATGATATTTGGGTGCCAATGTTGGGCACTCGGGATTCTCAGAGATGTACAGGATTGGAGGGCCAATGAGAGTGCCGGCGCCTGAGCTATTTGAGGGATCTGGGTGCATTGATGGACACCGAGTATATATTCCACATTGACATTCCTTGTAGATGTTATATTTCCCATGCTCAGCATTCATTATTGTATCTCATCATGTAGTTATATTACCTGATAGAGCACTTGCATGATTATTACACATACTGATTATTACGCATTGATATCATCTGCTGGCATATGATAGAGTAGCGCAGTACGTGAATGCTCGCGATTACCTTTATATGTTATTTCTATTCACAAGTTGGTAACTCACCCCCGTTGTGCCATAGTGTATGCAGGTTTCCCCTCGGAGTAGTCGCGGCAGGCTGCCCTTTTGCATCTTTTGGCTACATATACCACTACAGTTGGTGCGAGGACTATTTTGCTATTAGGTGGGTTGTGGTATCTGGTTACTTTTATTGTACACACTTTTGTATCTAGTATTCTCCATCTACCATATATGTACTGGACTTAGAGACAGTGTGAGGACGATGATGTATATTTTTGTATTCTGGTGTCGAGTTCGTGGGAGCCGACTGTATATATTTATGCAGTTTATTATGCTGTGATGTTTACTTATTGCTCATTCTTCGTTGCGGCGTCCTATATTACTCTTGTGTTGTTGTTTTCCTCCGTTGGGCGTGATTGCTTCCGTTTGGAAATGGTTTATTTCATTATTTATCATTTCACTTATATCCTGTTTTATACCCGATTTTCGGGGTTACTTTTACAAAAGAAATGCTGCCAAAATTATTATAAGGATAGCTTAACATTAAAAAAAACTTTATTGAACTATTTAAGGTTATCTAAATGTTTAATTGAATGTTTTCAACACTCACTACTTTTTAAAGGTTTTGATTTCTGGGTTCGGCTTACTTAGTCGCGTTACGCCTATAGACGTTGCATGGTAAAGTGCCGGTCACGGGTCGAAATATTCGGGTCGTGACAGTATCGAAGAATCTGAATCACCGCATCCCAATAAGCAGCTAAAGGATCGGCTATGAACTGGCTCATGATGCTGACAGGATAGGCAATATCAGGATCGGCTATCGAAGCCCTTGGTTTGCTATCAAACGCACTATCAAACCATTAAGTTTCAGAGTGTATACCCAACGACACCTCACCGCCTTCTTTCCAACAGGAAGAGGCACTAAAGTCTAAGTCTTATTTTTCCCAAGGGCGAGCATCTCATCAATCATATCATCCATCCACCCTCTATGAGATAAATCCGCGGAGAGTGACTTGGGTAAAACAAGAGAATCGATAGAGGAGAGAAACGTCTTGTATGCAGGAGATAAATGGGAACTGTCCATATAATGAGCTATAGGATGAGAAGTGCGGCTTCTGGATTCTTTCTGTAAGGCAATAGAGAGATCAATATCAACCTTCGGCGGAGTTTCCGACTTTGGGAGATTGACAGCAGCAGGCTGAGGTTCAGGGGTCATACAAGCCCGACGAGCATACACCCGTGTAACTGGTGGTAAGGGCTCTAACAGCGGTGAATCAGGGATGGGAGGAGGGTCAACGGAAAAATATGGATAACCTCCAGCACCGAAGGTGGAGAATCAATAGTATCGGATGAGGTTCTCTCGTGTGACAAAAGAGACTAGATATCCAAGGGGATGTTGCTGTCCGTGTCTACAGAAATGTGAGAAGTAGAAAAGTATGGGATGGACTCATGAAAAATCACGTCAGCCGATATAAATTGATGCCGTAACACAGGACTAATGTAAGTCCACGTTGCCCACCCCGGTGCTTGCGGGGAGGCGGAAACGTTATGAAAAATCGGATTTTTACAACACTAGGCAACATGGACTATGCTAAAGGAGGGATCTTTGCTAAACAAAACTAACTAACAAGCTAAAAGAGTTAGCTACTCGGAAAGGGGGTTATACCTAGGTCTTCATGTCCTTCACTTCTTGCTCCTTGGAGTGAAAGAACGGGTTCTCTTTGTCGCCTTCTCTTGCCGAAGAAAGATCCACCCGAGGGCCTCAACCATTGGCTCCAACCTCAAACTAAAAGTAACTAAGATGCTTGGTGTGCTAAACCTAGAACCTTAGAAAGAGTAGAGAGTAATTTTAAGGGATTTATCTCAAGCTCAAAGGGTTCTCAACTCATGAGAGGGGAAAGTTAGAGAGAGAGGAAGAGGATGAGAGAATGAAAATGATAAAGTGAGAAGAATAATCCAACCTTCTCACATATATGTGAATTATGAAAAATAGATAATTAGCTAAAGATAATTGTGATGGTTAATTAAGAAATGACCATTATCATTTCATATTAAATGCTTTTGCAATGATCAAATAGCATCTTTCATATCGAATGATGATGGTCAACTTGTTCACCTAGGTCAACAAGTCAAGTATAGTCAAATGGTCAACAACCCTAACCATGTACAATTATAATTAACTAATATTAATAAATCATAATTCACACAAAAACATTAGGGTTAAGAAAATGACAATGGTCATCAACCCTAATGAAAATCCTCTGCCCCTGTCTCAGTCAACTGTGCATACACACCCGTATCTGTGTTCCGAGGAACACGAATACAAATAGATAAAACCAATCCCAAAACATATACTAGGATCTGGCTTAAACCAAAGCCCACTGGTATAAGCTGTCCGGACACCAAACGTGCACAAGTGCGCGGATGTGAACGAACCTCGTCGCAAAACCATGCGACCTCTACTCATTTTGCCTAAAGGCGAATAACCCTCTGTGTGGGACTCTAAAGACTCGACACTACGCTGGCAGTGGGTTTAACCACAGACCGCAAGCGGCACTAGCTGTACGTAACGGTCCCCAGGTAGATGTCGATAAGAAGACTGACGAGGTAAACCAATCTGAACTCCTACTGAACCTGAATGTGACAGTCTCCGTACAGTCCGGTCTGTTCATCTAAAAACATCGCATGGCGGGCCTAAGGGCGGTAAACGTCAGTCCCCAACTAGCGGTACAAGTCGTGTCGGAGTGTAGCCCAGAACACCTAAGATAACACTGGAAACCTACCAGTCTATCTCGCTTTCCCTGGCCAAGGACTTTGTGTAATGGCTCTCCTAAACACAGCGCGATATCAACCCCCAATACCGGGAGAGAAGAATCCTGTCTAACCGTCACTGCCTCCAAGTGCTTCGGGACTGCACCCAAAAACTACCTGTTTGCACGACTCTTTTGAGCCGTGGTAGGGTAGTAATCAAAGTACAGTGGGAACACACTCGAGGCGAAGTGACAGTGTCAAGCCAACAGACTAAGCTGTACTCATGTCACCTGGGAACTGATATCTGACGATGGGTATAATACCAACTAACAGTTCCCGACGAGTCCTGTCCAGTGTACTCGTAACCTAACGAGCACCCGCATACTATCCCAAGTACGACGTACTGACGGCTGTGGGACAGACCGTCTCCCAAGCTGGGATGAGAAGCGCATACGCTAGTCTACTCCGGAGTATCGATGCCCTGTCTCGATAGTCCTATGACTAGGGACCTGCATAACGATGTGCTTGTAGATTACCCAGCCCCTATGAGTGTGACTGCCATCACAACGCTGGTAATCAAGCAAAGATCCTAAGGGCTCCACTAATGTGTAAAGGCGATATGCTAAAAGAAACACATGCACACATTAAAGCAGAAACAAACCATGTAGCATACTACCATTTTGAGCAAGAATGTCAATACAAGGTGAATATCCCTAGCTTCCATCAAGTAATATACAAACTAGTATGATACAGTAATGGCATCTAGGGCATATACACTAACAATCTCCCACTTGCACTAAGGCCATGTACTGGCGTATCGAAGACCTATCATCCCGATCAGCCGCTCGAACTGAGTCTGGGGTAAGGCCTTGGTGAATGGATCAGCAGTGTTATCTTCCATAGCAACTCTCCGAACCTCGAACTCCTGGCGACCCACGATCTCCCTGATCAGGTGATACCGCCTCAAGATGTGCCTGTACTTCTGATGGGACCTGGGTTCCTTCGCTAAAGCTATAGCCCCGTTGTTGTCGCAATACAGAGGTACTGGATCAACAATGGACGGAACTACCTGAAGTTCTGTTAGGAACTTCCTTATCCAGACGGCTTCTTTTATGGCATCTGCAGCAGCGATATATTCCGCTTCCATCGCCGAGTCAGCAACGGTTTCCTGTTTGGAACTCTTCCAACACACCGCCTCTCCAAAGAGGGTAATGAAATAACCCGACATGGACTTGGAATCATTCTTGTCACTCTGGAAGCTGGAGTCAGCAAAGGCCTCGATCTGGAGGTCTTTTCCGCCATACACCAAGAACATCTCCTTAGTACTTCTCAGGTACTTGAGAATGTTCTTTACCGCTATCCAGTGTTTCTCCCCAGGGTTTGACTGATACCGGCTTACCACACTCAGTGCATAAGCAACATCTGGTCTGGTACACAACATCGCATACATTATAGAGCCTACCGCAGAAGCGTAGGGTATAATATACATGCGATCCCTTTCCAAATCAGTCTTGGGAGACATCTCTTTGGAGAGGGTGATCCCTTGACAAGCCGGTAGATTACCGCGCTTGGAATCTTCCATACTGAACCTTTTCAGTATGATGTCGATGTACCTGGACTGTGAGAGTCCTAATATCCTCTTGGATCTGTTACGATAGATCCGGATCCCCAGAATGTATGAGGCATCACCCTGGTCTTTCATGCAGAACCTGTGTGACAAGAACCCTTTGACAGATTGTAGCATAGGAATGTCATTTCCTATCTAGAGAATGCCATCCACGTATAATACGAGGAATACAACAGTTCTTGCTACAAATCTACTATAGATGCATGGTTCATCTGTAAGTCCACGTTGCCCACCCCGGTGCTTGCGGGGAGGCGGAAACGGTATACAAATCTGATTTTTAACGAACTAGGCAACATGGACTACCAAAAGGATGATCTTTGCTAAACAAAAACTAACTACAAGCTTACTAGTTTTAGCTACATGGAAGGAAGGTTATACCTTGGGCTTTATGTCCTTCTCTCCTTGCTCCTTGGAGTGGAAGAAAGTGATCACCTTTGTCGCCTTCTCTAGTCGAAGAAGGATCCACCCGAGAGCCTCAACCTTTGGCTTCAACTTCAAGCTAGAAGTAACTAAGATGCTAGAAGTGCTAATCCTAGAACCTTAGAAGAGAGTAGAGATTATTTTGGAGTGGTTTATCTCAAGCTCATGTGTTTCTCAACTCATGAGAGGGGAGAGCTTGAGAGAGAGGAAGAGGAGGAGAGAGAATCAATATGATAGAATGAATAAGAATAATGAACCATTCTCACTAATATGGGTGAATTATGAAATTAGATAATTATCTAGATAATTGTCATGGTTAATCAAGACTTGACCATTATCATTTCACATTAAATGCAAATTGCAAGGATCAAAGAGCATCTTTCATATGGAATGATGATGGTCAACATGTCAACCCAAGTCAACAAGTCAAGTATGGTCAAATGGTCAACAACCCTAACCATGCACAATTATATTTAACTAATATCAATTATTCATAATACACACATAAGCATTAGGGATAAGAAAATGACAATAGTCATCAACCCTAATCAAAGTCCTCTCTCTCTGTCTCAGTCAACTGTGCATACGCACCCGTACTCGTGATCCGAGAAACACGAATACAAAAAGATAAAACCAATCCCAAATCATATACAAGGATCTGGCTTAAACCAAAGCCCGCTAGTATAAGCTGTCCGGACAGCAAACGTGCACAAGTGCGCGGAAGTGAACGAACCCTGTCGCAAAACCATACGACCTCTACTCATTTTTCCTAAAGGCGAATAACTCTCTGTGTGGGACTCTAAAGACTCGACACTACGCTGGCAGTGGGTTTAACCACAGACCGCAAGCGGCACTAGCTGTACGTAACGGTCCCGAGGTAGATGCCGATAAGAAGACCGACGAGGTGGACCCATCTGAACTCCTACTGAGCCTGAATGTGACAGTCTCCGTACAGTCCGGTCCGTTCGTCTGATACACCGCATGGGGGCCTAGGGGGGCGGTAAACGTCGGTCCCCTAATAGCGGTACAAGTCGTGTCGGAGTGTAGCCCAGAACACCCTGAGATAACACTGGAAACCTACCAGTATATCTCGCTTGCCCTGGCCAGGGACTACTTGTGTAATGGCTCTCCTAGACACAGCGCGATGTCAACCCCCAATACCGGGAGAGACGAATCCTGTCTAACCGTCACTGCCTCCAAGTGCTTCGGGACTGCACCCAACTACTACCTGTTTGCACGACTCCTTTGAGCCGTGGTAGGGTAGTAATCAAAGTACAGTAGGAACACACTCGAGGGGAAGTGACAGTGTCAAGTCAGTGGACTAAGCTGTACTCATGTCACCTGGGAACTGATAACTGACGATAGGTATAATACCAACCAACAGTTCCCGACGAGTCCTGTCCAGTGTACTCGTAACCTAACGAGCACCCGTATACTATCTCAAGTACGACGTACTGACGGTTGTGGGACAGACCGTCTCCTACGCTGGGATGAGAAGCGCATACGCTAGTTTACTCCGGAGTATCGATGCCCTGTCTCGATATTCCTACGACTAGGGACCTGTATAAGGATGTGCTTATGGATTACCCAGCCCCCACGAGTGTGAGCGCCATCACAACGCAGGTAATCAAGCAAAGATCCTAAGGGCTCCACTAATGCGTATAGGTGATACATTAAAAGAAACACATGTACACATTAAAGCAGAGACAAACCAAGTAGCATACTACAATTTCGAGCAAGATTGTATATACAACTGTGAATATCCCAAGCTTCCATCAAGTAATATACATACTAGTATGATACAGTAATGGCCTCTAGGGCATATACACTAACATCATCTGGATTTTTGATAAAGCCAAATTCTTTGACCGTCTCATCAAAACAGATGTTCCAACTCCGCGATGCCTGCTTTAGTCCATAGATGGACTTAAGCAACTTGCACCCCTTTCCGCTGCTCCCACTCTTAATGAAACCCTCTGGCTGGTCCATATAGACACACTCCTCTAAATTTCCATTCAGAAAAGCGGTCTTTACATCCATCTGCCAGATCTCATAATCGTGGAAAGCAGCAATGGCAAGAAGGATCTGAATGGATTTCAGCATAGCCACTGGAGAAAAGGTTTCGTCATAGTCCAAGCCAGGTCTTTGACGGAAACACTTTGCAACAAGTCTAGCTTTATAGGTCTCAAACTGTCCATTTACACCAATCTTCCTTTTGAAGATCCACTTGCATCCTACGGGTTTTACCCCATTTGGAGCAATGTCCAACGTCCATACTTTGTTGGTGTACATGGACTCCATTTCGGTCCGCATTGCATCCAGCCATTTTACTGAGTCAACGCTCTGAATGGCCTGCTGGAAGCTAGTCGGCTCATCGCTATCAATGAAGCAATCCTCTCTATCCCCGTTTATGAGAAAACCGTAGTATCTCTCGGGCGGATAGGACTGCCTACTACTCCTGCGGAGCGGCGTAGGAATGTCCTGATCTTTCGAACCCTCTGGTTCTACTAAGCTTTCAGTAATAGCTCGTAGTTCTGGAATTTCTTCCAGTTCTATTGCGCTCCCACTTATCTGTTTTTCCAAAAACTGAGTTTCCAAGAAGTGGGCATGACGAGAAACAAAAACCTTTTGTTCCTCTTCGCAATAGAAGAAATATCCCTTGGAGTTCTTTGGATATCCCACAAACTTGCACTGTACTGAGCGTGCCTCGAGCTTGTCCGGATGCTGCTTTTTGACAAAAGCTGGACATCCCCATGTCTTAATGTGATTAAGATAGGATCTCTTCCCACACCACATCTGATATGGTGTAGTAGGCACAGTCTTAGTTGGAACTCGGTTCAAAAGGTATGCAGCTGATTCTAGTGCATATCCCTAGAATGATCGCGGTAACTCAGCGTTACTCATCATGGACCGTACCATATCCAATAGGGTTCGGTTCCGTCTCTCCGATACACCGTTTGTTAGTTATATGTATGCCCTAGAGGCCATTACTGTACATAGGATGTATATTGTAGTGGATGCTGGGACATATATAGGGAGGACTTTCTTGCTCGACATGATAGTATGCTATCTGGTTGATCTTTACCTTAACGAGTATACTGATTGTCTCTCTGTTACATGTTGGTAAAGCCCTTAGGATCTGTACTTGACTACCTGGACTATGATGCGGATCATACTAGTGGGGACATGGTAGTCCATAAGTACATCCTTCAACGTCCCTAGTCGTGGGTGTATCGAGAGGGGGCATCGATATACCAGAGTAGACTAGCGTATACCTTCTCGACCCATACAGATGGGCGATGGATGATCCCATATCCATTGGTGTTTGACATCAGAGATGATATACGGGTGCTCAGTAGAGACTGGGTACACTGGACGGACTCGCCGAGAACTCCCAGATGGTATTATACCTCACGTCAGATGGCAGTTCTCTGGTGACACTGGTACAGAGTAGTCTGTTGACCCGAGATCGTCATAGAGTCTTGTGTGGTTCCCACTGTGCTTTGATTTCCATCTTACCACGTCCAAGAGGGCGTGCAAAACGGTGGTTTTTGGGTACAGTCCCGAGTCACATGGAGGCAATGAGCGATAGGAGGGGATTCGTCTCTCCCGGTATAGGGGGTTGATGTTGCGCTGTGTTCGATTGGCTATAACAGGAAATCCCTGGCCAGGGTTTCTGAGATTTACTGGTAAGTGTTACCAGTAGTTTCTCGAACAGTTATAGACCTCATATCGACACGACTTATTGAGCTATTGGGGTCTGACGTTTACCACCCCTAGGCGAGATATGCGACATATCAGACGATCAGACCGGACTGTACGGTAGTGTTACTGGTCGGATTCACTGGAGTGTGAGCGGGCTTGCTCGTCGATCTTCAGATCGCTCAATACCCGGGTGGCCGTTACGTTTAGCAGACCGCTTGCGGCTTGTGGGTGTTTGATATGATCATCATCTGCTGCCGGCGTATTGACGAGTCTTTAGAGTCCTACACAGAGGTTTCCTGGCTCAAGCGAAACGAAATAGGAGCGCATATGAGATATGTGCGGGACCGAGAATAATGCGTGTATGTGATACCGTATTCTATTCTCGCGATAAATATATCGAATGGCTGTATGCGATATAACCTAGTTATCGATTCAAGCGTTGATTCGATAAGCCGATATATTGTATACTAGTCGGTTGTGTGCGACATAACCGGGTCATTGAATCAAGTGTTGATTTAATGATTTAATGCATATTTATATATTTGATATATTACTTTGCATCAACTAGTATCGGTTTACTTAAGATAGATTTTCTCACTCGGATGTGCGCATTAAATATGCGATATGATTTTGTGCACATGTTTGTATCATGTTTGATGATACATGGTTTTTGGTTAAGTGTATAGAATTAAACAAAGGTTAAGATGATGGTTAGGGTTTATTATTGTTATTCATTTATCTTATTTAGTTATCCATTTATTTTTTGATAAATGAATAAAAGAAAATGAGAAAAAGAATGGTGGCTTCTTTTGTTATTTAGTTGAAGCTTCATGAAGCTTTGTTTAAGTCAACCATTCTTATCTCATTCTTAACCCTAACCATTCCCACTAACCATGATTGATTCTCTACACTTGACTCTAGTTAAAATTATGATAAGAATTCATTTTCTTTTCTAATTATCTTAACTTATCATAATTTTCTTTTTCTTCTTTTCCTTGCTTCAAGTGAAGAAAAGCTTACCTCATCAATGGTGATTGATGTTTTTGAGTGAGAAATCCAATTCTAAAGTTAACCCACTTCCTATTTCTTCATCCTCTACCTCTTGCCAAGTAGTAGAGTGTGTTTACTTCACAAGTTTCTTGACTTGGTGAAGTCGGAGCTTGATTTAGCGATGCCTCGACGTAGATCATCTTCGGCATGGACATCGACGACCTAGCTTGCCCATTCTCCGACGAAGCCGATCCTAGAGCCCGGATTTGACTTGGACAGCGGAGAGGACTTCGTTGCGGAGTTATGGAGGTGGAGCACCGGATCTACAAAGGTTGTATTTCCGTTTTCTCATTAGTTAAGTGTTAACTAGTTCTATGTTCGCCTAGACATCTAGCAAACGATCCGTAGTTTAGGGTTTGTAGGCACCATAATTTTTGAAATTGCCATGGTTGATGGCTTGGGAGACCTCTTGGGAGTGCCTAGGAACCCTACAGTGGTATCAGAGCCTAGCTAGAGCCTTAGGCGAAGTCCAGACGGAAATTGAAGTCCGAACGAACTCGAAGCCCCGAACCAAAAGAGCTCTCTGTACTTTTTCTAAAAACAGGGATTTTTCAGTATTAAAAATATGTAGAAATATCAGCAGGAATATCTAAGAGTTACTGTGAAGTCGTATGCCCTAATTCAATTAAAGCGCCGCGCTTCCGCGGCACGAGCATGCCTCGTGCGGCGGAAACGCGGCCAGTTTGTCGTGTTGTGAGGTATTGATTGCACAGTAACTCCTATTTAAAAGTTCTGGTATTCCTGGGTATTTTTAATATATTTTCAAGAGTTGAATTTTTCTGAGTTGATTTGGGGATTCGGTGTTTCGATCGGGGTATCAAATTTTGTCTGTGTGGCTTTCCGGATAAATCTTAGAATATGTTAAAAAGTTCGACCGGATATAAATACCCACTTTTTCCCTTGTCGGGAAATTTCCAAGTGTTGGATTTTTCCGTAGTTTAACGACGTTCTAAGTAGTGCAAGTAACGCGATGGTCCCTCTAGAAGACACAAACCTTAACTCGATTATGTGACCGTCTTGAACTGCCCTTTGAACCTTCGGGTTTGGGGCAGTACGGCGTGCCACATGTGAGGCGTTGGCTTGACCCTTCTACGGCTGGACCGTTGGTACTGAGGCACGAACGGAATGTTGTTAGACTTATTTCATGTGTTGATCTTTATCGGGAAAACTTGGGTGTTCGATTGTTCGATCGAAAAGTTTAACATTTTCTGTTTATCTGGAATGGGATACAATAATTGGAATTCACAAATAGTTATGTGATAACTAAATGAATGTTATAAACATAGCAGTTTAGTCTCACTTGATCGGTTGCCACGGAATTTTGATGTGATCAAAAGTCCGTCGCAATCACGTAGCGTACGCGGATACTCGCCGGGTAAACTTAATAGACAGCCTCACTCCATAGCCCCGACCAAGTGACTGTAGGAGAACCCCGTCGCCGAAAGCATCCGTTCGGGTGCTCGCGGTAGCGGTGTTCCGCCTTGGTGCACTTCGTCGACGGTATCGGGGGTGCGGCCGTCTAATGAAGTTTGCGACGAGCATTCGATCAGGATGTCGGGAATCTTGTTGAATTGCCCGACTTGATATTGAAAAGTGTTTTCGATTTTGAGACTAATATGCGGGGTTTATAATTGTTAGGCATGCGATGTCTAAGTAATTCATTTGGTCAGGCATGCGATGTCTGAGGTGGTTGCGGATTCCAACTGTTGTAGTTTTACACTTTCTTTTCTGTGACCGTAAGTGTAATAGGTGATATCGCCGGTTTCGTTGCTATATGTCAACGACAATTGGGATGGACATATTTACTTACGTTGATGACATGTGATGTTATGTGTTGCTGGATATGTTATATTGGATCGTCGTGTTTGAATAGCCGGGGGTTTTTATGTGAGATGAGTGTTTTTCATTTTCATTCATGTAAAAACTTGTATGTAATATTCTTTTATTGGGGCGCTTCCAGGTTGCGGGAGTTGTCACATGTTGTATATTATTTACTTTTCCGCACTAGGATAGACCCAAGGAGGAGGGCACAAGTAACCGGGTTCTGGAGTCCAGTGGGAGACCAACTCGAGGAGTCGAGTCCGGGTCTCCTAACTCCAGAATTGGTAGGGTTGCTTGCCGCTCTCGTAGGGGTCTAGGGGTTTGGGTTTGGCTATTCATCACGACCGTGGAATCCGTGTTTTATACTGGCTCGTATTGAAAACACGGACGTCCTAGTATATCCAATATTTCATATGTTTCTTCTGCTGCGATATCTGTGATGTGATCATGTGATGTTCTGTGATAGATATAGTATATAGTATATATGATATATTATATAGACGTTACTTATGTTTTACACCCGCGCTAGCCCTGCCCTGCTCTGTCGTTAGTTACCTAACCTAACGGTGCACGAGGGGACATCGAGGCGAATGCGGATGGCATAAGTGTACGTCATATCTATCTGTGATGTTTAGGTACTTAAATGATGGGACTTCATTAATGTGATTAATGAAATAAAAGAAACCTAAGATGTTGTAGAATCGAATTTCAAAATAAAAAAGGTAGCTACAGTTCTTGCTTTGCACAGCGGTATATGCGATATATCCTGCACCTTATTCGATGAGGAAAGGACCGAGATCCCTTCACCGGGAGTGACTCCTTTAGCAATAACTGGCAGATGCTACACACTCGGTTTGTCTTTTGATTGCTTTTAAGAGTTTTTGCTTTGCACAGTGATATATATGATATATCCCGCACCTCATTCGACGAGGAAAGGACCGACGATCCCTTCACCGGGAGTGACTCCTTTAGCAAAACTAGAAAAGCCTCAAAAGCACTCCATTTTAAAATCATTTGATTCTACAGCGATATCAAGTTCATTACGCAATAGGTTTTCAGAAAAACCTGTCGTAGCCCTCCGTCATTTCAGATAAGTACTGGTTAGTATTCGTGCTACGTTTGTTGACCTTAGCCAAGGCGTAGTGTGCGGTAGCTGATTAGTGCTTATCTGTATAAGCATATGATGCGATTGAGTTAGGGTAGTCGTGCGACTTTGTTGACCTTAGCCAAAGGTCGTGCGGGTGGGTTTAATTCAATCGGGAAATGACGGGTTGAACTTGGCTAGCACTTATGATTTGTTGACCTTAGCCAAGGTCATAAGCTGCTAGGGGCAAAATATTATCGGGAATTTCAAGTGTTGAAATTTGCAATGAGATTGCATACCTTCTATGAGATAGTTGGATCCCGATACCCGCTGCGAGTAAGTGTTACTCCTGGGAGAGTTTTATACATTACAATTAGCCAATCAAGTAGGTGTCTAGAAAGGTGTCAACGGGGTTACGCCTCTGGGAAAACGAGGTTTACATTAATTAGGTTCGTGCGAAAGCACGGGGGACCTCCCTCAAAGTACCGACACTGGCATGGCTGAAAGATTGGCGAACTTGTAGTGTGTAATTAATCCCGGCTAGTCTTTCCTTTTAGGGTTTGAAGGAAGATTTGATAAAAAGCAGTGGGAGCCATCCTGATTAGATAAAATAATAACCAATCTATTCTTGACAGAGCGCACGCTGAGTGTTTTCTTCTCTCTCTCTCCAGGTAGCGACCATATCACGCCTTAATCAAGATAATAATACGGATTATTGACCGAACCCGCTTGTTATACTGAGCTGGGGAACGTTGGTCCCGCTCCAACTTATAATTGTTATAAGACAGAGCAGGAAATTGGGGATTACCAGATTTCCCATGCCGCCCAAACGAAGAGAGTGCATGCTGATGCATCATCTTCGGGTTTGTTCATTATACAGAACTGTTTCTCAGTATCCTTTACGTCCTGGGTATATGATACCATATCAGGATCCCAGATATGTAATCTGTTACATAGGGCTACAGAAAGGTAGAGAACTGAGAACGGGTGATAAGTTTCATGAGGCAGAAAACGAGGCAAATGTTGCAGCCAAGTCTGTTGGTCACTGTCACCCTGTATTACCGATACATTGATTCTGAACGAATGTTATTAGATATCGAACCTGATATACCAAATCATATCACTCTCTTTGTTAGAAAAGAAAGGATATAATTTTGTATTGTTGGATAATGTTTTGAACATTTCCTATATCAAAAGTTGATCGGTTCAGGCACGTTATCTAAAAGCATTAATGTTCTAAATCAAACTACAGTTCTTAATATACAGAACACACACAAGAGGAAGAGTTCAGAAATGAACGAATCCTTCTTGAGGTATTATAGACTAGGTCATATCAATGCGACCCGACTGGCTGAGTTACATTTAGATGCATATTTAAATCAGTTTGAATTTACATCTTGTGAAACTCGCCAGTCATGTCACAAAGATAAGATGACCACAGCTTTGTTTATTGGAAACAGAGAAAGAGTTAGTGAACTCTTGGGATGATACATGTTGATGTATGTAGGTCCCCTGTCTACACATACCAAGACTGGTTCTTTTTACTTCATTACATTCTCTGATAATCTTTCGAGATTCAGACCTATGTTCCTGTTGAAACACATGTCCGAACCTTTTGAGATATTCACGGAATATAAATTAGAAGTAGAGAACCAAAATACGGGTATAAGTATTATGTCCTATGATGAGATCAAGGAGGAGAATACTTGTGCACGAAAATCCTGGATTATACTAAAGGAGAATGAGATTCTCTCTCAGCATTACTCCTCTGTATACACCATAGCACGATGGCATATCGGGGCGGAGCAGATACACCCTATTTGATATGGTGTGCTCTATGATGAGTACTACTGAGTTACCTTTTTCCTTTTGGGAGTTATGCGCTTGAGAAGCTGCATACCTATTGAATAGGGTTCGAATCAAATCAATGCCTACCACTTCATATGTGATATGGAAAGCGAAGAGCCCATGTCTTAAGTTAGTTAAGATTTGGGGTTGCCCGGCCTATGTCTAAAAGCAAAATCCGGACAAGCTCGAGGCAAGATCTGTTATGTACAACTGGAAAGGTTCCAGCTATGCAAACTACAGAAGATGATTTGACAGAACCAAAGGATTCAGTAGATACCAACGAACCTCAGCCTCTCCGCCGATCTAGTAGGGTTCCTCACCCACCTGAGAGATACTTCGATTTCTCTATGACAGTGGGAGCGAGGATTGCATCATGAGATGATGACCCAACTAGTTTCGAGCTGGCCATCGAGAGTAAGACACTGAAAGAATGGCTGGATGCTTAGCGATCTGAGATGGAATCCTTATACACCGACAAAGTATGGACTTTAGTTGCTATATCTGAAGGGTTAAATCCCCATCAGGAGCAAGTATATCTTGAGAAGATTACTTGGTGTACATAGAAAAGTTGAGACTTTCAAAGCTAGACTTGTTAAAGGTTTTCGTCATCGACCAGGCGTGGATAATGATGAAACCTTTTCAAGTGACTATGCTTAAGTCCATCCAGATCCTACTTGTCACGGCTACATACCATAACTACGATATCTGGTGGTTGGGTGTCATGACTGCTTTTCTAAATGATGTTTTAGAAGAGTGCGTCTATAAGTACACAGCCAGAGGGCCTCGTAGACAGTGGGAGCAGCGGAAACGTGTGCAAGATGTTTTATATGATAAAGCAGGCATCGCGGAGTTGGAACATCTGTTTTGATGAATTAGTCAAAGAAGTTGACATCATCAAAATGGTAGATGAACCTTGTATAAACAAAAAGGTAGTAGGGAGTATGGTGACGATCCTCATAGAGTACGTGGATGACATACTCTTGATGGGGAAGGAGTTTCCTATGCTACGCTCGATCAATCTCCGGTTATCACTAGGATTCTCCATATAGGAACAATGAGATACCTACTAAATCCTGGATTTTGGATCTATGAGATAGACCTAAATGGATGTTAGAATTCTCACTAGATGTAGTGAGACGGTATCAACCGATCCTGGGGAGAATCACTGGAAGGGTTCCAGGGTGATAAAGACGACTGAATGTCAGTCACAGGCATTGTCTTTACCCTCAGTAAAGGGACGGTATGTTGGAAGAGTTCCAAGCTGGATACCGTGACATACTAGAAGATAAAGGCAGGATACATTGCTACTTAAGATGCTACCAAAGAGGCTGTTTGGGTGTATAATGGTTCATAAGATGAACTTTGTTCCTCCCATTGTGTGACAATGGAGTTGTGGCTTATGCCAAGGAACGCCGGTCCCATCAGTGATCCAGACATATTCTAAGGCAGTATCACTTGATCATGGAGATGGTTGATCTCTAGGGAGATCGAGGATAGGAGAGTAGACTCAGAGGACAACACAGCGGATCCACTCACAAAGGCCTGTTCCCAGAGAGAGACTTTTATGGGATGGTTGAGTATGAGATACTGCAACCACTGCTACAGATGGCCCTAGTGCAAGTGGGAGATTGTTAGTTATATGTATGCCCTAGAGGCCATTACTGTACATAGGATGTATATTGTAGTGGATGCTGGGACATATATAGGGATGACTTTCTTGCTCGACATGATAGTATGCTATCTGGTTGATCTTTACCTTAACGAGTATACTGATTGTCTCTCTGTTACATGTTGGTAAAGCCCTTAGGATCTGTACTTGACTACCTGGACTATGATGCGGATCATACTAGTGGGGACATGGTAGTCCATAAGTACATCCTTCAACGTCCCTAGTCGTGGGTGTATCGAGACGGGGCATCGATATACCAGAGTAGACTAGCGTATACCTTCTCGACCCATACAGATGGGCGATGGATGATCCCATATCCATTGGTGTTTGACATCAGAGATGATATACGGGTGCTCAGTAGAGACTGGGTACACTGGACGGACTCGCCGAGAACTCCCAGATGGTATTATACCTCACGTCAGATGGCAGTTCTCTGGTGACACTGGTACAGAGTAGTCTGTTGACCCGAGATCGTCATAGAGTCTTGTGTGGTTCCCACTGTGCTTTGATTTCCATCTTACCACGTCCAAGAGGGCGTGCAAAACGGTGGTTTTTGGGTACAGTCCCGAGTCACATGGAGGCAATGAGCGATAGGAGGGGATTCGACTCTCCCGGTATAGGGGGTTGATGTTGCGCTGTGTTCGATTGGCTATAACAGGAAATCCCTGGCCAGGGTTGCTGAGATTTACTGGTAAGTGTTACCAGTAGTTTCTCGAACAGTTATAGACCTCATATCGACACGACTTATTGAGCTATTGGGGTCTGACGTTTACCACCCCTAGGCGAGATATGCGACATATCAGACGATCAGACCGGACTGTACGGTAGTGTTACTGGTCGGATTCACTGGAGTGTGAGCGGGCTTGCTCGTCGATCTTCAGATCGCTCAATACCCGGGTGGCCGTTACGTTTAGCAGACCGCTTGCGGCTTGTGGGTGTTTGATATGATCATCATCTGCTGCCGGCGTATTGACGAGTCTTTAGAGTCCTACACAGAGGTTTCCTGGCTCAAGCGAAACGAAATAGGAGCGCATATGAGATATGTGCGGGACCGAGAATAATGCGTGTATGTGATACCGTATTCTATTCTCGCGATAAATATATCGAATGGTTGTATGCGATATAACCTAGTTATCGATTCAAGCGTTGATTCGATAAGCCGATATATTGTATACTAGTCGGTTGTGTGCGACATAACCGGGTCATTGAATCAAGTGTTGATTTAATGATTTAATGCTTATTTATATATTTGATATATTACTTTGCATCAACTAGTATCGGTTTACTTAAGATGGATTTTCTCACTCGGATGTGCGCATTAAATATGCGATATGATTTTGTGCACATGTTTGTATCATGTTTGATGATACATGGTTTTTGGTTAAGTGTATAGAATTAAACAAAGGTTAAGATGATGGTTAGGGTTTATTATTGTTATTCATTTATCTTATTTAGTTATCCATTTATTTTTTGATAAATGAATAAAAGAAAATGAGAAAAAGAATGGTGGCTTCTTTTGTTCTTTAGTTGAAGCTTCATGAAGCTTTGTTTAAGTCAACCATTCTTATCTCATTCTTAACCCTAACCATTCCCACTAACCATGATTGATTCTCTACACTTGACTCTAGTTAAAATTATGATAAGAATTCATTTTCTTTTCTAATTATCTTAACTTATCATAATTTTCTTCTTCTTCTTCCTTGCTTCAAGTGAAGAAAAGCTTACCTCATCAATGGTGATTGATGTTTTTGAGTGAGAAATCCAATTCTAAAGTTAACCCACTTCCTATTTCTTCATCCTCTACCTCTTGCCAAGTAGTAGAGTGTGTTTACTTCACAAGTTTCTTGGCTTGGTGAAGTCGGAGCTTGATTTAGCGATGCCTCGACGTAGATCATCTTCGGCATGGACATCGACGACCTAGCTTGCCCATTCTCCGACGAAGCCGATACTAGAGCCCGGATTTGACTTGGACAGCGGAGAGGACTTCGTTGCGGAGTTATGGAGGTGGAGCACCGGATCTACAAAGGTTGTATTTCCGTTTTCTCATTAGTTAAGTGTTAACTAGTTCTATGTTCGCCTAGACATCTAGCAAACGATCCGTAGTTTAGGGTTTGTAGGCACCATAATTTTTGAAATTGCCATGGTTGATGGCTTGGGAGACCTCTTGGGAGTGCCTAGGAACCCTACACCGTTATGTTGCGGGGTGTATGGAGGAGTAAGCTGAGAGAGAATTACATTCTCTTTTAAGTAATCCAGGAACTCGACACTCAAGTATTCACCACCTCGATCAGATCTCAGTGTCTTGATACTTTTGCCTGTTTGTTTTTCTACTTCATTCTTATATTCCTGGAATTTTCCAAAGGCTTTGGATTTATGCTTCATTAAGAAAATATATCCGTACCTTGAAAAGTCATCCGTAAAAGTAATGAAGTAAGAATAATCGCTTCGCGCATGCGTAGACATTGGACCGCACACGTCGCTGTGTACGAGTCCCAAGAGCTCGCTCGCTCTCACTCCGTGTCTAGTGAACGGAGTCTTTGTCATCTTTCCTTTGAGACATGATTGACAAGTTGCATATGATTGATATTCGAACGGATCCAAATATCCTTCTGTATGTAACTTCGTCAACCTTCTCTAATTGATGTGACCCAGTCTACAATTCCATAAGAAAGTCTGATTTGTTTCCGGAGACATTCTTTTGTGTGTATTATAGACATTGAAAATCTGTGGTTGGTTTAATACGTATATACCATTGCTTAATGTACCTGACCCAATCAGAACTTGATTAAGGTGAATGTTTACAACATTACTTCCAAATGCAAATTCATAACCTTCTTTAGAAATTAAAGATACAGAAATGATATTACAAGTTGCATTGGGTACAAAAAAGCAATTACGTAAAAATAAAACATGTCCATCTGACATTCCCAGGTGATAGTCCCCCACGGCCTCAGCATCCATGCTAGCTCCGTTTGCAACTTTGAGGGTCATGTCACCTGCCTTCAAAAACCTACACTTTCTCAACGCCTGCAAAGAATTACAGATATGAGATCCTGATCCGGTATCCAATACCCAGGACGTAGAGTTTATTGATAGACGGTTTTCAATAACATACACACCTGAAGCTGAAGCCGCAACTTGCTTCAGATCCTGTGTTCTGGCCTTCCAAGCCCTGCAATCTTTCTTCCAGTGTCCACTCTTGTGACAGTAAAAGCACTCGTCCTTATCCACAAGCTTCCCCGCTATCTTTGATGCTTTTGCCTTTCCCTTCTTATCCACTTTACTAACACCGCCCCTTGGTTTGGCGGGGGTTTTCTTCTTCTTTCCCTTGGCTTTCGCCCTGGACCTAGAAGAGGAAGATCCTCCTACAAACAAAGTGGATGTTTCCCAACCTTTCTGTAGGGTGCCCTCTGCACTCCTCAGCATGTTGAGGAGTTCTGAAAGTTCAACTTCTTTTTCCTGCAAGTTGAAGTTCAGGATGAACTGGGCGTAAGTGGAAGGAAGGGACTGAAGAATCAAGTCCGTATAGAGCTCATTCTCCAACGTGGTCCCAAGGTCCGCGAGCTCCTCTATGTAGCCAATCATCTTAAGCATGTGTTCCGCTACCGATGATCCGACGGCCAATCTTGCCGAAAACAACTTCTTCGACACTTCGTATCTGGCGATACGGGATTGCTCTCCATACAGTTCTTTTGTATGGAGAAATATGGATTCGAGGTCCATATTCTCGTGCCTCCTCTGACGTTCGTTGTCCATAGAGGCAAGCACGAGGCACTTGGCCTTCGCGCAGTCGATTTCCCAGGTCTTACGGATTTCCTTATCCGCGATGCTGGTTTTGGGACCTGGGACAGGGGGATCTTTGGTGGTAAGAAGATACCCCAACTTGTCATAAGTGATTGCCATTTTGACATTCCTGAGCCAATCTTTGTAGTTTGGCCCTGTCAGTATGTTTTTATCTAGAAGTAACTTAAGTCCAGTCATGATAAATGGTCGCTGCAATTAGGAGAGAGAGAAGAAACACTTTAGCATGATGCTCTTGCAAGTTTACAGTGGTTTTTAATTTGTCTAAACAGGATGGCTCCCACTGTCTCTCGAATCCCTCCTCAAACCATAAAGGAAGAACTAGTCGGGATCAATCTCACCGTACAATACTTGCTTAACCGTTCAGCCAGGACAGTGTCGGTACTTCGAGGGATGTTTTCCAACGCTTTCGCGAAGTTCCTTAATTAAGTAACCTCTTTTCCCTGTGGGCGTAGCCCCGCTAACACCTTTCTAGATACCTACATGGTTTATAGCATTGATCGTTAAGTGATAAAGTTCCGGAGGAGTAGCATATACTCACAGTAGGATCGGTATCCAAATATCATCGTGTGACAAAACTGAAGGAATCCTACCACAATCATCACACTCCAAATGGTATGCAGCGCTAGCAAGTTTCAGTTTCTTTTGAAACTCCCGATGTGGATTTTTGCCCCATGCTCTTATGACCTTGACTTTGGCCAAAATATCATAAGTCATATGTCACGTTCTACCCTTCATTCTCCAGGTTAATTTGAGCCCACCCGCACATACCCTTGACTTTGGCCAACATGGTAGAACGACTGCCCCAAACCAATACATCTATCTAAGCTGCACATGAATACCCAATAGCTACCAATAACTATGCCTTGACTTTGGCCAACAAACATAGCTTGAATACTTATTGACCATTCATGTGAAACGATGGAGGGCTATGACTGGTTTTGGCGAAACCGTGAATGTAGTGAACTTGATATAATCGAAGGAACGAGATAGCTTTCAAAAGGAGTGGTTCAAGCTCCGCATTTAAAAGTTGGTTTTGAAAAGAACCAAGTGGTTTTGAAAGTGTTCCAACGACTTTTACTTGGTTTATTTTTTCTTGCATTAATTCCAATGCGCCCCATCAATTAATCCTACCATTGCTGAAAACAACGAAAATATGACGTACATTTATGCCATCCGCATTCGCCACGGGGTCCCGTCATCACCCGTTAAGTTACTTAACTAACGACAGAGCGGGGGCTGGACTAGCGCGGATGCAAAACATAAGCAACGCCTAAATAGATATCATATAGATATATATAAACATTCGTCACATGCAATGATAGCCATTCCAGATCACAGATGAATACATTGGATATACTAGGAATCCGCAATTCGTACGAGCCTGTAACGAAGAACGGATTACACGGTCGTGATGAATAGCCAAACCCCACCCTAGACCCCTACGGGTGCGGCAAACTATCCGCCAAGTATCCGAAATGAAGTAACCTCCCTCAACACCGTGAGTAGGCCACTCGGCACTTCGAGATACCCGGTAGTTTGTGCACCCCATCTTGGGTCTATCCTAGGAGCAAAAAAATTAAAAAGAAATTATATAATAACGGCTATAACCCCGACCCGGTTGTGCGGCCATACAAATAATATTACATCAAATTACATATTACATGAATTGAAAGAATAAGAAAACTCTCATCTCACAATCCCCCGGCTATTCATCCGCGACAATCCAACGAATTCATATACACAAACCATCAACATTACAGATCACAGATATGTATAACCCCCACTAATCGACGTATAGCGATTAGCGGACGTTCAATACATATATCACATCACAGATATAACCCATTAGCCAAAGTGTAAAGAAGTTCGATCAAAAATACGGATTTGTGACCACCCCAAAAACTAACTTGTTCTTTGGAAAATCTGGGCAGAAACAAACCATCTCAAAAATCACAAAACAGCAACAGAAGAACACTGCAGGAAAAACGACCCACGGCCGAGTCAACTCGGCCGCGGATCCGCGGCACGAGCATGCTCCTGCCGCGGTGAGTTGGTCGACTCGCTGGTTCGTTTTTCTTGGGTGTTCTGTAAAAACCCTGAGACGATTTTTAGTGTATGATTTATTATTTTTAAAGAAGAAATAAAAATCGGCAGAAACTAAGGTTTTTGAAAATGTGTTTTGTGATTTTTTCGATCAAAGTTCTAGATACTTTGCTAAATAGTTATTTTGTGTTTAGCTAGGCTCTGATACCACTGTAAGTCCATGTGGCCCACCACGGTGCTTGCGGGGAGGCGGAAACGTTATGAAAAATCGGATTTTTACAACACTAGGCAACATGGACTATGCTAAAGGAGGGATATTTACTAAACAAAACTAACTAACAAGCTAAAAGAGTTAGCTACTCGGAAAGGGGGTTATACCTAGGTCTTCAAGTCCTTCTCTTCTTGCTCCTTGGAGTGAAAGAACGGGTTCTCCTTGTCGCCTTCTCTTGCCGAAGAAAGATCCACCCGAGGGCCTCAACCTTTGGCTCCAACCTCAAACTAGAAGTAACTAAGGTGCTTGGTGTGCTAAACCTAGAACCTTAGAAAGAGTAGAGAGTAATTTTAGGGGATTTATCTCAAGCTCAAAGGGTTCTCAACTCATGAGAGGGGAGAGCTAGAGAGAGAGAGGATGAGGATGAGAGAGAATAAAAATGATAAAGAGAGAAGAATAATCCAACCTTCTCACAAATATGTGGATTATGAAAAATAGATAATTAGCTAAAGATCATTGTGATGGTTAATCAAGAAATGACCATTATCATTTCACATTAAATGCTTTTGCAAGGATCAAAGAGCATCTTTCATATGGAATGATGATGGTCAACTTGTCAACCAAGGTCAACAAGTCAAGTATAGTCAAATGGTCAACAATCCTAACCATGCACAATTATAATTAACTAATATTAATAAATCATATTTCACACATAAACATTAGGGTTAAGAAAATGACAATGGTCATCAACCCTAATGAAAATCCTCTGCCCCTGTCTCAGTCAACTGTGCATACACACCCGTATCCGTGTTCCGAGGAACACGAATACAAAGAGATAAAACCAATCCCAAAACATATACTAGGATCTGGCTTAAACCAAAGCCCACTAGTATAAGCTGTCCGGACACCAAACGTGCACAAGTGCGCGGATGTGAACGAACCCCGTCGCAAAACCATGCGACATCTACTCATTTTGCCTAAAGGTGAATAACCCTCTGTGTTGGACTCTAAAGACTCGACACTACGCTGGCAGTGGGTTTAACCACAGACCGCAAGCGACACTAGCTGTACGTAACGGTCCCCAGGTAGATGTCGATAAGAAGACTGACGAGGTAAACCCATCTGAACTCCTACTGAGCCTGAATGTGACAGTCTCCGTACAGTCTGAACTGTTCGTCTAAGAACATCGCATGGCGGGCCTAGGGGGCGGTAAATGTCAGTCCCCTGCTAGCGGTACAAGTCGTGTCGGAGTGTAGCCCTGAACACCTGAGATAACACTGGAAACCTACCAGTCTATCTCGCTTGCCCTGGCCAGGGACTTTGTGTAATGGCTTTCCTAGACACAGCGCGATATCAACCCCCAATACCGGGAGAGACGAATCCTGTCTAACCGTCACTGCCTCCAAGTGCTTCGGGACTGCACCAAAATACTACCTGTTTGCACGACTCCTTTGAGCCGTGGTAGGGTAGTAATCAAAGTACAGTGGGAACACACTCGAGGCGAAGTGACAGTGTCAAGTCAACGGACTAAGCTGTACTCATGTCACCTAGAAACTGATAACTGACGATAGGTATAATACCAACCAACTGTTCCCGACGAGTCCTGTCCAGTGTACTCGTAACCTAACAAGCACCCGCATACTATCCCAAGTACGACGTACTGACGGCTGAGGGAGAGACCGTCTCCCAAGCTGGGATGAGAAGCGCATACACTGGTCTACTCCGGAGTATCGATGCCCTGTCTCGATAGTCCTACGACTAGGGACCTGTATAAGGATGTGCTTGTAGATTACCCAGCCCCCACGAGTGTGACAGCCATCACAACGCTGGTAATCAAGCAAAGATCCTAAGGGCTCCACTAATGTGTAAAGGCGATATGCTAAAAGAAACACATGCACACATTAAAGCAGAAACAAACCAAGTAGCATACTACCATTTTGAGCAAGAATGTCAATACAAGGTGAATATCCCAAGTTTCCATCAAGTAATATACAAACAAGTATGATACAGTAATGGCCTCTACGGCATATACACTAACAACTAAAACACCGATACTTCTTTTGAGTTCGAGAATATCCATGAAAAACATATTTAATAGCCTTAGGATCTAATTTAGATCCTCCAGATTGTAGATCATGGACAAAACGCATACCCAAAGACTCATGGAGGAACGAGAGATGAGATTGCCGAAGGAAACAACCGAGAATGAGGAATTAATCCATCTGGAACAGAGGAAGGCATACAATTAATCAAGTAATTGGCAATAAGAATCGCATCCTCCATAAAGATTTAGACACGCGCATATGAAACAAAAGGGTACAAGTGACTTCTAAAAGATGTCTATTCTTTCTTTCGGCCACCCTATTTTGCTGGGGATAAGGACAAGAAAATTCATGAATAATATCAAGTTTCTTCATATACTCCCTAAAGGGTGTACTAAAATACTCCTTAGCATTATCATTCCTTAAGGTGCTAATATTAATCCCAATTTAAGTCTTGATTTCAGAACAAAAAATTGGAAATAAGAAAATACTTCATTTCTAGATTTCATCAAATACAACCATGAGACTAGAGAAAAATCATCAATAAAAGTCACAAAGTAGCGAAATCCTCCTTGGGCAACAATAGAGCATGGCCCCCAAATATCAGAATGCACTAAAGCAAAAAGTTTATCTGCTCTCTTTATTGATACGAGATGGGTAGCTAGAGCGATGATACTCTCACACTCTAAACTAGACAAAGTACCAAGAGAGGGAACTATTCTCTTCAAGGTCTGTAAAGAAGGGTGATCAAACTGACAATGGTCATCAAAAGAAGATGTGGATGCTGTTAGGTAGGCTATAGGCGTTGATGCTCATCGAGATGGTACAACCCGTCAAGCTCGGACCATATCCAATCGTCCGACTTGTCCCAAACTCCTGAAAAACATAACCACTAGAGAAAAAGGTGGCGTCACAGTTCAAATTTCGATTCAACTGGCTAATAGAAAGTAGGTTGAAAAGGAATTCAGGCAAGGATAAGACAGTAGATAGGCAACTGTAATGTGGAAGTACAGACCTCGTCCCCTTTATTGCAGAGGTGGTGTCGTTCGCTAAGATCACTGGGGTACACCCAGGCCTTAGCTTGTATGAGGAAAATATACTTCTCTCCTTTCATATGATTAGTGGCTCCTCTATCGATAACCCAGGGACGGCATAAAGAAGTCGAAGTAATGAAAGCTGTATGGTTACCTTTCGAAAGGCCTAAAGTGGTCACAGTGGAAGTCCGAGCCTGGCTACTAAAAGCAGACGATGTCACAAGAAGTCTCAATCGAGAAATCTCCTCCAAAGACTTGACGGAGCTTTTAGATGATGCAGAGTCCGTCGAAGCGGGTGTAAACAAACAACCACCTGAGCTCTGATACTATATAAAACTCGGTTTGGGCCCACAATACATGAGCCTACACAGGCTTTTAATATAGTGAGACTATCCAAAAGACTTAAGCCTTATGGAAGTCTATCTCATCTTTTATCTTATACCGATACGCATCCCATAGATTTTCCAATATGGGACTATGTTAACCACATTCTCAACACTTCCTCTCATGTGAGGGACTAACTCAACCTCATGTGCAACGAGGGTTTTTCCAATGTGGGACTTTGTTAACCACATTCTCAACAGTTTTTAACTGGTAGAGTTTTTTTTCTTTTTACTAATGAATACTTGAATACTTCTAAATAAATTGGAGTTTGCATTAAGGCACATGTGTATCAAACCATCCACCTTATTTTCTAAAGGATATTCCCCTTCTCTTAGACTTCTCTATTGTGTAAAGAAAAATTTGGAGGATGCCAACGGATTTTGATATGGAAAGCCCCTCTATTGTCCATAGTTGTGTGTAATGAGAACATTGACGTAAAATATTCTCAAATTTTTAAAAATGAAAACTATCTTCATAAGTGAGCTCATTCTGAAGGGAAAAGCCTTAGACGATGGTGCGATATGGTACACAATTAACACATAACATATTTTCATGAGTGATTTATTAGTTGTAAATTCTTTTCATTATATTATCCCTTGTCTTTTTCCATTTGGAGCACTTAGATATTGTTTCCTGTTAGAGCTCTTAAGGATGGGTACAAGTTCAGTCTATCGAATCAATTAGATTCGTATAGAAACCCTCTTTGTTCTTGTTGAAAGCACTATGGTATTTTTACAGGAAATCATTATGTTTTTAAGTTGTGAACCTTGTAAAGGGTTGAGCTATCTATCATGTTGAGTTTCGTTGTTGTTCTCTCTGATATGGTGTGATTTGATCTATCTGTTCACCTGTTGTTTGAGTGATCATCTTGTGCTGTCGTGTTCTCTTTTAGATAGTTACATTTGCACTTGATTTGCTCTTCAGCTTTTATTATAACAATGTTGTTGATGGAAACCTTATGCTTGTAGCCTTTTCATATCATGCTTATAATTGAACTTATCCATCTCAAAATATTTCGATAGGAATAAACTGAAGATGAATTTTTTTTGTTCTTCCTTTTGAACCTTTGTTTGTAACTGGCCTGCACAAACCTTAATGCGTGTATGCAAGATATTTAAAATGAGTTCATCTCTTTGGAAATTCAACAGAAGCTGCTCCGTTTTCGATAAGGACACACAACAAACAAGTTATCAGGTTAAAAATACTTTAATACCAATATATCATCCAAAGCCTGTTCCCATCAAAATGGAGTTACCTTTGTAATTGATATTTTTAGTTTTTTTTTCCTGAATAAATTGACATCTTTAATTATTGAGTGCCAAATTGATGATTGAGGAAACTTTGGACAAAAGAGGGACTTGCCATAATTCCGAATTATCCCCAAGACTGAAGAGGAAGTCTAAGGAGAAAGATGATATATTTGCTATAGAAAATTATCATCAACTTCAAGGCACGGAAAAGACACACCTATATTTTAGATAACAATTTTAGAGTAAATCTTAACATGTCTAAATGATTCCAAGCCCCAACATTTGGGCAGTTCCTCAATAAATTAGTTCTTGTCCTTCTGGAAAATTGACTCTTTAGATGTATAATATGTAGGGTTACCTAGCTACGCCACTGGGTTTCGGGAGGCATCAACCATACCGTTTTCAAAAAATTGGCATGCAAAATAACCCTAACCAAGAATCTTAACTAGAGAATTAGACGAACTAAGCATGTAAATATCTTTACATCTAAGTGAATAAGGAATACAACCTTTGTAGACCGGTCCTTCACTTCAAAACCTTCGTGTAGTAGTCCCTTCGCTCCAAGTAGTGATCTTCCGGACTCTAGTAAGGCTCCACAAGGTAAAATGAACAAGCTTGCTTGAAGACTTTGAGGTCGAAGATGATCTACGTCAAGGAGACACTAACTCAAGCTACCTCTTCACTAATTATGAATTAGAGAAACAAACCACCTAAACTAAATGGCTAATTTACTGTAGATTGATGAATTAGGAATTTTGCTCACTTTAGAAATATTTTTCTCACTAATTTTCTTCACCTCCTCAAAACCTAGAGAGCTCTTGGAGATGAAGAAGAAGATGAAGTGGAGAATAGAAATGAGTGAGAATAGCAACCATGGGTGAGAAAATATCATATATTAACTCTTGTAGAGACTTAAACATAGCTAATGACAATGATTGGATTAATAAATATGTTAAGTAAAACAAAATAAGTGGACTATGTCAAAAGTTCCACAAGCTTCAACCATGAGCTAATTTCCAACTAATTTTTGATTACTTTAAATAACTAAACCCTACAATATCATGAGCATGGTGTGAGTCTCATACACCCATGTAGCATGTATCAACAAGCATGACACAATAATATTAATCACATATATATTAAGTGTGAACTAGTGAGAAAAAGAAATGTATAAGTGAGCTAATATTAGTCAATGTGTATTAATATATCAAATGTATAATTATACATTAAATTAATAAATCAACACTTGATTTAATAATCCGGCTATATCGTATACAACCGACTAATATCATTTGTATCAACTTATCGAACCAGCACTTGATTTGATAACCCGACTATATCACATATAACCGGTCGATATCACATATCGCGAGAATAGAATACGGTATCACATACACGTATTAATCTCGGTCTCACACATATCACATATGTGCTCCTACTTCGTTTTGCATGAGCTAGAAACCTCTGTGTAGGACTCTAAAGACTCGTCAATGCGCCGACAGTATGTGATGATAATATCAGTCACCCATAAGCCGTCAGCGGTATTAGCTGGACGTAACGGCTACCCGGGTATTGAGCGATCAGAAGATCAACAAGCAAGCTTGTCTAAACTCCCGCAAAGCATGTCAGTAACATTACCATACAGTCCGGTCTCTTCGCCTAATATGTCGCATATCTAGTCAAGGGGTGGTAAACGTCAGACCCGATAACTGATAAGTCGTGCCGATGTGAGGCTCATAACGGGTCGAGAAACTACTGATAACCCTTACCAGTAAATCTCCGTATTAGCCCTGGCCAGGGACTTCCTGTTATGGTTAATCGAGCACAGCGCAACATCAATCCCCATGTAACACCTTAGGATTTCAAAGAGTGTTAATTAAGCGATACTGCGGGTTTTCTGTAAAAATTTTACTAATTCGGGTTCCTCACATTTTATAACAATTAATTAATATTTTTTTATTATTTTTTTTTGGGCTTGCACACACGTGTGCATGTTAATGTGAGGGTTTGTTTGTGCTAATCTAGTTAGTGACCATGACAACTTAACCTAATCCAAATCCTAATCCTTGTTTAACCTTAACCCTAACCCTTGATATTTTGTGTGAGATATTTGTTTGGATGAGAGGAGTGTTAGTGTTTATGCCCTAGAAGGCCATTACTGTATCATACTAGTTTGTATATTACTTAATGGAAGCTTGAGATATTCACAGTTGTATTGACAGTCTTGCTAAAAATGGTAGTATGCTACTTGGTTTATATCTACTTTAATATGTGCATATGTTTCTTGTAACGTATCGCTTATACATATTAGTAGAGCCCTTAGAATCTTTGCTTGATTACTAGCGTTGAGATGGCAGTCACACTAGTGGGGGCTGGGTAGTCTATAAGCAACATCCCATACAGGTCCCTAGTCGTAGGATTATCTAGACAGGGCATCGATACTCCGGAGTAGACTAGTGTGTACGCTTGTCGTCCCAGTTGGGAAGATGGCCTGTCCCACAGCCATCAGTACGTCGTACTGGAGATAGTATACATGTGCTCGTTAGGTTACAGGTACACCGGACAGGACTCGCAGGGAACTGTTGGTTGGGATTATACCCGTAGTCAGTTAACAGTTCCCAGGTGACTTGAGTACAACATAGTCCGCAGACTTAACACTGCTACTTCGCCAGGAGTGTGTCCCACTGTTCTTAGATTGCTACCTTACCACGGCTCAAAGGAGTCGTGCAAACAGGTAGCGGTTGGGTGCAGTCCCGAGCACTTGGGGGCAGTGGTGGTTAGACAGGATTCGTCTCTCCCGGTATTGGGAATTGATATTGCGCTATGTCAGAGAGCCATTACGCAAAGTCCCTGGCCAGGGCAATCGAGATTTACTGGTAGGTTTTCCAGTAGTTTCTCAAGATGTAATGGGCTACGCTCCGACACGACTTATACCGCTTTTTGGGGACTGACGCTTGCCGCCCCCTAGGCCCGATATGCGATAGTCTTAGACGAACAGACCGGACTGTACAGAGATTGTCACAGCAGGCTCAGTAGGAGTTCGGATGGGTTTCCTCATCGGCCTTCTTATCGACATCTACCTGGGGACCGTTACGTACAGCTAGTGCCGCTTGCGGTCTGTGGTTAAACCCACTGCCAGCGTAGTGTCGAGTCTTTAGAGTCCTACACAGAGAGTTTCCCTACTTCGGGTGAAATGATATAGAGGTAGTATGGTTTTACGACAGGGTTCGGACGCATACGTGTTTTTACACACGTACGATGTTCGGACAGTTTTTACTAGTCGGTTTTGGTTTAAGCCAGATTCTAGTATCAGATTATTGGATTTATACAGTCTAAAGTTATTCCGTGTTTTTACGGATAGGAGGGGCGTTCTCGTAATTTGTCGGGAAGCTTCTTGAAGCATGGTGACTTGGGGGTTAAGGTGGCATTTGCATTAATTGGATAAGTGAGTCATTGTGTGATTCATATATGGAGTTAATGAATCATTTATAATTTATATGACTCATATGATGAATCACTTAGTGTATTAATGAAACATGATGATATATCATTTATAATTTATATGACTCATATGTTTCATATATACATAAATGATTCATTCATCCAAAAGGATTCTCATTCTCACCTTCTCTCTCCTCAAGCTCTCCCTCTTCAAACCCTAACCCTAACCTCTCGTGTGTTGAGATCAAGGTTTAGCTAGACTAATACATCCATAATCCAACTCTATATCACCTAGGTTGCTTATATTAGCACTTTGAGTAACCTAGTTACCTCAAGCTAGAGGTTAAGCTTGGAGTAGGAGCTCTCGTGTGGATCATCTTTGACTCGAAGAGGCCGTTGAGGTGCCGACGTTCCAAAGAGCCTACAAGGAGTGGAGGACAGTGATGAAGACCCGAATGACAAGTAACGTGAGGTATAACTTCGAATCAGAGTAGTTAAACCTTTCGTAGTTTGCTAGTAACGGTTTAGATACGATTCATGCGCTCAAGTCCGTGTTACGAAGCTTTGATAATCGTTTTTCATATATTCCGCCTGTCCACAAGTTCGTGGGGTGCGTGACATGGACTTACAGTGGTATCAGAGCCAACTAAACCATTACTAGCTTGTTAGCAACTAATTAGAACTTCGATCGACGGAAAACACGAAAACAACACCCCGAACACCCTAACAGTTTCTTTTGATTTTAAAAGTGTCACAAATTTTTTTTGATATGACTTAAAATTCACAGCAGGGTATTATAAGAATACTGGGAAATTACGAGCCCCTAACTCGGTAAGACGGCCGCGGATCCGCGGTAAGAAGGTGCTTTTGGCCGCGGATCCGCCACCGAGTCAACACCGAGTTGACTCGGATTTGCTCTGTTATTCATATATTTTGGTGTTTTGTTTTCCAGTATATTCTGTTTCTGCCTAGGTTACTTCTGTGCTGGCTTGCATTTGGGGTAGACACGGAAAAAGGTTGTCGATCGATATTCTAAGTTATTTGCTAATCGGGTTTTTATCTGTAATGATTAATGTGTTCGTAAACCACCCCCAACTGCTAGTATGTCGGTTGGGAGGGGGTTGCACATTTCTGTAATGTTTACTGTTTGTGTATATGAACTTGATTGGATCGTTGTGATGATTAGCCGGGGTTTGAGATGGGTTTTATATTCATTCATTCGATGTAAATTGTAATATGATGTAATATTCTTTTCCGGGGAACATCCAGGTTGCGGTTGTTGCCACCGTTGTATTATTTCATTTACTGTTTTTTGCTCCTAGGATAGACCCAAGGAGGGGTACACAAACTACCGGGTACGTTGAAGTGTTGAGTGGCCTACTCACGTTGTTGAAGGAGACCGCTTCACTTCGGGTACTTGGCGGGTAGTTTGCCGTACCCGTAGGGGTCTAGGGTGGGGTAATGGCTATTCATCACAACTGTGTAATCCGTCTTTTGTTACAGGCTCAAAGCAAACGCGGATTGCTTGTATATCCAATAATGTTCATCAGTAATCTGGAATGCCTATTATTGCGTCTGACGAATGTACAATATCTATATATGATAGCTATTTAGACGTCACTTATGTTTTACACCCGCGCTAGCCCAGCCCCCGCTCTGTCGTTAGTTAAGTAACCTAACGGGTGATGACGGGACCCAGTGGCGAATGCGGATGGCATAAGAGGACGTTGTATTTTCGTTATTTTCTGCAATGATAGGTTAAATGATGGGACACATTATTTTAATGCAAAGAAAATAAACCAAAGTTGAATCGTTGGAACAAATTTAAAAGAAACACTCGGTTATTTTAAAAGAGCAGAATTTTTAATTGCGGAGCTTTAACCACTCTTTTTAAAAAGCTATCAGGTTCCTTCGATTATATCAAGTTCACTACGTTCACGGTTTTGCCAAAACTAGTCGTAGCTCTCCGTTATTTGTTTTGAATGGTCAGTAGTAGTCAAGCTATGTTTGTTTGGCCCTTAGTCAAGACATAGTGATTGGTAGCTGCTGGGGAATTCATTTGTTGCATAGATAGATGAGTTGGTTTGGGACAGTCGTATTACTTTGTTTGACCCTTAGTCAAGAGTATATACGGGTGGGTTCAAATTAACAAGATAATGATGAGTTGAACTTGACATGTGACTTATGATTTGTTGGCCCTTAGTCAAGGTCATAAGAATATGAGGCAAAAATCCACATCGGGAGTTTCTAAAGAAACTGAAACTTGCTTATGTTGCATACCATTTGGAGTTTGATGAATGTTGGTAGGATTCCTTCAACATTATCATACGATGATATTTGGATCCCGATCCTACTGTGAGTATATGCTACTTATCAGGAGATTCGTCACTTAACGATCAATGCTATAAACCAAGTAGGTGTCGAGAAAGGTTTCAGCGGGGCTACGCCCCCAGAGAAAAGATGTTATTTAATTAAGGAACTTCGCGAAAGCGTTGGAAAACCACCCTCGAAATACCGACACTAGCCTGGCTGAACGGTTAAGCAAGTATTGTACAGTGAGAATAGTCCTGGCTAATTCTTCTTTTATGGTTTGAGGAAGGATTCGAGAAACAGTGGGAGCCATCCAGTTTAGATAAATTAAAAACCAATCTAAACTTGCAAAAGCATCATGCTAAAGTGTTTTCTTCTCTCTCTCTCATTGCAGCGACTTTGTGACCATGACTAGATAACAAGTTGACTGAATCTAACTTATATGACTGGCAAAGGTCTGTCCAGATGTCCATTGCCTATGACAAGCTGGAACACCCTATTACTACTCAAGATCCTGCCGTCCCAGGTCCAGTTTCCACCATCGCGAATATGGATATTCGTCAGACAAAGGAAAAAGATAAAGCGAAAGCCAAGTGCCTCGTGATGGCTTCAGTTGATGGTGTATACCAGAAGCAGCACGAGAAGATGGACTCAGTTTCCATCTTTCTCCATAAAAAAGATTTATATGGAGAGCAATCTCATATCGCAAGATATGAGACCTCGAACGAATTAATTCAAGCGAGGTTGGCTGTCGGGTCATCTGTAGGGGACGGCGTCCTTACGATGACTAGCTATATTGATGAGCTCAAGGACCTGGAGACCACGTTGGGAAACAGGTCTTACGCTGACTTATTTCCACAGTCCCTACCCTATACTTACACCCTGAAAGAAACCAGGGAGACACAAGCTCTGCTTAATGGGGGACCTTCTTCTTCTACATCCAGGGCGAAAACAAATGGTGAAAAGAAGAAGACCTCTACAAAGCCGATATACGGTGTCAATAAAGTAGGAGGAAAGGGAAGAGCAAAAGTTTCAGGACTTGGTATAGCTAAGGAGGGATGTTCCTATTGTTATGGGAACGGGCATTGGCAGAAGGATTGCAGGGCTTTAGAAGCCAGTAGCCAGGATACGAAGCATGTTGTGGCTTCAGCCTTAAGTGTGTTTGTAATTGAGAACAATTTATCAATTAACTCGACTTCATGGGTACTAGATACCGGAGCAGGATCTCATATCTGTAATTCATTAAATGCTTTGAGAAACCGTAGAGATATAAGGGTAGGTGATTTTTCTCTCAGAGTTGCAAACGGAATGAGCGTGGACGCTGAATCCGTGGGAGAATATCGCCTAGGTTTGACAAGTGGGCAGATATTGATTGTTCGTAACTGTCTGTATGTACCAAGTTTGACTTGTAATATCATATCAGTGTCCTCACTTTCGAGAGAGGGATATGACTTTACATTCGTAAGCGATGTAGTTCACATCCACCTAAATCAAGTTCTGATTGGGTCCGGTACATTATATGACGGTATATACATATTGAATCAAGCTCAGGTTTTCAATGTCCAGAACACACTTACAAGAAAGTCTCCAGAAATAAATCAGGCTTTCTTATGGCATTGTAGACTAGGTTATATCAATGAAACACGATTAACGAAGTTACATAGAGAAGGATATTTGAATCCGTTCGAATATCAATTTTATGTCACTTGTGAATCTTGTCTCATGGGAAAGATGACAAAGACTCCATTTACTGGACACGGAGTAAGAGCGAGCGAGCTCTTAGGACTCGTACACAGTGACGTGTGCGGTCCAATGTCTACACATGCGTGAGGTGGTTATTCCTACTTCATTACTTTTACGGATGATTTCTCTAGGTATGGATATATCTTTTTAATGAAGCATAAATCCGAGGCCTTTGAGAAATTCCAAGAATACAAGAATGAAGTGGAAAAACAGACATGCAAAAGTATCAAGACATTGAGATCTGATCGAGGTGGTGAATACTTAAGTGCCGAGTTCCTGGGATACTTAAAAGAGAATGGAATTCTCTCTCAGCTTACTCCACCATACACACCACAACACAATGGTGTATCGGAAAGGAGGAATCGAACCCTATTGGATATGGTTCGTTCCATGATGAGTAAGGCTGAGTTACCGCGATCTTTCTGGGGTTATGCACTAAAATCAGCTGCATATCTTTTGAACCAGGTTCCAACCAAGACTGTGCCTACCACACCATATCAGATGTGGAGTGGGAAAAAACCTGTCTTAAACACTTTAGGACATGGGGATGACCAGCTTTTGTAAAAAAGAAGCATCCGGACAAGCTCGAGGCACGCTCAGTACAGTGTAAGCTTGTGGGATATCCAAAGAACTCCAAGGGATATTATTTCTATTACGTAGAGGAACAAAAGGTTTTTGTTTCTCGTCATGCCCACTTCTTAGAAACTGAATTTTTAGAAAATCAGAAGAGTGGGAGCGCAGTAGAACTGGAAGAAATTCCAGAACCACAAGCTGTTATTGAAAGTTTGGTAGAACAAGAAGTTTCAGAAGAAAGAGACATACCAGCGCCTATCCGCAGAAGTAGTAGGAAGTCTCATCCGCCCGAGAGATACTACGCTTTTCTCATAGACGGGGATCGAGAAGTTTGCGTCATAGATAATGACGACCTTACTAGCTTCCAGCAAGCCATTCAGAGCGGCCTACTCGGTAAAATGGCTGGATGAAATGCAGACCGAAATGGAGTCCATGTACACTAACAAAGTATGTACTTTGGACATTGCTCCAGATGGGGTAAAACCCGTCGGATGCAAGTGGATCTTCAGAAAGAAGATTGGAGTAGATGGACATGTTGAAACCTATAAGGCTAGACTTGTTGCAAAGGGTTTCCGTCAAAGACCTGGTTTGGACTATGACGAAACCTTTTCTCCAGTGGCTATGCTCAAATCCATTCGGATCCTTCTTGCTATTGCTGCCTTCCACGATTATGAAATCTGGCAGATGGACGTAAAGACAACCTTTCTAAATGGTAATTTGGAAGAGTGCGTCTATATGGATCAGCCAGAGGGATTCATTCAGAGTGGGAGCAGCGGTAAAGTATGCAAGCTGCTTAAGTCCATTTATGGACTAAAGCAGGCATCGCGGAGTTGGAACATTTGTTTTGATGATACTATCAAAGAATTCGACTTTATCAAAAATCCAGATGAACCATGCATATACAGTTAGATTGTAGGGAGAGTTGTTGTATTCCTCGTCTTGTACGTGGATGACATTCTCCTAATAGGAAATGATATTCCTATGCTACAGTCAGTCAAAAGATTCTTGTTACAGAAGTTCTCCATGAAGGACCTGGGTGATGCCACCTACATTCTGGGGATCCAGATCTATCGTGATAGATCAAAGAGGATGTTGGGACTTTCTCAGTCCAGGTACATAGACACCATATTGAAAAGATTCAGTATGGAAGATTCTAAGCACGGTAACCTACCGGCTTGTCACGGAATCACCCTCTCCAAAGAGATGTCTCCCAAGACTGAATTGGAAAGGGATCGCATGTTGATTATACCCTACGCCTCTGCGGTAGGCTCTATAATGTATGCGATGTTATGTACCAGACCAGATGTCGCATACGCATTGAGCGTTGTAAGCCGGTATCAGGCAAACCAAGGGGAGAAGCACTGGATAGCAGTAAAGAACATTGTCAAGTACCTGAGGAGGACTAAAGAGATGTTCTCGGTGTTTGGCGGAAAAGACCTCCAGATCGAGGCTTTTGCCGACTCCAGCTTCCAGAGTGACAAGGATGACTCCAAGTCCATGTCGGGTTTTGTCTTTAACATCAATGGAGGGGCGGTCTGTTGGAAAAGTTCCAAGCAGGAGACCGTTGCTGACTCAACGATGGAAGCGGAGTACATAGCTGCTTACGATGCCGTAAAAGAAGCTGTCTGGATGAAGAAGTTCCTCACAGAACTTCAGGTGGTTCCTACTAGTGTTGGTCCAATACCTCTGTATTGCGACAACAACGGCGCTATAGCTTTAGCGAAGGAACCCAGGTCCCATCAGAAGTCCAGACACATCTTAAGGCGGTATCACCTGATCAGGGAGATCGTAGATCGCAGGGAGATCGAGGTAAAGAGAGTAGATACAGAAAATAACACTGCTGATCCATTCACAAAGGCCATTCCTCAGACGCAGTTTGAGAGGCTATTCGAGATGATAGGTCTGCGATATGCCAGTATATGGTCCTAGTGCAAGTGGGAGATTGTTATGGTTTATGCCCTAGAAGGCCATTACTGTATCATACTAGTTTGTATATTACTTAATGGAAGCTTGGGATATTCACAGTTGTATTGACAGTCTTGCTAAAAATGGTAGTATGCTACTTTGTTTATGTCTACTTTAATATGTGCATTTGTTTCTTGTAACGTATCGCTTATACATAATAGTAGAGCCCTTAGGATCTTTGCATGATTACAAGCATTGTGATGACAGTCACACTAGTGGGGGCTGGGTAGTCTATAAGCAACATCCTATACAGGTCCCTAGTCGTAGGATTATTGAGACAGGGCATCGATACTCCGGAGTAGACTAGTGTGTACGCTTCTCATCCCAGTTGGGGAAATGGTCTGTCCCACAGCCATCAGTACGTCGTACTGGAGATAGTATACAGGTGCTCGTTAGGTTACGGGTACACCGGACAGGACTCGCGGGGAACTGTTGGTTAGGATTATACCCGTCGTCAGTTAACAGTTCCCAGGTTACATGAGTACAGCATAGTCCGCGGACTTGACACTGCTACTTCGCCTCCAGTGTGTCCCACTGTTCTTAGATTGCTACCCTACCACAGCTCAAAGGAGTCATGCAAACAGGTAGCGGTTGGGTGCAGTCCCGAGCACTTGGAGGCAGTGATGGTTAGACAGAATTCGTCTCTCCCGGTATTGGGAGTTGATATCGCGCTGTGTCAGAGAGCCATTACGCAAAGTCCATGGCCAGGGCAATCGAGATTTACTGGTAGGTTTTCCAGTAGTTTCTCAAGGTGTAATGGGCTACGCTCCGACACGACTTATACCGCTTTTTGGGGACTGACGCTTGCCGTCCCCTAAGCCCGATATGCGATAGTCTTAGATGAACAGACTGGACTGTACGGAGATTGTCACAGTAGGCTCAGTACGAGTTCGGATGGGTTTCCTCATCGGCCTTCTTATCGACATCTACCTGGGGACCGTTACGTACAGCTAGTGTCGCTTGCGGTATGTTGTTAAACCCACTGCCATCGTAGTGTCGAGTCTTTAGAGTCCCACACAGAGGGTTTCCCAGCTTCGGGCGAAACGATATAGAGGTCGTATGGTTTTATGACAGGGTTCGGATGCATACGTGTTTTTACGCACGTACGATATTCGGACAGTTTTTACTAGTCGGCTTTGGTTTAAGCCGGATTCTAGTATCGGGTTATTGGATTTATACTGTCTAAAGTTTTTCCGTGTTTTTCCGGAAAGGAGGGGTGTTCTCCTAATTTGTCGGGAAGCTTCTTGAAGCATGGTGACTTGGGGGTTAAGGTGGCATTTTCATTAATTGGATAAGTGAGTCATGGTGTGATTCATACATGATGTTAATGAATCATTTATGATTTATATGATTCATGTGATGAATCACTTAGTGTATTAATGAAACATGATGATATATCATTATTTATTATTCATTTAATTATATGATATGTTTCATATATACACAAATGATTCATTCATCCAAAAGGATTCTCATTCTCACCTTCTCTCTCCTCAAGCTCTCCATCTTCAAACCCTAACCCTAACCTCTCATGTATTGAGATCAAGGGTTAGCTAGACTAATACATCCATAATCCAACTCTATATCACCTAGGTTGCTTAGATTAGCACTTTGAGTAACCTAGTTACCTCAAGCTAGAGGTTAAGCTTGGAATAGGAGCTTTCGGGTGGATCGTCTTTGACTCAAGGAGGCCGTTGAGGTGCCGACGTTACAAAGAGCCTACAAGGAGTGGAGGACAATGATGAAGACCGGAAGGAAAAGTAACGTGAGGTATAACTTTGAATCAGAGTAGTTAAACCTTTCGTAGTTCGATAGTAACGGTTTAGATACGATTCATGCACTCAAGTCCGTGTTACGAAGCTTTGATAATCGTTTTTCATATATTCTGCCTCCCCGCAAGTTCGTGGGGTGCGTGACATGGACTTACAAGGAGGTGGCAAGGTGAATCATGGAGGGCATTAATGGGTATTAATGGAGGTGAGGGGGAGTAAGATTAAGGATTTATCTCACCCTACACTCACCTCTCTCTCTCTTTTCACCTCACACACTCTCATTCTCATTCTATCTCTTTCTCTTTCTCATTATTCTTCATCCCTCATTATCTCAACTGAACACTTATCCACTCTTCAATAAACCTTCACTAATCTTCATCAAAACATCACCAAAATTCCTTTTCAAGACTTGTTTTGCCTCTAGGATCCATTGGAGATTGGAAAGCTAGGATCTTTGAGCTTGTGGGAGTAGGTAATGATCTTTATCTGTTAAGTAGGTGCTTTTTATGTTGTGTAGCCTTGTAGTTTCAGTTTAGATCACTTAAAGTTTCGTTTCGGGTAAATATCGTTTTTAATGTAGTTTTGGGTCTCGGATGATCTGCTATCAAACCAGGTATTTGTTGAAAAAGTTCCCATCACAGTGACCTTGTGTAGTGACCTAGAACCCACCATAAAAACCTGAGACAATTCCATGAACAGTAGGACGCAATTTTATTCTTTCTGGCCGCAATTTGCGGCCAGACTGGGGTGTTTGGGTTGGGTTTTGGTCTGGGGTTCTTTGGGGTTGTGTGTTGTCTTATGGTATGTGCAACTTTTCCAAATTGTTTGTGTAGCAAAATCTGGGATCATTTTGCTAATTTCTAGTGTTTCGATTACGCGCGTTACGTTATCCGATACGGTTCATGTCTTGGTGTATCTGTTACTCTTGGGTTAGTTTCGTAGTGTTGCTACGTGCGTTAGCCACTAGACGAACACTTGAGAGTATGTTTGGAGATAGTGCTTCGGTCAAACGTAGTTTGTATGTGTTATTGGCCGATTGCTAATGTACACTTGTTATTTTTGTTTTATGATCTTAGGATCGCAGGCAAGGACTTCGGACGCTGCGAAGAAAGGAAAGCGACAGGTTGGCTTTACTTAGCCCAGGATCATCAGTGAGTAGATTTAACATCTACAAGGGAATCTCCCGCATGGCGCTATGCATATGGGTTAGATATGATATGATATTAGACTCATGTTTATATTGCACGTATAGATTGTGCATAAAACTTCATTGCATATTATTGCTTGTTGTACTTGGACTTGTACCCATTGGACACTTCACTATTATTGACGGCTCATGTTGCACGAGTACTGATTATATGCCACTCACATCGTCAATAATTACTATGACATGCACAACACTTATGTAAGTCCACGTTGCCCACCCCGGTGCTTGCGGGGAGGCGGAAAACGGAATAAAAATCGGATTTTTACTACTCTAGGCAACATGGACTAGACAAAGTCGGGATCTTTTCTAAACAAAAACTAACTAAAGCTAACTAGAAATTAGCTACATGGAAGAATGGTTATACCTAGGGCTTTATGTCCTTCTCTCCTTGCTCCTTGTAGTGAACGGAAGTGATCTCCTTGTCGTATTCTCTCGTCGAAGAAGGATCCACCCGAGAGCCTCAACCTTTGGCTTCAACTTCAAGCTAGAAATAACTAAAGTGCTAGAAGTGCTAATCCTAGAACCTTAGATGAGAGTAGAGATTATCAAGAAGAGGTTTTTCTCAAGCTCAAGTGTTTCTCAACACATGAGAGGGGAGAGCTTGAGAGAGAGGAAGAGGAGGAGAGAGAAAGCATATGATAGAATGAGAGAATTATGAAGCATTCTCACATATATGTGTGAATTATTGTAAATTGATAATTAGTGAGATAATTGTCATGGCTTAATCAAGACATGACCATTATCATTTCATTTTTAATGCAAATAGCAAGGATCAAAGAGTATCTTTTAAATGAAATGAAGATGGTCAAAGTGTCAACCTAGGTCAACAAGTCAAGAATGTCAAATGGTCAACAACCCTAACCATGCACAATTATATTAAACTAATATCAATTAACCATAATACACACATAAGCATTAGGGTTAATAAAATGACAATGGTCATTAACCCTAATCAAAGTCCTCTCCCTCTGTCTCAATCAACTGTGCATACGCACCCGTATTCGTGATCCAAGGAACACGAACACAATGAGATAAAACCAATCCCAAATCATATACTAGGATACGGCTTAAACCAAAGCCCGCTAGTATAAGCTGTCCGGACAACAAACGTGCACAAGTGCGCGGATGTGAACGAACCCTGTCGCAAAACCATGCGACCTCTACTCATTTTGCCTAAAGGCGAATAGCTCTCTGTGTGGGTCTCTAAAGACTCGACACTACGCTGGCAGTGGGTTTAACCACAGACCGCAAGCGGCACTAGCTGTACGTAACGGTCCCCAGGTAGATGCCGATAAGAAGACTGACGAGGTGACCCCATCTGATCTCCTACTGAGCCTGTATGTGACAGTCTCCGTACAGTCCGGTCTGTTCGTCTGATACATCGCATGGCGGGCCTAGGGGGCGGTGAACGTCAGTCCCCTAATAGCGGTACAAGTCGTGTCGGAGTGTAGCCCAAAACACCCTGAGATAACACTGGAAACCTACCAGTATATCTCGCTTGCCCTGGCCAGGGACTACTTGTGTAATGGCTCTCTTGGACACAGCGCGATGTCAACCCCCAATACCGGGAGAGACGAATCCTGTCTAACCGTCACTGCCTCCAAGTGCTTCGGGACTGCACCCAAAAACTACCTGTTTTCACGACTCCTTTGAGCCGTGGTAGGGTAGTAATCAAAGTGCAGTGGGAACACACTCGAGGCGAAGTGACAGTGTCAAGTCAGCGGACTAAGCTTACTCATGTCACCTGGGAACTGATAACTGATGATAGGTATAATACCAACCAACAGTTCCCGACGAGTTCTGTCCAGTGTACTCGTAACCTAACGAGCACCCGCATACTATCTCAAGTACGACGTACTGACGGCTATGGCACAGACCGTCTCCCACGCTGGGATGAGAAGCGCATACACTAGTCTACTCCGGAGTATCGATGCCCTGTCTCGATAGTCCAACGACTAGGGACTTGTATAAGGTTGTGCTTATGGATTACCCAGCCCCCACGAGTGTGAGTGCCATCACAACGCTGGTAATCAAGCAAAGATCCTAAGGGCTCTACTAATATGTTTATAAGCGATATGCTAAAAGAAACATATGCACATATTGAAGTAGAGACAAACCAAATAGCATACTTCCATTTCGAGCAAGATTGTATATACAACTGTGAATATCCCAAGCTTCCATCAAGTAATATACAAACTAGTATGATACAGTAATGGCCTCTAGGGCATATACACTAACAATCTCCCACTTGCACTAAGGCCATGTACTGGCGTATCGAAGACCTATCATCTCGATCAGCCACTCGAACTGAGTCTGGGGCAAGGCCTTGGTGAATGGAACTGCAGTGTTATCTTCTGAAGCGACCATCCGAACCTCGATCTCCTGGCGTTCCACGATCTCCCTGATCAGGTGATACCGCTTCAAGATGTGTCTGGATTTCTGGTGGGACCTGGGTTCTTTCGCTAAAGCTATAGCCCCGTTGTTGTCGCAATACAGAGGTATTGGATCAACAATGGACGGAACCACCTGAAGTTCTTTCAAGAACTTCCTCATCCAGACGGCTTCTTTTGCGGCATCAGATGCAGCGATGTATTCCGCTTCCATAGTCGAGTCAGCAACAGTTTCCTGTTTGGAGCTCTTCCAACACACCGTCCCTCCCTTAAGGGTAATGACAAAACCCGACATGGACTTGGAATCATCCTTGTCACTCTGGAAGCTGGAGTCAGCAAAGGCCTCAATCTGGAGGTCTTTTCCGCCATACACCAAGAACATCTCCTTAGTCCTTCTCAGGTACTTGAGAATGTTCTTTACCGCTATCTAGTGTTTCTCCCCAGGGTTTGACTGATACCTGCTTACTACACTAAGTGCATAAGCCACATTTGGTCTGGTACACAACATCGCATACATTATAGAGCCTACCGCAGAAGCGTAGGGTATAATAGACATGCGATCCCTCTCCAAATCAGTCTTGGGAGACATCTCTTTGGAGAGGGTGATCCCGTGACAAGCCGGTAGATTACCGCGCTTGGAATCTTCCATACTGAATCTTTTCAGTATGGTGTCGATGTACCTGGACTGTGAAAGTCCTAATATCCTCTTGAATCCGTCACGGTAGATCCGGATACCCAGAATGTAAGAGGCATCACCCAGTTCTTTTATGGAGAACCTGTGTAACAAGAACCCCTTGACAGATTGTAGCATAGGAATGTCATTTCCTATTAAGTGAATGCCATCCACGTATAAAACGAGGAATACCACAGTTCTCGCTACAAATCTACAATAGATGCATGGTTCATCTGGATATTTGATAAAGCCAAATTCCTTGACCGTCTCATCAAAACAGATGTTCCAACTCCGCGATGCCTGCTTTAGTCCATAAATGGACTTAAGCAACTTGCACACCTTTCCGCTGCTCCCACTCTGAATGAAACCCTCTGGCTGGTCCATATAGACACACTCCTCTAAATGTTCATTTAGAAAAGCGGTCTTTACGTCTATCTGCCAAATCTCATAATCGTAGAAGGCAGGAATAGCAAGAAGGATCCGAATGGATTTCAGAATAGCTACTGGAGAAAAGGTTTCGTCATAGTCCAAACCAGGTCGCTGACGAAAACCATTCGTAACCAGTCTAGCTGTATAGGTCTCAACCTGTCCATCTACACCAATCTTCCTTTTGAAGATCCACTTGAATCCTACGGGTTTTACCCCATCTGGAGCAATATCCAACGTCCATACTTTGTTGGTGTACATGGACTCCATTTCGGCCCGCATTGCATCCAGCCATTTTACCGAGTCAACGCTCTGAATGGCTTGCTGGAAGCTAGTAGGCTCATCACAATCTATGATGCAATCCTCTCTATCCCCGTCAATGAGAAAACCGTAGTATCTCTCGGGCGGATGAGACTGCCTAATACTCCTGCGGAGTGGCGTGGGAATGTCCTGATCTTTCTGTAGGGTTCCTAGGCACACCAAGGAGGTATCACAAGGCATCAACCATGCCAATTTCAAATTTTACGGGTGCCGAGAAACCCTAATACGGATCGTTAACTAGAATTTTAGGCGAAACAAATATCTAGATAACAACATAACTAGATGAACGGAAATACAACCTTTGTAGATCCGGTCCTCCACCTCCATAGCTCCGCAATGAAGTCTCCTCGCTGTCCAAATGGAAACCCGGGCTCTAGCATCGGCTTCATCGGAGAAATGGGCGGGCAAGGTCGTCGGCTTCGTGCCGAAGATGATCTACGTCGAGGCATCACAAGATCAAGCTCCCACTTCACCAAGTCATGAAACTTGTGAAGAGAACACCCTATACTACTTGGCAAGAGGTAGAGGATGAAGAAATAGGAAGTGGGTTCACTTTAGAATTGGATTTCTCACTCATTTTCTCACTTTGCCATTGTTGGTAGCAAGCTTCTTCATGTGAAGAAGAAGAAGAAGATGAAGATAATGATATGATAAGTTAATTAGAATAGAAAAGAAAAAGAATACTTATCATAACATTAACCATAGTTAGGTGTAGAGAATTGACTATGGTTAAAAGAATGGTTAGGGTTAAGCTTGAAGACAAAATGGTCATATGGTCAAAGCTTCATGAAGCTTCATCAAGCTTCATGAAAGAAAGAAAGAAAGAATGAAACCATTTTGTTTTCTTTTGTCATTTCATTTTAATCCAAAATAAAAAGATAAATGAATGGACAAATAAATAGAAACCTTAACCTAGGTTTAATTCTTTACACAAACCAATTTTGCATGCATCATCAAACATGATACAATCGAGTGCACAAAAATATATCGCATATACAATGCGCACATCCGAGTGAGAAAATCCATCTTAACTGAACCGATACTAGTTAATGCAAAGTGATATATCAAATATATAATTATACATTAAATCATTAAATCAACACTTGATTTAACGATCCGGTCATATCGCATATAACCGACTAGTATCCTATGTATCGTCTTATCGAATCAATCCTTGATTCGATAACTAGGTTATATCGCATATAACCATTCGATACATTCATCGCGAGAATGAAATACAATATCACATACACGCATTATTCTCGGTCCTGCACATATCTCATATGCGCTCCTATTTCATTTCGCTTGAGCCAGGAAACCTCTGTGTAGGACTCTAAAGACTCGTCAATACGCCGGCAGCAGGTGATGATCATATCAAACACCCACAAGCCGCAAGCGGTCTGCTAAACGTAACGGCCACCCGGGTATTGAACGATCAGAAGATCGACGAGCAAGCCCGCTCACACTCCTGTGAATCCAACCAGTAACACATACCGTACAGTCCGGTCTGATCGTCTGATATGTCGCATATCTTGCCTTGGGGTGGTAAACGTCAGACCCCAATAGCTCGATAAGTCGTGTCGATATGAGGTCTATAACAGTTCGAGAAACTACTGGTAACACTTACCAGTAAATCTCAGCAACCCTGGCCAGGGATTTCCGGTTATAGCCAATCGAACACAGCGCAACATCAACTCCCTATACCGGGAGAGACGAATCCCCTCCTATCACTCATTGCCTCCATGTGACTCGGGACTGTACCCAAAAACCACCTGTTTGCACGACTCAGTAGAGCCGTGGTAGGGTGGAAATCAAAGCACAGTGGGAGACACACAAGACTGTATGACGATCTCGGGTCAACAGACTAAGCTGTACCAGTGTCACCAGAGAACTGCCATCTGACGTGAGGTATAATACCATCTGGGAGTTCTCGGCGAGTCCGTTCAGTGTACCCAGTCTCCACTGAGCACCCATATACCATCTCTGATGTCAAACACCAATGGATATGGGATCATCCATCGCCCATCGCATGGGTCGAGAAGGTATACGCTAGTCTACTCTGGTATATCGATGCCCCGTCTCGATACACCCATAACTAGGGACTTTGAAGGATGTACTTATGGACTACCATGTCCCTACTAGTATGATCCGCATCACAGTCCAGATAGTCAAGTACACATCCTAAGGGCTTTACCAACATGTAACAGAGAGACAATTAGTATACACGTTAAGCTAAAGATCAACCAGATAGCATACTATCATGTCGAGCAAGAAAGTCCTCCCTATATATGTCCAAGCATCCACTACAATATACATCCAATGTACAGTAATGGCCTCTAGGGCATACATATAACTAACAATCTCCCACTTGCACTAGGGCCATCTGATAGCAGTGGTTGTAGTATCTCATACTCAACCATCCCATAAAAGTCTCTCTTTGGGAAAAGGCCTTCGTGAGTGGATCCGCCTTGTTGTCCTCTGAGTCAACTCTCCTTACCTCGATCTCCTTGGAGATCAACCATCTCCATGATCAGGTGATACTGCCTTAGAATATGTCTGGATCACTGATGGGACCGGCGTTCCTTGGTATAAGCCATAACTCCATTGTCTCACAATGGTTGGAACGTAGTTCATCTCATGAACCAATATACACCCTGACTGCCTCTTTGGTAGCATCTTAAGTAGCGATGTATCCTGCCTTTATCGTCTAGTATGCCACGGTATATAGCTTGGAACTCTTCCAACATACCGTCCCTTTACTGAGGGTAAAGACAATGCCTGTGACTGACATTCAGTCGTCTTTATCACCCTAGAACCTTTCCAGTGATTCTCCCCAGGATCGATTGATACCATCTCACTACAACTAGTGAGTATCCTAACATCCAATTAGATCTATCTCATAGATCCAAAGCTTAGGATTCATTAGGTATCACTTTGATCCTATATGGAAAATCATTGTGATAAGCGGAGATTGACCGAGCGTAGCATAAGAAGCTTCTTCCCCATCAAGAGTATGTCATCCACGTACTCTACGAGGATCATCACAATACTCCCTACTACCTTTTTGTTTATACAAGGTTCATCTACCATTTTGATGATGTCAAACTCTTTAACTACTTCATCAAAACAGACGTTCCAACTCCGCGATGCCTGCTTTTTCCAATAAAGCATCTTGTACACGTTTCCGCTGCTCCCACTGTCTACGAGGCCCTCTGGCTATGTACTTACAGACGTACTCTTCTAAAACATCATTTAGAAAAGCTGTCATGACACCCAACCACCAGATATCGTAGTCATGGTATGTAGCCGTGGCAAGTAGGATCTGGATGGACTTAAGCATAGCCACTTGAAAAGGTTTCATCATTGTCCACGCCTGGTCGATGACGAAAACCTTTAACAAGTCAAGCTTTGAAAGTCTCAACTTTTCCATCTACACCAAGTAATCTTCTCAAGATATACTTGCTCCTGATGGGGATTTAACCCTTCAGATATAGCAACCAAAGTCCATACTTTGTTGGTGTATATGGATTCCATCTCAGATCGCTAAGCATCCAGCCATTCTTACAGAGTCCCACTCCTGATGGCCAGCTCGAAACTAGTTGGGTCATCATCTCATGATGCAATCCTGGCTCCCACTGTCATAGAGAAACCGAAATATCTCTCAGGTGGGTGAGGAACCCTACTAGATCGGCGGAGAGGCCGAGATTCGTTGGTAACTATTGAATCCTTTGGTTCTTTCAAATCATCAGCTGCAGTTTGTATAGCTGGAACATTTCCAGTTCTACATAACTGACCTTGCCTCGAGCTTGTCCTGATTTTGCTTTTAGACATAGGCCGGACAACCCCAAATCTTAACTAACTTAAGAGATGGGCTCTTCCCTTATCATATCAAATATGAAGTGGTAGGCAACTGATTTGATTCGAACCCTATTCAATAGGTATGCAGCTTCTCAAGTGCATAACTCCCAAAAAGGAAATAGGTAACTCAGTAGTACTCATCATAGAGCACACCTTATCATATAGGGTGTGATTGCTCCGCCCCGATATACCATCGTGCTATGGTGTATACGGAGGAGTAATGCTGAGAGAGAATCTCATTCTCGTTTAGAATAGTCCAGGATTTCCATGCTCAAGTATTCTCCTCCATCTCATCATAGGACATAATACTTATACCCTTATCGGTTCTCTACTTCTAACTTATATTCTGTGAATATCTCAAAAGGTTCGGACTTGTGTTTCAACAGGAACATATGTCTGAATCTTGAGAGATCATCAGAGAACGTAATGAAGTATAAAGAACCAGTCCTGGCATGTGTAGACAGGAGACCTTACATACATCATAATGTATCAGTCCCAAGAGTTTATTAACTCTTTCTCTGTTTCCAATAAACAGGGCTATGGTCATCTAATCTTTGTGACATGACTGGCAAGTTTCATAAGATGTAAATTCAAACTGATTTAAATATGCATCTAAAATGTAACTTCAGCTAGTCGGGTCGCATTGATGTGACCTAGTCTACAATGCCTCAAGAAGGATTCGTTCATTTCTGAACTCTTCCTCTTGTGTGTGTTCTGCATACTAGCAACTGTAGTTTGATTTAGAACGTCAATGCTTTTAGATAACGTGCCTGAACCGATCAACTTTTGATATAGGAAATGTTCAAAACATTATCCATCAATAAAAAATTTTATCATTTCTTTACTAATAAAGAGATTGATATGATTTTGTATATCAGGTTCGGTATCTAATAGCATTTGTTCAGAATCAATGTATTGGTAATACAGGGTGACAGTGACCAACAGACTTGGCTGCAACACTTGCCCCGTTTTCTGTCTCATGAAACTTATCAGCCTTTCTCAGTTTTTCTACCCTTTTGTAGCCCTATGTAACAGATTACATATCTGGGATCCTGATCCGGTATCGAATACCCAGGAGGCAGAGGATACTGAGAAACAGTTCTTTATAATGAACACACCCGAAGGAGGTGCATCATATGCACTTTCTTCGTTTGGGCGGCATAGGAATTCTGGTATTCCCCTTATTTCCTGCTCTGTCTTATAACATTTATAAGTTGGAGCGGGACCAACGTTCCCCAGCTCAGTATAACAAGCGGGTTCGGTCAAATATCCATATTATTATCTTGATTAAGGCGTGATATGGTCGCTACCTGGAGAGAGAGAGAAGAAAACACTCAGCGTGCGCTCTTGCAAGAATAGATTGGTTATTTATTTTATCTAATCAGGATGGCTCCCACTGTTTTTTATCAAATCTTCCTTCAAACCCTAAAAGGAAAGACTAGCCGGGATTAATTACACTCTACAAGTTCGCCAATCTTTCAGCCAGGCCAGTGTCGGTACTTTGAGGGAGGTTCCCCATGCTTTCGCACGGACCTAATTACAGTAAACCTCGTTTTCCCAGAGGCGTAACCCCGTTGACACCTTTCTAGACACCTACTTGATCGGCTAATTGCAAAGTGCAAAACTCTCCCAGGAGTAACAATTACTCGCAGTGGGTATCGGGATCCAACTATCATATAGAAGGTATGCAACCTCATTGCAAATTTCAACACTTGAAACTCCCGATAAAGGTTTTTACCCCTAGCACCTATGACCTTAACTATGGTCAACAAATCATAAGTACTAGTCAAGTTCTACCCGTCATTTCGTGATTAATTAGACCCACTCACATGACCCTTAACTAAGGTCAACAAAGTCACGCGACTGTCCTAACTAATCGCATCATATGCGGTGTAGGAAGACATCACTTAGCTACCGTACACTGTGCCTTGACTATGGTCAACAAACACAGCACGAATACTAAGTACTCTACTTCCTAAAATGACGGAGGGTTGCGAATGGTTTTTATGAAAACCTTTAACGCTTTGAACTTGATCTCGTTGCGGAATCAAATGGTTTTTAAATGGAATTTTTTTAGGCTTTTCTAGTTTTGCTAAAGGGGTCACTCCCGGTGAAGGGATCGTCGGCCCTTTCCTCGTCGAATGAGGTGCGGGATATATCATATATATCACTGTGCAAAGCAGAAACTATAGAAGCGATCAAAAGACAAACCGAGTGTGTAGCATCTGCCAGTTATTTGCTAAAGGAGTCACTCCCGGTGAAGGGATCTCGGTCCTTTCCCTATCGAATAGGGTGCAGGATGTTCTACAATGAACACCGCGATGCAAAGCAAGAACTGTAGGTACCTGTTTTTATTTTGAAATTCGATTCCACAACATCTTTTAGGTTTATTTTCTTTCATTAATCTCATTAATGAATATCCCATCATTTAAGTCCACCTAAACATCACAGATAAATATAACGTACGCTTATGCCATCCGCATTCGCCTCGATGTCCCGTCTGCACCGTTAGGTTAGGTAACTAACGGCAGAGCGGGGCATGGCTATCGCGGGTGTAAAACATAAGCAACGTTTATATAATATATCATATAAACTATATATAATATCTGTCATAGAACATCACATGATCACATCACAGATATCGCAGAAGAAGAAACATATGAAATATTGGATATACTAGGACGTCCGTGTTTTCAATACGAGCCAGTATAAAACACGGATTCCACGGTCGCGATGAATAGCCAAACCCACACCCCTAGACCCCTACGAGGGCAGCAAGCAACCCTACCAATTCTAGAGTTAGGAGACCCGGACTCGACTCCTCGAGTTGGTCTCCCACTGGACTCCAGAACCCGGTTACTTGTGCCCTCCTCCTTGGGTCTATCCTAGTGCGGAAAAGTAAATAATATACAAAAGGTGACATCTTCCGCAACCTGGAAGTGCCCCAATAAAAGAATATTACATACAAGTTTTTACATGAATGAAAATGAAAAACACTCATCTCACATAAAAACCCCCGGCTATTCAAACACGACGATCCAATATAACATATCCAGCAACACATAACATCACATGTCATCAACGTAAGTAAATATGCGCATCCCAATTGTCGTTGACATATAGCAACGAAACCAGCGATATCACATATTACACTTACGGTCACAGAAAAGAAAGTGTAAAACTACAACAGTTGGAATCCGCAACCACCTCAGACATCGCATGCCTGACCAAATGAATTCTTTAGACATCGCATGCCTAAAAATTATAAACCCCGCATTTTAGTCTCATTATCGAAAACACTTTTCAATATCAAGTCGGGCAATTCAACAAGATTCCCGAAATTTTGATCGAATGCTCGTCGCAAACTTTAGTAGACGGTCGCACCCCCGATACCGTCGATGAAGTGCACCAAGGCGGAACACCGTTACCGCGAGCACCCGAACGGATGCTTTCGGCGACGGGGTTCTCCTACAGTCACTTGGTCGGGCTATGGAGTGAGGCTGTCTATTAAGTTTACCCGGCGAGTATCCGCGTACGCTACGTGATTGCGACGGACTTTTGATCACATCAAAATTCCGTGGCAACCGATCAAGTGAGACTAAAGTGCTATGTTTATAACATTCATTCAGTTATCACATAACTTTTGTGAATTCCAATTGTTGTATCACATTCCGGATAAACAGAAAATGTTAAACTTTCCGATTGAACATTCGAACACCCAAGTTTTCCCGAAACAGCTCAACACATGAAATAAGTCTAACAACATTCAGTTCGTGCCTCAGTACCAACGGTCCAGCCATAGAAGGGTCAAGCCAACGCCTCACATGTGGCACGCCGTACTGCCCCAAACCCGAAGGTTCAAAGGGCAGTTCAAGACGGTCACATAATCGAGTTAAGGTTTGTTGTCTTCTAGAGGGTCCATCGCGTTACTTGCACTACTTAGAACGTCGTTAAACTACGGAAAAATCCAACACTTGGAAATTTCCCGACAGGGGAAAAATTGGGTATTTATATCCGGTCGAACTTTTTAACATATTCAAAAATTATCCGGAAAGACACATAGACAGAGTTTGACAATCCGATCGAATAAACGAATCCCCAAAACAACCCCAGAAAATTCAACTCTTGAATAATATTTAAAAATACCCAGAGAACTCAGCAATGAATAAAGGAAGTTACTGTGCAAAATTGGGTGGGTGACGTCATCATACGGCCGCTGAACCGCCGCAGAAGCCAGGCTTCTGCCGCGGTTCCGCCGCACTTTGGAGGATTCATGGACACGTGTTGCACAGTAATTCTTATGATTCCCTGCTGATTTTTCTGCATATTTTTAATTTGGAAAAATCCCAGTTTTTAGAAAAAGTCCAGAGAGCTATTTTGGGGTTAGGGTTTTGGTTCGATCGGGTTTCAAACGTCGTCTACACATCGCCTAAGGCTCTAGCTAGGCTCTGATACCACTGTAGGCTTCCTAGGCACACTAAGGAGGCCTCACAAGGCATCAACCATGCCAATTTCAAATTTTACGGTTGCCGAGAAACCCTAATACGGATCGTTAACTAGAATTTTAGGCGAAACAAATATCTAGATAACAACATAACTAGATGAACGGAAATACAACCTTTGTAGATCCGGTCCTCCACCTCCATAGCTCCGCAATGAAGTCTCCTCGCTGTCCAAATGGAAACCCGGGCTCTAGCGTCGGCTTCATCGGAGAAATGGGCGGGCAAGGTCGTCGGCTTCGTGCCGAAGATGATCTACGTCGAGGCATCACAAGATCAAGCTCCCACTTCACCAAGTCATGAAACTTGTGAAGAGAACACCCTATACTACTTGGCAAGAGGTAGAGGATGAAGAAATAGGAAGTGGGTTCACTTTAGAATTGGATTTCTCACTCATTTTCTCACTTTGCCATTGTTGGTAGCAAGCTTCTTCATGTGAAGAAGAAGAAGAAGATGAAGATAATGATATGATAAGTTAATTAGAATAGAAAAGAAAAAGAACACTTATCATAACATTAACCATAGTTAGGTGTTGAGAATTGACTAAGGTTAAAAGAATGGTTAGGGTTAAGCTTGAAGACAAAATGGTCATATGGTCAAAGCTTCATGAAGCTTCATCAAGCTTCATGAAAGAAACAAAGAAAGAATGAAACCATTTTGTTTTCTTTTGTCATTTCATTTTAATCCAAAATAAAAAGATAAATGAATGGACAAATAAATAGAAACCTTAACCTTTTACTTAACCTAGGTTTAATTCTTTACACAAACCAATTTTGCATGCATCATCAAACATGATACAATCGAGTGCACAAAAATATATCGCATATACAATGCGCACATCCGAGTGAGAAAATCCATCTTAAGTGAACCGATACTAGTTAATGCAAAGTGATATATCAAATATATAATTATACATTAAATCATTAAATCAACACTTGATTTAACGATCCGGTCATATCGCATATAACCGACTAGTATCCTATGTATCGTCTTATCGAATCAATCCTTGATTCGATAACTAGGTTATATCGCATATAACCATTCGATACATTCATCGCGAGAATGAAATACGATATCACATACACGCATTATTCTCGGTCCTGCACATATCTCATATGCGCTCCTATTTCGTTTCGCTTGAGCCAGGAAACCTCTGTGTAGGACTCTAAAGACTCGTCAATATGCCGGCAGCAGGTGATGATCATATCAAACACCCACAAGCCGCAAGCGGTCTGCTAAACGTAACGGCCACCCGGGTATTGAGCGATCAGAAGATCGACGAGCAAGCCCGCTCACACTCCTGTGAATCCAACCAGTAACACTTACCATACAGTCCGGTCTGATCGTCTGATATGTCGTATATCTTGCCTAGGGGTGGTAAACGTCAGACCCCAATAGCTCGATAAGTCGTGTCGATATGAGGTCTATAACAGTTCGAGAAACTACTGGTAACACTTACCAGTAAATCTCAGCAACCCTGGCCAGGGATTTCCGGTTATAGCCAATCGAACACAGCGCAACATCAACTCCCTATACCGGGAGAGACGAATCCCCTCCTATCACTCATTGCCTCCATGTGACTCGGGACTGTACCCAAAAACCACCTGTTTGCATGACTCAGTAGAGCCGTGGTAGGGTGGAAATCAAAGCACAGTGGGAGACACACATGACTCTATGACGATCTCGGGTCAACAGACTAAGCTGTACCAGTGTCACTAGAGAACTGCCATCTGACGTGTGGTATAATACCATCTGGGAGTTCTCGGCGAGTCCGTTCAGTGTACCCAGTCTCCACTGAGCACCCGTATACCATCTCTGATGTCAAACACCAATGGATATGGGATCATCCATCGCCCATCGCATGGGTCGAGAAGGTATACGCTAGTCTACTCTGGTATATCGATGCCCCGTCTCGATACACCCATGACTAGGGACTTTGAAGGATGTACTTATGGACTACCATGTCCCCACTAGTATGATCCGCATCACAGTCCAGATAGTCAAGTACACATCCTAAGGGCTTTACCAACATGTAACAGAGAGACAATTAGTATACACGTTAAGGTAAAGATCAACCAGATAGCATACTATCATGTCGAGCAAGAAAGTCCTCCCTATATATGTCCAAGCATCCACTACTATATACATCCAATGTACAGTAATGGCCTCTAGGGCATACATATAACTAACACTTTCGAACCCTCTGGTTCTACTAAGCTTTCAGTTATAGCTCATGGTTCTGGAATTTCTTCCAGTTCTATTGCGCTCCCACTTATTTCTTTTTCTATGAACTGGTGTTCTAGAAAGTGGGCATGGCGAGAAACAAAAACCTTTTGTTCCTCTTCGCAATAGAAGAAATATCCCTTGGAGTTCTTTGGATATCCCACAAACTTGCACAGTACTGAGCGTGCCTCGAGCTTGTCCGCATGCTGCGTTTTTACAAAAGCTGGACATCCCCGTGTCTTAATATGATTATGATAGGGTCTCTTCCCACACCACATCTGATATGGCGTCGTAGGCACAGTCTTAGTTGGAAATCGGTTCAAAAGGTATGCAGCTGATTCTAGTGCATATACCCAGAACGATCGCGGCAACTCAGCGTTACTCATCATGGACTGTACCATATCCAATAGGGTTCGGTTCCGTCTCTCCGATACACCGTTATGTTGCGGAGTGTATGGAGGAGTAAGCTGAGAGAGAATTCCATTCTCTTTTGAGTAACCCAGGAACTCGGCACTCAAGTATTCACCACCTCGATCAGATCTCAGTGCCTTGATACTTTTTCCTGTTTGTTTTTTACTTCATTATTATATTCCTGGAATTTTTCAAAAGCCTCGGATTGATGTTTCATTAAGAAAACATAGCCGTACCTTGAAAAGTCATCTGTAAAAGTAATGAAGTAGGAATAACCGCTTCACGCATGTGTAGACATTGGACCGCACACGTCGCTGTGTACGAGTCCCAAGAGCTCGCTCGCTCTTACTCCGTGTCCAGTGAACGGAGTCTTTGTCATCTTTCCTTTGAGACAGGATTGACAAGTTGCATACGATTGATATTTGAACGGATCCAAATATCCTTCTGTATGTAACTTAGTCAACCTTCTCTCATTGATGTCACCCATTCTACAATGCCATAAGAAAGTTTTATTGATTTTTGGAGACTTTCTTTTGTGTGTATTCTGGACATTGAAAATCTGTGGTTGGTTTAATACGTATATACCGTTGTTTAATGTACCTGACCCGATCAAAACTTGATTATGGTGAATGTTCACTACATTACTTTCAAATGCAAATTCATAACCTTCTTTAGATAATAAAGATACAGAAATGATATTACAGGTTGCATTTGGTACATAATAACAACTACGCAAAACCAAAAAGTGTACATCCGACAATCCCAGGTGATAGTCCCCCATGGCCTCAACATCCATGCTAGCACCGTTTGCAACTCTGAGGGTCATGTCACCTGCCTTCAAAACTCTACGCTTTCTCAACGCTTGCAAAGAATTACAGATATGAGATCCTGATCCGGTATCCAATACCCAGGATGTAGAGTTTATTGATAGATAGTTTTCAATAACATACACACCTGAAGCTGAAGCCGGAACTCGCTTCAGATCCTGGGTTCTGGCCTTCCAGCCTTGCAATCCTGTTTCCAGTGACCACTTTTGTGACAGTAGAAGCATTCTTCCTTCCCCACCATTTTTCCCGTTACCTTTGTTGTCGTTCCTTTTCCCTTCGTACCCACTTTACTGACACCGCCTCTTGGTTTGGCGGGGGCTTTCTTCTTCTTACCCTTGGCTTTCGCCCTGGACCTAGAAGAGGAAGATCCTCCTACAAACAAAGTGGATGTCTCCCTACCCTTCTGTAGGGTGCCCTCAGCACTCCTCAACATGTTCAGAAGTTCGGAAAGTTCAACCTCCTTTCTTTGCATGTTGAAGTTAAGGATAAACTGGGCGTAAGTGGAAAGAAGGGACTGGAGAATCAAATCAGTATAGAGTTCATTCTCCAACGTGGTCCCAAGGTCCGCGAGCTCCTCTATGTAGCCAATCATCTTAAGCACGTGTTCCGCTACCGATGATCCGACGGCCAATCTTGCCGAAAATAGCTTCTTCAACACTTCGTATCTTGCGATATGAGACTGCTCTCCATACAGTTCTTTTGTATGGAGAAATATGGACTCTAGGTCCATATTCTCATGCCTCCTCTGATGTTCGTTGTCCATCGAGGCAAGCACAAGGCATTTGGCCTTCGCGCAATCGATCTCCCATGTCTTACGGATTTCTTTATCCGCGACGCTGGAGGTGGGACCTGGGACAGGGGGAGCTTTGGTGGTAAGGACATACCCCAACTTGTCGTAAGTGATTGCCATCTTGACATTCCTGAGCCAATCTCTGTAGTTTGGCCCTGTCAGTATGTTTTTATCTAGTAATAACTTAAGTCCGGTCATGTTGAATGGTCCCTGCAATTAGGAGAGAGAAAAGAAACACTTTAGCATGATGCTCTTACAAGTTTAGAGTGGTTTTTAGTTTGTCTAAACAGGATGGCTCCCACTGTCTCTCGAATCCCTTCTCAAACCGTAAAGAAAGAATTAGTCGGGATCAATCTCACCGTACAATACTTGCTTAACCGTTCAGCCAGGACAGTGTCGGTACTTCGAGGGAGGTTTTCCAACGCTTTCGCGAAGTTCCTTAATTAAGTAACCTCTTTTCCCTATGGGCGTAGCCCCGCTAACACCATTCTAGACACCTACTAGGTTTATAGCATTGATCGTTAAGTGAGAGTTTTCCAGAGGAGTAGCATATACTCACAGTAGGATCGGGATCCAAATATCATCGCGTGATAAAACCGAAGGAATCCTACCAGAATCATGACACTCCAAATGGTATGCAGCGCTAGCAAGTTTCAGTACTTATGAAACTCCCGATGTGGATTTTTTCCCCATGCTCTTATGACCTTGACTTTGGCCAAAATATCATAAGTCACATGTCAAGTTCTACGCGTCATTCTCCTGGTTAATTTGGACCCACCCGTACCTACCCTTGACTTTGGCCAAAATGGCAGCACGACTGTCCCAAACCAACCCATCTATCTATGCTGCACATGAATACCCAATAGCTACCAATCACTATGCCTTGACTTTGGCCAAAATACATAGCTTGAATACTATTTGACCATTCATGTAGAATGACGGAGGGCTACGAATGGTTTTGGCGAAACCGTGAATGTAGCGAACTTGATATAATCGATGGAACGAGATAGCTTTTAAAAGGAGTGGTTCAAGCTCCGCGTTTAAAATTTTAGTTTTGAAAAGAACCGAGTGGTTTTCAAAGTGTTCCAATCGACTTTTACTTGGTTTATTTTCTTGCATTAGTTCTTTTAATGCGTCCCATCAATTAATCCTACCATTGCAGAAAACAACCAAAATATGACGTACGCTTATGCCATTCGCATTCGCCACGGGGCCCCGTCATCACCCGTTAGGTTACTTAACTAACGACAGAGCGGGGGCTGGGCTAGCGCGGCTGTAAAACATAAGCAACGCCTAAATAGTTATAGTATATAAATATATAGCATTGATAGACATTACAGATCACAGATGAATACATTGGATATATAAGGAATCCGCAATCCGTTCGAGCCTGCAACGAAAAGCGGATTACACGGTCGCGGTGAATAGCCAATACCCCACCCAAGAACCCTACGGGTGCGGCAAACTACCCGCCAAGTACCCGAAACGAAGCAACCTCCCTCAACACCGTGAGTAGGCCGCTCGGCACTTTGAGATACCTGGTAGTTTGTGCACCCCCTCCATGGGTCTATCCTAGGAGCAAAAACAGTAAAAAGAATTATACAATGACGGCTACAACCCCGACCCGGTTGTGCGGCCATACAAATAATATTATATCAATTTACATGTTACAAGAATTGACAGAAAAGAAAACTCTCATCTCACAAAACCCCCCGGCTATTCACCCGCGACAATCCAACGCATTCATATACACATACCATCATCAAACACAGATCACAGATATGTATAATCCCCACTAATCGATATATAGCGATTAGCCGACGTTCAATACATATAAACATCACAGATATAACCCATTAGTCAAAGTGTAGTGAACTTCGATCAAAAAATACGGATTTATAGGCCCCCAATACAAATTTCTATTCTGGAGAATCTGGGCACAAATAAACCATCTTAAAAATCCCAAAACCATGTCAGAAGAACACTGCACCAAACTCGACCCAGAACCGAGTCAACTCGGCCGCGGTTGCGCGGCAATAGCTTGCTATTGCCGTGGAACCGCAGCGCTTTCAACGATTCACTGGACCGGGTTTGGTGAGTTTCTTAACAAAACCCTGAGATGATTTTTGACGTAAGATTTATTTTATTTTGAGCAGAAAAAAATTCAACAGAAACTTAGGGTTTTGTATGTTTTGGTTTTGTGATTTTTCCGATAAAACTTCCATACACTTTTACTACCTAGCTAGTTTATGTTTAGTTAGGCTCTAATACCACTGTAAGTCCACGTTGCCCACCCTGGAGCTTGCGGGGAGGCGGAAAACGGAATAAAAATCGGATTTTTACTACTCTAGGCAACATGGACTAGACAAAGTCGGGATCTTTTCTAAACAAAAACTAACTAAAGCTAACTAGAAATTAGCTACATGGAAGAATGGTTATACCTAGGGCTTTATGTCCTTCTCTCCTTGCTCCTTGTAGTGAACGGAAGTGATCTCCTTGTCGTCTTCTCTCGTCGAAGAAGGATCCACCCGAGAGCCTCAACCTTTGGCTTCAACTTCAAGCTAGAAGTAACTAAAGTGCTAGAAGTGCTAATCCTAGAACCTTAGATGAGAGTAGAGATTATCAAGAAGAGGTTTTTCTCAAGCTCAAGTGTTTCTCAACACATGAGAGGGGAGAGCTTGAGAGAGAGGAAGAGGAGGAGAGAGAAAACATATGATAGAATGAGAGAATTATGAAGCATTCTCACATATATGTGTGAATTATTGTAAATTGATAATTAGTGAGATAATTGTCATTGCTTAATCAAGACATGACCATTATCATTTCATTTTTAATGCAAATTGCAAGGATCAAAGAGTATCTTTTAAATGAAATGATGACGGTCAAAGTGTCAACCTAGGTCAACAAGTCAAGAATGTCAAATGGTCAACAACCCTAACCATGCACAATTATATTAAACTAATATGAATTAACCATAATACACACATAAGCATTAGGGTTAATAAAATGACAATGGTCATTAACCCTAATCAAAGTCCTCTCCCTCTGTCTCAATCAACTGTGCATACGCACCCGTATTCGTGATCCGAGGAACACGAACACAATGAGATAAAACCAATCCCAAATCATATACTAGGATCCGGCTTAAACCAAAGCCCGCTAGTATAAGCTGTCCGGACAGCAAACGTGCACAAGTGCGCAGATGTGAACGAACCCTGTAGCAAAACCATGCGACCTCTACTCATTTTGCCTAAAAGTGAATAGCTCTCTGTGTGGGACTCTAAAGACTCGACACTACGCTGGCAGTGGGTTTAACCACAAACCGCAAGCGGCACTAGCTGTACGTAACGGTCCCCAGGTAGATGCCGATAAGAAGACTGACGAGGTGACCCCATCTGAACTCCTATTGAGCCTGTATGTGACAGTCTCCGTACAGTCCGGTCTGTTCGTCTGATACATCGCATGGCGGGCCGAGGGTCGGTGAACGTCAGTCCCCTAATAGCGGTACAAGTCGTGTCGGAGTGTAGCCCAAAACACCCTGAGATAACACTGGAAACCTACCAGTATATCTCGCTTGCCCTGGCCAGGGACTACTTGTGTAATGGCTCTCCTGGACACAGCGCGATGTCAACCCCCAATACCGGGAGAGACGAATCCTGTCTAACCGTCACTGCCTCCAAGTGCTTCGGGACTGCACCCAAAAACTACCTGTTTTCACGACTCCTTGGTAGGGTAGTAATCAAAGTGCAGTAGGAACACACTCGAGGCGAAGTGACAGTGTCAAGTCAGCGGACTAAGCTGTACTCATGTCACCTGGGAACTGATAACTGACGATAGGTATAATACCAACCAACAGTTCCCGACGAGTCCTGTCCAGTGTACTCGTAACCTAACGAGCACCCGCATACTATCTCAAGTACGACGTACTGACGACTGTGGGACAGACCGTCTCCCACGCTGGGATGAGAAGCGCATACGCTAGTCTACTCCGGAGTATCGATGCCCTGTCTCGATAGTCCAACGACTAGGGACCTGTATAAGGATGTGCTTATGGATTACCCATCCCCCACGAGTGTGAGCGCCATCACAACGCTGGTAATCAAGCAAAGATCCTAAGGGCTCTACTAATATGTATATAAGCGATATGCTAAAAGAAACACATGCACATATTGAAGTAGAGACAAACCAAGTAGCATAATACCATTTCGAGCAAGATTGTATATACAACTGTGAATATCCCAAGCTTCCATCAAGTAATATACAAACTAGTATGATACAGTAATGGCCTCTAGGGCATATACACTAACAACTTATGCATACATGAGATTGTATTGGTTAGGGACATTGAGACATGATCCTTATATTCCATTGCGCATATGACATATAGCATACCTGTATACCTACATACTTACACATATGCCTTGCCATGACTACATGCTAGCTACCCACATACTTATATGGTATTATACCATTAGAGATAGGTATATACACATTTAAGACATAGCTACATGTACATCTTGCATACATACTTACATGTACACCCGTATACCTTGATATAGTTACACATATACCTGGAGGGTATTACATCATTACTGATAGGTAGATACACATATCTTGCTATACCGATATGGTTACGCATACCTGGCTATAGCTACATGTTCACCTTTATATGATGTAGCGTTTGGTTTCGGAGAAATTAGGCACCGCATGATATATTTAATAACTTGTTGCAGTTAAATAGCTGTTTTTCTTTTATATTCTCATATTACTGTTTCATGTTGCATATATTATATTTCATGGATTTCACATTGAGATATGGATTTCATATAATGTTTTCTGGATGTTTTACTCCTAAGTATATATATATATATATATATATATATCAGTGTTATGGGACGCTATTATATATATGTATATATATGTATATCCTCATGATCTATGTAAGTATTCTTATTCTTTATTTGATATTTGGATGCACCCACTCAGAGATTTGTTATAAACCGATACGGGGATCGACAGTGTCGATGTTAGGCACTTAAGATTCAAAGGATGTATAAACCGATACGGGGATCGAGAGTGTCGATATTGGGCACTTAAGATTCGAAGGACATATAAACCGATACGGGGATCAAGAGTATCGATGTTGGGCACTTATGATTCGTAGGACGTATAAACTGATACGAGGGTCGAGAGTGTCGATGTTGGGCACTTAAGATTCGAAAGACGTATAAATCTGTTTTGGATCATAAGTGTCAATGTTAGGCACTTAGGATTCGCTGATTTGGATCATGAGTGTCGGTGTTTGACACTTAGGATTCGCTGAGACTTATTGGTTATGAGAACCGATATTATGGTCGATATGAGGGCCGATATTATGGTCGATATTAGGGCCAATATTAGAGTCGATATGAGGGCCAACATTAGGGTCGATATGAGGGCCGATCTGAGGGCCGATTTGAGGAATTTGGGATTTAGTTTGTCTTGATGGACACTGGTCCTGCCACGATGAGGATTTTGTGAGGATGATATGTTTTATCTCATGCTCCGCATTTATTTGATATGCATTGTTTCATGTATTATTAGTACCTAATAGAGTATCTTTCATGACTGTTGCATATACATATTGCTATTTATTGCTATCAGCTTGCATGTGATAGATTCGCGCAGTACGTGCATACTTGCGATTACCTGCATATGTTATTACTATTCACGAGTTGGCAACTCACCCCTGTTGTGCCACAGGGTTGTACAGGTTGTCCCTCAGAGTAGTCAGAGGCAGGGCTTTTCATCTATCGTATCATCTTTTCCAGCGGATACCGCTACGGCTGACTGTGTGCATGTGCTATAGGTGGCTTTGGCGGTTATCCGATGTTTATCATTGTATATTCGTTATATCCAGTACTCTCCATCTACCATTTTCATGTATTGACTTAGAGACGAGTTGTGAGGACGATATTGTGTATTATTTGTGACTTGGAGGCCCTTTATACAGTTTTATTTATATCACCTTTTATTTCTTCGCTACGGCGTCGTATATCTATTGTGGTGGTTGTTTTCCGCCGTTGGGCGTGAATTTGCTCCCGTTTGGGGATGCTTTTACTTATATTTATGTTGTACCCTTTTTGGGGGCTTGTTTTACAAAGGAGATGCTACCAATTTTTTTTAAAGGGAATAAATTTGGACTTTAAATAATTTGATTGAGATTTCAAAAGTTTTAACCATGTTATTATCACTTACTACTTTTTATGGTTTAGATTGCTAGGTTTTTGGCTTACTTGAATTATGTTATGCCTGGAGACGTTACGTAGTTTAAGGGCCGTCACGTGCTAAAATTTCGGGTCGTGACAAAGTTGGTATCAGAGCGCTAGGTTTTACTTTTCGGAGTATAGGATGACCTTGGTATGATGGAATAGGTAGCTTAAGCAGAGTGATGTAGCGTGTGTATGTCCGCGGCATACTTACGACACGGTACTGATTTAAAGAGATTTTAATTGGCTTATGCGCTTTCTAAAAGATGAATAAAAAATATTTGTTAACCGCAATCAAGAACGGCGTCGCTTGGTAGCTAGCCGGTGAGTACGGGTCGGTCCACAGGGATGTTGTGAATTTCCTAATTGTTCTTACGAGTTTATTCCGATTGGGGTCGGATTGATTAAATCTAAAAACTAAATTAATCTTGATCTAAATCTTGCTAGGGTTAGGTTTTAGGGTAAGTTTGGAAATGTAATAAATCTCACTGCTTTCTATACCCAAATTAAGATCTATGAGGTGTTATGGTAATTATCAATAAAGAGGATTAGATCCATCGGGGAGAAACGGTGTTTCTTCCTCTAGGTTCTTGTCCTTCCTTTCATAATCCTTACCCTAACCTCTATAGAAAACACGCGCAACCGGGACTTTATACTACGGTATCACCGCTACCTCGTAGGATAGGGTGCCGTAGGGAGCGGTGTGTACATGTATGCATGGAGTCCTATGAAAATATATGACGGGCAAGAAAGGGGTGGGAGATCTTCATCTCTCAAGCCTTCCCTAAAGCTAACCCTAACAAGCGAGGAGACTACTCGCTCATTAGGGAATTGAAGAACATGCTATTTATCTAACTAGGGCAAGGAATTAAAGATCTATACTAAGGCAATTAAATAAAACTACTTACTTTATTGATGGCTCTCTCCAAACATTTACACAAGACTTGTCAGATCTGAATAGATGAAATGAAAAGAGGCATCGATGCTCTCCAAAAGAAATCTGAATTTTATTAATGAAAGGAGGCATGACCTAATACAAGAATTTGGGTCTCTATTTATAGGACATAGAAAACCCTAGGTTTACAATCACCGCATGTCTGCTATTACAAAAATTCCCCTAGAAAGACTAGTCAGCTCCGCAAAACATTATGGTAAAATTTTTAGGCTAGGTTTGGCCGCGGTTCCGCGGCCAAAAGATGGGCTTGAATTCTGTGCTTTCCTGTGCTGGTTCTGGGTGACTTTGGCTTCCTATTTCTTTTGTTGGTTCTTCAAATTGGCTTCTAGGTTTCTTCCAGATCTCCCAGTGAATAATTATAGTGGACTTTATCGTTGCTTCGTGACGAAGTCTTGAACCTTGCGCTGCCTTGTACTTTGTGAATTGATCTTCTTGTAGGCTTGATCAAGATCTTTCTATTTGTTGGTCGTAGTCTCACTTTTGCATCGTCTTTTATCTTTTTCACTGTTTTCATTCCGAGAACTTGTAACCTGTAACTATTTAGCAGACATGGGTCAAAAGCACCTGTTTATTTGTAAAATGCATAAGAATGGGGAATATAATAATACAATATTATGATATGAACAGGTACTCCGCCTAAGTCACCTAAGTACTAATTGCTTGAAATTCCTTCCTTGATGATACATATCCTTGCGATTCGATTTCTGTGTTCATATCGAATCCTATTTCCATTTATTGCCTTTTGCAGCCGATTACTTTGAGGGCTCAGAGAGAGGCAGCGAGAGCCGAGATCAGAGTTGACTCGTTTGGGACAAGGACTGACTAGGACGGCATGCTCGTTGCATAAGAGCAGATTGATCCGCCTTCGATAGATCGTATCGCTAGGCTTGAGACAGATATGCAGGACTTGCGCCAGATGATGAGGTCGTTGGTTGTGGCCAGTTGAGCGCAGCGACAGGAGGTTGCCACCCCTGTTACCTAGTTATTCCTTGCTATCAGCATACAGCATTGTGTCACGTTTACAACAGCAGTGGATGCAGCCCGTTTAGCTGAGGGGCGTCTTCCCGAGACTTTGGGAGTTCCGGAACCGAGGAGGGCTCGTACAGGTGTATGAGCCCAGAGAAAGAGGCTTAGTCGCCGAGATAGATTTCGTTTATGTCGTGGGAGTAGCAGAGGCTTTGGACGAGAATAGTCGTTTAGCTCTTATCTCCAGGAGGATCGGCAGCTATCGTATGGATGTTTTCGGTGCGGGAGTTTCCATCACCTCGTCAGAGATTGTACCATGGTACGCCAGAGGAGGACAGCTGTACTACATGATACCTTGCCACCTTCACCTCAGGGAGAGTCGCCTGTTGCGCATGTTTGTTTAATTCGGGATCTATGCACTCGTTTTTTCTACACACTTCGTGCCATGGTTGGACCGAGAGTTGTGTTTGCTAGACCAGTCGTTGTTGTGTTTACTCCTGTGAGCGATCTTTTGGTTGCGCGACACGTGTTTCGGTCATGTGCCAATTGGATAGGAGATAGAGATTCGTCCGTCGATTTGGTCCTTCTAGAGATGTTGGACATTGACGTTCTCCTGGGCACAGACTTGTTAGGTATGTGCTATGCGTCTGTGGACTGTCGTGAGAAAACAGTCGGGTTTTGTTTTTCTGACGAGTCAGTTCTTGTTGTGCAGGGGGACTGTGGTGGCACCCCTCACAACTTGAATTCAGCCTTTTTCCGCTAGTCGGATTTTTAGGAGAGGATGTCGAGGATTCTTGTCTTTCATTCGTAATACTGGAGCCACAATGGGTTCGTTGGACTGGGTTCCTATCGTGCTAGAGTTTTCCGACGTTGTTCAAGATGAGCCGGCGAAGCTTAGGGAGCTTAAAGATCGGCTGCAGAGTTGCTAAAGGGGGGACTTGTACGTCCAAGTGTTTCACTTTGGGGAGCTCCTATTCTGTTCGTCAAGGAGAAGGACGGCAGTTTGAGATTGTGCATTAATTGATCATAAATTGAACCGAGTTACGGTGCGGATTAGACATCCTTTACGTCGCATTGACGATTTATTCGATCAGCTTCAGGGTGCGAGACATTTTTCTAAGTTGCTTTGGGATCGGGTCATCATTGGTTGCGGATTCGGAGTGATGACATTCTGAAGACTGCTTTTATGCACGCTACGGGCATTATGAGTGTTAGTGGTGTCGTTGGACTCACCAATGCCCTAGGAGCATTCGTGATGTGATGAACCAGATTCTTCAGGTTGTTCCTCGACCAGTAGATTGTTGTCTTATAGATGACATTCTGGTCTTTTTCAAAAGTCGTGAGGAACATGAACAGCACTTGAGGATTTGCTTTGCAGACATTGGGAGAGCGCCAGCTGTTTGCTAAATTCTCGGAGTGTTCCTTCAGGCTTGATAGTGTTGACTTCCTTGGTCATGCGGTTATGGGAAACGGTATTCGTATGGAATCGAGGGAGATCGTGGCCGTACAGCTTTGGCCCAAACTTGTAGCAGGGACAGAGGTCCGCAGCTTTTGGGCTTAGCCGGTTTTTACCGCCGTTTCGTGCAGGATTTCATGTGTATTCGTTGCACCGTTGACCGGATTGACAAGGAAGGGAGCTCCTTTTCTTTAGAATGAGGCATGCGTGCGGAGTTTTCTGCAGTTGAAGTCTCGGTTGACGATTGCACCAGTTCTATCTTTGCTTTCTGGATCGGGGGATTTTGTCGATTATTGTGATGTTTCGCGAGTAGGGCTCGATTGTGTACTGATATGGCATTATAGAGTTATCGCTTATGCTTCCCGATAGTTGGAGGAAGTACGAGTAGGATTTATCCCACTCACGATCTGGAGATGGCCGTTGTGGTCTTGCACTGGAAATTTGGGGATACTACTTGTACGGAGAGTCGTGTCAAATTTTCACGGACCACCAGAGCATTGTGTTCATCTTCCTGCAGCGGGTTTTGATTGTTGAGACAGCACCGTTGGATAGAGCTTCTGAAGGATTGTGTTTGTGAGATCCTTTATTACCCGTGGCAAGGCGATTGTGGTAGCTGATGCTTGAGTCGTAGGCCCGGGAGTAGTTTGTTCCAGTTGTGCGCAGTTCGGAGACAGTCTTATGCAGATTTACAGTTCTTGTGCGACAGATGAGTACAGTTTAGGTTCGGCTTTACTAGAGTACAGCTTGCTCATGTCCACGCCCGTCCACTTTTACTTAATCGTTTTCGTGAGGCACAGCCCGCCGATGCTTGTTTGTTTGAGATTCTGAGCATGTTCGGCAGGGTAAAGATTCAGAGTTCTTGATCTATGACCAGGGTGTGCTATGTTAGGGACTCGATGGCATGTACCCGATACTGATGGGTAGAGATACGAGGTCCTAGAGCAAGCACATCAGTCAGCTTTCGGTATTCATCCAAGTGCCACCGAGATGTAACATGACATGGGAGTTGGTTACTGGTGGGAAGGGGTGAAAAGTGAAGTTTTGGATTTCGTTTTGAGGTGCTTGGCTTGTCAGTGGGCTAAGGTTGAGCATTTGAGGCCGGCTGGAGAGTTGCAACATTTTTACCGTTCTATAGTGGGAATGGGAGCAGATCTCCATGAATTTCATTGTTGTGTCTACCCAGGTTTAGACAGGGTGTGACTCTATTTGGGTGATTGTTGTCCGGTTATGCTCAGTTTGCTCAGTTGTTGTTCGGTAAGTTTGTGCATTTGCACGGAGTTCCTTCATGTGTTGTATCTGATAGAGGCATCCAGATCGCTAGCCGTCTTTGGCAGAAGCTTCAGGAAGCCTTGGGTACTGGTTGAGCATTGCTCCGCTTTTCCATCCGTAGGCCGATGATCAGATAGAGCGGACTATAAGACTCTGGAGGATATGATGGTGCATACGTACTAAGTGTTTGTTGGCTGTAAGATCGTCACATGTCATTGATGGAGTTCTCCTACGATAATGGTTATCAGAAGACGTTTCAAATGGCAACGTTCAGGCATTGTGTGGTAGGTGGTGTCGATCGCCAGTCTGTTTTACTGACTCCACGAGAGCAGGATTTTTGGACCCCAGCTAGTCGAGAGGCTTCGAAGAAGATCCAGTTGGTTCAGGTCAGGATGAGAGCAGCCCAGTGCAAACAGAAATCTTATGCCGACCGTGGTGGTCCCAGACTTGAGTTCGCAGTGGGAGATCATGTATTCCAACGGATTTTCCGATGAATGGCGTGTTGAGTTTTGGGAAGCATAGTCCCAGATTGTAGGTCCTTTTGAAATCCTTTAGCGAGTTTGTTCCGTTGACTATAATTTGGCACTCCCGCCCAGGTTTTTGAGTATTCATCCCGTATTCCTTATGTTGATGCTTTGCAAATACCTTCATGACCCTTCTCACATGATTCAGCTTCAGACCGTTTAGCTTGGGCGCGATCTTTTCGTTCACCGGCAGCGGATAGTGTTAGTTGAACGGCAGGTGGAGAAACTTCGGTCAAGGGTTTTGCCATCTGAGGAGGTTTTTCTTTGGCGTAGCCGTATAGTGAGGAGATCACTTGAGAGGCTACAAGCGAGATGTGGATGTTTCACACTCATCTCTTGAAGGTATGCATAGTAAGAATTTTAATTCGGGGACGAATTTTCTTTAAGGGGGAGATTGTAACACCTTAGGATTTCGAAGAGTGTTAATTAAGCGATAGTGCGGGTTTTCTGTAAAAAGTTTACCAATTCGGGTTCCTCACATTTTATAACAATTAATTAATATTTTATTATTAATTGTTTTGGGCTTGCACACACGTGTGCACGTTAATGTGAGGGTTTGTTTGTGCTAATCTAGTTAGTGACCATGGCAACTTAACCTAATCCAAATCCTAATCCTTGTTTAACCTTAACTCTAACCATTGATATTTTATGTGAGATATTTGTTTAGATGAGAGAGGTGGCAAGGTGAATCATGGAGGGCATTAATGGGCATTAATGGAGGTGGGGGAGAGAGTAAGATTAAGGATTTATCTCACCCTACACTCACCTCCCTCTCTTTTCACCTCACACACTCTCATTCTCACTCTATCTCTTTCTCATTCTCATTATTCTCCATCCCTTATTATCTCAACTGAGCACTTATCCACTTGATTGATACGAATTTTTGATATGTCGTGTTTAAGAAATGATGTTTCACAACCAAAGAAATTTTTGACCGCAATCAATAACGGTGTCGTATGTAGCGCGTTAGCGAGTGCGGATCGTCCATAGGGAAAGTGAGATCCGTTCGAATTTGAATTAGATGAATTGAAAATTAAAGAAAAGAGAAAAGACAATTCAATTCAAGATTTATAAAATTGACGTTCAAGAATTATCTAGATCTAAATCTAAAATCAAGAAAACATTTAAAAATCAAGAATTAAGAATTGATGATTTCCAATCCAATAATCAAGAATCGAAGTGAGTCTCGTAGGAATCGATCGAATCTATAGACGTGATGAAAACTATTGATTACATTTTCTTATCCATTAATGATTTGATACTAGATCGATGACGATTAATCGAGGTTTAAGGATCTTTCGAAGAAACTAGGGTTTCTTCATCTTATCCTTTGTCCTTTCGATGAATCTCATTCAAAAACTAGCCTCTAGTAAATTCAAGAATCGATCGTGGATCACTAATTAAGAGAGAACACAATGAAGAAAGCATCGCTCGAAACTAGTTTGCTGATTCTTCAATTTACTAAAGTTTACAAAACTTATAGGAATTAAGAATCGTTTCAAGATTTGTAACATCATCATCTATTGATTCTCTCGACTCCTTCACGAGCGGAGTTTTACTCAAACATCATATCAAAGAAAACAATCACAAATCGATATCTAATCATGATGCAAGAATGTAAAGAAAGCAAGATGAAGAATTTCACCTTTTATTTATCAACAATTTTGTAACAATTCTCTCAAGATCTACAATGAGGAAAGAACTCGATCGTCGATTTGGCTTCGCTCGTCTTCGTGAGTCGCGGATTGTCTTGGATCACTTTCTCGAATGAAGATCGGCTTCGCTCCTAAAAGGTTGAAGGCTTCTCGCTTGAATTGGTACTCGGTGTTCTTATTTTTGGCTTTGGATTTTGAATTGGGGATTAGGGTTTACAAGTTGTGTCACTGAACTTGTGTTGGGAATTGATGAGTGGTTAATGAACAACCTTAGAAGTGAAGCCTTAGGGGTCCCTTTTATAGCCTTAAGAATGATTAGCTTCCTTTATAAGCTTGGTTTAGGTTAGCTTCCCTTGTACGCTAGGTAGTTAGGTAGAAGCCTCTAGAAGTAGTTAGTTAGGCTTTTAGCTTCCTTCAAAAACATGGAGGTTAGGGAGAAGCTTCTAGGTTTAGTTTGTTAAGTAGCTTGCTTTGGAAGCTTGAACATGATTAGCTTGTACAAGGAGCTTGCTGATCTGGCAGAAGATTCTGGAGAATTCTGGAGTTTTCACTGGCTTGATGAGGTGTGGGACTTGAGAAAAGAATTATGCAGATGAGCTTTGATGATGTCACCCTCACGTGGCTGCGGATCCGCGGCGCATGCCTGCTCCGGCCGCGGATCCGCGGCCCAAAAGGAGCTTTGGTGTATAATTTTTACAGTGATGCTTCCTTATGACTTTAAGGTATTTTGCTGATATGTTGAATCTTATAATTAGTCCTTGATCACTGTCAGATCTTAAGTCTTTGAGTTGGCATATTTTTATCAGCACTGTTTCACAGATTTGGCTTTTCTCTTGGAATTTCCTGCATAGATTCTCGAAACAAATGTTGCGCTATACAAAGAAGATGCGATGACATGATAAACACTCAATTTCCCTCGAAATGTCAGTTTTAAGGTATAACACAAGTAATTCGGTATTTTATGGGTGTTTTTCTAATATGTGCTATACTTAACCTGAATACCTTTACATGACTGCAAATGATAAGGAAATCGACGTGTTAAAAATACATTATTTTCGACTGATCAAATTCCCCTAAACTTATTTTCGGTCGTCTCGAGCGAATTGTTTTATTAAAAAGAGAAGGAGAAAATAAAGAAAGAGAAAAACTAACTAGCACACTTTCGTAGGTAACACGATTGCACTGAGCACGTGCAACAAGCCTTTAAACCTCTAGGTGTCCCTAGTAGGAGGAGTGTTGTCTCCTGAGGGTTTTCAGCGGATTGCACCCACAAAATCCAATAATAAAAAGAAGACCGTGAATATTACATTTAAAGATAAGAAAAGAAAGTCTTTGAAAATTAGGGTTTCCAACTATGCTAGCTTGTCGGTTGTCATGAGCCATATCTTAATAGTTATGAAAAGATATCAGAAATCACATCATCCCTCAATAAAACATCGTCTTTATTCTTCATTCCTATCTTTCTTCCAAACATCGATCATATAACCCAACGTGTGTGTAATAGACATCCCTACACCCGGAGAATTCAATTCAAGCTATCATACTCTTGTCCATCTGCCTCAGTACTTTTTAATTTGATGAATATTTAGATTTGCTTACACATTTTCATGCGACCGTTAATACTTCTTGAGGTACTAACCGACCGATTACTCATGTGCTTGCTTATTAGGTGTATTTCCTCGTCTTGCACCACCTAAGGCTTAGCAGTGACTCCCAGACCAGTTGGTCTATGGCACTAGGTGAAGAGGCATCCTCGCTATATTTTTTATTGCTGCCTTGGCGATAACAAAACCAGTGTTCATTTTTCTCACCACTTTATATTTTATTCAATTTTTTTATTTCCTTCATACTTTGGCTTTTAGACAAGAGCATTTCATGGTATCCTCTACTATCCCGAGCATTAAAATGTGTGTAAGTGCGTATAGTAGGGTATCAACGTTCAAAATGTTTGGCTTCCAGAATAGGAACTATTTTTTAGACTTATTTTTATCCTCAGATTAGTGACTTCCTTCATCTTACAAACCCTTGGGACAACGGCTCATAACTACTTATTACTAGTTCGTATAAGAAAACTTCTAATTTTCTTGGTTTTCTTAAATTTTTCTAATCTTTTGGATGTAATTTTTCACTATCTAATCTTTTATTATAATATTTATGTACAAAATATTTTTATATTTTTGAATTTTTTTAAATTTTTTATAGGTTTTTAAAATGTTTTGTGCTTATGCAAAGTATGATATAAAAATGATGCGAAAAATGAGCACAAACCTCCCCCAAACTTGTTTTCAACAGTGTCCTCACTGTTGCCTTCCACTACATCTACAAAAACCTGTAAGCCTGGGAGGAAATTTATTAATGGGGGCAAAATATATAAGCGAAGATCCTCCCCCAAACTAATTCTATTCACTCACCTCCATTCAAAAGATAATACAGTAATTTACAGGACCTGGAGGTGAGACGGAGGAATTTTAATCAAGATAAAGTGGCTCCTGTAAGAACAGGAGCTCCTCCGTTGGGTCAGTGGAAAAATACGGCTTTAGTTTATGTCCATTCACTTTGAAAAATGTGCCGTTTTGAACATTTTCTACCTCAACTACCCCATGCGGGTATACAGACCGCACAATAAAAGGTCCCTTCCACCGAGATCGTAGCTTACCCGCGTGAAGGTGTAGTCGTGAATCACAAAGAAGGACTTGTTGACCATGTGAAAATGTTTTCCTCAAAATGTTTTTATCGTGAAATACCTTAGTCCGATTCTTTACGATTACAGCGTTATCATAAGCTTCATCGCGGAGTTCGCTTAGCTCATTTAATTGCAGCTTCCGAAAGTTGCAGGCTTGATTAAAGTCAAAGTTGATTTCTTTAATAGCCCACATTGCATTGTGCTCAATCTCGACTGGCAAGTGACAAGCCTTCCCAAACACTAACCTATAAGGAGACATCCCTAGATTGGTTTTATATGCAGTTCGGAATGCCCAAAGAGCATCCGTCAATTTGGTCGACCAATCTTTTCTATTCTTAGCAACAGTCTTCTCCAGGATTTGTTTGATCTGTCTATTCGAAATCTCAGCCTGCCCGCTTGTTTGGGATGATAGGGTGTGGAAAGTGTAGGGTTCCTAGGCACACCCATGAGGTTCTATAAGTGATCAAACATGGCCAATTCTAATTTTTCATGTGCCTACAAACCCAAATACGGATCGTTAACTAGATGTATAGGCGATGCAATGCAAATAAACAACTTTATCTAAAAGGAAAGAGGCTACAACCTTTGTAGATCCGGTCCTCCACCTCCTAGGCTCCGTGATGACGTCCCTCCGCTGTCCATATCAAATCCCGGACTCTAGCATCGGCTTCATCGGAGAAATGGACGGGCTAGGTCGTCGACTTCGATGCCGAAGATGATCTACGTCGAGGCAACTCAAGATCAAACTCCAACTTCACCAAGTCATGAAACTTGTGAAGAAAACACCCTATACTACTTGGCAAGTGGTAGAGGATGAAGAAATAGGAAGTGGGTTCACTTTAGAATTGGATTTCTAACTCTTTTTCTCAAGTTGCCATTGATGGTTGCAAGGTTTCTTCAATGTTGAAGATGAAGAAGATGAAGAAAAAGAATATGATAAGTATTTTCCAAATAGAAAATAAAATGAATACTTATCATATACCAACCATGGTTAAGTGTAGAGACTAAACTAGGGTTAGGTGAATGGTTAGGTTAAGGGAAGCAAACAAAATGGTCAAGCTTTCAACACTTCATGAAGCTTCATGAAAGAAACAAAGAAAGCCACCATTTCTATTTATCTTTTCCAAAATAAATAAACAAAATAAATAAATGAATAAGTAAACAAAATCCTAACCATTCATATAACCATGGTTTAATCATACACACAAACTCAAGTTAGCATGTATCATCAAATATGATACAAACAAGTGGACAAAAGTATATCACATATACAACTTGTGTACTTCAAGTGAGAAAATCCATTTAAAGTGAACAAATACTAGTTAATGCAAATTATTATATCAAATATATAATTATGCATTAAATCATTAAATCAATACTTGATTTAACGATCCGGTCATATCGCATATAACCGACTAGTATCCAATGTATCGACTTATCGAATCAATCCTCGATTCGATAACTAGGTTATATCGCATACAACCATTCGATACATTCATCGCGAGAATAGAATACGGTATCACATACACGCATTATTCTCGGTCCCGCACATATCTCATATGCGCTCCGATTTCATTTCGCTTGAGCCAGGAAACCTCTGTGTAGGACTCTAAAGACTCGTCAATACGCCGGCAGCAGATGATGATCATATCAAGCACCCACAAGCCGCAAGCAGTCTGCTAAACGTAACGGCCACCCGGGTATTGAGCGATCAAAAGATCGACGAGCAAGCCCGCTCACACTCCTGTGAATCCAACCAGTAACACTTACCGTACAGTCCGGTCTGTTCGTCTGATATGTCGCATATCTCGCCTAGGGGTGGTAAACGTCAGACCCCAATAGCTTAATAAGTCATGCCGACGTAAGGTCCATAACATTTATGAAACTACTGATAACTCTTACCAGTATATCACAGCAACCCTGGCCAGGGATTTCCTGTTATGGCCAGTCGAGCATAGCGCAACATCAACCCCCAATACCGGGAGAGAAGAATCCCCTCCTATCGCTCATTGCCTCCATGTGAATCGGGACTGTACCCAAAAACCACCTGTTTTCACGACTCAGTAGAGCCGTGGTAGGGTGGAAATCAAAGCACAGTAGGAGACACACAAGACTCTATGACGATCTCGGGTCAACAGACTAAGCTGTACCAGTGTCACCAGAGAACTGCCATCTGACGTGAGGTATAATACCATCTGGGAGTTCTCGGCGAGCCCGTTCAGTGTACCCAGTCTCCACTGAGCACCCGCATACTATCTCTGATGTCAAACACCAATGGATATGGGATCATCCATCGCCCATCACATGGGTCGAGAAGATATACGCTAGTCTACTCTGGAATATCGATGCCCCGTCTCTATATTCCCATGACTAGGAACATTGAAGGATGCACTCATAGACTACCCAGGCCCCACTAGTATGATCTGCATCATAGTCCTGGAAGTCGAGTACACATCCTAAGGGCTTTATCAACATGTAACAGAGAGACAGAAAGTATACATGTTAAGATAAAGAGCAACCAGATAGCGTACTATCATGTCGAGCAAGAAAGTCCTACCTATATATGACCCAGCATCCACTACAATATACATCCAATGTACAGTAATGACCTCTAGGGCATACATATAACTAACAATCTCCCACTTGCAAATGGGCCATTTGTAGCAGTGGTTGCAGTATCACATACTCAACCATCCCATATAAGTCTCTCTCTGGGAAAAAGCCTTTGTGAGTGGATCCGCCGTGTTGTCCTCTAAGTCTACTCCCCCAACCTCGATCACCCTGGAGATCAACTATCTCCATGATCAGGTGATGCTGCCTCAGAATATGTCTGGGTCACTGATGGGACCAGGGTTCCAGGGCCAAAGCCACACTTCCATTGTCATACAATGGCAGGAACCTAGTTCATCTTTTGAACCAATATACACCCAAACTGCCTCTTTGGTAGTATATTTAATAGCGATGTTACCAGCCTTTATCGTCTAGTTTGCCACGGTATCTAGCTTGGAACTCTTCCAACATACCGTCCCTCCACTGAGGGTGAAGACATTGCCTGTGACTGACATTCAGTCGTCCTTATCACCCTGGAACACTTCCAGTGATTCTTCCCAGGATCGATTGATACTATCTTACTATAGCTAGTGAGAATCCTAACATCCATTTAGATTTATCTCATAGACCCAAATCCCAGGATTTAGGAGGTATCATCTTTATCCTATATGGAGAATCTATGTGATAAGCGGAGATTGACCGTGCGTAGCATAGGAAACTCTTTTCTTATCAAGAGTATGTTGTCCACGTACAATACGAGGATGACTACCTTACTCTCTACTACCTTTTTGTATATACAAGGTTCATCTACCATTTTGATGAAGTCAAACTCTTTGACTACCACATCAAAACAGATGTTCCAACTCCGCGATGCCTACTTTATCCTGTAAAGCAACTTGCACATGTTTCCGCTACTCCCACTGTTTACGAAGCCCTCTGGCTGTGTACTTATAGACATTCTCTTCTAAATCATTATTTAGAAAAGTAGTCATGGCACCCAACCGCCAGATATCGTAGTCATGGTATGTAGCCGTGGCAAGTAGGATCCGGATGGACTTAAGCATAGCCATTGGAAAAGGTGTCATCATTATCCACGCCTGGTCGATGACGAAAACCATTAACAAGTCTAGCTTTGAAAGTCTCAACTTTTCCATCTACACCAAGTAATCTTCTCAAGATATACTTGCTCCTGATGGGGATTTAACCATTCAGATATAGCAACCAAATTCCATACTTTGTTGGTGTACATGGATTCCATCTCAGATCGCTAAGCATCCAGCCATTCTTACAGAGCCCCTACACTTGATGGCTTGCTCGAAACTAGTTAGGCCATCATCTCATGATGCAATCCTCGCTCCCACTGTCATCGAGAAACCAAAGTATCTCTCAGGCGGATGAGAAACCTTACCAGATCGGCGGAGAGGCTGAGGTTCGTCGGAAACTATTGAATCCTTTGGTTCTGTCAAATCATCAGCTGCAGTTTTGTATAGCTGGAACCTTTCCAGTTCTACAGAACTGACTTTGCCTCGATCTTGTCTGGATTTTGCTTTAGACATAGGCCGGACAACCCCAAATCTCAACTAACTTAAGAGATAGGCTCTTCCCATACCATATCTTATATGGAGTGGTAGGCAGCGATCTGATTCGAACCTAATTCAATAGGTATGCAGATTCTCAAGTGCATAACCCCTTTAAAAGAAACAGGTAACTCGGTAATACTCATCATAGAGCATACCATATAACATAGGGTGCTATTGCTCTGCCCTGATACACCGTAGTGCTGTGGTATATTCAGAGGAGTAGCACAGAGAGAGAATCTCATTATCCTTTAGAATTGTCCAGGATTGATATGCACAAGTATTTTCCTCCCTGATCTTATCATAGGACATAATACTTATACCCGTATTGGTTCTCTACTTCTAGCTTATATTCTGTGAATATCTCAAAAGGTTCGGACTTGTGTTTCAACAGGAACATGTGTCTGAATCTTGAAAGATTATCAGAGAACGTAATGAAGTATAAAGAACCAGTCCTGGCATGTGTAAACAGGAGACTTTACATACATCATCATGTATCAGTCCCAAGAGTTCATTAACTCTTTCTCTGTTTCTAATAAACAGAGCTATGGTCATCCAATCTTTGTGACGTGACTGGCAAGTTTCACAAGATATAAATTCAAACTGATTTAAATATGCATCTAAAATGTAACTTCAGCCAGTCAGGTTGCATTGATATGACCTAGTCTACAATACCTCAAGAAGGATTTGTTCATTTCTGAACTCTTCCTCTTGTGTGTGTTCTGTATACTAGGAACTGTAGTTTGATTTAGAACGTCAATGCTTTTAGATAACGTGCCTGAACCGATCAACTTTTGATATAGGAAATATTCAAAACATTATCCATCAATACAAAATTTTATCATTTCTTTACTAATAAAGAGACTGGTATGATTTTGTATATCAGGTTCGGTATCTAATAGCATTTATTCAGAATCAATGTATTGGTAATACAGGGTGACAGTGACCAACAGACTTGGTTGCAACACTTGCCCCGTTTTCCGTCTCATGAAACTTATCACCCGTTCTCAGTTTTCTACCTTTATGTAGCCCTATGTAACAGATTACATATCTGGGATCTTGATCCGGTATCAAATATCCAGGATGCAGAGGATACTGAGAAACAGTTCTTTATAATGAACACACCCGAAGGAGATGCATCATATGCACTTTCTTCGTTTGGGCGGCATAGGAATTCTGGTATTCCCCTATTTCCTGCTCTTCCTTATAACAATTATAAGTTGGAGCGGGACTAACGTTCCCCAGCTCAGTATAACAAGCGGGTTCGGTCAAAACATCCAAATTATTATCTTGATTAAGGCGTGATATGGTCGCTACCTGGAGAGAGAGAGAAGAAAACACTCTGCGTGCGCTCTTGCAAGATCAGATTGGTTATATATTTTATCTAATCAGGATGGCTCCCACTGTTTTTATCAAATCTTCATTCAAACCTTAAAAGGAAAGACTAGCCGGGATTAATTACACTCTACAAGTTCGCTAATCTTTCAGCCGGGCCAGTGTCGTTACTTTGAGGGAGGTTCCCCGTGCTTTCGCACGGACCTAATTACCGTAAACCTCGTTTTCCCAGAGGCGTAACACCGTTGACACCTTTCTAGACACCTACTTGATTGGCTAATTGTAAAGTGCAAAACTCTCCCAGGAGTAAAATTTACTCGCAGTGGGTATCGGGATCCAACCATCACATAGAAGGTATGCAATCTCATTGCAAGTTTCAACACTTGAAACTCCCGATAATGGTTTTTACCCCTAGCACCTATGACCTTTGCTAAGGTCAACAAATCATAGGTACTAGGCAAGTTCTACCCGTCATTTCATGATTAATTAGACCCACCCACATGACCCTTGGCTAAGGTCAACAAAGCCACATGACTGTCCTAACTAATCGCATCATATGCTGTGTAGGAAGACATCACTTAGCTACCGCACACTACGCCTCGGCTATGGTCGACAAACGTAGCACGAATACTAAGTACTCTACTTCCTAAAATGACGGAGGGTTGCGAATGGTTTTTAAGAAAACCTTTAACGCTTTGAACTTGATCTCGTTGCGGAATCAAATGATTTTTAAATGGAATGTTTTTGAGGCTTTTCTAGTTTTGCTAAAGGGGTCACTCCTGGTGAAAGGATCGTCGGCCCTTTCCTCGTCGAACGAGGTGCGGGATATATCATATATATCACTGTGCAAAGCGGAAACTATAGAAGCGATCAAAAGACAAACCGAGGGTTGTAGCATCTGCCAGTTATTGCTAAAGGAGTCACTCCCGGTGAAGGGATCTCGGTCCTTTCCTCATCGAATAAGGTGTAGGATGTTCTATAATGAACACCGTGATGCAAAGAAAGAACTGTAGCTACCTGTTTTATTTTTGAAATTCGATTCCACAACATCAATTAGGTTTATTTTCTTTCATTAATCTCATTAATGAATATCCCATCATTTAAGTCCACCTAAACATCACAGATAAATATAACGTACGCTTATGCCATCCGCATTCGCCTCGATGTCCCGTCTGCACCGTTAGGTTAGGTAACTAACGCCAGAATGAGGCAGGGCTAGTGCGGGTGTAAAACATAGGCAACGTCTATATAATATATCATATATACTAGATATAATATCTATCTGAACACATCATATGATCACATCACAGATAACGCAGCAGAAAATATCATATGAAATATTGGATATACTAGGACGTCCGTGTTTTCAATACGAGCCAGTATAAAACACAGATTCCACGGTCGTGATGAATAGCCAATCCCACACCCCTAGACCCCTACGAGAGCGGCAAGCAACCCTACCAATTCTAGGGTTAGGAGACCCAGACTCGACTCCTCGAGATGGTCTCCCACTGGACCCTAGAACCCGGTTACTTGTGCTCCCCTTCTTGGGTCTATCCTAATGCGGAAAAGTAAATAATACACAAATGGTGACATCATCCGCAACCTAGAAGTGCCCCAATAAAAGAATATTACATACAAGTTTTTACATGAATGAAAATGAAAAACACTCATCTCACATAAAACCCCCGGCTATTCAAACACGATGATCCAATATAACATATCCAGCAACACATAACATCACATGTCATCAACGTAAGTAAATATGCGCATCCCAATTGTCATTGACATATAGCAACGAAACCGGCGATATCACATATTACACTTACGGTCACAGAAAAGAAAGTGTAAAACTACAACAGTTGGAATCCACAAACCCTTTAGACATCGCATGCCTAATCAAATGAATTCCTTAGACATCACATGCCTAATAATTATAAACCCCGCATTTTAGTCTCATTATCGAAAACTCTTTTCAATATTAAGTCGGGCAATTCAACAAGATTCCCGACATCCTGATCGAATGCTCGTCGCAAACTTTAGTAGGCGGCCGCACCCCCCGATACCGTCGACGAAGTGCACCAAGGCGGAACACCGCTGCCGCGAGCACCCGAACAGATGCTTTCGGCGACGGGGTTCTCCTACAGTCACTTGGTCGGGGCTATGGAGTGAGGCTGTCTATTAAGTTTACCCGGCGAGTATCCGCGTACGCTACGTGATTGCGACGGACTTTTGATCGCATCAAAATTCCGTGGCAACCGATCAAGTGAGACCAAATTGCTATGTTTATAACATTCATTCAGTTATCTCATAACTTCTTGTGAATTCCAAATGTTGTATCACATTCCGGGTAAATAGAAAATGTTAAACTTTCCGATCGAACAATCGAACACCCAAGTTTTCCCGATACAGCTCAACACATGAAATAAGTCTAAAAACATTCGGTTCATGCCTCAGTACCAACGGTCCAACCGTAGAAGGGTCAAGCCAACGCCTCACATGTGGCACGCTGTACTGCCCCAAACCCGAAGGTTCAAAGGGCAGTTCAAGACGGTCACATAATCGAGTTAAGGTTTGTTGTCTTCTAGAGGGTCCATCGCATTACTTGCACTACTTAGAACGTCTTTAAAACACGGAAAAATCCAACAATTGGAAATTTCCCGGCAGGGGAAAAAGTGGGTATTTATTTCCGGTCGAACTTTTTAACATATTCTAAAATTACCCGGAAAAACACATAGACAAAGTTTGATAATCCGATCGAATTTACGAACTCCCAATGCAACCCAGAAAACTCAACTCTTGAGTTCAGATTAAAAATTCCCAGGAAAACCAGCACTGCAAAATAGGAATTACTGTGCAAAATTCAATGCAAGAGGAGACTAAACGGCCGCGGAACCGCCGCATTAGCCATGCTAATGCCGCGGTTCCGCCGCACTTTTATGGACTCAGGAGTACGGGCTTCTCAGTAATTCTTAGAATCTCCTGCTGGTTTTTCTGCATATTTTTAATTCTCAAAAATCCCCGATTTCAAAAAATGTACATAGAGCATTCTTGAGTTAGGGTTTCGATTCGATCGGACTTCTAACTCCGTCTATTCATCGCCTAAGGCTCTAGCTAGGCTCTGATACCACTGTAGGGTTTCTAGGCACACCCATGAGGTTCTACAAGTGATCAAACATGGCCAATTCTAATTTTTCATGTGCCTACAAACCATAATACGGATCGTTAACTAGATGTATAGGCGATGCAATGCAAATAAACAACTTTATCTAAAAGGAAAGAGGCTACAACCTTTGTAGATCCGGTCCTCCACCACCTAGGCTCCGTGATGACGTCCCTCCGCTGTCCATATCGAATCCCGGACTCTAGCGTCGGCTTCATCGGAGAAATGGGCGGGCTAGGTCGTCGACTTCGATGCCGAAGATGATCTACGTCGAGGCAACTCAAGATCAAACTCCAACTTCACCAAGTCATGAAACTTGTGAAGAAAACACCCTATACTACTTGGCAAGTGGTAGAGGATGAAGAAATAGGAAGTGGGTTCACTTTAGAATTGGATTTCTAACTCTTTTTCTCAAGTTGCCATTGATGGTTGCAAGGTTTCTTCAATGTTGAAGATGAAGAAAAAGAATATGATAAGTATTTTCCAAATAGAAAATAAAATGAATACTTATCATATACCAACAATGGTTAAGTGTAGAGACTAAACTAGGGTTAGGTGAATGGTTAGGTTAAGGGAAGCAAACAAAATGGTCAAGCTTTCAACACTTCATGAAGCTTCATGAAAGAAACAAAGAAAGCCACCATTTCTATTTATCTTTTCCAAAATAAATAAACAAAATAAGTAAATGAATAAGTAAACAAAACCCTAACCATTCATATAACCATGGTTTAATCATACACACAAATTCAAGTTAGCATGTATCATCAAACATGATACAAACAAGTGCACAAAAGTATATCACATATACAACTTGTGTACTTCAAGTGAGAAAATCCATTTAAAGTGAACAAATACTAGTTAATGCAAATTATTATATCAAATATATAATTATGCATTAAATCATTAAATCAATACTTGATTTAACGATCCGGTCATATCGCATATAACCGACTAGTATCCAATGTATCGACTTATCGAATCAATCCTCGATTCGATAACTAGGTTATATCGCATACAACCATTCGATACATTCATCGTGAGAATAGAATACGGTATCACATACACGCATTATTCTCGGTCCCGCACATATCTCAAATGCGCTTCTATTTCGTTTCGGTTGAGCCAGGAAAGCTCTGTGTAGGACTTTAAAGACTCGTCAATACGCCGGCAGCAGATGATGATCATATCAAGCACCCACAAACCGCAAGCGGTCTGCTAAACGTAACGGCCACCTGGGTATTGAGCGATCAGAAGATCAAAGAGCAAGCCCGCTCACACTCCTGTGAATCCAACCAGTAACACTTACCGTACAGTCCGGTCTATTCGTCTGATATGTCGCATATCTCGCCTAGGGATGGTAAACGTCAGACCCCCAATAGCTTGATAAGTCATGCCGACGTAAGTTCCATAACATTCGTGAAACTAATGACAACTCTTACCAGTATATCACAGCAACCCTGGCCAGGGATTTCCTGTTATGGCCAGTCAAGCATAGCGCAACATCAACCCCCAATACCGGGAAAGACGAATCCCCTCCTATCGCTCATTGCCTCCATGTGAATCGGGACTGTACCCAAAAACCACCTGTTTGCACGACTCAGTAGAGCCGTGGTAGGGTGGAAATCAAAGCACAGTGGGAGACACACAAGACTCTATGACGATCTCGGGTCAACAGACTAAGCTGTACCAGTGTCACCAGAGAACTGCCATCTGACGTCAGGTATAATACCATCTGGGAGTTCTCGGCGAGTCCGTTCAGTGTACCCAGTCTCCACTGAGCACCCGCATACCATCTCTGATGTAAAACACTAATGGATATGGGATCATCCATCGCCCATCACATGGGTCGAGAAGATATACGCTAGTCTACTCTGGAATATCGATGCCCCGTCTCGATATTCCCACGACTAGGAACATTGAAGGATGCACTCATGGACTACCCAGGCCCCACTAGTATGATCTGCATCATAGTCCTGGAAGTCGAGTACACATCCTAAGGGCTTTATCAACATGTAACAGAGAGACAGAAAGTATACATATTAAGATAAAGAGCAACCAGATAGCGTACTATCATGTCGAGCAAGAAAGTCCTACCTATATATGACCCAGCATCCACTTTAATATACATCCAATGTACAGTAATGGCCTTTAGGGCATACATATAACTAACAGGAAGTTTGTGGTTGATTGCATATTTTCGCATCAAAGTATCGAAAGACCTGTTGCAGAAATCCGTCCCGTTATCGCTAATGATAGCGCGTGGGTGTCCAAATCGCGAAAAGATGTTTTCTTTTAATAACCTAATGACAAACTTTTTGTCATTAGTGTGACATGGAATAGCTTCAACCCACTTTGAGACGTAATCAACCGCAAGCAGTAAGTACAGATTCCCAAAGGAGTTGGGAAAGGGACCCATAAAGTCAATGCCCCAAACATCGAAAATTTCAACCACTAAGATGGGTTGCCGTGGCATCTCATTTCTCTGGGAAATCCTACCTGTGTGTTGACACTGTGTACAGGTTTTGCAATGATCAAATGCATCTTTGAAAAAGGTCGGCCAATAAAAACCGCATTGCAAAACCTTCTCCGCCGTCTTTTTAGGACCGAAGTGACCCCCACATGCCTGATCATGACTAAAAGATAGAATACTCTTGAACTCCTCATTCGGGACACACCGGCAAATGATCTGGTCAGGACAATACTTAAACAGATAGGGTTCATCCCAGTAAAAGTGTTTTACTTGGGATAGAAAACGATGTTTGTCCTGTTTTGACCAATCGCTGGGTATAAGTCCCGTGACAAGATAGTTCACAATATCCCTGAACCAAGGTTCATCGGATACGTTCAAGAGTTGTTCGTCCGGAAAAGAATCATTGATCGGCAGGGTCACAGGTGAAGAAGAGATGAGTGAAAGATGGTCGGCTACAACGTTTTCACATCCTTTCTTATCTTTGATAACGAGATCAAATTCTTGTAATAGAAGGATCCAACGTATTAGCCTACCTTTAGCATCCTTCTTCGCCAAAAGATGTTTCAAGGCGGAGTGGTCAGTGTACACAACTGTTGGTGAGCCAATCAAGTAAGGCCTGAATTTTTCTAATGCAAATACAACTGCCAAAAGTTCTTTTTCGGTAGTTGTATAGTTCACTTGAGCATCATTCAGGGTCTTACTTGCGTAATAGATCACGTGTGGCATCTTTTCAATATGTTGTCCTAAGACTGCACCAACTGCAAAATCTGATGCATCACATATAAGCTCAAAAGGGTGGTCCCAATCTGGAGACGATAGAACGGGGGCGGTAGTAAGGGAGTGTTTGAGTGAGTCGAATGCTGCCTCACAATCCGAGTCAAAGTGGAAGGTCGTATCCTTGGCCAAGAGAAGAGTTAAAGGTCTAGCAATTTTTCTAAAATCCTTAATGAATCTCCTGTAAAAGCCCGCATGGCCAAGAAATGATCAGATATCCTTGACGCTTTTGGGATGAGGAAGGTTTTGAATGACATCTATCTTAGCTCTGTCAACCTCAATGCCTTTTCGTGAAATAACATGTCCAAGCGCAATTCTCTTTTGGACAATGAAATGGCATTTTCCCAATTCAAGGTTAAGTTCTTCTCTTTGCAACGAGTAAGAACTGCGTCAAGATTCGATAGGCAGTCAGAAAAAGAGTCTCCGAAAATCGATAAATCGTCCATGAAAATCTCCAAAAAATTCTCGACCATGTCCGAGAATATCCCCATCATACACCGCTGAAATGTAGCGGGAGTATTGCATAACCCAAAGGGCATGCGACTATAAGCAAAGGTACCAAAAGGACAAGTAAATATGGTTTTATCTTGGTCCTTTTTGGCAATGGGGACCTGATTATAGCCAGAGTATCCGTCCATAAAACAATAATACTCACGTCCGGCTAAGCGTTCCAGCATCTGATCAATGAAAGGTAGAGAAAAGTGGTCATTCCTCGTAGCGGCATTGAGTTTTCTGTAATCAATACATACACGCTACCCAGTTTGGGCGCGTGTCTGAATTAACTCATTTGCCTCATTAGTAATAACAGTGATGCCAGATTTCTTAGGGACGACATGAGTTGGACTCACCCATTGACTATCGGAGATTGGGTAAATAATACCATTGTCAAGGCATTTGACGATCTCTTTCTTCACCGCATCCTTCATGACGGGGTTCAACCGTCTCTGTGGTTCTCGGGTTGGTTTGGCATCGTCCATCAAGTGTATATGATGTTCTACAATCAAGAGACTAATCCCTTTGATGTCCGCCATGGTCCAACCGAACGCCTGCTTATTAGATCTCAATACCATCAAAAGTGCATTCTCTTGCTCTGATGCTAGAGAAGCGGATATGATAACCGGTAAAGACTCATTCTCACCTAAATATGCATATTTAAGATGAGAAGGTAAAAGTTTGAGATCTAATGCTGGCGGAGAAATAATAGAAGGTGGGATCATCGAATGATATTCAGAGTCACAAAGAAGCTCATAGCCTGCATAAGATACAGAATCGGATAATGATGAGTCAGGAGTGTCGGACTCAAGCGTGGAAAATGTGTCCTCGCTAAGATGTGTAAGATCAAACATTGATGTGGTAGTGTCGTCGAGATCTTCAAAACAAAGTTCATCAACATCGCAACTTTCGGGAGAAATCTCGTGGACAGAGCACACATCAAGTATATGAGCAGAGGGTTCAGATGGCTGACTTCCAATTTTGTAGATGTTCAGTTCAATTGTCATATTTCCAAATGATAAATTCATTGAACCGTTTCTACAGTTAATGACAGCATTGGAAGTGGCAAGGAATGGTCGACCCAAAATCACCGGAATTTGACTCCGTGGGTTTTCTACAGGTTGTGTATCGAGAACAATGAAGTCCACAGGAAATAGAAATTCCCCGACTTTCATCAACACATCTTCTAGTTCACCCTTAGGTTTGGTGATTGAACGGTCTTCCATTTGGAGAGTGCAGTGAGCTGGTTTCAACTCTCCAATCCCTAGCTGCTCATAAACAGAGTATGGAAGCAGGTTAACACTTGCGCCTAGGTCTAAAAGAGCACGGTTGATGTTTTTATCCCCAATAGAAATCGATATCGTAGGACATCCTGGGTCCTTACGTTTCTTTGGTAGCTGTGGGATAAAAGCAGTGCTAATATTATTATACATGAAGACCTTCTTTGTCACTTGAGTCTTCCTCTTCCTAATGCACAAGTCTTTCAGAATTCTCGCATAAGCGGGGACTTGTTGAATAGCATCTAGGAGAGGGATGTTGATGTTAACCTGTTTGAACATTTCCATAATCTTCTCTATATGTGGACTCGATTTGTTAGCCCTTAACCGATTCGGATAAGGAGCTTTAGCAATGAGAGCTGGGTCCTGTAAGTGCACGGCGGCGCCCCGGCCGTCAATCCGACGGCCAAATGCGGAAGCGGTGATAAACTTTAATTTTTCTTGAACTGGCAAACCGCCGCGCACTAATACCCGGATCGAACCATTAATTAGTCCTAGCTAACAATAAGATGGGAAAGAGATATACCGACGATCCAAGTCCTCCGGTCTTCTCGTCGTCGTCCCAATCTCCTGCGGAATGTCCCGTCTCCTCCTCGTCGCCGGAAGTGCACCACATCGCCTACTTCTTTTACGGGCTCCCACCTCAATGCCAAGGCAACTCGGGCACGAAGCCGGCTACTCGACGTGCCCAAGATTTGCTGTAGAATATAATGTGGATTACATGTCTCATTTGGGATTATGGAGTTGCCTTTTGTGGAGGAATTGAAGTGAACTTTTGGAGAGGGAGTTGTAGGGATTTCTCAAAGCTCAAGATACAAAAATCCCACCAAAAATGAAATGAATCCCATCCTTCATCAAGGAATGGCCGGCCCCCCCCTTTGGTGTGATTGGAGAGAGAGTAAGGTCAAGGGGGTGGGTGGAAGACAATGATGCAAGGTGGAGTGTCATGGAAAAAGCAAGTGATGATGAGAGGCAATGATCACTCCCAAAACCAATACACTACCAACTAATCATCAACAACCATGATGCTTACAAAGTCAAGCCATCATGAAGTGATCAAGTCAAAAAGGTCAAGGTATGGTGCTCATCATGAAAACCATCATGATGCAACAAGATGCAAAGAACCCCCTCCACTAATGCCTATTTGCAACAATGCAAATAAACCCTCCTCCACCAATCTTCGGCCAATGAACGATACAAAGGAAATTGGCCGAAATGGAAAACAAACTGGCAACTCCAGAAAACTGGTCCCGTAATAAATTACAGGAAAACCCCGATACTGTGCATACACACCCACATTTGTATTCCGACCGAAATACAAATGCAATGAGACAAAGTCTACACTGTACTATACTAGGATCCGGCTTAAACCAAGGCTGGATAGTAATATCCGTTCGATCCTGATCCGTGCAATACCGCACGTATTTGATCGAACCCTGCCATATATCCATACGGCCTATAGTACAAACTGTCCGATCCTGATCCGTGCAATACCGCACGTATCTGATCGGACCCTGCCATATCTCCATACGGCCTCTACAACTTTTCGCCCGAAAGCTGAGTAACTGAATGTGGGGGACTCTAAAGACTCGTCAACACCTTGGTTGTGGATTTAACCACAAGCACGTTAGAGGTATAAGCCAATACATAACGGGCTACCAGGTATTGACCAAAAGGGATGTCTGTGAGCGAACTCAGCCTGACTCCCTACTGAGCCTGTCAGTGACAATATCCGTACAGTCCGGTCCGTTCGTCTATGAGTATCGCATGGCGGGCCTAGGGGGTTGGTAAAAGTCAGACCCCCAAAAGCGGTACAAGTCGTGTCGGAGTGTAGCCCAGAACACCCTGAGATACTACTGGAATACCTACCAGTAAATCTCCTTGCCTCGGCCGAGGGCTTCGTATAATGGCTCTCCTAGACACAGCACGACCTCACCCCCAATACCGGGAGAGACGAACCCCTGAAGATACGCTCACTGCCTCCATGTGGCTCGGGACTGTACCCAACTAAAACCTGTTTGCACGACTCCTTTGAGCCGTGGTAGGGTAGTAATCAAAGTACAGTGGGAACTCACACGAGACAAATGATGATCCCCAGGTCGATGAACTAACCTGCACACATGTCACCAGGGAACTGCCATCTGACGTCTGGTATATTACCAACTAGCATGTTCCCGGCGAGTCCTGTCCGGTGTACTCATAACCCAATGAGCACCTGTATACATCTTAGGTGATCCAACAGACACCAGTGGCTTGTGAGACCGGCCACCGCCCCTCGTCGGGGTCTCGACTGTATACACTAGTCTACTCTGGAGTATCGATGCCCTGTCTCGAAACTCACACGACTAGGGACCATTTAAGGATATGCTTATAGACCCCAGCTCCCACTTATATGATCGCCCTCATACTGCTGGTGGTCAAGCAAGAATCCTAGGGGCTCTATCAACGTGTAATAGCAACTTGTCAGGTCACCTAAAACAGTACACGATGATAAAGGTAAACCAGATAGCATACTATCATCTCGAGTAAGACTGTCCTACCGGGATAGGTCCTCCATCAATCATTGCAATCACGTACCTGTGACCTAATAATTGACTCTGAGGGCACTATCTCCAACAATCTCCCACTTGCACTCAAGGCTAATTATTGCGATGTCGCATACTCACAGCCCGTGTGATACCGAACACCCAACTCCACTACTAGTCAATCTCACAAAGCTCGTTTGCGAAACTATTGCGTTCGAGGAATAGCCTCAGTGAGTGGATCCGCTTAGTTGTTTCTTTCTATGTCTCTCTATATCTCAAGTTCGCGGAGAAACCCATCTCCCGAAATGAGCAATACCTGTCTTAGAATGTGTCTGGATGTCTGATGGGACATAGCTCATAAATGAACTCCAAATCCAAACTTCTTAGACTGTATCGTCAACTGAACTTAATCAGTATCCTGCGCCATGCCTCCCTCAGTATTGCCTTGGACTACCTGTCCAAAATACTGCCCCTCGTCAGAAGGAAAACTATAACTCTGACAACCTCCCTGTCGTCCAGGTCACCTTGGAAGCCTGGAATGATAACTGTCTCCCGAATGAGGCTGTCGTTATCATATCCCTAGAACATCCACTTATGTTCTAAAACTGCTTCCGACCGTTTCTCCAGGATTGGATCAATGTCAACTTATTGCATCTAGTGCAAGAACAACATCTGGTGTGGTACTTGACATCTCATGATTGACTCAATCGCCTGAGCAAGTGATCTGCCAATCATGCACATCCCTCTCCCCTTTAGTCTGTAAGACACCTTTAGAGAGGGTGACTCCATTACCTGCAGGTACACTACCATGCCAGGAGTCGTCCATTCTAAATACTCTTAGAATGCTGTCTAAGTACCCAGATTGGGAAACCACCCAAATCTAGATCTAAAACCATAGATCTAGTAACCAGTATGTCTGATACAAAATCCATTTCCTTTGTGGAGAAACCACTGTGTGACGACCAAAGTATAACCGATCGTAGTATAGGAGTTTCTTTTCCTACTCTGTGTATGTCATCCAAATACCAAGATATCACACCCTACTACCTTCTCAACAGATCCATCCCCTATTCTGATGAAGTCAAACCCATGACTGTCACGTCAGAAATAGATGATCTATCTCCGCTACTGGTGCTTCAGTCTATAAATAGACATAAGCTACCTTTCTACCAATGCTTCCGCTGCTCCCACTGACTACGACAACCCTCTGGCAGAGTCATATACACGTACATTTCTAAAACTAGTTTAGAAAGACGCTATACTCATCCTCCTGCCGGGTCTCACAGTCTGGAACAACAGCAATGGTAATTGTGGGTAAACAAGAACTTCCCTGTCACCGTCCTTGAGGCTACCGGAGTACCTCTCGGGTGCCTGAAGTTACCCACCTTATCTGCGGAGTGGCCAATGGAATATCAATCCAGATTGAATTTTTAGGTTCCTTATCAAATCTTCAGTAATCGTTTGTGGTTCTGGAATCACTTCCAGTTCTACCATACTCCCACTACTGTTTTTCTGAAAAAATCCATTTTTAATAAAACTGTGGCGAGTCTAGAACAATATTGCTATTGTTCATCCAGATGGTAGATAGTCAACCCTCGTCATAGCCTGGGTCAACCCACAAACAGCCATTACAGAAACGTGCCTTGAGTTGTCCAGCGTCTGGTTTTAATCATAAGCCGGACAACTCCCCGTACCTTAACACCGTTAAGATATGAACTGTACTATATCCAATATAGAACCAGAGGCACTGATTTAACTGAACCAGATCCAAATCATGCAGCTGTCCCCAGTGCATGTCAACTAAATGGAAGGAGGCCGATCAGCGTTACTCAACTTAGGAATGCTTCCAATTATGAGTAACCTGAAAGAGAAGCAAGATCTCTTAATCATTACTATCAACTGAATACCATACACAAGTATCTACATCTTCGATCACTTTGAAGAATCCCGATACTTTCTATACCTGGTTCTCTACTCTATTCAAATACCTATAACTTCTCAAAATTCGGACCCTGTGTTTCCACGAAAACACCTGTCTAAAAACTAGAGAAGTCATAAGTAAACCGAATATAGTACGAGGACCAACCCCTCTGTCCTGATGGACCCTGGACAACATACAATACTCTGTATAAGTCCCTTGAGTCTCATAACTCATTCACTGTGTATCGTAGGCTGAAAACTGTACTTATGGTTAAGAAGAATTACACCGCTGTTTAATGCTCCTTACCTAACCATCCACTGATATAGGTAAATGCCGTAGACATAATTTCAGAAAGGTATATCTCACTCTATGAAAATAGACGTACAGATATATCAATTTGAAATTGGTGCATAACAGCGGATATTCAAAACCAAATATTTGCCGACCGGCAAACAGCCCAGGTGATTTCCTCAAATATCACCGATTACAACGATTCCCGATATAATGAGGATAATCACCCAATTCCCAATAACTTACTCCCACTCATCATCTGAAAAACCATACAGATGTGAGAATCATACCTGGTAAATACATACCCTGGAGTAAGTATCTAATCGGGAAATCAGTTTTCCTTTAACAGTACACAGTGAGACTGAAACATCGAAATGTTTCGATGGGGTATCCTGGTATTCCTAGTAATGCCTCTTCCAGATTCACGACTGTAACCGTATAGTTCTTTGCCACCTCTCCAAATCCCTTCATATGTCTTTAGTCTTTACCTTCTGTACACCCCTTTAGGCCAAATGGTTTTCTTCCTTCCCTACCGTTCGGCACCAGCCTATGGTTTGGAAGAAGACTATCCAATAAGCATAATGGGTGTACTGTCCCAATCCTAGGAACACTCGTAATGAGAGAGGGTGAAGATAAAAGACAACCGAATAAACCTTATTCCTATTTCTCCTGGACCAGAATCCATCCCCGAGCTGGAACAAGTTCCTTTCGAGTTCGTATATAACCATACGATGGAGTATCTAATAAACTGTGGATCTTCGTAGTGATACGGAGTGTCCTGGAGAAATACAAAGGTGATGTGGGAGTGGTAATGAAATACCTGGTTTGGTCGTGAATATCTGTTGCAATTTACTTTGCCCTCTTACTAATCCCTTGCTTTGTCTGAACTTAATACCTTCTGTACACCATCGTTAGGCTAATTGGTTTTCTTCATTCCCTACCGGTCGGCACCAGCCTAAGGTTTGGAAGAAGACTATCCAATTTGCGTAATAGGTGTACTATCTCCTAAACCAAGGAGTACTCGCAACCTGAGAGAAGGTAAAAGGAAAAGACAACTGAATAATCCTATCCGTTTTCTCCAGAACCTGAAACCATCCTCGAATAAATCTTTTCAAGTTCGTATCTAACCATACGATGGTTTTGTCCAATGGAAGTGGACGTTCGTAGTAATACGGGGTGTCCTGGAGAAAAGGGTAAAAGTAGGAGTGGCAATGAGGTTTGCAACTCTGACAATCCAAAAGCCTATGTTAAGAAGGTTTGGTCAACTTGGTCACTGAGTCATAGTCTTAGGGTCGGGTCAATGGTCGCTGCCAAAGAGAGAGAGAAAAGAAACACTCAGCGTGCACTCTAACCTAGATCAGAATGGTTACCAATTTATCTAATCTGGAAACCTCCCACTGTACCTCAAATTCTCCTCCAAACCTAAAAGAAGAATTAGTCGGGATCACCCGAGGAGTATACCAACTCATCAGTGGGAATCGGGATCCAACTATCATCGCATGACAACGTGACGGAATCCGCTCACGGTGTCACACTCCAGAAGTTATACGCATATCTGGCAAGTTTCAGTTCTTTTGAAACTCCCGATGTGATTTTTACCCCATGCTCTTATGACCTTGACTTTGGCCAACATATCATAAGTCACATGTCAAGTTCAACCCGTCATTCTCCAGGTTAATTTGAATCCACCCGTATCTACCCTTGACTTTGGCCAAAATGGCAGTACGACTGTCCCAAACCAACGCATCTATCTATGCTGCATATGAATATCCAATAGCTACCAATCACTGTGCCTTGACTTTGGCCAACATACACAGCTTGAATACTATTGACTACCCATATGAAACGACGGAGGGCTACGAATGGTTTCTGGCGAAAACCTTTAACGTAATGAACTTGATATCGTTGAGGGAACAGATAGCTTTTTGAAAATATAGTGACGAAGACTGTTGCTAAAGAGGTCACTCCCGGTGAAGGGATCTCGGCTCTTTCCCCGTAGAATGAGGTGCAGGATATTCCAACTGAATACCATGATGCAAAGCAAAAGTAATCGGCTATAGTGAAGTTAATGCCCTGACGCAAACTTCTGTCCAAGGGGTCACTCCCGGTGAAGGGATCTCGGCCCTTGCCTCGTCGACTGAGGAGCAGGATATTCCAACTGAATACCACGGTGCAAAACAAAAGAGAACGTCCTTGCAATAACAGCTTTTTGAAAAGTGTTCCAACAACATCAGATTAGGTTTGTTTTTAACTTGCATTGATCCGAATCAATGCAGTCCCATCAATTGATCACACCAAAAAGAACGAAAATATACTGATGTACGTATATGCCATCCGCATTCGCCACTGGGTCCCGTCATTACCCGTTAGGTTAGCTAACTAACGACAGAGCGGGGACTGGACTAGCGCGGATGTAAAACATATACAACATCTACTAATATATATACCAATATATTATATTCGCTCAAGGCGTGATAAAAAATGCAACATCACAGAAATGTACAGCATCACAGAAACAATACAGATATCTGGGATCCCCGGGTTTCACAGAGCCGCTGAAACCCGACGTTCCCCTGGTCGTGTGGATAGCCTGTGCAATGAAATCCTAGACCCCTACGGGCGCGGCAAGTCACCCGCCAAAACCTGAAGCGAGGCAGCCCCCTTCAGCGCCGTGAATGGACCACCCAGCACTTCACGGAATCCGGTAACTTGGGCACCCCTCCTGGGTCAACCTGTACCCCCTACGAGTGCGGCGAATAGCCCGCCAATCCTAGAGTGAAGCCCCTTCCGTCCCAATGCCATGAGATGCGGGCTTGTTGCCCTCTAGAACCCGGCTATCCGTGCACCCCTCCGCGGGGCAATCCTAGTACAAAAAGTAAAATATACATACAACGGGTACAACGACCGCAACCTGGCCGTGCCCCAAAAAAATAATACAAACAGGCAGTGACGGCAGTCCACATGTCGGACGCTCGCCCCGCAATATCAAATGTACATAATACAACCACAACTGTACTAGCATTGCATCCAGGCTATCCCCCACGACCGATCCGCAACATCACAGCAAAAACAGAACATCAACGTGAAAGTCACGTTCGCAAATCCGTCTAACCGGGCTATAGCAGTTAGACCGGATTTACCGATCAAGTGACATTCACGGTCGCAGATATAATGTAAATACTGTGAAATAATGTGTTTAAAATATCCGATCAATCAAATTTTAACAAGTGGGCCCCAAAGCATTACTGTAGCAGATCAGGAAATTCTGGGCCCAAAATTAACATTCCAAAACCCCAGTTTTAACCCCAGAAGCCCACTGGAGAAAATTGACAGAGTGTTCTTATCATAGTGCGGCGGAACCGCGGCCCAAGGGGGGGTTTGGCCGCGGTTCAGCGCTCCCACTATCGAATTACTTTGTCGAATTTCTACAGTAGCCTTATAATCTCCAGTACATCAATTTTATACAACCTGAAAAATTTTTGGAGACCAAAAAATTTCAACAGAAAACTGTCGTGAAGGAAAAACGGGTTTTGGAACATTTGATCGATCGGAACTGAAAAACACATTAAACCAAGCTAGACTAAGTTAATGGCGAGGCTCTGATACCACTGTAAGTGCACGGCGGGGCCCCGGCCGTCAATCCGACGGCCAAATGCGGAAGCGGTGATAAACTTTAATTTTTCTTGAACTGGCAAACCGCCGCGCACTAATACCCGGATCGAACCATTAATTAGTCCTAGCTAACAATAAGATGGGAAAGAGATATACCGACGATCCAAGTCCTCCGGTCTTCTCGTCGTCGTCCCAATCTCCTGCGGAATGTCCCGTCTCCTCCTCGTCGCCGGAAGTGCACCACATCGCCTACTTCTTTTACGGGCTCCCACCTCAATGCCGAGGCAACTCGGGCACGAAGCCGGCTACTCGACGTGCCCAAGATTTTCTGTAGAATATAATGTGGATTACATGTCTCATTTGGGATTATGGAGTTGCCTTTTGTGGAGGAATTGAAGTGAACTTTTGGAGAGGGAGTTGTAGGGATTTCTCAAAGCTCAAGATACAAAAATCCCACCAAAAATGAAATGAATCCCATCCTTCATCAAGGAATGGCCGCCCCCTCCCTTTGGTGTGATTGGAGAGAGAGTAAGGTCAAGGGGGTGGGTGGAAGGCAATGATGCAAGGTGGAGTGTCATGGAAAAAGCAAGTGATGATGAGAGGCAATGATCACTCCCAAAACCAATACACTACCAACTAATCATCAACAACCATGATGCTTACAAAGTCAAGCCATCATGAAGTGATCAAGTCAAAAAGGTCAAGGTATGGTGCTCATCATGAAAACCATCATGATGCAACAAGATGCAAAGAACCCCCTCCACTAATGCCTATTTGCAACAATGCAAATAAACCCTCCTCCACCAATCTTCGGCCAATGAACGATACAAAGGAAATTGGCCGAAATGGAAAACAAACTGGCAACTCCAGAAAACTGGTCCCGTAATAAATTACAGGAAAACCCCGATACTGTGCATACACACCCGCATTTGTATTCCGACCGAAATACAAATGCAATGAGACAAAGTCTACACTGTACTATACTAGGATCCGGCTTAAACCAAGGCCGGCTAGTAATATCCGTTCGATCCTGATCCGTGCAATACCGCACGTATCTGATCGAACCCTGCCATATATCCATACGGCCTATAGTACAAACTGTCCGATCCTGATCCGTGCAATACCGCACGTATCTGATCGGACCCTGCCATATCTCCATACGGCCTCTACAACTTTTCGTCCGAAAGCTGAGTAACTGAATGTGGGGGACTCTAAAGACTCGTCAACACCTTGGTTGTGGATTTAACCACAAGCACGTTAGAGGTATAAGCCAATACATAACGGGCTACCAGGTATTGACCAAAAGAGACGTCTGTGAGCGAACTCAGCCTGACTCCCTACTGAGCCTGTCAGTGACAATATCCGTACAGTCCGGTCCGTTCGTCTATGAGTATCGCATGGCGGGCCTAGGGGGTTGGTAAAAGTCAGACCCCCAAAAGCGGTACAAGTCGTGTCGGAGTGTAGCCCAGAACACCCTGAGATACTACTGGAATACCTACCAGTAAATCTCCTTGCCTCGGCCGAGGGCTTCGTGTAATGGCTCTCCTAGACACAGCACGACCTCACCCCCAATACCGGGAGAGACGAACCCCTGAAGATACGCTCACTGCCTCCATGTGGCTCGGGACTGTACCCAACTAAAACCTGTTTGCACGACTCCTTTGAGCCGTGGTAGGGTAGTAATCAAAGTACAGTGGGAACTCACACGAGACAAATGACGATCCCCAGGTCGATGAACTAACCTGCACACATGTCACCAGGGAACTGCCATCTGACGTCTGGTATATGACCAACTAGCATGTTCCCGGCGAGTCCTGTCCGGTGTACTCATAACCCAATGAGCACCTGTATACATCTTAGGTGATCCAACAGACACCAGTGGCTTATAAGACCGGCCACCGCCCCTCGTCGGGGTCTCGACTGTATACACTAGTCTACTTTGGAGTATCGATGCCCTGTCTCGAAACTCACACGACTAGGGACCATTTAAGGATATGCTTATAGACCCCAGCTCCCACTTATATGATCGCCCTCATACTGCTGGTGGTCAAGCAAGAATCCTAGGGGCTCTATCAACGTGTAATAGCAACTTGTCAGGTCACCTAAAACAGTACACGATGATAAAGGTAAACCAGATAGCATACTATCATCTCGAGTAAGACTGTCCTACCGGGATAGGTCCTCCATCAATCATTGCAATCACGTACCTGTGACCTAATAATTGACTCTGAGGGCACTATCTCCAACAGGTCCATCATAGGAGAAGGTGGTGTGTGTAGACGTGATCCCAGAATAGGAGTGGGGATCGTCTGTGGTGTACTAGAAGAGGGTTGCTGAGGTAACGAGCCTTATGGGAAACCAAGAATTAGCTCGTGAGAAGGCGGTGGGGTAGAAGAACAAGGATCAGAAGTAGAAGTGTGTGTGTGAGGAAAGGTCTCGGCCGGGGTGTTATTGATAGATCTATCAGTATCATCAATCTCTTCCCCAACGTGATTATTCAGCACTCTTCCTGATCTCAACGTTGTGATGGCATTTACATTGTAATGCCCTGGATTCGGTAGGGGTTGAGACGGAAGTTTCCCTTTTTCTCTTGCACTCATTTCGGCTTTTAGTCGTGCAATTTCTGCTTCCATCGATCTGATACTCTCAGCTTGGGACGCTGAGTTTTTCTTTATCTCACTGACGGAAGATCTAACCTCAGCCGACACTTCCATGAAATTTGACAAGAGTGACTTCATGGTTTGTGTGAATGCAGAGAACTCGTAATAACAGATAAACTGCAAAGGATTAGAAGGTGCAGGAGTGTTGACCTGATTTTGAAAATTTTGTGACTGGTAGAGGTGCTGAGTGGGTTGAAGTGGTTGCTGTTGTGGTAGAAGAGCCCTTTGGAAATTGTTTTGGTTTGGAACCGTGTTTTGATTTTGTTGTTGGTTCCAAGCAAAGTTAGGGTGATTCCTCCAACCCTGATTATATATGGAAGAATATGGATTGTTTCTAGGTCTTTGAAATGCGACATTGGTATGCTCTTGACCTTGAAACTGAGAATGCAATGGACATTCTTCCCTCAAATGAGAAGGATCAGAACAGCATCCACATACATTTTTGGGGAGCGACATCGGATTTAGGGAGGCTGCTGAAAATTTATGTTCCATAGCCTCGAGCTTCTTTTGCATTGCTGCCTTCTCAGCTCGAACACCTATGGAAACATCAATTTGGTGTACGCCACCCCTAGACGATGACTGGTTTACACTCTCCCACTGTAAGGACTTTTCAGCGAACTCTTCTAAAAATTTCCAAGCTTCCCTATCATCCTTGGTCATAAAATTTCCTTGACACATGGCTTCAAGGTTCTGTTTAGTGGTCGGGTTAATGCCCTCATATATGATTCGGCACAGATCCCATCTCGGGATTCCGTGATGTGGACATTGAACCAACAGATCCTTGAAGCGTTCAAAGCACTTTGAGAATGGTTCATTCAGAAGCTGGGTGAATTGATTTAGTTCGCTACGGACTCGAGCTGTCTTGTGATTAAGGTAGAATTTCTTAAGGAATGCTGCAACGAATTCTTCCCAATTCGAAATGGAATGTGCGGTAGTGTTATACAGCCACTTCTCGGCTATATCGCACAAGGTAAATGGAAGAAGACGTAGACGCATAGCATCCACAGAAAGTTGTGACGTACCCATCATTGCGCATACATTTTCAAATTTGGTAATAAAGACATATACGTCTTCAGACTCGAGACCGTGGAATTTTGGTAGAAAGTTGATGTATTGGGGTTTAATCTCAAAATTATCCCCGTTGGCTGGTGGAATGGATAAGCAGGTCGAAAGAAGACCTCACATAGGATAGCACCTCTCTTGGAGAGAGATGCGGGGTGGATTCTGCGCACCAGCGGAAGGCGGCAAATTAGTGGTAAAGAAGTTCGATGGAGAAGGATCCGTCGATGTGGGTGTGGTGGTGGGTAAAGAAGAAGTAAATGTAGAAATACCGACTTCGGAGTCGATCGGGGGAACGCGGACTAAACGGGCACTAGAATCCCGTGTCCAGCCTATCTTGCACTAAAGGGTTTAGTACAAGTGGCAGCATGAATATAATTAGAGAAAATGAATGAAGTGATTGGTGTTTGTTTTGAAAAATATACGGATTTTTGAAAAGATGATGCAAATCACAACAAATGCAACAAGAAAAACCCTAAGTCTAGTGGTCACCTAGGTCAAGGCTGTAGACCGCTCCTAACTGCCAAAAGACAAGTCGCAGGATCAATCCTCCACTGCCTCTTTGTCTCTCCTGTGGCCAGGTAAGTGCCAGCTAAGTGGGAGGTTCTCCACTACGTAAGTAGTGGGCCGAATTAAGTAACCACTTGCCTTAGACGCACTTGCCTTAGACACCACAAAAGAAACGCGGATAAGCAATGAATTACCCACGGCCTTCTTCTGTCCTAAGTGAGCGCGACGGTCCTTAGAGTCATGTCTAGATTTTTTTAGTTAATGAGGGTAATGCGGATGCAAGTTTATGATTTTCGGGGCTTAGGAAGGGTAATGCGGATGCAAGTTTGTGATTTTCGGGGCTTAGGAAGGGTAATGAAATCCCCACCTAATCTGGATTTGGCCGTGCCTCTTAAATTCCGTATTAATATGCAAACAACCAAAAATCAAAAACACGCACAATTTTTATTGCTTTTTGCGGCGCTATGAATTTTGCAAAGAAACCTGCAGCAAATTTGTTATTGGAGCAGATGAGGAAGGAGATAAGAAAGTCAAGAAGTCACCTGAGAAAAATGGTACAGTAATGCCTTCAACCCGCCGCGGAACCGCCGCAATTCTTGGCTTAAACCGTGGATCCACCACGCTTCAAACAGTTCACTGCACAAATATTTTACAGAGAGCTTCTGTTCACTCCCTCAGCTCTCTGGAATATTCCAAATATCTTTCCAATTTCACAGAAAACTCCAGATTTCCTTGCAACAAATCACAACAAATCGTTTAGTGTTTGCGCGAATTTTGATCTCAAAATTATAATGGAATAAACTTTTCAACTCAAATTTCAAAAAACGAACGAATTACCGCACGATCCCCGGCAACGGCGCCATTTGATTGATACGAGTTCTCGATGTGTCGTGTTTACGAAATGATGTTTCACAATCAAAGAAATTTTTGACCGCAATCAATAACGGTGTCGTATGTAGCGCGTTAGCGAGTTCGGATCGTCCACAGGGAAAGTGAGATCCGTTCGAATTTGAATTAGATGAATTGAAAATTAAAGAACAGAGAAAAGACAATTCAATTCAAGATTTATAAAATTGAAGTTCAAGAATTATCTAGATCTAAATCTAAAATCAAGAAAACATTTAAAAATCAAGAATTGAGAATTGATGATTTCCAATCCAATAATCAAGAATCGAAGTGAGGCTCATAGGAATCGATCGAATCTATAGACATGATAAAAACTATTGATTACGTTCTCTTATCCATTAATGATTTGATACTAGATCGATGACGATTAATCGAGATTTAAGGATCTTTCGAAGAAACTAGGGTTTCTTCATCTCATCCTTTGTCCTTTCGATGAATCTCATTCAAAAACTAGCCTCTAGTAAATTCAAGAATCGATCGTGGATCGCTAATTAAGAGCGAACACAATCAAGAAAGCATCGCTCAAAACTAGGTTGCCGATTCTTCAATTTACTAAAGTTTACAAAACTTATAGGAATTAAGAATCGTTTCAAGATTTGTAACATCATCTCTATTGATTCTCTCGACTCCTTCACGAGCGGAGTTTTACTCAAACATCATATCAGAGAACACAATCACAAATCGAGATCTAATCATGATGCAAAAATGTAAAGAAAGCAAGATAAAGAATTTCACCTTTTATTTATCAACAATTTTGTTACAATTCTCTCAAGATCTACAATGAGGAAAGAACTCGATCGTCGATTTGGCTTCGCTCGTCTTCGTGAGTCGTGGACGTCTTGGATCACTTGCTCGGATGATGATCGGCTTCGCTCCTAAAAGGTTGAAGGCTTCTCGCTTGAATTGGTACTCGGTGTTCTTGATTTTTGGCTTTGGATTTTGAATTGGGGATTAGGGTTTACAAGTTGTGTCACTCAACTTGTGTTGGGAATTGATGAGTGGTTAATGAACAACCTTAGAAGTGAAGCCTTAGGGTCCCTTTTATAGCCTTAAGAATGATTAGCTTCCTTTATAAGCTTGGTTTAGGTTAGCTTCCCTTGTAAGGTAGGTAGTTAGGTAGAAGCCTCTAGAAGTAGTTAGTTAGGCTTTTAGCTTCCTTCATAAGCTTGGAGGTTAGGGAGAAGCTTCTAGGTTTAGTTTGTTAAGTAGCTTGCTTTGGAAGCTTGAACATGATTAGCTTGTACAAGGTGCTTGCTGATCTGGCAGAAGATTCTGGAGAATTCTAGAGTTTTCACTGGCTTGATGAGATGTGGGACTTGAGAAGAGAATTCTGCAGATGAGCTTTGATGATGTCACCCTCACGTGGCCGCGGATCTACGGCCCAAAAGAAGCTTTGGTGTATAATTTTTCAGTGATGCTTCCTTATGACTTCATGGTATTTTGCTGATATGTTGAATCTTATAATTAGTCCTTGATCACTATCAGATCTCAAGTTTTTGAGTTGGCGTATTTTTATCAGCACCGTTTCACAGATTTGGCTTTTCTCTTGGAATTTCCTTCACAGATTCTCGAAACAAGTGTTGCGCTATACAAAGATGATGCGATGCCATGATAAACACTCAATTTCCCTCGAAATGTCAGTTTTAAGGTATAACACAAGTAATTCGGTATTTTACGGGTGTTTTGCTAATATGTGCTATACTTAACCTGAATACCTTTAGATGAATGCAAATGATAGGGAAATTGACGTGTTAAAAATACATTATTTTCGACTCAGAAATTATCAATACCCGGGTGGCCGTTACGATTAGCAGGCCGCTTGTGCCTTGTGGGTGATTGATATGATCATCACCTACTGCCGGCGTATTGACGAGTCTTTAGAGTCCTACATAGAGCTTTCCTGGTTCATGCGAAACGGAGTAGGAGCACATATGTGATATGTGCGGGACCGAGATTAATACGAGTATGTGATACCGTATTCTATTCTTACGATATGTGATATCGGTCAGCTATATGTGATATAGCCGGGTTATCGGATCAAGTGTTGATTCGATAAGTTGATTCATTTGATATTAGTCGGTTATATGTACTATAACCGGATTATTAAATCAAGAGTTGATTTAATAGTTTAATGTATAATTATATATTTGATATATTAAATTACATTAACTAATATTAGCTCACTTAAGATTTCTTTCTCACTTTTTGATACATTGATATATATGTGATATATATTAATAGTATTCTTTTTGCACAAAATATATATATATATATATGATATATATTGTTGTGTCATGCTAGGTTATACATGCAACATGTATGTATGAGACTTACACCATGCTAGGTTAATGTTAAGGTTAATATTTATTCTTAAGTAATTACAATCAGTAGAGATATTTTGATGGTTGGAAGCTTGGAGAAGTTTCAAGATAACCATTGACTTAGTCCACTCTTTTGTTTTCCTTAAGATATTTATCAACCCAACCATTAACCATACACAATGGTTAACTCTCTACAAGGGTTAGATATATGATATACTCACCAACGGTTGCAATTTTAACCTTAATGGATTCATTCTTTATCACTTGAGTTTCATCTTCTTCTTCCTCATTTTAAGCTTTCTAGCTTTTGACATAGTGATGATAGATTGTGAGAAAACAAAATCTAAAGTGAGAAATATTCCTAATTCATCATCTTCTACTATTAGCCATTTATTTTAGGGTGTTTGCTTCACTAATCTACACAATTAAAGAAGAGATAGAATGAGCTAGTGTCTCCTCGACGTAGATCATCTTCGGCCTCGAAGACATCGAAGCAAGCTTGTTCGTTTCTTCATGGGAGCCTCTCTAGAGTCCGCATGATCGTGATCGCAGCGAAGGGACTTCTACATGGAGCTATTGAAGTGATGGACCGGTCTACAAAGGTTGTATTCCTTGTTCACTTAGATGTAAAGAGTTTACATATCTTGTTTCACCCTAATTCTCTAGTTCGATTACTTGGCGGGTTGGTTTACCACCCTAAAATTTTAAAGTAGCATGATTGATGCTTGGCAAAACCTTTCTAAGGTGCTAATCTAACCCTACAGTGGTATCAGAGCCAAGCTAGAGCATTAGGCGTTGCGTAGGCGAAGTTTAAAGTCCGATTGAACTCCGTAATCCCGTAAAGACCCCCTTTCTGGAAATTTTTCAAAAAGTTGGATTTTTTTCATGTTAAAAATACTCAGAAAATCATGCAGGAAATTCTATGGACATACCTGAAGAACAAAACCCTAACTCATCTAAGTGATCGCGGATCCGCGGCCAAAATATGATTTTGGCGGCGGATCCGTGGCGCCGCTTGAGAGGCTTGGGTCGGGCCCTTCAGCTGTTGGTCCGTAGGTACTGGGGCATACTTCTAGGAACTTTTAATTATGCTCAAGTGTTGAGCTCTCCGGTAATTTTTGGGAATTCGTTGTATCGATCGAATTATCTAACTTCGCCTAGCTATCTGTGTTTGTGATACAATATTTGGAATCCACAGAATTAGTTATGAGATGACTAGTTTGAATTTTATAAATCTAGCCGTTTCGTCTCATTTGATCGGTTGCCACGGGATTTTGATGTTGATCAAAAGTCCATCACAATCACATAGCGTACGCGGATACTCGCCGGGTAAACTTCATAGATAGCCACGCCCCATAGCCCTGACTAAATGACTGTAGGAGAACCCCGTCGCCAAAAGCATCCATTCGGGTGCTCGCGGCAGCGGTGTTCTGCCTTAGTGCACTTCGTCGACGGCATCGGGGGTGTGGCAGTTTAATAAAGTTTCCGACGAGCATTCGATCAGGTTATCAGAAATCTTGTTGAATTACCCGACAGGTTATTGGAAAGTGTTTTCAATATCGAGACTAAAATGCGGGGTTTATAATTGTTAGGCATGTGATGTCTAAGGAATTCATTCGGTTGGGCATGAAATCCGAAGTATGTGATACGTTGGGTTTATGATGTCTAAGGTGGTTGCGGATTCCAACTGTTGTAGTTTTTCACTTTCTTTTTTATGACCGTAAGTGTAATATGTGGTGTATCACCGGTTTCGGTGCTATATGTCAACGACAACTGGGATACGCATATTTACTTACGTTGATAACATGTGATGTTATGTGTTGCTGTGATATGTTATATTGGATCGTCGTGTTTTGAATAGCCGGTTTTTTTTATGTGAGATGAGAGCTTTTCATTTTCATTCATGTAAAATTCATTGTATGTAATATTCTTTTATTGGGGAACTTCCAGGTTGCGGATGATTTCACCATTGTATATTATTTACTTTTCCACATTAGGATAGACCTAAGGCTGGGAGCACAAGTGACCGGGTTCTAGGGTATAGTGGGAGACCATCTCGAGGAGTCGAGACCGGGTCTCCTAACTCTAGAATTGGTAGAGTTGCTTGCCGCTCTCGTAGGGGTCTAGGGATGTGGGTTTGGCTATTCATCACGACCGTGAAATCCGCGTTTTTACTGGCTTAAATAAAACACAGAATTCCTAGTATATCCAATATTTCATATGTGGTTCTTCTGCTGCTGATATTCTGTGATGTGATCATTTTATATATCTGAGACGAATGCCTATATTATATATATGAGATATAATAAATATTGCAGCTTTCATTTCTTATGTGATGCTTGGGAAGCATAATCTGATAGGACTTCATTAATGGGATTAATGAAATAAAAGAAAAAGAAACCTAAAGATGTTGTAGAAACTTGTTTAAAAACTGGTAGCTCTAGTTCTTGCTTTGCATAGCGGTATTCCTTGTAGAATATCCAGCACCTTATTCGATAAGGAAAGAGCCGAGATCGCTTCACCGGGAGTGACCTCTTTAGCAAAACTAGCAGATGCTACAACCCACTCGGTTTGTCTTTTTGATTGCTTCTATAGTTTTTGCTTTGCATAGTGGTATTTGTGAAATATCCTGCACCTTATTCGATGAGAAAAGAGCCAAGATCCCTTCACCGGGAGTGACCTCTTTAGCGAAACTAGTAAACACCTCAAAAACACTCATTTTCAAATTCATTCGATTCTACAACGATATCAAGTTCATTACGCAAAAAGGTTTTCTTAAAAACCTGTCGTAGCCCTCCATCATTTCATATAAGTCCTACTTAGTATTCGTACGGCGTTTGTTGACCTCCGTCAAGGCGTAGTGTGCGGTAGCTGACTAGTATTTATCTGTTGCATATGATGCGGTTGTTTTAAGGTAGTCTTGTTGACCTCCGTCAAGGGTCGTGCAGGTGCGTTTAATTCAATCAGGAAATGAAGGGTAGAACTTGACTAGCAGCCTATGGTTTGTTGACTTCCGTCAGGTCATAGGTGTTAGTGTATATGCCCTAAAGGCCATTATTGTATCATACTTGTATGTATATTACTTAATGGAAGCTTGGGATATTCACAGTTGTATATACAGTCTTGCTAAAAATGGTAGTTTGCTACTTGGTTTGTGTCTACTTTAATATGTGCATATGTTTCTTGTAACGTATCACTTATACATATTAGTAGAGCCCATAGGATATTTGCTTGATTACCAGCGTTGTGATGGCAGTCACACTAGTGGGGGCTGGGTAGTCTATAAGAAACATCCTATACATGTCCCTAGTCGCAGGATTATCGAGACTGGGCATCGATACTCCAGAGTAGACTAGTGTGTACGCTTCTCATCCCAGTTGGGGAGATGGTCTGTCCCACATCCATCAGTACGTCGTACTGGAGATAGTATACAGGTGCTCGTTAGGTTACGGGTACACCGGACATGACTCGCAGGGGAACTGATTGGTTGGTATTATACCCGTCGCCGGTTAACAATTCCCAGGTGACATGAGTACAGCATAGTCCGCAGACTTGACACTGCTACTTCGCCTCGAGTGTGTCCCACTGTTCTTAGATTGCTACCCTACCACGGCTCAAAGTAGTCGTGCAAACAGGTAGCAGTTGGGTGCAGTCCCGAGCACTTGGAGGCAGTGGCGGTTAGATAGGATTCGTCTCTCCCGGTATTGGGAGTTGATATCGCGCTGTGTCAGAGAGCCATTACGCAAAGTCCCTAGCCAGGGAAATCGAGATTTACTGGTAGGTTCCAGTAGTTTCTCAGGGTGTAATGGGCTACGCTCCGACACGACTTATACCGCTATTAGGGGACTGACGCTTTCCGCCCCTAGGCTAGATATGCGATAGTCATTGACGAACAGACCGGACTGTACGGAGATTGTCCCATCAGGCTCAGTAGGAGTTCGGATGGATTTCCTCATCGGCCTTCTTATTGACATCTACCTGGGGACCATTACGTACAGCTAGTGCCGCTTGCGGTTTGTGGTTAAACCAACTGCCGGCGTAGTGTCGAGTCTTTAGAGTCCCACACAGAGAGTTTCCCTGCTCCAGGCGAAACGATATAGAGGTCATATGGTTTTATGACAAGGGTTCGGATGCATACGTGTTTAAACGCACGTACATCGTTCGGACAGTTTTTACTAGCCGGCTTTGGTTTAAGCCAGATTCTAGAATCAGGTTATTGGATTTATACAGTCTAAAGTTTTTCCGTGTTTTCACGGATTGGAAGGGCGTTCTCGTAATTTTCCGGGAAGCTTCTAGAAGCATGGTGACTTGGGGGTTAAGGTGGCATAAGCATTTATTGCTTAATGACTCATTTGTGTGATTCATCAATGGAGTTAATGCTTCATTTATTGAGCTAATGACTCATGAGATGAATCACACAAGGTGAATGCATCAACCATGATGATTAATCATATATATTATTCATTTGATAAATTGTTATGGTTGATATATTCTAATGAGTTCATTTTTCAATATCATTCTCATCATCACCTTCTCTCTCCTCAAGCTTTCTCATTCTTGAAACCCTAACCCTAACCTCTCATGTATTGAGATCAAGGGTTAGCTAGACTAATACATTCATAACCTCACTCTATATCCCCTAGGTAGCTTAGATTAGCACTTTGAGCAATCTAGTTATCTCAAGTTAGAGATCAAGCTTGGCGTAGGAGCTCTCGGGTGGATCGTCTTTGACTCGAGGAGGCCGTTGAGGTGCCGATGTTCTAAGAAGCATACGAGGAGTGGAGGACAGCGATGAAGACTCGAAGGACAAGTAACATGAGGTATAACTTTGAATCCGAGTAGTTAAACCTCTCGTTGTTTGCTAGTAAAGGTTTAGATACGATTCATGCGCTCAAGTCCGTGTTACGAAGCTTTGATAATCGTTTTTCATATATTCCGCCTCCCCGCAAGTTCGTATGGTGCGTGACATGGACTTACAATAGGACGCTAGGGGTAAAACATTATTGGGAATTTCAAGTGTTGAAATTTGCAATGAGATTGCATACCTTCTATGAGATAGTTGGATCTCGATACCCGCTGCGAGTAAGAGTTACTCCTGGGAGAATTTTACACATTACAATTAGCCGATCAAGTAGGTGTCTAGAAAGGTGTTAACGGGGTTATGCCCCCGGGAAAATGAGGTTTATTTTGATTAGGTCCGTGCGAAAGCATGGGGAACCTCCCTCAAAGTACCGACATTGGCCTGGCTGAAATATTGGCGAACTTGTAGGGTGTAATTAATCCCGGCAAGTCTTACCTTTTAGGGTTTGAAGGAAGATTTGACTAAAACAGTGGAAGCCATCCTGATTAGATAAAATAATAACCAATCTAATCCTGCAAGAGCGCACGCAGAGTGTTTTCTTCTCTCTCTCCTGGTAGTGACCATGTCACGCTTTAATCAAGTTAATAATATCGATGCATTGACCGAACCTGCTTATTATATTGAGCTAGGGAATGTTGGTTCCGCTCAATCTTATAACTGTTATAAATCCTAGCACGAAATAGGGGAATATCCGGATTCCTATGCCACCCAATTTGAAGAAAGTGCATGTTGATGCATATTCTTCGGGTGTCCTTATTACAGAGAACCGAGAATAGGTGAAATGTCTCTAAGTGTTAGAGAATGGTGCAATTGTTGCAGCCAAATCAGTTGGCAGATATCACCCTGTATTAATACATTGATTCTGAACAAATGTTATTACATACCGAACCTGATATACAACATTACATCATGTTCTTTACTGAGTTAAAAAAGGATATAATTCTGTATTGGAGGATAATGCTGTGAACATTTTTCTGGATCAAGAGTTGATTCTATCAGGCACGTTATATAATAGCATATAAGTTCTAAATCAAACCACAGTTCAAAGCATACAGAACACAGACAAGAGGAGTAGTTCATGAATGAACGTATCCTTCTTGAGGCATTATAGACTAGGTCATATCAATGCGACATGACCAGCTAAAGTTACATAATGATGAATATGAGAATCTATTCGAATTTTCATCTTATTCTACTTGCTAGTCCTGTCTCAAAAATAAAATGACCAATACTCCATTTACTGGAAACAAAGAAAGAGTTACTGAACTCTTGGGATAGATATATGATGATGTATATGGTCCCATGTCTACAGATGCCAAGGTTGGTTCTTTTAAGAACCAAACGGGTAAAAGTATTAAAGTCCTACGATGTGATCGAGGAGGCGAATACTAGTGTATGGAGTTCCTGGAGTTTCTAAAAGGAGAATGTGATTCTCTCTCAGCTTGCTCCTTCAAATACACCACAGTACAATGGTGTATCAGGGCGGAGGTATCGCACCCTATGAGATATGGCGTGCTCTATGATGAGAACTGCTGAGTTACCTGTTTTCTTTTTGGTGTTATGCACTTGAGAAGCTGCATACCTATTGAATGGGGTTCCATCCAAATCAGGGCCTACCACTACATATGAGATATGGTATGAGAAGAGACCATGTCTTAAACGAGTTAAGATATGGGGTTGTCCGGCCTATATTGAAAAGAAAAATCCGGACAAGCTCGAGGCAAGGTCAGTTGTGTGAGTTTGTCGGGATATCCCAAACATTAGTAAGGGAATATCTTCTACCTAACTGAGGAGCAAAAGGTGTTTTGTTTCTCAGCATACCACCTTTTTAGAAACGGAATTTCTTGTGAAGAAATTAAGTGGTCATGAGGTAGAACTGGAAGGAGTTCCAGCTAGACAAACTAACAGCTGATGATTTGGTAAAACTAAAGGATTCAATAGTTTCCGACAAACCTCAGCCTCTCCGCGAATCTGGTAGGGTTCCTCATCCACTCGAGAGATACTACGATCTTCTCGGTGATAGTGGGAGAGAGGATTGCATCATGATATGATGGCCCAACCGGGTTCAGGAAGTTGGAACGTCTATTTTGATGTGATGGTCAAAGAGTTTGACTTCATCAAAATGGTAGATGAACCTTGTATATACAAGAAGGTTGAAGAGAGTAAGGTTGTCTTCCACGTATTGTACGTAGATAACATACTCTTGATAGGAAATGGTTTCCTATGCTACACCCAGTCAAGCTCCTCTTATCACGATGATTCTCAATAGAAGATCTGGATGATCCCTGCTACATCTTTTACATTATGATCTATGGTGATAGATCTAAGTGGATGTTGGGAGTGTCCCAAATCCAGGTACACTAACACCGTACTAAAAATGTTTAGCATGGACGATTCTAAGCGTGGTGGTTCGCCCACTTACTCTTGGATCACTCTCTCCAAAAAGATGCCTCCCGAGACTGATTTGAAGAGAGCTCGCGTGCAAGGGATACCCTATGCTTCGGCAGTAGGATCTATCAGAGTGTGTGATATTATGTACCAGACCAGATATAGATGACTCACTAGGTGTAGCGATCAGGAATCAATCGGATCTTGGGAGAATCACCGGACGGCTGTGGAGGACATTCTTAAGTACTTGAGAAGCACTAAAAGAAAGTTCTTGGTTCCAACTTCCAGAGTGATAGGTTCAACTGAGAGTCAGTCATATGCATTGTCTTTACCCTCAATGTAGGGACGGTATGTTGGAAGAGTTCCAAGCTAGATACCGTGACATATTAGAAGATAAAGGCTGAATACGTTGCTACCAACGATACTACCAAAGTGGCTTTCTGGACATTTCTTGTTCATGAGATGAACAAGGTTCCTACCATTGAGCGTCCAATAACTGTTATTGTGAAAACAATGGAGTTGTGGCTTTGGCCTAGGAACACCGGTCCTATCAGCGTTCCAGACATATTCTGAGGCAAGTATCACCTGATCACGGAGATGGATGATCTCCTAGGGATCAAGGTAAGGAGAGTATACACGAAGGATAACACAACGGATCCACTCACAAAGGCCTTACCCCTAGAGAGACTACTATGGGATGGTTGAGTATGTGATACGTCAACCACTCCTAGATTGTTAGGTATTGGATACTACAACAGATGGCCCTAGTGCAAGTGGGAGATTGTTAGTAATATGTATGCCCTAGAGGCCATTACTGTATATGCGATGTATATTGTAGTGGATGCTTGGACATATATAGCGAGGACTTTCTTGCTCAACATGATAGTATGCTATCTGGTTGTACTTTATCTTAACATGTAAACAAGTACACTTATTGTCTCTCTATTACATGTTGATAAAGACCTTAGGATGATTACTTGACTACCAGAATTATGATGCAGATCATACTAGTGGGGACAGGGTAGTCGATAAGTACATCCTTCAAATGTTCCTAGTCGTTGGAGTATCGAGACAGGGCATCGGTACTCCAGAGTAGACTAGCGTATGCGCTTCTTGACCCATATGATGGGTGATGGATGATCCCATATCCATTGGTGTTTGACATCAGAGAAGGTATACGGCTGCTCAGTGGAGACTGGGTACACTGGACGGACTCGCCGAGAACTCCTAGATGGTATTATACCTATCGTCGGATAGCAGTTCTCTGGTGACACTGGTACAGGTTAGTCTGTAGACCCGAGATCGTCATAGAGTCTTGTGTGATTCCCACTGTGCTTTGATTTCCACCATACCATGGTCAAGAGATCGTGCAAAAAGGTGGTTTTTGGGTACAGTCCCGAGTCACATGGAGGCAATGAGCGATAGGAGGGGTTTCGTCTCTCCCGGTATTGGGAGTTGATGTTGCGCTATGCTCGATTGGCCATAACAGGAAATCCCTGGCCAGGGATGCTGAGATTTACTAGCAAGTGTTACCAGTAGTTTCTCGAACCGTTATGGACCTTGCATCGGCAAGACTTATCAGGCTATTGTGGTCTGACGTTATACCACCCCCAGGCTATGATACGCGACATATCAGACGAAGAGATCGGACTGTACGGTAGTGTTACTGATTGGATTCGCAGGAGTACGAGTAGGCTTGCTTGTTAATCTTCTGATTGCTGAATACCCGGGTGGCCGTTATGTTTAGCAGACCGCTTGCGACTTGTGGGTGTTTGATATGATCATCACCTACTGCCGGCGTAATGATGAGTGTTTAGAATCCTAAATAGAGGATTCCTGGGTCATGCGAAATGGAGTAGGAGCACATATGTGATATGTGCGGGACCGAGATTAATACGAGTATGTGATAACGTATTCTATTCTCGCGATATATGATATCGGTCGGGTATATGTGATATAGCCGGGTTATCGGTTTAAGTGTTGATTCGATAAGTTGAATCATTTGATATTAGTCGGTTATATGTATTATAACCGGATTATTAAATCAAGAGTAAATTTAATAGTTTAATGTATAATTATATATTTGATATATTAAATTACAGTAACTAATATTAGCTCACTTAAGATTTCTTTCTCACTTTTTGATACATTGATATATATTAATAGTATTCTTTTTGCACAAAATATATATGTGATATATATTGTTGTGGCATGCTAGGTTATACATGCAATATGTATTTATGAGACATACACCATGCTAGGGTTAATGTTAGGGTTAATATTTATTCTTAAGTAATTACAATTAGTGGAGATATTTTGATGGTTGGAAGCTTGGAGAAGTTTCAAGATAACCATTGACTTAGTCCACTCTTTTGTTTTCTTTAAGATATTTATCAACCCAACCATTAACCATACACAATGGTTAACTCTTTACAAGGGTTAGATATATGATATACTCACCTATGGTTGCAATTTTAACCTTAATGGATTCATTCTTTCATCACTTGAGTTTCATCTTCTTCTTCCGCATTTTAAGCTTTCTAGCTTTTGACATAGTGATGATAGATTGTGAGAAAAACAAATCTAAAGTGAGCAATATTCCTACTTCATCATCCTCTACTATTAGCCATTTAGTTTAGGGTGTTTGCTTCACTAATCTACACAATTAGTGAAGAGATAGCATGAGCTAGTGTCTCTTCGACGTAGATCATTTTCGGCCTCGAAGACTTCGAAGCAAGCTTGTTCGTTTCTTCATGGGAGCCTCTCTAGAGTCCGCACGATCGTGATCGCAGCGAAGGGACTTCTACACGGAGCTATTGAAGTGAAGGACCGGTCTACAAAGGTTGTATTCCTTGTTCACATAGATGTAAAGAGTTTACATATCTTGTTTCACCCTAATTCTCTAGTTCGATTACTTGGCGGGTTGGTTTAGCACCCCAAAATTTTAAAGTAGCATGATTGATGCTTGCCAAAACCTTGCTAAGGTGCTATGCTAACCCTACATAACCATGAGCTAATTTCCAACTAATTTTTGATTTAATTTAAATAAATAAACCCTACATTATCATGAGCATGGTGTGAGTCTCATACACCAATGTAGCATGTATCAACAAGCATGACACAATAATATATATCACATATATATTAAGTGTGCACTAGTGAGAAAAAGAAAGGCATAAGTGAGCTAATATTAGTCAATGTACATTAATATATCAAATATTTAATTATACTTTAAATTATTAGATCAACACTTGATTCAATAATCCGGCTATATCATATACAACCGACTAATATCATTTGTATAAACTTATTGAATCAACACTTGATTCGATAACCCAGCTATATCATATATAACCGAATGATATCACATATCGCGAGAATAGAATACGATATCACATACACGTATTAATCTCGGTCCCGCACATATCACATATGTGCTCCTACTTCGTTTCGCACGAGCTAGGAAACCTCTGTGTAGGACTCTAAAGACTCATCAATATGCCGGTAGTAGGTGATGATCATATCAGTCACCCACAAGCCGTCAGCGGTATTAGCTGGACGTAACGGCTACCCGGGTATTGAGCGATCAGAAGATCAATAAGGAAGCTTGTCTAAACTCCCGCAAAACCTGTCAGTAGCACTACCGTACAGTCCGGTCTCTTCGTCTGATATGTCGCATATCTAGTCTAAGGGTGGTAAACGTCAGACCCCGGTAACTGATAAGTCGTGCCGATGTGAGGCTCATAACGGGTCGAGAAACTACTGATAACACTTACCAGTAAATCTTCTGTCACGACCCGAAATTTGGCACGTGACGGCCTTAATACTACGCAACGCCTAAAGACGTAACGCAGTAAAAGAAAGCCAAAACCCAGAAATCTAAACCATTAAAATTCAGAAAAGATAATAAAAGTTTTGAAACATTTGAAATCACAACCCAAATTCTTTAAAATTTTGGCAACACCCCCTTTGTAAAAACTTGCCCAAAGACGGAAAACAGTTACATCACAAATATACGACGCCGTAGCGAAGAAATAAGAGACAATAGAGATAAGGCTGTATAAAAGACAATAAATCCACAAATAATATACAATATCGTCCTCACCAAGTCACTAAGTCAACAACATAATAGTAGATGGAGAGTACAAGATACAACGAGTGTACAATACAAAATACAGATAACCACCAAAACCCACCTAAGCAAAATATCACACTGTGAGCCGATGCGGTATCTGTAGCAAAAGATGATAGATGAATAGCCTGCCTCGACTACTCTGGGGAACACCCTGCAAAACAACTGTGGCACAACGGGGTTGAGTTGCCAACTCGTGAATAGTAGATAACATATGCAGGTAATCGCAGGAATGTACGTACAACATGAATCTAAGATATGCAAATGACAGTAATAACAGGTCATGTGAATGCAGAATAATGGAAAGTACACTAGCAGGTACAATCAATATGTGAAGCAATAATAACATGACAATAGTATGCAATAATCATGCAATAGGGATATGAGAATGTAAGTACGCAGCAATCTTGAAGGGTACACTAACAGGTACTACTAATACATGAAAAAGTGCATAAGTAGATAAGTGTGAGGCATGGAGTGAAATATGTCATTCCCACTGAATCCTGACATCGTGGTAGGATCAAAATCCATCAAGACACTCAAATCTCAATTCCTCAAATCAGCCCCCATGTTGGGCTCTCATATCATATAAGTCTCACATCTTCCCAATGTACAATATCGAGTACTCTCCTATATCCTGAATGTACAAATCGACAATCTCATATGTATCCGGGATCCAATCTCAATGAATCACCTAATATCCCAAATCAAACCTCAAGTAAGATTCTAGCATCCTAAATATATATATATGCAGAAATAAATATGATGGGGTCAATACAAATATATTAGCGTCCTATTCCACTAATATTGGTGTAAGGGTATATATAACAACGGCTAAATCCCCTGTTATATATACAAAGGTGTTGAAAGAAATATCATGAAAACAATATGCCAAGTATCGACACAGAAATCCTCATATATCTGGCATCCGTCAGTCCGGGTCAGCCCACTCTCTCATATATCGAGCTCCACCATGTACCCTCATACGGCACCCACCTCTCGTATTAGGTACAAAATCATAACCGATAAATCTCATAGTGGCGGCGCAGATATCATATCAAAGAAACCGGGTTTTTCAATGTATGCATAATTTCATGAACTCCCGCGGTTCCCAAATCCAGAAAACATCATGTAAAATCCAAATAACAGTGCGCAAATCTAGGAATAAATATATACGATATATCTGAAATGAGAGCATATAAAGGAAAATATGTAGCTGAAACCAGATGTATGCGGAATCAATAAAGTACAGCTAAGTATAGGTGTCTACCTAGAAGTAAAAGATATGGTATACACCACTGGGTATAAGTAAAATATGAGCAAGGTATACCTCTAGATGTATCGTAAAGGGTATATGTACCTATCACTAATGGTACGATACTCTATAGGTATACAGGTATGCTAAATGTCATATGTGATAAGCAGTACAAATCAATGTCACAAGGTCCCTAACCAAGCAATACAGTATCTATAATGGTTTGTGTGTGACATGGCAATTATTGACGGTGTGTGTGTAGCATACAATCCGTGCTCGTGCAACATGAACAGTCAATAACATGTGTAATGTCCTACGGCTACTAGTCACCGCACTACTATATCTAAGTAATAGGATAAAGGCGCAATTCTAACAATGACGTAGAATATGCGACAAGTATTAGAATTCTAGCCCAGACGCATAACGCCATGCGGGCGATTCCCTTGTAGATGTTAAATCTACTCACCTACGCTCCAAGCTAGGTGAATCCTACCACCTGTTTCCCCATGCAGCTGCGTCCGATGTACTCGCCTGCAAACCTGAAAATGAGACAAGAAACCCATATATAAGCCAAATATCTCGCAAAAAGCGATATCGACACTAAACGAGAAACTCGCGTCCCGAACTAAACGCGCGTGTGCACGATACGCTGAAACGTCTGAATACGCGTCTAAAACTACCGCGACACGCTGGATCACAGAACCCACTTACGTATCGCGCGTATCACGCAAACACAACGAATTAGAAATACGGTGTATTGTCCCATATTTTCCTATAGGTCAAATCTCACAAAACTATACATGCCAAAACACTAGACAACACTGCAGAGAACCCTAGCCAAGACCCCAACACCCCAGCCCCCTACCTGGCCACAATTTGCGGCTAGATGCATTAAATTTGCGGCCAAAATGAAGCATTTGGGGCTCGTGTTCTGTTGGTGTTGTCTAGACCTAGTGTGCATGCTGCAGTTTCCTCAATTTTGATCTGAAGGGTCCGGGTCAATAGCAGATCACAGAATGCCAAAATATCGCCTAAAACACTGATTTTGCACAAAACAAAAACCCTATGGTATTTTAGTGAAATCTGGGGAAATTCTCAGTTCAAGTGACCCTAACAACACTAAAATAGGCTAGGTTAGCTAATACAATCATCACTTAACCAACATACCACATAAACCACCATTTTTAGCACTAAACTCACTTTTTAACACAAACTGACGCTAATAAGCATTCAAGCTAGGAAAAAGGGGAATTGTGTTTAGGAATTATACCCTATTGCATCCTAAGAAGTAGGAGAAGAAGTGTATGGGGGAGATGAGGGGTTGCTACTGCTGTTGGAGCTGCTTGCTACTGCTGATGCAAGTTGCTGCTGCTGCTGATGCATGAGCTGCTGCTGATGCTGATGCCACTGCTGAAGCTGTTGCTATCTGCTGCTGCTAGCTTCTGCAGCTGCTGCCCTTGCTTCTGGTGCTGCTGCTCCTCTGCTGATGGAGCTGTTGCTGTTTCTGTTGTTTTTGTTGTTGTTTTTGTTGTTGAGGTTGTTGTTGCTGCATCTGCTGCTGATGCTTCAGCCAAAAGTGTGTGTGTGTGTTTGAGAGTGAGAGGATGAGAACAATGAGTGAGAATGAGAGAACACAAACAAACCCCCCTTCTCACTCTCTCTCACTTCATTAATGAGACATGGCTTGAGCCATGTTGCCCCATGCCCTCTCTCTTTCTCTCTCAAAGTCAACAATTCAACCCATTATTCAAATCATTTAAAACCCATTTTTAATTTTATTAAACAACCACGAACAATGAAACCAAAACACTTAATATAAGTTTTAAAACTAGATTAGGTAAAATGGTTAGTTCACCATGTAGCTAGTCATGGTTAACCTCCAAATTAACACCCTAGTTAACATGCACAAGTGTGTGCAAGCCTAGGAAAAATCTAATAAAATATTCATTAAATAGAATAAAATAATTGGAAATCATTTTGGTAAATTTTTTATTAAATACCATATATTAAAATATAATTAGCCACAAAACACATTCTAAGGTGTTACAATCTTCCCCCCTTAAAAGAAATTCGTCCCCAAATTTAAAAATATACTGCTACGCGTACCTTCAAGGAGAAGATTACAACTCTCAAATGTCGCTCGCAGCCTTCCAAGTGTTTAACCCACTATACGGCTACATCCAAGAAAGCCCTTCACAGATGGCAAGACCCTTGACCGACATTCTTCCACCTGCTGAGCCATTAACATAACTGGCTGCCGGTGAGCGAAACGATCGCGTCCAAGCCGAAAGGTCTGGTGCCAAATCATGTGAGAAAGGTCATGAAGGTAATTGTAAAGTACCATCACAAGGAATACGGGGTGAAAACTCAATAATCTGGGCGGAAGTGCCAAATTAAAGGCAACGAAACTAACCCGCTTATAGGATCTCAAAAGGATCTAAAATCCTGGGACAAGCTTCCCAAAATCCAACACGTCATTCATCGGAAAAATCCACAGGAATACATGATTTGTCACTGCGCATATAAGTCTACGACCAACACGGTCGCTATAAGACCACTGTCCGTCCTGGGCTACTCTCATCCTGACCTGAAACAACCGGATCATCTTCGAAGTCTCTAGACTAGCTGGGGTCCAAAAATCACACTTACGCAGAGTCAGAAAACAACAGACTGGTGATCGACACGACCTAACCCCTAAACCTAAAGGTTGCCAATTGGAGTATCTCCTGATAGCATCTATCGAAGAAGAATCCTAACAATGGAGAGTGACGATCCCCAACTACCGACAACAAGTAACACAAACACACAACTTAACAAAGAACAACTGAGCAATCTGAGCAAAACCGGACAACAAGCATCCGAATGGAGTCACCCTGACTAAACCTGGGAAGACACCACAACGAAATTCATGGAGACCTGCTCCGATTCCTACATCGGAACGGTTAAAGGTTGCAACTCTCCAGCCGGCCTCAGATGCTCAACCCAAGCACACAAAAGACAGACACCTTGTAACGAAACCTGAAACTTCTCTTTACATCCCTGCCCACCCGTAACTATCTCACAAGTCACGTCAATGTTGTTGGAACTTGAATGAATATAGAGAGTTGACTGATGTGCTTGCTCAAGGATTCCACGTCTCTACCCGATAACATCAAGTACAAAAACGCGTCCCAAACTTAGCACACCCGTGTTATAAATCAAGGTCTCCGAATCATTACCCGGCCGAGTATGCTCAAGTATCTCTGACGTATGAGCATCGGCGGGCAGTGTCTCGTGAAAGCGATTAAAGAAAAGTGGTCGGGCGCGGACATGAGCAAGCTGTCCCCTCCGTAGAGACGAACTTAAGCTGTACTCGACGATCGCACAAGAACTGTAAATCTGCAGAAGACTATCACAATAATCAAAATCTGCTGCAGGAAGATGTACATTAAGCTTTGGTGGTCCGTGAGAATCTGACACGGCTCTCGAACAAATAGTGTCTCCAACTCTCCAATGCAAAACCACCGCGGTCATCTCCAGATCATGAGTGGAATATCCTTCTCGTACTTCCTCCAATGTTGGGAAGCAAAAGCGATAACTCTATAGTGCTACATCAGTGCACAATCGAGCCTCACTCAAGAAACATTACAGTAAAACAACAAAGTCGCCCGAACCAAAAGCAAAGAAAGAACTGATGCAGTTGTTAACAGAATCTTCAACTGCCGAAAACTCTGCACACATGCCTCAGTTCAAAGAAAAGAAACCTCATATCCGGTCAATTCAGTCAACGGTGCAACACTACACTAGTAATCCTGCACGAAACGGCGGTAAGAACCTGCTAAGCCCAAAAATCTGCGGACCTCCATCCTGCTCACAAGTCTAGGCCTAAGCTGTACGGCCACGATCTTTCTCCGAACCATACAAAACCGTCTCCCGTGACTACAAGACCCAGGAGTCAACACAAACAATCCTGAAAAACACTTCGAGGATCTAGCAGACCGCTGGGGCTCTCCCAGTATCTGCATAACAAATCCTCAAGTGCTACTCCTGTCCCTCAAGACACATTAAATAGACCAGAATGTCATAAATAGTACAACAATAACTGGTCGAGGAACGACCCGAAGAAATCCGGTTCATCACATCCACGAATGCTGCCAGGGCATCAGTGAATCCAATGACTCACCAAAACACACAAAGCCCATAGCACGCATAAGGCGGTCTTCGGAATGCCATCACTCCGAACCCGCAATAATGATGACCTGATCCCAAACAAACTTAGAAAATGTCTCGCACTCTGGAGCTGATCGAAGAAATCGTCAATGCGAGGTAAAGGATACCCATCCGCACCATAAGCCGGTTCAATTAACGATCCGTCGATACACAACCTTAAACTGCCATCTTTCTCCTTGACGAACAGAAATAAGAGCTTCCAAAAGCGAAACACTCAGACGCACGAAACTCCCCAACAAACAACTCTGCAGCTGATCCTTAAGCTCCCTAAGCTTCGCCGGCTCATCTGGAACAACGTCGGAAAACTTTCGCACGAAAGAAAAACGGTCTAATAAACCCACTGTGGCTAGGTATCACGAATGAACGCAAAGAATCCACGACATCTCCTCAAAAGCCGACTAGCGAAAAATACTGAATTCAAGCTGTGAGAGGCAGCACAACTATCCACCCGCACAACAAGAACTGACTTGCCGAGAAAACAATTCCTGACTGTTTCCTCACGGTAGTCCTCAGACGCCTAGCACGTTGCTAACCAGTCCGTGCTCAGGAGAACGTCAAATCCAACATCTCTAGAAGGATCGAAACGACATACAAATCTCTATCTCCTATCCGATTGGCACACGACTGAAATACGTGTCGCGCAACAAAAGAATCGCTGACAGAAGTTAACACAACAAACGACTAATCTACCTAACACGACTCTCGTCCCAACCACGGCACAAAGTGTGGAAAGCAACAAACGCATACATCAAAAGAACATGCGAATTAAGGATACCTGAAAACTCCACATTGGACGCCTGCGCGTCCCGATGAGTAGAAGCAAACTCCGGTGTCTGCTCTCTACCCGCAACTGGCAGAACTCCTCTGGTAGACTGACTCCTCTGAGTGAACCTTCCACGTCCACAGCCTCTCTGAATACGATCCTGATGCCGTGCTGAGGAACAATCCCTGACGAAGTGCTGAAGGCTTCCGCATCAAAAACATCCACGTGCTGACTGCTGACCTCTTGGGAATGAGAGCTGAACGACTGTCCTCGTCCTAAGCCTCTGCTACTCCCGCGACGGCCACGAAATCTGTCTCGATGAACAAACCTCTGTCTCTGGCCTAGTACACTGGTACGAGTCCTCCACTGTCCTGGAACTCTCAGCGTCTCTGGAATACGTGCTTCGTCGACTGGAGCTGCAACCACTGGTGCTATGTAGGTGACGGACTGCTGCATGTTGATCGCAAAGGACAACTGAGTAACAGGGGTAACAACTTCCTGTCGTAGCTCCCGAACGACATCAACTAATGAACTCATAGTCTGGCGGAAGTCCTGCATCTCTGCCACAAGCCTATCGATACTATATGTCGAAGGCTGATACGTCTGCACCTGTGCAACTAGAGTGCCATCCTGGTCAGTGCTCGTCTCACCCGAACCATTTCTGACCTCGGCCCTCGCTGCATCACTCTGAGTCCCCATAGTCATCGGCGGCAAGGCTATAAATAGATATAAGTTTCGATAAGAATAAGGAAATCGAATCACAAGGATATGAATCATCAAGGAAGGAATTTCAAGCAATTTGTACTTAGGTCACTAAAGACAAAGTACCGCATCGTGGGTATGCTGCAGACATATATACACTACGTTACTCTGCTCAGGCTACCTACTCCATCATACCAAGGTCATCCTACACTCCGAAAGGTAAAACCTAGCGCTCTGATACCAACTTTGTCACGACCCGAAATTTGGCACGTGACGGCCCTAATACTACGCAACGCCTAAAGACGTAACGCGGTAAAAGAAAGCCAAAACCCAGAAATCTAAAACATTAAAATACGGAAAAGATAATAAAAGTTTTGAAACATTTGAAATCACAACCCAAATTCTTTAAAATTTTGGCAACACCCCCCTTGTAAAAACTAGCCCAAAGACGGAAAACAATCACATCACAAATATACGACGCCGTAGCGAAGAAATAAGAGACAATAGAGATAAAGCTGTATAAAAGACAATAAATCCACAAATAATATACAATATCATCCTCACCAAGTCTCTAAGTCAACAACATAATAGTAGATGGAGAGTACAAGATACAACGAATGTACAATACAAAATACAAATAAACACTAAAACGCACCGAAGCAAAATATCACACTATGAGCCGATGCGGTATCTGTAGAAAAAGATGATAGATGAATACCCTGCCTCGACTACTCTGGGGAACACCCTGCAAAACAACTGTGGCACAACGGGGGTGAGTTACCAACTCGTGAATAGTAGATAACATATGCAGGTAATCGCAGGAAATTACGTACAGCATGAATCTAAGATATGCAAATGACAGTAATAACAGGTCATGTGAATGCAGAATAATGGAAAGTACACTAGCAGGTACAATCAATATGTGAAGCAATAATAACATGAAATTAGTATGAAATAATCATACAATAGGGATATGAGAATGTAAGTACGCAACAATCATGAAGGGTACACTAACAAATACTACTAATACATGAAAAAGTGCATAAGTAGATAAGTGTGAGGCATGGAGTGAAATATGTCATTCCCACGGAATTCTGACATCATGGTAGGATCAAAATCCATCAAGACACTCAAATCCCAATTCCTCAAATCAGCCCCCAAGTTGGGCTCTCATATCATATAAGTCTCACATCTCCACAATGTACAATATTGAGTATTCTCCTATATCCCGAATGTACAAATCGACAATCTCATATGTATCCGGGATCCAATCTCAATGAATCACCTAATATCCCAAATCAAATCTTAAGTAAGATTCTAGCATCCTAAATATATATATGCAGAAATAAATATGATGGGGTCAATACACATATATTAGCATCCCATTCCACTAATATTGGTGTAAGGGTATATATAACAACGGCTAAATCCCAAGTTATATATATAAAGGTGTTGAAAGAAATATCATGAAAATAATGTGCCAGGCATCGACACAGAAATCCTCATATATCGGGCATACGTCAGTCCGGGTCAGCCCACTCTCTCATATATCGGGCATCCGTCAGTCCGGGTCAGCCCACTCGCATATATCGCGCATCCGTCAGTCCGGGTCAGCCCACTCTCTCATATATCGGGCATCCGTCAGTCCGGGTCAGCCCACTCTCTCATATATCGGGCCCCACCATGTACCCTCATACCGCACCCACCTCTCGTATGGGGTACAAAATCAGAACCGATAAATCTCATGGTGGCGGCGCAAATATCATATCAAGGAAACCGGGTTTTTCAATGTATGCATAATTTCATAAACTCCCGCGGTTCCCAAATCCAGAAAACATCATGTAAAATCCAAAAAACAATGCGCAAATCCAGGAATAAATATGTACGATATATCTGAAATGAGAGCATATAAAGGAAAATATGTAGCTGAAACCAGATGTATGCGGAATCAATAAGGTACAGCTAAGTATAGGTGTCTACCTATAATTAAAAGATATGGTATACCCCACTGGGTATATGTAAAATATGAGCAAGGTATACCTGTAGATGTATCGTAAAGGGTATATGTACCTATCACTAATGGTACGATACTCTATAGGTATACAGGTATGGTAAATGTCATATATGATAAGCAGTACAAATCAATGTCACAAGGTCCCTAAACAAGAAATACAGTATCTATAATGGTTTGTGTGTGACATGGAAATTATTGACGGTGTGTGTGTAGCATACAATCCGTGCTCGTGCAACATGAACCGTCAATAACATGTGTAGTGTCCTACGGCTACTAGTCACAGCACTACTATATCTAAGTAATAGGGTAAAAGCGCAGTTCTAAAAATGAGGTAGAATATGGGACAAGTATTAGAATTCTATCCCAGACGCATAACGCCATGCGGGCGATGTAAGTCGATGTGCAACACCCCACGAGTTGCGGGGAGACGGAAATATGAAAAACGATCTTGTTCTTGAAGCATACATCGACTAACCGAAGATCTTTGCTAAACGATAATTAACAATTACCATAGAAGTTCTAAACTACTGTGTAAAGAGATTATACCTAGTGATACGTGTCCTTCGTCTTTACGATCTCTTCATCCTCCTCGGCCTCCTCCAAGTGATAGATGATCCACCCGAGAACCATAATCCAAGCTTCACCTCAAGACTTAAGGTAACTAAGTTTCTCTAGTTGCTAACCAAAGGGACTTAGGTCATATAGAGTTAGGTTATGGGATGTTTAGTCTTTTCTAACCCTTGTACTCAACTCATGAGTGGTAGGATTAGAGCTTGAAGAAAGGGAGAGCTTGAGAGGAGAGAGAAGGTGAACTAGCATAATGAAATGTAATTGCTTCTCACTTAATATATCAAGCATGAAGAATAAATCAATAAATTAATAATAATGAATTATTCATCATGCTTCATAAATGAATATGAGTGATTCACTATGTGAGTCATTTAGCATTTAATAATGCATTAATGACATAGTGAAATCATTCATAATGAGTCACAATTACATTAATGACAATGCTACCTAAACCCCTCAAGTCAACATGCTTCTAGAAGCTTCCCGAAAATTACGAGAACGCCCATCTCATCCGTGAAAACACGGAAAAACTTTAGACTGTATAAATCCAATAACCTGATACTAGAATCTGGCTTAAACCAAAGCCGTCTAGTAAAAACTGTCTGAATGTCGTACGTGCGTTTAAACAAGTATTCGTACGAACCCTTGTCATAAAACCGTACGACCTCTATATGATTTCGCCTGGAGTTGGGAAAACTCTGTGTGGTACTCTAAAGACTCGACTACTACGCTGGCAGTGGGTTTAACCACAGACCGCAAGTGGTACTAGCTGTACGTAACGGTCCCCAGGTTGATGTCGATAAGAAAGCCGATGAGGATACCCATCCGAACTCCTACTGAGCATGTGTGTGACAATATCCGTGCAGTCCGGTCTGTTCATCTAAGAGTATCGCATGTATGGTCTAGGGAGGTGGTAAACGTCAGAACCCTAATAACCGTACAAGTCGTGTCGGTATGGCTCTATCACCATCCGAGAATCCACTGATCAATCTATCAGTAATTCTCAATCAGCCCTGGCCAGGGACTTATGGTAATGACCAACCAATCTGTAACGCTTTGAAAATCGTTTCGGTGAAATTTCGAAAAATCGGTAAAATAAGGGGGTTTTCTGTAAAAAAAGTCAAAATGCAAATATCTTATTATAAAAATTAAATATACATATTCTAGCTATGTAATTGCTATTATTTGGTGTTTATTGAGCCGCTGGTGAAATTTCAAATTTTCTGAAAAAATATTATTTTATTATTATTTTAAGCCGTCACTAATACATTTAATTAGGGAAAATTACAAATTGGAACGAGTTGAAACAAATTTTGTGCATCATAAAACATTAAATAAAATTTTATCATGTGGTTTTTGGAATGAAAACATTTGCCAAAACGGTTTAGAAATTATTGAAGAAAAAAGGCTTTTTTTTAGCGTAAATTGATGTTTGGGGTATTGTATTTATCATTTTTCATCACCCCATACCCGTACCCACACCCACACACCCCCATTTACTCCTCCCCTTAGCCAAATTCAGCAGCCCCCATTTTTTTCCCCACTTGAATTTCAAAGGAAAAGAAATGATAGAAAAGAAAAGAAAATGGATGAATTAGGTGGACTTTTGACTTTATGTTGACTTGGACTTTCCTCCCTTGTATTTTCTCTACCTCCCTCTCTCTCCTCAATCACATTTCTGGCCGAAATTCTCCCCCTCCCAACAGCAGCAGCCCCCCCCCCCCAAATCCCACTCTTTTCTTCATCAAAAAAATCCACAAATCACTTCAAAATCCATGCAAATTCAAATCTAAACCCAAATCCGACTCCTACCCATTTTAGCTTAGCCGTTTAGCATGGATCCTTGTGAAAAGAGAGCATTTTGGGAGGCCATGGATGCTTGTGGACCTTCATATATTTTTGGGTATAATTCTAAAACTTTTTGCTTAAATTGTTACTTGTTTCTTAAAGCTAATTTAAATTAAGTGTTAACTTGGATATGTGAGTTTAATTGCAAGTTTTGGATTTCAAGTTAGGGTTTGTTGTGGAAATGAGTTGTGTTTGATTGTGCATGGTTTAGTGAAGTGGTTTAACATAATTAGTTTTGTAGAAAACTAATCTAGTTGTTAATTACAAGTTGTTACTTGAAAAATTGTGTTAATTCGCTAATTGCTTACTAAGTTTTTGAAATTTGTTAAATTCTTGGGATTAAAAATGTGATTAGGGTTTTCTTGGCTTCATTAACTTTATTAAGTGTGGTTTAATGCTTTGGATCATGCAAATCTAAGCTAGATTGTAGTTTGTGCATTTTTGCTTTGAAATTGTTAAAAAAGGGTATTTTTGTAAACTAGAATATTAGGATTTTTGGAATTTAATGAGATTAAATTCCGGAAATTGTTTATACGACTTATTTAAGATATTTAATAAGTATATTGGCCGCTACTTTCATTTAAACATCATGTTTTGTACAAAACGGCGAATTGTGCTTGCTAGATTTTCGGAAAAATGACTTTTTAAGTGAAAATGGGGTTTTTGTGAGTTTTAACCTAGTTTATATTAAAATTAGTGTTCGTGAATGTGCAAATGAGTGTGATTGGATTTTTCTCGATGGTTTGACGTTTGTACATCGACATCGAGGGTTGGTTTTACTATTCTTGCATGCGTAGGCGATAGGTTTGGACCTATGCGTGATACGTGTGCCGATTTGATTTTCGTATGCCGTTTCGATCTCGAATTTGGTTTTAATGCGATATGGTGCGTTATGATATGTAGGTACCCCCACGTGGACTTCGAGACGACAAGCAAGCGCGTGGCGACGTCGGCACCGGCGAGCGAGGACCAGGTGAGTAGATTTATATCTACGGGGAGAAGTCGGGTGGATGGCGTATAGCACCCCCGCAGTTCGTGGTGATGTATACGAATACGTATACACACATATATATATATTTTGACTATAATTTGTTTGATATTATCGATGATATAGATATTTGGTGTTCTTGGATGATTTAGTGTCGCGAAACCCTAGAGTAGTGGTCGCACCACACATGCACACACACACCCATACTTGCATACTTTCTTCTTTCATTTGCGCTTATACGGGATTATATAGTTATGTGTTCACATGGGTATGGGACTATGTGTTCACATACGGATTGAGGATGATAGTACTTGGGATTTATGATGAGTCGATGAGATTTGATTTGAGGCCGTGAGATCGGTGATATAGCAGGGTTCGTATCTTAGATACGACATGACGTTGTAGCGGGTCCTTGACGTAGTGTTTCACACACGTCCATGCATACGTAGGCTGTATCAGTATGGTACTAGACGTAGATCAGTACCCCGATCATGATATTTGATAAAGAGGATACCAGGTGAATAGTATGATGAATGTGATATTGACCCGTAGCCAGATTGGGATGCCGTACGATGGATTTACGTACGAGCTATATTGATGATTGATCCGCACTCTTGACTTGGGATGCCAGATTATAGATATGGTATCGGATATGATATTATTGAGGCGAGATCACCGACTATACATATACAGGTATGTATATGTATCGACTCAGATGATAGGCGGTTTCCTTACCTGTAGTTCAGCTTGTAGTTCAGCCGTATAGTTTAGTGTAGTTGTTAGATTAGATTAGACTTCTTACCTATTTCAAAAACTAACGAATCGTGGGCATTTTTAAAGACAGCTCAAGGGAATCTACGGATATTTCAAAAACGACGTATCTTTTCATAAAAAAAACACCGTAGCCCCTATTTTCAAAACCCCATGATTCGTGTTATTTCAAAAGGCACCATTTGTAGGACTTATATTAGATTATTGCAGATTAGTTATCGTTGTGTCTAGTATTCAGCTCCCGCACATTATTGCTGTTCGCTCTGCCTCGCATATTTATTTTGCTGCATATTCCATTATTGATATCATGCTGTTAGCACACCAGCACCATTACCGATGATGCGTATGTACCACGTACACCTACTTGCCGGCTCACACACATCTTCATCGGTAATTGCCATGTCACGTACACTTTAGAGAATATAATTGCTTGACTTAGATTGTTAGCTAGTAGTGTTGACATGATATTAGTGTACTTCCCTTATATGCCATATTAGACATTGTAGTTATTACCTACCACTTCATGCATACTGTTATTCAGTTGTTCATGCCTAGTTCATTATCATTGACATATGCACTTGTGATGATTTCTTGAGATTTATGATATTTCTGGATTTCGGGGAAAGCCGCAAAATTTACAACTTATGATCTTTTAAAATATAAAATGTTGCGGTTTTCTAGTGATGTAAAGTGTCGTCCACCATGAGTTTGCTGTGGTTTTGGAGATCCGTGTCGAGGAGTGGAGGAACCGTCATGGGTACATGGTGGGCCCGGTATGGTATCCCGAGGCAAGAGGAATGTGGTGTTGACGTTAAGCCTGGCTGGGGAGCACTACCTACCGGTGATATTACCCGACGCGTCGGATATCCGGAGGATACCGTCGTGGTCTTGAGATGGATGGTAGGGGCCGGTCTGGACTGACGGCGCCCTAGATATTGAGATTGAGACATTGATATTTCGAGACAGTGAGATTTATGTTTTGTGTCGATGCTAGACACTGTTGATACTGATTTTAATTATGATACCTCAGTTTAAAATATGAAGGAAATCTCACTAATTTATGAAAACAGTTTCTTCATTTACATGTATTCTGTTTTCAAGCATTCATACCTCATTCATATGATATTGCTACCTGAGGCACTGACACGGGCACATGAGTTTACACTCGGGTTAGATATTTACCCTAGCCATTGTTATAGGCTGCATGTTATATATATTTGAGGATATATTATGATCATTGACCTAGGATTGCGTTATTTATGCGATTTCTGTGCGTAGATGTTTTTCTATTCACGAGTTGGCAACTCACCCCCGTTGTGCCCCAGTTTCTTGCAGGTTGCCGTACAGGTTCATTACGGCTTTACGGGCATAGTTTCATTCGGGTGATTTGCTAGTAGGTGGGTTTACTTGTATCATACCCCCATTATTTATCTTGTATATCATTATTCTGTTGTATCTAGAATTCCATCAACCAAACATGTATTTTTTTGAGATAGAGACCAGTGTTGGTTATTCTTTCGACCTTAGAGTCGCTCGTTATTTTTCTGGTGGTTTTGAGTTTCCTTTTGAGTTTTGATCCTCGCCGTTGGCGTTGTATATTATATTGTTTGTGTGGTTGTGACCGTCGATTGACGAAGAGCTAGCTCCCGCTTGGGGATGCCCTTTTCTTGATTTCGTAAACTATTCATGTTGTATCCCGTTTAGGGGCCAGTATTTACAAAGGAGACTCTGCCGAAATTTTCAGTAAATTTTTGATGTTTTAAAAACCGCATAATTCGGCTTATGCTATTGAAATTACTTGCTTTAATTTGTTTTTCCTGCACTCTACTATTTTCTTGGTTTGGATTTCTGGGTTTTCGGTTTACTTAGATTACGTACGCCTCGAGACGTTCGTAGTTTAAGTGCCGGTCATGTTCCGTACTTTCGGGTCGTGACAAAGTTGGTATCAGAGCGTTAGGTTTTAACCTTCGGAGCGTAGGATGACCCTTGGTTGATGGAATAGGTGACTAAAGTAGAGTGACGTACCGTGGGTATGTTCCGCGGCATATTTACGATACGCTACTCCACTTAAGAAGCCTTAGGATGTACATTTCTTTGTTCAGTATTATGTTTTTTCCGATCTAGCCTCATCGGTACCAGTTTGGTTTTGCTGCTACGGTTACGGCAGGGAGAGCTACGGCTAGAGTTGCGGTCAGCACAAGCTCGTCACGAACGAGGACTGACCAGGGCGAAATTCCGGCGACACACGATTGCGGAGATGTGTCTTTTTACGGTGTTTTCGCGCCACGAGCGTTTGGCGGATCGCCTTTATGAGGTTACTCGGAGGTGCTGATCGACACTAGAGAATTGAGCCAATGATAGAGGCCAGCCAGATTTTGATGACCGTTGGTGTGTTGCTTACTCCTGATGATTGAGGCACTATTCAGCGTGCAGACGATCGAGCGAGTTGTTGCTGCGAGCGACGAGATATCGTCCCATATGTTGGAGCTATTGCGGGGCGAGTTGTACGAATAGATGATAGAAGGTCGCTAGTCACCCGAGGATGAATGACTAGGACATGTGGTTCGTTCACTTACCCCGATGCGAGGTCATCAGATAGATTGATTCCAGCTAGAGACGACTTCACGCGGAGACGTTGGGAGTCGACAGAGACGATCGAATGTCAGAAACCTATTATTCCAAGTTTAAAGTAGTCGGAAAGACAGGCAGGCAATTCTATGGTCCCTCTAGAAGAATGAAACCCTAACTCGACTTAATGACCGTGTGAAAGCCTTTGAACCTTCGGGTTTGCGGCAGTTCCACGGCGCCATTAGTGAGGCTTGGGTTTGCCCTTCTACGGCTGGACCACCGATGTTATGGTATATATATTCGATACTATTAAACTGTACCAAGATGTTGAGCTCTTGGGGGATTATGAGGTTTTGACGAATCGATCGAATGGTTCGACTTCAATCGGATGCTAGGTGGTGAGATGCATTCTTGGGAGACTCCAGATACGAGGATAGCCGTTGGAGCTCAGTCCATGCAGCCGCGACGAGACGAGTCCAAAGAAGACGACATTAGAGAAAAGTGGAGTAAGAGGTTCGCACCAGATCTAGATGAGATGATGTTCCACTCCGCCGACATCAGAGAGGCGATGCGCATGCCGAGGCATGGTACTTGGAGTTACCTTCCAGAAGGAGTCGCGATGAGTATGCAGTCGTTCCAGAGCAAGATGTAGATATAGGAAAGGACAACGACTTCTGGACAGTTGGCAGAGACGAGACATGGAAGAGACCGTGTGCAGGATTCCTTCCAGGACACTGCTGCAATGATACTTGCACCCAGGATCAGATGTGTCACGTACATTCAGAGAGCCAGAGGCCGACGCCAGTGATATGCTGTCTTACGAGTGGTCGTGATGATTGACCAAGAGATGACCAGAGAAGTGCCAGAACGGAATCGTCCCCGTTAGCACACCTGACAGGGCCGATGAGCCGATGGACCGAAAGATTGGTAATTCACAGTGAAGACCTTGACCCAGGAGTGGTCATGGTTACGCACGCCAGCAGGACAGAGTTCATGATCATCGACGAGACGTCCCACTAGTGACCACGACAGTTGGCCGAGATTCTTAGAGGATGCACTTGAGCGGTACTATTCCGCCATTATTGATTACGATGTTTTGGGTGATTTATTCGTATGATTTGATTTTGATGATTGAGGATTTACGACCTTTGCACAGTGTTGCACTTGATATCGTTTTCGTGCTTTAGTTTCACATGTTTGTGATATTACGGTTTTAAACAGTTGAGTTGGTTTTGTGCGTATGCATGCACACGATTTCGTTCCTGCACTCGGTATAGTTTATATATGCTTGCAGTGCAGTGATACGCCTTATGTGCACTTAGATGCACTGGACTTCGATTTCGATTATGATACTCGATATTTGTTTTGTGCACCTTGTGCACCTGATTGATTTTGCGCACGTTCGGCGCTTGATATCGGATTTCATGATTTCGTGCGCGATGGATGCACCTGATTTGGATTTTCGCGCATGTCTTGAGATGCGATTTTGGTGCACACCAGATGCACTAAATTGAGATTTTTCGTGCATGTCAGATGCACCTGATTTTGCTGTCAGGCACACATGTTGCCTACGATAGATGTTTCGTGCACACTCGATGCACTTAGATGTTGTTTCTGTGCGCATGTATGGCACATTCATGGATTTTGATTTCCGTGCGCACCAGACGCACGTAGCATTCATGTGCATATTTTGGGGATTGATTTCGTATAGAGCAGTACGTTTTTATGATATTGCTATGTGTTTTCGTACTGAGCAGGACTAGTCAGAGGACAGTACCTGAATATATTTTGCATGCATTGATAGTTATTGAAGGGATTTCCAAAAAAAAAGCGAGCTATAGCCTCAGTATTTACCTACGTGTCTGATATGACACGAAATGTTTAAAACAAGGAGACCCTTCTAAATTGTTTCCAAAACGGCGGAACGTACATTTCAAACAAAGGTATATATGTATATAGTTATTTCCTTATGTTAGACGTCCGCCACTGTGCAGTGTTATACGCGTGCACAGCGACATAAAGAGATTTGGCATGCATTTCCTTCAGATACTTACATATATAGATTCGATATTTACATGTATAGTTTCGAGTTATGTCATATTGGTTTTGATTTGGATTTGGCATTGATGTCTTCTCCATGACTCCGATGATTGCGGGATGCTTGACGGAGTTTTGATTTGAGTTATATGCTCATTTTTCAAGCGCATGCGCAGCGCTACGATTTGTTTTATGCATTTACCATTTCGGAGCTCCGACGACTTGATGGGTTTTCTTAGATGTTTTAGTATTTGGGGGAGTTTGAATATAAATTCGGGGAGCGAATTTCTTTAAGGGGGGAAGATTCTAACGCTTTGAAAATCGTTTCGGTGAAATTTCGAAAAATCGGTAAAATAAGGGGGTTTTCTGTAAAAAAAGTCAAAATGCAAATATCTTATTATAAAAATTAAATATACATATTCTAGCTATGTAATTGCTATTATTTGGTGTTTATTGAGCCGCTGGTGAAATTTCAAATTTTCTGAAAAAATATTATTTTATTATTATTTTAAGCCATCACTAATACATTTAATTAGGGAAAATTACAAATTGGAACGAGTTGAAAAAAATTTTGTGCATCATAAAACATTAAATAAAATTTTATCATGTGGTTTTTGGAATGAAAACATTTGCCAAAACGGTTTAGAAATTATTGAAGAAAAAAGGCTTTTTTTTAGCGTAAATTGATGTTTGGGGTATTGTATTTATCATTTTTCATCACCCCATACCCGTACCCACACCCACACACCCCTATTTACTCCTCCCCTTAGCCAAATTCAGCAGCCCCCATTTTTTTCCCCACTTGAATTTCAAAGGAAAAGAAATGATAGAAAAGAAAAGAAAATGGATGAATTAGGTGGACTTTTGACTTTATGTTGACTTGGACTTTCCTCCCTTGTATTTTCTCTACATCCCTCTCTCTCCTCAATCACATTTCTGGCCGAAATTCTCCCCCTCCCAACAGCAGCAGCCCCCCCCCCAAATCCCACTCTTTTCTTCATCAAAAAAATCCACAAATCACTTCAAAATCCATGCAAATTCAAATCTAAACCCAAATCCGACTCCTACCCATTTTAGCTTAGCCCGGTTAGAATGGATCCTTGTGAAAAGAGAGCATTTTGGGAGGCCATGGATGCTTGTGGACCTTCATATATTTTTGAGTATAATTCTAAAACTTTTTGCTTAAATTGTTACTTGTTTCTTAAAGCTAATTTAAATTAAGTGTTAACTTGGATATGTGAGTTTAATTGCAAGTTTTGGATTTCAAGTTAGGGTTTGTTGTGGAAATGAGTTGTGTTTGATTGTGCATGGTTTAGTGAAGTGGTTTAACATAATTAGTTTTGTAGAAAACTAATCTAGTTGTTAATTACAAGTTGTTACTTGAAAAATTGTGTTAATTTGCTAATTGCTTACTAGGTTTTTGAAATTTGTTAAATTCTTGGGATTAAAAATGTGATTAGGGTTTTCTTGGCTTCATTAACTTTATTAAGTGTGGTTTAATGCTTTGGATCATGCAAATCTAAGCTAGATTGTAGTTTGTGCATTTTTGCTTTGAAATTGTTAAAAAAGGGTATTTTTGTAAACTAGAATATTAGGATTTTTGGAATTTAATGAGATTAAATTCCGGAAATTGTTTATACGACTTATTTAAGATATTTAATAAGTATATTGGCCGCTACTTTCATTTAAACATCATGTTTTGTACAAAACGGCGAATTGTGCTTGCTAGATTTTCGGAAAAATGACTTTTTAAGTGAAAATGGGGTTTTTGTGAGTTTTAACCTAGTTTATATTAAAATTAGTGTTCGTGAATGTGCAAATGAGTGTGATTGGATTTTTCTCGATGGTTTGACGTTTGTACATCGACATCGAGGGTTGGTTTTACTATTCTTGCATGCGTAGGCGATAGGTTTGGACCTATGCGTGATACGCGTGCCGATTTGATTTTCGTATGCCGTTTCGATCTCGAATTTGGTTTTAATGCGATATGGTGCGTTATGATATGTAGGTACCCCCACGTGGACTTCGAGACGAAAAGAAAGCGCGTGGCGACGTCGGCACCGGCGAGCGAGGACCAAGTGAGTAGATTTATATCTACGGGGAAAAGTCGGGTGGATGGCGTATAGCACCCCCGCAGTTCGTGGTGATGTATACGAATACGTATACACACATATATATATATTTTGACTATAATTTGTTTGATATTATCGATGATATAGATATTTGGTGTTCTTGGATGATTTAGTGTCGCGAAACCCTAGAGTAGTGGTCGCACCACACATGCACACACACACCCATACTTGCATACTTTCTTCTTTCATTTGCGCTTATACGGGATTATATAGTTATGTGTTCACATGGGTATGGGACTATGTGTTCACATACGGATTGAGGATGATAGTACTTGGGATTTATGATGAGTCGATGAGATTTGATTTGAGGCCGTGAGATCGGTGATATAGCAGGGTTCGTATCTTAGATACGACATGACGTTGTAGCGGGTCCTTGACGTAGTGTTTCACACACGTCCATGCATACGTAGGCGGTATCAGTATGGTACTAGACGTAGATCAGTACCCCGATCATGATATTTGATAAAGAGGATACCAGGTGAATAGTATGATGAATGTGATATTGACCCGTACCCAGATTAGGATGCCGTACGACGGATTTACGTACGAGCTATATTGATGATTGATCTGCACTCTTGACTTGGGATGCCAGATTATAGATATGGTATCGGATATGATATTATTGAGGCGAGATCACCGACTATACATATACAGGTATGTATATGTATCGACTCAGATGATAGGCGGTTTCCTTACCTGTAGTTCAGCTTGTAGTTCAGCCGTATAGTTTAGTGTAGTTGTTAGATTAGATTAGACTTCTTACCTATTTCAAAAACTAACGAATCGTGGGCATTTTTAAAGACAGCTCAAGGGAATCTACGGATATTTCAAAAACGACGTATCTTTTCAGAAAAAAAAACGCCGTAGCCCCTATTTTCAAAACCCCATGATTCGTGTTATTTCAAAAGGCACCATTTGTAGGACTTATATTAGATTATTGCAGATTAGTTATCGTTGTGTCTAGTATTCAGCTCCCGCACATTATTGCTGTTCGCTCTGCCTCGCATATTTATTTTGCTGCATATTCCATTATTGATATCATGCTGTTAGGACACCAGCACCATTACCGATGATGCGTATGTACCACGTACACCTACTTGCCGGCTCACACACATCTTCATCGGTAATTGCCATGTCACGTACACTTTAGAGAATATAATTGCTTGACTTAGATTGTTAGCTAGTAGTGTTGACATGATATTAGTGTACTTCCCTTATATGCCATATTAGACATTGTAGTTATTACCTACCACTTCATGCATACTGTTATTCAGTTGTTCATGCCTAGTTCATTATCATTGACATATGCACTTGTGATGATTTCTTGAGATTTATGATATTTCTGGATTTCGGGGAAAGCCGCAAAATTTACAACTTATGATCTTTTAAAATATAAAATGTTGCGGTTTTCTAGTGATGTAAAGTGTCGTCCACCATGAGTTTGCTGTGGTTTTGGAGATCCGTGTCGAGGAGTGGAGGAACCGTCACGGGTACATGGTGGGCCCGGTATGGTACCCCGGGGCAAGAGGAATGTGGTGTTGACGTTGAGCCTGGCTGGGGAGCACTACCTACCGGTGATATTACCCGACGCGTCGGATATCCGGAGGATACCGTCGTGGTCTTGAGATGGATGGTAGGGGCCGGTCTGGACTGACGGCGCCCAAGATATTGAGATTGAGACATTGATATTTCGAGACAGTGAGATTTATGTTTTGTGTCGATGCTAGACACTGTTGATACTGATTTTAATTATGATACCTCAGTTTAAAATATGAAGGAAATCTCACTAATTTATGAAAACAGTTTCTTCATTTACATGTATTCTATTTTCATGCATTCATACCTCATTCATATGATATTGCTACCTGAGGCACTGACACGGGCACATGAGTTTACACTCGGGTTAGATATTTACCCTAGCCATTGTTATAGGCTGCATGTTATATATATTTGAGGATATATTATGATCATTGACCTAGGATTGCGTTATTTATGCGATTTCTGTGCGTAGATGTTTTTCTATTCACGAGTTGGCAACTCACCCCCGTTGTGCCCCAGTTTCTTGCAGGTTGCTGTACAGGTTCATTACGGCTTTGCGGGCATAGTTTCATTCGGGTGATTTGCTAGTAGGTGGGTTTACTTGTATCATACCCCCATTATTTATCTTGTATATCATTATTCTGTTGTATCTAGAATTCCATCAACCAAACATGTATTTTTTTGAGATAGAGACCAGTGTTGGTTATTCTTTCGACCTTAGAGTCGCTCGTTATTTTTCTGGTGGTTTTGAGTTTCCTTTTGAGTTTTGATCCTCGCCGTTGGCGTTGTATATTATATTGTTTGTGTGGTTGTGACCGTCGATTGACGAAGAGCTAGCTCCCGCTTGGGGATGCCCTTTTCTTGATTTCGTATACTATTCATGTTGTATCCCGTTTGGGGGCCAGTATTTACAAAGGAGACTCTGCCGAAATTTTCAGTAAATTTTTGATGTTTTAAAAACCGCATAATTCGGCTTATGCTATTGAAATTACTTGCTTTAAGTTGTTTTTCCTGCACTCTACTATTTTCTTGGTTTGGATTTCTGGGTTTTCGGTTTACTTAGATTACGTACGCCTCGAGACGTTCGTAGTTTAAGTGCCGGTCATGTTCCGTACTTTCGGGTCGTGACACAATCACTGTGCGATATCAACTCCCTATACCGGGAGAGACGTATCCCTAACAGTCACTCACTGCCTCCATGTGGCTCGGGACTGTGCCCAACTAAAACCTGTTTGCACGACTCCTTTGAACCGTGGTAGGGTAGTAATCAAACCATAGTGGGAACTCACACGAGACAAATGACGACTTTAAGTCAACGGACTATCTGCACACATATCACCTGAGAACTGCTATCTGACGTTAGGTATAAATACCATCCAGTCAGTTCTCGGCAAGTCCTGTCCGGTGTACTCACACCCAGTGAGCATCTGTATACTATCATAGGTGCACTCCACCAATGGCTGCAAGATAAATCCATCGCCCCTCTTTAGGGTCTAGATATGTATACACCAGTCTACTCCGGAGCATTGATGCCCAGTCTCGATACTCCTGCGACCAGGGACATCTAAGGATGTGCCTATTGACTATCCAGCTCCCACTAGTATGACTGCCATCACAACGCCGGTAGTCAGGCAAACACCCTATGGGTTTTATCAACATGTATATATATATATGAATACTACGCAAAGTATATCATATGTTAAGATAAAGACAAACCAAATAGTGTACTATCATATTAAGCAAGACTGTCATGTACATACATATCCCCAGTATCCTATACAATGAAGGCCTCTAGGGCATATATATCCAACAATCTTCCACTTGCACTAAAGCCTATAATTGGCGCAATGAGTACCCACTGTCTTCACTATATCCAGTTGCTGGAGTACCGCATGCCCAACATCTCAAACAGCCTCTCGAACTGAACTTGAGGGATGGCTTTGGTGAATGGATCTGCCGTGTTGTCTTTTGTGTCCACTCTCCGTACCTCGATCTCCCGACGATCAACGATCTCCCTGATCAGGTGAAACCGCCTTAAGATATGCCTGGATTTCTGATGGGACCTGGGTTCCTTCGCCAATGCTACGGCCCCATTGTTATCACAATACAAAGGTATTGGATTGGCAATGGACGGAACCACCTGAAGTTCAGAGATGAACTTCCTCATCCAGACAGTCTCTTTTGCGGCTTCACTAGCAGCTATATACTCAGCCTCTATAGTTGAGTCAGCGACGATATCCTGTTTGGAACTCTTCCAACATACCGCCCCTCCATTGAGGGTAAACACAAAATCCGAAATGGATTTAGAATCATCTTTGTCACTTTGGAAGCCGGAGTCGGTAAAAGCCTCTACCTGGAGGTCCCCATTACCGTAAATCAAGAACATCTTCTTAGACCTTCTCAGGTACTTGAGAATGTTCTTTACCGCTATCCAATGTTTCTCACCTGGGTCAGACTGATACCTGCCACACCAAGTGCGTAAGCTACATCCGGTCTTGTACATAACATTGCATACATTATAGATCCTACCGCCGAAGCGTAGGGTATAATGCCCATGCGATCCCTCTCTTCATTAGTCTTTGGAGACATCTCTTTGGAGAGGGTGATCCCGTGACAAGCGGGCATATTACCACGCTTGGAATCTTCCATACTCAATCTCTTTAGTATAGTGTCAATATATCTGGACTGTGAAAGTCCCAACATTCTATTAGATCTATCACGATAGATCTTAATGCCCAAAATTTAGGTTGCATCACCCAAGTCTTTCATGGAGAATTTCTGTGACAAGAAGAGCTTTACTGATTGTAGCATAGGGATATCATTCCCTATCAGTAGTATGTCGTCGACGTACAAAACGAGGAAGACTACTGCTCCTTCTACAATCTTCCTATAAATACATGGTTCATCTACATTTTTGGTAAAGTCAAACTCTTTGACTGTCTCATCAAAGCAGATGTTCCAACTTCGCGATGCTTGCTTTAATCCATAGATGGATTTAAGCAACCTGCACACTCTTCCGCTGCTCCCACTGTCTAAGAAACCTTCTGGTTGATCCATGTAAACACTCTCTTCTAAATGTCCATTTAGAAAAGCTGTTTTTACATCCATTTGCCAGATTTCATAGTCATGGAAGGCAGCAATGGCAAGCAGGATCCGAATGGATTTAAGCATAGCTACAGGTGAAAAGGTTTCATCATAGTCCAATTCTGGTCTTTGATGAAAACCTTTTGCAACGAGTCTAGCTTTGTAGGTTTCCACTTGTCCAAGTGCACCAATCTTCTTTTTGAAGATCCATTTGCATCCAACTGGTTTCACCCCAGGAGGAGCAACTTCTAAAGTCCATACTTTATTGGTGTACATGGATTCCATTTCGGATCTCATAGCATCCAGCCACTTCATCGAGTCAATACTCGAGATAGCCTGCTGAAAATTAGTAAGCTCATCATCATCGATGATGCAATCCTCTCGATCCCCATCTAGAAGAAAACCATAGTATCTCTCTGGAGGATGAGAAAGCCTACTAGATCTGCGGAGTGGTGTTGGTTCGTCATGTTCTATTGAAATCTGAGGTTCTTCTAAGTCCTCGGTAGCAGTTTGAGGTTCTGGAATTTCTTCCAGCTCTACCGCGCTCCCACTAATTTCTTTTGCAAGAAATTCGCTTTCTAAGAAGAGAATGTGGCGAGCGACAAACACATTTTGTTCTTCAGTGTGGTAGACCATGTACCCCTTTGAATGTTTGGGGTATCCTACAAACTTGCACAAAACCGATCGTGCCTCGAGCTTGTCCCGTTTATGCTTTTTAACATATGCCGGACACCCCCATATCTTGATATACTTGAGATATAATCTCTTCCCGCTCCACATTTCATATGGAGTGGTAGGCACAGAGTTAGTGGTAACTCTATTCAATAAGTATGCTGCTGATTCTAGAGCAAATCCCCAGAAGGAAAGTGGTAACTCAGCACTACTCATCATTGAACGCACCATATCTAATAGCGTGCGATTCCTCCTTTCTGATACACCATTATGCTGAGGTGTATAAGGCGGAGTAAGCTGAGAGAGAATTCCATTCTATTTTAAGTACTCAAGGAAACTGGTACTTAAGTATTCTCCACCTCGATCAAATCGAAGTGTCTTGATGCTTTTACCAGTTTGTTTCTCTACTTCATTTTTATACTCCTTAAACTTCTCAAAGGCCTCGGATTTATGTTTTATCAAGAACACATGTCCATACCTAGAGAAGTCATCAGTAAAAGTGATGAAGTAGGAGTGACCGCTTCGCGCATGTGTAGACATTGGACCACATACATCACTGTGTACAAGTCCCAATAGTTCAGTAGCTCTTGCTCCGTGTCCGGAGAACGGAGATTTGGTCATTTTTCCTTTGATACATGATTGACAAGATGCATATGATGAATATTCAAACGGATCTAGATATCCATCTTTATTTAACTTAGTCAACCTTGTTTCATTTATATGACCAAGTCTACAATGCCATAGGAAGGCTTGATTTGAATCTGGAGCCTTTCTTTTAAGTGTGTTTTGAATATTGAAAATTCGAGGTTGATTAAGTATGTATATGCCGTTTTCCAGTGTGCCATACCCAATCAGTTCTTGATTTAGGAGACTGTTCATGACATTACTTTCAAGAGCAAAATTATATCCTTTATTAGACAACAAAGATACTGATATAATATTACACAATATACTGGGAATACAAAAACAGCTGTACAACACCAAAACGTGCCCACTAGTCAACCCTAGGTGATACTCCCCTATTGCAATAGCATCTACATGCATTCCATTGCCCATCCGGAGAGTCATATCACCTGCCCCCAGTACTCTACCATTTCTCAGATCCTGCAATGAATTACAGATGTGAGAACCAGAACCGGTATCAAGTACCCATGATGTAGAGTTTACTGAAAGACAATTTTCGATTACGAATACACCTGAAGCAGAAGCAAACGCTTGCTTCGTGTCCTTTGCCTTGAAGGCCATACAGTCCTTCTTCTAGTGCCCTTGCTTGTGACAATAATGGCATTCGTTTATATCCGCTTTCACCCTTCCTGCCTTGTTCTTTTCCTGTACGTTCTTGACCCCACCCTTCGGTTTGGTGGCTTTCATCTTCTTCTTCCCTTTAGCTTTCGCTTTAGATTTAGAAGAGGATGATTGGCCAACATACAGAACGGGGGTCTTCTCCTTTTTCAAGGAGGTCTATGCTACGCTCAACATGTTGAGGAGCTATGGAAGATCAGCTTCCATTTCGTTCATGTTGAAGCTAAGCACGAACTGAGAGAAGGTGTGGGGAAGGGACTGCAAAATCAAGTCGATATACAAATCGTTCTCTAGCACGCATCCCAGGTTTGCGAGTTCCTCAATGAGGCTGATCATTTTGAGGACGTGCTCTCCTACAGGCGATCCTGGAGCTAACCTCATCTGGAATAGTTTCCTTGAGGTCTCGTACCTTGCGATACGGGAGTGCTCTCCATATAATTCCTTAACATGGAGAAAGATGGATACAATATGCATACTCTCGTGCTGTTTCTGGAGTTCATTATTCATGGACGCTAGCACGATACACTTAGCTCGCTCACAATCTAGATCCCAGGTTTTGCGAACTTCCTTGTCCACAACTGAGGAATCTGGTCCAGGGATAAGGGGAGGAACAACGGTGGTAACATATGCTACTTTGTCATAAGTCAGTGCAATGTTGACGTTCCTAGCCCATCTTTATAGTTCTGCCCGGTCAGTATATTTTTTTCAATGAATAGTATTAGTCCTGTCATGGTAGCTGCTAGAGAGAGAGAAAAGAAAACACTCAGCATATGCTTCTTGCAAGTTTAGATTGGTTATTAGTTTATCTAAACATGATGGCTCCCACTATTCGCTCGAATCCTTCTTCAAAACCTAAAAGAAGAACTAGTCAGGATTTAATCACACGCCACAATACTTGCTTAACCTTTCAGCCAGACTGGTGTTGGTACTTCGAGGGAGGTTTTCCAATGCTTTCGCGAAGTTCCTTAATTAAATAACCTCTTTTCTCTGGAGGCGTAGCCCCTCTAACACCTTTCTGGACACCTACTTGGTTTATAGCATTGATTGTTAAGTGAGAATGTTTCCCGAGAGTAATCCTACTCATCAGTGGGATCGGGATCCAACTTTCATTGCATGATATGCTAGATGGAAGCCACTCTAGTCACCATACTCCAGAAGGTATGCTAAATCTGCAAGTTTCCTTTATGTTTGAAACTCCCGATGTGATTTTTATACCCCAAGCTCTTATTGACCTTGACGTAGGCCAACAAGTCATAAGACGCAAGTCATGATCTACCCGTCGTTGTCCTGATTAATTTAGGTACATCGTACATGCCCTTGACATAGACCAACAAGGCTGTACGTCTGTCCTATACTAATACATCTATCTATGCAACAAATAAGCAAGCCACACTGCTACCATCCACTATGCCTTGACGTAGGCCAACAAGCATAGCATGAATACGATGTGCTGTCTATTTGAAATGACGGAGGGTTACGGCTGGTTTTTGCTAAAAAACCGTTAACGTAGTGAACTTGATTTGATCGAAGGAACCAAGATAGCTTTTATTAAAAGGAGTGGTTTAAGCTCCCCATTTAAAATTTGCTTTTTTCAAGAAAACCGAGTTGTTTTTAGAAATTGTTCCAACGATTCAGTTTAGGTTTTATTTTTCTTTGCATTAAAAATAATGCGTCCCATCTTTTAACCTATCATTACAGATAACAACGAAAATACAACGTCCTCTTATGCCATCCGCATTCGCCATGGGGTCCCGTCATCACCCGTTAGGTTACTTAACTAACGTCAGAGCGGAGGCTGGGCTAGCGCGGGTGTAAAACATAAGTGACGTCTAAATAGCTATCATATATAGATATTGTACACTCGTCAGACACAATAATAGGAATTCCAGATCACAGATAAACTTTATTGGATATGCAAGCAATCCGCATTTCTTTTGAGCCTGTAAGAAAAGACGGATTACACAGTTGTGATGAATAGCCATTACCCCACCCTAGACCCCTAGGGGTACGGCAAACTACCCGTCAAATACCCGAAGTGAAGCGGTCTCCCTCAACAACGTGAGTAGGCCACTAAGCACTTCGAAATACCCGATAGTTTGTGCACCCCACCTTGGGTCTATCCTAGGAGCAAAAACAGTAAAAGAAATAATACAACGGTGGCTACAACCGCAACCTGGATGTGCCCCGCACAATAATATTACAACTTATTACAATTACATCGAATGAATTAATACAATAACCCATCATAAAATCCCGGCTAATCATCACAACAGTCCAATAGAGTTCATAAGCACAAACAGTTAAAACATTACAGATATGTGCAACCCCCTGCCAACCGACATACTAGCAGTTAGGGGAGGTTTACAAACACATAATACAGTTCACAGATATAATCAAACAAGCAAACATCGTATAATTTCGATCGATCAAACCCATTAGATTCTGCTCCAATACTTCTCTGTAAACCTGAGACCTGAGCAAAAAATAAACCACACCAGAAAATACAACATATCACAGAAGATGCACAGAGAAAAATTGGGCTGAATCGGCCCCAACTCGGCCGCGGATCCGCGGCGGATCGGTAGGATCGGCCGCGGTTCCGCTGCTCTGTGGCTGATTCAGGAGCCCATTTTTTCTGTGTGTTCTTATAATTTCATGTAGGGTGTTCTGGAGGAACCTGAAAAATTTTAGGACCTCATTTTAAAATCGACAGAAACTAAGTGATATCGGGGTATTTTCCGGTTTGTTTTGCGTTCGAAATTCATACGACTTTGCAAGTGAGTTAATTATTGTTTAGTGAGGCTCTGATACCACTGTAAGTCGATGTGCAACACCCCACGAGTTGCAGGGAGGCGGAAATATGAAAAACGATCTTGTTCTTGAAGCATACATCGACTAACCGAAGATCTTTGCTAAACGATATTTAACAATTACCATAGAAGTTCTAAATTACTATGTAAAGAGATTATACCTAGTGATACGTATCCTTCGCCTTTACGATCTCTTCGTCCTCCTCGGCCACCTCCAAGTGATAGATGATCCACCCGAGAACCCTAATCCAAGCTTCACCTCAAGACTTGAGGTAACTAAGTTTCTCTAGTTGCTAACCAAAGAGACTTAGGTCATATAGAGTTAGGTTATGGGATGTTTAGTCTTTTCTAACCCTTGTACTCAACTCATGAGTGGTAGGATTAGAGCTTGAAGAAAAAGAGAGCTTGAGGAGAGAGAAGGTGAACTAGCATAATGAAATGAAATTGCTTCTCACTTAATATATCAAGCATGAAGAATAAATCAATAAAATGAATAATAATGAATTATTCATCATGCTTCATAAATGAATATGAGTGATTCACTATGTGAGTCATTAAGCATTTAATAATGCATTAATGACATAGTGAATCATTCATAATGAGTCACAATTACATTAATGACAATACCACCTAAACCCCTCAAGTCACCATGCTTCTAGAAGCTTCCCGGAAATTACGAGAACGCCCCTCTCATCCGTGAAAACACGGAAAATCTTTAGACTGTATAAATCCAATAACCCGGTACTAGAATCTGGCTTAAACCAAAGCCGTCTAGTAAAAACTGTCCGAATGTCATACGTGCGTTTAAACACGTATTTGTCCGAAACCTTGTCGTAAAACCGTACGACCTCTATATGGTTTTTCCTGGAGTTGGGAAAACTCTGTGTGGGACTCTAAAGACTCAACTACTACGCTGGCAGTGGGTTTAACCACAGACCGCAAGCGGCACTAGCTGTACGTAACGGTCCCCAGGTAGATGTCGATAAGAAGGCCGATGAGGATACCCATCCGAACTCCTACTGAGTCTGTGCGTGAAAATATCCGTGCAGTCCGGTCTGTTCGTCTAAGAGTATCGCATGTATGGTCTTGGGAGGTGGTAAACGTCAGACCCCTAATAACCGTACAAGTCGTGTCGGTATGGCTCTATCACCATCCGAGAATCCACTGATCAATCTATCAGTAATTCTCAATCAGCCATGGCCAGGGACTTATGGTAATGACCAACCGATCACTGTGCGATATCAACTCCCTATACCGGGAGAGACGAATCCTTAACAGTCACTCACTGTCTCCACGTGGCTCGGGACTGTGCCCAACTAAAACCTGTTTGCATGACTCCTTTGAACCGTGGTAGGTTAGTAATCAAAGCACAGTGGGAACTCACACGAGACAAATGACGACTTTAAGTCAACGGACCATCTGCACACATGTCACCTGAGAACTTCTATCTAACGTTAGGTATAAATACCATCCAGTCAGTTCTCGGCAAGTCCTGTACGGTGTACTCACACCTAGTGAGCATCTGTATACAATCTTTGGTGCACTCCACCAATGGCTACGGGACCAATCCATCGCTCCTCCTCAGGGTCTAGATATGTATACACCAGTCTACTCCGGAGTATCGATGCCCAATCTCGATACTCCTGCGACCAGCGACATCTAAGGATGTGCCTATTGACTATCCAGCTCCCACTAGTATGACTGCCATCACAACGCCGGTAGTCAGGCAAACACCCTATGGGCTTTATCAACATGTATATATATATGAATACTACGCAAAATATATCATATATTAAGATTAAGACAAACCAAATAGTATACTATCATATTAAGCAAGACTATCATGTACATACATATCCCCAGTATCCTATACAATGAAGGCCTCTAGGGCATATATATCCAACAGGCGATTCCCCTGTAGATGTTAAATCTACTCACCTACGCTCCTAGCTAGGTGAATCCTACCACCTGTTTCCCCCTGTAGCCGCGTCCGATGTACTCTCCTGCAAACCTGAAAATGAGACATGAAACCCATATATAAGCCAAATATCTCGCAAAACGCGATATCGACACTAAACGAGAAACTCGCGTCGCGAACTAAACGCGCGTGTGCACGATACGCTGAAACGTGTGAATACGCGTCTAAAACTACCGCGACACACCGCGACATGCTGGATCACAGAACCCACTCACGTATCACGCGTATCAAGCAAACACAACGACCTAGAAATACGGTATATTGTCCCAGATTTTCCTATAGGTCAAATCACACAAAACTATACATGCCAAAATAGTACACAACACTGCAGAGAACCCTAGCCAAGACCCCAACACCCCAGCCCCCTACCTGGCCGCAATTTGCGGCCAGATGCATTAAATCTGCGGCCAAAATGATGCATTTGGGGCTCGTGTTCTGTTGGTGTTGTCTAGACCTAGTGTGCATGCTGCAGTTTCCTCAATTTTGATCTGAAGGGTCCGGGTCAATAGCAGATCACAGAATGCCAAAATATCGCCTAAAAACACCGATTTTGCACAAAACACAAACCCTATGGTATTTTAGTGAAATCTGGGGAAATTCTCAGTTCAAGTGACCCTTACAACACCAAAATATGCTAGGTTAGCTAACACAATCATCACTTAACCAACATACCACATAAACCACAATTTTTAGCACTAAACTCACTTTTTTAACACAAACCGACGCTAATAAGCATTCAAGCTAGGAAAAAGGGGAATTGTGTTTAGGAATTATACCCTATTTGATTCTAAGAAGCACGAGAAGAAGTGTATGGGGGAGATGAGGGGTTGCTACTGCTGCTGGAGCTGCTTGCTACTACTACTGGAGCTGCTTGCTACTGCTGATGCATGAGCTGCTGTTGATGCTAATGCCACTGCTGAAGCTGTTGCTGTCTGCTGCTGCTAGATTCTGCAGCTGCTGCTCTTGCTTCTGGTTTTGCTGCTCCTCTGCTGATGGAGCTGCTGCTGTTTCTGTTGTTGTTGTTGTTGTTGTTGTTGCTGCTGCTGCTGCTGCTGTTTTTGTTGTTGAGGTTGTTGCTGCTGCCTCTGCTGCTGATGCTTCAGCCAAAAGTGTGTGTGTGTTTGAGAGTGAGAGGATGAGAGCAATGAGTGAGAATGAGAGAACAAAAACAAACCCCCCTTCTCACTCTCTCTCACTTCATTAATGAGGCATGGCTTGAGCCATGTTGCCCCATGCCCTCTCTCTTTCTCTCTCAAAGTCAACAATACAACCCATTATTCAAATCATTTAAAACCCCTTTTTAATTTTATTAAACAACCATGAACAATGAAACCAAAACACTTAATATAAGTTTTAAAACTAGATTAGGGAAAATGATTAGTTCACCATGTAGCTAATCATGGTTAACCTCCAAATTAACACCCTAGTTAATATGCACAAGTGTGTGCAAGCCTAGGAAAAATCTAATAAAATATTCATTAAATAGGATAAAATAATTGGAAATCATTTTGGTAAACTTTTTATTAAAAACCATATATTAAAATATAATTATCCACAAAACACATTCTAAGGTGTTACATCTTCGTATCAGCCCTCGCCAGGGACTTCCTGTTATGTCCAATCGAGCACAGCGCAACAACAACCCCTAATACCGGGAAAGAAGAATCCCCGCCTATCGCTCATTGCCTCAATGTTGTAGGGTTCCTAGGCACACTTGTGAAGGTTCATAAAGCATCAAACATGCCCGAATAAAATTTTACATGTTCCGAACAACCCAAAGACGGGATCTTTGCTAGATTATTAGGGTTTTAGCTTGCAAGATAACATATTTTTGACTAAGTGTGAGGGATTACAACCTTTGTAGTCCGCTCCTTCGCTTCACAAGCTTCGAGTAGAAGTCCCTTCGCCGCGATCCACGATCTCCCGGACTCAAGAGAGGCTCCACGACTCGAACGATCCATGCTAGCTTGAAGTGTTCCGATTCTCCGATGATCTACGTCGAAGTTGCTATAACCCAAGCTTTCTCACTCTAAAGAGATGAACACCCTAATCTAATGGGCTAGATTAGATGAGGATGATGTAGTAGTATTTATGCTTTCTTTTTAATTCACTTTCTCACAAGAAATCATCACAAAAGAATTAACTAGTGAGCTCTCTCTCAAAACTCAAGAGAGAAGAAGATGAAGAATGAAAGAATAATCCTTTTGTGATGAATAGTATTCAAGAATATATGATTGATTATCAAACCATGGTCAAGGAAGAGAGGCTTAACCTTTGTAGAGAATAAACTAGAGTTAGGGTTTGGTTAGGTCAAGGATGAGTCAAGGATAAGTATCAACCATAATATCTTAACCAAGACAAAAGAAAATTCTTCTAGAATAATCAAGAAGAAGCTAACCCTAAACAAACCCTAATCTCATTTTATCATCCTTAATCATGTTTCATAATAAATCATATCATGTCACAATAATATATATCACATATATATTATATATTTGCAAAAAAAGAAAATAATACATTAACATATATCGCATATATATCAATGTATTAATCCGGTGAGAAAATGAAATAATAAAGCGAGCCAATATTAGATAATGTAATACAATATATCATATATATCATTATACATTAAATCATCGAATCAACACTTGATCCAACGATCCGGCTATATCGAATATAACCGACTAATATATCATGTACCGATTCATCAAATCAACACTTGATCCGATGTCCCGATTCATATCTAAATATCGCGAGAATATAATACGGTATCTCATATCGCATTATCCTCGGTCCTACACATATCACATATGTGCCTCTACTCCATTTTGCCTGAGCCAAGAAACCTCTGTGTAGGACTCTAAAGAATCGTCAATACGGCGGTAGCAGGTGATGATCATATCAAACACCCACAAGCTGCAAGCGGTCAGCTAAACGTAACATCCACCCAGGTATTGATCGATCAGAAGATCAACAAGCTAGCCTGTCCGTTCTCCTGTGAATCCAATCAGTAACACTCCCGTACAGTCCGGTCTGTTCGTCTGATATGTCGCATATCAAGTCTAGGGGTGGTATACGTCAGACCCTAGTAACCAATAAGTCGTGTCGATGTGAGGCTCATAACAGGTCGAGAAACTACTGGTAACACTTACCAGTATATCTCTATATCATCCCTGGCCAGGGACTTCCAGTTATAGCCAATCGAACACAGCACGACATCAACTCCCTATACCGGGAGAGACGAATCCCCTCCTATCGCTCATTGCCTCCATGTGATTCAGAACTGTACCTAAAAGCCACCGTTTTGCACGCCCTATTGGACGTGGTAAGGTGGAAATCAAAGCACAGTGGGAATCACACAAGACTCTATGACAATCTCGGGTCTACAGACTACCCTGTACCAGTGTCACCAGAGAACTGCCATCTGACGTGTGGTATATCACCATCTGGGAGTTCTCGGCGAGTCCGTCCAGTGTACCCAGTCTCCCCTGAGCACCCGTTCACCATCCTTGATGTCAAACACCGATGGATATGGGATCATCCATCGCCCATCATATGGATCAAGATGCGTATACGCTAGTCTACCCTGGTGTATCGATGCCCTGTCTCGATATACCCTCGACTAGGAACATTTATAGCATGTACTCATCGACTACCGTAGCCCCACAAGTATGATCTCATCATAATCCAAGTAGTCAAGTACAGATCCTAAGGGCTTTATCAACATGTGAGAGAAAGACAGTAAACCAATACAAGTCAATATGTTAAGATAAAGTGAATCCAAATAGCATACTATCATGACGAGCAAGAAAGTCCTCTCTGTATCTATCCAAGCATCCATCATAATATACATCATATGTACAACAATGGCCTCTAGGGCATATACATAACTAACAATCTCCCACTTGCACTAAGGCCAGCTGCTGTAGTATCTCATACCTAGCATCCCGAATAATCTCTCAAACTGTATCTGGGGAATGGCCTTCGTGAGTGGATCCGCAATGTTATCCTTCGTATCTACTCTCCTGACCTCGATCTCCTGGCGATCAACTATCTCCCTGATCAGGTGATACCGCCTCAGAATATGTCTGGATTTCTGATGGGATTTGGGTTCCTTGGCCAAAGCCACAGCTCCATTGTTATCGCAATACAGAGGTATTGGATGTTCAATGGATGGAACCACACCAAGTTCACTATTGAACTTCTTCATCCAGACAGCTACTTTGGCAGCATCGTTGGCAGCGATGTATTCAGCCTCCATCGTCGGGTCTGCAACGGTATCCTGTTTGGAACTCTTCCAACATACCGCCCCTCCATTGATGGTAAAGACAAAACCCGAGTGCGACTTGGAGTCGTCCTTATCACTTTGGAAGCTGGAATCGGTAAAGGACTCCACCCAGAGTTCTCCGTTACCATACACCAAGAACATGTCTCTAGTCCTTCGCAAGTACTTGAGAATGTTCTTCACAGCTGTCTAGTGACTCTCTCCAGGATCTGCTTGATACCGACTTACTATACTTAGTGAGTATGCTACATCGGGTCTGGTACATAGCATCGCATACATGATAGAGCCTACTGCCGAAGAATAGGGTATCCCTTGCATGCGAGCTCTTTCCAAATCAGTCTTGGGAGACATCTCTTTGGAGAGAGTCAATTCAGAGATCATGGGTTGGTTCCCACGCTTGGATTCTTCCATACTAAAGCTCTTTAGTATGGTGTCAATGTACCTAGATTGGGACAATCCCAGTATCCGTTTGGATCTATCTCTATAGATCCTAATCCCCAATATGCATGAAGCATCACCTAGATCTTTCATTGAGAATCTTTGTGATAAGAAGAGCTTGACTGAATGCAGCATAGGAATATCATTTCCTATCAAGAGTATGTCATCCACGTACAATACGAGGAAGACAACCTTACTCTCTGCTACCTTCTTATAGATACAAGGTTCATCTATGTTTTTGATGAAGTCAAACTCTTTGACTACTACATAAAAACAGATGTTCCAACTCCGCGATGCTTGCTTTAACCCATAGATGGATTTAAGCAGTTTGCACACCTTTCCGCTGCTCCCACTATCTACGAAGCCTTCTGGCTGAGTCATGTACACGCACTCTTCTAAATCACCATTTAGAAAGGCGGTCTTAACATCCATTTGCAAGATTTCGTAGTCATGGTATGCAGCAATGGCAAGTAAGATCCGGATGGACTTAAGCATAGCCACTGGAGAAAAGGTTTCGTCATAATCCACACCTGGTCGTTGACGAAATCCCTTTACTATAAGTCTAGCTTTGAAAGTCTCAACTTTTCCATCTACACCAAATTTCTTTTTAAAAATCCACTTGCTCCCAATGGGTTTTACCCCTTCAGGAGAAATTTCTAAAATCCATACTTTATTGGTGTACATGGATTCCATCTCAGATCGCATTGCATCCAGCCATTTCACAGAGTCGCCACTCATGATGGCCTGCTCGAAACTAGTCGGGTCATCATCTTCCATGATGCAATCCTCGCTTCCACCATCAATGAGAAAACCGTAGTATCTCTCAGGCGGATGAGAAACCCTGCTAGATCGGCGGAGAGGCTGGGGTTCGTCGGGTACTACTGAATCCTCGGGTTCCACTAAATCTTCAGTTATAGTTTGTGTTGCTGGAACCTCTTCCAGTTCTACCTCATCGCCACTAATTTCTTTTGTAAGAAATTCCTTTTCTAAAAAGGTGGCATGTTGAGCAACAAACACCTTTTGTTGTTCATTATGGTAGAATAGATATCCATACGAATTGCTTGGATATCCTACAAACTTATAAAGAACTGATCGTGCCTCGAGTTTGTCCAGATTTTGCTTTTTAACATAAGTCGGACAACCCCATATCTTAACTCTTTTAAGAGATGGTCTCTTCCCATTCCATATCTCATATGGAGTGGTAGGCACAGATTTAGTTGGAACTCTATTCAATAGGTATATGGCTGTCTCCAGCGCATACCCCCAGAAGGAAATAGGTAACTCAGCTGTACTCATCATAGAGCGCACCATATCTAATAGGGTGCGATTCCTCCGCTCCGATACACCGTTGTGCTGTCGTGTATAAGGAGGAGTAAGCTGAGAGAGAATCTCATTCTCTTTTAGATAATCTAGGAACTCATTGCTTAAGTATTCACCTCCTCGATCAGATCGAAGAATCTTAATACTTTTGCCCGTTTGATTCTCTACTTCGTGCTTATATTCTCTGAATTTCTCAAAAGCTTCAGACTTGTGTTTCATCAGGAACACATATCCGAATCTTGAGAGATCGTCAGTGAATGTAATGAAGTAGGAAGAACCGTTCCTGGCATGCGTAGACATGGGACCGCATACTTCACTATGTACCAGTCCTAAGAGTTCGGTAACTCTTTCTCCGTGTCCACTAAACGGAGCTTTGGTCATTTTTCCTTTGAGACATGAATGGCAAGTATCATAAGATGATAATTCGAACGGATTCAAATAACCATCCTTATGTAACTTAGCCAGTCGTGTTGCATTGATATGACCAAGTCTACAATGCCACAAGAAGGATTCGTTCATTTCTGAACTTTTCCTCTTGTGTGTGTTTTGTATATTGAGAACTGTATTCTGATTTAGAATGAATATGCCATTATGTAACGAGCCTGATGCAATCAACTTTTGATCTAGGAATATGTTCATAACATTATCCTTTACTACAAAATTATATCCTTCTTTACTTAATAAAGAGACTGATATAATGTTGCACATCATGTTCGGTATATAATAGCACTCATTTAGAATCAGTGTATTACGACTTGGCAATACAAGGTGATATTCGCCAACTGCTTTGGCTGGAATACTTGCACCGTTTCCTACTTGAATGAAATGATCACCTTTTCCCAGTTCTCTACCTTTACGTAGCCCATGTAACAATTTACATATATGGGATCCTGATCCGGTATCCAATACCCAGGACGTAGGGTGAACTGAGAAACAGTTCTCAATAACTAACACACCTGAAGAAGATGCATCAACATGCATGTTCTTTTGGACGGCTTGAGAATCCAGATATTCTTCTATTCCCTGTTCAGTTTTATAACTCTTATAAGAAAGAACGGGTCCAACGTTCCCCTGCTCAGTATAATAAGCGGGTTCAGTCAATACATCCATATTATTATCTTGATTATGGCCTGACATGGTCGCTACCTGGAGAGAGAGAGAAGAAAACACTTTAGCGTATGCTCTTGCAAGATTAGATTGGTTATTATCTTATCTAATCAGGATGTCTCCCACTGTTTTTATCAAATCTACCTTCAAACCCTAAAAGGTAAGATTAGCCGGGATTAATTACACCCTACAATTTTGTCAATCTTTCAGCCAGATCAGTGTCGGTACTTTGAGGGAGGTTTCCCGTGCTTTCGCACGGACCTAATTAAAGTAAACCTCGTTTTCCCAGAGGCTTAATCCCGTTAACACTTTTCTAGACACCTACTTGATCGACTAATTGTCCTGTGTAAAATTCTCCCAGGAGTAACTCTTACTCGCAGTGGGTATCGGGATCCAACTATCTCATAGAAGGTATGCAATCTCATTGCAAATTTCAACACTTGAAATTCCCGATAATATTTTGCCCCTAGCAACTTATGACCTTGGTTAAGGTCAACAAATCATAAGCGCTAGTCAAGTTCAACCCCTCATTTCCTGATTGAATTAAACCCACCTGTACGACCCTTGGCTAAGGTCAACAAAGTCGCACGACTACCCTAACTCAATCACATCTCATGTTTTAGCAGATAAATACTAATTAGCTACCGTACACCACGCCTTGGCTAAGGTCAACAAACGCAGCACGAATACTAACTAGTCTCTATCTGAAATGACGGAGGGCTATGCAGGTTTTTCAGAAAACCATGAGCGTAATAAACTTGATATCGTCGTAGAATCATGTGAAATTTTGAAATAGAGTGTTTTTGAGGCTTTCATTAGTTTTGCTAAAGAGGTCACTCCCGGTGAAAGGATCTCGGCTCTTTCCTCATCGAATAAGGTGCAGGACATATCATATATATCACTATGCAAAGCAAAACTCTAAAAGCAATCAAAAGACAAACCGAGTTTTGTAGCATCTGCCAGTTTTGCTAAAGAGGTCACTCCCGGTGAAGGGATCTCCTCTTTCCTCATCGAATAAGGTGCAGGGTATATCATATATACCGCTATGCAAAGCAAAACTGTAGCTACCCTTTTTATAGAGTTTTGATTCTACAACATCTTTTAGGTTTCTTTTCTTTTTATTAATCTCATTAATAAAAAAATCCCATCAGCTTATGCTTCCTAAGCATCACAGATAAATACGACGTACACTTAGGCCATCCGCATTCGCCTCGATGTCCCCTCGTGCACCGTTAGGTTAGGTAACTAACGACAGAGCAGGGCAGGGCTAGTGCGGGTGTAAAACATAAGTAACGTCTATATAATATATCATATATATTATATACTGTATCCATCACAACATATCAAATGGTCACATCACAGATATTGCAGCAGAAACATAGATATAATGTGGGATATAGTAGGACGTCCGTATTTAGTATTTAGCCAACAATAGAAAGTACGGATTCCACAGTCGCGATGAATAGCCAAGCCCACACCCTGGACCCCTACGAGAGCGGCAAGCGACCCTACCAATTCTGGAGTTTAGGAGACCCGGTCTCGACTCCTCGAGATGGCCTCCCACTGAACCCCAGAATCCGGTCACCAGTGCTCCCCTCCTTGGGTCCATCCTAATGCGGAAAAGTAAATAATATACAACACTAGTGGCATCAACCTCAACCTGGAAGTGCCCCAAATAAAAGAATATTACATTACATTTGAATTTACATGAATGAAAATATAAAACTCTCATCTCACATAAAACCCCCGGCTATTCAATCGCGACAATCCTGCACATCATATCTCAGCAACACATAATATCTCATATCATCAACGTAAGTAAGTATGCATACACCGATCGTCGTCGATGTATAGCAACGAAAACCGGCAATACGACTACATACTACACTTACGGTCACAGAAAAGAAATTGTAAAACTACAATATTTGGAATCCACAATCACTTTAGACATCGTAAATTCGAAATATCACATACTTCGCATTTCATGCCTAACTCTATGAATTCCACATATTGTATCACATTCCAGATAAATAGACAGTATTAAACTTTCGAACAGATAATCAAATACCAAAAATTTCCCAAATAGCTCAACACTTGAGCGGAGTTCAAATAATCCCAGAATATGCCACAGTACCAGTGATCCAGCCGAAGAGGGGTCAAGCCAACGCCTCACATGTGGCACGCCGTACTGCCCCAAACCCGAAGGTTCAAAAAGCAGTTCAAGATGGTCACATAATCGAGTTAAGGTTTGTTGTCTTCTAGAGGGTCCACCGTGTTACTTGCACATTATTCCGAAAGATTCAAACCCAAAAAAAATTCAACACTTGAAAATTTTGCCGTGCCGGGAAAAAGTGAGTTAATGATATCCGTTCGAACATTTTAACAGTTTCTAAATATCCGGAAATAATAACGAATTTAAATTTTTTCGATCGAATCTATGATTACAAAATAAACCCCAGAATACTCAACACTTGAGAAAAACTAAAAATACCAGAAAACTTACAAGAATACAAAAAGAATTACTGTGAAAAAAAATGTGTCACATCAAACAGTTCTGCCGCGGAACCGCGGCCCAAGCAGGGTACGGCCGCGATTCCGCGATCGTCTGTACGGATCAAGTGTTCGTATTTCACAGTTATTCTTATTTTTGTCTGATGTATTTTTCAGGTATTTTTAATTCAGAAAAAATCGCATTTTTGAAAAATATCCAGAGAAGGGTTCATTTTCGTCGGTTTGGGTTCGATCGGAGTTTTAACTTCGTAAACACGTCGCCTAATGCTCTAGCTAGGCTCTGATACCACTGTAGGGTTCCTAGGCACACTTGAGAAGGTTCATAAAGCATCAAACATGCCCGAATAAAATTTTACATGTGCCGAACAACCCAAAGACGGGATCTTTGCTAGATTATTAGGGTTTTAGCATGCAAGATAACATCCTTTTAACGTGTGAAGGATTACAACCTTTGTAGTCCGCTCCTTCGCTTCACAAGCTCCGAGTAGAAGTCCCTTCGCCGCGATCCACGATCTCCCGAACTCAAGAGAGGCTCCACGACTCGAACGATCCATGCTAGCTTGAAGTGTTCCGATTCTCCGATGATCTACGTCGAAGTTGCTATAACCCAAGCTTTCTCACTCTAAAGAGATGAACACCCTAATCTAATAGGCTAGATTAGATGAGGATGATGTAGTAGTATTTATGCTTTCTTTTTAATTCACTTTCTCACAAGAAATCATCACAAAAGAATTAACTAGTGAGCTCTCTCTCAAAACTCAAGAGAGAAGAAGATGAAGAATGAAAGAATAATCCTTTTGTGATGAATAGTATTCAAGAATATATGATTGATTATCAAACCATGGTCAAGGATGAGAGGCTTAACTTTTGTAGAGAATAAACTAGAGTTAGGGTTTGGTTAGGTCAAGGATGAGTCAAGGATAAGTATCAACCATAATATCTTAACCAAGACAAAAGAAAGTTCTTCTAGAATAATCAAGAAGAAGCTAACCCTAATCAAACCGTAATCTCTTTTTATCATCCCTAATCATGTTTCATAATAAATCATATCATGTCACAATAATATATATCACATATATATTATATATTTGCAACAAAAGAAAATAATACAATTAACATATATCGCATATACATCAATGTATTAATCCGGTGAGAAAATGAAATAATAAAGCGAGCCAATATTAGATAATGTAATACAATATATCATATATATCATTATACATTAAATCATCGAATCAACACTTGATCCAACGATCCGGCTATATCGAATATAACCGACTAATATATCATGTACCGATTCATCGAATCAACACTTGATCCGATGTCCCGATTCATATCTAAATATCGCGAGAATATAATACGGTATCTCATATCGTATTATCCTCGGTCCTGCACATATCACATATGTGCCTCTACTCCGTTTTGCCTGAGCCAAGAAACCTCTGTGTAGGATTCTAAAGAATCGTCAATACGCCGGTAGCAGATGATGATCATATCAAACACCCACAAGCTGCAAGCGGTCAGCTAAACGTAACAGCCACCCAGGTATTGAACAATCAGAAGATCAACAAGCTAGCCCGTCCGTTCTCCTGTGAATCCAATCAGTAACACTCCCGTACTGTCCGGTCTGTTCGTCTGATATGTCGCATATCAAGTCTAGGGGTGGTATACGTCAGACCCCAGTAACCGATAAGTCGTGTCGATGTGAGGCTCATAACAGGTCGAGAAACTACAGGTAACACTTACCAGTATATCTCTATATCAGCCCTGGCCAGGGACTTCCAGTTATAGCCAATCGAACATAACACGACATCAACTCCATATACCGGGAGAGGCGAATCCCCTCCTATCGCTCATTGCCTCCATGTGATTCGGAACTGTACCCAAAAGCCACCGTTTTGCACGCCCTATTGGACGTGGTAAGGTAGAAATCAAAGCACAGTGGGAATCACACAAGACTCTATGACGATCTCGGGTCTACAGACTACCCTGTACCAGTGTCACCAGAGAACTGCCATCTGACGTGTGGTATATCACCATCTGGGAGTTCTCGGCGAGTCCGTCCAGTGTACCCAGTCTCCCCTGAGCACCCGTACACCATCCTTGATGTCAAACACCGATGGATATGGGATCATCCATCGCCCATCATATGGGTCAATATGCGTATACGCTAGTCTACCCTGGTGTATCGATGCCCTGTCTCGATATACCCTCGACGGGGAACATTTATAGGATGTACTCATCGACTACCGTGGCCCCACAAGTATGATCTCATCATAATCCCAGTAGTCGAGTACAGATCCTAAGGGCTTTATCAACATGTAAGAGAAAGACAGTAAACCAATACAAGTCAACATGTTAAGATAAAGTGAATCCAAATAGCAAACTATCATAACGAGCAAGAAAGTCCTCTCTGTATATATCCAAGCATCCATCATAATATACATCATATGTACAACAATGGCCTCTAAGGCATATACATAACTAACAAATGTGACCCGGGACTGTACCCAAAAACCACCATTTTGCACGTTCTCTTGAACGTGGTAAGGTGGAAATCAAAGCACAGTGGGAATCACACAAGACTCTATGACGATCTCGGGTCTACAAACTAATCTGTACGAGTGTCACCAGAGAACTGCTATCTGACGATAGGTATAATATCATCTCGATATTCTCGGCGAGTCCTGTTCGGTGTACCCAATCTCCACTTAGTACCCGTATACCATCTTTGATGTCAAACACCAATGGATGTGGAATTATCCATCGCCCATCATATGGGTAAAGAAGCTTATACGCTAATCTACTTTGGAATATCGATGCCCTGTCTCGATACACCCTCGACTAGGAACAATTAAAGGATGAACTTGTGGACTACCCTGGCCCTACTAGTATGATCTCCATCATAGTCCTGGTAGTCAAATACACATCCTAAGGGCTTTATCAACATGTGAGAGTAAGACAGTATCACAATAGAAGTCTACATGTTAAGACAAAGAGCAACCAGATAGCATACTATTATGTCGAGCAAGAATGTCCTCTCTATATATGTCCAAGCATCCACTATAATATACAATCAAGTAAAATAATGGTCTCTAGGGCATACATATAACTAACATAATACCCATTAGAAAGTCTTTTTGAGCACCCTTACACATCCATTTGTAACATTAAAAGATAGCATCCATCTAATCACCTACAATAAAAATTGTGGCGAGTTCTTTCATAAAATTATTTGATTCTTTAGGAATAAAGCAAAATGGAACTCTCCTGCACGCATGCATAATATAAGAGGCTCTGTCCTTGCTTGGTACAATCATCATGTTCATTATGTATCTGAGATGCTCTCTTTAATCCTGAAGCTTTACTGAAGGCTTCATGCACAACTATCCAGTTATCAATACTTAGGGACTTATGGGTATCTATGATTCACCTTGGTGAATCTTTTGTTTCTTTTCTAGTTTGTTTGGACAAATAAACCTAGGCTGGAGGCTGTTACAGATATGGCTTAGGCACACTACTCATGATGGAAGTAGTTGTTTCATTGTTTGAAACTAGAATAGCAATATGAGTCGTATTACAACCATATATATATATATATATATATATATATATATATAGAGAGAGAGAGAGAGAGAGAGTGGAGTGTCCCTATAGGGTGCACCCTATAGAGAAGCAAATATGTCATGATTCCATTGGACTTGCATAATGTTTTTGCACTTAGTCGTTCCTCCATTTCATTGGGTTTTGCACTTAAGAGACAAAACACTATACAAAATTCAATGAAATTACGCCGGACATGCTCTTTTGTAGGGACACCTTAGTCCCTTATATATATATATATATATATATATATATATATATATATATATATAAGGAAAGTGTTTATTTGATGGCACCTTATCTATAAAATAAGATGCCTTAAAGTTTGACTTTACACCATGTTTTCCGATGAACGGCACCGTTCAACTTGATCTCCACTAGATCATAAGTATACTTAATTATGTTTTCAATAATCTTTACCCTCGTATCAGGTGGTTGTAAAATCAACGATTTGTTGACAATAGAACATTTGACAAAGCTAGATCAATAGGCAAATGTTACTGAAATCGGATGAAAATTAGTGTGCCCATGTCTTACTCTATGGAGAATAAGATGAATGTGCCGATCATTCACAAAATGGGTGAATAGTCAAATTTTAAGGCGACATCTCATTTTACAAAATAAGGTGCCACATAGGCTCATACACTATATATGTGTGTGTAAAGAGAGCGCTTCCTCTTTAGGGCGGCAAAATAAATCTGCCCTCGAATGTTTTTTCGACGATCGGAAGACACTATCATCCTTATTGGCTATGACGTATATATACTAAATTTCATATGATTCCATCATATTTCACCATTTTAGTGGGTGAAAAAATAACGATTTTTCTATAGTAGAACATTTTTAGAATTTTTACATAGCTAGATCAACCATGAAAAAGTGTTAGATTCATATGAAATTTGTTGTATCTACATTTTATATGATAAGGATCAAGGTGGACGGTGCCGATCGTTGGAAAAAATGACGAAGGGTGGACTTATTTCCCCGCCATAGAAGAATTTCTCTTCTAGGGCCTTTGTCCTCCATTATATATATAATGAAGAAAAGAGGCCCTAGGAGACTTTTTCGTTAGGTGGCGTAAAATATCTATACCCTCCACGATTTTTTCCGACGACGGCATCCATCTTCTTTATTATGTAAGATGTGGTTACAATAAATTACATGTGATTCCACCACTTTTTCACCGTTGAATTAGCAATGTAAAATGTTGTCGATAAACCGTTAATTTTGCACCCACTAAATTAACGGTGAAAATGGTAGAATTACATGAAATTTGGTGTATCCATATCTTACATTATAAAGATGAATTGTGCCGATCATCGAAAAAATTGTGGAGAGTGTTTTTTTGATGCCATAAAAGGAAATTCCCTCCTATGGCGCCTTTCCTCCATTACCCTCTCTATATAGAGAGAGGAAAAGAGTGTTTTTTTCTAACGGGGCGTTGTCTCGCACACCGTAAGGGTGCTGCTAGCCCCCTGACCCTCAGCCCACTATCCGGATAGCGGCCCCCCCGTAAAACTCTGCGGGGCCCCCGATATATCCAAAAACCTTTTCAATACATATTTACACTGCACATTGGGTTCGCATGACCTATTTGACCCGTTAATCGGAGGTTCTCTCGCTCCAAAAGTGAGGGGTAATTAACGGCAGCTTAGTCCGTGGTTGCCGGAGATTCGGATCCCCACAATCAATAAACTCCAGCCTACCCTAGGCAGGGGGAATCTGTAATGCGCCTGACAAGCGCGCGCGTATTCCCATCTCAATGGGGTGACGAAAAACACCCTATAGATTAAGAATAGATCTTATCCAGTTTCTCTTTCAGAGGGGACAAAGTCCACAAGATATTCAAGGACGCCCTAAGAAACGGTCTACAACTGCCAGAATCAAAGATACCGCAAGAAGCGAATCTGACCGACAACCCAAAATATTTCCCCTATTACAGAGTGATAGGTCATGCCATTGAGGACTGCTTCGTCTTCAAAGATTGGGTCGAAAAGCAATACAAGACGGGAGAGATAGAACTGTCTAAAGGCATGTTAGAAAACAATCAATCTACGACCGCCGATTTCATACAAATGGAGATTGGAGCCCTTCGGGAACTTGATTCTCTCAGACATGTGCCATTATCTGAAAAGGGCGAACCAAAGACTGATCGGCCTCAAGGACCAGCATCAGTAAAGGCACCTACTCCAATGGAGAGAAAGAAGAAGGTATACTCCTTCAGGAGGGATGAAGTCCGCAAAATATTCTCGGACTCCTTCAACAATGGTCTGCAACTGCCTGTTCCAAAGAGGCCGCATGAAATGAACATGACCGACAATCTCATATACTGTTCATATCATAGAATGGTGAGTCATACCATCGAAGACTGCTATATTTTCAAAGATTGGGTGGAGAACCAATACAAACTTGAGAAAGTCCCATAGTCATTAGATGTACCGACAAGCCACAGAGCTACGATCATCAACACAACTCCGCCAAGATCAAAGTTCGAGGAGCTGGGATAAGCAAGCTTACCACCACGTCGTTAAACTGGGAACGATAGATCTCTAAGTCTTTAAACTGGGAACCGCTGACCACCATGTCATTAACTGGGAATAATCGACCTCTAAGTCGTTAAACTGGGAATGTAAATAAAAAAAGTGTGTAAATAAAAACAAAAGAAAAGCTGAAATGATGAGGCAACTCGCAATAAAAATCAGCGAGTGAAATAAATAAGAAAATAAAGCCGAAATTATGGTGTAACGTTTTAAAAATAATTAATTAAATAATTAAATAAATAAAAATGCTTTAGGTGAATTTTCTGATAATCGGTAAAATAAACCGTATTTTCCGTAAAACATAACTATAATTATTTTTCAATATAGATTTAAATACGCCTATTTTAACTATGTAATTGCTAGTATTTGGTATTTATTTATTCACTTATAAATTATTAGTTTACTTAAATATTTTTCCTTAATTAATTATTTCTAATATTAATATAAGCTTTTAATTATACATTAAATTAGTGTAAATTACAAATTGGAATGGGTTAATCATACACTAATGAACCATGGTAACTCAAAACCAAGTTTGTAACATACTTTCTAGTAGAGATATGTCTCCATAATTCTAAAGGTTTCTAGGATTTAATTAGAAAGAAAAATAAAGTAATTAGTGAAAAGACTTAAAGGAAGTATTAATTAAAGAAGCTTCTACACTTATACACTCACCTCACTCTCTCTCCTCTCCTCCATTCCCTTGGCCGAGCCATTCATTTCTGCAGCCCCCCATTCTCCATGTCCTTTTCTCTTTAAAAAAATTCATCAAAATTCATCAAAAATTAATATAAATCCCCACTAAATCCTAATTAAACTTTTAGCCATTATTCTTTGGCCAAACAAACTTGGATCTTGGAGCCAAGTTAGCATTTTGGAGGCTATAATTTGCGAGTTTGATCTCAAATTGTGAGGTATAAATCCCAACCCTAAAGTTTAATTTTTGGTTAATTACTTTAATCTAGCTTAAATTGGTGTTTAATACGGTTTAAATTGTAGATTTAAAATTCAAGAAAGGGTTTGTGATCAAGTTAGGGTTTTTATCAATTGTTCATGGTTTTAATGTGTAGCTTAACACATCAAGGCATGTAAAATCTAATCTAGATTGTTAAGTTACTAATTGTTACAATTAATTTTTCCGAATTGCATAATTTTTGCAAACTAGGTTTTTGTGTAATATATATATATATATATATATATATATATATATATATATATATATATATAGGTGAGATAAAATTCTAGTGAGTATTTTTATCATTCATGGTTTTAATGAGTGGATTAACATGTTAGTAGAATGCAAAACCTAATCTAGTTACTAGTTTGCTAATTGTTACTTTTAAATTATGATAATTATGCTATTTTGCAAATAGGTTTCTAGAAATTGGTTAATTAATTGAGATTAAAATCTAATTAGGGTTTTCATGACATTATTAACATTATAAATTGTAGTTTAATATTTTAGATCATGCAAAACCAAGCTTAGTTGTTGTTTTGTGCATTTTTATTTTGAAATTGTTAAAATTGGATAAATTTGCAAACTAGATTTTTGGGTTTAATAAAAATTGTTGAGATTAAATTATGGTGATGGTTTGTATGACTTAGTTATGATATTTAGTGAATATTATGGCCATTAGTTTTGTTAAAATATCAAGTTTCGAATTAAAATGGTAATTAAGTGCTTTCTAGGTTTTCGGAAATAAATCGATTGGATTTATTTTGAGGTTTTGATGAGTTACAATCTATTTCATATTATAATTAGTGATTTGTGAAACCACGATTGGTGTGTTTGGATTTTTCTTGATCAATCGGCGTTTGTACGCCGATGTCGAGGGTTATTTGGTTCTTTTGCATGAGCGGGTCATAGCTTTTAACATATGCACGTTTCGTGCGCCATTTTAGTTTTTATCCGCGATTTCGGTTTACGATATTATATATGTTTGCTTATAGGTACCCCTCACATGGATTTCGGACGAGGAAGAAGAGGATGGCGGCATCAACTCCGGCAAGCGAGGACCAGGTGAGTAGATGTATATCTACGGGGGAAGTCGGGTGGATGGCGTATAGCACACCCGCAATTTCATAGGATATAATGTGTTCTTGAGATAATTATATATTGATAGGTTATGGCGAGATATGAATACTGAACAAGAAAGGTTCTAGGATGGCCACGAATTGGAATTTTGGGTATTTTGGATGGCAGTCCTCCTATTCTAGTCCTTAGTCCCGAGACCTTAGAGTATAGGTTAGCACACACGCACCCGCACACACTTGTTTTCTAGGTCTACAACATATACATGTGATATGAGGATGTTATATGATACTTAGGGATGAATCGATATGGCTGGGCATGATGCCGTGAGATATTTAATATGTGATCGAGTTATGATATGAGATATGTTATGATATTATCGCGGATCGTTGGACGATGATACCATGTGATTGATGATATATATGATAGTTGACGTATGATTGAGATATGATATGAGATATGTTATGATATTATCACGGATCGTTGGACGATGATACCATGTGATTGATGATATATATGATAGTTGACATATGATTGAGATATGATATGAAATATATTATGATATTTATAATGGATCGTTCGGACAATATGAATTCATATATGATAATAAGTGTTGATGACATCGGATTGCGTGAGACTTTAGATCAGTAACCAGATTATGATATTGTTTGATGATGATACCATATGAATGATGATATATATTTGATAGTTGACCCGTACCCCGATTTTGGGATACCATACGATGGATTTTACCGTACGAGGTATATATGTGATGATTGATCTGCACTCTTGACTTGAGAAAGTCGTACTTTGTACGTGACGCTATTGAGGCTGGATCACCGATTACTAGAGATATCGACTCGGACTGTAGGTGGATTCTTCTTACCTGTCGACTAGTTTCTTTAGTTTAGTTCTTTAGTGGATTAGATAGATACTAATTTAGGCTCGAGTCATACCTATTTTCAAAACCAACGAATCATGCGCATTTTAAAAACAGCCTGAGGGATACTACGGATTTTTCAAAGGTCGTATCTTTTCTCAGAAACGAAAGTTGCGGTTTTCTCGTGATGTTTGTGTCGTCCACCATGAGTTTTCATGATTGCTGTTGGATTTCGAGACCCGATTCGAGGAGTAGGATGAACCGTTTCGGGTATATGGTGGGCCCGGTAAGGTACCCTGGGGCAAGAAGCTCGAGTTGTAGACGATGAGCCTGGCAGAGGAAGACTACCTACCGGTGTTGTCTGGCGCGGCGGATATCCGGAGGATTCCGACCGTTGTCGTGATATTTGATGATATGGGCCGATCCGGACTGACGGAGCCCGAGATATTGAGACATTGAGACTTGAGATATTGAGATATTATGTCGATGCTTGACACGGGCTTTCTGTCGATTTCATTGATGAAGTTTCAGTTTTATTGTACAAGATACATTGATGTTTTTCTTATATCAGATTATTTGGATTTCATGGTTGATTTTCTCATTCATGATGCATTCATACATTAGATATATGATTTATTACTGTTTAGTGACACTGACACGTGCATTGAGTATTGCACTTATGCATTGATTATTACCCTATCACTACTAGATGTCTAGTGTTATCTTAGGTATATTATTATGACCTAGGAGATCGTTGTGCATGCGATTTCTACCCGCAGGTGTCTTCTACCCACGAGTTGGCAACTCACCCCCGTTGTCCCAAATTTTCTTTCAGGTTCAAATGTACAGGTTTTCTTGGCGGCTTGTTGGCACACCACTTCATTCAGGGTGATTGCTTGGTAGGTTGGTTCACTTGTATCGTGACCGCCGTTGTACTTTTATTTATTTCAGTTGTATCTTGTAAGCTCCATCAACCAGACTTGTACTACTTGATAGATTTAGTAGACCAGTTGTTTATTCTTTCGACCTTAGAGGCGCGCTTGTATTATTATGGTTTTCTGGTGGATTTGGTTTTCTTCTGAGTTTTGTTCCTCGCCCTTCGGCGTTGTATATTATATTTCTTGTGGTTGTGTCCGCCAATTGGCGAAGAGCTATCTCCCCCTTGGGGTTGCCTTTATTATTACTTTTGTATATATTCTTGTTTGTACCCGTTTGGGGCCAGTTTTTACAAAGGAGATTTTGCCGAAATTTTTGAGAAAATTTAATGTTGCTTTTAAACATGTTTTCCAACACTTCTTCTTTTAAATGGTTTAGATTTCTGGGCTTCGGCTTTCTTAAATTACGTTACTCCTCTAGACGTTTCGTAATTTAAGTGCCGGTCACGTTCCGTACCTTCGGGTCGTGACAAAGTTGGTATCAGAGCGTTAGGTTTTACCATATAATGTAGGATGACCTTTGGTTTATGAAGTAGGTGACTAAAGTAAAGTGACGTACCGTGGGTATGTTCCACGGCATACTTACTATACGCTACTCCGCTTAAGAAGACTTAGGATGTACATTTCTTTGCACCATATTTCTATTCGTTCCTATGATCTATCTTCGTCAATACCGAATGGTGATTTCTGTTACCACGGTCGCACAAGCAGAGAGAGCTACGGCTAGAGTTGCGGTCAGCATGAGCATTCCGATATGTCGTTTACTATGTTTTCTTGTGGACGCGAGAGTTTGATATCTGCATCGGGTTGTTGGTCCACTGCTAGAGACCGGTTAGAATGTGATGACCGTTAGTGTATCGTCTATTTTGAGGATCGAGGTACTGTTTAGCGTGCGGATAAAGGGTATTCACATATAGTCTAGACGAAGTTAAAAAGTTCGAACGATTGTCAGAAACCCATTTCCCAAGTTTAAGGTATTCGGAAGAACATGCAGGTAATTCTATGGACCCTCTAGAAGATTGAAACCCTAACTTGACATAATGACCATGAGAACGCCTTTGAACCTTAGGGTTTGCGGCAGTTCCACGGTGCCATTACTGAGGCTTGGGTTTGCCCTTCTACGGCTGGTCCGCAGGTGCTGTGGCATGTACTGGATATTTTTAAACTGTACTTGAGTGTTGAGCTCTCGGGGAATTATGAGACTTTGATGAATCGATCGACAAGTTTAACGTAGTTCGGATATCATGTGAACGGGATGCAAGGAGATATCTTGCTCTACTAGTTTGGGATGCATCGACACCCTTCGATATTGGAGAGGAGCACATTGACGTCGGTATTACGATTTGCGATCCGGTGATTTGAATATCACATTTCCGTTGTTTGGATTTTGGTATTTTGAGAATTTCGTTTTATGATTGGTTTTCCTATGTACTCATTCTTTTCACTCGATTCGTGTTCCATGTATCCGATGTATTGATGTTCGTTTTGTGCATACCCATGCACTTGATTTTGATTTTATACATTTTGAGATATTGATTTGATTTCGTGCATATGGGTTGCACATGATTTTGGGCTTCTGCTTTCAGTATAGTTTTCATGCACTTTTCGTACTTTTATTTAGTTTTGTGCATACTGATGCAGGTGGTTGTAAGTTTATCTATCACGGTATACTTGATTCTGAGTCGATGTATGTCGTATACCGCTGATTTCGATTTTGATATTCAATTTATGTTTTCTTGCACCATGGGCACTCGATTGAGATTCTTGCGCATACTTGGCGTGCTTGATGCGATTTTGTGCACACTAGATGCACTAAATCGGGATTTGTGCAGATTAGATGCACCTGATATTATTGTCGTGCACGCCCGTTGCACTTGACAGATATTTTTGGTGCACACCCGTAGCACTCAGTTTTGTTTCTGTGCGTATTCGTGGCATCTGTATTTTATTTCAATTTCCGTGCGCACCGGACGCACGTGGTACCTTGTATATTGTATTTGATATTGATTTTATTTTGAGCAGTATATTTTTATGATATTTACAATTTGGTTTAATAATCGAGCAGGACTATTCTGAGACCAGTACCTAGGTGTTTTTGCATGCTTCTCTATTTAGATGTTTGGACGATTTTACTACGATGCGTACTATATACAAGTTATAGTTTTGATGCATATCATGTTGGCTTTCATATTGAAATTTGACATTGTATTTTCACCATAACTCCGATAATTGCGTTATGCTTGACGGGGTTTTGATTTTTGAGTTATGTACTTGTTTTTCATGCGCATGTATTGCGCTAAAGTGTGTTTTAAGCATTGATGATTTCGGAGCCCCGGCGATTTGAGTGCTTTGCTGATTGTTTTAGTATTTGGGGGAAATTTAATTTAAATTCGGGGACCGAATTTCCTTAAGGGGGAAGATTGTAACGTTTTAAAAATAAATAAATAATTAAACAAATAAAATCCTTTAGGTGAATTTTCTGATAATTGGTAAAATAAACCGTATTTTCCGTAAAAATTAACTATAATTATTTTTCAATATAGATTTAAATACACCTATTCTAACTATATAATTGCTAGTATTTGGTATTTATTTAGTCACTTATAAATTATTAGTTTACTTAAATATTTTTCCTTAATTAATTATTTCTAATATTAATATAAGTTTTTAATTATACATTAAATTAGTGTAAATTACAAATTGGAATGGATTAATCATACACTAATGAACCATGGTAACTTAAAAAAAAGTTTGTAACATGCTTTTTAGTAGAGATATATCTCCATAATTCTAGAGGTTTCTAGGATTTAATTAGAAAGAAAAATAAAGTAATTAGTGAAAAGACTTAAAGGAAGTATTAATTAAAGAAGTTTCTACAGTTATACACTCACCTCACTCTCTCTCCTCTCCTCGATTCCCTTGGCCGAGCCATTCATTTCTCCAGCCCCCCATTCTCCATCCCCTTTTCTCTTTAAAAAAATTCATCAAAATTCATCAAAAATTAATATAAATCCCCACTAAATCCTGATTAAAACTTTAACCATTATTCTTTGGCCAAACAAGCTTGGATCTTGGATCCAAGTTAGCATTTTGGAGGCTATAATTTTCAAGTTTGATATCAAATTGTGAGGTATAAATCCTATCCCTAAAGTTTAATTTTTGGTTAATTACTTTAATCTAGCTTAAATTGGTGCTTAATATGGTTTTAAATTGTAGATTTAAAATTCAAGAAAGGGTTTGTGATCAAGTTAGGGTTTTTATCAATTTTTCATGGTTTTAATGTGTAGCTTGACACATCAAGGCATGTAAAATCTAATCTAGATTGTTAAGTTACTAATTGTTACAATTAATTTTTCCGAATTGCATAATTTTTGCAAACTAGGTTTTTGTGTAATTTATATATAGGTGAGATAAAATTCTAGTGAGAATTTTTATCAATTATTCATGGTTTTAATAAGTGGATTAACATGTTAGTAGAATGCAAAAGCGAATCTAGTTACTAGTTTGCTAATTGTTACTTTTAAATTGTGATAATTATTCTATTTTGCAAACTAGGTTTTTTGAAATTGATTAATTAATAAAGATTAAAATATAATTAGGGTTTTCATGACATTATTAACATTATAAATTATAGTTTAATATTTTAGATCATGAAAAACCAAGCTTAGTTGTTGTTTTGTGCATTTTTACTTTGAAATTGTTAAAATTGGATAAATATGCAAACTAGAATTTTGGGTTTAATAAAAATTGTTGAGATTAAATTATGGTGATGGTTTGTATGACTTAGTTATGATATTTAGTGAATATTATGGCCATTAGTTTTGTTAAAATATCAAGTTTTGAATTAAAACGGTAATTAAGTGCTTTCTAGGTTTTCGGAAATAAATCGATTCGATTTATTTTGAGGTTTTGATGAGTTACAATCTATTTCATATTATAATTAGTGATTTGTGAAACCACGATTCTTGTGTTTCGATTTTTCTCGATCAATCGGCGTTTGTACGCCGATGTCGAGAGTTATTTGGTTCTTTTTGCATGAGCGGGTCATAGGTTTTAACCTATGCACGTTTCGTGCGCCATTTCGGTTTTTATCCACGATTTCGGTGTACAAAATTATATATGTTTGCGTATAGGTACCCCTCACATGGATTTCGGACGAGGAAGAAGAGGATGGCGGCATCGACTCTGGCGAGCGAGGACCAGGTGAGTAGATGTATATCTACGGGGGAAGTCGGGTGGATGGCGTATAGAACCCCCGTAAGTTCGTAGGATATGATGTGGTCTTGAGATAGTTATATATTGATAGGTTATGGCGAGATATGAATACTGAACAAGAAAGGTTCTAGGATGACCACGAATTGGAATTTTGGGTATTTTGGATGGCAGTCCTCCTATTCTAGTCCTTAGTCACGAGACCTTAGAGTATAGGTTAGCACACACGCACCCGCACACACTTATTTTCTAGGTCTACAACATATACACATTATATGATGATGTTATATGATACTTAGGGATGAGTCGATATGGCTGGGCATGATGCCGTGAGATATTTGATATGTGATCGAGTTATGATATGGGATATGTTATGATATTATCATGGATCGTTAGACGATGATACCATGTGATTGATGATATATATGATAGTTGACGTATGATTGAGATATGATATGAGATATGTTATGATATTATCGCGGATCGTTGGACGATGATACCATGTGATTGATGATATATATGATAGTTGACCTATGATTGAGATATGATATGAGATATATTATGATATTTATAATGGATCGCTTGGGCAATGTGAATTCATATATGATAATAAGTGTTGATGACATCGGATTGCGCGAGACTTTAGATCAGTAACCAGATCATGATATTGTTTGATGATGATACCATATGAATGATGATATATATTTGATAGTTGACCCGTACCCCGATTTTGGGATGTCGTACGATGGATTTTACCATAGGAGGTATATATGTGATGGTTGATCCGCACTCTTGACTTGAGGAAGTCGTACTTTGTACGTGACGCTATTGAGGCTGGATCGCCGATTACTAGAGCTATCGACTCGGACTGTAGGTGGATTCTTCTTACCTGTCGACTAGTTTCTTTAGTTTAGTTCCTTAGTGGATTAGATAGATGCTAATTTAGGCTCGAGTCATACCTATTTTCAAAACCAACGAATCGTGCGCATTTTAAAAATAGCCTGACGGATACTACGGATTTTTCAAAGGTCGTATCTTTTCTCAAAAACACCGTAGCCCCTGTTTTTCTAAAAACCATGATTCGTGCTTTTTCAAACACCAAAACGGTATGACTCGTATTGTAAAAGTGTATATTCTTCGGTATTGAGGTTATTACTCCTTCTCTGTTATATTCATGTTGTATTCATCGCATTGCATGATCATACATATGTTTCTTTAGCTAGTATGAAATCCTGCCTGTTAGGAAACCACCACCATTACCGATGATGTGCATGTTCCACGTACACTTATTTGCCTGCACACACACATCATCATCGGTAATTGCCATGTCACGCACACTTTAGAAAAGCTACTTCATTTCATATAGCTGCAAATTAGTAGTTTAAAAGATATTTTAGCATGCTTGCTCTCATGTGCTAGCTATACATTGCATTCTTACTTAGACATTTCATGCATTTACATATTCATACTATCATGCAGTATTGAGGGGCTTATGCCGATAATTATTTATCTAATTATGATTTTGAGATTTTGGATTTTCTATGATATTTCTGGATTTTAAGGAAACCGCAAGATTTTATAAACTCATTCTCATATTTAAATACGAAAGTTGCGGTTTTCTCGTGATGTATGTGTCGTCCACCATGAGTTTTGATGATTGCTGTTGGATTTCGAGACCCGATTCGACGAGTAGGATGAACCGTTTCGGGCACATGGTGGGCACAATAAGGTACCCCGGGGCAAAAAGCTCGAGTTATAGACGATGAGCCTGGCAGGGTGTAACGTTTCAGAAATCGTTTTGCGAATTTTCCCGTTTTAGGGTAAAATTGTCGGTATTTTCCGTTTTAACTCGATTTCAATCAAACGTCCGTATAAACTTGCCGGCACCTTTTTTAGATAAAATAAAGCTTGTGCGCGAACTTTATGGGTATTTGGGAGGTTTTGGTTCAGATAGAATTTTTCCCAAATAAAATATTATTTTAAGCGGTATTTGGTGTACGTAAATCGGGAAATTTCTTTTCTTAAGAATAAATTTATTTTTGTCACTAGAATATTTTGGAAACTTCTTTTTAAATATCTAGATATTTTTTTGAGTGCAAAAGGTTTTATTTTAAAAAGAAAAGAAAATGTGTAAAGGTGGCAAAGTGCATTTATTAGCATTTCTTACTCTTTTTCGTAGCAATTTCTTCACAAAACATTCACAAAACTACCCCCTTACCTCCTTGGCCGGCCACACTCTTTCCTTGCTTCCCTCTCTCTTTTCTCATTCCATTTTCATCATTTCTTGCACAAATAAATCATGAAAAATGTAAATAAAATCACAAAAATTCAAATATAATCATTTTCCTTCATTTCCTTCACTAATCCTTCTTGGATCTTCAATAAAGCTTGGTTTTTGATGCTAAGATGTTGGATTAAGTTTCATTTTGTGTTCTTGGGGAGGTATAATTCTTACCTTAATCTTTTTATATTTGCTTTAATCTTATTCTAGCTAATTTAGTTAGCTAATTATGTGTTTAGTTTAGTTTTTAAATTATGATTAATTCATTTATATTTGGTTTAAGAAATTGATGTTAGGGTTAAATTTTATTTAAGTGTTTAATATTCATTTGAAGTGTTAATTTGTGTTTTGGAGAAGATTAACCTAATAGAAGATGTTAATTTTTGCTTTGAACACTTTGTTTAATTATTCAATTAGCTTACTAGGTTTTTGCTAAAACATAATTAGCGAGTGTTAAAAATTTAGAAATGGTTTAGATAGCTTAGTTAAGCTATTATAAGGTGTTTGTAATCGCTAGATATGCGTTAGCTTGAAACTAGTGCGAAATATTGCGATAAGCTGCTTACTAGGTTTCAGGGTTTTTCTGACGTGGGTTCGATTGGTCGTTGCGAGATTATATCTATTGTATTCCTCGTAATTCTTGTGTTGTGTTGCGCGATCGGGACGATCGGGGTCCGAACTTGGTGTTTTGTAGTTTAGCGACCCCAATTAGGGTTTTTGGCCGGTATCGTGCACGATAGATGCGCTAATCGCGCAGTGTAATTTTCAGGGCGTTATTCTTGCGTTTCGATGTCTTTTTGTCGATGTAGGATATTTGCTTATGTGATGTGTTTGTGAAATTTTAGGTTCGCAAGCAGGGACTTCGGACGCTACGACAAGGGAAAACAGGTGGTAGGCTTCACTTAGCCAGGAGCGTTGGTGAGTAGATTTAACATCTACAGGGGAATCGCCCGCATGGCGTTATGCGTCTGGGCTAGAGATGTTTTTTCTGTCGCATATTCTATGTCATATTTAGAATTGCGCATTTACCCTATTACTTAAATATTGTTGTGCTTGGACTAGTATCCTTAGGACACTACACATATTATTGACGATTCATGTTGCACGAGCACTGATTGTATGCTACACACACCGTCAATAATTGCCATGTCACGCACAACCCACATATAGAAATGCTATTGTTGGTTAAGAACATGGAGACAATGATTCATATTTCTTATCGCATATGACATTTAGCATACCTGTATATCCACATGCTTACACATATGCCTTCACATACCTACATGTTAGATACTTGTATACCAATAGAGTATCGTACCATTAGTGATACACTTTATGTCATAGCTACAGGTATACCTTGCACACATTTTTCACTTATACCCAGGGGGTATACTACATCATTACTCATAGGTAAGTACATATATCTTGCTATACCTTTATGTTTTCACATACATCTGGTTATAGCTACATGTTTACCTTTACTTGATATTATTTAGAATTGGAGAAAATAGAAACCACATGATTTTTATATTAACTTGTTGCAGTTAATTAGCGGCTTTTCCTTATATGCTTACATTTCAGTTTTATGTTGCATATATTATATTCATGGATTTTCGCATTATGATATGGATTTTTCATGATGTTTTCTGGATTTGGGGACCGTGAGAGTTCATGAAATTATGCATTATTTGAAAAACCCGGTTTCCCTTGATATGATATTTCAGCATCCACCATGAGATTTATCGGTTCTGATTATATACTCCATACGAGGAGTGGCTGCCGTATGAGGGTACATGGTGGGGCCCGGTATGGTTCCACTCGGCAAGATGATCGATGGACTTTGCCGATTGAGCCTGGAGGTGGGCAAGTACCTACCGGTGACAGTACTTATGACTCAGCGGCTATCATGTGGATACCGACGTGAGTCATGTACGTATTGATACGTCGAAAGGCGAGGGTCGGAGCTAGGCACTCGTGCTTTCGGGATAGCGTATGATACGTACCTATCATGATGCTAGTCTTGGTGGCAGCATCTGATAGATTAGTATTTTTGTATCGATGCTTGGCACATTGGTTTCATGATGTTTCTAATTACTCCTTGTATATATAATAGGGGATTTAGCCGCTGTTATATATACCCTTACACCATTATTAGTGGAATGGGACGTTAATATATGTGTATTGACCCCATCATATTTATTATGCAAATATATTTAAGATGTTAGAATGTTACTTGAGATTTGATTTGAGATATAAGTGATTCATTGAGATTGGATACTGGATAGATATGTGAGATCTAGTTGATTTTGTACAGTCGGGATATGCGAGATATACTTGATATTGTACATTGAGGAGATGTGAGACTTATATGTTATGAGAGCCAATTTGGGGCTGATTGAGGAATTGGGATTTTGAGTATCTTGATGGATTGTGATCCTACCACGATGTCAGGATTCCGTGGAAATGATATATTTCACTCCATACCTCACCTTTATCTGTTTGTGCACTGTTTCATGTATTAGTAGTACCTGTTAGTGTACCTTTCATGATTGTTGCATATTTATATTCTCACACCCTTATTGCATGATTATTGCATACTATTGTCATATTATTATTGCTTCATATATTGGTTGTACCTGCTAGTGTACTTTTTCATGATTATTGCATTACATATGACCATTCATTGCTTAGATGCTTATGTTAGATTTGCGCTGTACGTGCATACTCGCGATAACCTGCACATGTTATTTACTATTCACGAGTTGGCAACTCACCCCCGTTGTGCCACAGTGTTTGCAGGTGTTCCTCAGGATAGTCAGAGGCAGGCTATTCTTCTATCATCTTTTGCTACGGATACTGCATCAGCTCACAGTGTGCAGTTTGCTTAGGTGGGTTTTGTTGTTATTCGTTTGTTGTGTTGTATATTCGTTGTATCCTTGTACTCCCTGTTGGAGATAGTGCCCTCAGAGTCAATTATTGGATCACAGGCACGTGATTGCAATGATTGAGGGAGGACCTATCCCAGTAGGACAGTCTTACTCAAGATGATAGTAAGCTATCTGGTTTATCTTTATCATCGTGTACTGCTTTAGGTGACCTTACGAGTCGCTATTGCACGTTGATAGAGCCCCTAGGATTCTTTCTTGACTACCAGCAGTATGAGGGCGATCATATACGTGGGAGCTGGGGTCTATAAGCATATCCTTAAAAGGTCCCTAGTCGTGGGAGTTTCGAGATAGGGCATCGATACTCCAGAGTAGACTAATGTATACAGTCGAGACCCCGACAAGGGGCGGTGGCCGGTCTCACAAGCCACTGGTGTCAGTTGGTTCACCTAAGATGTATATAGGTGCTCATTGGGTTATGAGTACACCGGACAGGATTCGTCGGGAACCTGCTAGTTGGTATTATACCTGACGTCAGATAGCAGTTCCCTGGTGACATGTGTACAGGTTAGTTCATCGACCTGAGATCGTCATTTGTCTCGTGTGAGTTCCCACTGTGCTTTGATTACTACCCTACCATGGCTCAAAGGAGTCGTGCAAACAGGCTTTAGTTGGGTACAGTCCCAAGCCACATAGAGGCAGTGAGCGGATCTGCAGGGTTCGTCTCTCCCGGTATTGGGGGTGAGGTCGCGCTGTGTCTAGGAGATCCAGAACATGAAAAGTCCTTGGCCAAGGCAGGAGATTTGCTGGTAGGTATTCCAGTAGTATCTCAGGGTGTTCTGGGCTACACTCCGACACGACTTGTACCGCTTTTGGGGGTCTGACTTTTACCAACCCCCTAGGCCCGCCATGCGATGCTCATAGACGAACGGACCGGACTGTACGGATATTGTCACTGAAAGTCTCAGTAGGATGTCAGGATGAGTTCGCTCATCGACGTCCCTTTTGGTCAATAGCTGGTAGCCCGTCACGTATGGCTAATACCTCTGACGTGCTAGTGGTTAAATCCACAACCATAGTATTGACGAGTCTTTAGAGTCCACCACACAGAGTTACTCAAGTTTGGGGCGAAACGCTGTAGAGGCCGTATGGAGATATTGCAGGGTTCGATCAGATACGTGCGGTATTGCACGGATCGTGATCGGACGGATTTTACTAGCAAGCTTTGGTTTAAGCCGGATCCTAGTATTAGACAGTGTAGTTTTTTGTCTCTTTGCATTTGTGTTTGTAAGTCCGCGGCGGTGCACCAGTCATCGATCCGACGCCGGAAACGCGGAAATAAAAACTTTACAAACTAGCAAACCGGCACCACCGCGCACTTTTCACCCGGATCGGGCCATTAACCTAGCAACTAGAAAACTAAAATGAGAGTAGAGAAGTATACCAAGCGATCCGTGTCCTTCGGTCTTCGTCTCCACTCCGATCTCCTGCGGAATCTCCGTCCGTCACGACCTCGTCGGAAAGGGCACCACGTAGCCGGGTACGCTTACGGGCTCCCACCTCTGGACCGAGGCAACTCGATTGCGAAGTTGGCTAGCCGACGCGTCCAAGATGTGCTGTAGAATAGTGTAGTAGTCTATGTCTCTTTGGGGTTTAGTTGCCATGGAGGATGGAGGCAAAGGTTAAAGAAAATTGGTGCTTTCAATTTTCTAGCAAGAAAAATGAGATGAAGAATCATGCTACCACTCCAAAATTAAACTCTCTCATATCCCTCTCAAATTGTGGCCGGCCCCTTCTCATATGAAATGGTGGAGGGAATGAAATCAATAACAAGAAGGGAGGTGATGGTAGTAAAAGCAAAATGGGTGACCATATAAAAAAGGCAATGATAACAATGTCATTTCCATTCAAATCAACTCTAATCCATTCTAATCAAAGGATAAGATGCAAATGGAATCTAATGATTAAAAAACCATCATGATGCCACAAATTGCAAGAAACCCCTCCACAATAAGTTATTTGCAAACTTGCAAATAACCCCCTCCATCGGAAAAGTCCGGCTGGGAAAGAACAAAGGAAAACCGGTCGGAACGGAATGCAAACTGGCAACTTCAGAAAACTGATCCTGTAATAAATTACAGGAAAACCCCGCTACTGCATATACATGCCCGCATTTGTATTCCCACTGAACACAAATGCAAAGAGACAAAATCTATACTATCTCATACTAGGATCCGGCTTAAGCCAAAGCCGGCTAGTAAAAAACCGTCCGATCACGATCCGTGCAATACCGCACGTATCTGATCGAACCCTGCCATATCTCCATACGGCCTCTACAGCGTTTCGCCCGAAACTTGAGTAACTGTGTGTGGTGGACTCTAAAGACTCGTCAATACTATGGCTGTGGATTTAACCATTAGCACATCAGAGGTATCAGCCAATACGTAATGGGCTACCAGGTACTGACCAAAAGGGACGTCGATGAGCGAACACATCCTGACACCCTATTGAGCCTGTCAGTGACAATATCCGTACAGTGCGGTCCGTTCTTCTATGAGTATCGCATGGCGGGCCTACGGGATTGGTAAAAGTTAGACCCCTAATAGCGGTACAAGTCGTGTCGGAGTGTAGCCCAGAACACCCTGAGATACTACTGGAATACCTACCAGCAAATCTCCTGCCTTGGCCAAGGACTTTTCATGTTCTGGCTCTCCTAGACACAGCGCGACCTCACCCCCAATACCGGGAGAGACGAACCCCTGTAGATCCGCTCACTGCCTCGATGTGGCTCGGGACTGTACCCAACTAAAACCTGTTTGCACGTCTCCTTTGAGCGTGGTAGGGTAGTAATCAAGGCACAGTGGGAACTCACACGAGACAAATGACGATCTCAGGTCGATGAAGTAACCTGTACACATGTCACCAGGGAACTGCTATCTGACGTCTGGTATAATCCCAACTACCAGGTTCCCGGCGAGTCCTGTCCGGTGTACTCATAACCCAATAAGCACCTGTATACATCTTAGGTGAACCAACTGACACCAGTGGCTTGTGAGACCGGCCACCGCCCCTCTTCGGGGTCTCGACTGTATACACTAGTCTACTCTGAAGAATCGATGCCCTGTCTCGAAACTCCTACGACTAGGGACCATTTAAGGATGTGCTTATGGACTCCAGCTCTCACGTATATGATCGCCCTCATACTGCAGGAAGTCAAGCAAGAATCCTAGGGGCTCTATCAATGTGTAATAGTGACTCGTAAGGTCACCTAAAGCAGTACACGATGATAAAGATAAACCAGATAGCATACTATCATCTCGAGTAAGACTGTCCTACTGGGATAGGTCCTCCCCTCAATCATTGCAATCACGTGCCTGTGATCCAATAATTGACTCTGAGGGCACTATCTCCAACAATGTTCAGTGGGAATACAAATGCGGGCATGTATATGCAGTCGCGGGGATTTCCTGTAATTTATTACGGGATCATTTTTCTGAGGTTGCCAGTTTGCATTCCGTTCCGGCCGGTTTTCCTTTGTTCCTTCACGGCCGGACTTTTCCGATGGAGGGGGTAATTTGCAATTGTGCAAATTACTTATTGTGGAGGGGTTTTCTTGCATTTGTGGCTTCTAACATCATGAGATTCTTTTTCTATCTCATCCATTGCATTTATTATGATGAGTTGTGAAAGGATAGGATTTGAAATGGTGTGACCATTTTCATTTGATTATGATACCTTTTCTTCTCTTTTTATCAAGCCTTTTCTTATTGTGATAATGATTCATTATTTCCTCCACCATGAGGGATATAGGGCCGGCCACTATTGGTGAGAAGAGTGAGAGAAGTTCTTTTTTGTGGTGTGGCATTTTTCTCCATCTCATTTTCTTGCTAGGAAAAATGAAAGCACCATTTTTCTTATCTTCATTCCTCCACATCCATGGAAACTTCCAAAACCCCAAAGAGACATGTTTTCTACACATACCTACAGCAAATCTTGGACGCGTCGTCTAGCCAACTTCGCGCCCGAGTTGCCTCGGTCCAGAGGTGGGAGCCCGTAAAAGAATCCGACAACGTGGTGCCCTTTCCGACGAGGAGGTGACGGACGGAGATTCCGCAGGAGATTGGAGTGGAGACGAAGACCGAAGGACACGGATCGCTTGGTATATCTCTTCACCCATCTTTTAGTTTGCTAGTAGCTAGGTTAATGGCCTGATCCGGGTTGATAGTGCGCGGTAGTGCCGGTTTGCAAGTTTCGCAAAGTTTTTCGTTTCCGCGTTTCCGGCGTCTGATCGACGGCCGGGGCGCCGCCGTGCATTTACATTGGTATCAGAGCCACGCCATTAACCTAGTCTAGCTTGCTCTAGTATGTTTAGAACTCGATCGAACAAAAATCCCAAAAACTGTATTTTCAAGTGCACCGGTTTCTGTCGAAATTATTTTTTGCTCTAAAAATTTTTCAGGTTGTTGCAGAAACTTGTGCAGGGAATTATAAGCACACTGTAAAAATTTGGTGAGGCGATGCTGCAGTGCCACCGCGGAAACGCGGCCAAACCCACGTTTGCGCCGCGGTTCCGCGGCGGAATTAAGTCAACGCGACACCAAAATTTTCCAGTGGGCTTTTGAATAGGAAATAAGGGTTTTGGGATATTCTGTTTGGTCCCAGATTTTCTGTATGTGCTACAGTACTGCTTGGGACCCATTTCGGTAAATTTGTTCGATCGGATATTTTAAACAAGTTAGTTCACAGTATTTACATTATATCTGCGACCGTGAATGTCATTTGATCGGTAAATCCTGTCTAACTGCTATAGCCCTTTTAGACGGATTTGCGAACGTGACATTCACGTTGAAGTTCTGTGTTGTGCTGTGATGTTGCGGATTGGTCGTTGGGGATAGCCTGGATGCAATGTTAGTACAGTTTTGTTTTATATGTACATTTGTTATTGCGGGGCGAGTGTCCGACATGTGGACTGCCATCACTGCCTGTTTGTATATTATTCTTTTGGGGCACGACCGGGTCGAGGTCGATGTACCCGTTGTATGTATATTTTACTTTCTGTACTAGGATTACCCCATGAAGGGGTGCACGGATAGCCGGGGTCTAGAGGGCAACGGACCCGCATCTCATAGCATTGAGACGGAAGGGGCCTTACTCTAGAATTGGCGGGCTATTCGCCGCACTCGTAGGGGGTACAGGTTGACCCAAGGAGGGGTGCTCAAGTTACCGGATTCCGTGAAGTGCTGGGTGGTCCATTCACGTTGCTGAAGGGGGCTACCTCACTTCAGGTTTTGGCGGGTAACTTGTCGCGTCCGTAGGGGTCTAGGATTTCATTACACAGGCTATCCACACGACCAGGGGAACGTCGGGTTTCAGTAGCGGCTCTGTGAAACCCGGGGATCCCAGATATCTGTATTGTTCTGTGATGTTGTACATTTCTTTGATGTTGCATTTTATCACGCCTTGAGCGAAATATTATATATTGATATATATACTAGTAGATGTTGTGTATGTTTTGCATCCGCGCTAGTCCAGTCCCCGCTCTGTCGTTAGTTAAGTAACCTAACGGGTGATGACGGGACCCAGTGGCGAATGCGGATGGCATATACGTACATCATTATTTTCGTTCTTTATTGGTGTGATCAATTGATGGGACTGCGTTGATTCGGATCAATGCAAGCTAAACAAACCTATTCTGATGTTGTTGGAACATTTTTCAAAAAAGCTGTTATTGCAAGGGCGTTCTCTTTTGTTTTGCACAGTGGTATTCGGTTGTGAATATCCAGCTCCTCAGTCGACGAGGCAAGGGCCGAGATCCTTTCACCGGGAGTGACCCCTTGGACAGAAGTTTGCGTCAGGGCAATAACTTCACTATAGTCGATTACTTTTGCTTTGCATCGTGGTATTCAGTTGGAATATCCTGCACCTCATTCTACGGGGAAAGAGCCGAGATCCCTTCACCGGGAGTGACCTCTTTAGCAAAGCTTTTCGTCACAATATTTTTAAAAAGCTATCTGGTTCCTTCAACGATATCAAGTTCATTACGTTAAAGGTTTTCGCCAGAAACCATTCGTAGCCCTCCGTCGTTTCATATGAATAGTCAATAAGTATTCAAGCTGTGTATGTTGGCCAAAGTCAAGGCACAGTGATTGGTAGCTATTGGGTATTCATATGCTGCATAGATAGATGCGTTGGTTTGGGGCAGTCGTATAGCCATGTTGGCCAAAGTCAAGGGCTTGTACGGGTGGGCTCAAATTAACCTGGAGAATGACGGGTAGAACTTGACATGTTACTTATGATATGTTGGCCAAAGTCAAGGTCATAAGAGCATGGGGCAAAAATCACATCGGGAGTTTCTAAAGAAACTGAAACTTGCCAGATATGCGCATACCTTCTGGAGTGTGATAACGTGAGTGGATACCGTCACGTTATCATGCGATGATAGTTGGATCCCAATTCCTACTGATGAGTTGGTTTACTACTCGGGTGATCCCGACTAATTCTTCTTTCAGGTTTGGGGAAGAATTTGACGTTACAGTGGGAGGTTTTCTGATTAGATAAAGTGATAACCATTTTGTTCTAAGTTAGAGTGCACGCTGAGTGTTTCTTTTATCTCTCTCTTTGGCAGCGACCATGACCCGGACCTTGACTATGACTCAGTAACCAAAATTAACCAAACCTTCTTAACACTGGCTTTTGGATTGTCAGAGTTGCAAACCTCATTGCCATTCCTACTTTTACCCTTTTCTCCAGGACACCCCGTATTACTACGAACTTTCACTTCCATTGGAAAAAACCATCGTATGGTTATATACGAACTCGAATGAATTCGAGGATGGTTTCTGGTTGTGGAGAAAACGAATAGGACTATTCAGTTGTCTTTTCCTTTTACCGTCTCTCAGGTTGCGACTACTCCTTGGTTTAAGAGATAGTACACCTATTACGCAAATTGGATAGTCTTCTTCCAAACCTTAGGCTGGTGCCGAACGGTGGGGAATGAAGAAAACCAATTAGCATAACGATGGTGTGCAGAAGGTATTAAGTAAAGACATATCAAGGGATTAGTAAAAGGGCAAAGTAAATTGCGACTGCTATTCACGACCAAACCAAGTATTTCTTCGCCAATCCTCAATCACCTTTGTATTTCTCCAGGACACTCCGTATCACTACGAAGATCCAAAGTTTATTGGATACTCAATCGTATGGTTATATACGAACTCGAAAGGAACTTGTTCCAGTTCGGGGATGGATCCTGGTTCAGGAGAAATAGGAATAAGGTTTATTCGGTTGTCTTTTATCTTCACCTTCTCTCGCATTGCGAGTGCTCCTAGGATTAGGACAGTACACCCATTATGCTTATTGGATAGTCTTCTTCCAAACCATAGGCTGGTGCCGAACGGTAGGGAAGGAAGAAAACCATTTAGCCTAAGAGGGTGTGCAGAAGGTAATGACTAAAGACATATAAAGAGATTTGGAGAGATGGCGAAGAGATATACGGTTATAGTTGTGAATCTGATAATGGAAGAGGCATTACTAGGAATACCCGGATACCCCTAAGAAACATTTCAATGTTTCAGTTTCACTGTGTACTGTTAAAAGAAAACTGATTTCCCAATTAGACACTTACTCCAGGGTATGTATTTACCAGGTTTGATTCTCACATCTGTATGGTATTACAGATGATGAGTGGGAGTAAGTTATTGGGAATTAGGTGATCATCCTCGTTATATCGGGATTCGTTGTAATTGGTGATATTTGAGGAAGTCACTTGGGTTGTTTGCCGGACGGCAAATATTTGGTTTTGAATATCCGTTATAATGCACCAATTTCAAATTGATATATCTGTACGTCTATTTTTATAGAGTGAGATATACCTTTTTGAAATTATGTCTATGACATTTACCTATATAAGTAGATGGTTAGGTAAGGAGCATTAAACAACAGTGTAATTCTTCATAACCATAGTACAGTTTTCAACCTACGACACACAGTGAATGAGTCACTGGACTCAGGAGACTTATACAGAGTATTGTATATTGTCCAGTGTCCATTAGGACAGAGGGGTAGGTACTCGTACTATATTCTGTTTACTTGTGAGTTCTCTAGTTCTTAGACAGATGTTTCGTAGAAACACAGGGTCCAAGTTTTGAGAAGTTATAGGTATAAGAATAAAGTAGAGAACCAGGTATTGCAATTATCGGGATTCTTCAAAGTGATCGAAGATGTAGATACTTGTATATGGTATTCAGTTGATAGTAATGGTTAAGAGAACTTGCTTCTCTTTCAGGTTACTCATAATTAGAAGAACTCCTAAGTTGAGTAACGCTGATCGGCCTCCTTCCATTTAGTGGACATGCACTGGAGACAGCTGCATGATTTGAATCTAGTTCAATTAAATCAGTGCCTCTGTTTCTATATTGGATATAGAACAGTTCATATCTTGACATTGTTAAGGTACGGGGAGTTGTCCGGCTTATGCTTAAAACCAGACTACGGATAACTCAAGGCACATTTCCGTAATGGCTGTTTGTGGGTTGACCCGGGTTATGACGAGGGTTGACTTTCTACCATCTGGAAGATCAATAGTGATATTGTTCTAGACTCGCCACAGTTTTAACAAAAATGGATTTTTTCAGAAAACTGTAGTGGGAGTATGGTAGAACTGGAAGTGATTCCAGAACCGCAAACGATTACTGAAGATTTGATAATAACCTAAAGATTCAATCTGATTTGACATTCCATTGGCCACTCCGCAGATATTGTGGGTAACCTCAGGCACCCGAGAGGTACTCCGGTAGCCTCAAGGACGGTGACAGGGAGGTTCTTGTTTACCCAGACTTTCCATTGCTGTTGTTCCAGACTGTGAGACCCGGCAGGAGGATGAGTATAGCGTCGTTCTAAACTGGCTTTAGAAGTGTACGTTTATATGACTCTGCCAGAGGGTTGTCGTAGTCAGTGGGAGCAGCGGAAGCATTGGTGGACATCAGGCTTATGTCTATTTATAGACTAAAGCAGATATAGCGGAGATAGATCATCTATTTCTGATGTGACAGTCATAGGTTTGACTTCATCGGAATAGAGGATGGATCTGTTAAGAAGGTAGTAGGGTGTGATGTCCTGGTATTTGGATGACATACACAGAGTAGGAAGTGATAGTCCTATACTACGATCGGTTATACTTTGGTCGTCACACAGTAGTTTCTCCACATAGGAATTAGATCTTATATCGTACATTCTGGTTACTAGATCTATAGTTTTAGATCTAGATTTGGGGGGTTTCCCAATCAGGGTACTTAGACAGCATTCTAAGAGTATTTAGAATGGACGACTCCTGACATGGTGGTGTACCTGCAGGTAATGGAGTCACCCTCTCTAAAGGTGTCTTACAGACTAAAGGGGGAGGGATACGCATGATTGACAGATCACTTAGGCAATTGAGTTGATCATGTCATGTCAAGTACCACACCAGATGTTGTTCTTGCAGTAGATGCAATAAGTTGATAATGATCCAATCCTGGGGAAACAGTCGGAAGCAGTTTTAGAACATAAGTTGATGTTCTAGGGATATGATAACAGCAGCCTCCTTTAGGAGACGGTTATCGTTCCAGGCTTCCAAAGTGACCTGGATGGCAGAGTGGCTGTCAGAGTTATAGTTTTCCCTCTGACGAGGGGCAGTATTTTGGACAGGTGGTCCAGGTGGATACTGAGGGAAGGCATGGCGCAGGATACTGATTAAGTTCAGTTGATGATACAGTCTAAGAAGTTTGGATTTGGAGTTCACTTATGAGCTAGGTCCCATCAGATATCCAGACACATTCTAAGACAGGTATTGCTCATTTCGGGAGATGGTTTTCTCGGCGAACTTGAGATAGAGAGAGACATACAAAGAAACATCAGAGCGGATCCACTCACTGAGGCTATTCCTCGAATGCAATAGTTTCGGAAATGAGCTTTGTGAGACTGACTAGTAGAGGAGTTGGGTGTTCGGTATCATACGGGCTGTGAGTATGCGACATCGCAATAATTAGCCTTGAGTGCAAGTGGGAGATTGTTGGAGATAGTGCCCTCAGAGTCAATTATTGGATCACAGGCACGTGATTGCAATGATTGAGGGAGGACCTATCCCGGTAGGACAGTCTTACTCAAGATGATAGTATGCTATCTGGTTTATCTTTATCATCGTGTGCTGCTTTAGATGACCTTATGAGTCGCTATTGCACGTTGATAGAGCCCCTAGGATTCTTGCTTGACTACCAGCAGTATGAGAGCGATCATATACGTGGGAGCTGGGATCTATAAGCACATCCTTAAAAGGTCCCTAGTCGTGGGAGTTTCGAGATAAGGCATCGATACTCCAGAGTAGGCTAGTGTATACAGTCGAGACCCCGACGAGGGGCGGTGGCCGGTCTCACAAGCCACTGGTGTCAGTTGGTTCACCTAAGATGTATACAGGTGCTCATTGGGTTATGAGTACACCGGACAGGACTCGCCGGGAACCTGCTAGTTGGTATTATACGTGACGTCAGATAGCAGTTCCCTGGTGACATGTGTATAGGTTAGTTCATCGACCTGAGATCGTCATTTGTCTCGTGTGAGTTCCCACTGTGCTTTGATTACTACCCTACCTTGGCTCAAAGGAGTCGTGCAAACAGGTTTTAGTTGGGTACAGTCCCGAGCCACATGGAGCCAGTGAGCGGATCTGTAGGGGTTCGTCTCTCCCGGTATTGGGGGTGAGGGCGCTGTGTCTAGGAGAGCCAGAACATGAAAAGTCCTTGGCCAAGGCAGGAGATTTGCTAGTAGGTATTCCAGTAGTATCTCAGGGTGTTCTGGGCTACACTCCGACATGACTTGTACCGCTTTTGGGGGTCTGACTTTTACCAACCCCCTAGGCCCGCCATGCGATGCTCATAGACGAACGGACCGGACTGTAGGGATATTGTCACTGACAGGCTCAGTAGGGTGTCAGGATGAGTTCGCTCATCGACGTCCCTTTTGGTCAATAGCAGGTAGCCCGTTACGTATGGCTAATACCTCTGACGTGCTAGTGGTTAAATCCACAGCCATAGCATTGACGAGTCTTTAGAGTCCACCACACACAGTTACTCAAGTTTCGGGCGAAACCCTGTAGAGGCTGTATGGAGATATGGCAGGGTTCGATCAGATACGTGCGGGATTGCACGGATCGTGATCGGAAGGATTTTACTAGCCAGCTTTGGTTTAAGCCGGATCCTAGTATTAGACAGTGTAGTTTTTTGTCTCTTTGCATTTGTGTTCAATGGGAATACAAATGCGGGCATGTATATGCAGTCGCGGGGATTTCCTGTAATTTATTACGGGATCATTTTTCTAAGGTTGCCAGTTTGCATTCCGTTCCGGGCGGTTTTCCTTTGTTCCTTCACGGCCGGACGTTTCCGATGGAGGGGGTAATTTGCAATTGTGCAAATTACTTATTGTGGAGGGGTTTTCTTGCATTTGTGGCTTCTATCATCATGAGATTCTTTTTCTATCTCACCCATTGCATTTATTATGATGAGTTGTGAAAGGATAGGATTTGAAATGGTGTGACCATTTTCATTTGATTATGATACCTTTTCTTCTCTTTTTATAAAGCATTTTCTTATTGTGATAATGATTCATTATTTCCTCCACCATGAGGGATATAGGGCCGGCCACTATTGGTGAGAAGAGTGAGAGAAGTTCTTTTTTGTGGTGTGGCATTTTTCTCCATTTCATTTTCTTGCTAGGAAAAATGAAAGCACCATTTTTCTTATCTTCATTCCTCCACATCCATGGCAACTTCCAAAACCCCAAAGAGACATGTTTTCTACACTTGCCTACAGCAAATCTTGGACGCGTCGGCTAGCTAACTTCGCGCCCGAGTTATCTCGGTCCAGAGGCGGGAGCCCGTAAAAGAATCCGGCTACGTGGTGTCCTTTCCGACGAGGAGGTGACGGACGGAGATTCCGCAGGAGATCGGAGTGGAGACGAAGACCGAAGGACACAGATCGCTTGGTATATCTCTTCTCCCATCTTTTAGTTTGCTAGTAGCTAGGTTAATGGCCCGATCCCGGTTGATAGTGCGCGGTGGTGCCAGTTTGCAAGTTTCGCAAAGTTTTTCGTTTCCGCGTTTCCGGCGTCGGATCGACGGCCGGGGCGCCGCCGTGCACTTACACTCTCCATCTACTATATTTTCTTGTTGACTTAGAGACTTAGTGAGGACGATATTGTATATTATTTGTGACTTGTTGTCTTTTTGTCATGACCCTAAAGTACGGAACGTGACCCGCACTTAGATTACGAAGCGTCTAGAGGCGCAACGTAACCTAAGTAAGCCGAAGCCCAGAAATCTAAACCATAAAAGAAGAAGAAGAAGGAAAACATGTAGAAAACAAGTTTAAAAAAACAAGATCAAATTTTCTCAAAAATTTCGACAGAGTCCCCTTTGTAAAAACTGGCCCCAAACGGGTACAAACAACTATAATACATACAAACAATAAAAAGCATCCCCAAACGGGAGCTAGCTCTACGCCAAAAGGCAGAAACAACCACACCAATGCACAATTGTATACAATGCCAAAGGGCGAGACTCAAAACTTAAAAGAAAACAAATTCACCAGATACCATAATAATACAAGCGCGACTCTAAGGTCGAAATAAACAACTGATCCAGTAAATTATCAAGTAATACAAGTTTGGTTGATAGAGTTTTCTAGATACAAATGAAATAATAAAAGTACAATGGCGGTCCAGATCCAAGTGAACCAACCTACCGTGAAAATCACCCTGAATAAAAAGATGTGCCAGCAAGCTGCCAGGAAAACCTATACATCGAACCTGTAATAAAATTTGGCACAACGGGGGTGAGTTGCCAACTCGTGAATAGAAGATATCTGCGGAAAGAAATCGAATCCACGACGCTGTCCTAGGTCATAATAATATACTAATATACTACTAGTCATCAAGTAAAAGCAGAATAATTAGCTACATGTAAGTGCAAATGCTCCGTGCTCATGTCAGTGCCTCATATAGTACTATGTCATGTGAATGAGTATGCATGCACCATGAATGTAAAATAACCAATCCTGAAATCTAGATATATCTGTATAAGAAATCTTTAGCTTTTATCATAGTAAAACGTGTATAGAAATCTGAAATATCAACGATGAAATCCATGGAAATCCGTGTCAAGCATCGACACAAAACTTGTAAATCTCAAGTCTCAATACCTCATAATCTCAATGTCTCATAGTCTCAATATCTCGGGCTCCGTCAGTCCGGATCGACCCATATCATCAAATCTCACGACAACGGTCGGTATCCTCCGGATATCCGCCGCGCCAGACATCACCGGTAGGTATTCCTCCCCTGCCAGGCTCATCGTCTACAACTCGATCTTCTTGCCCCGGGGTACCATACCGGGCCCACCATGTACCCGAGACGGTTCATCCACTCCTCGAATCGGGTCTCGAAATCCAACAGAAATCATGAAATCTCATGGTGGACGACATATACATCACGAGAAAACCGCATCTTATGTTTTAAAAAGAGAGGAGGAGAGAGAGAGAGAAGTTTTTATATATTCTTGCGGTTTTCCCCCAAAATCCAGAAATCTCATAGAAATCCAAAATCCCAAAATCATGAGTAAGTATATGATAAGTGTCGGCATATGCCCCATAATACAGCATGATAACATGAAAATGTGAATGCATGAAATGTCTAAGTAATAAATGCCATGTCTATACTAACACCAGAGAGTAATCAGAATATTATATCGATCTAGCTGTTAGCTGATTCTATCAATAAAAGATAATATGTTCTAAAGTGTACGTGACATAGCAATTACCGATGATGATATGTGTGAGCCGGCAAATAAGTGTGCGTGGAATATGCGCATCATCGGCAATGGTGCTGGTGTCCTAACAGGCAGAGTTTTATACTGATTATAGAAACATATGGATGAACATGCAACATTATGATTATGGTATGAATGTAAAGACGGATGTGTAATAACCACTCATCTGTGATATACAAGTAAAACTACTACTACATGACTCGAACTTACACTAGTGTCCATCTAACCTACGAAGGAACTAAACCTAAGAAACTAGTCGATAAGAACTAGGAGTACACCTTAAGTCTGAATCTATATCTCTAATAGTCGGCGATCCAGCCTCAATAGCGTCACGTACGTAGTACGGCTTCCTCGAATCAAGAGTGCGGATCAATCATCATATCTATGCCTCGTACGGTAAAGTCCATCGTACGGCATCCCAATATCGGGGTACGGATCATGTATCACCTATGTGTCTCATCATTCGTATAATATCATTATCAACACATGTCATGATCAAGGTGCTATACTGTAATCGCATACATCAATCATATATCATTGCCGGCATAAATATATATCGTTAATTTATCCTCAGAAATGTCATGTCACATATATCATATCTTGATCAAGTCGCATATGTCAAGTCGTGATTAAGTCATATATATGTATATGTCATATCGTAATCAAGTTACACATATCTCATATCAGGCTTTCAGACATAGGTTACGGTCCGGGTTCTATTTTAGAGTTCCATGTACTTCAATATCATCACCACCCTTTATTATTTATGTATACCTATTCATTATCTAATTTCCCAATGATCTGCTAACATCATAATACGACCGTATAACCAAGAATCACGGCATCAAGCCCAGTTATATTGTTTCATCCCCGTGTATCATATCACCTCCTTGTATCACATATACGTATTGTGTATATATATATACCTACACCTAGTCCTATATATATATATACACATAAACGTATACACCACGTCGAGTCTCAGTGTGTGCGTGTGCGTGTATCTACCTGAAACCTACGAATCTCCTCCATGATATTCATCCTCGGGTAAAGTCTTCCTAAATCAACCTAGTCCTACCTAAGGTCACTACTAGGGTCCTACTCATCGAAATTCTAAGGTCATGTCTGGCTTCCTAAAGACAATAAGTACTTATTCCTATTCTACGTTTGCGGGGGTGCTAAACGCCATCCACCCGACTTTCACCCGTAGATATACATCTACTCATCTGGTCCTTGTCTACCGAAGACGGTGTCGCCATCCTCTTCTTCATCGCCCGCAGTCCACGTGAGGGGTACCTATACGCAAACATATGTAGTATTGTAAACTGAATCATGGACAACATCAAAACGACGCACGAAACGCGCATAGGTTAAAACCTATGACCCGCTCATGCAAAAGAACCAAATATCACTCGATATCGGCGTACAAACTCCGATTAATCGAGATAAACATCAAAAAACAACTCATTGTTTTAAAACTCATTACTTATAATATAAAATATGATTTAATTCATCGAAACCCTAAAATCCATCAAATCGCCCGAGTACGTAAAACCCGAAAATGCCAATTTACCGTTTTACTTCAAAACTTGATGTTTAAATGAAACTAATGGTCGTAATACATATTAAATAGCATAACTCGATTATTCAATCCACTACTATATTTTTTACACCTTAATTTCTATTAAATTGAAATTCTAGTTTGTAAACATGCCCGATTTCGGTATTTTTAAGCAAAATTTTACAATGTCACAACTAAACATGATTTTACATGAATTTACTTATTAAACTACAATTCATGATGATAATAATATAATGAAACCATAAAGTAGAATTTAAATCTCATTTAATTAATAATTTCTAAAATCTAGTTTGCAAAATAGCATTTTTCTCACAATTTCTTAATTATCAATAAAAACTAGTAACCAAATTAGGTTTTTCATTGCACTAACAAGTTAATATCCTCATTAAAACCACAATCTAGTGTTACAAACATTAATTGGAATTTTATTTCACTAATATATACAATATATAGAAATCTAGTTTACAAAGTTGTTTAATTTAAACAATTTTGGATAAACAATTTACAATATACCATCCATACAAGATTTTCCCATTCTAAAAATGTTAAACTAGTTATAATAACCCCACTTAATTAGTAAAAACCCTAACTTGATTTTACAAACCCTAACTTGAATTTTAAAACTTGTAAAGAGAATTAATTTATTAAATCTAAACATGCTTAAATGAAACATTTAATAACAATAAATTAAAAGAAAAAGATTTATACCTCCACAACATGAAATTCAAACATGAAAATAAGCCTCCAAAATGAATGCTTTCCATCTCCAAAATCCATGTAAAGATGAGCAAAGAATAGAGGGTAGGAATTAATTAGGATTTTGTGGATTTTTATTTGGATTTTTGTAGGATTTTTGATGATTTTTGGAGGTAAATTAAATTTGGAAGATGGGGGGCTGCCATGGGGGGTTTGAGGACGGCAACACCATGGAGGAGGGAGAGGAGAGTGAGAAAAGTGAAGAAAAGTGTAGAAACTTCACCCAAAATATCAACTTCTTTATGTCTTTTCAACAATTCATTTAATTTTTATCATTTCTTTTCTAAAACACCTAAAGAAAATTCTAGAATCATGGAAAAATTTGTAAATAAATTTTGCATGATACCCACTAGATTCTAATATGCAATTATTCATTTTTGCAAATTAAACCCCTTCAAATTTGAAATTTACACTAATTTAGTGTATAAATAAAGCTTATGTTAATATTTAAAATAATTAATTTAGGAAAAATATTTAATTAAACTAAAAATTTATAAGTGGCTAAATAAACACAATTTACTAATAATAACATAATTAAAATAGGTATTTTTAAATTTATAGTGAAAAATAATTACGGTTTAGTTTTACCAAAAATACGTTTTACTTTACCGAAAATCATAAATTTCACTGAAACGATTTTATTTATTTAATTATTTTTAAAACGTTACACTTTTATACAGTTTCCTTTCTACAGTCTTTTATTTCTTCGCTACGGCGTCGTATATTTGTTGTGGTGGTTGTTTTCCGCCTTTGGGTGTGTATTTGCTCCCGTTTGGGGATGCTTTACTTTATATTTATGTTGTACCCATTTTTGGGGCTAGCTTTTACAAAGGAGATGCTGCCAAAATTTTAAAGGAAATAAAGTTGGACTTTTAAAGAATTTGGGTTGTGATTTCAAAGACTTTAAAACAATGTTTCTTATCTTTTCTTGTCTTTTAACTGGTTTAGATTTCTGGGTTTTGGCTTTCTTTTACTGCGTTACGCCTGTAGACGTTGCGTAGTATTAGGGCCGTCACGTGCCAATTTCGGGTCATGACAAAGTGGGTATCAGAGCCCTAGGTTTTTACCTTACGGATTGTAGGATGACCTTGATATGATGGAGTAGGTAGCTTAAGCAGAGTAACGTAGTGTGTGTATGTCTGCAGCATACTCACGATGCAGTACTCCGCCTAAAGTGACCTAAGTACAATTACTTGAAATTCCTTCCTTAATGATTCATATCCTTATGATTCGATTTCCGTGTTCATATCGAATCCTATCCCTATTTATAGCCTTTGCCTCCGACGACTATGGGGACTCAGTGAGGTGCAGCGAGGGCCGAGGTCAGAGTTGATTCGGGTGGGTCAAGGACGGACCAGGATGGCGCGCTCGTTGCACAGGTGTAGACGGATCCGCCTTCGACAGATAGTATCGCTAGGCTTGTGGCAGAGATGCAGGACATGCGCCAGACGATGAGTTCTTTGGTGGAGACCATTCGAGCGCAGTGATAGGAGGTTGTCACCCATGTTACCCAGTTGTTCCTTGCGATCAGCACACAGCTTTCCGTCACTTACATAGCACCAGTAGATGCAGCCCTAGTTGACGAGACACGTATTCCAGAGACTTCGGGAGTTCTGGGACCGTGGAGGACTCGTACCGGGGTATCAGCTCAGAGACAGAGGCTTAGTCGTCGAGACAGCTTTCGTGACCGTTGCGGGGTAGCAGAGGTTTGGGACTAGGGGATTCGTGTTAGCTAGATCAGCTGTTTGTTGTGTTAACTTCTGTCAGCGATTCTTTTGTTGCACGACACGTATTTTAGTCGTATGTCAATCGGTTAGGAGATTCATCCGTCACTTGATCCTTGTAGAGATGTTGGATTTGACGTTCTCCTGGGCACGGACTGGTTAGTTATGTGCTAGGCGTCTGTGGACTACCGTGAGGAAACAGTCAGGTTTTGTTTTCCCCGGCGAGTCAGTTCTTGTTGTGCAGGTGGATAGTTGTACCGCCTCTCACAACTTGAATTCAGCCTTTTTGCTAGTCGGCTTTTGTGGAGAGGATGTCGTGGAATCTTGGGGTTCATTCGTGATACCATAGCCATAGAGGGTTGTTGGACCGGTTTTCTTTAGTGCAAGAGTTTTCCGACGATGTTCCAGAGGAGTTGGCGAAGCTTAGGGAGCTTAAAGATCAGCTACTGAGTTGTTTGTTGGGGAGTTTTGTGCGTCTGAGCATTTCGCTTTTGGAAGCTCCTATTTCTGTTTGTCAAGGAGAAAGACGACAGATTGCGGTTTTGGATTGATAGATCGTCAATTGAACAGGCTTATGTGTAACGTTTTGAAAATCGTTTCGGTGAAATTTCGAAAAATCGGTAAAATAAGGGGGTTTTCTGTAAAAAGTCAAAATACAAATATCTTATTATAAAAATTAAATATACATATTTTAGTTATGTAATTGCTATTATTTGGTGTTTATTGAGCCGCTGGTGAAATTTCAAATTTTCTGAAAAAAATATTATTTTATTATTATTTTAAGCCGTCACTAATACATTTAATTAGAGAAAATTACAAATTGGAATGAGTTGAAACAAATTTTTTGCATCATAAAACATTAAATAAAATTTTATCATGTGGTTTTTGGAACGAAATCATTTGCCAAAACGGTTTAGAAATTATTGAAGAAAAAAGGCTTTTTTTAGCGTAAATGGATGTTTGGGGTATTGTATTTATCATTTTTCATCACCCCACACCCGTACCCACACCCACACACCCCCATTCACTTCTCCCCTTGGCTGAATTCAGCAGCCCCCGTCTTTTTCCCCACTTGAATTTCAAAGGAAAAGAAATGAAAGAAAAGAAAAGAAAATGGAGAAATGAGGTGGACCTTTGACCTTGAATTGACTTTGACTTCTCCCCCCACTTTCTCTACCTCCCTCTCTCTCCTCTCCCCCTCCCATTCCAGCCAACCCCCCCTCTCCTACTGTAGCAACAGCCCCCCCCATTTCCCTTCTCTTTTCTCTTCAAAACTTCATCAAAAATTGCCCCAAAATCCATCAAAAAAATCCCAAAACCCAAATCCGACTCCTACCCATTTTAGCTTAGCCCGTATAGCATGGATCTTTATGAAAAGAGAGCATTTTGGGAGGCCATGGATGCTTGTGGATCTTCAAATGTTTTTGGTAATAATTCTAAAACATTTTTGCTTAATTTGTTACTAATTTCTTAAAGCTAATTTAATTAAGTGTTAATTTGGTTTATGTGAGTTTAATTGCATGATTAAAGATTTCAAGTTAGGGTTTGTTGTGGAAATGAGTTGTGTTTGATTGTGTATGGTTTAGTGAGGTGGATTAACATATTTAGTTTTGTAGAAAACTAATCTAGTTGTTAATTACAAGTTGTTACTTGAAAAATGTCCAAATTAAGCTTTTTGTTGCAAACTAGTTTTTTTGATTTAATTCGAAATATGAGATTAAAAATATGGTTAGGGTTTTTATCATATTATTAACTTTATTAAGTGTAGTTTAACACTTTAGTTCATGGAAATCCAACCTAAATTGTAGTTTGTGCATTTTTGCTATGAAATTGTTAAAAAGGGTATTTTGTAAACTAGAATATTAGGGTTTTTGGAATTTAATGAGATTAAATTCCGAAAATTGTTTTTATGACTTATTTAAGATATTTAATAAGTATATTGGCTGCTACATTCATTTAAACATCATGTTTTGTACAAAAACGGCGAATTGTGCTTGCTAGATTTTCGGAAAAATGACCTTTTAAATGAAATTGGGGTTTTTGTGAGTTTTAACCTAGTTCATATTAAAATTAGTGTTCGTGAATGTGCAAATGAGTGTGATTGGATTTTTCTCGGTGGTTTGACGTTTGTACATCGACATCGAGGGTTGGTTTGACTATTCTTGCATGCGTAGGCGATGGGTTTGGACCTATGCGTGATACGCGTGCCGATTTGATTTTCGTATGCCGTTTCGATTTCGAATTTAGTTTTAATGCGATATGGGGCGTTATGATATATAGGTACCCCCATGTGGACTTCGAGATGACAAGCAAGCACGTGGCGACATCGGTACCGGCTAGCGAGGACCAGGTGAGTAGATTTATATCTACGGGGAGAAGTCGGGTGGATGGCGTATAGCACCCCCGCAGTCCGTGGTGATGTATACGGATGCGTATACACACCAACAATTTATGATATGTTGTTAGGATTTATTATTGATGATTTTAGATGGATATTGGTGTTGGATTGGTGCATGGTTACGAAACCTTAGGTAGTGGGTGCACTACACTTACACATACACACATATACATACTTGCATACATTCCTTATTTCATATGTGCGTGTATGGGAATATATATTTATGTGTTCACATGGGTATGGGACTATGTGTTCATATACTGGATTTGAGGATAGTATTTGGAATTTGAGATGAGTCGATGAGATTGGGCTTGAGGCCAGGAGATCGGTGATGTGATTTGGTTCGTATTGAGATACAACATGATGTTTTAGCGGGTCTTCTGACGTAGTAATTCTTACACCCGCATGCATACATAGATGTCATCAATATTGTACTAGACGTAGGACATTATTTCGGATCATGATATTTGATAAAGAAGATACCAAATGAATAGTGTGATTGATGTGACTTTGACCCGTACCCAGATTTGGGGATGCCGTACGACGGATTTACGTACGAGCTATATATTGATGATTGATCCGCACTCTTGACTTGGGATGTCTGATTATAGATATGGTATCGGATATGATATTATTGAGGCGGGATCACTGACTAATATATATACAGGTATGTATATACATCGACTCAGATGTTAGGCGGTTTCCTTACCTGCAGTCCAGCTGGTTAGCTTAGCCCTTTAGTTTAGTTTAGTTGTTAGATTAGATTCGATTCTTACCTATTTCAAAAACTAATGAATCGTGGGTATTTTAAAAGACAGCCCAAGGGATCCTACGGAGATTTCAAAAGACGTATCTTTTCATAAAAACACCGTAGCCCCTATTTTCAAAACCCCATGATTCGTGTTATTTCAAAAGGCACCATTTGTAGGACTTATATTAGATTAATGCAGATTAGTTATAGTTGCGTCTAGTTTTCAGCTTCCGCTCATTATTGTGGTTCGCTTCGCGTCGCATGCTTATATTATGTTTCGTACTACATTATTGATATCATGCTGTTAGGACACCAGCACCATTACCGATGATGCGTATGTACCACGTACACTTACTTGCCGGCTCACACACATCTTCATCGGTAATTGTCATGCCACGTACACTTTAGAAATACTATTGCATTGACATAGGTTGTTAGCTAATAATTTAGACATGATATTAGTGTACTCGCCTTATATGCTAGATTAGACATTGTAGATATTACTTGTTACTTCATGCATGTTAATATTCATTGTTATGCCACATTCATGGATTTTTATGCCGATATGCACTGTTTACATGCTATTGAGGATTCGATTCGGATTTCTATGAGATTTTCTGGTTTTGGGGGAAAACCGCAAAACTTATATAAGCTTCTTTCTCTCTTTAAAATAAAAAGTGCGGTTTTCCCATGCTGTATGAGTCGTCCACCATGAGTTTGCTGATGGATTTCGAGACCCGATTCGAGGAGGCGGATGAACCGTTTCGGGTACATGGTGGACCCGGTAAGGTACCCCGGGGCAAGAAGCGCGTGATGATGATGATGTGAGCCTGGCAGGGGAGCACTACCTACCTGTGATTTTACCCGACGCGTCGGATATCCGGAGGATACCGTCATGGCCTTGAGATGGATGGTAGGTGCCGGTCTGGACTGACGGCGCCCTAGATATTGTGATTGAGACATTGAGATTTCGAGATATTGAGGTACAGAGACTGTGATACAGAGATATCGAGATATTGGGATTACGTTTAGTGCCGATGCTAGGCACTGTTTTATGCTGATTTCATTATGATACCTCATTTTAAAAACACAAAGGAAATCTCACTAAATTATGGAAACAGTTCTTCATTTACATGTATTCTGTTTTCATGCATTCATACCTCATTCATATGATATATTGCTACCCTTGGGCACTGACACGGGTACATGAGATTACACTCGGGTTAGATATTTACCCTAGCCTTGTTATAGGCTGCTGGTTATTTATATTTGAGGATGTATATTGATCGTATGATCTAGGATTGCGTCATGCATGCGATTTCTATTCGTAGATGTTTTTCTATTCACGAGTTGGCAACTCACCCCCGTTGTGCCCCAGTTTCTTGCAGGTTTTGCCGTACAGGTTTAATTACGGCTTTGCAGGCTCAGTTTCATTTGGGTGACTTGCTAGTAGGTGGGTTTTTCTTGTATCGTACCCATCATATTACCTTGTATAATATTATTCCGTTGTATCTAGTAAATTCCATCAACCAAACATGTATTTATTTTGAGATAGAGACCAGTGATGTTATTCCTTCGACCTCAGAGTCGCGCGTTATTTTTCTGCGGTTTTCTTGTGGATTTGAGTTTCCTTTTGAATTTTGATCCTCGCTGTTGGCGTTGTATATTATATTGCTTGTGTGGTTGTGACCGTCGATTGACGAAGAGCTAGCTCCCGCTTGGAGATGCCTTTTTATTGATTTCGTATACTATTCATGTTGTATCCTGTTTGGGAGCCAGTATTTACAAAGGAGACTCTGCCGAAATTTTCAGTAAATTTTGATGTTCTTAAAAACCGCATAATTCGGCTTATGCTATTAAAACTACTTGTTTTAAATTGGTTTTTCTTCACTCTACTTCTTTTCTTGGTTTGGATTTCTGGGTTTTCGGTTTACTTAGATTACGTACGCCTCGAGACGTTTCGTAGTTTAAGTGCCGGTCATGTTCCGTACTTTCGGGTCCTGAAAAAGTTGGTATCAGAGCGTTAGGTTTTAACCTTTGGAGCGTAGGATGACCCTTGGTTGATGGAATAGGTGACTAAAGTAGAGTGACGTACCGTTGGTATGTTCCGCGGCATATTTACGACATGCCACTCCACTTAAGAAGCCTTAGGATGTACATTTCCTTGTTCAGTATTATATTCCTTCCTGATCTAGCCTCATCGTTACCAGTTTGGTTTTGCTGCCACGATTTCGGGCAGGGAGTGCTACGGCTAGAGTTGCGGTCAACAGGAGCTCGTCACAAACGAGGACTGACTAGGGCGTGATTCCGGCGACACCCAATTGCAGAGATGTGTCTTTTTACTGTGTTTCCGCGCCATGAGCATTTGGCGGATCGCCTTTATGAGGTTACTCGGAGGTGCTGATCGACACTAGAGAATTGAGCCAATGATGGAGGCCAGCCAGATTTTGATGACCGTTGGTGTGTTGCTTACTCCTGATGATTGAGGCACGGTTCAGCATACAGACGAGTGAGCCAGTTATTGCTGCGAACGACGAGATATCGCCCCAGATGTTGGAGCTATTGCAGTATAAGTTATACTTAGAGATGATAGAAGGTCGCTAGTCATCGAGGATGAATGACTAGGACATGTGGATCGTTCGCCTACCCCGATGCGAGGTCATCAGATAGATTGATTCCAGCTAGAGACGACTTCACGTGGAGACGTTGGGAGTCGACAGAGACGATCGAATGTCAGAAACCTATTATTCCAAGTTTAAGATAGTCGGAAAGACATGCAGGCAATTCTATGGTCCCTCTAGAAGAATAAAACCCTAACTCGACTTAATGACCGTGTGAAAGCCTTTGAACCTTAGGGTTTGCGGCAGTTTTGCGGTGCCATTAGTGAGGCTTGGGTTTGCCCTTCTACGGCTGGACCACCGATGCTGTGGTATGTACTCGATACTATTAAACTGTACCCAAGATGTTGAGCTCTTGGGGGATTATGAGGTTTTGACGAATCGATTGGATGGCTCGACTTAATTCGGATGCTAGGTGGTGAGATGCATTCTTGGGAGACTCCAAATACGAGGATAGCCGTTGGAGCTCAGTCCATGCAGCCACGACGAGACGAGTCCGAAGCAGACGACATTAGAGAAAAGTGGAGTAAGAGGTTCGTACCAGATCTAGATGAGATGACGTTCCACTCCGCCGACATCAGAGATGCGATGCGCATGCCGAGGCATGGTACTTGGACTTACCTTCCAGAAGGAGTCGCGATGAGTATGCAGTCGTTCCAGAGCAAGATGCAGATATAGGAAAGGACAACGACTTCCGGACAGTTGGCAGAGACGAGGCATGGAATAGACCGTGAGCAGGATTCCTTCCAGGCCACTGATGCAATGATATTTGCACCCAGGATCAAATGTGTCACGTGCATTCAGAGAGCCAGAGGCCGACGCTAGTGATATGCTGCCTTGACAGGGCCGATGAGCCGATGGATTGTGAGATTGGTAATCCACGGAGAAGACTTGGACCCAGGAGTGGTCATGTTACGCACACCAGCAGGCCAGAGTTCATGATCATCGACGAGACGTCCTACTAGTGACCGCGACAGTTGGCCCGAGATTCTTAGAGGATGCACTTGAGCGGTACTGTTCCGCCATTATGGATTTCGATGTTTTGGGTGATTTATTCGTATGATTTGATTTTGATGATTGAGGATTTACGATCTTTGCACAGTGTTGCACTTGATATCGTTTTCGTGCTTTAGTTTCACATGTTTGTGATTTTACGGTTTTAAACAGTTGAGTTGGTTTTGTGCGTATGCATGCACACGAATTGGTTCCTGCACTCTGTATAGTTATTATATGCTTGCAGTGTGCACTGGACTTCGATTTCGATTGTGATACTCGATATTTATTTTGTGCACCTTGTGCACCTGATTGATTTTGCGCACGTTCGGCGCTTGATATTGGATTTCATGATTTCATGCACGATGGATGCACCTGATTTGGATTTTCGCGCATGTTGGGCGCATGTTTTGAAGGATGATTTTGGTGCACACCAGAGGCACTAAATTGAGAATTTTTCGTGCATGTCAGGTGCACCTGATTTTGCTGTCAGGCACACATGTTGCCTACGACAGATGTTTCGTGCACACCCGATGCACTTAGTTGTTGTTTCTGTGCGCATGTATGGCACATTCATGGATTTTGATTTCCGTGCGCACCAGACGCACGTAGCATTCATGTGCATATTTTGGGATTGATTTCGTATAGAGCAGTACGTTTTTATGATATTGCTATGTGTTTTCGTACTGAGCAGGACTAGTCAGAGGACAGTACCTGAATATATTTTTTCATGCATTGATAGTTATTGAAGGGATTTCCAAAAAGCGAGCTATAGCCTCAGTATTTACCTACGTGTCTGATATGACACGAAATGTTTAAAACAAGGAGACCCTTCTAAATTGTTTCCAAAACGGCGGAACGTACATTTCAAACAAAGGTATATATGTATATAGTTATTTTCTTATGATAGACGTCCGCCACTGTGCAGTGTTATACGCGTTGCACAGCGACTTAAAGAGATTTGGCATGCATTTCCTTCAGATACTTACAGATATAGATTCGATATTTACATGTATAGTTTCGAGTTATGTCATATTGGTTTTGATTTGGATTTGGCATTGATGTCTTCTCCATGACTCCGATGATTGCGGGATGCTTGACGGAGTGTTGATTTGAGTTATATGCTCATTTTTCAAGCGCATGCGCTGCGCTACGATTTGTTTTATGTAGTTACAATTTCGGAGCCCCGACGACTTGATGGTTTTTCTTAGATGTTTTAGTATTTGGGGGAGTTTGAATTTAAATTCGGGGACCGAATTTATTTAAGGGGGGAAGATTGTAATGTTTTGAAAATCATTTCGGTGAAATTTCGAAAAATCGGTAAAATAAGGGGGTTTTCTGTAAAAAGTCAAAATACAAATATCTTATTATAAAAATTAAATATACATATTTTAGCTATGTAATTGCTATTATTTGGTGTTTATTGAGCCGCTGGTGAAATTTCAAATTTTCTGAAAAAAATATTATTTTATTATTATTTTAAGCCGTCACTAATACATTTAATTAGAGAAAATTACAAATTGGAATGAGTTGAAATAAATTTTGTGCATCATAAAACATTAAATAAAATTTTATCATGTGGTTTTGGAACGAAATCATTTGCCAAAACGGTTTAGAAATTATTAAAGAAAAAAGGCTTTTTTTTAGCGTAAATGGATGTTTGGGGTATTGTATTTATCATTTTTCATCACCCCACACCCGTACCCACACCCACACACCCCCATTCACTTCTCCCCTTGGCTGAATTCAGCAGCCCCCATCTTTTTCCCCACTTGAATTTCAAAGGAAAAGAAATGAAAGAAAAGAAAAGAAAATGGAGAAATGAGGTGGACCTTTGACCTTGAATTGACTTTGACTTCTCCCCCCACTTTCTCTACCTCCCTCTCTCTCCTCTCCCCCTCCCATTCCAGCCGACCTCCCCCCCTCTCCTACTGCAGCAACAGCCCCCCCCATTTCCCTTCTCTTTTCTCTTCAAAACTTCATAAAAAATTGCCCCAAAATCCATCAAAAAAATCCCAAAACCCAAATCCGATTCCTACACATTTTAGCTTAGCCCGTACAGCATGGATCTTTGTGAAAAGAGAGCATTTTGGGAGGCCATGGATGCTTGTGGATCTTCAAATATTTTTGGGTATAATTCTAAAACATTTTTGCTTAATTTGTTACTAATTTCTTAAAGCTAATTTAATTAAGTGTTAATTTGGTTTATGTGAGTTTAATTGCATGATTAAAGATTTCAAGTTAGGGTTTGTTGTGGAAATGAGTTGTGTTTGATTGTGTATGGTTTAGTGAGGTGGATTAACATATTTAGTTTTGTAAAAAACTAATCTAGTTGTTAATTACAAGTTGTTACTTGAAAAATGTCCAAATTAAGCTTTTTGTTGCAAACTAGTTTTTTTGATTTAATTCGAAATATGAGATTAAAAATATGGTTAGGGTTTTTATCATATTATTAACTTTATTAAGTGTAGTTTAACACTTTAGTTCATGGAAATCCAACCTAAATTGTAGTTTGTGCATTTTTTCTATGAAATTGTTAAAAAGGGTATTTTGTAAACTAGAATATTAGGATTTTTGGAATTTAATGAGATTAAATTCCGGAAATTGTTTCTATGACTTATTTAAGATATTTAATAAGTATATTGGCTGCTACATTCATTTAAACATCATGTTTTGTACAAAAACGGCGAATTGTGCTTGCTAGATTTTCGGAAAAATGACTTTTTAAGTGAAATTGGGGTTTTTGTGAGTTTTAACCTAGTTCATATTAAAATTAGTGTTCGTGAATGTGCAAATGAGTGTGATTGGATTTTTCTTGGTGGTTTGATGTTTGTACATCGACATCGAGGGTTGGTTTGACTATTCTTGCATGCGTAGGCGATGGGTTTGGACCTATGCGTGATACGCGTGCCGATTTGATTTTCGTATGCCGTTTCGATTTTGAATTTAGTTTTAATGCGATATGGTGCGTTATGATATGTAGGTACCCCCATGTGGACTTTGAAACGACAAGCAAACGCGTGGCGACATCGGCACCGGCTAGCGAGGACCAGGTGAGTAGATTTATATCTACGGGGAGAAGTCGGGTGGATGGCGTGTAGCACCCCCGCAGTCCGTGGTGATGTATACGGATGCGTATACACACCAACAATTTATGATATGTTGTTAGAATTTATTATTGATGATTTTAGATGGATATTGGTGTTGGATTGGTGCATGGTTACGAAACCTTAGGTAGTGGGTGCACTACACTTACACATACACACATATACATACTTGCATACATTCCTTATTTCATATGTGCGTGTATGGGAATATATATTTATGTGTTCACATGGGTATGGGACTATGTGTTCATATACTGGATTTGAGGATAGTATTTGGAATTTGAGATGAGTCGATGAGATTGGGCTTGAGGCCAGGAGATCGGTGATGTGATTTGGTTCGTATTGAGATACGACATGATGTTTTAGCGGGTCTTCTGACGTAGTAATTCTTACACCCGCATGCATACATAGATGGCATCAATATTGTACTAGACGTAGGACATTATTCCGGATCATGATATTTGATAAAGAAGATACCAAATGAATAGTGTGATTGATGTGACTTTGACCCGTACCCAGATTTGGGGATGCCGTACGACGGATTTACGTACGAGCTATATATTGATGATTGATCCGCACTCTTGACTTGGGATGTCTGATTATAGATATGGTATCGGATATGATATTATTGAGGCGGGATCACCGACTAATATATATACAGGAATGTATATACATCGACTCAGATGTTAGGCGGTTTCCTTACCTGTAGTCCAGCTGGTTAGCTTAGCCCTTTAGTTTAGTTTAGTTGTTAGATTAGATTCGATTCTTACCTATTTCAAAAACTAACGAATCATGGGTATTTTAAAAGACAGCCCAAGGGATCCTACGGAGATTTCAAAAGACGTATCTTTTCATAAAAACACCGTAGCCCCTATTTTCAAAACCCCCTGATTCATGTTATTTCAAAAGGCACCATTTGTAGGACTTATATTAGATTAATGCAGATTAGTTATAGTTGCGTCTAGTTTTCAGCTTCTGCTCATTATTGTGGTTCGCTTCGCATCGCATGCTTATATTATGTTTCGTACTACATTATTGATATCATGCTGTTAGGACACCAGCACCATTACCGATGATGCGTATGTACCACGTACACTTACTTGCCGGCTCACACACATCTTCATCGGTAATTGTCATGCCACGTACACTTTAGAAATACTATTGCATTGACATAGGTTGTTAGCTAATAATTTAGACATGATATTAGTGTACTCGCCTTATATGTTAGATTAGACATTGTAGATATTACTTGTTACTTCATGCATGTTAATATTCATTGTTATGCCACATTCATGGATTTTTATGCCGATATGCACTGTTTACATGCTATTGAGGATTGGATTCGGATTTCTATGAGATTTTCTGGTTTTGGGGGAAAACCGCAAAACTTATATAAGCTTCTTTCTCTCTTTAAAATAAAAAGTGCGGTTTTCCCATGCTGTATGAGTCGTCCACCATGAGTTTGCTGATGGATTTCGAGACCCGATTCGAGGAGGTGGATGAACCGTTTCGGGTACATGGTGGACCCGGTAAGGTACCCCGGGGCAAGAAGCACGTGATGATGACGATGTGAGCCTGGCAGGGGAGCACTACCTACCGGTGATTTTACCCGACGCGTCGGATATCCGGAGGATACCGTCGTGGTCTTGAGATGGATGGTAGGTGCCGGTCTGGACTGACGGCGCCCTAGATATTGTGATTGAGACATTGAGATTTCGAGATATTGAGGTATAGAGACTGTGATACAGAGATATCGAGATATTGGGATTACGTTTTGTGCCGATGCTAGGCACTATTTTATGCTGATTTCATTATGATACCTCATTTTAAAAATACAAAGGAAATCTCACTAAATTATGGAAACAGTTCTTCATTTACATGTATTCTGTTTTCATGCATTCATACCTCATTCATATGATATATTGCTATCCTTGGGCACTGACACGGGTACATGAGATTACACTCGGGTTAGATATTTACCCAAGCCTTGTTATAGGCTGCTGGTTATTTATATTTGAGGATGTATATTGATCGTATGACCTAGGATTGCGTCATACATGCGATTTCTATTCGTAGATGTTTTTCTATTCACGAGTTGGCAACTCACCCCCGTTGTGCCCCAGTTTCTTGCAGGTTTTGCCGTACAGGTTTAATTACGGCTTTGCGGGCTCAGTTTCATTTGGGTGACTTGCTAGTAGGTGGGTTTTTCTTGTATCGTACCCATCATATTACCTTGTATAATATTATTCCGTTGTATCTAGTAAATTCCATCAACCAAACATGTATTTATTTTGAGATAGAGACTAGTGATGTTATTCCTTCGACCTTAGAGTCGCGCGTTATTTTTCTGCGGTTTTCTTGTGGATTTGAGTTTCCTTTTGAATTTTGATCCTCGCCGTTGGCGTTGTATATTATATTGCTTGTGTGGTTGTGACCGTCGATTGACGAAGAGCTAGCTCCCGCTTGGGGATGCCTTTTTATTGATTTCGTATACTATTCATGTTGTATCCCGTTTGGGATCCTGTATTTACAAAGGAGACTCTGCCGAAATTTTCAGTAAATTTTGATGTTCTTAAAAACCGCATAATTCGGCTTATGCTATTAAAACTACTTGTTTTAAATTGGTTTTCCTTCACTCTACTTCTTTTCTTGGTTTGGATTTTTGGGTTTTCGGTTTACTTAGATTACGTACGCCTCGAGACGTTTCGTAGTTTAAGTGCCGGTCATGTTCCGTACTTTCGGGTCGTGACTTTACGGTGCGGATAGGTATCCTTTACCTCGCCTTGACGATTTCTTCGATCAGCTCTACATTGCGAGACAATTTCTAAGTTGTTTGGGATCAGGTCATCATTATTGCGGGTTCGGAGTGAGGACATTTCGAAGGCTGCCTTGTGCATGATACGGGCTTTATGTGTTTTGGTGTGTCATTGGACTCACCAATTCCCTAGCATCATTAGTAGATGTAATGAACCGGATTTCTTCAGGCCGTTCCTCGACCAGTTATTGTTGTGTTATTCACGACATTCTGGTCTATTTTAATGTGTCTTGAGGGACAGGAGTAGCACCTGAAGATTTGTTATGCAGATGCTAGGAGAGTGCCAGCTGTTTGTTAGATTCTCGGATTGTTCCTTCAGGCTTGTTTGTGTTGACTCCTAGGTCTTGTAGTCACGGGAGACGGGATTGTTTGGTTCCGAGGGAGATCGTGGCCATACAGCTTAGGCCTAGACTTTTGTGCAGGAAGGAGGTCCGCAGATTTTGGGCTTAGCAGGTTTCTACCGCCGTTTCGTGCAGGATTGTTAGTACAGTGCTGCACCGTCGACTGAATTGACCGAAGTGGAGGTTTCTTTCTTTGGACTGAGGCATGTGTGCGGAGTTTTCGGAAGTCGAAGATTCGGTTAACAATTGCATCAGTTCTTTCTTTGCTTTTGGTTCGGGCGACTTTGTGGTTTAACTGTAATGTTTCTTGAGTGGGCTCGATTGTTTGCTGATGTAGCAATATAGAGTTATCGCTTTTGTTTCCCTACATTTGGAGGAAGTACTAGCAGGATATTCCACTCACGATCTGGAGATGGCCGCGGTGGTCTTGCGTTGGAGATTTGGAGACACTACTTGTTCGAGAGTCGTGTTAGATTTTCACGGACTGCCAGAGCTTAATGTACATCTTCCTGCAGCGGATTTTGATTGTTGAGATAGTCTTCTGCAGATTCACAGTTCTTGTGCGATCGTTGAGTATAGCTTAAGTTCGCCTCTACTGAGGGGATAACTTACTCATGTCCGCGCCCGACCACTTTTCCTTAATCTCTTTCACGAGACACTGCCCGCCGATGCTCGTTCGTCAGAAATACTTGAGCATGCTCGGCTGAGTAATGATTCGGAGTCCTTGATTTGTGACAAGGGTGTGCTGAGTTTAGGGATGCGTTTGTGTACCTGATACTATTGGGTAGAGACGTGAAATCCTAGAGCAGGCACATCTGTCAACTCTCTGTACTCATTCAAGTTCCACCAGCATTTGACGTGACTTGTGAGATAGTTACGAGTGGGCAAGGATGTAAAGAGAAGTTTCGGATTTCGTTTCAAGGTGTTGTCTTGTTGTGTGTTTTTGTTGAGCATCTGAGACCGGCTGGAGAGTTGAAACCTTAAACCGTTCCAAAGTGAGAATGGGAGCAGATCTCCATGAATATTCTTTGTGGCGTATAACCAGGTTTAGTCAGGGTGTGACTCCATTCGGATGCTTGTTGTCCGGTTAAACTCAGTTTGCTTAGTTGTTCTTTGTTAAGTTTGTGTGTTGCACGGAGTTCCTTCATGGGTCGTATCCAATGATGGAACCCTGTTCGCTTGCCGTCTTGGGCAGGAGCTTCAGGAAGCCTTGGGTACTGGTTGAGCTTTAGCTCCGTCTTTCCATCCGCAGGATAATGGTTTTTTGAGAGCGGGCTATACCGACTCTAGAGGTTATACTCATGCATATGTACTAATTGTTGTCGGCAGTTGGGATCGTCACTTTCCATTGTTAGGACTCTCCTTCGATAGCAGTTATCAGGAGACATTCCAATTGGCAACCTTTAAGTTTTGTTTGTTAGGTGGTGTCGATCACTAGTCTGTTTTTCTGACTCTGCGTAGTAGGATTTTTGGACCCCAGCTAGTCTAGAGACTTCGGAAATGATCAGCTATTTCAGGTGAGGATGATGATAGTCCTGTGCGGACAGAGGTCTTATGCCGACCATGGTGATCGCAGGCTCGAGTTCGCAGTGGGAGATCATGTATTCCTACGGATTTTTCTGATGAATGACGTGTTGAGTTTTGGGAAGCTTACCCACAATTGTAGGTCATTTCGAGATCCTTAAAGCGAGTTAGTTCCGTTGCCTTTAATTTGGCACTTCCGCCCAGATTATTGAGTATTCACCCCGTATTCCTTGTGTCAATACTTTGCAATTACCTTCATGACCTTTCTCACATGATTCAGCAAAAGACCAATTAGCTTGGACGCGATATTTCGTTCACCAGCAGCCGCTATTTATAGTGGATCAGCAGGTGGAGGAACTTCGGTCAAGGGTCTTGCCGTCAATAAGGGTTCTTTGGCGTAGCTGTATAGTGAGGTGATCACTTGGCAAGCTGCGAGCGAGATTTGGGAGTTTTGTACTCATCTTCTTGAAGGTACGCGTAGATGAACTTTAATTCGGGGACCAAATTTTTTTAAGGGGGGAAGACTGTAACGTTTCTGAAATCGTATTGCGAATTTTCCCGTTTTAGGGCAAAATTGTCGGTATTTTCCGTTTTAACCCGATTTCGATCAAACGTCCGTACAAGCTTGCCGACACCTTTTTTAGCTAAAATAAAGCTTGTGCGCGAACTTTAAGGGTATTTGGGAGGTTTTGGTTCAGATAGAATTTTTCCCAAATAAAATATTATTTTAAGCGGTATTTGGTGCACGTAAATCGGGAAATTTCTTTTCTAAAGAATAAATTTAATTTTTGTCACTAGAATATTTTGGAAACTTATTTTTAAATATGTAGATATTTTTTTGAGTGCAAAAGATTTTATTTTAAAAAGAATAGAAAATGTGTAAAGGTGGCAAAGTGCATTTATTAGCATTTATTACTCTTTTTCCTAGCAATTTCTTCACAAAAAATTCACAAAACTACCCCCTTACCTCCTTGGCCGGCCACACTCGTTCCTTGCTTCCCTCTCTCTTTTCTCACTCCATTTTCATCATTTCTTGCACAAATAAATCATGAAAAATCCAAATAAAATCACAAAAATTCAAATATAATCATTTTTCTTCATTTCCTTCACTAATCCTTCTTGGATCTTCAATAAAGCTTAGTTTTTGATGCTAAGATGTTGGATTAAGTTTCATTTTGTATTCTTGGGGAGGTATAATTCTTACCTTAATCCTTTTATATTTGCTTTTATCTTATTCCAGCTAATTTAGTTAGCTAATTATATGTTTAGTTTAGTTTTTAAATTATGATTAATTCATTTATATTTGGTTTAAGAAATTGATGTTAGGGTTAAATTTTGTTTAAGTGTTTAGTGTTCATTTGAAGTGTTAATTTGTGTTTTGGAGAAGATTAACCTAGTAGAAGATGCTAATTTTTGCTTTGAACACTTTGTTTAATTATGCAATTAGCTTACTAGGTTTTTGCTAAAACATAATTAGCGAGTGTTAAAAATTTAGAAATAGTTTAGATAGCTTAGTTAAGCTATTATAAGGTGTTTGTAATCGCTAGATATGCGTTAGCTTAAAACTAGTGCGAAATATTGTGATAAGCTGCTTACTAGGTTTCGGGGTTTTTCCGACGTGGGTTTGATTGGTCGTTGCGAGATTATATCTATTGTATTCCTCATAATTCTTGTGTTGTGTTGCGCGATTGGGACGATCGGGGTCCAGACTTGGTGTTTTGTAGTTTAGGGACCCCAATTAGGCTTTTTGGCCGGTATCGTGCGCGATAAATGCGCTAAGCGCGCAGTGTAATTTTCAGGGCGTTATTCTTGCGTTTCGATGTCTTTTCGTCGATATAGGATATTTGCTTATGTGATGTGTTTGTGAAATTTTAGGTTCGCAAGCGGGGACTTCGGACGCTACGACAAGGGAAAACAGGTGGTAGGCTTCACTTAGCCAGGAGCGTTGGTGAGTAGATTTAACATCTACAGGGGAATCACCCGCATGGCGTTATGCGTCTGGGCTAGAGATGTTATTTCTGTCGCATATTCTATGTCATATTTAGAATTGCGCATTTACCCTATTACTTAGAGATTGTTGTGCTTGGACTAGTATCCTTAGGACACTCCATATATTATTGACGATTCATGTTGCAGGAGCACTGATTGTATGCTACACACACCGTCAACAATTGCCATGTCATGCACAACCCACATATAGAAATGCTATTGTTGGTTAGGAACATTGAGACAATGATTCATATTTCTTATTGCATATGACATTTAGCATACCTGTATATCCACATGCTTACACATATGCCTTCACATACTTACATGTTAGATACCTGTATACCTATAGAGTATCGTACCATTAGTGATAGGTACATACACACTTTATGTCATAGCTACAGGTATACCTTGCACACATTTTTCACTTATACCCAGGGGGTATACTACATCATTACTCATAGGTAGATACATATATCTTGCTATACCTTTATGTTTTCATATACATCTGGTTATAGCTACATGTTTACCTTTACTTGATATTATTTAGAATTGGAGAAAATAGAAACCACATGATTTTTATATTAACTTGTTGCAGTTAATTAGCGGCTTTTCCTTATATGCTTACATTTCAGTTTTATGTTGCATATATTATATTCATGGATTTTTGCATTGTGATATGGATTTTTCATAATGTTTTCTGGATTTGGGGACCGTGGGAGTTCATGAAATTATGCATTATTTGAAAAACCCGGTTTCCCTTGATATGATATTTCAGCATTCACCATGAGATTTATCGGTTCTGATTATATACTCCATACGAGGAGTGGCTGCCTTATGAGGGTACATGGTGGGGCCCGGTACGGTATCCCTCGGCAAGATGATCGATGGACTTTGCCGATTGAGCCTGGAGGTGGGCAAGTACCTACCGGTGACAGTACTTATGACTCAGCGGCTATCATATGGATACCGACGTGAGTCATGTACGTATTGGTACGTCGAAAGGCGAGGGTCGGAGCTAGGCATTCGTGCTTTCGGGATAGCGTATGATACGTACTTATCATGATGCTAGTCTTGGTGGCAGCATCTGATAGATTAGTATTTTTGTGTCGATGCTTGGCACATTGGTTTCATTATATTTCTAATTACTCCTTGTATATATAACAGGGGATTTAGCCGCTGTTATATATACCCTTACACCATTATTAGTGGAATGGGACGCTAATATATGTGTATTGACCCCATCATATTTATTATGCAAATATATTTAAGATGTTAGAATGTTACTTGAGATTTGATTTGGGATATAAGTGATTCATTGAGATTGGATACTGGATAGATATGTGAGATCTACTTGATGTTGTACAGTCGGGATATGCGAGATATACTTGATATTGTACATTGAGGAGATGTGAGACTTATATGTTATGAGAGCCAATTGGGGGCTGACTGAGGAATTGGGATTTTGAGTATCTTGATGGATTGTGATCCTACCACGATGTCAGGATTCCGTGGAAATGACATATTTCACTCCATACCTCACCTTTATCTGTTTGTGCACTGTTTCATGTATTAGTAGTACCTGTTAGTGTACCTTTCATGATTGTTGCATATTTATATTCTCACACCCTTATTGCATGATTATTGCATACTATTGTCATATTATTATTGCTTCATATAAAGATAGTCTTCGTGCGGACACTAATTTGTTGGTTGTACCTGCAAGTGTACTTTTTCATGATTATTGCATTACATATGACCATTCATTGCTTAGATGCTTATGTTTGATTCGCGCTGTACGTGCATACTCGCGATTACCTGCATATGTTATTTACTATTCACGAGTTGGCAACTCACCGCCGTTGTGCCACAGTGTTTGCAGGTGTTCCTCAGGATAGTCAGAGGCAGGCTATTCTTCTATCATCTTTTGCTACGGATACTGCATCAGCTCACAGTGTGCAGTTTGCTTAGGTGGGTTTTGTGGTTATTCGTTTGTTGTATTGTATATTTGTTGTATCCTTGTACTCTCCATCTACTATATTTTCTTGTCGACTTAGAGACTTGGTGAGGACGATATTGTATATTATTTGTGACTTGTTTTCTTTTATACAGTTTCCTTTCTACCGTCTTTTATTTCTTCGCTACGGCGTCGTATATTTGTTGTGGTGGTTGTTTTCCGCCTTTGGGTGTGTATTTGCTCCCATTTGGGGATGCTTTACTTTATATTTATGTTGTACCCATTTTTGGGGCTAGCTTTTACAAAGGAGGTACTGCCAAAATTTTAAAGAAATAAAGTTGGACTTTTAAAGAATTTGGGTTGTGATTTCAAAAACTTTTAAACAATGTTTCTTATCTTTTCTTGTCTTTTAACTGGTTTAGATTTCTGGGTTTTGGCTTTCTTTTACTGCGTTACGCCTGTAGACGTTGCGTAGTATTAGGGCCGTCACGTGCCAATTTCGGGTCGTGACACAGCGGAAGACTACCTACCGGTGATGTATGGCGCGGCGGATATCCGGAGGATACCGACCGTTTTCGTGGGATTTGATGATATGGGCCGATCCGGACCGACGGAGCCCGAGATATTGAGACATTGAGACTTGAAATATTGAGATATTGTGTCGATGCTTGACACGGGCTTTCTGTCGATTTCATTGATGAAGTTTCAGTTTTATTGTACAAGATTCATTGATGTTTTTCTTATATCAGATTATTCAGATTTCATGGTTGATTTTCTCATTCATGATGCATTCATACATTAGATATATGATTTATTACTGTTTAGTGACACTGACACGCGCACTGAGTATTGCACTTTTGCATTGATTATTACCCTATCACTACTAGATGTCTAGTGTTATGTTAGGTATATTATTATGACCTAGGAGATCGTCGTGCATGCGATTTCTACCCGCAGATGTCTTCTACTCACGAGTTGGCAACTCACCCCGTTGTGCTAAATTTTCTTTAAGTTTCAGTTGTACAGGTTTCCTTGGCGGCTTGTTGGCACACCACTTCATTCAGGGTGATTGCTTGGTAGGTTGGTTCACTTGTATCGTGAGCGCCGTTATACTTTTATTTATTTCAGTTGTATCTAGTAAGCTCCATCAACCAGACTTGTATTACTTGATAGATTTAGTAGACCGGTTGTTTATTCTTTCGACCTTAGAGGCGCGCTTGTATTATTATAGTTTTCTGGTGGATTTGGTTTTCTTCTGAGTTTTGTTCCTCGCCCTTCGGCGTTGTATATTATAGTGCTTGTGGTTGTGTCCGCCAATTGGCGAAGAGCTAGCTCCCGCTGGGGGTTGCCTTTATTATTGCTTTTGTATATTATTCTTGTTTGTACCCGTTTGGGGCCAGTTTTTACAAAGGAGACTCTGCCGAAATTTTTGAGAAAATTTGATGTTGCTTTTAAACATGTTTTCCTACACTTCTTCTTTTAAATGGTTTAGATTTCTGGGCTTCGGCTTGCTTAGATTACGTTATGCCTCTAGACGTTTCGTAATTTAAGTGCCGGACACGTTTCGTACCTTCGGGTCGTGACAGATGGGGCAACCGCGAATAAGAAGCCGAAATGATAGGGCAATCGCGACCTTCGTGATAAGAAAAGATGAAATAATAGAGCAATCGCGGTGGAAAAAAAACGGCGAATGATGAGTCACTCCTGGTACCATATTCTAGCGCAGCGATGCAGACGACGTCCAAAACTCAAATCCCAATGGCGAATGATAAGTCGCTCCCGGTACCTTATTCCAGTGCAGCGATGTAGATGCCAACCAAAATCCAATTTTCCAAAATTCCCCCGGCCTTACGGTTTGTCCCCAAGTTGACTACCGTATACAATCTATGGGCTCAAATAATTCTCATCGTGCCCATGCCCCACCGCAACCAACAGTTACGCGGTTGGTCTCCGCCCTTGGAATTATGCTCCATTTGGGAAGACCCACTCATGTGTCCTCACGATACATGAGGAGAAAAAACTTACGGGATCCTTACGACTCGTAAGAAAACACATTTGTGGGATCCTTACGACTCACAAAGGAAAAACACACTTGGGAGTCCCCACGACTCCTAAGGAGAAAGTACACCTACGGGATCCTTTCGACTCGTAGGGAGAAAATGCTTTTATGGGACCCTTTCGGCTCATAAAATTAAAAAGCCTTTAGTGATAGGGACCTAAACCTGTCGCCTAAGCCATCGCTCCCCAACAGGAAAAGGAAAATGATGAATTGCTCCTGGCACATGTGCTTCAGTGTTAGCAACGCTGATGCCTACCCTACCCCAAAATTCCAAATTTCTGATTCAATAGACTTCTAAGTCTTTAAACTGGGAACCGATGACCTCTAAGTCTTTAAACTGGGAACGGATGGCCTCTATGTCGTTAAACTGGGAACATATGACCTCTAAGTCGTTAAACTGAGCATAATAGACCTCTAAGTCTTTAAACTGGGAACAAATAACCTTTAAATCGTTAAACTGGGAACAGATGACCTTTAAGTCGTTAAACTGGAAACAGATGACCTCTAAGTCGTTAAACTAGGAACAGATGACCTCTAAGTCGTTAAACTGGGAACAGATGACCTCTAAGTCGTTAAACTGGGCATAATAGACCCCTAAGTCCCTAAACTGGGAACATATGACCTCTAAGTCGTTAAACTTGAAACAGATGACCCCTAAGTCATTAAACTGGGAACGAGGGATATCCACTCATGTGTCCTCACGATGCATGAGGAGAATAAAACTTGCGAGATCCTTACGACTCGTAAGAAAATGCCTTCGTGGGATCCTTATGACTCACAAAGGAAAAACACACTTGAGGGTCCTCACGACTCCTAAGGAGAAAATACACCTGCGGGATCCTTACGAGTCGTAGGGAGAAAATGCTTTTATGGGACCCTTACGGCCCATAAAATTGAAAAGCCTTAGGTGATAGGGATCTAAACCTGTCTCCTAAGCCACCAATTCCCAAATCCTCCTGGGGAAAATGATGAGTTGCTCCTGGCATTATTCTAGTGCAGCAATGCAGATGCCGACAGAAAACCAATCCCCAAACCCTCTCATGACAGATGATGATTCGCTCCCGGTACCATATTCCAATGTAGCAATGCTGATGTCAACCCAAATCAAATCAAACCAACAACCTGTGCGGCGGAATCATGCTCTGTCCTAGAAATTCCATTGTGTCGAAATCATGCTTCGCCTCGGGATATCTACCTTCCCTGCCTGAATTATTCTCCGTCTCGGAATCAAGGCAACCAGCGACACTCCATGTCGGGGACAAGTCGATCAGCGACACTCCATGCCGGGGACAAGTCGAGCAGCGACACTCCGTGCCGGGGACAAATCGACCAGCAACCACCTTGTCGGAATCATACTCCGCCTCGGAATCAGGTTAACCAGTGACACTCCGTGCCGGGGACAAATCGACCGGCGACACTCCGTGCCGGGGACAAGTCGACCGGCGACACTCCGTGCCGGGGACAAGTCGACCGGCGACCTCCCTGTCGGAATCATGCTCCGCCTCGGAATCAGGTCGATCAGCGACACTCCGTGCCATGCACAAGTCGATCGGCGACACTCCGTGCCGGGGACAAGTCAAACAACCGGCGACACTCCGTGTCGGGGACAAGTCGATCAGCGACACTCCGTGTCGGGGATAAGTCGATCATCAGCGACACTACGTATCGGGGACAAGTCGAACATCAGCGACACTCCGTGCCGGGGAAAAGTCGACCAGCGACACTCCGTGCCGGTGATAAGTCGACCAGCGACACTCCGCGCCGGGCATAAGTCGACCAGCGACCTCCCTGTCGGAATCATGCTCCGCCTCGGAACCAAGTCGATCAGTGACACTCCGTGCCGGGGACAAGTGGAACAATCAGTGACACTCCGTACCGGGGATAAGTCGAGCAGCGACACTCCGTGCTGGGGACAAATCGAACAGCCTGCGACACTCAGTGCTAGGGACATGTCGATCAGCGACACTCCGTGCCGGGGACAAGTCGAACATCAGCGACACTCCGTGCCAGGGACAAGTCGACCAGCGACACTCTGTGCCGGGGACAAGTCGAACAATCAGCGACACTCCATGCCGGGGACAAGTCGATCAGCGACACTCCGTGCTGGGGACAAGTCGAACATCAGTGACACTCTGTGCCGGGGACAAGTCGATCAGCGACATTCCGTGCCGGGGACAAGTCGAACAACCAGCAACACTCCGTGCCGGGGACAAGTCAATCAGCGACACTCCGTGCCGAGGAAAAGTCAAATGACCAGCGACACTCTGTGCCGGAGACAAGTCGAACAGCGACACTCCGTGTAGAGGACAAGTAGAACAGAGACACCCAGTGCCGTCGACCGTCCATGTCGTAAAAAGGGCAGTGCAGGCTTCCCATAAATCGGGAACCAAATCGCTCCGGGACAGGGAAACATCTACCACGGACACTCCGCCTTGGAGACGCGTCAAGCGTCGACCGTCCATATCGTAAAATGGGCAGTGCAGGCTTCCTACAAAGCGGGAACCAAATCACTCCGGGCCGGGGAAAAGTCTACCATGGACACTCAGTCTCGGAGACGCGTCAAGCTTCGACCGTCCATGTCGTAAAAAGGGCAGTGCAAGCATCCTACAAAGCGGGAACCAAATCACTCCGGGCCTGGGAAACGTCTACCATGGACACTCCGTCTCAGAGACGCGTCAAGCGTTGACCGTCCATGTTGTAAAAAGGGCAATGCAGGCTTCCTACAAAGCGGGAACCAAATCACTCCGTGCCGGGGAAACGTCTACTACGGACACTCCGTCTCGGAGACGCGTCAAGCGTCGACCGTCCATGTCATAAAAATGGCAGCGCATCCCAGAAAGTGGGAACCAAAGCAAGCCGCCTCCACGCGAAAGAAGATCCATCAGTTTCATGCACACTACCCACATATGCGGTGTGTATTTATTGATGGGGGCACTTTGTTGAGGTCGAAAATTGTACCCCGGTTGACCAAGTCGAAGTCAAGGACAACCCCAAGCTAGGTGGGCCCAAGCCCAGATCAAGTGGGCTCATGCCCGAGTCGAGCCCGAACATGAAGCGGACGGCCTACCCCATGCTGAAATAAAAATCATGTAATAAATAATTTTGATGTAATTTTTTATGCATGAATGTAAGCAAAATGGGCATAAAGCCAAATTTTTGTAAAGCCCATGGCTTATGTGCAAAAAGAAATAGCACATGAGACATGGGATGGGCAAAATGCCATTTCTGAAAGCCCAAGAGGCTATATGTAAATATGTAAGCCTATATAAGGCAACATGATGATGAATAAAAAAGATACAATTTTCATTCTCCCCAAAAACTAGGTTTTGTGTGCCTCCTCCCTCTTTCTCAAGGGTCTAAAACCCTCATCCTCTTTTTGAATTAAATCAAGAGTTTAACTCTTCCTTTCTCAAAAATAAATATTTTTTCACCACAAAACCCACGAAGGGGAGTTCAGATCTCCAATCAGATCTCGAAAATGGGAGATTTTTAAGTCTCACTCCCTTTTTCTCCAAGATCCCACCGATCAAGAGAAGGAAGAAGGAGACCCATCTCCAAAAATCTAACTTTGGACAGATCCAAGGCTCAAAAGAAGAGCCAAAGATTCCTAGAAGTTTAACTCCTTTCTAGATCTGTTGGAGTTTAACTCCATAAATTAGTTTCTGTTAGGAGTTCAACTCCAAAAACCCCTTGGGAGTTCAACTCCCCAACCTAGGGGCTAAGCCCCTTCTCGCTGGTGTTTCCCTGGTCGCGTGCCGTGCGCGTGTCCCGCGGGCATCCAGCGAGCGCGTGCATGGCACACGACCCGCAGACACTAAAGCGCCCAATGGTCACGTGCAACGCACGTGCACCCGGGCACTAAAGCGCCCACGTGCGCGCACGTGACCCGCGGGCACTAAAGCGCCCACGTGCATGCACGCCCTGTGGCCGCGTGCAACGCACTGACCCACTGGCGCTAAGCGCCCACGTGACCCGCTCAGCGCCCAGCGGTCGCACGCAACGTACGTGACTCGCGGGCGCTAAGCACCCACGTGCGCCCTATGTGACCCGCTCAGCGCCCAGCGTGTCGCGTGCAGTGCACGTGACCCGCGGTCGCGTGCTGCGCACGTGACCCACTGGCGCCCAGCACCCACGTGTGCGCACGTGACCAGCGGGCGCCAAGCGCGCTCGCGCCAGGCACGTGACCCGTAGGAACCATGCGCTGACGTGCTACGCACGCGTCTTTAAGACGCTCTTCCCCCCCACTTTTTTATGCACTCCATATCAAAACACGTCCCTCGTAGGGAAAATTTTTCTAACAGGTCGCTGACCCGCACCCCGCAAGGGGGCTGCTTGCCCCCTTGATCCCCAGCCCGCTATCTGGGTTGCGGGACCCCCATAAAACTCTGCGGGGCTCCCGATATATCCAAAAATCTTTTCAAAACATACATACACTACACGTTAGGTTCTCATGGCCTGTTTGACCCGTTAATCGAAGGTTCTCTCGCTCCAAAAGAGAGGGGTAATTAACGGCAGCTTAGTCCACGACTGCCGGAGATTCGGATCCCCACAATTAATAAACCCCAGCCTACCCTAAGAATGGGGAATCTGTAATGCGCCTAACAAGCGCGCGCGTATTCCCATCTCAATAGGGTGACGAAAAACACCCTATATTCATATCAAGAAAAACCGAGTTTTCAAAACAATGCATAATTTCTTGAAACATCACCACGGTTCACAACTCCATCAATAACATAAATCCGTATCTCAATGCGTAAATCCATGAAATATGATGTATGCGACATAGAACAGTAATATGAACATATCAAAGGAAAAGCGCTCTTTTAAATTAATCCAGTTTTTAAATAATATCATGTGGTTCTCACATTCTCCAAAATCAATGCAACATCATATAAAGGTGTATATGTAGCTATAGTAAGGTATGTGTGTATACATGTAGGTATGTATGCATGATGCATTTCATATGCACAATACAACAAGAATCAGTGTCTCAATGTCAATAACGAATACAATACCACATATGTGTATATGTTGTGCGTGTCATGGCAATTACCAACGGTGTGTGTGTAGCTTACAATTTAGTGCTCGTGCAACATGAACTGTCAGTAATGGTGCGGTGTCCAATGGGTACTGAGTCAAGGCACAACAAGTAATGGTATGCAATGATGCTCATGCACAATCAACTCATATGCATATAACATATGGCAATAATATCATATCTAGCCCTCGACGCTTAACGCCATACAGGCGATTTCCACGTAGATGTTAAATCTACTCACCGATGATCTCGAGCTAGGTAAATCCAAACACCTTCTTTCCCTTCTTTGTAGCGTCTGAAGTCCCCGCACTCGCTCCTAATATCACACAAAACATAACAAGTGAATCATAGAAACCGTTCAATAATACATACAAACTACGTTTGATCGACGCACCGTCTCCAACAAACTCTCAAGTGTTCGCTTAGTGGCTAACGTGTATAGCGACATTCTAAATCAAACCTAAGTGCAGCAAGCTACACCAAGAACACGAACCGTGTCGGATATCATAACGCGCGTAGTCGAAACACTAGAATTCAGCAAAGTGTTCCCAGATTTTGATTACAGTCAACACAGAAAAAACAAGCAGTACCAAACACCCCAAAATACCTACAGACAGCTACCCTAAAAATCCCAACTCCCCAGGCTCCCAAAAATCCGGCGACGCCGGAATTCCTCTTAATCTCACCGGTTCGACTAGGTCGTGTGGGGTTCGAGCTTCAGGTGAACACTCAGGGTCTTTAACACAACACTGCTAGATTTTACAGTAACAAATCGTGGTTATAGCAGATCACAAACACTCCAAAATAACACTAGAAATACGATATGTGCACAAAACTACAACTTTAGTGTTCTAAAACGCAACTACTAGGCAACACAACATTATAAAGACCTAATTAACTGTTAGGGATCACTACCTTTCCACACTTACTCCAAAACCCTTGCTTTCCATGCTCCAAGTCATCTTTAGTGGCTTAACTAGGCTTGTGAAGGGTTTTAGTGAGGTTTAGTGAGGATTTGCTTGGGTTTTGTGATGATTTTAGGTAGGGTTTCAGTTTGATGGGAGAGGAGATGGAGAATAACTGAGAATGAGAGAGTGGGGTGAGAATGAGGGAGAGTATGAGTGAGGGATGAGGGAAATGAGGGTGTGAGGTTAGAGAATGAACCATGCCCCCTTTCTCTCTCCTCATTAAATGCTCCCCATGCTTGTCATGCCTCATCATTTCCATTGTCAACCCTCTCTCTCTCTCTCTCAAGTCAACCCAATTCAAACCCTTTAATTTAAAAACTAAATAATTAAATAAATACATACAACTTAATGGAATGAGGGTTAATGTGCCATGGCTACTTAAGCATGGTTAACACTAATTAACCCTAGGTTAACATACACAAGTGTGTGCAAGCCAAAACAAATAATAATAAAATATTAATTAATTTTTATAAAATATGTGAAAACTATTTTGGTTAACTTTTTAATAAAATCCAGCATTATCGCTTAATTAACACTAATCGCATTCTAAGATGTTACAATCTTTCCCCCTTAATGAAATTCGATCCCCGAATTTAAAATCTTACTATGTATACCTTCAAAGAGATGAGGGAATTTCTTTCGCATCTCGCTTTTGGCCTCCCAAGTGACCTCTTCACTATTCAGGCCACACCAAAGAACCTTGACAGATGGCAAGGCCTTTGACCGAAGTTTCTTCACCTACCGATCCAATATAACTACCGGCTGCTCGATGAACGAAAAATCGCTCTCCAGCTGAACGGTCTGGTGCTGAATCATGTGAGAAGGGCCATGAAGGTACTTGCGAAGCATCGATACATGGAATATGGGGTGAACATCCGGAAAACTGGGCGGAAGTGCCAAACGATAGGCAACGACACCAACTCGCTCAAGGATCTCAAAAGGACCTACAAATCTGGGACTAAGCTTTCCTTTCTTCCCAAATCTCATCACGCCCTTCATCGGAGAAATCCATAGGAATACATGATCCCTCACTGCGAACTCGAGCCAGGGACGACGACGGTCGGCATAAGACTTCTATCTGCACTGGGCTGCTCTCATCCTATCCAGAATAAACTGGATCTTCTCCGTAGTCTCTTGAACTAGCTGGGGTCCACATATCCTGCTCTCGCTGAGTTCGGTCCAACAGACTGGAGATTGACACTTCCTACCATACAAAGCCTCAAAAGGCGCCATCTGAATCGTCTCCTGATAACTATTCTTGTAGGAGAACTCTATCAACGGCAAGTGACAATCCCAACTGCCACCAAAATTAAGCACGCACGCACGAAGCATATCCTCCAGAGTCTGTATAGTCTGCTCTGACTGACCATTGGTCTGCGGATGGAAAGAGGTGCTAAAACTCAATCTGGTACCCAAAGCTTCCTAAAGCTTCTGCCAAAGACGGCTAGTGAACTGAGTGCCCCTGTCGAATACGATGCATGCGGGAACGTCGTGCAAACGCACAATCTCATCAATGTACAACTGAGCATACTGAGCATAGCTGAAAGTGGTCTTCACTGGAAGGAAGTGAGCCACTTTCGTCAACCGGTCAACAATAACCCAAATGGAGTCATACCCTCGACTGGACCTGGGTAGACCTACAACGAAATCCATAGAGATCTGTTCCCAATTCTATTCCGGAACGGGTAAAGGCTGCAACTCTCCTGCCGGTCTCAGATGCTCAGCCTTGACTTGCTGACAAGTCAGGCACCTCGTAACGAAATCCGAAACATCACTCTTCATCCCTGCCCACCAGTAGATATCTCTCAAGTCATGATACATCTTGGTGGAACCTGGGTGAACACTATAAGCTGACTGATGTTCCTGCTTTAGGATCTCGCGTATCAACCCATCGGTATCAGGTACACACAAATGAGTCCCAAAATGTAGCACACCCTGGTCATCAATCTCAATCTTCGAATCTCTACCCTGCCGAACATGCTCAAGAATCTCAGACAAACGGGCATCGTTGGGTTGTGCCTCATGAATACGATCAAGTAGAAGTGGACGGGCACGGACATGAGCAACCTGTCCCCCGGTGGAAGTGAACTCAAACTGTACTCTACTGTCACACAAGATCTGCCTATCTGCAGAAGTCTGTCTCTGAACTGCGCTCAACTGGGTCAAGCAACCCCGGGCCTACGACTCAAAGCATCAGCTACCACATTCGCCTTGCTCGGGTGATAAAGGATCTCACAATCATAATCCTTCACAAGCTCCATCCAACGACACTGTCTCAAATTCAGATCCCGCTGCTGGAAGATGTACTTTAAGATCTCGTGATCTATGAAAATCTGAAATGACTCCCCGTACAAGTAGTGTCTCCGAATCTTAAGCGCAAAAACCACCGCGGCCATCTCAAGATCATGAATGGGATAATTCTGCCCGTGCTTCTTCAACTGCCAGGAAGCATAAGTGATAACTATATCATGCTGCATCAATACACAACTGAGCCCCACTCGAGAAGCATCACAGTAAACGACAAAGCCGCCCGATCCAGAAGGCAAAGATAAAACTGGTGCAGTCGTCAACCGAGTCTTCAACTGCTGAAAACTCATCTCGCATGCCTCAGTCCAAAGAAAAGGAACCCCCTTCCTGGTCAGTCCGGTCAGCAGTGCAGCGATGCTCGAGAAGTCCTGCACGAAACAGCGGTAGTAATCGGCTAAGCCCAAAAAGCTGCAGACCTCTATCACTGATACAGGTCTAGGCCAAAGCTGTACGGCCTCGATCTTCCTTGGGTCCACATGAATACCGTCTCCCGTAACCACATGACCCAGGAAGTCAACACTATCAAGCCAGAAGGCACACTTCGAGAATTTAGCAAAAAGCTGGTGCTCTCTCAATGTCTGCAAAGCAATCCTAAAGTGCTGCTCATGCTCCTCTCGACTCTTGAAATAAACTGGAATGTCATCAATAAACACAATAATAAACTGGTCGAGGAACGACCTGAAAATCCGGTTCATCAAATCCATGAACGCTGCTGGGGTATTGGTGAGTCCGAACGACATCACCAAAAACTCATAATGCCCGTAACGCGTACGAAAAGCAGTCTTCGGAATGTCATTATTCCGAACCGGCAACTGATGATAACCCGATCTCAAATCAATCTTGGAAAAATGTCCCGCACCCTGGAGCTGATCAAACAAATCATCAATGCGAGGTAAAGGATACATATTCTGCACCGTAACTCGGTTCAATTGACGATAATAAATGCACAACCTTAAACTGCCGTCCTTCTTCTTGACAAACAGAACAGGAGCTCCCCAAGGAGAAACACTCGGACGCACAAGTCCCCTACCAAGAAACTCTTGCAGCTGATCCTTAAGCTCCTTAAGCTCTGCCGGGGCCATCCGATAAGGCGGTATTGAAATAGGCCCCGTGCCGGGGATCAAATCAATGCAAAACTCAATCTCACGCTCTGGCGGCAATCCAGGTAACTTATCGGGAAAAACGTCGGGAAACTCTCTCACAATAGGAACCCGGTCGAACAAATCTACCGTGGCTCAGGTATCACGAATAGAAGCTAAAAATCCTCGACATCCTCTCCTCAAAAGCCGACTAGCATAAAGGGCAGAAATCAAATTGTGAGGGGCGACACGACGGCCCCCCTGCACAAAAATAACTGACTCACCCGGAAAACAAAACCTGATTGTCTTCTCACGGCAGTCCACAGATGCGTAGCAAGTAGCTAGCCAGTCCATGCCCAAAAGAACGTCGAAGTCCAACATCTCAAGAAGGATCAAGTCGACGGACGAATCTCTATCTCCAATATGAACGGCACACGACTGAAACACATGTCGCGCAACAAAATACTCGCCAACAGGAGTAGTCATGACAAGTCGCTGATCTAGCAAACACGACTCTCGGCCCAACCTCGGCACGAAGTGTGTAGAAACATACGAGTGCGTAGATCCCGGATCAAACAAAATGTGTGCATCGAAGGAACATACTGAAAGAGTGCCTGAAACTACTGCTTTGGACGCCTGCGTGTCCTGATGAGTCAAAGAAAATACTCGAGCCTGCCCTCTTCTGGCGACTGGCTGTCCTCCGCCTCTGCCACCCCGTCCTCTCTGAACAAAACCTCTATGACCATGACCTCTCTGAGCATAAGTCTGACGCGGAGCAACAACAGGCGTAAGAGGCAACGCTCTGTGAGGTGAAGGTGGTAAGGTAACATGTGGAACCGCTGCCTCTCTCTGGCGTACCTCAGTACAATCTCTGATGCGGTGATGGGGACTGCCCTACCCAAAACATCCCGACGGGTGCTGGCCCTGTGGGTATAAGCTATATATCTGGCCTCGTCTCACTCTCCGGCTACCCACACGGCCTATAGTGAATCCGCCGCGGCCTCTGCCAAACTGCCTCTGAGCAGATACATCAGTATGAATCCTCTTCGGTCCTGGAATGACCGAAATCTCGGAAAGGCGCTCCTCAACCAGTAGGGTTGCGTCCACCGCAGCTGCATATGTGTCAAAATGCTGAGAGCAGATAGCGAGGAACAACTGGGTAATCAGGCCTCGTACGAATCTCTTGATCCGCATCTCCTCAGTTTCCACCAAATACGGAGCATACACCGATAATTAGGTAAACTGAACATCGTACTCTGCCACCATCATACCCAGAGTCTGGCGTAACGACTCAAAACCGCGATCTCGAGCATCCCTGACGCTCTGCGGAATAAAACGGGCAAGAAAAACTGTCACGAACTCAGCCCAGATCATAGGAGAAAGACCTGCGGCTCTGCCCCTCTCTAAAGACTCGTACCAGGTCTGGGCAAGACCCTCCAGATGAAAACTCACGAACTCTACCCATCTCGCGTCAGAGTATCTCAGTGAACGACAGATCATGGCCATCCGATCGATAAACGACTGGGGATTCTCAGCTGTATCGGTGCCGGTTAAAACCGGAGGCTTCAGCCTCATGAACTCAGATAATGATACGGTGATAACTGTTAGTTATATGTATGCCCTAGAAGCCATTATTGTACATGTGATGTTTATTATAGTGGATGCTTGGATATATATATAAAGAGGACTTTCTTGCTCGACATGATAGTATGCTATCAGGTTGCACTTTGTCTTAATATGTTGACTTGTATATGTGATGTTGTCTTTCTCTCACATGTTGATAAAGCCCTTAGGTTGTGTACTTGACTACCAGGACAATGATGGAGATCATACTAGTGTGGCCAAGGGTAGTCCGCACCTAAAAACGGTTCCCAGTCGAGGGTGTATTGAGACAGGGCATTGATATTCCAGAGTAGACTAGCGTATACGCATCTTGACCCATATGATGGGCGATGGATGATCCCACATCCATTGGTGTTTGACATCAAAAATGGTGTATGGGTGCTCAGTGGAGACTGGGTACACTGAACGGACTCGCCGAGAACTCCTAGTTGGTATTATACCTATCGTTAGATAGAAGTTCTCTGGTGACACTGGTACAGGTTAGTCTATAAACCCGAGATCATCATAGAGTCTTGTGTGATTCCCACTGTGCTTTGATTTCCACCTTACCACGTTCAACAGAACGTGCAAAACGGTGGCTTTTGGGTACAGTCCTGAATCACATGGAGGAAATGAGCGATAGGAGGGGATTCTTCTCTTCTTGTATTGGGGGTTGATGTTGCACTGTGCTCGATTGGCCATAACGATAAGTCCCTGAACAGGGCTGCTACGGAGATTTACTGATAAGTGTTATCAGTAGTTTCTCGACCCATTATGAGCCTTACATCGGCATGACTTATCGGTTACCGGGGTCTGACGTTGACCACCCCTAGACTAGATATGCGACATATCAGACGAAAAGACCGGACTATACAGTAGTGTTACTGACAGGCTTTACAGGAGTTAGAGCGACCTTGCTTGCTGATCTTCTGATTGTTCAATACCCGGGTAGACGTTACGTCCAGCCAGTACCGCTGACGGGTTGTGGGTGCTTGATATGATCATCACCTACTGCGGGCGTATTGACGAGTCTTTAGAGTCCTACACAGAGGTTTCACTGGCTCAGGCAAAAAGAAGTAGGAGCACATATGTGATATGTGCAGGACCGAGATTAATACAAGTATGTGATACCGTATTCTATTCTCGTGATATAAGGTATCGATCGGTTATATGAGATATAGCCGGGTTATCGAATCAAATGTTGATTCGATAAGTCGATACTGTATCGGTCGGTTATATGAGATATAGCCGGGTTATCAAATCAAGTGTTGATTCGATAAGTTGATACAAATAATATTAGTCGGTCATATGAGATATAACCGGATTATTAAATTAAGAGTTGATTTAATGATTTAATGTATAATTATATATTTGATATATTAATTTACATTTACTAATATTAGCTCACTTAAGCATTTCTTTTTCTCACATGTGCACACTTAATATATATGTGATATATATTAATTGTGTTTTATTTATGTGTCATGGTTGATGATACATGCAACTTGGGTGTATGAGACTTACACCATACTAATGATAATCAAGGGTTTATTTATTTAGTGTAAATCAATTATTAGTTGGATAATGGTCACATGGCATGAAGCTTGTAGAAACTTGGAGATCCATTGACTAGTCCACTAGTTTTGTATTATACTAGATATTTGTTAACCCAAACATTATCTAAACTCATTGTTAAGTCTCTACAGTAAGTCGATGTTAGACACCCCACATGATGCGAGGAGGCGGAATAGGTAAAACAGTCATTTTGTTTAAGTTAACATCGACTAACTTTAAGGATCTTTGCTAAACCCTAACTAACAACTAACTAGTAGTGATAAACTACTATGATAAATGATTATACCTCAAGATTCTAGGCCTTCTTGTTCTTATTGTTCACCTCCTCATCGGCATCCTCGATGTGATAGAAGATCCACCCGAGAGTTCCTTCTCCAAGCTTTAACCTCTCACTTGAGGTAACTAGGTGGCTATGATTGCTAATCAAGGTAACCTAGAGGATATAAAGATGGATTAGGAATCTATTAGTCTTGCTAACCCTTGGGATCTCAACACATGAGAGGATTAGGGTTAGATTTTAAAAGAGAGAGAGCTTGAGGAGAGTGAATGTGTTTGTGAGAATGAGATGAAAATATAACTCATTATGTATATAATGAAGCATAATAATTATCAAATAAATCTATAGATAATTACAACCATGCTTCATTTAATATAAATGAATGAATCATCTCATGAGTCATTAAGCAATAAATGCTTCATTAACTCATTTGGATGAATCACTTCATGAGTCACAAATTCATTTAATGCAAATTACACCTAAGCTCTCCACCTCACCTTTCTTCTAGAAGCTTCTCGACTAATTACGAGAATGCCCCTCCCATCCGTAAAAACACAGAAATACTGAGGCTGTATAAATGCAATAATCCAATACTCGAATCTGGATTAAACTAAAGCCCGCTAGTATAATCTGTCCGAACATCGTACGTGCATAAATGCACGTATGTGTCCGAACCCTGTCGTCAAACCATACGACCTCTATATCGTTTCGCCTGAAGCAGGGAAACTCTCTGTGTGGGACTCTCAAGACTCGACACTATGCAGGTAGTGGGTTTAACCACAGGCCGCAAGCGGTACTAGCTGTACGTAACGGTCCCTAGGTAAATGTCGATAAGAAGGCCGATGAGGAAACCCATCCGAACTCCTACTGAGCCTGATGTTACAATCTCCGTACAGTCCGGTCTGTTCGTCTAAGACTATCGCATATCGGGCCTAGGGGTACGGCAAGCGTCAGTCCCCAAAAAGCGGTATAAGTCGTGTCGGAGTGAAGCCCATTACACCTTGAGAAGCTACTGGAAAACCTACCAGTAAATCTCGCTTGCCCTGGCCAGGGACTTTGCGTAATGGCTCTCCAAACACAGCGCGATATCAACTCCCAATACCGGGAGAGATGAATCCTATCTAACCGCCACTGCCTCCAAGTGCTTCGGGACTGCACCCAACTGCTACCTGTTTGCACGACTCCTTTGGGCCATGGTAGGGTAGCAATCTAAGAACAGTGGGAACACACTCGAGACGAAGCAACAGTGTCAAGTCTACGGAATATGCTGTACTCATGTCACCTAGGAACTGTTAACTGACGATGGGTATAATACCAACCAACAGTTCCCTGCGAGTCCTGTCCGGTGTACCCGTAACCCAACGAGCACTTGTATACTATCTCCAGTACAACGTACTAATGGCTGTGAGACAGACCATTTCTCCTGCTGGGATGAGAAGCGTACACACTAGTCTACTCCGGAGTATCGATGCCCTGTCTCGATAATCTTACGACTAGGGACCTGAAAAAGGATGTGCTTGTAGACTACCCAGCCCCCACTAGTGTGACTGTTATCACAACGCTGGTAGTCAAGCAAGATCCTTTGAGCTCTATCAATATGTATTTGCGATATGCTAAAAGAAACATATACACATATTAAGATAGATATAAACAAAGTAGCATACTACTATGTTGAGCAAGACTGTTATTATAACTGGGAATATCCCAATCTTCCATTGAGTAATATACAAGCTAGTATGATACAATAATGGCCCCTAGGGCATATACACTAACAATCTCCCACTTGCACCAGGGCCATGTACTGGCGTATCGAAGAACTATCATCTCGAGTAGCCTCTCGAACTGTATCTGAGGTAAGGCCTTTGTGAATGGATCTGCAGTGTTCTCCTCTGTAGCAACTCTCTGACCTCGATCTCCTGGCGATCTATGATCTCCGTGATCAGGTGATACCGCCTTAAGATGTGTCTGGACTTCTGATGGGACTTGGGTTCCTTTGCTAAAGCTATAGCCCCGTTGTTGTCACAATACAGAGGTATTGGATCAACAATGGATGGAACCACCTGAAGTTCTGTGAGGAACTTCTTCATCCAGACTGATTCTTTTACGGCATCGCAAGCATCTATATACTATGCTTCCATCGTCGAGTCGGCAACGGTGTCCTGCTTGGAACTCTTCCAGCACACCTCCCCTCCATTGAGGGTAAAGACATAACCTGACATGGACTTGGATTCATCCTTGTCACTCTGGAAGATGGAGTCTCGATCTGGAGGTCATTTCCGCCGTAAACCAATAACATATCCTTAGTCCTTCTCAGGTACTTGAGAATGTTCTTTACTGCTATCCAGTGCTTCTCCCCTGGGTCTGACTGATACCGGCTTACCACGCTCAGTGCGTAAGCTACATCTGGTCTGGTGCACAACATCGCATACATTATAAAGCCTACTGCAGAAGTGTAGGGTATAATCGACATGCGAACCCTTTCCAAATCAGTCTTGGGAGACATCTCTTTGGAGAGGTTGATTCCATGACAAGCCGGTAAATTACCGCGCTTAGAATCTTCCATACTGAATCTTTTCAGTATAGTGTTGATATACCTGTACTGCGAAAGTCCCAACATCCTCTTAGATTTATCACGATAGATCTGGATCCCCAGAATGTAAGAGGCATCCCCCAGGTCTTTCATGGAGAACCTGTGTGACAAGAATACTTTGATAGATTGTAGCATAGGAATGTCATTTCCTATCAAGAGAATGTCATCCACGTACAAGACGAGGAATACGACAGTTCGTGCTACAATTTTACTATATATACATGGTTCATCTGGATTTTTGATAAAGTCATATTCTTTGACCGTTTCATCAAAACAGATGTTTCAACTCCACGATGCCTGCTTTAGTCCATAAATGGACTTAAGCAACTTGCACACTTTCCCGCTGCTCCCACTCTGATTGAAACCTTCTGGCTGATCTATATAGACGCACTCTTCTAAATTACCATTTAGAAAAGCCGTCTTTACGTCCATCTGCCAGATCTCATAATCATGGAAGGTAGCAATGGCGAGAAGGATCCGAATGGATTTGAGCATAGCCATTGGAGAAAAAGTTTCGTCATAGTCCAAACCAGGTCTTTGACGAAAATCCTTTGCAACAATTCTAGCCTTATAGGTTTCCACCTGTCCATCTACACCAATCTTCTTCCTGAAGATCCACTTGCATCCTTAGGGTTTTACCCCATCTAGAGCAAAGTCCAAAGTCCATACTTTGTTGGTGTACATAGACTCCATCTCGGTCTGCATTGCATCCAGCCATCTTACTGAGTCGCCGCTCTGGATGGTCTGCTGGAAGCTAGTAGGTTCATCATTATCAATGACGCAATCTTCTCTATCCCCGTCTATGAGAAAACCGTAGTATCTCTCAGGCGGATGAGACGACCTACTACTCCTGCGGAGGGGTGCGGGAATGTCCTGTTCTTCTTGAACTTCTGGTTCTACCAACTTTTAGTAGTAGTTTGTGGTTCTGGAATTTCTTCCAGTTCTATTACGCTCCCACTTGTTTCCTTTTCTCTAAACTACTGTTCTAGAAAATGGTCATTACGAGAAACAAAAACCTTTTGTTCCTCTGCGTAATAGAAAAAATACCCCTTGGAGTTCTTTGGATATCCCACAAACTTACACTGTATTGATAGTGCCTCGAGTTTGTCCGCATGCTGCTTTTTAACAAAAGCTGGACATCCCCATATCTTCAGATACTAAAGATAGGGATTCTTCCCACTCCACATCTGATATGGTGTGGTAGGCACAGTCTTGGTAAGAACCCTGTTCAAAAGATACGCTGCTGATTTTAGCGCATAACCCCAGAAAGATCGCGGTAACTCAGCATTACTCATCATAGAACGTACCATATCCAATAGGGTTCCGTTCCGTCTCTCCGATACATCGTTATGTTCTGGAGTGTATGGTGGAGTAAGCTGAGAGAGAATTCCTTTCTCTTTTAGGTAACACAGGAACTCGGCACTTAAGTATTCACCACCTCGATCAGATCTCAGTGTCTTGATACTTTTTCCGGTTTGGTTTTCTACTTCATTCTTATATTCTCGGAATTTCTAAATGGCCTCGGATTTATGTTTCATCAAGAAAATGAATCCATACCTAGAGTAATCATCCGTAAAAGTAATGAAATATGAAAAACCGCTTCTTGCATGTATAGACATTAGACCACATACATCATTGTGTATGAGTCCTAAGAGCTCGCTCGCTCTTACTCCATGTCCAGTGAATGGAGTCTTTGTCATCTTTCCTTTGAGACATGATTGACAAGTGGTATAAGATTGATATTCGAACGGATCCAAATATCCTTCTCTATGTAACTTAGTTAACCTTGTCTCATTGATATGACCTAGTCTACAATGCCATAAGAAAGCCTGATTTATATCCGGAGACTTTCTTTTTAGTGTGTTCTGGACAATGAAAATCTGTAATTGGTTTAACACGTATATATTGTTATCTAGTGTACCGGACCCAATCAAACCATGATTAAGGTAGATGTTAACAACATCGCTTACAAACATGAAATCATAACCTTCTTTTGATAACAACGATACTGATATGATATTACACGTTAAACTGGGTACACAAAAACAGTTGCGCAAAACCAAAATATGTCCACTCGTCAATCCAAGGTGATAATCCCCTACGGACACAGTGTTGGATATAGTGCCCTCAAAGTCAATTATTGGATCGCAGGTACGTGATTGCAATAATTGCGGAGGACCTATACCGGTAGGACAGTCTTACTCGAGATGATAGTATGCTATCTGGTTTGCCTTTATTAGTCGTGTACAGGTTCAGGTGACTGATCACTGTTACGATTTGATAGAGCCCTTAGGATCTTGCTTTACTACCAACTGTATGATGGCGATCATATACGTGAGATTTGGGTGGTTTATAAGCATATCCTTAATTGTGGTCCCTAGTCGTGGGAGTTTCGAGACAGGGCATCGATACTCCAGAGTACACTAGTGTATACAGTTGAGACCCCGACGAGAGGCGGTGGCCGGTCTCACAAGACACTGGTGTCAGTTGGATCACCTAAGATGTATACAGGTGCTCATTGGGTTATGAGTACACCGGACAGGACTCGCCGGGAACCTGCTAGTTGGTATTATACATATCGTCAGATAGCAGTTCCCTGGTGACATGTGTACAGGTTAGTTCATCGACCTTAGGTCGTTATTTGTCTCGTGTGAGTTCCCACCGTGCTTTGATTTCTACCCTACCACGGCTCAAAGGAGTCATGCAAACAGGTAGTTTTTGGTTACAGTCCCGAGCCACATGGAGGCACGTGAGCGGATCGGCAGGAGATTCGTCTCTCCCGGTATTGGGGGTGAGATCGCGCTGTGTCTAGGAGAGCCATTATACAAAGCCCACGGCCGTGGCAGGAGATTTACTGGTAGGTACTCCAGTAGTATCTCAGGGTGTTTTTTGGCTACACTCCGACACGACTTATACTGCTATTGGGGGTCTGACGTTACCATCCCCGTAGGCAGATATGCGATACTCATAGACGAACGGACCGGACTATATATACATTGTCACTGTTAGGCTCAGTAGGGTTTTCGGATGAGTTCGCTCATCGGCCTCCCTTGAGGTCAGTCAATGGGCAGCCGTTACGCACAGCTAGTGCCGCTGACGGCTTATGGTTAAACCCGCTGCCAGGGTACTGACGAGTCATTAGAGTCCCCCATAGACAGTTTCCCAAGTTCGGACGAAACGTTGTATAGGCCGTATGGTTTTATGGCAGGGTTCGGAAAATGCACGTGCATTTACGCACGTGTCATATTTTGGGCAGATAATACTGGTGGGCTTTGGTTTAAGCCGGATCCGAGTATTTTATTGAGTAGATATAATATCTTTGTCTCAGTTGCATTTGTATTCGGTCGTAATACAAATGCGGGTATTTTTATACAGTTACGGGGTTGTCCTGAAATTCGTTTCAGGATCGCTTTTGGAAGTTGCAAGTTTCCAGTTTCCAGTTTCCGTATTTGACATTCGGTTAAATGCGGATTTATCTTTCCGTCACTCGGGTGAGTCATGAGGGTGAGTCGTGCTTCTGGAAGCTTCTAGATAGTGAGGTGGCTTAGTGACTCATCATGGTATTAATTGTTGCATTAATGGCTTGATGATGTGTTATTTTGACTCATCCTTTAGCATTAATGTTTCTTGTTAACCTTAGGATATTTCTTCATGATCTTTATCCTTATTGTCACCGCTTTTTGCTCTTACCCTCACCCCCCTTCATATATGTTGGCCGGCCCCTTGTGAGAGAGAGACAGATTGATTTTGATAAAAAAAGACTATGGTTTTGAGTGTATGGAAATTTGATAACTCATTTCTCATTCCATTTCATTTCGAGTGGCAACTTCATTAACCGTTCGTCCACGGCTTTGGACGAGGTGAGACAAAATATTCTACTCATTTTCTACATCAATCTTGGTCGTCTCTTTTAGCAAACTTGACGACCGAGTTGCCTCGAGTCAGAGGCGGGAGCCCGTTTAAAGATCCATTGACGTGGTGCCACCTGGACGAGCAGATCGGAGATCGATGAGATCGAAGCAGCCGCAACCAAGCATGGGATGATGGTTAAAGAACGAAGGACTCGGATCATTCGGTATAACCTTTCTACCCTCTTTGTAGTTTGTTAGTTTAGCATTAATGGCAAATCCGGGTTATAGTATACGATAGCGCCAGTTAAAAGTTTTTGTTCCGCATTTGGCGTCTGTTTGACGGCCGGGGCGCTACCGTAGACTAACAGTGGTATCAGAGCCTCACCATTATGCTTTACTAACTTGTGCTAACACGTTTAAAATATCGATCGAATGGATTTTCGAAAACCGCAAATTCCAAGTTCTGAGTTTCTGTCGATTTTAAAAGGGTTCTAAAAATAATTTTACATATCACAGAAAATTCAGCAGGGTTTTATAAGCACGTGGTACAAATTTGGGCACGTGACCCTACAAGACCGTCTTGGAATCGCGGTCAAACCTAGAGTTTGACCGCGCATCCGCGGCCTGTCTGTGTGATCATTGCTCTAAATTTGCACAGTGGCTTCTTCTGTGGAAATTGTGGTTTTTGGTAATGTTCTTTTGGGCCCAGATTTTGTTACTGTATAGCAGATGCACGTGAGGCCCACTTCGTGATATTTAGTCGATCGAAATTTAAACGTGTTAGTTTATAGTATTTACATTATATCTCCGACCGTGAATGTCATTCGAGCGGTAAACCGCGTCTGATTGCTATAGTTCTTTTCGACGGGTTTGCGAACGTGATATTCACGTTGATGTTCTGTGTTGTGCTGTGATATTGCGGATTTGTCGTGGTGGATAGCAGTGTGCAACGGTAGTGCAGTTTGGATTTATTTGTACATTTGATATTGCGGGGCGAGCGTCCAACATGTGGACTGCCGTCACTGCCTGTTGTATAATATTCTTTTGGGGCACGACCGGGTTGAGGTCGATGTACCCGTTGTACATATTTTTCATTTCTGTATTAGGTTTTACCCCGTGACGGAGTGCACGGATAGCCGGGTTCTGGAGGGCAACGGGTCCGCATCTCATGGCTTTGAGAGTCAGAAGGGCCTCACTCTGGAATTGGCAGACTATTCGCCGCACTCGTAGGGGGTACAGGTTGACCCAAGAAGGGGTGCTCAAGCTACCAGATTCCGTGAAGTGCAGGGTGGTCCATTCACTTTGCTGTAGGGGGCTGCCTCGCTTCAAGTTTTGGCGTGTAACTTGCCGCACCCGTAGGGGTCCAGGTTTCATTGCACAGGCTATCCACACGACCAGGAAAACGTCGGGTTTCAGCAGCGGCTCTGTGAAACTCGGGGAACCCAGATTATCTGGATTGTTCTGTGATGCTTATTACTTTTCTGTAATGTTGCATATTATCACGCCTGGAGCGATTATTGTATATTGGTATATATACTATTAGATGTTGTATATGTTTTACACCCGCGCTAGTCCAGTCCTCGCTCTGTCGTTAGTTAAGTAACCTAACGGGTGATGACGAGACCCAGTGACGAATGCGGATGGCATATACGTACATTTTATTTTCGTTCTTTTCTGGTGTGATTAATTGATGGGACTGCGTTGATTTTGATCAATGCAAAGGAAAGCAAACCTATTTGGCAGTTGTTGGAACAATTTTAAAAAGAGTTATTACAAAGACGTTTCCTTTTGTTATACATAGCGGTATTCGGTTGGAATATCCTGCACCTCATTCGACGAGGCAATGGCCGATATCCCTTCACCGGGAATGACCCCTTGGACAGAAGTTTGCGTCAGGGTAATAACTTCACTATAGTCGATTACAAGTTGCTTTGCATCGCGGTATTCAGTTGGAATATCATGCACCTCATTCCACGAGGAAAGAGCCGAGATCCCTTCACCGGGAGTGACCTCTTTAGCAAAGGTTTTCGCCACTATATTTTTATAAAAAGCTATCAGGTTCCTTCAGCGATATCAAGTTCGTTACGTTAAAGGTTTTTCGCCAAAAACCAGCCGTAGCCCTCCGTCATTTCTTTTGGGTATTCAGTAGTATTCAAGCTATGCATTTTAGCCAAAGTTAAGGCATAGTGTTTGGTAGCTTCTGGGCATTCATTTGTTGCATAGATAGATGAGTTGGTTTGGGACAGTTGTTCTGCCAATTGGCCAAAGTCAGGGGCATGTGCGGGTGGGTTCAAATTGATAAGATAGTGACGGGTAGAACTTGGCATGTGACTTATGATATTTTGACCAAAGCCAAGGTCATAAGAGCATGGGGCAAAAATCATATCAGGAGTTTCTAAAGAAACTGAAACTTGCCAGGCATGAGCATACCTTCTGGAGTGTGATAACGTGAGTGGATTCCGTCACGTTATCATGCGATGAGAGTTGGATCCCGATTCCCACTGATGAGTTGGTTTACTCTTCGGGTGATCCCGATTGATTCTTCTTTCAGGTTTGGAAGAGAATTTGACAGGACAGTGGGAGGTTTCCTGATTAGATAAAGTGATAACCATTCTGATCTAGGTTAGAGTGCACGCAGAGTGTTTCTTTTCTCTCTCTCTTTGGCAACGACCTTTGACCGACCCTAGACTATGACTCAGTGACCAAGTTGACCGAACCTTCTTAAAATACTGGCTTTAGGATTGTCTGAGTTGCATAAGTCATTGCCACTCCTTCTTTTACCCTTTGCATTTCTCAGAACACCCCGTATTACTACGGACATCCACTTCCATTGGATAGATCCATCGTATGGTTATATACGAACTCGGAGGGATTTCTTCGAGGATGGATCAAGGTTCAGGAGAAATAGAATTGGTTTATTCAGTTGTCTTTTATTATCACCTTCTCTCAGGTTGCGAGGGCTCCTTAGTTTAGGAGAGTACACCTATTACGCTTATTGGATAGTCTTATTCCAAACCATAGGTGCCGAAAGGTAGGGAATGAAGAAAACCAATTAGCCTAAGTAGGGTGTGCAGAAGGTAATATGTAAAGAAAAAATAAAGGGATTCGAAAGAGGGCAAAGTAAATTGCAATGATATCATTCACGACCAAACCGCGTACTTCATCGCCACTCCTATTTCACCTTTAAATGAATAAGGTATTATTCAGTTGTCTTTTATCATCACCTTCTCTCAAGATGTGAGTACTCCTTAGTTTAGGAGGGTACACTTATTATGCTTACTGGATAGTCTTCTTCCAAACCATAGGCCGGTGACGAACGGTAGGGAAGGAAGAAAACCACTTAGCCAAAAGGGGGTGTACAGAAGGTAATGACTAAAGACAAATAAAGGGATTTGGAGAGATGGCAATAAAATATAAGGTTGAAATCATGAATTGGATTATGGAAGAGGCATTGCTATGAATACCAGGATACCCCTACGAAACATTTTCATGTTTCAGTGCATTGTTAAAAGAAAATTGTTTTCCCGATAAAAGACTTACTCCAAGGGTATGTATTTACCAGGTTTCATTCTCATATCTGTATGGTTTTACAGATGATAAGTGGGAGTAAGTTATTGTGAATTAGGTGATTATCCTCATTATATCGGAATTCGTTGTAATTGGTGATATTTGAGGAAATCGCCAGGGTACAGTTTTCAACCTACGACGCACAAGTTTTTGAGTTATTCAACTCAGAGGACTTATACAGAGTTGTTGGGTTTACCTAGCACCTCATGAAGGGTTTGGAAGCTTCACATATACCAAAGAATAAAATTTTTGGGTGCTAAGTAAGCATACAAAGAATCATTCCTAGAAAAATTAGGGTTTCAAAAACAACACTTGATCACAAGTAGATTGAGCTAGGGTTTTGAGAGTACAACCTTTGTAGCTCCCTACGCTAGACTCCTCGGCTACTTGGGGTTTGGAAAAAGTCCGCTTGAACTCCTCTAGGTCCACGATGATCCACCCGGTGTCCGCTTTGTCCAAGCTTGCAACTTCACTTTATCAAGAGAATGAGATGAAGCTAACAGTCTAAACAAGTGGGCAAGACTTGTGTAGAATGGTGTTGTGGTTCTTTTTCTCACTTCAAAATCCTATCTTGTTGAGTATTTTGCTCACTTGAAAGGTCTAGAGAGCAAAGGAGCAAGGTTGAAGAAGATGATGGCTTTTTTAAGAAGAAGAGAAAAGATAATCTCTTTAAAGAAAATAGAAAATATATGTATATATATTTTCCTCTTCTCATCTCAAACCATGGTTAAATCATATGGATATTATTGAGTTAAAACATAAAAGAAAAGATTAACTCATGCTTAGAAGGTAGGTGAGCATGGTTAGGTCAAGAAGAGTGTAGAACTCATCCATGAATTATCCTTTTCTTTTTCCTTTGTTTTAAAACAAATGAAATAATAGCACATATATTTAAAATCATGGTGTGAGTCTTATATTGCCACCATTTTCCATGTATATGCAACCATGAAGGATGATGTATGTATGTATGTGTGCATGCACATCCATATGTGCATGAATCTAGAAAGAAAGCATACATGCATGCATACATCCAAAAGATACAAGAAAGGATTTCTAGTGAGAATCTAAAGGTTAAATGATAAATCAACACTTGATTTATCAATCCGGCCATATCACATACGACCCTAACCAAAAGCAAGCCGCCCGATTAATATACGGTATCTTATACTCGCATCTTTGTAAGTCGATGTACAACACCCCACGACTTGCGGGGAGGCGGAAATATGAAAAACGATCTTGTTCTTTGCTTAAACATCGACTAACCGCACGAATCGAAGCTAAACGATAACTAACAAGAAACTTAGAAGTTCTATACTACTATGTTTAGGGATTATACCTAACGAATCGAGTCCTTCGTCTTTGCGAACTCATCCTCCTCCTCGGCCTTCTCGAAGTAGTAGACGATCCACCCGAGAGCTTTACTCCAAGCTTAGCCTCTAAACTTGAGGCAACTAACCTTCTTTAAGTGCTAATCAAAGAAGCTAGGTGATATAGAGTGAGGGTTATGGTTTAATTAGTCTAACTAATCCTTTTACTCAACACATGAGAGGGGAGGATTAGGGTTTGAAGAGGGAGAGCTTGAGGAGAGAGAAGGTGAAGATAATAATGAAGTGAGAATAATGAGTTATGATAATATATATCAAGCATTTCTTTTATCAAGAAAAGAAAATAAAACAATTTAACAACCATGCTCGATAATATCTAGTGATGATTCATCTCCATGAGTCATTAAGCATTTATGATGCATTAATGACATGGATGAATCATCCATATGACTCACTAATCACATTCATTGTATATGCCACCTAAACCTCCTTAGTCACCATCTTCTAGAAGCTTCTCGCGCAATTACGAGAACGCCCCTCCTTTCCGCAAAAATACGGAAAAACTTTAGACTGTATAAATCCAATAACCGGATACCAGTAACTGGCTTAAACCAAAGCCGACTGGTAAAAACTGTCCGAAAGTCGTACGTGTGTAAACATACGTATGCGTCCGAACCCTTGTCGTAAAACCATACGACCTCTATATCGTTTCGCCTGGAGTAGGGAAACTCTCTGTGTGGGACTCTAGAGACTCGACTACTACGCTGGCAGTGGGTTTAACCACAGACCGCAAGCGGCACTAGCTATACGTAACAGTCCCCAGGTAGATGTCGATAAGAAGGCCGATGAGGAAACCCATCCGAACTCCTACTGTGTCTGATATGACAATCTCCGTACAGTCCGGTCCGTTCGTCTAAGACTATCGCATATCGGGCCTAGGGGGCGGCAAGCGTCAGTCCCCTAATAGCGGTATAAGTCGTGTCGGAGCGAAGCCCATTACACCCTGAGAAACTACTGGAACCTACCAGCAAATCTCGCTTGCCCTGGCCAGGGACTTTGCGTAATGGCTCTCTGACACAGCGCGATATCAACCCCCAATACCGGGAGAGACGAATCCTGTCTAACCGCCACTGCCTCCAAGTGCTCGGGACTGCACCCAACTGCTACCTGTTTGCACGACTCCTTTGAGCCGTGGTAGGGTAGCAATCTAAGAACAGTGGGACACACTCGAGGCGAAGTAGCAGTGTCAAGTCTGCGGACTATGCTGTACTCATGTCACCTGGGAACTGTTCACTGACGACTGGTATAAAACCATCCAACAGTTCCCTGTGAGTCCTGTCCGGTGTACTCGTAACCCAACGAGCACCTGCATACTATCTCTAGTATGACGTACTGACGGCTGTGGGACAGACCATCTCCCCAACTGGGATGAGAAGCGTACACACTAGTCTACTCCGGAGTATCGATGCCCTGTCTCGATAATCCAACGACTAGGGACCTGAATAAGGATGTGCTTGTAGACTACCCAGCCCCCACTAGTGTGAATGCCATCACAACGCTGGTAGTCAAGCAAGATCCTAAGAGCTCTATCAATACGTATACTTACATATTAAGATAGAAAAACCAAGTAGCATACTACCATGTTTAGCAAGACTGTTATATACATGTGAATATCCCAAGCTTCCATTAAGTAATATACAAACTAGTATGATACAGTAATGGCCTTCTAGGGCATAAACACTAACAATCTTAACCGGGCCCAAGCGCATATCGCATACGCGCTCCACAACGTTTCGCCTGGACTAGGTAACTCCTTTGTGGGACTCTAAGACTCGTCAATACGCCGGCAGTGGGTGATGATCATATCAAGCACCCCCAAGCCGCAAGCGGTCAGCTAAACGTAACGGCCACCCGGGTATTGAGCGATCAGAAGAAAACAAGAGAACCTGCTACAACTCCCGTCGAGCCAACCGGCAACACTACCCGCGCAGTCCGGTTTCCTCGTCTAATATGTCGCATATCAAGTCTAGGGGTGGTAAACGTCAGACCCCAATAACCGATAAGTCGTGTCGATGTGAGGCTCATAACGGGTCGAGAAACTAACCTGTACAAGTGTCACCTGAGAACTGCCATCTGACGTGAGGTATAATACCATCTGGGAGTTCTCGGCGAGTCCGTCCAGTGTACCCAGTCTCCACTGAGCACCCGTATACCATCTCTGATGTCAAACACCAATGGATATGGGATCATCCATCGCCCATCTCATGAGTCGAGAGGCGTATACGCTAGTCTACTCTGGTATATTGATGCCCCGTCTCGATACACCCACCACTAGAGACCTTGATGGATGTACTTATGGACTACCATGTCCCCACTAGTATGATCTGTATCATAGTCCAGGTAGTCAAGTACACATCCTAAGGGCTTTACCAACATGTAACTATAAGACAGTATAAAGAGACAAGTATACATGTTAAGATAAAGAGCAACCAGATAGCATACTATCATATCGAGCAAGAAAGTCATCTCTATATATGTCCAAGCATCCAATATAATATACATAATCTGTACAATACTGGCCTCTAGGGCATACAAACAACTAACAATCTCCCACTTGCACTAGGGCCAGCTGCTGTGGTATCGCATACCAAGCATCCCGAAGAGTCTCTCAAACTGTATCTGGGGAATGGCCTTCGTGAGTGGATCCGCTGTGTTATTCTTCGTGTCAACCCTCCAGACCTCGATCTCCCGGCGATCAACTATCTCCCGGATCAGGTGATACCGCCTCAGAATATGTCTGGATCGCTGATGGGACCTGGGTTCCTTGGCCAAAGCCCCCGCTCCTTTGTTATCACAATATAAAGGTATTGGATGCTCAATGGATGGAACCACTCCAAGTTCAGTAATGAACTTCTTGATCCAGACAACCTCTTTGGCAGCGATGTATTCAGCCTCCATCGTCGAGTCTGCCACGGTTTCCTACTTAGAACTCTTCCAGCTAACCGCCCCTCCGTAAAGGGTAAAGACAAATCTCGACTGCGACTTAGAGTCGTCTTTATCACTCTGTAAGATCGAATCGGTAAAGGACTCCACTTGGTGTTCTCCGTTACCATACACCAAGAGCATCTCTTTAGTCCTTCGTAAGTACTTGAGAATGCTCTTCACAGCTGTCCAGTGACTCTCTCCAGGATCAGCTTGATACCTGCTCACTACACTTAGTGAGTATGCTACATCGGGTCTGGTACATAGCATCGCGTACATGATAGAGCCTACAGCCGAAGCATAGGGTATCCCTTGCATGCGAGCTCTCTCCAAATCAGTCTTGGGAGACATCTCTTTGGAGAGAGTGACTCCAGAGATCGTGGGTAAGTTCCCACGCTTGGATTCTTCCATACTAAACCTCTTTAGTATGGTGTCAATGTACCTGGATTGGGACAATCCCAATATCCGTTTGGATCCATCTCTATATGCAGGAGGCATCACCAAGATCTTTCATTGAGAATCTTTGTGATAAGAAGAGCTTGACCGATTGCAGTATAGGAATGTCATTTCCTATCAAGAGTATGTCGTCCACGTACAATACGAGGAAGACAACCTTACTCTCTGCTACCTTCTTGTAGATACAAGGTTCATCTACTTTTTTGACGAAATCAAACTCTTTGATAACAACGTCAAAGCAGATGTTCCAACTCCGCGACGCTTGCTTTAATCCATAAATGGATTTAAGCAGCTTGCACACCTTCCCGCTGCTCCCACTATCTACGAAGCCCTCTGGCTGAGTCATGTACACGCACTCTTCTAAATCACCGTTTAGAAAGGCGGTCTTAATATCCATTTGCCAGATTTCGTAATCATGATATGCAGCGATGGCAAGCTTGATCCAGATGGATTTAAGCATAGCCACTGGAGAAAAGGTCTCGTCATAGTCCATACCTGGTCTTTGACGAAAACCCTTTGCAACAAGTCTAGCTTTGAAAGTCTCCACTTTCCCATCTACACCATGTTTTTTCTTGAAGATCCACTTGCTCCCAATGGGTTTTACCCCTTCAGGAGCAACTTCCAAAGTCCATACTTTGTTGGTGTACATGGATTCCATTTCGGACCGTATAGCATCCAGCCATTTCACCGAGTCCCCACTCGTGATGGCCTGCTCGAAGCTAGTTAGGTCATCATCCTCCATGATGCATTCCTCACTCCCACCATCCATGAGAAAACCGTAGTATCTCTCAGGTGGGTGAGAAACCCTATTAGATCGGCGGAGAGGCTGAGGTTCGTTGGGAACAACCGAATCCTCCGGTTCAGCCAAATCTTCTGTCGTAGTCTGTATTGCTGGAACCTCTTCCAGTTCTACCTCCTTGTTACTAATCTCTTTTTCAAGAAATTCCTATTCTAAAAAGGTGGCATGTCGAGAAACAAACACCTTTTGTTCCTCGGTGTGGTAGAAGATATACCTGCGTGAATATTTGGGATATCCAATAAACTTACACAGAATGGACCTTGCCGCGAGTTTTTCCGGATTCTGTGTTTTTACATATGCCGGACAACCCCATATCTTAACATAATTAAGATATGGTCTCTTACCTTTCCATATCTCATATGGAGTGGTTGGCACAGATTTGGTGGGAACCATATTCAATAGGTCTGTAGCTGTTTCTAGTGCATACCCCAGAAGGAAATAGGTAACTCAGCTGTGCTCATCATAGAGCGCACCATATCTAATAGGGTGCAGTTCCTCCGTTCCGATACACCGTTGTGCTGTGGTGTATATGGAGGAGTCAGCTGAGAGAGAATCCCATTCTCTTTTAGGAAGTCCAGGAATTCATTGCTCAAGTATTCACCTCCTCGATCAGATCGAAGGATTTTAATACTTTTTCCGGTTTGGTTCTCGACTTCTTGTTTATATTCTCTAAATTTCTCAAAAGCTTCTGATTTGTGTTTCATCAGGAACACATATCCGAATCTAGAGAGATCGTCAGTGAATGTAATGAAGTACGCAGAACCATTCCTGGTATGTGTAGACATTGGACCGCATACATCACTATGCACCAGTCCCAAGGGTTTTGTAACTCTTTCTCCGTGTCCCGTAAACGGAGTTTTGGTCATCTTGCCTTTGAGACATGACTGGCAAGTGTCATAAGATGAAAATTCAAACGGATTCAAATATCCATCCTTATGCAACTTAGCTAGTCGTGTCGCATTGATGTGACCCAGTCTATAATGCCACAAGAAGGATTCGTTCAGTTCTGAACTCTTCCTCTTGTGTGTTTGTTATACTCAGAACTGTTGATTGATTTAGAACATAAATGCCATTGCACAACGTGCCTGATCCAACCAACTTTTGGTTAAGGAAAATGTTCATAACATTATCCCGTAATACAAAATTATATCCTTCTTTACTCAATAAAGAAACTGATATAATGTTGCATATCAGGTTCGTCATGTAATAGCATTCGTTCAGAATCAATGTATTACCAGTTGGTAATACAAGGTGATATTCCCCGACTGTCTTAGCTACAACAATTGCACCATTTCCAACCCTTATGTCTTTATCACCTTCTCCAAGTTCTCTACCCTTTTTAAGCCAATGTAACTGATTATATATATGGGATCCTGACCCGGTATCTAATACCCAGGACGTAGGGCAAATGGAGAAACAGTTCTCTGTAACGAACACACCCGAAGAAAATGCATCATCATGTACTTTCTTCATTCGGGTGGCATGGGAATCCTGGTATTCCCCTATGTCATGTTCAGTCCTATAACTCTTATAAGATAGAACGGAACCAACGTTCCCCAGCACAGTATAACATGCGGGTTCGGTCAATACATCAATATTATTATCTTGATTAAGGCATGACATGGTCGCTACCTGGAGAGAGAGAGAAGAAAACACTTTAGCGTATGCTCTTGCAAGATCAGATTGGTTATTATCTTATCTAATCAGGATGGCTCCCACTGTTTTTATCAAATCTTCCTTCAAACCCTAAAAGGAAAGACTAGCCGCGATTAATTACACCCTACAACTTCGCCGATCTTTCAGCCAGGCCAGTGTCCGTACTTTGAGGGAGGTTCCCCGTGCTTTCGCACGGACCTAATTAAAGTAAACCTCGTTTTCCCAGAGGCGTAACCCCGTTGACACCTACTTGATCGACTAATTGTCCTGTGTAAAACTCTTCCGGGAGTAACAATTACTCGCAGTGGGTATCGGGATCCAACTATCTCATAGAAGTTATGCAATCTCATTGCAAATTTCAACACTTGAAATTCCCGATAATATTTTGCCCCTAGCGTCCCATGACCTTGACGCAAGCCAACAAACCATAGTGCGCTAGTCAAGTTCAACCCGTCATTTCTTGTTTGAATTAAACCCACCCGTATGACCCTTGACGCAGGCCAACAAAGTTGCACGACTACCCTAATCCAATCTGCATTATATGCACAAACAGATAAATACTAGTTAGCTACCGCTCACTACGCCTTGACGCAGGCCAGCAAACGTAGCGCGAATACTAAGTAGGACTTATCTGAAATGACGGAGGGCTACGACAGGTTTTTCTGAAAACCTATTGCGTAATGAACTTGATATCGTTGTAGAATCAAGTGAATTTTGAAATGGAGTGATTTTGAGGCTTTCATTAGTTTTTCTAAAGAGGTCACTCCCGGTGATGGGATCTCGGCTCTTTCCTCATCGAATAAGGTGCAGAGTATATCATATATACCGCTATGCAAAGCAAAACTGTAGCTGCCCTTTTTTTTATTAAAATTTGATTCTACAATATCTTTTAGATTTCTTTTCTTTCATTAATCACATTAATGAAGTCCCATCATTTAAGTCACCTAAACATTACAGATAAATACGACGTACACTTATGCCATCCGCATTCGCCTTGATGTCCTCTCGTGCACCGTTAGGTTAGGTAACTAACGGCAGAGCAGGGCAGGGCTAGCACGGGTGTTAAACATAAGTAACACCTATATAATATATCATATATACTATATATAGTATTTATCACAGAATATATCTAATGATCACATCACAGATATCGCAGCAGAAACATAGATATAATGTGGGATATACTAGGACGTCCGTATTTAGTATTTAGCCAACAATAGAAAATACGGATTCCACAGTCGCGATGAATAGCCAAGCCCACACCCTGGACCCCTACGAGAGCGGAAAGAGACCCTACCAATTCTGGAGTTTAGGAGACCCGGTCTCGACTCCTCGAGATGGCCTCCCACTGAACCCCAGAACCCGGTCACTTGTGCTCCCCTCCTTGGGTCCATCCTAATGCGGAAAAAGTAAATAATATACAACACTGGTGGCATCGACCTCAACCCGGAAGTGCCCCAAATAAAAGAATATTACATTACATTTGAATTTACATGAATGAAAATATAAAACTCTCATCTCACATAAAACCCCCCGGCTATTCAATCGCGACAATCCTGCACATCATATCTCAGCGACACATAATATCATATATCATCAACGTAAGTAAGTATGCGTACCCCAATTGTCATTGATGTATAGCAACGAAACCGGCGATATCAACATACTACACTTACGGTCACAGAAAAAAAAGTGTAAAACTGCAATATTTGGAATCCATATTCTCTTTAGACATCGTAAATGCGAAATATCACATATTTCATATTTCATATCTAGCTATATGAATTCCACACATTGCATCACTTTCCAGATAAATAGACGGTATTAAAGTTTTCGAACGAATGATCAAATACTCAAAATTCCCTAAAGCTCAACACTTGAGCGGAGTTCAAAAACCCGGAGTGTGACACAGTAGTAGCAGTCCAGCCATAGAAGGGTCAAGCCAACGCCTCACATGTGGCACGCCGTACTGCCCCAAACCCTAAGGTTCAAAAGGCAGTTCAAGACGGTCACATAATCGAGTTAAGGTTTATTGTCTTCTAGAGGGTCCACCACAAACAAACTTGCACGTAATTCCGAAAGATTTAAACCCCGTGAAAGAGTGAGTAAATGATACCCGTTCGAACAATTCAAAACTTTCTAAATATCCGCGAAAAAAGCACGAAATTAAAATTCCGATCTAATCGCCGAGTCCAAAACCATCCCCAGAATATGGAGTACTATATTCAGATTAAACATACCCAAAAATGTACACAAGCAGGTAGGAGAAAAACCACATAAAAACGAGGCAGTGAATCACCTGTACGGCCACGGAACCGCGGCCTAAGCAAGTTATTGCCGCGGTTCCGCGCTAGGGTTTACTGTTCACTACTTCGTATTTCACAGTTTGTCTTAGATTTGCCTGCTGAATTTTTTAAGTATTTATAATTCTGAAAAATAACAGATTTGAAAAAATTTCCAGGGAGGGTCCCGAAAAGCCGTATATTATTTCGATCGGGGTTTTAACTTCGCTAAAGTGTCGCCTAATGTTTTAGGTCGGCTTTGATACCAATGTTGGGTTTACCTAGTACCTCATGAAGGGTTTGGAAGCATCACATGTACCAAAGATTAAAATTTTAGGGTGCTAAGTAAGCATACAAAGAATCATTCCTAGAAAAATTAGGGTTTCAAAAACAACACTTGATCACAAATAGATTGAGCTAGGGTTTTGAAAGTACAACCTTTGTAGCTCCCTATGCTAGACTCCTCGGCTACTTTTGGTTTGGAAAAAGTCCGCTTGAACTCCTCTAGGTCCACGATGATCCACCCGGAGTCCGCTTTGTCCAAACTTGCAACTTCACTTTATAAAGAGAATGAGATGAAGCTAACACTCTAAACAAGTGGGCAAGACTTGTGTAGAATGGTGTTGTGGTTCTTTTTCTCGCTTCAAAATCCTATCTTGTTGAGTATTTTGCTCACTTGAAAGGTCTAGAGAGCAAAGGAGCAAGGTTGAAGAAGATGATGGCTTTTTTAAGAAGAAGAGAAAAGATAATCTCTTTAAAGAAAATAGAAAATATATGTATATATATTTTCCTCTTCTCATCTCAAACCATGGTTAAATCATATGGATATTATTTCACTTGAGTTAAAACATAAAAGAAAAGATTAACTCATGGTTAGAAGGTAGGTGAGCATGGTTAGGTCAAGAAGAGTGTAGAACTCATCCATGAATTATCCTTTTTTTTTCCTTTGTTTTAAAACAAATGAAATAATAGCACATATATTTAAAATCATGGTGTGAGTCTTATATTGCCACCATTTTCCATGTATATGCAACCATGAAGGATGATGTATGTATGTATGTGTGCATGCACATCCATATGTGCATGAATCTAGAAAGAAAGCATACATGCATGCATACATCAAAAAAATACAAGAAAGGATATCTAGTGAGAATCTAATGGTTAAATGATAAATCAATACTTGATTTATCAATCCGGCCATATCACATACGACCCTAACCAAAAGCAAGCCGCCCGATTAATATACGGTATCTCATACTCGCATCTTAACCGGGCCCAAGCGCATATCGCATACGCGCTCCACAACGTTTCGCCTGGACTAGGTAACTCCTTTGTGGGACTCTAAGACTCGTCAATACGCTGGCAGTGGGTGATGATCATATCAAGCACCCCCAAGCCGCAAGCGGTCAGCTAAATGTAACGGCCACCCGGGTATTGAGCGATCAGAAGAAAACAAGCGAACCTGCTACAACTCCCGTCGAGCCAACCGGCAACACTACCCGTGCAGTCCGGTCTCCTCGTCTGATATGTCGCATATCAAGTCTAGGGGTGGTAAACGCCAGACCCCAATAACCGATAAGTCGTGCCGATGTGAGGCTCATAACGGGTCGAGAAACTAACCTGCACAAGTGTCACCTGAGAACTGCCATCTGACGTGAGGTATAATACCATCTGGGAGTTCTCGGCGAGTCCGTCCATTGTACCCAGTCTCCACTGAGCACCCGTATACCATCTCTGATGTCAAACACCAATGGATATGGGATCATCCATCGCCCATCTCATGAGTCGAGAAGCGTATACGCTAGTCTACTCTGGTATATCGATGCCCCGTCTCGATACACCCACGACTAGGGACCTTGAAGGATGTACTTATGGACTACCATGTCCCCACTAGTATGATCCGTATCATAGTCCAGGTAGTCAAGTACACATCCTAAGGGCTTTACCAACATGTAACTATAAGACAGTATAAAGAGACAAGTATACATGTTAAGATAAAGAGCAACCAGATAGTATACTATCATATCGAGCAAGAAAGTCATCTCTATATATGTCCAAGCATCTAATATAATATACATAATCTGTACAATACTGGCTTTTAGGGCATACAAACAACTAACAAGAGTATTGTATGTTGTCCAAGTGTCCATCAGGACAAAGGGGTAGGTCCTCGTACTATGTTCTGTTTACTTATGACTTCTCTAGTTTTTAGACAAGTGTTTCGTAGAAATACAAGATCTAAGTTTTGAGAAGTTGTGGGTATAAGAATAAAGTAGAGAACCAGGTGTCACAAGTATCGGGATTCTTCAAAGAGATCGAAGATGTGGATTCTTGTGATTGGTATTCAGATTATAGTAATGGTTTTTTGAGAAACTTGTTTCTCTTTCAAATTACTCATAATTGGATGGATTCCTAAGTTGAGTAATGCTGATTAGCCTCTTTTCCATTAAGTTAATATGCAGTGGAGACAGTTGCATGATTTGAATCTGGTTCTAATTAAATAAGTGCCAAAGTTTCTATATTGGATATAGAATGGTTCATACCTTAACGATGTTAAGGTACGGGGAGTTTTCCAGCTTATGCTTAAAACCAGACTTTGGATTACTCAGGGCACGTTTCTGTAATGGCTGTTTGTGGGTTGACCCTGGCTATGACGAAGGTTGATTTTCTACCATTTGGAAGATCGATAGTAATATTATTCTTGACTCGCCACAGTTTTAGTAAAATGGATTTTTTCAGAAAACAGTAGTGGGAGTATGGTAGAACTGGAAGTGATTCCAGAACCGCGAACGATTACGGAAAATTTAATAGGACCTATATATTCAATCAGGTTTTGACATTCCATTAACCACTCTTCAGATATGATGGGTAACCTCAGACACCCGAGAGGTACTCCGGTAGCCTCAAGGACGGTGACAGGGAGGTTCTTGCTTACCCAGACTTGACACTACTGTTGTTCCAGACTATGAGACCCGGCAGGAGGTTAAGTATAGCGTCGTTCTAAACTAGGTTTAGAAGTGCACGTATATATTATTCAGCCAGAGGGTTCTTTTGGTCAGTGGGAGCATCGGAAGCATAGTGGGCAAGATGCTTATGTCTATTTATAGACTTGAGCAGTTATAGCAGAGATAGATCATCTAATTTTGATATGACAGTCATAGGTTTGACTTCATCAGAATAGGGGATGGATATGTTAAGAAGGTAGTAGGGTGTGATGTCATGGTATCTAGATGACATACACATAGTAGGAAGTAAAATTCCTACACTACGATCGGTTGTACTATGGTCGTCACACAGTTGTTTCTCCAGACAGGATATGGATATAATATCTGACATTCTGGTTTCTAGATCTATGGTTTTAGATCTAGATTTGGGTAGTTTCCCAATGTGGGTACTTTGATAGTATTCTGATAGTATTTAGAATAGATGACAACTGGCATGGTGGTGTACCTGCAGGTGATGGAGTCACCCTCTCTAAAGGTGTCTTAAAGACTAAAGGGGAGAGGGATGCGCATGATTGGCAGATCACTTACTTATGCAATTGAGTCAATCGTGAGATGTCAAGTACCACACCAGATGTTGTTTTTGTACTAGATATAATAAGTTTGTATTAATCCAATCCTGGAGAAACATAAGGAAGCAGTTTTAGAACATAAGTGCAAGTTCTACGGATTTGATGACCGCAGCCTCCTTCGGGAGACGATTATCTTTCCAGGCTTCAAAGGTGACATGGATGACAGAGTGATTGTCAGAGTAATAGTTTTCCCTCTGACGAGGGACAGTATTATGGACAGGTAGTCCAAGAGGATACTGTGGGAGGCATGGTGACGGATACTGATTAGGTTCAGTTATCGATACAGTCTAAGAAATTTGGATTTGGAGTTCATTTATGAACTAGGTCCCATCAGATATCCAGACATATTCTAAGACAGATATTACTCAATTCGGGAGATGGCTTTCTCTGCGAACTTGAGATTAAGAGAGATATAGAAAGATACATCAGGGCGGATCCACTCACTGAGGCTATTTCTCAAACACAATAGTTTTACAAACGGGCTTTGTTAAACTGATTAGTAGAGGAGTTGGATGTTCGGTTTCACACGGGCTGTGAGTAGTCGACATCGCAATAATTAACCCTAAGTGCAAGTGGGAGATTGTTGGATATAGTGCCCTCAAAGTAAATTATTGGATCGCAGGTACGTGATTGCAATGATTGCGGAGGACCTATACCAGTAGGATAGTCTTACTCGAGATGATAGTATGCTATCTGGTTTGCCTTTATCAGTCACGTACAGGTTCAGGTGACTGATCACTGTTACGCTTTGATAGAGCCTTTAGGATCTTGCTTTACTACCAACAGTATGATGGCGATCATATACGTGAGAGTTGGATGGTTTATAAGCATATCCTTAATTGTGGTCCCAAGTCGTGGGAGTTTCGAGACAAGGCATCGATACTCCGGAGTAGACTAGTGTATACAGTCGAGACCCCGACGAGGGGCGGTGGCCGGTCTCATAAGCCACTGGTGTCAGTTGGATCACCTAAGATGTACACAGGTGCTCATTGGGTTATGAGTACACCGGACAGGACTCGCCGGGAACCTTCTAGTTGGTGTTATACATATCGTCAGATAGCAGTCCCTTGGTGACATGTGTACAGGTTAGTTTATCGACCTGAGGTCGTCATTTGTCTTGTGTGAGTTCCCACTGTGCTTTGATTTCTACCCTACCACGGCTCAAAAGAGTCGTGCAAACAGGTAGTTTTTGGGTACAGTCCCAGGCCACATGGAGGCACGTGAGCGGATCGGCAGGGAATTCGTCTCTACCGGTATTGGGGGTGAGATCGCGCCGTGTCTAGGAGAGCCATTACACAAAGCCCACGGCCGTGGCAGGAGATTTACTGGTAGGTACTCCAGTAGTATCTCAGGGTGTTTTTAGGCTACTCTCCGACACGACTTATACTGCTATTGGGGGTCTGACATTACCAGCCCCCTAGGCAGATATGCGATACTCATAGATGAACGGACCGGACTGTATATACATTATCACTGTTAGGCTCAGTAGGGTTTCCGGATGAGTTTGCTCATCGGCCTCCCTTGAGGTCAGTCAATGGGCAGCCGTTACGCACAGCTAGTGCCGCTGACGGCTTGTGGTTAAACCCGCTGCCAGGGTACTGACGAGTCATTAGAGTCCCCCATAGACAGTTTCCCAAGTTCGGGCGAAACGTTGTAGAGGCCGTATGGTTTTATGGTAGGGTTCGGAAAATGCACGTGCGTTTACGCACGTGTCATATTTCGGGCAGATAATACTGGTGGGCTTTGGTTTAAGCCGGATCCGAGTATTATATTGAGTAGATATAATATCTTTGTCTCAGTTGCATTTGTATTCGGTCGTAATACAAATGCGGGTATTTTTATACAGTTATGGGGTTGTCCTGAAATTCGTTTCAGGATCGCTTTTGGAAGTTGCAAGTTTCCAGTTTCCAGTTTCCGTATTTGACATTCGGTTAAATGCGGATTTATCTTTCCGTCACTCGGGTGAGTCATGAGGGTGAGTCGTGCTTCTGGAAGCTTCTAGATGGTGAGGTGGCTTAGTGACTCATCATGGTATTAATTGTTGCATTAATGGCTTGATGATGTGTTATTATGACTCATCCTTTAGCATTAATGTTTCTTGTTAACCTTAGGATATTTCTTCATGATCTTTATCCTTATTGTCACCACTTTTTGCTCCAACCCTTACCCCCCTTCATATATGTTGGTCGGCCCCTTGTGAGAGAGAAACAGAATGATTTTGATCAAAAAGACTATGGTTTTGAGTGTATGGAAATTTGATAACTCATTTCTCATTCCATTTCATTTCGAACGGCAACTTCATTAACTGTTCGTCCAAGGCTTTGGACGAAGTGAGACAAAGTATTCTACTCATTCTCTACATCAATCTTGGTCGTCTCTTTTAGCAAACTTGACGACCGAGTTGCCTCGAGTCAGAGGCGGGAGCCTGTTTAAAGATCCGTTGACGTAGTGCCACCTGGACGAGCAGATCGGAGACCGATGAGATCGGAGCAGCCGCAACCAAGCGTGGGATGATGGTTAAAGAACGAAGGACTCGGATCGTTCGGTATAACCTTTCTACCCTCTTTGTAGTTTGTTAGTTTAGCATTAATGGCAGATCCGGGTTATAGTATACGATAGCGCCAGTTAAAAATTTTTGTTCCGCATTTGGCTTCTGTTTGACGGCCGGGGCGCTACCGTAGACTTACACACAACACCCACGCTAGCTCCGTTAGCAACCTGGAGGGTCATATCACCAACCTTTACCACTCTACGGTTTCTCAGTGCCTGCAATGAATTGCATATATGAGATACCGATCCAGTATCCAATACCCAGGAAGTAGAGTTGATTGACAGACAATTTTCAATTACAAACACACCTGAAGCCGAAGCCACAACTTGCCTCAGGTCCTGGTTCTTGGCAATCCAAGCTTTGCAATTCTTCTTCCAATGGCCTTTCCTACGACAGTGGAAGCACTCGTCCTTCGCTACTACTGGCTCTGCAACCTTTTCCTTTCCCCTGGCATCCACCTTACCAACACCTCCTCTCGGTTTTGTAGGGCCCTTCTTCTTCCTTCCTTTGGCATTCGCCTTTGACCTGGAAGAGGAAACACCACGAACAAACAGAGCAGGTGTTTCCCTTGCTTTCTGCAAGGTGCCCTCTGCACTCCTCAACAGTTAGTTATATGTATGCCCTAGAGGCTATTACTGTACATACGATGTATATTATAGTGGATGCTTGGACATATATAGGGAGGACTTTCTTGCTCGACATGATAGTATGCTATCTGGTTACTCTTTACCTTAACGTGTACACTGATTGTCTCTCTGTTACATGTTGGTAAAGCCCTTAGGATATGTACTCGACTACTGGGACTATGATGAGATCATACTAGTGGGGCCACGGTAGTCTACGAGTACATCCTATAACTGTTCATAGTCGAGGGTGTATCGAGACAGGGCATCGATACACCAGAGTAGACTAGCGTATACGCATCTTGACCCATATGATGGGCGATGGATGATCCCATATCCATCGGTGTTTGACATCAAGGATGGTGTACGGGTGCTCAGTAGAGACTGGGTACACGGGACGGACTCGCCGAGAACTCGCAGATGGTATTATACCTCACGTCAGATGGCAGTTCTCCGGTGACACAGGTACAGAGCAGTCTGTTGACCCGAGATCGTCATAGAGTCTTATGTGATTCCCACTGTTCTTTGATTTCCACCTTACCATGTCCAAGAGGGCGTGCAAAACGGTGGCTTTTGGGTACAGTCCCGAATCACATGGAGGCAATGAGCGATAGGAGGGGATTCGTCTCTCCCGGTATAGGGAGTTGATGTTGTGCTGTGTTCGATTGGCTATAACCGGAAATCCCTGGCCAGGGTTGCTGAGATTTACTGGTAAGTGTTACCAGTAGTTTCTCGAACTGTTATAGACCTCATATCGACACGACTTATTTAGCTATTGGGGTCTGACGTTTACCACCCCTAGGCGAGATATGCGACATATCAGAGAACGAGACCGGACTGTACGGTAGTGTTACTGATTGGATTCACAGGAGAGCTAGCGGGCTTGCTTGTTGATCTTCTGATCGCTCAATACACAGGGGTTTCCTGGCTCAAGCGAATCGGAGTAGGAGCACATATGTGATATGTGCGGGACCGAGATTAATACCGTATGAGATACCGTATTCTATTCTCGCGATTCGTGACATTGATCGGTTGTATGCGATATAGCCGGGTTATCGGATCAAGTGTTGATTCGATAAGTTGTTACTTTTAATATTAGTCGGTTATAGCCGGATTATTAAATCAAGAGTTGATTTAATAATTTAATGCATAATTATATATTTGATATATTACATTGCATTAACTAGTATTAGCTCACTTATGATTTATTTTCTCACTAGTATGTGCACATTGTTTATATATGATATATGCAAGTGTACATGTTTGTATCATGCTTGATGATACACAAATGATGGGTGTATGAGACTCATACCAAGATTAGGGTAAAGATTAGGGTTACTGGTTTATCTTAAGATTTAACAAAAGGGTTTAACTTAGTCAAAGTAATCAAGCTTGAAGAAGCTTGGAGAAGCTTTGACAAAGTCCACTCTTTTGTCATTCCTTTTGATATTCTTTTACCTAACCTTTAACCTAAAGACTTGGTTAATTATCTACATGAGTTAAGCATGAGGGCTTAACTCAACCATGGTGCCATTTATTTATTGGATAAGTTTTCATTTGGATGGATAATTCTTTTCTTCTTCTTCTTCATCATCAAGCTCCATCCAAAAGCTTACTAGCTCCAATGGTGCCATGAGAAAAAGAGTGAGAAAATCAATTCTAAAGTGAGCCCACTTCCTACTTCTTCATCCTCTTCCACTTGCCATGTAGTAGAGTGTGTTCTCTTCACAAAGTTTATGACCTAGTGAAGGAATAGCTTGAGTTTGTGTCTCCCCGACGTAGATCATCTTCGGCCTCGAAGTCAACGTAGCAAGCACGTTCGTTCTTCTCGTGGAGCTTCAATAGAGTCCGGAGTTCACGATCGCAGTGATGGGGACATCTACACGGAGCTAATGAAGTGGAGGACCGGATCTACAAAGGTTGTAATCCATTTCACTTAGTGTTAAAGTTGTTAACATGCAAGTTTTCGCCTAAACCCTAGTTTAAAGATCCGTATTAGAGTTGTTCGGCAAGGCTAAAATTTTAATCGGGCATGGTTGATGCCTCGTAGACCCTTGTGCGCGTGCCTAGAATTCCTACAGTGGTATCAGAGACTAGCTAGAGCTTTAGGAGAAGTGTAAGCGAAGTTTAAAGTCCGATCGAAACACGAAACCCTAATTCGAACCCTTCTCTGGACAATTTCTGAATATGTGATTTTTTCCAAATTAAAAATCCTTAAAATAATCAGCAGGGAATTCTATGGACACGTGTGCAAAACGACACTCTGAATCGCTCAAAGCGCCGCGGAACCGCGGCTAAACTAGGGTATTGGCTGCGGTTCCGCGGCCGTAACTGGGGATTAATTGTTAGTTGTTGCACAGTAATAACCGTTGGTACTTTCCGATTCTTCTGGGAATTTTTATTTTTCACTCAAGTGTTGAGTTTTCTGGGTTGTATTGGGGATTTAATGATTCGATCGGATATTTTAACTTTGTTTTGTTTTTCCGGATAATTTTAGAAACTGTTAAAAAGTTCGGACGGATATCAATAACTCACTTTTTCCCCAGTCGGAAATTTTTTCAAAAGTTGGATTTTTCCGTTGTTTAAGAATGTTCTAAGTCATGCAAGTAGCACGATGGACCCTCTAGAAGATAACAAACCTTAACTCGATTATGTGACCGTCTTGAACTGCCTTTTGAACCTTAGGGTTTGGATCAGTACGGCGTGCCACATGTGAGGCGTTGGCTTGACCCTTCTACGGCTGGACCGTTGGTACTGTGGCATGTGATGGATGTTTTTAAACTAATTTCAAGTGTTGAGATATATTGGGGAAATCTTGGGTGTTTGATTATTCGATCGGAAAATTTAACATTGTCTATTTATCTGGATTGTGATACAATATTTGGAATCCACAAGAACATATGAGATAACTAATTTGAATGTTATAAATATAGCAGTTTAGTCTCAATTGATCGGTCGCCACGGGATTTTGATGTGATCAAAAGTCCGTCGCAATCACGTAGCGTACGCGGATACTCGCCGGGTAAACTTAATAGACAGCCATGCCCCATAGCCCCGACCAAGTGACTGTAGGACAACCCCGTCGCCAAAAGCATCCGTTCGGGTGATTGCGGCAACGGTGTTCCGCCTTAGTGCACTTCGTCGATGGCATCCGGGGGTGCGGTCGTCTACTAAAGTTTGCGACGAGCATTCGATCAGGATGTCGGGAATCTTGTTGAATTGCCCGACTTGATATTGAAAAGAGTTTTCGATAATGAGACTAAAATACGGGGTTTATAATTGTTAGGCATGCGATGTCTAAGGAATTCATTTGGTTAGGCATGCGATGTCTAAGGAGGTTGCGGATTCCAACTGTTGTAGTTTTACACTTTCTTTTCTGTGACCGTAAGCGTAGTATGTGGTGTATCGCCGGCTTCGTTGCTATACATCAACGACAATCGGGATACGCATACTTGCTTACGTTGATGATATGAGATATTATGTGTTGCTGTGATATGTTATATTGGATCGTCGTGTTCTGAATAGCCGGGGGTTTTATGTGAGATGAGAGTTTTTCTTTTTAATTCATGTAAAATTCATTTGTATGTAATATTCTTTTATTGGGGCACTTCCGGGCTGAGGATGATGTCACCATTGTATATTATTTACTTTTCCGCATTAGGTAGAACCAAGGAGGGGAGCACAAGTAACCGGGTTCTAGGGTCCAGTGGGAGACCATCTCGAGGAGTCGAGACCGGGTCTCCTAACCCTAGAATTGGTAGTGTTACTTGCCGCTCTCGTAAGGGTCTAGGGATGTGGGTTTGGCTATTCATCGCGACCGTGGAATCCGTGTTTTATACAGGCCCGTATTAAAAACACGGACGTCTTAGTATATCCAATATTTCATATATATTCTTCGGCTGCAATGTTCTGTGATGAGATCATATTACTGCCTGAGACGAATGTTTATATTATATATATGATATATATGTTATATTGCAGATTTCGTTTCAAATGTGATGCTTGTGAATCATAATTAAAATGGGACTTCATTAATGAGATTAATGAAACTAAAAGAAACCTAAGATGTTGTAGAAACATGTTTAAAAACTGGTAGCTCTAGTTCTTGCTTTGCATAGTGGTGTTCCTTGTAGAACATCCAGCACCTTATTCGATAAGGAAAGATACGAGACCCCTTCACCGGGAGTGACCTCTTTAGTGAAACTAGTAGATGCTACAAACTCGGTTTGTCTTTTGATTGCTTCTATAGTTCTTGCTTTGCATAGTGGTATTTATAAAATATCCTGCACCTTATTCGATGAAGAAAGGGCCGACGATCCCTTCACCCGGAGTAACCCCTTTTAGCAAAACTAGAAAAGCCTAAAAAACACTCCATTTAAAATCACTCGATTCTACAACGATATAAAGTTCATTACGCAAAGGGTTTTCTTAAAAACCTGTCGTAGCCCCCTGTCATTTCAGATAAGTAGTATTTAGTATTCGTGCTGCGTTTGTTGACCCAGTCAAGGCGTAGTGTGCGGTAGCTGATTAGTACTTATCTGCAAAGTATATGATGCGATTGGATTAGGGTAGTCGTGCGGCCATGTTGACTCAGTCAAGGGTCGTGCGAGTGGGTTTAATTCAATCGGGAAATGACGGGTTGAACTTTACTTGCGGTCTATGGCTTGTTGACTCGGTCAAGGTCATAGATCGCTTGGGGCAAAATATTATTGGGAATTTCAAGTGTTGAAATTTGCAATGAGATTGCATACCTTCTATGAGATAGTTGGATCCGGATACCCGCTGCGAGTAAGAGTTACTCCTGGGAGAGTTTTATACATTACAATTAGCCGATCAAGTAGGTGTCTAGAAAGGTGTTAACGGGGTTACGCCTCTGGGAAAACGAGGTTTACATTAATTAGGTCCGTGCGAAAGCATGGGGAACCTCCTTCAAAGTACCGACACTGGCCTGGCTGAAAGATTGGCGAACTTGTAGCGTGTAATTAATTCCGGCTAGTCTTTCCTTTTAGGGTTTGAAGGAAGATTTGATTAAAATAGTGGGAGACATCCTGATTAGATATATTAGATAACCAATCTAATCTTGCAAGAGCATACGCTGAGTGTTTTCTTCTCTCTCTCCAGGTAGCGACCATATCACGCCTTAATCAAGATAATAAAACAGAGATATTGACCGAACCCGCTTGTTATACTGAGCTGGGCAACGTTGGTCCCGCTCCAACTTATAATTGTTATAAGACAGAGCAGGAAATTGGGGAATACCAGATTTCCCGTGCCGCCCAAACGAAGAAAGTCCATGCTGATGCATCTTCTTCGGATGTGTTCATTACAGAGAATTGTTTCTCAGTATCCTTTACGTCCTGGGTATGAGATACCGGATCAGGATCCCGCATATGTAATTTGTTACATGGGCTACTGATAGGTAGAGAACTGAGAACGGGTGATAAGTTTCATGAGATAGAAACAGTACAAGTGTTGCAGCCAAGCCTGTTGGTCACTATCACCCTGTATGTAGGGATCCTAGGCATACTCAAAAGGTTCCACAAGGCATCAACCATGCCAAAATCAAATTTTTCTAGGTGCCGAGAAACCCTAATGCGATCGTTAACTAGAAATTAGGCCAAAATACAAGCTAGTAAACTGCTTTACTAAAAAGTGAATGGAAATACAACCTTTGTAGATCCAGTCCTCCACTTCCTTGGCTCCGTGATGACGTCCCTCCGCTGCAACCATCAGAATCCTGGACTCTCACGGTGGTTTCATCGGAGAAAAGATCGGGCTAGGTCGTTGACTTCGATGCCGAAGATGATCTACGTCGAGGCGACTCTAACTCGAGCTCCATCTTCACCAAGTCATGAAACTTGTGAAGAAAACACCCTATACTACATGGCAAGTGGTAGAGGATGAAGAAATAGAAAGTGGGTTCACATTGGATTTGGATTTCTCACTTGATTTCATCACTTGACATTTTTCAAGAAAGCTTTTCTTTTTCTTCATGAAGAAGATGAAGAAGAAGAAAGGAAAAAGAATAATTTTCAAAAGAAAATCCAAGTGATTCATATCATTTAGCAACCATAGGTGAGTTAACAAGTGTAGAGAATAAACTAGGGCTAAAGTAAATGGTTAGGGTTAAGGAAAGAAACAAAATGGTCACTTATTCAAAGCTTCATGAAGCTTCAACAAAAAACAAAGCAAGCCACCATTTCATTCTTTGCCAAAATGAATAAAGTAAATAAATAAATAAATCAATCCCTAACCATTAACTTAATCAGAGTTTAAAGTAAACACACACCCAAGTTTGCATGTATCATCAAACATGATACAAACAAGTGCACAAAATCTATATCATATATACAATGTGCACAAACTAGTGAGAAAATAATCTTAAGTGAACCAATACTAGTTAATGTAAAGTAATATATCAAATATATAATTATACATTAAATCATTAAATCAATACTTGATTTAACGATCCGGTCATATCGCATATAACCGACTAATATCAATAGTAACAACTTATCGAATCAACACTTGATCCGATAACCCGGCTATATCGCATATAACCGATCAATGTCACAAATCGCGAGAATCAAATACAGTATCACATACTGGTATTATTCTCGGTCCCGCACATATCTCATTAGCGCTCCTATTTCGTTTCGCTTGAGCCAGGAAACCTCTGTGTAGGACTCTAAAGACTCGTCAATACGCCGGCAGTAGGTGATGATCATATCAAACACCCACAAGACGCAAGCGGTCTGCTAAACTTAACGGCCAACCGGGTATTGAGTGATCAGAAGATCAACGAGCAAGCCCGCTCACACTCCTGTGAATCCAACCAGTAACACTTACCGTACAGTCCGGTCTGTTCGTCTGATATGTCGCATATCTTGCCTAGGGGAGGTAAACGTCAGACCCCAGTAGCTCGATAAGTCGTGTCGATATGAGGTCTATAACAGTTCGAGAAACTACTGGTAACACTTACCAGTAAATCTCAGCAACCCTGGCCAGGGATTTCCGGTTATAGCCAATCGAACACAGCGCAACATCAACTCCCTATACCGGGAGAGACGAATCCCCTCCTATCGCTCATTGCCTCCATGTGATTCGGGACTGTACCCAAAAACCACCGTTTTGCATGCCCTCTTGGAAGTGGTAAGGTGGAAATCAAAGCACAGTGGGAATTACACAAGACTCTATGACAATCTCGGGTCTACAGACTAACCTGTACCAGTGTCACCAGAGAACTGCCAACTGACGTAAGGTATAATACCATCTGGGAGTTCTCGGCGAGTCCGTCCAGTGTACCCATTCTTCACTGAGCACCCGTATATCATCTCTGATGTCAAACACCAATGGATATAGGATCATCCATCACCCATCTGTATGGGTCGAGAAGGTTTACGCTAGTCTACTCTGGTATATCGATGCCCCGTCTCAATACACCCACGACTAGGGACCTTGAAGGATGCACTTATGGACTACCATGTCCCCACTAGTATGATCCGCATCATAGTCCAGGTAGTCAAGTACACATCCTAAGGGCTTTACCAACGTGTAACAGAGAGACAATCAGTGTACACGTTAAGATAAAGGGTAACCAGATAGCATACTATCATGTCGAGCAAGAAAGTCCTCCCTATATATGTCCAAGCATCCACTACAATATACATCCTATGTATAGTAATGGCCTCTAGGGCATACATATAACTAACAATCTCCCACTTGCACTAGGGCCATCTGATAGCAGTGGTTGCAGTATCTCATACTCAACCATCCCTTAAAAGTCTCTCTCTGGGAAAAGGCCTTTGTCAGTGGATCCGCCGTGTTGTCCTCTGAGTTTACTCTCCAAACCTCGATCTCCTTGGAGATCAACCATCTCCATGATCAGGTGATACTGCCTTAGAATATGTCTGGATCACTGATGGGACGGACGTTCCTTGGCATATAGCCACAACTCCATTGTCATACAATGGGAGGAACTAAGTTCATCTCATGAACAAATATACATCCAGACTGCCTCTTTGGTAGCATCTTAAGTAGCGATGTATCCAGCCTTTATCGTCTAGTTTGCCACGTATCTAGCTTGGAACTCTTCCAACATACCGTCCCTTTACTGAGAGTAAATACAAAGCCTGTGACTGACTTTCAGTCGTCCTTATCACCCAGGAACCTTTCCAGTAATTCTCCCCAGGATCAAATAATACCATCTCACTACAACTAGTGAGTATCCTAACATCCAATTAGATCTATCTCATAGATCCAAAACCCAGGATTTAGGAGGTATCACTTTGATCCTATATGGAGAATCATTGTGATAAGCGGAGATTGACCGAGCGTAGCATAGGAAACTCCTTTCTTATCAAGAGTATGTCATCCACGTACTCTACGGGGATCACCACCATACTCCCTACTACCCTTTTGTTTATACAAGGTTCATCTACCATTTTGATGATGTCAAACTCTTTGACAAACACATCAAAACAGACGTTCCAACTCCGCGATGCCTGCTTTATCACATAAAACATCTTGCTCGCGTTTTCGCTGCTCCCACTGTCTACGAGGCCCTCTGGCTGTGTACTTATAGACGCACTCTTCTAAAACATCACTTAGAAAAGCAGTCATGGCACCCAACCGCCAGATATCGTAGTCATGGTATGTAGCCGTGGCAAGTAGGATCTGGATGGACTTAAGCATAGCTACTTAGAAAAGGTTTCATCATAATCCATACTTGGTCAATGATGCAAACTTTTAACAAGTCTAGCTTTGAAAGTCTCAACTTTTCCATGTACACCAAGTAATCTTCTCAAGATATACTTGCTCCTGATGGGGATTTAACCCTTTAGATAAAGCAACTAAAGTCCATACTTTGTTGGTGTATAAGGATTCCATCTCAGATCGCTAAGCATCCAGCCATTCCTACAGAGTCCCACTCTTGATGGCCAGCTCGAAACTAGTTAGGTCATCATCTCATGATGCATTCCTCGCTCCCACTGTCATAGAGAAACCAAAGTATCTCTCAGGTGGGTGAGGAACCCTACTAGATCGGCGGAGAGGCTGAGGTTCGTTAGAAACTATTGAATCCTTTGGTTCTACCAAATCATCAGCTGCAGTTTGTATAGCTGGAACCTTTCCAGTTTTACATAACTGACCTTGCCTCGAGCTTGTCCGGATTTTTTTTTTGACATAGGCCGGAAAATCCCAAATCTTAACTTACTTAAGAGATGGGTTCTTCGCATACCATAGCTCATATGGAGTGGTAGGCACAGATTTGATTCGAACCCAATTCAATAGATATGCAGCTTCTCAAGCGCATAATTCCCAAAAGGAAATTGGAAACTCAGTAGTACTCATCATAGAGCACACCATATCACATAGCTTGCAATTGCTCCACCCCGATATACTATCGTGCTATGGTGTATACGGAGGAGTAATGCGGAGAGAGAATCTCATTCTCCTTTAGAATAGTCCAGGAATTCCGTGCTCAAGTATTCTCCTCCTTGATCACATCAAAGGATATAATAATTTTACCCATTTATGGTTCTCTACTTCAAACTTATATTCTGTGAATATCTTAAAAGGTTCGGACTTGTGTTTCAACAGGAACATATGTCTGAATCTTGAGAGATTATCAGAGAATGTAATGAAATACAAAGAACCAGTCTTGGCATGTGTAGATAGGGGAACTACACACATCAACATGTATCATCCCAAGAGTTCACTAACTCTTTCTCTGTTTCCAGTAAACGGAGCTATAGTCATCTTATCTCTGTGACATGACTGGCAGGTTTCACAAGATGTAAATTCAAACTAATTTAAATATGCATCTAAATGTAACTTCAGCCAGTCGGGTTGCATTGATATGACCTAGTCTACAATGCCTCAAGAAGGATTCCTCCATTTCTGAACTCTTCCACTTGTGTGTGTTCTGTATACTAGGAACTGTAGTTTGATTTAGAACATCAATGCTTTTAGATAATGTGCCTGAACCGATCAACTTTTGATATAGGAAATGTTCAAAACATTATCCAACAATAAAAATTTTTATCATTTCTTTACTAATAAGGAGACTGATATGATTTTGTATATCAGGTTCGGTATCTAATAGCATTTGTTCAGAATCAATGTATTGGTAATACAGGATGACAGTGACCAACAGACTTGGCTACAACACTTGCCCTATTTTCTGCCTCATGAAACATATCACCCGTTCTCAGTTCTCTACCTTTCTGTAGCCCATGTAACAAATTACATATGCGGGATCCTCATCTGGTATCAAATACCCAGGACGTAAAGGACATTTGAGAAACAGTTCTCTGTAATGAACACACCCGAAGGCGATGCATCATATGCACTTTCTTCGTTTGGACGGCACGGGAATTCTGGTATTCCCCAATTTCCTGCTCTGTCTTATAACAATTATAAGTTGGAGCGGGACCAACGTTCCCCAGCTCAGTATAGCAAGCGGGTTCGGTCAATATATCCGTTTTATTATCTTGATTAAGGTGTGACATGGTCGCTACCTGGAGAGAGAGAGAAGAAAACACTCAGCGTATGCTCTTGCAAGATCAGATTGGTTATTATTTTATCTAATCAGGATGGCTCCCACTGTTTTTTTATCAAATCTTTCTTCAAACCCTAAAAGGAAAGACTAGCCGGGATTAATTACACGCTACAAGTTCGCCAATCTTTCAGCCAGGCCAGTGTCGGTACTTTGAGGGAGGTTCCCCGTGCTTTCGCACGGACCTAATTAAAGTAAACCTCGTTTTCCTAGAGGCGTAACCCCGTTGACACCTTTCTAGACACCTACTAGATCGGCTAATTGTAATGTGTAAAACTCTCCCAGGAGTAACAATTACTCGCAGTGGGTATCGGGATCCAACTATCTCATAGAAGGTATGCAATCTCATTGCAAATTTCAACACTTGAAATTCCCGATAATTTTGCCCCTAGCGTCCTATAACCTTGACGCAGGACAAAAAGCATAGTGCGCTAGTCAAGTTCAACTCGTCATTTCCTGATTGAATTAAACCCACCCGCACGACCCTTGACGCAGGCCAACAAAGTCGCACGACTACCCTAATCCAATCTTCATCATATGCATAAGCAGATAACTACTAGTTAGCTACCGCACACTACGCCTTGACGCAGGCCAACAAACGTAGCACGAATACTAACTACTACTTATCTGAAATGACGGAGGGCTATGACCGGTTTTTCTGAAAACCTATTGCGTAATGAACTTGATATCGTTGTAGAATCAAATGATTTTAAAAAATGGAGTTCTTTTGAGGCTTTTTCTATTTTTGCTAAAGGGGTCACTCCCGGTGAAGGGATCGTCGGCCCTTTCCTCATCGAATAAGGTGCAGGATATATCAAATATACCGTTGTGCAAAGCAAAAACTATAGAAGCAATCAAAAGACAAACCGAGGGTAGTAGCATCTGCCAGTTATTGCTAAAGGAATCATTCCCGGTGAACGGATCTCGGTCCTTTCCCTATCGAATAAGGTGCAGGATGTTCAACAAGGAACACCGCGATGCAAAGCAAGAACTGTAGCTACCTGTTTTTGAAAATTCGATTCCATAACATCTTAGGTTTATTTTCTTTCATTAATCATATTAATGAAGTCCCATCATTTAAGTCACCTAAACATCACAGATAAATACGATGTACACTTATGCCATCCGCATTCGCCTCGATGTCCCCTCATGCACCGTTAGGTTAGGTAACTAACGGCAGAGCGGGGCAGGGCTAGCGCGGGTGTAAAACATAAGTAACGCCTATATAATATATCATATATACTATATACAGTATTTATCACAGAACATCAAATGATCACATCACAGATATCGCAGCAGAAGAAACATATGAAACATTGGATATACTAGGACGTCCGTGTTTTCAATACGAGCCAGTATAAAACACGGATTCCACGGTCGCGATGAATAGCCAAACCCACACCCCTAGACCCCTACGAGAGCGGCAAGCAACCCTACCAATTCTAGTGTTAGGAGACCCTGACTCGACTCCTCGAGTTGGTCTCCCACTAGACTCTAGAACCCGGTTACTTGTGCTCTCCTCCTTGGGTCTATCCTAGTGCGGAAAAGTAAATAATATACAAATGGTGACATCTTCCGAAACCTGGAAGTGCCCCAATAAAAGAATATTACATACAACAAATTTTACATGAATGAAAATGAAAAACTCTCATCTCACATAAAAATCCCCCGGCTATTCAAACACGACGATCCAATATATCATATCCAGCAACACATAAAATCACATGTCATCAACGTAAGTAAATATGCGCATCCCAATTGTCGTTGACATATAGCAATGAAACCGGCGATATCGCATATTACACTTACGGTCGCAGAAAAGAAAGTGTAAAACTACAACAGTTGGAATCCACAAACCCTTTAGACATCGCATGCCTAACCAAATGAATTCCTTAGACATCACATGCCTAACAATTATAAACCCCGCATTTTAGTCTCATTATCAAAAACACTTTTCAATATCAAGTCGGGCAATTCAATAGGATTCCCGACATCCTGATCGAATGCTCGTCGCAAACTTTAGTAGGCAGCCGCACCCCCGATACCGTCGACGAAGTGCACCAAGGCGGAACACCGCTACTGCGAGCACCCGAACGGATGCTTTCGGCGACGGGGTTCTCCTACAGTCACTTGGTCGGGGCTAAGGGGTGTAGCTGTCTATTAAGTTTATTCGGCGAGTATCCGCGTACGCTACGTGATTGCGACGGACTTTTGATCACATCAAAATTCCGTGGCAACCGATCAAGTGAGACTAAAGTGCTATGTTTATAACATCCAAATCAGTTATCTCATAACTACTTGTGGATTCCAAATATTGTATCACATTCCAGATAAACAGAAAATGTTAAACTTGTAAGTCCATGCTACCTCTCCCGGTACTTTCGGGAATGCGGAATTTGGTAAAAAACGATTTTTACGGAGGTGGTAACATGGACCTAAAACCCGGATCTTGGTTAAACATCTATCTAACAACCTAACTACGAGTTTCTAGCTACTCGGTTAGGGGGTTATACCTTGCTTGTCTTGAACTCCTTCGTCTTCAAGCTCCGATGGTGGTCCGGAATGGCTTCTTCTCGTCGTCTCCGTACGCCGAAGATAGATCCACCTGAAAGCTCCAACCTTTGGCTCCTTCTTCGTTCTTTGAAGAAACTAGTTCACTTGGTTTGCCAAACCTAGTGAACTAGAATGAGTAGAGAAGAGTTTGTATGGGATTTTAACTATGGTTCTTGATTCTCAACTCATGAGACAAGAGAACCATAGAATCAAGAGAGGGAGCAAGAGGTTGAGGGTGAGAGCAAAAACAAGAGAGCTCAAGAACAAGAGAGAGAATGAGCAAGAAAGAATGAGCAACTCTTTTGTCTCTCACCCTCTCATAATCCAAAGTCATGATAACTCATCATACTAAAAAAAGTCTTATGTGATGGTTGAAGCAACCATAACCAAATCATCTCATGCACTCATTTTACACAAATGAGCAAGCAAACAAAAGTCTTTGCCATGAAATGATGGCTATGGTTATCATGATGGTCAACTAGTCAAGCCTAGTCAACCGGTCAACAAAGTCAACAAGTCAACAAAAGTCAACAAGTCAACAAAGTCAACAAGTCAACAAAAGTCAACAAGTCAACAAAAGTCAACAACCATGTCACCATAATACTTAATTAATATAATAGTTAATCACATATCATATTCTCATTAGGGTTGAACAAAAAGTCAAATAGTCAACGGTCAACTGTCAACAACCCTAATGAGAATCCGCTGCCTCTGTCTCCCTGTCAACTGTGCATACGCACCCGCATCCGCGTTCCGAGGAACACGAATGCACACTGGATAAATCCAATCCCAAAAGGTACACTAGGATCTGGCTTAAACCAAAGCCCGCTAGTGTAAACTGTCCGGACACTGTACGTGCACAAGTGCACGGGTGTGACCGAACCCTGTCGCAAAAACCATGCGACCTGTCGCAATACCATGCGACCTCTACTCTTTTGCCTAAAGGCGAAAAGCTTTCTGTGTGGGACTCTAAAGACTCGACCCTACGCTGGCAGTGGGTTTAACCACAGACCGCAAGCGGCACTAGCTGTGCGTAACGGTCCCCAGGTAGTGCCGACAAGAAGACCGACGAGGCGAAACCCATCTGAACTCCTACTGAGCCTGAGTGTGACATTCTCCGTACAGTCCGGTCTGTTCGTCTGATACATCGCATGGCGGGCCTAGGGGGCGGTAAACGTCAGTCCCCCAATAGCGGTACAAGTCGTGCCGGAGCGAAGCCCAAAACACCCTGAGATAACACTGGAAACCTACCAGTATATCTCGTTTGCCCTGGCCAAGGACTACTCGTGTAATGGCTCTCCTAGACACAGCGCGATGTCAACCCCCAATACCGGGAGAGACGAATCCTGTCTAACCGTCACTGCCTCCAAGTGCTTCGGGACTGCACCCAACTACTACCTGTTTGCACAACTCCTTTGAGCCGTGTTGGGTAGTGATCAAAGTGCAGTGGGAACACACTCGAGACGAAGTGACAGTGTCAAGTCAGCGGACTAAGCTGTACTCATGTCACCTGGGAACTGATAACTGACGATAGGCATAATACCAACTAGTCAGTTCCCGACGAGTCCTGTCCAGTGTACCCGTAACCTAACGAGCACCCGCATACTATCTCAAGTACGACGTACTGACGGCTGTGGGACAGACCGTCTCCCGCACTGGAATGAGAAGCGCATGCACTGGTCTACTCCGGAGTATCGATGCCCTGTCTCGATAGTCCTGCGACCAGGGACCTGCATAAGGATGTGCTTATAGATTACCCAGCCCCACTAGTGTGACGGCCATCACATCGCTGGTAATCAAGCAAAGATCCTAAGGGCTCTACTAATGTGTATAGGCGATATACAAAAATAAACACATGTACACATTGAAGTAGAAACAAACCAAGTAGCATACTACTATTTTGAGCAAGATTGTATATACAAGGTGAATATCCCAAGCTTCCATTAAGTAATATACAAACTAGTATGATACAGTAATGGCCTCTAGGGCATATACACTAACAATCTCCCACTTGCACTAAGGCCATGTACTGGCGTATCGAAGACCTATCATCTCGATCAGCCACTCGAACTGAGTCTGGGGCAAGGCCTTGGTGAATGGATCTGCAGTGTTATCTTCTGAAGCGACTCTCCGAACCTCGATCTCCTGGCGATCCACGATCTCCCTGATCAGGTAATACCGCCTCAAGATGTGCCTGGATCTCTGATGGGACCTGGGTTCCTTCGCTAAAGCTATAGCCCCGTTGTTGTCGCAATACAGAGGTATTGGATCGACAATGGACGGAACCACCTGAAGTTCTTTCAAGAACTTCCTCATCCAGACAGCTTCTTTTGCGGCATCAGATGCAGCGATGTATTCCGCTTCCATCGTCGAGTCTGCAACGGTTTCTTTTTTGGAACTCTTCCAACACACCGCCCCTCCATTGAGGGTAAAGACAAAACCCGACATGGAGTTGGAATCATCCTTGTCACTCTGGAAGCTGGAGTCAGCAAAGGCCTCGATCTGGAGGTCTTTTCCGCCATACACCAAGAACATCTCCTTAGTCCTTCTCAGGTACTTGAGAATGTTCTTTACCGCTATCCAATGTTTCTCCCCAGGGTTTGACTGATACCGGCTTACCACACTCAGTGCATAAGCTACATCCGGTCTGGTACACAACATCGCATACATTATAGAGCCTACCGCAGAAGCGTAGGGTATAATAGACATGCGATCCCTCTCCAAATCAGTCTTGGGAGACATCTCTTTAGAGAGGGTGATCCCGTGACAAGCCGGTAGGTTACCGCGCTTGGAATCTTCCATACTGAATCTTTTCAGTATGGTGTCGATGTACCTGGACTGAGAAAGTCCTAATATCCTCTTGGATCTGTCACGGTAGATTCGGATACCCAGAATGTATGAGGCATCACCCAGGTCTTTCATGGAGAACCTGTGTGACAAGAACCCCTTGACAGATTGTAGCATAGGATGTCATTTCCTATTAAGAGAATGTCATCCACGTATAAAACGAGGAATACTACAGTTCTCGCTACAAATCTACTATAGATGCATGGTTCATCTGGATTTTTGATAAAGCCAAATTCTTTGACCGTCTCATCAAAGCAGATGTTCCAACTCCGCGATGCCTGCTTTAGTCCATAGATGGACTTAAGCAACTTGCACACCTTTCCGCTGCTCCCACTCTGAATGAAACCCTCTGGCTGGTCCATATAGACACACTCCTCTAAATTTCCATTTAGAAAAGCTGTCTTTACGTCCATTTGCCAGATCTCATAATCGTGGAAGGCAGCAATGGCAAGAAGGATCCGAATGGATTTCAGCATGGCTACTGGAGAAAAGGTTTCGTCATAGTCCAAGCCAGGTCTTTGACGAAAACCCTTTGCTACCAGCCTAGCTTTATAGGTCTCAACCTGTCCATCTACACCAATCTTCCTTTTGAAGATCCACTTGCATCCTACGGGTTTTACCCCGTCTGGAGCAATGTCCAACGTCCATACCTTGTTGGTGTACATGGACTCCATTTCGGTCCGCATTGCATCCAGCCATTTCACTGAGTCAACGCTCTGAACGGCCTGCTGGAAGCTAGTAGGCTCATCATAATCTATGATGCAATCCTCTCTATCCCCGTCTATGAGAAAACCGTAGTATCTCTCGGGCGGATGAGTCTGCCTACTACTTCTGCGGAGCGGCGTAGGAATGTCCTATTCTTCCGAACCCTCTGGTTCCACTAAAATTTCAGTAATAGTCCGTGGCTCTGGAATTTCTTCCAGTTCTACTGCGCTCCCACTTATCTGGTTTTCCAAAAACTCAGTTTCCAAGAAGTAGGCATGACGAGAAACAAGAACTTTTTGTTCCTCTTCACAGTAGAAGAAATATCCTTTGGAATTCTTTGGATATCCCACAAACTTGCACTGTACTGAGCGTGCCTCGAGCTTGTCCGCATGCTGCTTTTTGACAAAAGCTGGACATCCCCATGTCTTAATGTGCTTAAGATAGGGTCTCTTCCCACACCACATCTCATATGGCGTAGTAGGCACAGTCTTAGTAGGAACTCGGTTCAAAAGATATGCGGCTGATTCTAGCGCATATCCCCAGAATGATCGCGGTAACTCAGCGTTACTCATCATGGACCGCACCATATCCAATAGGGTGCGGTTCCGTCTCTCCGATACACCGTTATGTTGCGGGTTGTATGGAGGAGTAAGCTGAGAGAGAATTCCGTTCTCTTTTAAATAGTCCAGGAACTCGGCACTTAAGTATTCTCCACCTCGATCCGATCTTAGAATCTTAATACTTTTGCCGGTCTGTTTTTCTACTTCACTTTTATATTCCTGGAACTTTCCAAAGGCTTCGGACTTATGTTTCATTAAGAAGACATAACCGTACCTTGAGAAGTCATCCGTAAAAGTGATGAAGTAAGAATAACCGTTTCGCGCATGTGTAGACATTGGACCGCACACGTCACTGTGTACGAGTCCCAAGAGCTCGCTCGCTCTTACTCCATGTCCAGTAAACGGAGTCTTTGTCATCTTTCCTTTGAGACAGGATTGACAAGTGGCATACGACTGATATTCGAACGCATTCAAATACCCTTCTGTATGTAACTTCGACAACCTTCTCTCATTGATGTGACCCAGTCTACAATGCCACAAGAAAGTCTGATTTATTTCTGGAGACTTTCTTTTGTGTGTATTCTGGACATTGAAAATCTGTGGTTGGTTCAATACGTATATACCATTACTCAATGTACCTGACCCAATCAAAACTTGATTAAGGTGAATGTTTACAACATTACTTACAAACGCAAATTCATAACCTTCTTTAGAAACTAAAGATACAGAAATGATATTACAAGTTGCGTTGGGTACAAAAAAGCAATTACGCAAAACCAAAACATGTCCATCTGACATTCCCAGGTGATTGTCCCCCACGGCTTTAGCATCCATGCTAGCTCCGTTCGCAACTCTGAGGGTCATGTCACCTGCCTTCAAAACCCTACGGTTTCTCAACGCCTGCAAAGAATTACAGATATGAGATCCTGATCCGGTATCCAATACCCAGGAAGTAGAGTTTATTGAAAGACAGTTTTCAATAACATACACACCTGAAGCTGAAGCTGCAACCTGCTTCAATTCCTGTGTTCTGGCCTTCCAGGCCCTGCAATCATTCTTCCAGTGACCTTTCTTATGACAATAGAAGCATTCTTCCTTATCCACAAGCTTCCCCGCTATCTTTGTTGCTTTGGCTTTTCCCTTCGTATCCACTTTACTAACACCGCCCCTTGGTTTGGCGGGGGCTTTCTTCTTCTTTCCCTTGGCTTTCGCCTTGGACCTAAAAGAAGATGATCCTCCTACAAACAAAGTGGATGTTTCCCTACCTTTCTGTAGGGTGCCCTCTGCGCTCCTCAGCATGTTGAGGAGCTCTGAAAGTTCAACCTCTTTTTCTTGTAAGTTGAAGTTCAGTATAAACTGGGCGTAAGTGGAAGGAAGGGACTGGAGAACTATATCCGTATATAGTTCACTCTCCAATGTGATCCCTAGGTCCGCGAGCTCCTCAATGTAGCCGATCATCTTTAGCACGTGCTCGGCTACTGATGATCCGACGTCCATTCTTGTCGAAAATAACTTTTTCGACGCTTCGTATCTTGCGATACGAGATTGCTCTCCATACAGTTCTTTTGTATGAAGCAATATGGATCCCAAGTCCATATTCTCATGCCTCCTCTGATGTTTATTGTCCATAGAGGCAAGTACGAGGCATTTGGCCTTCGCGCTATCAATCTCCCAAGTCTTACGGATTTCCTTATCCGCGACACTGGAAGTGGGACCAGGGATAGGGGGAGCTTTGGTGGTAAGAAGATACCCCAGCTTGTCGTAAGTGATTGCTATCTTGACATTCCTGAGCCAATCTTTGTAGTTTGGCCCTGTCGGTTTGTTTTTATCTAGGAGTAACTTAAGTCCAGTCATGTCGATTTGGTCGCTGCAATTAGGAGAGAGAAGAAGAAACACTCAGCATGATGCTCTTGCAAGTTTAGAGTGGTTTTTAGTTTGTCTAAACAGGATGGCTCCCACTGTTTCTCGAATCCCTCCTCAAACCATAAAGGAAGAATTAGTCGGGATCAATCCCACCGCACAATACTTGCTTAACCGTTCAGCCAGGCCGGTGTCGGTACTTCGAGGGAGGTTTTCCAACGCTTTCGCGAAGTTCCTTAATTAAAGAACCTCTTTTCCCTGGGTGCGTAGCCCCGCTAACACCTTTCTAGGCACCTACTAGGTTTATAGCATTGATCGATTAGTGAGAAATTTCCCGAGGAGTAGCATATACTCACAGTAGGATCGGGATCCAAATATCATCGCGTGACGAAACTGAAGGAATCCTACCAGAATCATCACACTCCAAATGGTATGCAAATCTAGCAAGTTTCAGTACTTATGAAACCCCCGATGTGGATTTTTGCCCCATGCTCTTATGACCTTGACTTTGGCCAACAAATCATAAGTCACATGTCAAGTTCTACCCGTCGTTCTCCAGGTTAATTTGAATCCACCCGCACTTACCCTTGACTTTGGCCAACAAGGCAGTGCGACTGTTCCAAACCAACGCATCTATCTATGCTGCACATGAATACCCAATAGCTACCAATCACTATGCCTTGACTTTGGCCAACAAACATAGCTTGAATACTATTGACTATTCATGTGAAACGACGGAGGGCTACGAATGGTTTTGGCAAAACCGTGAATGTAGTGAACTTGATTTGGTCGATGGAACGAGATAGCTTTTAAAAGGAGTGGCTCAAGCTCCGCATTTAAAAGTTGGTTTTGAAAAGAACCGAGTGGTTTTTCGAAAGTGTTCCAACGACTTTAACTTGGTTTATTATCTTGCATTAGTTCTTTTAATGCGTGATATTCTTGCATTAGTTCTTTTAATGCGTCCCATCATTTAATCCTATCATTGCAGAAAACAACCAAAATATGACGTACGCTTATGCCATTCGCATTCGCCACGGGGCCCCGTCATTACCCGTTAGGTTACTTAACTAACGACAGAGCGGGGGCTGGGCTAGCGCGGCTGTAAAACATAAGCAACGCCTAAATAATATCATATATAGATATACTGCAATGATAAACATTTCAGATCACAGATGAATACATTGGATATACTAGGAATTTGTAATTCGTACGAGCCTGTAACGAAAGACAGATTACACGGTCGCGGTGAATAGCTAAATACCCCACCCAAGACCCCTACCGGTGCGGCAAACTACCCGCCAAGTACTCGAAGCGTAGTAACCTCCCTCATCTCCATGAGTAGGCCACTCGACACTTCGGCATACCCGGTAGTTTGTGCACCCCCTCCATGGGTCTATCCTAGGAGCAAAAACAGTAAAAAGAAATTATACAATGACGGCTACAACCCCGACCCGGTTGTGCGGCCATACAAATAATTATTACATCAATTTACAAATTTACATGAATTGAAAGAAAAGAAAACTCTCGTCTCACAACCCCCGGCTATTCACCCGCGACAATCCAACATATTCATATACACATTCCAGCAACATTACAGATCACAGATTTGTATAACCCCCACTAATCGACATATAGCGATTAGTAGACGTTCAATACAAATATCACATTACAGAAAAACCCGTTAGCTTAAGTCTTTTAGAAGTTCGATCAAAGCTACGGATTTTCGGGACCCCAAAATAAAATTTTCGTTCTGGAAAATCTGGGTTGAAAATACATGTACCAAAATTCCCAAAATACCCCCAGAAGCACACTGTAGCAAAGAAACACCAGAGAGGCGCCAAGGAGGCCGCGGAACCGCGGCAATAGCAAGCTATTGCCGCGTTTCAGCGGTCGTTTAGGGGAATCACTTGGTGATTTTTCTACAGTAGCAATAAAAAACCCTGAGCCGATTTTAGGTGTTAAAATAATCAACTTTTGAACAGTAAACAAATCGACAGAAACTCGAATTTTTGGGGTTTTGTTTTCGAGACTTTTTCTTTGATCGATCTTCTAGTTACTTGCTAACATGTTAGATAGAGTTTAACTAGGCTCTGATACCACTGTAAGTCCATGCTACCTCTCCCGGTACTTTCGGGAATGCGGAATTTGGTAAAAAACGATTTTTACGGAGGTGGTAACATGGACCTAAAACCCGGATCTTGGTTAAACATCTATCTAACAACCTAACTACGAGTTTCTAGCTACTCGGTTAGGGGGTGATACCTTGCTTGTCTTGAACTCCTTCGTCTTCAAGCTCCGATGGTGGTCCGGAATGGCTTCTTCTCGTCGTCTCCGTACGCCGAAGATAGATCCACCTGAAGGCTCCAACCTTTGGCTCCTTCTTCGTTCTTTGAAGAAACTAGTTCACTTGGTTTGCCAAACCTAGTGAACTAGAATGAGTAGAGAAGAGTTTGTATGGGATTTTAACTATGGTTCTTGATTCTCAACTCATAAGACAAGAGAACCATAGAATCAAGAGAGGGAGCAAGAGGTTGAGGGTGAGAGTAAAAACAAGAGAGCTCAAGAACAAGAGAGAGAATGAGCAAGAAAGAATGAGCAACTCTTTTGTCTCTCACCCTCTCATAATCCAAAGTCATGATAACTCATCATACTAAAAAAAGTCTTATGTGATGGTTGAAGCAACCATAACCAAATCATCTCATGCACTCATTTTACACAAATGAGCAAGCAAACAAAAGTCTTTGCCATGAAATGATGGCTATGGTTATCATGATGGTCAACTAGTCAAGCCTAGTCAACCGGTCAACAAGTCAACAAGTCAACAAAGTCAACAAGTCAACAAAAGTCAACAAGTCAACAAAAGTCAACAACCATATCACCATAATACTTAATTAATATAATAGTTAATCACATATCATATTCTCATTAGGGTTGAACAAAAAGTCAAATAGTCAACGGTCAACTGTCAACAACCCTAATGAGAATCCGCTGCCTCTGTCTCCCTGTCAACTGTGCATACGCACCCGCATCTGCGTTCCGAGGAACACGAATGCACACTGGATAAATCCAATCCCAAAAGGTACACTAGGATCTGGCTTAAACCAAAGCCCGCTAGTATAAACTGTCCGGACACTGTATGTGCACAAGTGCACGGGTGTGATCGAACCCTGTCGCAAAAACCATGCGACCTGTCGCAATACCATGCGACCTCTACTCTTTTGCCTAAAGGCGAAAAGCTTTCTGTGTGGGACTCTAAAGACTCGACCCTACGCTGGCAGTAGGTTTAACCACAGACCGCAAGCGGCACTAGCTGTGCGTAACGGTCCCCAGGTAGTGCCGACAAGAAGACCGACGAGGCGAAACCCATCTGAACTCCTACTGAGCCTGAGTGTGACATTCTCCGTACAGTCCGGTCTGTTCGTCTGATACATCGCATGGCGGGCCTAGGGGGCGGTAAACGTCAGTCCCCCAATAGCGGTACAAGTCGTGCCGGAGCGAAGCCCAAAACACCCTGATATAACACTGGAAACCTACCAGTATATCTCGTTTGCCCTGGCCAGGGACTACTCGTGTAATGGCTCTCCTAGACACAGCGCGATGTCAACCCCTAATACCGGGAGAGACGAATCCTGTCTAACCATCACTGCCTCCAAGTGCTTCGGGACTGCACCCAACTAGTACCTGTTTGCACAACTCCTTTGAGCCGTGGTAGGGTAGTGATCAAAGTGCAGTGGGAACACACTCGAGACAAAGTGACAGTGTCAAGTCAGTGGACTAAGCTGTACTCATGTCACCTGGGAACTGATAACTGACGATAGGCATAATACCAACTAGTCAGTTCCCGACGAGTCCTGTCCAGTGTACCCGTAACCTAACGAGCACCCGCATACTATCTCAAGTACGACGTACTGACGGCTGTGGGACAGACCGTCTCCCGCACTGGGATGAGAAGCGCATGCGCTGGTCTACTCCGGAGTATCGATGCCCTGTCTCGATAGTCCTGCGACCAGGGACCTGCATAAGGATGTGCTTATAGATTACCCAGCCCCACTAGTGTGACGGCCATCACATCGCTGGTAATCAAGCAAAGATCCTAAGGGCTGTACTAATGTGTATAGGCGATATACAAAAATAAACACATGTACACATTGAAGTAGAAACAAACCAAGTAGCATACTACTATTTTGAGCAAGATTGTATATACAAGGTGAATATCCCAAGCTTCCATTAAGTAATATACAAACTAGTATGATACAGTAATGGCCTCTAGGGCATATACACTAACAAAACTTTCCGATCGAACAATCAAACACCCAAGTTTTCCCGAAACAGCTCAACACATGAAATAAGTTTAAAAACATTCACTTCATGCCTCAGTACCAACGGTCCAGCCGTAGAAGGGTCAAGCCAACGCCTCACATGTGGCATGCCGTACTGCCCCAAACCCGAAGGTTCAAAGGGCAGTTGAAGACGGTCACATAATCGAGTTAAGGTTTGTTGTCTTCTAGAGGGTCCATCGTGTTACTTGCACTACTTAGAACGTCTTTAAACCACGGAAAAATCCAACACTTGGAAATTTCCCGGCAGGGGAAAAATTGGGTATTTATATCCGGTCGAACTTTTTAACATATTCTTAAATTACCCGGAAAAACACATAGACAAAATTAGACTTCCCGATCGAAACACCGAGTCCCCAATACAACCCAGAAAACTCAACTCTTGAGTGCAGAATAAAACTTCCCAGAGAACAGAGAAAACAGATACGGACATTACAGTATAAAAATGAATCCCTAATCAGTACATACGGCCGCGGAACCGCCGCAAAAAGAGGCTCCTGCCGCGGTTCCGCGGTGCTACAGTGAATTAAGGTTTCGTTTTCTTCCAGTAGTCTTAGAATTTCCTGCTCTATTTTCTGAGAATTTTTAATTCACAAAAATCCACAGTTTGGAAAAATGTACAGAGAGGGGTGAAAAGTGGGGATTTCGGGTTCGATCAGACTTCTAGCATCGTCTACTCATCGCCTAAGGCTCTAACTAGGCTCTGATACCACTGTAGGGATCCTTGGCACACTCAAGAGGTTCCACAAGGCATCAACCATGCCAAAATCAAATTTTTCTAGGTGCCGAGAAACCCTAATGCGATCGTTAACTAGAAATTAGGCGAAACTACAAGCTAGTAAACTGCTTTACTAAAAAGTGAATGGAAATACAACCTTTGTAGATCCGGTCCTCCACTTCCTTGGCTCCGTAATGACGTCCCTCCGCTGCAACCATCGGAATCCTGGACTCTCGCGGTGGTTTCATCGGAGAAAAGATCGGGCTAGGTCGTTGACTTCGATGCCGAAGATGATCTACGTCGAGGCGACACTAACTCGAGCTCCATCTTCACCAAGTCATGAAACTTGTGAAGAAAACACCCTATACTACATGGCAAGTGGTAGAGGATGAAGAAATAGGAAGTGGGTTCACTTTGGATTTGGATTTCTCACTTGATTTCATCACTTGACATTTTTCAAGAAAGCTTTTCTTTTTGTTCATGAAGAAGATGAAGAAGAAGAAAGGAAAAAGAATAATTTTCAAAAGAAAATCCAAGTGATTCTTATCATTTAGCAACCATGGGTGAGTTAACAAGTGTAGAGAATGAACTAGGGTTAAAGTAAATGGTTAGGGTTAAGGAAAGAAATAAAATGGTCACTTATTCAAAGAATCATGAAGCTTCAACAAAAAACAAAGCAAGCCACCATTTCATTCTTTGCCAAAATGAATAAAGTAAATAAATAAATAAATCAAACCCTAACCATTAACTTAATCATAGTTTAAAGTAAACACACACCCAAGTTTGCATGTATCATCAAACATGATACAAACAAGTGCACAAAAATATATCATATATACAATGTGCACAAACTAGTGAGAAAATAATCTTAAGTGAACCAATACTAGTTAATGTAAAGTAATATATCAAATATATAATTATACATTAAATCATTAAATCAATACTTGATTTAACGATCCGTTCATATCGCATATAACCGACTAATATTAATAGTAACAACTTATCGAATCAACACTTGATCCGATAACCCGGCTATATCGCATATAACCGATCAATGTCATAAATCGCGAGAATCGAATACAGTATCACATACTGGTATTATTCTCGGTCCTGCACATATCTCATATGCGCTCCTATTTCGTTTCGCTTGAGCCAGAAAACCTCTGTGTAGGACTCTAAAGACTCGTCAATACGCCGGCAGTAGGTGATGATCATATCAAACACACACAAGCCGCAAGCGGTCTGCTAAACGTATCGGCCACCCGGGTATTGAGCGATCAGAAGATCAACGAGCAAGCCCGCTCACACTCCTGTGAATCCAACCAGTAACACTTACCGTACAGTCCGGTATGTTCGTCTGATATGTCGCATATCTTGCCTAGGAGTGGTAAACGTCAGACCCCAGTAGCTCGATAAGTCGTGTCGATATGAGGTCTATAACAGTTCGAGAAACTACTGGTAACACTTACCAGTAAATCTCAGCAACCCTGGCCAGGGATTTCTGGTTATAGCCAATCGAACACAGCGCAACATCAGCTCCCTATACCGGGAGAGACGAATCCCCTCCTATCGCTCATTGCCTCCATGTGATTCGGGACTGTACCCAAAAACCACCATTTTGCAAGCCCTCTTGGACGTGGTAAGGTGGAAATCAAAGCACAGTGGGAATCACACAAGACTCTATGACGATCTCGGGTGTACCAGTGTCACCAGAGAACTGCCATCTGACGTAAGGTATAATACCATCTGGGAGTTCTCGGCGAGTCCGTCCAGTGTACCCAGTCTTCAGTGAGCACCCGTGTATCATCTCTGATGTCAAACACCAATGGATATGGGATCATCCATCGCCCATCTGTATGGGTCGAGAAGGTATACGCTAGTCTACTCTGGTATATCGATGCCCCGTCTCAATACACCCACGACTAGGGACCTTGAAGGATGCACTTATGGACTACCATGTCTCCACTAGTATGATCTGCATCATAGTCCACGTAGTCAAGTACACATCCTAAGGGCTTTACCAACATGTAACAGAGAGACAATCAGTGTACACGTTAAGATAAAGGGTAACCAGATAGCATACTATCATGTCGTGAAAGAAAGTCCTCCTTATATATGTCCAAGAATCCATTACAATATACATCCTATGTATAGTAATGCACTCTAGGGCATACATATAACTAACACTGTATTACCAGAATACATTGATTCTGAACAAATGTTATTAGATACCGAACCTGATATACAACATCATATCAGTCTCTTTATTAGTAAAGAAAGGATATAATTTTGTATTGATGGATAATGTTTTGAACATTTCCTATATCAAAAGTTGATCGGTTCAGGCACGTTATCTAAAAGCATTGACGTTCTAAATCAAACTACAGTTCTTAGTATACAGAACACACACAAGAGGAAGAGTTCAGAAATGAACGAATCCAACTTGAGGTATTGTAGACTAGGTCAAATCAATGTGACCCGACTAGCTGAAGTTACATATAGATGCATATTTAAATCTGTTTGAATTTACATCTTGTGAAACTTGTCGGTCATGTCACAGAGATAAGATGACCACAGCTCCGTTTATTGGAAACAGAGAAAGAGTTAGTGAACTCTTGGGATGATACATACTGATGTATGAAGGTCCCCTGTCTATACATACCAAGACCAGTCCTTTGTACTTCATTACATTCTCTGATAATCTCTCAAGATTCAGACATATGTTCCTGTTGAAACACAAGTCCGAACCTTTTGAGATATTCACAGAATATAAGTTAGAAGTAGAGAACCAAAAACGGGTATAAGTATTATGTCCTTTGATGAGATCAAGGAGGCGAATACTTGAGCACGGAGATTCCTGGACTATTCCAAAGGAGAATGAGATTCTCTCTCATTACTCCATCGTATACACCATAGCACGATGGTATATCGGGGCGGAGCAATAGCACCCTATGTGATATGGTGTGCTCTATGATGAGTACTACTGAGTTTCCTATTTCCTTTTGGGAGTTATGTACTTGCGAAGCTGCATACCTATTGAATAGGGTTCAAATATAATCAGTTGCCTACCACTTCATATGTGATATGGAAAGGGAAGAGCCCATATCTTAAGTTTGTTAAGATTTGGGGTTGTCCGGCATATGTCTAAAAAGCAAAATCCGGACAAGCTCGAGGAAAGGTCTGTTATGTAGAACTGGAAATGTTCCAGCTATACAAACTGCAGCTGATGATTTGGTAGAACCAAAGGATTCAATAGTTTCCAACGAACCTCAGCCTCTCCGCCGATCTAGTAGGGTTCCTCACTCACCTGAGAGATACTTCGGTTTCTCTATGACAGTGGGAGCGAGGATTGCATCATGAGATAATGACCCAACTACTTTCGAGCAGGCCATCAGGAGTGAGACTCTGTAAGAATGGCTGGATGCTTATCGATCTGAGATGGAATCCTTATACACCAACAAAGTATGGGCTTTGGTTGCTTTATCTGAAGGGTTAAATCCCCATCAGGAGCAAGTATATCTGGAGAAGATTACTAGGTGTACATGAAAAAGTTGAGACTTTCAAAGCTATGCTTAAGTCCATCCAGATCCTACTTGCCACGGCTACATACCATGACTACGATATCTGGCGGTTGGGTGTCATGACTGCTTTTCTAAATGATGTTTTAGAAGAGAGCATCTATAAGTACACATCCAGAGGGCTTCGTAGACAGTGGGAGCAGCGAAAACGTGTGCAAGATGTTTTATGTTGATAAACCAGGCATCGCGGAGTTGGGACATCTGTTTCGATAAGGTAGTCAAAGAGTTTGACTTCATCAAAATGGTAGATGATCCTTGTATTTACAAAAAGGTAGTAGGGAGTATGGTGGTGATCCTCGTAGAGTACGGGGATGACATACTCTTGATAGGGAAGGAGTTTCCTATGCTACGCTCGGTCAATCTCCGCTTATCATAAGGATTCTCCATATAGGATCAAGTGATACCTTCTAAATCCTACGTTTTATATCTATGAGATAGATCTAAATGGATGTTAGGATACTCACTAGGTGTAGTGAGATGGTATCAATCGATCCCGGGGAGAAACACTGGAAAGGTTCCAGGGTGATAAGGACGACTGAATGTCAGTCACAGGCATTGTCTATACCTTCATTGGAGGGACGGTATGTTGGAAGAGTTCCAAGCTAGATACCGTGACATACTAGACGATTAAAGGCAAGATACATCGTTACCAAGGGTGCTACCAAAGAGGCAGTCTGGATATATATAAGTTCATGAGATGAACTTCGTTCCTACCATTGTGTGACAATGGAGTTGTGGCTTTTGCCAAGGAACCCCCCGCCCCATCAGAAATCCAGATATAATTCTTAGGCAGTATCACCTGATCATGGAGATGGATGATCTCCAGGGAGATCGAGGTTAGGAGAGTAGACACAGAGGACTACAGCGCGGATCCACTCACAAAGGCCTTTTCCCCAGTAGAGACTTTTATGGGATGGTTGAGTATGAGATACTTCAACCACAGCTAATTGTTGGGTATGTGATACCACAACAGATGGCCCTAGTGCAAGTGGGAGATTGTTAGTTATATGTTTGCCCTAGAGGCCATTACTGTACATACGATGTATATTGTAGTGGATGCTTGGACATATATAGGGATGACTTTCTTGCTCGACATGATAGTATGCTATCTGGTTACTCTTTACCTTAACGTGTACATTGATTGTCTCTCTGTTACATGTTGGTAAAGCCCTTAGGATATGTACTCGACTACTGGGACTATGATGGGATCATACTAATAGGGCCACGGTAGTCTACGAGTACATCCTATAACTGTTCCTAGTCGAGGGTGTATCGAGACAGGGCATCGATACACCAGAGTAGACTAGCGTATACGCATCTTGACCCATATGATGGGCGATGGATGATCCCATATCCATCGGTGTTTGACATCAAGGATGGTGTACGGGTGCTCAGTTGAGACTGGGTACACTGGACGGACTCGCCGAGAACTCCCAGATGGTATTATACCTCACGTCAGATGGCAGTTCTCCGGTGACACTGGTACAGAGTAGTCTGTTGACCCGAGATCGTCATAGAGTCTTATGTGATTCCCACTGTGCTTTGATTTCCACATAACCACGTCCAAGAGGGCGTGCAAAACGGTGGCTTTTGGGTACAGTCCCGAATCACATGGAGGCAATGAGCGATAGGAGGGGATTCGTCTCTCCCGGTATAGGGAGTTGATGTTGTGCTGTGTTCGATTGGCTATAACCGGAAATACCTGGGCAGGGTTGCTGAGATTTATTGGTAAGTGTTACCAGTAGTTTCTCGAACTGTTATAGACCTCATATAGACACGACTTATCAAGCTATTGGGGTCTGACGTTTACCACCCCAAGGCGAGATATGCGACATATCAGACGACGAGACCGGACTGTACGGTAGTGTTACTGATTGGATTCACAGGAGAACAAGCGGGCTTGCTTGTGTTAGTTATATGTATGCCCTAGAGGCCATTGCTATACATAGGATGTATATTGTAGTGGATGCTGGGACATATATAGGGAGGACTTTCTTGCTCGACATGATAGTATGCTATCTGGTTGATCTTTACCTTCACGTGTACACTGATTGTCTCTCTGTTACATGTTGGTAAAGCCCTTAGGATGTGTACTTGACTACCTGGACTATGATGCGGATCATACTAGTGGGGACATGGTAGTTTATAAGTACATCCTTCAAAGTCCCTAGTCATGGGTATATCGAGACGGGGCATCGATATACCAGAGTAGACTAGCGTATACCTTCTCGACCCATACAGATGGGCGATGGATGATCCCATATCCATTGGTGTTTGACATCGGAGATGATATACGGGTGCTCAGTGCAGACTGGGTACACTGGACGGACTCGCCGAGAACTCCCAGATGGTATTATACCTTACGTCAGATGGCAGTTCTCTGGTGACACTGGTACAGAGTAGTCTGTTGACCCGAGATCGTCATAGAGTCTTGTGTGGTTCCCACTATGCTTTGATTTCCACCTTACCACATCCAAGACTGCATGCAAAACGGTGGTTTTTGGGTACAGTCCCGAGTCACATGGAGGCAATGAGCGATAGGAGGGGATTCGTCTCTCCCGGTATAGGGAGTTGATGTTGCGCTGTGTTCGATTGGCTATAACCGGAAATCCCTGGCCAGGGTTGCTGAGATTTACTGGTAAGTGTTACCAGTAGTTTCTCGAACTGTTATAGACCTCATATCGACACGACTTATCAAGCTATTGGGGTCTGACGTTTACCACCCCTAGGCGAGATATGCGACATATCAGACGACGAGACCGGACTGTACGGTAAGTGTTGCTGGTTGGATTCACAGGAGTGTGAGCGGGCTTGCTCGTCGATCTTCTGATCGCTCAATACCCGGGTGGCCGTTACGTTTAGCAGACCGCTTGCGGCTTGTGGGTGCTTGATATGATCATCACCTGCTGCCGGCGTATTGACGAGTCTTTAGAGTCCTACACAGAGGTTTCCTGGCTCAAGCGAAACGAAATAGGAGCGCATATGAGATATGTGCGGGACCGATAATAATGCGTGTATGTGATACCGCATTCTATTCTCGCGATGAATATGTCGAATGGTTGTATACGATATAACCTAGTTATCGAATCTAGGATTGATTCGATAAGTCGATACATAGGATACTAGTCGGTTATATGCGATATGACCGGATCGTTAAATCAAGTGTTGATTTAATGATCTAATGCATAATTATATATTTGATATATTTCTTTGCATTAACTAGTATTGGTTCACTTTAAATGGATATTCTCACTCGGATGTGCACATTGTATATGTGATATACTTTTGTGCACTTGATTGTATCATGTTTGATGATACATGTATGCTAGGGTTTTTGTGTAAAGATCAAACCATGGTTACATGATAATGGTTAGGGTTTTGTTTTATTCACTTATTTATTTCTATATTTATTCTTTTTGGAAAAATAATAAGCATAAAGGAAAATGGTGGCTTAATTTGTTTTCTAGTTAAAGCTTCATGAAGCTTTGTCCAAGTGACCATTTTGTCTCCATGCTTAACCCTAACCATTCCCACTAACCATGATTTATTCTCTACACTTGACCATGGTTTACATTATGATAAGTATTCATTTTCTTTTCATTTTAAAAGGATCATCATATTATCTTCTTCTTCTTCTTCATCTTCTACTTGAAGAAAAAGCTTGCCTCATCAATGGCAACTTGATGAAAAGAGTGAGAAATCCAATTCTAAAGTGAACCCACTTCCTATTTCTTCATCCTCTACCTCTTGCCAAGTAGTAGAGTGTGTTTTCTTCACAAGTTTCATGACTTGGTGAAGTGGGAGCTTGATCTAGCGATTCCTCGACGTAGATCATCTTCGGCATCGTCGTCGATGACCTAGCCCGCTTTTTCTCCGATGAAGCCGACGCTAGAACCGGATCTACAAAGGTTGTATTTCCGTTCTTTTAGTTTAGTTGTAAACTAGTTGCTTTGGTCGCCTAGATTTCTAGTTAACGATCCGTACTCTAGGGTTTCTCGGCACCGTAAATTTTGAAATTGGCATGGTTGATGCCTTGTGAGACCTCTTGAGAGTGCCTAGGAACCCTACAGTGGTATCAGAGCCTAGCTAGAGCCTTAGGCGATGCGTAGACGGAGTTAGAAGTCCGATTAAACCGAAACCCTAACACAAATTTGCTCTCTGGACTTTTTCCAAAAATTGGGTTTTTTCCAGATTAAAAATATGCAGAAAATTCAGCAGGAAATTCTAAGAATTACGGTGCAAAAATTACCTAATGATCTCTCTAAAGTGCGGCGGAACCCTAAGGCGGCGGTTCCGCGGCAATTTTGTCTCTTCTCCCATTGAATTTTGCACAGTAATTCCTATTTTGCAGTGCTGGTTTTCCTGGGATTTTTTTTTCTGAACTCAAGAGTTGAGTTTTCTGGGTTGTATTGGGGACTCGGTGTTTCGATCGGATTGTCAAATTTTGTCTATGTGGCTTTCCGGATATTTTAGAATATGTTAAAAAGTTCGACCGGATATAAATACCCACCTTTTCCCCTGCCGGAAAATTTCCAAGTGTTGGATTTTTCCGGTGTTTAAAGACGTTCTAAGTAGTGCAAGTAACGCGATGGACCCTCTAGAAGACAACAAACCTTAACTCGATTATGTGACCGTCTTGAACTGCCCTTTGAACCTTCGGGTTTGGGGCAGTACGGCGTGCCACATGTGAGGCGTTGGCTTGACCCTTCTACGGCTGGACCGTTGGTACTGAGGCACGAACTGAATGTTTTTAAACTTATTTCATGTGTTGAGCTGTTTCGGGAAAACTTGGGTGTTCGAATGTTCGATCGGAAAGTTTAACAATTTCTATTTATCTGGAATGGGATACAATAATTGGAATTCACAAGTAGTTATGAGATAACTGAATGAATGTTATAAACATAGCAGTTTAGTCTCACTTGATCGGTTGCCACGGAATTTTGATGTGATCAAAAGTCCGTCACAATCACGTAGCGTACGCGGATACTCGCCGGGTAAAGTTAATAGACAGCCTCACTCCATTGCCCCGACCAAGTGACTGTAGGAGAACCCCGTCGCCGAAAGCATCCGTCCGGGTGCTCGCGGTAGCGGTGTTCCGCCTTGGTGCACTTCGTCGACGGCGTCAGGGGTGCGGCCGCCTACTAAAGTTTGCGACGAGCATTCGATCAGGGTGTCGGGAATCTTGTTGAATTGCCCGACTTGATATTGAAAAGTGTTTTCGATAATGGGACTAAAATGCGGGGTTTATAATTGTTAGACATGCGATGTCTAAGGAATTCATTTGATTAGGCATGCGATGTCTATGAAGATTGCGGATTCCAACTGTTGTAGTTTTACATTTTCTTTTCTGTGACAGTAAGTGTAATATGTAATATCGCCGGTTTCGTTGCTATATGTCAACGACAATTGGGATGCGCATATTTACTTACGTTGATGACATGTGATGTTATGTGTTGCTGGATATGTTATATTGGATCGTCGTGTTTGAATAGCCGGGGGTTTTTATGTGAGATGAGTGTTTTTTCGTTTTCATTCATGTAAAAACTTGTATGTAATATTCTTTTATTGGGGCACTTCCAGGTTGCGGAAGATGTCACCTTTTGTATATTATTTACTTTTCCGCACTAGGAAAGACCCAAGGAGGGGAGCACATGTAACCGGGTTCTGGAGTCCAGTGGGAGACCAACTCGAGGAGTCGAGTCCGGGTCTCCTAACTCCAGAATTGGTAGGGTTGCTTGCCGCTCTCGTAGGGGTCTAGGGGTGTGGGTTTGGCTATTCATCATGACCGTGGAATCCGTGTTTTATACTGGCTCGTATTGAAAACACGGACGTCCTAGTATATCCAATATTTCATATGTTTCTTCTGCTGCGATATCTGTGATGTGATCATGTGATGTTCTGTGATAGATACAGTATACAGTATATATGATATATTATATAGACGTTACTTATGTTTTACACCCGCGCTAGCCCTGCCCCGCTCTGCCGTTAGTTACCTAACCTAACGGTGCACGAGGGGACATCGAGGCGAATGCGGATGGCATAAGTGTACGTCGTATTTATCTGTGATGTTTAGGTACTTAAATGATGGGACTTCATTAATGAGATTAATGAAATAAAAGAAACCTAAGATGTTGTAGAATCGAATTTCAAAATAAAACAGGTAGCTACAGTTCTTGCTTTGCACAGCGGTATATGTGATATATCCTGCACCTTATTCGATGAGGAAAGGACCGAGATCCCTTCACCGGGAGTGACTCCTTTAGCAATAACTGGCAGATGCTACACACTCGGTTTGTCTTTTGATTGCTTTTAAAGAGTTTTTGCTTTGCACAGTGATATATATGATATATCCCGCACCTCATTCGACGAGGAAAGGACCGACGATCCCTTCACCGGGAGTGACTCCTTTAGCAAAACTAGAAAAGCCTCAAAAACACTCCATTTCAAAATTCATTCGATCCTACAACGATATCAAGTTCATTACGCAATAGGTTTTCAGAAAAACCTGTCGTAGCCCTCCGTCATTTCAGATAAGTTGTATATAGTATTCGTGCTGCATTTGTTGGCTTTCGTCAAGGTGCAGTGTGCGGTAGCTATATGCTGCTTATCTGCTGCATACGATGCGATTGGATTAGGGTAGTCGTGCGGCTTTGTTGGCTTTCGTCAAGGGTCGTGCGGGTGGGTTTAATTCGATGAAGAAATGTACGGGTTGAACTTGACTAGCGGGCTATGGTTTGTTGGCTTTCGTCAAGGTCATAGCACGTTAGGGGCAAAATATTATCGGGAATTTCAAGTGTTGAAATTTGCAATGAGATTGCATACCTTCTATGAGATAGTTGGATCCCGATACCCGCTGCGACTAAGAGTTACTCCTGGGAGAGTTTTACACATTACAATTAGCCGATCAAGTAGGTGTCTAGAAAGGTGTTAATGAGGTTACGCCTCTGGGAAAACGAGGTTTACATTAATTAGGTTCGTGCGAAAGCACGGGGGACCTCCCTCAAAGTACCGACACTGGCCTGGCTGAAAGATTGGCGAACTTGTAGTGTGTAATTAAACCCGGCTAGTCTTTCCTTTTAGGGTTTGAAGGAAGATTTGATAAAAACAGTGGGAGCCATCCTGATTAGATAAAATAATAACCAATCTATTCTTGAAAGAGCGCACGCTGAGTGTTTTCTTCTCTCTCTCTCCAGGTAGCGACCATATCACGCCTTAATCAAGATAATAATACGGAATATTGACCGAACCCACTTGTTATAGTGAGCTGGGGAACGTTGGTCCCGCTCCAACTTATAATTGTTATAAGACAGAGCAGGAAATTGGGGAATACCAGATTTCCCGTGCCGCCCAAACGAAGAGAGTGCATGCTGATGCATCATCTTCGGGTGTGTTCGTTACAAAGAACTGTTTCTCTGTATCCTCTACGTCCTGGGTATGTGATACCAGATCAGGATCCCAGATATGTAATCTGTTACATAGGGCTACAGAAATGTAGAGAACTGAGAACGGGTGATAAGTTTCATGAGGCAGAAAACGGGACAAGTGTTGCAGCCAAGTCTGTTGGTCACTGTCACCCTGTATCCCAAATACATTGATTCTGAACGAATGTTATTAGATACCGAACCTGATATACAAAATCATATCTGTCTCTTTATTAGTAAAAAAACGATAAAATTTTGTATTGTTGGATAATGTTTTGAACATTTCCTATATCAAAAGTTGATCGGTTGAGGCACGTTATCTAAAAGCATTGATGTTCTAAATCAAACTACAGTTCTTAGTATATGGAACACACATAAGAGGAAGAGTTCAGAAATGAACGGATCCTTCTTAAGGTATTGTAGACTAGGTCATATCTATGCGACCCGACTAGCTGAAGTTACATATAGATGCATATTTAAATCAGTTTGAATTTACATCTTGTGAAACTTGCCAGTCATGTCACAGAGATAAGATGACCATAGCTCCGTTTACTGGAAACAGAGAAAGAGTTAGTGAACTCTTGGGATGGTACATGTTGATGTATGTAGGTCCCCAGTCTACACTTGCCAAGACCAGTTCTTTATAATTCATTAAATTCTCTGATGATCTCTTTTGATTCAGACATATGTTCCTGTTGAAACAAAAGTCAGAACCTTTTGAGATATTCACAGAATATAAGTTAGAAGTAGAGAACCAATACGGGTATAAGTATTATGTCCTTTGATGAGATCGAGGAGGAGAATACTTGAGCACGGAAATCCTGGATTATTCTAAAGGAGAATGAGATTCTCTCTCAGCATTACTCCTCCGTATACACCATAGCACGATGGTATATCAGGGCGGAGCAATCACACCCTATATGATAAGGTGTGATCTATGATGAGTACTACTGAGTTACCTATTTCCTTTTTGGGAGTTATGCACTTGAGAAGATGCATAACTATTGAATAGGGTTCAAATCAAATCAGTTGCCTGCCACTTCATATGTGATATAGAAAGGGAAGAGCCCATCTCTTAAGTTAGTTAAGATTTGGGGTTGTCCGGCCTATGTCTAAAAGCAAAATCGGGACAAGCTCGAGGCAAGGTCAGTTATGTAGAACTGGAAATGTTCCAGCTATACAAACTACAGCAGATGATTTGATAAAACCAAAGGATTCAATAGTTACCAACGAACCTCAGCCTCTCCGCCGATCTACTAAGGTTCCTCACCCGCCTGAGAGACACTTCGATTTCTCTATGACAGTGGGAGCGAGGATTGCATCATGAGATGATGACCCAACTAGTCTCGAGCTGGCCATCAGGAGTGGGACTCTGTAAGAATGGCTGGATGCTTAGCGATCTGAGATGGAATCCATGTACACCAACAAAGTATGGACTTTGGTTGCTATATCTGAAGGGTTAAATCCCCATCAGGAGCAAGTATATCTTGAGAAGATTACTTGGTGTAGATGGAAAAGTTGAGACTTTCAAAGCTAGACTTGTTAAAGCTTTTCGTCATCAACCAGGCGTGGATAATGATGAAACCTTTTCAAGCAGCTATGCTTAAGTCCATCCAGATCCTACTTGCCACGGCTACATACCATAACTACGATATCTGGCGGTTGGGTGCCATGACTGCTTTTCTAAATGATGTTTTAGAAGAGGACGTCTATAAGTACACAGCCAGAGGGCTTCGTAGATAGTGGGAGCAGCGGAAACGTGTACAAGATGCTTTATAGGATAAAGCAGGTATCGCGGAGTTAGAACATCTGTTTTGATGTGTTAGTCAAAGAGTTTGACATCATCAAAATGGTAGATGAACCTTGTATAAACAAAAAGGTAGTAGGGAGTACAGTGCCGATCCTTGTAGAGTACGTGGATGACATGCACTTGATAGTGAAGGAGTTTCCTATACTACGCTCGGTCAATCTCCGCTTATCACAATGATTCTCCAAATAGGATCAAAGTGATACCTCCTAAATCCTGGATTTTGAATCTATGAGATAGATCTAATTGGATGTTAGGATTCTCACTAGTTGTAGTGAGATGGTATCAATCAATCCTGGGGAGAATCACTGGAAGGGTTCCAGGGTGATAAGGACGACTGAAAGTCAGTCGCAGGCATTGTCTTTACCCTCAGTAAAGGGATGGTATGTTGGAAGAGTTCCAAGCTAGATACCGTGGCATGCTAGACGATAAAGGCTCGATACATCGCTACTTAAGATGCTACCAAAGAGGCAGTCTGGATGTATATTTGTTCATGAGATGAACTTAGTTCCTCCCATTGTGTGACAATGGAGTTGTGGCTTATGCCAAGGAACGTTCGTCCCATCAGTGATCCAGACATATTCGAAGGCAGTATCACCTGATCATGGAGATAGTTGATCTCCAAGGAGATCGAGGTTAGGAGAGTAGACTCAGAGGACAACACGGCGGATCCACTCACAAAGGCCTTTTCCCAGAGAGAGACTTTTATGGGATGGTTGAGTATGAGATACTACAACCACTGCTATCAGATGGCCCTAGTGCAAGTGGGAGATTGTTAGTTATATGTATGCCCTAGAGGCCATTGCTATACATAGGATGTATATTGTAGTGGATGCTGGGACATATATAGGGAGGACTTTCTTGCTCGACATGATAGTATGCTATCTGGTTGATCTTTACCTTCACGTGTACACTGATTGTCTCTCTGTTACATGTTGGTAAAGCCCTTAGGATGTGTACTTGACTACTTGGACTATGATGCGGATCATACTAGTGGGGACATGGTAGTCCATAAGTACATCCTTCAAAGTCCCTAGTCGTGGGTATATCGAGACGGGGCATCGATATACCAGAGTAGACTAGCGTATACCTTCTCGACCCATACAGATGGGCGATGGATGATCCCATATCCATTGGTGTTTGACATCGAAGATGATATACGGGTGCTCAGTGCAGATTGGGTACACTGGACGGACTCGCCGAGAACTCCCAGATGGTATTTTACCTTACGTCAGATGGCAGTTCTCTGGTGACACTGGTACAGAGTAGTCTGTTGACCCGAGATCGTCATAGAGTCTTGTGTGGTTCCCACTGTGCTTTGATTTCCACCTTACCACGTCCAAGAGGGCGTGCAAAACGGTGGTTTTTGGGTACAGTCCCGAGTCACATGGAGGCAATGAGCGATAGGAGGGGATTCGTCTCTCCCGGTATAGGGAGTTGATGTTGCGCTGTGTTCGATTGGCTATAACCGGAAATCCCTGGCCAGGGTTGCTGAGATTTACTGGTAAGTGTTACCAGTAGTTTCTCGAACTGTTATAGACCTCATATCGACACGACTTATCAAGCTATTGGGGTCTGACGTTTACCACCCCTAGGCGAGATATGCGACATATCAGACGACAAGACCGGACTGTACGGTAAGTGTTACTGGTTGGATTCACAGGAGTGTGAGCGGGCTTGCTCGTCGATCTTCTGATCGCTCAATACCCGGGTGGCCGTTACGTTTAGCAGACCGCTTGCGGCTTGTGGGTGCTTGATATGATCATCACCTGCTGCCGGCGTATTGACGAGTCTTTAGAGTCCTACACAGAGGTTTCCTGGCTCAAGCGAAACGAAATAGGAGCGCATATGAGATATGTGCGGGACCGAGAATAATGCGTGTATGTTATACCGCATTCTATTCTCGTGATGAATGTGTCGAATGGTTGTATACGATATAACCTAGTTATCGAATCGAGGATTGATTCGATAAGTCGATACATAGTATACTAGTCGGTTATATGCGATATGACCGGATCGTTAAATCAAGTGTTGATTTAATGATCTAATGCATAATTATATATTTGATATATTGCTTTGCATTAACTAGTATTGGTTCACTTTAAATGGATATTCTCACTCGGATGTGCACATTGTATATGTGATATACTTTTGTGCACTTGATTGTATCATGTTTGATGATACATGTATGCTAGGGTTTTTGTGTAAAGATCAAACCATGGTTACATGATAATGGTTAGGGTTTTGTTTTATTCACTTATTTATTTCTCTATTTATTCTTTTTGGAAAAATAATAAGCATAAAGGAAAATGGTGGCTTAATTTGTTTTCTAGTTAAAGCTTCATGAAGCTTTGACCAAGTGACCATTTTGTCTCCATGCTTAACCCTAACCATTCCCACTAACCATGATTTATTCTCTACACTTGACCATGGTTTACATTATGATAAGTATTCATTTTCTTTTCATTTTAAAAGGATCATCATATTATCTTCTTCTTCTTCTTCATCTTCTACTTGAAGAAAAAGCTTGCCTCATCAATGGCAACTTGATGAAAAGAGTGAGAAATCCAATTCTAAAGTGAACCCACTTCCTATTTCTTCATCCTCTACCTCTTGCCAAGTAGTAGAGTGTGTTTTCTTCACAAGTTTCATGACTTGGTGAAGTGGGAGCTTGATCTAGCGATGCCTCGACGTAGATCATCTTCGGCATCGTCGTCGATGACCTAGCCCGCTTTTTCTCCGATGAAGCCGACGCTAGAGCCCAAGATCCGAGTTGGACAGCGAGGAGACTTCATCGCGGAGCCATGGAGGTGGAGAACCAGATCTACAAAGGTTGTATTTCCGTTCTTTTAGTTTAGTTGTAAACTAGTTGCTTTGGTCGCCTAGATTTCTAGTTAACGATCCGTAGTCTAGGGTTTCTCGGCACCGTAAATTTTGAAATTGGCATGGTTGATGCCTTGTGAGACCTCTTGAGAGTGCCTAGGAACCCTACAGCTTGTTGATCTTCTGATCGCTCAATACCCGGGTGGCCGTTACGTTTAGCACACCGCTTGCGGCTTGTGGGTGTTTGATATGATCATCACCTACTGCCGGCGTATTGACGAGTCTTTAGAGTCCTACACAGGGGTTTCCTGGCTCAAGCGAAACGGAGTAGGAGCACATATATGATATGTGCTGGACTGAGATTAATACAATATGAGATACCTTATTCTATTCTCGCGATTCGTGACATTGATCGGTTGTATGCGACATAGCCGGGTTATCGGATCAAGTGTTGATTCGATAAGTTGTTACTTTTAATATTAGTCGGTTATAGCCGGATTATTAAATCAAGAGTTGATTTAATAATTTAATGCATAATTATATATTTGATATATTACACTGCATTAACTAGTATTAGCTCACTTATGATTTATTTTCTCACTAGTATTTGCACATTGTTTATATATGATATATGCAAGTGTACATGTTTGTATCATGCTTGATGATACACACATGATGGGTGTATGAGACTCATACCAAGATTAGGGTAAAGATTAGGGTTATTGGTTTATCTTAAGATTTAACAAAAGGGTTTAACTTAGTCAAAGTAATCAAGCTTGAAGAAGCTTGGAGAAGCTTTAACAAAGTCCACTCTTTTGTCATTTCTTTTGATATTCTTTTACCTAACCTTTAGCCTAAAGCCTTGGTTAATTCTCTACATGAGTTAAGCATGAGGGCTTAACTCAACCATGGTGCCATTTATTTATTGGATAAGTTTTCATTTGGATGGATAATTCTTTTCTTCTTCTTCTTCATCATCAAGCTCCATCCAAAAGCTTACTAGCTCCAATGGTGCCATGAGAAAAAGAGTGAGAAAATCAATTCTAAAGTGAGCCCACTTCCTACTTCTTCATCCTCTACCACTTTCCATGTAGTAGAGTGTGTTCTCTTCACAAAGTTTATGACCTAGTGAAGGAATAGCTTGAGTTTGTGTCTCCCCGACGTAGATCATCTTCGGCCTCGAAGTCAACGTAGCAAGCACGTTCGTTCTTCTCGTGGAGCTTCAATAGAGTCCTGAGTTCACGATCGCAGCGATGGGGACGTCTACACGGAGCTAATGAAGTGGAGGACCGGATATACAAAGGTTGTAATCCCTTTCACTTAGTGTTAAAGTTGTTAACATGCAAGTTTTCGCCTTAACCCTAGTTTAAAGATCCGTATTAGAGTTGTTCGGCACGGCTAAAATTTTAATCGGGCATGGTTGATGCCTCATAGACCCTTGTGCGCGTGCCTAGCAACCTTACATCAACATGTTAAGGAGTTCTGGAAGTTCAACTTCTTTACCTTGAATGTTGAAATTCAAGATAAACTGAGCGTAGGTGGAAGGAAGGGACTGGAGAATTAAGTCTGTATACAGCTCGTTCTTTAATATTGTCCCGAGGTATGCGAGCTAATCATCTTAAGGACATGTTCCCCTACAGATGATCCGATGGCTAGCCTCGACTGAAACAAGTTCTTCGAGATCTCGTATCTAGCTATACGAGATTGCTCTCCATACAGTTCCTTAGTGTGGAGAAATATGGATTCAAGGTCCATATTCTTATGCCTCCTCTGATGTTCATTATTCATAGAGGCAAGCACGATGCATTTGGCTTTCGCGCAGTCTATCTCCCAGGTCTTGCGGATTTCCTTATCCGCGACACTGGATTCAGGACTTGGGACGGCAGGGGCCTTAGTAGTAAGGACATACCCCAATTTGCCATATGTAATTGCCATCTTAACATTCTGGAACCAATCTTTATAGTTTGGCCCTGTTAAAATATTTTTATCTAATAATAACTTAAGGCATGTCATGTTCTGGGTCGCTGCAATGAGAAAGAGAGAGGGAACACTTTAGCATGATGCTTTTGCAAATTTAGAGTGGTTTTTAGTTTATCTAAACAGGATGGCTCCCACTGTTTCTCGAATCCCTCCTCAAACCAAAAATGATGAATTAGTCAGGATTATTCTCACCGTACAATATTTGCTTAACCGTTCAGCCAGGCTGGTGTCGGTACTTCGAGGGAGGTTTTACGGCGCTTTCGCGAAGTTCCTTAATTAAGTAACCTCTTTTCTCTGGGGGCGTAGCCCCACTGACACCTTTCTCGACACCTACTTGGTTTATAGCATTGATCGTTAAGTGACGAAACTCCTAATGAGTAGCGGATACTCACAGTAGGATCGGGATCCAAATATCATTGTGTGATAAAGCTGAAGGAATCCTACCAAAATTATCACACTCCAAATGGTATGCAACTCTTAGCAAATTTCAGTTTCTTTAGAAATTCCCGATATAAATTTCTTCCCCATGCTCTTATGACCTTGGCGTCGGTCAAAATGTCATAAGTCACATGTCAAGTTCTACCCATCATTATCTTGTTAATTTGAACCCATCCGTACATACCCCTGACGTTGGCCAAATGGCAGCACGACTGTCCCAAACTAACTCATCTATCTATGCAACAAATGAATTCCCAGCAGCTACCAAACACTATGCCTTGGCGTTGGTCAAAATACATAGCTTGAATACTACTGAATACCCAAATGAAATGACGGAGGGCTACGAATGGTTTTGGCGAAACCGTGAACGTAGTGAACATGATATGATCGAAGGAACCTGATAGCTTTTAAAAGGAGTGGATTAAGCTCCGCAATTAAAAAAATATCTTTTATTTAAAAATAACCGAGTGGTTTATTTTAAACTGTTCCAACGATTCAACTTTGGTTTATTTTCTTTGCATTAATATAATGCGTCCTATCAATTAACCTATCATTGCAGAAAACAATGAAAATACAACGTCCTCTTATTCCATCCGCATTCGCCACTAGGCCCCGTCATTCACCCGTTAGGTTACTTAACTAACGACAGAGCGGGGCTCGGCTAGCGCGGGTGTAAAACATAAGTAACGCCTAATAGATATCATATATAGATATTGTACATTCGTCAGACGTAATAATAGGCATTCTAGATCACAGATGAACATATTGAATTTTCTACGAATCCACATTCCTTTTGAGCCTGCAAAGAAAGACGGATTACACAGTCGTGATGAATAGCCAAAACCCCACCCTAGACTCCTACGGGTACGGCAAACTACCCGTCAAGTATCCGAAGTGAAGCAGTCTCCCTCAACGACGTGAGTAGGCTACGAAGCACTTCAAAGTACCCGGTAGTTTGTGCACCCCACCTTGGGTCTATCCTAGGAGCAGAAAACAGTAAATGAAATAATACAACGGTGGCTACAACCTCAACCCGGATGTGCCCCGCAAAAGAATATTATAAAAAATTAAAATTTACATTTGAATGAAAGAAACACTCGTCTCATATCCCCGGCTATCCATTCACGACAATCCAACAAGTTCACAATCACAAACCAGTAAAAACCATTACAGAAATGTGCAACCCCCTGCTAACCGATATACTAGCAGTTAGGGGAGGTTTACGAACACATTAAACACAACACATGTTAGTTATATGAATGCCCTAGAGGCCATTACTGTACATACGATGTATTTTTTAGTGGATGCTAGGACATATATAGGGAGGACTTTCTTACTCAACATGATAGTACACTATCTGGTTACTCTTTATCTTAACATGTACTCTGATTGTCTCTATGTTACATATTGATAAAGTCCTTAGGATGAGTACTTGACTACCAGGACTATGATGCAGATCATACTAGTCGGGACAGAGTAGTCGCCAAGTACATCCTTCAAATGTTCCTAGTCGTGGGAGTACCGAGACAGGGCATCGATACTCCAGAGTAGACTAGTGTATGTGCTTCTTGACCCATATGATGGGCGATGAATGATCCCATATCTATCGGTGTTTGACATCAAGGATGGTGTACGGGTGCTCAGTAGAGACTGGGTACACTGTACGGACTCACCGAGAACTCACAAATGGTAATGAACTTGATGTTGTGCTGTGTTCGAATGACTATAACTGGAAATCCCTTGCCAGGGTTGCTGAGATTTACTGGTAAGTGTTATCAGTAGTTTCTCGAACGGTTATAGACCTCATATCGACACAACTTATCAAGCTATTGGGGTCTAACGTTTTTCCACCCCTAGGCGAGATATGCGACATATCAGACGAAAAGAACGGACTGTACGGGAGTGTAACTGATTGGATTCGCGGGAGAAAGTACAGGCTTGCTTGTTGATATTCTGATTGCTCAATACCTGGGTGGCTGTTACGTTTAGCTGACCGCTTGCAGCTTGTGGGTGTTTGATATGATCATCACCTACTGCCGGCGTATTGACGATTCTTTAGAGTCCTACACAGAGGTTTCTTGGCTCAAGCAAAACGGAGTAGGAGCACATATATGATATGTGCGGGACCGAGAACAATACGTGTATGTGATACCATATTAGATTCTCGCGATATGAGATATCGGCCGGGTATATATGATATAACCGGGTCATCGGATCAAGTGTTTATTCGATGAACTGATACAGATTGTATTAGTCGGTTATTTATGAAATAGCCGGATTATCGGATCAAGTGTTGATTCGATAATTTAATGTATAATTATATATTTGATATATTAAATTACATTAACTGATATAAGCTCACTTAAAGATTCTTTTTCTCACTCGGGTAATACATTGATATATATATGATATATGTTAATTGTATAATTTTTTTTTGTTACAATAAATATTGTATATATGATATATAATATTGTAACATGTTATGGTTATAAATGCAACATGTTTTGTGGAGTTTAATTGAGGTTAGGGTTTGGATTAGGGTTAGGTCTTCATGATTCTTTCAAGAAGCTTCTTGAACCTTTGACTTTGACTTGGATATTTTGCATGGATATTTCCTTAACCCAACCCAACCTTTTACCCTAGTTAAATCTCTTCATGGGTTAAGTCTTCATACTTAACCCATGGTTGCAATTCTAACCATACTTGAGTTTCATTATTCATCACAAAAGGATTCTTTTTCTTCTTCCTTGAGTTCTTGATGGAAAAGCTTACTAGCTTTTTCTTTAGTGATGATTTTGAGTGAGATTAAGATAACAAATGAGAGCTAAAATCCTACTTCATCATCCTAATCTATCCTAACCATTTAGATTAGAGTGTTCACTTCATTTAGTGAGTGAGAGCTTATGTTAAAGAAACTTCAAGGTAGATTATCTTAGTTATCGAAGATCGGAAGCAAGCTTGCATCTTTCTCTTCGTGGAGCCTCTCTAGAGTTCGGGAACTTGATGATCGCAGCGAAGGGACCACAACACGGAGCTTTAGAAGTGAAGGAATGGACTACAAAGGTTGTAATCCTTATCTCTTAGATGTAAAGCAGTTTACATGTTTTGTTTCGGCTAATCTCTAGTTTAAAGATCATGGTTAGGGTTGTTCGGCACGTCAAAATTTTAAATCGGGCATGGTTGATGCCTTATAGACCCTTGTGAGAGTGCCTAGTAACCCTACAGTGGTATCAGAGCCAAGCTAGAGCTTTAGGAGAAGTCCAGGAGAAGTTTAAAGTCCGATCGAACTTTGAATACCCGGTTTAGACCCCTCTCTGGATATTTTCTAAAAATGTGATTTTTTCTGCATTAAAAATACTCAAAAAAATCAGCAGGGAATTCTAAGGATTTGTGTAAAAACGAGCCATTAATTCGCTTAAAGCGCCGCGGAACCGCGGCCATACCATGGCTTGCGCGGCGGTTCCGCGGCGCTACAATGGCATTAGGGTTTGAATTTTGTACAGTAAAATCCGTAGCTAATTCCTGATACTTATGGGTATTTTTGATATTACTCAAGTGTTGAGTTTTCTAGGATGTATTGGGGACTCGTTGATTCGATCGGAAAGTTTAACTTCGTTTAAATTTTTTCTGGGTAATTTTAAAACGTGTTTAAATGTTCGAATGGATATCAATAACTCACTTTTTCCCTGTCGGAAAATTTTTCAAAAGTTGGATTTTTTCTCGAGTTTGAAACTTCCGGAAAATCATGCAAGTAACGCGGTGGACCCTCTAGAAGAACACAAATCTTAACTCGATTATGTGACCGTCTGAACCGCCTCTAAACCTTAGGGTTTGGGGCAGTACGGCGTTGCCACATGTGAGGCGTTGGCTTGACCCTTCTACGGCTGAACCATTGGTACTGTGGCATGTGATTGATACTTTTTGAACTCCGCTCAAGTGTTGCGCTATTTGGGAAATCTTAGGTGTTTGATTATTCGATCGGAAAGTTTAAGACTGTCTTTTTATCTGGAATGTGATACAATATTTGGAATCCATATGTAGTTATGAGATAACTAATTTGAATGTTATAAATCTAGCAGTTTAGTCTCAAATGATCGGTTGCCACGGGATTTTGATGATATCAAAAGTCTGTCGCAATCACGTAGCGTACGCGGATACTCGCCGGGTAAACTTAATAGATAGCCATGCCCCATAGCCCCGACCAAGTAACTGTAGGAGAACCCCGTCGCCAAAAGCATCCGTTCGGGTGCTCGCGGTAGCGGTGTTCCGCCTTAGTGCACTTCGTCGACAGCATCCGGGGGTGCGGACGTCTACTAAAGTTTGCGACGAGCATTCGATCAGGATGTCGGGAATCTTGTTGAATTGCCCGACTTGATATTGAAAAGTGTTTTCGAGATCGAGACTAAAATGCGGGGTTTATAATTGTTAGGCCTGCGATGTCTAAGGAATTCATTTGGTTAGGCATGAGTTGTCTAAGTAGGTTATGGATTCCAACTGTTGTAGTTTTACACTTTCTTTTCTGTGACCGTAAGCGTAGTATGTGGTGTATCGCCGGCTTCGTTTCTATACATCAACGACAATCCGGATTTGCATACTTGCTTACGTTGATGATATGAGATATTATGTGTTGCTGTGATATGTTAAATTAGACCATCGTGTTCTGAATAGCCAGGGGTTTTATGTGAGATGAGAGTTTTTTTCTTTTATATTCAAGTAAAATTCATTTGTATGTAATACTTTTTTTTGGGGCACTTCCGGGATGAGGATGTTGTCGCCATTGTATATTATTTACTTTTCCGCATTAGGTAGACCCAAGACGGGGAGCACAAGTAACCGGGTTCTAGGGTCCAGTGGGAGACCATCTCGAGGAGTCGAGACCGGGTCTCCTAACCGTAGAATTGGCAGTGTTGCTTGCCGCTCTCGTAGGGTCTAGGGATGTGGGTTTGGCTATTCATCGCGACTGTGGAATCCATGTTTTATGTAGGCTCGTATTAAAACACAGACCTCCCAGTATATCCAATATTTCATATATGTTCTTCTGCTGCAATGTTCTGTGATGAGATCATATTACTGTCTGAGACGAATCTTTATATTATATATATGAGATATATGTTATATTGCAGATTTCGTTTCAAATCTAATGCTTGTGAAGCATAATAAAATGAGACTTCATTAATGAGATTAATGAAACTAAAAGAAGCCTAAAGATGTTGTAGAAACTTGTCTCAAAAACATGTAGCTCTAGTTCTTGCTTTGCATAGTGGAGTTCCTTATAGAACATCCAGCACCTTATTCGATAAGGAAAGAGCCGAGATCCCTTCACCGGGAGTGACTTCTTTAGAGAAACTAGCAGATGCTATAAACTCGGTTTTTCTTTTGATTGTTTTTATAGTTTTGGCTTTGCATAGTGATATTTGTGAAATATCCTGTACCTTATTCGATGAGGAAAGAGCCGAGATCCCTTCACCGAGAGTGACCTCTTTAGAAAAACTAGAAAAGGCCTCAAAAACATTCCATCTAAAAAAATCACACGATTCTACAATGATATCAAGTTCATTACGCAAAGGGTTTTCTTAAAAACCTGTCGTAGCCCTCCGTCATTTCAGATAAGTAATAGTTAGTATTCGTGCTGCGTTTGTTGACCTTGTCAAGGCGTAGTGTGCGGTAGCTGATTACTGCTTATCTGTATAAGCATATGATGCGATTGGATTAGGGTAATCGTGCGACTTTGTTGACCTTGTAAAGGGTCGTGCTGGTGGGTTTAATTCATATCAGGAAATGACGGGTTGAACTTGACTTGCGGTCTATGAATTTTTCACCTTATCAAGGTCATAGATCGCTTGGGGTAAAATATTATTCGGAATTTCAAGTGTTGAAATTTGCAATGAGCTTGCATACCTTCTATAAGATAGTTGGATCCCGATACCCGCTGCGAGTAAGAGTTACTCCTAGGAGATTTTTACACATTACAATTAGCCGATCAAGTAGGTGACTAGAAAGGTGTTAACGGGGTTACGCCCCTGGGAAAACGAGGTTTACTTTAATTAGGTCCGTGCGAAAACACGTGGAACCTCCCTCAAAGTACCGGCACTGGCCTGGCTAAAAGATTGGCGAACTTGTAGCGTGTAATTAATCCCGGCTAGTCTTTCCTTTTAGGGTTTAAAGGAAGATTTGACTAAAACAGTGGGAGCCATCCTGATTAGATTAATTGATAACCAATCTAATCTTGTAAAAGCTCACGCTGAGTGTTTTCTTCTCTCTCTCCTGGTTACGACTATGTCACGCCTTAATCAAGATAATAATACGGATGTATTGACCGAACCCGCTTGTTATACTGCGCTAGGGAACGTTGGTCCCGCTCCAACTTATAATTGTTATAAGACAGAGCAGGAAATAGGGGATTACCAGAATTTCCGTGCCGCCCAAACGAAGAAATTTCATGTTGATGCAGCTTCTTCGGATGTGTTCATTACCAAGAACTGTTTCCCAATAACCTTTACGTCCTGGGTATGAGATACCGGATCAGGATCCCAGATATGCAATCTTTTAAATGGGCTACAAATAGGTAGAGAACTGAGAACGGGTGATAAATTTCATGAGATAGAAATGATGCAAGTGTTGCAGCCAAATGTGTTGGTAGTTATCACCCTGTATTACCAGAATACATTGATTCTGAACGAATGTTATTAGATACCAAACCTGATGTACAACATCATATCAGTCTCTTTATTAGTAAAGAAGTATATAATTTTTTATTGTTGGATAATGTTATGAACATTTCCTATATCAAGAGTTGATCGGTTCAGGCACGTTATCTAAAAGCATAGACGTTCTAAATCAAACCACAGTTCTTAGTGTACAGAATACACACAAGAGGAAAAGTTCAAAAATGAATGAATCCTTCTTGAGGCATTGTAGACTAGGTCATATCAATGCGACCCGACTAGCTGAAGTTACATAAAGATGCATATTTAAATTTGATTGGATTTACATCTTGTAAAAATTGCCAGTCATGTCACACAGATAAGATGACCACAGCTCCGTTTATTGGAAACAGAGAAAGAGTTAGTGAACTCTTGGGATTGATACATGATGATGTATGTAAGGTCCCCTGTCTACAGATGCCAAGACCGGTTCTTTATACTTCATTGCATTTACTATTTATCTCTCAAGATTCGGACATTTGTTCCTGTTGAAACACAAGTCTGAACCTTTTGAGAAATTCAATGAATATGAGTTAGAAGTAGAGAACCAAAACGGGTATAAGTATTATGTCCTTTGATGTGATCAAGGAGGAGAATACTTGAGCACGGGATTCCTGGACTATTCTAGAGGAGAATGAGATTTTCACTCAGCATTACTCCTTCGTATACACCACAGCATGTCGGTGTATTGGGGTTAGAGCAATCGCACCCTATGTGATATGGTGTGCTCTATGATGAGTACTACTGAGTTGCCTATTTTCTTTTGGGGTTATGCACTTGTGAAGCTGCATACCTATTGAATAGGGTTCCAATCAAATTAGTTGCCTACCACTTCATATGTGATATGGAATGGGGAAGAGCCCATATCTTAAGTAAAGTTAAGATTTGGGGTTGTCCGGCCTATGTCTAAAAGCAAAATCTGGACAAGCTCGAGGCAAAGTCAGTTTTGTGGAAGTTTGTTGGATATCCCAACCATTCGCAAGGGAATATCTTCTACCAAACCGAGGAACAAAACATGTTTTGTTTCTCGGTATGCCACCTTTATGAAAGGGAATTTCCTGTGAAGAAATTATTGGTCATGAGGTAGAACTGGAAAGAGTTCCAGCTGTACAAACTAGAGCTGATGATTTGGTAGAACCAAAGGATTCAATAGTTTCTAACGAACCTCAGCCTCTCCGCCGATCAAGTAGGGTTCCTCACCCACCTGAGAGATACTTCGGTTTTCTCTATGACAGTGGGAGCGAGAATTGCATCATGAGATGTTGACCCAACTTATTTTGAGCAGGCCATCAGGAGTGGGACTCTGTAAGAATAGCCGGATGCTTAGCGATCTGAGATGGAATCCTTATACAGGAGCAAGTATATCTTGAGAAGATAACTTGGTGTACATGGAAAAGTTGAGACTTTCAAAGCTATGCTTAAAGTCCATCCAGATCCTACTTGCCACGGCTACATACCATGACTACGATATCTGGCGGTTGGGTGTCATGACTGCTTTTCTAAATGATGATTTGGAAGAGAGCGTCTATAAGTACACAGCCAGAGGGCTTCGTAGACAGTGGGAGCAGCGGAAACATGAGCAAGATGTTTTATGCGATAAAACAGGCATCGCGGAGTTGGAACGTCTGTTTTGATGCGGTAGTCAAAGAGTTTGACTTTATCAAAATGGTAGATGAACCTTGTATATACAAATAGGTAGTTGAGAGTATGGTGGTGATCCTCGTAGAGTACGTGGATGACATACTCTTGATAGGGAAGGAGTTTCCTATGCTACGCTCGGTCAATCTCCGCTTATCACAATAATTCTGCATATAGGATCAAAGTGATACCTAGTAAACCCTGGGTTTCGGATCTATGAGATAATCTAATTGGATGTTAGGATACTCACTAGTTGTAGTGAGATGGTATCAATCGATCCTGGGGAGAATCACTGGAAAGGTTCCAGGGTGATAAGGACGATTGAATGTCAGTCGCAGACAGTGTCTTTACCCTCAGTGGAGGGACGGTATATTGGAAGAGTTCCAAGCTGGGTACCGTGACTTACTAGACGATTAAAGGCAATATACATCGTTACCAAGAATGCTACCAAAGAGGCAGTCTGTATATATATATATATAAGTTCATGAGATGAACTTCGTTCCTACCATTGTGTGACAATGGAGTTGTGGCTTATGCCGAGGAACCCCCGTCCCATCAGAAATCCAGATATAATTCTTAGGAAGTATCACTTGATCATGGAGATAGTTGATCTCCAGGGAGATCGAGGTTAGGAGAGTAGACACAGAGGACAACAACGCGGATCCACTCACAAAGGCCTTTTTCCCAGTAGAGACTTTTATGGGATGGTTGAGTATGAGATACTTCAACCACAGCTAATTGTTGGGTATCCGATACCACAACAGATGGGCCTGTAAGTCGATGTAGTACACCCCAGTACTTGTGGGGAGGCGGAATTTTCAAAAATGATCAAGTTTAAAGAACGAACATCGACTAACCGCTTAAATCGAAGCTAAACTATAAATAACCGTACACAAAGAGTTTCTTATCTATGTGTTTAGGGATTATACCGAATGAATACTAGTCCTTCGTCTTTACGATCTCCTCGTTCTCCTCGGCCTTCTCTAGGTAGTAGACGATCCACCCGAGAGCAAAACTCCAAACTAAACCTCTAACTTGAGGTAACTAATCTACTTTGATTGCTAATCAAAGAAGAGAGGATGATATAGAGTGAAGGTAATGGATGTTTAAGTCTAACTAAACCTTTGATCTCAACACATGAGGATTAAGGATTAGTCTTTTGAAGATGAGAGCTTGAGGAGAGAGAATGTGTGATGAGATAATGAGATGAGAGAGAGTGTATCATAATATATTATGAAGCATTCTTATTTAAAGAATAATGAATAAAAGAAATGAATAAGCATGCTTCATAAATGCAAAATGGTGATTCATTAAGCATGTGTCATTTATCATTTATTGTGCAATAATGATAAAGATGAATCACTCTCATGACTCACAATCTTATCCAAAGTAACCTCCTTAGTCACATCTTCTAGAAGCCTCTCGTACAATTACGAGAACGCCCCTCTAATCCGCAAAAATACGGAAAAACTTTAGACTGTAAAAATCCAATAACCGGATACCAGTAACTGGCTTAAACCAAAGCCGACTGGTAAAAACTTTCCGAAAGTCGTACGTGCGTAAACGCACGTATGCGTCCGAACCCTTTGTCGCAAAACCATGCAACCTCTATATCGTTTCGCCTGGAGTAGGAAACTCTCTGTGTGGGACTCTAGAGACTCGACTACTACGCTGGCAGTGGGTTTAACCACAGACCGCAAGCGGCACTAGCTGTACGTAACGGTCCCCAGGTAGTTGTCGATAAGAAGGCCGATGAGTAAACCCATCCGAACTCCTACTGAGTCTGATGTGACAATCTCCATACAGTCCGGTCCGTTCGTCCAAGACTATCGCATATCGGGCCTAGGGGGGCGGCAAGCGTCAGTCCCCTAATAGCGGTATAAGTCGTGTCGGAGTGAAGCCCATTACACCCTGAGAAACTACTGGAACCTACCAGCAAATCTCGCTTGCCCTGGCCAGGGACTTTGCGTAATGGCTCTCTGACACAGCACGATATCTACTCCCAATACCGGGAGGGACGAATCCTGTCTAACCGCCACTGCCTCCAAGTGCTCGGGACTGCACCCAACTGCTACCTGTTTGCACGACTCCTTTGAGCCGTGGTAGGGTAGCAATCTAAGAACAGTGGGACACACTCGAGGCGAAGTAGCAGTGTCAAGTCTGCGGACTACGCTGTACTCATGTCACCTGGGAACTGCTTACTGACGACTGGTATCAAACCAACCAACAGTTCCCCATGAGTCCTGTCCGGTGTACCCGTAACCTAACGAGCACCTGCATACTATCTCCAGTACGACGTACTGACGGCTGTGGGACAGACCATCTCCCCAACTGGGATGAGAAGCGTACACACCAGTCTACTCCGGAGTATCGATGCTCTGTCTCGATAATCCAACGACCAGGGACCTGAATAAGGATGTGCTTGTAGACTACCCAGCCCCCACTAGTGTGACTGCCATCACAACGCTGGTAGACAAGCAAGATCCTAAGAGATCTATCAATACGTACACTAACATATTAAGATAGAAAAAACCAAGTAGCATACTACCATGTTTAGCAAGACTGTTATATACATGTGAATATCCCAAGCTTCCATTAAGTAATATACAAGCTAGTATGATACAGTAATGGCCTTCTAGGGCATAAACACTAACAATCTCCCACTTGCACTAGGGCCATGTACTGGCATATCGCAGACCGATGATCTCGAGTAGCCTCTCGAACTGAATCTGAGGAAGGGCCTTCGTGAATGGATCAGCAATGTTCTCTTCTGAAGCAACTCTCCGAACCTCGATCTCCTGACGATCAATGATCTCCCTGATCAGGTGATACCGCCTCAAGATGTGTCTGGACTTCTGATGGGACCTTGGTTCCTTCGCTAAAGCTATAGCTCCGTTGTTGTCGCAATACAGAGGTATTGGATCAACTATGGTAGGAACCACCTGAAGTTCTGTTAGGAACTTCTTCATCCAGACTGCTTCTTTTGCGGCATCGCAAGCAGCTATATACTCCGCTTCCATCGTCGAGTAGGCAACGGTGTCCTGCTTGGAGCTCTTCCAGCACACCGCCCCTCCATTGAGGGTAAAGACATAACCCGACATGGACTTGGAATCGTCCTTATCACTCTGGAAGCCGGAATCAGCAAAGGCCTCCAACCTGAGGTCTTTTCCGCCGTAAACCAAGAACATCTCCTTAGTCCTCCTCAGGTACTTGAGAATGTTCTTTACTGCTATCCAGTGTTTCTCCCCTGGGTCTGACTGATACCGGCTTACCACGCTCAGTGCGTAAGCTACATCTGGTCTGGTACACAACATCGCATACATTATAGAGCCTACCGCAGAAGCGTAGGGTATAATAGACATGCGTTCCCTTTCCAAATCAGTCTTGGGAGACATCTCTTTGGAGAGGGTGATTCCGTGACAAGCCGGTAGATTACCGCGCTTAGAATCTTCCATACTGAATCTTTTCAGTATAGTGTCGATATACCTGGACTGCGAAAGTCCCAACATCCTCTTGGATCTATCACGATAGATCCGGATCCCCAGAATGTAAGAGGCATCACCCAGGTCTTTCATGGAGAATCTGTGTGACAAGAATCCTTTGACAGATTGTAGCATAGGAACGTCATTTCCTATCAATAGAATGTCATCCACGTACAAGACGAGGAATACGACACTTCTGGCCACAACTTTACTATATATGCACGGTTCATCTGGATTTTTGATAAAGTCATATTCTTTGACTGTCTCATCAAAACAGATGTTCCAACTCCACGATGCCTGCTTTAGTCCATAAATAGACTTAAGCAGCTTGCATACTTTCCCGCTGCTCCCACTCTGATTGAAACCCTCTGGCTGATCCATATAGACGCTCTCTTCTAAATTTCCATTCAGAAAAGCCGTTTTTACGTCCATCTGCCAGATTTCATAATCATGGAAGGCAGCAATAGCAAGAAGGACCCGAATGGATTTGAGCATAGCCACTGGAGAAAAAGTTTCGTCATAGTCCAAACCAGGTCTTTGACGAAAACCCTTTGCAACAAGTCTAGCCTTATAGGTTTCCACCTGTCCATCTACACCAATCTTTTTCTTGAAGATCCATTTGCATCCTATGGGTTTTACCCCATCTGGAGCAAAGTCCAAAGTCCATACTTTGTTGGTGTACATGGACTCCATTTCGGTCCGCATTGCATCTAGCCATCGTACCGAGTCGCCGCTCTGGATGGCCTGCCGGAAGTCAGTAGGTTCATCATCATCTATGATGCAATCCTCTCTATCCCTATCTATGAGAAAACCGTAGTATCTCTCAGGCGGATGAGACGGCCTACTACTCCTGCGGAGGGGTGCGGGAATGTTCTGTTCTTCTTGAACCTCTGGTTCTACCAAACTTTCAGTAGCAGTTTGTGGTTCTGGAATTTCTTCCAGTTCTATTTCGCTCCCACTTATTTCTTTTTCTAAAAACTGATTTTCCAGAAAATGGGCATTACGAGAAACAAAAACCTTTTGTTCCTCTGCGTAATAGAAATAATATCCCTTGGAGTTCTTTGGATATCCCACAAACATACATTTTACTGATCGTGCCTCGAGCTTGTCCACATGCTGCTTTTTAACAAAAGCTGGACATCCCCAAATCTTCATATGCTGAAGATGGGGTTTCTTCCCAGTCCACATCTGATATGGAGTGGTAGGCACAGTCTTGGTAGGAGCCCTGTTCAGAAGATATGCCGCTGACTCTAGCGCATAACCCCAGAAAGATCGCGGTAACTCAGCATTACTCATCATGGATCGTACCATATCCAATAGGGTTCGATTCCGTCTCTCCGATACACCGTTATGCTGTGGTGTGTATGGAGGAGTAAGCTGAGAGAGAATTCCTTTCTCTTTTAGGTAACCTAGGAACTCGGCACTTAAGTATTCTCCACCTCGATCAGATCTTAGTGTCTTAATACTTTTGCCGGTTTGGTTTTCTACTTCATTCTTATACTCTTGGAATTTCTCAAAAGCCTCGGATTTATGTTTCATAAGATAAATGAATCCGTATCTTGAGTAATCATCCGTGAAAGTAATGAAGTAGGAATAACCACCTCTCGCATGTGTAGACATTGGACCGCATACATCACTGTGTATGAGTCCTAAGAGCTCGCTCGCTCTTACTCCTTGTCCAGTAAATGGAGTCTTTGTCATCTTTCCTTTGAGACAGGATTGACAAGTGTCATAAGATTGATATTCGAACGTGTCCAAATATCCTTCTCTATGCAACTTAGTCAACCTTCTCTCATTGATGTGACCCAGTCTACAATGCCATAAGAAAGCTTTATTTAAATCTGGAGACTTTCTTTTTAGTGTGTTCTGGACATTGAAAATTTGGAGTTGGTTTAGAACATATATGCCGTTATTTAGAGTACCGGACCCAATCAAACCATGATTAAGGTGGATGTTAACAACATCTCTTACAAACGTGAAATCATAACCTTTATTTGATAACAAGGAAACTGATATGATATTACACGTTAAGCTTGGTACAAAATAACAGTTATGCAAAACCAAAATATGTCCACTCGTCAATCCTAGGTGATAATCCCCGACGGACGCAGCTCCCACGCTAGCTCCGTTAGCAACCCTGAGGATCATATCACCTTCCTTCAGCACTCTACGGTTTCTCAGTGCCTGCAATGAATTGCAAATATGAGATCCTGATCCGGTATCCAATACCCAGGAAGTAGAGTTGATTGATAGACAATTCTCAATTACAAACACACCTGAAGTCGAAGCCACAGCTTGCTTCGGTTCCTGGTTCTTGGCGTTCCACGCCTTGCAATCCTTCTTCCAGTGCCCTTTCCTGTGACAATGGAAGCACTCATCCTGGCCAACTATCGGTACTGCAGTCTTTTTCTTTCCCTTCCCTCTCACCTTACTAACACCTCCTCTAGGTTTGGGTGCGGCCTTCTTCTTCCTTCCTTTAGCCCTAGCCTTGGACCCGGAAGAAGATGTACCGCCAACAAACATAGCGGGTGTTTCCCTTGCCTTCTGCAAGGTGCCCTCTGCACTCCTTAACATGTTCAGGAGTTCCGCAAGTTCAACTTCTTTTCCTTGAAGATTGAAGTTGAGGATAAACTGGGCGTAGGTGGGAGGAAGGGACTGGAGAATAAGGTCTGTATAGAGCTCATTATCCAAAGTCGTCCCAAGGTCTGCGAGCTCCTCAATATAGCCGATCATCTGTAGGACATGTTCACCTACCGATGACCCGACAGCCAACCTCGCTCGAAATAATTTCTTAGAGGTCTCGTATCTTGCTATACGAGATTGCTCTCCATAAAGTTCCTTTGTATGGAGAAATATGCCATCTAGGGACATATCCTCGTGCCTCCTCTGATGTTCATTGTTCATCGAGGCAAGCACGATGCACTTGGCTCTCGCGCAATCTAAATCCCAGGTTTTGCGGATTTCCTTATCCGCATTGCTGGATTTGGGACCAGGGACTGCAGGTGCCGTAGCGGTGAGGACGTACCCCAGTTTGTCATAGGTCAAAGCCATTTTGACATTCCGCAGCCAATCTTTATAGTTTGGCCCCGTCAGTATATTCTTTTCTAAAAGTAACTTAAGTCCAGTCATTTTCAGGGTCGCTGCAATTAGGAGAGAGAGAAGAAAACACTTTAGCATGATGCTCTTGCAAGTTTAGAGTGGTTTTTAGTTTATCTAAACTGGATGGCTCCCACTGTTTCTCGAATCCTTCCTCAAACCATAAAAGAAGAATTAGCCAGGACTATTCTCACCGTACAATACTTGCTTAACCGTTCAGCCAGGCCAGTGTCGATACTTCGAGGGAGGTTTTCCAACGCTTTCGCGAAGTTCCTTAATTAAATAACCTCTTTTCTCTGGGGGCGTAACCCCGCTGACACCTTTCTGGACACCTACTAGGTTTATAGCATTGATCGTTAAGTGACGAATATCCTGATAAGTAGCATATACTCACAGTAGGATCGGGATCCAAATATCATCGTATGATAATGTTGAAGGAATCCTACCAACATTCATCAAACTCCAAATGGTATGCATCTCTTTGCAAATTTCAGTTTCTTTAGAAATTCCCGATATAAGTTTTTGCCCCATGCTCTTATGACCTTGGCTTTGGTCAAAATGTCATAAGTCACATGTCAAGTTCTACCCGTCATTATCTTGTCAATTTGAATCCATCCGTATATACCCCTGACTTTGGTCAAATGGTAATACGACTGTCCCAAACCAACTCATCTATCTTATGCAACAAATGAAAACCCAGCAGCTACCAAACACTATGTCTTGACTTTGGCCAAAATGCATAGCTTGAATACTACTGAATGTCCAAATGAAATGACGGAGGGCTACGAATGGTTTTGGCGAAACCATGAACGTAGTGAACTTGATATAATCGAAGGAACCTGATAGCTTTTAAAAGGAGTGGTTAAAGCTCCGCATTTAAAAATATCTGTTTTAAAATAACCGAGTGGTTTCTTTTAAATTGTTCCAACGATTTAAACTTTGGTTTGTTTTACTTTGCATTATAGATAATGCGTCCCATCATTAACCTATCATTGCAGAAAACAACGAAAATACAACGTCCTCTTATGCCATCCGCATTCGCCACTGGGTCCCGTCATCACCCGTTAGGTTACTTAACTAACGACAGAGCGGGGGCTGGGCTAGCGCGGGTGTAAAACATAAGTGACGTCTAAATAGCTACAATATATATAGATATTTTACATTCGTCTGACGCAATGATATTCATTCCAGAACACAGATAAACAATATTGGATTTGCAAGCAATCTGTATTTCTTTCGAGCCTGCAAGAAAAGACAGATTACACAGTTGTGATGAATAGCCGATACCCCACCCTCGACCCCTACGGGTACGGCAAACTACCCGCCCGGCAGTTTGTGTACCCCACCTTGGGTCAGTCCTAGGAGCAAAAACAGTAAAATGAAATAATACAACGGTGGCTACAACCGCAACCTGGAAGTGCCCCGCAAAAATAATATTACAACAAATTACATTTACAACAAATGAATTAAACATTAACCCATTGCAAACCCCGGCTATACACCACAACAGTCCAATACAGTTTATATGCACAAACAAATATAACCATTACAGAAATGTGCAACCCCCTGCCAACCGACATACTAGCAGTTAGGGGAGGTTTACGAACACATTAAACAATCACAGATATAATCCTATATGCAAATACTGTACAATTTCGATCGATTAAACAACATCAATATTGCTCCAAAATCTGCTCTGTTAAACAGTAACCTGAGCAAATATTAAATATTCCAGAGAACCCCAAATACCAGAGAGGACCCACACAAGAAATACGAGTCCATGACTCGGCAACTCGGCCGCGGAAGCGCGGCGGATCGGTGCGATCCGCCGCCCTTCCGCGGCGCTTTAGCCTATTCATGGGCTCTAATTTCTTGGGTGTTCTTCTGGACCCTTTACAAGCTTTCTGAGATCACCTGAACAATTTTAGGACATCATTTTAAATTCGACAGAAACTTGTAACTTTTAGGGTTTTCCGGCTTCGTTTTTCCGTTCGAAATTCGTACAAATTTGCAATCAAGTTATTTAGTGTTTAGCGAGGCTCTGATACCACTGTAAGTCGATGTAGTACACCCCAGTACTTGTGGGGAGGCGGAATTTTCAAAAACGATCAAGTTTAAAGAACGAACATCGACTAACCGCTTAAATCGAAGCTAAACTATAAATAACCGTACACAAAGAGTTTCTTATCTATGTGTTTAGGGATTATACCGAATGAATACTAGTCCTTCGTCTTTACGATCTCCTCGTTCTCCTCGGCCTTCTCTAGGTAGTAGACGATCCACCCGAGAGCAAAACTCCAAACTAAACCTCTAACTTGAGGTAACTAATCTACTTTGATTGCTAATCAAAGAAGAGAGGATGATATAGAGTGAAGGTAATGGATGTTTAAGTCTAACTAAACCTTTGATCTCAACACATGAGGATTAAGGATTAGTCTCTTGAAGATGAGAGCTTGAGGAGAGAGAATGTGTGATGAGATAATGAGATGAGAGAGAGTGTATCATAATATATTATGAAGCATTCTTATTTAAAGAATAATGAATAAAAGAAATGAATAAGCATGCTTCATAAATGCAAAATGGTGATTCATTAAGCATGTGTCATTTATCATTTATTGTGCAATAATGATAAAGATGAATCACTCTCATGACTCACAATCTTATCCAAAGTAACCTCCTTAGTCACATCTTCTAGAAGCCTCTCGTACAATTACGAGAACGCCCCTCTAATCCGCAAAAATACGGAAAAACTTTAGACTGTAAAAATCCAATAACCGGATACCAGTAACTGGCTTAAACCAAAGCCGACTGGTAAAAACTGTCCGAAAGTCGTACGTGCGTAAACGCACTTATGCGTCCGAACCCTTTGTCGCAAAACCATGCAACCTCTACATCGTTTCGCCTGGAGTAGGAAACTCTCTGTGTGGGACTCTAGAGACTCGACTACTACGCTGGCAGTGGGTTTAACCACAGACCGCAAGCGGCACTAGCTGTACGTAACGGTCCCCAGGTAGTTGTCGATAAGAAGGCCGATGAGTAAACCCATCCGAACTCCTACTGAGTCTGATGTGACAATCTCCATACAGTCCGGTCCGTTCGTCCAAGACTATCGCATATCGGGCCTAGGGGGGCGGCAAGCGTCAGTCCCCTAATAGCGGTATAAGTCGTGTCGGAGTGAAGCCCATTACACCCTGAGAAACTACTGGAACCTACCAGCAAATCTCGCTTGCCCTGACCAGGGACTTTGCGTAATGGCTCTCTGACACAGCACGATATCTACTCCCAATACCGGGAGGGACGAATCCTGTCTAACCGCCACTGCCTCCAAGTGCTCGGGACTGCACCCAACTGCTACCTGTTTGCACGACTCCTTTGAGCCGTGGTAGGGTAGCAATCTAAGAACAGTGGGACACACTCGAGGCGAAGTAGCAGTGTCAAGTCTGCGGACTACGCTGTGCTCATGTCACCTGGGAACTGCTTACTGACGACTGGTATCAAACCAACCAACAGTTCCCCGTGAGTCCTGTCCGGTGTACCCGTAACCTAACGAGCACCTGCATACTATCTCCAGTACGACGTACTGACGGCTGTGGGACAGACCATCTCCCCAACTGGGATGAGAAGCGTACACACCAGTCTACTCCGGAGTATCGATGCTCTGTCTCGATAATCCAACGACCAGGGACCTGAATAAGGATGTGCTTGTAGACTACCCAGCCCCCACTAGTGTGACTGCCATCACAACGCTGGTAGACAAGCAAGATCTTAAGAGCTCTATCAATACGTACACTAACATATTAAGATAGAAAAAACCAAGTAGCATACTACCATGTTTAGCAAGACTGTTATATACATGTGAATATCCCAAGCTTCCATTAAGTAATATACAAGCTAGTATGATACAGTAATGGCCTTCTAGGGCATAAACACTAACAGGGCCTAGTGCAAGTGGGAGATTGTTAGTTATATGTATACCCAATAGGCCATTACTGTACATACGATGTATATTGTAGTGGATGCTAGGACATATATAGGCAGGACTTTCTTGCTCGACATGATAGTACGCTATCTGGTTACTCTTTATCTTAACATGTACTCTGATTGTTTCTATGTTACATGTTGATAAAGTCGTTAGGATGAGTACTTAACTACCAGGACTATGATGCAGATCATACTAGTGGGGACAGAGTAGTCTCCAAGTACATCCTTCAAATGTTCCTAGTCGTGGGAGTACCGAGACAGGGCATCGATACTCCAGAGTAGACTAGCGTATGCGCTTCTTGACCCATATGATGGGCGATGGATGATCCCATATCCATTGGTGTTTGACATCATAGAAGGTATGCGGGTGCTCAGTGGAGACTGGGTACACTGGACGGACTCGCCGAGAACTCCCAGATGGTATTATACCTTACGTAAGATGGCAGTTCTCTGGTGACACTGGTACAGGTTAGTTTGTAGACCCGAGATCGTCATACAGTCTTTTGTGATTCCCACTGTGCTTTGATTTCCATCATACCACGTCCAAGAGGGCGTGCAAAAAGGTGGCTTTTGGGTACAGTCCCGAATCACATGGAGGCAATGAGCGATAGGAGGGTATTCGTCTCTCCCGGTATAGGGAGTTGATGTTATGCTGTGTTCGATTGGCTATAACTGGAAATCCCTGGCCAGGGTTGCTGAGATTTACTGGTAAGTATTATCAGTAGTTTCTCGAACTGTTATAGACCTCATATCGACACGACTTATCAAGCTATTGGGGTCTGACGTTTTTCCACCCCTAGCCGAGATAATATCAGACGAAGAGACCAGACTGTACGGGAGTGTTACTGATTGGATTCGCGGGAGAAAGTACAGGCTTGCTTGTTGATCTTCTGATTGCTCAATACATGGATGGCTGTTACGTTTAGCTGACCGCTTGCAGCTTGTGGGTGTTTGATATGATCATCACCTACTGCCGGCGTATTGAAGATTTTTCAGAGTCCTACACAGAGGTTTCTTGGCTCAGGCAAAATGGAGTAGGAGCACATATATGATATGTGCGGGACCGAGAACAATACGTGTATGTGATACTGTATTATATTCTCGCGATATGAGATATCGGCCAGGTATATGTGATATAACCCGGTCATCGAATCAAGTGTTGATTTGATGAACTGATACAGATTATATTAGTCGGTTATTTATGAAATAGCCGGATTATCGGATCAAGTGTTGATTCGATTATTTAATGTATAATTATATATTTGATATATTAAATTACATTAACTGATATAAGCTCACTAAGAGATTATTTTTCTCACTCGGGTAATACATTGATATATATATGATATATGTTAATTGTATTATTTTATTTTGTTACAATAAATATTGTATATGTGATATATAATATTGTAACATGTTATGGTTATAAATGCAACATGTTTTGTGGAGTTTAATTGAGGTTAGGGTTTGGATTAGGGTTAAGTCTTCATGAAGCTTCTTGAAGCTTTGACTTTGACTTGGATATTTTGCATAGATATTTCCTTAACCCAACCCAACCTTTTACCCTAGTTAAATCTCTACATAGGTTAAGTCTTCATACTTAACCCATGGTTGCAATTCTAACCATACTTGAGTTTCATTATTCATCACAAAAGGATTCTTCTTCTTCTTCCTTGAGTTCTTGATGGAAAAGCTTACTAGCATTTTCTTTAGTGATGATTTTGAGTAAGATTAAGAAAATAAATGAGAGCTAAAATCCTACTTCATCATCCTAATCTATCCTAGCCATTTAGATTAGGGTGTTCACTTCATTTAGTGAGTGAGAGCTTGTGTTAAAGAAACTCCAAGGTAGATAATCTTAGTTATCGAAGATCGGAAGCAAGCTTGCATCTTTCTCTTCGTGGAGCCTCTCTAGAGTTCGGGAACTTGATGATCGCAGCGAAGGGACCACAACACGGAGCTTTAGAAGTGAAGTAACGGACTATAAAGGTTGTAATCCCTATCTCTTAGATGTAAAGTTGTTTACATGCTTTGTTTCGGCTAATCTCCAGTTTAAAGATCTTGGTTAGGGTTGTTCGGCAGGTCTAAATTTTAAATCGGGCATGGTTGATACCTTATAGACCCTTGTGAGAGTGCCTAGTAACCCTACAACACAGATATAATCAAGTTAGCCAAACATCTTAGAATTTCGATCAAGCAACACAAATGAATCTACTCCAAATAATTCTCTGTGCACATAAAACCTGAGTAGAAACAAAACATCCCAGAAAACACAATATTAACACGGAAGAATAACTGAGCAAATTTGGGTTGACTCGGAGTCAACTCGGCCGTGGATCCGCGGCGGATCGCTTGGATCGGCGGCGGTTCCACGGTGATATGGACGATTCACAGTCCCAAATTTCTTCACAATTCTTAAAAAACCTTGCTTGTATTTTTAAGGGTCCATGAAAAATTTTTAGACCATGTTTTAAAAATGGCAGAAACTATGTGAAAATGATGTTTTTTCGGGTTCTTTTTGCGATCGAATTTCTAATGACTTTGCTAATATGTTAGTTATGGTTTAGCTAGGCTTTGATACCACTTTAAGTCGACGTTAGACACCCCACATGATGCAGGGAGGCGGAATAGGTAAAACAATCATTTTGTTTAAGTTAACATCGACTAACTTTACGGATCTTTGCTAAACCCTAACTAAAAACTAACTAGAAGTGATAAACTACTATGATAGATGATTATACCTCAAGATTCTAGACCTTCTTGTTCTTGTTGTTCACCTCCTCGTCGGCCTCCTCGATGTGATAGAAGATCCACCCGAGAGTTCCTTCTCCAAGCTTTAACCTCTCACTTGAGGTAACTAGGTGGCTATGATTGCTAATCATGGTAACCTAGAGAATATAGAGATGGATTAGGGATCTATTAGTCTTGCTAACCCTTGGGATCTCAACACATGAGAGGATTAGGGTTAGGTTTTTGAAGAGAGAGAGAGCTTGAGGAGAGAGAATGTGTTTGTGAGAATGAGATGAAAATATAACTCATTATGTATATAATGAAGCATAATAATTATCAAATAAATCATATAGATAATTACAACCAAGCTTCATTTAATACAAATGAATGAATCATCTCATGAGTTATTAAGCAATAAATGCTTCATTAACTCATTTGGTTGAATCACTTCATGAGTCACAAATTCATTTAATGCAAATTACACCTAAGCTCTCCACCTCACCTATCTTATAGAAGCTTCTCGACTAATTACGAGAATGCCCCTCCCATCCGTAAAAATACGGAAATACTGAGACTGTATAAATCCAATAATCCAATACTAGAATCTGGCTTAAACTAAAGCCTGCTAGTATAATCTGTCCGAACATCGTACGTGCATAAATGCACGTATGTGTCCGAACCCTGTTGTAAAACCATACGACCTCTATATCGTTTCTCCTGAAGTAGGGAAACTCTCTGTGTGGGGCTCTAAAGATTCGACACTACGCTGGCAGTGGGTTTAACCACAGGCCGCAAGCGGTACTAGCTGTACGTAACGGTCCCCAGGTAGATGTCGATAAGAAGGCCGATGAAGAAACCCATCCGAACTCCTACTGAGCCTGATGTGACAATCTCCGTACAGTCCGGTATGTTCGTCTAAGAATATCGCATATCGGGCCTAGGGGGTGGCAAGCGTCAGTCCCCTAAAAGCGGTAAAAGTCGTGTCAGAGTGAAGCCCATTACACCTTGAGAAGCTACTGGAAAACCTACCAGTAAATATCGCTTGCCCTGGACAGGGACTTTGCGTAATGGCTCTCCAAACACAGCGCGATATCAACTCCCAATACCGGGAGAGACGAATCCTATCTAACCGCCACTACCTCCAAGTGCTTTGGGACTACACCCAACTGCTACCAGTTTGCACGACTCCTTTGAGCCGTGGTAGGGTAGTGATTGATTCAAAAATATGAGTTTACCGCAATCAGAAACGGCGTCGCTTCGCAGCTAGCCGGTGAGTACGGGTCGATCCACAGAGACGGGTAAATTTCTTTAAAGTGTTTTAACGAGTTGATTCTATTTGTAGTTTTGGTTGGTTTATAAAACTAGAAGACTGGATCTAATTAATTTAATTAAGAATCTTGCTAGGGTTAGGATTAGGGGAAGTTTTGGAAATTAATGTTTTTCCTCACCGCTTTCAATACCTTCCTTTTTTAGATCTATTAGGTGTTAAGTTAATTATCAATAAAGTGGATACAAATCTTTTGGGAAGATGTTTCTTCCTCTAGATTTGTACCCTACCTTTGTTGATAATTATCCTAACCCTCACGGAAAACGTGCGGAACCGGCCCTTTATACTACGGTTCATCGTTACCTCGAACGGTAGGATGCCGCAGGGAGCGGTTGTGCTCGTATGCGTGAAGTTCTAATTCATTAGGTGAAGGTGGCATTGAAAGGGGCGAGAGATTTCATCTCTCAACCCTTTCCCTAAGGCTAACCCTAATAAGCGAGGAGACTACTCGCTCATTAGAGGATGAGAAGACATTATAATTAAAAGAAATAAAAGACTTACTAGGTTGACGGCTCCCTTCAAACAAGAAGAACAGATCTGAAATTTACTCCCAGAAATTCTGAATTTTATTTATTGAAAAGAGGCATACAATTTACAGATCTAAAACTACAATTTATAGGAAAATAGAAAACCTAGGGCTACAGGCTCTCGCACATGCGCAATTATAGATTTGCCCACGAAAAATCCTCACATCTGGACCGTCGCGCCGCCTCAGAAAATCTTCACCGACACGGGCGCTTGATGGCCGCGGAACCGCGGCGCCGGGTAGGGTTTGGCCGCGGTTCCGCGGCCAATAAAGGGAGTTGGGTTCTGATCTTTTGTGGGCTTTCTTCTGGGCTTCTTGACTTCCTGTTTCTATGTGTATTTTCTGTGTTGGGCTTCTGGTTTTCCTCCAGATGTCTCAGTGAACACTTGTAAGTATCTTTTTGACCGTTTGCTTTAACATTTTGGACCTTGCATTGTTCTTCATCTAGGCTCGACTAGGATCCGTCTAATAGTTGGTCAAAAGTCCCCTTTTCTGTTGTTTTGTGTCTTTTTCACTGTATTTGCTCCAGAAACCTGTAACCTGTAATATGCAACAAATGTGCGTCAAGAGTACCTGTTTATTTATAAAAAGATAAGAAATAGGGGAATGATAAATGCAATATTATGGTCTGAACAAATACCCCCAAACTTATCTTTTGCTCGTCCTCGAGCAAACTTATTGTTTTATTCTCTACAAAAAACCTAACCACACTTTCGCAGGGAAACGCGATTGCACTGAGCTCGTGCAACAAGCCGTTAAACCTCTAGGTGTCCCTAGTAGGAGGAGTTTTGTCTCCTGAGGGTTTTCAGCGGATACTACCCACAAAATCCTATCAATTTGGCTTTTCGACTTTTGTTCTCCAATTAGGTTTTCTAACTAAGAATTCTATTATCGTCGACCCGCAAATTATCCACCCATATTCTTCACACTTCCTTATTATCTAACTTAAGATTATATATGTCCTATAGAATTACCTAGCTTTCGGCATTTCTTAAGTCTTCCTTCTAGGGTTTCATCTCTACTTAGGAATTTTCTATCAACTCCATTAAAGATACAAATTCTATCTTTCATTCCTCTCTTTTATCTAAATTCCAATCACATACCCCTACGTGTGTGTAAAGATCACCCCTTACACTTGGAAATTCAATTCAAGCAATCATGCCCTAGTCCATTGTCCAAAGTACTTATTAATTGGTGAATGAAATTTGCTTACACATCCTTCATGCGACCGTTAATACTTCTTGAGGTACCAACGACCGACTACAAAATGTGTTTGCACTTTAAAGCGTACTTCCTAGTCTTTGCAACACTCAAGGCTTTAGCAGTGACTCCCAAACCAGTTGGTCTAAGGCACTAGGTGATGAAGCACCCTCGCTAAATATTTTTCTATTTTTACAGCCTTAAGTAACCACAAAAACCAGTGTCCATTTTTCTTTCTTCCTCTATTCACTTTTTTTTTTCGTACTAAGGACTTTAGACAAGCATTTCAAGGTCTCTTCTACTATTCCAAGTTTCAAGGTGCGTGATAGTGCAAATTGTAGGGTATATATTTTCAGAATCTAGACTTAAGGTAGGAAATATTTTTCAAACTTATACTCTAATAAGAGCATCAATACTCTTCCCTTGTTTCGACTTAGCCCAAGAAGTGAACCCAAAATTTGCCTATTTCTAAATAAACTACAAGCCATATACTTTCTACTGTTAAACTTTAAGGAAGGTTATTTTTAGGGTTTTTAATTTACTAAGTCTAAGATGTAGTTTTTCCTAGCTAGTTAACCTATTTGTCAAACTCTAGTCAATTAGCCAAAATTGAATACATTAATTTTTATAATTTTTCAAATTTTTATGGGTTTTCAAATAAGTATGCAAATGCAAAAACATGTACAAATGAATGCGAAGGAAGAAGACGTACCGAGCATACCCCCAAACTTGACTTGACAGTATCCTCACTGTCATGCTAAACCAAGAGGGTCAAAATACCGATACTCCCCTGTTTATTTATTTATAATTTTTTTTATTATTAAGAAAAACAAAAATATATACAAAAAGACCCTCCCCCAAACTTCATTTAAACTATGTTAGAGATTACTGCCAAACCTTGCATCGGCCAAAAGTCAACACCAACCATTTGAAAAATTTATCAGTAAAGAATATTGGTTGGTAGAAAATTAAATTGTGGTGGTCCGCAAAGAATTGGGGAAGATAGAAGTAGTGGAATGGGAGGTGTACAGGTGATGGTGATGCATCGATACGAGAATGTAAATGATCAGCAATCAGTGGAGTGTTGGCATTCTCGTACCTAATTAAAAGAAATGGGGGTATTTCAACTTCTAAGGGAGGAAGTTGACTCACCACAATATCCCCAAGATGTTCCTGTGGGTCTTCTATTGACATGGCATCATCCATCAATTGTGTATGATATTCACTTATGAGGAAACTGATCTCCTCGATGTCCGCCATAGTCCAACTGAAAACTTGCCGCCTATCTTGTAAGACTTTTAAAATAGCGTTCTCTTGCTCGAAGGCTAGAGAGGCTGATATGATAATGGGAAAAGTCTCATTCTCACCTATGTAAGCATATCTACGGTGAGACGGCAAGGGCATGAGTTCGAATTTCTGAGGCGAAAGAACCATTGCGGAATATACCTCGAACTCAAAGGACTCTAACACAGGTTCGAAATCACTGCAAACAACCGATTCGGATGGTTCGACTGACTCATCCAAAAATTCAAACGACTCATATTCGGGCTGTGAGTCGTCGTCATCCGAAAAAGTGAAACATTGATAATCAGCATCGGTTGTGTCAACGGTAGTAGGCTCAAGGAGGGACGCACTAGTGGCGTCAAAACTGTTTTCATCAAATAGAAATCTTTCAAGCTCGCAGTCCTCCTGCGTGATTTCGTGAATAGAGCAAACTTCTCGTGTACTAGTTTTAGGCACGGGGGGCAGACTTCCCATCTTATAAATATTGAACTCACTGGACCTCTTTCCGAAGGATAGAGTCATGGAGCCATTGCGACAATTTATTATGGCATTGGAAGTGGCCAAAAATGGTCGACCAAGAATCACCGGAATTTGGTTTCTTGGGTTAACAACAGGTTGTGTATCCATAACGATAAAATCAACGGGGAATATGAATTCCCCGACTTTGATCAACACATCCTCTAGTTGACCCCTTGGATAGGTGATTGATCGATCAGCCATTTGGAGAGTGCAACGAGTGGGTTTCAACTCTCCAACCCCTAATTGTTCGTACACGGAGTAAGGAATCAGGTTAACACTAGACCCAAGATCTAAAAGTGCACGATTAATTTGCTTATCCCCAATTGTGATTGAAATAGTAGGACAGCCGGGGTCCTTTCGTTTTTGGGGTAAGGTTTGATGGTGGTTAATAGCATTGCTCACTGCACTAGCCACTAGCACTTTCTTGGGTACTTGAGATGACTTTCTCTTTGAAGTGCATAATCCCTTTAAGATTTTTGCGTATGAAGGGACTTGTTGGATAGCATCCAAGAGAGGTATATTTATGCTAACCTGTTTAAAGATCTCCACAATCTTCTCCACTTGTGTATTTGGTTTATTAGGACTCAACCTATTTGGAAATGGTGCATTCTGAAAATTTGCTGAGTCAAAAGTCTGTGGAGTAGAATGTGGAATAGGAACGGATCCCAGTGTGGATGTGTTCGTGTTGTTAGAAATGGGTTCGTTCGAGTCAGAAGAAGTAGAGCCGTGTGAAGGGTGGAGAATAGGTTCTAAAGAAAAAGGTGAAGAAGGAAGTGAAGAAAGTGAAGAAGGGGAAGAAGAACCACCGGCGGGGATGTCATCACTAGTTTCCACATTATTTTGCAACTCTCTTCCGGATCTCAACGTGGTCACCGCATTTACATTGTGATTGTGATATGCATTTTGTGGGTGACCGGGATTGGGCAATGGTTGAGATGGAAGCTTTCCCTTTTCTCTCTCGCTCAACGCAGCAGTTAATTGTGCAATTTGTGCCTCAATAGATTTGATACTTTGATCGTGTGAGGCATTGTTATTCATTAAAGATTGCACATAACTTTCAAATCTTGCTGCGGATTCTGTCGTTTGCTTGAGAAATGCTTCAAGACTTTTCTCGAGAGAGCTAACCTTATCATCATTAGGTTGAACCAAATTGTTCGTTTGATTTGTATAAGGTTGTTGTTGGAAAGGTTGCTGGTTTTGAGTTTGTAAGGGTGCTTGTTGTTGTTGTGGAGGAGCTCTTTGAAAATTGTTATTCCCTTGGACTTGTTGATTTTGGTTCCAAGCGAAATTTGGGTGACTCCTCCACCCCTGATTATATGTCGAAGAGTAAGGATCGTTTCTTTGTCGTTGCTGAAATGCAGCATTGACTTGATCCTGTCCTTGAATGGGTGTATTATAAGGACACTCTTCGGTTAAATGCGATGGGTTCGAACAACAAGCACAAACAGTTCGTGTGGGTAGAGTAGGGGCAGGAGAAGTCGATGAGATTTTGGTCTCAATGGCTTCTAGCTTTTTCATAAGTGAGGCCATCTCGGCCTTCATAGCTATCGACATATCTACTTGATGTATGCCTGCCCTAGATTGACCACTAGAAGAAGATGATGTGGTCTTGGTACTCTCCCATTGAATTGTTTGCTCACTTAGGTCCTCAAGAAACTGCCAAGCTTCGTCGCTAGACTTGGAGAGAAAATGACCTTGACATATTGTTTCTAGCAACTGCTTCGTTGCTGCATTCAATCCCTCGTATAATGTTTGGCAAAGTTGCCAATTTTCTATCCCATGATGAGGGCATTGAACAAGTAGGTCCTTAAATCTCTCGAAGCACTTCCAAAATGGTTCGGAAGGAAGCTGTGAAAATTGTATGATTTCGTTTCGGATTCTAGCAGTTTTGTGGTGAGGATAGAACTTTTTCAGAAAAGCTCTTACAAACTCGTCCCAATTTCTAATGGAATGTGATGCGGTGCTGTATAGCCACTTCTCGGCTAGGTCACATAAGGTAAAAGGAATGACCCTTAGCCTTATTGCGTCATCACTTAATTGGGTTGTCTTCATCATGCTGCAAACGTTTTGGAATTTATTAATAAAAATATATGCATCTTCGGATTCCAAACCATGAAACTTAGGCAGCATATTGATGAAATGTGGTTTTATTTCAAAATTATCCCCATTCGCCGGTGGGGGTGAAAGACATGTGGGTAAAGAAGTGCGGACGGGGTAGAAGAGATCCTGGAGCGCAACTCGTGCGGGCGCTACAACAGGCGGAAGATTCGGGTTATTCGCACCTGGCGGAGGTGGAATCATTCCCGTCGGCAAGGTATCGTTGGGGTTGAATCCCGACATACCTTCGAAAGAAGAATTTGAATGTGGAGGTAAGGAAGTGGAGGGAACGTCGACGAAGGGTTCGTCGAAGGGTTCGTTGGTCGGTACCAACGAAACACGGACTAATCGGGCGTTAGTATCCCTAGTCCAAAATGACATACACTAAAGGGTAGTGCAGTCAGAAAAAAAAAAGAAAAACAGAATGTGGGGGTAAGATAACGTCAGTGAGAAGAAGTGGTGGAAGTGAGTTCCAAGTTTCTTCGCGACAAGTTGCAAGTTTTGAAAAGATTTTTTATTTTTTTTTATTTTTGTGTGAGTTTTGCAAGGAAGTTTTTAGAAAACGGACTCGTGACACAAAAGTATCAACCACACATGCACAATCAGGCCTAGATCTAGGGTCGCCTAGGTCTGCTAGACAGCTCCTAACTAGGGCTAGAAATAGACCTCAAACCGCCTCTTCACGGACAAATACGGCCAGGTAAGTGGGAAGGAACCACCACTACAGTGGGCCTAATTAAAAACCACTAGCCTAGACACCGCAATGTCGGTTAGGATAAACGGCCGATGCCTACCCTAGTCCTTTTCCTATTGAGCTCGCTGTCCTTAGGTCTGAGTCTAATCTTTTTTTAATTAAAGGTGGTTGATGCAAAATGCTTAGGTGTTTTCTGGGGTCCTGGGAAGGGTGATGAAATCCCCACCCAATCTGGATTTGGTCAAATAGCCCCTTAGAGTCTGGTTAAATTATGCAAAACAAATAAAAATTCACTTGCAATCAGAATTTTTTTTTAGCGCGGCGCAAAGAAACCTGCAGAAATCTGTTATTTAGAAGGGGGAGAAAGACTTTTTACGCAAAGAACCCTGCAGAAAATTTTTACAGATAGAGATATGGAGATTGACAGAGGGAAGAAGGAGGAACAAACTCACAAAATTTAGTGCGCTGACGTGGCAGTCAAGGCGCGGATCAGCGGCATTTGTGTGGTTCAGGCCGCGGATGGGCGGCGCAATTAGGGTTTCAGGCACTGAAAATTTTTCTACTGCTCTGTGTCTTTATTTCCTCTCTGTTTTTATATGCAACTTTCTGATTTCCTCTCTGTAAATTTCCAGATCTTCGATTCTTCGCTGTTCCTGCAAGATTCAAAAGATATACCCTTCAAACAGATCAAATTTGATAATTTTTTGTATTTTTTTATTTTTTCAGATTTTTATAATTTTTTAAAATTTATATCAACCCGAAAATTCACAAAAAGAAAGATTACGCCGTCCCCGGCAACGGCGCCATTTGATTGATTCAAAAATATGAGTTTACCGCAATCAGAAACGGCGTCGCTTCGCAGCTAGCCGGTGAGTACGGGTCGATCCACAGAGACGGGTAAATTTCTTTAAAGTGTTTTAACGAGTTGATTCTATTTGTAGTTTTGGTTGGTTTATAAAACTAGAAGACTGGATCTAATTAATTTAATTAAGAATCTTGCTAGGGTTAGGATTAGGGGAAGTTTTTGAAATTAATGTTTTTCCTCACCGATTTCAATACCTTCCTTTCAATACCTTCCTTTTTGGAAATTGTATGCCTCTTTTCAATAAATAAAATTCAGAATTTCTGGGAGTAAATTTCAGATCTGTTCTTCTTGTTTGAAGGGAGCCGTCAACCTAGTAAGTCTTTTATTTCTTTCAATTATAATGTCTTCTCATCCCCTAATGAGCGAGTAGTCTCCTCGCTTGTTAGGGTTAGCCTTAGGGAAAGGGTTGAGAGATGAAATCTCTCGCCCCTTTCAATGCCACCTTCACCTAATGAATTAGAACTTCACGCATACGAGCACAACCGCTCCCTACGGCATCCTACCGTTCGAGGTAACGATGAACCGTAGTATAAAGGGCCGGTTCCGCACGTTTTCCGTGAGGGTTAGGATAATTATCAACAAAGGTAGGGTACAAATCTAGAGGAAGAAACATCTTCCCAAAAGATTTGTATCCACTTTATTGATAATTAACTTAACACCTAATAGATCTAAAAAAGGAAGGTATTGAAAGCGGTGAGGAAAAACATTAATTTCCAAAACTTCCCCTAATCCTAACCCTAGCAAGATTCTTAATTAAATTAATTAGATCCAGTCTTCTTGTTTTATAAACCAACCAAAACTACAAATAGAATCAACTCGTTAAAACACTTTAAAGGAATTTACCCGTCTCTGTGGATCGACCCGTACTCACCGGCTAGCTGCGAAGCGACGCCGTTTCTGATTGCGGTAAACTCATATTTTTGAATCAATCAAATGATCTCTCAACCCTTTCCCTAAGGCTAACCCTAACAAGCGAGGAGACTACTCGCTCATTAGGGGATGAGAAGACATTATAATTAAAAGAAATAAAAGTCTTACTAGGTTGACGGCTCCCTTCAAACAAGAAGAACAGATCTGAAATTTACTCCCAGAAATTCTGAATTTTATTTATTGAAAAGAGGCATACAATTTACAGATCTAAAACTACAATTTATAGGAAAATAGAAAACCTAGGGCTACAGGCTCTCGCACATGCGCAATTACAGATTTGCCCACGAAAAATCCTCACATCTGGACCGTCGCGCCGCCTCAGAAAATCTTCACCGACACGGGCGCTTGATGGCCGCGGAACCGCGGCGCCAGGTAGGGTTTGGCCGCGGTTCCGCGGCCAATAAAGGGAGTTGGGTTCTGATCATTTGTGGGCTTTCTTCTGGGCTTCTTGACTTCCTGTTTCTATGTGTATTTTCTGTGTTGGGCTTCTGGTTTTCCTCCAGATGTCTCAGTGAACACTTGTAAGTATCTTTTTGACCGTTTGCTTTAACATTTTGGACCTTGCATTGTTCTTCATCTAGGCTCGACTAGGATCCGTCTAATAGTTGGTCAAAAGTCCATTTTTCTGTTGTTTTGTGTCTTTTTCACTGTATTTGCTCCAGAAACCTGTAACCTGTAATATGCAACAAATGTGCGTCAAGAGTACCTGTTTATTTATAAAAAGATAAGAAATAGGGGAATGATAAATGCAATATTATGGTCTGAACAGGTAGCAATCTAAGAACAATGGAAACACACTCGTGATGAAGCGGCAGTGTCAAGTCTGCGGACTATGCTGTACTCATGTCACCTGGGAACTGTTAACTGACGACGGGTATAGTACCAACCAATAACTCCCTGCGAGTCCTGTCCGGTGTACCCGTAACCCAACGAGCACCTGTATGCTATCTCCAGTACAACGTACTAATGGCTGTGGGATAGACCATTTCCCCTGCTGGGATGAGAAGCGTACACACTAGTCTACTCTGGAGTATCGATGCCCTCTCTCGATAATCCTACGACTAGGGACCTGAAAAAGGATGTGCTTGTAGACTACCCAGCCCCCACTAGTGTGACTGCCATTACAACGCTGGTAGTCAAGCAAGATCCTATGGGCTCTATCAATATATATTTGCGATATGCTAAAAGAAACATATACACATATTAAGATAGATATAAACCAAGTAGCATACTACTATGTTGAGCAAGACTGTTATTATAACTGTGAATATCCCAAGCTTCCATTAAGAAATATACATGCTAGTATGATACAATAATTGCCCCTAGGGCATATACACTAACATCTACATGAGATATATTAGATATTTTCTCACTCATGGTTGTTATTCACTCTCTCATCCATTATTTGCTTCTTCTTCCTCAAGCTCAAGAGAGAGCTCTTTAGGTTTTTGAGAGGTGAAAAAAATAGTGAGAAAATTAATTCTAAAGTGAGCAAAAATCTTACGTCATCATCCTCTACTAGATTAGCATTTTGGTATCGGGTGTTAGCTTCACTAATCCCACATTAGTGAAGAGGTAGCTTGGGTTAGTGTCTCCTTGACATAGATCATCTTCGGCCTTGAAGACTTCAAGCAAGTATGCACCATTCACCTTGTCGAGCCTCTCAAGAGTCCGGGAGTTCATTGATCGCAGCGAAAAGACCACTACAAGGAGCTAAAGAAGTGAAGGACCGGACTACAAAGGTTGTAATCCCTAATCACTTAGTTGTAAAGTAGTTTACACATTGTATTGTCTAAATCTGTAGTTAAGATTCTAGGGTTAGGATTGTTTTGTACGGCAAATTTTTGAAAATGGCATAGATGATGCCTCCTGAAACCTTGCTGTCGTGCCAAGCAATCCTACAGTGGTATCAGAGCCAAGCTAGAGATTTAGACGATGTTGGTAGAATTACGAAACCGAAACAACTCCGAAACACTGCAAACTTAAAACCTAGTTTCTATTAATTTTTAAAGTCATAGAATTTTTTTTAAACAACTGCAGAATATTATATGAGATGTAATATGAACACTGAGCAAATACGAACCAATTCCAACCAAATTGACCCGAGCACATACCCTTTTAAACCGGTGTGGCCGGCCCTGTGGAGGCTTCAGGAGTTCGTATTTTTTTGGTGTTCAGGTCTCTGGGTTTTGGTGTTTCAAGTATTGTTTGCATGTGATGTTATCTTTTTGCAAAGACAATTCGGAGTGTTTCGTAGTCGTAATTCTAACTATTTTTCGGTTTATTTAGACGGTGTTAAAAAGTTCGAACGGATATCAAATACCCACTTTAACCCTCGACGGAAATTTTTCCAAGAGTTGGATATTTTCCGAGTTAAAGAACATTCAAATATCATGCAAGTAATGCGGTGGACCCTCTAGAAGAACAAAACCCTAACTCGATTCTATGACCGTAAGAACGGCCACCAAACCCTTGGGTTTGCGGTAGTTCCGCGGCGCCATAGGTGAGGCAAGGGTTGACCCTTCTACGGTTGGTCCATTGGTACTGTGGCATGTGATGAGTATTTTTAAACTGCGCTCAAGTGTTGAGTTTTTTGGGAAATTTTGGGTGTTTGTTGATTCGATCGGAATGTTTAACGTCGTCTAGCTTTTTGTGGAATGTGATACAATATGTGGAATTCATATAGTTAGGCATGAAATCCAAAGTATGTGATATTTTGGGTTTATGATGTCTAAGGTGATTGTGGATTCCAAATGTTGTAGTTTGACATTTTCTTTTCTACGACCGTAAGTGTAATATGTGGTGAATCAACGTTTTCATTGCTATATGTCAACGACAATTGTGATACGCATATTTACTTACGTTGATGACATATGATGTTATGTGTTGTTTGGATATGTTGATCGTCGTGTTTTGAATAGCCGGGGGTTTTATGTGAGATGAGAGTTTTTATTTTCATTCATGTAAAATTCACTGTATGTAATATTCTTTTATTGGGGCACTTTCGGGTTGAGGATGATATCACCATTGTTGTATATTATTTACTTTTCCACATTAAGATAGACCCAAGGAGGGGAGCACAAGTAACCGGGGTTCTAAAATCCAGTGGGAGACCATCTCGAGGTGTCGAGACCGGGTCTCCTAACATTAGAATTGGTAGGGTTGCTTGCCACTCTCGTAGGGGTCTAGGGATGTGGGTTTGGCTATTCATCGCGACCGTGTAATTCGTGTTTTATACTGGCTTAATTTAAAACACGGAATTCCTAGTATATCCAATATTTCATATGTTATCTTCTGCTGCTGATATTCTGTGATGTGATCACTTTATATATCTGAGACGAATGCTTTATTATTATATATATGATATATAATAAACGTTGCTAATATTTTGCACCCACGCTAGTCCAGCCCCGCTATGCCGTTAGTTAAGTAACCTAATAGTGCATGACGGGACACTGTGGCGAATGTGGATGGCATAAGCATACGTTGTATTTTCGTTTCTCCTGTGATGCTTAGGAAGCATAAATGATGGGTATTCATTAATAAGATTAGTGAAAAGAAAAGAAACCTAAAAGATGTTGTAGAATCATATTTTCAAAAAGGGTAGCTCTAGTTCTTTCTTTGCATAGCGGTATTCCTTGTAGAATATCCAGCACCTTATTCGATAAGGAAAGAGCCGAGATCCCTTTACCGGGAGTGAGCTCTTTAGCAAAAGCTAGCGGATGCTATAACCAACTCGGTTTTTTCTTTTGATTGCTTCTTTTAGTTCTTGCTTTGCATAGCGGTATTTGTGAAATATCCTGCACCTTATTCGATAAGGAAAGAGCCGAGATCCCTTCACCGGGAGTGACCTCTGTAGAAAAACTAGTAAAAAGCCTCAAAAACACTCATTTTCAAAAATCACTTGTTTCTACAAATACATCAAGTTCATTACGCTCATGGTTTTCATAAAAAACCTGCGTAGCCCTCCGACATTTCAGATAAGTGCCACTTAGTATTCGTGCTACGTTTGTTGATATCTGTCGAGGCATAGTTTGCGGTAGCTGATTGGTGCTTATCTGCAAAGCATGTGATGCGATTGGATTAGGGTAGTTGTATGACCTTGTTGACCTCTGTCAAGGGTCGTGCGGGTGGGTTTAATTCAATCATGAAATGCCGGGTTGAACTTGACTAGTGCACTATGGTTTGTTGACCTCTGTCAAGGTCATAGGACGCTAGGGGAAAAAGTATTATCAGGAATTTCAAGTGTTGAAATTTCCAATGAGATTGCACACCTTCTCTGAGATAGTTGGATCCCGATACCCACTGTGAGCAAAAGTTGCTCCCGGGAGAGTTTTGCACTATATAATTAGCTAACTCATTAGGTGTCTAGAAAGGTGTCAACGGGGCTACGCCTCTGGGAAAATGAGGTTTATTTTAATTAGGTCCGTGCGAAAGCACGGGGAACCTCCCTCAGAAGTACCGGCACTGGCCTGGCTGAACGGTTAGCGAAGTTGTAGAATGCAATTAATCCTTCCTGAATTTTCTTTTTAATGTTTGAAGGAAAATTTGAGAATAGCAGAGAGAGACATCGATTAGATAAGATAAATAACCAATCTGATCCTTGCAAGAGCATACGCTAAGTGTTTTCTTCTCTCTCTCTCCAGGTAGCGACCATGTCAGGCCATAATCAAGATAATAATTTGGATGTATTGACCGAACCCGCTTTTTATGCAGAGCAGGGGAACGTTAGTTCCGCTCCAACTTATAATTGTTATAAGTCTGAGCAGGAAATAGGAAAATATCCGGATTTCCACGCCACCCAAACGAAGAATGAGCATGTTGATGCCTCTTCTTCGGTTGTGTTGGTTATCCAGAACTGTTTCTCAGTACACTCTACGTCCTGAGTATTAGAAACTGGATCGGGATCCCACATATGTACTATGTTACATGGGCTAAAGAAAGGTAGAGAACTGGGAGTAGGTGATCATTCCGTACTAGTAGGGAATGGTGCAAATGTTGCAGCCAAAGCTGTTGGCGAATATCACCTTGTATTACAAATGGTAATACATTGATTCTGAACGAATGTTGTTACATACCGACCCTGATATGCAACCTTATATCGGTTTCTTTATTAAGTAAAGAAGGATATAATTTTGTAGTACAGGATAATGTTATGAACATCTTCCTGAATCAAAAGTTGATTGGATCAGGCTCGTTAAATAATGGCATATACATTCTAAATCAAACCACAGTTCTTAATGTACAAAACACACACAAGAGGAAGAGTTCAGAAATGAACGAATCCTTATTGTGGTATTGTAGACTAGGTCATATCAATGCGACCCGACTATCTAAGTTACATATAGATGGATATTTGAAATCGTTCGAATTTTCATCTTATGACACTTGCCAGTCATGTCTCAAAGGTAAAATGACCAAAACTCCGTTTACTGGACACGAAGAAAGAGTTACGGAACTCTTGGGACTGATACATAGTGATGTATGCGGTCCCATGTCTATACATGCCAGGAATGGTTCTTCATACTTCATTACATTCACTGTTGATCTCTCAAGATACGGAAATGTATTCATGTTGAAACACAAGTCTGAAGCTTTTGAGAAATTCAAAGAATATAAGCATGAAGTTGAGAACCAAACGAGTAAAAGTATTAAAATCCTACGATCTGATCGCGGTGGAGAATACTTAAGCACAGAATTCCGTGACTATAGAAAAGAGAATGGGATTCTCCCTCAGTTTACTCCTCCGTATACACCACAGCACAACGGTGTATCGGAACGGAGGAATCACACTGTCACGACCCGAAAAGTACGGAACATGACCGGCACTTAAACTACGAAACGTCTCGAGGCGTTCGTAATCTAAGTAAGCCGAAAATCCAGAAATCCAAACTAAGAAAAACATTAGAGTGAAGGAAAACCAATTTAAATCAAGTAGTTTTAATAGCATAAGCCGAATTATGCGTTTTTAAAACATCAAATATTTCCTGAAAATTTCGGCAGAGTCTCCTTTGTAAATACTGGCCCCCAAACGGGATACAATATGAATAGTATACGAAATCAATAAAAAGGCATCCCCAAGCGGGAGCTAGCTCTTCGTCAATCGACGGTCACAACCACACAAGCAATATAATATACAACGCCAACGGCGAGGATCAAAATTCAAAGGAAACTCAACCACAAGAAAACCACAGAAATAAGACGCGCGACTCTAAGGTCGAAGGAATAAACATCACTGGTCTCTATCTCTGAAATAAATACATGTTTGGTTGATGGAACTTCTAGATACAACTGAATAATAAAATAAAATGTATAATGATGGGTACGATACAAATAAACCCACCTACTAGTAAGTCACCCGAACGAACTATGCCCGCAAAGCCGTAAAGAAATATGTACGGCAAACCTGCAAGAAACTGGGGCACAACGGGGGTGAGTTGCCAACTCGTGAATAGAAAAACATCTATGAATAGAAATCGCATAAATAACGCAATCCTAGGTCAATGATCATAATATATCCTCAATTATAAATAACAAGCAGCCTATAACAAGGCTAGGGTAAATATCTAACCCGAGTGTAATCTCATGTGCCCGTGCCAGTGCCTTAGGTAGTAATATATCATATGAATGAGGTATGAATGCATGAAAACAGAATACATGTAAATGAAGAACTGTTTTCATAATTTAGTGAGATTTCCTTTGTATTTTTAAAATGAGGTATCATAATGAAATCAGCATAAAACAGTGCCTAGCATCGGCACAAAACGTAATCCCAATATCTCGATATCTCTGTATCACAGTCTCTGTACCTCAATATCTCGAAATCTCAATGTCTCAATCACAATATCTAGGGCGCCGTCAGTCCAGACCGGCCCCTACCATCCATCTCAAGACCACGACGGTATCCTCCGGATATCCGACGCGTCGGGTAAAATCACCGGTAGGTAGTGCTCCCCTGCCAGGCTCACAACGTCATCATCACGCGCTTCTTGCCCCGGGGTACCTTACCGGGTCCACCATGTACCCGAAACGGTTCATCCGCCTCCTCGAATCGGGTCTCGAAATCCATCAGCAAACTCATGGTGGACGACTCATACATCATGGGAAAACCGCACTTTTTATTTTAAAGAGAGAAAGAAGTTTATATAAGTTTTGCGGTTTTCCCCAAAATCCAGAAAATCTCATAGAAATCCGAATCCAATCCTCAATAGCATGTAAACAGTGCATATCGGCATAAAAATCCATGAATGCGGCATAACAATGAATATTAACATGCATGAAGTAACAAGTAATATCTACAATGTCTAATCTAGCATATAAGGCGAGTACACTAATATCGTGTCTAAATTATTAGCTAACAACCTATGTCAATGCAATAGTATTTCTAAAGTGTACGTGGCATGGCAATTACCGATGAAGATGTGTGTGAGCCGGCAAGTAAGTGTACGTGGTACATACGCATCATCGGTAATGGTGCTGATGTCCTAACAGCATGATATCAATAATGTAGTACGAAACATAATATAAGCATGCGATGCGAAGCGAACCACAATAATGAGCGGAAGCTGAATACTAGACGCAACTATAACTAATCTGCATTAATCTAATATAAGTCCTACAAATGGTGCCTTTTGAAATAACACGAATCATGGGGTTTTGAAAATAGGGGCTACGGTGTTTTTATGAAAAGATACGTCTTTTGAAATCTCCGTAGGATCCCTTGGGCTGTCTTTTGAAATACCCACGATTCGTTAGTTTTTGAAATAGGTAAGAATCGAATCTAATCTAACAACTAAACTAAACTAAAGGGCTAAGCTAACCAGCTGGACTACAGGTAAGGAAACCGCCTAACATCTGAGTCGATATATATACATACCTGTATATATATTAGTCGGTGATCCCGCCTCAATAATATCATATCCGATACCATATCTATAATCAGACATCCCAAGTCAAGAGTGCGGATCAATCATCAATATATAGCTCGTACGTAAATCCGTCGTACGGCATCCCAAATCTGGGTACGGGTCAATATCACATTCATCATACTATTCATCTGGTATCCTCTTTATCAAATATCATGATCGGGGTACTGATCTACGTCTAGTACAATACTGATACCGCCTAAGTATGCATGCAGGTGTAAGAATCACTACACCAAAAGACCCGCTAAAACATCATGTCGTATATCAATACGAACCAAATCACATCGCCGATCTCCCGGCCTCAAGCCCAATCTCATTGACTCATCTCAAATTCCAATACTATTCTCAAATTCAGTATATGAACACATAGTCCCATACCTATGTGAACACATAAATATATATATATTCCCATATACGCACATATGAAAGAACGAATGTATGCAAGTATGTGTGTGCGTGCGTGTGTGAGTGTGACCACTACTCTAGGGTTTCGCAACTACACTAAACCAATCCAAAAATACCAAATATCCATCTTTATCATCAATAATCTCAACAACATAAAATCAATATCTGTGTGTATACGTATTCGTATACATCACCACGAACTGCGGGGGTGCTATACGCCATCCACCCGACTTCTCCCCGTAGATATAAATCTACTCACCTGTATCCTGCGTGTCGGTGTCGATAACGCCATGCTCCTTCGTCTCGGAATCCATGTGAAGGTACCTACAATGATCAACCATAGCAATGCGTATGAAAATCAAGGCAGAAAACCGATACAGCGCACAGTGTGCTCATAGGTTGGAACCTATGGCCCAAACATGCAAATCCAACAAACAAGCCCTGTTGTCGATGTACGAACACCCGACAACCAAATACAAATCCAAATATCAAGAAAGTGCATTTAAAAATACGGAAAACATCGCCTAAAACACATCAAAATGATCCCAGATTTTCCCCAGATGACAATTAGCCAAAACTGCATATAGGAGGGGTCTAATTTAGTGCAAAATGAGCCCTGGAACAAAAATTGATCGATTCTCTCCTACTCTGGCCGCAAATTGCGGCCAGAATGATTAAATTTGCGGCCGTAGGTTTGAGTTAGGGGCTCGGGTCTTGGTGGTAGCTTCCTAGGTGCCTGCACGACTCACTGTCAGCTCAATTTTATTTTTGGTGCCCCCGGGTTGCTCCAGATTCCAAAACACCTTCATAGATCACACAAACCGACATGAAAAGTTCCTTAATTCCGTATTTTTGGGTTTCAGGTTGTGCTAGGCCAGTGTTTTGGTTAATATGGGGTCTAAGGTCACCATTAGGGTCCAATTGCACAGCCACATCTCAACTTTCCCCTAACCCTCTCTAAGTTGGTCCAAAACACACCAAATTACACGATATCGATATGAAACTTGAATTGAAACTTAAGCACAAGAAATAACACTCTAATTTTGAAGAAATTACCTCATAAGACCCTCATGAATCCTCAACAGCACCAAAACATCTACTTTCTTGGTCCAAAGCGTAGATCTTGAGCTTGTGAGCATGTTTAGTGAAGTGGGAATGAGGTTTTGTGTTTGTTTTCATGGTGTTGTAGGGGGTTTTAAGAGGATGAAGAAGGAGGAAGGGCAGGAGCAGCAGCTGAGCTCAAAGAGGGGATAGAAAATGGATGTGGGGAAATGATGGGAGCATGGCTACAAAAGAGAAAAAGTTAACCTATACCTACCCCCTCTCTCTCATCATCAATCCATTTCCTTTTTCCTTTTCTTTTCTTTTCCTTCTTACTCAAATAGTAGACCCAAAGTAATAGCCATGGTAAGAAAATGTAACACAAGTGTAGGAAAAAGATATGTGTATGTTTTGCACAAAATTGCTAAAAATCCGATTAGCGATTTTTAATCGCGATTAGCACTAAATTAGCATATAATTAATCATAAAAACTTAAAAATGTCATAATTCCATAAAATACTCTATTTTAGAATTTTCCATAATTTTTCCAAAATTTTTCCCATTTATCGGTATTTAATTATAAATTTAATATTAAAATAATCAATAAAATAATATTAAATTATAAAAATTCCCAAAATAATATTTATTATTTTGAAATGTTACAATCTTCCCCCGTTAAAGAAATTCGGTCCCCGAATTTAAATTTAGACCCCCAATTTCTAAAATATTTCAATAAGAAATCCAAGTCGTCGGGCTCCGAAATCATCAATACATAAACGCATCATAGCGCAATGCATGCGCATGAGTAATGAGAAGATAACTCAAAAACAAAACTCCTTCAAGCATCCCGCAATCATCGGAGTTATGGTAAGGACACGAATGCCAAATCCAAAGCAAAACCAATATGATATAAATCAGAACTATACATGTAAATATCAAATCTATACATGTAAGTTTCTAAAGGAAATGCATGCCAAATCTTTTAAAGTCGTTGTGCAATGCGCATAACACTGCACAGTGGCGGACGTCTATTATAAGAAAATAACCATAAACGTATATACCTTTTGTTTAATATGCACGTTCCGCCGTTTTGAAAACAATTTAGAAGGGTTTCCTTGTTTTAAACGTTTCGTGTCTTATCAAACGCGTAGGTAAATACTGAGACTATAGCTCGCTTTTGAAAATCCCTTCGATAACTATCAATGCATGCAAAATATACCCAGGTACTGTCCTCTGACTAGTCCTGCTCAGTATAAAAACATATAGCAATCATCATAAAAACGTACCGCTCCATAAGAAATCAATCCCAAAATATACATATGAATACTACGTGCGTCTGGTGCGCACGGAAATCAAGATCCATAAATGTGCCATACATGTGCACAGAAACAACATCTAAGTGCATCGGGTGTGCACGAAGCATCTGTCATGGGCCAAATGTGTGCCTGACAGCAAAAACAGGTGCATCTAACATGCACGAAAAATCCCGATTTAGTGCATCTGGTGTGCAACCAAAATCGTACCTCATAACATGTGCCCAACATGCGCCTAAATCCAAATCCGGTGCATCCATCATGCACGAAATCATGAAATCCAATATCAAGCGCCGAAACACGCGTAAAATCCAATCAGGTGCATAAAGTGCACAAACAAACATCGAACATCCCAATCGAAATCGAAGTCCAGTGCAACTAAGTGCACAGAATACATGTCACTGCACTGCAAGCATATGTAAACTATACAGAGTGCAAAAACCAAATCGTGTGCGTGCATACGCACAAAATCAACTCAAATGTATGAAACCCATGAAATCATATATATGGGAAATCAAGGCATGAAAACAATATCAAGTGCAACAACTGTGCAAAATCGCAAATATCCGATAGGTACAACCATGGTGCATGAAAACAAATATCATGAATCCAATCATCAAATCAGTCATGCGAATAGATCGCCCAAAACATCGAAATCAATAATGGCGGAATAGTACCGCTCAAGCGCATCCTCCAAGAATCTCGGGCCAACTGTCGTGGTCACTCATAGCATGTCTCATCGACGATCCTGAACTCTGGCCTGCTGGTGTGCGTAACATGACCACTCCTGGGTCTAAGCCTTCTCTGTGGATTACCAATCTCATGGCCCACCGGATCATCGGCCTTGTCAGGTGTGCTAACGGGGACTATTCCGTTTTGGCACTTCTCTGGTCATCTCTCGGTCAATCCTCACGACCACTCGTCAAGCGGCATGTCACTGGCGTCGGCCTCTGGCTCTCTGAATGCACATGACACATCTAATCCTCGGTGCAAATATCATTGCAGCAGTATCCTGGAAGGAATCCTGCTCAAGGTCTCTTCCAAATCTCGTCTCTGCCTAACTGTCCGGAAGTCATCGTCCTTTACTATATCTGTTTCTTGTTCCGGAACAGCTGCATACTCACTGCGACTCCTTCTGGAAGGTATATCCAAGTAAAATGCATCGGCATGTGTATCACATCTCTGATGTCGGCGGAGTGGAACGTCATCTCGTCCAGACCTGGTATGAACCTCTTACTCCACTTTTCTCTAATGTCGACTGCTTCGGACTCGTCTCGTCGTGGCTGCATGGACTGAACTCCAACGGCTATCCTCGTATCTGGAGTCTCCCAAGAAATGCATCTCACCACCTAGCGTCCAAATTAAGTCGAGCCATCCGATCGATTCGCCGAATCCTCATAGTCCCCCAAGAGCTCAACATCTTGGGTACAGTATAATAGTATCGAGTACATACCACAGTATCGGTGGTCTAGCCGTAGAAGGGCAAACCCAAGCCTCAATAATGGCGCCGTAGAACTGCCGCAAACCCTAAGGTTCAAAGGCTTTCACACGGTCATTAAGTCGAGTTAGGGTTTCATTCTTCTAGAGGGACCATAGAATTGCTTGCATGTCTTTCCGAATACTTTAAACTTGGAATAGTAGGTTTCTGACATTCGATCGTCTCTGTCGACTCTCAACGTCTCGGCGTGAAGTCGTCTCTAGCTGGAATCAATCTACCTGATGACCTCGCATCGGGGTAGACGAACGAACCACATGTCCTAGTCATTCATCCTTAGTGACTAGCGAACTTCTATCATCTCTTAGTACAACTCGTACTGCAATAGCTCCAACATCTGGGGCGATATCTCGTCGTTCGTAGCAATGACTGGCTCACTCGTCTGCTCGCTGAACCGTGACTCAATCATCATGAACAAGCAATACACCAACGGTCATCAAAATCTGGCTGGCCTCTGTCAGCGGCTCAATCCTCTGGTGCTGATTTACACGTCCGAGTAATCTCATACAGCGATCCATCCAACGCTCGTGGCCCAAAACACAATCAAAAGACACATCTCTACAATCGTGTGTCGCCGGGATCACGCCCTGGTCAGTCCTCGTTCGTGACGAGTTCGTGCTGACCGCAACTCTAGCCGTAGCCCTCCCTGCCCGTAATCGTGGCAGCAAAACCAAAACTGGTACCGATGAGGCTAGATCAGGAATGAATATGATACTGAACAAGAAATGTACGTCCTAAGGCTTCTTAAGTGGAGTGGCGTGTCGTAAATATGCCGCGGAACATACCCACGGTACGTCACTCTACTTTAGTCACCTATTCCATCAACCAAGGGTCATCCTACGCTCCGAAGGTAAAACCTAACGCTCTGATATCAACTTTGTCACGACCCGAAAAGTACGGAACATGACCGGCACTTAAACTACGAAACGTCTCGAGGCGTTCGTAATCTAAGTAAGCCGAAAACCCAGAAATCCAAACCAAGAAAAACAGTAGAGTGAAGGAAAACCAATTTAAATCAAGTAGTTTTAAAAGCATAAGCCGAATTATGCGTTTTTAAAACATCAAATATTTCTTGAAAATTTCGGCAGAGTCTCCTTTGTAAATACTGGCCCCCAAACGGGATACAATATGAATAGTATACGAAATCAATAAAAAGGCATCCCCAAGCGGGAGCTAGATCTTCGTCAATCGACGGTCACAACCACACAAGCAATATAATATACAACGCCAACGGCGAGGATCAAAATTCAAAGGAAACTCAACCACAAGAAAACCACAGAAATAAGACGCGCGACTCTAAGGTCGAAGGAATAAACAACACTGGTCTCTATCTCTGAAATAAATACATGTTTGGTTGATGGAACTTCTAGATGCAACTGAATAATAATATAAAATGTATAATGATGGGTACGATACAAATAAACCCACCTACTAGTAAGTCACCTAAACGAACTATGCCCGCAAAGCCGTAAAGAAACATGTACGGCAAAACCTGCAAGAAACTGGGGCACAACGGGGGTGAGTTGCCAACTCGTGAATAGAAAAACATCTATGAATAGAAATCGCATAAATAACGCAATCCTAGGTCAATGATCATAATATATCCTCAATTATAAAAAACAAGCAGCCTATAACAAGGCTAGGGTAAATATCTAACCCGAGTGTAATCTCATGTGCCCGTGCCAGTGCCTCAGGTAGCAATATATCATATGAATGAGGTATGAATGCATGAAAACAGAATACATGTAAATGAAGAACTGTTTTCATAATTTAGTGAGATTTCCTTTGTATTTTTAAAATGAGGTATCATAATGAAATCAGCATAAAACAGTGCCTAGCATCGGCACAAAACGTAATCCCAATATCTCGATATCTCTGTATCACAGTCTCTGTACCTCAATATCTCGAAATCTCAATGTCTCAATCACAATATCTAGGGCGCCGTCAGTCCAGACCGGCCCCTACCATCCATCTCAAGACCACGACGGTATCCTCCGGATATCCGACGCGTCGGGTAAAATCACCGGTAGGTAGTGCTCCCCTGCCAGGCTCACAACGTCATCATCACGCGCTTCTTGCCCCGGGGTACCTTACCGGGTCCACCATGTACCCGAAACGGTTCATCCGCCTCCTCGAATCGGGTCTCGAAATCCATCAGCAAACTCATGGTGGACGACTCATACATCATGGGAAAACCGCACTTTTTATTTTAAAGAGAGAAAGAAGTTTATATAAGTTTTGCGGTTTTCCCCAAAATCCAGAAAATCTCATAGAAATCCGAATCCAATCCTCAATAGCATGTAAACAGTGCATATCGGCATAAAAATCCATGAATGCGGCATAACAATGAATATTAACATGCATGAAGTAACAAGTAATATCTACAATGTCTAATCTAGCATATAAGGCGAGTACACTAATATCGTGTCTAAATTATTAGCTAACAACCTATGTCAATGCAATAGTATTTCTAAAGTGTACGTGGCATGGCAATTACCGATGAAGATGTGTGTGAGCCGGCAAGTAAGTGTACGTGGTACATACGCATCATCGGTAATGGTGCTGATGTCCTAACAGCATGATATCAATAATGTAGTACGAAACATAATATAAGCATGCGATGCGAAGCGAACCACAATAATGAGCGGAAGCTGAATACTAGACGCAACTATAATTAATCTGCATTAATCTAATATAAGTCCTACAAATGGTGCCTTTTGAAATAACACGAATCATGGGGTTTTGAAAATAGGGGCTACGGTGTTTTTATGAAAAGATACGTCTTTTGAAATCTCCGTAGGATCCCTTGGGCTGTCTTTTGAAATACCCACGATTCGTTAGTTTTTGAAATAGGTAAGAATCGAATCTAATCTAACAACTAAACTAAACTAAAGGGCTAAGCTAACCAGCTGGACTACAGGTAAGGAAACCGCCTAACATCTGAGTCGATATATATACATACCTGTATATATATTAGTCGGTGATCCCGCCTCAATAATATCATATCCGATACCATATCTATAATCAAACATCCCAAGTCAAGAGTGCGGATCAATCATCAATATATAGCTCGTACGTAAATCCGTCGTACGGCATCCCAAATCTGGGTACGGGTCAATATCACATTCATCATACTATTCATCTGGTATCCTCTTTATCAAATATCATGATCGGGGTACTGATCTACGTCTAGTACAATACTGATACCGCCTAAGTATGCATGCAGGTGTAAGAATCACTACACCAAAAGACCCGCTAAAACATCATGTCGTATATCAATACGAACCAAATCACATCGCCGATCTCCCGGCCTCAAGCCCAATCTCATCGACTCATCTCAAATTCCAATACTATTCTCAAATTCAGTATATGAACACATAGTCCCATACCTATGTGAACACATAAATATATATATATTCCCATATACGCACATATGAAAGAACGAATGTATGCAAGTATGTGTGTGCGTGCGTGTGTGAGTGTGACCACTACTCTAGGGTTTCGCAACTACACTAAACCAATCCAAAAATACCAAATATCCATCTTTATCATCAATAATCTCAACAACATAAAATCAATATCTGTGTGTATACGTATTCGTATACATCACCACGAACTGCGGGGGTGCTATACGCCATCCACCCGACTTCTCCCCGTAGATATAAATCTACTCACCTGTATCCTGCGTGTCGGTGTCGATAACGCCATGCTCCTGTTGGAGATAGTGCCCTCAGAGTCAATTATTAGGTCACAGGTACGTGATTGTAATGATTGAGGGAGGACCTATCCCAGTAGGACAGTCTTGCTCGAGATGATAGTATGCTATCTGGTTTACCTTTATCATCGTGTACTGCTTTAGGTGACACGACACGTCGCTATTACACGTTGATAGAGCCCCTAGGATTCTTGCTTGACCACCAGCAGTATGAGGGCGATCATATAAGTGGGAGCTGGGGGTCTATAAGCTTATCCTTAAAAGGTCCCTAGTCGTGGGAGTTTCGAGACTGGGCATCGATACTCCATTAGTAGACTAGTGTATACAGTCGAGACCCCGACGAGGGGCGGTGGCCGGTCTCACAAGCCACTGGTGTCAGTTGGATCACCTAAGATGTATACAGGTGCTCATTGGGTTATGAGTACACCGGACAGGACTCGCCGGGAACATGCTAGTTGGTCATATACCAGACGTCAGATGGCAGTTCCCTGGTGACATGTGTGCAGGTTAGTTCATCGACCTGGGGATCGTCATTTGTCTCATGTGAGTTCCCACTGTACTTTGATTACTACCCTACCACGGCTCAAAGGAGTCGTGCAAACAGGTTTTAGTTGGGTACAGTCCCGAGCCACATGGAGGCAGTGAGCGTATCTTCAGGGGTTCGTCTCTCCCGGTATTGGGGGTGAGGTCGTGCTGTGTCTAGGAGAGCCATTACACAAAGTCCTTGGCCAAGGTAAGGAGATTTACTGGTAGGTATTCCAGTAGTATCTCAGGGTGTTCTGGGCTACACTCCGACACGACTTGTACCGCTTTTAGGGGTCTGACTTTTACCAACCCCCTAGGCCCGCCATGCGATGCTCATAGACGAACGGACCGGACTGCACGGATATTGTCACTGACAGGCTCAGTTGGGTGTCGGGGTGAGCTTCCTCATCGACGTCCCATTTGGTCAATAGCTGGTGGCCCGTCACGTATTGGCATATACCTCTGACGTGCTAGTGGTTAAATCCACAGCCATAGTATTGACGAGTCTTTAGAGTCCACCACATTTACAGTTACTCAAGCTTTCGGGCGAAAGGTTGTAGAGGCCGTATGGAGATATGGCAAGGTCCGATCAGATACGTGCGGTATTGCACGGATCAGGATCGGACAGTTTGTACTATAGGCCGTATGGTTATATGGCAGGGTTCGATCAGATACGTGCGGTATTGCACGGATCAGGATCGAACAGATATTACTATCCGGTTTTGGTATAAGCCGGATTCTAGTATAGTACAGTGTAGATTTTGTCTCATTGCATTTGTATTTCGGTCGGAATACAAATGCGGGTGTGTATGCACAGTATCGGGGTTTTCCTGTAATTTATTACGGGACCAGTTTTCTGGAGTTGCCAGTTTGCTTTCCGTTTCGGCCAATTTCCTTTGTTCCGTTCATTGGCCGAAGATTGGTGGAGGAGGGCTTATTTGCATTGTTGCAAATAAGTATTTGTGGAGGGGGTATTTGCTTATTGTTGTATCATGATAGCACCATCCTTTGACTTGATTTCTTCATGATGACTTGACTTCACAACCTCATCATGGCTTGACTTATGTATGATGATGGAGGGACATGATGGTTGATGATGATGAGGGGTGAGGTTGGTGGAGTGTTAGTTTACACTTGTGATCATATTCTTTCATGATTGGTTTTTGGATGCTTGGGATTATTGTTATGGTTGCACCACTCCTTCCTTGGCTCTCTCTCTCTCATTCTCTCCACTCTTGAAGTCATGGCCGGCCCAAGCTCTTTGGGGCTGTCCAAATTTTTGAAGTGGGAAAAATGTTGTTCATTTCATGCACCAAAGTTCTCCTAGCTCCTCCATATACTTCTTGTATCCATCCCTCCACCAAAGGCAATTTCTACAACCCCAAATGAGATCTCTACACTACATTCTACAGCGAATCTTGGGCACGTCGAGTAGCCGGCTTCGTGCCCGAGTTGCCTCGGCATTGAGGTGGGAGCCCGTAAACATAGTAGGCGATGTGGTGCACTTCCGGCGACGAGGAGGAGACAGGACTTTCCGCAGGAGATCGGCACCATGACGAGAAGACCGGAGGACTTGGATCGTCGGTATATCTCTAACCCATCTTCTTGTTAGCTTAGACTAGTTAGTGGTTCGATCCCGGTTATAGTGCGCGGTGGTGCCGGTTTGCTAAGTCCGCAAAATTTAAGTTATTCACCGCTTCCGCATTCCGGCGTCGGATTGACGGCCGGGGCGCCGCCGTGCACTTACAGCTCCGTCGTCTCGGAATCCATGTGAAGGTACCAACAATGATCAACCATAGCAATGCGTATGAAAATCAAGGCAGAAAACCGATACAGCGCACAGTGTGCTCATAGGTTGGAACCTATGGCCCAAACATGCAAATCCAACAAACAAGCCCTGTTGTCGATGTACGAACACCCGACAACCAAATAAAAATCCAAATATCAAGAAAGTGCATTTAAAAATACGGAAAACATCGCCTAAAACACACCAAAATGATCCCAGATTTTCCCCAGATGATAATTAGCCAAAACTGCATATAGGAGGGGTCTAATTTAGTGCAAAATGAGCCCTGGAACAAAAATTGACCGATTCTCTCCTACTCTGGCCGCAAATTGCGGCCAGAATGATTAAATTTGCGGCCGTAGGTTTGAGTTAGGGGCTCGGGTCTTGGTGGTAGCTTCCTAGGTGCCTGCACGACTCACTGTCAGCTCAATTTTATTTTTGGTGCCCCCGGGTTGCTCCAGATTCCAAAACACCTTCATAGATCACACAAACCGACATGAAAAGTTCCTTAATTCCGTATTTTTGGGTTTCAGGTTGTGCTAGGCCAGTGTTTTGGTTAATATGGGGTCTAAGGTCACCATTAGGGTCCAATTGCACAGCCACATCTCAACTTTCCCCTAACCCTCTCTAAGTTGGTCCAAAACACACCAAATTACACGATATCGATATGAAACTTGAATTGAAACTTAAGAACAAGAAATAACACTCTAATTTTGAAGAAATTACCTTATAAGACCCTCATGAATCCTCAACAGCACCAAAACATCTACTTTCTTGGTCCAAAGCGTAGATCTTGAGCTTGTGAGCATGTTTAGTGAAGTGGGAATGAGGTTTTGTGTTTGTTTTCATGGTGTTGTGGGGGGTTTTAAGAGGATGAAGAAGGAGGAAGGGCAGGAGCAGCAGCTGAGCTCAAAGAGGGGAGAGAAAATGGATGTGGGGAAATGATGGGAGCATGGCTACAAAAGAGAAAAAGTTAACCTATACCTACCCCCTCTCTCTCATCATCAATCCATTTCCTTTTTCCTTTTCTTTTCTTTTCCTTCTTACTCAAATAGTAGACCCAAAGTAATAGCCATGGTAAGAAAATGTAACACAAGTGTAGGAAAAAGATATGTTTATGTTTTGCACAAAATTGCTAAAAACCCGATTAGCGATTTTTAATCGCGATTAGCACTAAATTAGCATATAATTAATCATAAAAACTTAAAAATGTCATAATTCCATAAAATACTCTATTTTAGAATTTTCCATAATTTTTCCATAATTTTTCCCATTTATCGGTATTTAATTACAAATTTAATATTAAAATAATCAATAAAATAATATTAAATTATAAAAATTCCCAAAATAATATTTTATTATTTTGAAATGTTACAATCTTCCCCCCTTAAAGAAATTCGGTCCCCGAATTTAAATTTAAACCCCTAATTTCTAAAACATTTCAATAAGAAATCCAAGTCGTCGGGCTCCGAAATCATCAATACATAAACGCATCATAGCGCAATGCATGCGCATGAGTAATGAGAAGATAACTCAAAAACAAAACTCCTTCAAGCATCCCGCAATCATCGGAGTTATGGTAAGGACACGAATGCCAAATCCAAAGCAAAACCAATATGATATAAATCAGAACTATACATGTAAATATCAAATCTATACATGTAAGTTTCTAAAGGAAATGCATGCCAAATCTTTTAAAGTCGTTGTGCAATGCGCATAACACTGCACAGTGGCGGACGTCTATTATAAGAAAATAACCATAAACGTATATACCTTTTGTTTAATATGCACGTTCCGCCGTTTTGAAAACAATTTAGAAGGGTTTCCTTGTTTTAAACGTTTCGTGTCTTATCAGACGCGTAGGTAAATACTGAGACTATAGCTCGCTTTTGAAAATCCCTTCGATAATTATCAATGCATGCAAAATATACCCAGGTACTGTCCTCTGACTAGTCCTGCTCAGTATAAAAACATATAGCAATCATCATAAAAACGTACCGCTCCATAAGAAATCAATCCCAAAATATACATATGAATACTACGTGCGTCTGGTGCGCACGGAAATCAAGATCCATAAATGTGCCATACATGTGCACAGAAACAACATCTAAGTGCATCGGGTGTGCACGAAGCATCTGTCATGGGCCAAATGTGTGCCTGACAGCAAAAACAGGTGCATCTAACATGCATGAAAAATCCCGATTTAGTGCATCTGGTGTGCAACCAAAATCGTACCTCATAACATGTGCCCAATATGCGCCTAAATCCAAATCCGGTGCATCCATCATGCACGAAATCATGAAATCCAATATCAAGCGCCGAAACACGCGTAAAATCCAATCAGGTGCATAAAGTGCACAAACAAACATCGAACATCCCAATCGAAATCGAAGTCCAGTGCAACTAAGTGCACAGAATACATGTCACTGCACTGCAAGCATATGTAAACTATACAGAGTGCAAAAACCAAATCGTGTGCGTGCATACGCACAAAATCAACTCAAATGTATGAAACCCATGAAATCATATATATGGGAAATCAAGGCACGAAAACAATATCAAGTGCAACAACTGTGCAAAATCGCAAATATCCGATAGGTACAACCATGGTGCATGAAAACAAATATCATGAATCCAATCATCAAATCAGTCATGCGAATAGATCGCCCAAAACATCGAAATCAATAATGGCGGAATAGTACCGCTCAAGCGCATCCTCCAAGAATCTCGGGCCAACTGTCGTGGTCACTCATAGCATGTCTCATCGACGATCCTGAACTCTGGCCTGCTGGTGTGCGTAACATGACCACTCCTGGGTCCAAGCCTTCTCTGTGGATTACCAATCTCATGGCCCACCGGATCATCGGCCTTGTCAGGTGTGCTAACGGGGACTATTCCGTTTTGGCACTTCTCTGGTCATCTCTCGGTCAATCCTCACGACCACTCGTCAAGCGGCATGTCACAGGCGTCGGCCTCTGGCTCTCTGAATGCACATGACACATCTAATCCTCGGTGCAAATATCATTGCAGCAGTATCCTGGAAGGAATCCTGCTCAAGGTCTCTTCCAAATCTCGTTTCTGCCTAACTGTCCGGAAGTCATCGTCCTTTACTATATCTGTTTCTTGTTCCGGAACAGCTGCATACTCACTGCGACTCCTTCTGGAAGGTATATCCAAGTAAAATGCATCGGCATGTGTATCACATCTCTGATGTCGGTGGAGTGGAACGTCATCTCGTCCAGACCTGGTATGAACCTCTTACTCCACTTTTCTCTAATGTCGACTGCTTCGGACTCGTCTCGTCGTGGCTGCATGGACTGAACTCCAACGGCTATCCTCGTATCTGGAGTCTCCCAAGAAATGCATCTCACCACCTAGCGTCCAAATTAAGTCGAGCCATCCGATCGATTCGCCGAATCCTCATAGTCCCCCAAGAGCTCAACATCTTGGGTACAGTATAATAGTATCGAGTACATACCACAGTATCGGTGGTCTAGCCGTAGAAGGGCAAACCCAAGCCTCACTAATGGCGCCGTAGAACTGCCGCAAACCCTAAGGTTCAAAGGCTTTCACACGGTCATTAAGTCGAGTTAGGGTTTCATTCTTCTAGAGGGACCATAGAATTGCTTGCATGTATTTCCGAATACTTTAAACTTGGAATAATAGGTTTCTGACATTCGATCGTCTCTGTCGACTCTCAACGTCTCGGCGTGAAGTCGTCTCTAGCTGGAATCAATCTACCTGATGACCTCGCATCGGGGTAGACGAACGAACCACATGTCCTAGTCATTCATCCTTAGTGACTAGCGAACTTCTATCATCTCTTAGTACAACTCGTACTGCAATAGCTCCAACATCTGGGGCGATATCTCGTCGTTCGTAGCAATGACTGGCACACTCGTCTGCTCGCTGAACCGTGCCTCAATCATCATGAACAAGCAATACACCAACGGTCATCAAAATCTGGCTGGCCTCTGTCAGCGGCTCAATCCTCTGGTGCTGATTTACACGTCCGAGTAATCTCATACAGCGATCCATCCAACGCTCATGGCGCAAAACACAATCAAAAGACACATCTCTACAATCGTGTGTCGCCGGGATCACGCCCTGGTCAGTCCTCGTTCGTGACGAGTTCGTGCTGACCGCAACTCTAGCCGTAGCCCTCCCTGCCCGTAATCATGGCAGCAAAACCAAAACTGGTACCGATGAGGCTAGATCAGGAATGAATATGATACTGAACAAGAAATGTACGTCCTAAGGCTTCTTAAGTGGAGTGGCATGTCGTAAATATGCCGCGGAACATACCCACGGTACGTCACTCTACTTTAGTCACTTATTCCATCAACCAAGGGTCATCCTACGCTCCGAAGGTAAAACCTAACGCTCTGATACCAACTTTGTCACGACCCGAAAAGTACGGAACATGACCGGCACTTAAACTACGAAACGTCTCGAGGCGTTCGTAATCTAAGTAAGCCGAAAACCCAGAAATCCAAACCAAGAAAAACAGTAGAGTGAAGGAAAACCAATTTAAATCAAGTAGTTTTAATAGCATAAGCCGAATTATGCGTTTTTAAAACATCAAATATTTCCTGAAAATTTCGGCAGAGTCTCCTTTGTAAATACTGGCCCCCAAACGGGATACAATATGAATAGTATACGAAATCAATAAAAAGGCATCCCCAAGCGGGAGCTAGCTCTTCGTCAATCGACGGTCACAACCACACAAGCAATATAATATACAACGCCAACGGCGAGGATCAAAATTCAAAGGAAACTCAACCACAAGAAAACCACAGAAATAAGACGCGCGACTCTAAGGTCGAAGGAATAAACAACACTGGTCTCTATCTCTGAAATAAATACATGTTTGGTTGATGGAACTTCTAGATACAACTGAATAATAATATAAAATGTATAATGATGGGTACGATACAAATAAACCCACCTACTAGTAAGTCACCCGAACGAACTATGCCCGCAAAGCCGTAAAGAAACATGTACGGCAAAACCTGCAAGAAACTGGGGCACAACGGGGGTGAGTTGCCAACTCGTGAATAGAAAAACATCTATGAATAGAAATCGCATAAATAACGCAATCCTAGGTCAATGATCATAATATATCCTCAATTATAAATAACAAGCAGCCTATAACAAGGCTAGGGTAAATATCTAACCCGAGTGTAATCTCATGTGCCCGTGCCAGTGCCTCAGGTAGCAATATATCATATGAATGAGGTATGAATGCATGAAAACAGAATACATGTAAATGAAGAACTGTTTTCATAATTTAGTGAGATTTCCTTTGTATTTTTAAAATGAGGTATCATAATGAAATCAGCATAAAACAGTGCCTAGCATCGGCACAAAACGTAATCCCAATATCTCGATATCTCTGTATCACAGTCTCTGTACCTCAATATCTCGAAATCTCAATGTCTCAATCACAATATCTAGGGCTCCGTCAGTCCAGACCGGCCCCTACCATCCATCTCAAGACCACGACGGTATCCTCCGGATATCCGACGCGTCGGGTAAAATCACCGGTAGGTAGTGCTCCCCTGCCAGGCTCACATCGTCATCATCACGCGCTTCTTGCCCCGGGGTACCTTACCGGGTCCACCATGTACCCGAAACGGTTCATCCGCCTCCTCGAATCGGGTCTCGAAATCCATCAGCAAACTCATGGTGGACGACTCATACATCATGGGAAAACCGCACTTTTTATTTTAAAGAGAGAAAGAAGTTTATATAAGTTTTGCGGTTTTCCCCCAAATCCAGAAAATCTCATAGAAATCCGAATCCAATCCTCAATAGCATGTAAACAGTGCATATCGGCATAAAAATCCATGAATGCGGCATAACAATGAATATTAACATGCATGAAGTAACAAGTAATATCTACAATGTCTAATCTAGCATATAAGGCGAGTACACTAATATCATGTCTAAATTATTAGCTAACAACCTATGTCAATACAATAGTATTTCTAAAGTGTACGTGGCATGGCAATTACCGATGAAGATGTGTGTGAGCCGGCAAGTAAGTGTACGTGGTACATACGCATCATCGGTAATGGTGCTGATGTCCTAACAGCATGATATCAATAATGTAGTACGAAACATAATATAAGCATGCGATGCGAAGCGAACCACAATAATGAGCGGAAGCTGAATACTAGACGCAATTATAACTAATCTGCATTAATCTAATATAAGTCCTACAAATGGTGCCTTTTGAAATAACACGAATCATGGGGTTTTGAAAATAGGGGCTACGGTGTTTTTATGAAAAGATACGTCTTTTGAAATCTCCGTAGGATCCCTTGGGCTGTCTTTTGAAATACCCACGATTCGTTAGTTTTTGAAATAGGTAAGAATCGAATCTAATCTAACAACTAAACTAAACTAAAGGGCTAAGCTAACCAGCTGGACTACAGGTAAGGAAACCGCCTAACATCTGAGTCGATATATATACATACCTGTATATATATTAGTCGGTGATCCCGCCTCAATAATATCATATCCGATACCATATCTATAATCAGACATCTCAAGTCAAGAGTGCGGATCAATCATCAATATATAGCTCGTACGTAAATCCGTCGTACGGCATCCCAAATCTGGGTACGGGTCAATATCACATTCATCATACTATTCATCTGGTATCCTCTTTATCAAATATCATGATCGGGGTACTGATCTACGTCTAGTACAATACTGATACCGCCTAAGTATGCATGCAGGTGTAAGAATCACTACACTAAAAGACCCGCTAAAACATCATGTCGTATATCAATACGAACCAAATCACATCGCCGATCTCCCGGCCTCAAGCCCAATCTCATCGACTCATCTCAAATTCCAATACTATTCTCAAATTCAGTATATGAACACATAGTCCCATACCTATGTGAACACATAAATATATATATATTCCTATATACGCACATATGAAAGAACGAATGTATGCAAGTATGTGTGTGCGTGCGTATGTGAGTGTGACCACTACTCTAGGGTTTCGCAACTACACTAAACCAATCCAAAAATACCAAATATCCATCTTTATCATCAATAATCTCAACAACATAAAATCAATATCTGTGTGTATACGTATTCGTATACATCACCACGAACTGCGGGGGTGCTATACGCCATCCACCCGACTTCTCCCCGTAGATATAAATCTACTCACCTGTATCCTGCGTGTCGGTGTCGATAACGCCATGCTCCGTCGTCTCGGAATCCACGTGAAGGTACCTACAATGATCAACCATAGAAATGCGTATGAAAATCAAGGCAGAAAACCGATACAGCGCACAGTGTGCTCATAGGTTGGAACCTATGGCCCAAACATGCAAATCCAACAAACAAGCCCTGTTGTCGATGTACAAACACTCGACAACCAAATACAAATCCAAATATCAAGAAAGTGCATTTAAAAATACGGAAAATATCGCCTAAAACACACCAAAATGATCCCAGATTTTCCCCAGATGACAATTAGCCAAAACTGCATATAGGAGGGGTCTAATTTAGTGCAAAATGAGCCCTGGAACAAAAATTGACCGATTCTCTCCTACTCTGGCTGCAAATTGCGGCCAGAATGATTAAATTTGCGGCCGTAGGTTTGAGTTAGGGGCTCGGGTCTTGGTGGTAGCTTCCTAGGTGCCTGCACGACTCACTGTCAGCTCAATTTTATTTTTGGTGCCCCCGGGTTGCTCCAGATTCCAAAACACCTTCACAGATCACACAAACCGACATGAAAAGTTCCGTAATTCCGTATTTTTGGGTTTCAGGTTGTGCTAGGCCAGTGTTTTGGTCAATATGGGTCTAAGGTCACCATTAGGGTCCAATTGCACAGCCACATCTCAACTTTCCCCTAACCCTCTCTAAGTTGGTCCAAAACATACCAAATTACACGATATCGATATGAAACTTGAATTGAAACTTAAGCACAAGAAATAACACTCTAATTTTGAAGAAATTACCTCCTAAGACCCTCATGAATCCTCAACAGTACCAAAACATCTACTTTCTTGGTCCAAAGCGTAGATCTTGAGCTTGTGAGCAAGTTTAGTGAAGTGGGAATGAGGTTTTGTGTTTGTTTTCATGGTGTTGTGGGGGTTTTTAAGAGGATGAAGAAGGAGGAAGGGCAGGAGCAGCAGCTGAGCTCAAAGAGGGGAGAGAAAATGGATGTGGGGAAATGATGGGAGCATGGCTACAAAAGAGAAAAAGTTAACCTATACCTACCCCCTCTCTCTCATCATCAATCCATTTCCTTTTTCCTTTTCTTTTCTTTTCCTTCTTACTCAAATAGTAGACCCAAAGTAATAGCCATGGTAAGAAAATGTAACACAAGTGTAGGAAAAAGATATGTGTATGTTTTGCACAAAATTGCTAAAAACCCGATTAGCGATTTTTAATCGCGATTAGCACTAAATTAGCATATAATTAATCATAAAAACTTAAAAATTTCATAATTCCATAAAATACTCTATTTTAGAATTTTCCATAATTTTTCCAAATTTTTTCCCATTTATCGGTATTTAATTATAAATATAGTATTAAAATAATCAATAAAATAATATTAAATTATAAAAATTCCCAAAATAATATTTTATTATTTTGAAATGTTACACACACACCCTATTAGATATGGTGCGTTCTATGATGAGCACCGTTGAGTTACCTATTTCCTTTTGGGGTTATGCGCTTGAAGCAACAGCATACCTATTGAATCAGGTTCCATCAAAATCTGTACCTACCACACCATATGAGATATGGAGTGGGAAGAGACCATGTCTTAAACGAGTTAAGATATGGGGTTGTCCGGCCTATGTCAAAAGGCAAAATCCGGACAAACTCGAGACACGATCAGTTCTTTGTAAGTTTGTTGGATATCCTAAATATTCAAATGGATATCTATTCTACCACAGTGAACAAAAAAAGGTATTTGTTGCTCAACATGCCACCATTTTAGAAAAGGAATTTCTTGCAAAAGAAATTAGTGGCAAAGAGGTAGAGCTAGAAGAAGTTCCAGCTGAACAAACTACAACTGAAGATTTAGTGGAACCAAAGGATTCGATAGTTCCCAATGAATCTCAGCCTCTCCGCCGATCTAGTAGGGTTCCTCATCCACCTGAGAGATACTATGGGTTTCTCATTGATGGTGGGAGCGAGGATTGCATCATGGTAAATGATGACCCAACTAGTTTCGAGCAGGCCATCACGAGTGGGGACTCTATGAAATGGCTGGATGCAATGCGATCTGAGATGGAATCCATGTACACCAACAAAGTATGGACTTTGGAAGTTGCTCCTGAAGGGGTAAAACCCATTGGGAGCAAATGGATCTTTAAGAAGAAACTTGGTGTAGATGGAAAAGTTAAGACTTTCAAAGCTAGACTTGTTGCAAAAGGTTTTCGTCAACGACCAGGTGTGGACTACGATGAAACTTTTTCTCCAGTGGCTATGCTTAAGTCCATCCGGATCCTACTTGCCATTGCTGCATACCATGACTACGAAATCTGGAAAATGAATGTTAAGACCGCCTTTCTAAATGGTGATTTAGAAGAGTGCGTGTACATGACTCAGACAGAGGGCTTCGTGGACAGTGGGAGCAGCGGAAAGGTGTGAAAGCTACTTAAATCTATCTACGGGTTAAAGCAGGCATCGCGGAGTTGGAACATCTGTTTTGATGTGGTAGTCAAAGAGTTTGACTTCATCAAAAATATAGATGAACCTTGTATATACAAGATGGTGGCAGAGAGTAAGGTTGTCTTCCTCGTATTTTACGTGGATGACATACTCTTGATTGGAAATGATGTTCATATGCTGCACTTGGTCAAGCTCTTCTTATCACATAGATTCTCAATGAATGATCTAGGTGGTGCCTCCTATATCTTCGGGATTAAGATCTATAGAGATAGATCTAAACAGATACTGGGATTGTCCCAATCGAGGTACATTGACACCATACTAAAGAGATTTAGTTTGGAAGAATCCAAGCGTGGGAATTTACCCACGATCACAGGATTCACTCTGTCCAAAGAGATGTCACCTAAGACTGATTTGGAAAGAGCTCACATGCAAGGGATACCCTATGCTTCGGTATTAGGCTTTATCATGTACGCGATGCTATGTACCAGACCCGATGTAGCATACTCACTAAGTATAGTGAGTAGGTATCAAGCAGGTCCAGGAGAGAGTCACTGGACAGCTATGAAGAACATTCTCAAGTACTTGATAAGGACAAAAGAGATGTTCTTGGTGTGTGGTAACGGAGAACTCCAAGTGGAGTCCTTTACCGATTCGAGCTTCCAGAGTGATAGGGACGACTCTAAGTCGGTCTCGGGATTTGTCTTTATCCTTAATGGAGAGGCGGTTTGTTGGAAGAGTTCCAAACAGGAAACTGTGGCAGACTCGACGATGGAGGCTGAATACATCGCTGCAAACGATGCTGCCAAAGAGGCTGTCTGGATGAAGAAGTTCATAACTGAACTTGGTGTGGTTCCATCCATTGAGCGTTCAATACCTTTGTATTACGATAACAATGGAGTAGTGGCTTTGGCCAAGGAACCCAGGTCCCATCAGCGATCCAGGCATATTCTGAGGGGTATTATCTGATTCAGGAGATAGTTGATCGCCGCGAGATTGAGGTCAGGAGAGTTGACACAAAGGACAACGTAGCGGATCCACTCACCAAGGCCATAACCCAGATATAATTTGAGAGACAATTCGTGATGTTGCGTATGAGATACTACAACAAATGGCCTTAGTGCAAGTGGGAGATTGTTAGTTATATGTATGCCCTAGAGGCCATTATTGTACATATGATGTATATTATAGTGGATGCCTGGATATATATAGAGAGGACTTTCTTGCTCGACATGATAATATGCTATCTGGTTGCTCTTTGTCTTAACATGTTGACTTGTATATGTGATGCTGTCTTGCTCTCACATGTAGATAAAGCCCTTAGGTTGTGTACTTGACTACCAGGACTATGATGGAGATCATACTAGTAGGGCCAAGGGTAGTCCGCAAGTACACCCTAAAAAATGTTCCTAGTCGAGGGTGTATCGAGACAGGGCATCGATATTCCAGAGTAGACTAGCGTATACGCATCTTGACCCATATGATGGGCGATGGATGATCCTACATCCATTGGTGTTTGACAACAAAGATGGTGTACGGGTGCTCAGTGGAGACTGGGTACACTGAACTGACTCGCCGAGAACTCCTAGTTGGTATTATACCTATCGTCAGATAGCAGTTCTCTGGTGACACTGGTACAGGTTAGTCTGTAGACCCGAGATCGTCATAGAGTCTTGTGTGATTCCCACTGTGCTTTGATTTCCACCTTACCACGTTCAACAGAACGTGCAAAACGGTAGCTTTTGGGTACAGTCCCGAATCACATGGAGGCAATGAGCGATAGGAGGGGATTCGTCTCTCCCGGTATTAGGGGTTGATGTTGCGCTGTGCTCGATTGGCCATAACGATAAGTCCCTGGCCAGGGCTGCTACGGAGATTGACTGATAAGTGTTATCATTAGTTTCTCGACCCGTTATGAGCCTTACATCGGCACTACTTATTGGTTACTGGGGTCTGACGTTGACCACCGTTAGACTAGATATGCGACATATCAGACAAAAATACCGGACTGTACGATAGTGTTACAGACAGGCTCTACAAGAGTTAGAGCGGGCTTGCTTGCTGATCTTCTGATCGTTCAATACCCGGGTAGTCGTTACGTCCAGCTAGTACCGCTGACGGCTTGTGGGTGCTTGATGTGATCATCACCTACTGCCGGCGTATTAACGAGTCTTTAGAGTCCTGCACAGAGGTTTCATTTGCTCAGTCAAAAGGAAGTAGGAGTACATATGTGATATGTGCGAGACCGAGATTAATACAAGTATGTGATACCGTATTCTATTCTCGCGATATAACGTATCGATCGGTTATATGCGTAGGGTTCCTAAGCACGATAGCAAGGTTTCGGGTGGCAACATCCATGCCAAATAAAAAAATTTCCATGCTTAAACAACCCTAAACAAGATCTTTTACTAGAGATTCATACGGAAACTAAAAGTAAACAACATTACTTCTAAGTGATAAGAGATTACAACCTTTGTAGTCCGCTCCTTTACTTCATAAGCTCCAAGTAGTGGTCCCTTCGCTGCGATCCAAGAACTCCTGGACTCTTGAGAAGCTACACAAGATGATTGATGCATGCTTGCTTGTAGTCTTCGAAATCCAAGATGATCTACTTCGAGGAAACACAAACTCAAGCTATCTCTTCACTAATATGAAATTAGTGAAGCTAACACCCTAATCTAAGTGGCTAGTTTAGAAGAGGATGATGAAGTAGGAAGTGGGCTCTCTTTAGTTTTCTTTTTCTCACTTTATTTCATCACATAAGAAAAAGCTAGCAAGCTTTCATGAGGAAGAAGAAGTTGAAAAAGTGATGAATGAATAATGAGCTTAGGTTAGAAATGCAACCATGGTGAGTTAGTATATGTCATGGCTAACTCTTGTAAAGAATAAACCATGGCTAGTGATTAGGGTTAGGGTAACAAATATCTTAGAAAATATCAAAAGGGTTAGTCAACAAGAATAAATATCTATGCATAAATCCACATAATTTTGATTTATCTAAAATAAAAATAAAACCAACCATTATCACAAAATATGGTGTAATTCTCATAAACCCTAGTTGCATGTATAACCCTAGGATGTTACAATTATACATATCACATATATATAATTTTGTAACAAAAGAAAAGAATACATTAAACATATATCAAATATATGTTAAATGTATCCAAATGTGAGAAAATGAAATACTTAAGTGAGAATATATTAGTTAATGTAATTTAATATATCAAATATATAATTATACATTAAATTATTAAATCAACACTTGATTCAATAATCCGGCTATATCACATATAACCGGCTAATATAAAATGTATCATTTCATCGAATCAACACTTGATCCGATGACCCGATTATATCACATATAACCGGCCGATATCACATATCGCGATAATAGAATACGGTATCACATACAGGTGCTATTTTCGGTACTGCACATATCACATATGTGCTCCTAATCCATTTCGCCTGAGCCAGGAAACCTCTGTTTAGGACTCTAAAGACTCATCAATACGCCGGCAGTAGGTGATGATCATATCAAACAGCCGCAAGCGGTCAGCTAAACGTAACGGCCACCCGGGTATTGAGCGATAAGAAGATCAACAAGCAAGCCTATACATACTCCTGCGAATCCAATCAGTAACACTACCGTACAGTCCGGTCTCTTCGTCTGATATGTCGCATCTCCAGTCTAGGGGTGGTAAACGTCAGACCCCAGTAACCGATAAGTCGTGTCGATGTGAGGCTCATAACGGGTCGAGAAACTACTGATAACACTTACCAGTAGATCTCCATATCAGCCCTGGTCAGGGACTTCCAGTTATAGCCAATCGAGCACAGCGCAACATCAACCCCCAATACCGGGAGATACGAAACCCCTCCTATCGCTCATTGCCTCCATATGATTCGGGACTGTACCCAAAAGCCACCGTTTTGCACGTTCTCATGAACATGGTAATGTGGAAATCAAAGTACAGTGGGAATCACACAAGTCTCTATGACGATCTCGGGTCTACAGACTAACATGTACCAGTGTCACCAAAGAACTGCTATCTGACGATAGGTATAATACCATCTTGGAATTCTCGGCGAGTCCGTTCAGTATACCCAGTGTCCACTGAGCACCCATATACCATCTTTGTGTTAGTTATATATATATGCCCTAGAAGCCATTACTGTATAAACGATGTATATTGTAGTGGATGCTTGGACACATATAGCGAGGACTTTCTTGCTCGGCATGATAGTATGCTATCTGGTTGCTCTTTATCCTAACATGTACACCGATTGTCTCTATGTTACATGTTGATAAAACCCTTAGGATGAGTACTTGACTACCAGGACTATGATGCAGATCATACTAGTGGGGACAGAGTAGTCATTAAGTAAATCCATCAAATGTTCCTAGTCGTGGGTGTATCGAGACAGGGCATCGATATACCAGAGCAGACTAGCGTATAGCTTCTCGACCCATGTAGATGGGCGATGGATGATCCCATATCCATTGGTGTTTGACATCAGAGACAGTATACGGGTGCTCAATGGAGACTGGGTACACTGAACGGACTCGCCGAGAACTCCCATATGGTATTATACCTCACGTCAGATGGCAGTTTTCTGGTGACACTGGTACATGTTAGTCTGTAGACCCGAGATCATCATAGAGTCTTGTCCCACTGTGCCTTGATTTCCCCTTACCACGTTCAAGAGAACGTGCAAAACGGTGTCTTTTGGGTACAGTCCCGAATCACATGGAGGCAATGAGCGATAGGAGGGGTTTCATCTCTCCCGGTATTGGGAGTTGATGTTGCGCTATGCTCGATTGGCTATAACAGGAAGTACCTGGCCAGGGCTGCTTCAGAGATATACTTGTAAGTGTTATTAGTAGTTTCTCGACCCATTATGAGCCTCATATCGGCACGACTTATTGAGTTACTGGGGTCTGACGTTTACCACTCCTAGACGAGATATGCGATATATTAGACGAAGAGACCGGACTGTACGGTAGTGTTACTGATTGGATTCGCAGGAGGCCCAGAATATGAGCAGGCTTTCTTGTTGATCTTCTGATCGCTCAATACCCGGGTGGCTGTTACATTAAGCAGACCGCTTGCGGCTTATAGGTGTTTGATATGATCATCACCTACTGCCGGCGTATTGACGAGTCTTTAGAGTCCTACACAGAGGTTTCCTGGCTCAAGCGAAATGGAGTAGGAGCATATATGTGATATGTGCGGGACCGAGATTGATACGAGTATATGATACCGTATTGTATTCTCTCGATATGTGATATCGGACGGGTATATGTGATATAGCCGGGTTATCGAATCAAGTGTTGATTCGGTAAATTGATATTATTGATATTAGTCTGTTGTATATGATATAGCCGGATTATTAAATCAAGTGTTTGATTTAATAATTTAATGTATAATTATATATTTGATATATTAGATTACATTAACTAATATTAGCTCATTTAAGATTTCTTTTCTCACTTGATGTGCACATTGTATATATGTGATATATATATTTGTGTACATATATTTCTCATGCTAGGTTACACATGCAACATACTTGTGTGAGACTTACACCATGCTAGGGTTAGGTTAAGGTTTTATTTATTATTAAGTAGATTCAAAATTGATGGAATTAGTCATGGTTAGGGTTTGTAGAAACTGTAAGTCCACGTTGCCCACCCCGGTGCTTACGGGGAGGCGGAAAACATAATAAAAATTGGATTTTTATGGACTTAGGCAACATGGACCAAGCTTGTGAGGATCTTTGCTAAACATAAACTTGCTAGAGCTAACTACAAAGTAGCTAAGTGATGGAAAGGTTATACCTTTGGTCTTTAGTCCTTCTCTCCTTGCTCCTAGGAATGGTAGAAAGATGTCACCTTGCTTGTCTTCTCCCGTCAAAGAAGGATCCACCCGAAAGCCTCGACCTTTAGCTTCAACTCCAAGCTAGGAGTAACTAGAGTGCAAGAAATGCTAAGACTTGAACCCTAGAAGAGAGTAGAGAAGATCAAGTGAAGGTTTTTCTCAAGCCTTTTGTTTCTCAACACATGAGAGGGAGAGAGCTTGAGGGAGAGGATGAACAAGAGAGAGAAATGATATGAGAGAGTGAGAAAATAATAGAGCCATTCTCACTAATATGTGTGAATTAATTTAATTGAATAATTAGCTAGATAATTATCATGGTAAATCATGACATGACCATTATCATTTCAATTTGCAAAGATCAAAAAGCATCTTCCAAAAGAAATGATGATGGTCAAAGTGTCAACCTAGGTCAACAAGTCAAAGAAGTCAAATGGTCAACAACCACAACCATGGACAATTATTAAACTAATTACTAATTAACAATAACACACACATAAACATTAGGGTTAATAAAATGACAATAGCCATTAACCCTAATCAAGGTCCTCTCCCTCAATCTCAAGCAACTTTGCATACGCACCCGCATTCGTGATCCGAGGAACACGAACACAATGAGAAAAACCAATCTCAAATCATATACTAGGATCCGGCTTAAACCAAAGCCCGCTAGTATAAACTGTCCGGACAGCAAACGTGCACAAGTGCGCGAATGTGAACGAACCCTGTCGCAAAACCATGCGACCTCTACTCATTTAGCATAAAGGCGAATAGCTCTCTGTGTGGGACTCTAAAGACTCGACACTACGCTGGCAGTGGGTTTAACCACAGACCGCAAGCGGCACTAGCTGTACGTAACGGTCCCCAGGTAGATGTCGATAAGAAGACTGACGAGGTGAACCCCATCTGAACTCCTACTGAGCCTGTATGTGACAATCTCCGTACAGTCCGGTCTGTTCGTCTGATACATCGCATGGCGGGCCTAGGGGGCGGTAAACGTCAGTCCCCTAATAGCGGTACAAGTCGTGCCGGAGTGAAGCCCAGAACACCCTGAGATAACACTGGAAACCTACCAGTATATCTCGCTTGCCCTGGCCAGGGACTACTCGTGTAATGGCTCTCCTAGACACAGCGCGATGTCAACCCCCAATACCGGGAGAGACGAATCCTGTCTAACCGTCACTGTCTCCAAGTGCTTCGGGACTGCACCCAAAAACTACCTGTTTGCACGACTCCTTTGAGCCGTGGTAGGGTAGTAATCAAAGTGCAGTGGGAACACACTCGAGGCGAAGTGACAGTGTCAAGTCAGCGGACTAAGCTGTACTCATGTCACCTGGGAACTGATAACTGACGATAGGTATAATACCAACCAACAGTTCCCGACGAGTCCTGTCCAGTGTACTCGTAACCCAACGGGCACCCGTATACTATCTCAAGTACGACGTACTGACGGCTATGGGACAGACCGTCTCCCACACTGGGATGAGAAGCGCATACGCTAGTCTACTCCGGAGTATCGATGCCCTGTCTCGATAGTCCAACGACTAGGGACCTGTATAAGGATGTGCTTATAGATCACCCAGCTCCCACGAGTGTGAGCGCCATCACCACGCTGGTAATCAAGCAAAGATCCTAAGGGCTCTACTAATATGTATATCAGCAATATGCTAAAAGAAACACATGCACATATTAAAGCAGAGACAAACCAAGTAGCATACTACCATTTCGAGCAAGATTGTATATACAACTGTGAATATCCCAAGCTTCCATCAAGTAATATACAAACTAGTATGATACAGTAATGGCCTCTAGGGCATATACACTAACAATCTCCCATTTGCACTAAGGCCATATACTGGCGTATCGAAGACCTATCATCTCGATCAGCCGCTCGAACTGAGTCTGGGGCAAGGCCTTGGTGAATGGATCTGCTGTGTTATCCTCTGATGCAACTCTCCGGACCTCGATCTCCTGGCGATCCACGATCTCCCTGATCAGGTGATACCGCCTTAAGATGTGTCTGGATCTCTGATGGGATCTGGGTTCCTTTGCTAAAGCTATAGCCCCGTTGTTGTCGCAATACAGAGGTATTGGGTCAACAATGGACGGAACCACCTGAAGTTCTCTCAAGAACTTCCTCATCCAGACAGCTTCTTTTGCGGCATCAGATGCAGCGATGTATTCCGCTTCCATCGTCGAGTCAGCAACGGTTTCCTGTTTGGAGCTCTTCCAACACACCGCCCCTCCATTGAGGGTGAAGACAAAACCCGACATGGACTTGGAATCATCCTTGTCACTCTGGAAGCTGGAGTCAGCAAAGGCCTCAATCTGCAGGTCTTTTCCGCCATACACCAAGAACATCTCCTTAGTCCTTCTCAGATACTTGAGAATGTTCTTTACTGCTATCCAATGTTTCTCCCCTGGGTTTGACTGATACCTGCTTACCACACTCAGTGCATAAGCCACATCCGGTCTGGTACACAACATTGCATACATTATAGAGCCTACCGCAGAAGCGTAGGGTATAATAGACATGCGATCCCTCTCCAAATCATTCTTGGGAGACATCTCTTTGGAGAGGGTGATCCCGTGACAAGCCGGTAAATTACCACGCTTAGAATCTTCCATACTGAATCTCTTCAGTATGGTGTCGATGTACCTGGACTGCGAAAGTCCTAATATCCTCTTGGATCTGTCACGGTAGATCCGGATACCCAGAATGTAAGAGGCATCACCCAGGTCTTTCATGGAGAACCTGTGTGACAAGAACCCCTTGACAGATTGTAGCATAGGAATGTCATTTCCTATTAAGAGAATGTCATCCACGTATAAAACGAGGAATACTACAGTTCTCGCTACAAATCTACAATAGATGCATGGTTCATCTGGATTTTTGATAAAGCCAAATTCCTTGACCGTCTCATCAAAACAGATGTTCCAACTCCGCGATGCCTGTTTTAGTCCATAAATGGACTTAAGAAACTTGCACACTTTTCCGCTGCTCCCACTCTGAATGAAACCCTCTGGCTGATCCATATAGACACACTCCTCTAAATGACCATTTAGAAAAGCTGTCTTTACGTCCATCTGCCAAATCTCATAATCGTGGAAGGCAGCAATGGCAAGAAGGATCCGAATGGATTTCAGCATAGCTACTGGAGAAAAGGTTTCGTCATAGTCCAAACCAGGTCGCTGACGAAAACCCTTTGCTACCAGTCTAGCTTTATAGGTCTCAACCTGTCCATCTACACCAATCTTCCTTTTGAAGATCCACTTGCATCCTACGGGTTTTACCCCGTCTGGAGCAATGTCCAACGTCCATACTTTGTTGGTGTACATGGACTCCATCTCGGTCCGCATTGCATCCAGCCATTTTACCGAGTCAACGCTCTGTATGGCTTGCTGGAAGCTAGTAGGCTCATTACAGTCTATGATGCAATCCTCTCTATCCCCGTCAATGAGAAAACCGTAGTATCTCTCGGGCGGATGAGACTGCCTACTACTTCTGCGGAGTGGCGTGGGAATGTCCTGATCTTTCGAACCCTCTGGATCAACCAAGCTTTCAGTAATAGTTCATGGTTCTGGAATTTCTTCCAGTTCTATTGCGCTCCCACTTGATTCTTTTTCTATGAACTGGTGTTCTAGAAAGTGGGCATGGCGAGAAACAAGGACTTTTTGTTCCTCTTCGCAATAGAAGTAATATCCCTTGGAGTTCTTTGGATATCCCACAAACTTGCACTGTACTGAGCGTGCCTCGAGCTTGTCCGCATGCTGCTTTTTTTTACAAAAGCTGGACATCCCCATGTCTTAATATGATTAAGATAGGGTTTCTTCCCACACCACATCTGATATGGTGTAGTAGGCACAGTCTTAGTTGGAACCCGGTTCAAAAGGTATGCCGCTGATTCTAGCGCATATCCCCAAAACGATCGCGGCAACTCAGCATTACTCATCATGGACCGTACCATATCCAATAGGGTTCGGTTCCGTCTCTCCGATACACCATTATGTTGCGGAGTGTACGGAGGAGTAAGCTGAGAGAGAATTCCATTCTCTTTTAAGTAACACAGGAACTCGGCACTCAAGTATTCACCACCTCGATCAGATCTCAGTGTCTTTATACTTTTGCCTGTTTGTTTTTCTACTTCATTCTTATATTCCTGGAATTTTTCAAAAGCCTCGGATTTATGTTTCATTAAGAAGACATAACCGTACCTTGAAAAGTCATCCGTAAAAGTAATGAAGTAAGAATAACCGCTTCGCGCATGTGTAGACATTGGACCGCACACGTCGCTGTGTACGAGTCCCAAGAGCTCGCTCGCTCTTTCTCCGTGTCCAGTAAACGGAGTCTTTGTCATCTTTCCCTTGAGACAGGATTGACAAGTTGCATACGATTGATATTCGAACGAATCCAAATATCCTTCTGTGTGTAACTTAGTCAACCTTCTCTCATTGATGTGACCCAGTCTACAATGCCATAAGAAAGTTTTATTAATTTCTAGAGACTTTCTTTTGTGTGTATTCTGGACATTGAAAATCTGTGGTTGGTTTAATACGTATATACCGTTGTTCAATGTACCTGACCCAATCAAAGCTTGATTAAGGTGAATGTTCACTACATTACTTACAAATGCAAATTCATAACCTTCTTTAGATAATAAAGATACAGAAATGATATTACAGGTTGCATTTGGTACATAATAACAACTACGCAAAACCAAAAAATGTCCATCTGACAATCCCAGGTGATAGTCCCCCACGGCCTCAGCATCCATGCTAGCACCGTTCGCAACTCTGAGGGTCATGTCACCTGCCTTCAAAACTCTACGCTTTCTCAACGCCTGCAAAGAATTACAGATATGAGATCCTGATCCGGTATCCAATACCCAGGAAGTAGAGTTTATTGATAGACAGTTTTCAATAACATACACACCTGAAGCTGAAGCTGCAACTCGCTTCAAATCCTGTGTTCTGGCTTTCCAAGCCTTGCAATCCTGTTTCCAGTGACCACTTTTGTGACAATAGAAGCATTCTTCCTTCCCCACCAGCTTCCCCGCTATCTTTGTTGCTTTACCTTTTCCCTTCGTATCCACTTTACCGACACCTCCTCTTGGTTTGGCGGGGGCTTTCTTCTTCTTATCCTTGGCTTTCGCCTTGGATCTAGAAGAGGAAGATCCTCCTACAAACAAAGCGGATGTCTCCCTACCTTTCTGTAGGGTGCCCTCAGCACTCCTCAACATGTTCAGAAGTTCGGAAAGTTCTACCTCCTTTCCTTGCATGTTGAAGTTCAGAATAAACTGGGCGTAAGTGGAAGGAAGGGACTGGAGAATCAAATCAGTATAGAGCTCATTCTCCAACGTGGTCCCAAGGTCCGCGAGCTCCTCAATGTAGCCAATCATCTTAAGCACGTGTTCCGCTACCGATGATCCGACGGCCAACCTTGCCGAAAATAGCTTCTTCGACACTTCGTATCTTGCGATACGAGACTGCTCCCCATACAGTTCTTTTGTATGAAGAAATATGGACTCTAGGTCCATATTCTCGTGCCTCCGCTGATGTTCATTGTCCATCGAGGCTAATACGAGGCATTTGGCCTTCGCGCAATCTATCTCCCATGTCTTACGGATTTCCTTATCCGCGACGCTGGAGGTGGGACCTGGGACAGGGGGTGCTTTGGTGGTAAGGACATACCCCAACTTGTCGTAAGTGATTGCCATCTTGACATTCCTGAGCCAATCTTTGTAGTTTGGCCCTGTCAATATGTTTTTATCTAGTAATAACTTAAGTCCGGTCATCTTGAATGGTCGCTGCAATTAGGAGAGAGAAAAGAAACACTTTAGCATGATGCTCTTGCAAGTTTAGAGTGGTTTTTAATTTTTCTAAACTGGATGGCTCCCACTGTCTCTCGAATCCCTTCTCAAACCGTAAAGGAAGGATTAGTCAGGATTACTCTCACCGTACAATACTTGCTTAACCGTTCAGCCAGGCCAGTGTCGGTACTTCGAGGGAGGTTTTCCAACGCTTTCGCGAAGTTCCTTAATTAAGTAACCTCTTTTCCCTGTGGGCGTAGCCCCGCTAACACCTTTCTAGACACCTACTAAGTTTATAGCATTGATCGTTAAGTGAGAGTTTTCCCGAGGAGTAGCATATACTCACAGTAGGATCGGGATCCAAATATCATCGCGTGATAAAACCGAAGGAATCCTACCAGAATCATCACACTCCAAATGGTATGCAAAGCTAGCAAGTTTCAGTACTTATGAAACTCCCGATGTGGATTTTTGCCCCATGCTCTTATGACCTTGACTTTGGCCAAAATATCATAAGTCACATGTCAAGTTCTACCCGTCATTCTCCTGGTTAATTTGGACCCACCCGTACCTACCCTTGACTTTGGCCAAAATGGCAGTACGACTGTCCCAAACCAACGCATCTATCTATGCTGCACATGAATACCCAATAGCTACCAATCACTATGCCTTGACTTTGGCCAAAATACATAGCTTGAATACTTTTTGACCATTCATGTGGAATGACGGAGGGCTACGGATGGTTTTGGCGAAACCGTGAACGTAGTGAACTTGATCTAATCGATGGAACGAGATAGCTTTTAAAAGGAGTGGTTCAAGCTCCGCGTTTAAAAGTTTTAGTTTTGAAAAGAACCGAGTGGTTTTCAAAGTGTTCCATTCGACTTTTACTTGGTTTATTTTCTTGCATTAGTTCTTTTAATGCATCCCATCATTTAATCCTACCATTGCAGAAAACAACCAAAATATGACGTACGCTTATGCCATTCGCATTCGCCACGGGGCCCCGTCATCACCCGTTAGGTTACTTAACTAACGACAGAGCGGGGGCTGGGCTAGCGCGGCTGTAAAACATATGCAACGCCTAAATAGTTATTATATATAAGTATATAGCAATGATAGACATTACAGATCACAGATGAATACATTTGATATACTAGGAATCCGCAATGCGTTCGAGCCTGCAACGTAAAGCGGATTACACGGTCGCGGTGAATAGCCAATACCCCACCCAAGACCCCTACGGGTGCGGCAAACTACCCGCCAAGCACCCGAAGCGAAGCAACCTCCCTCACCACCGTGAGTAGGCCACTCGGCACTTCGAGATACCCGGTAGTTTGTGCACCCCCTCCATGGGTCTATCCTAGGAGCAAAAACAGTAAAAAGAATTATACAATGACGGCTACAACCCCGACCCGGTTGTGCGGCCATACAAATAATATTATTACATCAATTTACAGGTTACAAATGAATGAAAGAAAAATAACGCTCATCTCACATCCACCCCGGCTATTCACCCGCGACAATCCAATCCATTCATATCCACAAACCAATAACAATCACAGATCACAGAGATGTATAACCCCGACTAATCGACTTATAGCGATTAGCCGACGTTCAATACATACAAGCATCACAGATATAACCGATATAGTTAAAGTGTAGTGAAGTTTCGAAAAAATACGGATTTATAGGCCCCCAAAAGTAAATTTTAGTTCTGGAAAATCTGGGCACATATAACATATCCTAAAAATCCCAAAACCAACACAGAAACATACTGCACCAAAAACGATGCAGAGAGGGGACAATACGGCCGCGCTTCCGCGGCAATAGCTTCCTATTGCCGAGGATCCGCGGTCCTTTAGTCGCCTCTCTGGTTCGTCTTTGGTGGTTTTTTACACAAAACCCTGAGATAATTTTTGGTGTATAACAAATTTTATTTTGAGCAGAAAAAATATTAACAGAAACTAGGGTTTTGCGAGTTTGGTTTTTTCGATTTTCCGGCTTCGAAACTTCGTTACACTTAACTACTTAGCTAGTTTAGGTTTAGTTAGGCTCTGATACCACTGTAAGTCCACGTTGCCCACCCCGGTGCTTACGGGGAGGCGGAAAACATAATAAAAATTGGATTTTTATGGACTTAGGCAACATGGACCAAGCTTGTGAGGATCTTTGCTAAACATAAACTTGCTAGAGCTAACTACAAAGTAGCTAAGTGATGGAAAGGTTATACCTTTGGTCTTTAGTCCTTCTCTCCTTGCTCCTAGGAATGGTAGAAAGAGGTCACCTTGCTTGTCTTCTCCCGTCAAAGAAGGATCCACCCGAAAGCCTCGACCTTTAGCTTCAACTCCAAGCTAGGAGTAACTAGAGTGCAAGAAATGCTAAGACTTGAACCCTAGAAGAGAGTAGAGAAGATCAAGTGAAGGTTTTTCTCAAGCCTTTTGTTTCTCAACACATGAGAGGGAGAGAGCTTGAGGGAGAGGATGAACAAGAGAGAGAAATGATATGAGAGAGTGAGAAAATAATAGAGCCATTCTCACTAATATGTGTGAATTAATTTAATTGAATAATTAGCTAGATAATTATCATGGTAAATCATGACATGACCATTATCATTTCAATTTGCAAAGATCAAAAAGCATCTTCCAAAAGAAATGATGATGGTCAAAGTGTCAACCTAGGTCAACAAGTCAAAGAAGTCAAATGGTCAACAACCACAACCATGGACAATTATTAAACTAATTACTAATTAACAATAACACACACATAAACATTAGGGTTAATAAAATGACAATAGCCATTAACCCTAATCAAGGTCCTCTCCCTCAATCTCAAGCAACTGTGCATACGCACCCGCATTCGTGATCCGAGGAACACGAACACAATGAGAAAAACCAATCTCAAATCATATACTAGGATCCGGCTTAAACCAAAGCCCGCTAGTATAAACTGTCCGGACAGCAAACGTGCACAAGTGCGCGAATGTGAACGAACCCTGTCGCAAAACCATGCGACCTCTACTCATTTAGCCTAAAGGCGAATAGCTCTCTGTGTGGGACTCTAAAGACTCGACACTACGCTGGCAGTGGGTTTAACCACAGACCGCAAGCGGCACTAGCTGTACGTAACGGTCCCCAGGTAGATGTCGATAAGAAGACTGACGAGGTGAACCCCATCTGAACTCCTACTGAGCCTGTATGTGACAATCTCCGTACAGTCCGGTCTGTTCGTCTGATACATCGGATGGCGGGCCTAGGGGGCGGTAAACGTTAGTCCCCTAATAGCGGTACAAGTCGTGCCGGAGTGAAGCCCAGAACACCCTGAGATAACACTGGAAACCTACCAGTATATCTCGCTTGTCCTGGCCAGGGACTACTCGTGTAATGGCTCTCCTAGACACAGCGCGATGTCAACCCCCAATACCGGGAGAGACGAATCCTGTATAACCGTCACTGTCTCCAAGTGCTTCGGGACTGCACCCAAAAACTACCTGTTTGCACGACTCCTTTGAGCCGTGGTAGGGTAGTAATCAAAGTGCAGTGGGAACACACTCGAGGCGAAGTGACAGTGTCAAGTCAGCGGACTAAGCTGTACTCATGTCACCTGGGAACTGATAACTGACGATAGGTATAATACCAACCAACAGTTCCCGACGAGTCCTGTCCAGTGTACTCGTAACCCAACGGGCACCCGTATACTATCTCAAGTACGACGTACTGACGGCTGTGGGACAGACCGTCTCCCACACTGGGATGAGAAGCGCATACGCTAGTCTACTCCGGAGTATCGATGCCCTGTCTCGATAGTCCAACGACTAGGGACCTGTATAAGGATGTGCTTATAGATCACCCAGCTCCCACGAGTGTGAGCGCCATCACCACGCTGGTAATCAAGCAAAGATCCTAAGGGCTCTACTAATATGTATATCAGCAATATGCTAAAGGAAACACATGCACATATTAAAGCAGAGACAAACCAAGTAGCATACTACCATTTCGAGCAAGATTGTATATACAACTGTGAATATCCCAAGCTTCCATCAAGTAATATACAAACTAGTATGATACAGTAATGGCCTCTAGGGCATATACACTAACAGAAACTTGTAGAACCATTGACTTTCTCCACCTCTTTTGTTTTACTTAAAGATATTTGTTAACCTAACCTTTAACCCTTAGCCATAGTTTAGTCTCTACAAGGGTTAGTGTTGTAAGTGCACGGCGGCGCCCCGGCCGTCAATCCGACGGCCAAATGCGGAAACGGTGATAAACTTTAATTTTTGCGGACTTAGCAAACCGGCACCACCGCGCACTAAACATCCGGATCGTAACCATTAACAAGTCTAAGCTACTAACAAGAAAGGGAAGAGAAGTATACCGAGATCCGAGTCCTCCGGTCTTCTCGTCATCGTCCCGATCTCCCGCGGAAAGTTTGCCTCCACATCGTCGCCTCCTCGCCGGAAGGGCACCACATCGCCTGCGTCTTTTACGGGCTCCCGCCTCAATACCGAGGCAACTCGGGCATGAAGCCGGCAACTCGACATGCTCAAGATATGCTGTAGAATGTAGTGTAGAAGATGCTTGTCTCTTTGGGGTTATGTTGTTGCCATTGAGGATGATGGAGGAAACAAGGATTGGAAAAATGGTGCTTGCATTTTTCTAGCATGAAAATGATATCAAGAAAGAAACTCTCAAAAATGAAGCTCTCTTCTTCTTCTTTTTTTTCAACCATGAAAAACTTATCATCTCTAAATAAATGGTGGAGGAAAGAATGTATATCAAACAAGAGGGAGGTGAGTGTAGGAGAGCAGGAAGGGTGACCATATCCTAAACCTCATCATCACAACCTCACATCAACTCTAATCCTTTCTCATCAACTTACAACTCACTTCAAATCATAATAAAGCATGAAAAGAAAAGATGCTATCATGATAAATACATATGCAAGAAAATCCTCCACAAAGTGTAATTTGCAAAACTGCAAATTACCCCCTCCATCGGAAAAGTCCGGCCGGGAAAGAACAAAGGAAAACCGGCCGGAACGGAATGCAAACTGGCAACTCCAGAAAACTGGTCCCGTAATAAATTACAGGAAAAACCCCGATATTGTGCATACACACTCGCATCTGTATTTCGTCCGGATACAAATGCAATGAGACAAAATCTACACTGTACTAAACTAGGATCCGGCTTAAACTAAAGCCGGCTAGTAAAATCCGTCCGATCCTGATCCGTGCAATACCGCACGTATCTGATCGAACCCTGCCATATATCCATACGGCCTCTAGTACAAACCGTCCGATCCTGATCCGTGCAATACCGCATGTATCTGATCGGACCCTGCCATATCTCCATACGGCCTCTACAGCGTTTCGCCCGAAAGCTTGAGTAACTGAAAGTGTGGTGGACTCTAAAGACTCGTCAATACTATGGTTGTGGATTTAACCACTAGCACGTCAGAGGTATAAGCCAATACGTGACGGGCCACCAGCTATTGACTAAAAGGGAAGTCGATGAGCGAACTCATCCTGACACCCTACTGAGCCTGTCAGTGACAATATCCGTACAGTCCGGTCCGTTCGTCTATGAGCATCGCATGTCGGGCCTAGGGGGTGGGTAAAAGTCAGACCCCCAAAAGCGGTACAAGTCGTGTCGGAGTGTAGCCCAGAACACCCTGAGATACTACTGGAATACCTACCAGTAAATCTCCTGCCTTGGCCAAGGACTTCGTGTAATGGCTCTCCTAGACACAGCGCGACCTCACCCCCAATACCGGGAGAGACGAACCCCCGAAGATCCGCTCACTGCCTCCATGTGGCTCGGGACTGTACCCAACTAAAATCTGTTTGCACGACTCCTTTGAGCCGTGGTAGGGTAGTAATCAAAGTACAGTGGGAACTCACACGAGACAAATGACGATCCCCAGGTCGATGAACTAACCTGTACACATGTCACCTGGGAACTGCTATCTGACGTCAGGTATAAGACCAACTAGCATGTTCCCGGCGAGTCCTGTCCGGTGTACTCATAACCCAATGAGCACCTGTATACATCTTAGGTGAACCAACTGACACCAGTGGCTTGTGAGACCGGCCACCGCCCCTCGTCGGGGTCTCGACTGTATACACTAGTCTACTCTGGAGAATCGATGCCCTGTTTCGAAACTCCCACGACTAGGGACCTTATAAGGATATGCTTGTAGACCCCAGCTCTCACGTATATGATCGCCCTCATACTGCCGGCAGTCAAGCAAGAATCCTAGGGGCTCTATCAACGTGCAATAGCGACCTGTCAGGTCACCTAAAGCAGTACACGATGATAAAGGTAAACCAGATAGCAGACTATCATCTCGAGTAAGACTGTCGTACCGGGATAGGTCCTCCCTCAATCATTGCAATCACGTGCCTGTGATCCAATAATTGACTCTGAGGGCACTATCTCCAACAATCTCCCACTTGCACTCAAGGCTAATTATTGCGATGTCGCATACTCACAGCCCGTGTGATACCGAACACCCAACTCCTCTACTAGTCAGTCTCACAAAGCTCGTTTGCGAGACTATTGCGTTCGAGGAATAGCCTCAGCGAGTGGATCCGCTCTGACGTTTCTTTCTATGTCTCTCTATATCTCAAGTTCGCGGAGAAAACCATCTCCCGAAATGAGCAATACCTGTCTTAGAATGTCTGGATGCCTGATGGGACCGAGCTCATAAATGAACTCCAAATCCAAACTTCTTAGACTGTATCGTCAACTGAACTTAATCAGTATCCTGCGCCATGCCTCCCTCAGTATTGCCTTGGACCACCTGTCCAAAATACTGCCCCTCGTCAGAAGGAAAACTATAACTCTGACAACCTCCTTGTCGTCCATGTCACCTTGGAAGCCTGGAATGATAACCGTCTCCTAAAGGAGGCAGCCGATATCATATCCCTAGAACATTCACTTATGTTCTAAAACTGCTTCCGACTGTTTCCCCAGGATTGGATCAATATCAACTTATTGCATCTAGTGCAAGAACAACATCTGGTGTGGTACTTGACATCTCATGATTGACTCAATTGCCTAAGCAAGTGATCTGCCAATCATGCACATCCCTCTCTACTTTAGTCTATAAGACACCTTTAGAGAGGGTGACTCCATCACCTGCAGGTATACTACCGTGCCAAGAGTCGTCCATTCTAAATACTCTTAGAATGCTGTCAAGGTACCCTAATTGTGAAATCACCCAAATCTAGATCTAGAACCATAGATCCAGTAACCAGTATGTCTGATATAATGTCCAAGTCCCTTGTGGAGAAACCACTGTGTGACGACCAAAGTATAACCGATCGTAGTATAGGAATATCACTTCCTACTTTGTGTATGTCATCCAAATACCAGGATATCACACCCTACTACCTTCTCAACAGATCCATCCCCTATTCTGATGAAGTCAAACCTATGACTGTTACATCAGAAATAGATGATCTATCTCCGCTACATCTGCTTTAGTCTATAAATAGACATAAGCCTGATGTCCACCAATGCTTCCGCTGCTCCCACTGATTACGACAACCCTCTGGCTGAGTCATATAGACGTGCACTTCTAAAGCTAGTTTAGAACGACGCTATACTCATCCTCCTGCCGGGTCTCGCAGCCTGGAACAACAACAATGGCAAGTGTGGGTAAACAAGAACTTCCCTGTCACCGTCCTTAAGGCTACCGGAGTACCTCTTGGGTGCCTGAAGTTACCCACCTTATCTGCGGAGTGGCCAATGGAATGTCAAACCAGATTGAATCTTTAGGTTCCTTATCAAATCTTCAGTAATCGTTTGCGGTTCTGGAATCACTTCCAGTTCTACCATACTCCCACTACTGTTTTTGAAAAAAATCCATTTTTATTAAAACTGTGGCGAGTCAAGAACAATATCACTATTGATCTTTCTTATGGTAGAAAATCAACCCTCGTCATAGCCTGGGTCAACCCACAAACAGCCATTACAGAAACGTGCCTTGAGTTATCCAGAGTCTGGTTTTAATCATAAGCCGGACAACTCCCCGTACCTTAACAATGTTAAGATATGAACTGTACTATATCCAATATAGAACTAGAGGCACTGATTTAATTGAACCATATTCAAATCATGCAGCTGTCTCCAGTGCATGTCAACTAAATGGAGAGAGGCCGATCAGCGTTACTCAATTTAGGAATGCTTTCAATTATGAGTAACCTGAAAGAGAAGCAATTTCTCTTTATCATTACTATCAACCGAATACCATACAAAAGTATCTACATCTTCGATCACCTTGAAAAATCCCGATACTTGCTGCACCTGGTTCTATACTCTATTCAAATACCTATAACTCCTCAAAAACTTAGACCCTGTGTTTCTACGAAATACATGTCAAAGAACTAGAGAAGTTAAAAGTAAACAGAATATAGTATGAGGACCAATCCCTCTGTCCTAATGGACACTGGACAACATACAATACTCTGTATAAGTCCGTCGAGTCTAACAACTCTTTCACTGTGTGTCGTAGGTTGAAAACTGTACTTATGGTTAAGAAGAATTACACCGCTGTTTAATGCTCCTTACCTAACCATCCACTGATATAGGTAAATGTCATCGACATAATATCAAAAGGTATATCTCACTCTATGAAAATAGACGTACAGATATATCAATTTGAAATTGGTGCACAACAGCGGATATTCAAAACCAAACATTTGCCGACCGGCAAACAGCCCAGATGATCTCCTCAAATATCACCGATTACAACGAATCCCGATATAATGAGGATGATCACCCTATTCCCAATGACTTACTCCCACTCATCATCTGTAAAACCATACAGATGTGAGAATCAAACCTGGTAAATACATACCCTGGAGCAAGTGTCTAATCGGGAAATCAGTTTTCTTTTAACATTACACAGTGAACTGAAACATTGAAATGTTTCGATGGGGTATCCTGGTATTCCTAGTAATGCCTCTACCATTATCCAGATTCACAACTAAAACCGTATAATTCTTTGCCACCTCTCCAAATCCCTTTATATGTCTTTAGTCGTTACCTTCTGCACACCCCTTAGGCCAAATGGTTTTCTTCCTTCCCTACCGTTCGGCACCAGCCTATGGTTTGGAAGAAGACTATCCAATAAGCATAATGGGTGTACTGTCCTAGTCCTAGGAGCACTCGCAATGCGAGAGAAGGTGAAGATAAAAGACAACCGAATAAACCTTATTCCTATTTCTCCTGGACCAGAATCCATCCCCGAACTGGAACAAGTTCCTTTCGAGTTCGTATATAACCATACGATGGAGTATCCAATAAACTGTGGATCTTCGTAGTGATACGGAGTGTCCTGGAGAAATACAAAGGTGATTTAGGATTGGCGAAGAAATACTTGGTTTGGTCGTGAATATCAGTCGCAATTTACTTTGCCCTCTTACTAATCCCTTGCTTTGTCTTAATCTTAATACCTTCTGCACACCGTTTAGGCTAATTGGTTTTCTTCATTCACTACCGGTTGGCACCAGCCTAAGGTTTGGAAGAAGACTATCCAATTTGCATAATAGGTGTACTATCTCCTAAACCAAGGAGTACTCACAACTTGAGAGAAGGTAAAAGGGAAAAGACAACTGAATAATCCTATCCGTTTTCTCCAGAACCGGAAACCATCCTCGAATTCCTTCGAGTTCGTATCTAACCATACGATGGTTTTGTCCAATGGAAGTGGACGTTCGTAGTAATACGGGGTGTCCTGGAGAAAAGGGTAAAAGTAGGAGTGGCAATGAGGTCTGCAACTCTGACAATCCAAAAGCCAGTGTTAAGAAGGTTCGGTCAACTTGGTCACTGAGTCATAGTCTTAGGGTCGGGTCAATGGTCGCTGCCAAGAGAGAGAGAAAAGAAACACTCAGCGTGCACTCAAACCAAGATCAGAATGGTTACCAATTTATCTAATCTGGAAACCTCCCACTGTACCTCAAATTCTCCTCCAAACCTGAAAGAAGAATTAGTCGGGGTCACCCGAGGAGTAAACCAACTCATCAGTGGGAATCGGGATCCAACTATCATCGCATGATAACGTGACGGAATCCGCTCACGGTACCACACTCCAGAAGGTATGCGCATATCTTGGCAAGTTTCAGTTCTTTTGAAACTCCCGATGTGATTTCTGCCCCATGCTCTTATGACCTTGACTTTGGCCAACAAATCATAAGTCACATGTCAAGTTCTACCCGTCATTCTCCAGGTTGTTTTGAATCCACCCGTACATACCCTTGACTTTGGCCAACAAGGCAGTACGACTGTACCAAACCAACGCATCTATCTATGCTGCATATGAATAACCAACAGCTACCAAACACTGTGCCTTGACTTTGGCCAACAAACACAGCTTGAATACTATTGACTACCCATATGAAACGACGGAGGGCTACGAATGGTTTCTGGCGAAAACCGTTAACGTAATGAACTTGATATCGTTGAAGGAACGGATAGCTTTTTAGAAAATATAGTGACGAAAACCTTTACTAAAGAGGTCACTCCCGGGGAAGGGATCTCGGCTCTTTCCCCGTAGAATGGGGTGCAGAATATTCCAAATGAATACCACGATGCAAAGCAAAAGTAATCGGCTATAGTGAAGTTAATGCCCTGACGCAAACTTCTGTCCAAGGGGTCACTCCCGGTGAAGGGATCTCGGCCCTTGCCTCGTCGACTGAGGAGCAGGATATTCAAAATGAATACCACGATGCAAAACAAAAGTGATCGTCCTTGCAATAACAGCTTTTTGAAAAGTGTTCCAACAACATCAGAATAGGTTTGTTTAAACTTGCATTGATCCGAATCAACGCAATCCCATCAATTGATCACACCACAAAGAACGAAAATATACTGACGTACGTATATGCCATCCGCATCGCCACTGGGTCCCGTCATCACCGTTAGGTTAGCTAACTAACGGCAGAGCGGGGACTGACTAGCGCGGATGAAAAACATATACAACATCTACTAATATATATACCAATATATAGTATTTCGCTCAAGGCGTGAATAAAATGCAACATCACAGAAATGTACAGCATCACAGAACAATACAGATATCTGGATCCCCGGGTTCACAGAGCCACTACTGAAACCCGACGTTCCCCTGGTCGTGTGGATAGCCTGTGCAATGAAATCCTATACCCCCTACGAGTGCGGCGAATAGCCAGCCAATCCTGGACTGAAGCCCCTTCCGTCCAATGCCATGAGATGCGGGCTTGTTGCCTTCTAGAACCCGGCTATCCGTGCACCCCTCCGCGGGGTAATCCTATTACAGAAAGTAAAATATACATACAACGGGTACATCGACCGCAAACCTGGTCGTGCCCCAAAAGAATAATACAAACAGGCAGTGACGCAGTCCACATGTCGGACGCTCGCCCCGCAATATCAAATGTACATAATACACCAACACTGTACTAGCATTGCATCCAGGCTATCCCCCACGACCGATCCGCAACATCACAGCATAAACATAGAACATCAACGTGAAAATCACGTTCGCAAATCCGTCTAACCGGGCTATAGCAGCTAGACAGGATTTACCGATCGAGTTGACATTCACGGTCGCAGATATAATGTAAATACTGTGAAAAATGTGTTTAAAATTTTCCGATTGACCAAAAATTAACAAGTGGGCCCCCAAACAATACTGTAGCACTCACAGAAATAATTGGCCCAATTTTAATATTCCAAAACCCCTAATTACTACCCTGAAGCCCACTGGAAAAAGATGGCGCACTGACCTCTCTACACTGCGGCGGATCCGCGGCCAATAGAGAGCTGAGGCCGCGGTTCCGCGCTCTTGGTGAGAGATCACTGTGTCGAATTTCCCAGAGTTCTTAGAACTCCCTGCACATCATTCTGAGACCACCTGGAAAATTTTTAGACTCAAAAATTTCAACAGAAACTGATGTGAAGGAAAAATACGGTTTTGGAATTTTGGTCGATCGGAAATGCAAAACACATCAAACGAAGCTAGACGAAGTTAATGGCGAGGCTCTGATACCACTGTAAGTGCACGGCGGCGCCCCGGCCGTCAATCCGACGGCCAAATGCGGAAACGGTGATAAACTTTAATTTTTGCGGACTTAGCAAACCGGCACCACCGCGCACTAAACATCCGGATCGTAACCATTAACAGGTCTAAGCTACTAACAAGAAAGGGAAGAGAAGTATATCGAGAGATCCGAGTCCTCCGGTCTTCTCGTCATCGTCCCGATCTCCCGCGGAAAGTCTTGCCTCCACATCGTCGCCTCCTCGCCGGAAGGGCAACACTCACCTGCGTCTTTTACGGGCTCCCGCCTCAATACCGAGGCAACTTGGGCATGAAGCCGGCAACTCGACATGCTCAAGATATGCTGTAGAATGTAGTGTAGAAGATGCTTGTCTCTTTGGGGTTATGTTGTTGCCATTGAGGATGATGGAGGAAACAAGGATTAGAAAAATGGTGCTTGCATTTTTCTAGCATGAAAATGATATCAAGAAAGAAACTCTCAAGATGAAGCTCTCTTCTTCTTCTTTTTTTTCAACCATGAAAAACTTATCATCTCTAAATAAATGGTGGAGGAAAGAATGTATATCAAACAAGAGGGAGGTGAGTGTAGGGAGAGCAGGAGGGTGACCATATCTAAACCTCATCATCACAACCTCACATCAACTCTAATCTTTCTCATCAACTTACAACTCACTTCAAATCATAATAAAGCATGAAAAGAAAAGATGCTATCATGATAAATACATATGCAAGAAATCCTCCACAAAGTGTAATTTGCAAACTGCAATTACCCCCTCCATCGGAAAAGTCCGGCCGGGAAAGAACAAAGGAAAACGGCCGGAACGGAATGCAAACTGGCAACTCCAGAAAACTGGTCCCGTAATAAATTACAGGAAAAACCCCGATACTGTGCATACACACTCGCATCTGTATTCCGTCCGGATACAAATGCAATGAGACAAAATCTACACTGTACTAAACTAGGATCCCGGCTTAAACTAAAGCCGGCTAGTAAAATCCGTCCGATCCTGATCCGTGCAATACCGCACGTATCTGATCGAACCCTGCCATATATCCATACGGCCTCTAGTACAAACCGTCCGATCCTGATCCGTGCAATACCGCACGTATCTGATCGGACCCTGCCATATCTCCATACGGCCTCTACAGCGTTTCGCCCGAAAGCTTGAGTAACTGAAAGTGTGGTGGACTCTAAAGACTCGTCAATACTATGGTTGTGGGTTTAACCACTAGCACGTCAGAGGTATAAGCCAATACGTGATGGGCCACCAGCTATTGACTAAAAGGGAAGTCGATGAGCGAACTCATCCTGACACCCTACTGAGCCTGTCAGTGACAATATCCGTACAGTCCGGTCCGTTCGTCTATGAGCATCGCATGTCGGGCCTAGGGGGTGGGTAAAAGTCAGACCCCCAAAAGCGGTACAAGTCGTGTCGGAGTGTAGCCCAGAACACCCTGAGATACTACTGGAATACCTACCAGTAAATCTCCTGCCTTGGCCAAGGACTTCGTGTAATGGCTCTCCTAGACACAGCGCGACCTCACCCCCAATACCGGGAGAGACGAACCACCGAAGATCCGCTCACTGCCTCCATGTGGCTCGGGACTGTACCCAACTAAAACCTGTTTGCACAACTCCTTTGAGCCGTGGTAGGGTAGTAATCAAAGTACAGTGGGAACTCACACGAGACAAATGACGATCCCCAGGTCGATGAACTAACCTGTACACATGTCACCTGGGAACTGCTATCTGACGTCAGGTATAAGACCAACTAGCATGTTCCCGGCGAGTCCTGTCCGGTGTACTCATAACCCAATGAGCACCTGTATACATCTTAGGTGAACCAACTGACACCAGTGGCTTGTGAGACCGGCCACCGCCCCTCGTCGGGGTCTCGACTGTATACACTAGTCTACTCTGGAGAATCGATGCCCTGTCTCGAAACTCCCACGACTAGGGACCTTATAAGGATATGCTTGTAGACCCCAGCTCTCACGTATATGATCGCCCTCATACTGCCGGCAGTCAAGCAAGAATCCTAGGGGCTCTATCAACGTGCAATAGCGACCTGTCAGGTCACCTAAAGCAGTACACGATGATAAAGGTAAACCAGATAGCAGACTATCATCTCGAGTAAGACTGTCGTACCGGGATAGGTCCTCCCTCAATCATTGCAATCACGTGCCTGTGATCCAATAATTGACTCTGAGGGCACTATCTCCAACAAGTGTATGCCATACACTCACCATGGTTGTATTTCTAACCTCACTTGATTATTCTTCACTTGGTTAATTCCATGAGTTGATTCTTCTTCTTCTTCCTAAAAGCTTTCTACCTTCAATGGAGATGTGAGAAAAAATGTGAGAAAAAAAATTCTAAAGTGAGCCCACTTCCTACTTAATCATCCTCTACTACTTGCCATTTAGTATAGGGTGTTTGCTTCACTAATTTCACAATTAGTGAAGAGATAGCTTGGGTTTGTGTCTCTTCGATGTAGATCATTTTCGGCCTCGAAAACTTCGATGCAAGCATGTTCATTTCTTCATGGGAGCCTCTCTAGAGTCCGGACTTCACGATCGCAGGGAAGGACTACTACACGGAGCTATTGAAGTGAAGGACCAGTCTACAAAGGTTGTATTCCTTGCTCACATTACTTGCAAAGTGTTTGCATTTATATTCGTCGGATTTCTAGTATATGATTATAGGGTTAGGGTTAGCTAGAACGGCAAAATTTTAATGCGGCAAGAATGATACCTCCCGAAACCTTGCTACCGTGCTAGGGAACCCTGCAGTGGTATCAAAGCCATGCGAGAAATTAGACGGTTTTTGTTAAGATTACGAAACCGAAATACACCGAAACTTGCAACGCCAAAAACTGGTTTCTGTCGATTCTAAAATGTTGTCAAATTATTTTTTTAAAACAAGTACAGAATGTTATATGGGATATATCATGAACAGCATGAAAATTTCAGGGGGTATGCTCAGATTTTGGCCGAGGACAAGGTAGTTGGGGCCGGCCACTTTTTGATAGTTTTTCCTGAAATTTTCTCTGTGTTCCAGTGACTGGGTTTTGGTGTTTCAGGTATTGTTTGTTTTTGCTAATTTTGCATGTGATGTAATCTTACATTATAAGCAATTAGGAGTGTTTCGTATTCGTAGTTTTAACATTGTTTCGGGTGTAACACCTTAGAATGTGTTTTGTGGATAATTATATTTTAATATATGGTTTTCAATAAAAAGTTTACCAAATTGGTTTTCAATTATTTTATCCTATTTAATGAATATTTTATTAGATTTTTCCTAGGCTTGCACACACTTGTGCATGATAACTAGGGTGCATGATAACTAGGGTGTAATTTTGGGTTTATCCATGATTAGCAACATGGTGAGCTAACCATTCCCTAATCTAGTTGTAATATTTTGTTTTAAGTGTTTTGGGTCTTAATTATGCATGGTTGTAAACAAAAAAAATGAATTTGAAAAAGGATTTTTAATTAGGGTTGAATTGTTGACTTTGGAGAGAGAGAGAGATATGTGCATGGTGCTACATGGCATGAGCCATGCCCATTTAATGAAGAAAGAGAGTGAGAAAAGGGGGGGGTCTTTGTTGTTTTCTCTCATTCTCCTCTAATTTTCTTATCACTCATTCTCTCACACTCTCAAACACACTCACACACACACCTGCATCAGCTCCAGCAGCACCAGAAGACAGCAACAGCAGCAGCTCCTTCATCAGCAGCAACAACAGCAGAGCTTCAGCAGCAGCAGCAGAACATCACATCAGCAGCAAGCAGCAGTAGCAGCAACAGCTGAAGCAACAGCAACTTGCAGCGGCTCTTCGTCCTCCATTAACTCATTCTCCTGCTTCTTGGGGTTCTATAGGGTATAATTCTTGAACCCAATTTCCTGGTTTGCTTAAGTTGTGTGTAGTTTAGCATCGGTTTGTGTTAAATAGTTAGTTTTGTGCTAAAATGATGAATTATGTGGAATGTTGGTTAAGTGATGAGTGTGTTAGATAACCTAGCTTATTTTAGTGTTATTAGGGTCACCTCAACTGAGAATTTCCCCAGATTTCACTAAAATACCATAGGGTTTACGTTTTGTGCAAAATCGGTGTTTTTAAGCGATATATTAGCATTCTGTGATCTGCTTTTGACCCGGATCCTTCAGAACAAAATTGAGAAAACTGGGGCATGCTAACTAGTTCTAGAACACACCACCAGAACACAAGCCCCTATCTCCAAACCCAGGCCCCAAATTTAATAGGATTGGCCGCAAATTGCGGCCTGATAGGGAGCTGGGGTGTTGGGGTCTTGGCTAGGGTTCTCTACAGTGTTTTCTAGGGTTTTGGCATGTATAGTTTTGTGAGATTTGACCTGTAGGAAAATCTGGGACAATATATCGTATTTCGTGTTCGTTGTGTTTGCGCGATACGCGCGATACGTGAGTGGGTTCTGCGATCCAGCGTTTAGCGACGTATCACGGTAGTTTTAGACGTGTATACACACATTTTAGCGTATTGTGTACACGCGTGTTTAGTTCGCGACGCGAGTTTCTCGTTTTGTGTCGATATCGCGTTTTGCGAGATATTTGCTTATATATATATTTTCCTTGTCTAAATTTCAGGTTTGCAGGCGGGGACTACGGACACTGCTACAGCGGGAAACTGGTGGTAGGATTCACCTAGCTTGGAGCGCAGGTGAGTAGATTTAACATCTACAGGGGAATCGCCCGCATGGCGTTATGCGTCTGGGCTAGAATTCTATTACTTTTCGCATATTCTACGTCATTGTTAGAATTGCGCCTTTACCCTATTACTTAGATGTTGTACCTGGACTAGTAGCCATAGGATACTGTGTTAGTTGTATGTATGCCCTAGAGGCCAGTATAGATGATGTATATTATATTGGATGCTTGGACATATATAGAGAGGACTTTCTTGCTCGATATGATAGTATGCTATCTTGTTGTTTTTTATCTTAACATGTATACTTGTCTCTTTATACTGTCTTATAGTTACATGTTGGTATAGCCCTTAGGATGTGTACTTGACTACCTGGACTATGATGCGGATCATACTAGTGGGGACATGGTAGTCCATAAGTACATCCTTCAAGGTCCCTAATCATGGGTGTATCGAGACGGGGCATCGATATACCAGTGTAGACTAGGGTATACGCTTCTCGACCCATGAGATGGGCGATGGATGATCCCATATCCATTGGTGTTTGACATCAGAGATGGTATACGGGTGCTCAGTGGAGACTGGGTACACTGGACGGACTCGCCGAGAACTCCCAGATGGTATTATACCTCACGTCAGATGGCAGTTCTCTGGTGACACTTGTGCAGGTTAGTCTGTAGACCCAAGATCGTCATAGAGTCTTGTGTGATTCCCACTGTGCTTTGATTTCCACTTTACTACGTCCATGAGGGGGTGCAAAATGGTGGTTTTTGGGTACAGTCCCGAGTCACATGGAGGCAATGAGCGATAGGAGGGGTTTCGTCTCTCCCGGTATTGGGGGTTGATGGTGCGCTGTGCTCGATTGGCCGTAACAGGGAAGTCCCTGGCCAGGGCTGATTTAGAGATTTACTGGTAAGTGTTACCAGTAGTTTCTCGACCCGTTCTGAGCCTCACATCGGCATGACTTATCGGTTATTCGGGTCTGACGTTTACCACCCCTAGACTTGATATGCGACATATCAGACGAGGAGACCGGACTGTACGGGAAGTGTTACCGGCAGGCTTTTACAGGAGTTGGACCGGGCTTGCTTGCTGATCTTCCGATCGCTCAATTCCCGGGTAGCCGTTACGTCCAGCTAGTACCGCTGACGGCTTGTGGGTGCTTGATGTGATCATCACCTACTACCGGCATATTGACGGGTCTTTAGAGTCCTACATAGAGGTTTTACTGGCTCAGGCAAAACGAAATAGGAGTACGTATGTGATATGTGCGGGACCGAGAATAATGCGTGTATGTGATACCGTATTCTATTCTCGCGACTTTTTGTATCGGTCGGTTATATATGATATAGCCGGGTTATCGAATCAAGTGTTGATTCGATAAGTCGATACATTGGATGTTAGTCAGTTATATGTGATATGACCGGATTATTAAGTCAAGTGTTGATTTAATAATTTATTGTATAATTGTATATTTGGTATACTAGTTTACATTAACTAACACTTGTTCACTTTAGGGTTTTTCTCATATGAGCACAACTTTAATGTATATATGATATATATTAAAAATGTGTTTTCTTTTTTGTATCATGGTTGATGATACACATGACTTGGGTGTATGAGACTTACACCATGATATTTATTTATGTTGGATTTTAATATTCAAAGTAATAACAAAATTAGTGGAGGATTAGCTAAATGCTTGAAGCTTGTGGAAGCATTGACTAATTCCACTAAATTTGTTTTTACTATGGATATTTCTTAACCCAACCATAAAGATTAGCCATGGGTTAAGTCTCTACAAGAGTTAGTATATGATACTCACTCACCATGGTTAGCCTTCTCACTTGATCATTATCCTCATCTCTTTTTCTTTTTGGTTCATCTTCTTCTTCATTTGTGAAAAAGAAAAAGCATACTAGGGTTTGATCCAAAGTGAGAAAGATTGTGAGAAATAAAATTCTAAAGAGAACCCACTTCCTATTTCTCCATCCTCTACTAGACTACCACTTTAGTTTAGGGTGTTTGCTTCACTAATTCTCAAGTTAGTGAAGTAGAAGCTTGAGTTGGCATCCCCTCGACGTAGATCATCGTCGGCCTCGAAGACTTCAAGCAAGGACGCGTCTTTCGCCTCGTGAATCCATGCAAGGGTCCGGGAGAACCACGATCGCAGCGAAGGGACTTCAACAAGGAGCTATAGAAGTGATGACCGATCTACAAAGGTTGTATTTCATATTCACTTAGTCGTAAACGTAGTTTACCAGCATATGAAATCCTAATTTTCTAGCAACGATCGTGTTTAGGGTTATTCGGCACGGCTAAAATTTTAAACGGACATGTTTGATGCTTCCCTAAACCTTATTAGAGTGCCTAATAACCCTACAGTGGTATCAGAGACTAGCTAGAGCATTAGGTGATGTGTTAACGAAGTTAAAACTCCGAACGAACCCGAATACGTCAAAGTTAACCCACTCTCTGTACATTTTTTCAAAACTGTGTATTTTCAGTATTAAAAATACCTAAAAAATTCAGCAGGGTTTTCTAAGAATTGTGGTGAAAAAAAACAGCATATTCCGTACAAGCCACCGCGGAACCGCGGCCGTACCCTGCTTGGGCCGCGGTTCCGCAGCCGTACAGAGGAGATATGCCATCATTTTTATACAGTAATTTCTATTTTTGTAATTGATATTTTCTTGGTATTTTTAAAACTGACTCAAGTGTTGAGTATTTTGGGGTTTATTTTGTAATCGTCGATTCGATCGGAGAATTTAATTTTGTTTTGTTATTCCGGATAATTTAGAAAGTATTAAAATGTTCGAACGGATATCATTAACTCAATTTTTCCCGGCACGAAAAACATTCAAGTGTTGAATTTTCTCGGGTTTAAATCTTTTGGAAAAACGTGAAGTAATGCGATGGACCCTCTAGAATACAACAAACCTTAACTCGATTATGTGACCGTCTTGAACTGCCTTTTGAACCTTAGGGTTTGGGGCAGTACGGAGTGCCACATGTGAGGCGTTGGCTTGACCCTTCTACGGCTGGACCGTTGCTACTGTGACGTATTCTGGAATTTTTGAACTCTGCTTAAGTGTTGAGCTATTTAGGAAATTTTGGGTATTTGATTATTCGATCGGAAAGTTTAATACTGTCTATTTATCTGGAATGTGATACAATATGTGGAATTCATACAGTTAGGCATGAAATGCGAAATATGTGATATTTCGGATTTACGATGTCTAAAGAGATTGTGGATTCCAAATGTTGTAGTTTTACACTTTCTTTTCTGTGACCGTAAGTGTAATATGTGATATCGCCGGTTTCGTTGCTATATGTCAACGACAATTGGGATGCGCATATTTACTTAGGTTGATGACATGTGATGTTATGTGTTGCTGGATATGTTATATTGGATCTTCGCGTTTTGAATAGCCGGGTTTTTTTTATGTGAGATGAGAGTTTTTATTTTCATTCATGTAAAATTAAATGTATGTAATATTCTTTTATTGGGGCACTTCTGGGATGAGGTTGTTGTCACCTTTTATATATTATTTACTTTTCCGCACTAGGATAGACCCAAGGAGGAGAGCACAAGTAACCGGGTTCTGGAGTCCTGTGGGAGACCAACTCGAGGAGTCGAGTCCGGGTCTTCTAACTCTAGAATTGGTAGAGTTGCTTGCCGCTCTCGTAGGGGTCTAGGGGTGTGGGTTTGGCTATTCATCGTTGTAAGTCCATGCTACCTCTCCCGGTACTTTCGGGCATGCGGAATTTGGTGCAAAACAATTTTCTTAGAGGTGGTAACATGGACTCAAAACCGGATCTTTGTTAAACATCTAACTAACAACCTAACTACGAGTTGCTAACTACTCGGTTAGGGGGTTATACCTTTCTTTTTCTCGAACTCCTTCGTCTTCAAGCTTCGATGGTCGTCCGAATAGGCTTCTCCCCGTCGTCTCCTTGCGCCGAAGATAGATCCACCTGAAAGCTTCAACCTTTGGCTCCTTCTTCGAACTTTGAAGAAACTAGTTCACTCGGTTTGCTAAACCTTGTGAACTAGAGTGAGTAGAGAAGAGTTTGTATGGGATTTTATCTATGGTTCTTGGTTCTCAACTCATGAGACAAGTGAACCATAGACTCAAGAGATGGAGAGCAAGAGGAGGAAGATGAGAGCTCAAGAACAAGAGAGAGAATGAGCATGAAAGAATGAGAGAAGACTTTTCTCATTTGGCTCTCATAATCCAAAACAATCATAACACCTCATATCAATCAAGTATTATGTGATGGTTTAAGCAACCATAGCCATATCATTTCATGCACTCATTTTGCAAAAAAGAGCAAGCAAGCAAAAGTCTTTGCCATGAAATGATAGCTATAGTTATCATGATGGTCAACTAGTCAAGCTTAGTCAACCGGTCAACAAAGTCAACAAGTCAACAAAAGTCAACAAGTCAACAAAGTCAATCCCTCAACAACCATGTCACCATAATACTTAATTAATATAATTGTTAATCATATATCATATTCTCATTAGGGTTGAGCAAAAAGTCAATAGTCAACGGTCAACAACCCTAATGAGAATCCTCTGCCTCTGTCTCTCCGTCAACTATGCATACACACCCGCATCCGCGTTCCGAGGAACACGGATGCATACTGGATAAAACCAATCCCAAAAGGTACACTAGGATCTGGCTTAAACCAAAGCCCGCTAGTGTAAACTGTCCGGACACTGTACGTGCACAAGTGCACGGATGTAACCGAACCCTGTCGCAAAACCATGCGACCTCTACTCTTTTGCCTAAAGGAGAATAGCTTTCTGTGTGGGACTCTAAAGACTGGACACTATGCTGGCAGTGGGTTTAACCACAGACCGCAAGCGGCACTAGCTGTGCGTAACGGTCCCCAGGTAGATGCCGACAAGAAGACTGACGAGGCGAAACCCATCTGAACTCCTACTGAGCCTGAATGTGACATTCTCCGTACAGTCCGGTCTGTTTGTCTGATACATCGCATGGCGGGCCTAGGGGGCGGTAAACGTCAGTCCCCCAATAGCGGTACAAGTCGTGTCGGAGTGAAGCCCAAAACACCCTGAGATAACACTGGAAGCCTACCAGTATATCTCGTTTGCCCTGGCCAGGGACTACTCGTGTAATGGCTCTCCTAGACACAGCGCGATGTCAACCCCCAATACCGGGAGAGACGAATCCTGTCTAACCGTCACTGCCTCCAAGTGCTTCGGGACTGCACCCAACTACCACCTGTTTGCACGACTCCTTTGAGCCGTGGTAGGGTAGTAATCAAAGTACAGTAGGAACACACTCGAGGCGAAGTGACAGTGTCAAGTCAGCGGACTAAGCTGTACTCATGTCACCTAGGAACTGATAACTGACGATAGGCATAATACCAACTAGTCAGTTCCCGACGAGTCCTGTCCAGTGTACTCGTAACCCAACGAGCACCCGCATACTATCTTAAGTACGACGTACCGACGGCTGTGGGATAGACCGTCTCCTACACTGGGATGAGAAGCGCATGCGCTAGTCTACTCTGGAGTATCGATGCCCTGTCTCGATAGTCCTGCGACCAGGGACCTGCATAAGGATGTGCTTATAGATTACCCAGCCCCACTAGTGTGACTGCCATCACAACGCTGGTAATCAAGCAAACATCCTAAGGGCTCCACTAATGTGTATAGGCGATATACTAAAATAAACACATGTACACATTGAAGTAGAAACAAACCAAGTAGCATACTACTATTTTGAGCAAGATTGTATATACAAGGTGAATATCCCAAGCTTCTATTAAGTAATATACAAACTAGTATGATACAGTAATGGCCTCTAGGGCATATACACTAACAATCTCCCACTTGCACTAAGGCCATGTACTGGCGTATCGAAGACCTATCATCTCGATCAGCCGCTCGAACTGAGCCTGGGGCAAGGCCTTGGTGAATGGATCTGCAGTGTTATCTTCTGAAGCGACTCTCCGAACTTCGATCTCCTGGCGATCCACGATCTCCCTGATCAGGTGATACCGCCTCAAGATGTGTCTGGATCTCTGATGGGACCTGGGTTCCTTCGCTAAAGCTATAGCCCCGTTGTTGTCGCAATACAGAGTTATTGGATCAACAATGGACGGAACCACCTGAAGTTCTTTCAAGAACTTCCTCATCCAGACAGCTTCTTTTGCGGCATCAGATGCAGCGATGTATTCCGCTTCCATCGTCCAGTGTGCAACGGTTTCCTGTTTGGAACTCTTCCAACACACCGCCCCTCCATTGAGGGTAAAGACAAAACCCGACATGGACTTGGAATCATCCTTGTCACTCTGGAAGCTGGAGTCAGCAAAGGCCTCGATCTGGAGGTCTTTTCCTCCATACACCATGAACATCTCCTTAGTCCTTCTCAGGTACTTGAGATTGTTCTTTACCGCTATCCAGTGTTTCTCCCCAGGGTTTGACTGATACCGGCTTACCACACTCAGTGCATAAGCTACATCCGATCTGGTACACAACATCGCATACATTATAGAGCCTACCGCAGAAGCGTAGGGTATAATAGACATGCGATCCCTCTCCAAATCAGTTTTGGGAGACATCTCTTTAGAGAGGGTGATCCCGTGACAAGCCGGTAGGTTACCGTGCTTGGAATCTTCCATACTGAATCTTTTCAGTATGGTGTCGATGTACCTGGACTGTGAAAGTCCTAATATCCTCTTGGATCTATCACGATGGATCCGGATATCCAGGATGTATGAGGCATCACCCAGGTCTTTCATGGAGAACCTGTGTGACAAGAACCCCTTGACAGATTGTAGCATAGGAATGTCATTTCCTATTAAGAAAATGTCATCCACGTACAAAACGAGGAATACTACAGTTCTCGCTACAAATCTACAATAGATGCATGGTTCATCTGGATTTTTGATAAAGCCAAATTCCTTGACCGTCTCATCAAAACAAATGTTCCAACTCCGCGATGCGTGCTTTAGTCCATAGATGGACTTAAGCAACTTGCACACCTTTCCGCTGCTCCCACTCTGAATGAAACCCTCTGGTTGGTCCATATAGACACACTCCTCTAAATTTCCATTTAGAAAAGCAGTCTTTACGTCCATTTGCCAGATCTCATAATCGTGGAAGGCAGCAATGGCAAGAAGGATCCGAATGGATTTCAGCATAGCTACTGGAGAAAAGGTTTCGTCATAGTCCAAGCCAGGTCTTTGACGGAAACCCTTTGCAATAAGTCTAGCTTTATAGGTCTCAACCTCTCCATCTACACCAATCTTCCTTTTGAAGATCCACTTGCATCCTACGGATTTTACCCCGTCTGGAGAAATGTCCAACGTCCATACTTTGTTGGTGTACATGGACTCCATTTCGGTCCGCATTGCATCCAGCCATTTTACTGAGTCAACGCTCTGAACGGCCTGCTGGAAGCTAGTAGGCTCATCATAATCTATGATGCAATCCTCTCTATCCCCGTCTATGAGAAAACCGTAGTATCTCTCGGGCGGATAAGACTGCCTAGTACTCCTACGGAGCGGCGTATGAATGTCCTGTTCTTTTGAACCCTCTGGTTCCACTAAGCTTTCAGTAATAGCTCGTGGTTCTGGAATTTCTTCCAGTTCTACTGCGCTCCCACTAATTTCCTTTTCTAAGAACTGGTGTTCTAGAAAGTGGGCATGACGAGAAACAATAACTTTTTGTTCCTCTTCGCAGTAGAAGAAATATCCCTTGGAGTTCTTTGGATATCCCACAAACTTGCACTGTACTGAGCGTGCCTCGAGCTTGTCCGCATGCTGCTTTTTGACAAAAGCTGGACTTCCCCATGCCTTAATGTGATTAAGATGGGGCCTCTTCCCACACCACATCTCATATGGTGTGGTAGGCACAGTCTTAGTGGGAACTCGGTTCAAAAGGCACGCAGCTGATTCTAGCACATACCCCCAGAATGATCGCGGTAACTCAGCGTTACTCATCATGGACCGTACCATATCCAATAGGGTGCGGTTCCGTCTCTCCGATACACCGTTATGTTGAGGAGTGTATGGAGGAGTAAGCTGAGAGAGAATTCCATTCTCTTTTAAATAGTCCAGGAACTCGGCACTCAAGTATTCACCACCTCGATCCGATCTTAGAATCTTGATACTTTTTTCGGTTTGTTTTTCTACTTCATTCTTATATTCCTGGAATTTTCCAAAGGCTTCGGACTTATGTTTCATTAAGAAGACATAACCGTACCTTGAAAAGTCATCCGTAAAAGTAATGAAGTAAGAATAACCGCTTCGCGCATGTGTAGACATTGGACCGCACACGTCGCTGTGTACGAGTCCCAAGAGCTCGCTCGCTCTAACTCCGTGTCCAGTGAACGGAGTCTTTGTCATCTTTCCTTTGAGACAGGATTGACAAGTGGCATACGATTGATATTCGAACGGATTCAAATATCCTTCTGTATGTAACTTTGTCAACCTTCTCTCATTGATGTGACCCAGTCTACAATGCCATAAGAAAGTCTGATTGATTTCAGGAGACTTTCTTTTGTGTGTATTCTGGACATTGAAAATCTGTGGTTGGTTTAATACGTATATACCATTGCTCAATGTACCTGACCCAATCAGAACTTGATTAAGGTGAATGTTTACAACATTGCTTACAAACGCAAATTCATAACCTTCTTTAGAAACCAAAGATACAGAAATGATATTACAAGTTGCGTTGGGTACAAAAAAGCAATTACGCAAAACCAAAACATGTCCATCTGACATTCCCAGGTGATAGTCCCCCACGGCTTTAGCATCCATGCTAGCTCCGTTCGCAACTCTGAGGGTCATGTCACCTGCTTTCAAAACACTACGGTTTCTCAACGCCTGCAAAGAATTACAGATATGAGATCCTGATCCGGTATCCAATACCCAGGAAGTAGAGTTTATTGAAAGACAGTTTTCAATAACATACACACCTGAAGCTGAAGCTGCAACCTGCTTCAATTCCTGTGTTCTGGCTTTCCAAGCCCTGCAATCATTCTTCCAGTGTCCTTTCTTATGACAATAGAAGTATTCTTCCTTATCCACAAGCTTCCCCGCTTTCTTTGTTGCTTTAGCTTTTCCCTTCGTATCCACTTTACTAACACCGCCTCTTGGTTTGGCGGGGGCTTTCTTCTTCTTTCCCTTGGCTTTTGCCTTGGACCTAGAAGAAGATGATCCTCCTACAAACAAAGTGGATGTTTCCCTACTTTTCTGTAGGGTGCCCTCTGCGCTCCTCAGCATGTTGAGGAGCTCTGAAAGTTCAACTTCTTTTTCTTGTAAGTTGAAGTTCAGTATGAACTGGGCGTAAGTGGAAGGAAGGGACTGGAGAATCAAGTCCGTATAGAGCTCATTCTTCAACGTAGTCCCAAGGTCCGCGAGCTCCTCAATGTAGCCGATCATCTTAAGCACGTGTTCTGCTACTGATGATCCGACGGCCATCCTTGCCGAAAATAACTTTTTCAACGCTTCGTATCTTGCGCTACGAGATTGCTCTCCATACAGTTCTTTTGTATGAAGAAATATGGATTCCAAGTCCATATTCTCGTGCCTCCTCTGATGTTCATTGTCCATAGAGGCAAGTACGAGGCACTTGGCCTTCGCGCTATCAATCTCCCAAGTCTTACGGATTTCCTTATCCGTGACGCTGGAAGTGGGACCAGGGACAGGGGGAGCTTTGGTGGTAAGAAGATACCCCAGCTTGTCGTAAGTGATTGCCATCTTGACATTCCTGAGCCAATCTTTGTAGTTTGGCCTTGTCAGTATGTTTTTATCTAGGAGTAACTTAAGTCCAGTCATGTCGATTGGTCGCTGCAATTAGGAGAGAGAAGAAACACTCAGCTTGATGCTCTTGCAAGTTTAGAATGGTTTTTAATTTGTCTAAACAGGATGGCTCCCACTGTTTCTCGAATCCCTCCTCAAACCAAAAAGGAAGAATTAGTCAGGATCAATCTCACCGTACAATACTTGCTTAACCGTTCGGCCAGGCTGGTGTCGGTACTTCGAGGGAGGTTTTCCAACGCTTTCGCGAAGTTCCTTAATTAAATAACCTCTTTTCCCTGGGGGCGTAGCCCCGCTAACACCTTTCTAGACACCTACTAGGTTTATAGCATTGATCGTTAAGTGAGAAATTTCCCGAGGAGTAGCATATACTCACAGTAGGATCGGGATCCAAATATCATCGCTTGACAAAACTGAAGGAATCCTACCAGAATCATCACACTCCAAATGGTATGCAACACTAGCAAGTTTCAGTTCTTTTGAAACTCCCGATGTGGATTTTTGCCCCATGCTCTTATGACCTTGGCGTGAGGTCAAAATGTCATAAGTCACATGTCAAGTTCTTCCCATCATTATCCAGGTTAATTTGAATCCACCCGTACCTACCCTTGACGTAGGCCAAAATGGTAGTACGGCTGTCCCAAACCAACGCATTCTATCTATGCAACAGATAAATATCCGGCAGCTACCAATCACTATGCCTTGGCGTGAGGTCAAAATACATAGCTTGAATACTACCGAATATTTAACTGAAATGATGGAGGGCTACGAATGGTTTTGGCAAAACCGTGAACGTAGTGAACTTGATATAATCGATGGAACGGGATAGCTTTTAAAAGGAGTGGCTCAAGCTCCGCATTTAAAAGTTAGTTTTGAAAAGAATCGAGTGGTTTTCCGAAAGTGTTCCAACGATTTTAACTTGGTTTATTTTCTTGCATTAGTTCTTTTAATGCGTGATATTCTTGCATTAGTTCTTTTAATGCGTCCCATCATTTAATCCTACCATTGCAGAAAACAACCAAAATATGACGTACGCTTATGCCATTCACATTCGCCACGGGGCCCGTCATTACCCGTTAGGTTACTTAACTAACGACAGAGTGGGGGCTGGGCTAGCGCGGCTGTAAAACATAAGCAACGCCTAAATAATATCATATATAGATATATTGCAATGATAGCCATTTCAGATCACAGATGAACACATTGGATATACTAAGAATCCGCAATTCGTACGAGCCTGTAACGAAAAGTAGATTACACGGTCGCGGTGAATAGCCAATACCCCACCCAAGACCCCTACGGCTGCGGCAAACTACCCGCCAAGTACCCGAAGCGAAGAAACCTCCCTCAACTTCGTGAGTAGGCCACTCGGCACTTCGGCATACCCGGTAGTTTGTGCACCCCCTCCATGGGTCTATCCTAGGAGCAAAAATAGTAAAAAGAAATTATACAATGACGGCTACAACCCCGACCCGGTTGTACGGCCATACAAATAATTATTACATCAATTTACAAATATACATGAATTGAAAGAAAAGAAAACTCTCGTCTCATAACCCCCGGCTATTCACCCGCGACAATCCAACATAGTCATATACACATTCCAGCAACATTACCGATCACAGATTTGTATAACCCCCACTAATCGACATATAGCGATTAGCAGACGTTCAATACAAATATCACATTACAGAAAAAAAAAACCGTCAGCTAAAGTCTTTTAGAAGTTCGATCAAAAATATGGATTTTCAGGACCCCAAAAATAAAATTTTCATTCTGGAAAATCTGGGCAGAAAATATATATTCCAAAAATCCCAAAATACCCCTATAAGCATACTGTAGCAAAGAACAACCAGAGAGGAGCCAAGACGGCCGCGGAACCGCGGCAATACCAAGCTATTACCGCGTTTCCACGGCGTAATGATGAGATCAGGGGACCGTCTTTCTACAGTGCACTCTAAAAACCCTGAGTCGATTTTTGATGCATGATTTATTATTTTTACAGAACATAAAAAATCGACAGCAAGTATGAAATCGGGGTTCATTTCGGGACTTTTTTCTTTGATCGATCTTCTAGCTACTTTGCTAACATGTTAGATAGAGTATAACTAGGCTCTGATACCACTGTAAGTCCATGCTACCTCTCCCGGTACTTTCGGGCATGCGGAATTTGGTGAAAAATAATTTTCTTAGAGGTGTAACATGGACTCAAAACCGGATCTTTGTTAAACATCTAACTAACAACCTAACTACGAGTTGCTAACTACTCGGTTAGGGGGTTATACCTTTCTTTTTCTTGAACTCCTCTGTCTTCAAGCTTCGATGGTCGTCCGAATCAGCTTCTCCCCGTCGTCTCCTTGCGCCGAAGATAGATCCACCTGAAAGCTTCAACCTTTGGCTCCTTCTTCGAACTTTGAAGAAACTAGTTCACTCGGTTTGCTAAACCTTGTGAACTAGAGTGAGTAGAGAAGAGTTTGTATAGGATTTTATCTATGGTTCTTGGTTCTCAACTCATGAGACAAGTGAACCATAGACTCAAGAGAGGGAGAGCAAGAGGAAGAAGATGAGAGCTCAAGAACAAGAGAGAGAATGAGCATGAAAGAATGAGAGAAGACTTTTCTCATTTGGCTCTCATAATCCAAAACAATCATAACACCTCATATCAATCAAGTATTATGTGATGGTTTAAGCAACCATAGCCATATCATTTCATGCACTCATTTTGCACAAAAGAGCAAGCAAGCAAAAGTCTTTGCCATGAAATGATAGCTATAGTTATCATGATGGTCAACTAGTCAAGCCTAGTCAACCGGTCAACAAAGTCAACAAGTCATCAAAAGTCAACAAGTCAACAAAGTCAATCCCTCAACAACCATATCACCATAATACTTAATTAATATAATTGTTAATCATATATCATATTCTCATTAGGGTTGAGCAAAAAGTCAATAGTCAACGGTCAACGGTCAACAACCCTAATGAGAATCCTCTGCCTCTGTCTCTCCGTCAACTGTGCATACACACCCGCATCCGCGTTCCGAGGAACACGGATGCATACTGGATAAAACCAATCCCAAAAGGTACACTAGGATCTGGCTTAAACCAAAGCCCGCTAGTGTAAACTGTCCGGACACTGTACGTGCACAAGTGCACGGATGTGACCGAACCCTGTCGCAAAACCATGCGACCTGTCGCAAAACCATGCGACCTCTACTCTTTTGCCTAAAGGCGAATAGCTTTCTGTGTGGGACTCTAAAGACTCGACACTACGCTGGCAGTGGGTTTAACCACAGACCGCAAGCGTCACTAGCTGTGCGTAACGGTCCCCAGGTAGATGCCGACAAGAAGACTGACGAGGCGAAACCCATCTGAACTCCTACTGAGCCTGAATGTGACATTCTCCGTACAGTTCGGTCTGTTTGTCTGATACATCGCATGGCGGGCCTAGGGGGCGGTAAACGTCAGTCCCCCAATAGCGGTACAAGTCGTGTCGGAGTGAAGCCCAAAACACCCTGAGATAACACTGGAAGCCTACCAGTATATCTCGTTTGCCCTGGCCAGGGACTACTCGTGTAATGGCTCTCCTAGACACAGCGCGATGTCAACCCCCAATACCGGGAGAGACGAATCCTGTCTAACCGTCACTGCCTCCAAGTGCTTCGGGACTGCACCCAACTACCACCTGTTTGCATGACTCCTTTGAGCCGTGGTAGGGTAGTAATCAAAGTACAGTGGGAACACACTCGAGGCGAAGTGACAGTGTCAAGTCAGCGGACTAAGCTGTACTCATGTCACCTGGGAACTGATAACTGACGATAGGCATAATACCAACTAGTCAGTTCCCGACGAGTCCTGTCCAGTATACTCGTAACCCAACGAGCACCCGCATACTATCTCAAGCACGACGTACCGACGGCTGTGGGACAGACCGTCTCCCACACTGGGATGAGAAGCGCATGCGCTAGTCTACTCCGGAGTATCGATGCCCTGTCTCGATAGTCCTGCGACCAGGGACCTGCATAAGGATGTGCTTATAGATTACCCAGCCCCACTAGTGTGACTGCCATCACAACGCTGGTAATCAAGCAAACATCCTAAGGGCTCCACTAATGTGTATAGGCGATATACTAAAATAAACACATGTACACATTGAAGTAGAAACAAACCAAGTAGCATACTACTATTTTGAGCAAGATTGTATATACAAGGTGAATATCCCAAGCTTCCATTAAGTAATATACAAACTAGTATGATACAGTAATGGCCTCTAGGGCATATACACTAACAATCGTGACCGTGGAATCCGTGTTTTATAGTGGCTCAAAATAAAACACGGACGTCCTAGTATATCCAATGTTTCATATGTTTCTTCTGCTGCGATATCTGTGATGTGATCATTTGATGTGCTGTGATAAATACTGTATATAGTATATATGATATATTATATAGGCATTACTTATGTTTTACACCCGCGCTAGCCCTACCCCACTCTGCCGTTAGTTACCTAACCTAATGGTGCACGAGGGGACATCGAGGCGAATGCGGATGGCATAAGTGTACATCGTATTTATCTATGATGTTTAGGTGACTTAAATGATGGGACTTCATTAATGTGATTAATGAAAGAAAAAAATCCTAAAAGATGTTGTAGAATCAAATTTTTCAAAAAGGGTAGCTACAGTTTTGCTTTGCATAGCGATATATATGATATATCTCGCACCTTATTCGATGGGGAAAGAGCCGAGATCCCTTCACCGGGAGTGACCTCTTTAGCAAAACTGGCAGATGCTACAACACTAGGTTTTCTTTTGATTGCTTTTGGAGTTTTGCTTTGCATAGTAATGTATATGATATATCCTGCACCTTATTCCATAAGGAAAGAGCCGAGATCCCTTCACCGTGAGTGACCTCTTTAGCAAAACTAATAAATGCCTCAAAATCACTCCATTTCAAAATTCGCATGATTCTACAATGATATCAAGTTCATTACGCAATAGGTTTTCAGAAAAACTTGTCGTAGCCCTCCGTCATTTCAGATAAGTTGTATATAGTATTCGTACTGCATTTGTTGGCTTTCGTCAAGGTGTAGTGTGCGGTAGCTATATGCTGCTTATATGTTGCATATGATGCGACTGGATTAGGGTAGTCGTACGGCTTTGTTGTCTTTTGTCAAGGGTCGTGCGGGTGGGTTTAATTCAGTCAAGAAATGTACGGGTTGAACTTGACTAGCGGGCTATGGTTTGTTGGCTTTCGTCAAGGTCATAGCACGTTAGGGGCAAAATATTATCGGGAATTTCAAGTGTTGAAATTTGCAATGAGATTGCATACCTTCTATGAGATAGTTGGATCCCGATACCCACTGCGAGTAATTGTTACTCCCGGGAGAGTTTTACACAGGACAATTAGCCGATCAAGTAGGTGTCTAGAAAGGTGTCAACGGGGTTACGCCTCTGGGAAAACGAGGTTTACTTTAATTAGGTCCGTGTGAAAGCACGGGGAACCTCCCTCAAAGTACCGACACTGGCCTGACTGAAAGATTGGCGAAGTTGTAAGGTGTAATTAATCCCGGCTAGTCTTTCCTTTTAGGGTTTGAATGAAGATTTGATAAAAACAGTGGGAGCCATCCTGATTAGATAAAATAATAACCAATCTGATCTTGCAAGAGCATACGCTAAAGTGTTTTCTTCTCTCTCTCTCCATGTAGCGACCATATCATGCCTTAATCAAGATAATAATATGGATGTATTGACCGAACCCGCATGTTATACTGTGCTGGGGAACGTTGGTTCCGTTCTTTCTTATAAAAGTTATAAGACTGAACAGGATATAGGGGAATACCAGGATTCCCATGCCACCCGAATGAAGAAAGTACATATTGATGCATTTTCTTCGGGTGTGTTCGTTACAGAGAACTGTTTCTCCATTTGCTCTACGTCCTGGGTATTAGATACCGGGTCAGGATCCTATATATGTAATCAGTTACATTGTCACGACCCAAAGTTTGGCCCGTGACCGGCACTTAACCACGTAACGTCTACAGGCGTAATGCGACTAAGTAAGCAGAAAACCCAGAAATCAAACCAGTAAAAGTATAGAGTGTTTTAAGCATTTAATAGAACCAATTACTAAGATGTCAAGAAACCTTAAGTGGACAATCACCAAGATAACAATATACGACGCCGTAGCGAAGAAAATGAGCAACAAGTGGGAAACTTCACAGATAGAATAACTGCATAAGTAAAGTCGGTTCACAACGAGCTCGACACCAGAATACAAAATAATATACATCGTCCTCACAACTGGTCTCTAAGTCAATACATAAGTGGTAGATGGAGAGTACTAGATACAACAATGTACATAACTGAAAAATAACCAGATACCGCACAAAACCCACCTATCAGCAAAAGAGCTAGTACACCAACTGTAGGGGTATCTGTGTCAAAAGATGCAAGAACGCAGCCTGCCGTGACTACTCCGAAGGGAAACCTGCAAACACTGTGGCACAACGGGGGTGAGTTGCCAACTCGTGAATAGAAGATAACATATAAAGGTAATCGCGAGTATACACGTGCAACGATACTCTAACCTATGCCAACAGATAACATCTATATGATTAACTGGATCCTCAAATCATGCAACAAGTGCGATCTAATAACATCTCCAAGTGATGAACAAGATATGCGATGATCAGGTATAGCAATGCAATCTAACAACCCTATATAGAATGAACAGGGTATGCAATGATCGTGCAAGCATGTGTACTATATCAGGTACAATAGATACAGGATGAGATATCAATTACTACATACTGAGCATGGGAAATATAACATGTACACGGAATGTCATCGTGGAAAGTATAATCGATACCCATCAATCCACCCAAATCCCAATACTACTCAGGCGTCGTCATCCTCCTCGGTCCTTAAATCCTGTAAATCTCATATAATCGTGAGTACACAACATCGGCATCCAAAATATCAAGAAATACTCGTGCCAAGCATCGACACGCAAATCCTCCTGTATAGGGCATCCGTCAGTCCGGATCAGCCCACGGGCTCTGTCTGCGGTATCGGCCTCAGCCCCGGCAGTACGAGTCGTCCCGTATCCATCAATCGACTCTGGTCAGTATCCTCCGGATAACCGCCAGGTCCAACCAATCACCGGTAGGTAGTAGTCCCTCTGCCAGGCTCACCGTCTACTGCACAACGAAACCGTTCTCTCCCCGGGGTACCATACCGGGTCCACCATGTACCCGTAATCGGTCTCATCTAACTCCTCGATTCGGGTTCACATATATCACTCTAGTACCGAGAAAACACATGGTGGACGCACCGAAATATCATATCAAGGGAAACCGGGTTTTTAAATAATTGACTATTCTCTTTTGAAATATCCACGGTTTCCCAAATCCAGAATTAACATGGAAACAACATATCTCAATGCGTAATCTAAGAAAGTATGAAGATATCAATATATGCATGCACTGGTATGAGTATACAGTGTGCTTGTGCACAAGTATGAAAATATCAATATATGTGTGCACTGATATGAATATACAGTGTGCATGTGCGCAGGTATGAAGATATCAGTATATGTGTGCACTGGTATGAATATACAGTGTGCATGTGCGCAGGTATGAAGACATCAATATATGTGTGCACTGATATGAATATACAGTGTGCATGTGCGCAGGTATGAATATATCACTATATGTGTGCACTGGTATGAATATACAGTGTGCATGTGCGCAGTTATGAAGATATCACTATATGTGTGCACAGGTATGAAGATATCAATATATATGTGTACTGATATGAATATACAGTGTGCATGTGCACAGGTATGAAGGTATCACTATATGTGTGCACCAGTATGAATATACAGTGTGCATGTGCGCAGGTATGAAGACATCAATATATGTGTGCACTGATATGAATATACAGAGTGCATGTGCGCAGGTATGAAGATATCACTATATGTGTGCACTGGTATGAATATACAGTGTGCATATGCGCAGGTATGAAGACATCAATAATGTGGAATCAGTATGATATATGATTTATAGCAATCCTATATGATTTATAGCAATCCTATAATGTGAGTGTCATGGCAATCACTAACGGTGTGAGTGTAGCATATAAATCGTGCTCGTGCGACTTGAACCGTTAGTGACAGTGCTGTGTCCTATGCTATCATTTCTACATGCAACCATGAGGTATGCTACTACAGTTCATATGAACATCTACAATCTAATATCCTAACACGCCCCGACGCTTAACGCCATACGGGCGATATCCCCGTAGATGTTAAATCTACTCACCTGGTCGTGCACTACTCGTAGCCGACCACCTGCTTTCCTATCTTAGCTTCGTCCGTCGTACTCGCCTGCGAACCTGGAATTATACAAGAATCCATATATAAGCAACCACCTCGCAAGACGCGATATCCAAGCCAAACGATACGCTTGCGTCGCGAACTAAACGCGCGTGCGTACCACGCTAAAACGTGTATACGCGTCTAAAACTAACCCCGACACGCCGCGATACGCTGAGTCACAGAACCCTCTCGCGTATCGCGCGAACCAAACGTACTAGAAATACGATATAACGTCCCAGATTCTACCCAGGCTAACAACTTACAAAATTATACATACCACTGGCCTAGAAATAACAACAGACTCCTACCCATGCAAACTTCATCCAAAAATTCCCTTATCTGGCCGCAAATTGCGGCCAGAAAGAATAAATCGGAGGCCTCGCTATGGGGTGGGGGTCTCGGGCTCTGGTGGTGTGGTATATACCTCATATACAAGCTCCAGTTAACTCAATTTCAACCTGAACTACTCGGGCCTATAGCAGATCACAGAAAGGTGAAATTTCACTTAAAACGCTAAATTTTGCACAATTTGAAACCCTATGGTATTTTGGTGTAATCTGGGATCTAACTAGGTTCACATGGTCTTAATAACACCTAATTAGTCTAGGTTAACCAATATGAACAGCACTAAACCATAAGTTCACACAAATCACCGTTTCAAGCACAAAAACTCCCTTTTTACACAAACCGAAGCTAAACTACACATATATTAAGCAAACACGAAGTTGGGCTCAGATTCTAAACCTTACAAGACCCTAGGTGCAAGGAGAAAGGAGGTGGAGAAGATGGGAAGTGCTGCTGCAGCTGCTGGGGGCTGCTGCTGTTGTTACTGTTGCCACTGCTTGCTGCTGCTGATGCTGTTGATGATGTTGTTGCTGCTGCTGCTGGTTGCTGCTGCTGGTGCTTCTTCTGCAGCTGCTGCCTCTCTCTCTCTCTCAGCTGAGTGTGTGTGTGTGTGTGTGTGAGTTGTGAGAATAATGAGGAAAGAAATATGGCACCCTAGTCAACCCCTCTCTCTCTCTCTCATTAAATAAGCATGGCTCAAGCCATATTGCCCATACTCTATCTCTCCCTCCAAGTCAACAACAAAAATCCACATCATTTCTTATATATAGAAAACAAGAAAACAACACACATAATAAAAACCCAAAAACACCTAATGAAAATCAATTAACATAAAGAGAATGGGTTAATCCTTCATGCTTGCTAATCATGGTTTAACCCTATCTCTAAACCCTAGTTTACATGCACAAGTGTGTGTGTGCCTAGAAAAATCCTAATAAAATACTCATTAATTAGGATAAAATATTTAAAACTTAATTTGGTAAACTTTTGACCAAAAATTATCTATTAAAATATAATTTAACCCCTAAACACAACCTAAGGTGTTACATACATGGACTTAGGAAAGGTAGAGAACTTGAAGAAGGTGATAAAGACATACAGGTTGGAAATGGTGCAATTGTTCCAGCTAAAACCGTCGGGGAATATCACCTTGTATTGCCAACTGGTAATATATTGATTCTGAACGAATGTTATTACATGCCGAACCTGATATGCAACATCATATCAGTTTCTTTGTTGAGTAAAGAGGGATATAATTTTGTATTACAGGATAATGTTATGAACATTTTCCTTAACCAAAAGTTGGTTGGATCAGGCACGTTGTGCAATGGCATTTATGTTCTAAATCAATCAACAGTTCTGAGTATAACAAACACACACAAGAGGAAGAGTTCAGAAATGAACGAATCCTTCTTGTGGCATTGTAGACTTTGTCATATAAATGTGACATGACTAGCTAAGTTGCATAAAGATGGATATTTGAAACCGTTCGAATTTTCATCTTATGACACTTGCCAGTCATGTCTCAAAGGCAAGATGACCAAAACTCCATTTACGGGACACGGAGAAAGAGTTACCGAATTCTTTGGACTGATACATAGTGATGTATGCGGTCCCATGTCTACACATGCCAGGAATGGTTCTTCGTACTTCATTACATTCACTGACGATCTCTCAAGATACGGACATGTGTTCTTAATAATACACAAGTATGAAGCTTTTGAGAAATTTAGAGAATATAAACAAGAAGTCGAGAACCAAACCGGAAAAAGTATTAAAACCCTACGATCTGATCGAGGAGGTGAATACTTGAGCAATGAATTCCTGGACTTCCTAAAAGAGAATGGAATTCTCTCTCAGTGACTCCTCTATATACACCACAGCACAACGTGTATCAGAACGGAGGAACTGCACCCTATTAGATATGGTGCGCTCTATGATGAGCACAGCTGAGTTACCTATTTCCTTCTGGGGGTATGCGCTAGAGACAGCCATACATCTATTGAATATGGCCCCTACCAAATCTGTGCCTACCATTCCATATGAGATATGGAAAGGGAAGAGACCATGTCTTAACTATATAAAGATATGGGGTTGTCCAGCCTATGTCAAACGACAAAATCCGGACAAACTCGAGGCACGGTCAGTTCTATGCAAATTTGTAGGATATCCCAAGAATTCACAAGGGTATATCTTCTACCACACTGAGGAACAAAGGGTGTTTGTTTCTCGGCATGCCACCTTTTTAGAAAAGGAATTTCTTGCAAAAGAGATTAGTGGTTATGAGGTAGAACTGGAAGAGGTTCCAGCTACAAAAGCTGCAACAGAAGATCTGGTGGAACCAGAGGATTCGGTAGTTCCCAACGAACCTCAGCCTCTCCGCCGATCTAGTAGGGTTCCTCACTCACCTGAGAGATACTACGGTTTTCTCATGGATGGTGGGAGTGAGGATTGCATTATGGTTGATGATGACCCAACTAGATTCGAGCAGGCCATCACGAGTGGGGACTCAGTGAAATGGCTGGATGCAATGCGGTCCGAGATGGAATCCATGTACACCAACAAAGTATGGACTTTGGAAGATGCTCCTGAAGGGGTAAAACCCATTGGGAGCAAGTGGATCTTCAAGAAAAAACTTGGTGTAGATGGGAAAGTGGAGACTTTCAAAGCTAGACTTGTTGCAAAGGGTTTTCGTCAAAGACCAGGTGTGGACTATGACGAAACCTTTTCTTCAGTGGCTATGCTTAAATCCATCCGGATCATGCTTGCCATCGCTGCATATAATGACTACAAAATCTGGCAAATGGATGTTAAGACCACCTTTCTAAACGGTGATTTAGTAGAGTGCGTGTACATGACTCAGCCAGAGGGCTTCATAGATAGTGGGAGCAGCGGGAAGGTGTTCAAGCTGCTTAAATCCATTTATGGATTAAAGCAAGCATCGCGGAGTTAGAATATCTGCTTTGACGTCGTTATCAAAGAGTTTGATTTCGTCAAAAACGTAGATGAACCTTGTATCTACAAGAAGGTGGCAGAGAGTAAGGTTGTCTTCCTCGTATTGTAAGTGGATGACATACTCTTGATAGGAAATGACATTCCTATGCTGCAATCGGTCAAGCTCTTCTTATCACAAAGATTCTCAATGAAAGATCTTGGTGATGCCTCCTGCATATTGGGAATTATGATCTATAGAGATAGATCTAAAAGGATATTGGGATTGTCCCAATCCAGGTACATTGACACCATACTAAAGAGGTTTAGTATGGAAGAGTCCAAACGTGGGTTTTTACCCACGATCTCAGGGCTCACTCTCTCCAAAGAGATGTCTCCCAAGACTGATTTGGAGAGAGCTCGCATGCAAGGGATACCCTATGCTTCGGCTGTAGGCTCTATCATGTACGCGATGCTATGTACCAGACCCGATGTAGCATACTCACTAAGTGTAGTGAGTAGGTATCAAGCTGATCCTGGAGAGAGTCACTGGACAGCTGTGAAGAGCATTCTCAAGTACTTACGAAGGACTAAAGAGATGCTCTTAGTGTATGGTAACAGAGAACTCCAAGTGGAGTCCTTTACCGATTCGAGCTTCCAGAGTGGTAAGGACGACTCTAAGTCTCAGTCGGGATTTGTCTTTACCCTTTACGGAGGGGCGGTTAGCTGGAAGAGTTCCAAGCAGGAAACCGTGGCAGACTCGACGATGGAGGCTGAATACATCACTGCCAACGATGCTGCCAAATAGGCTGTCTGGATCAAGAAGTTCATTACTGAACTTGGAGTGGTTCCATCCATTGAGCATCCAATACCTTTGTATTGCGATAACAATGGAGCGGTGGCTTTGGCCAAGGAACCCAGGTCCCATCAGCGATCCAGGCATATTCTGAGGCGGTATCACCTGATACGGGAGATAGTTGATCGCCGGGAGATCGAGGTCAGGAAGGTTGACACGAAGAACAACACTGCGGATCCACTCACGAAGGCCATTCCCCAGATACAGTTTGAGAGACTCTTCGGGATGCTTGGTATGCGATACTACAGCAGCTGGACCTAGTGCAAGTGGGGGATTGTTAGTTGTATGTATGCCCTAAAGGCCAGTATTCTACTGATGATGTATATTATATTGGATGCTTGGACATATATAGAGAGGACTTTCTTGCTCGATATGATAGTATGCTATCTGATTGATCTTTATCTTAACATGTATACTTGTCTCTTTATACTGTCTTGTAGTTACATGTTGGTATAGCCCTTAAGATGTGCACTTGACTACCTGGACTATGATGCGGATCATATTAGTGGGGACATGGTAGTCCATAAGTACATCCTTCAAGGTCCCTAGTCGTGGGTGTATCGATACGGGGCATCGATATACCAGTGTAGACTAGTGTATACACTTCTCGACCCATGAGATGGGAGATGGATGATCACATATCCATTGGTGTTTGACATCAGAGATGGTATACGGGTGCTCAGTGGAGACTGGGTACACTGGACGGACTCGCCGAGAACTCCCAGATGGTATTATACCTCACGTCAGATGGCAGTTCTCTGGTGACACTTGTGCAGGTTAGTCTGTAGACCCGAGATCGTCATAGAGTCTTGTGTGATTCCCACTGTGCTTTGATTTCCACCTTACCACGTCCATGAGGGCATGCAAAACGGTGGTTTTTGGGTACAGTCCCGAGTCACCTGGAGGCAATGAGAGATAGGAGGGGTTTCGTCTCTCCCGGTATTGGGGGTTGATGTTGCGTTGTGCTCGATTGGCCGTAACAGGGAAGTCCCTGGCCAGGGCTGATTTAGAGATTTACTGGTAAGTGTTACCAGTAGTTTCTCGACCCGTTATGGGCCTCACATCGGCACGACTTATCGGTTATTGGGGTCTGACGTTTACCACCCCTAGACTTGATATGGGACATATCAGACGAGGAGACCAGACTGTACGAGAAGTGTTACCGGCAGGCTTTTACAGGAGTTGGAGCGTGCTTGCTTGCTGATCTTCTGATCGCTCAATACCCAGGTAGCCGTTACGTCCAGCTAGTACCGCTGACGGCTTGTGGGTGCTTGATGTGATCATCACCTACTGCCGGCGTATTGACGAGTCTTTAGAGTCCTACACAGAGGTTTTACTGGCTCAGGAAAAATGAAATAGGAGCACGTATGTGATATGTGCGGGACCGAGAATAATGCGTGTATGTCATACCGTATTCTATTCTCGAGACTTTTTGTATCGGTCGGTTATATATGATATAGCCGGGTTATCGAATCAAGTGTTGATTCGATAAGTCGATACATTGGATGTTAGTCGGTTATATGTGATATGACCGAATTATTATGTCAAGTGTTGATTTAATAATTTATTGTATAATTGTATATTTGATATACTATTTTACATTAACTAACACTTGTTCAATTTTGGGTTTTTCTCACATGAGCACAACTTTAATGTATATATGATATATATTAAAAATGTGTTTTCTTTTTTGTATCATGGTTGATGATACACATGACTTGGGTGTATGAGACTTACACCATGCTATTTATTTATGTTGGATTTTAATATTCAAAGTAATTACAAAATTAGTTGAGGATTAGCTAAATGCTTGAAGCTTGTGGAAGCTTGTGGAAGCATTGACTAATTCCACTAAATTTGTTTTTACTATGGATATTTCTTAACCCAACCATAATGATTAGCCATGGGTTAAGTCTCTGCAAGAGTTAGTATATGATACTCACTCACCAAGGTTAGCCTTCTAACTTGATCATTATCCTCATCTCTTTTTCTTTTTGGTTCATCTTCTTCTTCATTTGTGAAAAAGAAAAAGCTTACTAGGGTTTGATCCAAAGTGAGAAAGATTGTGAGAAATAAAATTCTAAAGAGAACCCACTTCCTATTTCTCCATCCTCTACTAGACTAGCACTTTAGTTTAGGGTGTTTGCTTTACTAATTCTCAAGTTAGTGAAGTAGAAGCTTGAGTTGGCATCCCCTCGACGTAGATCATCTTCGGCCTCGAAGACTTTAAGCAAGGACAAGTCTTTCGCCTCGTGAAGCCATGCAAGGGTCCGGGAGAACCATGATCGCAGCGAAGGGACTTCAACAAGAAGCTATAGAAGTGAATGACCGATCTACAAAGGTTGTATTTCGTATTCACTTAGTCGTAAACGTAGTTTACTAGCATATGAAACCCTAATTTTCTAGCAACGATCTTGTTTAGGGTTATTCAGCACGGCTAAAATTTTAAACGGACATTTTTTATGCTTCCCTAAACCCTATTAGAGTGCCTAGTAACCCTACACACTGCATAAATTATTGACGATTCATGTTGCACGAGCACTAATTGTATGCTACACACACCGTCAATAATTGCCATGTCACACACAAACCCCTTATAGATACTATATTGCTTGGTTAGGGACCTTGTGACATTGATTCGTACTGCTTATCACATATGACATTTACCATACCTATATACCTATAGAGTATCGTACCATTAGTGATAGGTACATACACACTTTACGATAAAGTTACAGGTATACCATGCTCATATTTTACTTATACCCAGGGGGGTATACTACATCCTTTACTTATAGCTAGACACCTATACTTAGCTATACCTTATTGATCTCGCATACATTTCGTTTCAGCTACATATTTTCCATTATTTGCTTGCGTTTCAGATATATCACACATATTTTTATTCATGGATTTGCGCATTGATATTTGGATTTTACATGATGTTTTCTGGATTTGGGAACCGCGGGAGTTCATGAAATTATGCATTAATTGAAAAACCCGGTTTCCTTGATATGATATTTGCGCAGCCACCATGAGATTTATCGGTTCTGATTATATACTCTATACGAGGGGTAGGTGCCGTATGAGGGTACATGGTGGGGCCCGGTATGGTTCCCCTCGGCAAGAAGATCGATGGACTTTGCCGATTGAGCATGGAGGCGGGCGAGTACCTACCGGTGACAGTACCAATGACTCGGCGGGGATCGTGGGGATACCGTTGGGAGTCATGTACGTATAGATACGTCGAGAGGCGAGGGTCAGAGCTAGGCACTCGTGCTTTCGGGATAGCGTATAATACGTACCTATCAGGATGCTAGTCTTGGTGACGGTATCTGATAGATCCGGATTTCTGTGTCGATGCTTAGCACATTGTTTTCATGATATTTCTTTCAACACCTTTGTATATATAACAGGGGATTTAGCCGTTGTTATATATACTCTTACACCAATATTAGTGGAATGGGACGCTAATATATGTGTATTGACCCCATCATATTTATTTCTGCATATATATATATATATATATATATATATAGGACGCTAGAATCTTATTTCAGTTTTGATTTGGGATATTAGGTGATTCTCTGAGATGGATATTGGACATACATATGGGATTGCTGATTTGTACATTCGGGATATAGGGGATTACTCGATATTGTACATAGAGGAGATGCGAGACTTATATGATATAAGAGCCCAACTTGGGGGCTAATTTTAGGAATTGGGATTTGAGTGTCTTGATGGTTTGTAATCGTACCACGATGACAGGATTCCGTGGGATGACATATTTCTCTCCATACCTCACACTTATCCTTTTATGCACTGTTTCATATATTGGTAGTACCTGTTAGTGTACCCTTTATGATTGCTGCATAGTTACATTCTCACACCCTTATCGCATACTATTGACATGTTTATTATTGCTTCATATATTGATCGTACCTGCTAGTGTATCTTCCATTATTCTGCATTCTTATGACCTGTTAATACTGTAAGCGCATATCTTAGATTCATGCTGTACGTACATACCTGCGATTACCTGCATATGTTATTTACTATTCACGAGTTGGCAAATCACCCCCATTGTGCCACAGGTGTTGCAGGGTGTTCCCCAGAGTAGTCGAGGCAGGCTATTCATCTATCATCTTTTGCTACAGATACTGCATCGGCTCACAGTGTGCTATTTTGCTTTGGTGGTTATCTGTATTTTGTATTGTACATTCGTTGTATCATGTACTCTCCATTTACTATTATGTTGTTGACTTAGAGACTTGGTGAGGAGTTATTGTATATTATTTATGGAGTTATTGTCTTTTATACAGCTTTATCTCTATTGTCTTTTATTTCTTCGCTGCGGCGACGTATATTTGTGGTGGTGATTGTTTTCCGCCTTTGGCCGTGTATTTGCTCCCGTTTAGGGATGCTTCATTTATATTTATGTTGTGCTCATGTTTGGATTAGTTTTTACAAAGGGAGCGTTGCAAAAATTTTAAAGAACGAAAGTTGGACTTTTAAAGAATTTGGGTTGCGATTTCAAATGTTTCAAAAACTTTTATTACCTTTTCCGTATTTTCATTGTTTAGATTTCTGTGTTTTGGCTTTCTTTTACTGCGTTACGTCTTTAGGCGTTGCGTAGTATTAGGGCCATCACGTGCCAATTTCGGGTCGTGACAAAGTTGGTATCAGAGCGCTAGGTTTTACCTTTCGGAGTGTAGGATGACCTTAGTATGATGGAGTAGGTAGCTTAACAAAAGTAACGTAGTGTGTGTATGTCTGCAGCATACCCACGATGCGGTACTTCGCCTTAAGTGACCTAAGTACAAATTGCTTGAAATTCCTTCCTTGATGATTCATATCCTTGCGATTCGATTTTCTTATTCTTATCGAATCTTATCTCTATTTATAGACTTGCCGCCGATGATATGGGGACTCAGAGTGATGTAGCGAGGGCCGAGGTTAGAGTTGGTTCGGGTGAGACGAGCACTGACCAGGATGGCACGCTAGTTGCACAGGTGCAAACGGTTCAGCCTTCAACATAAAGTATTGATAAGCTTGTGGCAGAGATGCAGGACTTCCGCCAGACTATGAGTTCATTGGTTGATGTCGTTCGAGCGATGGGACAGGAGGTTGTCACCCCTGTTACTCAGTTGTCCATTGCGATCAGCATGCAACAGTCCATCACCTATATAGCACCCATGGTTGCAGCCCAGTTGACGAGGCACATATTCCAGAGACGCTGAGAGTTCCAGGACAGTGGAGGACTCGTACCAGTGTACCGGCCCAGAGACAGAGGTTTAGTCATAGAGACAGATTTCGTGGCCGTCGCGGGAATAGCAGAGGCTTAGGACTAGGACAGTCGTTCAGCTCTCATTCCCAGGAGGGTCAGCAATCCACGCGTGGATGTTTTCGATGCAGAAGCATTCAGAACTTCGTCAGGGATTGTTCCTTAGCACCTCATCAGAGTCATATACAGAGAGGCCGTGGACGTCGAAGGTGTTAGTGTATATGCCCTAGAGGCCATTACTGTATCATACTAGTTTGTATATTACTTAATGGAAGCTTGGGATATTCACAGTTGTATATACAATCTTGCTCAAAATGGTAGTATGTACTTGGTTTGTTTCTACTTTAATGTGTACATGTGTTTCTTTTAGCATATTATCCATCCACATTAGTAGAGCCCTTAGGATCTTTGCTTGATTACCAGCGTTGTGATGGCAGTCACACTCGTGGGGGCTGGGTAATCTACAAGAACATCCTTATACACGTCCCTAGTCATGGGATTATCGAGACAGGGCATCGATACTCCAGAGTAGACTAGCGTATGCGCTTCTCATCCCAGTGCGGGAGGCGGTCTGTCCCACAGCCGTCAGTACGTCGTACTTGAGATAGTATACAGGTGCTCGTTAGGTTACGAGTACACTGGACAGGACTCATCGGGAACTGTTGGTTGGTATTATACCTATCGTCAGTTATCAGTTCCCAGGTGACATGAGTACAGCTTAGTCCGCTGACTTGACAATGTCACTTCGCCTCAAGTGTGTTCCCACTGTACTTTGACGACTACCCTACCACGGCTCAAAAGAGTCGTGCAAACAGGTAGTAGTTGGGTGTAGTCCCGAAGCACTTGGAGGCAGTGACGGTTAGACAGGATTCGTCTCTCCCGGTATTGGGGGTTGACATCGCGCTGTGTCTAGGAGAGCCATTACACGAGTAGTCCTTGGCCAGGGCAAGTGAGATATACTGGTAGGTTTCCAGTGTTATCTCAGGGTTTTCTGGGCTTCACTCCGACACGACTTGTACCGCTATTAGGGGACTGGCGTTTACCGCCCCCTAGGCCCGCCATGCGATGTATCAGACGAACAGACCGGACTGTACGGAGACTGTCACATTCAGGCTCAGTAGGAGTTCAGATGGGGTTCACCTCGTCTGTCTTCTTATCGGCATCTACCTGGGGACCGTTACGTACAGCTAGTGCCGCTTGCGGTCTGTGGTTAAACCCACTGCCAGCGTAGTGTCTAGTCTTTAGAGTCCCACAGAGAGGGCTATTCGCCTTTGGGCAAAATGAGTAGAGGTCGCATGGCTTTGTGACTGGGTTCGTTCACATCCGCGCACTTGTGCACGTTTGTTGTCCGGACAGCTTATAATAGCGGGCTTTGGTTTAAGCCGGATCCTAGTATATGATTTGGGATTGGTTTTATCACTTTGTGTTCGTGTTCCTCGGAACAGGAACGCGGGTGTGTATGCACAGTTGATTGAGGCGGAGGAAGAGATTTTTCATTGGGGTTTTGGAACGGGTGTGTGTGCACAGTTGACAGTCGTCTTTTTCCAAACCCTAATGATCTTGTGATTTATCAATTAATAATATTAATTAAATGAAATTGTGTCATGGTTGGGCTTGTTGACTTGTTGACCAAGGTTGACTAGTTGACTAGGTTTGAAACTTTGACCATCATCATTAGATTTTTAGATGCTCTTTGATCTTTGCAAAATCATTTATGGTGATTTGATAATGGTCTATTCAAACTAACCATCACCTTTTCATTTTTGATTAATATTATTTTTGATAAATCATTTATATTTTGTTATGGTTGTAAAACCATTTCATTCTATGATATTCACTCTCTCTCCTCTGTTCTTCCTCCTCCTCCTCTAATTCAAGGAGATTCATTCTCATGTGTTGAGAAACCTCTCCTTGAGATAAAAATACCCTAAACCACTCTCTGCTCACTCTAGGGTTGAAGGTCTAGCAAGCCAAAGACCTTAGTTCTCTCAAAGTTTGAGAAAGGAGCCCAAGATTGAACCCTCAGGTGGATCCATCTTTGACGAAAGAAGGCGACGGAGAAAGCACCATCCAACCTCTACAAAGGTTTCAAGAAGAAGGAGTTCAAGTGAGTTATAACACCTTTTCCGAGTAGCTAACTCTCTTTAGCTTGGTAGCTAGTTTTGTTTAGAAAAGATCCCGACTTTTGTTAGTCCATGTTGCCTAGTGCGCTAAAAATTTGATTTTTATACCGTTTCCGCCTCCCCGCAAGAACCGGGGTCGGCAACATGGACTTACAGAGGTATCAGAGCCTAACTAAACATAAACTAGCTAGGTAGTAAAGTGTATAGAAGTCCGATCGGAAAAATCACAAAACTACGACATGCAAAACCCTAAGTTTCTGTTAAAATTTTTTCTGTTCTAAAAATAAAAAGTCATACTCCAAAAATCATCTCAGGGTTTTGTGAAGAAGCCCACCAAAAACGGTCGAGTGATCCCTTCAACGCGCCGCGGTTCCGCGGCAATGGGTATACATTTTCCGCGGAACCGCCGCCGTTTTGACTCGGCTCATGACCGAGTTTGGTGCAGTGTTTTTAGGTTGTGGTGTTGGGATTTTTAAGATGGTTTATTTCAGCCCAGATTTTCCAGAAAAGAAATTTGTATTTGGGGGCCTATAAATACGTATTTTTGATCGAACTTCACTATACTTTGACTAATCGGTTATATCTGTGATGTTTTTATGTATTGAACGTCGGCTAATCGCTATATGTCGATTAGTGGGGGTTATACATATCTGTGATCTGTGTTTGATGATGGTATGTGTATATGAATGCGTTGGATTGTCGCGGGTGAATAGCCGGGGTGGATGTGAGATGAGTTTTTCTTTTTCTTTCATTCATGTAATATGTAAATTGATGTAATAATATTTGTATGGCCGCACAACTGGGTCGGGGTTGTAGCCGTCATTATATAATTCTTTTTACTGTTTTTGCTCCTAGGATAGACCCATGGAGGGGGTGCACAAACTACCGGGTATCTCGAAGTGCCGAGTGGCCTACTCATGGAGCTGAGGGAGGATGCTTCGCTTCGGGTACTTGGCGGGTAGTTTGCCGCACCTGTAGGGGTCTTGGGTGGGGTATTGGCTATTCACCGCGACCGTGTAATCCGCTTATCGTTGCAGGCTCGAACGGATTGTGGATTCCTAGTATATCCAATGTATTCATCTGTGATCTGTAATGTCTATCATTGCTATATATTTATATATAATAAACTATTTAGGCGTTGCTTATGTTTTTCAGCCGCGCGAGCCCAGCCCCCGCTCTGTCGTTAGTTAAGTAACCTAACGGGTGATGACGGGGCCCCGTGGCGAATGCGAATGGCATAAGCGTACGTCATATTTTGGTTGTTTTCTGCAATGGTAGGATTAATTGATGGGACACATTAAAAGAACTAATGCAAGAAAATAAACCAAGCAAAAGTCGATTGGAACACTTTGAAAACCACTCGGTTCTTTTCAAAACTAAACTTTTAAATGCGGAGATTGAGCCACTCCTTTTAAAAGCTATCTCGTTCCATCGATTATATCAAGTTCACTACGTTCACGGTTTCGCCAAAACCATTCGTAGCCCTCCATCATTTCAGTTAAATATTCGGTAGTATTCAAGCTATGTATTTTGACCTCACGCCAAGGCATAGTGATTGGTAGCTGCCGGATATTTATCTGTTGCATAGATAGAATGCGTTGATTTGAGACAGTCGTACTGCCATTTTGGCCTACGTCAAGGGTAGGTACGGGTGGGTTCAAATTAACCTGGATAATGATGGGTAGAACTTGACATGTGACTTATGACATTTTGACCTCACGCCAAGGTCATAAGAGCATGGGGCAAAAATCACATCGGGAGTTTCATAAGTACTGAAACTTGCTAGCGTTGCATACCATTTGGAGTGTGATGATTCTGGTAGGATTCCTTAAGTTTTATCACGCAATGATATTTGTATCCCGATCCTACTGTGAGTATATGCTACTCCTCGGGAAATTTCTCACTTAACGATCAATGCTATAAACCTAGTAGGTGTCTAGAAAGGTGTTAGCGGGGCTACGCCCCCAGGGAAAAGAGGTTATTTAATTAAGGAACTTCACGAAAGCGTTGGAAATCCTCCCTCGAAGTACCAACACTAGCCTGGCTGAACGGTTAAGCAAGTATTGTGCAGTGAGATTGATCCCGACTAATTCTTCCTTTATGGTTTGAGGAGGGATTCGAGAGACAGTGGGAGCCATCCTGTTTAGACAAATTAAAAACCACTCTAAACTTGCAAGAGCATCATGCTAAAGTGTTTCTTCTCTCTCTCCTAATTGCAGCGACCAAACATCATGACTGGACTTAAGTTACTACTAGATAAAAACATACTGACAGGGCCAAACTACAAAGATTGGCTCAGGAATGTCAAGATGGCAATCACTTATGATAAGTTGGGGTATCTTCTTACCACCAAAGCTCCCCCTGTCCCAGGTCCCAAAACCAACGTCGCGGATAGGGAAATCCGTAAGACCTGGGAAATCGACTGCGCGAAGGCCAAGTGCCTCGTGCTTTCCTCTATGGACAACGAACATCAGAGGAGG